>HG995265.1:0-4800000 GCA_905332985.1 Mimas tiliae | reverse complement strand
ACTTCCTCGTTTACCGGCCTATGCTAAAAAAATGGCCAATTTCAATAAACTATTTGATTCTTCAGATGGAGCGCACAAATGAGCGAATCGTATAGTTTGAAGGTCACGCGTACAAATTAATTACATTGATCCAAAGCAGTGATTGCATAATTTCCGGGATCAGTCCGGATAATAAAACAGCCTCCGTGGCGCAGTGGACGAGTAGCCGATTTTGAAGCGAGAGGCCGCGGGTTTACTTCCCGCACCGAAACAAAATATTTATATGATCCACAAATATTTTTTTCGAGTTTGGGTGCTTTCCCTCTGACATCGGTGAAATCGCTAGCGACGACATAAGATGATATAAGATTTATATGAACACCTCAGTGGCGCCTCTAGCGGATACGTGAGAAACAAAATTTTGTCATACAAACATTTACGCCGTCGCTAGTGATTTTATTGCGACAAACTCATGGTTGAGGCACAGAACTCGGTCTTAGCAGTTTTGAGATTATAGATTACAGTTGAACCCTGACATCTAGCGGTACATGGCTAAACTATCATCAAAAACAAAACATGAACATGCGGCGAGCGTGTGACCGTCAAAATATTAGATAAGATAATTAAATCCAAATAAACTATTCTCGGGGGCGATTACGTGAATACAGCAATATTTATTCAAACAGTCATATATATATTATTATACTGCCTCGGTAGCGCAGTTGTAATGCGCACGCGTTACGACTGAGGCTGACGCTGGGGTTCGATCCCCGGGTCGGGTAACAATATTGGGTTTTATATTACGAAATGCTCAGTATCAGCCTGGATTCTGAAATTGTGCCCGATATGGCGATAGCCTGGCGGCACCACTGCCTACCTCATCGGGGAGTACAGGCATGAGTGCGTATGTATGTAAGTATAAATTACTAGCCCACCTATTTACCTCCCCCCTTAAATAAAGGCGTGAGTATATAATGCATTAGACAAAGAGAGTTCGTTGCTCCGTTAACACGTTAAATTAGGTCGGGTCGTATAGCATAATACGCTTCATCCTGTGGACTCAATTCTGTTTTCTTACAAGATTCGTTTTATTTTTTAGGGTCCCATACACTAAGGGTGCTAACAGAACCCGACTAAGCCTACGCTGCGCCTAGGTTTACCAACTATACTGTTAAAACGGTCTTCTTCCTTCCCTCATCCCACTCGCAGTGCTGTTGGCGCAGCCCCGGATCTACGATTTTTTCCAACCGAGATAGACTACTTAAAAAAAACTAAAAAAATGATGCACAAAGGACCTGTGTGGCGCCTTTTTACGGCGGCGACGGTGGGCCAACCAGCAGGCCAACCATGAGTTTGTCTCAGTAAAGCGACTACGTAAAATATTTGAATCATGGTTGGCCTGCAGGCTTCCGTATGCTATGCACTTTGTTGAGCAAGTTTTTAATTTTTAATCATATTACATTATAATTTTGGCGCCCTCTGAAGCTGCCGCCCGGGTGGGTGACCAGGTTTGCACCCCCCTAGATCTGGGCCTAGGTCGGCGCACCATGCTTTTAACACATGTTACAGAAAGATTTGACTTGTATTTTTTATAACCGGCCGCCTGCCTGACGTCAACCCCTCTGGGTTCTCTATACTTTATTTTAATCTATAATACAGTTTACTCTTTCTTTCTGTCCGACGTTATCCCAGCTTAATGCCAGCATCCACCTTCTCGTCATGATTCGAAGGTGGATTTGGTATAATATGGGGCGACCCACCGCCTGACCGCCATAACCCCCACGGAAACCAAGTTTCAGCATTGCCTTGTCTGATAATCAGCAAAGTGTACTTACCACGTGCAGGTGAGAGAGATATCCGGAGACCCAAATTCCCCTCCCCTTCCCATCTATTAAATACCTTTTTCCTTTAAGATCGGCAACGTACTCCTGATTCTTCTGGTATTGTGAGCGTACATAGGCGGTGGAGATCACATACCACCTGACCCACTGGTTCGTTTGCCAGCCTAACTACAAAAAAAGTTATAACTTCCACCTGTTTTTAAAGTGGTGAAAAATACGCGCAGTATGATGCTTCCCTTTCGATGTCGATTAAAATATTTAGTTAAGCTAGAATTGTCTCATTTAACACAACCGTTCAATGATAGATAACGTAGGGGAGTTATCAAAAAGTGTTTATCATTAGAGTTAGCTCTGAACCGTATTTGAACTTGCGACCCCTCGGGTAAAATCCTATATACGCATTTGTAATTATAATGCGATATGTCATGAATGAAATCAATCTAATAAGTCCTGCATTAACAAAAATCCGATGTTTTATGGTAGAGGATTTTTATAACATGTCTTTTTTTAGCTTGGATGACGAAACGAGCAGTTCGCTCGCCTTATGGTAAGCGCCACGCCTGCCCATAAAAATTCACAACACCGCACATAACCATGCATTAGAAAGTAGTGCATGGCACTCAAATACAATATGTAATTGCTCGACCTGGGAATTGAACTCAGGAACTCACAGTTCCCAGTATGATAAAGTAGGGGCTGGTTTCGAACCTGAAACGTCTATATGCAGTCCACTCCTCGCTAAGTTATCGCCGATTTTAACAGAGATGTTATCGATCGTAACGAGTGATTAAAATTAGTGTGAATTTTAAGATGCCTAGATTTTGATAAGATCCAGTACATAAACGCTCACTGTCAGATATGTAACGACCCTTAAATATTGAAATAAAACTAGTTTATACGGATTTTATCGCGGTTTAATAATTTCTTATGTTTACGCGAATATTACACATTGAAATAAAACTAGTTTATACAGATTTTATCGCGGTTTAATTTTATTTTAGTCCGTATAAACTAGTTTTATTTCAATATGTAATATTCGCGTAAACATAATCAATCACGACCCTTAAATATGACAACACATTTATGTAACACGTTGTATATTCATTAAACTTTGTAGTAGTCATATTTACAATTAATAAAACTTAATGTCATATTTTTTAACATAACGAGTCTTGTAAAATCAAGTCGAGATGATAACCTACTTAATGGCATTAATATGTAAAAAAATCTCGTGATAACACCGTCCTCTTGACCCATCAGCAATCAGTAGCAATCAAGCTGTTGGCGCGGAACGTCCACGGCACGGTGAAAGTGTTCTAAAGTCGATTTTATAATCTGCAACAGCAGTAAATCGACTTTTTAAATACTGGCATAACTAAATGAAAAAAAAATAAAAAAATATTTGACAGTGATTTGAAAAAACAGCTTTCTTTTAAATACTGGAGCGGTTCTATTTTTAAATAATAAACTGAAATAATCGAACAATAAACATTATAATAATATTATAAAAAGAATAAAGTACTTACTTACCAAATTAATAAAAGAATGAGCGCGTGATTTAAATAAAACTTTTTTTAATCAATAAAAATGGAACATCAGTTTTTTCGAAGAGTGACGCCATCGGCACCCATGCTGACAAATGATAAAGAAGAAGCGGTTGTTATAATCACGCCTACTAATGGAGGGGTAGGCAAAATTCTAGTTAGGGAAGATACAATAATAGGAAATATCCAGGGGTGTGCAACATGTGGCCGAGGACAATTTACGTGTTCAGGTGTTAAAAACCAGTGGTCTGCGTTATGCTGGGGGAAACAGTCAAAAAAGAAATATTATACATGTAAGTATGCTTTTTCTTCTTCCACCTGCCCTTTTCCCACTCGCAGTGGGGTCGGCGCGACATGTTTTTTTACACATGTTACAGAAAGTTATGGCTTGTAATTTTTCCCTTTGGGAGAAAATACCCAGACCCGAAACATCACCGATCACCGATCATGTGGATCACAAAAACATTTGTCTCGGTGCAGGAATCAAACCCACGACCTCTCGCTTCACTGCCGGCTACTCACCCACTGCGCCACGGAGGCTGTCATTGACTATTCAACTATAGTATTAAAATAGTCTGTGGTATCCAAAGACTTTAATGTATACTAGAGAAGCTTTTTTTTATGAAAGAGGTGGCAACGGAGCAAGCGGGTCACCTGATGGTAAGTGATTACCGCCGCCCATGGACACCGTCAATACCAAGGGATTTGTCGGTGCGTTGCCGGCCTTTGAGGAAAGAGTAGGCTCTTTTTTTGAAGGTTCCTAAGTCGTATCGGTCTGGAAATACCGCAGGTGATAGCTGATTCCATAAGGATGCCGTACGGGGAAGAAAACTTCGCGTAAATCGCACCGTTGAGGAACGCCAGCCATCCAGACGGTGTGGATGGAATCCCAACTTGTGACGCGTTGTGCGGTGGTGGAATTTGGCCGTTGGTATTAAAGCAAACAGCTCCTCGAAACACTCCCCATGATAGATACGATAGAATATGCTAAGAGACGCAACGTCTCTTCGCAGTGGCAGTGAGTCAAGCCGTTCGGATAAAACTTGGTCATCGACGATTCGAGCCGCTCGTCGTTGGATGCGGTCAAATGGAAGCAGCTGGTACTGGGGTGCACCTGCCCAGAGATGAGAACAGTATTCCATATGGGGCTGGACCTGTGCCTTATAAAGTTGAAGGCGATGGGTCGGTGTGAAGTGCCGTCTCGCTCTGCCGAGCACACCCAGCTTTTTCGAAGCCAGTTTGGCTTTGCCTTCCAGATGACTGCTAAATTGGACGTCACTCGATATGTCGACACCAAGGATCCCAATACTAGGCGAGGCATCAAGGGGTGTGTTGCCGAAACAAGGAGATACGACAAAGGGAGTCTTTTTAGCGGTAAACGCGCAAACTTGTGTCTTTTTGGGGTTGAAGTCGACTAAATTTAGTCGGCCCCAATCCAAGACTCGAGACAGTGAAGTCTCTACTTCAGACACAAGTTTGTTCCGCCACTCGATGACGTGTTCCCAAGAAAGATTTGCGCGGCCGGTATAAACAGCATCCCCAGTGCTGTCATCTGCATAGCAATGAATGTTATCAGTAAGTAACATGTCATTGATATGCAGAAGAAAGAGGGTAAGGGATAACACACAACCTTGTGGGACACCAGCATTCACAGGCTTGGAGTCTGAGCATGAGCCGTCAACTACGACCTTGATGCTCCGCTCTGTAAGAAAACTGGTAACCCAGTTACAAAGTTTCTCGGAAAACCCGAAGGAAGACAGCTTTGAAAGAAGCGCTTTGTGCCAGACCCGATCGAAGGCCTTCGCTATATCCAAGCCAACCGCTAAGGCCTCCCCCTTGCTCTCAACCGCCTCTGCCCATCGTTGAGTTAGGTACACTAGAAGATCACCACCTGATCGACCCCGACGGAAGCCGTATTGGCGGTCACTAAACAGCTGGTGGTCCTCTAGATACCTTAGAAGCTGGCAGTTGATTATGGACTCCATTGTCCTGCTGAACAAGGAGGTTATAGCTATGGGCCTGTAGCTGGAAGGATCAGAGCGATCACCTTTTTTTGGGATCGGATGCACTAAAGCTGTCTTCCAAGATTTCGGGACAATGCCTTTGAAATAGGAGTGCTGAAAAAGGCGCGTAAGCACGGGTGCCAACTCCGGAGCACATGCCCTTAAAACAATAGGAGGAATCCCGTCAGGTCCACTCGACTTATGGATATCCAGGGAGAGCAATGCTTTCCGCACTGAGCTTTGCCGAAAACGATTTTCCGGCATAGTGCTCTCACATTGCGGGATGGTCGGCGGTAAGTTCCCCCCGTTATCAAGAGACGAATTAGACGCAAAAAGAGCGCCCAAAAGATCGGCTTTCTCTTTCGCGTTGTGGGCCAGAGAGTCATCCTCCCTGCGCAAACATGAAAGTGATGGCTGACAGAAGTTTCCTAGGATAGCCTTGGCGAGGGACCAGAACGCACGAGTTCCCGAAGGAAGGCGAGCAAGCATCTCGCCAATGCCTCCTATATACATCGACTTTGCCGCAGCGATAACTCTTTTGAAAGACCTGGAGGCATAGTTATACTCCTTTTTGGAGGCGCTGGTGTTTACATCCGACGACACCAAAGTTTTAGCCCAAGTTTGGTAACATTTCTGTTTCAAGCGAGAAGCCAATTTACAGGAATGACCAAACCAGGGCCGAGACTTGCCGCCGACGGGTACCACATTGTTTGGAATGAAAAGTTCCATACCTTGAAGCACGACTTCGGCGATAGTGGCAATGGTGGCCGGATCATCCAGCGAGAAGCAAACCTGCCCCTATGGGTAGGATGCGAAGAACGTTCGCTTGCCATCCCAGTCCGCTGACCTGTAGTGCCAAACACGTCGACCGCCTGAAGAACGCGGTTGTGATGAGCGCATGTGAGGCACCACACTCCGGACCAGACAGTGTTCTGAAGACCCAAGAGGTGCTTCGACGGTCACTTGGTATTTGTCCGGATGAGAGGTCAGCAGAAGGTCCAACAGGGAAGGCATATGATCCTCCACATCTGGCACCCGCGTAGGCGAAGTGACCAATTGTGTTAGACCATAGGCTAGGGCAAAGTCGTGAACAGATCTCCCCGCGTGGTCAGTTGTACGTGACCCAAGCCATTCAGCATGATGTGCGTTGAAGTCGCCAATAATGACAACCTCCGCGGACGGGATCTGTTGTAGTACGGAATCTGTCGCCATTTGGATATGCTCAATGAGTCGGTCAGTTTCGGCATTACCGCTATGGGACCTATAGAGGCATGCATAGATGCGAGGATGGTCGTTGCAGTCTACACGTAGCCAAAGGATGGACAGGTCCCGACCTTCAAGGCTGCCAAGGCGACGGAAGCATAAATCCTCCCTGACAAATACGCATACACCGGCACGTGCCACAAAAGAGTGTTCAATGTTGTAGCCCGGGTAGCGCAGATAAGAATGTCAGGAAGGGAAGAAATTTGCGTCTCCGTTAGAAACAGTAAGGCCGGCTTGCTCGTCTCAAGGTGGTAGTGGACGGCATTGATGTTGGAGTTAATTCCCCTGATACTGCAGAAGTCCATGTAGATCATAGACGGGGATGCCGCAGGTCCTTCATAAAGTTCAAATGTTAGCATATATCAGATAAGTAGAATCGCACACTCTGTCATTCTTGACGTGCAAATATTAATATTACTTATAAATTAAAAAAGTCATCAATTTAACTAATTACAATTCCCAATATTCATGGTTTGTTTAACGCCTATTAAAAATGTTTTATGTCAAAGTCGTTCTATGTCAATATTTCTATCATTAAAAAAATCATTTAGATTATAATACCTATAACTTATTTAGTAGTATTCGAGTAAATTTATTTTTAAATACATTTAATTCAGATTCTTTTAGTTCGATTGGTAAATGATTATATATTTTTATGCCCATACAATGAGAATTTTTTATAAAAATATTGCGCCTTTGTAATGTTTACAGTCTATTTTTCAATCTTGCACTCTTACACCCCATAACCTCCATTGTAGGAAACAAGTAAGAATGTTTCTTTACAAAAACTGATATCTCATAGATATACAGACAAGGAAGGGGCAATATTTTTAATCCTTTAAACAATGGTTTACAACTATTCATAATATTGGCATTACAAAGGGCATTACACATTTTTTTTGTACTACAAATGCTCTTTGGATATCAACCGAGTTACCCCACAAAGAGAAAGTATTGAGGGTGACTGAGAAAACAACTTTGGGTACATTGAAATTATAATGATGCGATATAGTTGTGGAAGGGTGCGTAAATGGTATAAAAAAGTTCATCGCCGTAACTAGAGACATTTTGCCCGCAATCTGTTAGAGATAAAACCTATTTGCGGATGCTGGCTTGAATAGTTTATAAATAGAATGTGTCATTGTATAAAACAAAGTATTAAAATAAAATATATTATATATGGATGTTGAACATTGAACATGTATCAAGTGTAATTATTCTATTCTCCCAATATACTAAAAGAACCTGATATTTTTCTCACAGGTTATGGGCCCAGATCTATGCCCAGGACTATACCCAGTTCTACCATAAGTTATAGGTGACTGAGCGCGTAAGTAAAATTGTATGATAATGACTGCTGCAGTGCGAATTGAACTGTTGTCAAGAAACAATTTTAGTACTTGGAAAATACAAGTACAGGCACTATTAATAAAAAATGATGCCTGGAAATATGTAAACGGTACAAGTTTAATGCCGAAGTCAGGTTCTGATGTAGAACAGGTACGTTCGTGGGAGAATGGTGATGAAAAAGCTAGGGCAGATTTCATTTTGTCAATGAGTCCGAGTGAGCTAAAGCACATACGTGGGTGCACGACGGCACGAGAGGTATGGCTAAAACTTGAGTCCATTTATGCATCTAAGGGTCCTGCCAGGAAGGCCACCCTTCTGAAACAACTTACGTTGTACAAGATGAGTGAGGGTGATGATATACATGAACACATGTCAAAATTTTTTGAAGCGGTAGATAAGTTGGGTGATATGGATGTAAACATACACGAAGATTTACTATCGATAATGTTGCTGTATAGTTTACCTTCGAGTTATGAGAATTTCAGATGTGCCATGGAGACGCGAGATGAATTACCGAGAGCAGATGTTCTGAAAATCAAAATTATTGAGGAGGACAGCTCGCGAAAACAATCCAGCTCGAAAAGTATTCAAGGAGCTATGTATACGAAACGTCAACAGGTACAGTTGAGAAAAGAAAATTTTCCAGAAGTACAATCAAGGAAACACATGTTTCGATATAAATGTTATAAATGTCATACATTTGGTCATAAGGCTTCTGAATGTAAAAAGAAGAACAAAACACAGGAGATCCGATATGCCACAACAGAGGAGAATGGGGTAGAATATACCGAAGATAGTTTTAGTGTACTGAAGTATGAGGAGAATGAGGTAGAATATACCGAAGACAGTCTTTGTGTACGGAAGTTTAAAAATTCTCGAGACTATTTAGATGTTAATAAACATGATTGGATTTTAGATAGTGGTTGTACATCGCATTTATGTAACGATAAACTTAAGTTTGATAACACTTATACACCGACGCAGGGAAATTTAAATTTAGCCAGCAATATGTATACGAAAATACGAGGCAAAGGTAATATAAGATTTTCGTCATCCAATGATAATAGCACAGGCCAAATTTTATTCCGTAATACTTTATACGTACCCGATCTCAGAAGTAGCTTAGTATCAGTAGCAAAGATAACTGATAATGGTTATGAAGTTACCTTTAAAAGGGATGTAGCTTATGTTACTAATTCTGATGGTGTAGTTAAGTTAACCGCTGATCGTAGAGGTAATCTGTATTATGTGAGGAAAAATAATGTTCAGGCTTCAGCTGCTTTTAGTAAAAATGTCGATGTATGGTCGTGGCATGAGCGATTGGGACATTTGAATACGAAAGATCTTATAAAAACTTTGAAGAAATCTGGCATTGAAGTAAATATGACAGAGATCAATGAATTATATAAGTGTGACATTTGCGCTAGGTCTAAAATGAGTGCGTTACCATTTTACAGAAGCGAGAGACAATGTACCGAGATGCTGAAGATAGTGCATTCCGACGTTGTTGGTCCGATGCGGAACGTTTCCTTGGGAGGTGCGAAATATTTTGTCACTTTTATAGATGATAGTACACGATGGTGTGTAATCTATCTTCTGTCTGCGAAGAGTAAAGTCTTCGAAGCATTTAAACAATATAAGTGCTATGCCGAAAAATTATCAGGTATGAAAATTAAGTACTTACAATCCGATAACGGGGGTGAATACTGTAATCAAGAATTCAACGACTTCTTGAATAACGAAGGTATCCAAAGGAGACTGACAATTGCTCATACACCGCAACAAAACGGAGTTGCTGAGCGGATGAACAGGACGTTGGTTGAGATGGCAAGATGTTTGATGCTATCATCAGGATTACCAATGGTTTTTTGGGCCGAAGCTGTAGTGACAGCATGTCACGTAAGAAATCGTTGTCCGACCAGTAGTCTGGAAGGCAATATTCCTTATGAGAAGTGGCATGGAACTCCTGTCAAACTTGAATATCTTCGTACCTTTGGAGCTAAGGTTTATGTTTTAGATAAGACACCGAGCAAGAATAAGTTTGCAGCTAGATCCAAACAAGGAATATTCGTTGGATATTCTAGAGAAGCGAAAGGTTACAGAGTATGGATTCCCGATGAAAAAAAGATTGTGATAGCAAAGGATGTTAAATTCTTTGAAGAGAATAGAAAGACTTATGAAGTAGATCCATTTATAGAAGGATGGAGTGAAAGACAAGATGTTAAGACCGAAAAACGCAATATTGTAGAGATAGATTTGATTCCAGTAAACAAGACGAATGAATGCGAGAAAATACATTCAGAAGAAAAAGAGTCTAGAGGCGGTCATTCGGGATTGAATGAATGTGAAATAGGACATTCGGGATCGAAGGAATGTGATATAGAATACTCGAGGGAGCATGAATGTGTAGACAGACATTCAGAGCAGAATGAATGTGAAGAAGAAAATTCAGAGAGGTCTGACGGAAGAAAAATACTGAAGAAAGCACCTGGAAGACCGAAATTAGAAAGGACTGGTAAACCAGGCCGACCGAAGAAAACATACAAGATGATTGAGATAGAACCCGAAACAGACTATGATACTGCAGATGACGCAGAAGAGATTGCTGGAGTGGCTGAAATAACGTTAAAGCAGGCTTTATCAAGCAAGGAACGTATTAGTTGGGAAGAGGCAATTCTATCGGAAATTACAAGTTTGATAAAGAACGATACTTGGGATATTGTGCAAAAGCCAAAAGACAGAAAAGTTGTAGGTTGTCGTTACGTTTTAACAGAGAAACTCAACATAGATAAAACTGAGAAGAAGAAGGCTAGACTAGTGGCAAAAGGATTCAGTCAAAGGTATGGCGTCGATTATCATGAAACGTTTGCACCAGTGGCTCGACTTCAAACAGTGCGTTTGTTAATAGCTTTAGCTGCTGAATTAGATATGCATATACATCAACTTGATATTAATACGGCATATTTGAACGGTCTACTGGATGAGGAAGTATATATGAAAGTTCCAGAATTATTAAAAGAAACTATACATAAGCTTCTGATCCAGGAAGGAGGAGAGACTGTTGTCAGAAAGCGTGCCAGGGTAATGTTAGATAATCTAGAAGCAGGGGGCGATGCATGTCGTTTGAAGAGATCTCTTTATGGACTGAAGCAAGCTGGACGTCAATGGCATTTAAGGTTAGATGAGAAACTTAAGAAAATGCACCTGAAATCATTACTGAACGAGCCCTGTATGTATCACACCAGGAGAGAGGATGGTAAACTTCTGATAGTTGTGATATATGTCGATGATATTCTCGTAGCTTCTCAAGACACTTACTGGATACAAAACTTCAAACGGGATTTAAGTGAAGAATTTGAGCTGAAAGATTTTGGACTAGCTAAATACTGTCTAGGAATCGAAATTGAGCGAAAAGAAAATTCGTATATCCTGTCTCAGCGAAAGTATATAAATGATTTATTAAAGAAATTCAATATGGATCAGTGTAATCCTGTTTCAACACCAATGGAAGTCGGATTGCAATTAGAATTTAAAGATGAATGTAGTGAAGAACAGTGGCCGTATCGTGAACTAATAGGAGCCTTGATGTACTTGAGTACAGGTACTAGAACAGACATTGCGCATACTGTTTCCAAGCTGGCGCAATTCACAAGTTGTCCTTCAAAAGTTCATTGGGATTGTGCAAAGAGAGTTCTTCGATACTTGAAGAAAACTGTAGAATTTAGTTTGATCTATTGTAAGACTGGCGAATCCGTGAAAGGATTTTCAGATGCTGTTTGGGGTAATTGTCTGATGGACAGATGTTCTTATACTGGTTATAGCTTTATGCTTGGTGGTGCAGCTATTTCGTGGCAATCACAAAAGCAAAAGACTGTTGCGATGTCTTCAACTGAGGCTGAGTATATAAGTATGGCAGAAGCTATGAAAGAGGCCGTATATTTGAAAAGTTTGCTTTCTGAGATCGGACTTAACGATATGTCAAAAATAACATTATATGTTGATAATCGGGGAGCGCTTTGCTTAGCAAACGATCCTGTAGGTCATTCGCGAAGTAAGCATATAGACATTAAATATCATTTCCTACGAAGTATTGTTAAGGAAAAGCGTGTCATCTTAGAGCATTTATCCACAGATATGATGTTAGCCGATGTACTAACTAAGGCATTACCTAATGTTAAACACTACTATTGTGTTAATGGATTAGGATTAAAGTCTGTGTCTTAGATTAGTTGTTATATTTTTATACGTATTTATTTTTCCATACAGTTGTAATGTTTTATGAGTTACATGTATGTAGTTTGAGCAATATTCAAGATTCTGCTCTGCATCAGCAAATTGAGGGGGCGTGTTAGAGATAAAACCTATTTGCGGATGCTGGCTTGAATAGTTTATAAATAGAATGTGTCATTGTATAAAACAAAGTATTAAAATAAAATATATTATATATGGATGTTGAACATTGAACATGTATCAAGTGTAATTATTGTATTCTCCCAATATACTAAAAGAACCTGATATATTTTTCTCACACAATCAGTCTCCAATTCACTAAGATCAGTGCTCAGTCAAGAGTTCAGTACGCGGCAGCTCAGCGGGTTTACTAAAACCTAGTCAAGTCTTAATTATATTATTTCCGACCTATGCAATAGAAGAAAACCAGAATTGGTCTTTGAGTTGTTCGAATAAAAACAATTACGCACGAGTGTCCAGGGATTGGAATTTGTGTCGTGTATGACGATAAGCTCGCCACCTAATCATAGAGCGGAAACACGGTCGGCGAACCCGTGACAGTTATACCACTGCCAACCCCTTCGTGGATACCGGGCGTGCGGTTATGTTTTTGAAGTGAAAACTTCTTTAGCGTTGGGCACTTTTTGATAGGGGAAAATCTTATGGGTTCGCGTCACCGACATGCTCATGACGCGGAGCGGCCGTGTGCTGTGCGCGTTAGACACTTTGTTGGATGGGAGAAATCTCGTGCATTTGCGTCACCGACAAGCTTATAGCAGTATATCTGTAGCTATACAGCTGACGTATTGTGCAACATTAGTGCTGTGTAGGTACATCTTATAAGTGAATATGAATGGATTTAGTGAAAAGTTCAATGTGTATATACTGTGCATTGTTGAGTGTTTTTGTTTGATTATTATTTGAATTGTTTAAGTGTAGTATCATTGTGCAGTACAATATTGAGTACTTAAAAACCATATAAACATGCATATATAGGTAATTGTTGCTCGGAGTGTCAATACATGTGAAAATCAGATTGATGTTGATAATTTTAATTCAAACATTATGAAATTTCAAATTTTAATACTAAAAATTCTAAATTTTCACTTCTATAGGCAGTCTCTACACCTGTCTTTTTTTTTATTAGCTTGAGTGACGAAACTTATAGATCGCTCGCCAGCCCTTAAGCATAAACGATACCACACAGAACTTTTTACAAAGCACTCCATAGCATTGGCAGTGATTGAGTAGCCGGCTGCGAAGCGAGAGGCCGTGGGTTCGATTCCCGCACCGAGACAAATGTTTGTGAGATCCACAAATGTTCGTTTCGGGTCTGGGTGTTGTGGGACCAAGTTCTTCGTAGTTCTTGATACCCACGATACAGGTTAACCTAGTGTGGGATCAGGGACTATGTGTGTGACTGTTGGGTGTATTTATTAATTTTATTGGACTGCGCCCTTCTCTCCGAGACATAAGATGTTAAGCCTCATAATGTCCAGTATTTTCTCTGGCTTCAATGTCCTTCAAATCGAAACATAACATTGCTTACAGACTGCTGCTTGTCAGAAATAGACAAAGCGGGGGTACGTATCCAAACGGCCTCTCGCATACGAGGGACCTACCACCAAGAGTAATGTTTTACCATGTGTGGAATCTAACTGCCTCGGTGGCGCAGTTGTACCTAATGCGTACATGTTACGACTGCTGTGCTGAGGTCTCGGGTTCGATCCCCGGGTCGGGTAAAAGTAATATTGGATATTTCTATTACGAATTGCTCAGTTTCAGCCCGGAGTCTAGAATTGTGCCCGGTATGGCGATAAGCCCGCCCTCTATCACATCAGGCGACGGAGATACGCTCGGCGAAATGGGGGTGTACTGGTTACACACCTCTACCTACCCATTTGGAGGTTACAGGCGTGAATGCGTATGTATGTTGCATCTTAGCATGCAATCTATACACTAGTAATAACGTTACACCTACATCAATAAAGTAAGTTAACAGGCTTCAATCATTTTCTAGCGCTCTTATCAACAGATGTGACATGTTTTTAAATAAACAAATTCTATATTATAATATTCCTACGCTAATCAGAAGTAGTGGTTCATATATGATGGTAAATAACTATAGTCCCCGAAGGGGAAGGCAGAGATGTAAATAGTACACCCATATTTCACCGAGCGTATCGTCCGATGATGTGATAGGGTGCGAGCCTATCGCCATACCGGGCACAATTCCAGGCTCCGGGCTGATACTGAGCATTTCGTAATAGAAAAACCCAATATCACTTTACCCAACCCGGGGATCGAACCCGAGACTCCAGCGTCAGCAGACGTAACGCGTACGTATTACAACTGCGCCACCGAGGCAGTATTCTACAATACCTTCAGATGTATAGACGTACAGCCAATGACATTTGCCTATACCTTCTTTTCGGTGTATTACATCTGTCGGTACGTACGCTGTGTATGGAACAGACTAGAAATTACAACTACAACGTGTTACAGAAAGGTGTGGTCAAATTTAAGCAACGTATAGTGTACGATATAAGTATTGTACAACGTGTTACAGAAAGGTGTGGTCAAATTTAAGCAACGTATAGTGTACGATATAAGTATTATACAATGTGTTACAGAAAGGTGTGGTCAAATTTAAGCAACGTATAGTGTACGATATAAGTATTGTACAACGTGTTACAGAAAGGTGTGGTAAAATTTAAGCAACGTATAGTGTACGATATAAGTATTATACAACGTGTTACAGAAAGGTGTGGTCAAATTTAACCAACGCAGGAGTATGTAATGACAATTAAATATTACCACACCTTTGTGTAACACGTTGTATAACCATAGAGTTAAGATATCTTCGATTTTTTATTGTAATAGAACTGTGAGTTCAAATGTCGAAAGTTCACGAATATTTTAGATAAAATTTGCGCTTTCACGACCTCTACAACCGATAATAAATCGTACGATTATGTTTACAGACATTACTTACTTTTTATAAACATAGATTTAGGTGCAGATTGTTGTTAATTTGTATAACTAAAGATAATAAATTAATAGTTACTCCTTAATCATAAAACTCCATGCCTAGATTGCTTGGCTCGTCAGACGCATGCGCCAGTCAATCAGCAGGTGTCTCAACCATGAGTTTTTCTCAGTATAATCGGTAGCGAATACGTAAAATATTTGTATGACAAAATTTCGTTTCTCACGTATCAGCTAGAGACGCCGCTGAGTTATTCATATATTTTTTTTTTGAGTTTTCTTTTATATTTTTTTTTTTATATTTTTATTTCATTTTTTTTATTATTATCTTACGTCGCGTAGTCGCTAGCGATTTTACCGAGACAAACTCATGGTTAGCCTACAGATCTTAACCAAATTTACAAGGTGGTAGGTCCCTTGTTTGCGAGAGACCGGCTGGGTTGGTACCACCGCTTTGTCTATTTCTGCCGCCAAGCAACAGTGTGTAAGCACTGTTGTGTTCCGGTGTGAAGGACATTGAAGCCAGTGTAATTACTGGGCATTATAAGACTTAACACCTTATGTCTCGGGGAGACGAGCGCAATCCAGTGTCATGCAGTGCTTTATTTAAAGTTCTGTGTGGCGTTGCTTCTGTTTATGAGCAGGCGTGGCGCTTACCATCAGGCGAGCGACCTGCTCGTCTCGTCATTCAATCTAATAAAAAAAACATAAAATATGGGACCACATCACACCTAAACACGTACGATTGAGGCTAAAGCTGAGGTCTCGGGTTCGATCCCCGAGTCGGGTAAAGTGGTATTGGGTTTTTCTATTACGAAATGCTCCGTATCAGCCCGGAGTCTGGAATTTGTGCCCGGTATGGCGATAGGCTCGCCCCCTATCACATCGTGGGACGGAGATACGCTCGGCGAAATGTGGGTGTACTAGTTACACCTCTGCTTACCCCTTCGGGGATTACAGGCGTGAGTGCGTATGTATGTATGTATGTATCACACCTAAAGTCTATCGAATCAAATTTTCAAGACATCGATGTACATACATAAAAAAGCAAAAAAAACGTGCTGAATTGATAACCTCCTTTTCTAAAGTCTGTTAAAAAACTTTTAAATATATATTAATCCGCCCTGGGCCTTAGCCGGCTTCCAAATCTCGATATCTCATAATCAAGCCTATACATACATAAATACATACACATGCCTGTTACCCATAGGGGTAGACAGAGACAATGGAGTTCTACTTGCTACGATCCTTTGGCTTCTTTCATTCTCGTTAAATTTTACTTTTGACTAGGCCTTTTGCGCGTATGCATACTCAAATTACCGGCAAATGCAAAAAAAGCCCGCCGTGGCGCCAATTAGATTTGTCTGTCTTTTTTTTATCCCAGCAAAGTGCCTATACTGGACCTGATAAGTGCAGTGCAGTTCAAATAATGTCGAACGATTTTTATGTTTTTTTATTGTATTGGCCGGCAAACGAGCAAATCTCCACCGCCCATGTACGCCCACAATACCAAAAGAATCATAAACGCGTTGCCAACCTTAAACAAAAGGGGTAATTAAAAGATTGGGAAAATGAGGGGTATTTGGGCCTCCGGATATCTCACTCACCATACGAAACGCAGCAGCAAGCTGCTACTTTACGCCGGTTCTGTGAGACAGTAGTAACGACCCGGGCGAGCCTGCCCATTCATGCTGTAGACAAAACTGTCGACACTACTCAAAGCTCTCTATTATGTTTACCCTGCTAAGTGACAACACAGTATCTGTTAAATACAGTGCAGTATAAATAATGTCGACGTCAAGAGACATTGCGTCCCTCTACACTCTGCAGGATTATGCCTGAACTTACTGTTACAGTTGTTACTGTTTAGTTTGTTTATTTTTTTGTTTTGTTTGTTTGTTTTTGTTCTGGGTGTTGTGGGTTGCCAAGTCCTTCGTATTTATTTATTATTGATTTGTTCCAGTGGTTGTTATGCTGTCGGCGACGTTCGTCCTCAGTTTGATCGGCACGATATGCTTCTGCTTTACCAACACTATCAACGATGTCGTATTATCAGTAAGTAATAATCAAAACAATACCTGTATTATAAAAGAATAAATAAATAAAATAAATACAACCAACAGTCACAAACATAGTCCTGACCCTACACTAGGTAAACCTGTGTCGTGGGTATCAGGAACTACGAGGGACTTGTGGTCCCACAACACCCAGACCCGAAACAAATAATTGCGGGATCACACAAACATTTGTCTCGGTGCGGGAATTGAACCCACGGCCTCTCGCTTCGCAGCCGGTTACTCGCCCGCTGCGCCACGGAGGCTGTCAAAAAGAATAAGAATAATATTATATGTGGGATGTGGACTCAACAATGATTGTCCCGATAGTCGTTTGTGCTAATGGGTTGATACCAAAGAGCCTCCAGAGGCTCTCAATTGGTCATTGGGTCAAGAGCCAGATTCAGAGAGCAGTGTTATTGGACACGGCACGCATTGTGAGGAGGTTCCTCACTCTGGGGTCCTAACCACCGGTGGCTTGAGTCCTAGGCCTCGCCATTGGAGGGTGATACTTTTATATTTTTAAAAGTTTTATTTTTTAAAAAAATGTAATATTTAAAAATGTAGATAATCCCTTTTAAAATAAAGAGTACTGAACAAAAGAATAAAATCGTATATTGGTCATGTAGGCAATTAAAATAGCGCTTATGACAAGTCAGTACAAAATCAATATAGACCATGGGCATAACCGAAACTGCACGTGTTTTAAAAATACCACCGGATCCAAAAAGATCCAACCTAAGAATACCCGGCGAAACAAAATCAGTGGGCTTACGTTACCACTGGATATTACGCGGCGTGACCCAGTCCTGAGATTATCCATCTAGTCTAACTCAGTGGGCTTGATTTAAAGGGTGGTTGATACAGACCGTATACACGTATCACTGCTAGTCACGGGTCTCCTCTACTGAATGAGAGGTTAGTCCTTAGTCCACCACGCTGGCCTAATGCGGGTTGGTAGACTTCACATACCTTCGAAATTCCTATGGAGAACTCATGTATGCAAGGTTTCCTCACGATGTATCCTTCACCGTTAAAGCAAGCGATCATTAAAATACATATGTAACTCAGAAAGATCGTAGGTGCATGCTCTTGGGGCTGATTTTCGAATCTTTTGTCGTGACAGTCCATGATACTCCTCGATGAGCTATCGCTGTTTCGCTATCGGTAAGTAGTTCTAGTAATTTTATTTTATCCTGAATGACGAGACGAGCAGGGCGTTCGCTTGAAGGTAAACGCCTGCCCATAAACAGAAGCAATACCACACAATTTTTTAATTACAATTGGCACTCCATAGTCTCTGCTTATCCCATGGCGAGGACCAGAATGGAAAGACACCTTCGCTTTATCTATTTCTACCGCCAAACACCAGCGTGAAATACCACTGTTGTGTTCCGTTCTGAAGGACATTGAAGCCAGTTTTATTGGGTATCCATGATACTTGACATCTTATTTCTTGAGGTGGCGAGCGCGGTGCAGTGTCATGCAGTTTACAATTCAAAGATCTGAGTGGTGTCTCTTCTGTTTATGGGCAGGGGTCGTGCTTAACTTGGCGAGTGATTTCCTCGTCTTAAACAAAAACGATAGCAGTGGTAGCTCAGCGGGGAGTGGTACGGACTGTCGAGACGAAAGTCGCAGGTTCAAAACCAGCCCCAAGAGCATACACCTCTAACTTTTCTAAGTTACGTGTGCATTAATTGTATCACTTGCTTTAACGGTGAAGGAAACATCGTGAGGAAACCTGCATACCTGATAAGTTCTTCATAAGAATTTCGAAAGTATGTGAAGTCTACCAACCCGCATTAGGCCAGCGTGGTGGACTAAGGCCTAACCCCTCTCATTCAGTAGAGGAGGCCCGAGCCCAGAAGTGGGACGTATATAACACAGGGCTGGTATTATTATTTTTATTTATAAACAAAAGCGGCAACTTGAATTAAAGATTGTATTCCTTGTCCACAGAGCATGGTAATCCGAAATAACTCGATAGCATACTCTATATGGCAGCATCCAAACGTGAAGCCTCTGATGAAGGTCAGGCTGTTTAACTACACCAACTGGGAGCTGGTGCGGGATGGGATTGAAGAGCGGCTGCATGTCGAGGAAGTCGGGCCTTATGTCTACTCGTGAGTATTACTTCTACTTCCGCCTCCGTGGAAGTCTTCCAGCGATAAAAATCAGCCTATATCATTATCCAGGGGCATATACAAGATTAGTCGGAAAAGGTGTACTAAGCCGAAAGGGCGTAAAAGTACTCCTAATTCTTAACGAGTATTGTACTGGCAACTTTTTCAATAAATCTAATAGTTTCAGAAATATTTAAAGATTTTATAAAAACTACGCTAACTACCCTATGAGATGTATGTTCATTTGAAGTGGGCACGGCGCGGCGGGCGGTATGGAGCCTTTCTATTTCGCCACCAACTCGTGACATTAATCGCGTGACTGGGTTGTGTATTTATTAAATTAAAAAGCAATAATTGATTTATATATGGAACATTAAAAAAAGTGATAAGATGTACATAGTCGAAATCCTAATCAGTTATACTTTAAGTTGGCCACGGCTTAGTACACCCCTTCTGACTAACCTTGTATATCTGTAGGGCACCCAAAAGAAGTGCGTCCTTGACATTTTAGGGGAAGATATCAGAACTGTCTTATATCAAAGGATGCTCAAGGCCGCGCACTTAGGAAGTCGAACCTTGGTACTAGACTGGGATAACGCCAGGCAAATTGAATGACGAAACGAGCATGTCGCTCACCTGTTGGTAAGCGTGACGCTTGCTCATAAATATTAGCAACACCACACAGAACTTTGAATTACAAACACTGCATGGTACTGGACTGCGTTCATCACCTCGAGACATACTTCGTTAAGTCTCATATTTCCCAGTAATTTCACTGGCTTCAATGTCCTTCAAACCGAAACACAGCAGTGATTTCACACTGCTGCTTGTATATAGACGGTGCGATATTTCCAACCCAGACGACCTCTCGCATACGAGGGACTTACCACCTAGTAACTCAGACTTCAGGGTGGCATTGCTGTTGTATACAAACAGTGATAAAAAAACTGTTTATTAAAATACCAATATAGGTGCGTACGTGTATATTTATCATTAATAATTAAAAATATTTTTACCACTGTAAACAAATGTCAATTAACACAATTATCGGAGGAATATTGAATTATAGTCATAACAAAAGGCTTAAATTAACTTTAAAATATTTACTTTCACCGATAATACAATGACATTTACCTTATCGAAGGAAACTGGACAGTTGCTAAGATAGATTGCACGTACCGACATGAATTGTGAGCGAAAACTCCATTTGCGCAGTAGTTCGTTAAAAGTATGATTGGCGGAACGAATTGCGTACGGCGCTTTCGCTTCACGTGATTGGTTCGTCTGTTGATGCATGTCGTCTATTGGATTCTCGATTGCTCAAATTACAATCCATCTGTACTCACAATTGGTGCCGGTACACCTGTGGTTGTCTGAAGCGATATTTCTCATGTGAAATTTGTTCATGATAAATATTTTATGTTAGGTACATATACTGCTTCGGTGGTGTTGTAATGCGTACGCGGTACGACTGCTGTGCTGATGTCTTGGGTTCGATCCCCGGGTCGGCTAAAAGTGATATGGAATTTTTCTATTTCGAAATGCTCGGTATAAGTCCGGAGTCTGGAATTGTGCGCAGTATGGCGATAGGTTCGTCCCATATTACATCATGGGTTGGAAAAACGCTCGGCGAAATGTGTCTCATATTGTTATACAGTGGACGAGTAGCCGGCTGTGAAGCGAGAAGCCGTGGATTCGATTCTCGCACCAAGACAAATGTTTGTGTGATCCACAAACACTTTCGGGTATGGGTGTGTTTCTTCCCGGAGAGGTTGACGTCAGCCAGTTGGCCGGTCGTAAAAACTACAAGCCAAATGTTTCTGTAACATGTGTTAAAAAGCATGTTGCGCCGACCCCACTACGAGTGGGATAAGGACAGCGGGGAGAGATGTATTAGTACCTATTCTAAGAAGCTCAGGCCATGACGTACAGTACGTACACCTCAATAAAACGTCAATAAATACTGACGTTGCTCCGGTCTAGCGAACTTTGGATCACACTGATGAATAATGAGGACGCAAACGTCACGTTATTATTATAATCACGTCTTATAATAACTACAATAAGGTAGTTTCCTATATTTAATGTTATGACTTTAAATGTTGGTATGAGGAAAAGTGGGTGCGTAGTAGGGATATCTCACTATCTCGCTTGCACCCGTGCACCATAATGAACATTTTACACAGTGACGTCAAAGTTTGCGTCATCTGTCATTTGACAATTACCCCTTCTACAGGATTTGAATGGCTTCTAACTTATTTATTTTTGGTCCGATTTATAAAATTCTTTCTGCAATAGATTTTGAGTAACGTAACTTATTGATTTCAATTTCAATAATAAAAATCTAGTCAAATACCCTATTACTGAAGGTAGATGTCCAGACAACGCATACTCACAACCGTAAGCTGAAAATTCGCTAAGTCTGATGTGTTTACTTGCAACGTCACGCATACAAACGCAAAACAAATGTCAGCTAAAATGTATTTTTAACAGACTTCAAAAAAAGGAGGAAGGTTCTCAATTCATCGGAAAGAATAACACTCAAGTAAGCTTTTAGCTAAGTGTCGATTTCTGTTCACGTGATTGGTCTGTTTATGGCGCCAAACAAATGTCGAAAACAAATCATTCTCCCACTTTACAAGACGGCGTGATATTGTTATACTCTCATTTTTTTTCGTCCTTCAGGCCATAGATACATGCTTTTCTATTTGTCTATGTTCAGGCTATATAATAATATTCACATCAGGGGGGATGTAAGTGTAGCCGCGGGAGGGGGTATCATTAGGCCATCGCCCGACACTTTAGCGTAGAATACTATCCGTGTAGACACTACGGTGCAAAGTTCCCTAGATAACGATGAAGTCATTAGCGTATAAATACAAATAAATAAATACACCCAAGAGCCACACACATAGTCCTGACCCCACACTAGGTAAACCTGTATCGTGGGTATCAGGAACTACGAGGGACTTGCGGTCCCACAACACCCAGACCCGAGACCAGTATTTGTGGTTCACACAAACATTTGTCTCAGTGTGGGAATCGAACCCACGGCCTCTCGCTTCGCAGCCGGCTACTCGGCCGCTGCGCCACGGAGGCTGTCATAAACATTAATATACTGGACTTGCCCGTTGCTGTTAAGTATCGAGGTTGCTGGACGCCCAAAATCCCGTGTCCCATTACGTCAGCATAATGCATATTATGATATTGTGTGTATAGATGGTAGGTCCCTCGTTTGCGAGAGGCCGGCTGGGTTGGTACCATCGCTTTGTCTATTTCTGCCGCCAAGCAACAGTGTGTAGCACTGCACTGTTGTGTTCCGGTTTGAAGGACATTGAAGCCAGTGAAATTACTGGGCATTATGAGACTTGACAACTTATGTCTCGAGGTGACGAGCGCAGTTAAGTGTCATGCAGTGCTTTGTAATTTAAAGTTCTGTGTGGTGTTGCTTCTGTTTATGAGCAGGCGCGGCGCTTACTATCAGGCGAGCGACCTGCTCATCTCGTCATTCAAGCTAATAAATTTAAAAAAATATCCAAAGGACAACGTTATAACAGAACATCATCTGATTATGTTATGTCTAATAGATAAGGTGCTAAGTATTCAAGTTGTTTGTTTTTGTATTTACCCGAGGTAATGTGTACGAGTACGTCATGTTAGGGTTCGTACATCGAAATAAGATGACTAGAACGATAACTCTCATATGAATCTGCCAAAAATACGGCTCCACTTACTTACACACGAAACACTCATACACGCAACAAAAAATCATGAATGTTCAAAATCAACTTTATTTCATAAAAGTTAATGTTTATAATTTCACTCACATAATGCCTAATAATTTCACTGGGCATTGAGTCCTTCAAACCGGAACACAACAGTGCTTACGCACTGCTGCTTGGTGGCAGAAATAGACAAAGCGGTGGTACCAACCCAGACTGCCCCTCGCATATGAGGGGCTTACCACCTAATGTAGTTTTAGTCCTAGTTTTTGTCTTTCATCCCCTTAGTGTGGAATTTCTTCTCTAAATCAAAAATGAATATCACGCGGGCGGAGTCACGAACAAAAGCTAGTATAATATAGATAAATTAGCTAAAATAGTTAGATAAAATTGCACGGCTTATCTCCGACAAGCACACTTCCTGTTTTATTTGATGCTAATGTGCTCATCCGATTTGCAATATTTTTGAAGATTGTAATAAATCAAGTTTATACGGATTTTATCGCGGTTTAATTTTTATTTTAGTCCCGACGTTTCGAAAGCTTCAGGCAATCTCTCCCGTGACCACGAACGCTGAAAAGATGGTAGTTTAGATGGTAGTAGGTCCCTCGTTTGCGAGAGGCCGGCTGGGTTGGTACCGCTTTGTCTATTTCTAGCGCCAAATAGTGTTGTAGTCCTGTTTGAAGGACATTGAAGCAAGTGTAATTACTAGGCATTATGGGACCCAATTTTGTTATCATACGTTTTTTGAATTGCCTCCTATTATGGAAGCAATTTTAAAGACGTTTTCACGTCAAAACCCAGGGGACTGACATGTATACTTACTCTATTTAATTATTTAAACATACGTACTTATTTTATCAATAAAAGCGCAACACTCATGGAAATGTTGGCGTCCTAATTAAAATTGATATAACGGTCCAGTTACCACACTTATTTGTAATAAATTACTCATAATTACTATTCATAATGTTTACATAAAAATTCTTTAGGTCGGATGTCATATTCACTATATAGTTAATTTTGTTTATTAAAATCTATTTACACGGAATGAATTTACGTCACGAGACCCAATAGGTGCCACTTTTCCCACAGTGTCCAAAGTTCTGTTAACTTGGTTTTGACACCGCTGTTAAATCAATGCGAGTTGATGAAACGTTATTTAGAGAAAAAAATAATAATAAGTCTTTAGTAGCGTTTGGCATACGACTTTTCATATTACCTAATTTAAAGATTATTTTAGATAACATGTGTGTCAAATCAAAAGTGTTGGTCACGCTTCTAGCAACTCAATTTCGACTTGACATGAGATTTGACAATTGAAAAGTATTTTTTTTTTTATTAGGATTACCAACAGTTGTCACATTGATACATGTAGGTACTCAAAAAAATGCTTATAAATAATTAGAACTAAATGCACAACCACATTAAGGTAATCACAGCATGCAAAACAAATTCTAATTACAGTAGATACTAACTAACATTAATCATAAAGATGTGACTTATTTAATATAACTATGATATAACTTATTGCAAAATTACATTTAATTGATAAGGTAAGAGTAAATAGTTTTATAATACATGAATATCAACAAGATTACTGCATTCATTTAAGATTTTACACAGCCATGGGATTGGAGAGTTGGCACCAGAAACTGTTCTACGCGGTGGTGGATAAAGGGGTGTGATGGGATTGCGGGGTATTCTACTTGGAGCGCGTAAATCAATTTAAAATTGATCAGCCTCAGAATCCAGGCGTAAAAGTTGGTACAAAATAAAAGTTTAAAATATATTAGGTGGTAGGTTAGGGTATGCGAGATGCCGTCTAGTGTGGTACGGTGTGCTTAGTCTATTTTTGTCGCCAAGCAGTAGTCTGTAAGTATTGTTATGTTTCGGTTTAAACAGCTTGCCCCGTATTCATAAACGTTACAATGAGATCTCATAGTGTGCGCGAACACATAGTGACGATTTCTCTAAACGTCATTGGTTAGTTTTTGTCGCTAAATCAAAACGGACCAATCATGTACACAGAATTAGACACTTGGTAAAGAGCTTCCTTAAGTGTTATTTCTGAATACGGGGCATTTCAGCTATTAGTCACTTCAATAGGTAAAATAAAAATAAAATATAAATTGTCTATTGACACGTAAATTAACATAAACAATGGTATTAATTTAGGCATAGTTTTTGAGAATTTATTATATTATTCGTTCCCAAACTAGGCAAAAGCCTGTATCTTGGGAGACAGTGTTCAGTCGCTCTAAAGGTAAACGTAATATTTGTACATAAGTTCGCTGTTTATGCTTTATTTTGGTAAGTCATTGCTCTTGATTATATATTTCTTGTGTGTGTGTGTGTGTGTGTGTGTGTGTGTGTGTGTGTGTGTGTGTGTGTGTGTGTGTGTGTGTGTGTGTGTGTGTGTGTGCGTGTGTGTCTGTGTGTGTGTGTGTGTGTGTGTGCGTGTGCGTGTGTGTCTGTGTGTGTGTGTGTGTGTGTGTGTGTGTGTGTGTGTGTCTACACCTCTCGCCTCACTTTAAATAGTCTCTGGGGAAATCCAGAACTGATAACTTCTCTCTGGCGTTACCCCGGCTGAGTGCCAGAGTCCACCTTATTTATCGACAGACAGACAAAGATGCGCTCCACGTGATGGTATATGTTTACCACCGCTCATGCACTTCGGGAATGCCTTCGTGCCCTGCACAACTAATAATAATAATAACGTCTATTTCAGGCTACTATGGCCCATAAATAAATACATACCCATCGAAATAAGATGACAAGAAAAGTAACTGAAGCAAAAAAATTACCCCACCAAAACTCGGTGCAAGGGGGCGGGGTTATAAAAGTCTGTGCAAAATAATTTGTAATTGACACTTGATACGTCAAATTTTTTGCGCGTCGCAGAACGTTACATCTCGATCTAGAAATTTAAACATTAGCTTTTATGAAATTAAGTTCATTTTGAAAGTTCATACATTTTTGGTGTGTGTATGAGTGTTATGTGTGATTTTACCTTTGCATGTAAGTGGAGCCGTATTTTTTGGCAGATTCATATGAGAGCTATCGTTCTAGTTATCTTATTTCGATGTACATACCTTACAAAGTAACATATATAAATATGGTTACATTCTTTATGTAAGTAATATAAACTTAATAGTCTAGTAGCACTTCACTATAAGCACTGTATCTGAGTGCGATCTTGTGGCACTTGTCCGCGGAAGCGACGGAACACCACCCCTTGCGGCCAGAAGCTTTCCTCCATAACGATGTGCAGCTGTTCGGAAAACGCACCACAAACGCCTTAAAATTGACATTGCGGTGCGACTCCAACATCTGCACCCTCAGCGAGTGCTTCGTCTTCTGGCGTACGTACTCCACGATGTTCTCCGCCTTAGTGGTGTAGTGTAGGCGAGATGTACACCGGAGTGTTCGGCAGCAGTGTGCAGCACGTACACTGATGGTGGCTCCGCAGGAGCGTTGCCACAGCGGTTCGCAATGATTCGCTGTCAGCACTCCTCCTTTGCACCGAAGCCATCATCATCATTAGCTTAGTTCGGTGCCAATACCGCTGCCTTTCTACTCAAAGATTAGTCCAGTCTTGAGCCTCCTCTATACTGACCATAGAACTTATAGAATGTCAAGGCGTTTATTAATATTTACAATATAAATGCTGAATTTTCTTCCACAGACAAGAGCTAGAACGAGTGAACGTGAACTTTGAGGACGATAGGCTGACGTTCCAAGAGCTGAATCATTTTAAGTACATCCCGGAGAAGAGTGTCGGGGCAGAGTTCGACCAAGTTTATGTGCCGAATCTGCCTTTATTGGTAAGAGATTTTTTTGACAAGCCCGCCTGATGTTGTACCACACCCAAATCGCTGCCTACATTTGGAGGAAACCTCTTTTTAAATCTCATTTAAAAAATCGGGAAGCACCGAGGTAGGAAGTTCATTCTAGAGCTTTTGCACATGTGTGGTAAAAATGAAAATGCACCGTGGATTGTTTCCAGGTTTCTTTTTTATTCGCTTTAATGACGAGACGAGCCAATCGCTCGCCTGGTGTTAAACGTCACGCCTGCCCATAAACAGAAGCAACGTCACACAGTACTCTGGATTACAGAACACTGCATGGTACTGCCGTTTGGCGGCAGAAATAGACAAAGGGGTTGTTCCTACCCAAACGGCCTCGCGCATATGGGGGACCTACCACCTAGTAAATTAGAGTTGTCCTTCAAACTATTTCTATACTGGACCTTGCTGTAAATATCGACGCTGATAAAAGGATAGTAGGAAATTTCGACAGAGTGGTAACATTTTATACCCGATCCAATGCCTTAACGATGACAAGGCCGACGGCCAAAGCCACATCCCTACTTTCCAAAGCCTCTGCCCAGCGGAGTGTGAGATTAACAAGGTGTCCAGCTGATCGTTATTCAGTTGGTACACCTCCCAATACCTCAAAAGCACTTTTGAGTAATAAGTACTTCGTGTTAAGTGGTAGGTGGTAGGTCCCTCGTTTGCGAGAGGCCGGCTGGGTTGGTACCACCGCTTTGTCTATTTCTGCCGCCAAGCAACAGTGTGTAAGCGCTGTTGTGTTCCGGTTTGAAGGACATTGAAGCCAGTGTAATTACTGGGCATTATGAGACTTAACACCTTATGTCTCGGGGTGACGAGCGCAGTCCAGTGTCATGCAGTGCTTTGTTATTCAAAGTTCTGTGTGGCGTTGCTTCTGTTTATGAGCAGGCGTGACGCTTACCATCAGGCGAGCGACCTGCTCGTCGCCTCATTCAAGCTAATAAAAAAAAACTCAAAAATGTAGTACAGAATTTTTAAATGAGTTTGTAGGAGTAACCTCTTTTTTGTACTGAGCCAGTACAAGGCCCCACTTCAAATGAGGCGAAGCGTCTTGCAGCTCGGCGGTACATATGAAGTATACTGTGGTTTGTACTGCCCTATCTTAATACTCAGAAAACTGGCGTAAAGTTGCTGCTTGCTGCTGCGTTTCGTACGGTGAGTGAGATATCCGGAGGCCCAAACCCCCTCCCCTTCCCAATTCCTTAATTATCCCTTTCCTTTAAGGTCGGCAACGCACCCATGATTCTTTTAGTATTGTGGGCGTACATGGGCGGTGGAGATCACTTACCATCAGGTGACCCACTTGCTTGTTTGCCGGCCTATACCATAAAAAAAAAAAAATGTGATTGACGTAATACTCATAACGGCCACTATTGATGCATGTAACTCGCTCGTTCTCACTCTTTCATACATTCCGCGTCATAGGAATAGTAGAATAGTAATGCGACATCAAATGATAAGTAGTACTTACATATAAAAATGTCGAGTCACTGTTACTTTTGTCACTTGTTATTTCGTCACTAGCTTTTGCTCGCGGCTCCTCCCGCGTGAATGGTCGTTTTTGGGATAAAAGTAGCCTATGTCATAATTCAGGTTATGGTAAATTTGCCTGTGTGCCAAATTTCATTCAAAACTGTTCAATCGGGCGTGATTGACTAACAAACATCCAAATTCACAAACATCCAAACTTTACATTTATAATAGTAGTAAAATGTACGGGACAGTAGTACTGCCTCTTGTATGTTCCTACTCAACACTAATTACTTTTACTTTTTTTTTATAGCCTACAATGTGTCCCACTGC
This sequence comes from Mimas tiliae, assembly GCA_905332985.1. Classification (NCBI taxonomy): domain Eukaryota; kingdom Metazoa; phylum Arthropoda; class Insecta; order Lepidoptera; family Sphingidae; genus Mimas; species Mimas tiliae. Next base: position 4,771,246 of record HG995265.1, on the reverse strand, counting down.
TGGGCAAAGGCCTCCCCTTTACTCTTCCACTGGATTCGGTCCTCTATCAGCTTCTCCCATTTCGCCTCGAATGCGTCCAACTCGTCTCTCCATCTCTTTTTCGGTCGTCCGCGTTTTCTATGACCATTTGTTGGATTCCAGTTCGTAACCAGTTTTGCCCAACGATCCGGACCCATTCGAAGCACATGCCCCGCCGAGTTCCATTTCAATGAGGCGGCCTTTCTCCCTACGTCTGCGATGCGAGTTTTGCAACGCAATTCGGTGTTTTTGACATGGTCAGTTAGTTTAACACCGAGTATATTGCGCTCCATCGCTCGTTGGCACACCTTGAGTCTGAGCTTCTGTGACTCGGTTAATGACCAGGTTTGGGCACCGTAGGTTAAGACGGGCAAGATGCACATGTCGACTAGTTTACGTTTTAGAGCTAGTGGAAGGTTTCCTCTTAGAAAATCTTTCAGGGACCAATAGCTCCTCCAAGAATTTTCCACCCGCTGGTTAATTTCCTGGTCTTGTGTATTTTTGAAAGAAACTATCTGTCCCAAGTAAACGTATTCGTCGATATAGTCTATTATTTGTCCGTCTATCTCCACAATAGATCTCGTGCTATTGGTCATCAACTTGGTTTTTGTCCCATTCATTTGAAGCCCAAGGCTTCTCAAGATCTCAAGGCTTGCTTTGCTCAGATCTTGAAGCATTTCGCGGATGTCTTTAGGTTTAGAGGCGAAAAAAACCATGTCGTCGGCGAATCTAAGATTCTTTACTTATATAATTTTTATTTTATTTGTTCCTTTTTTTTTTTTGTTTGTTTGTTCCTTAAGGAACCGGCTAAGATCAGAGACCATGCTGCCAAGTCATTAGTTATATCTTTTCTTATATTCCAAGAACGATGAAACAGGGGTGTGGCCGATTTCAAGGTCTTGCTGGAGTTTTGGTGATAATTCCTTTCAGTTCAATGCTTCTTAGACGACTTTCTTCAAGCGAATCGAAAGCACAAGGTCGACAATACCCTTGATCAAAAATCACCTAAATCCACTTATTTCAATGTTTCCATACACTATTCATCATCGTTAATGATTATTGCACAAAACCACACCACTTTTATACAAGAAACACAACTTTAAACCAGTTTAGGAAATAATTAAAACAAGAGAGCCACCGCACTGTAAGAATTCCCGCCAAAACTCCTCTTTATTTGTTCCATAAGGAACGGGGGAGTTTGACCTTGTGCTTTCGATTCGCTTGAAGAAAGTCATCTAAGAAGCATCGAACTGGAAGGAATTTTCACCAATACTCCATCAAGGCCTTGAAATCGGTCACACCCCTGTTTCATCGTTCTTGGATATTATGAAAATAATATAACTGATGACTTGGCAGTATGGTCTCTGATCTTAGCCGGTTCCTTATGGAACAAAAATACAAAAAAAAAAAAAAACATAAGGAACGGGCTAAGATCAGAGAACATGCTGCCAAGTCTTTAGTTATAATATTTTCTTATTTTTCAAGAAACAAGAAACAGGCGTGTGGCCGATTTCAAGGTCTTGCGTTTTGGTGTTAATTCCTTTCAGTAAGATGCTTTATAGACGACTTTCTTCAAGCGGATCGAACGCAAAGTTCGATCATTACTCTTGGTGAATTGTAATAGCCAATTAATTAATTAAAATGAAATAAGTGTATTTCAATGTATCCATACACTATTGGACATCGTTAATGTTTATTGCACAAAACCACACCACTTTTAACTAGGTAGTTTAGGAAATACATGATTAATAAATAAAGGTTGTCTGGAAGAAATCGCAGTTAGCGATAATACCGCCATTTGCACTTCGCTATAATTTTTAAGGTTATATTGTATTTTTTTAAGATGTACAATAAAGAGTTTATAAATAAATAATTACAACAAGAGAGCCACCGCACTGTCAGAATTCCCGCCGAAACACCATACTTATTCTTATACCAATTACAGTACAGTAATATATATAATTATTCCATATGGGATTGACACTACAATTTATTTCTGCTAATCATATTACTTAATTAATATTATCTAATTCAGAGATTTCTATTCTAACCCTGATCACGGAAAAACTGTGGTAACTTCCCGTTTCCAGGCCTGATAAAATGATAACATATGACATGTATAATATACATAATATAACAAGATATACATAAGTATAAATACATACAGATGCGCCATTATACAGCGTGTTACAGAAAGGTGTGGTCAAATTTAACATATACATACATACATACGCACTCACACCTATAATCCCCGAAGGGGTAGGCAGAGTTTTAACCAGTACACCCACATTTCGCCGAGCGTATCTCCATCCCTTATGTGATAGGGGGCGGGCTTATCGCCATACCGGGCACAAATTCCAGACTCCGGGCTGATACTGAGCATTTCGTAATAAAAAAACCCAATACCACTTTACCCGACCCGGGGATCGAACCCGAGACCTCAGCGTTGGCCTCAATAGTAACGCGTACGCATTACAACTGCGCCACCGAGGCAGGTCAAATTTTAAGTAATAATATTTCAAATTACTGGGCATTTTGAGGCTTAATATCAGATATCTCGGAGTGAAGGCGCAGTCCCATGTCATGCAGTGCTTTGTAATTCAAACTACTTTTTTTTTCGAATGGATTTGTGCTGTTAGCTTATATTGCTTTTACAGCTTCACCGGCGCTTATGGCGCTCTAGCCAGAAATATGTATAATGTACTTAGTAGCGATTAAGCACAGAGGCGCCTTTTAGAAGGCTCAGTCCTCAGCTTGAGCAATCGCTGGGGAGTATAGTTTAGGGCCGTCTCTGCACATCATTGTGCCGACGGTCAGTTGTGGAAGTTCTACGGACTTGTAGGCGTGTCCTATGTCGGGATCGCGTATTATTATTGCGATTCGGATTGGGCAGAGAAAGTGCTGCTTCGATAGCTACTGTGATGGAGTCGTTGGGATCTGCCAAAACATGTGTAAATAAATACACCCAACAGTCACACACATAGTCCTGACCCCACACTAGGTTAACCTGTATCGTGAGTATCAAGAACTACGAGGGACTTGACAACCCACAACACCCAGACCCGAGAAAAATATTTGTGAATCAGACAAACATTTATCTAGGTGATAATCGAACCCACGACCTCGCCCTTCGCAACCGGCTATTCGCCCTCTTCGCCACGGATGCTGTCATCTATTCTATTTATTCTTTAACTTTGTCTTCAGGGTGTGATCGCTAAGGCAATCAGCGCAAAAGTCAACACCCTGGGCAAATTCTCTCTCAACTCTGCACTCCAGTGGTCTAACCATCCTGATGCATTCGTCAAGCTGCCAGTGCAATGGTGAGGTAATTTTTTGTTTACTCTACCACCTGCCCTTATCTCACGCGGCGTGGGATCGGTGCAACATATTACAGAAATATTTGGTAACTAGTTTTTACGACCGGCCGCCTGCCTGACTTCAACACTTCGAAAAAAAACACCCAGACCCGAAACATATAATATTTATGGATCACAAAAACATTTGTCTCGTTGCGGGAATCGAACCCGCAGCCTCTGGCTTCACAGCTGGCTTCTCGCACACTGCGCCATGGAGGCTCTCAATTCAATTACATTGAAAAGTTTTTATTAAAGTAAACAATTAAGAATTTTCCTCGAAGTGGTGTGTTGATGCCATTAAGATAACAAATATTTACCAAGCGCTACAACGTAGAAGTAAGTTCACGCCTTTATCCAGATGAGGTAGGCAGAGTACTGTATCCTGTAGGCTTAGCTTAAGCAACTCGAGATAATTTTATCGACTCACTTTGTAGTGAAAAAACCATCGAAATAAGATGACTAGAACGATAACTCTCATATGAATCTGCCATAAACACCGCTCCACTTACACATGTAATGGTAAAAAATCACACGTAACATTCATACACGCACCAAAAATTAATGAACGTTCAAAATCAACTTTATTGCATAATAGTTAATGTCTAAATATTAGATTTATAGATCGAGATACGTCGTTCTACACCGCGCAAAAATTAGACGTTAAGTGTCACATTAAGTGTCAATTAGAGATCATGAATAATTTTTTATGGATTGATGAATGAACGAGCTGTACAGACTTTTGTAGCCCCGCCCCTTTGCACAGAGTTTTGGTGGGGTCGTTTTTTTGCTTGAGTTACGTTTCTTGTCATCTTATTTCGATGGTGAAAAAACAGTTATATCCAAAGACTTTAATGTATAGTAGGTACTAGCCAAGCTGCGCGGCACATAGAAGTTGTACCACTAAGTTGCGGTCAACCGTGACTCAATATTACCATCTCGCTTACTCTCAACTAGAACCCCTATCGCGCTCCCTGTCTGTGAGCTGTCAAATTCCCGCGTTATGTGTCGAATTTTTACTTTCAAAACAGCCCGTCTAGTAGTAGGTATACATTAAAGTCTTTAGTTATATCAGTTGATAGTTGACATTATTTTTATGTGTTATTATTTTTATAACAAAGTTTTCGTATGCAAGTTTTTTCATTACATTTGAATATCGATTCTGGTCTATTCGATTGTCTGATCCACAAATATTTGTTTCGGATCTGGGTGTTGTGGGTCCGCAAGTCCGGGATCAGGACTACGTGTAATGAAGAAATGCCGATATAGTTTTTTTTTTGTTTTTCTTTAATACTCTACTCGTTATTTCAAATGTAGAGATAAAGTAAAAAAAAAATGGGTACTTTCAAACTCTGTGTTATTTTGTCTACGGAACTTAGGTAACGTAATTTTATCGAATGTTGACACTTATATTCGAGATATGTCATCGATAGTTATCTATCTCGCACGCGAGATATGTCGTTTTCGTATATGCTATGCCCCTGGGAAAGGGGCTGCTTTTTTAGAATTGAAAATCAGACATCTACACAATACCTTTATTGAAAAACCCACCGTAGTGTCACCGTAGAGTCGTGTTCCGGAGTCACCCAGTGTATATCCAGCAACATCACGCCGACATAATAGGGTAGTTGAATAGATTTTTTTTATTATTTAAATCAATAAGTTACGTTACTCAAAATCTATTGCAGAAAGAATTTTATAAATCGGACAGAAACCAAATAAGTTACAAGCCATTCAAATCCTGTAGAAGGGGTTATTGTCAAATGACAGACGACGCAAACTTTGACGTCACTGTGTAAAATGTTCATTATGGTGCAAGCATGGAAGCGAGATAATGAAATATCCCTACTACACACCCACTTTTCCTCATACCAACATTTAAAGTCATAACTGCGGGCACATTTCTGAACCAATTGTGATTGCGTTTTAAAACAGGATTTCTTATGCGTATCATTTTCTGTTGCTTATAAAATAATGTATAATATTCAATATAGGAAACTACCCTATTCTGTCGACCGAGGGTTTCATTGTCTCTAGACCAATCTTTCCCAAAGTGGGCGATAACGCCCCCTTGTGGGCGCTGCATGCCTAAAGGGGGGCAGTAAGAGACCTAGAAAAGGCGTTGTAGAGGCTGAGGGGGCGTTTTGTAATTTCATCTAGGTAGGTAGGTACTTAACTCTTGCGGGTTATAATAAAATTCTCGTTTCGAATGAATGTTTCATCTCCGCTGATATAGCTCACAATAATTTATTTAATTTGAACTTATATTGGTTTTTAAGTAGGTAAAAAAATGGGGGGCACTAAAAATAATTTATTTTCAAAGTGGGCAGTAGACAATTTAAGTTTGGGAACCTCTGCTCTAGATGGTCGATATTGTTTGTACTGCGTTGTATTTACCACCAGTGCCTCAACCATGAGTTTGTCTCAGTAAAATCGCTAGCAACGACGTAAAATATTTGTATGAAAACTCAGTGGCGCCTCTAGCGGATACGTGAGAAACTAAATTTTGTAAACTCTTTTTCAGGTTCCTCTGGGGCTATGATGACAGCATTATCAGTACAGCGAAACCGTTCCTGAGTTTCCTAGGACAATGGAAGTTCGACAAATTCGGATTACTTGCAAGCGTGAGTATATAATAATATTAATAAAACCAGCCCTATAACCTGCACGTCGCACAGCTGGACACAGGCCTCCTCTACTGAATGAGGGGGATAGGCCTTAGTCCATCACGCTGGTCTAATGCAGGTTGGCAGACTTTACATACCTTCGAAATTCTTATGGAGAACTTCTCGGGTGTGGAGGTTTCCTCACGATGTTTCCTTCACCGTTAATGCATGCGATAGATAATTAATAATGAATACACACGTAACTTATAAAATTCATGTATACTCTTGGGGCTGGTTTTGAACTTGCGATTTACGTCACAACAGTCCGTACCTACCACTCCCCGCTGACCTATCGCTGATAACAATAAATACACGCGCATTTTCTAAGTCTAAAATGAGGTTATGGGGTTCAGTTATACGTTTAAGTAACTATATTTATTTTTACTGACAATTTGTTTATTAGTTTTTTTTATAGCGTTCGTCGGAAACGAGCAAGTGGGTCACCTGTGGTAAGTGATCTCCACCGCCCATATACGCCCACGATACAAATAAAATCAAGAGCGCGTTGCCGACTTTAAAAGAAAGGGTTAAGGGACTGGGAAGAGAAGTGGGATTTGGTACTCCGGATATCTCACTCACCGTACGAAACGCAGCAGGAAGCTGCTACTTTGTCAGTTTTCTGTGAGCCAGGGGTAACGACCCGGACGAGCCCACCCATTCATGTTGTAGACAAAAGTGTCTACAGCGTGGCTCTAACACTCAAAACTTGAAAAAATCACATATGTTTACGGGATTTCTGTACCTATAACAATACGCTCGATGTCTTTCACAGCATGGATAGATGTACTCTGCGAGCCCCGTATGGGAAACAAGCGTGAACTTATGTTAGGTGCCTAATATTATTATTTTTTATTCTTTCAGAAAAACGGCACACTTTCGGAGAAGTTTACTATAAACACAGGAGAGAACGATAAGGACCGGATGAATATTATTGAAAAAGTCGATGGGAGAGACCATCTGACGTACTGGAGCAGTCCCGACTGTAATAGGTATGATGATCATCTTATATCCATCTCAAAAGAGGTTTCAAAAGAGTTTTCCTTCAACGGTAGGCAGCGGCTTGGCTGTGCTCTGGCATTGCTGAGGCCCATGGGCGGCGGTAACCACTTACCATCAGGTGGGCCGTCTGCTCGTCTGCCTATCTAGCAATAAAAAATAAAAAAATCGGTATCTTTTTAAAGTGTGCGAAATTGTCTGTCGGATAAAGGGACTACATAGTTAATCTTATATCTTCGAATGAAGCGTACTCATATAATTGCGAAGCTCGTTTGATCTTATTTAATAAATAAATACACCCAACAGTCACACACATAGTCCTGACCCCACACTGTTAACCTGTATCGTGGGTATCAGGAACTCCGAGGGACTTGCCAACCGACAACACACAGACCCGAGACAAATATTTGTGAATCAGATAAACATTTGTCTAGGTGCGGGAATCGAACCCGATGGAGTTCGGTTCATAGAAGAGGTAGGCAGAGGTGTAACCAGTACACCCACATTTCGCCGAGCGTATCTCCGTCCCTTATGTGATAGGGGGCGAGCCTATCGCCATACCGGACACAATTTGAGATTCCAGGCTGATACTGAGCATTTCATAATAGAAAAACTCAATATCACTTATACCCGACCCGGGGATCAAACCGGAGACCTCAACGTCAACCTCAGTCGTAACGCGTATGCATTACAACTGCGCCACTGAGGCAGGCGGTTGTGTATGTATAGATAGATAGATTGCCTCACAAAATTGCTTGCGCCGTTTGTACGTGCTTTAATTTTTACAATGGTACGAGATAAGCGGTCGCCGGTCGCTATCATTCTGCTGATAAACTTCTGAACCCTTAGATAACGCAGTAAAAATATATGAACCATTCAAAACGTATCAACCATGGTATTGATGATACATATTGAAATGGCGGCGTAAAGTAGCAGCTTGCTACTGCGTTTCGTACGGTGAGTTCTCACTCACGGTTCACTCTCAAGTGGTTTTTTTCCTCCGGATATCTCAAAAAAAACCACTTCCCCGTCCCAATCCCTTAATTATCCCTTTTCTTTAAGCTCGGTAACGCACTCATAATTCTTTTGGTATTGTGGGCGTAAATGGGCGGTGGAGATCACTCACCATCAGGTGACCCATTTGCTCGTATGCCGGCCTACGAGATAAAAAAATTGAGCACTAATTTTAAAATCGAAATGTTTTTAATCGTCTTCATAAATAATTCTCAATTCATCATAGCCAGAGATAAGCAGACATACAGAACACCCGTGTCTTTTCTCATAAATATTACTTCTAGAGTTAATTAATGTCCAGAAACTTAATTTTCTCAGTTTAGTCATTTTGGATATTAAATGACTCTAGAAGCAATATTGATAGTTTTTATTTAGGATGTCTGAAGTATCACTGTTTATCATTATTTCCAAAGTTGTAAGTCGATATCGACACGTCACTCATTTGATAAAAAAGAAAATTCTATAATTATGTCCTACCAATACAATTGGATTTGGTACTCTGGGGTATAAAATACTTATACGCTACACATTTTTTTTTAAATTAACCTATATCATCCCACTGCTGGGCAAAAGTAACCCCTCTCTTTCCATATATCGCGCTCCACAGCCATTGTGGCTCAAATGCGTATACACCTGTGTATGCTAAACACTATACATTGATTAAATTTGCCCGCCACTTTCTATAACACGTTGTATATATTGAGAACCTCCTCCTTCTTTGAAGTCGGTTAAAAAGGCGCCACACAGGCCCTTTGTGCATCATTCATTTCTTTTCTTTTAGTTTTCTTAAGTAATTTATAGTCAAACCTCGCTGTAGACAGCCCTTTTAGAATGCAAAAACTAAATTTCCATCGCGTCGCCTCAGCAATATCTTCTCTCGTTTTTAACCGACTTCAAAAAAGGAGGAGGTTCTCAATTCGGCGCGTTTTTTTTAATGTATGTACATCGATTTCTCCGCCAAATGTGGACCGATTTTGTAGGAAAAAAATTCACTCGATAGTTTCGCTGCGATGTAGTCTCATATAAAATTGGTTAAGATCGGATGGCGGAGTACGAAGAAAAAAATAAAACTCCTCAACGGACAACAGTCGTCGCGATTGTGTTATTGTATTGAATTTACATGCTAAAGTTTCTAAGTTTTGTTTAAACGTTATATTATCTTACAAGTCGACGGTGAGCTAATCAGACTTCCGTATGCTAGGCGCCTTGTGGAGCAAGTTATTTATTTTTAATCATAGTACATTATGATTTTGGCGCCTCCTGAAACTGCCGCCCCGGGTGCGTGCCCCGCTTTGCCCCCACCTAGATCCGGGGCTGGGTTTAAAGAAAGAAAGAAAGAAAGAAAAGAAAAAGTTTATTGTCATCATATTAAGACATGCCACATAAAATTCAACTGACTTAAAATTAATATTATAACTAAGTAGGTATACAGTTGCATGCCTTCACGGTGACCAGAGGGGCTAGCACGGAAACTTGCGAAAAGTTATTCGAGCTCTCATCGACAACAATTTCTATGAGATTTTAGTACAGCGCCTCTATCGTACGTAAAAGAAACTAATATATATGGAATATAGACCAATGATATTTAAGGAATTATCTATCGAGTCCTCGATACCTTTACATTACGATTTCGATAGTTTTCCGTGCTAGCCCCTCAGCCCAGTATAATACTGTGGTTATGGGGCGAGCCACAACACAGCGGTGGTTTTCAGTGGGCTCCTGGTTTGACCACACAACTCGTACTCATATGGGACTATTACGTTACAGCTTGGAGTCATCAGACGGATCTATATTCCCGCCATCTATGCTGGACAGAAAGCAGCCTTTATTCGTGTTCTACCCACAGTTGTGCAGACGTCTACCTTTTGTATATGAAAAGGATGTTGAGGTAATTAAACATCAATGTTCTGTGAGTGCATTCCAACTACTCCTTAATTTTCTATTTGATTCATTTCGTTTCGGGATAAAGACAGATTTGCATTCCCAGAGACTCGCCGAGCTTCAATGCTCGGTGTCGAAATATGCGTGCCACTGTCGATCCTGGCTTACAGCAGGCTAACCATGAGTTTGTCTCAGTAAAATCGCTAGCGATGACGTAAAATATTTCTATAAATAACTCAGTGGTGCCTCTAGCGGATACGTGAGAAACTAAATTTTGACACACAAATATTTTACGTCGCCGCTAGCAATTTTACTGAGACAAACTCATGGTTAGCCAGCTGGAGTTACAGTGGCGGGTGTGTGTGCGGAATAGTCTCGTAAAAAGTCAATTCCCGAGACAACATTTTATTATACCACAAAGCTGGTCTTAGCTGGTAATCTGTTATGTAATCTCCTGCTTCACCGTCCATGAATATCCAAAATATCTGAAGAGTCATGGTTGCGTTGCATTGTTGCCAACTTTAAAAACTTTCAACATAAATGAAACCAACTAAAAAAAAGTTAATAGCTAAAAATAAAAATTAGACAATTTTGAATCGGTTAGTCATAAAAAGCTTCTTCTCAAAATTGTTTATTTTTATTTATAGTATTTATTTATCAGTTTTATTATCGTTATAAAGTTTTTATTTTACTTTTTTAACATATATACACACCCACGCCTGTAATCCCCGAAGGGGTAGGCACAGGTGTAACCAATACACCGACAATTCGCCGATATTTCCACTTATTTCCATCACCAAAGGGGCGAGCCTGTCGCCATACCAGGCCCAATTCCAGACTCCGCGGCTGATACTAAGCATTTCGTGATAGAAAAACCCAATATCACTTTACCCGACCCGGAGATCGAACCCGAAACATTAGCACAGCAGTCGTACCACGTACGCATTACAACTGCTACTTTAACATCCACAATAGATGGTATCCCTATGTTTCGCCGGGTCTTCTCAGGCTGAGTCGTTTTGGATCCGGTGGTAGATTTAAAACACGTGCCGTTTCAGTAATGCCTATGGTCCATATCAACCCATAAAAAAGAAGAAATAATAAAAATACTTAACGATTCTGGACTATTTCATAATAATAATATTGTAAAATGTATAGTTGCCCAGTGTATTTTGACGATGCTATGTATGTTTTGTATACATTAGTTGATATGATTTCTATACATAAGTTTGTTTATTTTGTACTGACTTGTCATAAGCGCTATTTTAATTGCCTACATGATTAATAAAACTATTTGACTTCATTTCATTTCACAGATTTCGGATGGCATACATCTTCTACGGTACCGAATGCCCGATAATGTTTTTGACGACCCATCCAACAATCCAGCGAACCAGTGCTACTGCGAGATGGAAACGGGGACGTGCCCCCCACGGGGGGTCATTAACGTCACCGAATGCAGCATGGGTAAGTTCACAAATTAAATTTAAGAAATTGGTCGAAGTTTTTTTAGGTCGGTAAACGAGCAAGTGGATCACCTGATGGTAAGTGATCGCCACAGCCCATGTACGCCCACAATACCAAGAGAATTATGGGGGCGTTGCCGACCTTAAAGGAAAGGGATAATTAAGGGATTGGGAAGGGGATTTGGGCCTCCGGATATTTCACTCACCGTATGAAACTCCGACCTTAAAGGAAAGGGATACTTAAGGGATTGAGAAGGGGACGGGGATTTGGGCTTCCAGATATCTCACTCACCGTACGTACAAAGCAGGAAGCTGCTACTTTACGTCGGTTTTCTGTGAGACAGTGGTAACTACCCGGATGAACCAGATGAATATATTCATGCTGTAGATAAAACTGTCAACAGCGTGGGTCTACCACACAAAAATCGAGTTCTGGTCGTCGAAAAAATGGCACCGTGATTTATGGGTATTTTTTTTTTTATTAAATAAATCTTCATACAAAGTATGTACAGGCGGACTTAATGCCAGAGTATGCATGCCAGATGGTATCTTTATTTTTATAAACTTATTACTTAGTTCTTCTTCCACTTGCCCTCATCCCACTCCCAGGTAGACGTAACGTGTTTTTTAACACATGTTACATAAAGATTTGGCTTACCATGGCGAGCTACCGGCTCGTCTTGTCAACCAGCAGGCCAACCAGTCGCTAGCGATTTTACTGAGACAAACTCATGGTTGGCCTGCAGTGCCTCAACCATAAGTTTGTCTCGGTAAACTCGCTAGCGACGACGTAAAATATTTGTATGACAAAATTTAGTTCCTCACGTATCCGCTAGAGGCGCCACTGAATTTTTCATATAAATATCCTTACGTCGTCGCTAGCGATTTTACCGAGACAAACTCATGGTTGGCCTGCAGGTGACTAAAGTCGAAAATAATAAATTTCACTTAAATTTTTTACTTATATTAAATTTGCTATTAAATAGGGTCAACCAAGAAAACAATAAAGGTAATCTTCAACGCCATCTATACGAGCCTCTTTTATTCTGCATGAATAAATGGGGCTAATAAATGGCTTTAAAAAAATGCATTCAATTTTATCATCTTAAATTGATAACTTATATAAATATATGTGTGTGTGAGTGTGTGTTGTCATAAGCTTATTACTTTAATAGTTCTATCACTCTTGTTTATAACTGTAACTTATATCCGTTTGTTTATTTCCCTTTTATATGATTGAGTAATCTGAGGAAACTATTGTGGATTATGTAACTACTATATTCTATTATTTGTATGTAAAAATCTGTTGTTTCCCAAATAAAAATTATGAGTGGTAGAGCCACACTGTAGACACTTTTGTCTACAGCATGAATGTGCTGGCTCGTCCGGATCGTTACCACTGTCTCACAGAAAACCGGCGTAAAGTAGCAGTTTGCTGCTGCGTTTCGTACGGTGAGTGAGATATCCGGAGGCCCAAATCCCCTCCCCTTCTCAATTCCTTAATTATCCCTTTCCTTTAAGGTCGGAAACGCACCCATGATTCTTTTGGTATTATGGGCGTACATGGGTGGTGGAGATCATTTACCATCAGGTGACCCACTTGTTCGTTTGCCGGTCTATGCAAAAAAAAATAATAGAAGATGAATATAATTTGTATACTCAATACTAGATGGCGCTATACCTTATTTCAACTACCGGGACTAGAGGGCGCTAGTTTACATTGTTTATTCTTTCCAGGAGCCCCAGCATTAGTATCGTTCCCTCACTTCCATTTGGGTGATGATAGTCTCCGTGAGAAGGTGACTGGTCTAAATCCAGACCCAATGCAACACAATTCCTTCGTCGACTTCCATCCCACATTGGGAATTGCGCTTAATGGGAAATCTAGGTACGGTTAGAGTTCCGGCTTAAGGACATTGACAGCCGCCGTGGCGCAGCGGGCGAGTAGCCGGTTACCAAGCGTGAGGCCGTGGGTTCGATTCCCACACCGTGACAAATATTTAATTTTGTCTGATCCACAAATATTTGTCTCGGGTTTGTGTTTTGGGACCGCAAGTCCCTCGTACTACTTGGTACCCATGATACAGGTTGACCTAGTGTGGGGTCAGGACTATGTGTGTGACTGTTGGGTGTATTTATTTATTTATTATTATTTATTTATTAAAGCCAGTGCAATTACTACGCATAATGGGACATAACATCTAGTGTATGAGCCCAGTGATGTGCTATGCGTAAATTGTATTTTAATTTATGCCATCACCGTTTATGGCCAGGCGTGGTGCTTACCAGCACGCGAGCAACCTGCTCGTCTTATCATTCAGACGATTAAAATTAAGTTAGCTTCACAACCGGCTACTCGCCCACTGCGCTACGGAGGTATCGTGGCATCAAGAAAAACCGGCATACCGTTTACACTGATACAAGCATGCCCTTATGTTTAAATATCTTTTTTTCAGCCTCCAGATCAATATTCAAGTGAAGAAATCATCTATCTTCTCTGTACTCAAATATTTGGAGGACGATCTCATCTTACCAGTGGCTTGGATAGAAGTGGTAAATTAATTTCAATTTACAGTTTCATATTGTGATCACTTCTATTTTTTACTGTTTCACATCTAAATTCTATTAATTTAAACTGATGTAGATAATTAAAGTCCGTATAATATTTAAAAATTATATCTATAGAAAACTATGAGATCGTGGGGTTCCAAGCCCGAGACCGACGGTTTTAGTGGATATAAGGTACTACAAAGGACTTGCGGTCCCACAACGCCCAGTACCAAAACAATTTTTTGTTGATCACACAAACATTTGTCTTTGTGTGGGAATCGTACCCACGCAATCTCGCTTCGCAGCCGGCTACTCGTCCACTGCGACATGGAGGCTGTCTATATTTGGTTTTTCATGCGTAGAGTAAGTACGTAATGTAAGTAAAGCAACTTTCTTTCATTATACAACTTTCTTTTTCAGGGTATAGAAGAACTCCCAGAAAGCCTACGATCTCTAGTATACCACGGAACATACTCTACAGCTGCCGTGCAACTAGGTCTTAGCGTGTTCTGTATCATAGCATTAATTGTCTCTAGTATATGTCTAGTTTTAATGTTCGAAAGGCGACGGCATAATGTATGTGCCACTGTTAAGAAAATCTCTGTAGGTACGGAATTAAAAGGGCCAGTACAAGTGACTGAAACTGTTGCGAATAATATACACCCTGTTGCTAGTATTCCGCAAAATAAACCGAATAAAAATGTTTCGAATAATAAACCAGTTGAAATTGTTTCAAATAATAAACATCCAGTAAAAACCGTTCCGCAAAATAAACCGAATAAAAATGTTTCAAATAATAAACCAGTTGAAATTGTTTCAAATAATAAACATCCAGTTAAAACCGTTCCGCAAAATAAACCGAATAAAAATGTTTCGAATAATAAACCAGTTGAAATTGTTTCAAATAATAAACATCCAGTTAAAACCGTTCCGAATGATAAAGAAGCGACTGAATCTGTTCCGAATAATAAACCAGATGAAAATTTTCCGAATAACAAACAATCTGTTGAAACCGTCTCGAATAATGAACAAACGGTTGGAACCATTTCAGTTAATGAAAAGCCGGTTGAAACCGTTTCTAATAACAAGCAATCAGTTGAAACCGTTTCTAATAACAAACCGGTTAAACCCATTTCGAATAGCAAACTACCGGTGGATGATGTTCAAAATGATAAACAGCCTATTGAATCCGTTTCGAATAATAAACAGTCGTTTAAAACCGTTCCGAATGATAAACATGCGTCTGAATCTGTTCCGAATAACAAACAATTGGTTGAAACCGTGTCGTATATCAAACGACCGGTTGAAACCGTTTCAAATGACGAATAATCAGGTAAAACCATTTCGAATAGTAAACAACCAGTGGATGTTGTTCCGAATTATAAACAACCTATTGAATCTTTTCCAAATAATAAATAACATAATTTTATGAGATACCTTATGTTAATTGAAATGCTATTAAGCGGCGATAGCTTAACGGAGAGTGGTACTGACTACCAAGGCAGAGGTCGTGGGTTCAACCCCAACTTGATTTCTGACTTTACGTAGTTAAGTGTGCATTCTTTGTTAATCGCTAATTTTAATGTGATGGAAGACAGCGATGGCGATACCTAAGAAAAGAAAAAAAAACAAAGTTGTTACCAAAGATTTAACAGATTTTACAAAGATTTTACATTAAGGGTGACGAAATGTGTATGGAAACTCAAGTGAATTTAGGTGATTTTAGACCAAGAATATTGACCGACCTTGTGCATTTCATTCACTTGAAGAAAGTCTTCTACAGAGTATCGTACTGAAAGGAATTAACACTAAAACTCTGGCAAGGCCATACAATCGACGACTACCGTGTTTCATCGTCGAAAATAAGGTTATAGAAAAACATATCTAAGACCGGCTTAAAGGACAAGTATCCAGAGCCGGAAAATGATTTAAAAATAAAAAAAAGATATCCAACGTTCGTGGAATACGTGGATACCTTCACAATGGCAATGGCAACCAAATGGTTAATATGAGTTAATAGTTAAGAGTCGCTAGTTGCTACTATTTTTTGTACCGTATTCGCTTCTGGGTGGTTTGTATTTATTTGTTTTATGTTGTTATAATTTGTTTTTACTTTTATTTAAGATTAACTTATAAAAATTATGAGTATAATATGCAATGAAAGGATTTTTGCTGTATTTGATTTTATACGCATAGAAGAATGTTTGTATGTTTTAAATTAAGTATAATAATGTTTCTACAGCTCATAGTAGAGGAGTCGAGTCATCGATTTTATATAAATTAGAATTTGTTCTATATATTGTAACATTTAATTAGTCATAATATTACATTTACAGATCAAGTGGAAAATATGGTCTCGTGTTATTATTTAAATATATGCATTAGTTGTTTTTAAAGGGGTTTAAATTTTAAAAGCATATTACTACAAAAAATTGGGAAAAAAATATTCAGTTCCGTAAGTAAAAGTTTCAAACAATTTTTCCTACAGATTTTATTTGCCAGCTCGACCGGGGTAGTACCATTGTCTCACTGTAAACCGAAGAGAAGTATAGTAGCTTGCTGTTGCATTTTGTACTGTATTTCCGACGACCCATATCAGGGGGGGAACAAATCTTACCACTATCATACACTTACTCTTAGTAGTTTTATCAAATAGTGCATATTTTTTTCCAAAGAATCGGTTCACAGTTGGCGGAGAAATCTATGTACATCGATCGATATTACGCGAATTGGGAACCTCCTCCTTTTTGAAGTCATGTCAAAAATAGGCTTTTACGTGCCCATCCAATTATAAGTGGACGAAGACGCGGGTAAATGCTAGTAATATATTATGTATAATATAATATATGTACAAATATTTCTAATTGTATCTAGTTTTAATTTATGTTTATTTTTGAAATCGTATACGACACGTTAATATCTACTTATATATTGTTATTACTATTAATGTCGTCTATTAGATTTTGGGCCGATTTTTCAATTCCTAAGTAAATGTTATTTATCAGATAAAACATATAAAATCATCCCGCTGTAAATAGATAAACTAGAGTATGTCACATTAGTACTTCTTAAATCAGGTAGATAATCTTTATTAAATATTGAAAAATCGGTTCTGGAAATGTAAATAAATTACTTTTGAAATTTTGTTTTTTTAATTAATATATGTTTTTATTAATGTTTTTCTAATATTAGGCTAGCCGGTACGTCTGCATTTCAATACAAATTGTCATTATATATATTTGAAAACTAAATTAATAATAGTGCCATCTATTATCGAGTAGCGGAACTATATTGTTGTTTAGTGTTACACTGCGTATTTAATAAAGTAAACTTTTTGTCATAATGTAATACGCATAATACATACATATGCATTCATGCCTATAACTTATTTTCGTCCCATGATGTGATAGAGGGCGAGCCTATCGCCTAACCGGGCACGATTCCAGACTCCGGACTGTTGCTGAGTATTTCATAATATTAATACCCAATATCACTTTACCCGACTCAGGGATCGAACCAGAGACCTCCGCGCAACAGTCGTGCCGCGTACGCATTACAATTGCGCCACCGCGGTAGCAGAATGCAAATGGTTAAATAAATCTTTACGAAAACATCAAACCTCGCTCCTATTGGCTCCAAGTTCTAACCATTTACTGTGATGTTCAAATGACAATAATTCCCTATCCAATGATGTGCACGACAGTTTAATCGATGGTGCTCAGCATGCTAACCATGAGTTTGTCTCGGTAAAATCACTAGCGACGACGTGATATTCAAATAAAAAACTCAGTAGCGCCTCTAGCGGATACGTGAGAAACTAAATTTTGTCATACAAATATTTTACGTAGTCGCTACCGATTTTACTTAGACAAACTCATGGTTGAGGCACTGGAAAAAGCCGTTCACGCTGGAGGAGCCGCGAGCGAAGGCTAGTAACATAATAAAGCCTGAAATACAGGCATTTCACTGGCTTCCAAGAAACAACATACACATTGCTGCTTGGTGGCAGAATAATTATGTACTATATCGACAGCCTCCGCGGCGCAGTGGGCGAGTAGCCGGCTGCGAAGCGAGGGCGTGGGTTCAATTCCCGCATCGAAACAATTGTTTGCGTGACCCACAAGTTTGTTTCGGGTCTGTGTTGTGGGTTGGCAAGTCCCTCGTAGTACTTGATACCCACGATACAGGTTTACCTAGTGTGGGGTCGGGACTATGTCTGTTGGGTGTATTTATTTATTCCGCCCATGTCGTAGTGGGCGAGTAGCCGACCGTGAAGCTAGACCACGGGTTAGATTCCCGCACCCTCCAAATTTGGGCAAACTGATTTATGTTCTACAGGAATTATCCTCGAAAATGGTCAGATAGTTTATTCAATATATAACAGCAAATGCAGGGTTATTCGGGTTTTGAAGTCGGTCTTTTTTGAATTTAGGGGCAACTTATGGCCGTTCCCTATATTGTCTAACGACAGATTACTAAATTGTTTTGACAGATCAGCCATACAAAAAATGTCAAAACATTACTGCCATTAGTAATGCAGAGTGAAACACGAAATAAAACAACAAAATCAGTTTTTTTCATATATATTTAAAGTTAGACGCTCTCCTGGACTGGTGGCTCGTATCCTTCAGGGCGCTCCGACTTGTCTCCCGCCTCACCACGCTTGCCGCCTCCACCTTCACCGTGGAGCTCCATCAGCTTGGAGATCTCGAAACGCGGCCTCTTGAGGACTTTCACCTGCAAAAATACATGCGTTAGAAAGGAACGGGTAATGACTTCGTATAGGTAAAGAATAGAGAAGTCAGAAGTAAATCAAAAGGGAACATGAATTCTCATCATGTATGTATCATTGCGAGCTAGGTGTGTCATCATAAGAAATTTTTGGTATACTACAATAATCCAGCTTACTTTTAGTTGCGGTAAGTAACTATTACATACCACGAATAGTGAACACAATGCCTTCCATTTACAGAAAATTTTATTTACTATATTTGATTAAAATTTATATCAAATGAATGATATAATTTTTAGGGATTTTTTCCCCCAAAATTTATGCTTATCTTATACTAAACATGTGATATTTGTGCTCACAACGTGTGCCAGTCAGTACCTCTACTTGCTCCATTTTTTAAGGTTCCAACATAAACTGTGAGATTTCACATTCAGACATTCAAAGTATAAACATGAACTATAGTTTTTATTTAATGTATAATTGTTACAGATATTATACATAAATATCTTTCTGCACTCCTCCTCCATATAAACTTTAACTATGTTAAATCTCACACTCCTCTATAAATAATAAATAAATACACCCAAGAGTCACACACATAGTCCTGACCCCACACTAGGTTAACCTGTATCGTGGGTGTCAGAAACTACGAGGGACTTGCCAACCCACAACACCCAGACCCGAAACAAATATTTGTGGATCACACAAACATTTGTCTCGGTGCGGGAATCGAACCCACGCCCTCTCGCTTCGCAACAGGCTACTCGCCGGCTACGCCACGGAGGCTGTATGCACATATATTGCTTAAAAAATGGTCCTAAGATATCTCATCACATATGAATATATTGTTATGCTGATTTTGAATTTCAAAATAGTCTACCCACCAATTTCCTATACCAATACAGGAATTACGCCCCGTTTCTGAAAGGCTGACTGATCAATATAAAATGAACTAATCATCTGTCAAATCTCATGTCAAGTCAAAATTGTGTTGCTAGAAGTGTGGTCAACATAGGTATTAGGTAGTGCTACGCGCCGCTTCGTTTGTAGATGACATCGGGTATTTTCGTAAACATTCGGCTGCGCTCGGCGGCGTTCGGGCGCCCGATTACACTCGGCTGCACTCGCGCACCGCGCAAAACTAGCGAGAGGCGCCACTGGCGAATCGGTGGCCGCGGGGTTATTCAATTGTTTTCTGGTGTGCGCTAAATGGCTGTTCTATGGGATTATTCTGATGAATATAGCTATTAATACAGACAAAGTTTTTGCTTGTTTAACAGTAGTTAACATAGCTATCAAATTAATAATAAAAAATCGTATGTCAAAAGTATGTCAGATTAATGTTCATTTCAGCCTTTCAGGAACCGGGTGTTTTTTTTTTTAATCCTGGCTTGGCAAAGTGACTACGCTACACCTGATGGTAAGTGTTGCGCTACATGAATGAATGAATACTATCGACCAACGATAGACACTGATTCTATCGCAGATCGACAGAATTATGCCGGCCTGCTTAGTTGCTTCTTCACACTCCGTTTAAAGGATCCCAAATTGCTACGAGTCTTTGAAGCTTACCTTCCTGATGCAGACATCTCTCAGCGGGTAAATACCGTGGCACGCCTTCTCGATGTCCTTGGCTATAGAGTCGGGAATCAATTTGTTGACCACCTCGCGCAGTTCAGAGCTGGTCACGTCACGAGTGATGATCTCGCACATCTTCTTTCTTATAGCGCGGACCTGATGGAAAACAATCAGTTTATTTACAAAATATTATACTGACAATCCTGAACAACTGACTGCCTCGGTGGCGCAGTTGTAATGTGTCGGTCGGTTAAAGTGATATTGGGTTTGTCTATTATGAAATGCTCAGTATCAGCCCGGAGTGTGGAATTTGTGCCCGGTATGGCTCGCCCCCTATCACATCGTGGGACGGATTTACGCTCGGCAAAATGTGGGTGTACTGGTTACACCTCTGCCTACTCCTTCGGGGATTACAGGCGTGAGTGCGTATGTATGTACACTGACAATCCATATATGGATAAAGCACAAATCGCCTAGTAAGAAGTGGTAGAGCCACACTGTAGACAGTTTTGTCTACAGCACGAATGGGCCGGGTCGACCATGTCGTTACCACTGTCTCACAGAAAACCGACGTAAAGTAGCGGCTTGCTGCTGCATTTCTTACTGTGAGTGAGATATCCGGACGTAGTAGTAGAGTAGTATTGGGAAAGGAGGGGGAGGGGGGGTTGTAGCATCTTCACAAATAGCCAACGGCATACCCGCAAGCCGCGTTTGTGACTATGCTCTTTAATCTACGCAGAATAACATATAACACAAAGCGCATAGAACATATGTACTACTACTACTGGACCTACCTAAAAAGCTCTAAACGCTGGCATACTGCGATTGTACTCTTAAAATATTATTAATAATAACGAGCAAATGGGTCACCTGATAGAAAGTGATCTCCATCGCCCATAATACCAAAAGAATCATGTTTGCGTTGCCTTAAAGGAAAGGGATAATGAAGGGATTGGGAAGGGGAGGGGCTTTTGGCCCTCCGGATATCTCACTCACCGTACGAAACGCAGCAATAAGCTGCTACTTAACGCCGGTTTCCTGTAAGACAGTGGTAACGACCCGGACGAGCCGGCCCATTTATGCTGGAGACAAAACTGTCTACACCGTGACTGTCACTCAAAAAAATAATGTACTTTGCCTAGGAGCAGACGGCCCATCTGATGGTAAGTGGTTACCGCCGACCATGGACCTCAGCAATGCCAGACCACAGCCAGAGGGGGTTGGGGTTAAAAAAAATGCTAAAAAACATCACATGATTAATGGACAGCCCCTTAGGTTTATCATCATATACTACCAAAATAAATAAATACATACACCCAACAGTCACACACATAGTCCTGACCCCACGCTAGGTAAACCTGTATTGTGGGTATCAAGAACTACGAGGGACTTGCGGTCCCACAACACCCAGACCCGAGACAAATATTTGTGGATCAGACAAACTTTGTCAAGGTGCGGGAATCGAACCCACGGTCTCACGCTTCGCAACCGGCTACTCGCCCGCTGCGCCACGGAGGCTGTCAAATAATAAAACCAAAAGAAAATAACCTCTCACCTGTGTATGCTGAGCATAGCAAGTCTTACGTTGGCTCAACGAGTCCTTGTTTGTGAAGCCAATGCAGAACACTCTGAGGAGGTAGCCGTCAGTGGTCTTCACGTCAATGTTGGCTTCGATGAGGGTCTGCCACTTTTTTACCATCCATCTGTTGAAGAGTTCAGTCTTTGGTTAATACATCCAACAGTCACACAGGCATGGCTACCATAATTGAAGTTATTAGATTTTTTCTACACATACATACGCACTCACGCCTGTAATCCGCGAAGGGGTAGGCAAAGGTGTAACCAGTACACCCACATTTCGCCGAGCGTACCTCCGTCTGATGATGTGATAGAGGGGCGAACCTATCGCCATACTGGGCACAATTCCAGACTCCAGGCTGATACTGGGGGTCTACTCCCAAATGACGAAAAACGATGTTTCGGCCGAAAGTTCGGACATTTCCTACTACAAACTTCATTCGGTCGGTCGGTCGAACCGGGCTTATCATTCAGTCCGACCGAACTTTATTTGACAGTTATTTTATCGTAAACCTTACTCTAAACGCATTTTAGCCGACCGATAATTTGATATTGACAAGTGTTTTGTCGTCGTTTTATGTCAAAATTTACGACAGCAAAATAGTTATCGTGTGATTATCGTAAGTATACATTTTTGTGAGAGTAGTGCTAAAGACCTAATTTGTAATTGTGATACAAGTGGAAAAATGAATGTTTGCTTTTGATATTGTAGCAAAATGATGTATTTGGCGGAGGAAGCACTCTTGGAAGAGCGTTTGGAGCGCAAAAGGAATCGCAGACGCCTTCGCGATTCTTTTAGTACGAATTTAGTACCCGACATTGAGTTTATAGCCAATTATAGACTCAGTCGGTCACTTTTTGAAGAACTCTGCCAGGAAATAGTGCCACTATTACCGAGGAAACGTAATCGCCGTGGAATTGAACCCGCTACCAAGGTATATATAACTTCCTTCTAACTGCTGAGACTATAACTTTGTTGTCGTTCCTGCAGGACAACATTAACTTTTTAGAGTGATAAAACCACGTTATATTCAGTTTTGTCTACAGCACATATGGCCCGGCTCGACCGGGTTGTTACCACTGTCTCACAGAAAACCAGCGTAAAGTAACGGATTGCTACTGCGTTTCGTATGGTGAGTAATATATCCGGAGGCCCAAATGCCCGTCCCCTTCCCAATATCTTTATTATTCTTTTCCTTTAAGGTTGGCAACGCGCCCATGATTCTTTTGGTATTGTGGGCGTACATGGGCGTTGGAGACCACTTACTATCAGGTGACCCACTAGCTCGTTTGCCCACCTATGCTACCAAAAAGAAACACGATCACTTAACTCTCATGAATAACATTAATTTATAATTTTGTAGGTCTTGGTTGCTCTGAACTTTTATGCTCGGGGCAGCTATCAAGGTTCTGTGGGACAAAACACCGACGCCCCGATGGCCCAGCAAACTGTCTCTTGGTGTTTACGTGAAGTTACATCAGCAATCAACACCCCTAACATACTTAGAAAGTATATAAAATTTCCTCAAAATGCAGTCGAAAGAAATGCCATCAAGAATAAGTAAGTTTTGACGTTTTTCGATTGTATTTATTATTTATTTCTTATGCTTAATTCTTTGCTTTTTCTTGCAGGTTTTATGAGATATACAATGTACCGGGTGTGATTGGGTGTATTGATTGCACCCATATTGCCTTAATAAGACCTAGTGAGCAGGAGGAGCGGTTTTTTAATAGGAAGCATTTCCATTCCATTAACACCCAAGTGGTAAGTTTACTGAAATGTTAATTCATACTTGCCACTAGATGTATTTATAAATATACCTACATACAGTTTTATTTTTGTTTTCAGATATGTGACTCAGATTGTGTCATCCTGAATGTGGATGCGGGTTATGGGGGAGCGACACATGATGCATTTATTTGGTCTCAAAGTGAGATCAAATGCCACCTGGAAAGACTTCAGATGGAAACAACTTATCTATTAGGTAAAAAAAACAATTGTTTAAAAATAATTGAGACACTTAATAAATATTATATTTAAAATTTACCCATTATAATTTCACTTTAACAGGTCATTCAGGATATCCTCTACGCGAGTATCTACTGACACCTATAGCTAATGTTGAAGAGGACAGTCCAGGGGGCCGATATAATGCTGTGCATAAACGTGCTCGTTCCACCATAGAACGTACATTTGGAATTCTCAAGGGTCGATGGAGATGTCTCTTGGCAGCGAGAGAACTTCATTACCAACCAGAAACAGCAGGCAAAATAATCTTAGCCTGCTGTGTTTTGCACAATATGTGCGTTAAGGCTGGAATGGTTATTTCTCCATTGTTACCGGATGATCTCCAGGAAGAAAGCGACCGACAAGGTACAAGTCAGCCAATCACAAACTATCCAACCACTTCGTCCACAGAAGCACTGAGGAGGGGACAAAGAGAAAGGGACAGGTTGGTGCAACTATTGTCTAGAATTTAGTAGATCATCTTCTAAATTCTAGCTCATAGTTACACTATCTGTATGGACTATTTATTGATTGATTAAAATAAACAATATACATAAGTAAGAATGTCTAATTTTATTATTTTCTTGGCTGAAATATTTTGGGTGTATATTTATTAAAACTTCCAATAAAATTATTATAATACTCTTAAAATTAACATAAGGAGACATAAAACTTATTATTACTTAAACTAACAATAAAGTAAAGAACAATTAATAAGAATTGATGGAGTTGGCTTAAGATATTAATTTACACGACCCGGGGATCGAATCCGAGACTTCAGCACGGCAGTCGTACCGCGTGCGCATTATAACTGCGCCACTGAGGCAGTCAACAGTTATATTAATTCTATATAATCAATCGTTTCTTGGTGGTTGTTGCATTATTTGTCGCATCAGCCCAATCAATTCTTGAAAAGCTGTCCTGAGGCCTCCCAATTCCTCATTTTTTGATTCAATTAATTGCTGCATTAGCCTGCAATGCTCTAAAACTGCAATTTTTATGCCCGCAAGTTCCTCATTTCTTGTTCCTTCGTATCGGAATAGCCTTTCCCGCACTGATCCGTCTTCTCGGATGAGTCGCCGAATTGTTCTTGGCCTTTTTGTACCTACAAAAGAACAAAAATAACATTTTATCTAATCTACAATAAATTCGTGTTCGCTAATATTAAAAAACAACTAATCAACTAAGAACACATTTATGACACACTTTATCCCTAACGCTATCTCGGCTTAATTAATGCCAAAGTCCGACTTCTCGTGCCATATATTTGACGGTATTTGGTGACGTTGACTTTGGGCCTAAGATGTTAGTGGTCCATTTATGACGCACATAACTAAAGTTACGATAATGCCCTTACGTGGTGTTTGGTCACGAGGAGTATGTGGAATTGGAGAATCTTGGCAGATCTGGCTGACTCGCTGACTCTCTGACTCTGTGGCAGGTCTGGCTGGCTCTCTGGCTCTGTGTGTTGTTGCTCCTCTCCTGGCAAGTAATTTACAAAGTATTACTCATTTAAGCATAGTTTATAAATTAAAATTACAAAAAATAAAATGTATGATGACAATATGAGATGAAGACTAGTGACTGATATACGCCATTATTTAAACATATATTAGACATGTAAAAGTGATATACAATTATCCAATTTACAGAATAGGTAAACGAGTAAGATATGAAAAATGTCTACACATATAGATCTTGGGAAGCTAATCACAAATAAAACATTTGAACCACAGAAATAACCATAAGTACATTTTTTGCAAGCCAAAACCAAAGTATATTACAGCCTTCATTCATCATCACTTGCATTCTTAAAATTGGACGTCGTTTAACGAAAAGGATCCAATCCACACAGTGTCACTTTTGAGTAACTAACAATTAAAGGTTATAAAATGTATTTCTGTTGATAGCTTTGAATTTCGCCTTGATTTAATATAATAACAATATATTTTGTTAGAATGATGAGAAAATTCATGCCATCAACAAATAAACATTTTTTAAACTTAAATTTTTAGTTACTCAAATGTGACACTGTGTGGATAAGATCCTTTTCGTTAATCGATGTCCAATTGAAATACAATAATTAATGTATTCGTATTAATAAAAAATCATAAATATGTGCAGGGTGGTAATATGTACACGATTGATTGGTATAAGGTAAAATATGTATGCTTTGTCCTACATACCATATTGAACGAGGTCTCCTTCATGCTGAGTTTGCGAAGAGGCCGCATTTGGCTCAGATAGAGAACCGTGAATTCCCTGAAAAATACATGAGATTAATACATTAAATGTAAGAATACTAGATCTAATAGAAAACACATTGTGAATTTATGACTCGCATGGATCCTTGTTAACACATACGAGGGGCTAACAAAAGTCACAGGAGACATTCCTTCATTTTTGAAAATAAGTAAATTTTGTATGTAACTGACTTAGTGTAGCTTAACTAGACTCATAAAAAATATATAATACAGTTAAATAACCTCATCATAAGCAGGCACCCTTGCTGTAGTCTACGGGTCACCAAATCCGTCTCCCATTATGGAAATCACTATTGATTCTCAATGAGACGGCTGCGGAGCTGTAGATGGCCCTCCACCAGTAGTGGATGCAGACCTTCGTGCAGCCGCTGCTGCCTTCTTAGCCAAATATTTTTTGTCAGTCCATACCTAGAATAAAATAATAAAATGTTAAACTAATTCTAGCCAATTTGTGTTAATATTAATAATATGAAGTTAATCATAATATTTCACATTTGATTTTTAATGGGCATGTATAATATTATGACAGGTCTACCTACAATTACTACAAGCAAATTACAGTCTAATAATACATTAATTATACAATCACTTATAAAACTTAACACAATTATTTATATTAATAACATTAATATGTTCTGCCTATACCCATGGGACATAGGCGTGAGTGTGTATGTATGTATTAATATATCTTGATCAAAGATGTATAACCAAATTTAACACTTATAAGTAACTTGCTCAATATGCTTTTCTAATAACTGTTTGCACAATCAAAACCAATATGTATATATAATATTAATTTTACTTCAGACTTGATGATTTAGCCTAGTCTTACAACAGGTATTCATAATATTATCTAGCCTAGCCTTACAATAGGTATTCATAATATTTACAAAATTGATTAAAAACTTACATACTTTTTGCCACTGCTTTGTAGTTTTAATACACCCGCCCATGGCATTAAGCGTAGTGCTAATATTTTCCCACAATTGATGGGAACGCACACGACCCTCCGCACTCCTTAACACTCCTCGAGCCAAATCACGGTGCTCCATTAAGAAATTGAGGAGAGCTTCAACTTGCGCCGGTGTCGGTGAAGACATGTTTTCTTGACGAATGTTTCTTCTAAAATAAGTCTCTTCCAAAACCCAAACATGATAAACTCACAGGGTACTTCTCACAAAAAAGCTGTTGTCCTATTATAATATACTCCTATTACTTAGTTTGTTTTTGTTCACGTCAGAGTTATGTTGCAACTTCCACTTGAAACTTCAGCACTTAATACGCACAAATCTTAAAATACAAGAATAATCACCTACGTTGTTATCGCTTATATAAGTACCGCAGTCGAAAGTTAGTGAGAATGTTTGTTTTTATTCTTGTTTTTGAGAATTTATAAAAAATCCTCGTCGCGTATTTTGTTCACTTTTTTTAATGGTTGGTAATTTTAGCAAAGACGTTCGTTGTTTCTGCCTTGATTTTGAGTAAATCTTAAAATCGTAACAGATATTTCACTTTTCTTATTGAAAATTAGTAAGTTGAATAAATTAATAAATTATGTTTATTTTAACAATATCAATATACGGTAATTTGGCGAATAAAATATATTGAAATGACACTTTTAAACTGTCGATAACCAATTTATGAGTGGGACAACACTATTAATCTGCGTCGTTCATTCAACAACTCATACGAAGCTTGTCTTTGACTCCGACCGACATGCGCGAATCCGAACTTATTTCGTAGTAGGATATTAATGTAAACATCGGTCAAGTATCGGTCGGGCCCGAAGATTCGGATGTTTCATTTGGGAGTAGGGCCCCTGATCACTGTTACCCGACCCGGGGATCGAACCCGAAACCTCAGTGTCAGCCTCAGTCGTAACGCATACACATTACAACTGCGGCACCGAGGCAGTCAGTTTTTTATATAAATTATTAAAAACAAATGTAGCAACGACATGATTAGCCAATCCATAGAGTATGTAGAGGCGGATGCCATGTGGTCGCGTCTATTTCTGCAGCTTGAAACGATACGAAGGCCATAAGGTTTAACTTCGTATAGCTGGGCTGCAGTATAATACGCGATAAATAACTTGCCGGTCGACTAATGCAGTGCGAAGGTGGGTCGACTACTGCAGTGCGAAGGTGCACGCAAACCAACCCGGTCGACTAATGGCAGTTCCCAATATTCTGTCTATGGACAGATTTGCTTACTACCAATAGTATTTTGACAGATCTTCTGTACAAAATGTGTCAAAATTTTACTACCAGTAAACAAATCTGTCGATAAGACAGAATATTGGGAACGGCCATAAGCAATGCGAAGGTGCACGCAAACGGAGCCGGTCGACTGCTTTTAATATTTCACACTTATTCATATCACAAAATTTAATATCCCTAAAATCTATTATAAATAAAGAGTAAAAATTTGCTCTGCTCTTTCGAGCTGGTTTATGGTAACAGACACTCTTTACTAATATTTATATTTTACTATTAAGCTATTTAATATTTTAATAACTTCAATAGGCATGAAGGACTTATATTTTATATTATTATTATTTTTGCAACTTTCATGTATGTGTTTACTGGTGCTTTTGAAAATTGCAACTCAATCTTTCCATTAAATATGCATAAAAATGATTTTGCGCAAATAATCACAATGTATAAACAGAATAATAACAAAGAAAACTATAAATATTACTTCTAGAGTTAATGAATGTCCAAAAAGACTAATGTGAGAAAAAATAAGTTTCAATTAAATTGAATATCACAGGCTATAGTGCCTGATCTGTCACCTTAAGTCATGTAATGCAAGTAAGGTGTGATGAATAGAGTTTTTTATTTACGTATTGATTTAAATAATTAAAAAAATCCAGTCAACTACCCTATTTAACTTGCGCGGTATTGTTAGCTAAGCAACGATATCCAAATGTTGTCACTCACCTTAGCTTGTCAGTGGTGAGGTCCATACCATGGAAATTACAGAGTACATTACGTCCCTGCACATCCTCTGCAATCAGACGGAACTTGCGGAAAGACCTGCACAAACATATTTTATATATAAAGTATATACGACAGTGTGGTTTATGAATAGAGTGGTGTCCGTTCAGCGATAAATCAAAAGGGAACATAATTTTTCATCAGTTCTGTGTCATTGCGAGCTAGGTGGATCATCATCTCTCTATTTAAAAAATAAGTAACTGTCACACTATCTCCTCCGAAACCGCTGGGGGTATGGGGTCGAGACCGATACCAATCGATGCAGAATAATGTGGAGAAGAAAGTAACATATGTCTCATATTCGTCCGACATAA
The DNA here is from genome assembly GCA_905332985.1 of Mimas tiliae. Classification (NCBI taxonomy): domain Eukaryota; kingdom Metazoa; phylum Arthropoda; class Insecta; order Lepidoptera; family Sphingidae; genus Mimas; species Mimas tiliae. Next base: position 4,741,829 of record HG995265.1, on the reverse strand, counting down.
AGTTTTATTGAAATAAAACTAGTTTATACGGATTTTATCGCGGTTTATTTTTATTTTATTTTAGTCCCGACGTTTCGAAAGCTTTTCAGCCTTCATGGTCACGGGAGAGAAATCCGTATAAACTAGTTTTATTTCAATGTGTAATATTCGCGTAAACCTAAGAAATCATAAAGTTTTATTTTATGTTTTGTGGAAAAACATGGGCAAAGCCCCTAGTTGTAGAAATTAATATTTACCAAACTTTTCACCGTCGAAAAAAAACGGAGTTTCTCAATTCGAGGCGTTTTTTATTTGTACATATAAAAATACATAACTACGCCAAATGTAGGCCGATTTGGATGATTCTTTGTTCATTAAAACAAGCATAGCTTACAGTTGGTCCCATTTGTCTTTGTTCCACAATGACAAATAGAAAGTTAGGGAGGAGTTGGAAATAATAATTGTCCACTTCCCGTAGCAAAGTGGTAGAGAAAATAATGAACTAAGGAGGCATTATCTTTGTTTTAGGTATATCAACTGCATCAACCAGGCATCTCGTGTCCGAGTGGTTTTACTCTTCAATTCTTATCGTTTATTTGCCTCACTTGATGTTGGCAGAATAGTCCATAGGGGCAGAGCCATAATCTTAAAAAAAAATTAACAAATAACATACCTTTCCGCATCAGTATCGGCTTGAAGATCAGCCAGAGAGACCTCAAAGACACGGCCTTTCAGTCCCTCGGAGGCGATTTTTGTTCCCTACCAACAAATATTTAGTTTTATCAGCACATGTATGTTATCAATTATATTTTTTGATGTTTGTGGGAACTTTCAGCGATAAATCAAAAGGGAACAAACTTTTCATCAGTTTTGTATCATTGCGAGCTAGGTGGATCATCATTATGTGTATTTTTTTTATTAGAGTACAGTATGCACATGGTAAGTGGGGGTCATCAACATCTTTAACCGACTTCAAAAAAGGAGGATGTTCTCAATTCGTCAAGTTTTTTTTTATTGGCTTTGACAAAACACTTTGTAGCAGAGTAATTAACCAAATCGAAAATATCAAACAAAACATTTTAGATGCCAAAATAACCTATACTTAATCCAAAACATCAAATCCAAAATGTGCTTTTCGTCACAAAATTATATTAACACACCCCACTAATGGTATTTTACATGTATAAACTCACGCCTGTTTCCCATAGGAGTAGGCAAGGCATCTGTTTATGATATTTTATCATGAATTTTAAGTTTTTACCTGAGTACGATTGACAAGGGTGGTTCCCACTTGTCTCTTGGTGAACATAGACGGCGCCTTGACATCGTACCAGTCTTTACGGGTGAAGGGATCCACACTGAAAAATAACCATCAATTTAAGATAACCTCAAAATAAGCTCAACTTACCCATATTAAGCCGGATGTGCCACATTTCTAATCAATAAAACAAACTGAAGCACTAGTTCCATAGCTAATATACTAGGATTTAGCACAATGTATGATAATAAACTAAGTTTATCACAAAATATCTTCTGACACGAGACACCAACTTTTATCCGAAAATATTAAAAACATCACATAGAGTGATACAGATTTATCACGATAAATAGCTAGGATGTTAAACAAACGGGTATATTTTGGGTTTATTGCGCACTTACATCTTCTTCTTGACACCCTTCTTGCCACCTTTGGAAAGGCCTTTATTTTTACCGACCGCCATGTTCGCACACAAACTTGAGAAAGAATCGGTATTGTTTATGGTCCAAACAGACGGTGGTAGAAATGTCAATTTTGACGTTTAACCGAGATTGCCAGTAGATAATAAATATTATAATGCATTAAAAATATAAGAACCTTTAAGCGCGATTTTCCACTGGGATGATTGGTCCATTTTACGATCCAGTTATTGCCCAGTAACATAGTCGGCAACTCCTTGCTTCGGCGGGCACCTATGCCTTTTGCCATGAGTGCAGACTTGAGTTTGTAAACAGCTTACGGCGATGCAGATAGATTATTAAGATTACGAATGTCAATTGAAAACTGCAACGTAGACCTAAATTGAGTATTTGACTTAGTTCTCTCACTTTTCTTAACCGCAACCACTGATGTCGGCACTGGTTAAAAAAAAACTGGGAATAGTTCTCGCGTATAGGCATCGATGACGCACAGGCGGCGACATCGATACGTACATCTTTTTACTTTTTCACCAAAATAGTAATGGTAGCAGCATACCCAATCTTTATTCGCTTTGGTTTTCTTAAAATCGCGACTGGCCAACAAATGAACGAGTGAGCGGGAGTGGGAATTAAAGAGACGGCGATACCTTATCTAGTCGATATTTAGTAATACTTTATGAAACAAACTGTGCAAGCAAAATATTTAACTCTCGTGACTGCGCTCTAAAGTAAACTTGAGTAACATTGATGCAATGCAAAGAGATTACTCATAAATACAGTTTTATATCTAATTTTGATTTGTGGTATCACTGCAGTCACACAGATAATAAATTTGCTAAATCGATTCATCCATACACAACTATTAAATAAATAGTGTTTACTAGCAGATTATCTAAAACAAACAAAAAAAGATAAAACTAAAACCACTCGGCTATCTCCCATTACTCCCGTAATCTTGCACTCTGCCATGTATGTTTAAGGATGGCATGGCACCTTCATAGGCAAAGGTGTCTGATTAATATGGCGGTGTGGCGCGGCATGGGATAGAGTGAAGTGAAATGATAATTTGGTTTGATAGATTTGCGTGAACTAGGCGAGGTTTAGAATTTAATTTGAGGTTTAATTCTGATATGAAATTATAAAGGTATTCGAGTATTATCCATTAATTGGTTTATTATCTCACCACTAGTAGCCACTCGTGCGGTGTTAATGGAGTTGGGTACGTCAACAAAATTTCTTGCATCAGCACAGTAGCTCACTAACTCAGGCGCAGTTTACTGCACCGACTAGACTCTTTGAGTTCACAAATTCGGCACGGTGCAGACTGCGATGCAGTCATAGCGTACAGCGTACAGAGTTGGCACAAATGTGCGTAGCAAAGAATATTAAACTCTCTACGAGAGTGCGCAGTGCGACGCAGCGAAGTGTTATGTTACACATGTTTAATGTGTCGTACTGCGTACAGCCGTAGCTTGAGTGAATGAATATTCTAATCTGACATTTCAATTGTCATTCATTCATAATTCAATTCCGTTTCTGTTTCTGTCAGTTTCTTTCCTGATTCCGTCAGTTTCACTCACCTGATTGAAGTGTCAAGTGAGGAGTTAGTCCTATGTCGCAAAGTGATATACTGTTATTTTAAATAAAATAGGCGGCGGTCATCTCGTACCGGCAATTGGCCATCGTGTGACTTTTGTGATATGTTTTAATTAGATAAAGTGTTCAAAAATGGGTGCAAAAGTGTCTAGAAACGATTTCGAGTGGGTTTACACGGAGGAGCCGCATGCGAGCCGCCGGAAGATTATCCTAGGTATGTTATTATTGGTTTATTACGTCATGTATTCACATTTGAAGTCATTATCATGTTTTATGGGATTTGGGGATCATGCAATAGCAAACAAGGTTAATGCCAATACTAAGTTTCACGAAAAAAATAAGTCGTCTCGATGGTCTCAATAGTTTGTTTACGCCCCGTTGATTCCAAATTTAAATCGTGCAAGAATCCTATATTGTAATAGAAAAGTGAAACTGGACATAGCGTAGTCGTAATGTAAAGTTAATGTATTTTTTTTAGCATGTATTGTGATTTAGCAAATAAAATGTTCAGTTGCTGGTATAATCGGCTTATGTATATGATCAAACGTCCGCCTCCGATAGACACTTCCCAACATTTTTTTCTTCATGTAGATTTATTCTCATAGATATGAAGCTTGTTATCATATTTGCATGGTATTGAAATTGGGTTGGGGAAATGGAATGGGTGTACAAAGCAAACCAGTTTTATAGCGATAGTTTAATTAATTAGCTAATTTAAATACCTACCTAATATATGAAATTGTCAATAGATTGCTTTGTGCTAGCTTTATTTCCACAACCAATATGGATGTGATTTTCAGCAGGTTTTAGACTTTAGACTATTAAACCAAATTTATCTCTATAAATAATATGTATTTATAGTTATAACATTATCAAGATAAAAAATGATAATTTATAAATATTATGACAATTGATAAATATTATTACAATTGATTTATGATTGTGGCGCAGCGGGCGAGTTGCCGGCTGCGAAGTTAGAGGCCGTGGGTTTGATTCCCGCACTGAGACAAATGTTTGTGTGATCCCACAATTATTTGTTTCGGGTTTGGGTGTTGTGGGACCGCAAGTCCCTCGTAGTTCCTGATACCGATGATACAGGTTTACCTAGTGTGGGGTCAGGAGTATGTGTGTGTGTGTTGGGTGTATTTATTATTATTATTACTGTTATTCATATTGCTATAAAATCGTGTGAATACCACACATGGTTATGATACATTACTATTATCCTATAAAGTTTTATTAAGCTGTTAATATCATAGGTAAACCACTCACTGGTGTGAAGTATGTACTCGAAACATTATGATTAATTTATTGATTTTAAATTTTAATGCTCAATGGCACTTATTTTATATAAACGTGGATGAGTAGCCGGCTGTGAAGCGAGAGGCTGCGGGTTCGATTCCCGCACCTAGAAAATATGTTAGTGTGCACAAATATTTGTTTCGGGTCTGGGTGTTTTCTCTCTAGAGGTGTTGATGTCAGGTAGGCAACCGGTCGTATAAACTACAAGCCAAATCTCTAAAATATTTTAAATAGCATGTTGCGCCGACCCCACTGCGAGTGGGATAAGGGCAGGTGGAAGAAAAGGAAAGTTTTTCTTTTTATTATTTACTTGTTCTTATAATATAATGAATAAAATCCAACATATGAAACTACCCATTAGTATGTAGGATAGCTTATTAATCGACTTCAAAAATGGAGAAGGTCCTTAATTCGGCGAGTTTTTTTAGATTCTCGTAGCCCATATTGCCAACTAATAAATCTAAAAATAAATAGATTCTCATTCGTGTCCACCGGAGGTTTTATTTTCATACTCAGGTGCCCTGTGACCTTTTATTTTATTCGTCATCTAACCAAGCTAATGTCGAAAATGCGAATTTTATTTTACGAACTTAATTATCATATAAATGGTGTTAATTACACTAATTATGTATAGTTACACAAAACAATGTGATAATCACTAAATATTTTATCACGTTTTTTTTAAGTGGCAGAACCACCACTCGTGCTATAGTTAGTTTTGCCTACTACAGTGTAAGTTGTAACAGATTATCGACCAGTCTTTAATACTATAGAATAGTGTTGAGTAGGACATACAAGAGGCATTACATTTGTCTCGGATATGACGATTTAATTTACATACATACGCACTCACGCCTGTAATCCTCGAAGGGGTAGGCAAAGGTGTAACTACTCGTAGTACACCCACATTTCGCCGAGCGTATCTCCGTCCCTTATGTGATAGGGGGCGAGCCTATCGCCATACCGGGCACACATTTCCCGGTAATACAATCCGTTCACATAATACAATCCGTTCACATAATACAATCATCACAATATCATGGGCGCGTGGAAAGGGATAATTAAGGGACCGGGAAGGGGAGCGGGATATGAGCCTTTGAGCCGAATATCTCACCCACCGTACGAAACGCAGCAGCACGCCGCTACTTTACGTCGGTTTTCTGTGAGACGGTAATTGTAAAATCTTGGTCATCCAAAAAATTATCCATTATGTGCCTTTATAAAACACACAGCGTAATAAGTGAAGAAGCTGTCTATGGTTTTGCTTTGACTATGGTATACATACTGTTTTCCTTTGTGGTTTCCGGTTGGTTTACTCTTTTTCTCACCAGAGGCGCCACTGTCCTAGTCAAAGTTTTGACGAGGTGACCGTTATTCAAATCATAGCGTTTGTGATTTTGCTTCGTGACGGACCTCTCGGAACAGTGAAAAGAGTAAACGTTTTTGTGCAATTAAAGCAGTGAATTAAGAGAACTAGAGTGAATAGTTAGTGAATTTTAAACACAGATTCGGTAAGTTTCTTTGGCAGTAATATTTTGCATAAGAAATGAGTGTTAATCGTGATTGCGACCATTCTGAACCTAATTTTGCTGCTCCGGAGGGAGAACAAAATGAGGCTTCGGGCTCAGGCGAAGAGATACAGAACTTTTCTTCATCCTCCTCATCTTCAGAAGACGAGGAGGGTTTCGCTAGCCCACCACCTAACAAGCGCTCAAGACGTGATCATAGGCGTAATTCTACTACCCTCAGTGATCCACGAATAGACGCATTAATGAATCAGGTGGCTTGCATATCCGATTACCTTACACATTTACCTTACAATTTAAATATTTCAAATGTACCGTCGGACGGCATACAAGTAATTCCGTCAACTTCACGAACACCCTTTTTAAGTAATCCTACCCAAAGTAATGTTTCCTTGGGTGAGATTCATGTTGATTTCGATAGTAAGATGGTCACTCCTGTGGCTGATAAGGATCGCCTTAGGGAGTTAGAGCAGTTGCAAAAATTTGAAACACCGGCATGGAAATCCATTCGGTATAAAAAAGCTTTACAGTCGTGTGTCGCTAGCCCAGGTTTTATTGCACTTAAGGTTAACGAAGAACTCTGCCATTTTAATAAACAGAAGGATTATTTGCATTCTACAGAGCATTTATTAGCTGGATTGTCCAATGCGATTCTAGAACAACGACAATCATTACAAGTAGGTCTGCAGAGTTTAGTAGATTGGGCTGCCACTAACCCTGAAAGCCTAAACTCTGACACCTTAGTACACAAGCTGACTGGTATATTTGGTCCTAATTCGGAGAGTAATAAGAGATGGGAAACGATAATGCAGGTTATTTGTGGGAAGAGAGGTGAATGTATAGAGACTAGGCGCGATAGGATTTTGAAGGAAATAGGTAACCCTAATTTAAAAGCTACATTACAACGAATTCCGCCAAGCTCTGAGTATTTATTTAGCCGTGAAAAATTGTTACCTATTATACAATCTTTGGGCGGTACACAGGTCTGGTTAAATACACCAAATTACTTAAAAGAAGATAAACCCTCTACATCTTCTCATTCCAATCGTTACCCTCATAAGAAAGAAGTTAGGAAACATTTTAATAATAATAATAAGACTCACCGTACTCAAAAAAATAAAACTGAGTTTAAAAAGAACCAGCCCTTTCGTCAACGCAAAGGGGGTTCAGAATATAGTCACAACCCAAAGACATCTCAGAAGTGACCACAATTTCGAAGGGGGATGTTTAAGGAATCATGTAGAAGCTTGGAGGAAATTAGGAGCCAGCCAATTTATTCAAAAAGTTGTAACTTATTGCCGTATTCCTTTCAAACGCAAACCTCCTTTGCAGTACCCTTACAGTCAGATCCGAAAAGCCTTAGCAACCAAGGCGACGGATCAGATGTCAAAGGTCATAGAGGACTTAAAGTCACAGATGGTTTTAGAGAAACCACCAATGATAAATTCAGGTTTCTTTTCAAAGATGTTTCTTATCCAGAAACCAGACGGGGGGGTACGTCCCATTTTCGACCTACGAAATCTCAACAATTATGTAGCAACAAGGAGATTTCAGCTCATTTCTCAAGTAGATGTCATGAATTTCCTCCAAGGTCAGGATTGGCTAGTAAAGATAGATCTCCAACAGGCTTATTTTCATCTACCTATAGCGGAGACACACAGACGCTTTTTACGCGTCATCTACAAACAAGAGATTTTGCAATTAACAGCCTTGCCTTTCGGCCTATGTTCAGCCCCTCAAATTTTTGCAGCCCTGTCAAACTGGATTGCGGAAATCCTTCGGGCTCGGGGAATCAGGGTCGTAGTTTATTTGGACGATTACCTTTTGGCCCACCAAGATCCTCGCAGCCTTACAGAGCAGGTTGCGGAGACCGTGAGACTCTTAGAGACTTTAGGCTGGCACATAAATTACCAGAAATCAATCCTAATCCCTACCCAGCAGTTGGACTATCTGGGTTTAACGTGGGACACTCTAGCCAATGTGGTAGAATTACCTGTCCAAAAGGTACATTCAATAAAGGCTGCGATTATCAACATCATAAGACAAAAGAGCTGCACCTTGAAGCAGGCTCAGAGCTTATTAGGCCAACTAAATTTTGCCAATCACACTGTCTCCAGGGGCCGTGTACACTGCCGCAAATTCCAGATCTTTCTCAGAACGTTCAAACAGTCAAGAGCACGGGAGAGGAGATTAATAATCCCTCCTGTGATACAAGATCTGAAGTGGTGGTTAAAGGAGATAGAGCACAGCACTGTCTCACTCCAAAGGAAGGAAGTCACACACTTCCTTGCCACAGATGCAGCGGATGCAGGCTGGGGTGGTCAATTAAACGGTGTTCTTTTGGCCGGAAAGTGGAGACCGCACCAAAGGAATTGGCATTCCAATATAAAAGAACTGTACGCAGTTTTTGCAGTCATAGAAAGTCAGCAAACGACCCTATTAAATGCGCATGTCCTAGTGCAGTCGGACAACCTCACACTAGTAGCGTATATAAAAAATCAGGGTGGGACTCGCTCCATTGCACTGCTAGACCTTACGAGCAGGCTTCTGGAGCTAACCGAGCAGCTCAACATAACGCTGTCGGCATGTTACCTCCCGGGGAGGTTAAACGGCATTGCCGACCGCCTCTCGAGGGGTCGGCCAGTACCCGAATGGCACTTACTACCCCAGGCCACGGAGGTCATATTCGAATTGTGGGGTATCCCAGATATAGATCTGTTCGCGTCCAAAGAGACCGCCGTCGTTTCCAGCTACGTAACGCTGGATTCAAGCGATGGATTAGCCAGATATTGCGACGCATTCAGTCGCGAATGGGATTTCAGCCTGGCTTGGGTGTTCCCACCACCCAATCTAATTCCCAGGGTACTAAAACACCTCAACAACGCATGGGGAATTTACATAGTGATAGCACCCCAGTGGACCCAATGTTTTTGGTTGCCAGACCTGCAAGCTCGAGCCTTGTCGCAACCAATACGAATAGTAGACCTGCAGAAGGTCCTCATAGATCAGACCACGGGTCAACCACCCACTCAGGTGACCAAGTTACATCTTCAAGCTTGGAAGGTTGGGGGTGGGCGAAACAGATTGCTCACTGGAGCCCAAGTGAACAAAATTTGTTAAATAGGAGCTGGTGCTCCTCAACCCTGTCCACCTATAAAGCACCTATTAGGCGGTGGAAGATGTGGTGTAGATCGAACGAGATAGATGATAAATCTCCGAATGGGGACAATATTGCGCGTTTTTTGGCAAATCTTTTTCTCAAGGAGCAACTGGCATACAACACAATACTACTACATAAGTCTGCAATATTCACTTATTGCAGACCATCGAAAGAGAATTATAACAAAAACTTTTTCATACAACAAATATTAAAGGCCATATCTCAATCTAGGCCACAAACTAGGAAAGCTCCAATTTGGGACACTAAAGTGCTGTTTGACTGGCTGATAACTACACCAATTTCTGAGACCCATTTTGATATTTCAAGGCGTACAGCCTTGATATTATTACTGGCGTCAGGCCGCAGAATACATGACCTAACCTTATTAGAAGTTACTAAGGATAGTCTTTTCATCCAGAACGAAAAGATTATATTATGGCCTAAATTTGGTTCAAAGACTGATACAGGATCGCATCAACAGTCTGGCTGGTTACTGTTACAGCATTTAAATACTAGTATTTGCCCAGTTAGACATGTAACCAAACTCTTAGAAATATCTGAGAACCGTCGAACAGCAGGTGGTAATGTAACTAATCTCTTTATTTCTATTACGGGAGATACTAAACCAGCTTCTAGGACAATGATAGCTGGATGGATCAGATCCGTTTTTAAAGAGGTTAATATAGCTGCACCACCAGGGAGTATTCGTGCTGCGGTAGCTTCTAGAAGCTGGGTCGAAAATAGACCTGTACAGGAGATATTGGACAGGGGAAATTGGAAGAGTATGTCTACATTTACTAATCATTATTGCCGCCCCGTACAGCGTGAAATTGATAATTCAGAAGATTTATTGCATTCTACTTTTTCAGTTGTCTAAGACACTGATTGATACTGATTTTAATGTTTCTAATATGATTTGATAGTTCAAGTAACTAATGTTTTAATCATTCAATAACAAGCGGTTTAGTTAATAAGGGAGATTATGTTTATTAAAATCCTTAATTATATTTGTTTTCGAGATTATAATAAGAATGTTTGTTTTCACTATGAACAAGAGGTTTAATTTAGTTTAGTTTTTAAATGATTCATATGTTATACAACTAATAAAAATTTAGATATTGTCATAACTGCATTATATTTAATTACATTCCATACCCTTTTGAAAACCCTACACTGAGATTCTAAAAGGTGTACATATACAGTTGTAGAATAATACTAATCACATAGCGTTTGTGCATTTTATTCCTTCTCACCAGCAGATATCAAACAGATCTTCACTTATTACGCTGTGTGTTTTATAAAGGCACATAATAGCACTGTTTTGCATTCCAACAAAACAGATATTATGTGTAGAATAAAACACACAGCGTAGCAGCAAGAGCCTTGCAGGTGAGTGAAGACTCCTATGATTTGAATAACGGTCACCTCGTCAAAACTTTGACTAGGACAGTGGCGCCTCTGGTGAGAAAAAGAGTAAACCAACCGGAAACCACAAAGGAAAACAGTATGTATACCATAGTCAAAGCAAAACCATAGACAGCTTCTTCACTTATTACGCTGTGTGTTTTATTCTACACATAATATCTGTTTTGTTGGAATGCAAAACAGTGCTATTAAAATCACACACATTAATTTTTTGTACCTGCATGCAATTTTATTATGAGTTATAATTAGAATATAAAACAAAAAAGGTTTTGATCATTAGCAAATTGAAAATTAGTAAATTAATTTGTTTTTTTCGACCGAGCAAAGTACAATGTATCGTGTTTGAACATTTATTATCACTCGACTGTGACATATATCTATATTTTTTTACATAAATATAGTAGTTTCACTATTGAAAATTGACTGACTCTCATGGGAACCGTTAGTAATTAATGACTATATTCATTCAAACATCGAAATAAGATGACAAGAAACATAACTAAAGCAAAAAATTACCCCACCAAAACTCTGTGCAAGGGAGTGGGGCTATAAAAGTATGTGCAGCTCGTTCATTCATCAATTCATAAAAATGTATTCATGATCTCTAGTTGACATTCATACCATCGAAATAAGATAACTAGAACGATAACTCTCATATGAATCTGCCAAAAATATGGCTCCACTTACACATGCAAAGGTGGATCACACGTAACACTCACAACATACACGCAAGAAAAAATTAATGAATGTTCAAAATTAACTTTATTTTATAAAAGTCAATGTCTAAATATAAAATTTCTAAATCGAGATACGAGGTGACGTTCTGCACCGCGCAAAAAATTAGACGTGTCAACAAAGTGGAGTTGTATTTTCGGCAGATTCATATGAGAGTTATCGTTCTAGTTATCTTATTTGGATGCATTGAGTTATATTCTTTCAAATTCAGTTTGTGTATGTCATGCTCGCTTAAGTGTCTGTGCTTGCGGCGGCGTCGTGTGCCGGGTCGGTCACTTCCCTGTAACATGGTTGAGGAGGCCGATGGCTGGCACATGCGTCATACTCGTGAACGGGTGCTGCTTTCGTGGACTGGTCTGCTCAAACTGTTATTTATTGTTATAACTTGTTTACTTTATAGTCTTAATTTATTCATCGTGGTCATGAGAGTCATGCTCAATAATAATTATTTTGTGTTATAATGTTCCTCTTGGCATAAACTGAGCTGCTTTAACTCAAATTTAATTGTATTAATGTAGTATCAATATTGTAAATCAGTTTTGAAAAGAGTATGTTAGAGTTCCTTGTCTGTTCTTCCCTAGCGAAACAGCATTCCGAACTGGCGGCAGAGTTAAAATTTCACTGAATCCAAATGATGTATACACATTTCATGAATTCAATAAATAATTTGAATTTGATGTGTCTAAGAGACATAAAAACTTGAAACAGACTCGAAAGAAACTCTTATCCCACTCGCAGTGGGGTCGGCGCAACATGCTTTTGACACATGTTACAGAAAGATTTGGCTTGTAGTTTTTACGACCGGCCTCCTGCCTGACATCAACCCCCTGGGGAACCAAGTTGACTCTATGATAGTTTGTATTAATTGTTGATTATTGCGCTCGCTTTAACGGTGAAGGAAACATCGTGAGGAAACCTGCATATCTGAGAAGTTCTCCATAAGAATTTGGAAGGTATATGTGAAATCTGCCAACCCGTATTACGTCAGCGTGGTGTGGTGGACTAAGACCTGACCCTTCTCATTCAGTAGATGAAGTTCGTGTCTAGCAGTGGGACGTGTATAATACAGGGTAAATATTATATATGTGGTAAAAAAGTTAGCAGTTTCCCGAATGTAACCTTTACGCTGAATTTATCAAGTTTTTTATACATTGAATTACAATTGTCAATAAAATAATAGATAAGATATAATAATTTCTACGTGTTATCACGAGAAAAGTAAAGAGTAATAATGACTCGGCTAATAAATTACATATTTTAAGTCTGTAAAGGTGACTAATACATACATACATAGACTCACGCCTGTTTCCCATAGGGGTAGACAGATACAACGGATTTCCACTTGCTACGATCCTTGCATAGCTCTTTGGTCTCATTCACTCTCATTAAATGTTTTCATACATGCCCGTCGGTTTAGGGCACTCCTGACCTGGCCTTTCTCGAGAATATCACTGATATATAGGTGACTAATCTGAGTAAAAAATAAGTTTCTGAACATGTATTAACACTAGAAGCAATATTTATAGCTTTAGTTATTATTATTTCGTATAGGTATCCATTGGAATGATTATCGCAAAATCATATTTATCCATATTTAATCGAAGGATTGAGTTGCAATTTTCAAAAAACGAAAATTTAATTGAATTTCCCGGGCTAATGCTGGTCTTCCACCTTAAAGTACGTTTTTGCACTGGACCCTTTCACCCCCTGTCAGTCGTCTTAGGTAGGGTTGCCAAGATTTTTACACGGCTGTTACAGTATTTCAGAATTACATACAGAAATACAGAAACCATACATACATACGCACTCACGCCTGTAATCCCCGAAGGGGAAGGCAGAGGTGTAACTAGTACAACCACATTTCGTCGAGCTTATCTCCGTCCCATGTTGTGATAGGGGGCGAGCCTACCGGGCACAATTCTAGACTCCGGACTAATACTGAGCATTTCGTAATAGTAAAACCCAATATCACTTTTACCCGACCCGGGGATCGACTGCGCCACCGTGGCCGAGATTTTGGAAAAGTGTCGATCACATTGTAGCGTTCCAAATCGTGTCTCACCGTTCATCTAATTGTTCTAAGTATTCTACTGGGTTGTAAATTGACTAACTAGTAACTAGCGTGCTACTAATTAATGACAATTGGCAGAATTGGTTCGTATGAACTCGTCACTTTGAATTCATTTTACATACATTATTTTTGGACGAAACTTGCAGATAGTTACAAATACGTTCATAGTTTTTGAGTTTGTAATTTTTTTTTACTGACGGAGTGTCAAACTACTAACTCTAGGTATATAATCTAAGACTAACTCATGTTGTAAAATAACAAAGATTTTGTTATGTTATTTATTATTATTATAAAAAAGATAATTCTATAATTAAGTCCTAATAATGCAATCGGATTTGGCACTATGGGGGATGAAAGACTTATATCGTAGACTATACATTGCTTAAAATTATTCACACCTTTCTGTAGCACGTTGCTTATTAATACGTTAAAATGGAAGTCTTTGGAAGTGTTGTGGGACCGCAAGTCCCTCCTAGTTCTTGATACCCACGATACAGGATTTACCTATTGTGGAGTCAGGACTATGTGTGTGACTGTTGGGTGTATTTATTTTGCACCCCTTTATAATCAATATGCGTGTACGGAGGATTGTGAGATTTAAATAAAATAAAATAAATTAATTATTTACTTTTTATTTAAATTTATTTTTTGACATAGTTAAAATGTATATGGCGAAGAAGTTCAGAAGTTATTTATATATATGTAACAAATACATTAAAATAGATAAAATAAAACATTAATTATTTACGTTTATACCATCAATGTCTGAATGTCAAATCTAGCAGCTGACGCTATAGAACAAGCTGGACGTCGAAGTATGTTAGCCGCTGTATATCTAGTTACTTCAGGCCGGCATAATTCTGGCGACATTCGAGAGAGACAACGCCAATCGTATGTCAGGAGAGAAAAATATTAGACCTTTCATTAAACAAACTGTGGTCCGAGTCTGCTAATTTAACTAAGTTGTTATTATGACAAACATACCACTACAATCCCATTACCATTGGGACAAAAATTCATAATATACTAAATTCACAATGGTCAGCTAAAAGATAAGACGTTCCGCACTTGACGAGTTAATGTATAGTACTAGACGGGCTGTTTAAGAAGTAAAATTGCGTCACATAACGCGGGAGTTTGACAGCTCACAGACAGGGAGCGCGATAGGGGTATTACATTGGTTCTAGTTGAGAGTAAGCGAGATGGTAATATTGAGTTACGGTCAATTGATTAGTGGTGCAATTTCTATGTACCGTGCAGCTTGTCTAGTAGTATACATTAAAGTCTTGTGGTCAGCCTATAATCTCTTAATGGAATCGTGTTGGAATTGTGGCAGAAATATTTGAGTGGTAGACCCACGCTGTAGACACTTTTGTCTACAGCATGAATGGGCCGGCTCGTCCGGGTCATTACCACTGTCTCGCAGAAAACCGGCGTAAAGTAGCAGCTTGCTGCTGCGTTTCGTACGGTGAGTGAGATATCCGGAGGCCCAAACCCCCTCCCCTTCCCAATTCCTTAATTATCCCTTTCCTTTTAGGTCGGCAACGCTCCCATGACTCTTTTGGTATTGTGGCCGTACATGGGCGGTGGAGATCAGTTACCATCAGATGATCCACTTGCTCGTTTGCCGGCCTATGCCATAAAAAAATAAAAAGATAAGTGAGTATCAAATACTGTAATATTTTCATCGGAAAAGTAATGACGTAGTACGAGTAGATTAACGAAAGTAAAAATTACAAAGTCATTGTGAGACAATTGTAATAGCAGACTCGGGGCCCTGGTACCGCCAAAGTGTTAATTTCGCATAATCACCGATTTTTTATAGTGATTGATGATTTATTTATCTGATAACGTATACGTGTGATTATATTGTACGTGGCTGAAGGCATTCCAACGCTAATGTAACGGTATTAAACTGATATTAATTAATCAAAATTGGTATCTTCATAGTATAAGAGATAGCTTCAGTAATATAAGTTATCCAAATTAAATTCAGTAGTCCATATATAATTCGTATATTTGGTCCAGTTTCTGCTTTTCATACGTCTTACTTCAGGTCAACGCTGAGGTCTCGGGTTCGATCCCCGGGTCGGGTAAAGTGGTATTGGGTTTTTCTATTACGAAATGCTCAGTATTAGCCCGGAGTCTAGAATTTGTGCCCGGTATGGCGATAGGCTCGCCCCCTATCACATAAGGGACGGAAATACGCTCGGCGAAATGTGGGTGTACTGGTTACACCTCTGCCTACCCCTTCGGGGATTACAGGCGTGAGTGCGTATGTATGTACTATGCAACGAATTTACATGCTGTTTTACTATCATTTTGAGTATTTATTCCGGAAGGTGTATACTGGAAAGTACTTTATTTTTCCTACTATCGTCAAAAAAATCTGATGTATCCGACTTGAGTATCGAACCCAGGATATTAAATATACGTATGCACTCACGCCTGTAATGCCCGAAGGTGTAGGCAGAGGTGTAAACAGTACACCCACATTTAGCCGAGCGTATTTCCGTCCCTTATGTGATAGGGGGCGAGCCTATCACCATACTGGGCACAAATTCCAGACTCCGGGCTGATATTGAGCATATCGTAATAGAAACACCCAATACCACTTTAACCAACCCGGGTATTGAACCCGAGACCTCAGCTTTGACCTCAATCGTAACGCGTACGCATTACAACTACGTCACCGAGGCAGGATATTTCCAGTATGTAAAACATATTTTTATTGTTACAGAAAAGTATCCGCAAATCAAAAAGTTGTTCGGGTACGACCCCCTGTTCAAATGGGTGGTGACAGCGATGGTGATCACCCAGTTCATCATGATGCCCCTAGTGCAGCATCTCAACTGGCCCGCGACACTTGTGTTGGCGTACTGCTTCGGTGGCGTCATCAATCATTCGCTTATGTTGGGTAAGTAGAGAATATCGCTAGGTGGTATGATAATTTACAATACAGACGTAACTTAGAAAAGTTGTTGGACATGCTCTTGAGGCTGGTTTCGAACCTGCGGCTCTTTCCGTGCTTCTTTTGCTGGGCTAATGTGAGTTGATAGACTTCATATATTCGAAACTAGCTTTTGCTCGAGGCTCCGACCGCGTGTACTGCCTTTTCCGGGATAAAAGTAGTCCGGTTAATCCCGGTCCTGGTCTACCTGTGTGCTAAGTTTCATTCAAAACTGTGCAGCCGTTAAAGCGTAGCCGTTCCCTATATTCTATATAAAGATATATTTGCTTACTATCAATAGTATTTTGACAGATACTTCCATACAATATGTGTCAAAATTTTACTGCCAGTAAGGAAATCTATCGATAGAGAAAATATTGGGAACGGCCATAACAATCATCCAAATTCACAAACATCCAAGCTTTCACATTTATAATAATAGTAGTATAACATACATACACAATCATGCCTGTAATCCTCGAAGAGGTAGGTAGGGGTGTAACCAGTAGACCCACATGTCGCCGAGCGTATCTCCGTCCCATGATGTGATAGGTGGCGAGCCTATCGACTTATGGCCGTTCCCAATATTCTGTCTATCGACAGTTATGCTTACCGGCAGTAAAATTTTGACACATTTTGTATGGAAGATCTGTCAAAACACTATTGACAGTAAGCAAATCTGTCGATAGATAGAATATAGGGAACGGCCATTACCGGGCAAAATTCCAGACTCCGGACTGATAATGAGCATTTCGTAATAGAAAAACCCAATATCAGTGTTACCCGACCCGGGGATCGAAACCGAGATCTCAGCGTAACGCATACGCATTACAACGGCGCCACCGGGCCCCGAGGCAGTCAATTCAGACGTAGAATTAAATGACTACGAACTAATTTAATCGCTATTAAATCAACAACCGGTATAATAGAGTACGCCGATCATAGTAATGCAACACAATTATTTCGATTAACTTGATATAGATAACGAGATACACGTGGCGATAAAAT
The DNA here is from genome assembly GCA_905332985.1 of Mimas tiliae. Classification (NCBI taxonomy): domain Eukaryota; kingdom Metazoa; phylum Arthropoda; class Insecta; order Lepidoptera; family Sphingidae; genus Mimas; species Mimas tiliae. The sequence goes on along the minus strand of HG995265.1, from coordinate 4,724,400 downwards.
AATACAAATAATAGTTCGAAAATACTGATTGCCTCGGTGGCGCAGTTTTTATGTGTGCGTGGTACGACTGCTGTGCTGAGGTCTCTGGTTCGATTCCCGGGTCGGGTAAAGTGATATTAGGTTCAGTCATGAAATGCTTAGTATATCAACCTGGAGTCTGGAATTGTGCCCGATATATATATATATTTTTTATAGTATAGGCCGGCAAATGAGCACGTGGGTCACCTGATGGTAAGTGAACTCCACCGCCCATGTTCCCCCACAATACCAAAAGAATTATGGGCGCTTTGCCGACCGTAAAGGAAAGGGATAATTAAGGGATCGGGAAAGGGAGGGGGATTTGGGCTTCAGGATACCTCACTCACCGTACGAAACGCAGCAGCAAGCTGCTACTTTACGTCGGTTTTCTGTGAGACAGTGATAACGACTCGGACGAGCCGCTCCATTCATCTGTAGACATGCGTGTCTACAGCATGAAATGGAACATGCACATGGAATAGGTTCGCCCCTTGTCACATCATGGGACGGAAATAAGCTCGGCGAAGTGTGGATGTTGGTACATCTACTATCGTAACTGGTGTTACACCTCTGCCTACCCCTTCAGGGAGTACAGGCGTGAGTGCGTATGTGTGTACATATGTATGGAAGAATCATAAAAATCTATGCATAGATGACGATGTTTTGGTCTTTAATTCCCGATTTCAGCCTCCGTGGCGTAGTGGGCCAGTAGTCGACTGTGAAACGTTAGGCCGCGGATTCGATCCCCGCATCGAGGCAAATATTTTATGTTTCGGGTCTGGGTGTTGTGAGACCATAAGTCTCTCGTAGTTCCTGATACCCACTTACTGTACTGATACACTTACCCCTCTCACTGCGGGGTCAGAGCTATGTGTGTGATTGTTGGGTGTTATTTATTTAACACCATTATAGGTCGAGATTTTACTTGAAGAAATGGGACCCACTTTGAGCTATCATACTAATATTATAAATGTGAATGTAAGTTTGTTTGTTACGCTTTCACGCGAAAACTACTTAACCGATCATCATGAAACTTTGTACACATATTCTTGGAGGTATAAGAAGTAACATATGATATTTTTTATGAAAAAAAAACATGTTTGTTACGTTATTCTATTTGTTTGTTACGCTTTCACGCCTAAATCACTGAACCGATTTTGATGAATTTTGATGTAAAGATAGATGGGACACTGGAGACGGTTATAGGCTACGTTTTATTTCGGAAAAGTCTATTCACTCGGGCGGAGCCGCGAGCAAAAGCTAGTACTTATATAATATTTTCAATGAAATAAGATTCTTCCAAATCTAACAAACATAAAAACAAATATACGCGTCAAATTGAGAATTTCCTTTTTTCGTCGGTTAAAATTCAATAAACATAACTTGCAAATTGTGTTGATATTGTTGCTAGAAATAAATTATCTGATAACGACCAATTAACAAACACTTTATCTATCCATGTAATACAATCTTGGATAGCGATCAAACCACAACAATGGATTAATAGTTACTACGTGCTGATTATTACAACTTGTCAGTTAGCGAGTGGTTTCCAGCTATACATGGTTATTAATTAAAAAAAATATTTCGTTCATTTAAATGTTCGAAATAAGATAACTAGAACGATAACTCTCATATGAATCTGCTAAAAATACGGCTCCACTTACTTACACATGCAAAGGTAAAATCAAGCGTAACACTCCTACACGCAACAAAAATTAGTGAACGTTCAAAATCAACTTTATTTCATAAAAGTTAATGTCTAAATATTAAATTTGTAAATCGAGATACGACGTTCTGCACTGCGCAAAACAATTAGACATATTCAATGTCAAATAGAGATCATGAATATTTTTTTATGAATGAACGAGCCGCACAGACTTTTGTAGTCCCGCCCGGTTGCACAGAGTTTTGGTGGGTAATTTTTTTGCTTGAGTTACGTTTCTTGTCATCATATTTCGATGATTTAAATAGATAATTGTAGTTTATGTGAGCGGAAATAGATTTATTTTCTTTCTTTCACTATATTTAGTGCCCCAAAAATCTACATACTTTTTGAAACAATATACAGCGATTCTAGATGGGCCACCAACGTTTTAGGTCCAAAGCCAACTTCATCTGCACGTGGTACTTTGCTGATTAACGGACGAGGCAATGACGAAAATTAGTTGCTGTTTATTTTTATTATACTAGGGGCGTTGCCCATGTTTTCCCACAAAACATAAAATAAAAAAAACTTAAAGTCGTACGTATATGAGACATATGTTACTTTCTTCCCCACATTATTCTGCATCGATTGGTATCGGTCTCGACCCCATACCCCCAGCGGTTTCGGAGGAGATAGCGTGACAAGCTTTTGTCAGCGGCGGCGCCAGTTACTTTTTTTTAGAATAGAGAGATATTTATATATATAATTCTACTGTACGTGTGTATGTGACTGAACTCCTCCTAAACGGCTGGACCGATTTGAATGAACTTTTTTGTATGCGTTTGGGTGGTGCCCTGGGTGGTTTAGATTCACAATTGGACCTGGTATGTGGCGCTGCTGTAGTTGCGGGTGAAACCGCGCGGGACAGCTAGTTTATTATATTTCTCAAGTGACCGACCGGGGCATTCAATACATATTAAAATAAATAATAATAAACACCCAACAGTCACACACATAGTCCCGACCCCACACTAGGTTAACCTGTATCGTGGGTATCGGCAACTACGAGGGATTTACGGTTCCACGACACCCAGACCCGAAACAAATATTTGTGGATAACACCAACATTTGTCTCGATGTGAGAATAGAATCCACGGCCTCACGCTTCGCTGCCGGCTACTCGCCCACTGCGCCACGGAGATTGTCAATATTTGTACTAGTTCCTAAAACAAGGTGACTAGGTGGTATGTCTCTCGTATGCGAGAGGCCATTTGGTTTGGTACCACCGCTTTGTCTATGACTGCAGCCAAGCAGCAGTGTGTAAGCACTGTTGTGTTCCGGTCCAAGGACATTGAAGCCAGTAAAATTACTGGGCATTATGAGATTTAATAACTTAAGTCTCGGGGTGACTAGTGCAGTCCAGTGTCATACCGTGTTTTGTAATTCAAAGTTCTGTGTGGTGTTACTTCTGTTTATGGGCAGCCGGTGGCGCTTACCATCAGGCGAGCGGACTGCTGGTGTCATCATTAAAGCTAATAAAAAAAACTAACATTACCGAAGGACGTAATTTTAATCCCCACTCCTGTATATATTTCCCCAGGTATAAAATGATTTGCATGTATCTGATTTATCATAATAATTTATGTAAACACAGATAAAAATACACTCGTCAGTTATCAAATAAAGTGGTAATCTGTGATAGTGGCTCAATCAGTCCTCTCATATTTTAAATTAAACGACACGAGTACCGGAACGGAACCTTATGCTATAAAACGATCAGTAGGACAACCATGAGTTTATACGCACTCACGCCTGTAATACTCGAGGGGATAGGCAGAGGTGTAACCAGTTCACCCACATTTCGCCGAGCGTATCTCCGTCCCTTATGTGATAGGGGGCGAGCCTATCGCCATTCCGTGCACAAATTCTAGACTCCGAGCTGATACTGAGCATTACATAATAGAAACACCCAATGTCACTTATACCCGAGCCGGGGTTCAAACCCGCGACCTCAGCGTACGCATTACAACTGCGCCACCGAGGCAGTCATTGTTATTCATTACTGAATAAATTCTAATATGAAATCTATGAGTGGCCTTTGTGACATCAGCTTACCTAATATAGAACTAATAACTGATAGGCTCCGTGGCGCAGTAGGCGAATAGCCTTCTGTGAAGCGAGAGGCCGCGGGTTCGATTCCCGCACCGAGACAAATGTTTGTGTGATCCTCTTGTTTCGGGTCTGGGTGTTAATCCCCAGAAGTGTTGATGTCAGGCAGGCTGTCGGTCTTAAAAACTAGAAGCCAAATCTTTCTGTAACATGAAATGAAATGAAATGTTTTATTACTCATGTAGGCAATTAAAATAGCGCTTATGACAACATACGCACTCATACGCACTCACGCCTGTAATCCCCGAAAGGGTAGGCAGAGGTGTAACCAGTACACCCACATTTCGCCGAGCGTATCTCCGTCCCATGATGTGATAGGGGGCGAGCCTATCGCCATACCGGGCACAAATTCCAGACTCCGGGCTGATACTGAGCTTTTCGTAATAGAAAAACCCAATATCACTTTTACCCGACCCGGGGATCGAACCCGAGACCTCAGCGTCAGCCACAGTCGTAACGCGTACGCATTCCAACTGCGCCACCGAGGCAGTCAATGACAAGTCAGTACAAAATAAACAAACTTATGTATAGAAATCATATCAACTAATGTATACAAAACATACATAGCATCGTTTAACTAACGTGTGTTAAAAAGCATGTTGCGTCGACCCCACTGCGAGTGGGATAGGGGCAGGTGGAAGAAGAATATGTGCCAATAACTACACTATATCGAATAGTCGATAGCAGGAAAAATTTGGAACAATTCCGTAATGGACGGATTAGATTTTCCTTATGACAATCAAATAATTTCCTCATAGGTACGTGACAAACCATCAAGTTTTGTTACTGTATTTTTTTTATATATTTTTTTTAATTTAATCATGACACCATCGACAGTTATATATATTTTGATGAAAGAAGTAGGGAAAAGGGGATTTGGTATAAAACTTTGCAATGTCAGCCTCCTCGAATACCTTGGTTTGTGCGAAGCAGACTAATAAGTAGGTCTTACATTGTTCTAGCACATAGAATTCGTTCTGGTCACTATCCATCAAGAAAATTCGGATTTCTTATGAAAAAGGTTGATTCGCCAAACTGTGAAGCCTGTGGAGTTATAGATGATGTACATCATCTCTTGATGGATTGTATCAAATACAAAGATGAAAGAGAATTGCTGATTCGTAAACTGAAGTTAAATAGATATGACATAGGCTCTTTCGTCAGTGTTTTATCGGAACCTACTTCTGAAGCGGCTATGTCATTATTTGAAATGTTTATAAATCAGTGATTTGTACATTTTAAGTCCTTAAATTATTTTTATTGTCGACAGATAATGTTTAGAGTACGATGGGACTGACATACCATTGTTGGCTAAAAGTCCCAAAATAAAATAGAAAAAAAAAAAAAAAATTCGACAGTTATACAACATATTGGAAAAATATATTATTATAATGCAATGGACGTTGTGCACTGCCATTACAGGTGCATTCTACCACCTCAAGTATTACACGGATATAAAAATTAAATTAATCCATAATAAAAAAATAAAAAAAACCACACACAGACAAACAAACACACACAACACAGAAGTAAACACGTCGTAGTGTATTAAGAATTAATTGGTGTCTGTGACTAATAAATTGTCCTTCTTTCTTTCTTCTTTATAATACAGGGTTGGTATGATTATATTCTGACAGCCTCCGTGGCGCAGTGGGCGAGTAGCCGGTTGCGAAGCATGAGGCCGTGGGTTCGATTCCCGCACCTAGACAATTGTTTGTCTGATTTACAAATATTTGTCTCGGGTCTGGGTGTTGTGGGACCGCAAGTCCCTCGTAGTTTCTGATACCCACGATACAGGTTTACCTAGTGTGGGGTCAGGACTATGTGTGTGACTGTTGGGTGTATTTATTTAGTTTATATTTATATGAAATTTTAAATGAATATTGTTACAGCAATACACGAGATCGCGCACAACCTCGCGTTCGGCCACAATAGGCCGATGCACAATCGGCTGTTTGGTTTCTTCGCAAACCTGCCCATAGGTATACCAATATCTATCAGCTTCAAGAAGTATCATCTGGAACATCACAGGGTGAGTTGAATATGATTACATTTATTATTATATAATAGTAGTAGCAGTGGTAGCTCAGGTGGGAGTGGTACGGACTGTCGAGACGAAAGTCGCAGGTTCGAAACCAGCCCCAAGTGCATACACCTCTGACTTTTCTAAGTTACGAGTGTATTAATTGTTAATTATCACTTGCTTTAACGGTGAAGGAAACATCGTGAGGAAACCTGCATACCTGAGTTGTTTTTCATAAGAATTTCGAAGGTATGTGAAGTCTGCCAACCCGCATTAGGCCAGTGTGGTGGACTAAAGCCTAACCCCTCTCATTCAGTAGGGGAGGCCCGTGACCAGCAGTGGGACGTATATAATACAGGGTTATTATTATTATTATTATTATTTATTATATAACCTATTATACTTTCAAACTTATTTGAAAGCTCTCATAGCCAGTTGCACTCACTAATCGGTAAACGATTAGCGAGTTAAGCAACCCTTGGCGCGGTCAGTCTATGGATGGGTGACCGCTTAGTGGTATTTCAACTGACGCGTCTCCGTGCTTCAGTGGGCACGTAAAAGGCCGCTCTCGGCTGCTATCAACTGACAGCAGACGTAAAGCCAAGTCTGAGGCCTTCAAGTGGCTTGAAAACTTTGACACCCTTAACCATTATATTGAGAATAGAATAGTTTTATTATGGAATATTTTTTATTCAGTTTTTTTTTATTGCCCTAGATAGACAGACGAGCGGGCGGCCCACCTGATGGTAAGTGGTTACCGCCGCCCATGGACCTCAGCAATGCTAGAGCACAGCCAGGCCGCTGCCTACCGTTGAAGGAGACTCTTTTTAAGCCTCGATTAAAGAAGGACAGTTCATAACGCTCGGGAAACACCCAGGCAGAGAGTTCATTCCAGACCTTGCATGTGCGAGGTAGAAGTGAACGCTGATTAGATAATCGACTTGTATTGAACACTTACTTAAAATTTCGAAATACTCAATTTAAAAAACACGCGGCGGCGAGTAATCTCCGTGGCGCAGTGGGCGAGTAGTCGCCTGTGAAACGAAAGACCGCGGGTTCGATCCCCACATCGAGACGAATGTTTGCGTGATTCACAAATATTTATTATTAATTTTGATGTGGGACCGTAAGCCCTTCGTAGTTCCTGATACCCACCATGCAGGTTAACCTAGTGTGGAGTCAGTCCATGTGTGAAACTGTTGGGTGTAATAAAAAATATACAATTATATTGAATAAGGGCAAAAAATTTAATTGTATGGTTAATATTCCCTAATTATTGGGCCATATTTACTTTAGAGTGATCAAGACTACAAATGATAATCTTCATTTGTGTTTCTTATTCTTTTTAAACTCGTACTATACAATATCCATCAGCTTCGTATTGATTCGTAGCTTGATTCTTCCACAGTATCAAGGAGACGAAGTGATAGATACAGATCTGCCTACCCTCATAGAAGCGAAACTATTTTGCACGACCGGTGGCAAGTTACTATGGTTGTTCCTCCAACCGTTCTTCTACGCGCTTCGTCCGTTGGTGGTTCGACCGAAGCCCCCAACACCGTTGGAACTGATCAATCTCATAATACAACTGTTTTTTGACGCAGTCGTTGTTCAACTGTTTGGTAAGTCAATTACTGCATTTGTTTTTCTACGCACTCCGACCGTTGGTAGTTCGACCGAAGCCCCCAATACCTTTGGAACTGATAAATCTCATAATTTAACTGTGTTTTAACACGATCATTGTAATTTTTTTGGTATTTATTTTTGTCCGGCCACATCTGTGTCAATTACACTAGCCAAGCTATGTTTACTCCCCCAACTATTGATCGAACTAACTTGCACTTCGGTCGTATTTGGTTTGATCGAAGCCCCCAACGCCATTTGACTTGTACTAAGGCATGTTGCGGATGTAAGTTGCGGACCCTATGACGGATGTGACATTTACAAGTCAAATCTACCAGTTCTGAGAATTAATTCTATGCATTATATATTAATCATATATTTGATACACCAATAATACACAACACTTATCATATTTAAAGGTTGTCTCGGTAGAGTTCGCTATTAGCGATAAGACCGCCTATTGTTACATTTATAATTTTGTTTTGTTTTTTCTTTACTGTAATATTCTGTATAATTAATATGGTGTACAATAAAGTGTTATCTATCTATCTATCAAAGAATTGAAAATGATAAATGTGCTAGACTGCCTCGGTGGCGCAGTTGTAATGTGTACGCGTTACGATTGAGGCCAACGCTGAGGTCTCGGGTTCGATCCCCGGGTTGGGTAGTGGTGTTGGGGTTTTCTATTACGAAATACCCCAGTATCAGCCCGGAGTCTGGAATTTGTGCCCGGTATGGCGATAGGCTCGCCCCCTATCACATTATGGGACGGAGATGCGCTCGGCGAAATGTGGGTGTACTGATTACACCTCTGCCTACCCCTTCGGAGATTACAGGCGTGAGTGCGTATGTATGTATAAATGTGCTAGTACAAATTCATCAATATGCTGTTCTTTTTTTCAGGTTGGAAAGTACTCGGATATTTGATATTTGGGTCTCTTATGGCGATGGGTGTTCATCCAGTTGCAGGTAAGATTAATAAGTGAGGAAGGTTTGAAATATACTTTTTTTACGACTGCCTCGGTGGCGCAGTTGTAATGCGTACGCTTTACGACTGAGACTGCGGTCTCGGGTTCGATCCCCGGGTCGGGTAAAAGTGATATTGGGTTTTTCTATTACGAAATGCTCAGTATGAGCCCGGAGTCTGGAATTGTGCCCGTTATGGCGATAGGCTCGCCCCCTATCACATCATGGGACGGAGATACGCTCGGCGAAATTATGGGTGTACTGGTTACACCTTATTACATTTTTTATTCCAAGTTTCTTTATTACATTTTTATCAGCTTTAGAATACGAGACAAGCAGATCGCTCGCCTGACGGTAAGCGTCACGCCTGTCCAACAAACAACGACACCACACAGAACTTTGAATTACAAAGCACTGCATGGCATTGGACTGCGCTCGTCACCCCGAGACATATTTTAAGTCTCATAATGCCGAGTAGTTTCACTAGCTTCGACATCCAGTCCTTATACATTCCAGTCAACAGTGCTTACACACTGGCGGTAGAAATAGACGGCGCGGTGGTACCAACCCAGACGGCCTCTCGCGTACGAGGGACCTACTAGGGTAGCTACTTAAAAAGAGTAAAAATAGTCGTAAGATTGAAAAGAATAAATAAATAAAAAAATCGTAGTTATTTCTTATGTTTACGCGAATATTACACATTGAAATAAAACTAGTTTATACGGATTTTATCGCGGTTTATTTTCTCCCGTGACTCTTTAAGTCTCCCCCGGGACCACGAAGGCTGAAAAGCTTTCGAAACGTCGGGACTAAAATAAAAATTAAACCGCGATAAAATCCGTATAATCTGGTTTTATTTCTTTGAGTGGTAGAGCCACGCTGTAGACAGGTTTGTCTACAGCATGAATGGGTCGGCTCGTCCGGGTCGTTACCACTGTCGCACTGAAAACCGACGTAAAATAGCAGCTTGCTGCTGCGTTTCGTACGGTGAGTGAGATATCCGGAGGCCTAAATTCCCTCCCCTTCCCATTTCCTTAATTATCCCTTTCCTTCAAGGTCGGCAACGCGCCCATGACTCTTTTGGTATTGTGGGCGTACATGGGCGGTGGAGATCAGTTACCTTCAGGTGACCCACCTGCTCGTTGGATGGCCTGTGCTATAAAAAAAAAATGAAAAAAAAAATCGTCTTTTCAGGTCACTTCATATCAGAGCACTACATGTTCCGCAAAGGTTTCGAGACGTATTCGTATTATGGACCTCTGAATTGGATCACGTTCAACGTTGGATATCATAACGAGCATCACGACTTCCCAGCAGTACCGGGGAGGAGGCTGCCTGAGGTATGGTATACATAGATATTTTTTTATTTTTTTTATACTGGCTCGGCAAAGTGACTACGCTACACCTGATGTTAAGTGCAACGCAATCCAAGAATACTGTCGACCAATGACAGACGATGTGTCTATCGTGGGTCGGCAAAATTATGCTTCTTCACACTCCGTTTAAAGGACCCCATATTATAGGAAGGAGGGAACACGTGTGCCGGCAAACTATTCCACAGCTTGATGGTCCGGCAGAAGTAAGATTTTGCGAACTTTTTAGTTCTAGCCGAGATGGAAGAGACCGCGAAGCTGTGGTTCCGTAAGCCAGCACGCATGGTTCTGAATAGAGAAATAAATAAATAGTGTGGTATGAGTGGTAGAGCCAAGCTGTAGACAATTTTGCCTACAGCATGAATGGGCCGGCTCATCCGGGTTCAAAACTGACTTTGCAATATTGATACTACATTAATACAATTTAATTTGAGTTAAAGCTCAGTTTATGCCAAGAGGAACATTATAACACAAAATAATGATTATTGAGAATTATTTTGTCGCAGGTTCGAAACCAGCCCCAAGTGCATACACCTCTGACTTTCCTAAGTTATGTGTGTATTAATTGTTAATTATCACTTGCTTAACGATGAAGGAAACATCGTGAGAAAACCTACATACCTAAGAAGTTCTTCATAAAAAATCGAAGGTATGTGAAATCTGCCAACCCGCATTAGGCCAGCGTGGTGGACTAAAGTCTAACCCCTCTCATTCAGTAGAGGAGGCCCGTGCCCAGCAGTGGGACGTATATAATACAGGGCTAGTATTAATATTTTGTCAATAGATTATTAGGCCCCTTGTATACAAGAGGCCGCACAGTGTTGTAGATGAGCCAATAATCGGTAGCTTTAATTTTTGTCATGTATCCACGGGGGTTTTTGCTAGCAGTTTCTTGAAAAGGCCAATCCAGGAATTTCTGTACATTACACTCTCATAATTCTATAAAACAATGTCTGGACATTAAAAGAGGCCATAACCCATGAGTTTGTTTCGGCATTTCTTCTCATGGCTAGCCCCGAAATGCCGTCGTAACTGTAATGTAGCATACAAAATGATTGACATGTAAAAGTGATATTTATGATCCAACTTACAGAATAAATGATTTGAATTGAAGTGCAGAAGTAGAATTCCCGCCTGTCAAGCTTGTTTAGTTTAAATAGAAAAAAAATGAGAGTTAGGCATTATTGAGAAACAATAAATAGTTTATCTGAGGTGATGTCAAGTTCTAACAGCTATTACGTTACACGTATGTTAATTGTTCGCATTTCATTTTGCACTTTATTGCCTACACATATATTGTAATTAATTTACGAGAAAATACTCTTTTTAGTGTTTTTATATACAATGTGTTACAGAAAGGTGTATTATTATTTAGGATATGTATAATTTTACTGACTGCCTCGGTGGCGCTGTTGTAATGCGTACGCGTTACGACTGAGCCGGACGCTGAGGTCTCGGGTTCGATCCCCGGGTCGGGTAAAAGTGAAATTGGGTTATTCTATTACGACATGCTCAGTATCAGCTCCCGAGGCTGGAATTGTGCCCGGTATGGCGATAGGCTCGCCCCCTGTCACATCATGGGACGAAAATAAGCTTGGCGAAATGTGGGTGCACTAGTTACACCTCTGCCTACCCATTCGGGGATTACAGGCGTGAGTGCATATGTATTGTATAATTTTCAGGTGAAACGCATAGCGCCAGAGTTCTACAACGATCTTCCGCAACACAACAGTTGGTCTTCAGTGTTGTATGATTTCGTGATGGACCCCGAAATAGGTCCTTACGCGAGAATCAAAAGGAAACATCACGGATTGGACAGTTAGACAAGTGACTTTGTACAGGGTGGCTGCTAAAATATTATATAGTGTTGTATAGAGATGCCGCGAATAGTTGGTTATGGCGAATAATTGATTATCGATACTCCCGATGGCGAATAGCCGAATCATTCGTATTTTTATTTCGTTTAATTATACGATTCCGAAGGCGATGCTATAATTAATAATAAAAACAATAACTTGCCTCTAGTGGTCTTTAACTAGGCGTGTTGGAAGTGTAAAAAAGTATCCATATATTATCGTACCGATATAAATTGCCGATATATGGGGGGAAAATATCGATATATATACTTGACATTTGAACGACCTTTTTTGGGGGTATCTTACAAAAATATCGATATATCGGCTGGAGATTTTAATGGCTATATGCCAACCTATTTGAAAAACATAGTTTTTGATATGATTTCGATACTTTATAAAATATATCTATATTTCGAAATAAAATACACCGACATATAAATGGATTGATATTTTTTTCAGAATGCCTATTTCGAAAATACCGAACTTTCATTTTTTTACCGATATACGCAACGTACGTTTATGAGTGGTAGAGCCACGCTGTAGACACTTGTCTACAGCATGTATGGGCCGGCTCGTCCGGGTCATTACCACTGTCTCACAGAAAACCGACGTAAAGTAGCAGCTTGCTGCTGCGTTTCGTACGGTGAGTGAGATATCCGGAGGCTCAAACCCTCTCCCCTTCCCAATTCCTTAATTATCTCTTTCCTTCAAAGCCGGCAACGCACCCATGATTCTTTTGGTATTGTGGGCGTACATGGGCGGTGAAGATCACTTACCATCAGGGGACCCACTTGCTCGTTTGCTGGCCTTTACCATTAAAAAAAATACGTATGGCTTCAACTGAGATTTTGCTACGATTTGTAGCAAAACAATAAAATTCAACAGTCATTCGCCATTATCCAATAAGAAGAAATAAGAGATATTTATTCGTTACTCGACGAGTATTTCAAAAAAAATCTAATAGCGGCATCTCTACTATAGTATTTTTTTTACATTGATTTATGTATTTCTGAATAAATTACTCAAACTTTTTTCCTGTTTTACGTTTTAAATAAAACAAGCGTATATTGTGGTTTAAATTTTATACCACTCGGCATATCCAAAATAGTGTCTAAAAAGACGTCAAGGTTTTTTAAAGTACGAAATACATCTTAATTAAATAAATACTATATACTATGAAATGTTAACTTTTTTTAATACTGCGGCCACCCTGTCTTGATACTTGATATTATTTTCAATAAAAAAAATGTTTTTGTAATCCAAAAGTATTTATGAAGTGAACGTTTTATTGGTACTTATATCAAATATTAGTTTAGAATATGTTCTATAAAATACATTTTTATGCGTAAGTGACTTATAGTAGAAGCTGGCAAACGAGCAAGCGGGTCACCCGATGGTTAATGATCTGCACTGCCCATGAACATACGAATATTGGGTTCGTTTCCGACTTTAAAGGGTAAGAATTGGTAGAGTGGGTAATTAGGGCCTTCGGAAATCTGCCACTTTACAAGCCAAATCTTTCTGTAACATGATGTTAAAATGCATGTTGCGCAAAAGAGAAGTATGGTGGTCGAAAAAAATTACCAAGACTCAGACCACAATAGGATGTATTTAAACTAATAATATGATATTGCAGATCTGAACCCGTTTTCTTATATTTTGATACATATTCATGTTAAAATGTTCACTTCATAATACTTAATCGATGACGGTATTCGTAAAATGGTTCGAGTGTCAATTTTTTACAGCAAAGTATGTAATGTACTGTCAAACTTGATTACCATACGGCTTTTTATTTTCCGCGGCTTTGCCATGCATAAAAAATAAAAATATTTTTTTTTGTTATTTTTTATTAGTTATTAAATTATATAAATAATTTTGACCAACATTTCTATTAATGCTTTAATTTTCAATTTAAATTCAACATAAATATAAGAGTGTTAAAAATGCAAATAATCGAATTTTGTTATGATTTGACACTACGCCATTTTATGAAATTCTGTCTGAACGGGCGGTAGGGGGTATAAGCGCCATCTTTTGGCATTATATTGTTGTTACATTGTAACGTGTTTTTATTGTGCTTACGATAGATGGGGACACTGTTGTAACGCGAATCACAAGTGATATTTGATGAAGGGTACTCGTCTTTGATTCTTTCCACGCTTTTATCGAATTCTGGTTTCATTAGAAAGACTGTTCACGAGTTATGGTAATTGGTACTAATTATTAATGAGACATGGAAAAACTAGGCCTTTCTGCTAATGCAATATGCATCCAAACATGACTATTAACTGGCTGTTTTGATTATTGATTTGTCTTTTTCACCCTATAAGTGTTCAGATTAATATAAAAAAACAGACATAGAAAATAATGCAAAAACTTGAATGTCGTAATCGACACGAAATCCGGGTCTAAATAATTATGAGCATGCGTAATCTAATTGCCTGTATAAGAAAAATCTACCCACTATTATATTTTGAGTTCGAAGGACCATTTTTGGACGGTATAAATAAGTTCGGTGCATGGATATTATTTAGAAAGGGATATTGACGCACTCCATTGTTTGGAATAATATAATATCCACCAGCCTGTTTTGGACGTTACCGCAATAAGATGTCAACCGAACTCAGGAAAATGCCTCGTCGCGCCGCAACGTAGATATTGCAAAAAAAACATATGTTGTTTAAGTTTGTTTCTCATCACTAAATTGCTCTTATGAGTTAACAGCAAGCACAAAATATATCACGCTTGGATTTCATATAGATTATAGTGCTTACATCGTCTATTTAGATCTATCGGTTCTTAGGCAAAAAGTACAAAAAGGAATTGATTATGAATTATAATAATAAATTGTATCGATACTTTAAATGTATCGATACCCAGTTCGATTAAAACTATTATATCGGTTGATAGCTTGACATCTTATAAAAATATCGAAGTCTCGGCTTGCAATCTCACATAAAGCACTGTCAGTTTAGGGTACTTTAAGACCACCATGTACCCTCATTTTTTTACAATTCAGCGGTATTATAGTGTGAAAAGAGTCAAAGCTTATTCCTGAGAGCTTGAAAACTTATTTTGAGAGATTGTATATTGTACATATTTAATTGTAAACTATTTCATACTGCTTTACTTGTCACAACCCTTCACTCAGAACATGGTAATCAGAAAATATACTGTATAAAAGATAACATTTTGAGCTTCCTCCATTTTTAAAATAGGTTAAAATAGGAGAACACTTGCTGTTTGTTAAAGTTTTATCAAAGACGGTATAACGAGAAAAATGTGTCTAATGTATTTCGATATCAATCGAGGATAAATTAAGAGCATTTGTAAAGTGTATTTTAATTTATGCTTATTTTTTTTATTAATAAACTATATTGTGCATCTTCAAAAACAAAAGGAAATTAAAAAACAAAATAAGTTTAAAATTTATAGCGAAGTACAAATGGCAGTCTTATCGCTAACTGCGATTTCTTCCAGACAACGTTAATTGATTTTATAAAGTTTTATTTATTTAATTCTGTACAAAAATATATTTATATACTTACTATTGCTTCATTCGCGATGTTCGAGTAAATAACTACTATATGACGTATCCAATTTGTATAGAAATCATTTTACAACCTTTTGACAGTTGTTTTAATGTTCTGTTCTGCTGTATGGTATAACACCATAATGTTTCAAAGCAATTAATATTTTTCTTGTATAATTTCAAATTAATAAAGTGCTCAATGTCAAATCGATATTATTTAAGTTTGAATGAATTTATTAAGTTTTTTTTAACTACTTTTATCGCTTTGTGGAGTTCCAAAGATATTTATACTGTTGTAAATATCTGTGTAATTTATACTATCTATACATTATGAATTAGCACACAGATGAAGTTTCGACATAGCTAAAGGGAGTTTTGGCGGGAATTTTGACAGTGCGGTTGATCCCCTATTTTAATTATTCCTTAAACTAGTTTAAACTTGTGTTTATTGTATAAATGTGGTGTGGATTTGTGCAATAAACATTGACGGTGATGAACAGTGTATGGAAACATTGAAATTAGATGATTTTTGACCAAGTGTATTAGTCAACCTTAGGCGTTCGATCCCGTTGGAGAAAATCATGAAGCATCGTACTGGAAGAAATTATGACCAAAACTCCCAACAAGACTCTGAAATCGGCCACACCCTTGTTTCATTGTCCCTTTGAATACATGAAAATAATAAATACTTGTCATTGGCTTTATGCATGGAAATGCGAATCCATAATTAAACAAAAAAAATCGAACCGTAAAAAACACCCAAACTAAAAAAGCTACCTTTAAAAGGTTGAGCAGCATTACACCTCTGCCTTCCCCTTCAGGGAGAACAGCCTTGAGTGCGTATGTATACAAAAATAATCATTCAAATTGCATAGAATATAATATACAGGTGAATTGGGAACCTCCTTTTAGAAGTCGGTTAAACACAGTAATTTTTCGCATTTACTTAGCAATGTCGACGTGAATAATGTTATGGTGAATCTATGTTACTTGTGTATTTTTATGTAAAATTGTTGTAATAAAAATAAAAGCATTTAAAAATTAATTTTATCGTAAAATTATACACTTTACCCACCATAATATATAATATATTAATAAACGTATTTTTTCCTGATTCGGTGGCGCAGTTGGTAATGCGTACGCAGTACGACTGCTGTGCTGTCTCCAGTTCGATCCCCGGGTCGGGTAAAAGTGATATTGGGTTTTTCTATTACGAAATGCTCAGTATCAGCCCGGAGTCTGGAATTGTGCCAGTTACGACGATAGTCTCTCTTATCACATCGTGGGACGAAAATTAGCTCGGCGAAAGGTGAGTGTGCTGGTTAAATCTGCCTACCCTTTTGGGGATTACAGGCGTGCGTATGTATGTATTTTTATAGCAGATATCGGCAAACGAATAATTAACCAGGAGGCCAATTCTCGTAATTTTAAATGTTCAAAATATCTCTCAGCGTCAAGAAAGTTGAAAATGGCATTCTCTTAAACCAATAATCAACGTCAAATGTGAACATAGATCGTAATGAGATTGAATGTAGAATAAAAGTTGACTGAAGCCAAAACGGTATAATGCTACTGCTAATGCTAGGTGCATTTGACGTTGATTATTAGTTTAAGTCGAGCCGTCCCATTAATGCTGTAGACCAAAAGTGTCTACATCGTTGCTCTACCACAAAGACTTTAATGTATACTACTAGACAAGCTGCGCGGTACATAGAAATTGTACCACTATGTTACGGTCAATTGACCGTAACTCAATATTACCATCTCGCTTACTCTCAACCAGTACCCCTATCGCGCTCCCTGTCTGTGAGCTGTCAAACTCTCGCGTTATGTGACGCAATTTTACTTCTAAACAGCCCGTCTAGTAGTATACATTAAAGTATGCTCTACCATTAATTTTCTACAGCGTGGACGTTCTACTATATTAATCTAAGTTATGCGCTTGGACATTTTTTTTATATTAGCTTTAGTGGCGAAACCAGCAGGTCGCTCGCCTGATGGTAAGCGTCACGCCTGCCCATAAACAGAAGCAACACCACACAACTTTAAATTACGAAGCACCGCATGGCATTGGACTGCGCTCCTTCCTTACCCCGAGACATAAGATGTTTTCACATAATGCCCAGTAATTTCACTGGCTTTAATGTTCTTCAAACTGTAACACAATAGTGCTTACACACTGCTGCTTGGCGGCAGGCAATAGACGGCGCGGTGGTACCAACCCAGAAGGCCTCTCGCATACGACGGACCTATCAATTTTCAAAAAGACCGTTCAGTCTCAGAGTGGCCATAGGGTTTAGTTTTTTCCTTATCTAGTGTAATACGTACTCTTTATCCAGACAGATGGGCCAAAAATGTTACGGACTGGTCACCAACCGATGGTTACCGAAGACGTGGGCGACCTAGGAAGAGATGGAGAGACGACATTGACAATTTTTCTCCAAAGTGGCAAGAGATCGCCCAAGACCGAGGCAGAAGTTGGGGGAGTCTTGCCAAGCAATGGGACACTAAGTAGGCTAATAAAAAAAAAGTAGAATACTCTTTGGGCGTAGTCTTTGGGCCATAAAGTTTGACAAAACACCGTTCCTTCTGAACATGACAATAAAACAGTAAATTTAGTAATATTTATTTCACGTACACAAGATATAATTACATATAAAATATATTTAACGGCTTATCTCTAACAATCAGTACTTTCTTCAATTTATTTTTTACTTACAAACTTTGTCCAGAGGTTTTGAAATATCATGTTTTTATGGTATTATGTAACATATATATTTCAGATATTAGCCATATTAAATTAAATTTAATCGTCATTTAGAATTCGATTATGTCCATACTCAAGCCAGTTAAGACGTTATGCTCTTACAGGGCTCATAAATAATCTTAATTAACGTCAGAATCTATTTCTAAGAAATGACTTAATGTCAATTAAAGTTAATGGACGTCTTTGAGTGCGGTTGTTAAACCGGTAACAATGTCGATTGTTACAATAAAGATTAAACTGACAAAGTTTAAAATATCTAGTAGAGAAAAAAAACTTAAAAAAAGTGCTAATTAATGGTGCATCCACACAATCGTCTCAACTTCCCAGCTCCAATCCAAAGGTATGGAATGTTTCATTCATACATCGGACTTTGTCGGTCGGGGGCCCGGGCGCAAAGTTCTAATGATGGCCCGGAGCTACAATCTATTTGCAACCCATTGACATATTTGCACGTAGGGCAAGCATGGCTTTTACCATCAGGCGAGTGACCTACTCTTTCTGTCATTCTAACTCATATATACCGCTGACAATGAGGAGATGGACTTTGAAAACTGGAATAAATTAAAATAGTTTCAGTTTGGTTTTACTTTAGTTGTTGACAATAAATTTGAGACTTACGCTTAGACCTAGGAGTATGTGGGCCATCAACATTTTAGGCCCAAAGCCAATCACCTGTACGTGGTACACTCTGCTGATTTACGAATGAGGCAATGGCGAAACTTAGTTCTCTTTTCCTTTCACGTTGGGTCTTCCCCCATATGATATAAAATCCACCGTCAAATCATGATGGGGAAGTGGTTCCAGGGTCCGCCGGTATGTCAAACCATTACCACGTTGGACGATTGTATGGATGAACATTTAAAATAACTACGTGAACTAAGAGAAAATAAATGCAAGTTTAAAGTTTAATATGTGCATTTACAAAATACCACGTAAAAAATAGAGATTCTTACAGAATATTCGTATAATTATTAATGGTAGCGATATAGTGATTATATTTTTAAGTGTAATCAACAATAATACCTATAATATATAATGACATGCCTATGGATTATTATATTCAGTCATATTTTAATAGCGTAATTACGAGCAGGTTTCCATTTTTTATGTAAATACGGATTTGTTTTAATGGTCATGAATTACAGTTCATAGACTATTTCGATAAAAAAAAATATATTTAATTTTATTCTTAAACATACTAATCAATTCCGATTTTTCACGTTTGGGTCTATAAACTTAGTAACTTCGTTGAATTAGATTGATAAGATAAACATAGTCCTGATGAGACATTACTTGACAATAGTCCTAGTCTGGAATCAGGACTGTGCATGTTTATATACCTACATAATTGGACTGTCATACATAAAAACACTAAATCGCTACCACATTACATTTTTACACTAAACACGACCGCAAACTCTTATAATAAATGGCCGGATATGAAAGTAGACATAAATGATTAATATACCCTCGGCAGCCCGTAGTCCGTACCATTCCCGGCTATACCATCGCAGGTTCGAAACCAGCCCCAGGACGCAAATCTGACTTTTCGAAGTTACGTGTATATTTTAAAAATACGTGCGCATTTATAATCGCTCGCTTTGACGGTGAATGAAAACATCATGAGGAAACCTTCTACAATGTAGGCCCGTATTGTAGACCAACACTTTAATGTAGTAGATAAAGATTGTGTTCCTTACTTGTTAAGTAATTGTCCTGTGCCAGTCTCCGTATAAAGGGGTTATTGATTAGACTTCCGTGTTTACTTTCCTGCACAACAATTCACCTACACCTGAGAATTTTCGAAGGTATGTGAAGTCTATTAATCTGGATTAGACCAGAGTGGTGGACTAAAGTCCTGAATTATAGAGGAGGCCCGTGCCTAGTCATGGAATAGTGTGATACAATACTATTTTTATTAGTATATTTTTAGGGTATATGTAAACATTTATATCTATTTTTTAATGTTTAATTAAACAGGCACTAACATGAAGGCACTAACTACGGTGTTCAGTATATTTTATAGGCACAAACCATCTTACTATTTGTAAGGCGTTGATAACATTTGTAAGTTTTACTATCGTAAGCTATGTAAGTGGACTTACGAAGAAATTACTTATGCAACCGGCATCGTACGCAAATGTCGTTGTAAGATTTAGAAGTTAGTCCAGGTGTCATCGTATACTTGAGCAACACAAGTGTAACTTTAAGTCAATAAGTAAAACTTACAAATGCAATCCGGACCTATTTTTTTTAAAATATTTCTTATAAACTACTAACTATTGGTGGCGGATCTGCTCGCTTAATGTCTTTTCCCGAGATAAAAATAGCAGCCTATGTCCCAATTCAAGTTATGGTCTGCCTGTGTGCCAAATTTCATAAAATCCAAACATCTTAATTCACAAACATACATTCTTATTCATATTAGTAGTATATTATGACAAAATCCTACTTGCACACGCCGCGTTTGAATCATAGTATAAATTTCCGACAGTCTGTCTTCGACGGGATCCTTTTTTATTCGTCTGACTGACGAGACGAGCTGAACGGTAAGTGATCTTGCAACAATATTGCTCGGGTCAATACCGCTCGCTTCAATCAGAAGACGATATCGACTCTTCCGTCAACATCAATCACGTTGACAGACTGTATGGTTTTTAGACTGTGCTTTCAACGATAGGAGCAGGAATTCGAGATTCATTTCTTATAAAACTTTTGTTATGACTATATATATATATATATATATATATATACATTTCTTAATACATATTCATAAAAATCCCTTTAAGTACTTTTAATATACATATACATATAAGTATATACTTATATCGTACACTATACGTTGCTTAAATTTGACCACACCTTTCTGTAACAAGTTGTATAATACTTATATCGTGAATTGTGAATTAGTGACTGAATTAGACTGACTGAGTTAGTAATTGACAAAACACATTATAACTATAAAGAATTAAAACTAAACTAACTAAATAAAAATCGGGCGGAAATCTTAACAAAATAAGGGCGTATTAAAAATTATAAACTTAGAACTATGTAATTGTTGTCTTTCGTCACTTAAGTAAAAATATTTTCTTTTTATTATTTATAATACGATTTGTTAAACGCGCGCACTTCGTACCTACTATTTTCTTTTAATTAATTATGGCTTAGCATTTCCATGCATATAGCTAATGACATATATACAATATGTAAAAAAACCCTGTCCGATCCGTGAAGGTGTTATTAGGTATCGAGATAAGGTTCTATTAATGTACTCCTTTTTGCATAAATAGTAAAAAAAATACCCCAAATAAAATTCAATAAAATTTAATTTCACAAGAAAGTTTACATGGCAATACAGGGGTGATGGTGCGGCGCGCGACACAAAAGAAAAAACAAAATACTTTAAAAAACACGTGACGGCGACGACGGTGATGTCACACTTTGAAAATTTACTGCATTTTAGGGAAATTCGAGTAATTACGTGCATTTTGAAATACTATAACTATTTTCATGAATATTTTATTTTTATTTTTCCCGGTTATGTCAATGGGATACCTATATGCCGCTTTTGGATCGGACAGGTTTTTTTTTACATATTGTATATATATTATATTTTAAACTATTCACAAGAACAATGTAACACTGGTGTGGCCGATTTCAAAATCTTGTTGGAGTTTTGGTGTCAATTCCTTTCAGTACGATGCTTCATAGACGATAGATTTTCTCCAAGCGGATTGAACGACCAAAGTAGATCAATACACTTGGTCAAACTTATCTAAATTCACCAATTTCAATGATTCCATACACTGTTCATCACAGTCAATGTTTATTGGACATAATCACACCACTTTATACAACAAACACGACTTTAAACTAGCTTAGGAATTAATTAAAATAGTAGATCAACCGCACTGTTAGAATTCCCGCCAAAATCCGTACTCCGAACTCTATTGAGCTTGCGTGTTATTATTGCTATGTACTACAATAGTAAGATAGCGTATACAATCTCACACGTATGTACTAAAAGGTGTCACGGAGTGCGTGCGTCTTCATGAATTGCACAAACTATATATCAGAAATACTTATAAAAACTTTTACAAACGAGATTCCCGATTACTCCATGTGAAAAACATATATAAAAATATTTCAACAGATTCACGTCACTAATTTGTAGCTATACTGACACTATGACGTCATCGTTTTAATGAAAAATGGACACACAAATAAAAGTCAGTATAAACAAGGGCGTTAGAGTGGGGCGAGATTCGCTTTAAGGGGGGCAAAGCCAGTTAAAATAAGCCAGTCATGGAGCAGAAACAAAAGTCATACACCATGCGGATATGCGGGATGGTAATATTGAAAGAATATTAATGTTCAGTTACTGCTAACAGTATCTAGGGTGAGGCGAGCCCCCACCTTGCCCCACCGTGGCTACGCTCATGAGTGTACATAGTCTAACAAATATGTTAGTTGTTGAAGTATAATTTTGATCCAGTGAATTAAAATTTAGTGTAAGTTTATTAGTTAATACGAGTAGTAAAATTGTGCGAAAATACCATTTCATCATATCCTATAATACGGTGATGAAACTCAGTTCTGATTTATGCTGATTTCACCATTATTCGTTGATGATATACTCTAAATGCTGATATGAGTTCATTCTTATCGTTATTGATTACATTTACACTGAATTTCGATAATATATTCTGTAATATTGAGACAGGTGATGATATGTTCTAAATGATGATAACATTTTCTTACATATGATAACATATTTTGAACGGTGATAATATATTGTTAACGGTGATGACATTCATTCTCAACGATGATGACAGAGTGACTATGTCATACTCTGACTTAACGAGAGTTGAAAACATTTATGTTGCTGTTACATATATTACAAACAGAAATGTCATCTTTCACGGTGAAGATGTAACATTAAACTTTAATATCGCATTCTAACGGGTGATGAAATATTCTAACCGGTGATGAAAATATACTGACTGGTGATGATTGATGAATTCACACGGGTGTCTCTATACTCTGGTTGAGTGGCACGCACTCTTCGGCGTTTTCTGGCGCCTGGTCGTTGTATCATATATGTGAGGCGGGCATCGTCGACACCGTGCTGTGGGGGGTGGTGGGGCGAGAACCCGCTAGAGACGCGTTGATTGACGCCATTGTGCCCATCTATAATGAGATTTTAAAAAGAAATAAGATATTTTTATAACAATATTTAGTTTTCTATAAGTAGAGGAAAGATGGAGGGATAATGAGAGCCAATGCATAATGGTTAAGGCATGATAATGAAAACATTTTGCTCTTTTTCTTTGAAGACCTTAGACAATGTTTTTTTTATTTTAGATAAACTAATGCTAGTGTATGCTCGTCGTACTACGAAGTTTTTAAGCTTTATCATCGAGTCAAACCAATCTTAAACCTAATAAATTTTATAAATAACTAGTATATAACGAATACTAGTTAGATAAAAAAAACTGGTATAACTAAAATTTTAGACATACAATAAACTCACCCTCAAATGCGCCAAATCCTCCAGTTTAGTCAAATCGGACAACTCAAGGTATAGACTGTAGACCAACAGCCAACCATAGACACCGGCGATGCAGAACACGATCCAGCATAGACACATGATGACGTTGTAAGCGAATATCATGTCGTTCACTATGGACGCGAATACGAACGCGACCAGACGGAAGAGGATAAACACACCGAATGAATATAACCAAGGCACTATGCGTTTTTCATGCTCCTGTAAAATGGAGATAAATGTATTAGGTAACTAGATTTCGACAGCCTCCGTGGCGCAGTGGGCGAGTAGCTGGCTTTGAAGCAAGAGGCTGCAGGCTCGATTCCCGCACCGATGCAAAATGTTTATGTGATATTTGTTCCAGGTTTGTGTGTTTTCTCCCCGAAGGGATTGAAGTCAGGCAGGCAGCCGGTCGTAAAAACTACAAGCCAAATATTTTTGTAACATGTGTTAAAAAGAACGTTGCGCTGACCCCACTGTGAGTGGAATAAGGGCAGGTGGAAGAAGAGGAAACTAGTTTTGGGCCCTGGGCAAGTTTATTGACAAAAAGTATTATAGCTACCACTGAACTACGGTTTTTCGTAAATATCGATTACAGCGTAGCTATACTACTTAGAAATCTATCCAGTTAATTATAATCTAACAAGTGTGATATACATTCTGAACGATGATGACATATTCTAACCGGTGATGACATTATATTATTCTGACTAGTGAAAAGTCCGTCATAACATCTAAGGATACCATTTCAAGAATACCTAATGTATAATTAGTTCTATTTTATCCTGGCACGGGACACAAGTCACAACAAGTGGGTCACCTGATGATAAGTGATCTCCACCGCAAATGAACGCTCATAATGCCAGAAGAATCGTGGACGTGTTACAGACCTTAAAGGAAAGTGAAAATTAATGGAGGGAGGGGGATATGGACCTTCGGATATCTCACTCACCGTACAAAACGCAATAGCAATCAGACTTTACGTCGGTTTTCTGTGACACAAGGGTAACAACCCGATCGAGCCTCGATTCACGCTGTAGACAAAACATTCTAAGGTCTGGCTCTACCACTCAAAGTGAAAACGAAGTGGCAAACTTCACTCCAGCCAAGATATTTTGTAGTCAATGTTGGACTATTTTGAATATAGACACCCATTTCTTTGTAACAATCATGTAAAACACAAAATGATCCAAATAATACATGTAACACAACACGCAGCAAATAAATAGGAATAATTACAATAAAACAATATGAAAAAGCTTAATGACAAAGTAAAACCGTTTATAAAAAATACATAAATAATCCAATATCATAATAATAATAATCATAACGAACAACTACAGAAAATACATCCTGAAGGATGGTACGGTCGACATTTGTCGGGCATGCCACCGTCCCGGAGAGTCAATCAGGCATGTTATTTCGGGTTGTTCGTATCTTGCTAATGGCGAGTATTTGCATAGACATAACCTAGTAGCCAAGATCATACACCAGCAACTTGCTCTTCAATATTGCCTTGTGACCACTGAGGTGCCATATTACCAATATGTATCCCAACCGGTTCTCGAAAATGGACATGCAACACTGTATTGGGATCGATCTATCATCACAGACAGGACTATTGTTGCCAATAAGCCAGATATTGTGGTAGTAGATCGATTAGCGCGCCGGGCAATACTTATTGATGTCACCATTCCACATGATGAAAACCTCGTTAAAGCGGAAAAAGATAAAATATCCAAATATTTAGACCTGGCACACGAGGTTACTGATATGTGGGATGTGGACTCAACAATGATTGTCCCGATAGTC
Organism: Mimas tiliae; assembly: GCA_905332985.1. NCBI lineage: Eukaryota > Metazoa > Arthropoda > Insecta > Lepidoptera > Sphingidae > Mimas > Mimas tiliae. Next base: position 4,699,062 of record HG995265.1, on the reverse strand, counting down.
GTTTCTGCTAATGGGTTGATACCAAAGAGCCTCGATCAACACCTCCAGAGGCTCTCAATTGGTCGTTGGGTCAAGAGCCAGATTCGGAAGGCAGTGTTATTGGACACGGCACGCATTGTGAGGAGGTTCCTCACTCTGGGGTCCTAATCACCGATGGCTTGGGTCCTAGGCCTCGCCATTGGAGGGCGATACTTTTTATATTTTTAAATGTTTAATTTTTTAAGTAATTTAATATTTAAAAATGTAAAAAAAAACTTTTAAAATAAAGAGTACTGTATAATCATAATAATATCATAATAATAATGATTATTATTATTATTGATGAGAACCTCGTAAAAGCCGAAAAAGATAAAATGTCCAAATACCTAGATCTGGCATACGAGGTTACTAACATGTGGGATGTTGATTCGACAATCATTGTCCCGATAGTCGTTTCCGTCCATGGGTTGATATCGATGAGTCTCGACCAACATCTTCAGAGGCTCTTAATTGGTAGTTGGCTCTAAGGTCAGATACAGAAGGCTGTATTATTGGACACGGCACGCATTGTGAGGAGGTTCCTCAAACTAGGGCCCTAACCGCCGGTGGCTTGGGTCTTAGGCCTCACCATTGGAGGGTGATATTTTTATAATTTTAAAAGTTTTTTAAGTCATTTAATATTTAGAAATGTAAAAAACCTTAAATATAATAAAGAGTACTGTACATAATAATAATAATAGCGTGATGGGACCCTAAGGGAGCAAATGATCGTTGTATAAAGCCCAGTGACACCTCTCCACCCTTCAGCCACTCATCTGGGTGTTGCTCCCTTGTCGCTTTTTTTAGTGACTATTTTGGGGAGCCCATCTACCTGAGTTGGCGAGTCATCACCTGCCTATTTTATCCATGTTTTTAACATAGGTCAGGCAGGTGCCATAGTCTTTCCCATAGACCCGGTTATCCAAGTCACCAACACCTCACCTCAATAAAACAGTATATATTTATTTTTGCCCATCCCTACAACAGTCCTACACCAACCGGGGGCTGTCCTTGGATACACTTCAATAGTGTATACAAGGATAGCCGCCGGGCGGTGTCACATCACCTTATTAAATTAAAATTGTCTAACGGGCCTCTACGTGTTGGCTTCGGCCCCACGCACGCCTTTTAAATGTTCGGGACTCTGTAGTCCCGAGATTATAGCATGACAAAAATAATAATAATAATATGTCTTTTAATCCTATTATATACATTGAAATAAGATAACTAGAACGATAACTCTCATATGAATCTGCTCTAAAATACGGCTCCACTTACTTACATATGCATAGGTAAAATCACACGTAACACTCATACACGCAACAAAAATTAATGAACATTCAAAATAAACTTTATTTCATAAAAGTAATAGTCTAAATATTAAATTTCTAGATCGAGATACGACGTTCTGCGCCGCGCAAAAAATTAGACGTATCAAGTGTCAACTTGAGATTATTATGCACAAACTTTTATAGCCCCGCCCCCTGGCAAAGAGTTTTGGTGGGGTAATTTTTTAGTTTGTGATCAACAGCTGTGCGGCGCAGCGGCACGGCGCGATGTCTCTTCTGAGTATTTGCGCGTGGATCATTGACTCTTGATTTGATTGTGTTTACCACGCTTTACATTACCGGCTTACGTTTTTAAAATGGCAACTAAACAGCAAAAGAATAGTGTTTTCTGTTTATGTTAAGGTAGCGTTTTATTACCTTTTCAGCTTCGGAACCGGTCTCCTTACACCCGGTATAAATATATAGTTAAAAGTTTATAAACGGTTTTAAATATACAAATTTAAATAAACAGTGTACCTTATTTTTACCTTGCGCTACTAACTGTGAGTGCGGCGTGAACAAATTATAAGATGAAATTATTAAATGATGAAATTATTAAATAACTTTACACATTGAAGTTGTTTTCTTCAAAGGCGACAATCGAGCAACTGGGTCTTCTGATGATAAGTGATCTCCCCCACCCATGAATATCCTGAAGAATTGTGGACGCAAACGAACAGGATTGGGAAGTTGAGGTTTTTGGCTAACGGATATCTCACAAACCGTACGAAACGCAGCAGCAACCCGTTACTTTACGTCGGTTGTCTGTAAGACAGCCGAGCCGGCCCATTCATGATGTAGACAAGGAAGTCTACAATGGTTCTAGGACATACAAAATACTTCAATTATTGCGATTTACACGAAGTTTCCTTCCCCGTACGGCATCCTTACGGAGTCAGGTATCACCAGCGGTATTTCCAGACCGATACTACTTAGGAACGTTCCAGAAAAGAGCCTAATATTTCCTCAAAGGTCGGCAACGCACCGACAATTCCTCTGGTATTGATAGTGTCCATGGGCGATGGTGATCACTTACCATCAACTTACCCGCTTGCTCCATTGCCCCTCTATCATAAAAAAAACTTATTTTTTGTTTTCTATTTATGACTTATTTATCGGATGCATTTTGGAGTGTGTGCAGCGGAATTATATAATTTGATTCCCTCCTCCCCATTTCATCATCGGACGACCAGAGACACGGCAAAACGCCACCCATTTATGGTAGACGTTCCCAAAACGCGCACCAAACACTTTGCCTCCACATTCATCATACAGGATGCCAAGTCGTGGAAAGAGTTGCCGGAGTCGTTGTTCCCCGATAAATATAATCTGGGTGTCTTCAAGTCGCGAGTGAATAGTTTTTTGCTAGGCAAGCGTGCTTCATCTTAGGCCACATCATCGCTTACCATCAGGCGTGATAGTGGACAAACGCGAGCCTATTACGTATTAAAAAAAAACTAAATATTAAAATGATATTTTACCTTTCTAAGCGCGTTGATAAGCACTATGCTCGTGAACATTACAGCGATTGATCCGAGCCATGAGAATAGCGAGAACACTATGAGGACGTTGCGAACTAAAAAATAAACAAAAAGGAACATTATAATATATGTTTTATTCTCGACGGCCTCGGTCGTGCAATAGGGTAGTTGACTAGATTTTATTTATTATTTGAATCAATAAGTTACGTTACTGAAAATCTATTGCAGAAAGTATTTTATAAATCGGACCAAAAATAAATAAGTTAGAAGCCATTCAAATCATGTAGAAGGGGTAATTGCCAAATGACAGACGACGCAAACTTTGACGTCACTGTGTAAAATGTTCATTATGGTGCACGCGTGCAAGCAAGATAGTGAGATATCCCTACTACGCACCCACTTTTCCTCATACCAACATTTAAAGTCATAACTGCGGGCACATTTCTGAACCAATTTTGATTGTTTTATTAAAAGGGTTTCTTTGCGTATCATTTTCTGTTGCTTATAAAATAATGTATAAAATTCAATATAGGAAACTGCCCTATTGTAATGCGTATGCACTGCTGTGCTGAGGCATCGGGTTCGATCCCGGGTCAGGTTAAGTGATACAGGTGTATTTCTAACACGAAATGTTTAATATAATATACCAATGCTTAGTAGTACCTGAAACCTCGAATTGTGCCCGGTATGGTTTTCGCCATTGGCTTGACATGGGACGGAACTACTCGTAAGATTGGCGAAATGGTCGCTCGCGTGTCTTTCGCATGTGGTTAGTAATATGAAGTTATTACTCATTTACTTTAGTCGATAAACAATTAGCCAGTTAAGCGACTCTTGGTGCGGTCAGTTTATGGATGGGTGACTGCTTAGTGATATTTCAAATGAGCGTCTCCGTAGTGCGTGCTTCGGAGGGCACGTGAAATCTCTGCCCCAGCTGTTATCAACTGACAGCATTCCTTAAACCAAGTCGGAGGCCTTTGTTCCAGCTTGAAAACTTTGACACTATGTTGGCCATTAACCATTTATACATACACTAGCTTTTGCTAGCGGCTCCGCCCGCGCGTGATGTTATATAACCTATAGCCTTTATCAATAAATGGGCTATCTAGCACTGAAATAATTTTTCAAATTGGACCTGTAGTTCCTGAGATTAGCGCGTTCAACCAAACAAACAAACAAACTCTTCAGCTTTATAATAGAAGAAGAAGATACATAGACTCACGCCTGTTTCCCATAGGGGTAGGCAGAGACAACGGATTTCCACTTGCTACGGTCCATGCTTACCTCTTTGGCCTCTTTCATTCTCATTTAATTTTTCATACTAATCATTCAATATATAAATAAATATGTATTTACCTGGAGGACTGCCAACGTAGACGAATTGAAAGCTGATGGCGTAATATCCGGTGTGATGGAACCCTGGCGTCGCCATGTACAAGCAGTACAGATCGAATATACTCTGAGCGAACGAGAACACCGACACAAACTGAAATGGAAATGTTTAATACTCACAATGTCATTCTATTTCTTTCTTTCTGTCCGGCCATCGAAATAAAATGACAGGAAACGTAACTCAAGCAAAAAAATTGACAGCCTCCGTCGCGCAGCGGGCGAGTAGCCGGCTAGGAAACGGGATGCAGCGGGTTCGATTCCCGCACCGAGACAAATGATTGTGTGATCCACAAATATTTGTTTCGAGTCTGAGTGTTGTGAGACCGAAAGTCTCTCGTAGTTCCTGATACCCACGAGACAAGACTCGTATCTTGCTGTGGGGTCAGGACTATACGTGTGACTATTGGGTGTATTTATTTTTTAAAAAATGACCCCACCAAAACTCTGTGCAAGGGGGCGGGGCTATAAAAGTCTGTGCATATAATCAATAATCTCTAGTTGACACTTGATACGTCTAATTTTTTGCGCGGTGCATAACGTCGTATCTCGATCTAGAAATTTTATATTTAGACATTAACTTTTCTGAATTAAAGTTGATTTTGAATGTTCATTAATTTTTGTTGCGTGCATGAGTGTTACCTTTGCATGTGTAAGTAAGTGGAGCCGTATTTTTTAGCAGATTCATATGAGAGTTATCGTTCTAGTTTTCTTATTTCAATGTGCCCGGCGTTATCCCGACTTAACGCTAGTGTCCGCCTTCTAGTAATATATATTTTACGGTATTTGGTATTATATGGGGCGACCCACCATCAGACCCCCACAACCCGCAACGGGAGTTCATGACAAAACTTGGTTTAATAATATTAAATACATTTGAAACAGCATATAGTTAGCCTCCGTGGCGCAGCGGGCGAGTAGTCGGCTGCGAAGCAAGGGGCCGTGGGTTCGATTCCCACACCAAGACAAATGTTTATGTGATCCACAAAAATTTGTTTCGGGTCTGGGTGTTGTGGGACCGCAAGTCCCTCGTAGTTCCTGATACAGGTTTACCTAGTGTGGGGTCAGGACTATGTGTGTGACTGTTGGGTGTATTTATTAGTAACCCATACATACCAAAGAGAGACATGCTGTGAGAAGCGACCCTCTCTGCAGATCCAGGACAAATGCATCATGGAGTATAGGCTTCTGATACCATGGCACTCTCAATGATCTGACAGACTTTGATGAACGGAGGTTTGTTGATGATCTGGAAGGAATTTACAATACAATACAAAATTCTTATTGCACACACATTTACAGAAAACAAGAATAAATATAAACACTGGTACAAATAGCGAGAAAATAAATATGTACAATGGGCGTTCTTATCGCTTTAAGCGATCTCTTCCAGACAACCTAGCATGGAGAGAGATGGTTTAATTTGGAAGGACGGAAAATAGTAAATAAATTATTAATTTGGAACGGTTTCAAATAATTTATTATATATATTTATTTTTCATGTCTCGGTGGAGCAGTTGCAATGCGTACACGGTACAAATGCTGTGCTGAGGTGCGTGAGTGTGCGCAGTGGCCGAGTAGCGGTCTGCGAACTGAGGCCGTGGGTTCGATTCTCGCACTGAGACAGACGTTTGTGTGATCCACAAATATTTGTTTCGGGTCTGGGTGTTGTGGGGCAAGTCCCTCGCAGTTCTTGATACCCACAATACATTAACCTAGTGTAGGGTCAGTACCATGTGTGTGACTGTTGGGTGAATAAAAAGGTCTTAGATAAAAATTAAACTGTGATAAAATCCGTATAAACTAGTTTTATTTTAATGTGATAGCCAGGTCGGGTAAAACTGAAAGTTTTTTTCTATTACGAAATGCTCAGTGTCAACCCTGAGTTTGGAATTGGGCCTGGTATGGCGATACCCTCGTATATCACATCTTTACTAGAATTCTGCGACTTGCATCGGCATGTGTGTGTGTGTAAGTAGTGTAGCATTCAGTTTCTGCATGGCACTTCTAAAAAGCAACTTTATTGCAGTGATGCATTTGCATGTGTGTAGAGCATTCTAATGTAACATAAAGCTTCCAAAAAGCAACTTAATCAATGAACTCTGATGGTAAGAGTATTGTGTATGCCCTAAGATGTACACCAAAGAGAATTTTATACTATGTTGAGTATTTAATATACATACATACATACATACGCACTCACGCCTGTAATCCCCGAAGAGGTAGGCAGAGATGTAACCAGTACCACCACCACATTTTGCCGAGCGTATCTCCGTCCCTTATGTGATAGGGGGCGAGCCTATCGCCATACTGGGCACAAATTCCAGACTCTGGCTGATACTGAGCATTTCGTAATAGAAAAACCCAATACCACTTTACCCGACCTAGGGATCGAACCAGAGACCTCAGCGTCGGCTTCAATTGCAATGTGTACGTATTACAACTGCACCACCGAGGCAGTCCTCGGGGTTGAGTATTTAAACCGGCGTAAAGTGGTGGCTTGATGTTGTGTTTCCTACAGTGTGAGATGTCTGGGGGCTAAATCCCCCTCCCATTCCCAATCAAAAAAAATAAAATAAAAATATATAAATAATCACTTTCATTTAAGGTCGGCAATACGCTCATGATCCTTTTGTTATTGTGGGTGTACATGGGTGGTGGGATCACTTACCATCAGGTGACCTAATAGCTCATGTACCAGCCTATGATATAAAAAAAAATACACCAATAAAGTTTCAACATTGTACCCAATTCCAATAGAAAAAAAATAGCTACAGAAAAGACTATGTAACCTCTTTATACTACTATACAATATGTTTTTCATATATTCATTAATATTTAAATATTAGCGTAAAATTACAATTCTAATTGTTCATAATTTAAAGTTTGTGTTTTTTCAAATACATTCATTTACTAGGGTTTACCAAAGACTTTAATGTATACTACTAGACTGGCTGTTTGGAAGTAAAATTGCGTCACATAACGCAGGAGTTTGACAGCTCAGAAACAGGGAGCGCGATAGGAGTAGGAGTTCTAGTTGAGAGTAAGCGAGATGGTAATATTGAGTTACGGTCAATTGACCGCAACTTAGTGGTACAATTTCTATGTACCGCGCAGCTTGTCTAGTAGTATACATTAAAGTCTTTGGGATTTACTACCCTTTATTTACCAAAGAGTTTACTACATTTTAAATCAGTGCAGGACATAGGGCTTTCGTAATGCATAAACAAAATATAACAATGGTTTCAACGAATTCAGAATGCGATGTCAACAGCGCAATAACTCATTAATTATTAAACATTCTTATAAGAATTATATGTTGGTGCATACGGTACTTACTTTCCAGTATAATGGGAATAAACAGATGGTGTGGATCGATATGTAGACGGTGTTTTGCGGTCATACATGATTATTTTATGAAAATATTGTCAACGCCCTAAAAACAATCACTTATAAAACACACTTTTTACAACTATATACCGGTTTTAACACGCATTGGCATTACTTGTATTTCTTTTCTGTCCGTATTAAAACCACTTTCACGACTATTTTATTTATAAAAATCCGATTTATCATATAAAGCCACGCCTGGAAGTTGAAAATGTTTGTTGCAATTTCTCGTTGACTGACAAATGACAACCGTCGGCGTCAAGTGACATTTATGACAACTCACAACATTGACAATTTGAATTTTGAGGGATTTTTGGCGGGAATTCTGACAGTGCGGTGGCTCTCTTGTTTTAATTATTTCCTAAACTGGTTTAAAGTTGTGTTTGTTGTATAAAAGTGGTGTGGTTTTGTGCAATAATCATTAACGCTGATGAATAGTGTATGAAAATATTGAAATGAGTGAATTTAGGTGATTTTTGACCAAGGGTATCGATCGACCTTGTGCGTTCGATCCGCTTGAAGAGAGTCGTCTAAGAAGCATTGAACTGAAAGGAATTAACACCAAAACTCCAACAAGACCTTGAAATCGGCCACACCCCCGTTTCATCTTTCTTGGAATATAAGAAAAGAATATAACTAATGACTTGGCAGCATGGTCTCGGATCTTAGCCGGTTCCCTTAGCAACAAAGAAAAAAAAAATGAATTTTGAGTTTTAATCCTGACCACATTATAAAGGGATCAAAAACGGGATCAAAGGAAGTTTGTTTGATTATAATAATACTAGCTTTTGCCCGCGGCTCTGCCCGCGTGAAAGCTATTTTCCAGGATAAAGGTAGCCTATGTGGAATTTTCATAAATAGAAATAGTGGGCGACAACGGTGGGTGCGGCGCGGCGCGGTGAGTCATCCCGTCATCGGTGTGAGAAACGCGCTTGACAAAAATACTAATGTTCTAAAAAATAGGGGTTGATCGTAGAGGGTTGAAAATTTAGAGTTGTATGTATTTTTTAATGCTGTATCATAAAAAAATAAATATAAAAAAAATTGACTAAAAAATAATAATTAGGGGTTGACCACCCTTAACATTTAGGGGGATGAAAAATAGATGTTGGCCGATTCTCAGACCTACCCGATATGCAAACAAAATTTCATACAAATCGGTCCAGCTGTTTCGGAGGAGTATGGGAACGAACATTGTGACACGAGAATTTTATATATTAGAAGATGACGTTAATGATGTCTTCTTACCGTAGATCTTCTAATTTATATGTAATACTAGCTGTCCCGCGCGGTTATACCCGCAACTACAGCAGCGCCACCTACAGGGTCCAATTGCGAATCCAAACACCATCCAGGGCGCCACCCAAACGAATACAAAAAAAAACATTCAAATCGGTCCAGCCGTTTAAGAGGAGTTCAGTCACACACGTACAGTATTATAAAGATAAGGTGAAACATTGAGGAACTTTGAAGTTTATAGTAAACCGTTTGGCGGTGTTGCCAATCCGTACCACTCGCGGCCGTCTTCCGTCGCGTTTCCGCGAATAGCGCGTATTGCCGTCTCGCTCCGACTCGTTAAATGTCCCGCTCGACGGTGAGTTGTTGCCAAACCATCGTCCACAGCGTCGCGGCGAGTCGCATGCGCCGCTCCCGCGAGTACTGTGGGAATTGTCGTCCGGATCACTCGCGTGTAGTGACTAGGTAGTACGTGGGCCTAGCAGCCCGAACCAACGAACTTTTAGACATAAGATTATCTAGATTGTGATTGTGCTTAATGTTTAATATAAACTGTCCATGAGAGTTTCTTGTGTTTTAATAATATGAGTACACACCTCATATATGGCGCCCAACTTTAAAAATGGCTGCCCGCGTGCCGCGTATTTTCATGTCAGTATACCTAGTGTAGTGTATTTGTAAAGCAAATAGTGATATTCTCGTGTAGACTGTAGAGTAATTGTGTACCTGCAAAATGGAAACACGAAGTCGGAGTCGCCAGCGTCAGGACGAGTACGTTGCCAGTCCGGACACGTTTACCCCTTCCGCCCAGACCGCGCCTCCCTCAACACACGACGATCCCGTTCATGGTGCTCCCACCAACCCCGGCCCCAGCGACGATCCGACACCGCAGCGCCCACGCCGCGTGCCCGACATCGCTGGCCAAGCAGTTACGTCGACTCCAATTATCCCAGAAGCGACGTTTAGTCAAGACAATGTGACGGCCATTATATCTGCACTGCAAAGATCGCAATCAGAAGCCCTCCGCGACATAATGGAATCAGTGATGCGAAGTTCAGCACCTCCAATCACCAACGACTCGACCTTAGCTCGCTGTAAATCTACTTTCAGCGGCTCGACGACAGAGTCGGTGACAACGTTTATAGACAGTGTCGAAAGCTACATCGATTGTTGCAAAGTGTCAGACGCGAATGTAGTCAAAGGCCTCTCAATGCTGCTTACAAAGGATGCCGCAACTTGGTGGCAAGGAATTAAGGGCCAGATTACCGCCTGGTCGGAGGCGAAGAAATATTTGATTAGCGCCTTTGGAGACCGCCGACCGCCGCATAGGATCTATATCGATATTTTTAACAATCCACATCGTGACGAAAATACCGATTTATTCGTATCAAAAATTAGATCATTATTTGCGAAACTACCGAAGGACGATTTATCAGAAAATGCCAAGTTAGATATGACTTACGGCCTTCTAAATAACAAAATAAAGAAAAGACTTCGAAGGGAAGAGTTTTCATCATTCGACCAGATGTTGAAACTAGCAAGAAGCATAGAAGATGTTCGTCGAGAAGCGCAGGGTACCGCGCAAAGCGATCACGCCACGCGGACACCCGCGCAAAGCGATCACGCCACGCGGACACCCGCGCAAAGCGATCACGCCACGCGCAACCCCGCGCCGCCGCTGCCGCGTGTTGCCACGCGCCCCCCGGCCACAGCGCCGCGCGCAAGCGCCGCTGCGCTGCCGCACCGAGCCGCGCAACCGACACCGGTCTCCACAACGCCACCAGCCGCCACTTCGGGCTCCGGTGATGCCAGGAAGCATCGTCCTCAGTGTACATACTGTCGGCGATACAACCATACAAGGGACCAATGTCGTAAGTTGGCAAGTAAAGGTGAGTCCAGCTTGACTAACTTTTCCGCGCAGGTGTGTGATAATGGTGAAATAAATAAAGAAAGCTTCTATAGTGTCGAATTTCCGCGTTCGCATAAAAATGCAAGTTCGCTAAAGTGTTTAAAAGGTGGTGGTTCGTCAAATAAACATTTGAACGCTAGTGGCACTAACATAAATACTGCGCATATTGCTAATTTAAATGATAATGACCATTCTATGTGTTCACATTTGCCTGTTGTGAATGTTGCATGTAATAATTTACAAAATTATTGCTTTAATCGCCGCAATCACGTTTTTGAATGCCCGTTTATGGATGCACGTTTGCTAGAATCAAACCCGCAATCGGCGAAGTGTCAATCGAACATTGCTTCCAACATTCAAAACAGTGCTTTATGTTACCAACATTGGGTTCCGCATAAAACTAAGTGTGCATTTACTCGGTCAGGAAAAACTTGTAATTCGGATTTTGTATGTAATGATAAATCAGAACATTTTTGTTCCCACAGAATCAATGATGTCACATGTAATAATACAAATTATAGTCTAAGAGACAGACATGTTTTTCGTCGTACTAAATATAGTAAGAGAGCTAGTTCATTAGATAAATCACTTCAATGTGTAAATTATAGTTCGAAATTTGTAAATTATAATGCCCCAATAGAAAAAGTATGTAACTCAAAAATTAAAAATTTTCGGAATTTGATAACGAGTAAAAATGTTATAAATAATTTTAAAAGTAATGAAAATTGTAATGACTGTATATGTAGCGGAGATATTGTAACGTCGGAAGACAGTCGTGAGAGGCCCATTGCATGTCGCGAAGTACGTCCGATTTTCAAAATCGAGATTTTAGGTGTTAATGGCACAGCTTTAATAGACACAGCCGCGAAACATTGTATTGCTGGTCACACACTGTATGCTCTCCTTCTACGAAAAGGTCAACCCCTCGTTTCCTCAACGCGCCAGATAAAGCTTGCTGACGGTGTTGTACGGGATATGGAAGTTCTTACTACTACTTTGGCGGTAAGTTTAGACCATAAAGTCATTAAGATACCATTTTTGATTTTCCCCGATTCCGACAATAATGAAACACTACTAGGCATCGATTTCATTACGGCTGCAGGAGTAGTAATCGATTTCAAAAAAGAAGTCTGGTATTTTAGTAATAATAATAACATTAAACATAATCTGCTTTTTGAACCTACTTCAAGGCAAATAAACTGCTCTACTACGAATGTTCTTCGTGATGATGAAGGTTCCAAACTTAATCCAGCTGAGCGTAGTGCACTCGCTGAAGTCCTTATCAGACACGCGAATATTTTTGAAGCAGGGGGAGGTCCAACTTCATATGCTGAGCACCGCATCGACACAGGTAATCATCCACCTATAGCAGTGCCGCCGTACCGGCTTACTCCAGCGAAAAAGGAGTTGATGAAGCAGGAAATAAACAAAATGTTAGATGATGACATCATCGAAGAGTGTGAATCAGCTTGGTGTGCCCCGGCACTGATGGTGCCGAAGTCGGATGGTACAATTCGGTTCTGCGTGGATTACAGACGCCTTAACGCAGTCACCAAGTCTGACAAGTACCCGATGCCACGTATCGATGAGCTCTTACAGTCATCAAAGAGGAATTGTTATATGAGTACTTTAGACCTTCGTTCTTCGTACTGGCAAGTAAATATCAGGGAGTCTGATAAAGACAAAACCGCCTTCATATCTCCTCTCGGCACATACCGTTTCAAGAAGATGCCGTTCGGCCTTAAAAATGCGCCGGCGACCTTTCAACGTTTAATTGACCGACTCCGTTCCTGCGCAGCTCTGAAAGAGGTAACCATTCTAGCGTATCTAGATGATATCTTGGTAATCTCTGAGGGTTTCCAGCAACACCTGGAAGACCTGGAATTGGTGTTGAGACGTCTGGAAGAGTTTAACCTTCATGTAAATCGGCAAAAGTGTGCTTTTGCGAGAGAGAGCGTAAGATACCTTGGGCACATCATTACCCAAGATGGTATTTCCACCGACCCTCAAAAGGTAAGTGCAGTTTTAGATATGAAGGAACCCGTCAATTTAAAACACTTGCGAACTTTTCTTCAAACGTGCTCATGGTTCAGGAAATTCATTCCTAATTTCTCTAAAGTCTCCGAGCCTTTAACACGTTTGACTAGAAAGAAACAAATTTGGACCTGGGACTTGGAACAATCCCAAGCCTTCAGTGAGCTAAAACGGTTGCTCACCTCCGCACCGATACTGGTTCAACCTGATTTTAACAGCCCTTTCATCCTACGTACAGACGCAAGTAACTTCGCCTTAGGTGCAGTCTTACTACAGGGAGAAGATAAACAGGAAAGACCCATCGAATATGCCAGTCGACTCCTAAACAATGCGGAGCGCAACTACTCGACTACAGAACGGGAGGCGCTTGCCGTTGTCTGGGCAGTCGAACGCTTTCGGTCATATCTCGTCGGCCAACCAGTAATCATCGGAAGTGATCATCAACCACTTCGTTGGTTACTATCTTTAAAATCGCCAACAGGTAGGTTAGTCCGTTGGGCCTTAAAAATCCAGTCCTTCGATATCAAGTTCGAGTACACTCCGGGAAAAGCCAACGTCGTAGCAGATACACTCAGCAGACCAATCTGTTCCAGCGAAAATCGCAACGATTGTGGTATTTGCTCTACTATTTGTAATTTACCGACGAAGCCGCCTAGTCAGATAAGACAAGAGCAACTGGCCGATCCTGAGCTGATGAAGATCATTAATGAACTTGAAGGTGCTGATGAGGTCAGTTCACAAAGATGGTATGAACGTGGATACCTCATGAATCAAGGCGCTTTGTATAGGTACAACCCAGATTCAGACAGTGAGTCGCCTCAGCTCGTCATTCCAGCTGATCAGGTGGAAAATATTCTCAAAGAATTGCACGACTCTCCATTAGCAGGCCACCCCGGAATCGACCGAACGTACCAAAAGGTAGCTCAATTATATTATTTTACAGGAATGAGGCGAATAATAGCCGATTATGTTGGAGGCTGCATTCACTGCCAACGCTATAAAGCATCAAATGCCAAACCGCCTGGTCTTTTGCAAACCCCGGTTATGAATCAACGGAACGAAGTGCTTGCTATAGACCTTTTCGGGCCCTTACCAGAAGGAGACCAGGGGGAGCGTTGGGTTTTTCTCATAGAAGACACAGCTACGCGCTGGGTAGAATTGTTCGCCCTCAGAGACGCTACAGCTGAAGCGTGTGCTCATGTCCTAATCGAAGAATACTTCTTACGATTTGGTTTGCCTCGTCGAATAATATCCGACAACGGAGTGCAGTTCGTTTCTGCAGTCATGCGCCAATGCATGTCCGTCCTAGGAGTGAAGCATAACTTCGTGCCTCTCTATCACCCCCAGGCAAACCCGGCAGAACGCAAAAATCGAGATTTGAAGGCAATGTTAGCATATCTAGTGGAAGAAGATCACACATCCTGGCCAAAGAAGTTGCCGCTTACCCGCTTTGCCCTAAATAGTTCCCAATGCCGAACAACAGGTAAGTCACCGGCATATTTGACCTTTGCTAGAGAAATGAGATCCCCCACTGAAGTGACACATGACCTTCGTACCATCCTCGACAAAGAAAATTTTGTCCCACAAATAACACCCTATCTCAGGAAGTTCGTCAACTCACTTTCGGCTATCCGTGAGCGTGTTGAAATACAACAGGACAAGTCGAAAGAGTATGCCGATCTATCTCGCCGACCTGCAGCAATGTTTCAGGTAGGTGATTTGGTACTACTCAAATCCCATGTGCTCAGCAGCGCCACGAAAAATGTAACTGCAAAATTTGCGCCAAAGCGTGATGGGCCATACCAAATTTTAAAGAAAATAAGTCCAACAACGTATATGTTGTCACATGTGGACCAGCCTAATAAAATCCTTGGTAAATATCACAACCAGGATCTTTCTATCTACAGGAGTAAAGACGACCGCTCTCCGCCTAATCCCGTCATCCCAAAAAGGATGCGAGGACGCCCTGCTACTAAAGGAAAAGTCCTAGTCCAGGAGCGAGGACGTTCCCCTGAACTAGAGGGGGAGTATATAGTAAACCGTTTGGCGGTGTTGCCAATCCGTACCACTCGCGGCCGTCTTCCGTCGCGTTTCCGCGAATAGCGCGTATTGCCGTCTCGCTCCGACTCGTTAAATGTCCCGCTCGACGGTGAGTTGTTGCCAAACCATCGTCCACAGCGTCGCGGCGAGTCGCATGCGCCGCTCCCGCGAGTACTGTGGGAATTGTCGTCCGGATCACTCGCGTGTAGTGACTAGGTAGTACGTGGGCCTAGCAGCCCGAACCAACGAACTTTTAGACATAAGATTATCTAGATTGTGATTGTGCTTAATGTTTAATATAAACTGTCCATGAGAGTTTCTTGTGTTTTAATAATATGAGTACACACCTCATAAGTTTAATTTGTTTTATTGAACGAGCGACGACTGTTATGATTTACCTATGATCGATATTATTTTACTCCCTCTTGTAAAATTATTCTGTGGTTATTGATTCCTTTCGCTTAATAAAAAAACTAGTGTTTTCCGTAGATTGATAAAAAAAAAAACAAAACCCAAATTTCAAAGTCTGAGCCTAAAATTACTAAAAACGTGAATAGGTAAGCAGTTATTTTAATATAATGGAAGAAATATGCAAAATATCAAACAAAATATGTATATGTTTTGAAGAAATTATTTTCAAAAGAACTCGTTATGATTGACCTTTGACTTTGTACTTCTTTAGTGTGACAATATCACAGATAATATATTTGAATATTTCTGATGAAAGTACACGTTTATGCACACATTGAAAATCTATAACTTTTGACCTTTTTGACGACCTTAATTTTGAAATATTGACCTAATAACAAAAAGTAATATTTTTCAAAATCTATGCGTAGTTGGGATGTAATATTTTTATATTTAATAGCCCTTAGTTTAAGCTATATTTGTGCCTTGAACAGTGCTTCTACTTCGGCCAGAAGTCATAAAAAGTAAATACGAAAATCATGAAAAACACGATATAATTTCTGTCCCTGGCAGTGGTACTCGGTAAATTTGGAATATACAGCTTAATAAGATTCATAGTATGTGAAAAAGGTCATTTTGAGAAAAGAATATTTCGAGAAAAGGACACGCGATAAACAAATTCAATTCAGTTGAACTACTGAGAACAAGTCACTAATTCAACTGTCAACTGTTTAAATAATTCGTTTGAAATATTAGGATGTACCCCACATTTATGAGCAATATAAATTTCATTTTACATTCACACACAAATCTAAATAAAACAAAATTCATGACTTCAATAACGGCACATTTATTGTATCGAAACTTCACAAACCCTTTGCCTATCACGGCTCACATAAATAGAACCGCACTGCCACAAACAACTAGGACACTCCAGTTTAGGATCTTTCTCCACTCCATAGATCGATTTGAAATTTTTCCATTTTTTGTTATCATTTCCTTGTAGATATTTCGTGAGCTTTTCAATTTTTTCGTTGGCGGTCACGTTTACGCTAGCCGATTGATAGATGGCGTTAGAGTAAATTTCAATGTTAGCTGATTCACAGATGGTGCTAGGGTCTGGCTCAGACGTGTCGGTCCGGTTTTCAAAGGACAGGTCCCATGTAGTTAGCGAGTCGCCACCGGCAGAGGCGCTGTCGTCACTGCCGATGCTAGCAGGGCGCGTCGCTGTGGAATATGACAACACTTACGCACCTACAGGGACAAATTATTGGACTTGTTAATATTTCGTAGTACAAGTTACTACATAGCTGCATAACTCAGCGGGGAGTGATACGAACTGCGGAGATGAAAGTCGCGGGTTCGAAACTAGCCGCCAGATGCACCTCGACTTTTCTAAGTTACGTGTGTATAAATTGTTAATTCATATTAACGCTTGCTTTAACGGTGAAGCAAACATCGTGAGAAAACCTGCTTACTTGAGTAGTTCTTCATAAGAATTTCGAAGGTATGAGAAGTCTTCCAAGCATAAGGCTCGCGTGGCTTTAAGCATTGCTTGAAGCAGTGCTTAAAGTTCCATATCGATATTTATCAAAAAGCACTTACATTTCTTAGGTTCCACTCATGGAGGCTGCGATCCTTTTATCATGAATACGAACAGCGCCAGATCCTTAACGCCAGTCAAACTCCTTTAAATTATCAGCAGACAGTTATTCTGCCTTCGCTCAAATTTTTAAGGTCCTATAGCTACACTCAGACATCAAAAATCACTCACATTTCTTAGGTTCATTGTTTTGGAACCACTCCTGAGGCCCAGTTCCACATCTGCAGAACGGGGGCTGCTGTCCTTGCATCATGAACACAAATGGTGACGCGTCCTTATTCCCTGCCATGAACTCCTTCATGTTATCGGCGAACGGAGCGTTGTTCTGCCATTGTTCGAAGCAGTGCTTGAAGAACTCTGAAGGGTTGTCCTTGTTACGGTTCATAACATGGCTATTGAAGCATTCCTCGCAGAATACATGGCCGTAGTAGATTTTCAAATTGGTGGTGGGGACCCTGTGGCAGAAGTCTGGAAATGGTTTTTACTTTAGTTTATGCCTAGAACAGTTGTTTTTTGTTTTTAACCGCGGCCCAAAATTGAATCTAGATATTCTGTGCTACCTCCCAAACTCTACCGTAAAAAGAGTGGTACTTTCGTGACATTCATCTTTTGCGGATGACAACTCATATTTCGTAGTTCCAATAATAAGGTTAATTCCATAGCTATGCAGAATAGTAGTGAGGACTGGAAAAGGGATCACGGCCCTCTTAGAATCGCAGTTTGAAAAACACCGGCATAGAAGACTGTCGATATGGATGTCATGGATTTGAAACTAACCGCCAGGACACACCTCGGACTTCGAAGTTATTTATTCATAGTCAATTATAGCTTGCTTTAACAGTGAAGGAAAAAATCGTGAGAAAACGTGCATTCTCTGTAAGAATTTCGGATACGGGCCTCCTCTACTGTTATAAGTTAGGCCTTATGTCCACCACACTATCCAAATGTGTTCACAAATGTTCGAGAATTCTCAGGTATGCAGATTTCCTCACGATGTTTTTAAATTGGTTGACAAAATGTATGTCAATTTTAAAGTTTGTCTCGCGCACTGTTTTGGTTCCCATAGTACACGTTTATATACCTAAATTAGAGTAGCTGATGCCAATACCTAGTCAATAAATAAACTTACAGCATTTGGCGCACTGTGAGTGGAAGGTCTGTCCGCCAATCTCCAACTTGTTGCCCTCGACACCCTCGTCGATCATCTGCAGGCATCGTGCGCAGATACAGCGCTTCGGTGGCCCCTCACTACAGCCAGATGACTTGGTCTCTGCAAGAATATGATATACCTAGATGATAAATACACCCAACAGTGAAACACAAAGTCCTTGACACCACACTAGGTTAACCTACATCATGGGTGTCAGCAACTACGAAACATCTATCTTGTTATTTATGTTGAAACGAGAAGTCGTAATGTACCGCAGATTTATCAGTTGGCATTGTTAAGCACTTTTAATCATCTTCAACTCTTATTACCGCTCAATTCCTAAAAATACTGTGCTTATAGTTTCACAGTGGCCAATTCAAAATGTTTATACTGTGCTTGGGAGCTGAAATTAGCTGTAGAAGATTTACACAAACGCAATTACCTCCTTCCTTGTTGTCAGCAACACCCTCCTGTTTAGTGCCAGGCGCCCACTGCATCCACCAGCTATTCGAGTGAATGCGTAAGTTCTCGCCCCGGAAGCGTGTCAGCACGTGTGTTTTGAAACAGTCATTGCAGAACACGTGACCGTAGAACATCTTCAGGGCTGGAGGGATTGTTCGGCAGATGCCTGATATATACAATACAATAGATTAGATCTAGGGTTGAACTTTAAACTGTCTAAAAACACTTTTAGTGGCGAAACTAGTAATTCGAAATTCAACCTTATGTAGTATAAGGTTGAAACGTAATACTAAAGTAAAAAAAAATACAATAAAACTATTTTGTAAAAGTTAAGCATAGGATATATAAGACTGATTAAAGGTTCTACAATAGAATAGTTATAAACAAGCTTACAGCACATGCTGCAGATCCGGTGGAAGTTTTGTCCTTCTATATCAACCTTGTCTTCGGCATCAATTGGCAGAAAACATCGCGTGCAAAAACATTTTTTCTGTTGTTCTTGAGAGTTCTCCATATTAGACGAATGAATTTTGCTTAAAATGTTATATTATGACTGTAAATAAAAGTAAAAGGAATCAGCAATTTATTTTCATTGCGGTTTGATGTCAGGTGTAAAATGAAATGACAAAAGAAGAAACTATTCTATGAGAAAAGAAAGATGTTTGAATAATTTTGAATAGAATAAATTATTTATCTAGCCAGCTTCTTGCATAAGGGACATCCTGATTTTTGATACGCACATGATAAATTAAAATACAGTTTATTTTAAATTATGTATTGTACAATATATTTTTTATTAATACGATACATTTATAACCGATTGAATACTTAAATTGATCAGAGATGGCGCTATTAGTACCATGAAGAATCATAATCGCGTAACTACATCCCTAGTATGCAGTGAGTCAAAGATTCAAGATTTTAACGAACATACTACATCACTATAGTATTACGTATGTGTGTCGGACTGTTGTTTGTGTTATTTATCATGTTTTTATCAAAAAAGTGATGATTATGTGCTCGTATGAAATTCAATCACCGCTTATTTCGTGGTAAAGTATATGTATTATCTTATCTATTAAGTTTTGTTTGATTACATAGCGTTATAAAAGTGTTTGAATAGGTTATATCGGTAGTAACCGTCGTCGTGAGATGGATGTATGTTTTACCATTTTTATGATATAAAAACGATTGTTTTTACTCAGACGGGGTTATTAGCCTATAATTTACTCTTTTATCTTTCATTTTATATAAGTAAAACCCTTGTTTGTACGTTCTGTTGGGAAATATCAGCGTTTAAAAACTACATTTGTTGGACGATTAAAGTTTACTTTTTTGGTTTTGTGCGATGACCCAGTATTTCTAAATCGCATTGTTGCCTCCGACAATGTTAACTGTACAGTTAATACAGACATTATCAAGATACTTTGGTGACTTTAAACCTTTGTTTTATATGTTGGAACTTTGATACAAGTTTTTATTTTTTATATACTAAACTTTATTGATAATGATAATAATTGTATCAGTCTTTGTTTATCTTAGAATGTCAAGGAAATATTGTTGTTCTTAATTTATCATTTAAAACATAAAAATGTGGATAAATGTTTAATTCCTGAATACAGTAAGTTGTTGATTTAAAACACTTGTAATATGAATGCTAAATAATTTATTGCAATCATAATGTTTATTAAAAGTATACTTCAACATATCATAAACAGCAATGTGAGATAGGTTTCTGCATTATTACTAGATATCTAACGTTGTTCCAATAATAAATAATTATAAAAGTCGCTGTAATCATATTTAGTATAAATGGAAAGCTGAATTATAAAGTAACTATATTAATAATATTACAGCAGAGAAAACAATTTAAATAATCACTTAGATTTAATGTTGGTCATAAATGTCTTGTTTTGTTAATTTAAAATGCTTCTTGAAAAAGAAAAAATGGCTTAATGTGATTTTGATTCACACAACACTGGTTTTGTACTATTTGTTTACTTTACTTGTGTTATTTGTTTTACGAGTGGTAGGGCCATGGTGTAGACAATTTTGTCTACCAACGTAAAGGAGCAGCGTGCTGCTGTGTTTCATACTGTGAGTGGGTTATCTGGAGGCCCAAATCTCCTCCCGATCCCAATCCCTTAGTTATCCCTTTCCTTTAAGGTCGGCAACGTGTCCATGACTCTTTTGGTATGGTAGGCATACATGGGTGGTGGTGATCACTTACCATCAGGTGACCCACTTGCTCGTTTGACGGCTTATGCAATAAAAAAAAACTTGCATAAATTTTACCTTATTTTGTTTATTTGTTATAATTTACAATATCACACATTTTCTGTTAAAATTTCAGCCAATTTAATATTAAAGTTCAAAACATAGTGCTCTTTAAATGTAGCACAGACTGACAAAGAGGTCAGACAGAGCTTGTAGGCTCCTAGTAACCGGGTCCTGGCCCCTGTTCGGTATGGCATCTATGCTAAACTAAGGTAGACCAATCAAAGTTTGATAAAAACTTAGTCATTGGGTATTATAAATAAATAAATACACCCAAAAGTCACACACATAGTCCTGACCCCACACTAGGTAAACCTGTACCGTGGGTATCAAGAACTACGGGGGACTTGCGGTCCCACAACACCCAGACCTGAGACAAATATTTGTGGATCAGACAAACATTTGTCAAGGTGCGGGAATCGAACCCACGGTCTCACGCTTCGCAACCGGGTACTCGCACGCTGCGCCACGGAGACTGTCAAAATGAAACAGATTTTTTAATCTAAAAATCTTAGTTTGACACCTAGTCTAGTTCAAACCTCGGATTATAGTGCTTTGTAATTCAATATTGCTTATGTTTATGGACATTACAATCAGGCGAGAGAGCTGCTAGTATGTTCAAGCTAATAAAAAAAAACAAATTAGAATACATTTTTTTTTTTTTTTCTAGTATAGGCCGGCAAACGAGCAAGTGGGTCACCTGATGGTAAGCGATCTCCACCGCCCATGTACGCCCACAATACAAAAGAATTATGGGCGCGTTGCCGACCTTAAAGGAAAGGGATAATAAGGGATTGGGAAGGGGAGGGGGATTTGGGCTCCGGATATCTCACTCACCGTACGAAACGCAGCAGCAAGCAACTTTACGCCGGTTTTCTGTGAGACAGTGGTAACGACCCGGACGAGCCGGCCCATGGTGTAGACAAAATTGTCTACAGCGTGGCTCTACCACTCGTAAAAGACAATCAAGAAATATATAAGAGTCATATCTATGTCGACGATTTACTCTATTTCTTGTTTTATTTGCTATTAAAGAACATGTCTATGTTTTGACGTTTATTGTTAATTAATGCCATTTCAATACTCGACATTGGCGATATCACAAAAAACAATGGGGCCATAATCTAAAAGTAGAATTGAATATAGCCATATCTACAGAGACTGTGTAAGGATGTAGCTGTGTAGGAAAACAGA
The DNA here is from genome assembly GCA_905332985.1 of Mimas tiliae. Taxonomy (NCBI): domain Eukaryota; kingdom Metazoa; phylum Arthropoda; class Insecta; order Lepidoptera; family Sphingidae; genus Mimas; species Mimas tiliae. The sequence continues at coordinate 4,677,143 of HG995265.1, read as the reverse complement.
TTCTGACATCAGACTGCGTTAATGCCAAGCAGAAAATAGCTGTACTACATTGCAGAAATGCGCTAAATGGTGCCTCCATACTTAACTAATTAGGTATGTCGTTAACATGAATTGTCAAATAACAGGATGAGCATCGTTGTATGATAATAGTGATAGTGTCAGAATACATCAGAGAAAAACCGATGTAAAGTAGCAGCTTGCTTCTGCGTTTTTTTCGTACGGTGAGTGAGATATCCGGAGGCGCAAACCCCCCTCCCCTCTACAATCCTTAAGTATCGATTTCCTTTAAGGTCGGCAACGCGCCCATGATCCATTTGGTATTGTAAATGGACATGGGTTTAACGGCCTATGATATAAAAAAAATCTTTTTTTTATTTACAAGGTCGATTTTATAAATCTCAGCCCAAAAGTATGTAATGGTAAATACTTCGAAATCCAAACTATTTATTATATAATTATCAATTAACACACACGTATCTTAGAAAAGTCAGAGGTGTATGCTCTTGGGGCTAGTTTCGAACCTGCGACTTTCGTCTCGACTGTCCGTACCACTCCCTGCTGAGCTATCACTGCAGTATATTATAAATAAATAGGGTAGTTGACTAGATTTTTTTATTATTTAAATCAATAAGTTACGTTACTCAAAATCTATTGCAGAAAGAATTTTATAAATCGGACCAAAAATAAATAAGTAAGAAGCCATTCAAATCCTGTAGAAGGGGTAATTGTCAAATGACAGACGACGCAAACTTTGACGTCACTGTGTAAAATGTTCATTATGGTGCACGCGTGCAAGCGAGATAGTGAGATCTCCCTACTACGCGCCCACTTTTCCTCATACCAAAATTTAGTCATAACTGCGGGCACATTTCTGAACCAATTTTGATTGTGTTTTAATAAAAGGGTTTCTTTTGCGTATCATTTTCTGTTGCTTATAAAATAATGTATAAATTTCAATGTAGGAAACTACCCTATTCAGTTAACATAGGCACGGTGCATGCGGTGGATGTGTTGTATAAACACGTAACATTTCGTGCAAAAACCGAATTAATCATAACAATGTGTTTGTGTTATGCTTTTGTGATAGTAAAACTAATTTTATTAATGGAAATATACATACATACGCACTCACGCCTGTAATCCCCGAGAGGTAGGCAGAGGTGTAACCAGTACACCAACGTTTCGCCGACCATAATTCTGTGATCTGTCCTATGAAGTGATAGATGCGAGGCTGTCGCCAAGCCGGGCACGCTATAAGCTGGTAGGTCCCTCGTATGCGAGAGGCCGTCTGAGTTGTGTTCTGTTTATGGGCAGGCGTGACGTTTCACATCAGGCGAGCGACCTGCTCGTCTCGTTATTCAAGCAAATAAAAAAAAACGAGCAGGTGGTTCTAATTGTAAGTGATCTCCACCGCCCATGTACGCTCACAATACCAAAAGAATCATGGGTGCGTTGCCGACCTTAAAGGAAAGGGATAATTAAGGGATGGGGGGGAAGGGGAGGTGGTTTGGTCCGCCGGATATCTGACTCACCGTACGAAACGCAGCAGCAAGCTGCTACTTTACGCCGCTTTATATTACGACAGTGGTAAAAACCCGGTCGAGCCGGACTATTCATGCTGAAGACAAAACTGTCTACAGCGTGGCTCTAACACTCAAAGAAATAACACATTGAAATAAAACCAGATTATACGGATTTTATCGCGGTTTAATTTTTATTTTAGTCCCGACGTCTATCACTTTATACACACATTTGCAATGGCATAATTTATTTATTTATTAAATGCATGGAAAACTTACAGTTACAACTTAATTATAGTAACAATAGTATATAACACAGATAACCAATAACAAGTTTCACTTATAGTAACAGTTTGAGAAAAAAAACAAATGTGAGGAACATATGTCATGATTTTATGCAAAGAACAAAAAATAAATGTTTTATGAAAAGATAATATAAATAAAATAAAAAAAATAAATACACCCAACAGTCACACACATAGTCCCGACCCCACACTAGGTTAACCTGTATCGTGGGTATCGGGAACTACGAGGGACTTGCGGTCCCACAACACCCAGACCCGAAACAAATATTTGTGGATTAGACAAACATTTGTCTCGGTGTGGGAATCGAACCCACGGCCTCACGCTTCGCAGCCGGCTACTCGCCCACTGCGCCACGGAGGCTGTAATATGGCAGCATCAGTATTGTGCTTGTGCCTTTTTATATGCGAGGAAGAAAAAGGAGAGTAAAGGGAACAATTGGCGGGAACGCAAAAAAAGGGGGGGAGTTTTGGCGGGAATTCTTACAGTGCGGTGGCTCTCTTGTTTTAATTATTTCCTAAACTGTTTTAAAGTTGTGTTTGTTGTATAAAAGTGGTGTGGTTTTGTGCAATAATCATTAACGATGATGAATAGTGTATGGAAACATTGAAATAAGTGGATTTAGGTGATTTTTGATCAAGGGTATTGTCGACCTTGTGCTTTCGATTCGCTTGAAGCAAGTCGTCTAAGAAGCATTGAACTGAAAGGAATTATCACCAAAACTCCAGCAAGACCTTGAAATCGGCCACACCCCTCTTTCATCGTTCTTGGAATATAAGAAAAGATATAACTGGCAGCATGGTCTCTGATCTTAGCCGGTTCCTTATGGAACAAACAAACAAAAAAAAAAAAAGGGGTCGGATGGAAATAAAATGTGAAAAAGTAAATAGTTAATTAATGTATTATATCTGAAGGAAATTAGATGTGAAACTTTATTGGCTAATTATTTTTATTACACTGGTGTAACAATTGTAGTTGTAAGAGTTATTAAACAACATCCTTTATTGATTAAACAGTATTGAAGTTTTATTATACATAATTGTAGTTATATCGAGTTCACATATCTAGATGTCTAACGTTTGTTAATTACGATATATATAAATTTTAAAGATTATGTTTAAAGACTTCAAGACTCGAACATCTCCTCGCCTTAGCAACAGTGGTTGAAAATAAATCCAGATCAAGCCTATTAAAGTTGGTATTCGCTCGCACAATAAAAGTATTTTGTCTATAGTTAGTTGATGCATTTATTTTTAATTGTTACAGAATGGTTCGCCTGAATGTTAAGAAAAGAAAAATGTCCCGCCATGAGAAAGCGAAGAGCGGTTTTGTAAGTACACTAAATTAATTTATAACTCTACTGGCTTTTGGCTCGCGGCTCCGCTCGCGTGAACATCCTTTTCTGGGTTAAAAATTAACCTATGTTAATTAAAGCGAATACAGGTCATGATCTACCTGTGTGCCAAATTTCATCCAAAACTGTTCAGCTGTTAAGGCGTGATTGTCTAACAAAAATCCGAATTCACAAACTCCATACTTCCGAAGCGTCACATAACAAAAACTTGAAACGCTCGGCATAGTCTCCAGTGTAGTTCTGGTGGCAGCACGCTGGCGACTGGGTCGTTGTACATAATGTTTTATAGGTACAGTTAGCAAGTAAAGAATGTCGCACTCAAAAATTTTATAAAAAAATATATGCACTGAAGCCTGTAATCTGCGAAGGGGTAGGCAGAGGTTTAACTAGTACATCTAAATTTCGCGTAGCTTATTTCTTTATACGAAATAGGCTCGCGTTTGGCCACTATCACTCCTGATGGTAAGTAAGGTCTAAGATTCAGTCAGTCAGTTCAGTAAAAAACGATTCAGTCGCGACTTGAAGACACCCAGATTACTTACGTCTCATGATGTGATAGGGGCGAGCCTATCACCATACCGGGCACAGTTCCTGACTCCAGGCTGATAGTAAGCATTTCGTGATAGAAAACCCCAATATCACTTTTACCCGACTGCGCGACTTTGACCAGCTGTGCGGTCAATTGACCGTAACTCAATATTGCCATCTCGCTTACTCGTTAACTAATTTATTTTTAATTTTATTAGCGTGAATGACCAGGTAGCTCGCCTGATGGTAAGCGCCACACCTGTCCATAAACAGAAACTGGACTGCGCTCGTCACCCAGATACATAAGATGCTAAGTTTCACAATGCATGTGGCGCAGTTTTACTTCTAAACAGCCCATCTAGTACTCGTAGTATACATCAAAGTCTTTGCTAAATAGTTTTAAACACCACATTAGCTACACAAGTTCATATATGAATATAATATAGTGACAAGAAGCGTGACTCTTTCATACAGTTTTATTATACCGTGACATTGGTCGATAAAGGATTCCGTGTACGGTCAGTGAAAATGTGACGTAAAAATTTATAATTATTTTTAATATTAATTAAAAATTTTGAGTGGTAGAGCCACGCTGTAGACAGTTTTGTGTACAGAATGAATGGGCCCCGGCTCGTCCGGGTCGTTACCACTGTCTCACAGAAATCCGGCGTAAAGTAGCAGCTTGCTGCTGCGTTTCGTACGGTGAGTGAGATATCCGGAGGCCAAAATTCCCCTCCCGTTCCTAATCTCTTACTTATCCCTTTTCTTTAAGGTCGGCAACGTGCCCATGATTATTTTAGTATTGTTGGCGTACATGGGCGGTGGAGATCACTTACTATCATGGGACGGAGATACGTTCGGCGAAATGTGGGTGTACTGGGTACTATGCCTACCCCTTCGGTGATTACAGGCGTGATTGCGTATATATAAATGCAGAAAGAATAGTTTTTTCCAATATTTTTTTCCTATTGCCTCGTGACCTTCAAAATGTTATAATAATAAAAAAAATAGATAATAATGTACTAACTTTTTCTGCTATCTCTATCAGTTTACGTGTCGCGACTATGTACACAATGGATATGTTATCTTTCGAAAGAAAATTCAGTCAGTTTTCATACCGTAGTCCAGTGTGTGGTGTTGCAAGTTAATAAAATGTTTGTGATTATTTTTGTAATGAAGTGAACTTGTGAAGTGTTTTTTTTATTTAAAACGTCTTTAGGCGTGTCATACACGATGCTATGCAGTTAAACATGCAGTAAACCAAAACTTGTATTTTTTAGCATAGGCCGGCAAACGAGCAAGTGGGTCACCTGATGGTAAGTGATCTCCACCGCCCATGTACACCCACAATATCAGAAGTATCATAGGTGCGTTACAGGAAAGGTATAATTAAGGGATTGGGAAGGGGAGGGGTATTTGTGCCTCCGGATATGACTCTGACGCGGACGGTACGAAACGCAGCAGCAAGCCGCTACTTTGTGTCGGTTTTCTGTGAATCAGTCACCCCGAAACATGTTGCGTCTCACAATGCCCAGTAATTTCACTGGCTTCAATGTCCTTCAAACCGGAACACAATAGTGCTTACACACGGCTGCTTGGCGGCAGAAATAGACAAAGCGGTGGTACCAACCCAGACGGCCTCTCGCATACGAAGGATCTACCACCTTGTACCATGTTGCATGTGTATTACTGAAGACAATAAACCATTTTCTTTCTTTCTTCTTTCTTTTTGAGCCGGAATATCGCCAGGCAGTTAGAAAGTACTTGCGTTGTCTGGGAACAAATTTAACATTCTTTGAAATTACATAAAATGTTAGTGTATTTTCTTTTTACTGGTGTATTGAGGGTGTCTGAGAAAGCAACGTTGGGTACACTGAAATAATAATGGTGCGACATAGTTGTGGAAGGGTGGTTTAATTGTATAAAAGAGGTTTTCGCCATAACTGGAGGTCTTTTGCCCGCAGTCACTCAGTTACTAAGATCAGTGCTCAGTCGATAGTACAAGAGCTAATTACGCGGTAGCTATGCTGGTTTACTATTCGGTCCTAGTTGTTTGAGTTATAATTAGAGAGCGGTCTCTAGAGAATCCCGACATGTGGTTGTGGTCTGTAAACTAGTAACATTGTAAATGTAACCAATAAACTAGGTATGAGTTGAAGTGATTATTGTCGTTTGGTATGAATAAAATAATACTCGTCTCACGCCTCGACGCCTCTTGACTGGCTCGGTGGCGCAGTTGTAATGCGTACGCGTTACGATTGAGGCTAACGCTGAGGTCTCGGGTTCGATCCCCGGGTCGGGTAAAGTGGTATTGGGTTTTTCTATTACGAAATGCTCAGTATCAGCCCGGAGTCTGGAATTTATGCCCGGTATGGCGATAGGCTCGCCCCCTATCACATCGTGGGACGGAGATACGCTCGGCTGTGGGTGTACTGGCTACACCTCTGCCTACCCCTTTGGGGATTACAGGCGTGAGTGCGTATGTATGTATACTCGTCTCACGTAACTTCTAACAAGAATACTTCCTCATAAGCTGGTAGCTGCGACCAGAATCAAACACTTTAATGTATAGTACTAGACGGGCTGTTTACAAGTTAAATTGCGTCACATAACGCGGGAGTTTGACAGCTCACAGACAGAGCGCGCGACAGGGGTTCTAGTTGTGAGTAAGCGAGATGGTAATATAGAGTTACGGTCAATTGACCGCAACTTGTGGTACAATTCCTATGTACTGCGCAGCTTGTCTATATTTCGTTTTTTCTTAGAAGTCTTAAGTGGATAACAAATATGGCGGTATGTAAACAGATGACAACTGATAGGGTTGGGAAACGCTTGAACGAACTACTGAACTAATCAAACCTGAACATTAGGCATTTAAAGGAATATAGGGTACTAGCTTTTGCTCGCGGCTCCGCCCGCGTGAATAGACATTTCCGAAATAAAACATAGCCTATAACCGTCTCCAGGGTCCCATCTATCTCTACATTCATCAAAGTCGGTTCAGTGATTTGGGCGTGAAAGCGTATCAAACAAATAGGGATTTTTTTTTCATAAAAAGCATCCTATGATACTTCTGATACCTCCAAGAATATGTGTACAAAGTTTCATGATGATCGGTTAAGTAGTTTTCGCGTGAAAGCGTAACAAACAAACTTACACAGAACAGAACTATAAAATCATATGGGACTCAACGTGCTCAGTAGATTGGGTAACCCGGTCAGTATTCGGTTTGCGTTGTGTATGAGTGTATTATTAGGTCATGCGACATGCGACCTTGTGTGTACGGCGACGCGACGTTATCACTTATCATGACGGTCACGTCATCATGCAAACATGTTGGGACGGTCGACGGTGGACGATGGACACGCTTAGAGTGGGATTTAGACTTTTCTATATCATAGGCTGGCAAATATTATATATTTTTTTGTAAATGGTTTTTTTTCTTAATAAATAAATAAAAAAATCATGTGTGCAATTCACACGTGGTAGAAGTGAAACCTTCAAAAATTTTGACTTCAATATAATAAGACGAATGTAAAATTTCGGGAAGTGGATAATTGTAGGTTTTAGTAATGATCATAGTGATACAAAGATTGATAATTATTTTACATTTTATTCGCATATATTACATAGATTTATTCAGACTCAGAGATTACATTTTCGATAAATGATACAATGAAGAATTTTATTATAAAAATGATGAAAAAACTCTACAAACGTATAATTATACGTACACGTATACAAAACACCACGGTTGTTGTGATGCCTTTTCTCAAGCTTTGTACTAAGCATGCGCGCGCACAACACACATGCGCGCACAACTGTATAATGCTTCCTATGTCATTTTCTCCCATGTTAAATCTTATGAATTTCTCTTCTTACTGAACTGTCTCTTTTTACTGTCGCTTTTTCGTTTCGTTTTTTCGTTTCATCGATTTTCAAATCACAACAAGCTAAAGAAGTTTTCACTTCAAAAAACGAGCAAGTAGGTCACGGTAATGGTAGGCAGCGGCTTAGCTGTGCTCTGGCATTGCTGAGGTCCATGGGCGGCGGTAACCACTTACCATCAGGTGGGCCGTCTGCTCGTCTGTCTATCTGGGCAATAAAAATAAACCTGATGGTAAGTGATCTCCACCACCCATTTACGCCAATACCAAAAGGATCATGGGCGCGTTGCCGACCTTAAAGGAAAGCGATAATTAAGGGAATAAGAAGGGGATTTGGGTCTCGGGATATCTTACTCACTGTAAGACATGAGACAGTGGTAGCCGGACGAGCCGGCCCATTCATGCTGTAGACAAAACAGTCTAGTTTTAATAGTATGAATATTACAATTACCTTAATGTATGCTACTAGACAAGCTGCGCGGTACACGGAAATTGTATCAAAAAGTTGCGGTCAATCGACCGCAACTTAATATTACCATCTCGCTTACTCTGAACTAGAACACATTTCGCGCTCCCTGTTTGTGAGCTGTCAAACTACCGCGTTTTGTAACGCAGATTTACTTCCTAAACAGCCCGTCTAGTAGTGTGTATAGATTAGTCTTTGGAATATTAAACTACTAAAAAATAATAGTAATAGCCCGTGTTGGGAATTTAACCCAGGAACGAGTGGTAGAGCCACGCTGTAGACAATTTTGTCTACAGCATGAATGGGCCGGCTCGTCCGGGTCGTAACCACTGTCTCACAGAAAACCGGCGTACAGTAGCAGCTTGCTGCTGCGTTTCGTACGGTGAGTGAGATATCCGGAGCCCAAATCCCCCTCCCCTTCCCAATCCCTTATTATCCCTTTCCTTTAAGGTCGGCAACGCGCCCATAATTCTTTTGTATTGTGGGCGTACATGGGCGGTGGAGATCGCTTACCATCAGGTGACCCACTTGCTCGTTTGCCGGCCTATACTATAAAAAAAAAAAAGATATCCCAGCAACTAGACCAGTCTAATTAGGTTTAGTCATAGATAGACATTCTTTTCAATGCAGATAAAGAAATCTTCACACGGGAATAGAATATTCGACTTCCTTTCTTAAAATATTTGGCGCTAGGCTTCGAGGTTTGATGAAATGAATGTAGGATGAAATGAAGAATTTATTTATCAATTTTAGTAAATAAAACAGCTGTACAAATTAACAATGGTTTTGTAAATTTTAAAATCGATTACAAGGTTGCAACGTAATAGTATTTAAGTACATAATAATAACGAGCCCTGTTTTATATACGTCCCACTGCTGGTCACGGGCCTCCTCTACTAAATCAGAGCGAGTTAGGCCATAGTCCACCACGTTGGCCTAATGCGAGTTGGCAGACTTCACATACCTTCGAAATTCTTATGAAGAACTTCTCAGGTATGCAGATTTCCTCACGATGTTTCCTTTACCGTTAAAGCCAGCGATAATTAACAATAAATAAACACGTAACTAAGAAAAGTCAGAGATGCATGCTCTTGGGGCTGGTTTCGAAGATGCGACTTTCGTCCGGACAGCCCGGTCCATTCCCCACCGAGCTATCGATGCTAGACCGAAGATTTAACTACTCTATACTGTGTCTCTGGCAAATACTTTAATGTATAGTACTAGACGGGCTGTTTAAAAGTAAAATTGCGTCACATATCGCGGGAGTTTGACAGTTCACAGACAGGGAGCGCGATAGGGGTTGTTGAGAGTAAGCGAGATATTTTATATTGAGTGGTAGAGCCACGCTGTAGACACTTGTCTACAGCATGTATGGGCCGGCTCGTCCGGGTCATTACCACTGGCTCACAGAAAACCGGCGTAAAGTAGCAGTTTACTGCTGCGTTTCGTACGGTGAGTTAGATATCCGGAGGCCCAAACCCCCTCCCCTTCCCAATCCCTTAATTATCCCTTTCCTTTAAGGTCGGCAACGCACCCATGATTCTTTTGGTATTGTGGGCATACATGGCCGGTGGTGATCACTTACCATCAGGTGATCCACTTGCTCGTTTGCCGGCCTATACTATAAAAAAAAGATATATATTTAGTTAATATTGAGTTACGATCAATTGACCGCAACTTAGTCGTCGTACATATTCTATGTACCGCGCAGCTTGTCTACTAGTATACATTAAAGTCTTTGGTCTCTGGCGATACTGTGTAGCGTGCCAGGATAAAAAGGCAGTTATAAACAAGCCTATAAGGAAATGAAACTGTCCCGCGATTACACGATTTCCGTGACCAATAAGTCTGCTGTGCAATAACTCCAAGATTTCACCAACCCTAATAATGAAATTGTTTACAAAACACAAGTAAGTTCGATCATTATTGCGTAACAGATGATCTAGTCGCGGACACTGTTTGCAGTGTTGTGTTTAGTGTTACAAGGGATTGTTGTGTGTTTATACAGTACTAGCTTTAGCCCGCGGCTCCGCCCGCGTGAAAATAAAACTTAGCTTATAACCGTCTGCAGGATCCCATCTATCTCTACATCAAAATCGGCTTAGTGATTTAGGCGTGAAAGCGTAACAATCAAATAGTTTTTTTTTTCATAAAAAGTATGCTATGTTACTTCTTATACCTCCAAGAATATGTGTACAAAGTTTCATGGTGATCGGTTAAGTAGTTTTCGCGTGAAAGCGTAACAAACAAACTTACATTCACATTTATAATATTAGTATGATGTAACAAAAACCCTGTTGGGAATTTTTGGATCATGAAGATAGACAAATAGAATTTATAAAAATAGTTAAATTAAAATAATTATAAACAGACGCAAGGTAGTATAATTACACAGGTAGCCTAAAAACGAACATGTTAAAAAAATGTTATTTACATCTGAATATGTTTGTGTATTGACGAAGCCAGGTGCGCGGCGTGTTTGATGTATGTGGCCGCCGCAACTTGCCATCTCCCTCTGGCGCCAAGTCATCGCTGAAGCAGGAGTAATCAATCGAAATAAGGATTACGCACAATAAATAAATTAAAGTTTAAAAAATAAATATGATACATTTTTATAGTCCAATTTTCGTATGCGAGTTTTTTCATTACGTTTGAATATCGATTCTGGTATCACAGTTAAAATGCCCAACAGGGTTTTTGTTACATACTGTATACTAGTTTTGTGTATAACACGAATGGGTCGGCTCGACTGGATCGTTATAACTTACAACTGCCTCTCAGAAAACCGACGTAAAGTAATGGCTTTGCTGCGTTTCGTACCGTGTGTGAGATATCCGATATAAATAAAGGAGTGGTTACACATCATTGACATCCATAATCTGGTCATAAATACGTACATACATACACACACACGCCTGTAATATTGTAAATCAGTTTTGAAAAGAGTAACGTTAGAGTTCCTTGTCTGTTCTTCTCTAGTGAAACAGCATTCCGAACTGGCGGTAGAGTTAAAACTTGACACGACTCTAAATAATGTATAACATTTTATGGATTCAATAAATAATTTATAATCCCCGAAGGGGTATGCAAACGTGTAACCAGTACACCTACATTTCACCGAGCTTATTTCCGTCCCATGATGTGATATGCGAGCGCATCGCCATACCGGGCAAAATTCCAGATTCCGGACGGATATTGAGCAATTAGTAAAAGAAAAACCCAATATCACTTTTACCCGACCATGGGATCGAACGCGAGACCTCAGCACAGCAGTCGCACTGTTTACGCATTACAACTGCGCCACCAAGGCAGTCTGGTTATAAAACGTCTATAAATATCCTAAATGTGTCTAAAAATGATGAATTTCTTTTGTTTTTCGTGAAAACGCTACCCGTGTGCCTTCGATATGATATCAGATAACTTATCATTATAAAAGTATGGTAAAGATTTAGTTCAGTTTTATTCGTTTGTGATGTGTGACGGGTTTTGTAGTGAGTTTTAAAATAATAATAATAATAATACTAGTCCTGTATTATATACATTCCACTGCTAGGCTCGGGCCTCCTCTACTCTATCTGAGGCCTTAGTCCACCACGCTGGCCTAATGCGTGTTGGCAGACTTCACATACCTTCGAAATTCTTATGAAGAACTTCTCAGGTATGCAGGTTTCCTCACGATGTTTCCTTTACCGTTAAAGCAAGTGATAATTAACAATTAATACACACATAACATAGATAAGCCAGAGGTGTATGCACTTGGGGCTGGTTTCGAACCTGCGACTTTCGTCTCGACAGTCCATACTTAAATAAAAAAATTGTGAGTGTGGCATTTTGGATTCTTGCTATTGATTATTGAGATTTTTGGACAAACAAGAGGTATTTATTACATTTGCCCGGACATGACGACCTATTGTAAGATAAATTCATTTTTTTTGCATGTACATACATACATACGCACTCACGCCTGTAATCCCCGAAGAGTTAGGCAGAGGTGTAACCAGTACACCCACATTTCGCCGAGTGTATCTCCATCCCATGATGTTATAGGGGACGAGCCTGTCGGCAATTACCGGGCACAATTACAGACTCCGGGCTGATACTGAGCAATTCGTAGTAGAAACATCCAATATTACTTTTACCCGACCCGGGGATCGAACCCAAGACCTCAGCGTCAGCCTTCACCACCAAGGCAGTGAGAACGAGCGAGTGATCTTCAACACGCCTCGCCTCGTTTGAAGTAAGACCTTGTACTGGCTCAGTAAAAATAAAGAGGCTTCTCTTACAAACTCATTTAAAAATCGTGTAGGACACTAATTAAGAGACTAGTGGACTTACTAGTGGACTAAGATGTTGGTGGACCACCAACATCTTAGGCCCAAAGCCAACGTCACCTGCGCGTGGTACACGGCTGATTAACGGACGAGGCAATGGCGAAATGGCGTAGGATGACTGCCTCGGTGGCGCAATTGTAATGCGTACGTGTTACGATTGAATCCAACGCTGAGGTCTCGGGTTCGATCCCCGGGTCGGGAAAAGTGGTATTAGGTTTTTCTATTATGAAATGCTCAGTATCAACCCGGAGTCTGGAATTTGTGCCCGGTATGGCGATAGGCTTGCCCCCTATCACATCGTGGGACGGAGATACGATCGGCGAAATGTGGGTGTACTGGTTACACCTCTGCCTACCTCTTCGGGGATTACGGGCGTGAGTGCGTATGCAATGGCTAACTTGGTTCCCGTTGCGGGTTGTGGCAGTCTGTGGTGGGTCGCCCCATGCATATAATACCAAATACCGTCAAATCTATGGTACAAGAAGGCGGACTCTGGCATTAAGCTGCTAGGTGGTAAGTCCCTCGTATACGAGAGACCGTCTGGGTTGGTACCATCGCCTAGTCTATTTCTGCCGCGAAACAGCAGTGTGGAAGCACTGTTGTGTTCTGGTTTGAAGAATATTGAATCCAGTGAAATAAAATAAATACTCGGCGTTATGGGACTTGACAACTTAAGTCTTGCGATGACGTACGCAGTTCAGTGTCGCAGTGGTTTGTAATTCAAAGTTCTGTGTGGCGTTGCTTCTGTTAAGGCGTGATTACCATCATGTGAGCGAACCGCTCGTCTCGTCATTCAAGCAAATAAAAAAAAACATATTGGAATGCAACATTGTTTTCAAAGCTAGATAAATGAGGCAAAATTTTAATAAATTATGCACGAAATTTTTCCTCATGATATAGTCTAGGTCTATCTTCGTGAAAACCGATATGAAATTTGTTGTTTTGCACAAATAGACTAACAATATAATAATAATACCAGCCCAGTATTATATACGTCCCACTGCTGGGCACGGGCCTCCTCTACTGAACGAGAGTGGTTAGGCCTTACTCCACCTCCCTAAAGGAGTAGGAAGACGTGTAACCAGTACACCCACATTTCGCCGAGCTTATTTCTGTCCCATGATATGATAGGGGCGACCATATCGCCATACCAGGCACAATTCTAGACTCCGGGCTGATAAGCATTTTGTAATTGAACAATATCTAATATCACTTACCCGGCACGAAGCGGTTATTGAATCCGAGACCTCAGCACAGTTGTCGTACCGCGTACATTACAACTGCGTCACCGACGCAGTAAATATGTGAACAGCATTTCCCGGGATATAAATAGCGTCCGTCCCCAGGGTCTCATCTATCTCTGCACCAAAATTCATCAAAATCGGTTCAGCGATTTAGGTTAGGTTAGAAAGCGTAACAAACAAACTCACTTTTCCATTTATAATATTAATGTAACAGATAATAATACTGTGATCCGTAAATAAGACAGTGAAGTGTGCAGTTTATGTGGACAATAAATAGTGCATAATGAGTGAGAAAAAATACAACAGTCTGCCTCGGTTGAAACGGAAGGAGACATGGAGGAAGAAGGGGGTAAGTTGAAATGATAAAGTATCTCTCAGAGGTGTTGACGCCAGGCAGGCGGACGGTCGTAAAAACTACAAGCCAAATCTTTCTGGAACATGTGTTAAAGCATGTTGCGTCGTCCCTACTGCGAGTGGGATAATAGCAGGTGGAAGAGTTGAACAATATTATATATTGAAATAAAGTATAATACTGTTTTAAACGTTATGGTTGGCAACCCTGTCTGTAGATTCAGATCATATAATGCTTCCGTATTAAATTATAGTACAAGGTTTTACACCTTGGTGTTACTGTGGTAAAATGTAGTTACAAAGTGCAATTTGTATTATTTTAATTCTATCTCATTGTTGCCAAATATATTATTTTTCATTTCTTCAGCTAAATAATAAGCTTTATTTATAAGAAACTATATTTTTTTTCGGAAATGTTATGACTTTATATTCGCACTTTATTTCTTTTGGTGACTTATTGTATAGTAGACATTAGGTAATGTATTATGACGACTGCATCTTCACTCGGGATCTACCTAACAATAGATTTTTGTAGTACTAGTTTTCTTCCCCGTACGGCAGCCCTGTGGAAATCAGCTTTCACCCGCGGTATTAATGGTTTAAGACATTTATTCCTCAAAAAGAATTACATTACAATTCATTTGCATGAGAAATACAAGAGTAAATACAGTAATGCTTACATTCGAGTGAACATGCGACGGGACGATTTTTTTTTTATTTATATTTATTCTATTACATTATTAGTGTTACTCAATTAAACTCTTAATTACTAATAATACAAACACAAAAGTACATTTGGCTTAAGATTTGTTGTGATTGTGTAGTTTGGCATTATGTTGTGTGTGGGTAGATTAAAAACTAAATTCTAACAAAATTGATAGCGAGTGCCGTCAGTGCGCAGCGTTACGGCCTTATTAAGTATACGGATGGGTATATTTCCAAACCGATACGACTTAGAAACCTCCAAGAAAAGATCCTATTCTTTCCTCAAAGGCCGACAACGCACCGATAATTCCTCTGGTATTGACGGTGTCCATGGTCGGCGGTAATCACTTACCATCAGGTGACCCGCTTGCACGTTTGTCTCCTCTCTCATAAAGAAAATATGTTTTTGAGATATGGGTTATTTTCTGACTACGGAATCCTTCTCTGTGTGTGGTACGATACGCACTCGGCCGGTTTTTAATTTCAGCTTTTCAAAATGTTCAAGTTTTATTTTTGTAAAAAGTCATGTTTTTTTTGGGCGCCTATGTCCCACTCTCGTTCGCCTTTGCATCCTATTTTAAAAAAAAACTAACACCAATGGATATAATGTTTTATCCGAAGTATGATATAAAAAAAATATATTCATATTACATTATTATATTATAAGAATGCCATGTTTCGCCATTCTTGGTATGTCATTTCAAATATTTTATTCTATTATAATGCATATTCCGAGAAGGAAAAGTTGACCTAAACAGGTTTAGGACAGCAAAGTAGCTTAAAATGTCGGTTGCATATGAGATTTCTCCTAACATGGTAGCTATTTGAATTGGCATACATTCTTGTATTAAGCGCTTATAGGCAACTAGCGTTAGCGCGCGACTCCGCCCGCGTGAATGCCTTTTCGTGATAAAAAGTACCCTATGTGCTAATACAAGTCATGATCTACCTGTGTGCTAAATTTCATCCAAATCCGTTTAGCCGTTAAGGCTTGATTGATTATTATTATCAAACATCGAAATTCACAAACATCCAAACTTTCAAATTTTACTTCTATTCCTGAACAGTTTTGGATGAAATTTGGCACACAGGTAGACCATGCCCTGAATTAGGTCATAGGTTACTTTCTATACCCGGAAAAGACTTTTTGTGGTAGTTTATATTATAATACGGTAGAAAGTAGGATGGTAGGAAAGTAGAAATATAATAGTAGGATTTCGCCCTTGTCTTTGACCTTTGTACTATACAGTCTGTTGCTCTCTCTCCAGGGGACATTCTACGTCATAGTCAAGTAGTTTTGACAAATTATAGTTGTTAAAACTCAAGTATAACAGTTCAACATTGCGAAAACACGTGACAACGATCCGCAGCATATGGCGTACAGACTTTGTTAGGTCGATGTTAAGTTGGTGATACACTAGGATTGGCTTCACTATCCAATGGCTGCCAACGAAACCCACGCGGCGTCTGTCTATTGGTGTTAGAGTATTTTCTTAATATTGGTATATTGAGGGTGTCTGAGAAAGCAACGTTAGGTATAATAATGGTGCGATAGAGTTGTGGAAGGGTGGTTAAATGGTATAAAAGAGGTTGTCGTCAGAACTGGAGGTATTTTGCCTGCAGTCAGTCGGTCAGTCGATAATCCAAGTGTTCATTACGCGGTAGCTATGCTGGTTTACTATTCGGTCCTAGTTGTTTCAGTTATAATTAGAGAGCGGTCTCTAGATAATCCTGCCGTGGGGTTGTGGTCTGTAAACTAGTAACATTGTAAATGTAACCAATAAACTATGAGTTAAAGTGATTATTGTCATTTGGTATTAATAAAATAATACTCGTCTCACGTAACTTCTAACAATTGGTCAATCTGTCTGTCCGTTTGTATGTCTGTCTGGATCTATTTTTATAACCGTATCTAATAAATAGTCGGCTGTGCAAAAACAGTGATATCTCAGCGGAGAGTGGTATGGAATGTCGAGAAGAAAGTCGCAGGTCCGAAACCAGCCCCAGGAGCATACACTTCTGACTTTTCTAAGTTACCTTAAGTTAGTTTAGTTTGTTGACTACCGTCCAGCCGATTTTTTAATGGAATCGATAAATTGACACTGCCCTGGCAAAGGTGCATCGATAGCATGGGTGGTTTGATTAATATAAATATAAAAGATGGGCGGAAAATATACTTAAGCTTTTTTCGTACAGAACGACAATTTTGTAGGTAAAAACCATTCTATGTGCATTATATGCTATATGGCGGTGAAGTTTTTGACGTAATCGTAATAAATGTATTGGTTGTATGTAATGTACCTAACATTTAATGAATTCAATAAATATTATGCTTTTTATAAAAAAAAAACTGACTGCCTCGGTGGCGCAGTTATAATGTGTACGCGTTACGATTGAGGCTAACGCTGAGGTCTCGAGTTCGATCCCCGGATCAGGTAAAGTGGTATTGGGTTTTTCTATTATAACATTCTCAGTATCAGCCCGGAGTCTGGAATTTTTGCCCAGTATGGCGATAGGCGCGCCCCCTATCACATCGTGGGGCGGAGATACGCACGGCGAAATTTGGGTGTACTGGTTTACACCTCTGCCTACCACTTCGGGGATAATAGGCGTGAGTGAGTGCGTAATAAAAAAAAACTACTTGCTCGTTTGATTTGCATCTTGGGATTCGAACCTAAGTCAATCATATGATGGTTGATTGTACAACTCACTTTAGTGCATTAGCATTCAAAGCAAACGTTCGCTGAAGGTGAGACGGGTTGTATGACACAAATAACTTCCACTTTATATATATATATAAATATAAACATAGCAATGCTGGTAATTGCATGATAGAGTACTAGGTGGTAGGTCCCTCGTATGCGAGAGGCCGACTGGGTAGGTACCACCGCTTTGTCTATTTCTGCCGCCAAACAACAGTGTGTAAGCACTGTTGTGTTCCGGTTTGAAGGACATTGAAGCCAGTGAAATTACTGGGCATTATGAGACTTAAAACCTTACGAGCGCAGTCCGGTGTCATGCAATGCTTTGTTATTTAAAGTTCTGTGTGGCGTTGCTTCTGTTTATAAGCAGGCGTGGCGCTTACCATCAGGCGAGCGACCTGCTCGTCTCGTCATTCAAGCTAATTAAAATTGATTTTTTTTTTTATAAATTGAACGGCTTAAATTTTCGTGCGTGTACTTAGTTTCTATAAGTGGTCATTCTAAGATTTGAACATTTTTAACCAGACAAAACTGGCCTTGGAAATGTATATCATAAACTTATTTTATTTCTAGCCCTGTATTATACATGTCCCACTGCTGGGCACGGGCCTCCTCTACTGAATGAGGCGGTTAGGCCTTAGTCCACCACGCTGGCCTAATGCGGGTTGGTAGACTTCACATACTTTCGAAATTCTTATGAAGAACTTCTCAGTTATGCAGGTTTCCTCACGATGTTTTCTTCACCGTTACAGCGACAATTATCAATTAATACACTTACCTTTTTTTATAGCATAGGCCGGCATACGAGCAAGTGGGTCACCTGATGGTAAGCGATCTCCACCGCCCATGTACGCCCACAATACAAAAAATTATAGGCGCGTTGCCGACCTAAAGGAATAATTAAGGGAATAATTAATTGGGAAGGGGAGGGGGATTTGGGCCTCCGGGTATCTCACTCACCGTACGAAATGCAACAGCACGCTGCTACTTTACGTCGGTTTTCTGTGAGACAGTGGTAACGACCCGGACGAGCCGGCCCATTCATGCTGTAGACAAAAGTATCAACAGCGTGGCTCTAACATTCATTAAAACCTTTACACAACTTATAAAAGTCAGAGGTGTATCCTTCTGGGTTGGTTTCGAACCTGCGCCTATCGTATGATAGTTCGTAACACTCCCTGCTGAGCTATCGCTGATATACCTATAAAATATTCTCAATACAGTACAATCAATCTTGCGTAACTCGTGACCCGGCTGGAGGTCGAACCTTGTACCTAACGGGACCGTTGTATCGACCCACTGACGGACCAGTTATAAAGATTAACACCATTATTATATGTATCTTATAACGACAGCCTACGTGGCGCAGTGAGCGAGTAGCCGTCTGTGAAGCCAGAGGCCGCGGGTTCGATTCCCGTACCGATTTGTTTTTGTGTGATCTACGAAATGTTTGAAGCGGGTCTGGGTGTGGTTACTCCCCAGAGGGTTGAAGTCAGGCAGGCGGTTGTAAAAACTACAAGCCAAATCTTTCTGTAACATGTGTTAGAAAGCATGTTGAGCCGATCCCACCTTGGGTAAAACGCAAACATTTGTCTCCCCTATCACATCACGGGACGGAAATAAATTCAGTAAACGGTATTGGATGAAATTTGGCACACAAGTGTACCATAACATAGGCTACGTTTTATCCCGGAAAAAGCCGTCCACGGGGCAAGCAAAAGCTAGTTATAAATATAGCCTAACTTAGCAGTGCAATCCTGAACTTATACATCACAGCATCCACATGTGGCCACTGAACCATATTCTAAACAATCGCGTGGGGAAAAAAAACACGGGCACGAAATCGTGCGCATAGTTTCGCGACTGTGTGGATGACGTCATAATGTACGTTTTGTAATATTACTCATTGATGCGTGTCATAGTGATAAGGGCTGAGACATGCTAACGACTTTTAATCGGACGACTAAATGTCGAACTTAAAATATTACGGATGGATACAGGGACACCGTACATATGGTGAAAAATACAGTTTAGTGGTTCGTTTAGGCGAAAATTACGGGTCAGTCGGTGTAAAAACAGTAAATTGAAGCCGGCATTATTCTAGCTATCGTCGAGAGATGTACGCCCGGTTTTTGAAAGGCTGATCAAATCAACATTCAACTAACAGAACTTTGATTTGACATAGCTGTCAATTTAATTCGAGATGCTGAAACGATGTTTAGTGAAAAAAAAAAATTGAACTCTCTTTAGTACCGTTTAACATACGATTTTTCATATTAATTTGAAATTTAGTTAGCTAACATGTGTGTCAAATCAAAGGTGTTGATCACGCTTCTAGCAAATCAACTTCGACTTGACATTTGATTAGTTAATTTAACATTGATCAGCCTTTCCGAAACCGGGCGGTAATGTCGATGGTCAATATTATATTTGGACTGCATTTAACATCAAGTCTAGTGTAGTCAGTCACATACTTATAGTACAAACGGAATAATAAACTGCCAATGTACGCCCGTTCTTTGTGAGACAGTGGTATCGTCCCCGTTGAGCTGATCCTTTATGATTTATGATGTAGACAAAACTGTCCACAGCATGGCTTACATAACAAAAACACAAAATACAGAGTAAATATGAAATTAAAATTGCGTAAATTTTGGACGCGGATGAAAAGAGAATATAGATTTTAATATCCTCGCTTCGACTTAAAACATTTTTTTTAAAGGTTGAGTGACGAAACGAGCAGGTCGCTCGCCTGATGGTAAGCGTCACGATTGCCTATAAACAGAAGCAACACCACAAAGAACTTTGAATTATAAATCACTACATGGCATTGGACTGCGCTCGTCACCCCGAGACATAAGATGTTAAGTCTCATAATGCCCAGTAATTTCACTGGCTTCAATGTTCTTCAAACCGAAACACAACACTGCTTTCACACTGTATGACGGCAGAAATAGACGGCGCGGTGGTACCAACCCAGACGGCCTCTCGCATACGAGGGACCTATCACCTTGTATATGACATGTCGTCAGCGTGCGTGAAGCCTAATTGCGATATATTCAAGGTCCCTGCTGTTCCTGTATACAAAAGTGATTAGCGCGTGCTTCCGTGCGATTGGAATGCTGTCCAGCGTGATATAGCAGTAGTATTGACAGCCTCCGTGGCGCAGTGGGCGAGTAGCCCGCTGCGAAGCGTGAGGCCGTGGGTTCGATTCCCGCACCTAGACAAATGTTTGTCTGGGTTCTGGCCGCCTGCTGACGTCAGCCCCTCTGGGAAGAACACACCCAGACCTGAAACATATTGTGGTTCACATGGACATTTGTTTCGATGCGTAAATCCAATCCGCGGCCTCTCGCTTCACAGCCGGCTACTCGGCCACTGCACCACAGAGGCTGTCATGTGTCCATAACAATGTACAATTTAGTGATTCCTTAGGTTTCCGCGAATATTACACATTGAAATAAAACTAGTTTATACGTCTTTCCTATGACCACGAAGGCTGAACAGTTTTCGAAACGTCGGGACTAAAATAAAAATTAAACCGCGTTAAAATCCGTATAAACTAGTTTTATTTCTATGTACAATTTTTGAGGTTTTTGAGTGGTAAAGTCACGCTGTAGCCATTTTTGTCTACAGCATGAATGGGCCGGCTCGCCCGTGTCGATACAAAAGTCTCACAGAAAACCGGCGTAAAGTAGCAGCTTGCTGCTGCTGCGTTCAGCAACAAATCCGCGCCGCCAGTATGATGCACTGTAACATTCTTTGAAAACGCCGTGAATCATTTTTACCTGCGTTTTTATGAATAGTGTCATATGGTTACTAATTGATGACCCATGAGTTCAAAAGTCCGGGTGTGTGTTTGTAATTATGCCAAGTTATTAGCGATCTAGCAAATAATTTCATTTATTAATATACATACTCATACTAATCCCCAAAGTTGTAGGCAGATGCTCGTGGTACACTCTGCTGATTAACGGACGAGGCAATGGAGAAACTTGATTCCCGTTGCGGGTTGTTGGTCACTCTACCAAAACTTATACGCGCCGAATTGAGAATCTCCTGCTTGTTTGAAGTCGGTTAAAGCTAATCATATAAACGGACACAAAACACCGACTTTTCGCGTATAAAAAATTGCCATTAAGCGTTCGCGCGCTCTATGAGACTTGATAAGGTTTGTGTGTACGGGTGTTAAACAGGCCTAAGTTGCAACATTGAGGGTGTTTTGAGTGGTAGAGTCACGCCGTAGACAGTTTTGTCTACAGCATGAAAGGGTCGACTCGACCAGTTCGTTACCACTGTCTCTGTCAAGAAGCAGCTTGGGTTTTGTACGGTGAGTGAGATATCCAGAGGCCCAAATCCTCCTCCCCTTCCCAATCCCTTTTCTTTAAGGTCGGCAATGCGTCCATTACTCTTCGGATATTGTAGGCGTACATGGCCTGTGGAGATCACTTACCATCAGGTGACCAACTTGCCCGTTTGCCGGCCTATGCTATAAAAAAATACATCATTGTCACGTGTGACTGCCTCGGTGGCGCAGTTGTAATGCGTACGCGTTAAGATTAAGCTAATGCTGAGGTCTCGGGTTCGATCCCCGGGTCGGGTAAAGTGGTATTGGGTTTTTCTATTACGAAATGCTCAGTATCATCCCGGAGTCTGAAATTTGTGCCCGGTATGGCGATAGGCTCGCCCCCTATCACATCGTGGGACGGAGATACGCTCGGCGAAATGTGGATGTACTAGTTACATCTGTGCCTACCCCTTCGGGGATTACAGGCGTGAGTGCGTATATATGAGTGCGTATTGTCACGTGTTCTCTGATCACGGTGGACTCGTGTAGTCATTAAGTAATATCTATTTTTATACAATGATGTTGATTGAGTCACCCGTGGGCGTGATGCTAAAATAAAGATGTCGCCGCCGTGATATGACGTCATTCTGTTTACATTTTTTTTTATAACCGACATGTGACATTGAAAACACTGCACTTAGCGATGACTGTGAAGATGTTTTTGATGATATAAAAAAATATATACGAGTATCATGTCGGTTTTGGTAAGGCGATCTAACATTAGGTAACACAAGGTGGTAGGTCCCTCTTATGCGAGAGGACGGCTGGGTTAGTACCACCGCGCCGTCTATTTCTACTGCCAAGCAGCGGTGTGTAAGCATTGTTGTGTTCCGATTAGAAGGACATTGAAGCTAGTGAAATTACTGGGCATTATAATACTTATTAAACATCTAGATCTCGGGGTGACGAGCGCAGTCCAATGCCATGCAGTGCTTTGTAGTTCAAAGTTCTGTGTGGTGTTGCGTCTGTTTATGGGCAGGCGTGACGCTTACCATCAGGCGAGCGACCTGCTCGTTTCGTCACTCAATCTAATAAGAAATAAAATAAAGGTTAACGAAACTTAGAAACCGACTTCAAACCCTGAAAAGGCAAAAATAACATATTCAATCTATTCTATTCTCTTTTGAGTCAACTCTTTAGAGTTTACTTTTTATCCTGGAATAGGTTGTTCACGCGGGCGAAGCCGCGAGCAAAAGCTAGTAAAAAATAAATCACACTGCAGTGGGTGTATAAAATATGGCATTATTTATAGCTAAACCTTTATTTTGCTCAAAGAATACATTTGCATAATAAGGAAGGTCTATACATAAATGGCAACTAAACGAGAATAGAGTTCAAAGTGTCGATATCGAGTGTCGATACTGAGTGTTCACTTGGAATCGATTCAAATGGTATCGATACACAACTAATGTTAGTATATACAAATTGAGTGTTGATAACTTCTTAAGAGACTTATTAGTGTAACGATATTTTTGGTCTAGGTTTTGGGTTATCATTTTACATCGATATTATTTACTTTTGAGATTTTTAATTCGAAAAACCACTCAGAGATTGGAATTTGTACCCTACTTATATGGGTGATAGGCTCACCACCTATATGGGACAGACATAAGTTCAGCGAACTGTCGATGCATTAGTTGCACCTCTGCCTACCTCATCGCGCACAAAGACGTGAGCTTGTATTTTAAACCGGTAATAAAAATAAGTTCGATGCACAGCATCGATTTTGAAACCCATAAAACTCCATACTTTTGATCCGAACATCACATAATCAGTATCGATTGTTATCGACACGTACAGTATCGATAGCTACACATCATCGACACCATCGTCGAACCCTAGAGATGGTCATATTGACCATTTATTTCCTTCAATTAAGTGTGTGTGGTTAGGTCATCGAATACCTCTTTATAAGTTGTTTATTAAGATTTTATTACGTTATTTTGTATAAATAAAGCTGAATAAAATACAATATCGTATATTTACTACAATATTTTTGTATATCTTGTGTACAATAAAGTTTAAATAAATAAATAAAATTAAAAAAAAGTACTAAGTTACACTGAGTAACTTGTAAAAGTAAACACTAGTTATAACTAGTGTTTACTGTTAATGGAAAAATGAGACACAATTTTAAAATTAAATTTATAGATTTTGTTTAATCGGTGATTTTAATAAACTATTGTATTTATTATGTGTTGAGTTTAGTGAATAATAAAGTGTATTAATTGGTTTGATAAAGGAAATATTATAATGGTAAGTTAGTATTTTCCTTATTGGGTAATTATAGAAATTGCATTGTAGGAATTCATTGAAACAACAAAATAGGCGTATCTCAATAGCCATTATAAAAATATTCGTATTAAGGTTATAGGGAAATAATGATAATATTATGATATCTCTCACATACATATGCACATACGTCTGTATGCAAGTATTAATATAGCAATCTCTTTTTTCTAAAAAAAAGTAACTGGCGCCGCCGCCGCTGCCAAAAGCTTGTCACGCTATCTCCTCCGAAACCGCTGGGGGTATGAGGTCGAGACCGATACCAATCGATGCAGAATAATGTGGGGAAGAAAGTAAGATATGTTTCATATTCGTCGGACTTTAAGTTTTTTTTTATTTCGTGTTTTGTGGAGAAACATGTGCAAAGCCCCTAGTAACATACGCACTCACGCCTGTAATCCACGAAGGGGTAGGCAACGGTGTAACTAATACACCCATATTTCGCAGAGCGTATCTCCGTCTCATGATGTGATAAGGGGCGAGCCTATCGCCATACCGGGCACAATTCCAGACTCCGGGCTGATACTGAGCAATTCGTAATAGAAAACCCCATAAAAATATGTATGTAACGCCAGGCAGAAAGAAAAGTTTTGTTAGTTTCAATTCAGGTCAACAACCTCGCCTTAAATGTAATATAGTTATGAAGAGTATATTGTTTTTCCATTGATACAGATAACATTGTAACATTATGGATCAGTTTATTGATACAGATATTTTGATAAGTCGAGATTATTAACGGGTGCTTAAACAATGTGGTATGCCCTTCATATGCGAATGCCCCTTTCGGGTCGCCTGATAGTAAGGGATCTCCGCATGTACGCCCACAATACTAGAAGAATCATGGGCGCCTTGTCGACTTTAAAGGAAAGGGATAATAAAGGGATTGGCAGGGCAGTGGGATTTATGCCTCCGGATATCTCACTCACCGTACAAAACGCAGCAGTAAGCCGCTACTTTACGCCGGTTTTCTGTGAGACAGTGGTAACGAGCCGGCCCATTCGTGCTGTAGATAAAACGGTCTACAGCGTGGTTCTACCACTCGAA
Organism: Mimas tiliae; assembly: GCA_905332985.1. Taxonomy (NCBI): domain Eukaryota; kingdom Metazoa; phylum Arthropoda; class Insecta; order Lepidoptera; family Sphingidae; genus Mimas; species Mimas tiliae. The sequence continues at coordinate 4,652,071 of HG995265.1, read as the reverse complement.
AGCTCTCTGATTTGATTTACCTCCTTCCTACTAAGACGCCTCCACTTTGCCTGATCTTGAGCATCCTCTTAGTGAAACCAATGGGCTCTCATGTCTCCCCCATATAAATAAATACACCCAACAGTCACACACACAGTCCTGACCCCACACTAGGTTACCCTGTATCGTGGGTATCAGGAACTACGAGGGACTTGCAAACCCACAACAACCAGACCCGAAACAAATTATGTGGATCGCACAAACATTTGTTTCGGTGTTGGAATCGAACCCACGGCCACTCGCTGCGCCACGGAGGCTGTCTAATACGTCAATACTGTCTTGTCTTTTTGGGTCGTCCACGGGATTATACCCATGATGCGACGTGGCACAGTCATTTGTGACTCACGTAGTCATATGGCTTACCCTAAACAAGACTGTAGGCCTAGTATGAGTTACAAATACGTTCACAGTTTTCGAATTCGTGTATAATTAATACCGTCGAAGTGTCAAACTAGTAATTCATACGGTAATAAAGAAAAGAATCGCTTGAAAACTAATATCATAATCGACTAACATGAAATAAAATTAACCATATTATTAATTTTAATTCATCATATTTCCCACTAGTGGCTACTGATACTCGACGTATGGAGAGAAAACGAAAACTTTCATAGTTTTAGAAAACTATTAAAACTTGTACTAGGCCTACTGAACCACCTTGGTCAATACAAGATGACGTAAGCGTGACGTATAGATACACAAATGGCAGTTTGAATGCGTGCCAAGTTCAAACGCAAGGTTGATTGATATAATAACACTGTGGGTAACGTTTACAGGGTGAATTATCTGTTGTCTATTTCTGCCGCCAGGCAGTTATGTGTACGCACTGTTTGAAGGACATTAAAGCCAGTGAAATTATTGGGCATTTTGAGACTTAATATATGTCTCGGGGTGACGAGCGCAGTCCAAGGCCATGCAGTGCTTTGTAATTCAAAGTTCTGCGTTGCTTCTGTTTATGGGCAGGCGTGATGCTTACTACCTATCAGGCGAGCGACCTGTTCGTCTCGTCATTTAGCTAGTAAAAAAAGTATTATTAGGCGCTATTTTCTGGAAACATTTACGACTAAGCCAGGTATTTTTTTTTCAGTTGACCATGTTCTTGAAAGGTTACATGATATGTGAAATGTTTACAATTTTTTTTGCTAATATATTTTTAGTATGATCCGCTAGTTGTAACGTGTACGTGTTACGACTGCTGTGCTGAGGTCTGGGGTTTGATCCCGGGGTCGGGTAAAAGTGATATTGGGTTTTTCTGTCACGAAATGCTTAGAATGCTCAGAACAACCAAAATGTTTACTTAGTTTTCAATAAGTTATCATTGTTTCCTCATATAAATAATATCCTATTATAATAATAATAACCGACTACAATGCTACTAGTCAATGATGAGTGTACCTGTAATTTGGCATATGTATCAGGCCTACTAAAATTGTAATGTACCTATTTATGAATGTGTTATATATATGCAGTTGGTATACCAATAAAAAAAAAAAATTGAATCAACCCGGAGTCTGGGATTGTGCCCGGTATATCGATAGGTTCGCCCTTATCACATCATGGGACGGAGATACGCTCAGCGAAATGTGGGTGTACTGGTAACACTTCTGCCTACTCCTTCGGCGATTACGCGCGTAAGTGCCTATGTATGTTCGATCCGCTATATACGGATCTGAATACATATTTTCAAAAACTCTGATCACAAATTGTGATTGCACGATCTGGTAATTGAAGTCAGGAATTCACGGTCCTACTATATGAGCTGCATCTACACATAATGACTCCTAGCCCTGTATTATATACGTCCCACTGCTGGGCACGGGCCTCCTGTGCTGAATGAGAGGGGTTAGGCCTTAGTCCACCACGCGGGCCTAATGCGGATTGGCAGACTTCACATACCTTCGAAATTATTATGCAGAACTTCTCAGGTATGCAGGTTTCCTCACGATGTTTCCTTCACCGTTAAAGCAAGCGATAATTAACAATTAATACACTCGTAACTTTGAAAAGTCAGAGGTGTATGCTCTCGGGCCGGTTTCGAAACTGCGACTTTCGTCTCGACAATCCATACCACTCCTCACTGAGCTATCACTGCTATCTACTATCTACACATGGACTGCGTCAAATAGCATTCTTTCTATGGATATCGTGCATCAAATAGCATACTTTATTCTAAGGATATCTCTCCGCCTTGACACCGTTCCAAAAGGGAAAACAAGTAAAGCTATGTCACTATTATCTATACAACGTGCTACAGAAAGTTTTTTTTTATAGCATAGGCCGGCAAACGAGCAAGTGGGTCACCTGATGGTAAGTGATCTCCACCGCCCATGTACGCCCACAATACTAAAAGAATTATGGATGCGTTGCCGACCTTAAAGGAAAGGGATAATTAAGGGATTGGAAAGGGGGGTGGGTTTGGGCCTCCGGATATCTCACTCACTGTACGAAACGCAACAGCAAGCTGCTACTTTACATCGGTTTTCTGTGAGACAGTGGTAACGACCCGGACGAGCCGGCCCATTCGTGCTGTAGACACAAGTGTCGTAAGGTGTGGATAATTTTAAGCAATGTATAGTGTACGATATAAATCTTTCATCCCCCATAGTGCCAAATCAGATTGCATCGTTTATCGAATGAGTAACAAATCGATTTTGTCGATATGACACCAAATGATTTTGAGTAAATAAATAAATACACCAAACAGTCACACACATAGTCCTGACCCCACGCTAGGTTAACCTGTATCGTGGGTATCAGGAACTACGAGGGACTTGCCAAACCACATCACCCAGACCCGAGACCAATATTTATGGATCACACAAACATTTGTCTCGGTGTGGGAATCGAACCCACGGCCCCACGCTTCGCAGCCGGCTACTCGCCCACTGCGCCACGGAGCTGCGAATGAACGAGTCTTGATTTTTTTCCCGCCAAAAAGTTGTCCAAATTATGGGAAAAGTAGAATTCTGTAGGCGCAAGGCTGTCTTTCTTTAAGTAACGCGGACGCGTGAGATTGAGTTATTTAAGAATTATTTTTGAAACTCCCTGTCAGATGCAGTGCAATTTTATTATAGCTTGCAATATTTTTTATAAAATTATTTTCGCTGGTGACTGTGAACTTTCATGTACTTAATTATATTTAGTCGTGACTAGGTGTGTCCCCAGTTGATCTATTTAGAATCATCTTTCAACAGGGCGATATTCAGAGGCGTTGCTGTGAGGGGCATACACCCTCACACGCTTTATAAGTAAATAAACGTTGATAAACAATTTACTTTTAATTCATATTTACTAGGTGGCAGGCTCGTCCTATGCAAAAGCTCGTCTGGGTTGGTTTCACCGGTTATTTCTGCCGTCTAGTAGCAGTGTGTATGGTTTGTTGTCTTTCGGTTAGAAGCACATTGAAGACAGTGAAGTTACTGGGCATTGTGCGACTTAACATCTTATGTCTCGGGGTGACTAGCGCAGTCCAATGCCATGCAGTGCTTTGTAATTTTGGATGTTCATGGGCGGTGGAGATTACCGGTAAGATTGCAGTAAGCCATCACGAAACGGATAATCGTATATGGATACTGTTTTTGTTTAGAGGTTAGTTTAATCGAGTTGGTTTCTAGCTTTGTTTGAAGATTTGATCAACTGTTTAAAAGATGCAGATGTTTTTCTAATTGACGTCGGGACTCGAGACTCGAGGGTTTTCAACGGTTGGGTTATTATTTGTCACACCCACATGAAACCTGAATCCGCCCCCTACGTTTTACATCACCATCGCATATATTTGTGTATTTTGAACGCTTGTACATTGAATTTTGTTTTGGCAGTATTGTTTTTGACATTCACTTGAACGGCCGTGTGTCGGTTGCAATTTTTTTTGCCGCGTTTTTCTTTCTTTTTTATAACCTAAATTGTTTCTTGACCTATATAATTTGGAGTGTAATTTCGAGTGTGTTAGTTATATTTTAGTAAAGGTTACATATTTGAGTGTTTTATTGTGATATATTTGGATGAGAGTACAGTATTTTAAGGAAATTGGCTTTTGACTTTTTGGCGCGAAATTGTCGTGTGTTAATGTAACAATGGATACAATAAAAGTTGTGGGGGAATTTGTTAGGGAGAGATCACCATTCTCGGTGAGTGGTAGTTTTTTTTAATTTATTTTTTATTTACTGACTGACTGCCACGGTGGCTCAGTTGTAATGCGTACGCGTTACGATTGAGGCTAACGCTGAGGTCTCGGGTTCGATCCCGGGTCGGGTAAAGTGGTATTGGGTTTTTCTATTACGTAATGCTCAGTATTATCCCGGAGTCTGGAATTTGTGCCCGGTATGGCGATAGGCTCGCCCCCTATCACATCGTGGGACGGAAATACGCTCGGCGATGTGGGTGTACTGGTTACACCTCTGCCTACCCTTTCGGGGATTACAGGCGTGAGTGCGTATGTATATTTTTTATTTATTCAGGGCTTTGTAACTGAGCGACCACATCGCCCTGTAAAGGCGGTGAGTGGTAGATTGTTTTTTATATACTAAAGGTCGGCGGACGAGCAAGTGGGTCACCTGGTTAGTAAGTGATCTTTACTACCCATGTACGCCTAAAATATCAGAAGAATTATGAGCGCGTTGCGGACCTTAAAGGAAAGGGTTTGGGGAGGGGAGGGATTTGGGCATCCGGATATCTCACTTATTGTACGAATGTCTAGCGTGGCTAATCCATTCTAAAGAATATAGGTTTCTTAGTTTGTCTAGTAGAGTTAGGCTTTGCGAGTGGTAGAGCCCACGCCGTAGACATTGTCTACAGCATGAATGGGCCAATTCGACCAGGTTACCACTGTCTCACACAAAACCTACGTAAATTAGCAGCATACTCGTACGGTCAGTGAGATATCCAGAGGCCCAAATCCCCCTCCCAATCCCTTAATCAAACCTTTCATATAAGGTCGGTCGTGATCACTTACAATCAGGTGACCTACTCGCTCGTTTACCGGCATATGCCGTCATATAATGTCAACCTTGAGTTTTATATACCCGCTTAATTCGTGGATTAAATTTACAACATTTTAGCGTTAATTAGTTTAATACAGATAGTTACGTTCAATTACTTCTGCAAGATAAACTAGACTAGACGGACGGATATAGAGGACCGTTTTATAATGAATATATCTAGTTAGGCAGCGCTAGCTCAGTGGGGAGTGGTATGGACTGTAGAGACGAAAGTCACAGGTTCGAAACCAGCCCCAAGAGCATACACTTCTGACTTTTCTAAGTTATGTGTGTATTAATTGTTAATTATCACTTGCGTTAACGGTGAATGAAAAATAGTGAGGAAACCTTTATACCTGAGAAGTTCTTCATAAGAATTACAAAGGTATGTGAAGTCTGCCAACCCGCATTAGGCCAACGTGGTGGACTAAGGCCTAACCCCTCTCATTCAGTAGAGGAGCCCCGTGCCCAGCAGTGGGACATGTATAATACAGGGCTATAAAAAAATTATATATATATCTAGTAACACACACATGCGCACTCACGTCTGTAATCCCCGAAGGGGTATTCAGAGGTGTAACCAGTACACCCACATTTCGCTGAGCCTATTTATACCGGGCAAAATTCCAGACTCCGGGTTGATACTAAATTTCGTGATAGATAGGCGTAGGAACAGAGCTTTCTATAATTTCAAGAAGAATCGCACGGAGGATAACTGGGCATTATACAACGGTGCTAGAAATCGGTGTAACCAGATGATACGTAATGCCAAACGCCGCCACATTCTCAATAACATTACTTCCTCTTCTCCTGCCAACATCTGGAAGTTCCTCGGGACTCTGGGTATTGGCAAGGAGAAACACGTAGACTTTCAGAGGACAATTGGTTTCGACGATATCAATGATCATTTCACAACTCCTAATTTGCTGGATCGCCAAACCAAATGTCGTACTCTGAATTTCTTAGCTGGTCTTCCTCATCCCAACATTAATTCTTTTCACTTTTCTCCAGTCGAGACGGAAGAGGTCAAAAAGACAATCCTCTCGATAAAATCCAATGCGAAAGGCTGCGACGACATTAGCCGTCGCATGATTATGCCTATCCTCGACCATATTCTCCCCGCAGTTTCCCATATAATAAACTTTTCATTTAGCACTGGTGTTTTTCCGTCTTCGTGGCGGAAAGCCCTTGTAATTCCTCTCCCAAAAAATCCTAACCCATCACTTGTAAATCACTACCCTATTTCCCTTCTCCCTTTCCTATCTAAGGTACTTGAGGCCTGTGCCCACAAACAACTGTCTAGGTTTATTCACTTGAACAGTTTGTTAAGCCCACTGCAGTCCGGTTTCAGGCCTGGTCACAGCACCATGTCCGCACTCCTCAAAGTGACTGGCGATATCAGAGCGGGGATGCAGGACACCAGAGTCACTGTGTTGACTCTGGTAGACTTTTCTTACGCATTTAATAACGTCAGTCACGATATCCTACTCGCTATCCTCTCCCATTTAATGATCTCTTCCGTAGCGTTGGAATGGTTCTCCACTTATCTTCGAGGGCGCCAACATTCAGTACGTCTTGGCGAATCTTCGTCAAACTGGCGTAACCTAGACTCTGGTGTCCCTTAAGGCGGTATACTTTCTCCTTTATTATTTTCTATCTTTATAAATTCTATAACCCAAAATCTACAGTGTTCGTATCATCTGTACGCCGATGACCTACAAATCTATACTCAGGCGAGCATTGACAACGTGACTGCTGCCATAGGAATAGTAAACAGGGACTTGGAACATATAAAAAACTGGTCAAAACGTTTTGGTTTGGGTGTTAACCCAAATAAATGTCAGGCAATAGTTGTGGGTAGCTCGCGGTTGATCAGCAGATTGGACACAACAACTCTTCCTCCAATCATTTTCGATGGTTCGCTTATCCCTCTGTGCCCTACTGATAAAGATCTAGGATTACATATAGAATCTTCCTTGAACTGGCAAGCTCAAGTAACCTCTGTTTGCCAAAGAGTCACAGGCACCCTTCGTGCTCTCTATCGCCTCAAAAACTTTCTCCCGTATAAAACCAAGACGATGCTTGTGCAGACCTTAATCTTCCCTATCATCGACTATGGTGATGTGTGCATTTGTATTTTGTATTTTGATCTGAATGCAGATCTCCTCAATAAACTTGACCGCCTTCTCAATAACTGCATTCGATTCATTTTCAATCTCCGTAAGTATGACCATGTGTTCTCATACCGTTCCCAACTCAAATGGTTACCTATCCGCCAACGTCGAAATCTGCGCGCGCTTACTACTACTCTCTTTTCTATTCTCACTTCCCCTAATTTCCCCTCTTACTTGACTTCTAACTTTCAGTATCTAGGCTCTAATCATGACAAAAACCTTCGCTCCTCCAGCAGTCTTCTTCTCCAGTGTCCCTCTCACAACTCCGATTTCATTCATTCCTCTTTCGTGATTCAATCTATACTTCTTTGGAACGCGCTTCCCCTCGAAAAAATCACCAGCAGGTTATCTTTTAAATTAAAAGTACGGTTACTTTTCGCTGATGGTGTGGCAGAATCACAACGTTAGCAGATACATAGTAATACGTATTGTATTTATATATATATTTGTCATATATGTATAGTATATATCATATATATTTAAGTTCTATATAGTATATATTATTTATGTATGTATTTTATGTATTAGCATCTTGTCTACTCCTTTCTTGTTAGTATTTTCTTATCCTTGATTTATATACACCCACATTGTCTCGTCTCTGCATCACCCACAGGTAGGCTGGTAGATAATGCCTTTGGCATTAAGTTCGCCTTTATACATATTGTGTATATGAAGTTTTAAATAAATAAATAAATAAATAAACCACCACCACCACCTAATATCACTTTTACCCGACCCGGTTATCGAACCCGGGACCTCAGCAGAGCAGTCGTACCGCGTATTCATTACAACAGCGCCACCGAGACAGTATTATTATCACCTCTTTAATCATAATAAAAATGAAAAAAATTATAGGAAATATTGATAAATACATTTTAACAGCCTCCGTGGCGCAGTGGGCGAGTAGCCGGCTGTGAAGCGAGAAGCCGTGGGTTCGATTCCCGCTCCGAGAAAAATGTTTGTATGATCCACAAATATTTGTTTCGGGTCTGGGTGATTTCTCCACAGAGGGTTCTTTTTAGTGTTTTTTGGAGATTGAGTTTTGTGTTTTTTATTGTTGATTAATTCGATTTAAAGTCTATTAAGACAGGTCAAAACGCATGCAATTTAACAGTTTGATCAACTAAAATGGAACCATATGAACCCGCTATTAGTCAAAGTAATAGTTGGTTTGCCAAATAAAGTAGGTCATTGACATCCATTGTGCCATTGTCAGCTCTTATAAGGTATACGACTATTGAAAAAATATTTTATAACGTCGCTAAAGTTAAGCACATACAGAGACGCGTAATACGCACTCACGCATGTTATCCTCGAAGGGGTAGGCAGAGGTGTAACTAGTACACCCACATTTCTCGAGCGTATCTCCGTCTCACGATGTGATAGGGGCCGACGGGCGAGCCTATATACAACTTTAGCATGTGTTATGATATCAATCAAATCATTCACATAAGAATGTGATTGCGTTATCTAATCATGTATTTCTTTATTTATGTCTGGTTGTGAAATCTGCCACATCTATCGCTGATTTTGAGTACAGATAAAATGTCTTATAAATAAATCATCCACTTGGGAGACCCCGGTGTAAACTAGATTACCAAATATATTTTCATTTTAAATTGAATTTTTGGCATAAAGCTTTTAAACCTCACCACCTCTGCTGCGACAAAATCGCAGTGTTTGCTATATTTTTTTAAATTTTATTTTATTTAGCCATAGTTACAGAAGCTACAAAAATGCAAGAGATAATTATAAAATATAACAAAATTACTAAATTTAAAATCTGATAATAATTACGCACCACATTTCAAGTTCAAAACTAAATTATAAAGTCTCACACAATCATTCCTTTTGAACATTTCTTAATGTATTGAGACTGTGTGAATAAATATCTGTTTAGTACTCTGTTGTAACTAGTGATGTTAGTTGTAGCGTCTAACCGAATAGGTCCCTACGGTAGTGCAGCGATGCGGGAGGGACGTGTTTTTGCGTGTATTGTATCTCATGTGTAGCGCGACGTGTTGACGTTTCGTTTCATCACGTGTGTAGCACGACAGTGCTGTTATGTCATATTTCATTCATTATACTCTTCCCCACACCGCTGACCGCACCACTACTGCGGGAACTTACTAGTTAAGCGCTACTCCTGTAGTATTGTAGCAAAACAAAAAGAACACCACCCAAGCGGATTGGAGCTGGGAATGACATTCCAAATCTTTACTTTACTGTCCTCTTCTTCTTGGTCGTATTCTTCATTACTGAAGGTCGTGTTCTTTAAAGGCCTTCGTTGAACGTTGTATTAGCTGTTTCCAGTTTGTTCGATTCTCAGCTTCCTTCAGGGCGGTTGTCACAGGGAAACCAGTGAGGTTGGTTATTTGATCACCCCAACGGCTGCGCGATCGGCCGCGGGGTCTCTTTCCTTCCACCTTACCCACACAACTAATTTATCAAGGTTGTCGACGGGCAATATAACCGAAATAACCGAGGATCCTTTGGTAACAAATTGTCGAGAGTCTAACTTACATGAAGTTGGTCCAAGATAAATTTGTTTTACTTTGTTGTGGTTACTTTCCTAACGACATATAATTTCTTCTTTAACCAAATTTACTCTTTCTCCAACAGCTGGACACATGGTTCGGAAGGCCGAAGAAGACGGGCGGAGGCATCGAGCGAGGTTACGACACCGTACCTCGCGGGGCGGAGCCCCGGGCTGACGATGACGAGCCCAACGCGACGGCTGAATACACCAGCAAGATCGACGCGCTTGATGACAATCAGCTGTGCAGGCGGTTCGAGGAGATGCTTGTGAGTACCTTTCAGTTAGATAGGGTTGCTTTGAACTAATTAGTGCGATCTAGAGACGGAATCCATAATATAATTTAGCTGTTCCGCGCGGTTTCTCAATTATCAATTTAGACAATCTATACCATCCAAGGACCTACTCAAACACACACAAAAAGTTTCCCCAAAATCGGTCCAACCGTTTAGAAGTTTTAGCGAGAGACATATTTTTATATATAAGATAATAAATAAATACACCCAACAGTCACACACATAGTCCCGACCCCACACTAGGTTAATCTGTGTGGTCAGTACCCGGAACTATACAGTACAGGCCTATGCTATAAAAAAGTCCGTGGTAAGCAGCAAAAGACAGTAGTCGCATACAGTATTGAAGAACTTATGATTATTTTTTCTTTTCCAGTCCGACATGAATCTCAGCGAAGAGAAGAAGGAGCCGTTAAGGAAATACTCCAGAGATCAAAAGAAGAAGATGCTAGTCGCGTACAAGTTCGTCAATACACAGGTAACTACTAGGTATCTAGCATACGAGAGGTAATCTGGGTTGATACCACCTGCTGACCAACAGCAGTGTGTAAGCGCTGTTGCGTTTCGATTTGAAGGACATTGAAGCCAGTGAAAGTACTGGGCGTCATCAGACTTAACATCTTATATATAGATGTGACGAGCACAGTCTAATTTCATGCAGTACATAGTAATTTAAAGTTCTGCGTGGATTGGCTTCTGTTTTCGGTCACTGTAGAAAAATCGAGAAATAAATTTGCCCGTTCTTTTTACGATCATGCGCACGCGCTGCCCTCACGTGGCTAACGGCCATGATCCTCGAGCGTCAGCGGATTTATTTACTAGCGTTACATTTCACTATCAAATAAACGATTTAAATAATTATTTTAAGGATATGATATTAAAATTTAAGGCATTAGGGGAGGCCTATGTTCAGCAGTGGACTTCTTGTGGCTAATCATGATGATGATGATATGATATGAATAACTGTTGTATTTGTTTATCTAAATATGCTGCGTGAAAAATAAAATATAGGTAATGTTATTTTTGCGCTGTGTTTAGCTGTATCATGTCCGTAATCATCAGAACTACCACCTATCTTTGTTTACGGAAGCGTTTCTCTTACACCCTTTACATATTTAGAAAAAACGTCTTGGTCGTAATGATAAGAGTTTAAACAAAAACTCTCAAAACAAAAATTAATTCCAGGAAGGCAGATCAAAATTCGAGAAACCGTCCGACTATGTAGCATATCTTAATCAGCCTGAACTATCTGTGGGCAAGCTTCACGGATGCCTTGAGAACTTGAGGATATCACTCACCAACAACCCGCTGTCTTGGATCGAGGAGTTCGGCACCAAGGGCATCGAGAGCTTGCTAACTACACTAAATCTGTGTTACACTAAGTGAGTTGTTTAAAAACGTATTTAGAATTGTTCATTTGTAATTGATTTCATTCTTTCTTATCAGTTTAGTCTTTGACTGTTCTATCGTCTTCTTTTTATTTCTTCTCTTGTAGGTCTTCTTTGACTCTTTTATTTATTAACTGCTTTTCACCTTCTATGTTTAAACACCTAACAGTCACACACATAGTCCTGACCCCACACTAGTTTAACCTGTATCGTGAGTATCAGTATGAGAAAATGCAGATTTTTTATATAAAGCAAAAAAAACATTCTTCACTCTTCCGAATTGTACTCCTCAGTCTGCAAAATATTTGTGCATAGATCATAATTCCGCTTCAGAATTCAAAACATAGAGTGCAGACTTGCAGAATAGTTAACATTAAACTGACCCTAGGTTTTGATTTTATTTATATTTTCCCGTTCATCTCCTATAGGAGTCGATACTTGATCTTGCTCTGTCCCTCTGTCTCTTATTAACTTTTAAAGATTATTATCTTCTATATCTTATTGTCTCCTATCTCTTATAAATGGCGAACATTTATTTGTACCAATTTTACTCATTTATCACATATCTTCAAGTACGTTAAAACCTTTCGATTGATTTACATGCGTACAGCGGAAGTGGATTTTATCGGTAAGTAAATCTTATGGATTTGTAAATCTTTCTTCCTGCCTGGCGTTATCCCGGCTTATATGAGTGGTAGAGTCACGCTGTAGACAATTTTGTCGGCAGCATGAATGGGCCGGCTCGTCCGGGTCGTTACCACTGTCTCACTGAAAAGCGACGTAAAGTAGCAGCTTGCAGCAGCAAACACTGTACAAAATGGAGCACCATTTTGTACAGTGAGTGTCGAGATATCCGGAGGCACAAATCGCCCTCCCCTTCCCAATCCCGTAATTATCCCTTTCCTTTAAGGTCGGCAACGCGGCCATTTTTTTTATTTTGGTATTGTGGGCGTACATTGGCGGTGGAGATCACCTACCATCGGGTGACCCATTTAATGTTGAGCTGACATTGCCCATTATTTTCATAGAGAAAATTGTGCAAAAGTATCGAATCGAAGTTCATACTGCATGTCTTCTTTATTTTATATCTTCCAAGGCAAAGGAATATTTCTTTTCTCCAAGGAAACGTTATACAGCCACGTCAGCGGTATTTATTAATTAGCAACAAGGCATAGGAAGTTCATCCATACATCCAATACTTTACTTGTGTCTGTATTCATTATTAATTTATTAATAAAACCTGTATTTATTTATTATTAATATTTATTCCAGCGACTCTCGCTACGACCGCGTGCAGTACGAATGTATACGATGTCTCTCTGCCATCCTAAACAATACAGTGGGCATAAGGACTATGTTCGAGTGTCGGGAGGCACTACCGGTTCTAGCAAGGAGTCTCGATGCGAGGAAACCGCACTGCGCACTCGAAGCGGCCAAGGTAAATTGAACCATAATTAAAATGGCATAAAGATTATGTTTCAATGGCGTGAGAAACTACCAGTATTAATAAGGTATATAATTGCATAGCACGCTCGTGATGGACACGGTAACTTTAGCCGTATGACTATAGTCTGATGGTAGTCAGTTCAACATTTATATGCAATACATACATATGCACACACGCCTGTAATCCTCGAAGGGGTAGGCAGAGGTGTAACCAGTACACCCACATTTCACCGAGCGTATCTCCGTCCCATGATGTGATAGGGAGCGAGCCTATCGCCCTAAATTATATTAAATAGGTATTCATAATGAGTGTTCGAGCCACGCTGTAGCCAGTTTTGTATAGCATGAATGGTCCGGCTCGATTGGGTTGTTACCTCTGTCTTACAGAAAACATAATAAAGTACCAGCTTGCTGCTGCGTTTCGTACGGCGAGTGAGATATCCGGAGGCCCAAACCCCCTCCCCTTCCCAATCCCTTTATTATCCCTTTCCTTTAAGGTCGGCAACGCACCCATGATTCTTCTGGTATTGTGGGCGTACATGAGCGGTGGAGATCACACCATCAGGTGACCCACTTGCCCGTTTGCCGGCCTATGCCATAAAAATAAATAAAAAATAACCATCATATAGCATCGGCTAGCTGCTGCGTTTCGTACAGCGAGTGAGATATCCGGAGTCCAAAATCATCCTCTCATTACCAATTCTCTAATTACCTCTTCCCATATCGGCACTGCGTCTTATGATTCTGATCTGGATGTTCATGGCCAGTGGGGATAATTTACCTTCAGGTGACACACTTGTTCGTGTGCCGGCTTCTGCTATAAAAACCGTACGAGCGGTAGATATGGATGATTTGTTGTTAATGTTCTGGTGATGGTAATGATGGTGATGATATTGCCCCTCCAGGTGCTAGCAGCGATATGCCTGATCCCAAACGGTCACGAGAAGGTTCTGGAAGCGATCACGATGGCGGGCGAGTCGAGCAGGAAGGCTCGGTTCCTGCCCATCGTCGAGGGTCTGGAGAGCAAGGCGCCTGAGAGCTTGAAGGTATGTTTCTGCAAATGCATTTCGTTAATTAACACCGTTAATTAACTGTACTTGATATTAAGCAATGAATTCAATGTGTACTACTGGACCGGCTGCGCGGTACATAGAAATTGCGCCACTAAGTTACGGTCAATTGACCATAATTCAGTATTACCATCCCGCTTACTCTTAACTAGAACACCTCTCCCGTTCCCTGTCTGTCAGCTGTCAAGCTCCCGCTTAATGTGGCGCAATTTTACTTCTAAACATCCCGTGTAGTAGTATAACAAGGCTTTATCATTAAGTAATTACTTAGAGTTCAATTATTTTCACATTCAGAGCCAGTTAATGCTTCGTTACTAATTACAGAAACTATTTTATTTAACGTTTATCTGTTTTAAGATGTCGGAGACCAATATACATAAAATTATATACACCGCGATCAGATATAAAATTTTAAAATATAAAAGCTTTCATTAAAATAGTAAAAAACAATTGAGGCTTTCAGAGAAAATGAGCCCAGAATCAAGAAGAAATATGTCGATATTCGACTTGCCATTTTCGATAACACTAAATGATAAACAGCTGAGTTTGTGTCTCACTCCAGCATTGTTATTCTCGCTCACGCACTTCACTCAATTGATAGGGATGTGATCGATCATATCGATAGTTGTAAACGAGTGATTAAAATTAGCGTGGACTTTTAGGATGTTGTGTAACACATTGTATATATGAATTGTTATTGTTTTCAGAACGGGTGCATGCAGTTAATAAACGCAATAATAACCGAGCCGGAGGAACTCGAGTTTCGATTGCATCTGAGGAGTGAATTCATGAGGACCGGACTCTATGATTTGATCGGTCAGTAATTATTATCATACAATTGGTGGTATGGGAAAACCTCATGATGATGATGTGACAGTGGTAGAGCCAAAAAAAAACGACGAAATGGCAGTTTGGTACGGAGAATGAGATTAACGTGGCCATGGTGAGGTGGCGGTGGTGGTGAGGCCGCTACTCAACTTCCCCTGGCAAGATTATTCTTCTGGTAGTTCATGGATTGTGACAATCACTTACAATTAGTTGACACATGCGCCAGTCTACAATAATAATTTATGGAAGTAATAACATTGACGGGAAATATGGTAATGATGAAGCATATTGTATACGCTTTGGATGGTAATGTTAAATAGAATGATAATGTAAATGACGGCAACAGTATTATAATACGTAATATTGATATGATATGATGTACATTACAGATGAGCTACGCGCCGGCGCGGAAGGTTCTCGTCTCATTCAGATGAACGTGTTCGATTCCCACGCGGCCGCCGATCAGGACGAATTCTTGGCTAAATTCGACGATGTCAGGTAAGTTTTATTAAGACGCAATAACATTGTTTATTTTTTTTTAAATGCTGCTTTTTGTATTTATTGAATATTTATTTCATGTATTATATGTCAACAGTAGGTAATTTATTTGTCGATTCGTCAAAATCAATAATAAAAATTAAATGTAGGTGACGATAAAGTTTCATAATAATGACGATAAACTATAATGACGGTAATGATTACAGAGTGGACTTCAACGATGCCAACGAATGTTTCGAGTTAGTCAAGAACCTAGTGATGGACACACCTGCCGAGCCTTATTTATTGTCGATATTACAACATCTACTGTTTATTAGAGACGATGAACTCATAAGGTGAGTAGTATTGTATTAAAATATCGATTCGATAATTACACATTTTAATAATACACATTCGATCTTTCTTACCATTTTTTTACTCGCCTGAATGACGAGACGAGCAAATCGCTCGCCTCATGGTAAGCGCGTGCCCATAAAAATGTATGAGTGTAAAAATCGATACATTTCTACGTGTTGACTGCCTCGGTGGCGCAGTTGTAATGCGTACGCGTTACGATTTAAGCCGACGCTGAGGTCTCGGGTTCGATCCCCGGGTCGGGTAAAGTGGTATTGGGTTTTTCTATTACGAAATGCTCAGTATCAGCCCGGAGTCTGGAATTTGTGCCCGGTATGGCGATAGGCTCGCCCCCTATGACATCATGGGACGGAGATACGCTCGGCGAAATGTGGGTGTACTGGTTACACTTCTGCCTGCCCCTTCGGGGATTACAGGCGTAAGTGCGTATGTATTTCTACGTGTTCCTAGATGATCAATATGTCTAGTGACTAATAATGTAAGCTTTAAAATGTAATTGCTTATGTTTAATTAATGTTCAAGTAATTGATATTTTAAACAGATTGAAGATGTTTCAACATAAAAATGATTTATCTAACATAAAAATCAATTGAGATATGATTAAAAAACGATTCAATTAAAATAAGAATCGATTTTGATGAAACGAAATATCGATTTTCTTAGGACAAAAATCGATTGTTAATTCAACTTTTCTTGATAATTATATTTATGATGGTGATTATATTTTTCGCATTAATAATTTATGGTTGTGAATGTAACTTTCAGGCCAGCCTACTACAAGCTAATAGAAGAATGCATAACCCAGATAGTGTTGCACAAGAACGGTTACGATCCAGACTTTAGAGCGACGCAACGGTTCAATATAGACGTACAACCACTTATAGACGGACTTATAGGTACGTAATGTAGGCGAGTTTGTCGTCGGGTATTCTCAGGTTGGGTCGTTTTGGATCCGCTGGTAGTTTTAAAACACGTGCCGTTTCGGTAATGCCTATGGTGCATATCGACCCATAAAACAGAGAAAAAAATAATAATAATAATACTTAACAATTCTGGACTAATATAAAAATATTGTAAAATTTATAGTTGCCCAGTGTATTGTGACGATGCTATTATGTATGTTATGTATATATTAGTTGATATGATTTCTATACTTACTTATGTTTCTTTATTTGTAATGACTTGTCATAAGCGCTATTTTAATTGCCTACATGATGAATAAAACTATTTCATTTCATTTCAATACGGATAGGTAGTTCGATTCATATGTGTACGGTGTACGTTTATGTGTGTGTGAGTTTGTCAATACTGTACTATGATGAAATCTATGCTCTAAGATCGAAATGCGTCTCCCCTTCCTAATCTCTTTATTATTATTGTCCATTTTATTTAAGGTCGGTAATGCATGATTATTTTGGTATAATTGTGAGTGTTATGGACATAACACACAATGGGATCTTCAATGGGAGTTGGAGGTCACTTACCATCAGGTGACCCATTTGTTCGTTTGCCGGCCTAAAAACATATCAAGCTCATACACCACCGCGCAAACAAATGAGCTGAATTATCGGCATCTCACTTTCATCTTTATGTGTAATGATTACGCCTTTTCAGTGCCTTTGGTCTATTTATTATCTTTCACAGTAGGTATCAGTACAGCCACTTCCAATGTACAACCGCTTGGTTTCGGCGCTTAACTTTAACTTTAAAACTAAGGAGCCCATTCGAACATCATGTTTGTCAGATTTTACTTTTTGTAACTATCTACTTCGACGTTAGACAAATTTCTTCTTTTTAAACTCACCTTCAAAATCTAAGTTTATTTGACTCATTAAAGTATCTCAATAATGTTTGAAAATCATGACATGTGTTTTATAGAAAAATCCCGTGCGGAAGAGGAGCGTAAGGTGGAAGAGCTGAAGAGCAAGCTGGAGGCGGCCATCGCGGCGCGGCAGGAGGCCGAGGCCCGCGCCGCGCACCTCGAGCAACGCATGAAGAGCGCCGCCGCGCCCGCCGGACCCGCCGGCGTCACTCACGGGAATATAGCCGCTATTGCCAAGGTAATAACGATCACTGCGCTTTAATACCAGCCAAGCAAACATTTGAATGGTAGAGCCACGCTGTGGATAGTTTTGTTTACATCGTGAATGGGCCAGCTCTATCGGGTTGTTGCCACTATCTCACAGAAAACCGATGTGAAGTATCGACTTGCTGCTGCGTTTCGTACTGTCACTTAGCATCAGATGACCCAATTGCTCGTTTACCGGCTTATGCTATGATATAAACAAACATATAGCTCACATGATTTTAGTGTTTGTGCCCGTTATCCACATTACGGGACGTGAATAATTTTGGGGAAACGTGGGTACACCACTATTTCCTCTGCCTACACGTAAGCTTATTCAATAAAACCCGTTTATTACCAGGCGATTGGTAGTCCAGGAGGTCCAGCGCCGCCTCCTCCACCACCCATGCCTGGAGGTCAGTTTTCTAATTATTATCTATACTTACATATTTATATTTATTTATTATTAACTCTTTATTCAACATCTACATACACACTGTTTCATATTTAATTTATTGTTTTTAAGAAATTAGACATTAATATAATTTAATAATGAGCGTGTTCGGGCGAACAAAGATCTGAGTAATCTGAGTTAGACGACTTTATTATAAAACTTAGACTAGTGGATTTAACATAATATCTCGCAAGAGAGAAAACTATCGAATACAAATATCTCAGATAAAAAGTGTCAATTCGATAAAAGAATGAAACTATCGACAAAAAATATCTCAGATAAATAGTGTCAATTCGATAAAAGAAGGAAAACTATCGACAAAAAATATCTCATAAATAGTGTCAATTCGATTAAAGAATGAAACTATCGACAAAAAATGTCTCAGATAAATAGTGTCAATTCGATAAAAGAAGGAAATCTATCGACTAAAAATATCTCAGACAAATAGTGTCAATTCGATAAAAGAAGGAAAACTATAGACAAAAAATATCTCAGATAAATAGTGTCAATTCGATAAAAGAAGGAAAACTATAGACAAAAAATATCTTAGATAAATAGTGTCAATTCGATAAAAGAAGGAAAACTATCGACCAAAAATATCTCAGATAAATAGTGTCAATTCGATAAAAGAAGGAAAACTATCGACCAAAAATATCGCAGATAAATAGTGTCAATTCGATAAAAGAAGGAAAACTATCGACAAAAAATATCTCAGATAAATAGTTTCAATTCGATAAAAGTACGTCGTCATGTTAGGGTTCGTAGACAAAATACCACAGAGTGGTTGAAAGTACTATTTTTCTCTATGTTATATCTGCTTGATATAATGAGTCGAGTATTTTAAGCAACCATTTTAGCTTCGATAACCACGACAAAACGTGTCTACAAAGTTATCTCATGTTGAATACGTTAAGCTCCTAAGTTTAAATTGGACTGTTTGTATGGAATACCATAGCAACTAGTCGATATGAACCTAGTTTAAAGTTATAAAGCCGTCAAAATAACTTACTAAGTTTTCGTCTGGAACACCTTGCCTTTCTTCGTATCGTCTGTATTCGTAAATTATATTCATTCGATATACCAACAATCAAACTGACAATAATGTATACGCCACTTAGCACTATAAGTACACTTTTCGTACCGCGCGGCACTAAGTGTGAAAACGTGTATTGTGTTACCTCATCGTGGTCTCTTTAATTTTAAATCAATTAATGAATTTAGTATTTATTTTGTCATTTATCGGACGATTATATTATATTTCGATTTCAGTTGTTCAACTGACCTGAACCAACAGAAGCTGTATGGTTTGTGTTGATCAGTTTAATTGAAACAGTTTAAAGGGTTCATATCTTATGCGATTTGCCTGTTGAGCATCTAGAATCGAATCGTGTGTACGCTTAAACGTAGCTCAGTTTAGTTCAACCTTTGTTCGCCCGAACACGCCCATTAACAAAGCTTCACTCACACTCCTTGATATTTAATTTCCAAATAAATTGCCTTTTATGAAATTCATAAGGTTTTTTCGTATTCGTAACCTTATGTGTTATTGTATACGGTTGATATTAAAGTACGGTCGCGGAACAGAAAGAAATTCAGACAATGACATGACAAAAATATTGCCATCCTGCTCGCTCTCGGCAGACGCCTTCGTGAACGCAGATTGTAAACCTTTTATATTGGTAATAAGGGGCGCGGTTTGTGCACGTGTTAGTTTGTGTTATTTGTATTACACAATACTATATATTATATTCTACTCATATTTAAATGTTTAATCGCCTCGTTGGTATAGTGGCAGCGTACTAAGGTTGAGAACTGTAAAGTCCTGGGTTTAATTCCCAGGTGTTCAGCGACCGTACTATAATATGACAAAACTAATCACGCTGAGCAATTCAAATCAATCCAAATGCAGTAACACCTGAATACTGAAACGCTCCTCAACAGCCGAACTGTCTAATGGTTACTTATTTTCATACAATTTTGACAGATAAGAGACACATAACATGTTTAACACTATATTAAATGCTTGAGTTGCGTTCCAGTATTCGAGCGTTAGTCATACTAATACCAACCCTATGTAGAATGAAATAGAGTTGACTTTAAGTTGTTCTATACCATGACTCCGACAGTACAAACAATTATTTTTTTAATATATTTACTACAAGTTTTAAATACATTTTTCCTATTGTGATTTTTCTATCGCACTATTTTTACTAAAGCATGTTTTGTCTTTAAAACTAAATGTATAACACTCCTATCTCGCTCGCACTGACACGTGGCATGAATTCACCGCTACATACATCTCTTTCTAACATGGTTGTAGAGAGCGGGCCACCACCACCGCCGCCGCCGCCGATGCCTTCAGGTCTGTATGCATGATTGTTTGTCTCTTTCTTTATTTGAATAGTTATAGTTGGGTAGTAAGGGATAGGCTGAAGTAGGGGTTTTGAGTAATGGGTAACATATCACTGCACGTGATTAAAGTTATCCAGTGCGACGTTGGTCCTTTCCCCTTCTCTCCCCCTCCCGATTCCCGCCATTATCCAAACACCGGCTACGAGTTCGCTCTTGACCAACCTTAGTGTTCTAAAATAATTTCGCTACAAAAAAATATGAGAAATGTGTTTTTTCTATTTTCATAGTCGGTTTGTTTATTTTTTTTACCAAATTTTCTGGCTCAGGATCTGTTTTATCGAATATCATGATGTTACAATTTCACTTGTTATTTTTTATATCTTATACAAAATAGTAATATTAGATTAGTATTATAGTATATGTCCCCTAGAGCTCTATACTGGTCTCTTTCTAGTATTTTGTATTTACAATTATTATTGTATCAAATTGTCTTGTCTCATACTAGACAGTAACTCGATGAGAAATAGTAGTTCAGTATAGTATATGTCTATCTCACTCACATATACGTGGGACTATATTGGTCCCTTTCTTTCTTGATATTTGCTGACGTCCTTGAATAAAAATGAATTTAGTATAGATTACCTCAGTCTCACTCACAAGCATGAACATAGTAATATACCGGTCTCTGTCTGGATATTTGATGTCGTCATTTAAAAAAAAATGAATTTAGTTTAGATTATCTCTGTCTCACTTACTCGCATGTACGTAGTAATAATATATCGGACCTTTTCTGATATTTGGCTGCCCGTAAAACGCTAAACGACTAGTATAGTAGTATTTATATATATTATATCACAGTCTCGCTCGCACGCATGGCACGTTGCACTATATCTGTCCCTGTCTGGTGTGGTTATAGGTGGAGGTGCACCCCCACCACCGCCGCCGCCGCCGATGCCTTCAGGTTTGTTCACGCTTTTATATAATGTTTATTTGTGATTCTATTGCAATTATTGGGTCTTAATCATCGAAATAAGATAACTAGAACGATAACTCTCATATGACTCTGCCAAAAAATACGGCTCCACTTACTTAGACATGTAAAAGTAAAATCACACGTAACACTCATATACGCAACAAAAATTAATGAACGTTCAAAATCAACTTTATTTCATACAAGTCTAAATATTTAATTTCTAGATCGAGATACGACGGTCTGCACCGCGCAAAAAACTAGACGTGTCAACTAGAGATGATTATTATGCACAGACTTTTATAGCCCCGCCCCCTTGCATAGAGTTTTGGTGGGGGTCATTGTTTGGTTGATTTACGTTTCTTGTAAATCAACCAAATTTTAAAGTGAAACTTTTATTAGATCGTCTTAAAACTTTTGGCCTGTGTGTTGCATGTCGCGTGACGGTCGGCCGCGGAGTAGGGATAAAGTGAAAGGCGCTCGCCAGAGCAGCCAAGGCCAATATGGCGGCGTCTATAGTTCGCACGCTATTTTGTTTGTTTTTGTTAGTGTTATTCCAAAAAAAATTAGTTAAATGTCTATAATGTGAAAAGTTTCACTTTTACCGTGGTTTCATAAAACCACACAATCTTTTTTTTTAAAGTGTATTTACAATTATCAACTTCATAATACTGAAAACTGCAATAAGCACTTGAAAATATACATTATATTCATTTTTCAAATAAATCCTTTTTCATTTACACCACACATAATAGAGATAGATAGTGTAGATGTTTGTTTGCATTTCTACAAGGGGTACAAGGCTGATGAATACACTTATATATATATATGCTATATAATATCTAATTAAAAAAACAATGTGTTTCCTAAACGAAATACACGACAATTTGCAATATTAAAATGTAACAAGTATAAAACACCGATACAAATAAAAACAACTGTAATTAAGTTAAAGAATACATTTACAATGAGCTAGTAATCTACTTTTAAGATGTCTACATTTTGATCTTTATTTCAGTTATTGGTATTTGATACCCAACATTGGCGAAATCATAAAAAATCGATGGAGCCATAATTTAAAATTAGATTATTGTTTGACAAAGAGCTAATTTGTTGCCATGTTTAATTTTGTGTATTTTATAAGCAATTAAATTGTGTTCGCTCTATTACACGTAAGACTAGGCAGTATGGTCGAAAGACTATAGCCTGTCCTTTGGACGTATAAAAAAAAAAAGTGTTCGCTCTAGTTTTCTTCACGAGATATTACGTCCTTTGACTCGAGCGCAAAAATACTGATACACGAGCTGAGAGACAGCGAGATGTAATAAGACCACAATAGGAGTACTCGGTTTCGGCCTGCTTCAGGATGTCTCTATGAGTGTGTCCGCTGGCAAAAACACTCGATGTCACTTTCGTCGCAAGAGTGAGACGACGCGGGATGACTCCAGAGATAGCGAGACGGGACCATTTAAACTTCGTTTAAAGAGATTTCAATAGCAATTATCAACTTTATTTGCGGTCCATAAACACGTTACCCATAGATACCAAAGGCAACGCGACAACAAAAACGGCTTGATAATACAAAGCTGTTTTTGTGGTTGCGCCACGCTCAGAATGTAAGCACGAGACGACGATCGATATGTTATTACTGCGTGTTCGAACAGCAAATTAATTTGCATCATTTGTATCGGTGTATAGGCCTGTGGCCTGCCTCAGGACATCTCAATTAGTAATGTACTATGTACAGCTATCAGCATCAGCTATCGAATAACCGAGTACTTTTTTTACTACAGCAGGAGGAGGTCCCCCTCCCCCTCCCCCGCCGCCGATGCCGGGCGGACCACGCGGACCCCCTCCCCCTCCGATGCCGGGTATGGGAGGTCCCCCTCCTCCGCCGATGCCCGGTATGGGTGGACCCAGACCACCACCGCCACCTGGTGGATTTATGCCAAGACTTGTAAGTATAAAATGAATCCTAAAACCTTTTTTGTTTATCATATTTTACTAGCCGTCACTCTCTTGTGGTTTCAGCCGCGTGCATGTTACTGCACCGCTCCCGTGTGTCGTAGCTTAATGGTATATAGTTATGAACCATCATCTTGATAAAACAAAAATGTATTGTGTATATAACCTCAATTCGTGAAGTCGTTTAGAATTTATACTACCGCTATGTGTATGGTGCTCGCCTGACCGTACAAGACCGACCTAGAAATCGAGTATAATTAATATGAAATATCCTCTTTCAGTAATATTTAAAAGTATATAATTATTGGCGTAGCTTATATACCGAGTAACGTTTTAGTATTGGCTCACCATGACATACATATATATTGTATTGTAGCCATATTATAGCCATGGTATTGACTGGCCTGCGCTGTATTTACCATCAGGTGCAGTTTATTAACTTTGTCATGCTAGGATAAAAAAACCGGTTTAGGAAGAAAGATTCCTCCGATTTTTTTTGTGATCATATGAAACGTAAGAGCAACCGAGATCAAGCTGGCCTATTCAAGCTGTAGACAAAATTATGAACTGCGTCACTCCAAAAAAATATTCTTTTATTAATTTGTTGTATTTATAAGGTTGTTGATTTTTCTTGCAGCCTCAACCAGACATCCTTCCTCACGGCTTAAAGCCCAAAAAGAAGTGGGAGGTGGAGGGTCCTCTAAAGAGGGCCAACTGGAAGACGATAGTACCTCAAAAGATGACCGAAAAAGCTTTTTGGGTTAAGGTAAATTACACATATAATAATACACTGCGCGTAATTTAACTTGGTTGAGCTTTAGTTACTTTGAAGTTGTGGTTTGAAGGATATTGAAGCCAGTGAAATTACTGGAATGAGACTTAACAACTAATATCTCGGGTTGAAGAACGCAGTCCAGTACCATACAAGTATTTTATAATTCAAAGTTCTCATTGGTGTTGCTTCTGTTCGTGGGCAGGCGTTCCCATCAGGCAAACGACACGCTCGTCTCGTGATTAACGCTAACAAAAAAAAGAACTTAGACTATGCTGCTTGCCAGAGATAGACAAATCAATTGACGCTCGGGGTCAGCGGCCGCGCGCGCAATTTGTATCTATTTTCTACTGAGTATTGCTGGGGATATGCGCGCTCATTGACCTCGAGTTTAGCTTTACATTACGGGTTTACGTAATATCAAATTTCCAAAATTTCAAATAATCAGCAAGGGAATAGCGTTTGCCGTTTATGTTAAGATTGTGTTTTATTACTCCTCCGGAAACGTTGCTTTTAAACCCAGTATGCTACTATGACTTTATATCCTGCAGGTTCAAGAAGACAAACTGGCATCGCCTG
Source organism: Mimas tiliae (assembly GCA_905332985.1). NCBI lineage: Eukaryota > Metazoa > Arthropoda > Insecta > Lepidoptera > Sphingidae > Mimas > Mimas tiliae. Next base: position 4,627,312 of record HG995265.1, on the reverse strand, counting down.
ATATCCTGTCAGGATTGGCGTTGAAGTTCTCCAGTAAACCTGTAGCTAAGAAGAACGAAGATGCTGTCGATAAGTAAGTTCATAAATGTTAATACTTGCTGCGCGCTTAACGTAACGCTTCGAGAAAATTTTATCGACTCGCATTCTCGCGGTATCTACATATCTACCGAAGCTAATACGCCCGATATTCACGCTACGAGAAAATTTGTCGTTTCGTATTCTCATGCTATATATATATATATAATATGTCTATGTCGTGGCACGCACGGCACAATCATCGATATCGATAAGTTGTCTCTCAGAGAAGCGATTTTTCGCGAGCTCATGCTAAGCGCATTAGTGATAGCGGGGAGCGAAATCGATCACCGAAACAAAGGTTTTCTTTATTTAAGACTAGCTTTTGCTCGCGGCTCCGCCCGCGTGAATAGACTTTTCCGAAATAAAACGTAGCCTATAACCGTCTCCATCTATCTCTACATCAAAATTCATTCGGTATTCATTAGGTACTTATAAATACCAGAAGAATCGTCAGTGCGTTTATCAGTCTTACAGGAAGTCATTCTTCCGAGTACATACATTTGACTATTTGAATTCATGTGTTTTTATTATTAATTTTCGTTCGGTTAAACGGTGAAGGAAAACATCTTGAAGGAACCTGCATTCCTAAGTATTTCGAAGGTATGCGAAGTGTACCAACCTCCATAAACCAATATAAATACATACATACATACATACGCACTCACGCCTGTAATGTAGGCAGAGGTGTAACCAGTACACCCACATATCGCCGAGCTTATCTCCGTCCCACGATGTGATAGGGGGCGAGCCTATCGCCATACCGGGCACAAATTCCAGACTCCGGGCTGATACTGAGCATTTCGTAATAGAAAAACCCAATACCACTTTACCTGAGCCGGGGATCGAACCCGAGACCTCAGCGTTAGCCTCAATCGTAACGCGCACGCATTACAACTGCGCCACCGAGGCAGCACCAATATAAATAATTAAATTTATCGTCAATCTTCATGCTGAACAGGGCGCACACGTTGAAGAAAGTGAAAGACCTGAAGGTCCTCGACAGTAAGGCCGCACAGAACCTGTCCATACTGCTGGGCGGGTCTCTAAAACATATGCCATACGAACATATCAGAACATGCGTACTGCGCTGCGACACCACCGTGCTGACTGGAAACGTACTGGATCTGTTGATACAGGTGGGAATTAATATCAATATCTAGACTCACGCCCGGTTTCTGAAAGGCTGATCAATATTAAATGACTAATCAAATGTCAAATCTCATGTCAAATCTAAATTGAGTTGCTACAAGCGTGATCAACACTTTTGATTTGACACACATGTTAGCTAACATAACATTCAAATTAATATGAAAAATCGTTTGTCAGACGGTACTAAAAAGTGGACAAATATTATATTTTTTTTCTGTAAATAACGTTTCAGCAGCTTGAATTGATTTGACATCGGTGTCAAATCAAAGTTCTGTTAGTTGAATGTCGATTTGATCAGCCTTTCAGAAATCGGGCTTTAAGTTCATAGTTTTGGTTGTGATTCTTGTAAAGTGACTACAAACAAATGTAACGGGCGGCGCGCCGCTCCGTGGCTATATGATGCAATGTTCCCGCAGCCGAACTAATGCTCAGCTATACCTATTTTTCTTTTTTTAATATTACTAGGGGCTTTGCCCATGTTTTTTCACAAAACATAAAATTAAAAAAAACTTACAAGTCCGACGAATATGAGACATATGTTACTTTCTTCCCCACATTATTCTGCATCGATTGGTATCGGTCTCGACCCCATACCCCCAGCGGTTTCGGAGGAGATAGCGTGACAAGCTTTTGGCAGCGGTGGCGGCGGCGCCAGTTACTTTTTTTTATAATAGAGAGATGTATGCTCCAGAATTTTACAAAAATATTTTCTTTCCTTTTTTTCTGTTTTCCCCAGTATCTCCCCCCAGCGGATCAACTGAAAAAACTAGCTGAACTGAAAGGCAACAGCCAAGAACTGACCGAAGCGGAGCAGTTCGCGGCCACCGTCGCCGATGTGAAGCGCCTCGTGCCGCGGCTCAGGAGTCTGGCCTTCAGGGAACATTACAACGAGATCATATCAGAGCTCAAACCGGTGGGTATTTTTTTTGTTACACTTCTGGCGGTACACAGCGCGCACCGCACAATACAACATTAACCGATCCTGAATCGCGCTAGCAAAGTTTGCGCGACGGTTACTATATATTTGACAGACTCCGTGGCGCAGTGGGCGAGTAGCCGGCTGCGAAGCGTGAGGCCGTGGGTTCGATTCCCACACCGAGACAAATGTTTGTCTAATCCACAAATATTTGTTTGGGTCTGGGTGTTGTGGGTTGGCAAGTCCCTCGTAGTTCCTGATACCCACGATACAGGTTAACCTAGTGTGGGGTCAGGACTATGTGTGTGACTGTTGGGTGTATTTATTTATTAATATTTATATACAAGTTCCGAACCCGGCCCCGGCCGGTCAGCTACAACATCCGCCTCACTGAACATCTCCCTTCGCTAAAGAGAGGAACATTTACCACTCGTTCCTCTACACACCCAACAGTCACACACATAGTCCTGACCCCCACACTAGGTTAACCTGTATCGTGGGTATCAGGAACTATAACAACAACCCACAACACCCAGACCCGAAACAACTTTTTGTGGATCACACAATCATTTGTATCGGTGCGGGAATCAAACCCACGTCCTCTCGCTTCGTAAACGGTTACTCGCCCACTGCACCACGGAGGCTGTCGAAAATATATCGCTATATAAATATCGCTTTCCTTTAAGGTCGGCAACGCGTCCATTTTTCGGTATGCGGCGGGTACCCGCTTACCATTAATTTACTCGTCTATCCACCTAGGCAATACAGAAATACTTTAAAAATCAAATCTTGGAGACCTTTTGGTGACCAAACATTTTATAAATCCTCTAAAAAAAAAGAGCTTGTTAAATTCGAGAACTTTGCACAAAGTTGGTATATTTACTCTATATGCCGATAGGCTCGCCGCTTATCACATCGTGGGTTAATAAGCTCGGCTAAACGTAGGTGTACTAGTTGCACATCTGTCTACCTCTATGGTAATGCAAGTATCATTATAACTAATTGTAAATTAATATTACACAACAGGACATAGTCTCCGGTACGGCGGCGTGCGAAGAAGTGAAGTCCAGCGGGAAGTTTGCGAAGATACTGGAACTTCTGCTTCTACTCGGCAACTACATGAACACCGGCTCGAATAATGCGGGTGCTTACGGGTTCGAAATCAGTTTCCTAACGAAGGTTAGTCGAAGTCATTCGTTTTAAAGTTTTTAAAATCTACTACTACTATTCGTACTAGTTTTTTTATCGATAATCCATATCGATACTTTTTAAAATGTCGATATTTATTTGAACTTCTGACATCTATCTTGCGTCCACGTGTATTCGGATAGTGCATCACGGTATATGTAATTTGCCTTGACTTAATCGATATTTTCATATACTCAAATCGATTATCATTGTTTCAGTTAACAGCGACCAAGGATTTAGAAAACAAACAGACATTACTTCATTATTTAGTGGACACAATAGAGAATAAATTCCCTGATGCGCTCAACTTTGCAGAGGAAATGCCACACATAGACAGGTAAATAAACTAACTAGATAACTATAAATAAATAATAAATAAATACACCCAACAGTCACACACATAGTCCTGACCCCACACTAGGTTAACCTGTGTCGTGGGTATCAGAAACTACGAGGGACTTGCCAACCCACAACACCCAGACCCGAGACAAATATTTGTGAATCAGTCAAATATTTGTCTAGGTGCGGGAATCGAACCCACGGCCTCACGCTTCGCAACCGGCTACTCGCCCGCTGCGCCACGGAGGCTGTCAAATATACGGCGTGTCCAGACGTTTACGTCCTGACTTTTTTAATTATTTTTTTATTAGCTTGAATGACGAAACGAACAGGTCGCTCGCCTGATGGTAAGCGTCACGCTTGCTTATAAACAGAAGCAACGCCACACAGAACTTTAAATAACAAACTGCATGACTATGGACTGCGCTCGTCACCCCGAGACATAAGGTGTTAAGTCCAGTAATTTCACTGGCTTCAATGTGCTTCAAACCGGAACACACACGGTGCTTATACACTGTAGCTTGGCGGCAGGAATAGACGGCGCGGTGGTACCAACCCAGCCGGCCTCTCGCATACGAGGGACCTACCACCTTGTAGATTATTATTATGACAGATTAACTGACACTATTAATTAATTTTAAATATCTATACATTTATGGGTGTACGGAACATTCAGCGTGCGAGACCGACTTGCACGGGACCGTTTTAATTTCTATTTTATAAATGTTTTACACATGGCTTCGTCCGTGCGGAAAGTCTTTACTGGACAGAGATATTTAGATATAGATGAACTTTCTGTTTCTGATTGTGGGGGTCCGACGGCGGGTGGCCCTATATTATACCATATCTACCATGAAATCTATGGTACCCTGACATAATGCCAAGCAGAAAGAAGATAGAGTTCAAGTCATTTGTGCGCGCGGTGTTTATGTTTGCATGACGTGTTTCTATATATACAATATGTAACAATAAGACTGGCTCAGTGGCGCAGTTGTAATGCGTACGCGTTACGATTGAGGTCAACGCTGAGGACTCGGGTTCGATCCCCGGGTCGAGTAAAGTGCTATTGGGCTTTTCTATTACGAAATGCTCAGTATCAGCCCGGAGTCTGGAATTTGTGCCCGGTATAGGTGATAGGCTCGCCCCCTTTCACATTGTGGGACGGAGATACGCTCGGCGAAATGTGGGTGTACTGGTTACACCTCTGCCTACCCCTTCGGGGATTACAGGTGTGAGTGCGTATGTATGTATATACAATATGTAAAAACCCTGTTGGGTGTTTTAACCGCGATATCAGAATCGATATTCATACGTAATGAAATAACTCGCATACGAAAATGAAACTAAAAAGTAATCATATTTATTTTTTATACTTTAATTATTTTATTTATTGTAAACCGTATTTCGTTTGATTACCTCTCCAAGAGCGATGTCTCAGAGCCAGAGCGAGATAGCAAGTTGCGGCGTCTACGTGCATCAAACGCACGACGCCGCGTGTGTTTCGTCAATACGTAACATCAGCAACAATAGCTGTTCATCAGTTTTCAGATGAAAATATTTTTTTAAATATGTTCGTTTTTTAAGCAACCTGTATAAGGATAATATCTCGCTTCTGTTTTTATGCTAATTGAACTATTTTTATTAAGCTGTCTATATGACTATCTTCACGACCTAGAAAGGCCCAACAGGGTTTTTGTTACATACTGTATATACACAATGCGTGTGTGCAATAAGTGTAAGACGGTGTATGACGCGTTACTGCAACATAAATCAAAACTAGTCTAATTAACTCACGTACACAGCAAGACGTGCACAAATGAACTGAACTGTCTATAAAACCTACATTTTTTGCCTGATGCCAACATCTCCGAGGAGAATTTATGTGTATTTTAAGAGATTGCATAAGACGAGTGTTATTTAAAAAATACAAAACGACGGTTATCAAATCTACTAATGGTTTACCGAGCCACTTTTACAATGTCACTGCTTTACAGACATCAACCCCATGTCAGAATACTTTAGAGACCGCTCTCTATTTAATTATAACTAAGGCCGAACTAGAACCGAATAGTAAACCGGCAGAGCAACCGCGTAATAAACTCTTGGACTATCGACTGAGCACTGATCACTAAGAACTAGACTACGACTGAGCCCTGGGCACTGACAACTGGCAAATGGACTCCAGTTATGGCGGCGACCTCGTTTTATACGATTTGTCCACCCTTCTACCAATGTACCGAACGTTATTTTCTTAGACACCCTCAATTCACCAATAAAAACGGAATACCCTAACAGTATAATATTTATAATAAACGATGAAATGAATTATATGTTGGAAACTATTTTGGTTATATTACTTTGAAATATATAACTTTTAGTTTATATTAATAATATTAGTTTCTTGTAAAAAATATATAATAAAATATGAAAATATTCTCTACAGAGCCGCCCGAGTATCGATGGAGAACTTACAAAAGGCTTTGAAGAAGATGGAGAATGACATCAGAGCTTTGGAGACTGATCTGAACAATTCGAGGGTACAACAGTGTCCGGACGATCTGTTCCACGAGACTATGAGTGTATCCTTTTTAAACAAAAATCGATCATAAGTTTAGGTTTCATTCAAAACAGGGTAGGTTAAACACTTTGGTGTTTGTCAAACAATGCAAAAATCCTGTTTTTTCTAATCGAAAACTTACAACAGAAATTGCTATAGCCCATCCTGGGATTTGAACTCAGGATCTTACGGTTTTTAGCCTAGGGAGGATGCATGATTCAATGAGATGATCTCAACTCTATGCGTATACTGAGTGTAAGGGTAAACGTTACCTAAAACTAAGGCAGGTGGTAGTACTGGTGATTCCTGACATGATGCCACTCAAAAAATCAAGAAACCCTTTTGCTTCTTCACGAGTCATGTTAATGTCAGTCATAGACAAATAAACACAATTATTATTCATAAAATGATAATTAGAAATGACATATATATTTTTTAAATAGATCAATGTAATGCAAGTATAAAATCAGTTACGCTCGGGGTTTATGGCCATCGGTCGCGCGTGAGGCACGTGCGCGTTTCCAGCAAAAAATAGTTATATTTATTTAGCGATTAGCGATATTTTCCTCCTTATTTTAATGTATCTACTAGCGAAGACAGTACAATTGGAATTTAGAGAAACCTATTACCTATTATTTCATACCCTTCAAAGAAAGAAAAACCCCATACTTTAAACGACATATTGTGACACATATGTAATTAAATAATAAAGTGATTTTTTTAATTAATGTAATATTTACCATCCCAAGTTGTTTTAATAGGGTAGTTGACTAGTTTTTTTTATTATTTCAATCAATAAGTTACATTACTCAAAATCTATTGCAGAAAGAATTTTATAAATCGGACCATAAATAAATAAGTTTGAAGCCATTCAAATCCTGTAGAAGGGGTAATTGTCAAATGACAGACGACGCAAACTTTGACGTCACTGTGTAAAATGTTCATTATGGTGCACGCGTGCAAGCGAGATAGTGAGATATCCCTACTACGCACCCCCTTTTCCTCATACCAACATTTAAAGACATAACTGCGGGCACATTTCTGAACCAATTTATTTGTGTTTTAATAAAATGGTTTCTTTTGCTCATCATTTTCTGTTAAAATAATGTATAAAATTCAATATAGGAAACTACCCTATTGCATAGGCCAGTAAACTAGTGGTTCACCTGATGATGGACGCGTTGCCGACCTTTAAAAGTAAGGTATTGGGAAGGGGGATTTTGGGCCTCCGAATATCTCACCGTAGTAAACACTTGAAATCCTTGACTCGTGAGCCAGGCGTTCGCAGTAGAAGCTCGCGAGCAGTGCGATCTGTTGCACTCGATGTTCAAGAAGATGGAAGCGCTGTACGGCGAGCTCGCCGAGTATTACGTGTTCGACCCGCACAAGTACACGCTCGAGGAGTTCTTCTCAGATATCAAGACGTTCAAGGACAGCTTCCAGGTATCATATTTATACATATGCACTCACGCCTGTATTCCCCGAAGGGGTAGGCAGATGTGTTACTAGTACACCCACTTTTCACCGAGCGTATCCACGTCCCATGATGTGATGGGGGCGAGCCTATGGCCATACCGGGCACAAATTCCAGTCTCCGGGCTGATACTGAGCTTTTCGTAATAGAAAAACCCAATATCACTTTTACCCGACCCGGGGATCAAACCCGAGACCTCAGCGTCAGCCTCAGTCATAACGCGTACGCATTACAACTGCGCCACCGAGCCAGTAAATATAATATATCACCATGAAATATCGATACCTATCGATAGGTTTTGAAATGTAATTAAAAACCTGGTTCTCCACAAAACAAACGGACGTTCTCGTTTCTTTAAGTTATTTGGGGGATTATTAACCTTCCCCACCCCTTCCAATTTTGGTTACAGTCGGCTCACCAAGAGAACGTGGTAGCGCGGGAGACAGAAGAAAGAGCGCGACGAGCAAGAGACGCGCGAGCTACAGCAGAGAGAGAGAGAAGAGACCGGCAACATCGATACAAACAGTTTGTCGATATGGAACGGGCGCAGGACGGTGTTATGGACAGGTAATATCGATTTATTTAATTATTAGGACAGCCTCCGTGGCGCAGTGGGCGAGTAGCCGGCTGCGAAGCGAGAGGCCGTGGGTTCGATTGACACCGAGACAAATGTTTGTCTAATCCACAAATATTTGTTTCTGGTCTGGGTGTTGTGGGTCGGCAAGTCCCTCGTGGTTCCTGATACAGGTTTACCTAGTGTGGGGGTCAGGACTATGTGTGTAAATGTTGGGTGTATTTCTTTATTTATTTTTTATTACAACGGTACTAAGACCAATTACAGTAATTAAATTAACAAATTTATCACTATTAAACAAAAATAATTATAATAATAAACGAGGAACATTTATCATATCGATGTTGTATACTGACCTACTGTTACACACGGACCTTACCAATAAAAGGGATTAATTAGGTCGTAGTCCACCACACTGGTCTAATGTAGGTTGACAGACTTCACATACTTTCGGATTTCTCATGCAACAAGCACAAGTAACTTCGAAGTCAGAGGTGTATGCAATGGGAACTATGATCGAATCAACGACTTCCGACTCGGTAGTTAGTTCCACTCCCCGCTAGGTTATAGCTGCTTTTTTAATAGACATGTACCTTAACCTGCGAATGAAAGGGTCTTACTGCGATACTCAAAGAAATCGATTAAAGATTAAGTAATAAATTAGGTAATTTCTTAGAATTGGATTATTTCTCAGATACGTTAATTAAGATTATTTCTATACCTAGTAACGGAACAAAAAAAGTGACGGAGTATAAAGCGTTAAATGGCTCTGAGTGTGGACACAATCGAATTCTAAGGACAATGACAAAGTAAATTGACGTCTTTAAGTTTTACAGCAATGTCACGGCAATATTGTTATTAAATTTATTTTACGGTATAACAACAGGTACCTTAAAATGCTAATATTATTTTAATTTCAGTTTAATGGAAGCACTACAAAGCGGATCGGCGTTCAGTAGAGAAAGGCCGAGGAAAAAAGCGAATCCGAGAGTAGCCGGAGGTAAAATATTCTTAAATAAATAATAAATACTACCTTTTACTCAGTAGATACTTTCCTGCGTCTTTGGTGCTATAAATACAGAAAAACACAAATATGTACCGATTATCGATAAATTGGAGCGAAGTAAGATGGTAATCGATATTAGAAATCGATCAGACGATAATTGAAATGATTATACAATAAAGAAAACTAGTAGGTATTGAGTTGTTATATTAAGGTGTTCAAAAAATGTTTAGTTGATACATTTACAACCATTCAATTGATCGATAATCGGCACATCACTATCACCGTCGAAACCACCAATAAAATTATTTTAGCTAAGAAATTATAAGTATCGATAAATCACTTCATGAATATTTTATGTTGCCATTTCAAATCACCAAACCAATATAATATCGATAACTGCACAATAGTAGCAATTCATCAAGCATCATAAGAGGTCGTCGTGATAGAGTAAATTACTAGTTCTCATTTTTTCTGTAAACTTTTTCTGTACTGTATAATTCTTTATAACTGAATGATGGCACGAGCAGGTTGTTCATCTGATGATAATCGGCACGCCTACCCATAAACAGAAGCAACACCACAAAGAACTTTGAATTGTAATACACTGCATTGAAGTCTCATAATGACTTGGCATTATGACACAATTTCAATGTCACTCAAACTAGAACGCGATAGTCGTTACACATTGCTAAAAAAATTGTGGAACCAATCCAGACGGACTCTCGCATACGAGAGACCTACCACCTAAGCGTGTTTTGAGTGGTAGAGCCACGCTGTAGACAGTTCTGTCTACAGCGTGAATGGGCCGGCTCGTCTGGGTCGTTACCACTGTCTCACAGAAAACCGACGTAAAGTAGCAGTTTGCTGCTGCTGCGTTTGATACGGTGAGTGAGATATCCGGAGGCCCAAATTTCCCTCCCCTTCCCAATCCCTAACTTATCCCTTTCCTTTAAGGTAGGCAACGCGCCCATGATTATTTTAGTAACGTGGGCGTACATGGGCGGTGGAGATCACTTACCATCAAGTGACCCACTTGCTCGTTTGCCGGCCGATACTATAAAAAAAAATAAGAAAAAAAAATTCTATACAGTCATATACCCTATTAAAATTGTACTACATAAATTCCAAATTCATAATATTTTATGCAATGTTTTTTGGTGTATTTTTGCACGCTTACACATTCAGTAGAGGACATTACGGATTTAAGTGATGAGGAGGGATTAGTACATGCGATATTGCATCGTCTTGAAGGTATGTGGGTTTCGATGCCGTCGGAAGAATATTTTTTTTGGAAATATGAGTGTTTCACTTGTGTGGAATTATTCAATTGTTATAGTATTTTTTATTACGTAAAACTTTTTTACGCTACTATTGAAACACCCTTTATATGAATGACTACATAAGTTGGAATATGTTATGGTCAAAATCACTATACATATATATTTTCACGCATTTTATAATATGCAATATTTTAGTAACAATTAATATAAATTTGATAGTATTTCGCATAATATAAATCATTTTATTTCCATATCATACGACATTTTGCTGCACTTTGTAAAAAAACACAAAAAAACACCAAACAGATAAAATAAGTTTTGGATTAGAAAATGTAAGCTTTTTGTAAATGCTGTTTGAAAATGTTGAAATGTCCGTAATGCTGAACCAGAAATGACGAAGTCCCTGCAATGCGGCCGCCGTATACTACGCACCAAGCGCGACGCGTCCCCGCAGCTAGAGACATACAGACAAGTGATACAGGCTTTAGATGTCTACTAACTTGGCCTAATAATTTTTCTAGAAGAAAAAATAAAAAGAAACATTTTTAATCAGCCTGTATGTGCTTTATGCGAAAATGGCTAGATTGTTTTACTCAGACTATATATTTAATGGCAAGCATTAATTAGGTGGTACATATATTCTTAGTACATTACTAAAATATTTTTTACAAATAGAGGGGGGATACCTAACTCCTACCCACCAGTCGTAGTGGGTATTGTCCCACCACGACCGTGCCAAAAGAATCCAAATCAGCTTGTGCCAAACACTAAGGGCTTCGAGCTGGTTTTCATCTGTACCCTTGAAGTTGATGTTCGACAGATGTCGACCAGCTGTAGCGTTACAAGTTGATTTTTTTTTAATCTGGCTGCTGTATGTTCTAAAAACCAAAAAGCTAGTTTTATTATTCAGCCTGAATGATATGCTGTTTTCATTTCAAAATCGAATAAAAAAAAACTTGAAAAAATATTTTTTTTATCAGCCTGTATGTGCTAAAGGCAAAAATATTATTGGATTATTTGACTCATGCTGAGGCCATTCTGAATCGTAGTCGTGACAAATAATAAAAAAAAACACTTTAAAAAATCTAACCTAGACATATACTATAGAAATGAAACTGATTTCGCTTATCATTTCACATCTAGACGGTGTTGTGCAAAAATCATCCAAACATATATTATTGAATCATTTCTGCACAACACGGTCCATCTGTTTTTTCGTAAACACCACAGACCGAAGATATAAACTAAATATCGTATGTCATACTATATCGCGTGTCGACATCTTGTGTCTTCTCGCACTGTATACACCAGCGGTTCCCAAACCTTTGAAGCTACGGAACACTCAAGAAATGCCTTTCAGTTTAAGGTACCCTATAGTAAATTATCATTACCTTACATGAAATGACCAAACATATCAAAAGCATTTAATGTAGTGAAATATTCAAAATTGTAACAAATTTGCGGAACCCTAGTGACTTTTCCACGGAACCTACTTTAGGAATCGTTGGTATATAGACCATACGCACCGCTGTGATAGCGTCAGTGTACACAGCAAATTGGCAGTTGGTTTCCATGCGGATTGTAGTACTTACGTGGTCTATTTATATCCATGTCTGTGGTAAGCACAATCGCCTGATTTTTATCGCGTCATTATAACTGCACGTTTTGTTTCTCTTACGAGTAAATTAGGGTATTTTTCTAAAGCTTTCAATGTTGTCTTGTGATGTACAATTGTAACCAGTTAATGTGTGCATGCTGTTGTCAGGAGGCCAATTCTCGTAATTTTAAATGTTCGAAATATCATTCCGATCTAGTCTCAGCGTCAAGAAAGTTGCAAATGGCATTCTCTTAAACCAATAATCAACGTCAAATGTGAACATAGATCGTAATGAGATTGAATGTAGAATAAAAGTTGACTGAAGCCAAAACGGTATAATGCTACTGCTAATGCTAGGTGCATTTGATGTTGATTATTGGTTTAAGATAATGTAATTTGCAACTTTCTTGACGTTGAGACTAAATCGGAATGATATTTTGAACATTTAAAATTACGAGAATTGGCCTCCAGATCCTTTATGGTTCAAAATGACCCATAATGAATGTTTCGTACAATCGGACGGACATGCTGTATTTAAATTACATCATTGATAGGAAGGATTTTTTATTTTTGTTTATTTAACGGCTCTGGATTCAAGTCCTTTGAGTCTATCTTACATGAAAACAATTAGGTATGGGGTGTCGTTAGCGCCATGTTTTTTTTTTTAAATAATACTGCAACCGTTAACAGTTACAATAAGATTATAAAATTGTATATTATGACGTTTTAAGTGCCTTGTAGGGCCTATAAAAACTAAAGTTAAGTACTTTGGGTCAGAAATGTTCTGTGTATGTAAAAGGACCAACTTTAAACTAGGTTTATATATATCAGTTTGAATGGATTACAATATGCATCAAGTTGTTATAAATGGTTTAAATAAAAATAATCATATATTCGTAATATATCATTTTGACATTGTGTATAATTGAATGTTAAACTTCGAATTTCTGTACATTACACTCTCATAATTCTATAAAACAATGTCTGGACATTAAAAGAGGCCATAACCCACGAGTTTGTTTCGGCATTTCTTCCCATGGCTAGCCACGAAATGCCGTCGTAAATGTAATGTAGCATACAAAATGATTGACATGTAAAAGTGATATTTATGATCCAATTTACAGAATAAATTATTTGAATTTGAATTGAATTCGTTCTAACTGATCGTTCAAGCGGATGGAGCCGCGCGCAAGAGTTAGTGATAAATAATGTAGCCCATACTAAATAGGTAATGTTTTACATACAGCTGAACGAAGAGCGCAGTTGAGCAGATCGAGGTCAAGGTCCGGTCTCACGGGACCGATAACTACGAGGGAGTTGACCAAGTGAGTTGACATTTTTTTTTATTAGCTATTCTATTAGCTTGAATGACGAGACGAGCAGGTCGCTCGCCTGATGGTAAGCGCCACGCCTGCTCATAAACAAAAGCAACACCACACAGAACTTTGAATAAATACACCCAACAGTCACACACATAGTCCTGACCCCACACTAGGTAAGCCTGTATCGTGGGTATCAGGAACTACGAGGGACTTGCGGTCCCACAACACCCAGACCCGAACCAAATTTTGTGGACCACACCATTATTTGTCTCGGTGCGGGAATCGAACCCACGGCCTCTCGCTTCGCAGCCGACTACTCGCCCGCTACGCCACGGAGGCTAACAAATAACAAAGCACTGAATGGCACTGGACTGCGCTCGTCACCCCGAGACGTAAGGTGTTAAGTGTCATAATGCCCAGTAATTTCACTAGTTTCAATGTCCTTCAAACCGGAACACAACAGTGCTTACACACTGTTGCTTGGCGGCAGAAATAGACAAAGCGGTGGTACCAACCCAGCAGTGGTAGAGCCACGCTGTCGACACTTTCGTATACAGCATGAATGGGCCGGCTCGCTCGGGTCATTACCACTGTCTCACAGAAAACTGACGTAAAGTAGCAGCTCGCTGCTGCGTTCCGTACGGTGAGTATGATCTCCGGAGGCCCAAATCCCTCTCCCCTTCCCAATTCCTTAACTATCCCTTTCCTTTAAGGTCGGCAACGCGCCCATAATTATTTTGGTATTATGGGCGTACATGGTCGGTGGAGATCACTTACCATCCGGTGACCCATTTGCTCGTTTGCCGGCCTATGACATATATAAAAAAAAATACTATCAGATCCTGTGTTACTTTGCCTTTCCAGGGTAAAAGAATTATGTAATATTATTGTTACAGCGAGCTGCTGGGCAACGCGTGATGTCCGGCTCATATCAAGTGATACTAGATTTTTAATTACATTTATATACACAATATTATTGTATATTGTATTAACGCATCAGAAACATAATGTAGTGATGGATTCATAAAAACAAACAATTTTGTATCGGGTCTTATTTGATCCAGAGATATGAGAATTACAGCCCCGTGGGTAAACCGGGCAGTCAAGGCGCCAAATACATAATATGTTTAAAAATAAAAAGCTTGCTCTACAAAGCGCATAGCATACGGAAGCCTCGAAAAATTATTAATCGAACCATTATACAATATGTAACAAAAACTCTGTTGGGTGTTTTAACCACGATATCAGAATCGATATTCAAACGTAATAAACGTTTTTTTTTTTAATATGTTCATTTTTCTAAGTTACCTATGTAAGGATAATATCTCGCTTCTATTTAATTTTTTTTTAATTTCACTATTTTTATATGTCTATCTTCACGACCTAACAAGAGCCAACAGGGGTTTTTTACATACTGTATATTTGTGAGTATTTTAAGTAATTTATCTCAAACGCTGGAGAGGGGCGCCACTATTCAGTTTCTGCCCAGGTTAAAAAAAAATCGTAAATCCCGGGCTGTAGAATTGCATTTGAAATGGGGTCAGATTGTCCCAGTTATGGAACCTTTAAAAGTTGGATAATAAATTCTCCAATTTGGCTGTTATTTTAGTAATAGGGTAGTTTCATATATTGAATTTTATACATTATTTTATAAGCAACAGAAAATGATACGCAAAAGAAACCCTTTTATTAAAACACAATCGAAATCGGATCAGAAATGTGCCCGCAGTTATGACTTTAAATGTTGGTATGAGGAAAAGTGGATGCGTAGTAGGGATATCTCACTATCACGCTTACACGCGTGCATTAGTATGAACATTTTACACAGTGACGTCAAAGGTTGCATCGTCTGTCATTTGACAATTACCCCTTCTACAGGATTTGAATGGCTTCTAACTTACATATTTTTGGTCCGATTTATAAAATTCTTTCTGCAATAGATTTTGAGTAACGTAACTTATAGATTTTAATAATTTAATAAATCTAGTCAACTACCCTATTGTCTTCATCTCGAATGCATTCCGTTTCTCTTTAAATCTGCAATAAATATTGTACAGATAAATTACTTAAAATTCGGCAAGTAATAATAACACGGTATAGACACGGCACGCAGGAGTGTGCACGCAGAGTGAGGAGGTTCCTCACTCTGGGGTCCTAACCGCCGGTGGCTTGGGTCCTACGCCTCGCCATTGGAGGGTGATACTTTTTATATTTTTAAAAGTTTTTTTTTAGAAATGTAAAATTTAAAAATTTAAAAAATCACGGTATAGAAATGTTTTGAAGGCTTCCTAATATTTTGGCTTATAAGGTAAGACTGCGGCAGCGCCTGGTAAAATTATTGATTTAGATTAAATATTTTATACTGAAATTTTTAAATCTTTTTTGAGATTTTCAATGAAGATGGTGTTTGTAAAATAAATGAACGCTCGTCGCTTAATGTATAGTACTAGACCGACTGAAAAGTCAAATTACGTCACGCGGGAGTTTGACAGCTCACAGACAGAGCGCGCGATAGGGGTTCTAGTTGAGAGTAAGCGAGATGGTAATATTGGGTTACGGTCAATTGACCGCAACTTAATGCTACAATGTCTATTAACCGCGCAGCTTGTCTACTAGTATACATTAAAGTCTTTGTTCCTCGCGCGGGGTCATATGAGACTCGGTACTAGAAAATATACCGTTGTCTGCCTAACCCTATGGGAAACGGGCGTGAGTCTATGTATGTATGTACTAGAAAAATCATGTTCTTTTTAACGCTGATTTTTTCATTTAACTTCATAATTACTGCGTGAAACGATGTTACGATATGGAAATATTAATGTAAATAATTTACATATTTAACTGCCTGCCTCGGTGGCGCAGTTGTAATGCGTACGCGTTATGATTAAGCTAACGCTGAGGTCTCGGGTTCGATCCCCGGGTAGGGGAAAGTAATATTGGGTTTTTGTATTACGAAATGCTCAGTATCAGCCCGGAGTCTGGAATTTGTGCCCGGTATGGCGATAGACTCGCCGCCTATCACATCATGGGACGGAGATACGCTCGGCGAAATGTGGGTGTACTGGTTACACCTTTGCCTACCCCTTCGGGGATTACAGGCGCGAGTGCGTATGTATGTATGTATATTTAACTGCCTCTGTGGCGCAGTTGTAATGCGTACGCGGTATGATTGCTGCGCTTTAGTATCAAATATATTGTGCCTATAAGGTTCAACATGCATAATTACATTGGGGTCTCATAATACCCCATACAATCGGATTATATGAATTGGGTTGTACATTTCTTTTTATAATTGCGGAGATTTTAAATTAATGGGCTCTGCGGCGACAACAAAAAGCAAAACTGGCAAACACAATTTTAAAAGATTTTCTGTTTTGTAAAAATCTTATTTATAGTTAGTTTGGTTTGTTGTAGGCCCGTATTGTATACACCCAAGTGAGCTGTTTGCTAAGTGTCGATTTCTGTACACGTGATTGGTCCGCTTTTGTTTGGCGCCAAAATAGACCAATCAAGTGTACAGAAATCTATACTTAGTGTCGATAATAGTTCCAGCTGTACGTTACAATTGCGTTTATAACAATGAAGTACGGCAATTGTTATTTCACACGTTGTTTTTTTTATATTTACAGGATTTCATGAGAGCGCATACGTCTCAAACGACATCGTATTGTGACGGTATTATCATACTAATATTATAAATGTGAATGTAAGTTTGTTTGTTACGCTTTCAAGCGGAAACTACTTAACCGATCATCATGAAACTTTGTACACATAATCTTGAAGGTATAAGAAGTAACATAGGATACTTTTTATGAAGAAAAATATATCTATTTGTTTGTTACGCTTTCACACCTAAATCACTGAACCGATTTTGATGAATATTGATGTACAGATGGATGGGACCCTGGAGACGGTTATAGGCTACGTTTTATTTCGGAGAAGTCTATTAACGCGGGCGGAGCCGCGGGCAACAGCTAGTATGAAATATACGCACCGGTATTAATGTGTCACAACGCCCGGTGTAAATGCGCCCTTAAATCTGAACACAATCAACAATGTATAGCTTATATTTTATTATTTTAGTGTTGTTAACGAAGCATTTGTTCTCTCTTTCACACATGTAAAGTTATTCGCTTATGGATATCACTAAGGGCCGATACTTAATCTCCAAATAAATGTTATCTTTCAAATAATGTATTTAGAAAGTACCAATTTGATATAGGCTTCTCTGTAAATTTACAGCGTGATAATTTTGGATATTTTCTTTAATAAGTAACGTTAACTTAGATATGGAGAAGTCGGCCCTAAAAATATTTTATCAATTGGGGTACAAAAATACCCCAAAGCAATATGAGATGAAATCGATGGCTTGATTTCATAAGGTGGAAAATAAACTTTTATGGACATAAATAAACGTGGAATAAAGCATAACATAAGCTCACGTCTGTATCAAAGGGGTAGGCAGAGGCACAACTAGGTATTATGTCTTAAGTTAATCTTCCTTGATAATACTTTTTAGATACACGCCTCCAAATGTTTAGCAAAGAACTTGGGGTAATATAAGATGTCATATCCATAAACTAGCATATGCTAGAGAAGTAAAAATAATTTCTATACAATTATTTGCAGCTCACTACCTCTGCCGCGAACAACTCCTAAGGTTGGATTTCGCGGAATCACGTGCATTATAAAATCAACGCCTTCCTAAATTTTAATTTTCTTTCTTTTGGGCAAGCGATGATAGTCAATACAGACTTCATCATCATCATCAGCCACAAGACGTCCACTGCTTAACATAGGCCTCCCCTAATGCCTTCTAAGCCCCACTGTTGGAAGCGGCCTGCATCCATCGGCTTGCTGCAACCCTTGTCAGGTCGTCGGTCCATCTTGTTGGTGGACGTGTTCTGTTGCGCTTGCCCGTACGTGGCCTCCATTCGACAACTTTTCTGCCCCATCGGCTATCAGTTCTGCGAGCTATGTGGCCTGCACACTGCCACTTCAATACAGACTTGGTCTTCTATAAATGATTTTATTTTTCTGCCTGGCGTATACCGGCTTCGTGCCAGGACTTGTCTTGGTCTTCTAAATGTAAAAAAGATAAATAATGCATAGCCTCATTAGTCTAGTGGCAGCGTACTGAGGCTGAGGTGCTGGGTTCAATTCCTAGATTAGGCAATTACAATTTGTGGTCGAAAATTCACACATAATTACATCTGTGCCCTGTATGGTGTTTGGCTTGCCCCCTATTATATGGTATGAAAATAATCTCGGCAATAGGTTCTGCCTACCCCTTAGGGAAAGGCGTGAGCTTATGTATGTCTCAATAATGCAAAAACTATCAGTTTCATCTCTTTATAAGTGATATCTGTACAGTGATTTTATTAATATAATTTTAAGTTTATTATATCATAAGTGTATGTAATACAGTCGGGGGTATTTTTATATATTGTGCTTAGTGGGGTATAATGTTACCCCAATGTGAGAATGTGACGCTGACTGTACGTATATTGTCCATATAGATAGATTACATGTAAATATATTTTTGTATAATGTTACATTTTTAATTAATTGTAATGTTTTTAAAACATTTTTTTTGTTTTTTTTACCCCTTCTTTTCAGGATCCCTTACCCAAGGGTGTCGATGGGGCCCTATTATTACGCCACGCCGTCTGTCTGTTTGTGACTCTGACACACTTGACCGGTTTTTTTTATTATTTATGCCTGGCGTTATCACGGCTTAATGCCAGGGTCCGGCTTCTAGTACCATAGATTTGACGGTATTTGGTATTATATGGGGCATCCCACCGTCTGACCGCCACAACCCGCAATGAGAATCCAGTTTCGTCATTGCCTCGTTCGTTAATCAGCAGAGTGTACCACGTGCAGGTGAAGTTGGCTTTAGGCCTAGGATGTTGGTGGCCCACTTACACTCACAGTAGATGTCCTTCCACCTGCCCTTCTCGAAAAGGTGGAGTTGGATCCTGGTCACAGCTCAGATGGCCTACATATCGAATGTAGAGGACTAAAGTAGAGTTCAAAGTGCTACAATATGCAAGTGCACTCCTTCCTTCTTCCTTCCACCGGCCCTTATCCCACTGGCAGTGGGGTCGGCGCAACATGCTTTTCTAATGTTCCAGAAAGATTTGGCTTGTAGTTTTAACGACCGGCCGCTTGCCTTACGTCAACCGCTCTGGGGAGATAACACCCAGATCCGAAAAAAATATTTGTGGGTCGCACATGTCATGCTCGATGCGGAAATCGAACCCGCGGCCTGTCGTTTCACAGCCGGCTACTCGTCCACTGCGCCACGGAGGCTGTAAGTATATTCGTAAAAAGCACAACTTCGAAACTCATACCTACTTTAGTATTACTTTATATTTGTTTGTGCATTTCAGAATGCATGTATTTATGCGTGAGTTTCTAAATAACGACTGCATTAGAGTGGAAACCTCATTTTTTATAGCTTAGGCCGGCAAACGAGCAAGTGGGTCACCTGTTGGTAAGTGATTGCACCGCCCGTGTACAATATCAGAAGACTTGGGAGCATTACTGATCTTAAAGAAAATGGGTAATTAAGGAATTTGGGCCTCCAGATATATATGCGAAAATGGTTTACAGAGAAAAACTGTGCCCAGTAAAATTTTATTACCGCGGCATAATGTAGTGGGAGGGCATCTGATCACATACGCACTCACACCTGTAATCCCCGAAGGGGTAAGCAGAGGTGTAACCAGTACACCCAAATTTTGCCAAGCGTATCTCCGTCCCACGATGTGATAGGGGGCGAGCCTATCGCCATACCGGGCACAAATTCCAGACTTCGGGCTGATACTGAGCATTTCATAATAGAAAAACCCAATATCACATATACCCGACCCGGGGATCGAACCCGAGTCCACAACCACACGCGGCCGTCAGTGCGTCGTTTGGATGTCCGTAACTTCTGTGGTATTGTGTATGGACAGTAGTAGCGCTTACCATCAGGCGAGCAACCTGCCCATCTCGCCATTCAGAGAAATAATAAAAAAACTAAATTTACCTACAAGAAAAGCGGCGATGGCCTAACTAGGAGTACAGCAGACTCGAGAGGGAAGTCGCAGGTTCGAAAGCCTCAGCCCCTCTGACTTTTCAAAGTTACGTGTATTCATTGTTAATTATCCATCACTTGAAGAAAAACGTGAATAAACCTGTATTCCTGAAAAGCTCTGTATCACGGTCAATTCTCTGAAGAATTGTTTGACCTTCTTCCATCCTTACCGTTCCTTAACAGAAGCACGCGTGCTGGCTTACGGAACCACAGCTTCGTGATCTCCTTCATCTCGGCTAGAACTAAAAAGTTCGCAAAATCTTACTTCTGCCGGTCCATCAAGCTGTGAAATAGTTAGCACACATGTTCCCTTTTTCCTATAATATGGAGTCCTTTGAACGGAGTGTGAAGAAGCAATTAGGCAGGCCGGCATAATTTTGCCGAGCTACGATAGACACATCGTCTATCGTTGGTCGACAGTATACTTGGATTGCGCTACACTTACCATGAAGTGTAGCGTAGTCATTTTGCCGAGCACATCGACACATCGTCTATCGTTGGTCGACAGTATTCTTGGATTACGCAACACTTACCATCAGGTGTAGCAGCAGAGTCACTTTGCCGAGCCAGGATAAAAAACATCTTCATAAGATTTTCGAAGCTTAGGCAATTTATAGCAACTCGCATTAGGCCAGCGTGGTAGACTAAGACCTAACCCCTATCAGTAGAGATACGTTCCCAGCTGTGGGACGTATACAATACAGGGCAGGTATTATTTATAAGTATACAAGGAGTGGCGTAACTAGGAAGTTAGAAGACTAGGCCAGATGGAAAGCGAAGGCGGGGCCATACGTCTGCCAAGTCACGCCCCTCTGCGCACGCGCCGCTATTTGCAGATCCACTATTATGAGTAGATATTATCTTTTCACACACATTTAAACTAGATAAATAAGTTCTGTTGAAATTTAATGTGTCATAATTTTAATATATTTGTTAGTGGGAGGGTAAATGATTCATTTTTGCATGCAACTGGAAATTTACCGTACACAATGTTGATCCGCCATAGTCTGATTTTGAGTCGCGTTCCGGGGTCAGCAAGTGTATATCCAGTAACTTCAGGCTGGCGAAATTCTGCTCAACGCAATGTCTATTTTTATCATTTTATAGAGTGGTAGAGCCACGCTTTAGACAGTTTTGTCTACAGCATGAAAGGCCTCCCTAACCTTCTATTTGATTAATTTCGTTGCGGGATAAAGACATTTGCATTCCCGGAGACTCGCTGAGCTTCATTGCTTGGTGTCGAAATATGCGTGCGGCAACCGTAAGGTAGGCAACTGGTACGCCCGTAATTCGTTTGGTATTATGGGCGTCCATGGGCGGTGGAGATCACTTACCATCAGGTGGCCCACGGGCTTGTTTGCCGGCCTATTCTATTAAAAATACTTTCAGTGGGCAAAGCAGCAAGTGGATCGACACCCAAAAGAATGATGATGGGTGCATTATTATTAATAATTTATTAACCTATAGGGATTTAGGATGGAGTGGAGATTTGGGCCTCAGAAAAACTTACGCTAAACGCCACAGCAGGGTACCATTTCATGTGGATGTTCTACAAGACAGTGGTATTAACCCAGTCTAGCCGGCCGTTTATGCTGTATACAAAACTGTTTACAGCGTGTATCTACCTACCACTTTTGCAGTAATCAGCTCCGGATCTACGAATTTTTTGAACTGGGATTGAATCGTGATATTGGCGCCCCTGTCTCCAACGTTTGAGATAAATTACCTACTTAAAAAACTCACAAATATATAATGGTCGGCATTTTTCGTGAATGTGACAATAAGAACTCTTTATTAAAGTTTGGTTAAAACTTGTGGTGTGGCGCCTTTTTCTTAATCATATTAAGTATATTATAATTTTGGCGCCCCCTGAAACTGCCGCCCTGGGCGGGTGCCCCGAGATCCGGGGCCAGTAATAATAAAACGCATAATCCATAAAATATATTTTTATTTACACAATTAACTATATAAATATACTAGGAAACATAACCGTATGATATTTAGGAATATACTAACTTAACTACATGAACGTCTTCAATACATAAAAACAAAGTCGCTAGCTGGGCCTGCCTGTCTGTTCGTCCGCTTATTTCTCTTAAACTATGCAACGGATTTAGATGCCGTTTTCACTACCATTTAGAGAATTTATTCCGGAAGGTTTATATGTATATCACGCTATGAGCCATGGGAGCAGGGCAGTAACATGCCGGCGGTGTAACAGTGAGGGGCATTTAGTTGTCACATGTAACGTATAGCCCGGGTCTACAAACTATGGAAACTTGTCACTTGTAGCATTACACGATAATGATATTTAGGGTTCCATACCCAAAGCTTACCAACGTAACCCTATTAGAAAGAAATTAGGATAGATTGCACTAATGAGCCCGTCAGAATACTCGTACAGTTTAAATGTCACGTGTACAAATGACTTAAATAAATACACCCAACAGTCACACATTTATTCCTGACCCCACACTAGGTTAACCTATATCGTGGGTATCAGGAACTACGAGGGACTTGCCAACCTACAACACACAGACACGAAACCGATATTTGTGGATCATACAAACATATGTTTCGGTGCGGGAATCGAACCCGCGACGACAAATATCTCGGATAAAACTTTCAAAATTACATTGATCAAATTACGTCATCACGTTAGGGTTCGTAGACAAAATAGCCTCTCTATTTTGTTAAAAGTACTATTTTCTCTACTTTTGACATAACCATTCGAGTATTCTATGCAACCATGTTAGCTTGAACAGAAATATACCTACTAGATAAAACAGTTTTTTTCACAAAACGAGTCGATAAAATTATCTCGCCTTGCCCCATGTTAGGCCCCATGATTGCACAATACCCGCCTCGCACATAATTACACTCGTAAAAAACGAAGATCGCCGAAGCGCGTAATTTTTATTATGTTCGTATCTGTATTCTGTGCATAACCTCATTTTATCTATATAATACATTATTTATTTACTACGAACTGAGCAAAGACTTATAAATAACAGCAGAAACTGTATAAGGCGATCATTGAGCGATATCTTTTGATAAAGCTTGTACTATACATCTAAGGCGTGCGAGACTATTGCCACCACAAGAACTGCTTTCATCTGTAACAATTTGATTTGATTTTATTTTATTGTATAAGGTACAGTTACAGACTACAGACTAGACAGCATTCGATCTATATTATTTAAGAGTTAATTAAGCCTGAAGTCCACTTACAACTATACACGGCGTTTAAATTTAAAGAATACGCACGAAAATCAGTGCGGATCTATTAAAAAAAAAATGAATGAAAATGATATATTATTAACTGACGCAAACTCCTATAATAATAATAATAATACCAGCCCTGTAGTATATACGTCCCATTGCTGGACACGGGCCTCCTCTACTGAATGAGAGGGGTTAGGTCTTAGTCCACCACGCTAGCCTAATGCGGGTTGGCAGACTTCACATACCTTCGAAATTCTTATGAAGAACTTCTCAGGTATGCCGGTTTCCTCACGATGTTTCCTTCGCCGTTAAAGCAAGTGATAATTAACAATTAATATACACATAACTTTGAAAAGTCAGAGGTGTATGCACTTGGGGTTGGTTTCGAACCTGCGACTTTCATCTCGACAGTCCATACCACTCCCCGCTGAGCTGAGCTTTTAAACTCCTATGGCCATCCCTATGCAATACGTTTCATGTCAGTTTTGGCGCACTTTACAGAGGCGAATAACACTTTTATTTAATTATTGTTATTGCATAGGCCGGCAAATGAGCAAGTGGATCACCTGATGGTAAGTGGTCTCCACCGTCCATGTACGCCCACAATACCAAAAGAGTCATGGGCGCGTTGCCAACCTTAAAAGAAAGGGATAATTAAGGGATCGGGAAGGGGGGAGGGTTTGGTTTTCTGTGAGACAGTGGTAGCGACCCGGACGAGTCGACCCATTCATGCATTCATGCTGTAGACAAAAGTGTCTACGGCGTGGCTCTACCACTCAAACTGTTTGTAGAAACTTAACTATTGGGTTGCGGCAATACCTAAGTACCGACTTGTTTTAAATAGGCTTGTTAAATGACTGTATTTCTTTATATTACTGCCCATAAACAGACATAACACCGCACAAAACCTTGAATTGCAAAGCACTGCATGTCACTGGACTGCGTTTGTCACCCGGAGACATAAGATATTAAGTCCCATAATGCCCAGTAATTTCACTGGCTTCAATGTCCTACTGCTGTTTTACGGCAGAAGTAGACAAAGCGGTGGCACCCAGACGGCCTCTCGCATACGAGACCTACCACCTAGTAAATTAAATAAATAGTTATGTACCCTGAAGTATTCAACTAGCCTTCCGTCTCGGCACTAAGTGTCACTCCCCGCTAAGCTATAAATAAAATAAATACACCCAACATAGTCCAGACCCCACACTAGGTTAACCTGTATCGTGGGTATCAGGAACTATGAGGGACTTGCCAACCCACAACACTCAGAGCCGAAACAAATATTTGTGTATAACACAATATTTTTTCTGGGTGTGGGAATCGAACCCACGGCCTCAGGCTTCGCAGCCAGCTACTCGCCCACAGCGCCACGGAGGCTGTCAAATAATTTGTATATATGGTAAATAAAATAAAAATACTCTAACTTACTATTTAGGAAAGGCTTTTCGTCCTCTGTTTTGATTTCTTTCGCGTCGTGCTGAGTCCGCGAGCTCGTGACCGGCGTCTCCATGTAACTCTTGCAGTTTTCTGTTTCCAACTGTGAACAAAGTGATATAAAGTATTTTAACTCGGCTCCCTCGGTCTGTTTGCTATTTTCCATTGAGGAGTTTCCAGATTTCGTTCGTTCTCCAACAAAAATTGACTGGTAGAGCCACGCTGTTGACAATTTTGTCTACAGCATGAATGGGCTGGCTCGTCCAGGTCGTTATCGCTGTCTCACAGAAAACCGGCGTAAATTAGGAGCTTGCTGCTGCGTTGCGTACGGTGAATGTGATATCCGGATGCCCAAATCCCTTTCCCCTTTCCAATCCCTTAATCATCCCTTTACGGTCGGCAACGTTTCCATGATTCTTCTAGTATTATGGGCGTACATGGGCGGTGGAGATCACTTACCATCAGGTGACCCACTTGCTCGTTTAACATACTCTACTACAAAAAAATACTTTACATGACAAATTGTGACACGTATACATAATTAGGTAATGAAGTGATTTTTTTTTATTAATGTAATATTTAATACTATCCTAAGGTGTTTTAATTGCATAGGCAAGCAAATTAGTGGTTCACCTGATGGTGAGTAATGATGGGCGATGGATATATTGTAGTATTTCATATTGTAGTAGTTCAAGACACCGCCATCAAATCCTGTCCCTCCAAAGGTTGTCTGGAAGAGATCGCTCAGTGATAAGACCGCCCATTGTACTTCGCTATTGATTAAGTTATTGTATTTCTTGTTAATGTTCTATTTTTATAGTGTACTAGGGGCTTTGTCCATGTTTTTCCACAAAACATAAAATAAACAAAAAACTTAAAGTCTGACGAATATGAGACATATCTTACTTTCTTCCCCACATTTTTCTGCATCGATTGGTATCGGGCTCGATCCCATACCCCCAGCGGCTTCGGAGGAGATAGCGTGACAAGCTTTTGGCAGCGGCGGCGGCGCCAGTTACTTTTGTTTAGAATAGAGAGACAATAAAGTGTTATCTATATATCTATCTATATTGCAGGTGGCTTACATGCTCGTTTGCTTAAAATAACAATCGAATCATTTCTACTATTGTAATCGAATCGAAATGAAACACACACAATGGATGATCGCAATCAGACGTTCTAAATGCGAGCGTCTCGCGTCGTGTCGCCAGTGTCGCGGGCTTAAACGATCATTAATATGTGTCCCGTGATTATTTATTGCAACATGCGCCCTCGCATCGGAATAGAATCCTAAGAACATGTTTAATTACATTATACGATTGGTTTTTGTTTCCGACAAATTAAATAAATAAATAAATACACCCAACAGTCACACACATAGTCCTGACCCCACACTAGGTAAACCTGTATAGTGGATATTAGGAGCCACAAGGGGCTTGCCAACCCACAACACCCAGACCCGAAACAATTATTTGTGGATCGCACAAACATTTGTCTCGGTGCGGGAATCGAACCCACGGCCTCTCGTTTCGCAGCCGGCTACTCGCCCGCAGCGCCACGGAGGCTGTAAAATAAACTAGCTTTCGCTCGCGGCTCCGCCCGCGTGAATAGACTGTTCCGAAATAAAAGGTAACTTATAACCGTCTCCAGGGTCCCATCAAAATTCATCAAAATCAGTGATTTAGGCGTGAAAGCGTAACAAACAAATAGATAAATTAATGTTTTTTCATAAAAAGTATCCTATGTCACTTCTTATACCTCCAAGAATATGTGTACAAAGTTTCATGATGATCAGTTAAGTAGTTTTCGCGTGAAAGCGTAACAAACAAACTTACATTCACATTTATAATATTAGTATGATAAGCAGACATCGATTTTAACAAATTTAGACGAGCTTGCTCGCCTTGTGTTAAGCGTCACGCCTGCCCATAAACAGACGAATATCTTTTTTATTAGCTTGAGTGACGAAACGAGCAGGTCGCTCGCCTGATGGTAAGCGCCACGCCTGCCCATAAACAGAAGCAACACCACACAGAACTTTGAATTACAAATCACTGCATGGCATTGGACTGCGCTCGTCACCCTGAGACATAAGATGTTAAGTCTCACAACGCCCAGTAATTTCACTGACTTCAATGCCCTTCAAACCGGAACACAACAGTGCTTACACACTGTTGCTTGGCGGCAGAAATATACAAAGCGGTGGTTCCAACGCAGACGGCCTTTCGCATACGAGGGACCTACCATCTATTATGTATGTATCCCGAACATAAGATTAAGGTTAAGTCTCATAATGTCCAGCAATATCGCTGGCTTTAATGCCTTTCAATCGGGAATATAACACACTGCGCCTTAGCGACAGAAATAGACAAATCGGTATTTACCCAGACGGCCTCTCGCATATGAGGGCCTCTTGTTTTATAGAAAGATAGAATAATTTGTGTATGTGTGCAGTTTGTAAATATGTCATTTTGTTTGGTAGTGACGCGCTACCTGTTGTCCTATACATAGTTGTTATAGCATAGCCTAGCAAACGATCAATTGGGTCACCAGATGGTAAGAGATCTCCACCGTCCATGTACGCCTACAATACAAGAAGAATCATGGTCACTTTGCCGACCTTAAAGGAAAGAGATAATTAAGAGAAGGAGAGGGAGATTTGGGCCTCCGACTATCTCATTCACTGTACGAAATGCCGCAGCAAGTAATTTACGTCGGTTTTCCGAGATAGTGGTAACGACCCGGTCAAGCCGGCTCTTTCATGCTGTACGCAAAACTGTCTACATTGTGGGATGAATCGAAGCTCGGCGAAATATGGGAGTACTGGTTACATCTCTGCATACCCCTTCGGGGATTACTGGCGTGAATTATGTTTATATTATTATATTCTAAGTGCTTGACCTAAAAATAAAGCTAAACATTTAATTACACCATTCCTGTCCCGACGGTATCTCGGTTCGAATCCGTGCGGAGACGAAGCGTGACGGCGGCTCAGAAATAGCACGCGCACGCGCACAAACAATAAAACACATTTTAATATGAAACATGTTTTGGTTAAATGTATCTACAGACGCACAATTATGTTTCAAACTTTCAAGTAAATATGTTTAAGACAAGATAGGAGAAGGTTAAATAATAGAGTTGAGTGGTAGAGCCACGCTGTAGACACTTTTGTGTACAGCATGAATGGGCCGGCTAGTCCGGGTCCTTAACACTGTCTTACAGAAAACCGACGTAAAGTAGCAGCTTGCTGCTGTGTTTCGTACGGTGAGTGAGATATTCGGAGGCCCAAATTCTTCCCTTAGAAGGGTAGTTGTCAAACGACGGAAAGAGGATGCACAACATGGTTAGTTACGTCACAAGGCAGGTCTCGCCATTACGGTGCACGCGTGCGAGAAAGATATTGAGATTTTCCCACTACGCACCTACCATTACTTGTTCCATTATTTAAAACATGAACTGCGGCCTCATTTTTTACCCATTTTTTATTCTGTTTTCGCAAAACAGTGTCTTTTTCGTATTATTGTTGGTTGCATATAAAATGATGTATAAAATTAGACATACTATACATACATATACGCACTCGCGCCTGTAATCCCCGAAGGGGTAGGCAGAGGTGTAACCAGTACACCCACATTTCGCCGAGCGTATCTCCGTCCCACGATGTGATAGGGGGCGAGCCTATCGCCATACCGGGCACAAATTCCAGACTCCCGGCTGACACTGAGCATTTCGTATTAGAAAAACCCAATACCACTTTAGCCGACCCTGGGATCGAACCCGTGACCTCAGCGTTAGCCTCAATCGTAACGCGTACGCATTACAACTGCGCCACCGAGGCAGGCAGTCAGTTAGACATATCAAATACCCTATTAAAGTGTCAACATTCCTTACCGCTGCAGCAGCTCTTAACGCAGCTTGTAACCGTTCTATATGCTGTATGGCAGCTCTCAGTATCTCCAGCTTGGGCAGTCGTCCACTGCCAGCTCGCGCTCTTATTCTTAACTCTTCGAACGCTGCATTTACCTTAAAACAACCGGAATGTTATATTACTTTTATACGCCTACAATACCAAAAGAATGATGAGTGCGTCGCCAACCTTAAAGGAAAGGCATATATTAAAGGAATGGATTAATTAAGGGATTGGGAAGGGGAGGGGGATTGGGCCTCCGGATGTCTCACTCACCGTACGAAACGCAGCAGCATGCCGCGTAAATCTTCAAAGGGGTAGGCAGAGGTTAGGCGTCTTATACATTTTGCGAGCAGTAACTACCTATGTTCTAAGAGCCAAGCCATGTTAGGGCAGAAATAAAGGGTTTTTTATAATGACGAGACGAGCAGGTCGCTCGCCTTATGGTAAGCGCAACACGTACATACTCATAAACAGACGGAACACCACACAGAGCTCGAATTACATTAAATCACTGCATGACACTGGACTGCGCTCGTCACCCTGAGACACATAAGATGTTAAGTCTCATAATGGCCAGTAATTTCACTGGCTTCAATGTAATTCAAACCGAAACACAACAGCGCTTACACACTGTTGCTAGGCGGCAGAAATAGACAAAAGGGTGGTACCAAGCCAGACGGTCTCTCGCGTACATGGGACCTACTATCTTGTAAAATATTATTAAGGATATTTGGTCTGATCTTCCATTGAAAATCGTTTGTATGGTGGTAGAAAATGGCATATAGACGACGTCTGATACGCTTCTGTCATGGCTGGAACTGCCTCGGTGGCGCAGTTGTAATGCGTACGCGGTACGATTGCAGTGCCGAGGTCTCGGGTCCGATCCCCGGGTCGATTAAAGTGATATTGGGTTTTACTATGATGAAATGTTTAGTATCAACCCGGAGTCTGGAATTGTGCCTGATATGGCGATAGGGTCGCCTCTTATCACATCATGGGACGTAAATAAGCTCGGCGAAATGTGGGTGTACTAGTTACACCTCTGCCTTCCTCTTCGGGTAGTATATGTGTGAATACGTATGTATGTATGTATCGCTGGATCTTTGTGGGTGAACCTAATAAAATATTCCGTGATGAATAATATGTAGTAAACATTCGTGTTTCGTTGTCATTATTTTGATAAAAAATACCTACGATTCATTAGACATTTTTATTTCGCTATATTTTTTTCTAACTCCAACAAATATCGGTATGTACGTTCGAATAAATCATTAAAATTGCACAATACATAACAGTTTACCGCCATTTTTTTTATAATATACAATTAGTCAACGTATATTCGGTGTAAAGGAATTCTTCTCAAAGGTTTTTTAATGTTGTATGCTAGGAAAACGCACGTTTATTTTTTATCTGTGCATAAATCGAGTCAGTTGGGACGAACGATCCGAGACTAATAAGCTTGGACTAATTTTATACAAGAATTTAAAGCTGATGTCACATAAGATGGTATATGCGTGAATCAGGAAATGTTTCAAATCATATGGGAGTTTATGGATGACTCTTCGTAATAAAAGATGAGAAAAGATGTTTTGAAGTACCTATTCCGGATGGCTGTATACTTAGGCTGTATATAATCAGCACAGGGATGATGATGGGGCTTTAGTTTCGACATATTATCTTTGGTTTCGAGTAGTCAATGTCTTCAGAAATATTTGACTTGGCTAATAATTTAGATCAAATAAATACCTTCTTATCAAAGACTTTAAAATACCATAGACGGGCTGTTCAGAAGTTAAATTGTGTTGCATACGCGTCCGGCGAGGTGGGAATGACGTCTAAGGCGGAGCGAGAGGAATTGAGAGTAAGCGAGATGGCAATATTGAGACGGCTGTTTTGTTTGGTATTAGTTTTCATTCACAATAAATTAATTTTTCGATCAAAACCAAGAAATAATATAGTTACTTCTGTAAAATAACTTTAAATTGAATGAATAATATATGCACATAAATAATGGCAATGTTTAATGGGCCACAATAAACAATTTCGTGTTCGTTTATCGAATTTAACGGTCGCAGCTATTCAAACAACAACTACTCTTGTCGCTCTCTCGCGGGCGACTAAATGAGTTGCGGTCAATTGACCGTAACTAAGTGCGCAATTTCTTTGTACCGCACAGCTTGTCTAGTAGTATACATTAAAGTCTTTGCTTCTTAAAGATGATTTATATATCTATAGCCGTCTATCTTTAGGCTATAGAGCTATATATGCTATAGACAGATTTATTTACATCGCTACTAATAATCGATTTCGAAAAGGACGGAAACGGAAAAACATCATCGTTGCAGTTTAGTTTATACCATGTACCGAAAAAAGTCAAGTTTACCTAAAAACTCCGTAATTTTAATTTCCTTGTTGCTTGTGCACACCGCTTTAAAGCCATAAAAACTCTCGCGACATGTTCAAACATAACATTTGACAGATTTATGTCTCACAATCATAATATAACGGGCACTACAAAACGATACGAGTTAAAAATAAAACCAGCACTTAGTCCGACTTCTTTATGTGAAATTAAATTATCAGTTGTAAATTTTAATTTTATCGCCGATTCATGATGTTTTTTTAAACATTTTTTCTACGCCTATGTTTGTGTTTTGCGCCAATAAAAATGGCGCCTGAAAACCTTTCTGTCCCTGTCTGCAGCTATGATATTTAATTTAGAGCAGTTAGAAATATATATATTTTTTACCGCCAAAAAACGTAGGAGTATTTGTTTTTTTACAAATTGTTTCTTTACATTTTTAAATACCTATTCAATTATATTAAAAATACATTTAAAAATATATAAAATGTAGGCCTGGAACCTTCTCAAATGTTTGCCATCTCCAATAACACCACCTTCTGAATGTCGCTCTTGACCAACTGAAAGCCTCTGGAGATGTCAGCTGACGCTCTTTGGTATCAACCCATTAACAGTAACGAATCTCTGACTGAATAATTAATCTTCTTCTTCTGCCTCCCTTATCCCACTCGCAGTGGGTCGGCTCTACATGCCTTTTAACACATGTTACAGGAAAATTTGGCTTGTACTTTTTACGACCACGACGTCAAACCCTCTGGGGAGAACCCCTTAATAATTAACGTTATACATTTATATTAATTCTTTGTATCCAATTATTACCCACCGCTTTTCGCAGGTCGTCGTTCCACCTTGGAGTACTACTCTACGTTTGCCTAATCGCTGTCTCCACGCATGAATATGTATAATACCCCACCGATTATCGGTTCCTTTTGATATTTTGATTGTGGTTCTTCTCATAGCTTGCTAAAGATAGCTATGTCGACCACTTTGCATCTTTGTTAGAACACTTCTTTCAAATTCCGTCTTTTTGTCAGTTTGTCTTGCAAAGAGACTCCGAGCATAGGTCTTTCCATAGCTTGCTCAGCGACCTTTAATTTGTGGACTAGTCCTACCGTAAGTGTGCACGTCCTGGCACCGTAGGTCATCACGGGTTGGACGCACTGATTGAAAAATCAGATGGATACAAAGAGCCCAAGATCGAGTTCAATGGTGTGTATTAGGAGAGGCTTATATCCGGCAGTGCAGATATATAACGATGATACTGATAATGATGACATGATAGTAATGATATGATATGATATGATATTAAGCCTATTTATTATGTCAGTGACTCACAAAGCTGAAAAACATCTTTCTTTTATTTCAGCTAGAATATGAAAGATGTCTAATTTAAATTCACTATAAACACATTTTGTTTCTAAACGGAGTGATTTTTAAACAACTACAATTTTATAGTAAAGATTATACCTAGTCGCTTTAGTTTATATGAATCTAAACTGCGTGTGCAACTAACAGGCTGTCAGTTAATTTAGGATTAATTAACACTAGTGGTCGCGTAGCGGTCGTAATTCGAACTATTTTTTTAATTTTCGTCAGATTTGCCATTCAGATATTGTCAGTGTGAGCATAATTTTTTATTTAATTTAGATACATATTTGTTACAGATGATATATATAAATATCTATCTGCACTCCTCCTCCATATAAACTTTATCTATGCCAAATCTCACAATCCTCCTTGCGCGCAATATCATAAAAAGGTGTCCGAAGATTTCTCTTCACGTAGTAATACGGGTAACAGCTAGTATATCCTACATATATACATACGCACTGACGCCTTAACTCCCCGACAGGGTAGATGGAAGTGTACTACACCCACATTATTCCGAGCGTATCTCCGTCCCATGACATGATAGGGGCGTGCCTATCGCCATACCGGGCACAATTCCAGACTCCGGGTTGATACTAAGCATTTCGTAATATTAGTCAAACCCAATATCACTTTTACCCGACCCGGGCATAGAACCAGAGACCTCATAAGTCTCAGTCGTAACGCTTACGCATTACAACTGCGCCACCGAAGCACTCAATGAGGTTTGACATAAATAATGAAAAACCTTTTAAAACGTTATAAAGTTAACGCACAGTTATTTTTTCATCCATGCGAAGTAATACGTCCTGACATCTCTAGGGAGAAGGGCCCTTTAAAGAGCAATTAAAGAAAGTGACTTGTCAAGTCATTGTCAGATAGAAATAGCCTCGTCGTTACTTACATTCAATTTGGAGGTTAAGTATTGAATTTAAAATAACTCCTTCCCTAAGTTCTACTTAGGGATTTTTGGCGGGAATTCTGACAGTGCTGTCGATCTTCTATTTTAATTAATCCATAAACTAGTTTAAAGTACATACTTAGTGTATGTTGTATATAAAAAAAAACGTATAACAAACCATAGAAACCGACTTCGGTAGAATTTTATTTGACCTGTAGTGAGACAGGCACCGACTCTAAAGAGAATAGATAGAATTTGTTATATTTGACTTTTCAGTGTTTTTATTTTGAAGTCGGTTACTACTTATGTTTAAAATAAATAAAAAAACGCACCGAATTGAGAACCTCCTCCCTTTTTGCAGTCGGTTAAAAATTAGTGTGGATTTGTGCAATAAACATTGATTGTGATGTGATGGTGTATGGGATCATTAAAATTGGTGAATTTAGGTGATCTTTGACCAAGTGCATTGATCGATCTTGGTTGTTCAATCTACTTGGAGAAAATCGTCTATGAAGCATCGTACTGGAAGGAAATGACACCAAAACTCCAACAAGACTTTGAAATCGGCCACATCGGTGTTTCGCCGCTCTTGGAATACTTGAAAATATATTACATGTACTTGTCATTGGCCGTATGCATGGAATTGCGAAGCCATAATTAAACAAAAAGAAAAAAGTTCTATTTAATTTTAGAATAGTGATCCGCCCCGTTTTTGCACGGGTTAATTAAATTAAAGTTTGTGCGTTTGTTTGTTTATTTGGAATAGGAAACTGTTATTACTCCTGAGTGATGTGCAATTTTTCATAGCTTAAATAGCAAATACCTTTTTATCTTAGAAAAAACATTAATGGCGGCAAAGAGCATGGCGGTGCAGCCGCGAACAAAAGCTGATTTTAAATAATCCTGGTTAAGTCCCTGATATTTATAACCGAATTCAAAAAAATGAGGAGGTTCTCAATTCGGCGCGTTTTTTTGCTTTTTTAGTCTCCGTAACTTGGTTTCTTTAAATGATGAATAGTAAATCCAGTTTCTCTATACAAAACCTTAATAACGCCTTTATTCCTAAAGTGGTAGTGCTGTAAGCGGTGTTAGGGGTGGAGCAATTTGCAAATCACTAATATTCGAACACAAATCTAATTTTAGTAATAATTACCTAATTTTATTCATTTGTTTATCCGCAATTGCCAAATGTTTTATCTTTTTTCTGATATTTTGCTAAAGCTCTACGATTAAGGCATGTGGTAGAGCTTTAGCTAAGCCACTTGATTCTTGTGCTTTTGTTTAATTTTTTATATCTTCGATAAGTTAAGTGTATTAAACATGCATGAACTTTTACAAGATTTATAACAGCTTTTTCTATTTTCATGAACTCGTTAAAATATAAACAAAGTTTTTCGGAAATTTGAAAGAACAGTCGAATGGTAGCAAGTAACTGCTCATAAATCTATTTAGAATTTGTGAAATAATGGCGCGAGTAATCGCGATTTAATCTATTTATCCATCTATATCGAATGGTAAGTGGCCAACTTGTATAGTTTTTAAGCCGAAAGACTCCTACTTGGCCGGGGCTCGAGGCCGAGGTTTACATGCCTTCCGAAGCACGGAGACGCATTAGCACTCCCATCCGTAGATTGGCCGCGCCTAGGGTTGCTTAACTCGATAATCATATGAGCGCCTCCAATCAATACTCACTAAATCATTTACCTATAGTGTATTTAAAAATATAAATATTGGTGACTTCATATAAAATACAACCTTTTCGAATTCACGCTATAACGCACTTGGTACAGTACTTAGTAAGATTTAAGACAGGCGGTTCAGAAATCTTCGTGTCTTAAATTGCAATTTAAAAAGCCTACAACTATTAAACTCTACCTAGAGTTTAGACAAGGATCTAGCTTCTAGACTACAAAATTCGTTAAATATTTGTCATTGTCATCAAAATAGTAGAGAAAACTACAGACAGGGCTGTATAGACTTGATTCCTTCGCCCATTTGAAATAAATAAAAACAGAGTATTATTTTATTACCATCTCAGACAAATATATTTAACTCTTTAATCTCTTCTAAATTGAGAGATGTAAATAATCTGGGAAAGTGTGTGGTGTCACGTACGAGAGATTTTCGGGATTAGGCGTCGCAGCGAGCAGTTTACGAGATTTTATATTTATTGACACGGGATTTCAATGGCTGTGTCCTTTGTTAGGACTATTCTAAGATGTGTAACATTAATTTTATTTTGTTTATTGTCCTTAGGAAAGCTGCCGCAACGTTAGCCCAGCGGAGACTAAATGTCTTACTACAAAATGAAGTGTAACTTTAAACTGGGTTTTTATCTACTGGTCGCTATGGTAATTTGTTTATATAAGCCTAGTTTAAAGTTTGTTTACGTTTTGTAGTAAGACATCCTCGACGACGATTAGAAAAATATATGTCCCTTTTAAACCAATGGTCAGATATTCTTCAAATAGGAAGAACCATTTTGATTAAATTAACTTTCAAACTAAAAAACCGCATTCAAATTAATCCATTCCTTAGGTGCTACGATGCCACAGACACACACAGACTTTTTTGTCGGTGGTTAACAAAACAACATACGTATACGAACAAAATATTTTTAGACATGTAAAGTTGTGTTTTTAAAGTTAGTTAAATAAATAAATAAATTGACCAAGTATGATTTTTAATTAAGACAGCCATCGTGGCGCAGTGGGCAGTAGCCGGTTGCGAAGCGTGAGGCCGTGGGTTCGACTCCCACACCTAGACCAATGTTTGTCTGATCCACAAATATTTGTCTTGGGTCCTGGGTGATGTGGGACCGCAAGTCCCTCGTAGTTCCTGATACCCACGACACAGGTTAACCTAGTATGGGGTCAGGACTATGTGTGTGACTGTTGGGTGTATTATTTACTTAATTTTACTACTAAGGTAGTATTTCATTTTAAGGTTCATTACATAATTCATTGGGTTTATTAATTTAATCACGACTTAATAAACCAGAGACTTGTGTCGATTATTGATTAATTCTTTTGGTTCCAAGTTTTGCTAAGGTGATACTTATTAATAAAGTTGATTTGATTTGATTTGATTGTGGGCTCCTTTTCTCCGCACTTAGCCCGTTGAATGTCGGGCCATTGTGCGTTATATTAATAAAGTTAAGATCTATTCGTTTTGCCGGTTATGTCAAAAGGATGGTACATTTTGGCCGAGCACAGCAAACGAGCAGATAGGTCACCTGATGGTAAGTAATTTCTACCGCCCATGAACGCCCATAACACCAGGAGAATCATGGACGCGTTGCCGATTAGGTTTTCTGCGAGACAGAGATAGCAAACCAGTATAGCAGCCCTATAAACAAAATTGTTTACACGTGACTCTACCACTTTAAAAAAATATGCCATGCTTAAATCTCGGTCACAAATTGTGTTTCAAAGCGGGATGGTAGAGATTTCTGACAAACACAAGCAATTTACAACATTTGGAAATCAAAACTTTACACAATAGGTATTGAAGTTTGGACTGTAATAATGATTTCCAGTGAAACGATTTTAGCGGCTGAAAAGAATCATTCGAAACCGTTTGTGAATGTTCATGGGCGGTAGAGATCACTCACCAACAGGAATCCTTGTTCGTTTGGCTTCCTTTGCCTGAATAACAAAAATAACATAATGGGCACCGCCGTTTTTAATGGTCATAAATCTAGAATCAACTCTTAGGTACGTCGAAAATACGTTAAAGCCTCGGAAGGACCTACCTCTTTGGGTGCTACCATCAGAAGGATATATGTCCTTTCTTAAACGTGATGTAGAAAAATAATTCTATGGTAGGTAGCAACTTACTCTAAGATATAGGCTATAAGCTCTACTGCCTTTGCCAAAAAACAACTTACTTTCCTCAACCGCCGTCGCTCCCGCAGCGTCGCAGCCTTTCTCCTGTCAACAGCTGCTGTTTTCCGTTTGCAGGCTTTGCAAGCCCAGGCAAGGCAGCGCCTGCTAGGCCCCAAGACATGTTGCACATGTTCTTCCCGCTCTTTCACAAAACACTCATCACGTAATTCCGGTGCTGAATAAGAGATGGCGCTATTGCTCATTCTACGACTATATTCCGCGCCTCCACGACATAAACTGAACAGGGTGCGTTTCACGAAATATTCGGCTATTAATAAATGCTGTAAGATGCCAATTTATTAGAGTTTGTATTAAAATTGATGTCGGCCATATATTCCAGTTGTATTTGTAACGTTGAAAGCTGTGCGACATTTTTATACCGTCTCTTTAACGTTTTGTATATTGATTTTTAATGTGGGGTTTTATTTTTGGGTTTTTCGTTTTAATGATTTGGGATATGTAATGGATTTAGGATTTAGGTGGCGGTAGGTACTACCGCTTTGTCTATCTCTGCCGTCAAACAGAGCGTGTAAGCACTGTCGTGTTTCAGTCTGAAAAAAGAACCAAAAAAAAATCAAAACACTTTTTCTATACATCCATACATACCTGTATATATACTCAGGCCTGTTTCCCATTGGGGTAGGCAGAGTCAAAGGATTTCCACTTACTACGATCCTTGCACCCCTCTTTTGCTATGTGAATACATAATATTTTTCGACCTTAAAAACCTTTGTGTTTGGGTTTGAAGGCCATTGAAGCCAGTGAAATTAGTTAGCATTATAAGGCTTAACATCTTAAGTCTCCGGCTGATGAACGCAGTTCAGAACCATGCAGTGCTTTGTAATTTAAAGTTTTGTGTGGTGTGATTTCTGTTTATAGGCAGGCGTGGTGCTACTATCAGGCGAGATCTGTTCGTTCCGTCGTTCAGGCTAGTACGAAAAAACACAAATACCCCTATCAATAAATAATAAAACATAATAAATAATAATAATAAACAATCTCTACATACATACATATGCACTCAAGCCTGTATTCCCCGAAGGGGTAGGCAGAGGTGTAACAAGTATACCCACATTTCACCGAGCGTATCTCTGTCCCTTATGTGATAGAGGGCGAGCCTATCGTCATACCGGGCACAAATTCCAGACTCCGGGCTGATACTGAGCATTTCGTAATAGAAAAACCCAATACCACTTTACCCGACCCGGGGATCGAACCCGAGACCTCAGCGTTAGATTAATCGTAACGCGTACGCATTACAATAGTGCCACCGAGGCAGTAAACAATCTCTACCCGCGAAAATCTGAATCCGCACCTGTCATACATACAGAAGCGCGGTTCAAACAAAGATATTGGAACGGGCATGCCGAATGTATCAAAAATATACAATCTATTATTGATAGCCTCCGTGACGCAGCCGGCTGTGTAATGAGAGGCCGCGGGTTCTATTCCCGCACCGAGCAAAATGTTTGTGTCCACAAATATTCTTGATACCCACGAAACGAATCTCGTATCTTAATTTGGGATCAGGACTATAGACTTTTGGGTGTATTTATTTATTTATGGACAGCCTCCGTGGCGCAGTGGGCGAGTAGCCGGCTGCGAAGCGTGAGGCCGTGGGTTCGATTCCCGCACAGAGATAAAATGTTTGTGTGACCCACAAATAGGTCTAGGCGTTAATTCTAGGTCTAGGCGTTATCTCCACAGAGGGGAGACGGCCAGACGTAAAAACTGCAAGCCAAATCGTTTTTGTAACATGTGTTAAAAAGCATTCACCGACCCCACTGCGAGTGGGATAAGGGTACTTAGGTAGAATAAGAAAAAAGTAGTAATAATAATACAAACGAATAACAGGCTGAGCAGACCAGTCCACACAAGCAGCACCCATTCACGAGTATGACGCATGTGCCAGCCATCGGCCTCGTTGTATTAGACAGTAAACCTAGTACCTACCTACGAGTTACAAATACGTTCACATTTGTCGAATTCGTAAAAAAATACTATTGTCGAAGTGCCAAAATAGTAAAAAAGGAAAGAATCGCCCGAAAACTAATTTCGTATTCGACTAATATGAATTAAAATTTATAATACAATTTTAATTCATCATAGTTCCCACCAGAGGCTACTGATACTCGACTTATGGTCTATGACTTCCCTTTTTTCTATTTACAGATAGATTTGTTACTATCGATAGAGGTTTGACAGCTCTTCCATACAAAATGTGTCAAAAACTGCCAGTAAGTAATCTATCAGTAAACAGAAATATTGGGAACGGCCATTATGAAGAGAAACGGAAACTATCAAATTTTTTATTCGACTTTAAAAAAGAAGAAGTTTCTGGTGTCTTCGAGTTTTTTCTTTGTATGTAGTACATAGATTTCTACGCCAGTTGTAGACCGATTTTATTGAAAAAAATATTCGTTAGAGTTTAGCTGTGATGTGGTGGATAAAAACACTGAAAGGTCAATAATAACTTGACCGGCAGCGACACAGGCACCGACTCTAAAGATACCTATAGAAATTATTATTTTTGACTTATCAGTGTTTTTATTTTGATGCCGGTTTTTAAGTTTTTATAAAACTATCAAAACCTGTACTAGGGCTACAGAAAACTCTTGTTCACGAGACCGCGTCATAAAGTTTGTAAAAAGAATCGTATGAGACGGCCTCGTAAATATGTACAAATCTTCATCTAAATAGGGGTTTACAATAATAGACGAATCAAAGACATTTCACACTAACAAATAGAAAACGACATTTTACTTATGTTTTGGCAACATTGTAGTCACTATTAGCCATAAATATTTCTGATTTAGGATCGTTCCAGAGAATATGTCGCACTAAATATGTGTGCTCTCGTGGTTTATTTGCGCATATTTTATAATGATGCATAAAATAAGGGCCGCGGTGCATTACGGCGGATTTGACGAGATTCGGTTACAACTCCATACATACGCACTCACGCTTGTAATCCCCGAAGTGGTAGGCAGTGGTGTAAACAGTACACCCACATTTCGCCGAGCGTATCTCCGTCCCATGATGAGATAGGGGGCGAGCCTATCGCCATACCGGGCACAATTACAGACTCCGGGCTGATACTGAGCATTTCGCAATAGAAAACCCCCATAAGCTACGTGTGTATTCATTGTTAATTATCGCTTGCTTTAACTGTAAGGAAATATCCCAAGGAAACTTGCATACCTGTGAAGTTCTTCATAAGAATTTCGAAGGTATTTGAAGTCTGCCAACCAGCATTAGGCCAGCATGATGGACTAGAACCTAACACTTCTGATTCAATAGAGGAGGCCCAGCAGTGAGACATATAATCAGGACTAGTATTATTATATCCATGATGCTTATTGTGGATGTTCGTGGGCAGTGGACATTACCATCAGGTGACCCTCTTGCTCGATAGCCGGCCTATGCTATAAAAACCTTTCCTGCTAGGTGTGACACAGTGTCTCACTGTGTCACTCAGTCGGGAGGTCCGGGCCGCGCGCGCGCTCTGTTCTCAAAGAGCGAGACGGAGGGATGCTGTGGACAACAGAAGAAGATATGGAGTCGAATTATATACGATATTTTTGAAAAAATATTTTAGTGTTTTACTTGAATTTAGAGGTGCAATATTTTCTTAATTGGTTTATTAAACGATACAAAAAAGAGGTTCTCAATTCGTCTATATATTTTTTTATGTTGGTATGTTCACGCATAGCTTAACCTGTTTTTGAGTCGGTTTTATTTTTTGTTAAAATATTTTGTAGACAGTTTTAAACCTCAGTGAAAATGGTGTTAAATTTTCTTAGATACCAATAATTCATTCATCATGCCCGCACTTAAAAATTAAGTTGATACTTCGAGGTATATTAAATAAGTAGGTATGAAAACTAAATAATTAGGTAATTACTAGACGAAAGATACAAAGGCGCGAGATTAAATCTAGGTAATTGATGAAGTCTTTGTATATTTTAAGACTAAAATTTTATATATTCTGCATTATATCTAATATGTCTCTCACTCTGCTGATTAACGGACGAGACAATGGCGAAACTTGTTTCCCATTGTGGATTGTGACGGTCAGAAGGCGAGTCGCCACACATAATACCAAATCCATCGTCAAATCATCATGGGAAAGCGGACCCTGGCATAAGCCGGAATAACGTCAGGCAGAAACATAGAATGTTTTAAACAAATATTGAATATTTTTATTCTGAAAATAAATATTCACAGAATAGCGACTCCATCCCTTTACCCGTGTTTCAACACAACATCCCCGATGATTGGGGTGTGATCCGCTCGCAAGGACACTGGCGCCATTAAATTAACAATAAAACATTAATAGTGCAAACAAATCCGTACAGAACGCGTTGTATTCAATCGAAGTATATACCAAATATTTTCGCGAGCGTTCCGTAAAAAAATCCCGGTGATTTTCGACATTTTGTGCTCCTAACCATGTTCGAAGTGAGTAACGATTTTCTATAACACTTATTTATAAACCCACCGAAATGTTCTATTTTTAAATATTGATAATTCTTTTTATTATTTACATGTGCCCGTGCTGTGCACAGAACACTCTCGTGCTGTGTCAAGTGTGCTAATATTCTTTTTGCAAAAAAGTGATTTTAAAAACTTTTTATTATTTTGCTCCGACTTTTGTGCCAGTGTTAATATTGTTTTAAAACCTACTGATATTACGTACGTCTTGGTTGCTAATAAGCATTTTTATTCCAAATTCAAAAACGAAAAGCTAATTAAAAAAATATTTAAGTAATTTTGTTTCCTAAAATACGTCTTGCCTGCCAAAGGAATCATTTCTACAATGCATAAACACTTTTAGGACGTTATGCTGATAAGTTAAAAATCGCATGACCCAATTTTGAAAGATGACATTTACTTAATAGACATACGTGTGACCTAGGTCATAAGGATACCTAGCATCTAAGCACGTTAGTCGATCTATATCGAAGCTTTTAATATGTCGATACTCTAAAGAAATTTAGAATTATAAATATAAAATTCCATATTTGTGTTCAACAACAATTTAGATAGGTATGATATTAACACCACAGCTACCTAATTTTTAAGGTCAAGCCACTATCAAAAGCCTTGAGCGTGTTTTTTGTAGTTTTCAGGCATGCCGTCCGTTTACTAAAAGGTCGCTAAGTGAATGCACCAAATTTTGAGTAATGGTGAAAAACATGGCAACTAATGTTGTTAATATTAATTTTGATGCCTCGGTGGCTCAGTTGTAATACGTACGTGGTACGACTGCTGTGCTGAGGTCTCGGGTTCGATCCCCGGCTCGGGTAAACGTGATAAAACTAATTTATTCGGGTTTTGCCGCGGTTTAATTTTATCAAAATAAAATCCGTATATTTAAATTAGTTTTATTTCAAGAAATCTCTCGCTTGCGAGGTCGTGTCATATAATTAGACAGATGATAATCGTATGATACAGCCTTTAAAATCAGAGATTTCTGTCGATTTTCGCCTGTGTGGCACGATAAATTCTTACCGTGTAAATTGGGCTTTACACGTTGTCCAAGTTGGTCTTAAAAGCGATTTTTTTTAAAACAAAATATGTACATTAAATCAAATATCTAAAAAGAAAAATACGAATCTAATAAAACCAGCGATAGCTCAGGGAGGGTGGTACGGATTATCGAAATGAACTAGCCAGTTCGAAACCAGCCCCAAGAAAGTACACCTCAGACTTTAGTCGCGTGTGTATTCATTGTTAATTATCACTTGCTTTAATGGTGAAGGAAACAAGTATATGGTGAAGGCATATCTGACAAGTTCTCCAT
Source organism: Mimas tiliae (assembly GCA_905332985.1). NCBI lineage: Eukaryota > Metazoa > Arthropoda > Insecta > Lepidoptera > Sphingidae > Mimas > Mimas tiliae. Next base: position 4,583,846 of record HG995265.1, on the reverse strand, counting down.
AAGAATATCGAAGGTATGTGAAGTCTGCCAACCCGCATTAGGCCAGCGTGGTGGACTAATGCCTAACCCCTCTCATTCAGTAGAGGAGGTCCGTGCCCAGCAGTGGGACATGTATACATAATACAGGACTGATATTATTATTTTTCTACAGGTTGAAGAAATATCAGAATAAATGCATCGGAAATATCAAGACGCCATGGACTACGAAATGCGTATGTTTAACCAAAAAGCTGCCTGAGACAGGTGAATATAAAATATATAATAATTGCTTGCTATCTTTCAATACAAGCTTTAGAAATATAAGTGACGCTTCTATTATATACGCTCTTACATAGTGTATTAGTGTAAGTTTCTCAAGTAAGTGAATCTTTTGTAATTCTTTTGAGAAATAAAGTAATTCTAACCGTAATAAATAAATAAAACCCAACAGTCACATATATGGTATAGACCTGACCCCACAGTAAGATAGGAGTCTTGTGTCGTGGGTATCAGGAACTACGAGAGACCGTAAGGTCTCACAACACCCAGACCCGAAACAAATATTTGTATCACACTTGTGAATGTAAAACATTTGTCTCGATGCGGGGATCGAACCCACGGCCTCACGTTTCACATTCGACCACTCGCCCACTGCGCCACGGAGGCTGAAAGACATACAGACAGACACTTATTGTTATTTTACTACTTATTATAAATGTGAAAGTTTGGATGTTTGTGAGTTTGTGAATTTGAATGTTTGTTAGTCAATCACGCCTTAACAGCTGAACAGTTTTGGATGAAATTTGTCACACAGGTAGACAACGACCTGGACAATACGTTTTATTCTGGAAAAGACTATTCACGCGGGAAGAGGCAGTAAAGTTTAATTATAAAATATTAAATATGTAGGTTTTTTTTATTCATTTGAGTGACAATACGTGCAGGTCGCTCGCCTTTTAAGTGGTTGCCCTTTCTTAGTTTGTTGACTTCTTTCTGACCGACGCAACGTCAATTGGCAATGGAGAAACATGGTTCCCAAGTTGCAAGTTCTGGGGGTCAGAACTCAGACGGTGGGTCGCTCCACATAACACCAAATCCACCAAATCATGATCGGAAAGCGAACCCTGGCATTAAGCCGGGATAACGCCAGACAGAAAGAAAGAAAAGGAGGAGGTACCTAGTGTGTGCAGGTCATATGGCATATGATATAGTCTCACAATGCCCAGTTATTTCAGTGATATGACTGTCTTTCAAACTGTAACACAATAGTTCTTACCCACTGCTGCTTGGAGGCGGAAATACACAAAGCGGTATACCAATTCAGACGGCCTGGCGAATAAGAGGGGCCTAATCGTAAAAGTAAAGTTGCTGCTTTTGATATAGAAAAAGTGATGGTACCTGCCCACGAGAAACCTACCAGTATAGTAATCCATCTCTCTCTTTCCCAGTGATTCTGTGCGGCGTGCGAGCGAGAGGACAATGAGCGAGATGCACCCGTCAGTCAGGTGACGCTGCCGCCGCCACCCGGCCAACATGTCATGGGACTCGATAGAGTCGCGCGACTTCCTCGGGTATGGTGTTTTACTAATGTAATGGTGTGTTTCGTGTTATGGAGCCGTTCGCATGCGAACTGACAGGCTCCAGGCAGAATTCAACCTTATTGGCGTACAAATAAGGTTGCATTCTGCCTGTTTTTTTTGGAACTGCCTGCGAACGGCTCCGTAAGGCTCCGTAACCCGAAGGTTGTACAAAAAAAAACATAAAGGGTAACACATTTGATCTTAGATTGACCGAACTTTGATGAACTTGATGCAGTGGGCAAGTAGCTGGCTGTGAAGCGAAAGGCTCTGGGTTCGATTCCCGCACCGAGCCAGGATTTGTGTGATCCACAAATATTTGTTTCGGGTGTTTTCTCCCCAGATGAGTAGACGTGAGGCAGGCGGTTTGTAAAAACTACGAGCCAAATCATTCTGCACCATGTTGAAATAAAGCTAGTTTATACGGATTTTATCGCGGTTTAATTTTATTTTAGTCCCGACGTTTCGAAAGCTTTTCAGCCTTCGTGGTCACGGGAGAGACTGAGGTGTAGGTCGACTCGAAAAGTGAATGTTACATTCCCTACCTTCATTTTATATTATACATTTATTTTAATTATTTAAAAAGTTAGTTGACACTAGTCCGATCTACGCAGAAAGAGCTCACGGTGTCAATGTGTAATATTCGCGTAAACCTAAGAAATCACTCTGTAACATGTGTTAAGAAGAGAATAGTGATCTGAGGGGCTAGCACGGAAAACTATTGAAATCGTAATGTAAAGGTATCGAGGGCTCGATAGATAATTCCTTAAATATCATTAGTTTCTTTTACGTACGATAGAGGCGCTGTACTAAAATCTCATAGAAATTGTTGTCGATGACAGCTCGAATAACTTTTCGCAAGTTTCCGTGCTAGCCCCTCTGGTATAATTAAAGTTATGCTCCAGTACTGTATGATATTGTAGCGGGGTGCCGGCGCACCAGCTGTCGGCGACGAGGCTTCTCAGCTCACCGGACCCGACGCGACATCATCTCGATGAACAAGGTACGTAAAATAAAGCCGGCTCTCCTAGTACACATTTTCCTTACACACTACACAAAAAACAGACTGACTGCCTCGGTGGCGCAGTTGTAATGCGTACGCGTTACAATTGAGGCCAACGCTGAGGTCTCGGGTTCTATCCCCGGGTCGGGTAAAGTGATATTGGGTTTTTCTATTATGAAATGCTCAGTATGAGCCCGGAGTCTGGAATTTGTGCCCGGTATGGCGATAGGCTCGCCCCCTATCACATCGTGGGACGGAGATACGCTCGGCGAAATGTGGGTGTACTAGTTACACCTCTGCCTACCCCTTCGGGATTACAGGCGTGAGTGCGTATGACTACACAAGAGCATTTCGTAATAAAAAAACCCAATGTCACTTTTACCCGACCCGGGGATCGAACCCGATACCTTAGCGTCGGCCTCAGTCGTAACGCGCGTCATTACAACTGCGCCACAGGAGGCAGTCACCGAGGATTTTTATTTGATGTTTCATAAAACATCTGCTGTCAAAAAATGGCTTCACTCTTGCATGTGTTCCGTACGCCGCGACGCTTTTGATAGTTACTCCGCTCCCCTCCACCTGCCAGAGGCGAAATGTGTAGTTTTGTATTCCGTCAGGTATGGAAAGCAAAAACATTGATTCCATCTACACAAAAAAAAGTTTCGTCAACCAAACATGTCTAGCGAAACTGTGTTTTGTGTAGATGTTTTTGTGTAGTTTATGGATATATAGGTATACCTTTATAAAATGTATGTTGAGTTAGATTTATAGAGGTCCAAAGCCACTTTCGTTCCCAATATGTAACAATTCGTGGGCGGTGGAGATCTCTGAACATCAGGTTGCTTACGTTTGCTACGCCTTGCTATAAAAAAGTATTTTAATTTCAAGCATTCCTTTCAGAAGTATACCCGTTCTCGGAAGAGTACCCGGGGGGTCGAAATGGCGCGCTGCGGTGGGGGGCGCGGTTCGGCCCTGCACACCGGCCTCCCACCGCGGGCCTGCTCGACTGCTTCCGGGCCTGTCGCTCCAGGCTCGACCAGTATCTGGCTAGGAGGAAGGTAATTTCTAAATGAGCAGTTAGTTTCTGTCACAAAGAAAGTTGGTTTAATTGGCGGTAGAATTTAAAAAAGAAATAACAAACAAGTCAAGTGAATTACCCACGACACAAGCGTTACAGCTTAGTGTGGGGATCACGTCAACAACGATTTAATTTGTAGTTAGCATCTAAATACAGTGTTACTTAAAAATTGTAATTATGTTGAAGTATAGAAAATGTGTTATTACTACGCATTTGTAAGGCGACATTTTGTAACATTGTTCTTGTTTCAATAAAAAAATATTACCTAAAAACAAAGACTTTAATGTATACTACTAGACCGGTTGTCTAGTACATAGAAAGTGCGCACTTAGTTACGGTCAATTGACCGCAACTGATTTAGTCGACAGCGAGCGAGCGACAGGAACGGTTGTTGTCATTTGAGGCTATTCGAACGTTGAATTCGACAAAATAACAAGAGTTTGTTCATTGTGACCCTTAAAACGTTGCCAATAATTACGTGCATATATTTTAAGGTCCGGAACCTTAAAATTCGGGTTTGGAGTAACTGTAACACTAACCAAGTAAGATTAGACTAAGATATTTTTCTTTTCAGTTTTTTCGAGATGTCTTAATTTTGGATAACATTTCAAGAATTAATTTCACCGCCGACGAAAACTAAAACTTTGGATTTTATGGATATATTTATTTTCACCAATTTTTTTTAAATTTATTCCCTTTGTAATAAAAATCAAACTGATTCAAAAAATCTAAAAATAATATAGCTGATAATAACACACAATTATTGATTAATTAAATGCTGATACCAAGGTTTGAATATTAAAAAAAAACAGTTAATTTTTTAATATAATAAGCATGTATACAAAATTTTCAAATGCTTGAATAATATGTACCTTATTTGCTGATCTTACTCTACATTAAAAAAATCTATAGTTCCGACGTAATGTCTAGATCGAGCGCGGCGTCCGTCTGTACGGTCAGAACGAACAACGACAGGCCGTCAAGATCTGGCTTTCTGCCTTACGAGGCGTGAGGCATCGTAGCGACAAGTTTGCCTTACTAGGACATCTGTACCAGGCTTACATGGACTTCGGCAAGTACAGGTAATACTCACACTTGGTATAGATCCGCCTCGGCCTTACGAGGCGAAGCACAGATGAATTTGCCTTACTAGGACATCTGTACCAGGCTTAATTGGAAGGCTCAACATATGCTGTAGATCTGCTTCGGCCTTACGAGGTGAGGCAATGATGAGTTTGCCTTACCAGGACATCTGTACCAGGCTTACATGGACTTCGGCAAGTACAGGTAATACTAACACTTGGTATAGATCTACCTCGGCCTTACGAGGCGAGGCACATATGAGTTTGTCTTACTAGGACATCTGTACCAGGCTTACATGAACTTCGGCAAGTACAGGTAATATTAACACTTATTATAAACCTATCTCGGCCTTACGAGGCGAGGCACAGATGAGTTTTCCTTACCAGAACATCTGTACCAGGCTTACATGGACTTCGGTAAGTACAGGTAATACTAACACTTGGTAAAGATCTACCTCGGCCTTACGAGGCGAGGCAATGATGAACTTGCCTTACTAGGACATCTGTACCAGGCTTACATGAACTTCGGCAAGTACAATAGCCCTGTATTATATACGTCCCACTGCTGGGCACGGGCCTCCTCTTCTATATGAGAGGGGTTAGGCCATAGTCTACGCTAGCCTAATGCGGGTTGGCAGACTTCACATATTTTCAAAATTCTTTTGGAAAACTTCTCAGGTATGTAGGTTTCCTCACGATGATTCCTTCACTGTTAAAGCAAGTGATAATTAACAATTAATACATACGTAACTTAGAAAAGTCAGAAGTGTGTGCTCTTGGGGCTGGTTTCGAACCTGCGACTTTCGTCTCGACAGTCCATACCACTCCCCGCTGAGCTATCACTGCTTACAGGTAATACTAACACTTATTATAAATCTATCTCGTCCTTACAAGGTGAAGCATATATAAGTTTCTCTTTCTAGGACATCTGTAGCTGCCTTACATGGAAGGCTCAACATTTGCTGTAAATCTGCGTCGGCCTTACGAGGCGAGGCACAAATTAGTTTCTTCTGATATTGTAGCTTTAAAAATATGAATGAACCCTACCTCGAGGAATATTTATTTTCTTCAGGGAATCCCTGGAGTTCGCCAACCGGCAGCTAGGCATATCCGAGGAGTTGGACTCGGCGCCGATGCGTGCTGAAGCTTACTTGAACCTGGCACGAGCTCATCAGACTCTTGGAGGGCTGGACAGGTGATTTTTTATTTTTCTTTCTTTATCTCTATATATTATTACATTATTCGTGAAATTTAAAGATTCAAACACCATTTTAAAGCTTATGTTTGCTGCTGTTGATGAAAAATAGACAAATGTTTTAAATTTATAAGTAGGTTTAGCCCTCGCTTGACTGCCTCAGTGGTGCAGTTGTAATGCGTACGCGTTATGATCGAGGCCAACGCTGAGATCTCGGGTTCGATCCCCGAATCGGGTAAAGTGGTATTGGGTTTTTCTATTACAAAATGCTCAGTATCAGTCCGGAGTCTGGAGCTTGTGCCCGTTATAGCGATAGGCTCGCCCCCTATCACATCGTGAGACGGAGATACGCTCGGGGATTGCAGGCGTGAGTGCGCATGTATGAGGTTTAGCCCATCATTTAGCTAAAGATGAACAAATAACATTGTCATCTGTTGCAGTATAATTAACTAATTACTGAACACTATCGGTGTGGAGTATTCACAGGGTTATCTAGTTATTTTATATTGCTTTTTGATCGGTGGGTGTTTACTTTCCGATTTAATATTAACCCTGTTAATATATTCTCCCACAGCTGGGCTCGGGTTTCCTCTACTAACGAAGGTTCAGGCCTTAATCTACCACATTTGCCCAATAGTATCTACCCAGGCGAAAAAGTACCACCGCATTGTCTATTTTAGTGGTAGAGCCACGCTGTAGACAGTTTTGTCTACAGCACGAATGGGTCGGCTTGATCGGGTCGTTACCAATGTCTCACAAAAAACCGACGTAAAGTAGCGGCTTACTGCTAAGTTTTGTACTGTGAGAGATATTCGGAGGCCCGAACCCACTAAACTTTCTGTACCCTGAATGATCCCTTTCCTCTAATATCGGTAACATGCCCATGATCACAGTATTGTGGGAGTATATGGGTGGTGGAGAACCATCAGGTGACCCACTTGCTCGTCTGCCGGCCTATAAAAACATCTTCAACCTGCCCTTATCTCACTTACAGTGGGGTCGGGGCAATATGCTTTTTAACACATGTTGCAGTTTGGCTTGTAGTTTTTACATCCGGCCGCCTGCCTGACGTCAACCCCTGCATAATGATATATAAAAAAACAAGGGTTCTACCACATAGTGAACTACTGCTTTCCGACCTCAGGGCACTGTCATACGCTCGTCATGCTCTCTACAACGACTGCGGAGGTGGTTCTACAGCAGGCAGTGTACATCTAACAGTGGCCTCAGTCAGTCTGGAGCTAGGAGCCTTCTCTAAGGCGATGGATGGCTTCCAGAAGGCACTGGCTGTAGCACAAGCGCAGAATGACAACACGCTGTTGTTGCAAGTAAGTTGTAAGAAAAATTTTGTTTACGGCTCCGGACTTTTTTTTGTATAAATTAGAATTTGCCTGATAAAGCGATTTAAAGGATTGGTCATGGTCATTGGTCTTCGTGGATCAGCATTCCTTGATAATCATATTTTTTTTCTCTCCAGGTATACGCCGGTCTTTCGGAGCTCTGGCGTCGTCTTCGCGACGAGGAGCGAGCTGTAGGCTGTGCAGCTCGAGCCTGTGACCTAGGCAGAGGACCTAGATCCCTAGACCTGAATACTAGGCACCATCGCGCTGCCCTGCTGCAGATGGCGGCTGCTCTCCGTGCCAGGGGAGATTTGGGCGACGCTCATGATTACTGCAACGTAAGTACCATAGCATAGATGGCTCAGCGAGGAGTTGTATGGACTGCCGTGATGAGAGCAGGTTCAAAACAGGATTATAAGAATGTACCTCTGACTTTACTTCACCGTTAATTGCCGCTTGGTCGGTGAGGGAAACATCGTGGGAAAACCTACCTATGTGAGAGTAGTACAAATGTCTCAAGACAGAGTCTGTCTAAACAACCAAAACGGATTTGTTTATGAACTCCAGAACTTTCCAGAAGCCCAATATACCTTCCATTTGACAACCTCCGTGGCGCAGTGGGCGTGTAGCGGGCTGCGAAGCGAGAGGCCGTGGGTTCGATCCCCACACCGAGACAAATGTTTGTCTTATCCACAAATATTTATTTCGGGTCTGGGTTTTGTGGGTTGGCAAGTCCCTCGTAGTTCCTGATACCCACGATACAGGTTAACCTAGTGTGGGGTCTGAGGGGCTAGCACGGAAAACTATCGAAATCGTAATGTAAAGGTATCGAGGGCTCGATAGATAATTCCTTAAATATCATTGGTCTATATTCCATATATATTAGTTTCTTTTACGTACGATAGAGGCGCTGTACTAAAATCTCATAGAAATTGTTGTCGATGACAGCTCGAATAACTTTTCGCAAGTTTCCGTGCTGGCCCCTCAGGACTGTGTGTGTGACTGTTGGGTGTATTAAAAAAAAAACTGCATCACATTGTTGTGAATGGTCATGGGCTGTGGAGATCCATTACCATCAGGTGACTCACATGCTCGTCTGCTGGCATCCTACTTCTACTACTTTCTACCAATTCTTACTATTTCCACTAATATAAATGTTTATTTTATTTTTATTATTTAGGCTGGCAAACAAGCAAGTGGGTCACCTGATGGTAAGTGATCTCCATCGTCCATGCACGCTCACTATACAAAAATAATCATGGGCGCGTTGCCAACCTTATAGGAAAGGCTACTTATGCCTTAGGGATTGGGAAGGGGAGAGGGATTTGGGCCTCCGGATATCTCACTCTCCATACGAAACGCAGCAGCAATCAATTACTTTACGTCGGTTTTCTGTTAGTGGTAACGACCCGGTCGAGCCGGCCCATCTGTGCTGTAGACAAAACAGTCTACAGGGTGGCTCTACCATTAAGGAAAATGTATAAATGTATAATTTTAGATCTTTGAGGGTTTATCTGTTTGGTCATTTATTCAACCACACATTAACGGATGAACGGATTTGAATGAGGCACATGGGTAGACCATGACCCGATTTAAGGATATTGTGGTCTGTTATTTAGACTTGAAAGTCCTGTCGCAGCTCACAGGACGCACAGAAAAGTTCCCTGAAGAGTTATAGGTGTAATTGTACATAGTTTTAGATCTTGCTTTCTGCAGCGGGAGCTTACTGGAACTATTATCTGTTAACTATTATTACTGTTAACTATTATTACTATTAACTATTATTACTATTAACTATTATTACTATTAACTATTATTACTATTAACTATTATTACTATTAACTATTATTACTATTAACTATTATTACTATTAACTATTATTACTATTAACTATTATTACTATTAACTATTATTACTATTAACTATTATTACTATTAACTGTTATTACTATTATTACTATTAACTATAAGACGGATTCGTCGTGGAGGCCATCATTAGTTCATATATGCTATAAAAATGTAATGTTCGTCCCTTCATCACGCGCCTCCCTAATTCCAGGAGGCACTACGTTTGGCAGCGGTGGCTGGTGATCAGGGATGCTATGCTCGTGCAGTACGGATCGCAGGCGATGTGTACAGACGGAAGTGTGACATCGGAAAGGCACTTAGGTATTTATACAAAGTGTTACAGAATGGTGTGGTCATATTTAAGGATCGTTACATACACCTGACAGTGAGTGTTTATACAACGTGTTACAGAAAGGTGTGGGCATATTTAAGGATCGTTACATACACCTGCCAATTAATTTATGTAACGGATCTTATAGGAATCTAGACATCCTAAAATGTCACGCTATTTTTAATCATTCGATCGACAAGATCGATGTCATCGCTATAAATTGACGGAAGTGCGTGAGCGACAAGAATGCTGGAGTGAGACAAAAGCTCGGCTATTTATCATTTAGTGTTGTCCAAAGTTGAAAGTCGAATATCGCCATGTTCGATAAAAAATTAAATGTTTTATTTATATTCTAGCAATACCTAAACATAAGCACCGATTTGAATAAGTTTTTTGTATGAAAATTGTATTAATCGAGATGTTTTTTAACAAGTTATGTATAAAAAAATCTGTTCAGCTGTTTAAAAGTTACAGTTTTTTTTTTCATATTCGATCACGTTCATAGTAACTCTTATGTAATACAAAAAGAATCATCAAAATCAGTCCACATTTGATGGAATTATACATGAAAATACGTAAAAAATATATAATTTACAACATCCTGTTTATTTGAAGTCGGTTAAAAATGTTTTTTTATGGCATAGGTCAGCAAAAGTGCCGTTGGGTGACCTTATGGTAAATGATCTCCAACGCCACCGCCCATGTACGCCCATAATACCAAAAGAATTATGGGCGCGTTGCCGACCTTAAAGGAAAGGGATAATTAAGGGATTGTGAAGGGGAGGGGCATTTGGGCCTTTGGATATCTCACTCACCCTACGTAGCGCAGCAGCAAGCAACTACTTTACGTCGGTTTTCTGTGTGTCAGTGGTAACGACCCGGTCAAACCAGCCCATTCATGCTGTAAAAAAGTGTCGACAGCGTGGCTCTACCACTCAAAAACTATGGAACTTTCCAGACATTACGAAGTGGCAATGGGAGCAGGCCAGGCCCTGGGCGACAGACTCGCCCAGATGGAGGCGATGGACGGCGCCGCGCGGTGTCTCGAGGCTCTCCGGCTGCAGGGCAGGATCTGCAACTGCAGACCCTTGGAGTTCAACACCAGGCTGCTGGAGGTGGCCACGTCTGTTGGTGCTAAGGTGAGGATCTGGGGGGTTTTTACTCTGGCAATTACGTATAATTAATTAGTTTTCGTGTTGCATAATAAAAGCTATTACATACTTTGACATCCTCCGTGGCACTGTGGGCGAGTAGCCGGCTGCGAAGCGAGAGGCCGTGGCTTCGATTCTCACACAAATATTTGACTAATCCACACATATTTCTTTCGGGTCTGGGCGTTGTGGGTTGGCAAGTCCCTCGTAGTTCCTGATACCCACGATACAGGTTAACCTAGTGTGGGGTCAGGACTATGTGTGTGACTATTGGGTGTATTATTATTATTTTGTTTTTAAGTAAATTTTTCTCAGGGTTATTACCTGAGGTATTTTTGAAATCGCACGGGTACAAACCAAAGTGCGACTTTAAGTGGTTTTTTTTTTGTTTGTTTGGTTTGGGCTTTCGGATATCTCACTCACCGTACGAAACGCAGCAACAAGCTGCTACTTTACGCCGGTTTTCTGACAAAAGTGTCTACAGCGTGGATCTACCACTCATAGAATAATTATATATTATGATTCGTCTGCGTAGTTGTCATATTACTATTTTCTGAGTCGAGCTGTAAAAAAATCCTAACTATTGGTATTATTGTGTAGATGTTAGTCCGTCGCGTGCGACTCCGGCTGGCCGACATCTACGTGGCGCTGGGCGACGAGGGCGCGGCGACGCGGCTGCGGCGGGCGGCGGCGGCGTGGAGCGCGCCGGGCTGCGCGGTGTGTCGCGAGCCGCTGGCCGCGCGCGCCGAGCCGCTCGCCGCGCTGCCCTGCGCGCACATAGTGCATCATGCGTCAGTATCTCACATCATAATATTATCTTCTTCTTCTTATAGAATGGTTAGTGGCCAACCTAGTGTCAGAGTTTTTCAAGCCAGGCCTCCGACTTGGCTTAACGACTACTGTCAGTTGATAACAGCCGGGACCGACATTTTACGTGCCCACTGAAGCACGGAGACGCTCAGTTGAAATACCACTAAACGGTCACCCATCCATAGACTGACCGCACCAAGGGTTGCTTAACTCGCTTATCGTTAACTGATTAGTGAGTGCAACTAGCTATGAGCGCCTCAATATTATTGTCCACCAGGATCGACAGTGCCACGCATTTTTGTTGACACCGAACATTGAAGCTCGGCGAGTCTCTGGAAATGCTAAATTGTATTTGTCCCGCAACGAAATTAATCAAATATAAATTTAAAGGGGAGTTGGAAATATTAATTATTGTAATTAATTAAATGTCGATCCTGGTGCACAGGAGTTACAGTGGCGCGTGTGTGGGCGGGATAGTCTCGTATCATAATATTATACAACTAGATTTTGCTCGCGGCTCCGTCCGCGTGAATGTCATTTTCCGGGATAAAAAAGTACCTAAGTAGCCTAAGATACTCCTTATTATCAGCTATCTGCCAGTGAAAGTCCCGTCACAATCGGTACAGCTATTCCTGAGGTTATACGGAACAAACAGATTACTATCAAACTTGTTGCCTATTCTGTAATAATAAATTTAAAAAAAAACTTGTCAGTTGCATGCCGGAGTCATGGTCGCGCCGTTCGACGCGCAGCACGGCGGGCGGCGTGGACTGCGCCGAGTGCGCCTCGCCCCGCGCCCCCCGCGCACCCCCGCCGGCGCCCCCCGCGCCGCCGCCACCGCGCACGCTACACACGCAGGTACATACTCACGCCTGTCATCACAGCAGGGATAGGCAGAGGTGTAACCAATATACACGTACCGCCGAGCGTGTCTCCGTCCCATTATGCGATAGGGGCAGCCCCGGATCTACGATTTTTTTGCGGAAACATGACAGTGGCGCCCCTCTGTCCAGCGTTTACGCCTGTAATCACAGAAGGGGTAGGCAGAGGTGTAAACAGTACACACACATACAGCCGAGCGTGTCTCCATCCCATGATGTGATAGGGACAGCCCTGGATCTACAATTTTATTGAACCGGGGCAGAAACTCGATAGTGGCGCCCCTCTCTCCAGCGTTTAAGATAAATTACTTTGAAAAAACTAAAAGAAAAGACTAAAATCATGCATAAAGGGCCGGTTTTTCTTACAAGACGACGGTAAGCCAACCAGGCTTCCGTATACCAGTCGCTTTGTGGAGCAAGTTTTTATTTTAAATCATTTTGATTATGATTTTGGCGCCCCCTGAAACTGTCGCCCGGGGCGAGTGCCCCGGTTTGGCCCCCTAGGCCCGAGCCTAACTAAATGTAATAGGATTTTTAGCTGTTGATGCATTACAATGCATTGAGGTAATGAATTAGCTTTATCAATGTTCATAGAACTTTACCCTTATAAGTAACGCCCGTCTCAATATTAAATTCCAATAAATATAGGAGAAATCGACGGTACATTAAGCCCCTTTTTATTTTTCTTGAACACCTTTTTTACTTTGCTTTAACCTGTAAATATTGTAAACCAATGATAAAGTTACTGCTAAGACACTCCTACATAATAGTAGAATAAAACTGTCGCCTACATTTTCTTATCCTTTCTCCGTTTGACACTGGACTGATTTTGTATTTTGTTTCCAGGACTTTCCATTCGGTACGCCACCAACTCTCCGGGAGTCAGATCTGAACTCCGTACTGTCAGACCACAGCAGTCACCAGGCGACATCTAGCGTTTAATTCATTACACACACGTACACACATGGACCTACTCCATTAGGAGGTATTTAGGTTATAAAATGTATTGTATAAATTTTTTTTATAGTATAGGCCGGCAAACGAGCATGTGGGTTACCTGATGGTAAGCAATCTCCACCGCCCACAATACAAAAGAATTATGGGTGCGTTGCCGATCAAAGGAAAGGGATACTAAGGGGTTGGGAAGGGGAGGGGGATTTGGGCCTCCGAACAGAGGCCAACAAATACAAGACAACAAAATACAAATTATATGGTGTAGTGTATCATGTGCTGGAATAAATAATACATTTTATATACATACATACATACGCACTCACGCCTGTAATCCCCGATAGCTTGCTTCCGTCCCATGATGTGATAGGGGGCGCGCCTATCGCCATACCAGGCACAATTGCCTACGTGTAGATTTCTCAATATGGACCTACGTGTAGATTTCTGTGTACATGATTGGTCTGTTTATATTTAGCGCCAAAAAGTGACCAATGACGCATACAGAAATCGCCATTATGCGTTCACGCTCACTGTGAAGTCTTATAGAACTCATATAATTTCTTTGATAAGTCCCATATCGTCGCTTAGCTAAAAATACCGCGTAAGTCGAAAATTGTTCATGTGATATTGTCATTGGATAAATTGTTTTTGCCGCGTATCCAATAAATTTACACAAAAATTTAATTCAACAATACAAAGCACGGTATTCAAACAGTTCTGTCACCGCGCAACTCATTGCTTACATCACACATGTTCATAAAAACATATTCAGTTTTATGTCTCTCCTGAAAACTAAGCGAATTTAACTTGCGCGGTGTTGTTAGCTAAGCGACGATATGGTATAAATTAATAACTAATATGTTTTATTCATTTGCATTTTTTGACATCACAACTGATATTAATCATGACATTTAATTAGACATTATATTAAGAGTGGTAGAGCCACGCTGTAGACACTTCTCTACAGCATGTATGGGCCGGCTCGTCCGGGTCATTACCACTGTCAGAAAACCGGCGTAAAGCAGCAGTTTTCTGCTGCGTTTCGTACGGTGAGTGAGATATCCGGAGCCCAAACCCCCTCCCCTTCCCACTCCCTTAATTATCCCTTTCCTTGAAGGGGTCGGCACCTTAATTATCCCTTTCCTTGAAGGTCCGCATCGCACCCATGATTCTTTTGATATTGTGGGTGTACATGGGCGGTGGCGATCACTTACCATCAGGTGACCCGGTTGCTCGTTTGCCGGCCTATGTCATAAAAAAAAACAACAAATTTGATTACCTTTACCATATTGATTAATTTTTGGCAGGTCTATGTTAAGTTGCTATAGAAGATAATGATTGTATCTAAGAATTTCAAAGACCATATTTTGGCCAGGGGTCAACAGTTACACCATCATTAATATTGATTGATATTCTTATTAATATAACTATTCTTTGACCTGCCCTTATCCCACTCGCTGTGGGATCAGCGCAACACGCTTTTAAACACATGTTACAGAAAGATTTGGCTTGTAGTTTTTACGACCGGCCGCCTGCCTGATGTCAACCCCTCTGGGGAGAAAATACCCACACCCAAAACGTTTTGTGGATTACACAAACATTTGTGTTGGTGCGGGAACCGAACCCGCGGCCTCTCGCTTCACAGCTGACTACTCCCCACTGCGCCACGGAGGCTGCTTACTACTAACATAGACAAATAGAAAAGCATGTATCTATGCCACTAATAATGATAATTACTAATAATAAATGATACAAAATTATTTTTCTTTTACAGGAGCAGCTCCCAAAAAATATCTGACGATAAATTAAGTTATGAAGGTCAGTGGGCGTTATTTTTAGCTAGAATTTGAATTATAATTGAAGGAAGGAAATCATGTTGAGGATATGACAGGTTTTTTAAAAATGTGGACTGTGGGACACAGGTTTTTTTAATCATGCATACATCTTGGTGAATGCTTATTTTCTTGGTAGGGATTACTGAGATATTGATATATATGTGTAAATAAATTGTGTAGAAATCAAGTGTTTAAATGAATAATTTTTTATCTGTTTCGTTATGATTACTTTAGCAAAGATTTAATTGTAAAGTTTTTAAGGTAAGTATTTGCTTCTATATTAATGGATTGATGTCCGTTTTCACCGTCCATCCCTAAGTTTGTGAGCCCCTAAGTCATTTTAAGTGTTAATTTTGTTTTCACCATCACTTAAGGGAAACCTATATTTCTAAGGTGTCCCTAAACTACGTGAAAAAGGGATAGATTTAAGGAGTTCCTTAGGTTAAGGGACCCTTAGTTAGGAAGTGTTTGAGGGTACGTTGGTGTAAACGGGCATTAGTTTCTTTGAACTTTTAAAAGAAAGATGGCTGGTATCTTTCATATTTATTCCCTTTAAAAGTATATTTTCTTATTAATTTAACCTTGACATTATATATGACTTTGCATTTGCATTAAATAAAAATATTGCATTCCATTATACAAGATGTATTCGTGGAGAAAATATGGCACGAAAATATCGATGTAAGCGAAAATTTATCATTTTGATGCAATAATATGTGTGTATAATTGTTGAATTGTGGAAAAAATATTTTATTTTTAATTGATAATTGTCTTAATTAATAATATTTGTAAATGTATACAATGGATGGATTTTTGTATGTGACTTAACTGAGGGGAGTGATTGCCAATGAAACGGTGGCGTCCTTGATGAGGACTACATTTAGTTAACATCAACGTTGTACCTTACTTTGACACCTTGCTAAGATATACCCATGCATTTTTTGTAGCAAAGTTTTTGTAGTTAGTGGGTCACCTGTCGGTAAGTAATCTCCACCGCCCATATACACTTACAATAACAGAATAATCATGGGTAAGTTGCCTTCATTTACGAACAGGGATGAAGATAATTTCGAGCTGACATGGTTGCCAATTAACGGCGGTTTTTTTGTGAGATATTCGTACTATCGTGGTTGAAACGGTCTATTCTGTTATAGACAAAAAGTCTACAACATGGTTCTGTCATTTTACGATCTAGTCCATTAATTCCCAAAATGGTCCAGGTGGACTCCATGGGAGACTCGACGGAGGTCCATAATTAGATCTAATCTCCACATTTTTTGTCGAGTTTTGGGAATATGGTAGAAATATAGCTGCAGGGGGTCCACCGGAACCAGCTAAATTTTGAAAGTGGTCTATGAGAAAAAAGTTTGGGTGCGTTGCCGACCTTAAAGAAAAGGGATAATTAAGGAATTGGGGAGGGGGTTTGGGCCTCCGGATATCTCACTCACCGTACGAAACGCAGCAGCAAGCTGCTACTTTACTTTATTAATCACTCGTTTATTACGATCGATAAGATCGACCACATCCCTATAAATAAGTGAATAGGCTAGTTGACTAGATTTTTTTTATTATTTAAATCAATAAGTTACGGTACTCAAAATCTATTGCAGAAAGAATTTTATAAATCGGACCAAAAATAAATAAGTTAGAAGTCATTCAAATCCTGTAGAAGGGGTAATTGTCAAATGACAGACGGTACAACCTTTGACGTCACTGTGTAAAATGTTCATTATGGTGCACGCGTGCAAGCGAGATAGTGAGATATCCCTACTACGCACCCACTTTTCCTCTTACCAACATTTAAAGTCATTACTGTGGGCACATTTCTGAACCAATTTTGATTGTGTTTTAATAAAAGAGTTTCTTTTGCGTATCATTTCCTGTTGATTATAAAATAATGTATAAAATTCAATATAGGAAACTACCCTATTGCATGAGCAAGAATAACAATGCTAGAGAGGAACAAAAGCTCAACTGTTATCATTTAGTGTTGTCTAAAGTTGCAAGTCAAATATCGACATGTTACTCTTTCAATAAAAAAGGAAATACTTAATTTATGTGTTAGCAATGTAATCACATTTGTTACTACGGGTAGTGAAATACTTATATCGTACACTATACGTTGCTTAAATTTGACCACACCTTTCTGTAACAAGTTGTATAATACTTATATCGTACACTATACGTTGCTTAAATTTGACCACACTTTTCTGTAACACATTGTATAAGCAGATAATACTGTACATGCAGATTAAGAAGGCAATTACTCCTCATAAGAAGCGATGGAAAAAATGTCCATATCCTTTAAAAATCTATTGAAAGTAGGATGTGGTCGCTCGGTACGCAATATTAGTTATAATTACCGGCACGAATAGTGAGCACAAACGGACAGTAGTGATGGCAATTAAGAGTCCAATAGACGACGATACTCTACTGACGGACCAATCACGTGAAGAGTCGGCGCCCCGCGCTTCTTCATTCCGCCAATTAGAACTGCAGTGCAATGAAGTTTGTGTTCACGAATCATATTAGTACGTCTACAGGACTAGTCAATCTTTATCGTTGTTCTGAATTTAGTTCCTCGCGGCGTAGTAGTTAATGTTTTCATGATAATGAATGATGTTTCATGTTTAATGAGTGCATTAGTCTCTAGTTCTGTAACTACAGAACGTGTAGTGGCGAGTGAAGTGACTAGGTTTTACCTACAACTTTTTTATTATTATTATTATTATTATATTGAGTGACGAAACGAGCAGTTTACTCGCCTGATGATAAGCGCCACGCCTGCCCATTAACAGAAGCAACACCACACAGAACTTTAAATAACTGCATGACACTGGACTGCGCTCGTCACCCCTAGCCATAAGTTGTTATGTCTCATAATGCCCAGTAATTTCACTGGCTGCAATGTCCTTCAAACCGGAATACAACAGTGCTCACACACGGCTGCTTGGCGGCAGAAATAGACAAAGCGGTGGTACCAACCTAGACGGCCTCTCGCATACGAGGGACCTACCACCTTGTAAACTAGGATTTACAACTAGGTCGTCCGTTTCACGCTCGTCGTGTTTTACGCTTATTATTAGGTAATCAAAAGCAAGTTGATATGCCCATCTCCTTTTTTCTTTAATCGAAGGGGGCGCGTGACCAACATAAAAATTTCTTCCTCTTGGTCAAGCAGCGAAATTACCAAACAATCGCTCGGCACGTGCCACTCCATTGCCCCGTCCAATTTCTTTTCGCTACTTGCATCACATCCGCATAAGCTCCGTATTGATTATTGCAGATGCGGAATGGGATGCGGATGTGGATATCTTAATCAATGCGGAATTTCCGCAATTGCGGATGGGGGTGCAAATATTCGCAACACCCCTGGTCTGCAGTTTAATCCATATACTACTATTGTCTGCCGAGCGACCATACAATTCCTTTGAATATACGCTTTATCGGTGAAAATCTTTGATTTTGTACGAATTAAAATATATTACGGGTGGTGTATATAATATATGAGAAAAATACATATATTGTGATTTGTTTTGATGACTATATTGTAAGTATTACATATGCTTGTATCGTAAAATATGTTGCTACAAGTGTGGGCATTTGGGATTTAAGAGAATCAAAAAAATATATAAAAAAATGTTTTAAAAATGTGAACTGAATTGTTTAATTTGAAAAATGAAATCATATAAAAATATATTGTCATTAAATTATGAAATTGCCGAAAGGTATGCTAAAATTCCAATTGTCCACAGTGAATATTTAAATTTGTTGTAGTTTGTAGATAATATATCAGAATTTCACACAAAACTGTGGAAAAATAATATAAGTACCTATAATAATCTATGTTAAATCTGATATAAAACCATTTAAGTCCACTTTATAGATATATCATACTGCCAGATACGTTTCTATTGTCAATTAAGGTAAAAAATACACTATAATACATAACATATTGTGGTATTACGAATGTTTAATATTATTTCGCATTTTCCTCTCCGCGAAATACACGCGGAGTTGTACTTCCGCAAAATACCTACGGAAGTTCGTGTATATTTTGGTTCTATAAATTTTGTTTAGGTATTTTTTTTTATTTCTTTTTGTTACTTAAAATTTAAATTATAATGGAATTAAAATAATAACATTTTGCTTATTGATTTTTTTATAACAAAATATTCGTAAAACCATAAAATAAAACTTAAATATCAATGTTTAATCTCGCACTGGTTTGGCAAACGGCACAGCAGATGTTATAAAAGGGGGCAGTAAAAATATGGTTGAAATATTTATTTTACTTTGCTGTCGCAATATAGGTACCTACTTGAGAACGATTTGAGCTATAGAATAATAGTTTTTATTGTGCACTAGTTATAGATAAACACGGCTATAGACAAAAAGGAAAAAGACACACAATGTTATTATATTTATTTCTTCTTAAAATAAAAAATATATCAAGTAAATGTTATTGATTTAATTGAAAATGTTTGTAATAAAGAAATTATGGCAACAGTTATAAATAATATTATTTATAATAACCTTAAAATAGTGTGAATAAAATGGTAGGTAAATTTTCACTGCCCCCGTTCACTGAACCACTGTTACTGCGTTTAAATATATAAGTACTTATCCAGGTTTATCTAAATTCTACCTATTGTTCAAACACTTGAGATATTTATTTTCCATCTCAAAATACTATATTTGTTAGTAAAATCGTGTTACGGACATCTAATTCCAATTCATCTAGTTCCGATTCTTTTGAATCAGCGACCCGTCTTAGCAAACAGTGAACCTAATACTATTTTATGCGTTTAATAACTACTTTCATAATTTCTATTCTTATATTTGCAAATAATTTTAGAATGTATAAAAACCAGTGTATTGTAAAATAGTTCCATTTTGTTAAATATACCAACTGATTCCGATTCTGTTAGATGTCCGTCACGTCTTTATTGAACACAGAAATATATGCACCTGTACTTTTATACATTTCTAGGTTTAATATCTGGTCAACAGATTACTTTGCCTTCAGACTAATTCCTGTGGAGAAAGCGAGTGGCAGTTTAAACAATCTAGGAATCGATAAAAAAAATTATTATCATCATTATTTATATTTTTATGCTAAGTTAAAAAAGTTCCTATAATTGACAAGTTGTCTTATGTACCTATAGCAAATCGCTTTCAATCGTTTATGGATTATGAATATCTATATATATAAAAGTAATGGCTAAATTTGTTGCTAAGCACAATACTCGAGAACGGCTGGATCGATTTGGATAATTATTTTGTCTGTTTAAGGGGGACCCGGTAGGTGGCGCTGCAATCGGGCTTTAACAATCAATTACATGTTCCGGGTGAAACGACGTGGGACAGCTAGTCTTTAAATAAAGAATTCTTATAATATTGGTTTATGAAACCTAATGATAATTTGAGTTGATTCCAAATAATATTTCAACTAATTCTGACACTCGTTTTCTTTAGGTAATAAACAAACTATCGTCCTATTTGGTGTTATATTAAATATATTTTGCGGCTAGACAAACTGATTTAGACTAATATAAATGTAGATACCTCAATAGTTTGACACACTTAGATAGGGATATAAAAAATAAATTTTTAGTTAGAAAATCAACGTAAATACGTCTAAATAAGTTAGTCTAGCTCATTTATTATCGTGTAGTTTTTGTTACAATACCTACGTTAAAAGTTGCCTTAAATATTATTTGTACTTTATCCACACGATGTATTTTTCATGTATTTTGGATTTTTACCGACATTTTAATACCATGGTTGCAAATCAGAGCCTATAATATTTACGCGAATAAAACACGTTTTAAATATTTTAGCGTGTATAAACACTAGATTGGCTACGAAAAATCAATATAACTAAAATGATTAAATATAGGTAGCATCTAAACTCGTTGAAATCGTTTTAGTAGAATATAGCCGATCAGTCTCAAACATATTTAAATTTATTCTCATTCTATTCAAGGTCTTAAAATGTCGATATAAAATAAAAAATAAATGTTGAGAATAATATGTGTTAAAGTGAGTTTATTTCCAATAAATAAGGAATTGAAATAAGAATTGAAAAAAAAAAAAAAAAACAAATTAAATACCTATCCAATAAATTATTCATGTTTTCTCGTACGTTATTGTCACAAAAACTACAAAGGTCCAAAGTATATATATCAATTATATGTACCTGCACGATATATTATACTATTTATTTTAAACATTTACAGTTCCTTCCAAAAATATACTTACGTACCTACTTGTAATATTTTACGTGTATTTTTCGACATTTTGGAAACTATTTCGGGTTCTTGAAAAACAACGTGGTAGCAAAATGTCGGGAAACAGAAAAGTGTAACCAATGATTTTTTAATATAACATGAATATAAAATATCTAAAATGTATGTTATCAACAATTTATCATATATTTATTCAAGTAGGCGATTATACAGATGAACTTAGTATTGTATTTTGTAAACACAGCGTTTAAATAGATCACAAGACTGTAAAAAGTCATAGTATAAATCCAATAAGCGTTTCTAATTATTTTTTAATTGGAATACAGCAAACCGCTCTTGGAAGGGACTTAGGCTGAGCAATAACGATTTACCAAATTCAACCCGATTCAGACTAAGAATAAAAATCTATTTCTATAAAACTGTCAACAATTCTAAATCCTATCTTTATCACAAAAACCTAGTTAGTAGTTAGAATGCACAATCTTATTAGAACTGTGTGAAATCATTAGAAATTGTGGATGTCCGCCATATTGAGTTCTTTTTATAAAAAAATATTTTTCATAATCTGTGTGGCGTCCGTCGTCTATGGTTAGGACTATTTTTTAATTTAGTCTTTCGCTCATCTTTACCGTTTTTGGAGTCTTTTTTTTATTTTATTTGTCCGAATGAGACGGGCTTTTCGCCTGATGGTAAGCGCCACGCCTGACCATAAATAGAAGAAATAGAACACCCAGAACACGATAGGAAGCGTTAACCATCCCAAGACAAGATGTTAAGCCTCATATTGCACAGTAATTTCAATAATTAGTCTTTTGTTCTTTCTGCAACACCTGTTGCTTTAATAACAGAGGCCGGCATACGAGCTAGTGGGTCACCTAAGGGTAAGTGATCTCCATCGCTCATGAACATCCACAATACATGAAGAATCATGGACGCATCGCCGACTATAAAGGAAAGGGGTTGGGAAGGGGAGACGGATTTGGGCCTACGGATATCTCACTCACCGTACGAAACGCAACAGCAAGCTGATGCTTCACGTCGGTTTTCTGTAAGACAGTACAAACATCCGAGTCGAGTCGGCCCATTCAGTTCAGCCCAGACAGTTTTGTCTACAGCATGGCTCTACCACTCATATCGTACCTGCTCTAACCATCGAGTAGAAACGACTCATAACTAGAACGATTACTCTTATATGAATCTGCCAAAAATACGGCTCCACTTACCTACTTACACATACAAAGGTAATCACACGTAACACTCACACACGCAACAAAAATTAATGAACGTTCAAAATCAACTTTATCTCATAAAAGTTAATGTCTAAATATTACATTTCTAAATCGAGATACGACGTTCTGCACCGCGCAAAAAATTAGACTTACTAAGTGTCAACTAGAGATCATGAATAAATTTTTATGAATTGATGAATGAACGAGCTGCACATACTTTTATAGCCCCGCCCCCTATACCTATTTTCAATCGTTGCAATTCTACTACTGTTTCTGGCGAATATTCACAATTTTCGACTGAACATCAAAAATATATATATTTTTTCTTTATGTAGATATAACAATATATTATTATTGTCATGTGAAATAATTTATCAAAACGCAATAATAATTGTTAAAACTTATATAAACTCTAACTACTTATTTCTTTTTTATTGGCTGTGTCAGATTTATATCTTTTATTTCCACAATATCCGTGGTGTGGTGGCCGAGGAGCCGGCTGCGAAGCGAGAAGCCGTAGATTCAAATCCCGCACCGATACAAATGTTTGTTTCGTTTGGGTGTTGTGGGACCACAAGTCCCTCATAGTTCCTGATACCCACAGGTTAACCTAGTTTGGGATCAGTAGGCCTAGTATGAGTTAAAAATACGTTCACAGTTTTCGAATTCGTATAAAATTACTACCGTCGAAGTGTCAAACTAGTAATTCATACGGTAATAAAGAAAAGAATCGCTTGAAAACTATTTTCATATTCTATTATTATGAAATAAAATAAACCATATAATTAATTTTAATTCATCATAGTTCCCACTAGTGGCTACTAATATTTGACGTATTGAGAGGAAACGAAAACTTTCATTGTTTTACAAAACTATTAAAACTTGTACTAGGCCTACAGAACTATATGTATGACTATTGGGTGTATTTATTTATTTCTTTTAATAAGTATACTTTGAATATTATTTTTCATAACGCCTCAATATTTGCAATACTATAGTTTAGTAACTTATTGAATAGGTACAAAAGTTACATTGAAAAATGTTTGACGTAACGGTAGTTTAAAAATTATTTAATTCTTCTTCCCGATTCTGAAATACCATTTTAGTTTTATATCTACTTTCGGTAGTAACTTCTTTCTTCCACCTGCGCTTATCCCACTCGCAATGGGGTTGACGCAACGTGCTTTTAACACATGTTACAGAAAGATTTGGCTTGTAGTTTTTACGACCGGCCACCTGCCTGACGTCAACCCCTCTGGGTAGAAAACACCCAGACCCGAAACATATATTTATGGATTGAAAGAAAGAAAGAAATACACCCAACAGTCACACACATAGTCCTGACCCCACTCTAGGTAAGCCTGTATCGTGGGTATCAGGAACTACGAGGAACTTGCGGTCCCACAACACCCAGACCCGAAACAATTTTTTGTGGATCACATAAATATTTGTCTCGGTGCAGAAATCGAACCCGCGGCCTCTCGCTTCACAGCTGGCTACTCGCCCACTGCGCTACGGAGGCTTAATTAGTAATATCTATTACCTCTTGTATATTAATTTGTGTTTACAAAAGTATTCCAAAGTTTCCTTTTCTACTCTTTAAATCAAATCATATAAAAATTGCAGAAGGTTCAATAAAATACCAGTAAAGGCGTACATTAACATTGTTTTTTTTTTATCTGACAGCAAAATCTAAATAAATGTTATATATAAATAGGGTGACCACATTACACAAAATATATATAGGCTAATATAAAACAACTATTTAGAATCAAATGTTACTTACGCACAGATACCTACTACCTACCTACATTTTTTGTAAGCACATTGTTAGAGAAAAACATTGTATAAGTATTAATTGTTTTATTTTTAAATACGTTTGTAAGCAAAGGAAGTCGAAAGATAGCGAATATGTGGTCACCCTTATAAATAATATATTAATAAATACCTACCTAATACACAAGATATTCCCAAACGCAGAATATGTTTAATTGTTATAATATCATATGTTTAAATATTTAGATGTGCCCTAATTAAAGGTAGTGTAGAATTTATTATCTGATAATAAATATCTGCCAATGTGACGGGTTAGCCCTGTGTTGTGAGATCCAAAGCATCTGGTAATTGATACTTACATGAGACTCAATATCAGGACTATTGGGTATATGTCTTTTATTTTATTTCTATCGCATTTAGTTTTGACTCTTGGAACAGGATAAATGCATCCATTAGCTCCCTTTAACACTGAACTCTACTTTATACTTACAGATCAGTCCCCTTTAACCGCACTTGGGGGACAATACATTGGCAAGCCGATTGTATGGGCACATCTTAATATTAACATTATGTACTTGTGATCTCGGCGTTGTGTTAAACAATATAGGATAAAGTTGAAAATATGATTGTTCGTTATATTTTAAAGTTTTAATTGAAATATATATATTTCATTTGAATTAATAATTCGTTTTATTTCTCCTAATATTGAAATACTTATAAAAAAAACAGGGGGCAAGTTTCTATAAAATCTAGATTTCGGAGAAAAATTGGAATGGCGATTACTGTTCATACGGTAGGTATACATGTTTTCTGGAAGGCGGACACGTGGAAGTCCGTCGTCCGACAGTTGAGGCCTCGGGGTGACGCGCGCGGCGTTCCCGCACGAATCTCGTCTGAGCGGAGCAGAGGTGGGTGGATAACTCCCCCGTCACCCACTCACGGAGAGGCCCTCTATAAGGGCCGGCGCCGTCGGGGCCACGGAAGAGTACAAAAGCGTCCCCGCAGCCCTGACCGAACAAGCGCACCCGGAGGAACATCGTTGGGTTTTAATCCGTGGGAGTCGGACATAACCGCCCCGGCCAACCATGCAGTGAGGTAGTACCCATAAAGGGATTTCCCAACGTTAAAAAAAAAAGGTATACATGTTCTGTTCTTTTAATAATTTATTACTGCTGCATTATTTAAAATCCCACAGCTAGACACGGGCTACTAATATTAACTGGAGCTATGCTTTAGTCCACTGCGCTGGCCTTATGCAGGTACACTTTATATCCCTCGAAATTCTTATGAAGAATTGTTGTTATGCAGCATTGTCAGCATGTAACAAAAACCCTGTTGGCCCTTTTTGGATCGTGAAGATTGACGTAAAGTAAGCTCAATATGAATGGTTAAATAAAAAAAAAACAGAAGCGTGATATTATCCTTATTACGCTGGTAACTTAGAAAATGAACATAATTTAAAATGTTATTTACATCTGAATTTCTGTGTGTAGACGTTGCAACATGCTATCTCGCTCTGTCTGGCTCCAAGTCTGCAGAGGTAATCAGTCAAAATACGGTTCAAAAACAATAATTTAATTCAAGTTTAAAAAATAAATATGATTATTTTTATAGTCTTATTTTCGTATCAATATAGTTTTTATCCATATTTAATGGAAGGATCGAGCTGCAATTTTCAAAAAACCCAAAATTTAATTTAATTTCGTGGGCTAGTGGAGCAGGCTAACCATGAGTTGTTTCGGTAAAATCGCTAGCGACGTAAAATATTTGTATGACAAAATTTAGTTCCTCACGTATACGCTAGAGGCGCCACTGAGTTTTTCATTTATATTACGTCGTCGCTAGCGATTTTACCGAAACAAACTCATGGTTAGCCTGCTTATCTTCCACTTTAAATGGCTGATTTAGGTTTGAGTATTCGGGCGTAAATCTCTCTATTCTAAAAAAAGTAACTGCCGCGGCCGCTGCCGAAAGCTTGTCACGCTATCTCCTCCGAAACCGCTGGGGGTATGGGGTCGAGACCGATACCAATCGATGCAGAATAATGTGGGGAAGAAAGTAACATATGTCACATATTCGTCGGACTTTTAGTTTTTTTTTATATTTTATGTTTTGTGGAAAAACATGGGCAAAGCCCCTAGTGATGTAAATAAAAGACAATACACACGAGGGGGTAACGATATATTGAATACACAGTAAAACGGGCACAGATGCGCGCGCTTCGTACACACTTTTTACACAGACACACTGTTAATAAATGCCGTGACTCGCGCTGTTTCCAACGCCATCTGTGATTCTGATGCCGAACTTATAGATCGAACGGACCGGATTGAACTGGGGCAAAACTTTTTATATATTGACTCTGCGAGCAGATCGCTCGTCTTACTGCGTTATGCCTGTAAATAAACAGTCGCAACAACACACGGAACTTTGAATTACAAACTGCAATGCGCACAGTGTTCTAATACCTACGATGTTAAGCCTCATAATGCCCTATTAATTCTGTAAATACGGTGCCCGATATAACGCTGTACGTATATTCAATCGCAGGTCATGAAGTACAGCACAACCAAACGCCAATAAGGTGTTCTGAGAACCAGATGAAATACTCCTTCTACGGTCTTAGCATAAGCACCCCGAGATAATTTAGTAGTTTTGTCGTGAAACACCGGTTTTATTTATGTCTATATGTCCATCGATTCTTACTTTCAAGGTATTCAAGCCACGAGAAATTGTTGCTGTCTCGTTCTCCCCTATGTATTTTATTATCTGTTATGATACAAACGCAAAACTAGTTGAAATCGACAAAGTTTTCTTACTCACGCGCCATATATCTTGTGGACATATGCTAGGCGGCCTAGATGCTAAACGTAATGGCTGGAGAAAATTTTGTTGTTTCGCTTTCTCGTGCTATACATGTCTGACGAAGCTAACATACCCGTCCCGGTATTCACGCTATGAGCAGATATTATCGGCTCGTTCTCTCATGCCATTTTTATAACTCTATTACTCTCTCTCTCTCTCTCTCTCTCTCTCTCTCTCTATATATATATATATATGGTGGGCGCACTTTACTAGTCGATAACGACAAAAAAATCTCTGAACGCCATATATCTCGTAGGCTCATGCTAAGCGGGCTAGTTAACAATAGTAACAGTATATAAATGCGAACTATGTTTTAAAAACGTTTTTAACTTAAATATATCTAAAGTATAAGCGTTAGCTGCATTTCTTATTATATTATTTTATTTATTTAATTAGCCGAAAGATATAAATTAATTATTATGTTTTTTCTTCTATTGCTCTCTGTACAATATAGAAACATTGCTATTTAGTAAAATCCACTTTACACATACAATTGATCTATAAAAAATAAATAAATTCTCTTAAGATATGTAAAATTTTTGGTCAGTGGACACTTGTATACATTAAAAAAAAGAAAAAACTTATAATAAATACTGAAGTACACATATTTAATTTGCTGTTCTCCTACCTGTAGTCAGTTTTGCCCCACACTTATAAGTTTACAAGTCTTCAAATAATGAGAAATCATAAACAATTTGATCAAGTAATTGTTCAATTTTCAAATGCATTCAAAATCATATTAAAAATATGAAACATAGACTAGAAAAAACAATAGACACGACAGCTCAACGTTGTTAGCTATTCCATAAATAACTATTCGATAGTTAGCTATCGAATAGCTACTATAATTTCATAATTTGAGAAACTAAATATTTTTAAAAAGTTAACGCAAGTGGAGACCACTTACCATCAGATGACTCAAATGCTTGTTTGCCGATAAATGCTATAAAAGAAGCTACTAGATAGCTAACTACGCTATAGTTCGCTGTACAAATATTTTCCGGTCCAATTCGTTCTATACCCAATTTTTTTTATCATTTATCGACAGATAAATTAACATCAATAGATTTTATATTTGTTCGTTAATGGCTGCACGTATAAAAAAACATTTCATATAATATTGGCAAGTTTAAAAAAGGGCTTGTTTATATTATAACAGAAAGACTAAAGCGCTAGTTTTATGGTAACTAAAAAATCATAGTTTTTTTCATAATTTATTAGTTATTCATATTTTAAAAAAGTACTTTCTGATCAACTTAATTGTAGTAGACCGGCTGCGCGGTACATAGAAATCACGCCACAAAGTTTTTTTTTAATCCTGGCTCGGCAAAGTAACTAATAGTGTAGCGCAATCCATGAATACTGTCGACCAACGATAGACACTGTATCTATCGTAGATTGGCAGAATTATGCCGGCCTGCTTAATTGCTTCTTCACACTCCATTTAAAGGATCCCATGTTATAGAAAGGAGGAAACACGTGCGCCGAAGTGAAGGTCAATTGACCGTAACTCAATATTACCATCTCACTTACTCTTAACTAGAACACCTCTCCCGCTCCCTGTCTGTCAGCTGTCAAGCTCCCGCGTTTTGTGGCGCAATATTACTTCTAAACAGCCCGTCTAACATACACATAGAAAACTTTGTTAAAAACTGTATAATTCCATTTATGCTAGCCAAAAATACCTAGTTTACGATAAAACTATGGCTTTTAAAAGTAATTCTGTTATAAACACATTTTACAAACTCAAATAAACAAGCCCACGAACCGATAAACAAAATATAAATAATATAAATTAAAAATAAATACAAATTGCTCCACAGTCAATACATTCAAAATTGTCATTTTATATATTTTTCCATTACCTAAACGATTTTTGGCATACCCATCTCATATTAGTTAAATTTAGCACCAAATTTTGGCTAAATTGATATCTTTTTTTTAATGCTAAACGAAATGACAAAATAGCGACCTCTGCCGTTGGACTTGGTAACTATAAAATTTCTTGAATAGCGACCTAAATTATTTTTTCAAATATCACATTATACCGTTGGCAAACCCGTGCAGATTGTCTATGGTAGTGTTACCAACCAAAAAACTCAATAATCGTCCACATTTTCAAAAGCTTTAGAAATTAGAAATAACGTATTCGAATTATGTAGAATGATATAATTGTTATTTATAACTTTTTTGTTGTCATGGGATTAAACACATTGTGTAAAACAATACAACAGAAAATATCGTTTTTTATTAAGGCGGTTATAACACATTTTTGATAGTCCTTTTTTTACCTTTTGAATACATCCAACGGCAGAGAGCTAAGACAATCACACACACCTACAGACGCCAAGCCGTGCTTAGCGCCGTGGTACCAACTCAGTATGCTGTAGACTGAATTATAGAGGGGGAAGGTTCCTTTGGGAGATTCACACCACACCAAAACAAATGTTAAGGCCTCATAGAATGTTAATTTCCTACGTTATTGTAAACTGGCACAATCTAGTACAAAGAAACTCCGTTATTTTTTTACCATCGACATAAGATAACTAGAACGATAACTCTCATGAATCTGCCATAAAATACGGCTCGACTTACACATGCAAAGGTAATCACACGTAACACTCATACACAAAAATTAATGAACGTTCAAAATCAACGTTATTTCATAAAAGTCAATGTCTAAATATTACTCGAGATACGACGTTCTGCGCCGCATAAAAAATTAGACGTATTAAGTGTCAAGTAGAGATCCTGAATCAATTTTTATGAATTGATGAATGAACGAGCCGCACGGAATTTTATAGCCCCGCCCCCTTGCACAGAATTTTGGAGGGGTAATTTTTTTGCTTGAGGTACGTTTCTTGTCATCTTATTTCGATGTTCTTTACCCACAAATAATGTTATTTTTTTATTCACACCACTTGTTCATCGTACGCACTAGACTAGAGGATTTTTTTTTGTTAAATTAAAGTTGATTTCAAGAAAATCTCAAGATTATGTCATTGCTACTCCTACAAAACCTTAATTTTGTCCATCTGAGACAAAACAGTGTCGATAAATAAATTATATCTGGTACCTTACCAGATACATTTTTGTACCAACTGTATAGTGACCACCGTACACAAAAAAAACACCATTGAGGCTCGTTCAAGCGAGTCAAGTTCCAAGATCATATCAAGTAACTGTAATCAGACATAATTCTATAAATTGTCGATGAACGCAATGTCGATAACAGTCGATATTAGGACTGCACTGTACCATAGACACATAATACTGTACTTAGCATCAAGTTCAATGTGGTTATTTGCCGTGAAAAGGTCTTCGAAAAATATGGGCTAAAGAATAATGCTTAAAAAAACCTCAAAACTCGGTAGGGTTTAAAAAAACCAAAAATGTAGGCTAAATTAAGGCTTAAAAAGCGCTTAAAAGTCGATAACAGACGATTTCTCTGGTATTTTAGGTATCCATAGACGGGGGAAGACCACTTACCTCCAGATGACACTTTGCCAGCCTCTACCATAAAACAATAGAGATCTAAAGTAGAATTTGGGCGTAGGTTATTGCGGTGGGTCAACCTCCCCCCTTCCCCCATTCATCCAGCTACGCGTAATTAAATTGCACTCCTCATCGCATGAGATCATTCTAACGTCAGTCTGTACGATACATGTGGACTGACACCAGTGGCTTGACAGTTTGGACTGAAGAACGTACTTGAAAATAAAGCTGAATATAAAACTATACATACTTGTAATAATAATAAATAATACCTTAATGTAAATGAAAAGGAATATATTTTAATACTGTTCGTATTTTTGTCCGTAATAGAAATTTTAACAATTTCACATAATAAAAGTGATGTCATAAGTTCGTACATATAAAACAAAATAATCATACTCTGAGATTCATGAATCAGTTCAAATAAGTCAGAATTTCAAAGTAGGCAGTTTTTCAAAGTCAGAATTTCAAACTTAATCAGTGTTTCAAAATTAGTCATTGTTTTAGTCAATAAACTAGTCCGCAGTTATGAACTAAGAAACCGTACATCAGAGGGTCAGTAAGCTGCCTTTCAGTTCCAGCTAAAATGACGTGAGAAATTACTGAATGAGATGAGCAGATCGCTTGCCTGATAGCGCCACGTCTGTCCATAAATAGAAGCAACACTACACAGAACTTTTAATAACTAAGTTATTTAGTTACTATACGGCACTGCACTGCGCTCGTCATCTCTAGACATAAGACGTTAAGTCTCATAATGCCCGGTAATTTCACCAAAAACCTTGTTTGCCAAAAATTATGACATTAGACTGGCTACATCAGTTATATCATTGCATATCTTTTGGGTCGAACTATTAATAATATTGTAGCCAATGTTGGTGTCTAAATACAGTGCTCACCTTTACACATTACTTATTTCAAATAGATTAAATTCATTATCATTTACATTTAAATTCGAGATTTGATGACTTAAAAGGATTAGATGTTATTTGACGCCATTAAATCGTATTGCCTCTTTTATAAACTTAATATAAAAAACTAATTTAAAACATTTCCTATGTTTCCATATCCGTTTTCTTCGAAGCCAGCTGCCTAGGGCCAAAATGACTTATGACCCTAAATACCCAATTTTAATATAAGAAGAGTGTTAAAGCTTAAACATCGTCGGCGCCTAATACTTCTCGTGAGAGCCTATTGCATAATAAACGGACCAAAATACCACAAAAAAAAATCTATGATGCCAAATGCGTTCCTAAAATATTTAAAAAAATGTCGTAAAAAACTTATCTTCCTACATTTGATCTAATGTATTTCTTCAGCCCGAACAGAACCACTGACGTCAGCGATAATAACTTATAAAATTAAATAATTATACAACACCTAGACACAGTCTAGACCGAACTAAAATAAACTTATAAAAAAGACTTAAATTTTTATATGGCATCGAAATCACAGATGAGTACAAAAACGTAAACACTATAGGAATCACATTGTCACTAATTAATATTTTTACAATAATAATAAAATTATAACAACAATCCAAAATCACAGGTAAAAAACAGATCATATCGCTTAAAACTAAAGGGAATCGGGTTCCGTGGCCGCAACCTATCCCGGTTGCGAGCCGATAACATTGTAGCTTCGCTACCGACAGAGGTTGTCGCGACACAACCCCATACAAAGCGTTTATAAAAACGCGAACAACCGATAACTTAATACTGATCGCAAACCGAGAGAGCCTATTTAAATTATACAAGCAAATTATATTAAATAACTTATCTATTTTAAGTTGTGACAGCCGTGGACAATCAGTACATTGAAACAGCGGGAGAAAAAACGCAGCGTTCAAAAAAACGTACGATTCACGCGCTCTTAACGCTACACTAACACTAAAACGACAAAGGTGCGTACGCCCGTTGCCGTTGGCGGTGCGTTTCGCGACTACACGCCGAGATTCACATTTATTCACAGTTTCAAACTTAGTCAGAAATGTACAACTAGCTAGATTTTCAAACTTAGTAATAATATGACTAGTTAAAATTTCAAACTTGGTCAGAAATTTACAACCAGCCAGAGTTACAAACTCATTCACACATTTAAACTTATCCAAAACGTTACATCTACACGAAGTTTCAAACTTAGTTACGAAGAACTCATGTGGCGTTTTACAATTCAAAGTTTTGAACTTATCACGTTTCACACATTTAATCATAGATTCAAACTTAGTCAGAAATTTACAGCTAGCCAAAGTTTCAAACTTAGTCAGAGATTTACAACTAGCCAAAGTTTCAAACTTAGTCAGAGATTTACAACTAGCCAAAGTTTCAAACTTAGTCAGAGATTTACAACTAGTTAAAGTTTCAAACTTAGTCATAACTGAGGTCACAGATTGAGTCAGAGAGTGAGTCGCGTCACGCACACCCACGCGGGCTAGTCCCGAACGTGGCCTAACATATTCGGAATGTATAATCAGACAACATTGAATTAGGATACACATTGAGAGTGCTATAAGGTGGGGGTCGTGGGGGGTGAGGGGGGGCGCGGCATCCGCTTTTTCACCGTACTGACAGGTGTTTAATGGTTAAGGGCAGTGCTGTTTCTTCGGCTTCTTTAAATGCTCCTCGTCGATTCCAGACTTGGGCACCTAGAGTCAGGACAAAATGCTTTAAATTAGTAGCTTATATTCTTATTACTAAGAAAGCTATGGCGCTGGGGATGTAATATTCGGATCAGGATTGTTGCCGATATTAGCAGCAGCATCATGGAACTTTTTTATTATTATAATTAGCCTGAATGTCAAGACGAGCAGGTCGCTCGCCTGATGGAAAACGCCACGCCTGCTCATAAACAGAAGCAACGCCACACAGAACTTTCAATAACAAAGCACTGGGTGATACTGGACTGCGCTCGTCACCTCGAGACATAGGGCGTTATGTATCATAATGCCCAGTAATTTCACTGGCTTTAATGTCCGGCGCAGTTGTAATGCGTATGCGTTACGACTGAGGCTGACGCTGAAGTCTCGGGTTCGATACCCGGGTCGGGTAAAGTAGTATTGAGTTTTTCTATTATAAAATGCTCAGTATCAGCCCGGAGTCTGGAATTTGTGCCAGTTACGACGATAGGCTCTCCTAACACATCGTGGGACGGAGATAGGCTCGGCGAAATGTGGGTAAACTAGTCACACCTCTGCCTACCCCTTCGGGGATTACAAGCGTGAGTGCGTATATCAATGATGCCTCACCTCAGTGTACCGCTCCCCTTTCAGCGATACGATCTTGTTATCTCGGTAGCGCACCATCTTTTTTGGCTCAATCTTCGGCGCAAGAGGCTTATGCTCCTTGCTCTCAGAGTTCTTGTCTACGTAAGAATACCTGAAACGTAGCGTTGGTTTTAACCGACTTCGAAAAAGGAGGAGGTGAGAACCTCTGAGAGGTGAGTACTGAGAAATACGGCGCGTTTTTTTAGTTATGTACATCGATTTCTCCGATCGTGGACCGATTTTGTTGGGAAAAAATCATTTCATAGAGTTTAGCTGCGATGTGGTCCCATATAAATTTGGTTAAGATCTGATGACGGAGGACGGAGTAAAAAATAAAACTCCTCAACGGACAACAGTACACTCGTCGCGATTGTGTTATTGTATTGAAATTTACATGCTATTGTTATAAGTACCACTAAAAATTCAAAAATAAAATAATTTTGTTAAAACTTATTAAGTTGACGAGACGAGCAGGTCGCTCGCCTGTTGGTAACACCTGTCTATAAACAGAAGCAACACCAATCAGAACTTCAAATTATGAAGCACTGCATGGCATTGGACTGCGCTAATCACCCTGAGACATAGGGTGTTAAGTCTCATAATGCCCAATTTGCCTGGCTTCAACGACCTTCAAACCACAATGCTTACACATTTCTGCTTGGTTGCAGAAATAGACAAAGCGTGGTACCACCCCAGACGATCTCTCACATACGAGGGATCTACCACCTAGTATACAAAAACAAGATTTTAAATAATGAAATGTAGTTTGACACGTTGTTATAAAACACCATAATATAACGGGATGTGATATAACAGGATGTAATATAACGGGATGTAATATAATTGCATGTAATCTAATAAATTTATTTTAACACCTGCACTTATTTAATAATTTTGAAAAACTATGTTCGTCATGGAGGAGCGGGGTCTTTTGGCACAAGTATTCTCTTAAAGGCTCCAACCTTGCAATACTTTACAACAAAACGCTCGTGACCGAATAAAGATTATTATTATTATAACATGTACTGTAAAGGCATGCAATATAATGACATGTTATATAATGGTATGTAATATAATGACATGTAATATAATAGTATATAATATAACGCGATGTAATAAACCCCATACCTGGCGATGATCCTGCTCTTGAGCTCCTGATCGTCGCAGGGCGGCTGACGCGCCGGGGCGCGGGCGGCGGGGTGAGCCATCGCTGGCAGAGCTTGTCCGTGCTCACGACGGTGGAGCAGCGTAGCGGCCGCACGCTCAATGTCGCCACCAGCGATGGATACGCAGTGCTTGATCTGGAGAAGCATTATCAGTTTTTTGAGTGGTAGAGCCTCGCTGTAGACAGTTGTGTTTAAACTTTGGCTTGTAGTTTTTATGACCGGCCGCCTGACGTCAACCCCTATGGGGAGAAAACACCTAGACCCGAAACACATATTTGTAGATCACACAAACATTTGTGTCGGTGCGGGAATCGAACCCACGGCCTCTCGCTTCACGGCCGGCTACTCGCCCACTGCGTCATGGAGGCTGTGGACAACGGTGTGATAAATATCAGATATTATTATCACAAAGTATATTTATCTAGATAAAGTTAAATCCTGATAATAATGACCTCTGATCTGATAGTGAGACGGAACTCTGATGATCTCCCTCTTAGATTTGATAGTGAGATGTAATGTTACCTCCATGGCACACGTGTTCGGGAACATCTCGTGCAGCAGCCGGCAATGTTCCGTCTCCATGACGGATCGGCATCCAGCTTCTGCGCTCTCCGAACCAGAACTCTCGGAGTTGGAGTGGGATCTAAGACATGGGGCATTAAAATTAATAGCAGCACCCCTGTACACAATAACATTAGCCCCGTACACAATAACATCAGCCCTGTACACAATAACATCAGCCCTGTACACAATAACATCAGCCCTGTACACAATAACATCAGCCCTGTACACAATAACATCAGCCCTGTATACAATAACTTCAGCCCTGTACACGATAACATTAGCCCTGTATGTAATAACTTCAGTCCTGTATTTTTTCAGAGAGAAAAGTATATATATTCTGGTCTACGCGACGACTTGACACGGGTCTCTACCACCAAGAGTGGTTATGCTTTAGTTCACCACTGTGGCCTAATATGGATTGATAGACTTAACATACCCTCGAAATTCTTATGGAGAATAATAATTATTCTCCATACATGAGAATATGGTTTCCTCACGATGTTTTCGTTTCCATTTAAATCATTAGAAGCAATTGTTAGAAAACTATAATGAAATAAAACTAGTTTATACGGATTTTATCGCGGTTTAATTTTATTTTAGTCCCGACGTTTCGATAAACCGCGATAAAATCCGTATAAACTAGTTTTATTTCAATGTGTAATTTTCGCGTAAACATAAGAAGTCACAATGTAAACTATAATGAACTTTTTTTCTTTTTTTTACTATCCCTGTATTATACATGCCCCATGGCTGGGCAAGGGCCTCTTCTACTGTATGAGCGGGGTTAATCTTCTAATATATAAAATTCTCGTGTCACAATGTTCGTTCCCATACTCCTCCGAAACGGCTGGACCGATTTGTATGAAAAGTTGTGTGCATATCGGGTAGGTCTGAGAATCGGCCAACATCTATTTTTCATCTCCCTAAATGTTAAGGGTGGTCCACGCTTAAATTTTATTTTTTATTTTTAAGACAATTTTTTTATTTTTTATTTTTTTATGATACAGCATTAAAAAATACATACAACCCTAAATTTTCAACCCTCTACGATCAACTTCTATTTTTTAATAGCGACATTAGTATTTTTGTCAAGCGCGTTTCTCAACGGGACTCGCTTGATGCGCCCACTAGGCTACTTTAATCCTGGAAATAGGCATTCACGCGGGCGGAGCCGCGGGCAACAGCTAGTAATAATGTATATTAATGATTAAACTGACCGATTGGCCTTGGCGACGGCAGGTAGCATTTCACTCAGGTTTTGAAGAGTCAGACTGATTTTATCGCTGCTCGCAGAGTCATCTATAACAAACACAGTCCTTAGTGAATACCAGTAGTTTCTAAAAGTGGTTGAGTCACGCTGTAGAGAGTTTTGTCTACAGCATGAATGGGCCGGCTCGTCCGAGTCGTTACCACTGTCTCGCAGAAAACCGACGTAAAGTAGCAGCTTGCTGCTGTGTTTCGTACGGTGAGTGAGATATCCGGACGCCCAAATCCCCCTTACCTTCCCAATCCCTTAATTATCCTTTTCCTTTAAAGTAGGCAACGCGCCGATGATCCTTTTGGTATTGTGGGTGTACATGGGCGGTTGAGATCACTTACTACCAGGTGACCCACTTGATCACTTACTGCACACTGCAGTATATATACCTGTGCCTAACCCTTCAGGGATTACAGGCGTGAGTGCGTATGTATGTATAACTCTGGCGACCGTCGAGACGCAACCTTTCTCTTTATCTTTGGACTGCACAGTAACTATCATAAGGTGCAATGTAGTCTCTTTGCCAGGTTGAATATGAGTTTTTTAACTTTTTTTATTAGCTTCAATGACGAGACGAGCAGATCGCTCGCCTGCTCATAAACAGAAGCAACGCGACACAGAACTTTAAATAACAAAGCACTACATGACACTGGACTGCGCTCGTCACCCCGAGACATAAGGTGTTAAGTCTCATAATGCCCAGTAATTTCACAGGCTTCAATGTCCTTCAAACCGGAACACAACAGTTCTTACACACTGCTGCTTGGCGCAATAAATAGACGGCGCGGTGGTACCGACCCAGACGGCCTCTCGCATACGAGGGACCTACCACCTTGTGATTTGAGGATACGCACCATGGTTAGAGATGGAGTCGGTCTCCTCGCGACGGGAGAGTTCCGCCTCCAGCTCCAGGACCCAGGAGCACACTTGACCAGGGTCGATGCGTGCGAACTCCGGCACGTAGGCAGCCATCATTTCGATGAACCCTGAAATATATCAGCTTATCAGTCCATGCTTAAACGGGGCGGTCTCGGGTTCGATTCGTAAGTTGAGTTAGGTAATGTTGTGTGATTTTTGTAAAAATAAGAAAGAAATTTAGGTATCACAATCCATATTATCAACATATGAAGGTATACTGTAGGTACTGAAGCTAGCACTGCCTCGGTGGCGCAGTTGTAATGCGTACGCGTTACGATTGAGGCTGATGCTGAGGTCTCGGGTTAGATCCCCGGGTCGGGTAAATGTGATATTGGGTTTTTCTATTACGAAAAGCTCAGTATAAGCCCGGAGTCTGGAATTTGTGCTCGGTATGGCGATATGCTCGCCCCCTATCACATCATGGGATGGAGATACTCTCGGTGAAATGTGGGTGTACTGGTTATACCTCTGCCTACCTCTTCGGGGATTACGAATATATAAGCTTTTAATAACTCGTAGAACATTCATGCGAGGCCCTCTATGGCACGAGGCATCGTCGAATCCAAACGCTGCCACTGATTACTGATAAGCCTAACGCCCGAATACTGAACGCAACTCAAGCATTTAAGATCGTGTTAAACATAATAAGACCCTCATATCTGTCAAAATTGTATGGATATAAGTAGTCGATACACAGTCGGCCTTTGAGTAGCGTTTCAGTATTCAGTAGTGTAACCAGTACACCCACATTTCACCGAGCTTCTGGCCCATGATGTGACAGTGGGCGAGCCTATCGCCATACCGGGCACAATTTCAGACTCCGGGCCGATACTGAGCAATTCAGAAAACTTAGAAAAACCTTACTTTTAACGCGTACGCATTACAACTGCGCCACCGAGGCAGAGACATGAATGTAACTGGGAAATTCTCTGCCAGACAACCTTAGGACGGAATAGTGGCAAAAAACAGTAATAAGTGGGGGTGTACACTGTACATACTTATATACTTATATATATAATAATAATTATAACAATAAATAACAACTAGCTATCGAAATATTTAATACCAATATTCAATCAATACATATATAATAATAATGTGTATAT
The DNA here is from genome assembly GCA_905332985.1 of Mimas tiliae. Lineage (NCBI taxonomy): Eukaryota > Metazoa > Arthropoda > Insecta > Lepidoptera > Sphingidae > Mimas > Mimas tiliae. Next base: position 4,544,896 of record HG995265.1, on the reverse strand, counting down.
ACAATATACAATTCGGTAAATGCAGTGGTCCATACCGACTCAAAATATTTAATAATTAATAATGGACGTTTCCATATTACAAATATTGTTAATAATGTAAAATAAAAAGACAACAAATAAACAATTTAGTGTAATTGCCTAGTGTATTTTGACGATGCTATGTATGTTATGTATACATTAGTTGATATGATTTCTATATCATAAGTTTGTTTATTTTGTACTGACTTGTCATAAGCGCTATTTTAATTGCCTACATGATTAATAAACTATTTCATTTCATTTCATATGTGATTGTAACAAATCAAGTTAAACAAACTATTGTTGCGACGAGAGGTAAAAAGTTTCAGCTGTCTCTTGAAGCTACTTAGTGATGGTGTTTGTCGAATAGACACCGGCAAAGCGTTAGATGGATAAATAGATAGAATATTCTTTATTGCATACCAAATAAAGTAGTTAGCTTATAACCGAGCATTATACAGTAAGGTTGATACAATGGGCGGTCTTATCGCAAACAGCAATTTCATCCAGACAACCTTAGGATGGACAGAAGTTTTAGGTACCGAAAAAACAAGGGTACTTTAAAGTATGCCAATAAAAAATAAATAAACTTAAACATCATAATATATATAAAGAGTTCCACAAACGAACAGCCTGAACGGCACAGGAACCATCAAAGAAAAACTTCAGAGCCAGATTCTCTGACGATTTTAAAACGTGATCGCGGTAGACCGCTGTGAAGGAAATTGAAATTTTCCTTCAGATACTGGGGAGACGCAGGATTAAATAGAATATTATAGAGTAGGGATAGAATATGAGTACCTTCAGGTACTTATCACTAAAACCATGTCTCAAAATAGCCGTATAACTCAAGCATCAAGCGCTTAAACTTGAATGTTCGAGGGAGACAACTCTTTTGTCTTGCAAATTTATTACAAGGTGAGCGCAGTGCATTGTTAGGTGTGACCTGAATATTAATACCGTCACACACGTGGATTGAGGACACTATTGGACGGGATTTCATTTTTTTAACCGACTAAAAAAGGAGATTCTCAATTCGACTGTATTTTTTTTATGTTTGTTACTTCAGAACTTTCGACTGGGTGTACTGATTTTGATGATTATTTTTTATTTGAAAGCTGGTGCTTCCCGTGTGGTCCCATTTCAAGATCTGATGACGGAGTACGGAGTAAAAAATAAAACTCCTCAACGGACAACAGTACACTCGTCGCGATTGTGTTATTGTATTGAAATTTACGTGCTATTGCTGTAACTACCACAAAAAGTTGGAAAATAAAATAACGTTTAACAACACTTAGAAACCGGCTTCAAAATAAAAACACTGAAAAGTCAAACTAACTAATTCTATCTATTCTATTCTATTCTCTTTGGAGTCGGTGCAATTTTGTTTCACCGGTAGCCACAGGCACCGATTTTATTTTTGACCTTTCAGTGTTTTTATTATGAAGTCGGTTTCTAAGTTTTTTTAAACGTTATTTTATTAATGTTAAAGTGATATTGGGTTTTTCTATTACGAAATCCTCAGTATCAGTCCGGAGTCTGGAATTGCGCCCAATATGGTGATAGGCTCGGTCCCTATCACATCATGGGACGGAGATACGCTCGGCGAAATGTGGGTGTACTGGTTACACTGCTACCAACCCCTTCGGGCATTATGGGCGTGAGTGCGTATGTCTGTATGTTAAGCTACAGTTTATTTTTGTGTCACCCTTTCATCTCTGAATCCATTCAATAATTCATATTGTGTTTAACTTTTTCTTTTATATTGTTTTTGCTTACGTAAATATATTGTAACGTTTTGAAGGCAGCCACAAGAATACGTCTGTTACAAATGAATATATTTTTATTTATTTGTCAGTCTTCAGTAAAGGAGCGGGCGAGCAGCCGACTGCGAAGCGAGAGGGCGTGGGTTCGATTCCCGAACCGAGTGTGATCCACAGTAGTTTGTTTCTGGTCTGGGTGTTGTGGGACCGCAAGTCCCTCGTAGTTCCTGATACCCACGATAAAGGTTAACCTAGTGTGGGGTCAGGACTATGTGTGTGACTGTTGGGTGTTTTTATTTATTCAATTATTTGTGAAGACTTGAGAAATATATTACCTATATACTTGCCGTTGGCGAAATGCATAATATTGCGAAGCCATAATTAAAAAAACATACTTTTCCGGGATCCATAAGTTCCATTCATCGGAATATTTTTTTATTTGTCCACACTCAAATGCCTATAGATTAATGAAACTTAATATAATAATAGTCGACATCCCGTGTCGTTGAGGGTCACAGCTGCAAAGCCCTTTCGATTACAGAGGGGAACCAATCATGATGTTTCAACATCATCGAAATAAGATGACTGCCTCGGTGGCGCAGTTGTAATGCGAACGCGTTACGATTGAGGCCAACGCAGAGGTCTCGGGTTCGATCCCCGGGTCGGGTAAAGTGGTATTGGGTTTTTCTATTACGAAATGCTCAGTATCAGCCCGGAGTCTGGAACTTGTGCCTGGTATGGCGATAGGCTCGCCCCCTATCGCATAAGGGACGGAGATACGCTCGGCGAAATGTGGGTGTACTAGTTACACTTCTGCCTACCCCTTCGGGGACTACAGGCGTGAGTGCGGATGTATGAAATAAGATGACAAGAAACGTAACTCAAGCAAAAAAATTACTCCACCAAAACTCCGTGCAAGGGGGCGGAGCTATAAAAGTCTATGCAGTTCGTGCATTCATCAATTCATAAAAATTGATTCATGATCTCTAGTTGACACTAATACGTCTAATTTTTTTCGCGGCGCAGAACATCGTATCTCGATTTTGAAATTTAATATTTATACATTAACATTTATGAAATAAAGTTGATTTTGATCGTGCATTAATTTTTGTTGCTGTGACCCTCAAGCTGCAGAGACCTTTCGAATACAGAGGGGAATAAATTATGATATTTCAACATACATAAACTGTTACGCCTGTATCCCCAAAGGGGTAGGCAGATGTGTAACTAGTGCAACCACCGTTCGCAGAGCTTATTACCGTCCCATGATGTGATATAGGAGCCTATCCACTATGCCGAGCACAAATTCTACTTGGAAATTCATGTATATTTTTCGTATCGAAAACTCAAACACAAATTGTGATTGCCTGACCTGGGATTTGAACCCACGACGGAGGACAGCAAACTAGCAAGTGGGTCACCTGACGGTAAATAATCTCCATCGCACATGAATGTCCACAATACTTGGAGAATGAACGCGTTGCCGAGCTTAAAGGAAGGGAATAATTAAGGGATTGGAAAGGGGTGGGGAATTTGGGCCTCCGAATATTACTCACCTTACGAAACGCAGCAGCAATCTGCTATTTTACGCCCGTTTTCTGTGAGACAGTGGTAACAACCCGGAAGAGACGACCAACTGCTAAAAGCGGTTTTCCGATAATTGCGTCAACCAACTCGACGACAATCGACAGCCTCGGTGGCGCAGTTGTAATGCGTACGCGTTACGACTGAGGCTGACGCTGAGGTCACGGGTTCGATTCCCGGCTCGGGTAGAAGTGATATTGGCTTTTTCTATTACGAAATGCTCAGCATCAGCCTGGAGTCTGGAATTGTACCCGGTATGGCGATAGGCTCGCCCCCTATTACATCATGGGACGGAGATACGCTCGGCGAAATGTGGGTGAACTGGTTACACCTATGCCTACCCCATCGGGGATTACAGGCGTGAGTGCGTATGTATGTATATATGGCCGACTCGTCCGGGTCTGTCTCACAGAAAACCGAGATCCGGAGGCCCAAATCCCCCTCACCTTCCCAATCCTTTAATTATCCCTTTCCTTTAAGGTCGGCAACGCGCCCAAGATCCTTTTGGTATGGTGGGTGTGCATGGGCGGTGGAGATCACTTACCATCAAGTGACCCACTTGCCCGTGTACCGGCCTATAAAAAAATAAAATAAAAAATTTGACGCTGCATCATTGACGGGCGCGACTGATTCTTAACGTGATGATCCGTAGCCTCCCTTATCTAAATATAGTTACACTAAATGTCCCGCGCGGTATCACCCGCATGCATATTACTCTACGCTCCCGTATTTCATACAAAGTTCAACCCCCCCTTTCATGCCCTTAAAATGTAAATTACCAAAAATCTTTTCTCAGCTAGAACCTACATTATGCAAACTATTCTTCCTTCTTACTTCCATCTGGCCCTTATCCCACGTAGTGGGCTCGCACAGTCTGAGATTTGGACTCAGTTGCAGACACGTCTTTATATTTTTAACAGACTTCAAAAAAGGAGGAGGTCCTCAATTTGGTGCATATTTTTGCTTTTTTTATGTATGTATATCGATTTCTCCACCGATTGTGGAACGGTTTTGTCAGTCACCGACTCTAAAGAGACCTATAGAATTTGTTATTTTTGACTTTTCAGTGTTTTTATATTGAAGTTGGTTTCTAAGTTTTGTTAAACATTATTTTTTAAAAGAAAGAATAAGTCAATTAAGTTCGGCAGGTCTGTGAACTCTACCAACCCACATTATGCCAGTTTCGTGGACTAAAGCCTAACCCGTCCCATTATTAGACAATATCAGTGCCCAGCAAAAGGACAGCATAATACATTTTTTTTTTATTGCCTGGTTAATTATTATTATTAAATTTTTGGCTAATGAATACATGGCAAGTGACCTGTAATTTTAATACACAATATGCGAAAACTAGGCAATCTATTCTTTGAATAGAAAATAGCTTTAAGAAATAATAAATAATATTAAATTAAAGTTGAATTGGATAATGTATTTATGTAGTCCAGCAGAAATTATCATTAAAATTCAGAACTATTTTAATATAGACACCATCCCTTTACTTTCTATTTGCAGCATACAAAACATAGTCCAATAGGTGAGGCCTTTGGCTGATCAGATGTTTGGGAATAAAATGGAAGGCCATAAATGCATTGTCAGACTGATCGATTTTGCACAAAGCTATGTTGTAAAATAACAAAAGCACTGTTATTTTAGTAAGCATATTATTTTATAGCCATCAAAGACACAAAGTAGAAAATCAAATGAATATCTATGTAATTTATTTTAAAAAAAGAATTAATTTATGTATGGCCAGTATATGTTTTATTTTTTATTTTACAATGTATGTAAGTAAGCACGTAATTTATCTAAGTTATGCGGTGAAGAAGAACGTATTTTTACCTTCAACATCGAAACAGGGGTCCTGCGACGCCTCTTCTAAAATAGAAATAACGTAGGACAGCACAATATCGTCGATTACGTTTAAATCGGCTGCAGGGACGTTTTTAGTAATGAATTGAAATAAACTCTCCTTAACAAGAGATTCCTGCTGAGCAATAGCACTCATTTTGCCAAAAAACACTGTATTTTTACTCAAAAACACACGTAAACCGAACCCGTTATGGATGGTCACACAGCGTGAAAAATGTGTTTTAATATATTTTCTCTAGTCTCACACAAGCAAAGAAAGGTCCGCACAAATTTTCCAGTCAGATCTAGGTTCCGGAATTATTTATAGAATTTTTCGCTTAAAACTAGGAATCAAGAGGCGAAAATCAATACAATCGAAGTTTTTTTTTATAAACAACTTTTTGTTGTTTTGTGTGGAGCACAAGTTTTAGCATGCACAGCCACGGTTTACAGCAACTAATCAATGAAATTTTAAAAATATTGTTGTTTATGTGTATTTTTGAAAGGTACATTGAATTTTGTAGTAAAAAAAGACTTAAAATTGCTAAAGAATAATTAATTCCAATCCTTAGCTCATTAAATTCCAATAAGATTTTCGTAGACTACAGAAACGTAATAAAGCGGGAAATTTGAATTTGTGCTTTACTGTGCGTTATGTTAATGCCATGTAATTTTTAATACCTATATGTATGTAGTGTACATTTTGATTTTCGATTTTGATTTAGATGATCTTAAAATCATTTCACATTGAAATACATTTCTTAATACTGATACTAAATTTCCGATTTAGGTTTGATATATTAGTTTCTTAAGAACTTTAACTTACACTAAAAAAACACGAATAAATCGGAATTCCATTCATGTAAGAACTGAGCAATCCTAATCTATTATATGATTACTGTACATATTCTAAACTTGATATTAACTGTAATCTGTAGTTAATTAATCTAAGGTAATCAGTCGTCCGCGTCATTACTCATTCCACCAAGCCTGCATTAAAGAGAATTGGCCTGGATAGTTACCAGATGAAAAATTAAAAGTCCTGACAATAAGCCTGATTTATTTATAGAGGAGAATAATTCCTTGAATGTGTAATTTTTCATTATATGTGTATAATATCCTAACATGTGCTTAAAACTCCAGACGTCAGGACAAATCCTAACGTATTAAGATAGGGGGCGAGCCTAAAATAAAACAACAATCTATTAACGGCGATTTAATCAACAACGTCACAAAATAAATACTAAAGCTACACAGTAATACTTAATTTAATTATGAACAATTTCATCAAATTTACTAAGAACATTCAGAAGAGGAGATTTTTTTTCATACATATTAGAAATAAGCAACGGCATATAAGATCATACAGCCTCATATGACGTCGAAATATTTTGACTTAGAGACCAAATAATAGTATCTGAAAATTGTACAAAACATGTACAGATTGCTGATTTGTATAATTTTTATTTCCAAGTTACAGTGCACTGAATTTCTACTCTTTCTTTGTCAAAACATTTATTAAGAATATAGAACTATGTTGCAAAAACATTAATAAGATCTTTGCTATTATTAGAGAGTTCATAAAAAAGTTGAAAACAGAGTTGGAAGTGACTTTCGGTCTTTTTTGAGACTACATTTTTTTAGACCTATTTCACGCACTTTTATAGTCGAATTTTGGTGCGAATTCGTAAGCAGCCATGTTTGTAAACGTTTATTTTTAACCCCCGAGAGAAATAACCCTTTGTCTGTTGTCTATGGAGGCATCATGGCGCCTAAACTGATGGACTGATTTGAATGTTTTTTTTTTTTTGTTAAAAAGTGGTTTTAATCGATATGGTTCTTAGCTACGTTTGAAGGAAATCTGTTCGATGGAAAAAAAATCGAATTAACTCAGGAGATTTCAACGGCTAGGTTGGGCTATTTGTAATGTTACTGCAGTAAGAAACGAAAATCCTCTCTGATTTATTTATATAGAGTTCGATAATTTTACAAATTATCGATAAATATATCAGTTTTACAAACAATTTGTGCTTAATCATAAAGGGCACAGTTTTCTCCTAATTATTGTTGCTCGTTTCTTTATTTTTTTTATACAAAAATCACTGACGATACCGAAATAAATTAAAGATGTTTCTTTTTAGATTTCGTCATTTTTAACTGGCACTAGATGGTAAAGTGCGTTATATTAGCGGTAAGCGATTATCGATTGTCAGAAAGACTCGATTATAAAATATATTACTATTATGGAAAAATACGGTTTATACAGAGTATATTTTAAATATTTGGCATTTCGAGATAATTTTAAGTGGCAGGAATTTGAAATATCTATCATTCGATTACTTATATCATAATAGATTATTCGGCATATTCTTTGAATTTGCCATAATATAAATTAATATAAACCCTCAATCCGGAATTTACCATAATATAATGATAATCACAATTAATATAATCGATAATCGCACACCACTAAGCTCTAATCCACCATGAATATCCCATTGGAATACACATGTGTGGAACTATCCATGGGAAAGCGGGGGAAGTACAAAACTCCCTTTTTTGCCAACATTTTTAAAACTGAAATTTTATTTAATCCGATAGACAATTTTTTTACCACAGGGAACCTATTTTATTCAGCCAGACACGAGTCACAGTCAAATGAAGGCAACGGAATCGTTTCCATACATCCACCCCCCTCATGGCAACCTAACATCTGCCGATATTGTTGACGATGGTATCAACAACCTCCGTGGAGGACGCAGTGCCGCCAACGTCAGGCGTCAACACGCGGTCTATATTGACGGTCTTGTCTATGGCGCGACGGAGTAAATCGGCATGGAAGTGATGACCGAGGTGCTCTAACATATCTACAGATGCGTTGATCATTGCGATGGGGTTTGCGACGTTCTTGCCGGCTATGGCGGTACCTGGAATTTAATGGAAACTTTTAATATAGACACTTCAATAGGGTAGTTTCCTATATAGAATTTTATACATTATATTATAAGCAACAGAAAATGATACGCAAAAGAAACCCTTTTATTAAAACACAATCAAAATTGGTTCAGAAATGTGCCCGCAGTTATGACTTTAAATGTTGGTATGAGGAAAAGTGGGTGCGTAGTAGGGATATCTCACTATCTTGCTTGCACGAGTGCACCATAATGAACATTTTACTCAGTGACGTCAAAGTTTGCGTCGTCTGTCATTTGACAATAACCCCTTCTACAGGATTTGAATGGCTTCTAACTTATTTCATTTTAGGTCTGATTTATAAAATTCTTTCCGCAATAGATTTTGAGTAACGTAACTTATTGATAAAAAAAAATAAAAAATATATATTCATATTTGCACGCCTTGCTATGTATATGTGAGCCTGTAAATATGAACACTAGTACGTAATTCCAGAGATTGCACGTGTTTAGATTAACATGTATTGTGAATATCAAGAACAACGAGGGAATTACGATCCCACAACACCCATACCCAAAAAAAAATATTATCTCCACGCGGGAATCGAACCTGAGGCCTCTCTTTTCACAGCCAACTACTCGTCGGCTGTGCAACGACGGCTATCAAGTATCCAGCTATGAAACACGTTAGACCATAAGTCTTGAAATTTGAGTCTTCAATACCTTGGCAAGTGTCCACTCACTAACATATATAATTTATTCTTATTGATTTTAATGACAAGACGAGCATATCGCTCGCTTGATAGTAGGCATCACGCCTGCCCATAAACAGAAACAAAACCAATCACAATTTCGAATTCTAAATTACTGCATGCCACTGAGCTACGCTCTCGTCACTCTGAGACAAGAAATTAAGTCTCATAATGACCAGTTTTACTGGTTTCAATCATAAGATGTTAAGTCTCATAATGCTCAGTAATTTCAATGTCCTTTAAACCGGAACACAACACCTACCATATAGTAAGTAATATGTCACTCACCAGTGTGTTTTGAGTGGTCGTACCACGCTGTAGATAGTTTTGTCTACAGCATGAATGGGCCGGCTCGTCTCGGGTCATTGACACTGTCTCACAGAAAACCGGCGTAAAGTAGCAGCTAGCTGCTGCGTTTCGTAAGGTGAGTGAGATACCCGGAGGTCCAAATTCCCTCCCCTTCCCATTTCCTTAATTATCCCTTTCCTTTAAGGTCGGCAACGCGCCCATGACTCTTTTGGTATTGTGGGCGTATATGGGCGGTGGAGATCGCTTACCATCAGGTGACCCATCTGCTCGTTGGCAGGCTTATGCTATAAAAAAAAAACTCACCAGTGTTCCTAGTGCCAGGTTCGAATACAGCGTAGTGATCACCGTAGTTCCTGCCGGATAGTAACCCAGCACCACCGAGGATGCCGCACACGACGTTAGACACGATAGACCCGTACAGGTTCGTCATCAGCATCACGTCGAACTGATGAGGTCTGGAATTATTGACAAGTTTTTGAAATGAAAACTTCTTTAGCATCGTTGTGATTTGAAAATCGATGAAACGAAAAAGAGACAGACACATAAATTCATAAGATTTAACGTGGGAGAAAATGAGATAGGAAGCATTATACAGTTGGGCGCGCATGCGTAGTACAAAGCTTGAGAAAAGGCATCACAACAACCGTGGTGTTTTGTATACGTTTACGCAGTAAAAAGAGACACATAAATTCTTAAGTTTTAACGTGGGAGAAAATGAGATATTAATGTGAGACTGCCTCGGTGGCGCAGTTGTAATGCGTACGCGTTACGAGTGAGGCTGACGCTGAGGTCTCGGATTCGATCCCCGGGTCGGGTAAAGTGGTATTGGGTTTTCCTATTAATTATCCAGCGTTTGAAATAAATTACTTAAAAAAACTAAAAGAAAAGAAATAATGATGCACAAAGGGCCTGTGCGGCGCCTTTTTCTTACAAGTCGACGGTGAGCCAACCAGGCTTGCTTGCTATGCTAGGCGCTTTGTGGAGCAAGGTTTTTTTTTTAATCATATTAAATTATGCTTTTTAGCGCCCCTGAAAGTGCCGCCCGGGGCCCGGGGCGGGTGCCTCGGTTTGCCCCCCTAGCTCCGGGCCTGCACATCGGTGATCGTATATTATGTATTTATTTATTTATCAGAAAGGCAGTTGCTCTGCAACTGATATTGCCTGTATCCTGCAGAATTCACTACATTATTTGCAATTTTTTGCATCTATAGATATAAGGTGATTGTCAAGTCGATTCTTAAACTGGTTTATATTTTGAGCTGCGACATTATTATTTTATATTTTTATTTGTTTAACAAACTCCACTAACTTGGCAACAAGCTGCATGCAACAGTTGTCGATAATCATATCATTGTGTTCGATGTCCGGGTACTCCTTGGCCATTCTGCGCGAAGTTTCCAAGAACAGACCGTCTGATAACTTCATAATGTTGGCCTTGTGTACAGTTGTCACCTGAAAATGGAACAATAATTGTCATATATAAATAAATAAATAAATACACCCAACAGTCACACACATAGTTCTGACCTCACACTAGGTTAACCTGTATCGTGGGTATCAGGAACTACGAGGGACTTGCCAACCCACAACACCCAGACCCGAAACAAATATTTGTGGATCGCACAAACATTTTTCTCGGTGCGGGAATCGAACCCACGGCCTCTCGCTTCGCAGCCGGCTAATAGCCCGCAGACACGGAGGCTGACTTCTTTTTTTTCTATTCGCTTGAATGACGAGACTTGCAAGTCGCTCGCTTGATGGTAAGCGCCACGCCTGTCCATAAAAAGAAGCAACACCACACAGAACTTTGAATTACAAAGCACTGAATGGCACTGGACTGCGCTAGTCATCCCGAGACATAAGTTGTTAAGTCTCACAATGCACAGTGATTTCACTGGCTTCAATGCTCTTCAATTGGTGGCAGAAATAGACAAAGTGGTGGGAAGGGTCCTAGCTTGGATTTGATTTATTATTTTATGAAGAGACGAGCAGACCGCTCGCCTGATGGTAAGCGCAACGTCTGCCAATAAATAGTAGCGTAACCATACATGATTTGGATTTACAAAGCACTACATGATACAGCACTTGACACATCATTTTGTGGTACACTTAATTCTCTATTCAAAAGACAACTTTTGTTCTCAATCTCCATTCTTTTTTTTTCTATTCTATTTCTAGTTCTAGTCTCTCAGGCATCGATCAGAGATTTCTTGTTTACCTTTTTTGCCTTCAAGGTTATGCTATTCTGTTTTTCTGTACCCTATGGTTACAACTAATACACTATACCATATCTGGAGTGCATAAAAGTATCGATTTTTATTAAAAAGAATTATAATAATATATTATGGTATCGAAATTTGTAGTATCGATATATCGGCATGATGTTTACTAAGTACCTTTTTTATCAATATTTTTATCACCTATAATAAATATACATAATACCAGCTTCACGTTTCAGTATGATTTCGATACTCCATTAAAAATATTTATATAAAACATGTCGCCATAAAATATGGATATTTAAAGGAAAAATTACGATATATCGATATTTTTTAGCATGCCTAATGACTATATTAGGCATAGTGCAAATCCCTAAAAAGAAACACGACCCACCTTCTTTCTGCCGTTCTTCCTGGCGAATTCGAAGGCGAACCTCGCGACACGCTCGGAGTTGCTAGCGGTCACAACCTTCATGGATTCGATCACTCCATTCACAGACTCGTGCTCCAACATGGCGTATTCGCCTTCTGTGTTTTGTCTATAGACAATAGATATAATTTAGCAAAACAGCTTAGTATCTACAGCATTTTCTGTCGAATGACTGAACTTAAATTATTTTTATCCAAGTAATTTGCAACCTGCAAATTCGACAATTTGATTATTATTTTCTTTTTTATAGGGTGCCCTGATCATCAGACCTTAATTAAACAAATGTAGATGCGACCATCCTCAAGAATCAACGCCGATCCAATCATCTACAAAAAAAAAACAATAAAATCGTTCCAAGAGCAGAAGTATTATGGAACATACATGCAAATACAGTGGAATTAAGAACCTGCTACTTTTTCGAAGTGTATAAGGAACTCATACTCTACCTGATGATTACAATATCGATGTCCTTATGCCTCGTCTCGACTCCTGGATATGACTTGCAGTTCAGCACATACGCGTACATGTCCAACTCATTACGTAGGGCCACGTTGCGTGACGTCACGTACGCCGCTTCGCTTTTCGTCTCGATGTTACCCTAAACCACAACAATAGGGTAGTTGACTAGATTTTTTTTATTATTTAAATCAATAAGTTACGTTACTCAAAATCTATTGCAGAAAGAATTTTATAAATCGGACCAAAAATAAATAAGATAGAAGCCATTCAAATCCTGTAGAAGGGGTAATTGTCAAATGACAGACGATGCAACCTTTGACGTCACTGTGTAAAATGTTCATTATAGTGCACGCGTGCAAGCGAGATAGTGAGATATCCCTACTACGCACCCACTTTTCTTCATACCAACATTTAAAGTCATAACTGCGGGCACATTTCTGAACCAATTTTGATTGTGTTTTAATAAAAGGGTTTCTTTTGCGTATCATTTTCTGTTGCTTATAAAATAATGTATAAAATTCAATATAGGAAACTACCCTATTGTTGTATAACAAACAACATTTACGTGCATCGAAACAATGATTATTTAAATGATACTACTACTTTAATATGATTGATCTCTTTTTTAATTTTGTGTCATTTATTTGCTAGAGGAAATTATTTATTTGTTGTTAAATTCTATTTTTGTATTTTTATTAAAAAAATCTAAGTGTATTCCGGTATGATTGGATTATTTATTACATGTAATCATGCAATAATATTTGTATGCCGGCTTAACGGCAAAGCATAGAGAACTCGTGTAATGTCACCTTTGTATAAGATCTTTTATTTTCCACCTATGCTTACAAATAAACTATTTCGATTTGATTTGAAATAAGATAACAAGAAACGTAACTCAAGCAAAAAAATTACTTCTCCAAAACTCTGTGCAAGAGGGCGGGTCTATAAAAACCTGTGCAGCTTGTTCGTTCATCAATTCATTAAAAATGATTCATGATCTCTAGTTGACACTTAATAAGTCTAATTTTTTGCGCAGAACATTGTATCTCGAACTAGAAATTTAAATTCATTAATTTTTGTTGCGTGTATGAGTGTTACCTTTGCATGTGTAAGTAAGTGGAGCCGTATTTTTGGCAGATTCATATGAGAGTTATCATTCTAGTTATCTTATTTCAATGCTTATGTGAGCTCTTTACTCAGTGTAGATTTCTGGATTGGACTGCCTCGGTGGATCAGTTGTAATGCGTAGGCAGTATGACTGCTGTGCTGAGGTCGAGAGTTCGATCCCGGGTCACGTAAAAGTGATATTAGGTTTTTCCACCACGAAATGCTTAGTATCAGCCCGGAGTCTGGAATTGTGCCCGGCATGGCATGGCGATAGGCTCGCCCCCCTATCACATTATGGGACGGAAATAGGCTCGGCGTAATGTGGGTGTAATAGTTGCACTTTTTCCTACCTCTCCGGGGATTACAGGCGAAATATTATAAGTAATTGAAATATTTCGCGAAATGAAAAATATATAAAATAAATCTCCCAATAATGCACACAACTATTATTAAATTATCAATATAATTTCCTAATACATAGAATTTTGGTGCAAGTTCCCCAATGTGGGGCTGGCTTTGACTGTATGTTTTTTTTTATTATTAGCTTGAATGACGAGACGAGCAGGTCGCTCACCTGATGGTAAGCGTCACACCTGCTCATAAACAGAAGCAACGCCACACAGAACTTTAAATAACAAAGCACTACATGACACTGGACTGCGCTCGTAACCCCGAGACATAAGGTGTTAAGTCTCATAATGCCCAGTAATTTCACTGGCTTCAATGTCTTTTAAACCGGAACACAACAATGCTTACACACAGTTGTGTATCGGTAGAAATAGACGGCGTGGTGGTACCAACCCAGCCGGCCTCCCGCTTACAAGGGACCTACCACCTTGACCTTGACCTTGTAACATACCTTAAGTCCAACACCGTTCCTCTTGATGGTTGTGATCGCGTACTGTACGTCATCATCATTATCAACTGTCGGGTCGATGTCTACCACTTCGAAATCTACAGGGGCACCGATGTATCTGAAAATAACCTTTATTTATTTATTTAGATAAGGGTTGCAAACGGAGTTAACAATAATCATCTTAAATTCTAGTTTTTTTTTTTTTTTTTTCTCTCTCTCTTCCATCTGCCATCAGCCTTCAAAGCTTTCATCAGATATGCTACGACTAATTCTACATATACATTATAAATAAAAACTAATTGAAACTCATAATTGTATGCAACCACCAGATGTGCTAGAGTATTTATACAAATCAAATATTAAAATTATGTATCATTAAAAAAAACATATACAAGCAATAAATCAATAAAGTACAACATAGCTAATTAAACAGACTCTCTTACAAATAAGAAAGAGTAACATGTCATCATATTATAACCACATATACATACATATTTCAAAGTTCAGCCTTAAATGATATTATATATATATATATTTTTTTTTTATTTATGTGGGGGTTTTTATGTCCCCACTCTAGTACCCCCAATTTATTTTTAGGGTCTTTTTATATCAAAATTTTTTCGCTCAATAGTTATGTTTAATTTTCTTCTGTCTCCTCTTTCTGAATATTCTTAATCGTATTTGTTGTCTGCTGGATATCATATATTTAAAATGTGATAATTTGTCACTAAATATGTTGACGCTATTATGGTATCTTACTATTTGATTATACAAACAAGGCAGACGAGGAACAGGTTTTTTTTATGTCATAAGCAAACGAGCAAGTGGGTCACCGGATGGTAAAGGATCTCCACCATGTGGTGTACACAATACCAAAAGAATTATGGGCGTGTTGGTGACCTTAAAGGAAATGGATAATTAAGGGATTGCAAAGGGGATGGGATTAGGGCCTCCGGATATCTCACTCACCATATGAAACGCAGCAGCAAGCTGCTACTTTACGTTGGTTTCTGTGAGACAGTGGTAAAGACCTGGAGCCGGCCCATTCATGCTGTAGACAAAAGTGTCTATAGTGTGGCTCTACTACAAAGATTGGGAAGGGGCGGGGGATATTGGCCTATGGATATCTTACTCACGGTAAGAAATACAGCAGCAAGCCACTACTTTATGTTGGTTTTCTATGAGACTATGGTAACAACCCGCTGGCTCATTCATGCTATAGACAAGACTGTCTACTATGAAGCTTTATCACTTGGAAAATAGAGGACCTAGAGGAGAATGCCAGACTTACCTGAGGAAGACCACCAAGTGTTCCTGTGGATGTGGTAAAATTTACACGATGGACTACAGGCAGGAGCATGATGGTGATGTTTTTATATATTCACCAAGTCCTATATAACACTTATACACAGAATTTCTGTGTAGATTATACCAAAGCCTATTATAATGCTGTAAGCGGTTACTCACTTGATGATGTCTCTGACGTAGCCCATGCACTCTGGGCCGATGCCTCCACCAGGCAACATGGTAACCGCGTGACGTCCACCATACTGCGCCTTAGGAATCAGCTTCTGTTTCCTTATAACTGGAGTCTTGTGCTGCATATCGAAATCTGACAATGTAGCGGGTGCTGCGGCAGAGCTTACATTTGCCACGCCGCGGATCTCCGGCAGGACCCTAAATTTGCTAAGTAAACGCACAGCCATCGCGAATTTCCACCAAAAAACAGCTGATAAATGTTAAATAACCACAGGAAATGGATGACGGGAAAATTCGCAATAGTTTGCAAGATTTTCCGCCGTCATATGGCGCTGTTACGTCAAAGTTTGAGAAAAGATGGCGCTGTAGTGTATGTTTTGACAATAAAGACAACATGCATGAGCATTATTAAATTTTTGGTTATCCATTTGATGTCACGTTAAAACGAATATAACGTAAGCATATTATAAATATAGCATCATAAGTATTGTGTGATGCATTTTATAGTCTGAAACTATGTCTATTTAAATTTAAAATTTAATTTGGATAATTTTAAAAATATTTACACCAGCAACGCATGGCAACACTGAATTAATGTATTTTTTATAACGTGACATGTATGGATGCTTTCTCTTTCTCGTCTGAGTTCTTGAGTAGGAGCGGCTGAAGAACGGGCGTCCATTTTGCTTCGCCATATTGAATTTGGTCGGACATCTTTGGACGCCATGTTTAGTCAGACATATTTTATAAACATTTTCGCGTAAATTTCAAATATTTTTGAGCCTAAATTACGAACTTTTTTTTCATTGAAAACTGTGGCTTCATTTGCGGTGAATAACACTACGGAAAATTCTGTGCCAACGCGTCTGTCCATATTTGTCTCCTGGGGGCCGTGGAAGCTTTGTTACAAGATAAATAGAGGTAAATTATTTCTGTTGAAAACATTGCACTTTTTGACATATCATAACAAGTGTTTAGTATTTTTTTTCGTGTAATTACACTACTGTGTGATGTATATAGGGCATGAGAGTGAAGGTCAAAAGGTTGATTAACGATGGAAGCAGTAAGTGGTGTGGTTATGGTTTAAAATACGTAATAAAATCGGTACGGACGGTGCGCCCGGCCGGTCCGGCCCTCACAGCGGCTTGCACCTGCATAACAACACGGTTACTTCATCTATAACACATCCTTCTTTATAATGCTCAAACTGCGGGGGGCATCGAACTTTGATGTATACGCAAAATAATATAAAACCAGTCTCAAAATACAATGACCTGGTATACTTTAATTTTATGCACGTAACCGTTTAACCGTTCATCATGCTATTATTAATTTTATTTTCCACTATCTATAAATCTATACAATTATGTTGATTTGTTATTATTTTTATCTATCTATCAAAAGTAAGTTGTACAGAATCTGTTGTTTGTCTGTCACTTTTATTTTTTACTGTTGTGCTTAAATTGTTTGTACACAGCCAGCCTAAGGAACTTGTTCATTCTGCCACATTTAAGTATGCAATTAACTTTGTTATGTTGTAATGAAAATGACATGTTTTTAGACAAATTTAAAACATATGTTTATATATACATGTAAGAGGACAATAGTTTTCAATTACACTTGTTTACATTTAACTTAATAACTTGCTACATCATTGTTAAATCTATTTTCTGTAGTGATACCTATATTGCTAAAATTAGATTTTTTTTTTCAATTATATTCTGTGTCAGATTTTTGTAGGGTGCCATACCCAAATAGCATAAACAGAACCCTTATAATTTCGTCCTGCCAATCTGTACACCATAACTGTTTTATTTGGAGTCTATTGGCATTATATTATAGATGAGATTTAGAAAGTAGGTGTATTCTTTGAACTGCTATACAGCAATGTAACCAAATTAGAAAATGAAGATATTTATGGCCTCTGTGGTGCAGTGGTTAATTAGCCGGGAGGTTGTGTGTTTGATTACCACACTGAGACAAATTTGTGTGATCTACAAATATTGGTTTCAGGTCTGGGTGTTATGGGACCATAAGTCCCATACCCAGATACCCACAATGTGTGTGGGGTCAGGACTATGTGTGCCTGTTAGGTCTATTTATTTATTTAAGTAGCACTCCATACATGTGACATAATAATAATAATAGCCTTTATTATTCGGTGATGTTATTACATGTGACTTGTGTGTGGGTGTACTTATTTCTTCAAATTTAAATGGATCACAACCACAGTATATCACATAAAAAAACACAATTCGGTTCGGTGCGTGAACATACATAAACATACATACTTTGAGTGGTAGAGCCACACTGTTGACACTTTTGTCTACAGCGTGAATGGGACGGCTCGTCCAGGTCACTCCCACTGCATCACAGAAAACCGACGTAATGTAGCAGCTTGCTGCTGCGTTTTGTATGGTGAATGAGATATCCGGATGCCTAAATCCCCCTCCCCTTCCTAATCCCTTATTTATCCCTTTCCTTTAAGGTCGGCAACGTGCCCATATTTTTTTTTGTATTATGGGCGGTGGAGATCGCTTACCATCAGGTGACCCACTTGCTCGTTTGCTCTATGCTATAAAAAAAACATATTTATACAGACAAATACAGAACCTCTTTGTTTATGTCATTCAACGACTCCATTATTTGCAGACGGCAGGACAAGAATCGGTTCAACATGATGAACCAGGAGATCATGTGCGAGGTGGAGATCGGCACGCATGGCGCCATCGAGATAGATGGCGACGACCAGCGAGGCGTCAAGGTGGGTATACCATCATTTTGTCAAAATGTTATTAGGATCCCTAACGCAGCGGTCCACAAGATTTTAAAGCTACGGAACACTCAAGAAATGCCTTTTAGTTTATGGAACCATTAAATGAGCAAACATATCAGAAGGGTTTAATCCGTGTATGAGTTCATCTTCACTTTCATTTCACCTTTTCCGAGTCTTTCACTGTAATCTGTTGGTTGTGGTGTTTATATCGGTATTCTAACATAACCCAATCAAAATAATGAGAAATTGCTCAATTTACAGCCAAAGTGCCTTTTGAGTATTATAGTTTATTTAGGATTAATTAGGACATATTTACTAATAGTCGTAGCTAGTAGGTAGATCTCGTGCCTTCAAGAGTGGTTGGATATTTTGTGAATCTGATCCGACATTCGCCGCAAGTCAGTGACAAATGTAACTAATTCGCGGAACCCTAGTGACGTTTCCACGGAATCCACTTAGGAGTCGCATCCCTATTGTGGTGGCCCGGGACCCTATCGCTAAAGTTACACCGTGCCATCTGTTTTAACTTTTAAAACGTAACATAAGCTAACGCCTGTAGGCAGAGGTATATATAGTAATCACGGTTCACCGAGCTTATTTCCATCCCATCATGCGAGGGGGCGAGCCTATCACCATATCAGGCACAATTCTAGACTCCGGGCTGATACTAAGCATTTCATGACAGAAAAACCCAGTATCAATTTACAAGACCCAGAGATCGAATTAGAGACCTCAGCACAGCAGTCGTACCGTGTACGCATTACAACTGCGACACCGAGGCAGTGGAGTTTTTTTTTTTTTTTTAACAAAAACTAGTATCGTGTGACGCAGTAGATGTATCGAAACACATTGTACACGATCTTCTCTATTTATTTGGGCAGAGTCACATTTTATATTCCGTTTACCAACCGACTGACTGCTGACAATAAATATTCCACCTTGATACTAGCCCTGTATTATACACGTCCCACTGCTGGGCACGGGCCTCCTCTACTGAATGAGAGAGGTTAGGCCTTAGTCCACCACGCTGGCCTAATGCGGATTGGCAGACTTCACATACCTTCGAAATTCTTATGAAAACTTCTCAGGTATGTAGGGTTCCTTCGCCGTTAAAGAAAGTGATAATTAACAATGAATATACACGTAACTTAGAAAAGTCAGAGGTATATGCTCTTGGGGCTGGTTTCGAACCTGCGACTTTCGTCTCGATAGTCCATACCACTCCCCACAGAACTATCACTGCTATTAATTATACTTTTTTACAAATGTAATTGTATTGTGCGTATTGCGTATGTGTGTAATGATGGAATTGAATAATATATAATATAATAATATAATGAAAATTTATTTCAGGCATAGCCCATAAAGTGTTAGTATAATAATAAAATAAATCATAGATTAACATAAGTATTAACCGACGACAGCCTCCGTGGCGCAGCGGGCGAGTAGCCGGCTGCGAAGCGAGAGGCCATGGGTTCGATTCCCACACTGAGACAAATGTTTGTGTGAACCACAAATATTTGTCTCGGGTCTGGGTGTTGTGGGTTGGCAAGTCCCTCGTAGTTCCTGATACCCACAATACAGGTTTAACCTAGTGTGGGGTCAG
The DNA here is from genome assembly GCA_905332985.1 of Mimas tiliae. Taxonomy (NCBI): domain Eukaryota; kingdom Metazoa; phylum Arthropoda; class Insecta; order Lepidoptera; family Sphingidae; genus Mimas; species Mimas tiliae. The sequence continues at coordinate 4,524,778 of HG995265.1, read as the reverse complement.
GACTATGTGTGTGACTGTTGGGTGTATTTATTTATTATTATTTATTATGATATAAAGCTATACAATCATCATAGTGTGGCGTCATAATAGTGTTGCGACCATTTAGTACTGTTTTATTTTATTTTATTAGCAAAACTTACAACTAACATGTTGAGTAATAAATAGTTTAAACAAAGAAAGGTCAATTACAAGTTTCCACAAATATAAAATATCCACTAAATAAGCAATGTTGACACTTGTAACAATATAACATTGCCGTGTTTCCAGTACGAGGAAATAGAAACCGGTCAGTACGAGGAGTACATTACTGACGATCAGTATGAAGAAGTTGAGGAGCAGGTCATCGGCATGCAACATCTGGAGGAAGGTTCGTAACATAATAAATAGTGTTGCCATAACAAATTTGGATATTTACAGTTATTTCGATGTAAAAGTACAGTACTACAATACAGATGGGTATAAAAGTACAGTGTATATTAAAGATCCTCCGGCCTATGACATCGTATACATAATACGTATACGTATACATAATATTTTATTTATATGTATATAAAATATACATATAAATAAAATTTATTTATTAAAAAAAAAACATAGACTTATTTATAGGCAATACTTCGTAAAAGATGCAAGTGCAAAAAAAGTATTTTAATATAAATAGGTATTACTCCATTACCTTTGTATATTTTTTGCACTCTCCATATAAATATACAATTCAATATTTTTGTGACGTGTACTATTTTTTTATAGCTATTTATTAAAATACTATAATTATAAATGTTGGCATCCCTATTTTATACCCGATTACTGTGCCGAAATCCGTCCAATCATCCATTCCATCCACAGCCCATCTCCCATTCCATAATTTACCCAATAGTAGTACAGTTTATGTCCTAGGAAATTACAGAAAAATCGGTATGCAGTAGAAGGGGTCCAGCTCAATGCGTCTTAAAACTTTTCGAATCGACGAGGCTAAAATAAAAATTAAACCGCGATAAAATCCGTATAAACTAGTTTTATTTCAATGTGTAATTTATGAAATCACAAATTAGTTCATTTCCATTGGTCGCAATTTCTATTGAAAAATACATAGACAAACAAAATGCTACTATATTTAATCTATTAAAACTGCGTTGAGTAGTTTCAATAGTCACTAGGGGCGTTGCCCATGTTTTTCCACAAAACATAAAATAAAAAAAAAACTTAAAGTCCGACGAATATGAGACATATCTTACTTTCTTCCCCACATTATTCTGCATCGATTGTTATCGGTCTCGACCCCATACCCCCAGCGGTTTCAGAGGAGATAGCGTGACAAGCTTTTGGCAATAGAGAGATAGATAGTTACATTAAATAGATAAAGTACGATGGATCAGGGTGATTTCAGTTTACACATTCCATATTGAACACAATTTTGTCGGCGGTGCTGACAGATTTTAAGATTTCAGTGGGAAGCGAGGAGGTGATACTGCCCGGAATATCTGGCGAGGAAGTCCTGAACACTGGCACCGACGCGTACGACACCGTATACCCGCAACCGACGTCCTCTAGCAGGTACGGTCTACTTGGTCTACTGGGTCTTTCCACTAAAAACAAGCTTTAAATAGGGTAGTTGACTAGATTTTTTTTAATTATTTAAATCAATAAGTTACGTTTCTCAAAATTAATTGCAGAAAGAATTTTTATAAATCCATAAATTAAGAAGTTAGAAGCCATTCAAATCTTGTAGAAGGGGTAATTGTCAAATTACAGACGACGCAAACTTTACCGTCACTGTGTAAAATGTTCATTATGGTGCACGCGTGCAAGCGAGATAGTGAGATATCCCTACTACGCACCCTTTTCTTCATATCAACATTTAAACTCATAACTACGGGCACATTTCTGATCCAATTTTGATTATGTTTTAATAAAAGGGTTTCTTTTGCGTATCATTTTCTGTCGCTTATAAAATAATGTATAAAATTAAATATAGGAAACAACCCTATTGTGTTATATTGGTTACGTGATGTAAAGCGAGAGGCCGCGGGTACGATTCCCGCGCCGAGACAAGAATCATGGACGCGTTGCCGACCTTAAATGAAAGTGATAATTAAGGGATTGGGAAGGAGAGGGGAATTGTGCCGCCGGATATCTCACTCACCGTATGAAACTCAGCGGCAGGCTCCTACTTTAGGTCGGTTCTTTGGGAGACAGTGGTAACGACCCGGACGAGCCGGCCCATTCATGCTGTACACATAACTGTCTACAGTGTGGCTCTACCACTGTGTAAATGTCTACTTGTTCTTTAAGTTCGTTATAACTTTTAAATATTTGGTCTTGGATAAATGCAGGTTATTTCCACAAATGTGAGATTTTTTTCCAAAAATGTAATTTTAAAATCTGAACCATTTTTATGTTAATCGTTTGCGACTTATTTTCAGAAGAGGTCGAGCCAAACCCCGAGGAAACGTGAACACAACAAACAGCATTCACCATTTGATGCCTATTGGTAAGAAAAAATCCTTTGCGTTTAAATAGTAGTGTGCGAGAGTGAAAAAAAAATCGATATTGACTAGTTTCATATGACATGATATGACATTTCCTCGTGGTGTGAATACTGAGCCGGCTCTGTTAGATATACAATATGTAACAAAAACCCTGTTGGGCGTTTTAACCGTGATATCAGAAACGATATTCAAACGTAATAAAATAAGTCGCATACGAAAATGAGACTATAAAAATAATCAAATTAATTTTTTATACTTTAATTATTTTATTGTTTGTGAACCGTATTTCGATTGATTACCTCTGCAAGAGCGATGTGTCGGAGCCAGAGCGAGATAGCAAGTTGCTGCGTCTACGTCAATACGTCACATCAGTCAGCTGTTGATCAGTTTTGAGAGGAAAATAACATTTTTTAAATATGACTTTTCATAATCTCGCTTCTGTTTAGTATTTTTTTTATTCAACTATATTTATTAAGCTGTCTTTATGTCTATCTTCACTACCTAGAAAGGGCCAACAGGGGTTTTTTTATATACTGTATATGTTGATAAAACTGCTTTTTGACGTCAACGAGTCGATAGAATTATCTCGAGTGCGTATGTTAAGCACATTGTTTTTTTTTATTCCAGGTGAAGTTCCCATGGGTTTAATGGAGGGTGTGAGCAGTACACGCGGCACAGCTCGCCGCTGGGAACAGAAGCAGGTGCAGATCAAAACTATGGAGGGGGAGTTCTCAGTCACCATGTGGGCCACCGGGGAGGATGACGGTGAGTATGCCATTTATAATAATAATAATAATACTAGCCCTGTATTATATACGTCCCACTGCTGGGCACGGGCCTCCTCTACTGAATGAGAGGGGTTAGGCCTTAGTCCACCACGCTGGCCTAATGCGGGTTGGCAGACTTCACATACCTTCGAAATTCTTATGAAGAACTTCTCAGGTATGCAGGTTTCCTCACGATGTTTCCTTCACCGTTAAAGCAAGTGATAATTAACAATTAATACACACATAACTTAGAAAAGTCAGAGATGTATGCACTTGGGGCTGGTTTCGAACTTGCGACTTTCGTCTCGACAGTCCATACCACTCCCCGCTGAGCTATCACTGCTTTTGCCATTGCCATTTATACATGCCACATTTCCAGGCTGAAGACAGTATTGTCTACCAGTCCCATCGAAATAAGATGACAAAAAATGTAACACAAGCAAAAAATTACCCCACCAACACTCTGCAAGGGGGGCCCCCTTTTATAAAAGTCTGTGCATAATAATCTCTAGTTGACACTTGATACGTCTAATTTCTTGCGCGGTGAAGAACGTCGTATCTCGATCTCGAAATTTAATATTCAATAATTTTTGTTGCGTGTATGAGTGTTACGTGTGATTTTATCTATGCATGTGTAAGTGGAGCCGAATTTTTGGCAGATTCATATGAGAGTTATCGTTCTAGTTATCTTAATTCGACCGGTCCGGATTGTTACTACAGTCTCATAGAAAACTGATGTAAAATAACAGCTAGCTGTTGCACACAGTGAGTAAGATATCAGGAGGGTCAAATCCGCCTCCCCTTCTCAATCTCTATACCTCGTTTCAAGTCCAACAACGCATCCATGTTTCTCTTGGTATTTGAGATGTTCATGACTAGTAGAGATCGCCTACCACTCTTTTGCTCGTTTGATGCCTTCTGCTATAAAAAAAATGCTATGTCTCATTTACTGTCACCAAAATATTTGTATTGTGCCTAACATCAGTTGCAGTGTAGTCACTGCGATGTCATGACAAAATATATTTATTTATTATAACACACTATGCTTTGCTCGCAGCTCCGCCCGCGTGTGTTTTGCGTTATGGAATAAAATGTAGCCTATGTCCTTCCCTAGTGGTGAAGCTTTTTTCATAGCAAATTAAAATTAAAATCGGTTCGTCGTGAAAACGTAACAGACAGATTTACTTTCACATTTATAATATTAATATCGATGGATAGAGTTGCCCCAGAGGGGTTGACGTCAGGTAGTCGGCCGGTTGTAAAAACTACAAGTCAAATATTTATGTAACATGTTTTACAAAACATGTTGCGCCGTCCCTACTGCGAGTGGCAGGCGGAAGAAGAAGAGTATGGATGGATAGAAAATCAATATTTAATTTTACTTCCAGATGAAGGCTCAAATCCTGAACCGGACCCTGATTACACGGAATACATGACGGGCAAGAAAAATATATTAGGAAACGAGACAATGCCTGGTATGTATGCAGTGTAAGCAGAACTTTACACAATGTAATTGTTAAACCTTCGACGTAAATTAGAAAAAATATCGGTAACTTTGAACTACTCAACAGTTTTATTAAAATACAGTATTATTCATAGTTAAGAACCATGCGGATTATCAATACTTCAGCTTACAGACAAGAGAAACGCTTTGAAATCGGTACATTCGTACGGGCACTATTATGCCCCACACGCACGCACGCGCATATACACGCACACACGTGCACGTGCGCACACACATACAACGCAGTTGGGCAAAAGTAATAAATGTAAAATATAATTTCCAGGGCTGGATCTGTCGGACCCGAAACAGTTGGCAGAGTTTGCACGACCCGGACACAAGATCAGACTAAAGAAACCATCGCCGGAGTCATCCGACAGAACTATAGGTGCGTACATTGAATAACAATAAAAATAGGGTAGTTTCCTATATTGAAATATATACATTATTTTATAAGCAATAGAAAATGATACGCAAATGAAACCCTTTTATTAAAACACAATCAAAATTGGTTCAGAAATGTGCCCGTAGTTATGACTTTAAATGTTGGTATTAGGAAAAGCAAAGGTATGGCACCCAGCGTAGTTGGGATATCTCACTATCTCGCTTGCACGCGTGCACCATAATGAACATTTTACACAGTGACGTCAGAGTTTGCGTCGTCTGTCATTTGACAATAACCCCTTCTAAAGGTTTTTATTGGCTTCTAACTTATTTATTTTTGGTCCGATTTATAAAATTCTTTCTACAATACATTTTGAGTAACGTAACTTATTGATTTAAATAATAAAATAAATCTAGTCATCGACCCTATTATGAAACAGAAAACTAACGAAAACGAGGGCGGTTTTTAACCGTAATGCGAATACGTTGAGCGGTTTCGCGGTAACAAAAAACAACCGCTCGCAGCAGAAAACGGTAGTGCGGCCTTACACTAATGACCGTTCCCAATATTCTGTTTATCAACAAATTTGCTTACTGACAGTTACATTTTGCATGGGAGATCTGTCAAAATACTATTGATAGTAAGCAAATCTGCCGATAGACAGATTATACACTCTACGTCTATGTGTATTTATATAATTATGTATCCAGTATAATACTTATATATACATATATTTATATTAAATTTATGTATTTATATTTAATTATTATTAAGCGAAGCGTGAGGCCGTGGGTTCGATTCCCGCACCTTGACAAATGTTTGTCTGATCCACAAATATTTGTCTCGGGTCTGGGTGTTGTGGGTTGGCAAGTCCCTCGTAGTTCCTGATACCCACGACACAGGTTTAACCTATTGTGGGGTCAGGACTATGTGTGTGACTGTTGGGTGTGTTTATTTATTTTATTTATTATTGAGTGAATGTAGCCAAAGAGGTATGCAAGGATCGTAGCAAGTGGAAATACGTTGTCTCTGCCTACCCCTATGGGAAACAGGCGTGAGTCTATGTATGTATGTATGTATATTATTATGTACGATAAATTTACGTATTACTATGTATTTCTATATATATATATATATATTTAATAATTACCTTTCCACCATCTCATTACTTTTATACACCTGCCTTGTTTATTCTCTGCAGTCTGCACCACCCAATGGTTGACTAGTAGAGAATGCCTCTGGCATTAAGTCCGCCTGTACATATTTTGTATGAAGTGCATTATATATATATATATATATATGGAGGCGACCTCCGAGAGTTTTGGCGCCATCAGGCGAGTTTGAATGAGTTCACGTAAGAGGGCGCCGCAGTACACACCTATTGTTTTATCACCATCTCGAATTTCGGAAATTTTCTTCGTGTTTTATTCGCACCCTTATCAAGTGATATATATATATATATATTTAATACACTTCATACAAAATATGATATATATATATATAGGGAACGGCCATAAAACAGTAATTTGTTGGTTTGACAGCGTGTCCACACAAGGGCTGCACGAAGATGTTCCGCGACAACTCGGCGATGAGGAAACATTTGCACACGCACGGGCCCCGAGTACACGTGTGTGCGGAATGCGGTTAGTATCATATATATATATATATATATATATATTATGTTGCACTGCCTCGGTGGCGCAGTTGTAATGCGTACGCGTTACGATTAAGCTAACGCTGAGGTCTCGGGTTCGATCCCCGGGTCGGGTAAAGTGGTATTGGGTTTTTCTATTACGAAATGCTCAGTATCAGCCCGGAGTCTGGAATTGTGTCTGTTACGCCATAGATTCGCCCCCTATCACATAGTGGGATGGAGATACGCTCGGCGAAATGTGGGTGTACTGGTTACACCTCTGCCTACCCCTTCGGGGATTACAGGCGTGAGTGCGTATGTATGTATGTATGTATATTATGTTGGAATATGGGTGATAAAAGAAAACGATTTACGCGTTTTCAACTGATTAGAAGTTTTTATATTTTAGGAAACACAATCACAACGATAAAAATCAACCATAGATAGACAAAAGACAAGTGACATAACCTGTGCGTTTACAAACTATGCTTAGCATTATTATTAACAGTTTTTGCATTTACGAAGAATACTAAATAAAAACATTATTCTAACCTAGACTACTGACAAAAAGAGGGATGTTACGAATAAATAAATACACCCAACAGTCACACACACAGTCCAGACCCCACACTAAGTTAACCTGTATCGTGGGTATCAGGAACTACGAGGGACTTGCGGTCCCACAACACCCAGACCCGAAACAAATATTTGTATCGGTGCGGGAATCGAACCCCATGGCCTCTCGCTTCGCAACCGGCTACTCGCCCACCGCGCCACGGAGGCTGTCTGTGATGTGGAGGGTTTCTGTAATGCTGATCAAATCAACATTCAACTAATTGAGTGGTAGAGCCACGCTGTAGACACTTTTGTCTACAGCATGTATGGGCCGGCTCGTCCGGGTCATTACCACTGTCTCACAGAAAACCGGCGTAAAGTAGCAGCTTACTGCTGCGTTTTGTACAGTGAGTGAGATATCCGGAGGCCCAAACCCCTCCCCTTCCCAATCCCTTAATTATCCCTTTCCCGTAAGGTCGGCAACACACCCATAATTCTTTTGGTATAATGGGTATACATGGGCGGTGGAGATCACTTACCATCGCCCTGCTGTAGACAGTCTTTATTTATTGTACATACATACGCACTCACGCCTGTAATCCCCGAAGGGGTAGGCAGAGGTGTAACCAGTACACCCACATTTCGTCGAGCGTATTTCCGTCCCTTATGTGATAGGGGGCGAGCCTATCGCCATACCGGGCACAAATTCCAGACTCCGGGCTGATACTGAGCATTCCGTAATAGAAAAATCCAATACCACTTTACCCGACCCGGGGATCGAACCCGAGACCTCAGCGTTGGCCCCAATCGTAACGCGTACGCATTACAACTGCGCCCCGAGGCAGTCTTTATTTATTTATTTAAGGTATATAGCACAGCACAATGTATACAACACTCATACATTACCACTACAAAAGCCAAACTCCAATACATGCGCCAATTACGGATAAACACAACATTTCAATTAAACTTTGCTAGCAACACATAGCAGCAACATTCAATAACCCTTCCTTGGCAGTCGGGTAAAACATATAAAAAAATACTGAAACTAAAATAAAATAAAATAAAAAGAGGTTATACCTGGTTAATTAGTCACATTTTTATGTCCAGCGGTAATTTTATTCTTAAAACTCTTGAGGGAATCAATAATGAATAGTTGTCTATGAATGGGCCTGCTCGACCGGGTTTTTACCACTATCTCACACCAACTTAAAGTGGCGACTTGCTGCTGCATTTCGTATAGTGAGTGAGATATTTATAGGTCCAAATTTCCACCCCTTCCCAATCTCTTATTTACCCCTTTCCTTTAAGGTTGGCAACACATTCATGATTCTTCAGCTAATGTGTATGTCTATGGGTAGTGGAGCTGAATCAGGTGACCCACTTGCTCGTTTGCCGGCCTATACTATAGAAAAAGTTAACTTTTACGCGGTAGCGTATCAGCTTGTTTTATAAGGGCCCAGGTGACCTGCTTACCATAAACTATGCTAGCTATGCCATAAACTGCCTCGGTGGCGCAGTTGTAATGCGTACGCGTTACGACTGAGGCAAACACTGAGGTCTTGGGTTCAATCCCCGGGTCAGGTAAAATGGTATAATGTCAGCTCGGAGTCTGGAAATTGTGCCCGTTATGACGATAGGCTCGCCCCTATCATATTATGGGTTGGAGATACGCTCAGCGATAGGTGGGTGTACTGGTTACACCTCTGCCTACCCCTTCGGGGATTACACGCGTGTATGTATGTATAAAAATATTATTGTTTTCTCGTTAATTTTTCAGGTAAAGCATTTGTGGAGAGTTCAAAGTTAAAAAGGCATCAGTTGGTACACACTGGCGAGAAACCTTTCCAATGTACGTTTGAAGGGTGCGGGAAACGGTTTTCATTAGATTTTAACCTCAGGTATGTATATTATATTAATATATGAAATGAAATGAAATGAAAATATTTATTGAATCCATAAAATGTTATACATCATTTAGATTCAGTCAAATTTAAACTCTACCGCCAGTTCGGAATGTTGTTTCGTTAAAGAAGAACGGACAAGAAACTCTAACGTTGCTCTTTTTTAAAATTCATTTACAATATTTGCACTACGATAATACAAATAATTTTGAATAGAGTTAGAGCAGCTCAAGTTATGCCAATGAGGAACATTATAAAATAAAATACGCACGCTACTCGCCCACTGCACCATGGTGGCTGTGTGGGAAGCATTTTAGTAAAAGAAACGGGGCCTCTAAACCTCCCATCAACCTAAACTCTCTGAAAATTATTGCCCCCACGCCATGACATACTCAGACAGACAAGTTATTTAACGTGAATTGTACATTAATATCTATGTAAGGTTTAAAGGATTAATTAAGAATTTACAACTGGCCCCCAACATCTCTAGCCCAAAGCCAATCTCACCTGCAGTGGTACACTCTGCTGATTAACGTACGAGGCAATGGCGAAACTTGATTACCGTCGCGACTTGCGGATTATAGGGAGTCAGACGGCGGGTCGTATACTCGTATCATATCTATGGTGTGAGAAGGAACTTGGCATTAAGGGATTGGAAAGGGGAGGGGGAATTGAATTTGATTTGAAGGAAACGCATCAGCAAGCCGCTACTTTACGTCGGTTTTCTGTGAGACAGTAGTAACGACCCGGACGAGCCGACCCATTCATACTGTAGACAAAACTGTCATACACTCTGAAATGTTAATCAATTACAATGATTTCCTGATTGATGTGTATTTTTTTTTTTTTTTTTTTTTTTTTTTATTATAATTCACAAAACTGATGTACAATCTATATACATGCCAAGATAAAAAAAGTTATAATACACTCCGTTTGATTGACATCTACTAGATGTGAATCCATCATGCTTAATAATTTACACATGACAAAAAAAATACTAAGTTAAAAGTGTAATGAATAAATAAATAAATAAATGTTAATATATTACAGAACGCACGTGCGTATCCACACGGGCGATCGTCCGTACGTGTGTCCGTTCGACGGATGCAACAAGAAGTTCGCGCAGAGTACCAACCTCAAGTCACACATACTGACACACGCCAAGGCCAAGTACGTATTGTTACCGACTGTTTGGGTGGTATGACACTCGCCAAGAGTTAGGACATGATTTCATGGGAGAAATAAATAGAAAGCATATTGTGACTGCACACAGACTTCGTTCCGTACACATGCCACTTAAGAAATTTACAAGGTGGTAGGTCCGTCGTATGCGAGAGGCCGTCTGGGTTGGTACCACCGCTTTGTCTATTTCTGCCGCCAAGCAACAGTGTGTAAGCACTGTTGTGCTCCGGTCTGAAGGACATTGAAGCCAGTGAAATTACTGGGCATTATGAGACTTAACATCTTATGTCTCGGGGTGATGAGCGCAGTCCAGTGTCATGGAGTGTTTTGTTATTTAAAGTTCTGTGTGGCGTTGATTCTGTTTATGGGCAGGCGTGGCGCTTACCATCAGGCGAGCGACCTGCTCGTTTCGTCATTCGAGGTAATAAAAAAAATGCCTCGGTGGCGCAGTTGTAATGCGTACGCGTTACGATTGAGGTCAACGCTGAGGTCTCTGGTTCCATCCCCGGGTCGGGTAAAGTGGTATTGGGTTTTTCTATTATAATATGCTCAGTATCAGCCGGAGTCTGGAATTTGTGCCGGTATGGCGATAGGCTCGCCCCCTATCACATAAGGGACGGAAATACGCTCGGCGAAATGTGGGTGTACTGGTTACAGGCCTTCGGGGATTACAGGCGTGAGTGCGTATGTATGCCATAACATTTGTTCCGTACACAATTACTTAATATAAGAGAGGCTCAAATTTTATGTCGAGTTTCTCTTTTACCATGACCTTATGTCTCGGGGTGACAAGCGCAGTCCAGTGTCATTTTTATTTAAAGTTATTAAAAGATAGTTTGTTATTTAAAGTTCTGTGTGCTGTTGCTTCTGATTATGAGCAGGCGTGGCGCTTACCATCAGGCGACCAAGCTGTTCCATTGAAACAATATTTATATAAAAAAAGTCAATATCCTATTACCCTTTCTCGTTTCCTAATGTAAATGACCATGACGAATACTGTGTTGCAAAGCGCGTGTTTAAAATATAACTCATTTTTGGGCCAATATTAATTATTTCACAGCATTTTATCGTGTTTTGCTGTTGCATATAAACTAGTACAAATTCGAGTATTACCCTATTCTGAAGTTACTAATTTTTTTGTCTACTACGGGCGTTGCCCTTGGTTTTCCACAAAACATAAAATTAAAAAAAACTTAAAATTCTAACGAATATGAGACGTATGTTACTTTCTTCCCAACATTATTCTGCATCGATTGGTGTCGGTCTCGACCTCATACCCCCAGCGGTTTCGGAGGAGATGGCGTGACAAGCTTTTGGCAGCGGCGGCGGCGGCGCCAGTTACTTTTTTTTAGAATAGAGACACACCTATTCACCCAGTTTCAAATGGTTATTACTAATTCCAGATCAAGAAACTCCCTGTCGCGTGGTGGAGGCGGGACATACGAGTCAGCGCGAACCACACCGCAGTTCGTACAACTAGAGATGTCTCCGGATGACTCGAATCCCCAGCTGATATTCTACACGCACGAGTGAGAGTGAACTAATAGTGATGTGAACAGTGCCGAGTGAACGGTGTCGAAATCCGCAACGACGGATCCAAAATTGTGTTGTGACAGATCAATAATTGTTTTGCACGGACACAGATCGGACTTTATACTAAATTGTTGTTTGGTGAATCAAAATGATGTTTAAGTGGCATAAAGACAATTGTCCATATAGTTTATATGGATATAGGATCTTTAAAAGAATCAAAATTGTGTTATAAGTGCATCAAAACGTCCATCTTCATACAGTATGGTTTTGAAGAATCAAAAGAAATGAGTTTGAATTACACAGATATCCAAGTTAATACAATTTATGGATATAGTATTTTTGGAATATCAAAATAATCGTGTTTCTGTACAAACAGGTATCTGTCTACATATTTAAGTATCGAAAATTGTTTTGTGACCATATGGATGTCTCCACGGAGTACACAAGTGTGATTAAAATGAACTTAAACATCAAAAATTATGTTTTAAAGTGAACAGACAATGAATATAATCTGGGTCGATGGATCTAAAATTGTTATATTAATGCTATAGGTCTGTCAAGGCTTCAAGTTATTGGTAAGCATAATTTTATTGAGAGATTTTTATTTTGAAAATATTGTACAAAGTATGTAGTGAGGCGAATTTGATTTTGAAATTATTTTATTCATTGAATTTTTTTGGATTGCTAAGTGTCTTAGAGTATCTGTACTATATCTGGACTGTTTGGGTAGAGAAACACTATAGCTTTTTTTATTTTATTATTTCTGTACAAAAATATTCTTGCAGGTTTATTTTATTTCGTAATAGCGTCGGGTTTTACAACAGATGTTGTATGTTATGTACTACATCGCGGCCCGAGATTTAGCGCAACACGCACTTTATAATCTATGCACACCACAATGTCTTGTGTCCATAGTAAAAATTGGCATGCTTGTTCCATGCAGGTTGTAGTCCTGGAGCCCTACCATCATCTCTTATTCCGACTCAATACTGAACCTAAATTGAACTGGTTCGCTATTTCGTACCACGATGTCGTTAAACACGACCAATATATGTCACTGCCTAATCAAGACCGTTTTTGAATCGGAATCTATTTCCATTCATTCTTAGCCGTACCACATCTACCAATACGTCCAAAGCGAGACACACTTATGCAGTGTTGTATATGGTTATCTCTTTTTAATTTGTTGTGTAAGAAACGGACCAGAGACAAATTTCATTCACTCATCTACTGAGAACCGAGTCAAATGCGATTATGAGCTAATGACATCATGGTACGAAATAAAACCGATCCAGTTTAGGACCTATATTGAATTGAATCGGAACTGAGTCGGTAGTTAAAAGATGATGGTAGGGCTCCTGTATTTTCTATGGTTGATGGAACAAACATTTATTGCATATCAGTCAACAAGTTGAGCGATAAGTTGGCCAATTTGCAGATTTTGTTCTCTCTGTGACACTCTGTCAATACCCTACTCAATTTGTTGTGCATTAGGATCCGAAATGCAATGGCAAATGCATCATATGATACATCTAGACAGACTTATAGACATTAAAATAGGAATTTTGATCGATCCTGTGTGATGGACTAATTTAGACATTAAAAAATGCGCGTCGCTCGCAAAGCGCCCGCGTCTAACGGACTTCCAAGCATTAATAACCAAAAATAATCAAGTAGATGCACCAGTGATGGACTATGTTTCATATCAAACGAATTTATACTATCATTGACTGTGTTTTTTATATTGTCCCTTCAAGTACTCTTTCTTATAAGAATGCTTACATATTGCACAAATATACAACTTTTTTTATAACTCCACTAGGGGCGTTGCCCATGTTTTTCCACAAAACATAAAATAAAATAAAAACTTAAAAGTCCAACGAATATGAGACGTATCTTACTTTCTTCCCCACATTATTCTGCATCGATTGGTATCGGTCTCGACCCCATACCCCCAGCGGTTTCGGAGGAGATAGCGCGACAAGCCTTTGGCAGCGGCGGCGGCGTCAGTTACTTTTTTTAGAATAGAGATACTTTTCTAACATTGACTCAAAGTGTCACATTTTTGAATTATATTTTAAATAAAACTCCAAAATAGACATCACTGTGGTATTGTGTAATATGTGATTTTTTTGTGCTGTGTATCAAAAGATGTGTTTTAACTTTTATGTAGAAAAAAAAACTCAAATCGTCCATCACTGGTGCAATTACTATATTAACATTTTTTTTCGTAATATACCTACTTTATGCTGTAAGAATATGTCTTATTTTCGTTTTGTACACTTTTAAAAATGGATTACAAGTTTCGTTAAAAAAATATATACTTTTACTGTAATGGATTTTTACATGCTTGCAGAGTGATAAAAACGTATTAGGCGAGACTATTATGGACAAAATATTATAATTTGCTGGAAAAAAAAACAGTAATGAGTTATTAACGTTTACAAAATATTATTGTGTCATACAAAAAATATATATAAAGAATAATTAAGTGAAATGAAAAACATGAATTTAAACAGTATTTTGAGTATAGATATTGCGGCTCATTTTTGCACGTGCATGAGTGTGAGGCCTTAAAGGAAAGGGATAATTTAAGTGATTGGGAAGGGGAGGGGAATTTGGGCTTCCGGATATCTCACTCACCGTACGAAACGGAGCAGCAACAAGCTGCTACTTTATGTTAGTTTTCTGTGAGACAAAGGTAACGACGTGGACGTGCCGGTCCATTCATGCTGTAGACAAAACTGTCTGTCAGTGTGGCTCAACCACTCATAAATCCTTTACATTAGTCGAATGGAATAAAATACTTGACACTCATTTCAAAATTCATAATCATATTGCTTATGGTGACATTTTTATGTTCTGCTGATACGACCCAAATTCCCCCTTCTGGTATTAGGCGTACATGGGTGGTGGAAACACTTCGGCGGGATACTTGCTTGTTTGCCAGTCTATGATATAAAAAAGTTGCATTTGTGCAGATCCTACATTGTTGTTAGGACATTGGGACATTTGTCAAATTATATTACAAATGTTATACGTATTTCTTTTCTATTTTTTTTTTTTATTTTTTTTGTATCGCCAATGGGTGTATACAAGCTATTATGTAACAAACCAATCGCACCTTTAAAAGACAAACCGTTACTAAACGAAAATATAAAATTAAACAACAACTAGTATAAACACGATATTGCATTTAGCCAGCAAATCTTATTTAGTTTTGTAACGGTCAAAATTAGCGCCGTCTACCTCTAAAGTGGAATTTTTATGAAAGTGTAAAATTCATTGTATAGTTAGTTTACTTCATTAGTAACTCAATTCTTGAAAAAAATCATTTAGCAACGGTTTGTCTTTAAAGGTGCGAAATATAACATGCTACTCAGTTACAGGCAAATACAACTATTAAATAAAATTAAGATAATTTGTAAACGCTAAAAATGATTGTAGTCACTACACACTGATCAAAGTATTTATCACTCTTCAAGATGTAAAAACGGTTATTTGTTTCAAGTGAGCTTCGCTAATCATTTTAATTCTACTAACAGATATCGCCAATTAATGTCAATTGGAGCGCGGGTGCGCCTTAAATATACGCTTACTTACATATATATATGACCGTGATTCTATATTTTATATTTAGTTAATATAGATTGTGTTAAATCTCATGAATTGCCGAGAGCATACAAGTTGGTAAGCTATGGCTTTTAGTACGGACTATCGAGTAAGTCTCAGACCCTCTAACTTTTAGTTTGCGCCTCGGTGGCGCAGTTGTAATGTGTACGCGTTACGACTGCTATGCCGAGGTCTTAGGTTCGATCCACAGGTCGGGTAAAAGTGATATGTATTGGGTTTTTATTATGAAATGCTTAGTATTAGCCCGGAGTCTGGAATTGTGCCCGGTATGGCGATAGGCTCGCCCCCGTCACATTATGGGACGGAAATAAGCTATATATGGTTATACTAGTTACACCTCTCCCTACCTCTTCGGGGATTATAGGTGTGAGTGCGTATGTATGTATATTCCTTGTTAAGTATCCCTCACTAATGTTGAAGTAAAACATCGTGACCAGCATGCCTGAGTTTTCTATAAGAATGTTGAAGGTATTTGAAGTCTGCCAACCCTCAATATTACAGTAGGTTCATGCCCAGCTGTGGGACAGTATAATACAGGGCTGTCTCTATATGGTATTACTGTATTACTTAAAGGTGTTTTTTTCGGTACGCCATAACTTTTCTTCATCACAATTCTTCATCAAATTTAATGATTCAAACAATATTGTGTAGCTTATGTATGCTTCTATTGACGAAAAATAGACCAATGTTTTGAATTGAAAATTTGAAGTAAAACATGTAAAAATTTGAGACACTTACATTATTTCGTCATATGCGTGTGTCACAAATGTAAATGCCTCTCTCAAGTTTCTATTTTTGTATATTTTTGTCAGTACCGTAGCTAGAAGCTGGCAACAGCGGCGCAATTTCCATTTGGACGCAACCCACCACTTTTATTATTTTAAGACCTTTTAACTTTACAAAGTGGTAGGTCCTCATTTGCGAGAGGTCGGCTGGGTTGGTACCACTGCTTTGTCTATTTCTGCCGCCAAACAACAGTGTGTAAGCACTGTTGTGTTCCGGTTTGTAGCACATTGAAGCCAGTGAAAATACTGGGCATTATGAGACTTAACACCTTATGTCTCGGGGTGACGAGCGCAGTCCAGTGTCAGTGCTTTGTTATTTAAAGTTCTGTGTGGTGTTGGTTCTGTTTATGAGCAGGCGCGGCGCTTACCATCAGGCGAGCGACCTGCTCGTCTCGTCATTCAAGCTAATAAATAAACTTTCAAGGGGCGCAATATCTGAATCTCGCCCTGAACCGACGCTTGGTATTGTATCGTTGCTCATTAGTCATCAACTAAAGTTAAAAACCGGTTGGAGAAAACGTGAATAAAGCTCCTAAACACTTATATGTGTCTCGGCAACATTTTTTTGTAAATTTTTGTTTTTAAGCAACTCTCGTCATAGAATCACGGACATAAATAATTTAATGTACATTTTGTACTGTAGATATGCCAAAAAAAATTGTAATTATAGGTTTAAATGTGTAGTTGTTAGGTTTTTGTATATGTACGGACAGACCGTGTGCTCATTTGAAAGCATAATATGTTGTGAAATTACATAATGGATGAACATCCACGTTTTGTTTAGTTGGTTTTCTAATTTCAGTGTATTGTTAAAGTGATTTTGAGGGCTTGTTGGTAATTTTATAAATACATTAACTACCAGGTGGTAGGTCCCTCGTATGCGAGAGGCCGTCTGGGTTGGTACCACCGCTTTGTCTATTTCTTCCGCCAAGCAGTAGTGTGTAAGCACTGCTGTGTTTCGGTTTGAAGGATATTGAAGTTATTGAAATTACTGGGCATTTTGTGACAACATCGTTATGTCTCGGGGTGACGAATCAGCTGTCAATGTTTACACACTGTTGCTTGGCGGCAGAAATAGACAAAGCGGTGCTAACCACCCAGACGGCCTATCGCATATTGACCCACCTAGTCAATTTTCATCTAAATTTTAAAATATTCATGTAAAAATGCTTGTCCGCCTCAAATTCCTCACTTTAATCTTACATGTTGTGTTGGGCAGTAACACGAGCACCGGTCAGTTAATGTAAATGTTAAGTTTATAACGAGGGTTTAGTGTTAATGTCTATTTACTGGGTTAATGCATATCAAGCAGAGAAATCCATGTTTTGTTATTGCTAATGAAATTTTAACCTTATGTAATTCAAATAGAGTTTCAAATAGCATGCAACTGATACTCGCTTCAGCAAATTGCCATTAGCATTCGGCAGTATCATTGGTATACAATTTAAATAAGATAACTAGAACGATAACTCTCATATGAATCTGCTAAAAAAATACGGCTCCACTTACTTACACATGCAAAGGTAAAATCACACGTAACACTCATACACGCACCAAAAATTAACGTTCAAAATCAACTTTATTTCATAAAGTTAATGTCTAAATATTAAATTTCTAGATCGAGATACGGCGTTCTGCACCGCGCAAAAAATTAGACGTATCAAGTTATAAGTCATAAGTTTTTATAGCCCCGCCCCCTTGCACAGAGTTTTGGTGGGCTAATTGTTTTTGCTTGAGTTACGTTTCTTGTCATCTTATTTCGATGTTAGTATCCAATTGAAATACAAGTTCAAAATAGTAGGCGAGTGACGTTTGCGAAAATAGTTTATTTTGCAACCTATTATCAACTCGATGAGAGTGAAATTTCATTATCAGTAGTGAAATGCTCGAGCAAGTAATTAGTGTTTCTCCGCTTGATCAGTGGGGATCTTGACCCTTTTATTTTTAAACTATTATTGCTTTTAACTATTGCATTATTTGTCCTTTTCATTTTTGTAGCATGTGTCGCTACTGTAAGAGACAAAAAATGCAATAGTTAACCTAGTAATGAATAAGTTGACTGTTAAATTAAAGTCCACTTGCGTTAATCTGGAATATTGTTTGTCAGTTTAAGGGAAAAAAATATTGTACATAAGATACAATGATACAACATAAACTCAGTCTGACCCCCAAATTAGCGTAGCTGTATGTCAGGAGTCAGTAAAGGCATATTTACGCGTGGTACAGCCACGCTGTAGACAATTTTGTCTACAGCATGAATGGGCCGGCTCGTCCGGGTCGTTACCACTGTCTCACAGAAAAGCGATGTAAAGTAGCAGCTTGCTGCTGCGTTTCGTACAGTGAGTGGGATATCCAGAGGCCTAAATCCCCTCCCCTTTCCAATCCCTTAATTATCCCTTTCCTATAAGGTCGGCAACGCGCCCATGATCTTTTTGGTATTGTGGGCGTACATGGGCGGTGGTGTTCACTTACCTGCAGGTGACCCACTTGCTCGTTAGTCGGCCTATATAATAAAAAAATGGTCTAAATGATTGATTGGATTCTTTCATTTTATTGTCTTTCGCATGGCTAATCATTATTTTTAATGTACCGTTCTTAGTTTTTCTGATATTGGGAGAAGAGGCTAGGGAGGAGAGAGATTTTTAAATATTTTGAATTTGAATTTTAGAGATCCGGCTTTGAAATGACGTCGCAATAATAATGGTAGTATAATATTTTAAAGTTATGCTTTTAAATTTGTGTTCTTAATTCCACTAAACTCGTGGTGTTACTACTTTACTGTATCAGCATGGTGTCCAAATATATAGTTACAATATCGCTAACCTGCCGTAAATGGGCGTAAACGGCAATTTAATTTTTTCGCTAATTTTAAATATATTTGTCAAGATTAACGCAACAGGACTTACTAGAACAGGCATCGGCCCATTAATTAAGGTTTTTCTAATGACTGAGCGATGTATATATTCATTGGTTTTGTCCTTTGCTGTGGTGTAAAAAAGTTGGCGAGTCTATGCCATAGACTATAATTTGTGATGTTCACAGAGGCGTGGATGTGAAATGAAATACAAACGAAAATAAATTGTAAATATTTATATAAATTGTGTTTTATTTATTACATAGTCTACATCCCCTGGCAAATGAATATTAAAAAATTATGTACATTTCAGAAGGATATGATATTTTAACTCTATTCGAGTAGAAATAAATGTTACTACTTGCTCCACATATTAGGCGAGAGTTGCCGAACAACTGAGTGTGGACAATGTTGATTCGCCTCGCAAGACTCGTAGGTAAATTAAAGTACATGTTCATTCAAAATAATAAGGTTTTTATCGTGCTTGCTTTATAACTATCTTCGTAAATATTTTTATTTTTTTTATCTTCGTAAACATAATTTTTCGTACACGTATCCGAACATTGTTTTTGACATTTCACAAAATTCAATACGAGTGAAACGGAGTGACGTGTAAACTGTATTCGTCGGCACCGCATACTTTTCTAATAACATCAAAGAAAAAGCTCAAAATGAGCTCTTTCAAACGCGACAAGAAAGAGGAGGAAGACGCTGCCAGCAATCCCTACCAGAACCTCGACAAAACAATCGTCTTACAAGAATCGCGATATTTCAATCAGACGCCCGTAAATCCGCGAAAATGTTGTTTAATTCTTACAAAAGTGCTGTATCTATTGAACCAAGGGGAAAAATTTACCACTCAAGAGGCTACGGAAGCGTTTTTCGCTACAACAAAGCTGTTCCAATCCAAGGATGTTATGCTCCGACGTATGGTATACTTGTGCATAAAGGAGCTCAGCAACTTAGCGCAAGATGTCATCATTGTGACTTCTTCGTTGACTAAAGACATGACTGGGAAGGAGGATTTGTACAGAGCGGCCGCTATACGCGCGTTGTGCAGTATTACAGATGCTACAATGCTCCAAGCTATAGAAAGATATATGAAACAAGCTATTGTTGATAAGAACCCAGCGGTAAGCTCCGCCGCGTTGGTTTCCGCTCTGCATTTGTCTTCGACAGCGCCCGATTTGGTACGACGTTGGGCGAATGAGGCACAGGTAGAAAAACACTTTTTTTATCAACTGATAAAATAAGACAGATTCTCAATTTCTCTGCCAAATGTGGCCAATTTGAATGAGTCTTTTTTCATTCAATAGAGTATAACTCAAAGTTGGTCACATTTTAATTTAAGAAAAAAATCCACTGCTGCTGAAGTTAGGGATGAAAGGTTCAAACTTCATTTAAAAGCAACGATTTTGATAATTCTTTCACTTAAAATAGTGAAAATAATAATAAATAAATAATACTAGCCCTGTATTACACACGTCACACTGCTGGGCACGGGCCTCTACTGAATGAGAGGGGTTAGGCCTTAGTCCACCACACTGGCCTAATGCGGATTGGCAGACTTCACATACCTTCGAAATTCTTATGGAGAACTTCTCAGGTATGCAGATTTCCTCACAATGTTTCCTTGACCATTAAAGCAAGTGATAATTAACAATTAATATACACGTAACTTAGAAAAGTCAGAGGTGTAGGCTCTTGGGCTCTTTCGACCAGCGACTTTAGTTTCGAGAGTCCATACCACTCCCCACTGAGCTATCACTGTATGTATAAAAATAGTGAAAACAAAACTTTTTAACAAAAATATAACTCAAAGCTAAAAATAAATAACGTTGAGTCATTGCTATTGCAATGTAATGGTAGAATGATAGAAAAGGTAGAAAACCCCAACTTAAAATTATTTATATCAAGCCTTTTGTTTTGATTTAGGCATTGAAATAAGATGACAAGAAACGTTAATTGAGATGGTTCTTAACAATGTTTGAACAATATCCATTCGACAGCCTCTGTGGCGCAATGGACGAGTAGCCGGTTGCGAAGCGTGAGGCCGTGGGGTTTGATTCCCAGACCTAGACAAATGTTTGTCTGATTCACAAATATTTGTCTCTGGTCTGAGACTGCAAGTCCCTCGTAGCTCCTGATACCCACAATACAGGTTTACCTAGGTGTCAGGACTATGTTTGTGTGTGAGCCGTGTATTTATTATTATTTAGCTGTTCAAAAGTTACAGTGGATTTTCCAATTGATGTCATGTATTTGTACGCTGGAAACGGCAGAATACTATGAACTATTTAATAATATTATGTAACAACATTGTAACAGTATTCATACAAATAAACGCAAACAGACTTTTTACTGCTTAGGTTATTTAATCATGTCCAATTTATTCTGGTCCATGTTATAAGATTTAAACCTAACAATTTGATTTAGAATGTTATCAACTACGTGATTTTTATCTATTTTATCAGATAAGAAATATATTTATATCATCAGTTAATTGTTTGGGCTTGGTGAATAAACAATATCAATCGGTGTACCAAAGAAATCCTTTTCCATATTGTTGTATGTTGATAAGCTCACGCCTGTATTCCGAAAGTGGCGGACTAAGTATTTGTCAAGCTCATTTTTATCCCTTGATTTGATAGACGGCGAGACTAACGCCATACA
Organism: Mimas tiliae; assembly: GCA_905332985.1. Taxonomy (NCBI): domain Eukaryota; kingdom Metazoa; phylum Arthropoda; class Insecta; order Lepidoptera; family Sphingidae; genus Mimas; species Mimas tiliae. The sequence continues at coordinate 4,502,884 of HG995265.1, read as the reverse complement.
AACATACTTGCCTGTTTCCCATTTTTTCCATGCTTCTGCGCAGGCCGTTGATAGAGGAACCTATAGTTGAAGGCACCATGTAACCACGTAATATAAAATCACACAACGCTTGTTTGAATCGGTTTTTACATTCTAAAATGCACCACGAAACCATATTTATGGTTTTTAAAATACGCCGCACGCACTTTCAGACTCTTTATGATGTGAGGACACATAACAGAAATCTTTAATTTTATAAAATATAGGACACCAATGATTGACTCCACAAACTTGGACTCAAATTCAAATTCAAATTCTTAATTGAATCCATAAAATGTTATACATCATTTAGATTCAGTCAAATTTTAACTCTACCGCCAGTTCGGATGCTGTTCCGCTAGAGAAGAACAGACAAGAAACTCTAACGTTGCTCTTTTCAAAACTGATTTACAATATTGATACTATGTACATTACAATTTATTTGAGTTAAAGCAGCTCAGTTTATGCCAAGAGAAACATTATAACAATGAATAAATTAGGACCACAAAGTAAAAAAAACTATAACAATAAATAACAGTTTGAGCAGACCAGTCCACACAAGCAGCACCCATTCACGAGTACTACGCATGTGTCAGCCATCGGCCTCCTCAACCATGTTACAGGGAAGTGACCGACCCGGCACTCGACGCCGCCGCAAGCACACACACTTTAGCGAGCATGACATACCCAAACTGAATTTAAATGAATGAATTTAATGAATATAGTTCCTAATTCCCAATGGTTCCCATGGGAGTCATGCTTCTCCAATTCTGGAAAAGGGCGAAAATTCATTTCATAAACATAAACATAAAGGTCCCAATAATAGCAATAGCTAATTTATAGATTTATTTATAAGATTTACTGTAATAAATCATTCCCAAGCCTTTCTATCCTCTAGATATTCTGAAAATTTGTAATAGGCTTTGTTACATAACTTTCACTTAATAGTAGCTTTAAAGTTAACGATATTAAGTTCTTTAATATCTATTCAATAGTACTGTTACTATACAGCGATAAGACCAACAAATAAGTAATTTTAAGTCTCTTTCGCTGTGAATTAAAATGGAAAACATGACTTCATCTATAGGTTACTCTGTCTACGGCGCAGGCTCTATATGTCATAATTATAGCCTATGGACGCCATTTCGAACTAGGTTCAGTAGTGTGTTCTTTCTGTCTGGCGTTATCCCGGCTTATTGCGGCTTTCCATCATAAATGATGCTTCTGTCTCTGTCTGTTAATTTGTAAAAATATCTATTTTGCTTCAGTCACAACTATTATCAAACTCTTATTGCCCGTATCCCACTCGCAACATGTTATTAACACATGTTACAGAAAGATTTGGCTTGTAGTTTTTACGACCGACCACCTGCCTAACATCAACCCCTGTGGGGAAAAAGAACTACTATTATCTAAAAGTACTATTAAACTATCATCAAATTTACTGTATTTTATTATATACATAAATATTTTTTTTTTATTTCAGGAAGCCATAACATCAGATAACCCAATGGTGTCCTACCATGCTTTGGGCATCGTCGCCGGCTCCCGTCGCAACGACAAGCTCTCCACCGTAAAACTTGTCACTCGTCTCGCCAAATCCAATATTAAGTCGCCATACGCCCTCTGCCTTCTCATACGCCTTGCTGCACAGTTGGTAGAAGACGATGATTCTGAGGGCTCCCAGCCATACATAGAATTTATAGAGTGCTGTCTCCGCCACAAGTCTGAGATGGTTATTTACGAAGCAGCTCATGCGCTGGTCAATCTCAGGAAGACGGCGAGAGATCTTGCACCGGCTGTGTCGGTGTTGCAACTCTTCTGTGGGTCTTCTAAAGCGTCTTTAAGGCTTGCTGGAGCTCGAACCTTGGCTCGATTGACGGCGAAACACCCAACAGCTGTCGCAGCTTGCGCTGTTGATTTAGAAAACTTGATTTCGGACCCGAATCGGTCTGTCGCGACTCTAGCAGTCACTACTCTATTAGCAACTGGTGCTGAGAGCTCGGTAGATCGTCTGATGAAGCAGATATCCAGTTTCGTGTCGGAAATCTCGGATGAATTCAAAATTGTTGTCGTTAGAGCTATTAGGAGATTATGCACGAAGTTTCCGAGGAAACATCAGTCGCTGGCCGCGTTTTTGGCTGGCATGTTAAGGGATGAGGGTGGTTTGGAGTATAAAGCAGCGATCGCTGATGCTATAATAGCATTGGTGGAAGAAAACCCTGATGCCAAGGAGACAGGGCTGGCCCATCTCTGCGAGTTCATTGAAGATTGCGAACATACTGCTTTGGCTGTACGTATTCTCCATTTATTAGGACGTGAGGGCCCTAAGTCTCGTCAACCTTCGCGCTACATCCGCTTCATCTATAACAGGGTTATTTTGGAGTCAGGGCAAGTAAGAGCCGCTGCGGTGTCAGCGGTAGCACAATTCGGCGCTCAAAGACCAGAATTACTTCCGAACATAAGAGTACTCCTCGGGAGATGTCAACTAGATGATGAAGATGAAGTAAGAGATCGTGCGATATACTACACCGCGATTTTAGACACGGGAGATCAGCAATTGATTAATGATTATATCGTTAACATTCCGAAACCCAACCCAGTACTATTGGAGAAGGCATTACGTGATCATCTGGCGACACGACCTGATGAGCCTTTCGATCTAATGAGTGTACCTTCCGAAGAAGTGCCGAAGGAAAGTAAGGAACCAATTGTAGAGATCGAAGTTCGCAAGCCAGTGCAGATGTCTATTGAAGAGATATATACTGAGCAACTGTCGAAGATACCAGGTATAGAACGACTGGGGCCGCTGTTCAAAACCAACATTCCTATTGATTTAACTGAAGCAGAGACTGAATATCGCGTCCGTCTTCTGAAACATGTCTATGCTCGTCATTTGGTGTTACAATTTGAATGTGTTAACACACTAAGTGACCAGATTTTGGAGCAGGTACACGTGAGACTCGAATGCCCGCCAGAATACGAGATAAAATCAATTGTTCCATGTCAAAAGTTGCTTTATGACAAACCTGGAAGTGTGTTTGTAGTTATAGAATACCCTTGTGCGTTCTTGGACAGTCTGGGGACCTTCGGAGCTACACTAGAGTTTGTGGTCAAAGACTGTGATCCTACCAGCGGCGCCCCGGATCCAGGGGAAGGTTATGCCGACTCCTACCCTCTCGAAGAGTTTGAGATGGGTTGTTCAGACCAGATTAGGGCAAGGGCTGTGGTTGATGATTGGGAGCAGACTTGGGAAAGAGCCGCCAATGCGCCAGAGGCAAGCGACACTTTCGTACTTCCTCAAAACGATATGGGAGACGCAGCAAAGGCAGTTTGTGAACATCTAGGGCTGCCCAAAGCTGCAATCAGTGGAGAAACAGTAAAGGAGATTCGTGGAGCTGGTATATTCAGAGGTGGTGCTCCAGTGCTGGTCAGGGCTAGATTGGCTAGCAGCAGTGGTGGGGTGACCATGCAGTTAGCTTCTAGGTCGCCTAGAGAAGATGTCGCGCAATTACTCTTAGCAGCTGTTGGTTAAATGAAGCGTTTATGTATTATAGAGAAGAGAACTGAGATCGATGGCTAGGAGAATCGGGTATTAATAAGTACTCGCGAAAAATAAAATATATATAATGTAATTACTAATTTCAATAAACCAAAATGTTTTAACTAGACAATATGTGGTGCCAAGTTTGATATGATTATTGTATTAAAAACATATCAATTTTTATAAAGTCTTTGACGAAGACTCGTCATTACCCATAGGATGAAAATTCAAAGAAAATCGGCGAAATAAAGTACATCCGTTGCATCTTTGCCTATCCTTCAGGGAAACAGGCGTGCCGAGATATTAGCCATCGGTCTTACACTCTCAATTTCACTATTAAAGTATTCAATTAAGAATTAATTGTAGTCTCTAATTCCGTAAAGTAGACGTCTTATCAGACAAATGGATAAACCATTATGAAAGTTTTAATTTTAATAATATTGAACATTTTTACTAGAAACTAAAATAATTGGACTCAAGTACTAGAAAAATCTGTATGTATTTCATATAATTCTGTCTATGTTGTAAATTCTGTGACTCAAATCTTTGGAGGTTTTATGACTAAATTAAAAATTAACTTCGTGTAAATGGGACTTTACTCATATTAGTTCCTAAATCTTGATTAGCTCACACATGCTGAAATTCATCAAAAACTTACGCGAACGAAAAATTGCATTTTTCAAGGCATAATTTTAGATGTTGAGCAATTATAAATAAATAATATAAATAAATACACCCAACAGTCACACACATAGTCCTGACCCCACACTAGGTTAACCTGTATCGTGGGTATCAGCAACTACGAGGGGCTTGCGGTCCCACAACACCCAGACTCGAAACACATATTTGTGGGTCTCACAAATATTTGTTTCGGTGTGGGAATCGAACCCACGGCGTCACGCTTCGCAGCCGGCTACTCGCCCACTGCGCCACGGAGGCTGTCAATTTTCATAATATATGAAAAGACGGCGTTGCCCCGGTTTGTCCCCCCTTAGATCCGGGGCTGATGAATATAGTAATTACTTATTCTTGTCAATCTATATGTCTTACGTATTTAGAAATTATATGTGATAAACAAATAAAATACTTAATATTGATTAATTTTTTATTGATCAACATTTTTATATACAATTTATAAATGAAATTAATGTTGGTAAAAATTAACAGGTATGAAGTTTAAATTAGTACTTCTTAGGTGTGTTTTTTTACTAGACTGAATGATGAAACGTGCAGTTCGTTACTGATGGTAAGTGCCATACCTGCCCATAAACAGAAGCAACACCACACACCTTAGATTACAAAGCACTGCATGACACTGGACTGCGTTCGTCATCCCATCATAATGCCCAGTATAAATGGTAGAGTCACTATGTAGACACTTTTGTCTACAGCATGTATGGATCGGCTCGTCGGGGTCATTACCATTGTCTCACATAAAACCGGCGTAACAGCTTGCTGCTGCGTTTCTTGCGGTGAGTGAGATATCCGGATGCCCAAACCCCCTCCCCTTCCCAATTCCTTAATTATCCCTTTACTTTACGGTCGGCAACGCGGCCAAAATTCTTTTGGTATTGTGGGCGTACATGGGCGGTGGAGATCACTTACAGGTGGCCCACTTGCTGGTTTACCAGCCTATGCCATAAAAAAAGTAATTTCACTAGCTTCAATGTCTTTCTTTCAGTGCTACACTCTCTTGCTTGATGGCAAAAATAGACGAAGCGGTGGTACCAATCCAGACGGCCTCTCGCATACGAGAAACCTAGTAAAACGTATAAGCAACTCGCTCAAATAAATGGGGCTTTAAGCCTGTTTCCACGGAGTTTATCGCACGACAGAAGCAAGAATATAGGTTTATATCAGGTGACCCACTAGCTCGTTTGCCGGCCTCTGCTATAAAATAGTTAATTTTTTACCAACACCAAAATAACACCACAATCAACTTAAAATATACAACAAATATAGTGTTACACTTATTCTAAAGATTTCGGGTTAGTCTTAAATTAATTAAATCTTATGGTACGTATTCAGACTAGGCCATAGGGGGGTCATAACCTAAATAAGCATAATATACCCATTAGTGTTCTTCTAAATTCCGGAAGTAACAGATACATGGGTTTCGACATCCAAGGGTAGCCAGGAAGGTGGAAGCTAGGGTCGGTCTGACCGGTTCCAGAATCTTATTGGCATACCCAATGTCTCTACCTTTATTTTTTAACACCCAATAAAGGGGTGTTATAATTTCTACCTTTTTGTCTGTATGGGTATCTGTCGTCGCATCGTACTGCGTAAATGTTTTTAACGATTTCAATGTGGTTTTTTTATTAAAGCCATCGAAATAAGATGACAAGAAACGTAACTCAAACAAAAAAATTACCCCGCCAAAACTCTTTTGCAAGGGAGCGGGGCTATAAAAGTGTCCAAAATAATCTCCAGTTGACACTTGATACGTCTTAATTTGCGGTGCAGAACGTCGTATCTCGATCTAGGAATTTAATATTAACTTTTATGAAATAAAGTTGATTTTGAACGTTCATTATTTTTGTTACGTGTGATTTTACCTTTGTATGTGTAAACAAGTGGAGCCGTGTTTTTGGCAGATTCATATGAGCGTTGTCGTTCTAGTTATCTTATGTTGATGTTAAACCCCATTTTTTGTTTTCTGTTTATGATTTGTTACGATGCCCAAATTATCAACAATAGATCATTATCACATGTTTTATGAAAATTTCATTCGGCTACCTACAATTCCGGTTCAAAAGAATTACTTTTATATGTAACACATACACATACTGATCGGCTATAGACGGTAGTTACAGGGTATCGTTGGCAACCTTTGCGTATGGAACCCTAAAACTCCTGCTATAAACAAATATATAATATACAACTTAGAGTAGCTCCTAATATATTAATACTGGATAACAATTCCGTACAAAATCGGATCAGTAAATTGTCTCCTTGGTAGACATTGTATTTGGACTGTAGGTACTTACAAAAACTCCCAAAAAAGTTTAACTTCGGAAAGTGGGATAAATGCAAGTTAGCAAAAATAGTTAACAATTTTATTGCCAAACTATTCATATACTCTAACTTCTAAAATAATATTTTCGCCTCAATTTTTTATTCTAAATCCGGACCTTTAAGGTACATTTCTCTTAGAAACTAGATATTATAAAAAAAGGTAAGACTTACTGCCACATATAAAGATACCAATTAATTACTTTAATTGATAATTAGTAATTACGTGGAATTCTATTATTTCCACACTCGGAGCCAGTTAGTGCTTTATTTTTGTTAATAAGCACAGAAAATGCTCCATACTCCGTTACTGGGTACAATGTTTTTATTAAGTTCTCTGAGGAACAGTCATACGAAGTCACAGATTGCTGCAGTTAAATTGTGCTTTTTTATTTCAGTAGTATTAAAGTTAACGCAAAATATGTATTAGAAATACATTCAACAGTTACGCATTTCGTTCTGACCGCATTGTCTATACAAAACACACATAGCACCATCTGCACCTTTGAGTTGAATTATACAACGTGTAACAGAAAGGTGTGGTCAAATTTAAACAATGTATAGTGTACGATATAAGTATTATACAACGTGTTACAAAAAGATGTGGTCAAATTTAGGCAACGTATTGTGTACGATATAAGTATTATACAACGTGCTACAGAAAGGTGTGGTCAAATTTAAGTAACGTATAGTGTACAATACAAGTATTTCACCCCCCGTAGTACCAAATCAGATTGCATTGCTATGACTTAAATAAACCGTTTTCTTTTTTATCGAATATGTAACATAACGATATTCGACTTGCAACTTTGGACAACATAAGGCCCGTATTGGCCGGTATTTTGGCGCCAAACAAAACGGACCAATCACGTGTACAGAAATCGTCACTTAGCTAAGAGCCCACTTGAGTATCGTTCTGTAATAATGGCCTAAATGATAAACAGCTGAGCTTTTGTCTTGCTTTAGCATTGTTATTTTCGCTCACGCACTTCATTTAATTTATAGGGCTGTGATCGATCGTATCGATCGTAATAAACGAGTAATTAAGATTAGCGTGATATCTGATTTGTGATTTAGTATATCTATATTTTAATAAGCTCCGGTATATAAACACTCACTGTCAGGTATACTTTACCTTTATATATGACCACACCTTTCTTTAACTCGTGCAAGTATACATAGGCACTCACGTCTGTAATCCCCGATGGGGTAGGCAGAGGTTTAACCAGTACACCCACATTTCGCCGAGCGTATTTCCGTCCCTTATGTGATAGGGGGTGATATCGCCATACCGGGCACAAATTCCAGACTCCGGGCTGATACTGAGCATTTCGTAATAGAAATACCCAGTACCACTTTACCCGACCCGGGGATCGAACCCGAGACCTCGGCGTTGGCCCTAATCGTAATGGGTATGCATTACAACTACGCCACCGAGGCAGTTGTATAAGTATATTTATTATAATCTATTATCATACATATTTTTCGTCGCTACAAAACCAAAATACGTTTTATTCAAATATATTGAGATATCGTATGCTTGAACTTATAGATTCTGCGTGGATGGACAGAGAGCCATCCCATTCGGTGTCTGTTATGGATAGCATGATTTTTAAAGCGTTCTGCAAGTTTTGTGCTTGTTCTAGACATTTTCTTATCACAGACCTGAAAAAAAAGTTTTTTTATAGTGTTTGGGTGGTGGATGTAAATTTGAATGAACTTCATAAGGGGCAATTATTTCTTAGCTAAATAAATTGGATAGAAAGTAATGAAATGTTATGCCAGGTTAGAAACCTATAGTATTTTTTCTTAATAACGTAATGAAAAGCCAATAAAAAAGCAGTCCACGCTCGGAATCAGCTGTGCAGGGCGATGTGCCTAGTGGCGCTTCAATACTGAATAGGCACTGCCTACTGAGAATAGAAGCGCGTTAATGCGCGTCATTGTCCTACATTTATTGTATTAATATAGTTTACATCTCTCTATTCTAGAAAAAAGTAACTGGCGCCGCCGCCGCTGCCAAAAGCTTGTCACGTTATCTCCTCCGAAACCGCTGGGGGTATGGGGTCGAGACCGATACCAATCGATGCAGAATAATGTGCGGAAGAAAGTAACATATGTTTCATATTCGTCGGACTTTAAGTTTTTTTATTTATTTTATGTTTTGTGGAAAAACATGGGCAAAGCCCCTAGTGTGTGTAAAAGCAGCAAAATAATTATGTTATCCGTTTGTTAAGGTAGTGTTTTGTTACCGTTTCGGCTTCGGAAGCGACCTCCTTACCCTAGTATGGGCAGGTTTGACGTTTACCAACAGGCGAGCGACCTGTAGGCCTAGCAAGAGTAACAAATACGTTCACAGTTTTCGAATTCGTATTAAATTACACCGTCGAAGTGTCAAACTAGTAATGCATACGGTAATAAAGGAAAGAATAGCTTGAAAACGAATTTAATATTCGACTATCTATATTATAAAAATGAATTGCTGAATGTGTTGCTAAGCGCAAATCTCGAGAGCAGCTAAACCGATTTCGCTAATTCTTTTTTAGGATATTCCTTGAAGAAGCCCGAGGATGGTTCTTACGGAGAGAAAAATTTAAAAAATTGCCTGAAAATGTCTAAAAACAACACTTTTCTATACTCCCATACAATCGATTCGTATTAATACTTAAAAAAACAATTTGAACTTTAATACCATACCATAAGGTTTAAGGTTTAAAGAAATTTATTCTCAATAAGACAAAGCCACTTCCTTGAGAACAATACTAAACTTAATTATATTAACAAGTTGTCAATCACAAGCAGCTGTAATTATATTACCCATTTAATACATTCATATTGGTTAGGAGAGATGTATCTGCTATTAGATATCTAGCTAGCTGAGTCTTAAATGTATTAAATGAGTGTAAATTTTTTATTAATGAGGGCATTTTATTATAAAGTTGTGCTCCTTCAAAAGTAAGCATTTTCACGAGAATAATATGTTTAGGTCGTCTTGAGCTTGTGAAATTACTTCTTGGACAGAAGACCCAAAATAGAATAGGCAGGTGTCGTCTGCATAAAGAGTGAGATGACCGTGTAATCCGATTTCCTGGACATTATTAATATAAATCAGGAATAATAAAGGACCAAGAATTGATCCTTGTGGAACTCCACATGTTATTTGCAATTTGCTAATTTGATGGCTGTCTATTTTAACTACCTGTGATCTGTTACATAGACAAGATTCCATACAGATAGCATAAAGTTTAAGTGTTAGTGGAGAGGTTCCGGGAAGGCAAAACAATCGAGTGACGTTAGTATTGTAAAAATATTAGTATGTAAATGTTAGTATGGTGCGGGTGAAACCGCGCGGGACAGCTAGTTATGAAATAAAATTAACCATATGATTAATTTTAATTCAGCATAGTTCCCACCAGTGGCTACTGATACTCGACGTATGGAGGGAAAACTAAAACTTTCATCGTTTTAGAAAAATATTAATACTTGTACTAAAGAAAGAAAGAAAGAAAGAAATGTATTTATTACGGTATCTCACACTAATACCTAAGACTAATACATCGCTTAGCTACAATACCTACTGCACATTACAAGATTCAAAATGAGAAAAACTTAAAACACAATTTACAATTACAGTAGGCTAACGGGTATATTAGGCAAAGAATGCCTATTAATTAGTTGTGTGAGGCCGTAAATGGTCCCATCTCAGCTTAAATGCTACAACGTGTTAAGCGCTGCAGCGCTGGTTTTCAGATGGTAACCCAGGGTGCTATCACGGTCAGCATAACTGTTTTAATAAACTACATAAATAGTAAATCTAAAATACAACTACTACTACTTGGCCTACAGCTCGACTCGCCATTTAAAATAAAAAAAAACAACAGCCGTATTTCACATAATAAATAGTTGATTTTACCTGTATCTTTTTATTCGTTTATCGTTCGCCGCTTCGTCTATTTTAGCAAGTAAAGTGTTTAAAGCGACCCTTTCGTTAGACTCCCTTTCGACAATGCTGAAAAAGGTACAAATTATAACATAAGTAACTGTTTGAGCCAAGCTGTCAGTTCCGTCTCTACCCAGTGGGTTCCCCAGATACTAGCCCTGTGGGCTTAACATAAGCGACTTGAGATAATTATGTCTAATAAATATATATCTCGTTATCCCTCTCTCTCACTCTCCGTATGTATGTCATTACGGTATAAACGTGAAACTAGTTAATATTGACAGTTTTCTCTCTCGCGCGACATATCTCGAGAGCTTATGCTAAGCGGTCAGGGCTTCAAACACCAAAACCCAGTAATATATTGTGTAAAATTATACGCACTGTAATCCCCGAAGGGGTAGGCAGAGGTGTAACCAGTACACCCAGATTTCGCCAAGCGTATTTCCGTCCCTTATGTGGACCGCCATACCGGGCACAAATTCCAGACTCCGGGCTGATACTGAGCATTTCGTAATAGAAAAACCCAATACCACTTTACGCGACCCGGGGATCGAACCCGAGACCTCAGCGTTGACCTAAAAACCTTGTGAACAACGTCAAAAACGTAGACGTTGTGTAAAATTAAAAACAATTAGCTTAAGTTATTTCGGGTCGAAAAAGAAGTTTTTTTTATATATTAAAGGGCCCCTGTGCCCATGGGCCCCGCATTCCCTAAGATGGCCCTGCATGCTGTAGACAGTTTTGTCGACCGAGATGGTAACACTGTTTTAGAGAAAACTAAAGTAAAAAAATTAAAAACAAACTGCAAATTCAGTTGGATATTTTGTGGTGTTATCCCGGTCAAACTGTCTTTTGAACAGCCTTTTGCTTGATAAAAAGTAGCCTCTGTCCTAATCCAGGTCATGGTCTACCTGTGTGCCAAATTTCATCTAAACTCGTTCAGCCGTTAAGGAGTGATTGAATAAACATCCAAACTTTCACATTTATAATAGTAATAGGATTAAACTACAAGTAGGTAACACCAACAAAAAAATATTAGGTTATTTTTTAGTAAAACCAGCTTCAGTACTGATTACTGTTACTCAATTTCCACGGGAAAAACACCTTTTATTGCATACCTTTTTAATTTATCAATAATATCACCAATATGTCGCCGCACTTTATTAACTTTTTCATGTAGATGAATCTTTCTTTCGTCTGCTATTTGTTCGTCGCGAAATTCGTTTAAGTTCTTATCACTGTAAAAGAATTTTGGCCACAAAATCATTTAAATAGTACACTTACTGCCCCACGCTAAAACGTTAATTAATTTTAATTATAATACTATTTTTCTTCCAATTGCCCTTTGAACACATGATACAGAAAGATTTTTACGACCGGCCGCCTGCCTGACGTCAACCCCTCTGGGGAGAAAACAACCAGAACCGAAACCAATATTTATGGATCACACAAATATTTTGTCTCGGTATTGGAATCGAACCCGCAAAATCTTGCTTCACAGCTGGGTACTCGCCTACTGGGCCACGGAGGCTGTCGAATACACTTTACTTTTAGAAATCAATTTTCACAAGGTGGTAGGCCCCTCGTTTGCGAGAGGTCGGCTGGGTTGGTACCACCGCTTTGTCTATTTCTGCCGCCAAACAACATTGTGTAAGCACTGTTGTGTTCCGGTTTGAAGGACATTGAAGCCAGTGAAATTAATGGGCATTATGAGACTTAACATCTTATGTCTCGGGTTAACGAGCGCAGTCCAGTGTCATTCAGTGATTTGTTATTTAAAGATTTGTGTGGCGTTGCTTGTTTATGAGCAGGCGTGGCGCTTACCATCAGGCGAGCGACCTGCTCGTCTCGTTATTCAAGCTAATAAAAAAAAAAAAAAAACAGTACTCACATAAAAGTATGCACTGTTCTAAAAGTGCTACTTAACTCAGATAGAAATGTTTTGACTAGAGAGTATGTCATATGTGTTTCACTTCCTATGCCACTATCATTGGTATCGTCAGACACCGATATATAATCTTTTTCCATCCTAGAATCACTTTTATTCACTTTAGAAACATTTGTTTCTACTCTAGTCTTCTGAGAATCATCTTTTGTTGGCACACTATGATCAGATATAGATATATAATCTTTCTCCATCCCCTTATCAAGTTTATCCACTCTAGAATAATTTATAATTGTTCTTGTCGTTTTGTTATCAATTTTCTTTGGAGCTATACCACAATGTGACACAAATATAGAATCTTTTTCCATACAATCACTTTTGTTCAAACCAGAATCGTTATTATCAAATTTTGTTTTCATAGAATCAATTTTATTCACTCGAGTATCATTTACTTCTAATTTTGTTTTTCGAGAATCACCCTTTGGTATTTTAGTTACACAATTAGTCTTTTGAGAATTATTGTATCCAGAATCTTTTTTTTCATTGTCATCTTTTGCGGAAGCATCGGTGTGTTTATTTAAGTCAGTTCTATTTGCTTTTAAGTTCTCTGTTACTTGCATTTTACTATTTTCCGTATTATTTCCATAATCACTTATAAAATTAGAGTAATCTAACAAATCCATATCTAATGGAGCTTTCATTTTTAATTTATCTTCATATTCTTTAATTACACTAACACGTCTTGTGACTTTCAGTCCAGTATTTACTGTGTCAAAAGTATTATCATTTATTGTAAAATTTAAATCATCTGTAGCTATCTTATTTTCGTGGTTAGTCATTAAATTACTTGGTATTTTTTGTTGAACGTCAAAACTGCTTATTGTTGATATATTGATTATTTTATTATTTGATTCTAGTTTTTGTATATTTTCGATTGTTTTTGATCCAGATGGTATGTCTGTCGCTTTAATTCTATTTTTATCTAATATTTTTGATTTAGATTCAATCCCATTTGTACATTTTGTAATTGTCATCTTTTTATTATTGTCTATTTTTAACATACCTAGATTTTTGCCCGAGATTCGGATTATTTTTGGATCTTCATTATTTGATTTCTGAAATACAATATTGATTTGTATCAATAAAGTGGCAGTTTTGTTTGCATCATTAAGACGAAATCAGTTAACCATTACTGCACCATTGATGCCAGTTAAAAATTACTATCTGGTGGAAAGTCATAGTTTTTGGACTGCATTGAATTTACCATCAGCTTTTCTTGTAGACTACCTGCTATACTATACGTGAAATATACCAACTTATGTCTCGGGATGAGGCGAGATGCGGCGATTTATAGGCAGGCGTGGAGCTTATCATCAGGCAAGTGAATTAAGTACGTATAGTAAGTTCTTTGCTAAGTGTCGATTTCTGTACACGTGATTGGTCTATTTTTGGGGCCAAACAGAAACGGACCAATCACGTGTTCAGAAATCGATACTAGCAAATAGCTCACTTGAGTATTGTTCTTGAATACGGGTCTTAGTCTTCGTTTTGTAATAAGGACGACGATTATCTAACATTTAATAAATATCACCGAATTTAAAACGCATCTAGTACTTACCTCTGCACACTGCTTAGGATCCTGTTCTGCCAGCTCATCATAACATCTCCAGTCTTCGTAGTGTCGCTTCAGATATGTTATAATCTCTGATGGTTGCTTGACATCTGTCAAATGCAACTCAATACTGTTAATAAGACATCCGCGGGTGGGGCGGGTTCGATCCCCTCACTAATGGCCGTTCCCTATATTCAATTTAAAGATAGATTTGCTTACTATCAATAGTATTTTGGCAAAAATTCCATACAAAATTATACTGCCAGTAAGCAAATTTGTCGATTGACAGAATATTGGGAACGGCCATAACACAAATGTTTATGCGATTTACAAATATAGATATCTAGTATATTGCCAATTCTGAACAAATTATATGTTATATACCAAATGATGCTACTTAATCCGATAATAACGCAGGTTAACCTAAGATCTAAGGCTAGTTTTAAATAATAGCTTACAATTCTGTCTCCTTTCGCTGTCAGCATTGTGACCAGCTTTGGTGGAGCTATCAAAATCAATCTCCGTCGCATCTTCTAAAGTTCGTAAAAGATTTGTCAAAGATTGTTTAGCATTCACCAGTTCTTCACAGTCTGGTTGCAAATTCTGAAAGTAATATTTTATACAACTTTTTTTGTTTGTAATGGCTAGTTTAATCGAGATGGTTCTTAGTTTAAATTAAACCTGTTGTATTCATTATGGCTCCAAATGAACGGCGTAAATTTCGTACGTGTACTTAGTTTCTATAAGTAGGTATTCTAAGGTTACACATAATTGACGTCGGGGATTTTAATGGTTAAGTAATTTACATAAGCTTTGGTTACCTCTGTGCACGATTCAGTTCTTATAGTGGCGCCCAACGTGTGACCACAATTATACCGACGTGCAAAACTTGAGCGGGTACGTTATTTAAAGTTTACATGAAAGCATGCAGCCTCATCCATACAAAACTTACTAGTGGCGCCCAACACGTAACCGAAATTAAACTGCCGGCTTGAGCTAGACCGAAACCGTTATTTCAAGTTTTCATGTAAGCATGTGTCTTCCATGCTCTTACGTGGCGTCCAACGTGACACCGCAATCAACCCGTCGGCTAGAGCATGAACGGTGTATAATTTCAAATTGTTATGGAAGTATGCCTTTTCCTTGAAAAACTTGTAGTGGCGCCCAACGTGGGGCCACAATCAATTCGCCGATCAGAGCTTTAACGAGGCAGTTTTTTTTGGCTCTGTTGTAGTTTTGTTAATTATATTTATAATATAGCGGGAAGCGGCTGGATGAGGAAAGCGGAGGACCTTCAAGGGTGGCGCCAACTTGAAAAGGCCTATGTCCAGCAGTGGACGAATTCAGGCTGATGATGATGATGATCATGATGATTATGATGATATTTATATAGAAAATCCCCAGACGCCTCAGAAAGGTTGACGCCAGACAGGCGACTGGTCGTTAAAAATACAAGCCATATCTTACTGTAACGTGTGTTAAAACCATGTTACGCCAACCCCACTGCGAGTGGGATAACTTAGGTGGAAGAAGATATTTACATAGAGAACACCTTACCTTCAAACACTGAATAAGAAGCACGCCGCATCCGACGGTTCTAATAAAATCATGCGGTTTTAAACCCGGTCTAATTTTACCTGTAAAAAAATTAGTAAACTCATGATAAAACAAGTAAAAGTAACTTATAACTGGTCTGTATACTCCGATGTGCTTACTGGCACGTTTATTAATTCAATGTGCGAAGTTCAATGTGTGTGCAAATCAATTCATATACAACAAAAGCCGGGATCAAAAATAACTTAAACCTCGGTGTGGTCTTAGTATAATAATAAGTATGTAATTGGAAGTTGCAGACTATGCATGAATGGACCGTCTCGACCGAGGTAATACCACTGTCTCTGAAAATCGAGGTGAAGTAGCAGCTTGGTGTTGCGTTTCGTACTGTGATGGATTGCCAGAGGGCCAAACCCTTCGCATCCTAATCCCTTGTATTTCTTTCTATCTGACTTTATCCCGGAGTAATGTCAGAGTTCGCCTACTCATCATAATTGAACGGTGAATTTTATATAATATGGGGTGACCCGCCATCTGACTCCAACAACCCGCAACGGGAACCAAGTTTTGTCATTGCCTTCTCCGTTAATCAGCACAGTGTACCACGTGCAGGTGACGTTGGCGTTGGGCCTGGGATACTAGTGGCCTATTTACACTCCACGCTTCCCAATTACCATTCCTTGCCTTTAAATATACAACGTGTTACAGAAAGGTGTGGTCAAACTTAATTAACGTATGTAGTACGATGTAAGTATTTCAACCCCACAGTAACAAATCCGATTGAATTGCTAGAACATGAATAAAGCATTTACTTTTTTATTGAACGAGTGACATGTCGATATTCAACTTGCAACTAAATTGAATTGTTAGAACACAATAAAGCATTTACTTTTTTATTGACTGAGTGACATGTCGATATTCAACTTGCAACTTTTGGGATTATTAAATGATAAACAGTTGATACTAGATAGCACGCAGAGGTAATGCAAATAGTGATGTGATCTTATCGATCGTATTTTACGAATGATTAAAATTAGAGAATGACTGCCTCGGTGGCGAAGTTGTAATGCGTACGCGTTACGAATAAGCTAACGCTGTTGTCTCGGGTTCGATCCCCGGGTAAAGTGGTATTTGGTTTTTCTATTACGAAATGCTCAGTATACATAAATACTCACTGTCAAGTATATGTAATAACTCTTAAATATGATCACACCTTTTTGTAGCACTTTGTATACATAATTCTTCTGGCATTAACAGTGTTCATGGGAGGTGGAGACAGACCTCAGATAATCAATTTCCACGTTTCCCGGTAACTGCTATAAAAAAAGGAAATATATACGCACTCACGCCTGTAATCCCCAAAGGGGGTAGGCAGAGGTGTAACCAGTACACCCACATTTCGCCGAGCGTATCTCCATCCCATGATGTGATAGGGGGCGAGCCTATCGCCATACCGGGCACAAATTCCAGACTCCGGGCTGATACTGAGCATTTCATTCTAGAAAAACCCAATACCACTTTACCCGACCCGGGGATCGAACCCGAGACCTCCGCGTTGGCCTCAATCGTAACGCGGACGTATTACAACTGTGCCACCGAGGCAGTAAAAAAAAAGGAAATATCTTGACATTATATTTACCTTTATCACTTATACATGCAGACATAGAACATGATAGCTTTTTAACAATAATTTTCAACGTGGTATGGTCTTCGTATATCACTCTTAACCGTTCTATCATTTCTTGTAAGGTCCACGGCAATATTAAATCAGTTTTGAATGACGAATTCTGAAACGAAACAATTACTTCCTTACTGCTGTCTTCTTCCACCTGCCCTTGCCCCACTCGCAGTGGGGTCGGCGCAACATACTTTAATACATGCTATAGAAAGATTTGGCTTGTAGCTTTTACAACCAGCCGCCGGCCTGATGTCAACCCTTCTGGGGAGAAAACACCCAGACCCGAAACAAATATTTGTCTCGGTGCGGCAATCAAACCCGTAGAGTAGCCTCCTGTGTCACAGCCGGCTACTTGCCCACTGCGCCACAAAGGCTGTCAACTTCTTTACTGTTGTATTAACTTTAATTGTTGATTATAACATTAATTGCCCATTAGCCATTTCTTACAAGCATTATCTGTACTAATAGAGCATAAAGCATTAATTGGCTCTAAGTGTGGAAATAATAAAGTTCTAAGGGATGGTTCATGGTCAATTCAAGGTAATTGACGTCTTAATGAGACAACTACCTGAACCTGGGATTTCAATCTAGGACTGCAATGGCGAAACGTACTATGTCCTTTAAATTAGAGTTAGTAAATAATTACAATTCATTCTATCTTTATCTATCTTATACCATTACTGGTGCCAACAAGTTACATGTTTGGGCAATTTTCGGGAATAATAACGCGTGATGATGATTTAATAAAGATCTATTACAATATAAGGTTATTTACTTATTTTTTTTAAGTGACTGACCAAGTTCGATGAATATACAGCCATTCATCGATTATTCGAGTAAATATGTAAAAACAAATAACCGAAGCACATAACTTTAATCGCAGATAAAATAGTTACTAAATAGTAATAATTTAGGTATCTAGTACAATTTTTATTTTGGCATTGGCCAGCGTGATAGCCGAGCAGTGGGACAGTATAATACAGGGTTAATCTTATATATAAAAATCAATTGCTGTTCGTTAGTCTCGCTAAAACTTAAAAACGGTTGGACCAATTTTGATGAATTTTTTTGTGGGGGTTTGAGTAGGTCTCTGGACGGTTTATATTCACAATTGGACCCGGTAGGTGGCAGATGTTGCGGGTGAAACCGCGCGGGACAACTAGTATATTAATATTTTTGTTTAATTACCTGTAAAACATAACACAAGGCGTCTTCCATAATTTGTGTAAATATACACATCCATTCTTCAACGCGTTGTTTTATTCTGTCTTCCATTACTTTATGTCTGATATTAAACCTTTTTAAATTATTTTCCACAGATATTTCTGTCATATTTTTATTTATTTCATTATCTTTGCCAATAGTGTCGTTTATATTTAAATTTGGAATGTTATAAGAGGTTTTATTTCCGTTTGATGTTTGTAACACTGTCTGTTGATCTACGGATTTTAAATTTTTAAATATGGATTGCGTTTTATTCTTTTCTAGTATGTCGAACACTTTATTTGTTTCGGCTGTTCGATTTTCAAATAAAGGGGTATTAGTATTTTGAAAAAGAAACGATTTCGTATGATTATTAGCTTCATTTGAATTTGGTATACCATTTTGAATTTCAAAATTTTCATTAGTCCGGGGAGGTAAATCATTTTTCAAATTCAAGTCTTGTATAACCCGATTAATTGCAGAAGACATTTCAGTCGTAATACTTTCATCGTCAAAAATGCTTTTTTTATTTGTTTGTATATTCATGGATTTTCCCCCCATTAACCCTGGAATGTTCTGAAACATTTTGTGTGTTCTAGAAGTTTGGAATTTAGATGAAATGAATAAATTATTTGTAGTTTTTTTTTTATTTAATTCGCAAATTTTATTTGTTTTATTTAATGAATCTTTTATAGAATCAAATTTGTAAGCGTGTATACGTAGTGATGTAGCTTTCATAAGTAAATCTTCATTGTTTGATAATAGAACCTGTAAATGGTAAAAAAAAACAATATTTTTGTTTATCAAAACCTTTACAAGTGGTAGAGCCAGGCTGTAGACAATTTTGTCTACAGCGTGAATGGGTGGTATCTCGATCCAGAAATTTAATGTTTAGACATTAAATTTTATGAAATATAGTTGATTTTAATTTTCGTTACGTGTGATTTTACCTTTGCATGTATGTGTAAGTAAGTGGAGCCGTATTTTTGACAGATTCATATGAGAGTTATCGTTCTAGTCATCTTATTTCGATGTATTTACCAATTAAAATATTTACACTATTAATCAAAACATTTTCGAAATTGTAACCATTATTTTTATAATCTTATCACAAAATCATCCAGTAAGCCGGGATAACGCCAGGCAGAAAGAAAAAGTTTTAAACTTTAAAAAAATACTTACCACATGATATTTCTGGTTGATGGTTTCCAAACAGCAGTTCAATATGTCATCATTTATGTTCATATTGGTATCATTATAGAACCTGATAGGTGATCGGTCTGTAAATAACAAAAATACCGTCATATTGATTTGTTTATTTATTACTAGCTTTTGCTCGTGGCTCCGCCCTCGTGAACATCTTTTTCCGCGTCAAAAAATACCCCATACATATACCATACATACGCACTCACGCCTGTACTCCCCGAAGGGGTAGGCAGAGGTGTAACTAGTACCTACACGAACATTTCGCCCAGCTTATTTACGTCCCATGATGTGATAGGGGGCGAGCCTATCACCATATCGGGCACAATTCCAGAATCCGGGTTGATACTAAGCATTTCATGATAGATAAATCCCAGTATAATTATACTCGACCCGAGGATCGAACCAGAGACCTCACCACAGCAATCGTACCGTGTACGCATTATAACTGACGTACTAACATTTTTAATTACAAATATTGGCCTTCTGATTCTATAAATACATACTGTAGGCGACGCGTTATAGCTGGCCGGCAGATATTATATTTAAAAACATTATAAGCCTTCGGTATTTGAAAATATAAATCTAGATGGTCGAGACGCGGTAGGTGTGCACAGGGCGACAACGGGGCAGGCGCGGGGCGCGGGGCGCGGGGCGCGGGGGAGTTGTCGAGCTCCAAGCGTTTTGGCGCCATCAGGCGAGTTTGAATGAGTTCACGTAAGAGGGCGCCGCAGTACACACCTATTATTTTATCACCATCTCGAATTTCGGAAATTTTCTTCGTGTTTTATTCGCACCCTTATCACATACCTTGATTGATGTTGTTATTGACAGCGACATGTGGCGGCGGGTTGTGTAGAGACCTGGCTATCTGTCTCGCTGTATACACGTTTGTACAATCGAAACTATCACCTGAACACAACGCGTTTATATCGCGCCGAATACTCTCCGGTATCAGCAGGCGACATGTTTCATCTGTAATAAATGAAAGTTAATAACTAAGCGGAATGGGCAGCTTACATACATACATAAATACGCACTCACGCCTGTAATCCCCGAAAGGGTAGGCAGAGGTGTAACCAGTACACCCATATTTCGCCGAGCGTATCTCCGTCCCATGATGTAATAGAGAGCGAGCCTATCGCCATACCGGGCACATATACTAGACTCCGGGCTGATACTGAGCATTTCGTAATAGAAAAACCCAATACCACTTTACCCGACCCGGGGATCAAACCCGAGACCTCAGCGTTAGCTTAATCGTAACGCGTACGCTTTAGAACTGCGCCACCGAGGCATTCGAGGCAGTGGAAAAAATTATTATAAGTTAAAATCTTGTGTAGAATGAGCCAGCTCGACCGGGTCGCTACCACAGCGTACCGTAAAACAGCGGCACCCAAACCAGACCCGAATAGATCACACAAACTTCTGGCTCGGTGCGGGAATCGAACCCCCGACCTCTCACAGCCTACTGCGCCACGATCGCTGTGAAGTGCATGAGTGAGAATAACAATGTTGGAGTATGAAATAACTCAGCTGTTTATCATTTAGTGTTGTCCAAAGTTGCAAGTCGACTATTACTCATTCAGTGAAATAATGCGTTATTTATATCCTAGCAATGCTTGCTCGGATTTGGTACTACGGGTGGCGAAATACTTATATCGTACACTACAAGTTGCTTAAATTTGACCACACCTTTCTGTAACACGTTGTATAATACTTATATCGTACACTATACGTTGCTTAAATTTGATCACACCTTTCTGTAACACGTTGTATAATACTTCTATCGCACTCTATACGTTGCTTAAATTTGACCACAACTTTCTGTAACACGTTGTATAATACTTATATCGTACACTATACGTTGCTTAAATTTGACCACACCTTTCTGTAACACGTTGTATAATACTTATATCGCACTCTACACGTTGCTTAAATTTGACCACAACTTTCTGTAACACGTTGTATAATACTTATATCGCACTCTATACGTTGCTTAAATTTGACCACAACTTTCTGTAACACGTTGTATAATACTTATATCGTACACTATACGTTGCTTAAATTTGACCACACCTTTCTGTAACACGTTGTATAATACTTATATCGCACTCTACACGTTGCTTAAATTTGACCACACCTTTCTGTAACACGTTGTATAATACTCATATCGCACTCTATACATTGCTTAAATTTGAACACACCTTACTGTAACACATTGTATAATACCTAATCGTACACTATACGTGGCTTAAATTTGACAGTACCTTTATGTAACACGTTGTATATAAAGACGAATTAAGACAGGTGACCAACCTGCTCGTCTAGTCATTCAAGCAAATAAAAAACAATTACCAAATCTTACCTGATTGTACGAAATCATTGATAAACTCGTAATTTTCAAGTAAAATATTGGTATCGACGACTATGTACCAGCAATCTCGTCTCATATTCGAATACGCCAACTCCCTTAGAGTATGTATTGTCAGAATACCGTCATTTGAACATTCATTGTGGCTTTCCTGTAAAAGAACATACGCACTCACGCCTGTAATCCCCGAAGAAGGCAGAGGTGTAACTAGTACACCCACATTTCGCCGAGCGTATCTCAGTCTCATGATCTGATAGGAGGCGAGCCTATCGCCATATCCGGCACAATTCCAGACTCCGGGCTGATACTGAGCATTTTAAAGATGTCTACGTTTTGATCTTTATTTTTAGATACTGCTATTTTAATACTTGACATTGGCGAAATCATCGAAAATCGATGGGGCCATGATCTAAAAATAGAAATAGAATAGATACTAAGCATTTCGTAATAGAAAAACCTAATATCTCTTTACCCAACCCAGGGATCGAACCCGAGACCTCAGCGTCAGCCTCAGTCGTAACGCATACGCATTACAACGGCGCCACCGAGGCAGTGGCAGTTGACTCTCATATCTCCCATTATTGAATCCAGCGTTCTAAATAGAGTAGTTGACTAGGTGTTTTTTATTATTTAAATCAATAAGTTATGTTACTCAAAATCTATTGCAGAAAGAATTTTATAAATCTGACCAAAAAGAAATAAGTTAGAAGCCATTCAAATCCTGTAGAAGGGGGTAATGACACGACGACGCAAACTTTGACGTCACTGTGTAAAATGTTCATTATGGTGGACGCGTGCAAGCGAGATAGTGAGATATCCCTACTACGCACCCACTTTTCCACATACCAACATTTAAAGTCATAACTGCGGGCTCATTTCTGAACCAACTTTTATTGTGTTTTAATAAAAGGGTTTCTTTAGAGTATCATTTTCTGTTGCTTATTTAATAATGTATAAAATTCAATATAGGAAACTACCCTATTAAATTTACTCACATTATCAGCTATTTTTGGACTATTGGTTGCGAATGTTACTCGTTTCTTGGGCATCGTTAATTCTGCATGGTCGTCTCTATACTTCAATTTGATTTTTTTCACTGAAAGTAAATAAGTATTTTTTTATTAGCTTTAGATGACAAGATGGGCAGGTCGCTCGCCTGATGGTAAGCGTCACGCCTGCCCATGAACGAAGCAACACCAATCAGAACTTCGAATTATGAAGTACTTGTATAACATATGGTTCACAAGGGTCACAAGGTGGTAGGTCCCTCGTATGCGATTGACCATCTGGGTTGGTACCACCGCTTTGTCTATTTCTGCCGCCAAACAAGAGTGTGGAAGGACTGTTGCACCTTCCGGTGAAGGACATTGAAGCGAGTGAAATTCTGGGCATTATGAGACTTAACATCTTATGTCTAGGATGACGAGTGCAGTCCAATGCCATACAATGCTTTGTAATTCAAAGTGTGTAGTGTTGCTTCTGTTTATGGGCAGGCGTGGCGCTTACCATCAGGCGAGGGATCTGCTCGTTTCGCCACGCAAATAAATAAAAAAAAGACGATGAACTGTGCTAGTCACCCCATACACGTAACTTAGAATTAATGTTGTCTGTGTATGCTCTTGGTACAGGTTTGGAACCTGCGACTTTTGTCTCGACAGTCCCTAACTCTCCTTGCAATAAAGACGGCTCACATAGCTATTTACCAAAACAAATGTATCTAAAAGAGTCTAGACTCTATACAATTTGTTTTTTTTTTTTGTAATTATAACTTACTTTCAGAAGAGCCAGTGCTGTTTTCTCCTTCAGTGTATCTTCTTTTTCTAGCCATCAATAGTAATCTCAAGTCATTTCTATCCAATTTCACTATATCTTGATCCTCATCTTTAGATTCCTCATTTTTTTCTTCATCATCCAATTTAAAATAAGCAAATGTTTTTTCACCACTTTGAAAAATGTTTTGTTTATTTTTTTCGATTTTATTTTCCAAAAACAAATTAAGTTTTGATGTATCAAAACTTGTTGGTTTCATTTGTTCTTTATCATTTGATATTTTCAGATTTTTTATATCCAACACTGCATCTTTGATTATAGGTTTCTTAATTCTTGGTTCAATTGTTGGTTTTATTGGATCAAATATTGGTTTAGGTTTGAGTGGAGTTGATGTAAACATATTGTTTTCGAGTTTATTGTCTTTAGTGAAACTTATGACTGGTTTTTCATAATTAATAAATCTTTTAGACAAAGGCATTTGACATGAATGGACAAATACTTTGTGGAGTTCACATGTTTGTGTAACTTGGTCCAACGTTTTAGTTTCGTTTGGCTCCAACACCATAAGTGGTATTGGAGCCCAAACAACCTTTGGTGTTTGGCAAAATATTGGCATGTTGATATTACTATTTGACATGCAAACAGTAGAAGTGTTATAGGAGTTTTTGGAAGTACTTGGGTCCCCATTGAATACATATCTGGGGAATGAGATATGACCAAACGTTGGCATGTCGACCTGTTTCTTCAAATTAGTAATATTAATAGAATTGTTAGGATTGCTTTCAGAATTTTCATTGTTTTTTATAGGTGCAGGTTCAGGGAAGGTGTGAGTTTTATCTACCACATGTTGGATGTCCTTTGTTAATGGTTTCTGTAACAAAACAGATCTTATACTTTTATAAAAAGCTCAACTATTATCTTTGTAAGTAAAGTCACAGACAAAGGTCTAACATAGAGTTGAAGTATTGAATTGAGAACCTCCTTTTTTGAAGTAGATTAAAAAATATGTTTAAAATTCTAATAAGAATCTTAAGAGCAACTAGCTTTTGCCTGCATGGATAGACCATGTGTCTTTTTTAACCCCTGACAAAAAAGAGGGGAGGTGTAAGTTTGATCCCTTAGTCTATCTGTATCTATTAGAAGTTCAAATCTAATATTCTCAATACATTTCCTTAGTTGTCACTGTTTCATAAAGCATTTTACGACTTGATATATTGAAAGCTTGTAGATACATTTCTTTTGTTTATGGAAATATTACATCCTACCATCTTCATACATTTCGTAGTTCCTGATACTCACAATACAGGTTAACCTAGTGTGGGGTCAGGTCTATGTGTGTTATAAATAAAATAATTAAAATTGTCCTACAATCAATTATTCATAAAATGGGTAGGACACCCATAGGTTGTTAAACTTATCATACGAAATGTATTTTATTGGAATAGTTTTCACTTACATCTCATCGAATAAACTACTATTCAGTAGCAAAACAAATTGTTTACTGTTTGTAGGAACGGGGCATAAACCAGCTTTCAAATAAAAAACTGCATTGAAATGTGTCTGTTTGTTTATCAGCTTCGATGCCACAGACATAGGGATAACATTTGTAATGAGATATTGCGTTTTTTTTTCTATTACGAAATATCTGGGTTTTATCAGCCTGGAGTCTGCAATTTGTGCCCGTTATGGCAATAGGCTCGCCCCCTATCACATCATGGGGCAGAGATACGCTCGGCGAAATGTGGGTGTACTGGTTACACCTCTGCCTACCCCTTCGGGGGTTGCAGGCGTGAGTG
Organism: Mimas tiliae; assembly: GCA_905332985.1. Lineage (NCBI taxonomy): Eukaryota > Metazoa > Arthropoda > Insecta > Lepidoptera > Sphingidae > Mimas > Mimas tiliae. Next base: position 4,477,292 of record HG995265.1, on the reverse strand, counting down.
CGTATGTATGTATTAAAAGTTATGACAATTATTTCTCACCTTAGCATCAGGTAAACTCCAGACAGCTTCGCCATTTATTACGTTGAAGTAGTAAAATTTACCGGGTAAACTTTTCGATGGGCACAACACCCAACCATTATCGCCTTTTTTATTAGGATCCATTGTAAATGTGTTTTACTACGTTCAAATAACTCTTATCACATATTCACTTACAAAACTCAGACAAATCGTTATTTAATTATATTATGTTCAAATAAAAGTTTTTTTGCTTACGCCCGCGAAATTTTTGATTTTGTTTGTTGAGGCTGTGGGACAATATTTAAATGACATGTTTTGATAATCTTAGCATGAGTATTAATATTTTTTTGCATTATTTATTTCATTAATAATTTTAGGATATCTTAATTGTAATAATAATATAAATGTTATGCATCAAATTGATAACTGAAATAAAAAGGCAATTTTCAATCTTCATAAAGCTTGAAACGTCATGCTGTAACGATTTTTCGAATTGCTAGAAATATCAGTCACGTGCTGAATGGTGAATAATATTGTAACTTGGAACGAGTTTTGGCGGCAATTCTGCGACATTGCCCTCAGTGATCGGTCAGAATTTAATTTATTTATTTCATTCTTAGTTTATTTCCTAAATAAAATATTTATTAAAAGTTAATAACTTAATATGACTTGACAGCATCTGTGACCTTATCTTGACCTCATCTGGTTCCATGTAGAACGAATAAAAATTAGTACTTTTTGTTTTTAGATTGGCCATGGAATTGTTAAGGCTGTTACTTGGCCAGAGTAAATTAAAATTATTCTGTTGCGCCGCGCAGTCCCAATATATATTATAGCTTCATTACGGATGTTTCTAGTAAAACAGAAAATGTATTAGAGAAGATTAAAGTGCTCACGGTGCAACCAAAGTAAAAAAATAATTTATTAATTACTTCTATATTAAATCCCCGGGTTAGGTTAATTGAGTTACAATAAATATGAGTGATATTAAGCGAAAGATATTGTTACAGATTTCACTACTTATTTTGTTAGTCCGATAAAATACATTACAAACATACTTCGAAAATCAACTTTAAAAACCGAATTGCGGTGCGTATGCTGTTATCCATTGAGGATTTAACAGTTTTTTCTTCATTAGATCTATCTTAACTAAAATATATTTTTTATTGCAGAGACGGGTAAACGGGTAATCAAGTCACCTGGTACACACCACTTATAACCACACACCGCCTATAAACATCCAGAATACCTACCTGAAGAATCATCGACCTGTAGCCAACCTTAAAATACGGGGTTGGGAAGGAGGTGATTTTGACCTCCGAACATCGGACTCACTGTACGAAACGTAACAGCAAAATGCTACTTCACGTTAGTTTTCTATGAGCCAGTGGTAATAACCCAGTAGAGCCGGCCCTGACAGAACTGTCTACAACATGACTCTTGTCACTTACAAACTCTACATTTACTTTTAGGGAACCATCATTGGATGGAGTTATGCGTGCACATACATAAAAATATACAGAAGAATTGTGGCTCTCAATTCTCTTGTTTTAAGTCGGTTAAAAAGACTTTCACAGAGTGGAGCCTGTATGACCTGTAAGCCAATGCTTGTAACAAAAATATATAAACACCATTTAAAACCCTATCGAATCGATGGATCTCTTGAGCTAGGTCTGTTGTAATGAATGTAATAGTGTTCAAATCTTCAAGATCATTGAGGTCGACAACATCTTAAACTAGATAGACTTTTTTACTCCCGGTCAGCTTTACCGCTTATACAAAGCGCAGGCACGGCCGGGTGTGGAATACTGTTGGCACCTTTGGGACGGTTCCGCCAAGTACTTACTCGATGTCTTGGACGGATTGCAGCGACGGGATGTTCGCATTGTGCATTCACAAAATTATGCAGACGTTACTTAGAACTTAGAACCGCTGCAATTGCGTAGGGACATTGCCTCACTTAGCATTTTTTATCGTTTGTATCACGGTGAATGCTCTGAAGAGTTGTTTGACCTTATCCCATCCTCACCTTTCCTTAACAGAACCACGCGTGCTGGCTTACGGGACCACAGCTTCGTGGTCTCTTCCATCTCGACAAGAACTAAAAAGTTGGCAAAATCTTACTTCTGCCATCCATCTACCATCCAGCTGTGGAATAGTTTGTCGGCACACGTGTTCCCTCCTTCCTATAATATGGGGTCCTTTAAACGGAGTGTGAAGAAGCAATTAGGCAGGCCGGCATAATTTGCCGACCTTGTTTCGTTTTTTTTTTACATTGGGAAAATCCTCTTGGATTCCCGGCCACCTTACGATAGACACACCGTCTGTCGCTAGTCGACAGTATTCTTGGATTGCGCTGCGCTTATCATCAGGTGTAGCGTAGTCACTTTGCCGAGCTAGGATAAAAAAATAGATAAAACAAATAAAAACAACATAATAATAATGTATGCACAGCGTTTTATTGTCATAAAAATATTCTTAAATCTACCAGTGAGCAAAAGGTTGTTTTACTTATTATTAGGAACAATCACAGCTATAAACTAACCCCAATAATTTAATACACTAACACCGTTATGCTTGTAACACACCAAGCCCCTGTTTTATAATCTCCAACTAAACGTTATTTGTCAAATAAAACATATGAGAGCAAAATAAAAATTTTGCCCTCTAGTCAATACAGTATATCAAATTCGTAATTCGTTAATCTCTTGACTGTCCAATAGTAACGTCATTTGTAAATATGAATGAAAATATTTTTCTGCTGATAAATGTATCTCATAAAGTTGTATTAACGTTGTTTGCTTCGTCTAGACCAAAATATATTCTACTTAAAAAAATAAGTATTTCCCTTCATTTAAATGAAGTTTTAAATCATACGTATTATAATGCTTACACAAGCCATTTTTACCATTTACAATTTTAATTGTTTTATCGACTATGTCAACAAAGCATTCGAATCGTATAGGTACCTACTTTAATAATATTATTTTGTCCTACGTTAAATTGGTCCCTGCGTTTAGTCCCGTTAAGTTTAATCTATAGCGTAAGTTTTGGTGTCGTCGATGAGATGTACTTATTTTTTTATTTGTTCATATTGATAAGTACAAAAATTTCAAAATGGAAGACTGGTGTAGACCGATACTTTCAATTCCGACGTAAGATGGGAGGAACCCTTAATAATATTTAACGTTTAAATACATGACAAATACCGTGAGGTAGATATTTAAATAGTTTTATTTTAAAAGTAAATAAATTTATATGATGTTAGAAAATCATAATATAAAAAAGTAAAGTTAACCTAGATTGTTCTTTGAGCAATAATTTCAAACAAAATATTACATTTGCTATTTTTATCGTAATAGAAAACGTAGGTAAGTACATATTTTACAAAATGTCCATTGTTTTTTCCTTTGGCCCAATTATGTCATGAAATGTAAAATGTACATAAAATTCAGTCTTAGTTATAATATTTATATTTATACAATCGATTAAAAAATACACTGATAAAATTAGAATTAACTAGCTCCCTTCACGAAATTCTCCTTTTCGTATGTGAATATAGTATTTTTAGCTAACGTATTGACATTTTTACTTTTGAAATGAAGTAAGGTTTTTAATTTATCGCTACTTAGTTTGCTAGAAAACATATTTTTAGATAAGAGATAAAAGCCTAATACAACAAGAGTACTTAATACTGCTATCGATAGAGGCGGTAACACTACTACTGTGAAATAAATTGTTGATTTTATTTTTGATGGCAGATCTTCTTGGTTCTGAAAAATAAACAATAAGAATGATAAGATTTTTGACAAAAATCACATGTCACGGCTGCGAAGCGAGAGGCCGTGGGTTCTATTCCCGCAACAAATGTTTAGACAAATGTTTGTCTGATCCAGAAATATTTGTTTCAGGTCTGGGACTGCAAGTCCCTCGTAGTTTCTGATACCCCCGATACAGGTTTGCCTAGTGTGGGGTCAGGACTTTGTGTGTGACTGTTGGGGGTTTTTTGTTTTTAAAGATGTTTTAAATGTCTCTCTCGTCTTCATCAATGAAAAAAACAACTCACATATTCACACCAGAACAGTGGTATGATCAAATTGGAGAGCTTCCCGTATTCAGTGCTGAATCCAGACAGATCGAACAATTGAAGGTTGCTCTGCATCCTAGCTACTGAACGGAACGGGGTGCCGGTTAACTGAAAAATAAAAAGAGTGTAAAGTAATATTTTACTAAACTTACGCCTGTCTGTCTGTCTGCCCTAGTTTTGTAGTTTTTTATCCTGGCACGGCAAAGTGACTCCACTGGTCCTCCTAATGTTAAATACACTGCAGTCCAAATATAATGACGGCCGACAAGAGATGTTGCATCCATCGACAGTCTTTAACATTATGTCGGCCTGAAGTTACTGGATATACGCTGACTCCTGAACTCAACTGGCCTAAACGAGCCACTATGGCGTTTTGGCTATGTTTGGTTTATTACCACGTGTAGGGTGGTAATCCAGTCGGGTAAAAATGTTTCAGGTACCCTCCCACTAGTAAAAGGTCTATATTTTGAACCTTAAAAGGTAGCAGGTAGGTTGTGAATATTCATGGATGGTGTAGATCATTTACCATGAACAACTGGTTCGTTTGCCAGCCTCTGCTGTAAAAAAACATTAAAAGAACAAAAATTAAGTCAATATTTACGGGTGTGGTGGAGCGTTCCCCTCTATACGTTTCACTGGGTTTGATGTCCATCATACCGGAACACAACAGTTCTTACACACTGCTTGTTGGTTGGTTGTCACAAATAGACAAAGCGGTAGTACCTAACCTACCAGCTATTAAAGTAATTGGTACATACCGGCTCAACGATGACGTAAGAGTTGTGTTTCATTCTATCAGGCTTGAGTCCCGTCACAAATTGGTCTTTCGGTATGCCACCGGTGTAGAAGTGTGGGTATGAAGAGGTCATCGGGAAATCTGAAATAAGCAAAGACTTCAATATTACTAGACGTGTTGTTTAGAAGTAAAATTGCACCACATAATGCAAAGTTTGACAGCTGAAAGACAGAGAGCGGGAGAGGGAGGCTACTGCAGTTAATAATCTAATTCTATATGAATAAGCGAGATGGTAATATTAAGTTGGGGTATACATTTCATTTGCGCAATTTCTAGTTTACATTGAAGTCTTTGGAATTAAGCAAATATTCTATTCTAATTTTAGATTACGGCTCCATTGATGTTCTATGATTTCGAGTAGTAGGTAAATAGCAATAACTAAAAATAAATATCAAAACGTATACATCTTTAAAACGACAAAAAGACTAAGCATTTGTTAGTGATTATTCTTTTTAAGCCTGTAACTAAGGCTAAATCTTAAAATGACGTTGAATTACATGAAAATTCTGAGAAACCCAATGAACTAATTGCTGTAAAAAAATATACTACTCGTATATGGATTATAGTTTCGTTATGGACATTTCTGTCGAAGTATTAGGTAAAAAAAGTTTTAAAACTGCTTTTATGTAATCTTTGAAGTTAAATTACTAAATAATGAATCGTCATTTAAATCAATATAATCCTTGTGATGGAATAAAATACCGCGGCGTTTAAAATATTTTTACAACATGAAACAAAAACTTGAAATATGAGATAAAACCATTAAAAACGCTACCGGACCACTACATCGTATTTCGGTCGCGTAAAACCTTCAGTAGTTTTTTGTATGGCGTAAATCGTCAAGGTCATTGGTCCGGGGTACAACCTTAATATCCAATGGTGCTCATAACGACTTGTGGAGTTTTTGGCGGGAATTCTGACAGTATGGTGGGCCGTTTATTTTATTTATAACATAAACTACAGTGTTCATAGTTTAAGTTTTTTGTGGGTTATTCGATAGCTGTCTCGGATTCGTTGAAAATATGTATGCATATCCGTACAGCGCCCCTAGCAGATCGTGTTCAAAACTCATTGATATTTCTCGTACTTGAAGGACGTGATAGCGGCAAATAAACTCGGACAACAGCTACAATTTGAAAAGTAGCGAAGTTTTAGCGAGTCACTACCATAGATGAATTTAATTTTGTCTATGTGACTACGAATAAACGGTACACCGTGCGCGTCATCTACCAAATAATTGGACTGAATTGGATTGAATTGGAATTGTGTTGAGTTGGACACGATTTATAAATGATTTTGTATCAATGAGTAACCTCTTTTTTGGACTGAGCCAGTACAAGGTACCACTTCAGGAAATACGTCTTAAAGCTCACTCGTTCGTTCTCACTCTTTCACGCACGCTGACCGCGTCATGGGAATAGTAACAAAGTAAAGGGACGTAAAATTTGAAGTAGGACATGCAAAAAATTGAGCCATTCTTACATTATTTCGTCATGCCCGGGACAAATGCCTCTTGTATGTCCTACTCTAAATTGGACGGAAATAAGCTCGGCAACCAAGTACTAGCAGCTCTACTCTCTGATACTATGTATGTTTTTTTTATTGCATAAGCCGCCATCGAGCAAGTGCGTCACCTGATGGTAAGTTATCTCCACCGCCCATGTACACCTACAATACCTTAATAATTATGGGTGCGTTGCCGACCTTATAGGAAAGGGATAATTAAGGGATTGAGAAGGGGAGGAGGTTAGGGCAGCAAGGTGCTACTTTACGCCGGTTTTCTGTGAGACAGTGGTATCAACCCGGACGAGCCGGCCCATTCATGCTGTAGACAAAACTGTCTCCACACATTCAAATGTATTTTTTTTTATTAGCTTGAATGACGAGACGAGCAGGTCGCTCGTCAATGGTAAGCGCCACGCCTGCTCATAAACAGAAGCAACACCACACAGAACTTTAAATAACAAAGCACTGACACTGGACTGCGCTCGTCACCCCGAGACATAAGGTGTTAAGTCACATAATGCCCAGTAATTACACTGGCTTCAATGTCCTTCACACCGGAACACAGAGCTTACACACTGTTGCTTGGCGGCAGAAATAGACACAGCGGTGGTACCGACCCAGCCGGCCTCTCGCATACGAGGGACCTACCACCTTGTATTATAATGTATTTATTTATATTACAGACATAGTCATGTATACATTTGCTGACACAAACATAAACAAACAGGCACGTACACACACACACACACACACTTCACACATGCCTACCTTACTAATTAATGCTTTGGTTTGTTTTTGTCGCTGAAGTTAGTTAATCTGTACTTATGGTAACTGATTTTCTTTTTTTGTGTGTGGAATATTGTCTGTCTACCGACTTGACTGTACTTACGTCGCCTTGGGCTTCTCATCGAAAACAAGCGCTGCAATATATTGCTTATGTAGTACTGCAGCATGTAGCTGAATGAGAGGCCCATTGTAAGCGCAATAATTGCGTAGTGTTTTTTTAGTTTTTGTGTATTTTGTTTTATTTTTAACTCTGTAATTATTGCTCTAATAATAAACTTCCTTCTTTCTTTCTTTCCTTATTATCAGTTGTCATACCGAAGTAGCATTTGCTGGCGTCGCTGATGCCGTTCATAAGACTGGGGTCTGTGTCGTAGCAGTCGGTCTCGTTGGAGACACGGTCGTGAACGCTCTCTGATAGATTATATCTGTACAGAGGCACGCTGTCCATAGTTATTTCAGCTGTGAACAAAAAGGGAATTCGTTCTTTTTACTAGCACACATATTTAAGTATAGCGCCACTGCGACCACTGCCTCGGTGGCGCAGTTGTAATGCGTAGGCGTTACGATCAAGCTGACGCCGAGGTCTCGGGTTCGATCCCCAGGTCGGGTAAAATGTTATTGGGTTTTTCTATTATGAAATGCTCAGTATCAGCCCGGAGTCTGGAATTTGTGCCCGGTATGGCGATCGCCCCCTATCACATTATGGGACGGAGATACGCTCGGCGAAATGTGGGTGTACTGGTTACACCTCTACCTACCCCTTCGGGGATTACAGACGTGAGTGCGTATGTATGTATGTATTTAAGTATAAATAAAATTTTAAGGCGACACTTTTATTTTTAAAATTAGTTTATGGTTATGTATGTGGTAACACTCTCTCTCTTCCGTGTAACAAGCCGATCAAGGCACATTGTAAAAGTGGTAATTATATTAAAAACAATATCCAAATTCACAATCCCGTTATTCCACTGACACACATAAAATATCAAAACACATCCCAGAGAGGTTGATGTCAGGCAGCCGGCCGGAAAAAACTACAACCCAAATCTTTCTGTAAAGCATGTTGCGCCGACCCCACTGCGAGTGGGATAAGGGCAGGTGGAAGAAGAATACACATGGTGGAAATCCCGTCATAGGGGATGGTTCTGGCGAGTCGCGTTCGAAGGTCAGCCAGTAGTAGCGGATCCAGGATTATGGCTTGACCCAAAATTAGAATTTAAAATATTGAGCATATACTTACTATACTTACATAAAATGGAATAAGTAACGATAAACGATGAAAATTATATTGTAGGTAGTACTAAGAATGTAGGATATCAAGATTAATTTGAGATTTGTCGTCGAACCCAAAAGCATTTGGATGCTTAGCTTAGCCATGGATCCGCTAGTATCAGCCAGTATATATCCAGTAACATCAGGCATAATTCGGCCGACCGTCGAGGGACGTAATGTCGCTTGACGGTCGATATTACATACATACATACGCACTCACGCCTGTATTCCCCGAAGGGGTAGACAGGGGTGTAACCAGTACACCCACATTTCGCCGAGCGTATCTCCGTCCTATGATGTGATAGGGAACGGGCCTATCGCCATACCGGGCACAATTCGAGACTCCATGCTTATACTGAGCATTTCGTAATAGATAAACCCAATATCACTTTACCCGACCCGGGGATCGAACCAGGAACTCAGCGTCAGCCTCTGTCATAACGCGTACGCTTACAACTGCGCCACTGAGGCAGTCACTTTTAAAACCAGTAAACAAATATATAATAATAATAATAATACACCCAACAGTCACACACATAACTCTGACCCCACACTAGGTAAACCTGTGTCGTGGGTATTAGGAACTACGAGGGACTTGCGGTCCCACAACACCCAGACCCGAGACCAATATTTGTGGTTCACACAGACATTTGTCTCGGTGTGGGAATCGAACCCACGGCCTCTCGCTTCGCAGCCGACTATTCGACCGCTGCGCCACGGAGCTATCGTTACACTTACTGTCAAAATAAAGAGGCATCACTTTGCAAACTGTTTTCCTCCAATATAAGAGGACATCACTCTTCGTGAGGTGCTGTTGGTACATGACTCCTTCTGTAGAACCGAAGATGCGGTCTGGACACTCCTGGAAACCAACCGCTCATTATTGATAGACTGTGAGTACAGTAAAAGCTCCTTACGCATTGTATTAACTTGCATGACCTCCATAAGCATGACGAATAAATTAAGACCTTAAAATAGTGTTAACAAATAAAAGATAACAGTCCGAGCAGACCAGTCCACACAAGCAGCACCCGTTCACCAGTATGACGCATGTGACAGCCATCGGCCTCCTCAACCATGTTACAGGGAAGTGACCTTCGCGCTTCCTTCATTCGCGTTATCACTATTCGCGGATGAAAAAATTGCGACCCAATTCCTATATTCGCGGCTAAAGATTTCTTTATTCGCGGATCTAGTCGGTACATCGATACATGTACGCATTGATAAAAAGGATTCCAATATGTAGGTATCCAACCGAATATCCTTTGTAAACGCGTTGTCAAATGGACTAATAAAAAAGTAAAATAGACCTTATTACAACTACGCCTAAAGTATGATGTTAAATGATATCGCCGCTGTATTGGTTCCGCCTTTGACACAAGCCGCCTTCGCCGCGGTCGCCGTTTTTGAGAATGTAAACAAACAGAATGAAATCAATCTTATTACTCAATGTATAAAGTATATTTAAATATTTTTATATTTTAAAAAATTACAAAATTCTTTAAACCATTGCCTAAGCCTGAAGATAATAATTAATCAATATGGTCAAAAACTTCATATTTTTTTATATATGTAATTGTTTTTTATTTTGTCACTTAAGAACGTATCCCCTATAATCCCATATAAATTACCATTCCTTATTCTTTATTCGGTTTCTGTATTCGCGGCATATTTACATAACCTATAGGTACCCCGCGAATAGAGAGCTTTTACTTTAAGTCACTGCAGTATGATTCATGTTCTATCTAATGTGTAATCGGTATAAAAATTGGACCTTTCAATAACATAATAAGAATATAATTATCTAATGATGGACTGTATGTTGTCAATATGTAAAATATTTGAATTATTAAGTAATTATAAAATTAGAAATAATAATAAAATTTGTGCATATCAACTATGGATTATAATCTGAAATAAAGTGTTAAATAAAAATTATATGCTATGGTAATACCGGTCTTAGAATATCAGGCAATATATTTGTATATAAGACATAAGCTACTTTTTACCCCAGAAAAGGAGATTCTCGTATGAAAAGAATCAGTGAAAATTACAAGTGACTAGTGTTTGCTCGCGGTTTGGCTCGCGTGAACGGCCTAGCAAGCATAAAAAGAAGCCGAAGTAATAAAAAGAAGATATGAGTGATTAAAAACAAATATCAGCATTATCAGACGGCCAATCGGATTCTAAATCTACGTTGTCTTGTAAATTCGTAAATGAAGTTGTTTCTTACATCAGCATCATATCCAGGCAGCTGGGGATTGCCTCTGAACTTCTCTATCTGGAAGAAGTGCTCGTGGCCCCACTCGGAGCCGATCATCACCGTCATCTCGTCAGTAAAGTCTGCGTAGATCTGTAACAAGGTTTATTGATTATCATCCTTGAATAATATCAAGCTTGAATCATAATATAGGTCGCGTCCTACGGTCGCGTCTTTATGCCGTGTTTTACAGTATGCACAGAGCATAAGTCGTTTTAACGTCTGTGGTCGTCTCGGACATAATTAAGCTCACACCTATATTCTCGAAAAGGGTTAGGCAGAGATGTAACTAATACACCCAGGGTTTTCAAAGATGATGTGATTGAGGGCGAGCATGTCGCCGAGCCGCGCCGTATCGTGTATAAAGTACAATCTACAATTCAATAATATACCAATAAATAATCGTTGTCTTGTGTCGCACTGTGACACAGACCTTAGTTTTCTTCCTACCCACCTAATCTTTATAATTACGTATCCGCTACCTATCTTACTATTAAATATTATGATTGTTAACTACTTGTTGTGAAACTAATCATAAAAACTCGCCATGCCTAATGGCACATATTGTTTAATTTTTAGTATATTTTCTCTGTAAGTGAATTTATAATTCTTTGTGAAATAAAATTCTTTAACCATAATCTCGGGAACCCGTATGATTTTTTTAATCTAAAACACAAACAAATTTTTTACTACACGACTTAACTAGGGTATCACGGTTTCTCAGCCTGTATACGCTGCCACCAGACCAATCGGACAGTATTCAGTATTGTGATTTAGCATTTTATTTGCAATAGGTATTAGCCATTGTACTCGTTTGGCATATTTATTTGACGTTTAGCATAAAAATTATGAAAAAAAATTGATTCATAAAAAGAAAATTAAATAAACAAATAAATTAAAAGATGATGCCAAAAATATCACTTGAAGCTTGAGCTGTTTTTTTTTGTTTTTTTTTTATTACACTAGCGGATCCAGGGCTAAGGGTTAGCTAAGGGATCAAGCACCCCCCAAACGCATTTGGGCCCAATGGCAAATCTCAAATTAATCTTGATATTATACTACTTTCTTAGTATTACCATAGACACATTAGAAAAGCAATATAATTTTCATCGCTTATTCTTACTTATTCCATTTTAAGTAGCTATAGTATATTCTCAATTTTTTTAATTCAAATGTTGGGGCTAGCCTACCAACATCCTGGATCCGCCACTGCTGTATTATCCACGTCCCACTGCTCGGCACGGGCTTCCTCTACTCAATGAGAAGGAGTTAGGCCTTAGTCAACCACGCTGGCCTAATGCGGGTTGGCAGACTTCACATACCTTTGAAATTCTTATGGAGAACTTCTTAGGTATGCAGATTACTTCTCACGATGTTTCCTTCACCGTTAAAGCAAGCGATAATCAACAATTAAATACACACGTAACTTAGAAAAGTCAGAGGTGTATGCTTTTTAGAAATCTGCTCATAAAGGAACTTATGATCGCTTGTTGTGTTCCGTTGTGAAGGACATTGAACCCAGTGAAAATACTGTGCATTATGAGACTTAACATCTTATGTCTCGAGGTGACGAGCACAGTCCAGTGCCATGCAGTGTTCCGTAATCCAGAGTTATGTGTGGAGTTATGGCAGTTGGCAGTCGCGTTGCTTCTGTTTATGGGCAGGCGTGGTGCTTACTATCTAGTTGCCATGCTAGCTTCGTATCAAAGATAATAAAAAAAAACTTTCTAGTCAAGAAGAATTTGTCTATGTGCGCACAATTTATATAGAAATAAGTTTGAGGTAATTACTCCCATTTTATAATCTTTAAAAAAACTAGTAATTCGACTTATCACATATATTCACATGAATCCTTGAGCAAAATGAAGTGATCGAATAAAAAAACTGCGACGTATTACTCTAACAACACATTTTTTTAAACAATGGAACTTTATAAACGCTGCTATCACGCTGCATCTCGGGCGCGGAGATTCTTAGTTCCACATCGGTAGATTTTGTCTGGCATAAATCATAAAGGTTATTGACGTTAGGTAATACATCCATAAATCATCGAAATCATGGGATATTTGAAAAAAAACGTTTATCCAACCACATAATAAGAATTGGCGGGGCCATTGCATCGCCGGTATTCCATTTTAAAAAATCTATGGGAAATATTTAAAAATGGAACATTCCGTAATATGGCGCAGCTCTGACTTTTAAGATAAGAAATTTGCTAATTTTGACGATAGATAATTTAGAGCGCGGATTCCCCAGAGTGAAAAACCCCAAAAATAAGCATTCTTCCCGGCCTTTTTTTAATTTATTTATTTATTTGGTTCACAACTTGGAATATATACATGACTTACATTAAAAAAAGGGTCTTATTCATAATAAAACGCTTATCGAATGTATAAACCTTCATTAGTTAAAACGTATTTTAAGCCTATCAAACGTTCAATAAAATTCTTTATTCATAATCGTTTGATAAAGCTCCGATAACTAAAATAGGTTTATCATACACAAAGTTGCCAGTTTACAGAAAATGATTGATTGATTGAATGATTTTAATATGGTTTGTCTCTGGAAAAACTGGAAACAAACTAAATAAAAAGAAAATTGACGGAGTTTTGGCGGGAATTCTGACAGTGCGGTGGCTCTCTTGATTTAATTATTTCCTAAACTAGTTTAAAGTTGTGTTTGTTGTATAAAAGTGGTGTGGTTTTGTGCAATTATCATTTACGATGATGAATAGCGTATGGAAACATTAAAAATAGGGAATTTAGGTGATTTTTGATCAAGGGTATTGATCGAATAAAGTCGTCTAAGAAGCATTGAACTGAAAGGAATTAACACCAAAACTCCAACAAGACCTTGAAATGGGCCACACCCCCGTTTCATCGTTCTTGGAATATAAGAAAAGAATATAACTAATGACTTGGCAGCATGGTCTCTGACCTTAGCCGGTTCCTTAAGGAACAAACAAAAAAAAAAGAAAATTGACATCTCATCAATGTCAAATGTCAAGAAAGGTAAACAAACAGGAGTTATAAAATTTCACAAGACCTTGAAATTGACCACGCCGCGCCGCGCCGCTGCGCTGATATTTCGTCGATCTTGGGAAGAGTTGAAAATATATAATATAGTACTTGTCAATGGCGAAATGTATAATAGGGCGAAGCCGTTATAAATAAAGAAAATGTAATAAATAAAAAAAAATGACAGTAGACGTAAAAATAAACGTCAATTATGAAACAGCTGACCGATGTCGGCCATGTTTTTCACTATCGAACGCTTAAAATAGGTTTATAGAAGGGCTATAGCTATTTTAAAATAATGACACTTTATAGGAGAGTTAATGAGCGTTTTAGCGTTATTGAACGATTATGAATAACAATTTTTATCAATCATCTAATAACGGCCTTATAAAGCTCCGATAACTTATTATGAATAAGACCATAATACTTTAAGAATTACTAATATTAGTGAGCACAAAATGCATTTATAAACAGTTCCACAAAGTACTTATTGGGAAAAAAAACTATTGCCTAGGCCTTGCCAGGATAAACCCGGGAAAACTACAACGGATGTTGTTTTACAGATTTTTATTCTTTATATTGTTTGCCAAATTAGCTTGTAAGACGATACGTCCTAACATTAGCAGATGTACAAAAAATCCTTGATGGCATCTAGTTTAATGCATTTCGTATTATTTAGTACCATTAGCCAACAACGAACGCTGCAGTTATGAAGAAGTCGTGAATTCCGGCTTATGCAAGGTCAATGTGTGTTATTATCGGTTTTTATTATCTATGAAATTTTTATCAATAGACAGCACAGCAGTTTGGAACTGAGATTTCGGATTTCGAAAGTTTTGAATATATTAATAATGTTTTTTGTTTTTTTTTTACCGCCGCACTCAGGGGCGTCAATTAAAAATTGACACCGCATTTGCATAGGCGGTGCTGCGAAACTAGATTAAAAATTGTGGCAACACCTCTATAGATGTGAGTTGAGTGACGAAACAAGCATGTCACTCGCCGGATGCTAAGCGTCACGCCTGCCCATAAACAGAAGCAACACCACACAGAACGTTGAATTTCAAAGCACTGCATGGCATTGGACTGCGCTCATCACCCCGAGGCATAAGTTAAGTGTCATAATGCCCAGTAATTTCACTTGCTTCAATGTCCTTCAAACTGGAACACAACAGTGCTTACTAACTGCTGCTTGACGGCAGAAATAGACAAAGCGATGGTACCAAACCAGGCTGCCTCGAGCATACGGGGACCTACCACCTTGTAAAATGCAATGTAAGCGTGAAATGGCAGAAAATGGAAACATAGACAGTGTCCCCAATTTAGTGGAATTATCCCAAGATTTGGTGGTTTGGACTCGCCGCTTGTCACGTAAATTTTGCTATCAAGTGGCTAGTGGATGTTTTAGTGGTTTAGTTAACTACTTAGTTAGTAGAAAGAAATGTCTTCATCCACTAAACAAACCAATTTTAACGTGGCTAGATTTTCGCATCATAGGTATAAAATTTCACTGTTCAAAGATATCCAGATTGTTTTTAAAGAAATGTCGATGCGAAACGCAGCAGCAAACCGCTACTTTATGTCGGTGTTCTGAGAAACAGTGGCAACGACCCATTCCAATCGGCATATTCATTCATAGGCAGTCACGCCTGTAATCCCCGAAGGGGTAGGCAGAGGTGTAAACCAGTACACCCACATTTCGCCAAGCGTATCTCCGTCCCATAATGTGATAGGGGGCGAGCCTTTCGCCATACCAGGCACAAATTCCAGACTCCGGGCTGATACTGAGCATTTGGTAATAGAAAAAACCCAATACCACTTTACCCGACCCGGGGGAACCCGAGACCTCAGCGTTAGTTTAATCGTAACGCGTACACATTACGACTGCGCCACCGAGGCAGTCCTATTCATTCTAAGGACAAAACCGTCTTCCTCCGTCGTCGTCCCAAACATGTTTTGGCAGATCCCATCATAGTCGCTATCGAAGCAGCACTTTCCTTGCCCAATCCGAATCGCAATAATATAATACACGACCCCGACATAGGACACGCCTACGAGTCCGAAGAACACACACAACTAGCCCTCGGCATAATGATGTGCAGAGACGGCCCTAAACTATACTCCCCAGCGATTGCTCAAGCTGAGGTCTGAGCCTTCTAAAAGGCGCTTCTGTGTTTAATCGCTACTAAATACATTATACATATTTCTGGCTAGAGCGCCATGAGCACCGGATTTGTCAGGTGAAGCTGTAAAAGCAATATAGGCTATAGCAATACAGCACAAATCCATTCGACAAATAACAAAACTGCAGCGTGGCTCTACCACAAAAAAATTATGAATAGAAAATAACATTTTTTTGAGTGGTAGAGCCACGCTTTAGACACTTGTCTACAGCATGTATGAGCCGGCTCGTCTGGGTCATTACCAATGTCTCACAGAAAACCGGAGTAAAGTAACAGCTTGCTGCTGCGTTTCATACGGTGAGTGAGATATCCGGAGACCCAAACCCCCTCCCCTTCCCAATCCCTTTCCTTTAAGGTCGGCAACGCACCCATGATTCTTTTGGTATTGTGGGCGTACATGGGCGGTGGAGATCACTTACCATCAGGTGACCCACAGGCTCGTTTGCTGGCCTATACCATAAAAAAATAGCATGAAATAGAAAAAGAGCCCACTCACCCTCGCCATCACGCCCATGTTATTGACCGGCACGAGACCAGGCGCCAGGCTTTTGGACGTGTCCAAAACTGGGTCGCGGTAGTCCCACATGTACTCGTATATGGTCTTCTTGATGAACAGCTCGCTACCATGGGTATTTACCAATAACCTGAACGCTTGACGAACGAAAAAATTCGCGTTGTGTAGGTAGGAGGCTAGTCCCTGGAAAAGAAAGGGTAATAAAGAAAATGTTAAAGGTGGTTGGTCCTTCGTATGCGAGAGGCCGTCTGGGTTGGTACCACCGCGCCGTCTATCACTGCCGCCAAGCAATAGTGTTCCAGTTTGAAGGACATTGAACCCAGTGAAATTACTGGGCATTATAAATAAATAAATGAATACACCGAACAGTCACACACATAGTCCTGACCCCACACTTTTGGGTACCCCACTGGGTATCAAGAACTACAAGGGACTTGCGGTCCCACAACACCCAGACCCGAGACAAATATTTGTGAATCATACAAACATTTGTCTACGTGCGGGAATCGAACCCACGGCCTCACGCTTCGCAACCGGCTTGGCCAACTTGGCATCTTATGTCTCAGGATGACGAGCGCAGTCCAATGCCATGCAGTGCTTTGTAATTCAAAATTCTTTTTAGTGCTGTGTCAGTTTATGGCAAGGCGTGGCGCTTACAATCAGGCGAGCGACCGGGTCGTCTCATCATTCAAGTTAATAAAAAGAGAAAACCACTCATCTCACAAGCTAAAATTGTCAGTGTATTGCAATTAGCGATTGTTTACTCTGTGCATTTACGTGTAATTGGATTTTTGTGTCAACCAAGTAGGTAAGGCCGTTTTGTTCGTGTAGAATAATTGCTGGTTGTTTTAAAAGGTATTTAGTTAACATTTTTTAATCATGAATGAGTTGTGGATAATTCATCAACGCTGAACTTCTGTGGAATATACTTTTTATATGTTATACTAGTCCTGTATTCTATACATGTCCCGCTGCTGCAAGGCCTCTTCTACTGAATGAAAGGGGTTAGGCCTTAGTCCACCACGCTGGCCTAATGCGGGTTGGCAGACTGCACATACCTTCGAAATTCTTATGAAGAACTTCTGAGGTATGTAGGTTTCCTCACGATGTTTCCTTCACCGTTAAAGCAAGTGATAATTAACAATTAATACACACGTAACTTAAAAAAGTCAGAGGTGTATGTTCTTAGGGCTGGTTTCGAACTTGCGACTTTCATCTCGACAACCGTACCACTTCCCCCTGAGCTATCACTGCTGTGTATATAATAAATAAAAAACACCCAACAGTCACACACAAAGCCCTGACCCCACAGTAAGATACGAGTCTTGTGTCGTGGGAATCAGGATGTACGAGAGACTTTCGGTCTCACAACACTCAGACCTGCATACCTGAGAAGTTTTGCATAAGAATTTCGAAGGTATGTGAAGTCTACCAACCCGCATTAGGCCAGCGTGGTGGACTAAGGCCCCTCTCATTCAGTAGAGGAGGCCCGTGGCCAGCTGTGGGACGTGTTAATACAGGGCTAGTATTATTATATTATTTATTAACCTCTCTTTTTGTCGATGCTGAACAAAATATTGATCTTTCAATAATGGAGCAAAATAATTGAATACTCACCAAAACAGCTAAATTGGGTACCACCAGCGTAGCGTTGAAATCCACCGTGTTTTCTTCAGGTAAAAATATCAAGAACCTTTTAGCCGTGTACGTCATTGTACCGTTTTCATTAAACTTTATGTTATAATGCAGCAACTTCTCTCTGAAACAAAATAAAATGCTTATAACATAATTTACACAATGACTGCCTCGGTGGCGCAGTTGTAATGCGTACGCGTTACGATTGAGGCTCACGCTGAGGTCTCGGGTTCGATCCCCGGGTCGGGTAAAGTGGTATTGGGTGTTTCTATTACGAAATGCTCAATATCAGCCCGGAGTCTGGAATTTGTGCCCGGTATGGCGATAGGCTCGCCTCCTATCACATCATGGGGAGGAGATACGCTCGGCGAAATGCGGATGTACTGGTTACACCTCTGCCTACCCTTTCGGGGATTACAGGCGTGAGTGCGTATAAATGTAAAAGTTTGGATGTTTGTGAGTTTCTGAATTTGAATGTTTGTTAATCAATCATACATTAACGGCTGAACGGATTTGGCTCAAATTTGGCACACAAGTAGACCATAACATGGAATAGGTCATACATTACTAGGTACTACTTTTTCTCCCAGAAAAAAAGGAATCGGACGGAGTCGAGAGCAAAAGCTAGTAGGTACGTGATAAGAGATCATAAGTTAAAAGAGATGTTTTTATTGAGGAAACAAAGCATGCTAAGCGCTGTCTATTTGTATTCGATGCGAGTACTTCCCTATTTTATTATTATGTTAACACAATGTGTCAAATAGTAGCGATTGTAAGCTATATATTTTTATAGCATAGGCCGGCTAACGAGCCAGTGGGTCATCTGATCGTAAGTGATCTCCACCGCCCAAGTACGCCCACAATACCAAAAGAATAATGGGCGCGTTGCCGATCTTAAAGGAAAGAGATAATTAAAGGATTGGCAAGGGGATTTTGGCCGGATATCTCACTCACCGTACGAAACGCAGCACTAAGCTGCGACTTTACGCCAGTTTTCTGTGAGACAGTGGTAACGACCCGAACGAGCCGGCCCATTCATGCTGTAGGCAGTTTTGTCTACAACTTGGCTCTACCAATAAAAATCCAAAAAAACGCGTTCAAATGGTATATTGTTGTTTCATTGTGTACGATATTATTATTATTTGCTATGGGAACTGTAAAACCAAGGCTTTTCGGGCCGTCCGCGGTATTTGCGTCCGCGTTTGCGTAACTCTGCGGTTTTCTCAAAACGTGACCAATTAAACGTAAGATGATTTCTTAGGTTTACGCGAATCTCTCTATTCTAAAAAAAAAGTAACTGGCGCCGCCACCGCCGCCGCTGCCAAAAGCTTGCCACGCTATCTCCTCCGAAACCGCTGGGGCAATGGGGTCGAGACCGATACCAATCGATGCAGAATAATGGGGGAAGAAAGTAAGATATGTCTCATATTCATCGGACTTTAAGTTTTTTTTTTATGTTTTGTGGAAAAACATGGGCAACGCCCCTACTATTATACATTGAAATAAAACATATATAAATCAAATATAATTTAAATAAATCTCTCCCGTGACCACGAAGGCTGAAAAGCTTTCGAAACGTCGGGACTAAAATAAAAATTAAACCGCTATAAAATCTGTATAAACTAGTTTTATTTAAACGTAAGATGGTGGTTAGTATATAAAACCAAAGACTTTAATGTATACTACTAGACAAGCTGCGCGGTACATAGAAACTGCACCACTAAATTGTGGTCAATTGACCGTAACTCAATATTACCATCTCGCTTACACTCAACTAGAATCCCTATTGCGCTCCCTGTTTGTCAGCTGTCAAATTCGCGCGTTATGTGACACGATTTTACTTCCAAACAGCCCGGCTAGTAATATACACGCACTCACGCCTGTAATCCCCGAAGGGGTAGGCAGAGGTGTAACCAGTATACTCACACTTCGCCGAGCGCATCTCCGTCCCATTGTGTGATAGGGGCGAGTCTATCACCATATCGGACACAATTCCAGACTCCGGGTTGATACTAAGCATTTCATGATAAAAAAACCCAATATCACTTTACGCGACGGGAATTGAACCCGAGACCTCAGTGTTAGCCTCAGTCGTAACGCATACGCATTACAACTGCGCCACCGAGGCAGTCATACATTAAAATCTTTGTATAAAACGCAATATTTTCGCTACTACTGGGCCGGTCACCTAATGAGCAATGATTGAATCATTGACCTTAGACACGTAACCGATTTTATGAGTAGCATCTTTATTTCAAGCCGAAGACTTGAATCTATACTACTAGACGGGCTGTTTAGACGTAGGCAAGTAAAATTGTGCCACTTAACACGAGAGTTTGACAGCTGATGGATAGGAAGTGGACAGTTATTATTTCCAACTCCTCCCTAACTTTCTATTTGATTAATTTCGTTGCGAGACAAAGACAATTTATCACTCCCAGAGACTCGCCGAGCTTCACTGTCGGTGTCAACAAAAATGCGTGTCACTGTCGATTCTGGTGCACAGGAGTTACAGTGGCGGGTGTGTGGGCGGGATAGTCTTGTAAGACAGGGAGGGGGATAGGGGTTCTAGTGTCAAATATCAGCACTAATCTCGCAAAATTCTATCTAATCTATCTAAGATCTATTATATTGGTATCTATATAAGATCTATTGTATAACAAAGTGGTAGGTCCCACATATGCGAGAGGCCGTCTGGGTTGGTACCACTGCTTTATCTATTTCTGCCGCCAAGCAGCAGAGTGTAAGCACTGTTCCGTTTCGGTTTGAAGGACATTGAAGTCAGTGAAATTACATTATGAGACTTAACATCTTATGTCTCGGGATGACGAGCGCAGTTCAGTGTCATGCAGTGTTCCGTAATCCAGAGTTATGTGTGGAGTTATGGCAGGCGTGACGTTTAACATCAGGTGACCAGCTCGTCTCGTCAGTCAAGCAAATAAAAAAAAAATATTATCTGTAGCCGGTGAACGTGACATACATTCATGTAATTACAAAAATACATTGATTGCGTATGGTTTAATGGCGGACGCCATTAAATATTGCATACAATTTAGAAGGGCAGTTTAATCAACACATAAAGGGTCTCAGAAAATAAAAGAGAACCTTGATAGAAACCTACTATTGATGGAATTACTAATGGCCGAGCTTACAACTTATTGTAAGAGTAATATGTTGCATTTTTTATTCGATCACAAGGACTAAGGAATAAGGAGAGGACTTAGAATAACTACTATTAACTATTTATAGAAACAAAGTACACGCAAGAAATTCAAGCCGTTCAAAGCAATATGTAACAAAAACCCTGTTGGTCGTTTTAACTGTGATATCAAAATCAATATTCAAACGTACCTAATGCTTGGCGGCAGAAATAGACAAAGTGGTGGTACCAACCCTTACCAGCTTGTAAATGCTAAAGTTATAATAGAACTATGTGAATTTAGCCAAAGCTTTTGTAATAACTTTATGTTTGAGAGCAATTTGTAGGTATTTTAGCATTATTACAAGCAGACATAGTTATTCGTTGAGACCTCGATTGTCTTTTGACTAATTATCTACTGGGTAGCGAAGTGTAGAGATTTTTTGCCTAGAGCTTGTTAAACAGGCTATAAAATTAAGAATAGACAATTTGGGTACAAAAATGGCTTTTATTATTTTGTCTTAGATCAGCGGTGTTTTTTATTAGCATTAATGACTAGACGCGCAGTTTCATCGGCTGATGGTTATTATTTCTGCCCATAAACATTAAACCAATTAGGACTTTGAATAACAAAGCACTGCTTGACAGTGCTCTACGGTCATCACTCTGAAACATATGATAGTAAGTCCCACAATGATGATAATGAACAATATTTTGTTAGTATGCCTACAAACTGTTGGTGTGTCATTATAAATAAATAAATAAATAAAATAAAATGCTCATTGATTTTAGTCGCTTTAACGTCCTTCACTAATAACTCGCATACACAAATTGGACTATAAAAATAATCCGTATTAACAACAAGTCATATCACTCTGTAACATGTGCTAAAAAGCATGTTGCGCTGACTCCACTGCGAGGGCAGGTGTGAGAGGCAGTACAAAATTTTGTTGCCTCCCGTCCAGCCAATTTCTTCAAGAAGGGCATCAATAAATTGCCACTGCGCTGGCAAAGATGCATCAATAGCATGGGTGGTTACTTTAATGAATAGAGATAAAAAAGATGGAAAAAATACTTTAACTTTTTTGTACAGAACGGCAAATTCATAGGTAAAGCCCTATTATTTCTTGTACAGAGATTCAGCAGGATTCTCAGAATTGTCTTGTAACCATCCTTGTAACCCAATGTCATTATTACGATTTATCTAATCTTACTTAACTGACAGCTGGGCTGAATAAATTTTGCGGTCTTAGCGTCATCGGATCAAAAAAAACTTACAAATAAACAATAGGTCCGATTTCGTCCACGTTGATTTTGTCGTCCAGACCTTGCATGAATCGCTCGGGGTTGGTCACGTTGAAGAGGTAGGCGCGCATCTTCACCTCGTCTGGGGGGTCCGCCCACCAGTCGTAGGGGGGGAGACCTGGAAATAAGAGTTTTTTTTTTCTTTTTCTTTTTTTTATTAGATTGAATGACGAGACGAGCAGGTCGCTCGCCTGATGGTAAACGCCACGCCTGCTCATAAACAGAAGCAACGCCCACACAGAACTTTAAATAAAGCACTGCATGACACTGGACTGCGCTCGTCACCCCGAGACATAAGGTGTTAAGTCTCATAATGCCCAGTAATTACACTGGCTTCAATGTCCTTCACACCGGAACACAACAGTGCTTACACACTGTTGCTTGGCGGCAGTAATAGACAAAGCGGTGGTACCAACCCAGCCGGTCTCTCGCAAACGAAGGACCTACCACCTTGTTAGTTCAATTAGGGTTGTATTGTAGCTGATAAAACACAAGTTATAAAATGTTAATTGTTAAATATTCGATAAGTATTTTACTAGACTTTTCCTTAAAAAGCAGCGATAGCTCAGACGGGAGTCTTACGGACTGTCTAGACAAAAGTAGCAGGTTCGAAACCAGCCCCAAGAGACTCTCTGACTTTTCTTAGTTACGTGTGTATTCAATGTTAATTATCGCTTGCTTTAACGGTGAAGGAAACCTGCATATCTGAGAAGCTTTCAAAATTTCAAAAGTATGTGAAGTCTGCCAATCCGCAGTAGGCCAGCGTGTTAGACTAAGGCCTAACCCCTTTTGTTTAGTATAGGAGGCCCGTGCTCAGTAGTAGGACATGTAATCTACTGCCTCGGTGGCGCAGTTGTAATGCCTATGCGTTACGGCTGCGGCTGACGGTGAGGTCTCGGGTTCGATTCCCGGGTCGGGTAAACTGATATTGGGTTTTTCTATCATGAAATGCTTAGTATTAACCCGGAGTCTGGAATTGTGCCCGATATGGCGATAGGCTCGCCCCCTATCACATCATGGGACGGAGATACGCTCGGCGAAATGTGGGTGTACTGGTTACATCTCTGCCTACACCTTCGGAGATTACAGGCGTGAGTGCGTTTGTATGTATGTATACTAGAGGGCTAGTAGTAGTAGGTCCTTCGTATGCGAGAGGCCGACTGGGTAGGTACCATAGCTTTATCTATTGCCAAGCAGCAGTGTGTAAGCACTGTTGTGTTCCGGTTTGAAGGACATTGAAGCCAGTGAAATTACTGGGACTGAAATTTGAGACTTAACATCTTATGTCTCTGAGTGACGAGCGCAGTCCAACGCCATGCAGTGCTTTGTAATTCAAAGTTCTGTGTGGTGTTGCTTCTGTTTATGGACAGGCGTGGCGCATACCATCAGGCGACTTGCTCGTCTCGTCATTCAAGATAATAAAACAACGCAAATTGTAACTGCTTGTCATTGAAATAAAATTAGTTTATTTTATAATTTATGTTTATTTTTTGATTTTATCGCGGATTAATTTTTATTTTATTCCCGACGTTTCGAAAGCTTTTCAGCCTTCGTGGTCACGGGAGAGACTGAAACGTCGAACATTGTCGTCGGTTACGAAACGTCGGGAATAAAATAAAAATTAAACCGCGATAAAATCCGTATAAACTAGTTTTATTTCAATGTGTACTTACCTAATATTCGCGTAAACCTAAGAAATCACTAATTGCGTGTCTTTAGATTTGAACCCGTCCTGGGTTTCTCACGGTTCACGTGTGTCACGGGTGTCACGGTTTCTCAACCTAAGTACGCTGCTGCTAGAGCAATGAGGTAATAACTTATAACTGACTAGCTTTTGCTCGCGCCTCAGCCCGCGTGAATAACGTTTTCCAGGGTAATAAATAGCCTATAACAGGGGTAAAAAGTAGCCTATAACTGTCTCTAGGGTCCCATCTACCTCTGTACAAAGATCCAAACAAACAAACCCACTTTCGAATTTATAATATTAGTTAAGATTCAACTTTAAATTGCAGTGCTACAACTGTAAGTGGGCTGAGTGCCGCTGTTGTCAAACGCTCGTTGGTCGAT
This sequence comes from Mimas tiliae, assembly GCA_905332985.1. NCBI lineage: Eukaryota > Metazoa > Arthropoda > Insecta > Lepidoptera > Sphingidae > Mimas > Mimas tiliae. The sequence continues at coordinate 4,452,707 of HG995265.1, read as the reverse complement.
TTTAAATTGTGACAGATTACTTTATACATTTTAAATTAATTAAAAACTTATACATACGCACTCACGCCTGTAATCCCCGAAGGGGTAGGCAGAGGTGTAACCAGTACACCCACATTTCACCAAGCGTATCTCCGTCCCTTATGTGATAGGGGGTGAGCCTATCGCCATACCGGGCACAAATTCCAGACTCCGGGCTGATACTGAGCATTTCGTAATAGAAAAACCCAATACCACTTTACCCGACCCGGGGATCGAACCCGAAACCTCAGCGTTAGCCTCAGTCGTAACGCGTATGCATTACAACTGCGCCACCGAGGCAGTTAATTAAAAATTTGCCGCCGCCAATTTATTGTCGCGTTCTAGATTATTCTACGCATAATAAAGAGCGTGTAATTAATCACTACTTTTACATAGTAGGTATATTCATACTTCCATACGTTAATATTGTAAGTGCGAAAGTGTCTCTGTTTGTGTGTTATGTTTTCACTGCTAAAACGGTAATAAAATCCGGAAAAAAATGCGTACGGGATAGGGGTATATCCTGGGGAAGGATATAGGGTACTTTTGTCCCGGAAAAAGACATACACGCCGGTGGAGCCACGAACAAAAGCCAGTATCTATCTATCTAAATATATATACAGTATGTAACAGTATGTTCTGGGTTACCATCTGAAAACCAGCGCTGCAGCGCTTAACACGTTGTAGCATTTAAGCTGAGATGGGACCATTTACGGCCTCACACAACTGATTAATAGGCATTCTTTGCCTAATATACCTGTTAGCCTATTGTAATAGGGTAGTTTCCTATATTGAATTATATGCATTATTTTATGAGGAACAAAAAATGATACGCCAACGAAACCCTTTTATTAAAACACAATCAAAATTGGTTCAAAAATGTGCCCGCAGTTATGACTTTAAATGTTGGTATGAGGAAAAGTGGGACCGTAGTAGGGATATCTCACTATCTCGCTTGCACGCGTGCATCATAATGAACATTTTACACAGTGACGTCAAAGTTTGCATCGTCTGTCATTTGACAATTACCCCTTCTACAGGATTTGAATGGCTTCTAACTTATTTATTTTTGGTCCGATTTATAAAATTCCTTCTGCAATAGATTTTGAGTAACGTGACTTATTGATTTAAATAATAAAAAAAATCTAGTCAACTAACCTATTGTAAATTGTGTTTTAAGTTTTTCTCGTTTTGTATCTTGTCATGTGCAGTAGGTCTTGTAGCTAAGCGATGTATTAGTCTTAGGTATTAGTGTGAGATACCGTAATCAATACATTTCTTTCTTTCTTTCTTTCTTTCTTAACAAAAACCCTGTTGGCCCTTTCTAGTTCGTGAAGATAGACGTATAGACAGCATAATAAAAGTAGTTAAATTAATAATAATAATAATAAACAGAAGCGAGATATTATCCTTACACAGGTAGCTTAGAAAAATGAACATATTTAAAAAAAAATATTTTCATCTGAAAACTGATGAACAGCTGACTGATGTTACGTAGTGATGAAACGCACGGGACAGTTAGTTAGTAATGGGTAGACATTATTAAGTTATGTATTCTTTGCATAAACGAATGTAAATAATTCCCCCATAATTATAAAACCATAATGCGTACAATATGATAGTATAAATTCTGTAAATGTTAGCCGTGACCCCGTTTAATTGCGCGGTGCCTTCAGACGCCATTTTTAGGGTTCCGTAGTCAAATAGCAAAAACGGAATCCTTATAAATTCGTCATATCGTTCGTTCACTTCGCTTCTATCTTTTTTTACAGCCATTTTACTCGGATACTATTAGTACAATATGGATGAAATTTGGATGGTAGGTAATTCATCTAAGGTGTTTTTTAATAGCATAGACCGGCAAATGAGCAAGATGGTGACCCATCTGCTGATGGTAAGCGATCTCAACCACCCATGTTCGCCCAAATAAAAGAATTATGGGCGCGTTGCCGACCTTAAAGGAAATTGATAATAAAGGCATTCGTAAGGGGAAGGGGTTTGGGCCTCCGGATATCTCTCACCGTACGAAATGCAGCAGCAAGCTGCTACTTTACGTCGGTTTTCTGTGAGACAGTGGTAACGACCAGAACGAGCCAGCCCATTCATGATTTAGGTATCTTGTAGTTGTTTAAAACTGTGAACATTCAACCTGACTGCGGAACTCTTCACAACGCGTGGTTCGACATACACTTGACAGTTTTTTATTTTAAATAATTCTATTTAATAGAGTATCTCCGTAGATTGATTAGTGCATGTTTTTACAGTATATTTATGAAACTGATTATTGACTTTCCCGATTGGGTAGTTGACTTGATTTGCCGCGTTGGGCACTTTTTGGTAGTAGTATTTTATAAATCCGTCCAAATATAAATAAGCCATTCTAATCTGGTAGAAGGGGTAATTGTCAAATATCAGACGAAGCAAACTTTGACGTCACCGTGTAAAATGGCCATTACGTGGCGTGGCGCATGTGTTCATTCCAATATTTTAAGTCATAACTGCTCATTTCTGAATCAATTTTGATTAAGTTTTAAAAGGGTTTCTTTTTGGTATTACCTATTTTCTGTAGTAAAAAATAATGTATAAAATTTAACATAGGAAACTACCGTATTGTGGGACAGACGCTTTTTTATGTATTTATAACTAACTCTGACTTATATACACCGATTTAAAATGGAAAAATCCTCAATGGAAAACAACAAACGAACCTAGATAGGAGTTTCGAAGTCGATTTCCGAAGGTTTTACCTATAATTGCTTGTGTATTTTTGTTACAAAAAGGTGTAATTTTCCCAGCAGACTGCTTGAAACGCAGCTTGGAAGATCAGTAGGGTAAATATCAGTATATGCACACAATCCCGGGAAACGGTACACCCGGACACACGCCTATCAAAGCGCCTTTTTCAAAATTTGCTTGAATGACTAGACGAGAAGGTCGCTCGTCTGATGTTAAGCGTCATGCCTACCCTTAAACAGAAGCAACTTCACAATTTCTATGGGATTTTAGTACAGCGCCTCTATCGTACGTAAAAGAAACTAATATATATGGAATATAGACCAATGATATTTAAGGAATTATCTATCGAGCCCTCGATACCTTTACATTACGATTTCGGTAGTTTTCCGTGCTAGCCCCTCAGAACACTACATATACCTAATATACAATATGTAACAAAAACCCTGTTGGGCGTTTTAACTGTGATATCAGAATCGATATTCAAACGTAATGAAAAATCTTTCATACGAAAATTGGACTATAAAAATAATCATATTTATTTTCTATACTTGAATTAATTTATTGCTATAACGTATTTCGAATGATTACCTCTGCAAGAGCGGTGACTTGGAGCCAGAGCGAGATAGCATGTCGCGGCGTCAGATATAAATAACATTTTATAAATATGTTCATTTTTCTAAGCTAACTGTGTAAGTTTAGTATCTCGCTTCTGTTTTTTATTTTTTTATTTGCCTATTTTTATTAAGCTACCTGCTATTTAATAAGCCTGCTATAAATAGACAGGACATACCTATGCATAATCGTATGCAACATTTCTGGACACTCGCAGTGGGATTAGCTCTACATGCTTTTTAACACTTAATACAGAAAGATTTGGCTTGTAGATTTACGACCGCCGTGTCTGACGTCAGCCCTTCTGGAGTATCTACTACTTAAAAAACAGTGGCACTCTGGAAGTGCAGACAGAAGTGAAAACATAATCAATTACGTGTGTATTTTTTGATACGTTACGATTTTTTTGTTTTTATCGATTCGGCATGAATATATACGTACGTATGTTGTACGTATATACACAATATATGTTTATATTATTATATACAGAGGTGTCGGTAACGGTGTCGCGAATTGTTTTTTCCATCTCAAACAATGCCCAATGAGCCTAAAGAAGTTTTCACTTTAAAAAACTAACCAAGTTGGTGGTACAGTGCGTAATGCAGATGCGCATTTAAAATTCCCTTTTGTATCACCGAGTAGTTGTACAGTATCATTTCCCAATGTACCACTGGTAGTACAGCCTCCGTGGCGCAGCGGGCGAGTAGCCGGTTGCGAAGCGTGAGGCCGTGGGTTCGATTCCCGCACCTTGACAAATGTTTGTCTGATCCACAAATCTTTGTCTCGGGTCTGGGTGTTGTGGGACTTTAAGTCCCTCGTAGTTCTAGACACCCACGATACAGGTTTACCTAGTGTGGGGTCAGGACTATGTGTGTGACTGTGTATTTATTATTTATTTATTTATTTATTTAGTGGTGCAATGAATACGCTTTTCTGATATGAACTAACCTGGTCGCATCTGCAACTTCTCCCACAGCATGAAGTCTAAAGGGGTGAACACAAACCCCGTAACAGATAGGATGATGAAAACTGTGCCCCATATACACTGGCCTACTGGATCTGAAACAAACGGAGCACATATTAGTCTATAATGTATGCCAAAAAGTAAAGTTTGTGGAATTCCTAGGAAATAGAATGTTGACCTAATATAAACTTGGCCAACTTCAGCCCCGGATCAAGGGGGGGGAGCAACCGTTTCAGTTTCAGGGGGCGCCAAAATCATAATATAATGTGATTAAATGCCAACCATTTGTAAGTATTTTTTATTAATTTATCTCAAACGCTGGAGAGGGCGCCACTATCACATTTCTGCGGTTCGTGAAAATATCCGGTAAATATCTCTATCATAGATCCGGGGCTGGCAAACTTACAAGTATAATTTGTAAGGATTTCTACCGTATATATTTAATTTAATAAAAATAAAATATATATATATACACGCGATGCATCGCGTCGTCGGCCTCGTCGCATAGCGCCGATTCCAAATACAGCTAATGTACGAAAAGGCGGATTCTGGCAGCTAGAAAAGCAATCGGTATCGCCGAGTCGGTAATCATTTGACACATGAATTGCGCGGAATTGGATTTTGTAATATTCATCATGACTGCATCAATTTTATTGTACAAACCCTTCGCGGATACACGTTTGAGACAATCATATTTTATTTAATATAAATAAAGCACGATGTGATGTCTTTGTAATTATGCTATTAAATATATATAATCGCTACGGGATTTACGTCAACACAATGCGCTAGCAATTTATTTTTTCAACAATGTATGTCTTTTATTAAAAATCTGCTCGCAGTAATTACTGTTTATTGTGAACCACACCATATCATTTGAAGTAATAATAAATCATTAGCTTACGGTGTTATAAAACAAGAAAAATAATAAGCCTTTGTTATAGTTATACGATAGGTATAAAATATAAACTCTGATCCCATATTTTTTACTCGAGTACATTGTTCTCGTGATGGTAGGTATTTGGCTTAGAGGTATTTGGTATATAATCGCCACAATATGATTTTTTGATACAAAACACTTCAACCAAGAAGCATTGTGATCACGTATATGGCTGCATGAGCTAAGACCCCTTTGTCATAACTACATGGAATAAAATAAAGAGTATTAGCGAATTAGTAGTAGTAGTAGAATTGTAGATAAAATTGTCTACAGCGTGGCTCTACCACTATAAATTATATTAGGTCTCATAATGCCCAGTTATTTCCTTGGCTTCAATGTCCTTTAACCGAAACACAACGGCGTTTACACACTATTGCTTGGCGGCAGAAATAGACGGCGCGGTGGTACCAACCCAGACGGCCTCTCGCATACGAGGGATCTGGGACTTACCAACTAGTACATGATTGTCACACTCTATTTGAAGCCGTTTTGAAGCGTACGATTTGAAGGTAATATAGTCAACGTAATATATGCATTTGGATGACGTCCTTTGGCACGCATAGTCTATGACAATCTATGACAGTCTATGACTATTTTAGCCACTGACTAAACCTTATTCAATGACAATTGCGTGCAGCCTACTTACCTAATTCTTTAAAGGCATCATAGCTAGGTTATATGACGCAGGTAAATGGACTGTGGCGTCAGAAACGCATTTTGTGACGATGCATTCGTTTTGTTTAAGGATATCGATCTAAAAAACTGCCTTTATATGCCACGATAAACAAGTATGGACGGAAAATCTGGGGTTCGTTGATGTAATGTCATTTTAGGGATCCATACCCAAAGAAACAACCGGAAACCCATTTTAGAGCGTACGTGAAAATATAAGTATTTACCAAAGCCTCTAATGTATACTACTAGATAAGCTGCGCAGTACATAGGTATTGTACCACTAAGTTGCGGTTAATTATAATAATAAATACACCCAACAGTCACAGACATAGTCCTGACCCCACAATTGACCGTAACTCAATATTACCATATCGCTTACTCTTATCTAGAACCCCTATTGCGTGCTCTGTCTGTGAGCTGTCAAATTCCCGCGTTATGTGACGCAATTTTTGTTCTAAACAGCCTGTCTAGTACTGTATATTAAAGTCTTTGGTATTTACGATATACCTAAGTATCGTACACTTTGACCATATCTTTCTGTAACAATGTTCAATGTTCTGTTATAATGTTCCTCTTGGCATAAACAGCTGCTTTAACTCAAATTAAATTGTATTAACGTAGTATCAATATTGTAAATCAGTTTTGAAAAGAGCAACATTAGAGTTTCTAGTCAGAGGGCTAGCACGGAAACTTGCGAAAAGTTATTCGAGCTGTCATCGACAACAATTTCTATGAGATTTTAGTACAACGCCTCTATCGTACGTAAAAGAAACTAATATGTATGGAATATAGACCAATGATATTTAAGGAATTATCTATCGAGCCCTCGATACCTTTACATTACGATTTCGATAGTTTTCCGTGCTAGCCCCTCAGTTCTTCACTAGCGAAACGACATTCCGAACTGGCGGTAGAGTTAACATTTGACTGAATACTACATCATATATTATGGATTTAATAAATAATGGATTTATTAAATAATTTGAATTTGAGTTTTTTTTTATAGCATAGACCGCCAATACGAGCAAGTAGGTACCTGATGGTAAGTAATCTCCACCGCCCATGTACGCCTGCAATATAAAAAATATATGGGCGCGTTGCCGACCTTAAAGGAAAGGGATAATTAGGGGATTGGGAAAGGGAGGGATTTGGGCTTCTGGATATCTCACTTACCGTACGAAACGCAGCAACAAGCTGCAACTTTACGTCGGTTTTCTGTGAGACAGTGTTAACGACCTGGATGAGCCGGCCCATTGTCCAAGTGTCTACAGCGTGGCTCTACCACTCATACATTTGAATTTAACGCTTTGCTAGTCTTTCGATCGCCACGCTTTTAAATGCGCGCTCGTCAGTCACGCACACTGTCTTTCAGCTCTATTTATCTGCATATTATAATAATAATAATACCAGCCCTGTATTATACATGCCCCACTGCTGGGCACGGGCCTCCTCTACTGAATGAGAGGGGTAAGGCCGTAGTCCACCACGCTGGCCTAATGCGGATTGGCAGACTTCACATACCTTCGAACCTTCTTATGGAGAACTTCTCAGGTATGTAGGTTTCCTCACGATGTTTCCTTCACCGTTAAAGCAAGTGATAATTAACAATTAATATACACGTAACTTAGAAAAGTCAGAGGTGTATGCACTTGGGGCTGGTTTCGAACCTGCGGCTTTCGTCTCGACAGTCCATACCACTCCCACCTGAGCTATCACTGCTATATCTGCATATTGTATCATGTAAAATAATAATTTGTATTTTACTAACCATAAACTTGTGCTAATACTCAGGAAAGACGTTTGTATGCAGCTCGCGTTAGTTCTTTATGTAATCGTCCGCTAGGTCGTGTTTAAGGTAATGCTACGGCGTAAGCGGTAGCGGAAATGTTTTTGTTACAATGTTCGGTCTTTTATCTATTAAGCTTGAACGACTAAACTAGAAGTAGTAAAAATAGAAAAAGCGGTAGTAGTAACCCAGGCGACCTCTCGCATACTACCTGCTATCTATGACCACCACTTCCTCGAAAAGTTGTTGGAATAATCATTACCAGTCATTTAATTTGAATATTCCATCATAATTATATCATAATGTGTAATAAATTAATTAAAATAATGATTATTTTAATATTTGCTTTTATTGGTGTCATTGTCTAGTCAAACACAATAAAAGTTGAAGGCGGTACGGCTCGGCTCGGCGGTTCTGTTTAATAAAGTTCGATTTTCAAATTTGACAGTTATGCATATTTATTTCTTTAATAAGTTCGTCCAGAAGACAGACAGTTATTTAAATTGATATCGGTTCCTCTTATGACCATAGACATACCTCACAAACTAGGCCTACAATACACATCCTTTTGTTCCCAACGCGGATTAAAAATAGCGTCATAGTTTATGGTCACCGAACACAAATGGAAGCGAAGGTCGTGACGTAAGCAAACAATAAACAATGTAGATTAGATTTTGTCTATGATATATTTTACATAGGTACCAAAAGGTACTTAAGATCACGTTTGAAGTTTTGGCGGGAATTCTGACAATACGATCTCCTATTCTAATGAATTCCTAAACTAGTTTAAAGTTGTGTTTGTTATATAAAAGTGGTGTGGATTTTTGCAATAAACATTAACTGTGATGAACAGTGTATGGAATCTGTGAATCACACCAGTGTTTCATTCTTGTGGATACTTGAAAATATATTATATACTTGTCACTGGCTATATGCATGGAAATGCGAAGCCATAAATAAAAAAAAAAACGATCACGTTTGTATTTCCGTAGAGGTAGGCAGAACACCCACGGTTAGCCAAGCTTATTTTCATCCCATTAAATGATAGGCCTTAAACGCTATACAAAGCACGTTATAGTCGAAAAATAGCGCCAGGCACGTGGTGTCTGGCATTATGCTGACACGATACGATCCCGCCCACACACCCGCCACTGTAACTCCTGTGCCCCAGGATCGACAGTGGCACGCATCTTTGTTGACACCGAGCAGTGAAGCTCGGTGAGTCTCTGGAAATTGTCTTTGTCCCGCAACGAAATTAATCAAATAGAAAGTTAAGGAGGAGTTAGAAATAATAATTGTCCACTTCCCTCCATAGCAAAGCGGTAGACAAAATAATGAACTAAGGAGGCATTAACCTCAGGCAAAAGGACATTTACAACTGGAGAAGCCAGATGTAAAACACCACGGATGTCATTACGTGGGTCCTCCAATATGCTGACAATATGCTGAACTAGAACCTTTTCGGCAATATCGGGAGACACACGCTGCTTATACATAGTTACTGGGCGTTATGATATGAACGCGGTCCAGTACCATGCAGTACTTTATAATTCAATATTCGGTGTGGAGTTGTGTCTATTTATGGGCAGGCGCTTATCAGGCGAGTGACCTGCTCATTTAGATATTCAAACTTTAAAAAAAACAGCCATCTTATTACGTTTCAAAAGATATAGCCCTGACTGACATACGGTGTAGACTATACAATATGTAACAAAACCCTGTTGGACATTTTAACTGTGATATCAGAATCGATATTCAAACGTAATGAAATATCTCGGATACGAAAATGAGAGTATAAAAATAATCATATTTATTTTTTATTCCTTACTTATTTTATTGTTTGTAAACCGTATTTTGATTGAATACCTCTGCAAGAGCGATGACTCGGAGCCAGAGCGAGATAGCAAGTTGTGGCGTCTACGTGCATCAAACGTGCCGCGCCATGCCGAGTGCCTGCCCGACTTCTTCAAAACGTCAGCTGTGCAACACTTTTCGGATGATTTTTTTCTTGAATATGTGCATTATTCTAAAATACATGTGTAAGCATAATATAATATCTCGCTTCTGTTTATGAATTTTTTAATATAACTATTTTTATGAAGCTGTCTATATGTCTATCTTCACGACCTAGAAAGACCAAAAGGGTTTTTGTTACATACTGTATAATTGGCTGCCGTATATGAAACCCAAAAAATAACTTACTGCAACAGCAATTCTTCCGCCCCTTCCACTCCCTTACAGGATATGTGGCGTCCATGCAGTTTTCAGGACAGTCTTTATCCCCAGATTTTTCGAAGAGTGTATTGGTGGAATCGCCACTCTCCGTGCAGTCGCTGTCTTCACATTTTGTCGATGGATCACTTGAGCTATCCGAGCCTTCTGACGGTAGGATTGTCTCTGCCGACATTGTCTTTGGTATCTGAAAAAAAGAGACAAGATTTAATAAAATCTGCCGCCAAGTAAGCAATGTTATGTTCCTGTTTGAAGGACATTGAAGCTACTGAAATTACTGGGTATTATGAGACTTAACATCTTATGTCTCGGGATGACCAGCGCAGTCCAATGCCATGCAGTGCTTTGTAATTCAAAGTCTCGGGTCGGGTAAAAGTGATATTGGGTTTTTCAATTACGAAATACTCGGAATCAGCCTGGAGTCTGGAAATTGTGCCCGGTATGGCGATATGCTCGCCCCCTATCATATCATGGAACGGAGATACGTTCGGCGAAATGTGGGTGTACTAGTTACACCTCTGCCTACCCCTTCGGGGATTACAGGCGTGAGTGAGTGCGTATGTAATAAACAACGACTTCATTGTAGAGGTACTATTAGACGGGCCGGTTTAGAAGTAAAATTGCGCCACATAACACGGGAGTTTGACAGATGACAGACAGAGAGCGGGAGAGGGGTTCTAGCTGGGAGTAAACGAGATGGTGATATTGAGTTGTGGTCAATTGACCGTAACTTAGTGGCGCAATTACTATGTTACGCACAGCCGGTTGATGTCATTGGTAATTAATCTTAAATTAAAATAGTGCTTAAATATTACATATCTGACGAATAACGTGATTTGAATTTGAATTTGACGTTGAAAATTGTGAAACAGGCCCTAAGTAGGAGTATTGGTTAAGTTTTAACTTGATATCTAAGCAAATAAACTAATTTCAAGGCGAATACGAGGTCAGATGAAAGTGCTTCGTTACGACATATTACTGTATCGTTATTAAGAAATTCTAATGAATATGTATTTTATGTTAAACAACCGTGGGGAGTGGTATGGACTATCGATACGAAAGTTGCAGGTTCAAAACCAGCCCCAAGAGCATACACCTCTGACTTTTTTAAGTTACGTGTATATTAATTGTTTATTATCACTTGCTTTAACGGTGAAGGAAACATCATGAGGAAACCTACATACCTGAGAAGTTCTCCATAAAATTTCGAAGGTATGTGAAGTCTGCCAACCCACATTAGGCCAGTGTGGTAGACTAAGGCCTAACCCCTCTCATTCAGTAGAGGAGGCCCGTGCCCAGCAGTGGGACGTGTATAATACAGGGTAGTATTATTAACCGTTTTATTTAGTTATATTACACATACTTTTTTCCCCTATGGCTTCGCACTTCTTGTCAATACAGTCAAGTTTGGAATTACACATACTTATACGACGCGCTTTGATTTCGCACATAATAAAATTTAATTACTGCCTCGGTGGCGCAGTTGTAATGCGTACACGTTACGACCGAGGCTGACGCTGAGGTCTCGGGTTCGATTCCCACGTTGGGTAAAAGTCATATTGGGTTTTTCTATTACGAAATGCTTAGTATTAGCCCGGAATCTGGATTTGTGCCCGGTATTGCGATAGGCTCGCCCCCTATCACATCATGGGACGGAGATACGCTCGGAGCAATGTGGGTTTACTGGTTTCACCTCTACCTACCACTTAGTAGATTGCAGGCGTGAGTGAGTGTGTATGTATGTATGTGTATAGATCGGGAATAAATTTGAACGAAATCGATTATTCATACATGCGTAGTATCTACTAGACAAGCTGCGCGGTACATAGAAATTGTACCACTAAGTTGGGATCAATTGACCGTAACTCAATACTCCCATCTCACTTACTCTCAACTTGAACCCCTGTCGCGCTCTATGTTTGGGAGCTGTCAAACACCCGCGTTTTGTGACGCAATTTTACTTCTAAACAGCCCGTCTAGAGTATACATTAAAGTTTTTTTTATCGAATGGATTTGTGCTGTTATAGCCTATATTGCTTTTATAGCTTCACCTGACAATAAAGCCGGCGCTTATGGCGCTCTAACCAGAAATAAGTATAGTGTATTTAGTAACGATTAAGCACAGAGGCGCCTTTTAGAAGGCTCAGACCTCAGCTTGAGCAATCAGCTTGTGCAAAGCCTCTGCACATCATTATGCCGAGGGCCAGTTATGGGAGCTCTTCGGACTCGCAGGCGTGTCCTATGTCGGGGTCGCGTATTATTGTTGCGATTCGGGTTGGGCAAGGAAAGTGCTGCTTCGATAGCGACTGTGATGGAGTCATTGGGATCTGCCAAAACATGTTTGGGACGTCGACGGAGGAACATTAAAGTCTTTGGTAGCATCTCTATACTAGTCTATGATTCATAGCATTTCAAATCAATGAAAAGATGGCTCCTTACTTTGCTGTTATGTCATAAGAACACGTTACATACAAATGTGCAATCTACCAAATCTAGACTTTCCTGAAGGTTAACAGTTTGAATAAAATGACTGTATGTTACGAGTTACGATAGCTTAACGAAATAGCCGCGTGTAACGAGTGCATCGCCTTGTAAGTATATTTCTGCCTTCTGCCATCAAGGAGAAGTGCGTTTTTTATAACAGAGGCCGGCAAACGAGCAAATGGATCACCTGATGGTAAGTGATCTCCACTGCTCATGAACGCTCGTAACACCAGAAGAATCAAGGGCGCGTTGCTGACCTTAAAGGAAAGGGATTGGGAAGGGGAGGGGGATTTGGGCCTCCGGATATCTCACTCACCGAATGAAACACAGCAGTAAGCTTCTATTTTACACCGGTTTTCTGTGAGACAGTGGTAACGACCCGGACGAGCCGGCCCATTCATGCTGTAGACAAAACTGTCTACAGCTTGGCTCTACCAATCAATTACTCACGTGTACCTACTTTTTAAGTAAATCTAAAGGAAGTTCATCTTCCTTTAGTCCATGAAATGAATGGGCATTATTAGACTTAACATACACACACACTACTTGTGCTGCGTTTCGTACTGTGTGTGAGATATCCGGAAATCCAAATCCCCCTTCCCAATCCCTTAATTATGCCTTTCCTTTATGGTCGGCAACACGCCGTTAATTCTTTTGGTATTGTGGGCGTATACCGTCGGTGGAGATAACTACTACTTACTATTAATCAGGGATTTGAATCTCGTACCTAACGGTGTCTCAGCGTAAGTAGGCTGCTACTAGGTCAGTAGACTAATAAGTAATTATTTACCTAAAATAATTATCTCAGAAACGGCGTATTATCTAGGAATGAGTGGTAGAGCCAACCTGTAGACACTTGTCTACTGCATGAATGGGCTGGCTCTTCCGGGTCGTTACCACTGTCTCATAGAAAACCGGCGTAAAGTCATAAAAATAGGCGGCGGCCTATGCCATAAAAAAAAGAATACGAGGGGTAAAGTAGGGATCAGGGACCAAATCTCTACAAGTGACGGCATTTATAGCCCCAAAATACTGAAGCCTGTGTAGAATATCCTTACTGCCTGGCGTTATACCGGCTAAAAGCCAAGATCCGCCTTCTCGTATCAAAGATTTGACGTTATTTGGTATTTTAAGGGACGATCCGTCGCGTCGTCTGACCCCCACAACTCGCAACAGGAATCAAGTTTCGCCATTGTCTCGTTGATCAACAGAGTGTACCACGTGCAGGTGAGGTTGACTTTGAACCAAGATGGCCTACGAGTTCTTACACTCCAAAGTAAAGATTTTTGAAATTGATTATTTTAAATAATATATTACGCGATAAGTTATAATTGTAGCCATCGATTGGGACTGTTTTTTTTTTTTTTTTTTATTAGTTTGAATGACGAGACGAGCAGATCGCTCGCCTGATGGTAAGCGCCACGCCTGCTCATAAACAGAAGCAACGCCACACAGAACTTTAAATAACAAAGCACTGCATGACACTGGACTGCGCTCGTCACCCCGAGACATGAGGTGTTAGGTCTCATAATGCCCAGTAATTTCACTGGCTTCAATGTCCTTCAAACCGGAACACAACAGTGCTTACACACTGTTGCTTGGCGGCAGAAATAGACAGAGCGGTGGTACCAACCCAGCCGGCCTCTCGCAAACGAGGGACCTACCACCTTGTAAATTTAATAATAATTATTTTAATAATCGTTAATCAATATCACTACTAACATGCCGGTCAAGTTATTTCGCGCGTATTTTATGCTATGTTTCAATTGAGGTTACAAGTAACCCTTTTTTTTTATATAAAAAAAATTTACACATTTTATACTATAAAACAAAACCCCGTATATATTTTTTATGTTGCATCGCCCAATTCGTACGTAAGTACTATGAAGGTCCTAGCACTTAGGCGTATATTTTTTAAACATACACAAAGGTCATATTAATTCAATGCATTCGGTTACATACTAATTGTAAACATTTGTTCTTTTTTTTAATTTTGCCTTGGCGCTTATGCATTCAAGCATTAACAACAATTTGAGAAATAAATCCCTTTCTTGTGAATACTTGAAAATAATCATATTGTCCTTGAATATAAGCATGGAAATGCGATGCCATAATTAAAAAAAAATCTTAATTGGTATTTGTGGTAAAGCCACGCTGTAAATATTTATCTAAGCTGTAAATAGTCTACAGCATGAATGGGGCGGCTCGTCATCCCGATGTTAAGTCTCATAATGCCCATAATTTCACTGGCTTCAATCTCCTTCAAATTGAAACGCAACAATGATACACTTATGCTTGGTGGCAGAAATAGACAAAGTGGTGGTTCCAACCCGGACGAGCTCTCGCATACGGGGGACCTACCACATCATGGGAAAATAACATCGGTGAAACTTGGGTACACTAATAAATAAATAAATACACCTAACAGTCACACAGAGTCCTGACCCCACACTAGGTTAACCTGTGTCGTGGGTATCAGGAACTACAAGGGATTTCCGGTCCCACAAAACCCAGACCCGATACAAATATTTATGGATCACACAAACATTTGTCTCGGTGCGGGAATCGAGCCCACGGCCTCTCGCTTCGCAGCCGGCTACTCGCCCGCTGCGCCACGCAGGTTGTCAATTGCGTCTCTGATGCCCAACTCCTCTCTATCTTCCTTTTTGATTAATTCGCATTCCCCGGACATTATTTTCTTGGTGTCAAAAAATGTGTGCCATTGTCGATCCTGGTTTACAGGAGATTCTCTAGTTGCAACTCTGCCCACCCCTCCGGGAGTACAGCCGAGAACTAATTATACGCACCCACGCCTGTAATCCCCGTAGGGGTAGGCAGAGGTGTAACCAGTACACCCACATTTCGCCGAGCGTATCTCCGTCCCTTATGTGATAGGGGGCGAGCCTATCGCCATACCGGGCACAAATTCCAGACACCGAGCTGATACTGAGCATTTCATAATAGAAAAACCCAATATCACTTTACCCGACCCGGGGATCGAACCCGAGACCTCAGCGTTAGCCTGAATCGTAACGTGTACGCATTACAACTGCGCCACCGAGGCAGTCGGACTTATGTAATAATATTACGCAAGATGCACCTTGGTATTCTAAAAGTGCAATGTCGAATCATTTTGGTATATATTTACATTATTTAAACATTAAACTGCAGTTTAAACCTTCCTCACATAATTGAACTGCATATAAATATGAATATTTTATCTAATATTTTTTCATGGGCGCGTTGCCGACCTTGAAGGAAAGGGATAACTAAGGGATTGGGAAGAGGAGGGAGATTTGGGCCTTCGGATATCTCACTCACCGTACGAAACGCAGCAGCAAGGAGCTACTTTACGCCGGTTTTCTGTGAGACAGTGGTAACGACTCGGACGAGCCGGCCCATACATGCTGTAGACAAAACTGTCTACAGCGAGGCTCTACAAATCACTCACGTGTACCTAATTTGAATGGACCGATTTGTATGCGGTTTTTCTATTTGAAATCTGGTTTGATTGAGATGGTTCGTAGCTAAATATATTTAAAGAGAATCTATTTAGCCGTGTAAAAGTTACAGATGTTATTCTAATTATTGATATGGGGAATATGTTTGTGTGTGATAAAACTGAGTTTTCAGTTAGGAAGTTCGTTTTCGCGTGCGAAGTCGCGTGTAAAGGACATGAGAACACACAGAAAATCATATTTTTTTTACTAGCCCTGTTCAAATTCAAATTCAAAATATTTATTGAATCCATAAAATGTTATACATTATTTAGATTCCGTCAAAATTCTACCGCTAGTTCGGAATGCTGTTTCGCTCGAGAAGAACGAGCAAGAAACTCCAGCGTTGCTCTTTTCAAAACTAGTTTACAATTATTACAGCATAAGGTTTTACAATATTTAATTGGAATTAGAGCAGCTCAATCAAGCAATTAACGAAATGATATCTACGCATTGGATTAACTTGCATGACCTCCATAAGCATGACGAATAAATTAAGACCTTAAAATAGTGTTGTATTATATATGTCCCACTGCTGGGCACGGACTTTCTCTACTGAATGAGAGGAGTCAGGCCTTAGTCCACCAATCTGGCCTAATGCGGGTTGGCAGACTTCACATACCTTCGAAATTTTTATGAAGAACTTCTCAGGTATACAGGTTTCCTCACCATGTTTTCTTGAACGTTAAAGCAAGCAATAATTAACACACATGTTACTTAGAAAAGTCAGAGGTATATGCTCTTCCAGGGACTTGTTTCGAACCTGCGAATTTCTACTCCCCACTGAGCTTTACTACTTGCTTACACACTGTTGCTTGGCGGCAAAAATAGACAAAGCGGTGGTACCAACCCAGCCGGCCTCTCGCATACGAGGGACTTACCACTTTGTGAATTGTGTGAATTTGTTTCCCGTTGCAAGTTGTGGGAATCAGACGGCGGGTCGACCCACATTATCAATTTCACCGTCCAATCATGATGGGAAGGTGGACCCTGGCTAATAAACTGCGATAAAAAGTTTTTTGAGAAATTTGTAGTTGAAATAAATTATACAGTAAACATATTTTTTTCATTTATTATTATTATTATTTACTAAGCGTTATTTACACGTGTTAAATAAGATATAAGTTCAAGTACATTAACTATGTACAAGTTCAGAACGAAACGTGTGTTAAATAAACTGTGATAAGAGATCGCAATGACACTAAACAAATACCCAGTAATCTTATGACACAAGAATCAATTTACAATACATACGCACTCACGCAGAGGTGTTACCAATACACCCACATTTCGCCGAGCGTACGAGTATCTTCGTCCCACGATGTGATAGGCGAGCCTATCGCCATACCGGGCACAAATTCCAGACTCCGGGCTGATACTGTGCTTCTCGTAATAGAAAAACCCAATATCACTTTCAACCGATCCGAGGATCGAACCCGAGACCTCAGCGTGACGCGTACGCATAATTGCGCCACCGAGGCATTATTCATAGGTTGTATTATACCAGAATATGTATTACGATTATTAATATTATTTTTTTTATTGCATAGGCCGGCAAACGAGCCAGTGGTCACCTGATGGTAAGTGATCTCCACCGCCCATGTACGCCCATAATACCAAAGGCATCATGGGTGCGTTGCCGACCTTAAAGGAAAGGGATAATTAAAGGATTGGGAAGGGGAGGGGTTTTGGGCCTCCGGATGTCTCACTCACCGTACGAAACGCAGCAGCAAGCTGCTACTTTACGCTGGTTTTCTGTGAGACAGTGGTAACGACTCGGACGAGCCGGCCCATTCATGCTGTGGACAAAAGTATCTACAGCGTGGCTCTACCACTCATTATTATGAATTCAATAACAATCGCGAGGAATGTACTGTTGTCCATTGAGGAGTTCATTTTTTTACTCCGTACTCCGCCATCAGATTTTAACCAAATTTAGATTACCACATCGAATGAAATGTTTTCAGCTAAACTCAATCGAATGAAATGTTTTCCAACAAAATCGGTCAACAATTGAGAAATCAATATACTTACAATATATTACAAAAGCAATAAAATTAAACGTGCCGAATTGAAAACCTCCCGTTTTGAAGTCGGTTAAAACATGAAACATTATTATTTTATTTTTCTTCTTTTTTTATGGGTCGATATGGACCATAGGCTTTACCGAAACTAACAATTTTCCGAGACGAACAAACATCCAAACTTCCACATTTTTATTAGTAGTAGGATCTATCTTATCAAGTTGTTTAGTTAGTAGCATGATCAATGAGTATGAGTTCAATAAGATGCCCTTACTCGAGGGTATGTTGTGATAGAGAGATATCATCTTAACCTACACATAATGGAGCAGGTTCAATCAATCACATATTATTATGTATTTTTTTTGTTTTTATTGGAGTGTAACATCATCAACATTTTAGACTGAAAGCCAACCTCACCTGCACGTGGTTACACTCTGCTGATTAACGGACGAGGCAATACCGATTTTTTTTTTATTAGCTTGAATAACGAGACGAGCAGGCCGCTCGCCTGATGGTAAGCGCCGCGCCTGCTCATAAACAGAAGCAACGCCACACAGAACTTTAAATAACAAAGAACTGCATGACACTGGACTGCGCTCGTCACCCCGAGACATAAGTTGTTAAGTCTCATAATGCCCAGTAATTTCACTGGCTTCAATATCCTACAAACCGGAACATAACAGTGCTTGGCGGCAGAAATAGAGAAAGCGGTGGTACCAACCCAGCCGGCCTCTCGCATACAAGGGGCCTACCACCTAGTGAATTGTGATTATTGTGTGATTTTGGTTCTCGTTGCAGGTTGTGGGAATCAGACAGCCGGTTGACCCACATTATCAACGGCGGGTTGCCCCACATTATCAAATCCACCGCCAAATCATGCTGGGAAGGTGGACCTATTAAACTGTCATAATTTTTTTTTTGAGAAATTTGTAGTTGAAATAAATTATACAGTAAACATCAATTTTTCTTTCAAAGCAATCAAATATTTAATTTTTTACTTCTTACAATATAACTCGAGTAGCTGTAACGTAGAGGCCGCGGGTTCAATTCGCGCAGCGAGACTAAATGTTTGTGTGACCCACAAATATTCGTAACAGGTCTGAGTGTTTTATCCCCAGTCATGTTGACGTCAGCTAGACGTAAAAACTACAAGGCAAATCTTTCTGTAACATGTGTTAAAAATCATGTTGTGCCGACCCACTGTGAGTAGGATAAGGGCAGGTGGAAAAAGGAACTTAGATAGCAACGATAGCTTAGCTGGGAGTGGTACGGACTGTCGAGATGAAAGTCGCAGGTACGAAACTAGTCCCAAGCGCACTCACCTCTATAACTTACATACGCACTCACGCCTGTAATCCCCGAAGGGGTAGGCAGAGGTGTAATCAGTACACCCACATTTCGCTGAGCGCATCTCCGTCCCATAATGTGATAGGGGGCGAGCCTATCGCCATACCGGGCACAAATTCCAGACTCCGGGCTGATACTGGGGTATTTCGTAATAGAAAACCCCAATACCACTACCCGACCCGGGGATCGAACCCGAGACCTCAGCGTTGGCCTCAATCGTAACGCGTACACATTACAACTGCGCCACCGAGGCAGTCTATAAGTTATATATGTGTATTAATTATCGCTCGCCTTAACGGTGAAGGAAACATCGTGAGGAAATCTGCATACATGAGAAATTATTCATACCTAATAATTTCGAAGGTATGTGAAGTCTGCCAACCCGCATTAAGTCAGCGTGGTGGACTAACGCCTGACCCCTCTCATTGAGTAAAGGAGGCCCGTGCCCAGCAGTGGGCCGTATACAATACAGGGCTGGTATTATTATTATTTTAATTTAGGTATCCATTTAATCAACTCAAGGTTTAGACCTCGATGTAGGCCATCACTTACATTGATTTATAAGGAAAACGTATCAAATTTGGCACAGGAAAGCATAGGATTTCTTTGGCCTCGATGAATCAATGTCGCCCTTTTTAACCGCCTTTAAAAAGGAGGAGGTTCTCAATTTGTCGTGTTATTTTTATTCTTTTGATGTATACATCAATATCTCCGCCAATTGTGGACCGATTATGTTGGAAAAAATGTCATTAGATAGAGTTTAACTGCGATGTGGTTCAATATAAATTTGGTGAAAAACTTATGGCGGAGTACGGATTATAAAAATGAAACACCTCAACGGACAACAGTACACTCGTCGCGATTGTGTCATTGTATTGGAATTTACTTGCTATTGCTATTATCACAAAAAATAGAAAAATAAAATAAGTTCACAAAACTTAGAAACCAACTTCAAAATAAAAACACTAAAGTCATAAATAATAAAATAATAAACATATGGGTCTCTTTGCAGTCGGTGTAATTTTTTAAATTACCGATTCTAACTAAGTAGTTGTCTTTAATAATTAAATTTGAAAATTTACAAGACAATTATACAGACTTAAGTAAATGCGCGCCCACATTTGTGACACACCGACCACGACAGTCTGTGGCTTATCTTCAATCCACAGGGCTAACTCAATTGCGACGAGTACAAGCTATGAGCAAGCAACCTACGAGTACGAGAGCAAGTATGTGCTGTTAATCTTTGAGGAGAGTTTACTCCATTCTCAGTCATCCAGACCTGAACCAAATTTGTATGGAACCATATCGCAGCTAGACTCTATCAAATCTAATTGTTACCAACAAAATCTGTCCACAATTGACGGATAAATCGATTCACATATTATGTATATAAAAAAGCAAAAAAATTACGCCGAATTGAGAATCTCATTATTTCTGCCGCCAAGCAACTGTGTAAACACTGTTTTGTTCCGGTTTGAAGGACATTGAAGCCAGTGAAATTATTGGGCATTATGGACTTTAGTTTTTATGTTTCGAGGTGACGAGCGCAGTCCAGCCATGCAGTGCTTTGTAATTCAAAGTTCTGTGTGGCGTTGCTTCTGTTTATGGGCAGGCCGTACATCAGGCGAGCGACCTTCTCGTCTCGTCATTCAAGCTAAAAGACCTTCTCTTTTTTGTAGTCAGTTATAATATCTACTTATTTATTGCTTACTTTTACATAACACAGATAAGTACATTTTATACAGCAATTACTTTTTTAGATATAATTTTATCTAATTTGTGCCGGACCGCATCATTAAATAAACATAATTAAAGTTATATAGATAAAACAAAGCATACACAAATGATGCCTAATATATTTAGTAGGGTTCTATTGTTATAGTGTCACAGTATACTTAAAATACAATATACAATAACAAAAACCCTGTTGGGCGTTTTAACTGTGATATCAGAATCGATATTGAAACGTAATGAAAAAAACTTGCATACGAAAATGAGACTGTAAAAATATTCATATTTAATTTTTAATCTTGAATTAATTATTGTTTGTAAACCGTATTCCGATTGATTACCTCTGCAAGAGCGATGTCTCGATGACAAATAAATCTATCTTTAAAAAGTTTGAAGTGTTTCTCGCTCCGTAACACTATCTCGTGTTTGATTTTCAATCGACTTTTTGAGTGGTAGAGCCACGCTGTAGACAGTTTTGTCTATAGCATGAATGAGCCGGTTCGTCCGGGTCGTTACCACTGTCTCACAGAAAAGCGACGTATAGCAGGTGCTTGCTGCTGCGTTTCGTACGGTGATGGTGATAGATATTCGGAAGCCCCATTTCCCCTAACTTTCCCAATCCCTTAATTATCCCTTTCCTTGAAGGTCAGCAACGCGCCCATAATTCTTTTGGTATGGTGGGCGTACATGGGCCATGGAGATCACTTACCATCAGGTGAACCACTTGCTCGTTTGCCGGCCTATGCTATACCCGCATTAGGCCAGCGTGGTGGACTAAGGCCTTTTCTTTTTAACGTTGGGGAATCCCTTACCCACTGCATGGTTGGCCGCGGAGGTTATGTCCGACTCCCACGGACTAAAACCCATCGATGTCCCTCCGGCTGCGCTTGTTCGGTCAGGTCTGCGGGAACGGTATTGTACTCTTCTGCGAAATTCCTCTCATTCAGTGAAGGAAGCCCTTGCCCAGTAGTTGGACGTGTATAATACAGGGCTAGTATTATTATTGCGCTGCGGTCTGATTAGATGCGACCCGTCGAAATGTGCGGAACTTAAGCGGAACCCTATACAACCCAAATAATGAATATACCGCGTCCCGCGATATCTCAACTGCTCTAGCAAACAAAATAATCTACGAACCCAATGACCTCACACATCTTACGTTTCCGTGATCCAAAATAATAGAATAAAAACATGTTGTGTAATTTAGGAAATATATGAGCTTTGTGATGAAATAATTATCTACAAAATGATAATAACTATTGGCTAATGCATTGAATTCAAATGTTTGTTGGGCTATAAAGGAGTTAGGTGCAAAAGGTCTAAACTGCGTTATTTTATCTGGATTACACAAAAGATCTAGTTCGCGAAAGGCTTTTTTTCACAGAAAGTCCTATTCTGAAAATAATTCGCAAACGTCCAATTCGGAAAAAATACAATTCGCAATTGTCGTAAGATATTTAAAATTTGAAAATGGATTTTTCTATTGATTAGGTTTTGGTGTAAGCATCCGTTTCCGAGAAATTTGTTTCGAGAAAACCCGGGAAGTCGGGAACGGATTTGTAAATAAAGTAGGTAGAAGGTGACATAACGCTTAACGTAATAATATTTTACCCAGTTCCCGAGAATTTGAAAATACCCGGAATAATAATAATTCTAGCACCGCCTGTGGGCAAAGACTTTAATGTACCTATTACCTATATATACTACTAGACGGGCTGCTTAGAAGTAAAATTGTGTCACATAACGCGGGAGTTTGACAGCTCACAAACAGAACGGAACGCGATAGGGGTTTTAGTTGAGAGTAAGCGAGATGGTAATATTGAGTTACGGTCAATTGACCGCAACTTAGTGGTACAATTTCTATGTACCGCGCAGCTTGTGTAGTAGTTAGTATACATCCAAGACTTTGCCTGGGCGACTGATTTTTGCACGCTAAAACGTAAAGACATAATATTTTCCCTGTTGTAAGAGGGTGGTAGCTACGAATTTTGAGTAAAGGTGTAGGGTTTGCACCACTGATTTGTATATTTCTGTCGCCAAACAGCAGTGTTCCGGTTTGAAGAACATTGAAGCCAGTGAAATTACTGGACATTACGATATTTAACATGTGTCTCAGGGTGGCGAGCGCAATGACATTCAGTGCTTTGTAATTCTAGTTATACCTATGTGGTGTTGCTTCTCTTTATGGGCGTGGCAGTTACCATCTGACGAGCGACCTGCTCGTTTCAACACTCAAGTTATAAAAAAAGTTATAATGCATCGTGGTTAGGAGTATCAAGACGGTTACAAGATTGTAACGTGTAATTTTTTTAAATACGTTTCGAAATTGGATCGTTCAAAAAGAAAAAAATGACACGCCTATCAAACTTATTCAATACAATAAAGAATTCTGGTTTACTAAATTGGACTATATTTAACCCTATTGTCCAGCAAATTGAATTAAATCTAGACACAAAAACATGTTAGAATCATTGGTTTTTGTTAAAAAAATTGACAAGGTCTAGATTTTGTAACCGATGAAGAAATAGCGCAGTTTATAAATTCGACGAATATATTTCTGTTCCTTTTTTGGGTAGATTTAATATTGTTCCGTACAAAATCACTAAAAGAAAGGAATGTATTGGCTCCAGATGTGTCTATGATCCAGAGTAGTGGTTTGATAGCGAGTTCGCACGGTTAAATTCTAGTTGATCAACTGACTTGATCAAAAGCTATATAAAAGACTAGATAGATACTAGAATTGAACCGTATGAATCAAAGACTTTAATGTATACTACTAGACAAGCTAAGTTGAGGTCAATTGACCGTAACTCAATATTACCATCTCGCTTACTCTCTACTAGAACCCCTATCGCGGTCCCTGTCTGTTAGCTGTCAAACTCCCACGTTACGTGACGCAATTTTACTTCTAAACAGACCGTCTAGTAGTATACATTAAAGTGTTTGTTATTAGACTGCCTCGGTGGCGCAGTTTGTAATGCGTACGCGTTACAATTGAGGCTAACTCTGAGGTCTCGGGTTCGATCCCCAGGTCGGGTAAAGTGGTATTGGGTTTTTCTATTTCGAAATTCTCAGTATCAGCCCGGAGTCTGGAATTTGTGCCCGGTATGGCGATAGGCTCGCCCCCTATCACATCGTGGGACGGAGATACGCTCGGCGAAATGTGGGTGTACTAGTTACACCTCTGCCTACCCCTTCGTGGATTACAGGTGTGAGTGCGTATGTATGTATGTTTGTTATTACCCATTTTAACACTCCTATTCAAGAACAGCCTCTATTCGAGATTTTAGCTAAGTGTAGATTTCTGTATATTAACCCCCGTATTCATAAACGTTAATATTAGACCTCATAGCGAACGCATAGTGACGATTTCTCTAAACGTCATTAGTTAGTTTTTGGCGCTAAATCGGAACAGACGAATCATGTACCCAGAATTGGACACTTGGCACAGACCTTACGTAAGTGTGAACGTATGATCATGATGGATTTGTTTTTGTTAGGTCCAAAAATGGACTACACAGAATTGTTAGTGGCCAACCTAGTGTCTTAAAGCCACCCGAAGGCCACCGACTTGGCTTAACGACTACCAGACCCAGATCCTTGGGTTTGGGCAAAACGGGGCAACCGCTCCCGTGCGGCAGTTTCAGGGGGCCCCAAAATCATAATATAATTATAAATAAAAAACTTGCTCCACAAAGCGCCTAGCATACGGAAGCCTGGTTGGCTCACCGACTTGTAAGAAAAAGGTGCTACATAGGCACTTTGTGCATCATTCTTTGCTTCTCTTTTAGTTTTTTTTAAGCCATTTACCTCAAACGCTGGAGGGGCGCAACTATCAAGTTTCTGCCCCGGTAAAAAAAATCGTAGATCCGGGGCTGACGACTGCTGTCAGTTGATATCAGTAGGAACTATGGAGCGAGTTTTTACGTACGTTCCGAAGCACTGAGTTGCTCAGTTGTTATATTATTAAGCGGTCTCCCATCCATAGACTGACCGCGCCAGTCCGGCACAAATAATACTTATTTATTTGAAGTCGGATATACCTAAAAGATGAACTAGTGCATCTTTATCAAGGTGGCAGGCCCCTCGTATGCGAGAGGCCGGCTGGGGCGGTACCACCGCTTTATCTATTTCTGCCGCCAATCAACAATGTGTAAGCACTGTTGTGTTTCGGTTTGAAGGACTTAACACCTTATGTCTCGGGGTGACGAGCGCAGTCCAGTGTCACGCAGAGCTTTGTTATTTAAAGTCCTGTGTGGCGTTGCTTCTGTTTATGAGCAGGCGTGGCGCTTACTATCAGGCGAGCGACATGCTCGTCTCGTCATTCAAGCTAATAAAAAAAGCTTTACCAATATTTTCTAACGAGCTAAGTTTACTGAATCGTGTATAAAACCTCGAGATTTAAATTTTTACCTTAGCGCTTAGGTACTTGCGACCGAAAAGATGCCAATGAGACATAAAGGTCTTATATACAAGACCATCATTCGGCATGTACTTCCTTACGGGTGTGAGACGTGGCCTGCATTTAAGCGTCGTGTTACCAGGCAGTTTTGTATATATATATGGGATTTGTTCGATGTAGGCCAAATAAAACCAGGATTTAATCTTGAAACTTTAATTTTTAATTTCTCCCTTAAATATCACCGTCTTCACGTCCTTTTACAAAAGTGCCTCGCTCCCAATCCGACATTCATACATCCCAAGCATTCATTTCCTATCTCTTTCACTCTCAGCAATATTCATACTTCGTTCCTTTCACAGAATCACATTCCATATCTTATCATTCATCTTTACGTTCCATTCCACTCATCTGGCATACTCCGATCCTACATATATTATTATTAGTTTTGTTTGTTTAAATTATCAAAGTACATATAACTTCCGTTTTTACAGTTGATCTGAAAATGTAATCTCAATGCGATTTTGACTGTAATCTAGGCCCATGTCACTTTAACTTTCTAATCGTTTACCGATTAGTGAGTTTTTAATTTTTTTTTATTAGCTTGAATGACGAAACGAGCAGGTCGGTTTCTGAGTGGTAGAGCCACGCTGTAGACAGTTCTGTCTACAGCATGAATGGGCCGGCTCGCCCGGGTCGGTACCACTGTCTCACAGAAAACCGGCGTAAAGTAGTAGCTTGCTGCTGCGTTTCGTACAGTGAGTGAGATATCCGGAGGCCCAAATCCCCCTCCCCTTCCCAATTCCTTAATTATGCCTTTCCTTTAAGGTCGGCAACGCGCTCAAACTACCACTAGACCGCAAAACTTCTCAGGTATACAGGTTTCCTCACGATGTTTCCTTCACACATACACACGTAACTTAGAAAAGTCAGAGGTGCCTGCTCTTGGGGCTGGTTGCGAACCTGCTCCTTTCGTCTCGACAGTCCGTACCACTAACCGCTGAGCTATCGCTGCTAACTTCCTATAATATACCTTATACATACAGTAGAATTCAGATATAACGACTTCGCTTATAACGACTAACCGGTTTTAGCGACGATAATGTTTACTCAAGTTAGGTTTCAATATTAGTTACTGAGAAAATATAACCGTTTAGTGCGACTCCGGTTTAAGCGACCAACTGCTTATAGCGACTATTATTTATAATAATACGTCCGGTTAAAACGACGCGCAATGTTTTGTTGACACAACCTACGCACCAATACCTCGGCGCCCCAATTCACCCCGCCCCGCGCGCTTCAACTCTCGTTATTAGCGCGCGTAAATCACAGTTAGCGTTTGTCACCTGTTGTGAAAAGTTCATTAAGCTCGACAAAATGAGTTCTGTTAAGCGAAACTGTTTTACAATTGAAGAAAAAGTGCACTATTACACCGATTAGAAGCCGGTGAATCAAGTGTAACCCTCGCAAAGGAGTTTGGCGTATCTCATTCTACAATATCCACAATAAAGATAAGATCGGTTTATTGCCAATGTTTTGAAATGCAAACGCGTAAGGACTTCTACTCTTGAGCAGGTGGATAAGGCATTGTTATAGTGGTTCAAGCTTCAGCGCCTAAAATAAAGCATATGTTTTTGTGATTCTTATAAAATGTTTTATTTATCTAAAATACCTTTCGCATTTATAATATGTAAGTTAGGTATGTACTTAAGAAATAATCCCACCGTTTTGTGCGTCATCCGGTTAGTACGACATAGTATCGCCGGTCCCTTGAAGGTCGTTATATCCGAATTCTACTGTACATACATACGCACTCACGACTGTATTCCCCGAAGGTAGGCAGAGGTGTGTAACCAGTACACCCACATTTCGCCGAGCGTATTTCCGTCCTTAATGTGATAGTGGGGCGAGCTTATTGCCATACCGGGCACAAATTGCAGACTCCAGGCTGATCCTGAGCATTTCGTAATAGAAAAACACAATACCACTTTACCCGACCCGGGGTTCGAATCCGAGACCTCAGCGTTGACCTCAATCGTAACGCGTACGCCTTACAACTGCGCCACCGAGGCAGTCTATATTATTATAGTATTTTATGTGTTACTTTTCATATATTCAACAATTTTTTCCATATTTTTCAACAAATTGCCTCCAATATTGAAATCCTGGTCACGCCCACGCCTTGCCTTTTGATTTTGATATTATTTCAAGGGCCACGAACTTAATCGATTGTAACTTATGAAACCGGTTTATTTAGCAAACTTGTGTGACAGAGTTGGAGTCAGGTTGATTGGGGGCATGGCCCCTAGTGTTGTAAAATGAACATTACGTATGGCATTGTTTGTTTTTTGAAGATTGGTAAACATAATTTACTATAGTTTATTTATTAAATGACGGCCTCGGCGCAGTTGTTATGCGTATGCTTTACGACTGAGGCTCTCGCTGAGTTCTCAGGGTCTGGTCAAAGTAATATTGTTTTTTATTACGAAATGCTCAGTATCAGTCCGGAGTCTGGAATTGCGTCCGGTATGGGGATAGGCTCGCCACTTATCACACTGTTCTATATGTATGATCTGTGGGTGCGTGCTGCACCCCGCACCCCGCTGATGTTTGAATGTTTAAATGAAAATAAAAATAAAAATAAAAATAAAATAAAAATAAATGAATAAACCAGTGTGTAACTACCTACCGTGTTTGTTGGTTGATCCCGTTGCATAACCCGTGGCATATAAAACACATACCATGGGAAGGAGATACGCTCGACTAAAAGTAGTGGTACTGGTTACACCTCTGCTTACCCCTTCGGGGATTACAGGCATAAGTGCGTATGGACAATAGGTTAGACAGCGGTAGACTAGCGAAGAGAGGAACGGACTACCGAGACGGACGTCGCGGATTTAAAACCTGTCCTCAGGTCTGAAATTTGTCTCAACTCTATTCATTGTCAAATAAAGCTCACTAAACAACGAAGAAAAAAATCGCGAGGAAACCTGTAAACCGGAGACTTCTCCAAAAGAATCCTACGATCCTACTACTATTATAAATGTGAAAGTTAGGATGTTTGTAAGTTTGTGAATTTTGATGTTTATTAGCCAATCACGCCTTAACATCTGAACGGTTTTGGATGAAATTTGGCACAAAGGTAGACCATGACCTGAATTAGGACGTAGGCTACTTTTTATTCCGGAAAAGGTCACTCACGCGGGCGGAGCCCCAAGCAAAAGCTAGTTTCAATTATATGCTAAAATGACTAGCATCTACGCGAAATCCAAACACTACCTCAGTTACCGAATCACGTATATCTCGCATCGTGTATGCGACTGCAGTTAAGAAAGTTGTCTGAGAAATTTGAAGATAAAACAATTTAAATTGTAAGAATGTTATGTGGTATTAGTGACTGCAATAACCAACTACATACCTTACTTATTGAAGTACTAGCTTTTGCTCGCGGCTCCGCCCGCGTGAACGGCTTTTTCCGGAATAAAAAATAGCCTGCCGTCCTAATTCCGGTACTAGTCTACCTGTGTGCCAAATCATTTTAACTGTGATATCAGAATCGATATTCAAGCGTAATGAAAAATCTCTCAGGCGAAAATTGCACTATAAAAATTATCAAATTTATTATTTGAACTTTAATTAGGTAATTTATTATTTGTAAACCGTATTTCGATGGATTACCTCTGCAAGAGCGATGGCTTGGAGCCAGAGTGAAATAGCGAGTTGCGGCGTCTACGTACATCAAACGCGCCCTGCATCAGTCAGCTGTTCATCACTTTTCAGAAGAAAATAACATTTTTTAAATATGTTAATTTTTCTAAGCTATCTGTGTAAGGATAATATCTCGCATCTATTTATTATTTTTTTAATTTAACTATTTTTATTAAGCTGTTTATATGTCTATCTTCACGACCTGGAAAGGGCCAACAGGGTTTTTGTTATACATATAGTACCTCGGCCCAACCGCGAAATATAATTCTCAAAATTAAACACTACATCCGGCCCAGTTCTCAAGTTGCAGTAATCGACTGCGGTTACATTATTGCTTAACATGTTATATGAAAGGTAATTTAAGTAGGTAATAATAAAACACATTAAACATAGACTCGTGACTTTACCCTTTACCTTTACCTCTAAAGGGGTAGGCAGCAAGCAAATTCTTCGTAGTATTTCCATTCTACTTATATCTTCCACACACCCTTATCCTACTCGCAGTGGGGCCAGGATAATGTTTTAGAGATGTTAGAGAAAGATTTAGCTTGTATTTTTTACTACCGGCCGCCTGCCTGACGTCAACCCCTCTAGGAAGAACCGAAACAAATATTTGTAGTTTTACATTTAGTCTTTTTTTATTAGCTTGATTGACGAAACGAGCGAGCGAGTACGGTGAGTGGGATATCCGGAGGCCCAAACCCCGCCCCTTCCCAATTCCTTAATTATCGCTTTCCTTTAAGGTCGGCAACGCACCCATGATTCTTTTGGTATTGTGGGCTTACATGGGCGGTGAAGATCACTTACCATCAGGTGACCAACATGCTCGTTTGCGGGCCTATACCATAAAAAAAAGAATTACAAAGCACACGCTCGTCACCCCGAGACATAAGGTGTTAAGTCTCACAATGCCCAGTAATTTCACTGGCTTCAATATCCTTCAAACCGAAACACAACAATGCTTACACACTGATGTTTGACGGCAGAAAACACACAGGGAAATCCCCACCATAGTGGCTTGTTCAGGCGAGTCGCGTTTCTGGATCAGCCAGTGTTTATCCAGTAATTTCAGGCCGGCATAATAGGGTAGTTGACTAGATTTGTTTTTATTATTTAAATCAATAAGTTACGTTACTCAAAATCTATTGCAGAAAGAATTTTATAAATCGGACCAAAAATAAATAAGTTAGAAGCCATTCAAATCCTGAAGAAGGGGCAATTGTCAAATGACAGACGACGCAAACTTTGACGTCACTGTGTAAAATGTTCATTATGGTGCACGCGTGCAAGCGAGATAGTGAGATATCCCTACTACGCACCCACTTTTCCTCATACCAACATTTAAAGTCATAACTGCGGGCACATTTCTGAACCAATTTTGATTGTGTTTTAATAAAAGGGTTTCTTTTGCGTATCATTTTCTGTTGCTTATAAAATTATGTATAAAATTCAATATAGGAAACTACCCTATTCTGCTAACCATCGATAGATATTTCGTCCCTCATCATTCGATAGTATATTTGGATTGTACCTACCGTACTTAACATGAGGTCAATGTAATCATTTTGCCGAAACAGGATAAAAAAATCTTAATTTTACCAACATTTGTAACCGATTTGGCAATCACAAACCCTACGATATATTTTAACTGACTTCAAAATATGCTTTTTTATGTTTGTATATCAATTTCTTCACTAATTGTGGACCGATTTTTATGGAAAAAAATCATTCGATAGCGTTTAGATGCGATGTGATCCCATAAAAATTTGGTTAAGAATCTGAAGACGGATTTCGGAGTAAAAAACTGAAACTCCTCAACGGACAACAGTACACTCGCCGCGATTGTGATATTGTATTGGAATTTACTTGTCATAACTGTAACCACCACTAGAAATTAAAAATAAAATAAATATTAATAACGCTTAAAAAAA
The DNA here is from genome assembly GCA_905332985.1 of Mimas tiliae. Taxonomy (NCBI): domain Eukaryota; kingdom Metazoa; phylum Arthropoda; class Insecta; order Lepidoptera; family Sphingidae; genus Mimas; species Mimas tiliae. The sequence goes on along the minus strand of HG995265.1, from coordinate 4,421,620 downwards.
CTACGTCAAAAATTACACCGAAACGTCATAAATAATTATTTCAATTTTGTTTGGTCAGCGACACAGACGTCATACTAATATTATAAATACGAATGTAAGTTTGTTTGTTACGCTTTCACGCGAAAACTACTTAACCGATCATCATGAAACTTTGTACACATATTCTTGGAAGTATAAGAAGTAACATAGGATACTTGTTATGAAAAGTATCTATTTGTTTGTTACGCTTTCACGCCTAAATCACTGAACCGATTTTGATGTAGAGATAGATGGGAACCTGAAGACGGTTATAGGCTACGTTTTATTTCGGAAAAGTCTATTCACTCGGGCGGAGCCGCGGGTAAATGCTAGTCGACTATAAAGGGCCCTATAGAAATAGTTATTTCTCACTTTTCGGTGTTATTTCTTTAAAAGTCGCTGTTTAGATTTGTGATGGATTGAATAATTATTATGATACTAGCCTTTGCTCACGGCTCCGCTCGCGTGAGCGATCTTTTCCGGGATAAAAGCAGTCTATGTCCTTCCAGGTCATGTATTCAAACTTCATCCATAACCATTCAGACGTTACGGCGTGATTGACTAACACACATCCAAATTCACAAGCTTTTATTAGATTAAGTGACGAAACGAGCAAGTCGCTCGCTTGATGATAAGTGTCCTGCCCATAATCAGAAGTAACACCACACAGAACTTTGAATTACGAAGCATTGCATGGCATTGGACTGCGCTCGTCACCACAACACATAAGATGTAAAGTCTCACAATACCCAGTAATTTCACTGGCTTCAATGTCCTTCAAACCGGAACACAACAGTGCTTACACACTGCTGCAGAATTAGACAAAGCGGTGGTACCAACCCAGATGGCCTCTCGCATACGAGGGACCTACCTTGTACACATTATCTCATCATTGACATACCAAACATCCAAACTTTCACATTTATAATAGTAATAGGATAGTTACTGCGTCGGGTATCGAATCCGTGTCCTCGACTGTCACCCACTGTGCCACTTACATTGGCCTTATACTTAAAAATAACTTGTAGTATTTAAAAGTTTTGATATTATAAAATTAACTATAATATTGCTATTATAATTTTATGTTTTTATTTCTTAAATATGCAAAGGTCATGGATCTTTATTATGCGATAACTAGTTGCAGATATTTAACTGACTTACAAATAAAAGGGTTTCTTGGTTCGTGTGTATACATACATTTGATTGTTAGACCCCACTCACGCCTGTAATCCCCGAAGGGGTAGGCAAAGGTGTTACTAGTAAACCCACATTTCGCAGAGCGTATCTCCGTGCCACGATGTGATAGGGGGCGAGCTGATACTGAGCTTTTCGTAATACCACTTTACCCGACCCGGGGATCGAACCAGAGACCTCAACGTTAGTTTAATCGTAACGTGTACGCATTACAACTACGGCACTGAGGCAGTCTTGTACCTAGTACCATACCCTAGTACCTAGTAGGATAATAAAAATCTTAAGTTTAAATATTGTTAGTTGAATTGTGTTGGTCATAAGGTTAGATGTAGTCCGTAGTGAGAGGGAACCTTGCCCTCGTTTGTGGGTGACGATTGGCGTCAACGACTCCTTTTTTTATATCATAGGCCGGCAAACGAGCGAGTGGGTCACCTGATGGTAAGTGATCTCCAGCGCCCATGTACGCTCATAATACCGAAAGAATTAAAGGAAAGGGATAATTTAGGGACTGGGAAGGGGAGAGGGATTTGGGCCTCCGGATATCTCACTCTCCGTACGAAACGCAGCAGCAAGCTGCTACTTTACGTCGGTTTTCTGTGAGACAGTAGTAATGACCCGGGCGAGCCGGCCTATTCATGCTGTAGACAAAAGTGTCTATAGCGTGGCTCTAGCTTGCTGGCTATTTTAGGTTTTGGGTTCCTATTCGTCCAAGTTTTGGGGTAGATATGTAACCAACTTTAGTAAAGGAGACACACATGATGCATTAATTATGCCTCACTTTTAAAGATTACTTTTACTTTTGATTCTACTGATATTATGGATGGGCAGTGGAGATCACTTAGTGTTAGGTGACCCACTTACTCGTTTGCCGGTATATTCTATAAAATATATAAAATGGTATAAAAGGTTTATAAAAGTTAGTTGTCAATTCGATGCAATCTTCGTTTATTAACCGACTTCAAAAGAGAAGGCGGTTCTCAATTCGGTGCTATTTTTCCCGTTTTTTTGTTTATGTTAGTAGATTTCTCCGCCAATTGTGGACCGATTTTGTTGGAAAAAATCTTATTCGATAGCGAAATTCGTGATTTGTGATAACGAAACTCGATATCTGTTTTACCCGACCTGGGGATCGAGCCCGAGACATCAGCACGGCCGTCGTAAATAAAACTCCTCAACGGACAACAGTACACTCGTCGCGATTGTGTTATTGTATTGGAATTTAAATTCTATTGCTGTACATTGATGTCGGGTTCTAAGTTTTGTTAAACGTTATTTTTCGTATTATTGTTGGTTGCATATAAAATAATGTATCAATTATGCCTGCCTCGGTGGCGCAGTTGTAATGCGTACGCGTTACTATTAAGCTAAGGCTGAGGTCTCGGGTTCGATCCCCGGGTCGGGTAAAGTGGTATTGGGTTTTTCTATTTCGAAATGCTCAGTATCAGCCCGGAGTCTGGAATTCGTGCCCGGTATGGCGATAGGCTCGCCCCCTATCACATCGTGGGACGGAGATACGCTCGGCGAAATGTGGGTGTACTAGTTAAACCTTTGCCTACCCCTTCGGGGATTACAGGTGTGAGTGTGAGTGCGTATGTATCAATTATGCATAGTCAATACCTAATTAAAGCCTTAGTACGTAGCCATTTGTGTCTAGACAAATGGCGTTTACAATTTTACAATAATAATGACAAATGATATCCTATTGGTTGCAATTGATATATATTTGGGTCACATTCTAATTCAGATACTTTACAAGGTGGTAGGTCCCTCGTATGCGAGAGGCCGTCTGGGTTGGTATCACCGCTTTGTCTATTTCTACCGCCAAACAGCCGTGTGTAAGCACTGTTCCGGTTTGAAGGACATTAAAGCCAGTGAGATTACTGGGCATTATGACACTTACATCATATGTCTCTGGGTGACGAACGCAGTGCAATGCCATGCAGTGCTTTGTAATTCAAAGTTCAGTGTGGTGTTACTTCTGTTTATGGGCAGTGGCGCTTACCATCAGGCGAGCGACTTGCTCGTTTCGTCACTCAAGCTTATAACAAATAACATAACGTTTAACAAAACTTAGAAACCAACTTCAATGTACAGCATGTAAATTCCAACACAATAACACAATCGCGACGAGTGTACTGTTGTCCGTTGAGGAGTTTTATTTTTCACTCCGTACTCCGTCATCAGATCTTAAACATATTTATATGGGACCACATCGCAGCTAAACTCTTTCGAGTGAATTTTTTTCTTACAAAATCTATCCACAATTAGCGGAGAAATCGATGTACTTACATACATTAAAAAAGGCAACAAAAAAGAACGCGTCAAATTGAGAACCTCTTCCTTTTTTGAAGTCAGTTAATAAATTGGGGTCGGAGTCCGCTAATTTACGTGAGTTGTCATTCCATACCACTACAATTCTATTACCATTGTGACAATAGTTCACAATCTACTAAATTCACAATGGTCAGCCAATAGTCTCTTTTTGGAATCATATTGGAATTGTGGTAGAAAGGTGATTGAAATAAATTTAGTGTTAGGAGTTACGTGTGGCGAGTACTATTAAATAAATCACAACGATGATATTCACTTTAACTCATAGTTTACTGGTCACTTTTACAATGTTACTACTTTACAGAACACAACCACATGTCAGGATTATACTCTAGAGACCGCGCTCTAATTAATTACAACTAATGTGTCTATGTGCCAGAGAACTAAGGTCATCGATATTGCTCGCAAAATTAGCACGCTGAAGTGGAAGTGGGCCGGTCATGTCTGCAGACGGACAGATGGTCGGTGGAGCAGACATCTGCTGGAGTGGAGACCACGGTTAGGCAAACGTAGTGTAGGACGCCCTGCTGCACTGTGGACCGACGACTTGAAAAAGATGGCGGGTAGCGGGTGGATGCGGGCTACTCAAGACCGGGATGGTTGGCGCTCACTTGGGGAGGCTAACGTCCAACAGTGGACGACAACAGGCTGAGATATAATGTGTCTATGACTGAACTAAGTCTCGAATAGCAAACCAGCAGAGCTACCGCGTAATGAACACTTGGACTATCGACTGGCGACTGAGGGTCGTGAGAGCGAGACTGGGCGACTGCAGGCTCTAACTATGGTGACGACCTCATTTATACGATTTATCCACCCTTCTACTACTATATCGCACCAATATTATTTCAATGTACCCATCCTTATTTTTCTTAGACTCAATTAGATAATAAAAAGGAATTAAGTACTCCTAATACTAGTTTATACGGATTTTATCGCGGTTTAATTTTTATTTTAGTCCCGACGTTTCAAATACTTTTCAGCCTTCGTGGTCACGGGAGAGACTGAGGTGTAGGTCGTCTCGAAAAGTTTATGTTACATTACGTAAAATAAACTAGTTTTATTTCAATGTGTAATATTCGCGTAAACCTAAGAAAGGTGATTACAAAATACTATATTTTTTTCATTGGTACGCCATCGGAAAACTATAACGACGCCATAATGGCGCCATTGAATTAGTAGATTACCAAAACTGTCAAAACTAACACTTACGAAGCCACTGATCGACCATTGTGAGACAATTGGAATAGTAGACTCGGGCCCCTGATCATATATTATTGATAATCATACTAATATTATAAATGTGAATGTAAGTTTGTTATTACGCTTTCACGCGAAAACTACTTAACCGATCATCTTGAAACTTTGTACACACATCTAGGAGGTATAAGAAGTAACATAGGATAAAAAATATCTATTTGTTTGTTACGCTTTCACGCCTAAATCAAAAATGTCTGATAGCCCCTCAGAACGGAAACTTGCGAAAAGTTATTCGAGCCGTCATCGACAACAATTTCTATGAGATTTTAGTACAGCGCCTCTATCGTACGTAAAAGAAACTAATATATATGGAATATAGACCAATGATATTTAAGGAATTATCTATCGAGCCCTCGATACCTTTACATTACGATTTCGATAGTTTTCCGTGCTAGCCCCTCAGATATATAAATACTTACTGTAAGGTCTATGTAAACTCCTCCGTCGTCGTCCCAAACATGTTTTGTCAGATCCCAACGACTCCATCACAGTCGCTATCGAAGCAGCACTTCCCTCGCCCAACCCGAATCACAATAATAATACGCGACCCCGACATAGGACACGCCTGCGAGTCCGATGAACTCACACAACTGGCCCTCCGCACAATGATGTGCAGAGGCGGCCTTAAACTATACTCCCCAGCGATTGCTCAATATTAAATACATTATACATATTTCTGGCTAGAGCGCCATAAGCGCCGGCTTTATTGTCAGGTGAAGCTGTAAAAGCAATATAGGCTAACAGCACAAATCCATTCGAAAAAAAAGTAAGTAATGTCTTAAAATATGACCACAGAAAGGTGTGACCAAATTTAAACAACGTATAGTATAGTGTACGATATAAGTATTATACAACGTGTTACAGAAAGGTGTGGTCAAATTTAAGCAACGTATAGTGTACGATATAAGTATTATACAACGTGTTACAGAAAGGTGTGGTCAAATTTAAGCAACGTATAGTGTACGATATAAGTATTATACAACGTGTTACAGAAAGGTGTGGTCAAATTTAAGCAACGTATAGTGTACGATATAAGTATTATACAACGTGTTACAGAAAGGTGTGGTCAAATTTAAGCAACGTATAGTGTACGATATAAGTATTATACAACGTGTTACAGAAAGGTGTGGTCAAATTTAAGCAACGTATAGTGGACGATATAAGTATTATACAACGTGTTACAGAAAGGTGTGGTCAAATTTAAGCAACGTATAGTGTACGATATAAGTATTATACAACGTGTTACAGAAAGGTGTGGTCAAATTTAAGCAAAATGTAGTGTACGATATAAGTATTCCACCCCTCATAGTACCAAATCCGATTGCTGGGACGTAAATAAAGCATTTTCTAACTTTATCGAATAAGTAACATGACGATGTTCGACTTTTCCATTGGTAGAACCACGCTGTAGACAGTTGTGTCTACAGCATGAAAGGGCCGGCTCGTCCGGGTCGTTACCACTGTCTTACCGGCGAAACCGGCGCAAAGTAGCAGTTTGCTTCTGAGGTGGATCTCCACCTCACTTTGGTAGCATCAGGTGACTTACTTGATCGTTTGCCGGCCTATGCTATAAAAAATCCGACGTAAAGTAGCAGCTTAGCGCTGCGTTTCGTACGGTGGGTGAGATATCCGGGGGCCCATATTCCCCTCGCCTCCCCAATCCCTTAATTATTCCATTCCTTTAACGTCGACAACGCGCCCGTGATTATTTTGGTGTTGTGGGCGTTCATAGGTTCTGGAGATCACTTACCATCAGGTGACCCACTTGCTCGTTTGCTGGATTATGCTATAAAAAACCAAGCAGCTGCTCAGATGAAACCGGTATGAATGAAAAGGTTGATCTCGGATAGTGGTAGATAAATTAATTTCCGAAGTAAATAAAATAAATACACCCAACAGTCACACACATAGTCCTCACCCCACACTAGGTTAACCTGTATCGTGGGTATCAGGAACTACGAGGGACTTGCCAACCTACAACACCCAACCCCGAGACCAATATTTGTGGAACACACAAATATTTGTCTCAATGTGGGAATCGAAACCACGGCCTCTCGCTTCGCAGCCAGGTACTCGCCCACTGCGCTACGAAGCTGTCAAGTGAACACTATTTCACAGGGATATCGCGTAAGAAATATAAAATACTAGCTGTCCTGCGCGGTTTCACCCGCAACATATAATTGATAGTTTAAACCAGATTACAGGGCCACCTACCGGGTCCAATTGTGAATCTAAACCATCCAGGGCGCCACCCAAACGCATACAAAAAAATCATTCAAATCGGTCCAACCGTTTAGGAGGAGTTCAGTGACATACACACGTACAGTAGAATTATATATATAAAGAAGATAAACAAAACCTCCTAATTCTTGGATGTCGGTTAAGAACCAGTCCAGTAGTTTACCTGATGTTCGAATAAAAAGACAAAGTTTTTTATGAAGACATTTTTTCCTTATTACCTTCAAAAATAAATATGGTCATTGAACTTGTTTTAAATGATAACGTATGACCTTTATGGCTTGGCGGACGAGCACTCAGACACAACAGGTCATAGGTTCTCGCTGATTACTGTTTTTTCGTTCTAGAATATGGTTATCAACACCTTGTGCCGCCCAAAAACTTCGATCTAAAAATACTGTTTAAAAAATCTAAAAAGCTACAACTCAAAATCGTTTATTTTTATTTTTAGCTTTTTAGTTTTTGTCGGAGATGGTTCTCAATTCGACGCGTTAATTTTTTTGTGAAATTATCAAATCAGCGCATAAATTACCAAGTTTGAATCTTTTATCCCCGATTTAACTTATTTAGGGGTGGAATTTCTCCTTGAAATAAAAATGGTAAAATCGATTCAAATTTGGCAAAATTATGCGTGCATATACATAAAGAAATATATGTGGAGGCCCAAACCCCCTCCCCTTCTCAATCCCTTAATTATCCCATTCCTTTAAGGTCGGCAACGCATCTGTAATTCTTTTAGTACAGTGGGCGTACATGAGCGGTGGAGATCACTTACCATCAGGTGACTCACTTGCTCGTTTGACGGCCTATATTAAAAAAAAAACATGATATATAATAATATTTCGTCTGTGTATTTTTTTTATTGTCCTCAATAGAGAGCCTTTGTTTTTTATGTAGTTAAAAAACTATACAAACATAGCATTAATATATGACTTAGTTCCGTTTTGGTATGGAACCCTAAAAATATTTTAAACTGCGAGTTATTTGTATTCGTAATATGTATATTTTTAGCCGTTTATTTCTTGCGCGAAATGCAAAAACCCAGTTCAACCAAGCTTTACGTCATTATATTTAGCTAAGTGGAAGTTGATCGATCGCTCTACTTAAGTAATGATAATTATTCTTATAATCAGGTAGTAAACTTCTTATGAGTAATATTTTGGAATCCGTCCACATTCCGGACGCCAGGATTTGTCCGGACATGTCAGGATATTTACTTTTTTTGACGAGCGGGTCGCTCACCTGATGGTAAGCGTCACACCTGCCCATAAACAGAATCAACACGAACCAGAACTTCGAATTATGAAGTACTGCACGACACTGAACTGCGCTCGTCACCCTGAGACACAAGGTGTTAAGTCTCATAATGCCCAGTAATTTCACTGGCTTCAATGTTCTTCAAACCAGAACACAACAATGTTTACACACTGCTGCTTAGCGGCAGAAATAGACAAAGCGGTGGTACCAACCCAAACGGCTCTCGCATATGAGAGACTTACCACCTAGTAAATTACTTCGATATTTGTCAGGAATAGTGATTCCGGTCGGATTTTGAAAATATCAGGATCTTGGAATAATGAGTTAAACTAAAACATACAATAAAACCAACTCAAAATCATCTAAAAAGCTAAAAATAAATATTATCAACCTAGAATAAGTGCTATTATGATTTATTCATTTATAAGTAGAAAGCACAGACTCAAAATTGTAAATTTATAATTTTTTTTTCTTGTATTTTTTTATTTAAATTTTGCCCCCGGGCTATGTGTCTATGCCCCGGTAGACAGGCGGGCGTGCGGTCCACCTGATGGTAAGCGGTTATCGCTACCCATGGACTTCAGCAATGCCAGAGCACAGCCAAGCCACTGCCTACCATTGGAGGAAAATTCTCATTATATAGGACGGGTCATACATACAAAGCAATCGGGAAACACCGAGGCAGGAGCTCATTCAAAGTTTGCACGTGTGTGATAGAAATATCAAATGAATCATCAAAAACGATGCATATTTTTTTTATAAATAACTACATCCCAACAGTCACACATAGTCCTGACTCCACACTAGGTAAACCTGTATCGTGGGTATCAGAAACTACAACATTTGTCTCAGTGCGGGAATCGAACCCACGGCCTCTTGCTTCGCAACCGGCTACTCCCCCACTGCGCCACGAAGGCGGTCAAATTTTAGCCTAAAAGTTCAATAATTCAAAAGTTTTTGTTGGGCGCGCCTCAGCAATTGGGTTTCGACCTAATCATGGCCCATGTGAAATCTACGCCTTAGTTGAATGAAGTTCATGAATATTTGGAATTAGGCCGTGACTAAACACTAATATATACGAATAATTAAATAATAAACATGTGGTCAAAACTTGTTTGAAATAAATTCATTTTTAAGGCCATGTTACGTCGATGTGTTGCAATTTTGCAATCTTTTTACGCTACAAATGCTACTTAATATTTTTATCGGCCTGAGATTTTATAGTATGATAGTACGTAATATTATATTACAAATTTTATTACTCATTTAAGTTATATTTTTTTAAATCGATTGATTACTCAATATTATTTTTCAAGATTATTTTTTATTATAATTTAAATCACTGAAAATATATTTATAAAACAAAAATACATATATATAATAAAAAAAATTTTTTACTCATAACGAACATTTTTGAATTTTGTATGAAATAATTATACTACCAATAAGATTAAATTGCAAATATTCGTTGATATTATAATTCGTAGGTACTGTATTTTTTATAATTTATATTTTTTTTCGAATTGGATCTACATCTAATTTTAAACACGTCCGTAAAATTTATAAATATAATATTTAACAAGCCTATAAAACAACAATTGCCGCAACCCGATAGTTTCTACAAATAAGTGTCAATTCGTCTCTCCTGTAAAGTGCGCCATAACTGACATAAAACGTATTGCAATATCAACAACGAAATATTTTACTCATTTCTGTATAAATTATACAGAAAAGCGCATTTTTTACAATTATAATTTTATAAGAGATTCTAGTAAGAATATTTTGTACTTATAATTTTATTTTATTTGGTATTTAAAGATTTGTAAGTTAGCGAGTCATATATGTTTAAAATAAAGCAAAGCAATAACATAAACTAAAAATAAATATAAGCGAATAAAACACCCTAAAAATCAATTAATTAGAACAATAACATTAAAAAATATATAAATTTAATAAAACCTTCGCACTGACCTTTAAAACCAATATCAAACACACGCACAAACCACAAACACTAATTAAAAACTAAATCGAAGGATCTTTTAAACTCGAAATTCGAATTTCGATGTTCGATGTTCCATGTATAAGCAGCCGCGCGACGACGTGCGCGGTGCTAGCCGCGCTCTGTTGCGAAATGTAACCTCAGGCCCAGCCATTCATCTTGGCCTTAGCTTCTTATTAAACAATAATTTTAAGACGTAAGTTACTTTGTCTATATCTGCCTTTCATTTTTATCCATCTTTATTAAACTACGAATTAACTGACATTACCCTTGGGCTAGCAAGTAGCAGCGTAACATGAAGACTAGGGCCGATTCCTTCACCAGGTTTTGACTGTTTACCCAAGTTTTTTGATCATCATCATCAGCCACAAGACGTCCACTGCTGAACATAGACGTCCCCTAATGCTTTTCAGGCCTCGCTGTTGGAAGCGGCCTGCATCCATCGGCTTCCTGCAACCCTTGTCAGGTCGTCGGTCCATCTTGACCGACTTTTCATGGATCAAGTACAACCTTACAAAATAAAATAAGTTTTGTAAAGATATGAAAACATTGAAAAATATACAAAGAGGTTTAATCAAAGCAATATTTAAACAAATAGAGGTATTTAAGTAATAAAAAAGTTGATACATTTGTTTGTATTTTAAATGAGGTAAGAAAACCCGTTATTTATTTTTGCGTAATTATATTATTTATAACACAATAACAAAGTCAACAACAAAAATAAGTACAATGGATAAAATAAAAATAAACGTGTTCTCTGCATGCATTTGCTTTTTTTATACAGGATGTAAAATTCCACGCTCATTTTATTCATTCATTTATTAGGTACCATAGATCTCATCCTATAAATTAATAGCCGTTCCCTATATTCTATCTATCGGCAGATTAGCTTACTATCAATAGTGTTTTGACAGATCTTCCATACAAAATGTGTCAAAATTTTACCGCCCGTAAGCAAACCTGTCGATAGACAGAATATTGGGAACGGCCATAAGTGAAGAGTTTGAGTGCGAATAATAATGCTGGGGAGAGATAAAAGCTTAGTTGTTTATCATTTAGTGTTGTCCAAAGTTGCAAGTCGAACATCGACATGTTACTCTTTTTTTCTTTTTTGTCACCTGCCCTTATCCCACTCGTAGTGGGGTCGGCGCAACATGCTTTTTAACGCATGTCGCAGAAAGATTAGGTTTTTAGTTTTTACGACCGGCCGCCTGCCTGACGTCCACCCCTCATAATATAATCCAATATTTGTGGATCACGCAAACATTTTATCTTAGTGCGGGAATCAAACTCGCGGTCTCTTGCTTCACAGTCGTAAGCCGGCTACTCGCCCACTGCGCCACGCAGGCTGTCGACATGTTACTCATTCAATAAGAAAGAAGATTATTTATTATATCTTAGCAATGTATGTAATTGGATTTGGTACATACTACAGATTGTAAAATACATACATACGCACTCACTCCTGTAATCCCCGAAGGGGTAGGCAGAGGTGTAACCAGTACACCAACATTTCGCCGAGCGTATCTTCGTCCCATGATGTGATAGGGGGCGAGCCTATCGCCGTACCGTGCACAAATTCCAGTCTCCGGACTGATACTGAGCATTTCGTAATAGAAAAACCCAATATCACTTTACCCGACCCGGGGATCGAACCCGAGACGTCAGCGTTGGCCTCAATCGTAACGCGTACGCATTACAACTGCGCCACCGAGGCAGTCAAATACTTTTGTCATAAACTACACGAGCCCTTAAATTTGACCACACCTCTATGTAACACATTGTATAAACACAATAATCTACATACACAACACATAACCGGCTCCGGAGGCCCAAATCCTCGCCTTCCCAATCCCTTAATTATACCTTTCCTTTAAGGTCGGCAACGCGCCCATAATTCTTTTGGTATTCTGAGCGTATATGGGCGGTGGAGATCACTTACCATCCGATGACCCACTTGCTCGTTTGCCGACCTATTGTATACCGCCGAAGGGGTAGGCAGAGATAGAACTAGTATTGCACAGAGGGTCGCCGAGCTTAATTCAATCCCATGATGTGATAGGGGACGACCATTTCGCTATACCGGACACTAATTAATAACCCAGTACATTCATGTGTGATTTCTGTTCATTGTAACCACGGAACACAGAAATAGGTTTTGTTCTGTGATGGTAGCAGCCCAGTCGACACAGTCCATTCATGCTGTAGGCAAAGCTATTTACCGTAGCTCTAGCAATTACAAGGTGGTAGGTCCCTCGTATGCGAGAGACCGTCTGGGTTGGGACAACCGCGCCGTCTATTTCTGCCACCAAGCAGCAGTGTATAAGCGTTGTTGTGTTCCGATTTGAAGGACATTGAAGTCTGTGAAATTACTGGGCATTATGAGACTTAACATCTTATGTCTCGGGGTGTCGAGCGCAGTCCAATGCCATGCAGTGCTTTGTAATTCAAAGTTCTGTGTGGTGTTGCTTCTGTTTATGAGCAAGCGTGGCGCTTACCATCAGGCGAGCGATCTGCTCGTTTCTTCACTCAAGCTAATAAAAAATAAGTAAAAAAACAATGAGGGAATTTATTTCTCAAATTGTTGTTATTGGCAGAATGCATATACAACGTGTTATAGAAAGGGGCGGGCAAATTTAAGCAATGTATAGTGTAGGGTATAAGTATTTTATCTCCCATAGTACCAAATCCGATTGCATTGCTAGGACAATAATTATAGAATTTCCTTTTTTATCGAAAGAGTAACATGTCGATATCGATTTTCAACTTTGGACAACACTAAATGATAAATAATGATACTATAGACCTCCTTGCATTTAATTATTTTATAATTAAAAAAACATTAAACAGTTGTCAAATGTCAATATTTATTTGACGCAGTCAGCTCCGCAATTTCTGATTTTATGAAGTATGATTACGAGTTCAAAAAATATGTTGTATTTGACTAAAAACAAGTATTATGTATTGGGATATTGTTTTGGTGTAACTGATAACAGCTTTTAAGAGGATCGTCGACTGTATTAAGCCAAATTCATAGATGGAAGACCCGAGAATGAAGTCTTTAAAATGTTTCTAGAGGATGGTGCCTATATTGTCTTCAGCACACAATCTCTTTCAGGCGTTAATTTGTGTCTAAATTACCTTCAAGTTACGTACGTATGTCCGTAGAATTACGTACATCTTATTCAAGTTTCATAAAAAGTGAGTGTTGTTCACAATAACAGTGGCGCAGTAGGCGAGTAGCCGGCTACGAAGCGTGAGGCCGTGGGTTCGATTCCCACACCGAGACAAATGTTTGTGTGATCCACAAATATTTGTTTTGGGTCTGTGTGTTGTGTTCTGGGTTGGCAAGTCCCTCGTAGTTGCTGATACCCACGATACAGATTAACCTAGTGTGGGGTCGGGACTATGTGTGTGAATGTTGGGTGTATTTATTTTATTTTATTAATAGTGATGTTATCAATCTTATCGATCTTAATAAACGAGTGATTAAAATATACGTGAATTTTTTGGATGTCTTGGTTTTAAAAAGATCCAGTAAATAAATACTCACTGTAAGGTATATGTAATGACACTAAAATATGACCACACCTTTCTGTAACACGTTGTATATGCGCGAAACAAAATAAAAAAATATATTTATAAGTAACGAATTGCATTCAGTTAATATGACCTTCGATATTGTGTCCGTGGACATTTCAAAATATGGTACGAGAAGGCGTACCCTGGCATTAAGCTGAAATAATACAGCAAGTTTTAACAAAACTTAGAAATCGACTTCAAAATAAAAACACTGAAAAGTCAAAAATAACAATTACTTGAAGTCTCTATAGAGTCGGTGCCTGTGTCACTGCCGGTCAAATAAAATGGTACTAGCTCCACAGATAAAAAAAAATACATACATTAAAAAAGGCAAATAAAAAGAAACAAAAAAAAGCGGCGAATTGAGAACCTCCTCCTTTTTTGAAGTCGGTTAAAACACATACATGTACATACGCACTCACGCCTGTAATCCCCGAAGGGGTAGGCAGAGATGTAACCAGTACACCCACAGTTCGTCGAGCGTATCTCCGTCCCATGATGTGATAGGGGGCGAGCCTATCGCCATACCGGACACAAATTAAAGACTCTGGGCTGATATTGAGTATTTCGTAATAGAAAAACTCAATATCACTTTTACCCGACCCGGGGATCGAACCCGAGACTCGGCGTCAGTCTCAGTCGCAACGCATACGCATTACAGCTGCAAACCGTACTTTACGTCGGTTTTCTGTGAGACAGTGGTAACGTCCCGACGAGCGCCCATTCATGCTGTAGACAGTTTTGTCTACAGCGTGGCTCTACCACTCAAACTCACTTTCTATCTCGTGAGTTCATGTTAAGCGGGCTAGGACTTGAACCGACGACCTCCAAGGTCAAAACCACGTTGTCACTAGGCCAAGACGGCAATTACTTGCATCAACTGAGTTATGTAAACAGTAATTTCACAATTTTGGGAATGCTGCACGACCTTCAAATTCTTGTCGAATGAACTTTTTGGTGGTTTCAAGGTGCTTGACAGTGTCGTATTTAGGGAGAGTGTGTGGGTTTTTTTTTAACCTGGCATGGCATTATTTTAAATATTATAGGCCGGTTAACGAGCAAGTGGGTAACCTGATGGTAAGTGTTCTCCATCGCCTATGTTCGCCCGCAATACCAAAAGGATCACGGGCGCGTTGCTGACCTTAAAATAAAGGGGTAATTAAGGGATTGGGAAGGGGAGGGGATTTGGGCCTCCGGATGTCTCATTCACCGTACGAAACGCAGCAGCAAACTGCTTTAGCCCGTTACTAACTTTACGCCGGATTTCTGTGTGATCTCCTATTTTAATTAATTCTTACACTAGTTTAAAGTTGTATTTGTTTTTTAAAAGTAGTGTACATATTTTGTCCAATAAAAAATACTGTAATGAACTGATTGAAGATTTGAAGATTTACTGTGTATATGGGATCATTTAAATTTGTGAATTTAGGTGATTTTTTTAAAAGTGTATTGCCTAGTGTATTTATTGGCATTGATCATTTGATCCACTTGCAGAAAATCGTCTATGAAGCATCGTACTGGAAGGAATTGACACCAACACTCCAACAAGACTTTGAAATCAGCCACACCGGTGTTACATATTGAAAATATATTAAACAATTGTCATTTGTCATTGGCTATATGCATAGAAATGCGAAACAGTAATTTAAAAAAAAATGGCAGTTGTAGACTACCGGTAGAAGTGAAAACTTAGAACTTTTAGTAGGTATTATAATTTCATAATGTTTGAATTAAAATTATCAACATCAATCTGGTTTTCACATCTATTGACACTCCGAACAACAAATTACATGCATGTTTATGTGGTAGTACTCACTATTGTACTGCATGATTCTACAATGAAACGATTCATATAATAAATAAATACCTAATCAAACATAAACACTATTTCAACAATGCACAGTATATACACATTGAACTTTTCACTAAATCCATTCAATTTCACTTACAAGATATACACAGCACTAATGTTGCACAATACGTCAGCTGTAAAGCTACTGATATACTGCTATAAGCATGTCGGTAACGCAATCGCACGAGATTGCACCCATCCAAAGTGTCTAACGCGCACAGCACACGGCCGCTGCGAGTCATGAGCATGTCGGTGACGCGAACCCATAACATTTTCCCTTACCAAAAGTGCCCAACGCGGCTAAAGAAGATTTCATTTCAAAAAAGAAAAAGTGCTGTCCTGTAATGTCGACCATCGAGACGCTGTGTCCAGATTTATACCGTCCTGAAGTTACTGCATATAGACTGGCTGAACTTGAAAAGCGACGCGTCGAAACGAGTTCCTATGTTTGGTAAACAGAGTTCACAAAGGAGGTCCGTCTGTATATATACAACGTGTTACAGAAAGGTGTGGTCGAATTTAAGCAACGTATAGTGTACGATATAAGCATTTCATCCCCCAGAGAGGTTGACGTCAGGCAGGCGGCCGGTCATTAAAACTACAAGCTAAATCTTATTTCGCCAACCCCACTCCAGGTGGGATAAGGACAGATGGAAGAAGAAGATCCGTGTAGTACTTTATTACTTATTTATTTATTTATTTATACTTTATTTGGACAGCAAAACAGACTACAGTCGAAAGTAACATATAATATCTACATACATAGTACACAGTTAACTTCGTATAACTTGGGATCCTTTAAACGGAGTGTGAAGAAGCAACTAAGCAGGCCGGCATAATTCTGCCGATCTGTGACAGATTCAGTGTCTATCGTTGGTCGACAGTATTCATGGATTGCGCTATACTTACCATCAGGTGTAGCGGAGTCACTTTGCCGAGCCAGGATAAAAAAAAAAAAAAAAGTCTTATGCTACATTATAATCCTAATTATGACACATCATTACTAAGACATAATAATTTTCATTTGCATTTTCTTTTTTACCATTAACTAGCTTACGCTCGCGGCTCCGCCCGCGTTGTTTACCTTTTCCGGGATAGAAAGTAGCCTATGTACTAATCTAGGTCATGGTCTACCTGTGTGCCAAATTTCATCCAAAACCGTTCAGGTGTTAAGGCGTGATTGACTAACACACATCCAAACTCACAAACATGCAAACTTACATATTTATAATAGTATCTAGTAGGAAGTAGGATTGAAGAAACCTGCATATCTGAGAATAGGCTAGTTTCCTATATTGAATTTTATACATTATTTTATAAGCAACAGAAAATGATACGCAAAAGAAACCCTTTTATTAAAACACAATCAAAATTGGTTCAGAAATGTGCCCGCAGTTATGACTTTAAATTTTGGTATGAGGAAAAGTGGGTGCGTAGTAGGGATATCTCACTATCTCGCTTGCACGCGTGTACCATAATGAACGTTTTACACAGTGACGTCAAAGTTTGCGTCGTCTGTAATTTGACAATTACCCCTTCTACACGATTTGAATGGTTTCTAACTTATTTGTTTTTGGTCCGATTTATAAAATTCTTCCTGCAATAGATTTTGAGTAACGTAACTTATTGATTTAAATAATAAAAGAAATCTAGTCAACTACCCTATTGTACATAAGAATCCCGAAGGTATGTAAAGTCTACCGACCCGCATTAGTCCAGCGTGGTGGACTAAGGCCTAACCCCTCTCATTCAGTAGAGGAGGCACGTGCCCAGCAGTGGGACTGTGTAATTATACAGGGCCGATATCATTATTATTGTGTAATGACTGTCTCGGTGGCGCAGTTTTAATGCATATATTTTTTTAATAGAAATTAGATTTTTACGCGAATTCTGAAAAACACGTAGATTGTTCGACAATCTCATAATTTAAAATTAGAATCGGAGTAATATAACACTAAATCCAGCCCTGCCAAAGTGACGACAAAATGTTGCCAATTTAAAAACCATTAACGTCATTGTATCTTTAAATTTCCCATGACTTTGACATAAAAGGAACGTGCATTACTTTGCGATTGCTTGTTCCACCTGCCCTTATACCACTCCCAGTGGGGTTTGCGTAACATGCCTTTTAACACATGTTGTAGAAAGATTTTGGCTTGTAGTTTTTACGACCGGTCGTTTGCTTGACGTCAACCTTCAGAGAAGAAAAAAAAAGAATTAAAAATAATATTGCTTTTGCAAAATACTATTCCTTCTCCCACCCTAAGCTTTAGGTAACGAAATACCGTGCTGAATCGTCTTCACCGCAAATTGGGCAAATTGAAAACCGTCTTCGTTTTTTTCGTCGGTTAAATCACAGAACACAAAAATATCCTGTGTTCTGTGGTTAAAACTGCAAAGAGATCAAGTTTGCGAAACTATTTTTAAATTTTTCTACGCTGTTCTTTCAATTTTATATTAATAAAAATTGCATAGTTACAAGTACATGCTTTCGTATATGTGTTTTCCTTTTTTTATTAGCTTGAATGGCGAGTGGCTTGGGTGACGAGCAGGTCGCTCGCCTGATAGTAAGCGCCATGCCTGTTCATATACAGAAACAACGCCACACAGAACTTTACAACTTTGCAAGGAATAAGTTGTCAAGTCTCATAATGCCCAGTAATTTCATTGGCTTCAATGTCCTTCAAACTGGAGCACAACAGTATTTCCACTGTTGTTTCGCGGCAGAAATAGACAAAGCGGTAGTACCAACCCAGACGGCCTCGCGCATACGAGAGACCTACCACCTTGCAAAATTCCCAGACAATTACATAAATGAGTAATTATGTAAATCTATCGTAAGAAATAATTACATAACTTTAGTCGTGACGAAAGTGATTCGATGATAATTATTTCTTTATAGATTAGGACGGCAAACGAGTCACCTGAGGTGCTAACTTGCGAGAACGTATTCGTATAGAAATGTCAAAAAAAAATTGAACCTTCATACAAATGCTAGCGATGATCCCCCTGATGATTAGTGTGGACCCGTTGCCGACCTTAAAAGAAAGGGATAATTAAGGGATTGGGAAGGGGAGGGGGATTTGGGTTCCGGGTATCTCACTCACCGTACGAAACTTAACGTCAGTTTTCTGTGAGACAGTGGTAACGACCCGGTTGAGCCGACCCATTCGTTCTGTAGACAAAACTGTCTACAGCACGAATGGCTCCATCCACTCAATACTCAATTTCTCACACATATCTCATAAATAATATTAGCCTTGAATTAAATACGTCCCACTGCTGGGCACGGGCTCCTCTACTGAATGAGAGGTTAGGCCTTAGTCCACCACGCTGACCTATTGCGGAATGGCAGACTTCACATACATTCAAAATTCTTATAAAGAACTTCTCAGGTATGCAGGTTTGTCCACGATGTTTCCTTCACAGTTAGCAAGCAATAATTATCAATGAATACACACGTAACTTAGAAAAGTCAGTGGTGTATGCTCTTGGGTCTGGTTTCGAACCTGTGCTTTTCGTCTCGACAGTCCGTACCACTCCCCGCTGAGCTATCGCTACTTGCGACTAAACAAGTTATCAAATAAAAAAACCTCATTCAAAGTTTCATTCGTTCAGAAGCTTTTTTTTATATCATAGGCTGGTATATGGGCATGTGGGTCACTTGATGGTGAGTGATCTCCACCGCCCATGTACACCCACAGTACCAAAATGATCATGGATCAGGGTTGTCGACCTTAAGGGAAAGGGATAATTAAGGGATTGGGAAGGGGAGGGGGATTTGGGTTCCGGGTATCTCACTCACCGTACGAAACACGGCAGCAAGCGGCTACTTTACGTCGGTTTTCTGTGAGACAGTGGTAACGACCCGTACGAGCCGGCCCATTCACGCTTTAGACAAAACTGCACAGCGTGGCTCCAACTCAAAGCTATAGAAAAAACGACTCCCTTGTTTTTGGCACGTGTAAAATGATCATCAAGATTAACCTCATCAGTCCATAAAGGCACACCAAAGTAAATAATCTGGACCATCCAAAATCTACGCGTAGATTTCATGCTTGTTATAATTGTTATTGAGTGTGCGTTGGTTAACACCGCGTGAATTTTAACAACTAACTATAAATCACTTGGCTAGATTACATTGGCCGCTAATCAGGGTTTAACTCATAGTTAAAAACGTAAATATCCCCATGCAATAATGACCGGTGTGAAGATAGTCACTTCAAACGCCCTTTACGCCCTTTTTTAACAAGGCGTCAGGTCCCTCGTATACTGAGGCCGGCTGGATTGGCACCACCGCTTTGTCTATTTCTGCCGCCAAGCAACAGTGTGTAGCACTGTTGTGTTCCGTTTTGAAGGACATCGAAGCCAGTGAAATTACTGGGCATTATGAGACTTAACACCTTACGTCTCGGGGTGACGAGCGCAGTCCAGTGTCATGCAGTGCTTTGTTATTTAAAGTTTTGTGTGGCGTTGCTTCTGTTTATGAGCAGGCGTAGCGCTTATCATCAAGCGAGCGACCTGCTCGTCTCGTCATTCAAGCTAATAAAAAAAAGCGTGAGTGCGTATGAATTATAATTATTTGCTTTAATTAATAAACAATCGTTAGTAACGCCCGTCCTCACACCGATTCAGTTTAGACACACATCGTCGAAGGCCGCACGCGCCGTCGCAAATTATTCAAATTTATATCACTACGCACAGTGCATTATGTCACACGGCTTATGCCTTTATTCCTAACACCTACGTCCTTAACGCCACGTACAAACAAATTAATTGGGCAAAGTAAACAACTAATATACTTAAACATCCAAAAGACCTACGGCTGAGTTTCTTGGTGCTTCTTCTCAGACCAGTGGGCATTTGTGAAGCACCGGTAGATTCCAAACTCGACGAGTAAAAGTGCCCTTGGCGGCCTAAATGAATAAATTATTTGATTTAATATGATTCAAGTCCAGTGACGGATCCGGGATTTTGGGTTGGGGAGCTTGACCCAAACTTATAATTAAATTAATAATAATAAATAATAATATTAAACAGTCACACACATAGTCCTGACCCCACACTAGGTAAACCTGTATCGTGGGTATCAAGAACTACGAGGGACTTGCGGTCCCACAACACCCAGACCCGAGACATATATTTGTGGATGAGACAAACATTTGTCAAGGTGCGGGAATCGAACCCACGGCCTCACGCTTCGCAACCGGCTACTCGCCCGCTGCGCCACGGAGGCTGTCAAATTGAGAATATACTATACCTACTTAAAAAGGAATAAGTAAGGATAAGCGATGAACATTATATTGTAGGTAGTACTAAGAAAGTAGGCTAATATCAAGATTAATTTGAGATTTGTCAGTGGACCCAAATGCTTTTGAGGGGGCTTGAGCCCCTTAGCCATGGATGCGCTAGTGTTGTAGGCAATAAAAAAATTACAAAAATAGATTATACATACGCACTCACGCCTGTAATCTCCGACTGGTGACGCCTAGGTGTAACCAGTACACCCACATTTCTTCAGGATAATTTCCGTCCCATGCTAAGCCTTTCGCCATATCAAGCACAATCCCGGACTCCGGGCCGATACTAAGCATTTCGTGATAGCAAAACCCAATATAATTTTTACTCGACCTGGAGATTGTAAACCACTCCACCACCAACCACCAAAACCACTCAAAAGTATTTGTGTTTCCTTTTAGATTTTTTAAGTCTGTTCTATTTTTATTCAAATGTTTTATTTTCGAACTTTTTTAATTTTTCTGCTTTTTACCGCCAAAAGGAAGAAATTGAATCATAATTATATCAAAATCGGTGGAGAAATGCCGAAATTGTAGTCTATAATCCCTGTTTTTTTTTACCCCTTAGGTGTGGAATAATTACTACAAAATTAAATAAAAATAAATACACTGAATCACTCTCTGAAATCAGAAATCACACATGTTTGTTTCGGGTCTGGGTGGTTTTCCCCAGAGAGGTTGAAGTCTTGCAGACTGGTCGTAAAAATACAAGCCAAATCTTTCAGCATTTGTTAAAAGCATGTTGCGCCGACCCTACTGCGAGTGGGTTTTTTTTTTTTTTTTTTATTTATTGGTTTATCAGCAGTTGTTACAATATTACATGCTTATTATATATTATGCTAGTTTTATATAATACATATATTATTTTATCTAATTGTACAACTTATTTAAGATAAACACAACTTGCTTAAAAGTGTAAAGATCTATATATATAAGTAAGGGCAGGTGGAAGAAGAAGAGTATACATATTTATGTACAACGAAATTCGAATACAATAACACAATCGCGACGACCGCGATGCTTTTATTCACTATGTAGATTGTAGATAGTTTATTTTTTTCCTCTTTTCGCAATGTTCAATAAAAACTATCGCAAAAAAACTACAATATCGGCAATATTTCGCGAAGGAATAGATGTTTATACAATAATAATCTTAAAATAAAAAAATGGAAAACCAAAATTAGTATGCGCCAAATTGAGAACCTGTTCTCTTTTTGAAATCGATTAAAGCAATATTCGTACCAAAAAGATCATAGCCTAGTTATATTTTATTGTATTATTATTTTTGAAGTCAGTTGTAAAATATTTTTTCTTGCCTAATATCTTCCCACCATGGTCCCGACAATCGAATCCACCTTATATTTATTTTTATCTTTTATATATTTAAGTCAATATATTTTCTTTTGTAAATTATGGTTAATAAATTATCATTCAAATGCTTAATTTTTTAATGTAACTTGAAATTATATCAAAAATCTTATCGACCTCTCTTGAATCGCGGTATTAAAGTTTTCGTGTAACTTAGTATAAATTGCATAAACGATGCGTTGTATTCCGGGGGTCAATCGCCTCGAGGGAGCCAGTTCGCCAAGCTGGTCTAATTTGGCACAAGGGGATTCTCCCTATCCCCCCCATTCAGATGAAACTTGTACCCGTGTAATATGGCCAAGACAACTAAATACTCCGAGGGCTACGATAGTACAGCTTCTACGGCTAACTCGACCCCTTTTACCAAATCTTTTTATTATGTAAAGTTTTGTTCGTCTAGACATGACTTTCATTATGGACTTTTAATGTTAAATGACTCTAGAAGCAATAATCTACAGTTTTTATTGTTTTTATTCCGTATATCCACTGCAAAGACTCTAAGTATACTACTAGACTGACGGCTCGGTGGCGCAGTAGTAACGCGTACGCGTTACGATTGAATTTAACGCTGAAATCTCGGGGTCGATCCCCGGGTCGGGTAAAGTGATATTGGGGTTTTCTATTACGAAATGCTCAGTATCAACCCGGAGTCTGGAATATGTGCCCGGTATGGCGATAGGTTCGCCCCCTATCACATAAGGGACGGAAATACTCTCGGCGAAATGTGTGTGTACTGGTTACACCTATGCCTACCCCTTCGAGGATTACAGGCGTGAGTGCGTATGTATGTATGTATGTATCTAGACGGGCTGTTTAGAAGTCAAAATGCGTCACATATAGCGGGAGTTTGACAGCTCACAGACAAGGAGTGCGATAGGGGTTCTAGTTGAGAGTAGGTAAGCGAGATGGTAAAATTGAGTTACGGTCAATTGACCGCAACTTAGTGCCACAATTTCTATGTACCGCACAGCTTGTCTAGTAGTATACATTAAAGTCTTTGATCCATTGTGATTATTTACGCAAAATCATTTTTAGCCATATTTAATCGAAGGATCGAGCTGCAATTTTCGAAAAATCACTTTTGAATTGATTTCGCGGGGTAGTGCTGCTATTCAATGGGCATTGGAAAGTGGATGGCAGATTTGGGCCTCCGGGAATCTAACTCGCCGTACGCAACGCAACAGCAGGCTGCCAGTTTAGGACAGTTTTCTGTGGCACAGACCTCTGTCGAGTCGTACCATTCATGCCGTAGACAAAAGTGTCTACAACGCGGTCAGTCATGTACAATCAACACGAAGGATGGAAAATATTCGTGACGGCATAGTGACGGGGACACAGGAACACCCTAATATTTGGAAACATCTGTGCCTCAACCATGAGTTTGTCTCGGTAAAATCGCTAGCGACAACGTAAGATATTTATATGAAAAACTCAGTGGCGCCTCTAGCGGATACGTGAGGAAATAAATTTTGTCATACAAATATTTTACGTCGTCGCTAGCGATTTTACTGAGACAAACTCATGGTTGAGGCACTGTTCTAAAATAAGAGACCACAACGGTTCAATAAAAACTATCGCAAAAAAAACTACAATATCGGCTATATTACAATATTAATCTTAAATAAAAAAATGGAATACCAAAATAAGTAAGCGCCAAATTGAGAACCTGTTCTTTTTTAGAAATCAGTTATAGCAATATTCGTAAAGTTCATAGCCTAGTTATATTTTATTGTATTGTTATTATTTTTGAAGTCAGTTGTAAAATATTTTTTCTTGCCCAATATCTTCCCAACATGACCGCAACAATCGAATCCACTTCATATTAATTATTATCTTTTATATATTTTAGTCAATGTATTTTCTTTTGTAAATTAAGGCAAATAAATTATCATTCAAATGTTTAATTTTTTAATGTAACTTGAAAATATCATAAAAATCTTATCGACCTATCCTGAATCGCGGTATTAAAGTTTTCGTGTAACGTAGCATAAATAGCATAAACGATGCATTGTATTCCGGGGGTCAATCGCCTCGAGGGAGCCAGTTCGCCAAGCTGGTTCAAATTGGTACCAGGGGATCCTCCTCCCCCATCCCATTCAGATGAAACTTGTAACCGTGTAAAATGGCCAAGACAAACTAAATACTCCGAGGGCTACGATAGTACAGCTACTGCGCTAACTCGACCCCTTTTTTGAGAATCGTATTAATGTAAAGTATGACTTTAATTATTTAAGGACTTTTTAATGTTAAATGACTAGAAGCAATATCTATAGTTTTTATACGCTTTATATTAGCTTCATACCTATGTATGTATGTAGCGGAATCTTTGAACATGATTTTGACCCCCTTCAAAACGTCGGATTAACTCGAAATTTGGCATACTTATTAAGGACCGATGACAATTCAATATTTTAAACAGTTTGATCCGTTATCCTTACTAGTGGCCGCAAGGGACCGCGTTCAGTATTGTATGTTTAGAGTTAACTTGGTAATTATTTTATTAAGTTTATATTATAAAAAAATAATAGGAACACGTGTGCCGGCAAACTATAATATATATATAATAATCTAATATTTATATTGCAAACAATTAGGTATAAACACCGCGCTGCATAATAACACAAAACAATCTGTTATTAAAATTCCCAACAAAACGAGTCATTGTTTCAACTCCGGTTCCGAACCCTTAGTTCTCAGAAGTGTTCTAAACATTATTAACGATTGTGGGCGTAACTTTGTGGGGGGCAATGGGTCCCGAATACTCTATTAAGCAGAGATGTAACGTATCTGAGATAAAAGTATTTGCGATAGAAATACAAGATAAAAAATACGTATTTTCATCTTGTAACTGAAATACTTTTCTTAATCTATATTTTATATCTTGAATTTAGATACTTTTTAGGGTCTCTTTATAGATATTTTGAAGATACTAAACACTATATTACTTTTACGTTCAGACATGATGCAAAAACAACAATTATTGAACACATAGAGCCATTTTACCACACTGTGGTAGAGCCACGCTGTAGACAATTTTGTCAACAGCATGAATGGGCCGGCTCGTCCGGGTTGTTACCACTGTCTCACAGAAAACCGGCGTAAAGTAGCACCTTGCTGCTGCGTTTCGTACGGTGAATAAGATATCCGGAGGCCCAAATCCCCCTCCCCTTCCCAATCCCTTATTATCCCTTTCCATTAAGGTCGGCAACGCGCCCATAATTCTTTTGTATTATGGGCGTACATGGGCGGTGGAGATCGCTTACCATCAGGTGACCCACTTGTTCGTTTGCCGGCCTATACTATATATAAAAAAAAAAAAAAAATCGTAAAAAAATCAATACTAAATTAAAGCATTAGTATTAAATTCAATACTACATTTAAACAAATAAATAAAATTGAAGTGTCTGTTTGCAATATTAAAATAACCGCTTTTTTATACATGCATATGTATGTATATACGGTACATATACCAAAATATATTTTTTTACAATTTTTGTCTGTCTGTTTGTTCCGGCTAATCTCTTGAACGGCTGGACCGATTTAGACGGGAATTTCACTGGCAGATAGCTGATGTAATAAGGAGTAACTTAGTCTACTTAGGTACTTTTTATCCCGGAAAATGACATTCACACGGGCGGAGCCGCAAGCAAAAGCTAGTGTGATAATAAAATAAGGCAATGAAAAGGCCCTTGCCAAAGAAATTTAATAAAATAATAAATAACACCCAAGAGTCACACACGTAGGCCGTAGCCCTGACTCCAAAGTAAAATAAGTCTTGTATCGTGGGTATCAACTACGAGAGACTTACGGTCTCACAACACCTAGACCCGAAACAAATATTTGTGGATTAGAATATTTGTTTCATTGCGGCGAACGAACCTGTGGTCTCACGTTTCACAGTCGGCTACTCGCCCACTGCGCCACAAAGGAACTTTTACTTCTTAAGTTCACATATTGTATGCGACATTTTTTAAATTTTAGTAGTAAAAATACGCTAAATACACACGCGTGTTTGAAAAGTCAGAGGTGTATAGCCTTGGGCTGGGTTCAGAGCCACAACTTTCATCTCAGCGGCCTACCACTCTCCGCTGAACCACATTCCCGATGCTCCATACAATCGCAGAGGAAGGACAGTAATAATATCTTTACATTATGATACTAGTGTTGCATAGGTCATGCACGAGTCAGACCATTTGTCGCGTAATGAAGAAATAAAGGGCAGCTCGGCATTTTTACATGTAGTACTTCAAATTTGATGTACAGTTACTCTTTTATTATTCCCATGTCTCGGACTGCATGCGTGAAAGAGTAAGAACGAGCTAGTCATCTTGTGTCTCGGGGTGACGAGCGCAGTCAAATGCCATGCAGTGCTTTGTAATTCAAAGATCTGTGTTATGTTGCTTCTGTTTATGGGCAGGCGTGGCGCTTGCCACCAGGCGCGATCTGCTCGTCTCGACATACTTACAAGCTAATAAAAAAAACACATTATTAACTTTAAAGTAGGGTCTTTTTATTTATTACGTCAATCACACTTGTAAGCTAGGGCTATACAAACCACAGCCTATTTCAGATGTTCCGGTGAGCTTCAATACGCCTCGCCTCTTTTGAAGTGGACCTTGTACTGGCTCAGTACAAAAAAGGAGGCTCCTCTTACAAACTCATTTAAATATCGTGTCCTACACAACACTATGCGTTACAATCGAATCGATATGATTACCTAAAGGCCTGTTGATATGTTATAGTTATAAGGTATTTTTATATTGATTCTTAAAATGGTGTTCAATATCATAAAAGCGATTATAAACTTGAGCATTCACTTGCTTACTAGGTGGTAGGTCCCTCGTATGTGATAGGCCATCTGGGTAGGTACCACTGCTTTGTCTATTTCTGCCGCCAAGCAGCAGTGTATAAGCACTGTTGTATTCCGGTTTGAAGGACACTGAAGCTAGTAATTACAGATTATAAGATTTAATATGTAGTATTTTTGAGTGGTAGAGCCACGCTGTAGACACTTTTGTCTACAGCATGAATGGGCCGGCTCGTCCGGGTGGTTACCACTGTCTCACAGAAAACTGACGTAAAGTACAGCTTGCTGCTGCGTTTCGTACGGTGATTGAGATAGATATCCGGAAGCCCAAATCCCCTTCCCTTTACCAATCCCTTATTTATCCCTTTCCTTTAAAGGTCGGCAACGCGCCCATTATTCTTTTAGTA
Source organism: Mimas tiliae (assembly GCA_905332985.1). Lineage (NCBI taxonomy): Eukaryota > Metazoa > Arthropoda > Insecta > Lepidoptera > Sphingidae > Mimas > Mimas tiliae. Next base: position 4,394,010 of record HG995265.1, on the reverse strand, counting down.
TTGTGGCCATACATGGGCGGTAGAGATCACTTACCATCAGGTGATCCGTTGCTTGTTTGTCGGCCTATGCTATAAAAAGAAACAAGAAAAAATGTAAAAACAAACGACCTGACGAGCCCAGTTTAGTGCCATGCACTTCATAATAATTCGAAGTTCCGATTGGTGTGGTTTCTGTTTATGAGCAGGCGTGACGACTACCATCAAACCGGCGACATGCTTATCTAGTCATCTAAAGCTAATAAAAAAATACCTTTATTATTTGGTTGTGCTATTGTGGCTAATGAAAATGGTTCATAACTTATGGAAATACGTAATAAATATTACGGAACTTTGCAACCATCGATCTTTACAACATGTGTAAGTAGTTGGCAAAATAAAATTATAAACTAACCTCTATACCTATTGACAGCCTCCGTGGCGTAGCGGGTGAGTAGCCGGCTGCGAAGCGAGAGGCCGTAGGTTCGATTCCCGCACCGAGACAAATATTTGTGTGGTCCACAAAAATTTGGTTCGGTCTGGGTGTTGTGGGACCGCAAGTCCCTCGTAGTTCCTGATACCCACGATACAGGCTTACCTAGTGTGGGGTCAGGACTATGTGTGTGACTGTTGGGTGTATTTATTTATTATCGGAATTTACCTTTATAGTAAAATATTTTACGATACAAAACTTTTTATGAATCAACTCTTAGCAAATTGTTTTTTATTTATCATTATAATGAATTATTAAAAAACGTTTTTTTATTTATATCTTCTATGATTCATTTATTGTACTACCTTATTGTATTTTTTAAAGCAAAGGACGGAAATCATGCAGTTGGGTCACCAGATAGTAATATATGGTAATTTATACCAAATAGAAATAACTTCAAAACCAGAAGCATCATGGCCAATGTTATTAAGAAGTGTAGGGCGTTTTTACTAGGTGATAGACCCCCGGGAGACCATTTCGGTAGGTACCACTGATTCGTCTATATATGTCGTCAAGCAGCCGTGTGTAAGCACGGTTGTGTTTCGGTTTAAAGGACATTGAAGCCAGAAGCGCAGTGCATGGTCAATTGTCAATGTTTTACATTTGTAATTCAAAGTCCTGTCAGGCCCGGATCAAGGGGGAGGGGGGGGGGGGCAAACCGGGGCACCCGTCCCAGGTGGCTGTTTCAGGGGGCACCAAAATCATAATATAATATAATTAAAAATAAAAACTTGCTCCACAAAGCGCCTAGCATACGGAAGCCTGGTTGGCTCACCGTCGACTTGTAAGAAGAAGGCGCCGCACAGGTCCTTTGTGCATCCTTACTTTTTTTAAATAATTTATCTCATACGCTGGAGAGAGAGGAGCATCTATCAAGGTTCGAAAACATCGTATATCTGGGGCTGGGTCCTGTGTCGTGTTGCTTCTATTTATGGGCAGGCGTGCGCTTACCATCAGACGAGCGACCTACTACTTTCTTAATTTTTTATAGCACAGGCTGGCAAACGAGCAAGTGGGTCACCTGATGGTAAATCTCCACGGCCCATGTACGCTCATAGTAACAGAACGATCATGGGCGCGTAACCAACCGGTAATTAAAGTATTGGGAAGGCTAAGGGGATTTGGGCCTCCGGACATCTAATTCAACGTACGAAACGCAGCAGCAAGCCGCTACTTTACGTCGGTTTTCTGAGACAGTTGTAACGACTTGGTTGTTCCGCCCCATTCGTGTTGTAGACAAAACTACCCATAATGTCGCTCTACCACTCATTTTGGCTATATAAAAGGAATTCGGGGCTTGGGCCTCCGAATATTTCACAAACCGTACTTTCCGTATATAGTATCGTCGTACCATCTTTGAACCGTACCAAACGCAATCGCAAGTTGCTTTACTTTACGTCAGATTTCTGTGAATAAGCAGTAATAACTCGGTAGACAAAACTATTCAGATATATCATACAGCGTGGCTCTACCACTTTGAATGTTATTTATTCAGTACAATTTTCCATTACAAGTTTAATAATAATTTACCTAATTTATCAATAAACTATTACATATTTTGTACGCGTTTCCGAACGCTGTAAAATCTGCTCTGTCAAAAATTCATCGCAAATTGTCAACCAAGACTTACCAAGTTGTATGATTAGATACAAAAACTGTATAATTGCGTGGCTAATTGTATGCTAGAATCTTATACATTATTTGATCAATTGGATTTACTGGGTGGACACTGTGGTATGACAGGTCATCTGGGTTGGTACCATGAGAGTAATAGTGTTCTGTGTTTGGTATCACCACTTTGTCTATTTCTGCTGCCAAGCAGTAGTGTGTAAACATGATTGCGTTTCAGTTTGAAGGACATTGAAGCCAGTGAAATTACCGGGCAATAAGAGATTTAAATCATAATTATGTCTCGGAGTGACGCACGTCGTCCAATGCCATGTAGTGCTTTGGAATTCAAGGTTCACTGTGGTGTTCTGTTTATGGGTAGGCATGGCGTTTACCATCAGTCGAACAACCTGCTTGTTTCGTAATAAAAAAAAATCTAAAGCACATTTATCTTAAAATCAAAAAACTCATTCAATATGTTACAAACTTTGATTATAAACCTAATGTGAAATATCACCGTTACGTCAGTTTTGTTATGGTTTTGTGTATTTTGGAATGGGACTTGGCACTTAGTTGAATAAATTGAAAAAAATATTGGCAAACCTATTATGTACAGCTGTCACTTGTCACTGTTAAGCGTCAGTGTCAAAATCAACACGATCCTGGGTTGGGGTGATATCACTGGTCCGTAAAAAATGGTGAATCAATCATCTCAAATAATAACACAAAGTATGTAAAAATGGCAGACAAGATCCGCCAGATAGTTCAGCGTGTGAGGGACAAAGTGAGCACCGTAAGCGTGCCTCAAATAAACGCAGCTAGCAGAGAAAGAGTGGACCAGCTTTTGACTAAATATGTCCCTGCAGCGAGGGTTAGTGAAGTCGCGGAGAAGTTCAAATACGAAGCCATTTCTACGAAAGTCAAGGATTTAGTCAACAAATACGAGAAATTCACCGGCGTTGAGGAAATTATGGCTATACAAAACACAGTCATAGATGCACAGGTTTGTATCATAATTTTATGGTCAGACCAAGGTCAAAACTTCATACATCTTCGATTAGGATGGCACTTTGATTCCATGTCACTTCCAAGGCGAAATGCAAGACGCATTTTTATTGCGTCAGATCTATGTTATTTATGTGTGTAATGACTTGCTAAAAATATTATATAGTATAAAAATAAAATTAATTATACATCATTGAATTCGTCAATAACTGCATTATAATTGACAAAGTTATGGATGAGAATCGCAACAGACAGGGAGAACAAAAAAGGACATGCTATGAATAGGCCTGCTGTGGAAAATAGTTATAGTAAAACATACTCTTTTTGATTAATAAAGACTTTGAAATTGAAAAAATCACTTCCATGCTAGAAAAATCTTAAACTTGATAGCCTCAGCGTTGCAGTGGCCGAATAGTCAGCTGCAAAGCGAGAGGCTGTGGGTTCGATTTCGATACTGTGACAAATGTTTGTGTGATTCACAAATATTTGATTTGGGTCTGGGTGTTGTGGGACCGCAAGTTCCTCGTAGTTCCTTATATGCACTATACAGATTAACCTAGTGTGGGGTCAGGACTATGTGTGTGTGACAGTTGAGTGTATTTGTTTATTTAACTTATACGGGCAGTAGACAACAGATTTCATTCAAACCTTGCACATCTCTACTTTTGTAAATATAAGACAATTCATAAATTCCAGGAAAGGTTCATGACAGCACAAGACCAGCGACGAGATGTGGGCAGGCAGCTGGCCAACATTGAGGCGAGACTTAAAGAACTCCATGCGGAAATGCAGAACACTATGAAAGGGGATGAGAAGTACTTGCATCTGTGTACGGAGGAACATAAGGTATATTCAATATTCTTCCATTTAACCTTCCCACAGTGGGGTCGGCTCATCATGTTTTTTAACACATGTTACAGAAAGATTTGGCTTGTAGTTTTTAAGACTAACCACCTGCCTGGTCTCAACACCCCTGGAGACAAAGTACCCAGACCCGTAACTATTATGTTTTTGTTTTTATAGCATAGGCTAGCAAACATGCAAGTGGGGCACCTGATGTGTGATCTCCACCGTCCATGTACCCCACAATACAAAAAAAAATATGGGTGCATTGCCAACCTTAAAGCAAAGGGATAATTAAGGGATTGGGAAGGGGAGGGGAAATTGGGTCTCCAGATATCTCACTCACCATACGAAACGCAGCAGCAAGCTGCTACTTTACGTCAGTTTTCTGTGAGACAGTGGCAACGACCCGGACAAGCCGGCCCATTCATGCTGTAGACAATCGTTTCTACAGTGTGGCTCTACCACAGTGTTTCACACAAACATTTGTCTCTGTGCGGAAATCGAACCTGCAACCTCTCGCTTCACGGCTGGCCACTCGCCCAGTGTGCTACAGCATCCCATCAAAATGAAAATTGCCAATGAAGCACCCATACAAAGAATGTGTGCATTTTGCATGCCAAATATCTTATCGTTATCAGCTACTATTGTTTTATTACTAGACATATCTTATCAGTGTGAGAAAACAATACTATATTTTGTGAAAGTTGCTAAGGAGATAAAATTTTACATCAATTGTAATCATAGGTTGCTTATGATTCCTTTATTTCTTTTTGTCTGGATGGCTTTATCCCGTCTTAATGCTAAGGATTTGACAATATTTGACCTGGATGGACTTTTGGACTGCCTCGGTGGCGCAGTTGTAATGCGTACGCGTTACGATTAAGGCTAACGCGGGTTCGATCCCCGGGTCGAGTAAAGTGGTATTGGGTTTTTCTAATACGAAATGCTCAGTATTCGCCCGGAGTCTGGAATTGTGCCGGCTATGGCGATAGGCTCGCCCCCTATCACATCGTGGGAAGGAGATACGTTCGGCGAAATGTGGGTGTACTGGTTACACCTCTGTCTACCGCTTCGGGGATTACAGGCGTGAGAGCGTATGTATTAGCATTATATGGGGCGACTCGTCATCTGACCCCTACAACCCGCAACGGGAACCAAGTTTCGCCATTGCCTCGTCCGTTAATCAGCAGAGTGTACCACGTGCAGGTGAGGTTGGCTTTGGGGCTAAGATGACCCTGCGGGTTAAGGGGGTCAGATGGCAGATTACTCCATACAATACCAAATCCACCATCAAATTAAATCGGGAAGGCGGACATGCAAGGCGGCAATGTAACATTAACTTTTCGAGACGAACTACACCTCAGTCTCTCCCGTGACCACGAAGGCTGAAAAGCTTTCGAAACGTCGGTACTAAAATAAAAATTACTAGGGGCTTGGCCCATGTTTTTCCACCAAACATAAAATAAAAAAAACTTTAAGTCCCACGAATATGAGACATATCTTACTTTCTTCCCCACATTATTCTGCATCGATTGGTATCTGTCTCAAACCCATGCCCCCAGCGGTTTCGGAGGAGATAGCGTGACACGCTTCTGGCAACTTTTTTTTAGAATAGAGAGAAACCGCGATAAAATCCGTAAAAACTAGTTTTATTTCAATCGGGAAAGCGGACGTTGACGTTAGGCCAGGATAGCGTCAGTTAGAAAGATTGCCATTTAAACATATAATGAAAATCAATATATGACTTTTAGCTAATAATTCAAGAGCGAGCCCTCCGTACATTATTCGCTGACGCCGAGCGCGAAGAACGAGAGCTCTTCGCCACGATGTCAGCTGCCGTGAAGCTAGGTCATGAAAGAGAGAGGGCTCATGCCGAGAGAAACAAGTATTGGTACATAGTTGCTTCTATATTTGGTAAGTGAATACTTTAAAATTGCTACCATAGTGGGAGGAAATTCAAAAAACTAATGATCACAATCATGATGCCTCGGTGGCGCAGTTGTAATGCGTACGCGTTGCGATTGAGGCTAACGCTGAGGTCTCGGGTTCGATCCCCGGGTCGGGTGGGGTGGTATTGGGTTTTTCTATTACGAAATGCTCAGTATCAGCCCGGAGTCTGGGATTTGTGCCCGGTATGGCGATAGGCTCACCCCCTATCACATCGTGGGACGGAGATACGCTCGACGAAATGTGGGTGTACTGGTTACACATCTGCCTACCACTTCGCGGAATACAGGCGTAAGTGCGTATGTAATGATCATATAATCATAACGTTTAACAAAACTTAGAAACCGACTTCAAGCAATAGCATGTCAATTCCAATACAATAATAATAATAATAATAATAATACACCCAACAGTCACACACATAGTCCTGACCCCACACTAGGTAAACCTGTGTCGTGGGTATCAGGAACTATGAGGGGCTTGCGGTCCCACAACACCCAGACCCGAGACCAATATTTGTGGTTCACACAAACATTTGTCTCGGTGTGGGAATCGAACCCACGGCCTCTCGCTTCGCAGCCGACTACTCGCCCGCTGCGCCACGGAGCTGTCAAATCAATAATACAATCGCGACGAGTGTACTGTTGTCCGTTGAGGAGTTTTATTTTTTCTCCGTACTCCGTCATCAGATCTTAACCAAATTTATATGGGACCACATCGCAGCTAAACTCTTTCGAGTGAAATTTTTTCCAACAAATTCGGTCCACTATTGGCGGAAAAATGGAACATCAAAAAAACCGCGCCGAATTGAGAACCTCCTTTTTTGAAGTCTGTTAAAAATCGGGGGCTATAGTCTGATGTTGCAGTTACATATACGTCATCCCCATCCAAAATTTAATTACACAACTGGGTATTTTTTATATCTGGTGACAAGTGATAGCCAAGCTGTACAATTTTGTCTGTAGCATGAATGGGCCGGTTCGACCGGGTTAGTCTCGAAAAAAATCGATGTGAATTAACAGCTTGCTTGTTACCCTTCCCAATCCCATCATGATTAGTCAGGTATTGTGGATGTCTATGAGCGATGGCGAGCACTTACCATCAGGTGACCCGCTTTCTAGTGCTACTGGTGACTAGTTACACCTTCGGGGATTACAGGCGTGCGTATGTATGTATGTATATTCAGAAAAAAATATTGTGTATAATAAATAATAAAATAATGTAATAATGTACCAGTAAATCGATTAATTATAATGTGCTGTCAACAACTTGAACATGTGAAAACCCAATGGGTAGATTTTTTGAGGAGCTTATCACTTTTTTCTAGATTCAAGATCTATTGTATTTATCACCAAAAATCACACAAATAAATATTGATTTGATTTGATTTGCTTGATTGCCGACCTCTGCCATAAAAAAAACCTCAATAATCTGTTTACACACAGGCACAGTGCTCGGCATTGCCGGTTCGACGATCAACAACCATTTAAAAATGGCCGAGTTCAAAGATATGATGGAGCAGCAAATGGCCAGGAGTGCCAGTGTGTTGTACACCATAGCGGGTGGAGGCACTGCCAGTAGGGCAGACATTACAGAGGCGATGAAGACTGAGTTCGCTTATCAGGTAAGTAGTCTGTCTATCTGACGTTCCTTTGAACTAACACATGCAAAAAAATATTATGAATTTATTCTTCTTTTACTTTGCTTTTGCTCGCGGCTCCGGCGCATGAGTGTCTATTTCTAGGGTAAATAATATGCAAAAAAATACATGGTGTTGTTTCGATTTTTTTCAAATGTCCGAATTTCGGCCAGAGACAATTTTATTTGTAATCATTGGTTTCTACGTATTATTTTCTGTTGCATATAAATTGATATAAAGCTTTACATACAACATAGGTACATAGGAACATAGATTAGATAAGTTATAAATATCAACATAAAATATATCGTCAAAAATATCGATATATCAATCATTTGGGAAGTAGTATATTGTTACATGCTGTACAGCCAGTGAGATTAACGAAAGTCTAATAAAACTCCTCCCCTCCCATTGTAAAATTCATATTTTAGAGTTTGGCAACGATTTACGATTTTTCTGATATTCTGGTAGTTCATACTCGTAGGTAATCGTGTGATTAATATGGTAAGTGTTTACCATCAGGTGATTCACTTCAAAATCCTGCTAAAGTCGTAAAAGATTCAAAATTTTGCCTAACCTGAGAATTAACTCAGGACTTATCGGTTCATAGCTCATATTATTGATCAAAGAAACGATTTCAGAGACAAATTAATTATTAACGCTTTTTTTGTTTTGTTTTAGGAACAACTGGCGCAAAATTTGAAGCTTATGCAGGAGAATATAAATCATCTAGTCAACAAACAGGCATCTTTAATTGGTAAGAACTTTCTTATAGATAGTTCGACTCGCTTGTGCACGCCTTACAATGTATGCGTGAGTTTGTAAACATGTTAACTCAGTTTTAATTGAATTTAGTAGCGATTACCAATTTTTTTTACGGTTAACAAAAAAGTTCATCCAAATAAGTCATTTATTGATATTTTTTCTTGTTCATATAAAAAATATCGATATCATAATTGTGATTTCTTAGGTTTACGCTAATATTACACATTGAAATAAAACTAGTTTATACGGTTTTGATCGCGGTTGAATTTTTAAAATTAAATTTATAATTTTAAAATGAAGGTAGGTACGCAATGTAACATTAACTTTTCGAGACGACCTACACCTTGCAGCTTTCGAAACGTTGGGACTAAATAAAAAGTAAACCGCGATAAAATCCGTATAAACTAAGTTTTATTTCAAGATATAATATTTTATGTTATCGGTATTTAAAAAAGGAACGATATCAATTCCGATACAATATAATGTTTTATCGATACTTATTTGCACTATTGATATGCCTAGATACGACACGAGGCATTATTGTGTTATTACTGCGTGTTTGAAACGCTAATTAATTATTATTCGCTATTCAATTCATGCGTGTATTAATTGTTAATTATCACTTGCTTTAACGGTGAAAGAAACATCGTGAGGAAACCTGCATACCTGAGAAGTTCATAACAATTTCGAAGGTATGTGAAGTCTGCCAACCCGCATTAGGCCAGATTGGTGGACTAAGGCCTAACCCCTCTCATTCAGTAGTGGAGGCCCGTGTCCAGCAGTGGGACGTGTATAATACAGGGCTGGTATTATATATAATATCAATTCATATGAAATAGGGTACCTTTAGTTTCTTTTGATTTGTGTTAGTGATGTGTGCATACACATAGTCCTTGTGTCTATACGCGTAGCACCGCGTGCACAAATTAGTTGAGTAATATTTATTTTGTATAACTTGTGCAAAAATACAAAACAATTTTGTAAATTTAATGAAAAAAACGACTAATATTCATATGTTATATTGATGCTGCCATTTTGGATTTTTCATTATAGAAACAGTAGGTAAGTTGAAAAGAAAATATTAAATATGAGCAACAACAGTTGTTAGCGGTGCGTGCCAAAAAAAACATTGTGTTTTTGTAAAGATAAAGAACAAGACAATATCATAATTACATTAATGATTATTAAGACTTGATCAATCGACTGCCTCGGTGGCGCAGTTGTAATGCGTACGCGTTACAATTGAGGCTAACTCTGAGGTCTCGGGTTCGATCCCCAGGTCGGGTAAAGTGGTATTGGGTTTTTCTATTTCGAAATTCTCAGTATCAGCCCGGAGTCTGGAATTTGTGCCCGGTATGGCGATAGGTTCGCCCCCTATCACATCGTGGGACGGTGATACGCTCGGCGAAATGTGGGTGTACTAGTTACACCTCTGCCTACCCCTTCGGGGATTACAGGCGTGAGTGCGTATGTATGTATATATGTAATTATGTGTGTGGTGGTTGTGGGAGGGTATCTGATACCATACCATACAGATGGTGAGAAACCAGTCATAGTGGCTCGTTCAGGCGAGTCACGTTCAGAGTTCAGCCAGTGTATATCTAGTAATTATTATTTTGTGAGTGGTAGAGCCACGCTGTAGACACTTTTGTCTACAGCACGAATGGGCCGGTTCGTCCGGGTCGTTACCACCGTCTCACAGAAAACCGACGTAAAGTAGCAGCTTGCTGCTGCGTTTCGTACGGTGAGTAAGATATCCGGAGGGCCAAATCCCCCCTCCCTACATGGGTGGTCGAGATCACTTACCATCAGGTGACCCACTTACCCGGCCTATGCTATAAAAAAAAAGGAAAATCGCAAAGAATATGTAATTTTTCAGAACACCTCCATCATCAAGAGGAATCAACCGAAAAACAAATAAGGGACCTCAAGAGATTAGTGGTCGCCGCTTCACAGAACAGCGCCAAGTCTGACGCGGAACTGGCCAAAGCGCTGTCCGTGGTCCATCAGGACCTCGACGAGGCAGACCGGGACCGGGACCGGGATATCGCCACACAACATCTCGCCCCCAACCAGATATTGACCGGAATAGGGATGGTTATATGTGTCGCTATTATTGTTAGCAATATGCTCGGCAGGGTCAGTTGATTTGGTTCGCCGGAAGTTCCTGTGTGTGTTTTTTTGTGAATTATTAATTTATTACAGTTTTTTTAGGTCCGTATTATAGCAATACTCAAGTGAGCTCTTTGGTGAGTGTCGATTTGTGTACACGTGATTGGTCTATTTTTGGCGCCAACAAGAAACTTATTTTTTCCTCAGATTAATCATTTTGGACATCCATGGTGATTTTTTGCAGAAAATAATTTTTATCCATATTTAATCGATGGATCAAGATGCAATTTACAAAGAAAAAAATTGCATTTCGCGGACTATTGCTGATCGTTCATCTTAATGGCCATGACATCTTATTATTTGGAGTGTATCACAGATTTTTTATAAAATACTACTCGCGGCTCCGCCCGCATGAACGGCCTTTTCCGGGACAAAAAGTACCCTATGTTCCTCATTGATAATGTAGCTTTCTAACGTCAAAAGAATTTTTGAAATCGGTCCTGTAGTTTCTAAGTTTATTTGTTACATACAAAAATACAAATCTTTCTTTTTTATAATGTAGATTCTTCTAATTAGTGTTTATTTTTATACTTTTGTACAATTTTCTTCACAATTTTTTGTCACAAACACAAAAAACACATCATAGGAACTTCCAAAAAAAGTTTTGTTTACGAATAAAGTGACGTCCGCCGTACAATAATCATAAACAGATTGATAAGCATAATTTGGCAAAGCAAGACGGTGTTTTTGGGTTAGCGTCATGGACAGAAACCAACGAATTTGCAAGTGGGCCACCTAAGTTATCTCTACCACAAACACTCTAAATAATAAATACACCCAACAGTCACACACATAGTCCTGACCCCACACTTTATTAACCTGTATCGTGGATATCAGGAACTACGACGGAGTTGCGAACCCACAACACCCAGACCCGAGACAAATATTTGTGTCTATTATCGATTTAAATTTGCACTCATATTCGGTAAAAGTAACGATATTATTTATGAATAACTCCACTATACATTATATAGAATCTTTTCTATTATTTATTAAGAAATGGGCATATATTTATAGTTTATGTTGCATTTGTAAATGATTCCAATATGAAACAGTGTTAAATATATGTTGTTGCAAATACTTGTGTGTTTTATTATATATGGAATAAATACTACTATGTCAATTGATAGCTTAGGAATACACCCGTAACCAAACACGTAGCCAAATCATGAGCACCGAACGCTTCCGTTCATAACTTTATCGCAGTCAGTCAAACACGAAAAGTGTAGCACTCTACAATTTGACATATTTTAAATAGGTAATATATCAATGATTTTAGACTATATTGTATCATCTACTTACATGTATGTCTATGCAGGAAATAAGATGTATCGTATTTTATAAGCTTAGGAGGTTAATATAGCAAGTAGATGGTAACGAAATTCAAATTTACCGCCACACATTTTATGACCACACTGGGTCACACGATACAGCGCGCTGCGGGCTGCGGCTACAAGTATAGAAATCATCGAATACATTAGTACACCCATGCAGCAAATGTTATCACTTGTGCTCCCCTCGCTCTATGATTTGTTAAACTGATATTATGACTAACTAGGGCTAAGTGTAACTGTATCCGAACGGTAAATCAAAATGTCATATGGCGAAAAGACTAGTATCAGTTATCACAGAATTATTGTTAAAAAGTTGCAATCTCTTATCTATGATTAATATCTATCAAAATATTTTCTACTGTTGTGCGACGTAAAAAACGTTTAACAATCCAATTACAGCTTCTTTTGTTGACATATAAATAGAATAATCAGCCTATTTTGAGTGTTGTATAATCATGCAGGAGGGTAAGTGCATATTTACACAATAATAAATACTAAAACTTTATTTCGCGCGTAAACGAATGCTAATCAATTTGCCGTAATGAAGTATAGGTTTTGCCCGCGGCGTCACTCGTTTGGATCATACGATAAACGAGATACACAGTGACAGATCTCGTAAAAACTTATCCCCAATATTAGCATAATACGAATAAGACGAAAAAGTCCATCGCAATAAGTTTCGCGAGGTTTCTTCGAGTGATTTCTGCGTGCTTCGTAAGTATAGAAATTGGCAAAAAATACATTTCATTAATAATAAAACCGGTGAAACATTAGACAACAGCAGCCCCTTACATGTAAATCCATTTGTAATTATATTTTTACACGTTTTTACTGACTTGATCAGTTCATAATGCATTTATTTCTTGTATGTCATGACAAATGCTTACGTGATGTTGATTCGGCATTCTTAGTTTGACGTATTGTTTTCTTTGGAATATTGTAGGTAGAAGTATAATATTGTAAGTAAATTGTGTAAAATATGAGATGTCAAGAACATTTACTTACATTTACTAAATGTTATTTTGAAAAATAAATTGGAATTACTGTGCAGAAAGTTATTAGTTATTTAATATGTTCAGTCACCTTTGCCATATCTATTTATGCTTAGTATTTACGTACATACCTACTAATATTAAATATAATAGTCATTAGTCTGCTGACTTGCATTCATCCAGTGTGGTGAAAAGAAAATAGAAAAGAGCCTACTCTTTCCTCAAAAGCCAGCACAGCACTGTCAATTCCTCTGGTATTGACGGTTTCCATGGATGGTTTCGATCACCATCAGGTGACCCGCTTGCTCTGTTGCCCCCTCATCCATAAAAAAAATGGTGGACTAAGGCCTAGCCAGTCATTATTGTTATTTATAAGAATAATATTTTATATTGTTAACACTTACATTACATTCCTTTTTTTATTAGCTTGCGTGACGAAACGAGGAGGTCGCTCGCCTGATGGTAAGCATCACACCTTCCCATTAACAGAAGCAATGTTACACAGAATATTGAATCAAAGCACTGCATGGCATTGAACTGCACTAGCCACCCGGAGACATAAGATGTTCAAGTCTCATAATGCCCAGTAATTTCATAGGCTTCAATGTCCTTCAATCCGGAACAACAGTGCCTACACACTGCTGCTTGGCGGCAGAAGTAGACAAAGCGGTGGTACCAACCCAGACGGCCTCTCGCATACGAGGGACATACCACATTGTAAATCATGTACTTTTATCCTCTGTAGATCTAGAAGTGACCGGCATATCACGGAGCGGTCGTGTACGCAAGAAAAGCTCCAAACTGATGGACTTCGAGTCTCCGGACGACATAGAGACGCGGTTCCGTCGCCAGACGCCCGTGAAGACGTACAGCACGTTTCGCAATGAGGAGCCGTGCCAGCCGTATCAGGAGCCCCCTCCGCAGCGGATGGAGGAGGCTGGGACTGCATCTGGGAGTGAATCTGATTATTACGAGAACACTGCTGAAAACGCCGATAGGTAGGTTTTTTAACAGACTTCAAAGAAGAAGGAAGTTCTCTATTCAGCGCGTTTTTTTTTTGATTAATTTTTTTGTTTGTTTTTATGTATGCACATCGATTTCTCCGCCAATTGTGGACCAATTTTGTTGGTAAAAATTTCACTCGATTGAGTTTAGCTGCGATGTGGTCCCGTATAAATTTAGTTAAGTTCTAATGACCGAGTACGGAGAAAAAAAATAAAACTCCTCAACGGACAACAGTACACTCGTCGCGATTTTGTTATTGTATTAGAATTTACATGCTATTGCTTGAAGTCGGTTTCTAAGTTTTGTTAAACGTTATATTATTATCTAGATAGTGGACATATTGGATTATGGAAAGAACCCTGAATTGACAGCCTCCGTGAGGTTTGAACCCAAGACCTCAAGGTGGCGACTGCCTCGGTGGCGCAGTTGTAATGCGTACGCGTTACGATTGAGTCCAACACTGAGGTCTCAGGTTCGATCCCCGGGTCGGGTGAAATGGTATTGGGTTTTTCTATTATGAAATGCTGAGTATCAGCCCGGAGTCTGGAATTTGTGCCTGGTATGGCGATAGGCTCGCCTCCTATCACATAAGGGACGGAGATACGCTCGGCGAAAGGTGGGTGTACTGGTTACACCTCTGCCTACCCCTTCGGGGATTACAGGCGTGAGAGCGTATGAGTACCTCAAGGTTTCTCCCAGGTAGGCTGCTGCTAGACCAAATAGGCAATATGTTAAACTGTCAATACAATTCTTTTTAGCATGGAATCAGACAGCTCTGCTTCTGACGAAGGTACCGCACGTACTCCCGCCAACTCTTTGTATATGATGGAGAAGAGCACCAAGAAGAAACTTATAGTCAAAGATGGAAGAGTTGTGGGCAGGGCTAAAGCACAGAGGAAGGATAAAGGTAGGTAGACCCACCTTAGGTAGCTCTATTTTTTTTTTATTCCACTAGGGGCTTTGCTCATGTTTTTCCACAAAACATAAAATAAAAAATAAAAAAAGTCAGACGAATACGAGACATATTTTACTTTCTTCCCCACATTATTCTGCATCGATTGGTTTCGGTCTCGACTCCATACCCCCAGCGGTTTCGGAGAAGATAGCGTGACAAGCTTTTGGCAGCGGCGGCGCCAGTTACTTTTTTTAAGAATAGAGAGATAGGCCGGCAAATAGCAAGTGGGTGGGTGCGCGCGTTGCAGACCTTAAAGGAAAGAGATAATTAAAGGATTGGGAAGGTATTAGGGCCTCCGGATATCTCTCACCGTACGAAACAGCAGAGGGGCTAGCACGGAAAACTATCGAAATCGTAATGTAAAGGTATCGAGGGCTCGATAGATAATTCCTTAAATATCATTGGTCTATATTCCATATATATTAGTTTCTTTTACGTACGATAGAGGCGCTGTACTAAAATCTCATAGAAATTGTTGTTGATGACAGCTCGAATAACTTTTCGCAAGTTTCCGTGCTAGCCCCTCTGTAAGCTGCTACTTTACGCTGGTTTTCTGTGAGACAGTGGTGATGACCCGGACGAGCCGGCCCATACATGTGAACAAAACGGTCTACAGTGTGGCTTTACCACACAAAAAGGTAGATCTGCTGGATACTATGTCAGAGGGATGCGAGAAATCGAGCCGATCCGAAGCTAATGTGGAAGTGCCACACAAACTGGGATTAAGGCCGCTATTCCACTATCATATAAAAACGATCCTACTTCTATAGCTCATAGATATATGAGAAATGTATGACAGTGTAATAGCAACATAAACTTCGTATTTTCTATGAAAATCTATGGTCCTATTTCACAAGACTTACGAATCATATATGACGTCATATATCTATGATGCAAATATGATAGTTCCACTAAAGTGAATATGTTATATTATTATTATTATTAATGATACTTTTATTTGGAATAATGTGGTTACATAGGGATGTTAGCATATATCCGGTAAGTAGAATCGCACACTGTCATTCTTGACGTGCAAATATTAATATTATTAAAATAATAAAAAAAAACTAAAAACACGCTTTTATAGAAAATCCAACTAAAAAAATAAAATAAAAAAGGTTTAAAATACTTTATGGTAAAAAAGCGTGGTGTCCATGGTGTCAACAGTTAGAAATTATTTACACATTTTTTACAATAAATATAAATACAATGAATATTTAAAATTATTATTTATATTTACATTTTTTAATTGGATTTTCTATAAAAGCGTGTTTTTTAACTATTACGTATATATTTTGAATGATTTTCAATAAAATTGAAATTAATTATGTAATTAAAATTAAATAAATTTTTTGAATTGTCATTGGCCAAGTATGCCAAATTTTAAGAACACATTTAATTCAAATTCTTTTATTTCGTCTAGTTTGAAATGATTGTATATTTTTATGCCCATACAATGAGCAATTTTCATAAAAATATTGCGCCTTTGTAATGGTATGTACAATCTATTTTTTAGTCTTGCACTCAGAGCTGATCACCCGTCTGTGCAATTCACAGACATCCTCACTTTGAATACAATACAATACAATACAAAGTACATTTGGTAAATGCCTCTGGTCCATATAGACTCGAAATATTTAATAATTCTGGATGTGTCGATACTAAAAATATTGTTACTCATGTAAAATTAAAAGACAAATAAATGCCCAGTGTATTTTGACGATGCTATGTATGTTATGTATATATACATTAGTTGATATGATTTCTATATCATAAGTTTTTTTATTATGTACTGACTTGTCATAAGCCGTATAATGGATAGCCGCTCTGATCCACAATAATCTTTCGTTTAAGGTAAAACACGTATCACAGCGTACATGATGTGGGCCAAAGAAGCACGTAACGAGTTACTCCGGAAACATCCAGACATGGATTTCTCGGCCATTTCCAAACGCCTCGGAGAGATGTGGTCCAATGTAAGTATACTAATCTATTTTTAGATTATGGCCCCATCGATTTTCAATGATTTCGCCAATGTCAAGTATTATATATTATATAATAGCAATATCTAAAAATAAAGATTAAAACGTAGACATCTTTAAAAAAGGATCTCAATAGGGTAGTTGACTAGATTTTTTTAATTAATAAATTACGTTACTCAAAATCTATTGTAGAAAGAATTTTATAAATCTGATCAAAAATAAATAAGTTAGAAGCCATTCAAATCCTGTAGAAGGGGGTAATTGTCAAATGACAGACGACGCAAACTTTGACGTCACTGTGTAAAATGTTCATTATGGTGCATGCGTGCAAGCGAGATAGTGAGATATCCCTACTACGCACCCACTTTTCCTCATACCAACATTTAAAGTCATAACTGCGGGCACATTTCTGAACCAATTTTGACTGTGTTTTAATAAAAGGGTTTCTTTTGCGTATCATTTTCTGTTGCTTATAAAATAATGTATAAAATTCAATATAGGAAACTACCCTATTGTTAGTAGACAGCTCAGTCATTCCCAATGTAAGTAACATTAATGGCTCGGGAGAACCTGATACATATTTGAAAGAAAGAAGACATTTTGACAGCACTAGTGGCGTAGTGGGAGAGTAGTCGGCTGTGAAGCGAGAGGCCGTGGGTTCGATTCCCGCACCCAGATAAATTTTTTGTGTGATCCGCAAATATATGTTTCGGGTCTAGGTGTTTTTTCCCCAGAGCGGTCGACGTCAGGTAGTAGGCGGCCGGTCGTAAAAATTAAGAGTCAAATCTTTCTGTAACGTGTCTTAAAAAGCATGTTGCGCTGACCCCACTATGATTGGGATAAGTGCAGGTAGAAAGAAAGAATGTAGCTGTCTCGGTGGCGCAGTTAAAATGTGTACGTGGTACGACTGCTGTGCTGAGGTCTTGGGTTCGATCCCCGGAGTTTTCTATCACGACATACTCAGTATAAGCTTGGAGTCTGGAATTGTGCCCGGTATGGCAATAGGCTCGCCCCCTATCACATCATGGGACGGAGATACGCTCGGCGAAATGTGGGTGTACTGTTTACACCTCTGCCTACCCCTTCGGGGATTCACAGCCATGAATGCGTATTTGCGAATTTAGCAAAATATAAATTGAAATTGAACAACCTTGTCTAACTACATGCCTATGGTTCATATCGACCCATAAAAAAAGAAGAAATAATAACAATACTTAACGATTCTGGACTATTCCATAGTAAAAATATTGTAAAATTTATAGTTGCTCCGTGTACTTTGATTATACATTAGTTGATATGATTTCTATACATAAGTTTGTTTATTTTGTACTGACTTGTCATAAGCGCTATTTTAATTACCTACATGATTAATAAACTATGCGGGCGAGTAGACGGCTGCGAAGCGAGAGGCCGTGGGTTCGATTCCCACACCGGGACAAATGTTTGTGTGAACCACAAATATTGGTCTCGGGTCTGGGTGTTGTGGGTTGGCAAGTCCCTCGTAGTTCCTGATACCCGCGATACAGGTTAACCTAGTGTGGGATCAGGACTATGTGTGTGACTGTTGGGTGTATTTATTTATTATTCATTTCATTTCATGCAATTAATGTCTTAATAAATAATATATTTTGAAGGTGAATTACAATGAGCGGTATTTATGGAAACGCAAAGCCAAGAGGTTCGCCATGCAGAAGGAGCAAAGCAACCAGACAACCACCAAGATCATATCTAACCCGAGTAAGTTGTTGTAACAAACTAATGGCCGTTCCCTATATTCTATCTATCGACAGATTTGCTTACTGTCAATAGTGTTTTGACATATCTTCCATACAAAATGTGTTACAATTTTACTGCCGGTAGGCAAATCTGTCGATAGACATCCGGAGGCCCAAATTCCCTTCCTCTTCCCAATCCCTAACTTATCCCTTTCCATTAAGGTCGGCAACGCGCCCATGATTATTTTAGTATTGTGTGCGTACATGGGCGGTGGAGATCACTTATCATCAGGTGACCCACTTGCTCGTTTGCCGGCTTATACTATAAAAATAAATAAAAAAAAGACAATATTGGGAACGGGCATAAAATGTAACTTAACGACGAACGTTATATTTGTGAGTGGTGGAGCCACGCTGTGGGCAGTTTTGTCTACAGCATGAATGGGCCGGCTCGTCCGGGTCGTTACCACTGTCTCACAGAATACCGCCACAAAGTAGCAGCTTGCTGCTGTGTTTCGTACGATGAGTGAGATATCCGGAGGCCCAAATCACCCTTCCCCTTCCCAATCCTTTACTTATCCCTTTTCTTTAAAGTCGGCAACGCGCCGATGGTTATTTTGGCATTTGCGTACATGGGTGGTGGAGATCACTTACCATTAGGGGACCCCACATGCTAGTTTGCCGGCCTATACCTAATATATATAAAAAATCGGTTTTCTATGAGACAGTGGTAACAATCCAGTCGAGACCGCCCATTTATGCTGTACACAAGAATGTCTACAGCGTGTCTCTACCGTTTAAAATTTATGCTCAATATGGCGTCAAGCTCGCCATCTATCACATCATGGGACGGAAATAAGCTCTACGAGTGTTGTTGTATAGTTGTACCTCTGCATACAGATACAAGTGTAATGTTACAATATGAGATTTGATTCCAGTAATCCGTCCCACACACCCCGGTCCCGGTCGTCCGCCGTCGATCCGAGCTCCTGCCAAGCAACAACCCGCGCCGCCACCACCGCAGCAGCAACACTCGCAAGCGCTCGTGGTAAGTACACGGATTATATATTTTTAACATTAATGCCATGAACATGTCTGCCTCGGTGGCGCAGTTGTAATGCGTTACGATTGAGGCTGACGCTGAGGTCTCGGGTTCGATCCCGTAAGTGTAAGTAATTAGCATTTATGTTTGCAGCCAGCCTCAAGCAGCACAGCGGGGCAGGCAGGAGTGTATCGTGTGACAGGTTGTGGCGCGGCTGACGTGGCAGCTCACCTGAGACTCTTGGGAGAGAGTCTGGCCATCATCGGGGCCAGGCTCAAGGAACATGAGGTACTATTAACATGTTACATAATTCTATCCCCATCATTCCATTTCATCTGCCACACTTCTTCATCTTCAGTCACTCCATTCTTCATCTTCAGTCATTCATATTCGTGAAATAGCCTCCATGGTGCAGTGCACATTAGTTTTTACGACCGGCCGCCTGCCTGACGTCAACCCACCTGGGAAGAAAACACGTTTGTCTCAGTGCGGGAATCGAACCCACGGCCTCACGCTTCGCAACCGGCTACTAGCCCGCTGCGCCACGGAGGCTGGTCTGACAGCTAAAATAACTTGGTTTTGTTTTGTAATGTTATATTTTGATGCGTTCGTCCATAGGGTCAGATCGCAGTGTCAGGTTCGGTGTCAGTGCTACTGGACACATTGTTATGTTCCCTGGGCCCGCTGCTGAGTGTATGCAGAGCTGTGCCGGCCATCGCTCCTCCTGCCAGGCTACTGCAGGATACACTGCACAACATCGCCTACATCATGCCTGGATTATAAACTAACCTGTAGACTGGGACGAGCAGGTCGCTCTGATGGTTACGGTCACGGTTGCCAGTTATCAGAATTTTCTGTATTCAATCATACTAATATGAATGTGAATGTAAGTTTGTTTGTTTGTAACGCTTTCACGCGAAAACTACTTAACCGATCATCATGAAACTTTGTACACATATTCTTGGAGGTATAAGAAGTAACATAGGATACTTTTTATGAAAAAAATATCTAAGTTTGTTTGTAACGCTTTCACGCGAAAACTACTTAACCGATCATCATGAAACTTTGTACACATATTCTTGGAGGTATAAGAAGTATCATAGGATACTTTTTATGAAAAAAATATCTAAGTTTGTTTGTTACGCTTTCACGCGAAAACTACTTAACCGATCATCATGAAACTTTGTACACATATTCTTGGAGTCAAGTATAAGAAGTAATATAGGATACTTTTTATGAAAAAGAAAAAAAATGTTACGCTTTCACGCCTAAATCACAACCGATTTTGATGTAGAGATAGATGAGACCCTGGAGACGGTTATAGGCTACGTTTTATTTCGGAAAAGTCTATTTACGCGGGCGGAGCCGCGAGCAAAAGCTAGTACTATTATAAATGTGTAAGTTTGTATGTTTGTTAGTCAATCAAGCCTTAACAACTGAACGGTTTTGGATGAAATTTGACACAGGTAGATCATGACCGGAATTAGGACATAAGAATTCACGCGGGCAAAGCCGCGAGCAACAGGTAGTACATAATAATACTAGCCCTAGATTGTAGTACGTAGTGTATGACATGTTTTGTGTAATGTGTTTTTGTATGTATGTATGCTGAATAAGTTTCTTCTATATTTTTTATGTATTATACAATACGTAACAAAAACACCTTTAAAGACAAACCGTTACTAAACGAAATTTTTCAAGAATTGCGTTACTAATGCCATTTTTTCATAATTACGTAAATTATACGATAAATTTTACACTTTCATAAAAACACCACTTTCACAGGTAGATGGCGCTAATTTTGACCGTTACAAAACTAAATAAGATTTGCTGGCTAAATGCAATATCGTGTTTATACTAGTTGTTTAATTTTATATTTTCGTTTAGTAACGGTATGTCTTTAAAGGTGCGACTTATTAAACTGCGTTATCAGAGATATTCATATGTAAGGAAATATCTCAATTGAGAAAACTTGACCATATAATATTACTTAGTAGTGGGGCAATCGTAATGCCTATGCATTACGATATTAAAATGATGAATATAAATGAGTAATAAAACAAACTTAACAAATATGTGTGCGACTGTACTTGTGCGTGCGCATGCGCGTGCGTGTGCGTGTGCGTGCGTGTATAATATTGTAAATAGCTGCATATGTATTCCCCTCTCAATGTTAAAATGTTAAACTGCATGCAGGAGCGCTATAACCATCTGATACAGGCATTACACTTCGTCGACGAGGACAGCGAATCCGACCACCGGTGACCCTGCTGCAAGCGTGGACCGAATATACAAATTGAGGCCTATTGTAGACCACCTCAACGCCAAGTTTCAGGCCAGTTACGTTCCTGAAAAGGACATTTGCATAGACGAAAGTCTAACCCTTTGGAAGGGCAGGCTGAATATCAAGCAGTATATTCGGTCCAAAGCTGCAAGATTTGGTATCAAGACCTTCGAGCTGTGTGAAAGTGCCACAGGCTACCTTTGGCCTTTTGTTGTTTACACGGGTAAGCAACACAGTACTGACCTCGCTTCAAACCGGGGTTCTTTGACCAGCACTGTAGTAGTAAAAACACTCATCAATCCTTTACTGAACAAAGGACACCGGTTGTTTATGGACAACTGGTTTAATTCACCATCATTGGCACGCTTTCTGAAGCGTAATGGTACCGACTGTGTTGGTACCCTACGTCCTTCACGAAAAGACGTGCCATATAAAGTGGCTAAAGCTCCGCTCGAGCAAGGCCAGCTTGTTGGCAGGCATTCGGGGGATGTTTGTGTGTTGGCTTGGCAAGACAAAAAGCGCATTACGTTGGTGTCCACCTGCCACAACTCACATATCGCTTTGGCCAACGTACAAACCAAACCAACCTCTCGCCGTCCACTAGCCTTCAAACCTCAAGTAGTCTTATGGCCGTTCCCTATATTCTGTCTGTCTTTAGTTTTGCTAAACCGGCGATAGAAAATTTTATCTATTTTCCGTTTTACCGTCCCAATAAACTTACTAATGATAGGTAATCCTATTCTTCATTGCTGTCTACTGATGAGAGGACTGATAGCTGACTACAGATATACAACACTATGAAAATGACAGTTCAAGCGTCCCAATATTTTTTATGTGCTATCTGTCGATAAAGTTAATTAGGTTTTTCTTTATCGGTAGATTTTGACCGATAAACAGATATCCTCGGCTGTAAAAAAACGAAATAAATTACGCATTTTGAAGAAATAGCCATGAGTATATAAGGCTTACATGGCACTTGCACTGCAATACAAAAAACTAAATAAATTATGTAAAAATCTAAAAGAAAATATAAAAAAATCTAAAATTCCCATAAATAAAAATAATGCACCGTTTTGATAATTAAATTAAGTGCAAGAGACATATAAATATTTGTTAATGCGAACAAAATAATTCCCCACTTCAGTAAAATCCCCCAAATTCGCTTGGGATTTTTGTTCAAAGGACTTAGTATTCAGAGCCGTAATGTATTGACAGTAAAACGTTTCGTTATTACATTGTGTTTTGCAACATAATAAGTATTTCTCGTTATTATTATTTCATTTACAGTGGTAAAAAATAAGAATTATAGATAAATGTTAAATTAAAACTTATATTTCTAATCTAAATCATATCTTCATATTTTCTAACATAAATTAAACAATAGTTCCTCTTTCTCAGCTTGTATGAACATAACGCACAAGAGGGCCCAGATAAACTGCCTATCTATTGCTATCATAGTATCCGACGTGCATATCTAAAAAATAGGGACGATTCCAAGCAGTAGATAGAACAATACGGATGTTTGGCGAAAGCTATCTATCGTGGAATTGAACATTAATATTGGGAACGGCCATTAGACTACAACAGGTCGATGGGTGGGGTGGACCTAAAAGACCATATGCTCGAGGGGTACTTGCTCGAACGGAAGAGATGCCCTAAATGGTATATGAAGCTGTTCAAACGGTAATTGAACGTTTCAATACTCAATGCAAGGATTCTTTTAGAATCCTGCACGAAAGTTCGAGTAGATCATTTAGCTTTTAGGTCGCAAATACTTGCGACAATAATGGAGAAACACCTCCCTAACTGTCCGCGTATTGATCCCGAGCGGAGCCGCGGACTTGTCTCGTGCACTGGCCCGTCGCGCTCACGTCGAGTGATAAATCGAGAAAGATTGAGGGCAATCGAAAACTGCGGGATAGGTGTCATGTGTGTTTTGTCCAGGGACGCAAAAGTAATACCACTAATTTAAAATGTGAGGCGTGCAACATCCCGCTTTGCCTGGGTTGTTTCCAGCCTTACCATACACCATAATTTTTTATTTAATGAAACAATCATATGAAACATGCATACATTTTTTGCATGTTTCATATAATTGAGTAAAAATGTGCATGTACCTAACATATATGTTTGGCAGTCCGTTACACACTGCCATTTATTTTATATAGTACGATTCCGGCGACGCAGAGGAGCCTGAGGCCCCGCCTTATTCTCCGCTGACGTCGCCGGAGCGCTACTCGTCGCCATCCCCGCGGCGCTCGAGACCCCGGCCTAGATCTCCGCGTGCGCGTGCACGTCGAGGAGCTGCCGCTCGCAGACGCCATGGATGAGGATGCGGTACACCCGAACGTCCTCATTGTGCACGAGGCTGAGCGCGCGCGTCGACGCGCTCGTGGAGCTCGTTCACGCGGGGGTCGTGGGGGTCTTGGGGGCAGTGGGGGTAGTGGGGGTCTGGGGGGTCGTGGGGGTAGTGGGCGTGCACGTGGACGTTCGAATGCTGGCCAAGGCCAGAGGGGACGTCGTTCTCGGTTCCAGTGGTCAGTGGGTGACACCCTCCACGAAATCTGGTTAACCGATGACGACGTCCCCATGGAATTCGTGCAAATGGAGAGGGATGCGAGGAACCGAAAGATGAGGAATGATTCTGTCGATATGAATGAGGATGCCACTGGTGGAAGGAGTCCTTCGCTGCAGGATGCAGACCTCCGGTTTCATTGGTCCCCTATGGACAGTTTTTTAGTTCAAGAGGAGGTGTTTAGGCCTGAGCGAACTGGTTCTGTCGAGGTTCATGAGAATCCGTACGATGCGTTTCGTAAGTTCTGGGACGATCGCATCTTACAGGTCATTGTGACCGAAACTAACCGGAACGCTTCCAAAATTTCATCTCCTACGTTTCAACGTTATTGGCGTCCAACTACCGTGGACGATGTGTTATGCCTGTTCGCTTTTTGGATGATGCTAGGCACCATCAGAATGCCAACTATCAAAAGTTGCTTCTCTCTAAACCCTATGTATAAAACGGAAGTTTTTAGGCGTTTGTTCACCCAGGAGCGCCATAGTTGTAACTCCGATTAATGTTTGTGAATCTTAGAGTTAAGTTAGTCTGTAATTAATGTTTGTGAATCTTAGAGTTAAGTTAGTCTGTAATTAATGTTTGTGAATCTTAGAGTTAAGTTAGTCTGTAATTAATGTTTGTGAATCTTAGAGTTAAGTTAGTCTGTAATTCATATTTGTGAATCTTAGAGTTAAGTTAGTCTTAGAGTTAAGCTAGTCTGTAATTAATGTTTGTGAATCTTAGAGTTAAGTTAGTCTGTAATTAGTCTACACAACGTTCGGACAATAAAAATTAAATTCATTTTAAATATTGTCTTTTTAAAAACGTCCTCGCGGGCTCCCAAAAATTGACTAGATATAGCATATTTTGAATAATATTTTTAAGAAAATGTTTCGGGAGTATACTTATTTCTTATTTTAAATGTTAAATAATAATATATTACATAGTAGAAGTGACGAAAATGTATTTAAAATATAACTTTAAAAAAAAACGGTATAAAGTTGTAAAACCTTCGTTTTAACGATGTATACGTACTATAATGCGTGTGTATTAAATTATATAATATATTTGTTTTTTTATTGATACCATATTTTTCCCTTATTCCTATATGCTCATTTTTGTTAGGAATATATCATGACATGGCTTTTTAAATTAATAGGAGTAGGACACAAAAGAGGCATTAAATTTTTCCCATTTTTTTGCATGTACTATTTCAAATTTTATATCGCGGTAATCTGTTACTAGTCCCATGACGCGGGTTGCTCAGCTTCAAGACGCCTCGCCTCATTTGAAGTGGGACTTTGTCCCGGCTAAGTACAAAGAAAGACTTACAAACTAATTTAAAAATCGTGTCCTATTATACACAAATGTTCTTCCTACGTAGATATACAATTAATGTAATAGCTATTATAAAATTATTTATTCTTCAGTATTATTTTACTTCATACACGGTTTTAATAGATCTTAACCAAATATATATGGGACCACATCACAATTAAACTATCGAAATATTCATTTTCCACCAAAATCTATCGGTGTACATGCATAAACAAGTAAAATAATACGCACCGAATTAAGAAGCTCCTTTTTGAAGCCTGGTAAAAAAAGAAATATCCGTTCTATTGATCCGTCACACATTACACTTCGTAAATACACTTTCACAATAAATTTTACTAATAAGTTATATCCTGATTAAGGCGTAAGTTCCACGCAGCCATAAGATCACAGACTGTCCGTTTTAGCATTGTACGCTGGCTTTTATTGCCTCACCCCACCAACTGTCGCTCCCCACTAACAAGATAAAAACATGTAATCACAACTACCCTCGAGATTGTTACACTCTTACAATTACTACTTACAGTTCGCACTTTTAAAGATAAACCGTTACTATACGAAATTTTTCAAGAATTGTGTTACTAAAGCCATTTTTTCAAAATTACGTAAACTATATGAATTTTACACTTTTAGAGGTAGATGGCGCTAATTTTGACCGTTAAGAAAACTAAATATGATTTGCTATTGTGTTTAATTAACCATTATTAATATTAAAGTATTACTCTCCAATAGCGAGGCCTAGGAACAAAGCCATCGGTGGCCAGGGCCCCATAGTGAGGAATCTCCTCATAATGCGTGCCGTGTCTAATAACACCGCTTCTTTCTAAATTATTTAATTTTATATTTTCGTTTAGTAACGGTTTGTCTTTAAAGGTGCGAGTTACAATCGTAAACTGAAATTTCGCTAAGTGTGCGTGACGTTGCAAGTAAACACACGCAAAAGAAGTGTCCACTAAAATGTTTTATCAATTTAGCGGACGAATTATAAATTATTGATGAATAGAATGTGTTTCATGCATTGATTTATAAGTGAGGATCATAAACATATGGTGAGTAGCTATAAGTATGGTGCTCGAAGTTTGGAGC
Source organism: Mimas tiliae (assembly GCA_905332985.1). Classification (NCBI taxonomy): domain Eukaryota; kingdom Metazoa; phylum Arthropoda; class Insecta; order Lepidoptera; family Sphingidae; genus Mimas; species Mimas tiliae. Next base: position 4,367,275 of record HG995265.1, on the reverse strand, counting down.
CATATATGGCTCTAATTGAACGACTTAACTTGCGTGCATGTATTTAGTTATTCTAAGGTTACATTACATGCTTGTTTTTTATTTTCAAAGGCTTTAATGTATACTACTAGACAAGCTGCGCGGCACATATAAATTGCACCACTAAGTTGCGGTCAATTGACCGTAACTTAATATTACCATCTTGCTTACTCTCAGCTAGAACACCTCTCGCGCTCCCTGTCTGTGAGCTGTCAAACTCCCGCGTTATGTGACGCATTTTTACTTTTAAATAGCCCATCTAGTAGTATACATTACACTCTTTGTTTATCTTATATATAAAACTAGTATTTACCCGCGGCTCCGTCCGCATAAAAGTCTTTTTCTGGGATAAAAGTTGCCTATGTTCTAATTCATGTCTTGATCTACCTGTATGCCAAATTTTACCCAACTCCATTCAGCCGTTAAGGTGTGATTGATCTACAAACATACAAAAATTCAACACCCCCTCCTCTTCCTTTCGCGAGTTGAATTTTACAAATATATGAAACACGTGTCATATTTGAAGTAATATTTGTACTGAATTTCACAGCCGTTTTTTCCAAAAAACCCTTTCTTAGCGGACCCCTTACATTAAACAAACTACCATCTCACCAAATTTCATGATCATAGCTTTATATATTGATTACTGCTCCGCTCCCATGGTTCGTAGCGTGATGATATATAGTTATAAACCATTGTCTCCACAAAACAAATGTACGGTGTGAATATGACCCCAATCGGTCAAGTTGTTCAAAAGTTAAAATAAATACTTTCATACTAAATTCAACCCCCTTTACCCCCTTTTTCAAGAGGAATTGTACAAAAATGTGAATCACATATTTCATTATTTTTGATAAGCAATATTTGTGCATAGTTTCACAGTCGTATTCCGTTCAATAAAAAAGTTTCATACAATATTCAATCCCCCTCTTTACCCCCTTAAAATGTGATTTTCCAAAAATCCTTTCTTAGTACGCCTCACCATTACACAATGTATCATCTAGCCAAATTTCATGACCCCAGCTTCAGTATTTTTTGAGAAATCGTGATTAATTAGTGAGTGAGTGAGTAAGTTCAACCCTTCCCCCCTTTTGCAAGTGGAATTTTCCAAAAATATGAAGCTTATATTTCATTATTTTTAACAAGCAATATTTGTGCTCAATTTCACAGTCGTATTCCCTTCCATAAAAAAGTTGCATACAACGTAAAAACCCCTCTTTTACCCCCTTCAAATCGGAATTTCCAAAAATCCGTTCTTAGCTGACGTCTACATTACACAAACTATCATCTGACCAAATTTCATAATCCCAGCTTCAGTAGTTTTTGAGAAATCGTGATGAATCAGTGAGTCAGTGGTATTTCGCTTTTATATGTATAGATTCTCGGGTCACAATGTTCGTTCCCATACTCCTCCGAAACGGCTGGACCGATTTGTATGAACTTTTGTGTGCATATCGGGTAGGTCTGAGAATCGCCCAACATTTATTTTTCATCCCCCTAAATGTTAAGGGTGGTCCACCCCATAAATATATTTTTTTTATTTTTTAGACAATTTTTTTGTTTTTATTTTTTTATGATACAGCATTAAAAATACATACAACCCTAAATTTTCAACCCTCTAAGATCAACCCCTATTTCTTAATAGTGACATTAATATTTTTGTGCGCGTTTCTCACCGGGACTCGCTTGATGCGCCCACTATGCTAGTTTAATCCTGGAAATAGGCATTCACGCGGGCGGAGCCGCGGGCAACAGCTAGTAATATATAATATATTGTATAGCTAGATGTCGCCACTGAGTCGGCAATCCATGCAAAGCTACGTCACACCCTCCTACGCAGCCCCGGATCTTTGATTTGTTCGAACCGGAGCAGAAACTTGATAGTGGCGTTTGAGATAAATTACTTAAAAAGCTAAAAGAAAATAAAAAAATGATGCACAAAGGGCCTGTGTGGTGCCTTTTTCTTGCAAGTCGACGGTGAGCCAACCAGGCTTTCGTATGCTAGGTGCATTGTGAAGCAAGTTTTTTATTTTAATCATATTATGATTTTGGCGCCCCCTGAAACTGCCGCTCAGGGCGGGTACCCCCAAGATCCGGGCCTACTTCTACGGATATCTTTTGTCCGTCCTGCCACAGCCAAGCCAGCCTGGAGGGGATGAATGACCGGCATCATACCTATAATGTCATGATCGGAACCGACAAGCCAGTTTTTGTTTTATTTTAATAAACATGAAACAGTTACTAAGTAGGCAGCGATGGCTCAGTGGAGAGTGGTACGGACTATCGAGACTTAAGTCGCAGGTTCGAAACCAGCCTTAAGAGCATACACCTCTGACTTTTCTAAGTTATTATTAATTGTTAATTATCGCTTGCGTTAACTGTGAAAGTAACATCGTGAGGAAACCTGCATACATTAGAAGTTCAACATAAGAATTTCGAAGGTATGTGAAGTCTGCCAAGCCGCATTAGGCCAGCGTGGTGCACTAAGGCCTAACCCCTCTCATTGAGTAGAGGAGGCCCGTGCCCAGCAGTGGGACGTGTAGGTATAGGTAATAGAGGGCTAGTAAAAAAAACCAAGTATTTTTTTTCAGGCATGTACACGCAACTTGCTTACAATTTCTTTTCCTTATCCCACTGGCAGTGGGGTCAGTGCAACATGCTTTTTTAACACATGTTACTTGTAGTAACTCGCTGGGGAGAAAACATCCAGACCCGAAACAAATATATGTGGATCACACAAATATTTGTATCCCGTGGCCTCTCGCCGGCTACTCGCCCACGGCGCCACAGGGACGGTCACAATAGAGTTTAATATTAGAATATTTATATCCTACTACTATTATAAATGTGAAATGTGGTAATGAGTTTGTGATTTCGCATGTTTGTTAGTCAATCACACCTTAACAATACGGTTTTGGATGAAATTTGACACACAGGTAGACCATGACCTGGGTTAGGACATAATAATAATAATACTAGCCCTGTATTATATACGTCCCACTGCTGGGCACGGGCCTCCTCTACTGAATGAGAGGGGTTAGGCCTTAGTCCACCACGCTGGACTAATGCGGGTGGCAGACTTCACATACCTTCGAAATTCTTATGAAGAAATTCTCAGGTATGCAGGTTTCCTCTCGATGTTTTCCTTCACCGTTAAAGCAAGTGATAATTAACAATTAATACACACATAACTTAGAAAAGTCAGAGGTGTATGCACTTGGGGCTGGTTACGAACCTGCGACTTTCGTCTCAACAGTCCATACCACTCCCCACTGAGCTATCACTGCTATCATTAGGACATAGCCTACTTTTATCCTGAAGAAGACCATTCACGCAGGCGGACCGCAAACATAAACTAGTTTGAAATAAAACAACACGATATAAAAAAAGGTATATTCACCTATATTTTATAAGCACACAGTATCCAAAAGAACCAATTCATACAAACAAAGATACAATAATGGCCGTTTCCAATATTCTATCCATCGACAGATTTGCTTACTGGCAGTAAAATTTTGACACGTTTTGTATGGAACATCTGTCAAAACAATACTGACAGTAAGCAAATGTGTCGATAGACAGAATATAGGCAACGGCCAATAGTCATTTTGCCGTGACCGACGCAGTGACTAATCGTAGACTACAAATATACTAGGCAACACATACTTATAAGATCAAGCCTGTACCCCATAGAGGTAGGCAGAGGTGCAAACAGTTCAGTAGGCAGAGGGCTCACGTCCGTCCCATGATAGTGGGCGAGCCTATATTAGTCACAACAAACTAATGTGTGATTGAAATTATCTTAATTCTAGCCGTTTTATAGTACGTCTGCATAACGGGACAATGGAAAATTTTAAATTAGTGTTCAGTACAGTTTATATAGTCAGAATACAATATTCATTTACAAGCTTAATAACTAATATTACTACGAGGTTTGCCTTGACTTTTTAATTTCATTTATCAATGACAAAATGAATTTCTTTATTAGTTTAGTAATAAATAAGTTACAAACAATTTAGGTAAAAAGGGAATTGTCAAATTACACAAAAAAGTTGAACTTAATATCTTAATATTTATATGATACTGAGCATAGAATAACACAATATTTCGCAATATAAACCCCTCTATTTCGTAATAGAAAAACCCAATAACACTTTACCCGACCCGGGGATCGAACCCGAGACCTCAGCGTTAGCCTCAATCGTAACGCGTACGGCATTACAACTGCGCCACCGAGGCAGTCAATTTACAACCAATGATAAATGAATTAACATATCGTCGCTTAGCTAACAACACCGCGTAACTTGAAAATTGTTCATGTGATATTGTCATTGGATAAATTGTTTTTGCCGCGTATCCAATAAATTTACACAAAGATTTAAATCAACGATACAAAGCACGATGTTCAAATAGTTCAGTCACCGAGCAACTCATTGGTTGTATCACACATGTTCATAAAAACATATTCAGTTTTATGTCTCTCCTGAAAACTAAGCGAATTTAACTTGCGCGTTGTTGTTAGCTAAGCGACGATATATAATAAACCAATATTTAATCAATAAATTCTCTCTAAGACAATTTCTAGATTAAATTAGGTATTGTAAATTCGAATTTATTTTTAGACTAATTTTACACCTACTCATACGATAACTAATCACTCCAGATTAGCAGGAATATACCTTCCCAGTCATCAAACCCGCGTATCCATAATCAGTCCTTACTTCCCATTTCCAAAGCTTTCTTTTGTGAAAGGAATCAACAGATCTAAAATACATATTATTATTTTGCCACCTTCACATTTATTTGCCGCCTCAGAAAATTCCGCTTTAGTAATTTTGCGAACCCAGAATGTTGCAGCATCAGAATTTTTCCAATAAAAAAATCTCGATGCCTCAGAATTTTGACGATTAAGTAATTTTACCGCGACGATTCTATAATTTAACCGCCCCAGAATTTTCCGCTTCAATAGTTTTGACGCCCCAGAATTTTGACGCTTCTATAACTTTATCATTCTAGAATTTTGCCGCTTCAATAATATTGACGACTGATACAATTTATTTTTCCGCCTACCAACTTACAACAACCTCCTTCTACAATTGGGCGCGCCGCAGTAACAATACAGTACCTTCCCGGGCACCGAACCTACATCGTAGTTGTAGTTCCACGTGAGTTCTGTGCCGGCGCGTATGTGGCTCAATGCAAAGAACGCGACCCACGGGAAACGAGGATCGTGGGTGTCCACGAACACGTTCTGTACGAACACGTTGGGCGAGCAGGAATGCTGTGGGAAAATATAACAAAATTATTGCCGATACCAATATTTGAAATCATCAACTTGTGGGATTATTTTTGAATCAACTTGCGATTGTTTTATTTAGCAAAATGGTTTCTTGTTCGCATTATTTACTATATAAAATCTATACAATATGCAACAAAAACCCTGCTGGGCATTTTAACTGTGATATCAGAATCGATATTTAAAATTAATCAAATAACTCGCATGTGAAAATGAGACTTTAAAAATAATCATATTTATTTTTGTATGATTTAATTGTTTTATTGTTTGTGAACCGTATTTCGATTGATTACTTCTGCAAGAGCGATGACTCGGAGCCAGAGCGAGATAGCAAGTTGCGGCGTCATCGTCAATACGTCACATCAGTCAGCTGTTCATCACTTTTTATATGTAATTTTTTTTTTTTTAAATATGTCATTTTTCTAAGCTGCTTGTGTAAGGATAATATCACGCTTCAATTTTTTTATATTATTATTATTATTACTCACTGACTGATTAATCTCAATTTTTCATAAACTATTAAAGCTAGGATCATGTTTGGTCAGAAAATAGTTTGTGTAATATAAGGCGGCCCCTAAGAATTGGTATTTGTAAATGTACATTTACAGGGGGTAAAGCTGGGAGGTGGTTGAACTTACTATGGAACGAAATACGGCTGTGAAATTAATCACAAATATTGTTTTTTTTTTATATAATGAGACGTGTTTCACTTGTTTGTAAGATTCCACTCGTGAAAGAGGTGGGGAAGTTGAATTTTATATATTACTAGCTGTCCCGCGCAGTTTCACCCGCAGCATACAATTGCAGCGCCACGTACCGGGTCCAATTGTGAATCTAAACCATCCAGGGCGCCACCCAAACGCATACAAAAAAATCATTCAAATCGGTCCAGCCGTTTAGGAGGAGTTCAGTGACATACACACGTACAGTAGAATTATATAATATTCTTCTGTCACAATGTTCGTCCCCATACTCCTCCGAAACGGCTGGACCGATTTGTATGAAATTTTGTGTGCATATCGGGTAGGTCTGAGAATCGGCCAACATCTATTTTTCATCCCCCTAAATGTTAAGGGTGTTTAATGTGGACAACCTAAATTTACCCTAAATTTTCAACCCTCTACGATCAACCCCTATTTTTTAATAGCGACATTAGTATTTTTGTCAAGCGCGTTTCTCACCGGGGGTGCCCACTAGGCTACTTTAATCCTGGAAATAGGCATTCACGCGGGCGGAGCCGCGGGCAACAGCTAGTTATGATATATAGTATACTCACGTTGAGATATCGTCCGATGTTGCCCTGTACCTTCGCGTCCATGATGTAGCACGCTTCGTCTCTGCCGAAATGAGCGCGGACTGATCTGAAAAATAACCAGAATAAAATCCAGTCTTGGCGGGAATTTTGACAGTTATCTCTTATTTTAATAACAAGGTCTCTTGTACGCGAGAGGCCGTCTGGATTGGTACCGCACCGTCTATTTCTGCCGCTAAACAACAGTGTGTAAGCACTGTTATATTTTCGTTAAAAGGACATTGAAGCCAATGAAATTACTGGACATTAACACTACATCTTATGTTTCTGGGTGACAAGCGCAGTCCAATGTCATGCAGTGTTTTGTAATGTCAAGTCCTGTGTGGTGTTTTTGTTTATACGCAGTCGTGACGGTTACCATGAGACGAGCGACTAATCGTTTTGTTCATCCTAAACTAGTTTACTTATTTATTTATTTATTTAATAGCAATACCAATAGGTAAAACACACTACTAACATAATATAAAAATCAACAAATCATGTGCTTACCTTTCAAAGGTATTTACAGCTAACACAAAATAAAATTACAATGTCATAATAACGTAATACCTAATAATTATTATGAATTGTTTGACCTTATTCCTTCCTCACCTTTCCTTAACAGAACCACGCGTGCTGGCTTGCGAAACCATAGCTTCGTGGTCTCTTCCATCTCGGCTCGGACCAAGAGGTTCGCAAAATCGTATTTCTGTCGGACCATAAAGCTGTGGAATAGCTTGCCGGCGCACGTGTTACCTCCTTCCTATAACTTGGGATCCTTTAAACGGAGTGTGAAGAAGCAACTAAGCAGGCCGGCATAATTCTGCCGATCTGCAATAGATTCAGTGTCTATCGTTGGTCGACAGTATTCATGGATTGCGCTATACTTACCATCAGGTGTAGCGTAGTCACTTTGCCGAGCCAGGATAAAAAAAAATATATATAAGATAAGTAAAGTAAGTAACTTATTTTTAAATGAAATGTAATATGTGAAATATGTAAACTAAATATTGTGAAAAACAAATAACTTAATTTTATTTTTAACGCGCCAATCTTATTGCTTAAAATAAGATTTCGGTTTCTTTTTACGGTTGTGTTTGTTGTAAAAATGTTATAAACAATTTATATCTTTTGCGTAGTAACCTCTTAGCGAAGGGTAAAAGCCTCAGCATGGCCTAAGATTGTTCCTAACCTATGCTTGCGTCTTCATTCACTTCTATACTGTGCTGTATTATGTATACATTTTTTTTTTTATTAGATTGAATGACGAGACAAGCAGGTCGCTCGCCTGATGGTAAGCGCCACGCCTGCTCATAAACAGAAGCAACGCCACACAGAACTTTAAATAAAGCACTGCATGACACTGGACTGCGCTCGTCACCCCGAGACATAAGGTGTTAAGTCTCATAATGCCCAGTAATCACTGGCTTCAATGGCCTTCACACCGGAACACAACAGTGCTTACACACTGTTGCTTGGCGGCAGAAATAGACAAAGCGGTGGTACCAACCCAGCCGGTCTCGCAAACGAGGGACCTACCACCTTGTGAAAACTTTAGTTATAGTATTTATTTTAAGTGTTTAATTCTCGTCTAACTAGTTGTGTATACATAGTTAGGGGTACATCCTAGCTCAACTTGTTGAATTGTATAAAAACCTTGTATTATACAACGTGTTACAGAAAGGTGTGGTCATATTTTAGGGTAATTACATACACCTTACAATTAGTACTTATGTACCGGATCTATCAAAACCAAGACATCCAAAAATTTCACGTTAATTTTAATCACTCGTTTATTAAGATCGATAAGATTGATGACATCACTATTAATTATTATGAACGACACTCACTTTTTAATAAAGTTAATTAACATGTACGCAATTCTACGTACGTAACTTGTAATTTAAACACAAATTAGTACCTGAAAGAGTGTTTGCTGAAGACGATATAGGTACCATTCTCTAGAAGCATTTTAAAGACTTCATCCTCGGGTCGTCCATCTATGAATTTGGCTTAATACAGTCGACGATCCTCTTAAAAGCTGTTGTCAGTTGCACCAACACAAAATACCAATACATAATATTTGTTTTTAGTCATAACTCGTAATCAAACTTCATAAAATCAGAAATTGCCGAACTGACCGCGTCAAATAAATATTGACATTTGACAACTGTTTAATGTTTTTTAATTATAAAATAATTAAATGAAAGGAGGTCTGATGTATCACTGTTTGTCATTTAGTGTTGTCCAAAGTTGAAAGTCGACATCGATATGTTACTCATTCGATAAAAAAGAAAAATCTATAATTATGTCCTAACAATGCAATCGGGTTTGGTACTATGGAGTATAAAATACTTTTACCCTACACTATACATTGCTTAAATTTGCCCGCCCCTTTCTATAACACGTTGTATATGGCTGTATCCTGTTTTGTATACCTTAAATAAATAAATAAAAGTGTTGTGGATTTATGCAATAAGCATTAACGGTGATGAACAAGTGTTGGTTGTTCGATCAGCTTGGAGAAAATCGTCTCTGAAGCGTCGTACTGAAAGGAATTGACACCAAAACTCCAATAGGGTAGTTTCCTATATTGAATTTTATACATTATTTTATAAGCAACAGAAAATCATACGCAAAAGAAACCCTTTTATTAAAACACAATCAAAATTGGTTCAGAAATGTGCCCGCAGTTATGACTTTAAATGTTGGTATGAGGAAAAGTGGGTGCGTAGTAGGGATATCTCACTATCTCGCTTGCACGCGTGCACCATAATGAACATTTTACACAGTGACGTCAAAGGTTGCGTCGTCTGTCATTTGACAATTACCCCTTCTACAGGATTTGAAAGGCTTCTAACTTATTTATTTTTGGTCCGATTTATAAAATTCTTTCTGAAATAGATTTTGAGTAACGTAACTTATTGATTTAAATAATAAAAAAATCTGGTTAACTACCCTATTCTTCTGAATACTTGAAAATACATTATATACTTATCATTGACGAAATCCTACTATACTATGTTTGTTCGTACTACTAATATAAATGTGAAATGTTTGGATGTTCGTGAATTTGGATGTTTGTTAGTCAATCACGCCTTAACAGCCAACGGTTTTTGATGAAATTTGGCATACTACTAGACCATGACCTGGATTTAAGGACACAGGCATCTTTTTATCCTGGAGAAGGCCAAACACGCAGGCGGAGCCGCGAGTAAAAGCTAGTGCATAAATAATGCGAAGCCACAATTAAACAAAAAAATCAGTTAGGTAGGTTCGAAAGCGAAACCAGTTTTTTATTCATGCATAAGTAACTTAATATATTTGACTGCCTCGGTGGCGCAGTTGTAATGCGTACGCGTTACGATTATGCTAACGCTGAGGTCTCGGGTTCGATCCCCCGGTCGGGTAAAGTGGTATTGGGTTTTTCTATTACGAAATGCTCAGTATCAGCCCGGAGTCTGGAATTTGTGCCCGGTATGGCGATAGGCTCGCCCCCTATCACATCATGGGATGTAGATACGCTCGGAGACATGTGGGTGTACTAGTTACACCTCTTCCTACCCCTTCGGGGAATACAGGCGTGAGTGCGTATGTATGCGTATGTATATTTCGTTAGAAAGCTATAATGAATCATATTCACCTGTATTTGGGTACATATTGGTTTGCACCCATGCCAGCTTGTGCGGTGAATCTAGAAGGCTCCCGCACTGTAAACAACAATTAATTAACAATAGTAACTTTGTAAGTAAAATAAAATTAACTAACTTTGTTTTATTTTCACTGTTATTCCACCTGCCTTATCCCACTCGGAGTGGGGTCGGCGCAACATGCTTTTTAACACATGTTGCAGAAATATTTGGATTGTAGTTTTTATGACCGGCCGCCTGCCTGACGTCAACACCTCTGTTAGTTTTTTCCCCACTATTTTTAGTAAAAGAATTCGGACCGGACCATCCGGGTTGTTACCACTTTTGAAATGAAATGAAATGAAATTAAATTTACTTTACCTACCTACTTACTTACATACTTTGTGACTTACTTGCTGATTTGTCTCGTTGATTGATCACATTTTAGTCTTTAAGACCATGCAGTCAAAAATATTCCCAGCCGTTAGCTCCGCCCACCCACCCCGCTACCCGCTCAATTTATACGTCGCGCGACGTCTCAGCGCTCTTGAAGTTGTAATAGTGAACATAAAAACATGGAGACTTATGCGACTATTTTTTCTTAATAATATATTTTGCTTTTAAAGATAAATATTTTGTCGATAATATAAAAAAAAAATAGTATTCGAGCCGTATTTGAGATATATAAAGTAATGATAAATCAGTCTCCAGAGGGGTTGATGTCAGGCAGGCGGACGGTCGTAAATACCACAAGCAAAATCTTTCTGTAACATGTATTAATAAAAAGCATGATGCGCCGACCCCACTGCGAGTGGGATAAGGGCAGGTGGAAGTAGAATGATAAAGATGACTATGTATTCGATACTGATTACAATTTTTTATTATTTGGTCTATATGTTTGTGCGTATATTATACAAAACCCACTGAATGGATTTGGACAGGACTTTCGCAGTTTCTTACCATATTTCTAAACTTAGAGTATTTGATGTTATTTTCACATAATTTTTTACTGATGGTAATCAATCGTCTGTGAATTATGTATATATTTTTTAAGTATGTTCACGCACAACTCCGCCGACTTGGATAAATATTTTGAAGACTTTCTTTATAATATTATGAAGAAAGAAACTTAAGGGTTATGAAATCGAGGGATAAAACACTAAACCGTCGACATTTATACACCGGTTCGGGTGATTCTTTCACTAAAAATGTGAAATAAAAACTTTTTAACAAAAATATTAAACACTCATAAAAAATCCCATATAATTTGAGTTTAGCTATGATGAAAGCCTTTTTTTCTTTCTGTCGCGTTATCCCGGCATAACACCAGGGTGCACCTTCAGCAGAAGGGTGGTTAAATTTGACGTTATTTGGTATTATATGGGGCGACTCGCCATCTGACCCCCACAACCCGCAACGGGAACCAAGTTTCGCCATTGCCTCGTCCGTTAATCAGCAGAACGTGCAGGTGAGGTTGACTTTAGACTTTGACTTACACTTGAAAGAGTACGAGTAAAAGTTGGCAATCTCCTAGAAAAGTGGGTAAGCCTAAAATGTTAATAAGTTTTAGACTTCTAAAATTTAAACTTACAATCACAAATAACACGAATTTCTTTCATTCAGAATACTAGAGTAGCCCAGTCATCATGAATTCAGTCCAATTTAGTTTTATCAGCACCGGCGATTACAAAAATATAGTTTCATTAAAGAAATTAATGTTAATTGCGACTTTTGACTGTTAATTTTTGAAGTTTTGATTAAATGTATTTTTATTTTGTGATAATGTGTATAATATGTAAATAAATAAAACATTTTTTTTTTAAATTTACTAAAATTTAATTTGTCAATTTCTAAAATATCAGTTTTTTTTAAATCATCAGATTTAAATGCTTTTTCACCTTCGGAGCCCGTTTCTTCTTGCGATTAAATTTTCCTGCAAGTTACATATTCTGGATCCTGTATCATTATTTTCTTTGGATAGAAGGGATCTATTAACTCGGGTAGTAAACAATCTATATAAAAAGAGACAAGTTTAGGTTCCATTTCCTTTCTCCAAAACTCGTCGTCCTTTTCAAAAATTTCCACTTTTAGTTTATTACCTCCATAGCTAACAGCAAAGAGACACTTAATTTTTTTCTGGGTCAATCATAGTTACATGCCCAGGTCTACCATGCGTACAGTGGTAGTAAAATCGTAAAAAATAAAACAGGCAATATATCTGACAAAAATAAATCTTCTTGGCCACTGTCATTGCAAAGGTGTTAGACGGCATGCTTAATGCTAACTAAGCACATTAAAATTCATGAAAATCTATTTGTCTTCGCCCCACGCTTTCAACGCAGAGTTTTATTCTGTGTCTAAAGCATGCTGTCAATTATTACGCGAAGTGCAGTACTTCAGTCTATTGCTGCTTTCTCGACCTTTCCAAAGCCTTTGACCTGGTTCCGTACGATATTTTATGGAAAAAATTGCATAAGTCTAAATTACCAATATCTTGAAATATTGGTACGGATACCATGTTAATAGCGTATGATGTGCAGGGGCTGTAGGGCGCTCGTATGAGTTGGAATGCGGGGTAAGGCTTGGGGGATTAACATCGTCTACGCTTTTTAATGTATACGTTTACGAGTTGATCGGAGAGATCAGTGCAACCAGAGTCGGATGTTACATAGATGGTATATGTGTCAATAACATCTCTTATGCGGACGATATGGCATTACTGAGCGCCTCACCCTGTGGGTTGCGTAAACTTTTAGCTATATGTGAAATATATGCAAAAGCCATGGGCTCCTTTATAACGTAAAAAAGTGAGATCATGGTCTTTGAGTCTAGGGGTAAAAGTCCGAAAACAATGCCGTCTGTGTATTTGTACGGAACGCCGTTAAGGCGAGTATATGCTTTTAAATATTTAAGCCATCTTTTGACCCCAGGTCTCAAAATGAAGATATGGAGAGGGAACGAAGAGGGATGTCAGTAAGAGCGAACATGCTGGCTCGCAGGTTTGCGCGTAGTTCAAGAGCGGTAAAGATCACACTCTTTAGAACTTAGTAAAGCTCATTTTATACGTGCAGCTTGTGGGCCAGATATACTCAGAAAATGTACAACGCTCTTCGCATCCAGTATAATAATGCTTTCAGGATACTGTTGGGACTGCCACGTTTCTGTAGCACATCGGGTATGTTTGCCGAGGCCAGAGTGGACAATTTCTATGCCACTATGCGCAAATGGTGTGCATCTCTGGTGCGCAGGATTAGGGCGAGTATGATCGGGAATGACCATTCTGGGAATGATCGCGGGTAGATTTGACTGTCTATACATGAGCCTCAAGTCCACTCAAGATCATCATAATTTTCATCCTTATCCATTTATTTATAGCATAGGCAGACAACCGAGCAAGTGAATCACCTGATGGTAAGTGATCTCCACTGCTTATAAAACCCACGATAAATAATGAACAGTGATGTGATCAATCTTAACGATCTTAATAAACGGGTGATTAAAATTAACATGAAATTTTAAGATGTCTCGGTTTTGAAAAGAGCCGGTACATACTTACTGTAAGTTTTATGTAATGCCCTTAAAATATTACCACACCTTTCTGTAATACGTTGTATATGAAATTTGTATTATTTATTTCCACCTGCCCTTACCCCACCCGCAGTGGGGTCGGCACAACATGTTTTTTAACCCATGTTACAGAAAGATTTGGCTTGTAGTTATTACGACCGACCGCCTGCCTGACGTAAACCTCTAAGGGGAGTTAACACCCAGATCAGAAACAAATATTTATGGATCACACAAACATTTTATCTCGGTGCGGGAATCGAACCCGTGGCCTCTCCCTTCAAAGCCGGCTACTCGCCCACTGCGCCACGGAGGCAGTCCGCCTATCCGCTATCACATTAGTAGCAACTAAATCAAATAATTGCGGAGGCGAATCCACTAGCTTTCTTTGTTCCGAAATCATAACGATTTGTCATTAATTATTTAACTAAAAAAACGGTAAACAAGTCATTATTATGATCGTATTAACAATAAGTTCTCATAATGTAAATAATTTAATTATATTTTAGAAATAATGTTACTATTTTGTAAAATAATTAATAACACTCGGGCAGAGCGTACGGCATACAATAAAACACGTGCTCTCTCCTTGGCGCACGGGGCGGTACTGAGTTAGCCGCTAGCGAGCACTGCTATAACACACTAAGAGTAAAAACATTAGGTTGAATATTGCGCGCACCGTTGAACCTTAACTATGCACAGAAGTAAATGACGTAAGTCGCAAATCTATTTTAATTTATATTATGAGTTTTAATTGATCTAGGTAAATTTTGGCTTGATGGCAAATAATAAACTGTATTTACTATCATTGAGTATTTTTTTAAAATACAAAACTCAAGCCGTTTATTAGAAAAATGTCAAATTCTCCCGAAAAGACATCGTTTTCGAAATAAAAATGTATCGAGGAAAAATAATCCAATTGCGTAACTGGCTTGAAAACCGATAGAATAAGGCCTGAAAAAACATATATCAAAATTTGACATTGATTGGATATATACTTAATGCAGTATATTTATCCAAAGTCACGTAAAATTTTGGGAGCCTCCTCTTAATTCATTGACTCATCCTTAATCCATTTTACAAGGTGGTAGGTCCCTCGTATGCGAGAGGCCGTCTGGGTTGGTACCACCACGCCGTCTATTTCTGCCGCCAAGCAACAGTGTGTAAGCACTGTTGTGTTCCGGTTTGAAGGACATCGAAGTCGGTGAAATTACTGGGAGTTAGAGTTATGAGTCTTAACACCTTATGTCTCGGGGTGACGAGCGCAGTCCAGTGTCATGCAGTGCTTTGTTATTTAAAGTCCTGTGTGGCGTTGCTTCTGTTTATGAGCAGGCGTGGCGCTTATCATCAGGCGAGCGACCTGCTCGTCTCACATTCAAGCTAATAAAAAAAAATCGATCTTCGAGGAAAAAAACGATTAAAAATCACGGCATATTACCTTCTTCATCATCGCTAATAGTGATACAATCTTCTTCCGCGTTCGGTTCCTTCTGCCCATCTTTCTCTTCCTTCTTGATGGTATCTTTCAGCTGTTCTTGACCTTTCCTTTTACCACGTTTGCGAAGACGTTTGCTGGTGGCACAACACATTAATAGAATACATAAATACAACATAATAATACCAGCCCTGTATTATACACGTCCCACTGCTGGGCACGGGCCTCCTCTACTGAATGAGAGGGGTTAGGCCTTAGTCCACCACGCTAGCCTAATGCGGGTTGGCAGACTTCACATACCTTCGAAATTCTTATGAAGAACTTCTCAGGTATGCAGGTTTACTCACGATGTTTCCTTCACCGTTAAAGCAAGTGATAATTAAGAATTAATATACACATAACTTAGGACATTCAGAGGTGTATGCTCTTGGGGCTGGTTTCGAACCTGCGACTTTCGTCTCGACAGTCCGTACCACTCCCCGCTGAGCTATCACTGCTTTTTTAAATACAAATACAACATAATATACATATAAATACAACACATAAATAGGTAGAGTGATAATCGATTACTACCAACTGAATTAATATACGCACTCACGCCTGTAATCCCCGAAGGGGTAGGCAGAGGTGTAACTAGTACACCCACATTTCGCCGAGCGTATCTCCGTCCCTTATGTGATAGGGGGCGAGCCTATCGCCATACCGAGCACAAATTCCAGACTCCGGGCTGATACTGAGCATTTCGTAATAGAAGAACTCAATATCACTGTTACCCGACCTGGGGATCGAACCCGAGATCTCATCCGTAACGCATACGCACCACAACTACGTCACCGAGGCAGTCAAATGAATTCAACTTAACTAGAAATAGTTTACTTTTGTCGAATGGACGTGTAATAGTGCAGTTAAATGTCTAACACAATCCGGGCCAAGATGATGCACAACCTATTCGTGTACACGTGTAAATAATTTTCTGATGACTTTTGACTGTCTCGGTGGCGCAGTTGTAATGCGTACGCGTTACGATTGAGGTCAACGCTGAGGTCTCGGGTTCGATCCCCGGGTCGGGTAAAGTGGTATTGAGTTTTTCTATTACGAAATGCTCAGTATCAGCCCGGAGTCTGGAATTTGTGCCCGGTATGGCGATAGGCTCGCCCCCTATCACATAAGGGACGGAAATACGTTCGGCGAAATGTGGGTGTACTGGTTACACCTCTGCCTACCCCTTCGGGGATTACAGGCGTGAGTGCGTATGTATATGTTAATTTAAAATTAGTCGATTGTGGGGTTTAACCACCATAAACGATTAGATTGTTTCACTTACTTAAACTCCGTGAGCCCGAGTCCTATATACCCTGGTCTGAAGTCATCGTCTAACTTCTCGTCCCTCGACACTTTCTCTTCTTCTTCCGAAGACTCCTCCTCTTCCGTGGTAGGTTTCTCTTCTTTTTTCAGAATCTCTTTCTGTGAAGTTATTGATATTATCTATAAAAGTGCAAAGCAACAGTGTGTGAGCACTGTTGTGTTCCGGTGTGAAGGACATTGAAGCCAGTGAAATTACTGGGCATTATGAGACTTAACACCTTATGTCTCGGGGTGACGAGCGCAGTCCAGTGTCATGCAGTGCTTTGTTATTTAAAGTTCTGTGTGACGTTGCTTCTGTTTATGAGCACGCGTGGCGCTTACCATCAGGCGAGCGACCTGCTCGTCTCGTCAAACAAGCCTAGTTAAAAAAAATTTTTTTTTTAGAAACTTTGCGCTATAATTACAGAAAAGCATGAATGATGATGAACTATTCAAAGCCACCCATGATTCTTTTGGTATTGTGGGCGTACATGGGCAGTGGAGATCACTTACCATCAGGTGAACCACTGGCTCGTTTGCCGGCCTATGCCCTAAAAAAAAGATCCTTTGTTGTCTTCACATTAATTATAGGGCATAGTGTTGCAGGTTGCAGAACTACTCGTACCTTGTCGAGTATTTTGTCAGCTTCTGGTACATCCTCTTCATACCCTTCCTTCATTTGCTCAACCACTTCTATATAATCGAGCTCCGCTAGATATTCATCGCCTTCGTTCAAGCCGTCCTGCAACATTGTCGTGTTTTAACCGACTTTTAAAAAGAGTAGAATCTCAATTCGTCTGTTTTAATGTATGTTACGCAATATCTCCGCTAAATGTGGACACATTTGGATGATTGATGATACAAAAATATTCGATAGGTTTGCTCTGATGATGGTTTCATATACATACATACATACGCACTCACACCTGTAATCCCCAAAGGGGTAGGCAGAAGTATAATCAGTACACCCACATATCACCGAGCGTATCTCCATCCCATGATGTGATAGGGGGCCAGCCTATCGCCATACCGGGCACAAATTCCAGACTCCAGGCTGATACTGAGCATTTCGTAATAGAAAAAACCCAATATGACCTTTATATTTTACCCGACTTGGGGATCGAACGCGTGACCTCAGCGTCAGCCTCAGTCATAACGCGTACGCATTACAACTGCGCTACCGGGGCAGTTCAGATGATTTCATATAAATATGGTTAATGTACGAGAAAGGGACGATATTTTTCTTTCACCAAGCGGATTGTATTGCAAGCTAATAGCTTCATACATATAAATAAATAAATAAATACACCCAACAGTGACACACATAGTCCTGACCTCACACTAGGTAAACCTGTGTCGTGGGTATCAGGAACTACGAGGGACTTGCCAACCCACAACACCCAGAGCCGACACAAATATTTGTGGACCACACAAACATTTGTCTCGGTGTGGGAATCGAACCCGCGGCCTCACGCTTCGCAGCCGGCTACACACCCGCTGCGCCACGGGGGCTGTCTTGTATTGAATGGATCTTTATTCTGTAAATGATATTTTACTTATAGATACATTCTCTTATATAGAATAATGTATAAAATTAGACATAGTAGTAGTAGTCAAAAATCGAACCCGCGGCCTCACGCTTCGCAGCCGGCTATTCGCCCACTGCGCCACGGAGACTGTCTATATTGCTCTTAGATGACGTGAAAAGTATCGAAAAATCTCGCACTAGAGCCACTGATGGTAAGTACATTGCAGTAGAAATATAATACCGACTGTCAAGAGACATTGGTGTTCCTCGAAGTTCTTGTTACTACTCTATCATCACGCTTACCAAATTAGCGGTTGCGTCGGTGAGCAGATTCCCTGCATAGACACATAAAAATGCGCCTTTCGGTACGTCATTTAGAGCTCTGATGCCCCATCCACGGTTTGGAGTTTTGAACACCTGAGAAAGAAAGATTTTTCAAACAAAATTGTATTTAATGTTATTGAAACTACGTTTTTTTTTTATGGTATAGGCTGGCAAACGAGCAAGTGGGTCACCTGATGGTAAGCGATCTCCACCGCCCATGTACGCCCACAATACAAAAGAATTATGGGCGCGTTGCCGACTTCAAAGGAAAGCGATAATAAGGGATTGGGAAGGGGAGGGGGATTTGGGCCTCCGGATATCTCACTCACCGTACGAAACGCAACAGCAAGCTGCTACTTTACGCCGGTTTTCTGTGAGACAGTGGTAACGACCCGGACGAGCCGGCTCATTCATGCTGTAGACAAAATTGTCTACAGTGTGGCTCTACCACTCGTTGACGTTGGCGCCTCCGCAGTTATTGTTTTATCGAAGCACCATCAAAAACTGAACAAAACTGGCTTTCGTTTTACATGTTATTCGGTTATTATTTATCGACACCAAGCATGTGTAATTTCGATAAGTTTTCTCAAATATGTCGATGTTTTATGGTGATATATTTTATTTGAACGTATCGATGTATCGACATTTTTATCATATATTTAAATCATATAAAAAATGATTTTATTTCTATGATAATAAAAAAAGGTCTTCCAAATGTCGTCATATTTAGTAAAAATAAAGAATATACTTTATTAAACTTTTAAAAATGTCGATACTATATATCGATACTTTTTGCACTTGCGACATGTATAATCTACACTATTGTTAGTAAGTATTTGTGTGGGAAAATTTCAGCTTGCTAGGTTCTGGACGTTAACGGATCAATCATTTAGTATATAATGTAATTTAAATGTGTATACCCATTTCATTTCATTCAATCAATAAAGTTACATTGGATTAACTGACAAAAGTTTCCACGAATATAAATAGCATTTTAGTAAACAAATATTCCTTTTAATTTTGGTCCTTGAAATTAGAAATAAGAAGAGACTAATTTTTTTTTATTGCCTAGATCGGCAAACGAGCAGACGGCCCACCTGATGGTAAGTGGTTACCGCCGCCCATGGACCTTAGCAATGCCAGAGAACAGCCAAGCCGCTGCCAATACTCATATACGTGTAACACTTACTTGCAACTTCAACTGTAACGGATGTTGCGCGACTCGATTCAAACATGTCGCCTTGCATTTACACCTGGGAATAAATAATCGATAAGGGTAACTAAAATCTAAAAACCGACTCCAAAAATCAACACTGGAACTAAATTGCTCCTGTAACGTACAAAAAGCCGGTCAAGTGCGAGTCGGACTTGCACACTGATTTCATTTTACAGTCGGTTACCTATTACAGTTCAAAAGATGTATGACATACAGACAGACAAACAGCGGAAGCCTATGGACGATTTCAATAAACAATTTTAGTTCAATTTTCCACTTAGATCCTGGAAGTCAACCAATAGAACTATGTAATTTATACGCGTGAACTTCAAACTGTATTCTGATTGAACCATTTGAGAATTAAACCGAGATCGTTTATTGTAATCGGACGTTAGTAATTGGAATTTGTTGGCATTCTTAAAATATGATGTTTTCATATGATATGCGAACACTAGTGTACTAGGGCTTGCAATCCAGCAAAGTGGGATCACGCAATCCAATGGGATCCCACAGGATCCTGCAATTTTACTGGATCCAGAAGGATCTCACGAGGTGGTTTTTTTTATAGTATTGGCTGGCAAACGAGCAAGTGGGTCACCTGATGGTAAGTGATCTCCACAGCCCATGTACGCCCACAATACCAAAAGAATCATGGGTGCGTTGCCGACCTTAAAGGAAAGGGATAATTAAGGGATTGGGAAGGGGAGGGGGTTTGGGCCTCCGGATATCTCACTCACCGTACGAAACGCAGCAGCAAGCTGCTACTTTACGCCGGTTTTCTGTGAGACAGTGGTAATGACCCGAACGAGCCGGCCCATACATGCTGTAGACAAGTGTCTACAGCGTGGCTCTGTGGTGGTTGGTGGATAGCATAATACGGGCTAATACCGCGGGATTGAAAACACTGCGGGATGCATACCTAACATTACACTCGTAAATGCCAGATGGGAGTGGTTCAGGCAGTCTTTTATACACGTAGCCCACGTTCGTCCCTTCAATGCCTATCGTCTTAGCGCCCTCTAGTGTCATCTGCCAGCAGGCGCACTTCGTTTTATCCTGAAATAAATAAATTCATATACAACGTGTTACAGAAGGGTGTGGTCATATTTAAGGGTCGTTACATACAACTGACAGTGAATATTTAAACACCGGATCTTATTAAAATCTAGACATTCCAAAATTTCATTATAATTTTAATCTCTTGTTTATTGAGATCGATTACATCCCTATAAATTAAGTGAAGTTCGTGGACGAGAATAATAATGCTGGAATGAGACAAAACCTTGGCTATTTATCATTTAGTGTTGTCCAAAGTTGCAACTCAAATATCGACTTGTTACTCATTCGATAAAAGAGAAAATGCTTTGTTTATGTCCTAGTAATGCAATCGGATTTGGCACTACGGAATATGAAATACAATACAATACAAAACCCTTTATTGCAAACCATTTACAATGCATGTAATTTAAAATAAAACTAAAATACTTATATTGTACAGTATAAGTTGCTTATATTTAAATAAAACTAGTTTATACGGATTTTATCGCGGTTCAATTTTTATTTTAGTTTTTTAAATAATTAAAAATAAATGTATAATTTTAAAATGAAGGTAGCCATTGTAACATTAACTTTTCGAGACGACCTACACCTCAGTCTCTCCCTTGACCACGAAGGCTGAAAAGCTTTCGAAACGTCGGGACTAAAATAAAAATTGAACCGCGATAAAATCCGTATAAACTAGTTTTATTTCAATGTGTAATATTCGCGTAAACCTAAGAAATCACTTGCTTATATTTGACTACACATTTCTGTAGCATGTTATATAAAACAGTTTTTTTTCTAGCATATACTGCCGCCGTCATGCAGCAGTGATTATCGTGTTTCGGTTTGAAGGCCAGTGAAATTACTGGACATTATGAGACTAAACTCCTTATATATCGGGGTGGCGAACGCAATCCGGTGCTATGCAGTACTTTATAATTCACTTTGTTTATTGATTTGTGACGCTTTAACTCGTTTCGTCATACGGGCTTGTAAAGTTGACTGATGGTGTGTAATGAATACCAATTTACTATTTTTCCATTGCCTAGATAGGCAGACGAGCAGACGGGCCCATCTGATGGTAAGTGGTTACCGCCGCCCGGCGACCATGGACCTCAGCAATGCCAGAACACAGCCAAGCCGCTGCTTAGCGTTGAAGGAAAACTCTTTTTAAACCTCGCTTAAAGAAGGACAGGTCATAATGTTCGGGAAACACTGATGCAGGGAGTTCATTCCAGAGCTTGACTAAAAATATCACGAATGCGTTGCCGACCTTGTAATCGAATGGGGATTGAGAAAGGAGGTGGAGAGGGCCTCAAATATCCTGTAAATACCTCGCAATCATCAGTACAGTCGCATCCGCACAGGAACTCAGGGTCCAAGTTGAGAGGCACGCCTGCAGTGGGGGTACGTTCAGTGTTGTACGAACAGAACTCAGGCAATGAGTCGTCGACGCTGTTCACACACGGTACTGGTACATTCTCTTTGCCGTGGGACAGATCCTGCGATACCAAACACTCAATTTGAAAATTAGTTTTTTTTCTACACTAATATTATAAAGAGGAAAGGTTTGTATTTTTGTATGTAACGAATAAATTTAAAAACTACTGGACCGATTTCAAAAATTATTTTGCCGTTAGAAAGCTACATTATCACTGAGTAACATAGGCTACTTTTATCTCAGAAAAAGACATTTAGGCGGGCGGATCCGCGAGCACAAGCTAGCGTATAATATAATATATAAGTACTCTACCATAGTTACCTTCTTCCCCACGATGCACTTGCTGAGTACGAACTCTGCGAGGCAGTGCGTGTCGGGGTTGAAGTCGAACAAGTCGATGCTGGCGTCGCAGCGCGCGGCGCGCAGGTAGCGCTGCAGCTCGCGCGCGCTGCGCAGGCGGCGGCCGCACGGCGCGCGGTACAGCACCGCCGCCGCGCCCTTGTTGCGCACCAGCTGTCTGCGCATATCGCATATCGGCATATACAATATAACGCCCATGCATTTTTACGAGTGGTAGAGCCACGCTGTAGACAATTTTCTCTACAGCATGAATGGGCCGGCTCGTCCGGGTCGATACCACTGTCTCACAGAAAACCGACGTAAAGTAGCAGCTTGCTGCTGCGTTTCGTACGGTGAGTGAGATATCCGGAAGCCCAAATCCCCCTCCCCTTCCCAATCCCTTATTATCCCTTTCCTTTAAAGTCGGCAACGCACCCATATTTCTCTCATGGTAAGTGGTCACCGTCGTCCATAGACATTGGCAATGCCAGGGGCACCGCCAAGCCATTGCCTATCGTGGAAATACTTTTTTAAGCCTTGTTTGAAGAAGGACATGTCATAGCGCTGAGGAAACACCGCGGAGGGAAGTTCATTCCAGAGTTTGAAAGTGCGTGGGAGAAATGACCTTTGGAAACGTACTATACTGGAGATAGGTGGTTCCAGGTAAAAAAGATAAACTTTCCTCCGGTGGCGAGTGGTGCGGATTCTGAAGAGGAGGGGAGTTTTGAGCCTTCGGGTATCTCACTCACAGTACAATGAGTGAGATGGTAATTAACCCTTTCCTTTATTTTGTTTTATATATTTTTTTTATATTTTTTTTTATTATGATCGATAATATACACATAATTCTTCTGACATTGTAGACGTACGCTCATGCACCATCATCGAGATCATTATTTAACACACATTCATGATTCTTCTGACATTGTGGGCATACGCCCAAGTACCATCATGAAGATACATACATACATACATACGCACTCACGCCTGTAATCCCCGAATGGGTAGGCAGAGATTATTGGTTTAAGAAAAGTGCCATTTGCAACTTTCTTGACGCTGAGACTAGATCGGAATGATATTTTGAACATTTAAAATTACGAGAATTGGCCTCCTGGTATGTAAATACTCATTGTGAGGTGTATGTAATGACCCTTAAATATGACCACACCTTTCTGTAACACGTTGTACATTTTGTTCCCTTTTTTACCCCGTTTCTCGAGGGACCTACTTTACTTTTATTATATATGTTATTTATGTAGTCTTTCCTAGGTGGCATATTTTTATTTTACTAGGGGCGTTGCCCGTGTTTTTCGCCAAAACATAAAAAAAAACTTAAAGTCCGACGAATATGAGACATATTTTACTTTCTTCCCCACATTATTCTGCATCGATTGGTATCGGTCTCGACCCCATACCCCCAGCGGTTTCGGAGGAAATAGCGTGACAAGCTTTTGGCAGCGGCGGCGGCGCCAGTTACTTTTTTTAGAATAGAGAGATATACAGATTTATAGTATAACATAACACTTACCTCTCCCATCCGCTGAGCAGCGGTTTAGCCAGCGGATTGTACGAGCGTAACTCTTTCAGTGTAAGCACGTCACTTCTCTTGCATTTTGGCCCGCATGTGTGAGCCACCATTTTGTACGGACGCACCGCGTTCCTTGGTGTGTAGTACTGTTTGGGATTAATACATAATGTTGAAATATAACAATACATACGCACTCACGCCTGTAATCCCCGAAGGAGGAATTTTATTTTTTTACTCCGTCATCAGATCTTAACCAAATTTATATGGGACCACATCGCAGCTAAACTCTATCGAGTGAAATTTTTTCCAACATAATCGGTCCACAATTGGCGGAGAAAACGATGTACATACATTAAATAAATAAAATAAAAAAACGCGCTGAATAGAGAACCTCCTCTTTTGTTGAAGTTGGTTAAAAAGTTATTTTTTATGTGTCACTAGTTTGTCTCTTCCGTTTCCGGCGCTCTTGAGTTATAGCGTTGTTATTTTGAAAACTGTAAACTTAAATTCTAATAAAGTTAATTTTGCTGATATAAGCTGTATTTGTCCAGCGTGGTGGACTAAGGCCTAACCCCTCTCATTCAGTAGAGGAGGCCCGAGCCTAGCAGTGGGACGTATGTAATACAGGGCTAGTATTAAAGTTAAAGTTTAAGCTGTATACTTTTATTTTCAACAACATATTATGTAACTTTGATCGGGGCTAGAAGCTATAAATCTTATTAGGTACTTTTATAAAAGTGAAAGTTTGAATTTTTGTTTAATTTAGTCAATCACGGCTGAATGATTTTGGGTGAAATTTGGCACACAGGTAGACCATGACCTGGTTTAGGACATAGGCTACTTTTTATACCGGTAAACGCCGTTCACGCGGGCGGAGTCGCGAGCAAAAGCCAGTTAATAATATACTGGTTGTAAGCGAAACAGTTCTGAAAACTAAAGACAGATGGTAGTGCTGATGATTACAGACATGATACCGCTAAATATATCACAAAATTGGCTCCGTGGCGCAGCGGGCGAGTAGTCGGCTGTGAAACGAGATCGGGTTTAATTCCCGCACCGAGACAATTGTTTTTTTATAGTATAGGCCGGCAAACGAGCAAGTGGGTCACCTGATGGTAAGTGATCTCCACTGTCCATGTACGCCCACAATACTAAAATAATCATGGGCGCGTTGCCGACCTTAAAGGAAAGGGATACTTTAGGGATTGGTAAGGGGAGGCGAATTTGGGCCTCTGGCATTGTGTGATCCACAAATATTCGTTTCGGGTCTGGGTGTTGTGAGACCGAAAGTATCTCATAGATCCTGATACCCACGACACAAGACTCGGTATATCAATGTGGGATCAGGACTATGTGTGTGACTGTTGGGTGTATATTTATAGCATAAGAATGTCAACACTACTGCATTAGGGCTCAACTTGTAAAAGTAGTTGTTAGATAGATAGATAGAAGATAGAATATTCTTTATTGCACACTAAATAAAGTAGGTAGCTTATAAAACGAGGATCATACAGTAAGGGTGATACAATGGGCGGTCTTATCGCAAACAGCGATTTCTTCCAGACAACCTTAAGTGGTAAATAAATATAATTTTTTTGCTTACTTACCACAACTCTGCTGGCGAACGCGTCAGGTCCGTCGGCTGTGCCGGTTATCGGCAGAGTGTTCGCTGTAGACTTCTTGGCCACAGAACGTTGGCGACGTAACTCCTGAGCGAATTAACAAAACAACGTTTCAAGGAAACATTGTATGAGAAACAAAACATCGACTTTACTTTAAGACGTGGATTATATTTGTAAATTTTTCTTTGCAATTTAATAACGTAAATAACTTACGAAGAACTTACTAATTTATACGATATTGTAAAGATTATTTAAAATTTTTGTAATATTGTATCCTTTTGGTAAGATCAAGTTATAACATATTGTATTTTTTAAATACCCTTCTCTGTAACTTTATCAAAATACTTTATTGTAGACCTTTTGGTAAGATCAAGGTATATATTGTGTCTTATTCAAACCATGTCCATTTACCTTTTTTCTATCAAAATACTTCATTGTATCCGTTTTGTAAGCTTAAGGTACATATTTGTATCTTTTTAAATCAGGTCCTTTGTACCTTTTTTATTAAAATACTTCATTGTATCCGTTTTGGTAATATCAAGGTATATATTATTATATATTATTATAAAATAATATACATATATATTATTTTAAATCAAGTTATTTGTAACATTTTATAAATAAAATCCTTTAGGTATTACTAACCTCTTGCTGTGCATCGATCGATTTGTCTTGTTCGTACGACCGCGTGTACTCCACATACGGCATGTTTGTCTGTAACAAATTAACTATATATAGTAAAAAAAATACCACTGTACCGTGGTCATCAGTTCGAGACCTAATATGTTGTTTCACAATGAACTTTAATTTCATTGGATTTATGTCCCTCAGACCGAAACATACGACTGGAAAGGTACCAGATTGTTTTTATATCCAACTGGATGCGATACACATCTCTTTCTGTAGTCGACCCCACCTGACTGAGGATCGTGGTCATCAACGGATGGTCTGCATCTCGATCGGATGATATTTCTCAACCGGCTTTTGTTCATCGTATCTCTCACAACTTTATGGATACTGGCGGGTAAAGAGTCTTTAATCTGGTCCGTCCAGCGTGTTGGGGATCGACCGCGTGAGCCTTTTCCTTCTGTGTTCCCAATCATGATGAGTTTCTCCAAGCTATCATCGCCCTTCCGTACTATATGACCAAAGTATGTAAGCATGCATACATATATACGCACTCACGTCTGTCATCCCCGAAGGGGTAGGCAGAGGTGTAACCAGTACACCCACATTTCGCCGAGTAGTGTCTCGTTCAGACGAGTCGTGTTTTAGGATCAGCCAGTGTATATCAGACGCTATGTCTCTTGACATTATATTTGTACTGCACTGTACTTAACATCAGCTCCAGTGTAGTCAATTTACCGTGTCAGAGTAAAAAAATATTATCTTTTTGTGTTGTGTGCTTAAACAATACTGCCCGACGCGACGGCCGAAATAGATGGCGCAGTGGTACCAGAAGGACTAGACCAACCACCTGATGCAGTACAGTATAGTAGTTACCCTGAGCTGCGCCTTGCTCCTGGGCAGATGCCTGCCCCTGTGTCTCACGGCAGCCTGCAGCTCCAGGAACAGCGGCTCCAGCCTCGTCGACCCTCGGTAGATCCACTCAGTTCTGTTATCTTCCTCGAAATGCACTTGCGCCAGTGAAGCATCCACCTGGATGACGCGCGAGTCCCACCATTTACCTGACGAACGATAGTTTTATAGCATACACCGCCAAACGTGCAAGTGGGTCACCTGATGGTAAGTGATCTCCACTGCCCATGTACACCTATAAAACGTACGATAAAGAGAGACCCAAGCCTTCTTACACGTACACGTACAACTCTGCAGGTCATCTCTATTGCCACACGTGTCGTAGGTTATTAAAAACAAAGTTCAGTCTAGCGAGCCATATAAGGGCTCATAATAGGAACTGTACGGGCCAACCATACATTTTTACCATACATTTTTCACAATCCGTGATGGAGGGTTCTAGGGTCGCCGTCATCGAAATTGATGAGGAGGACTATATATATACACCTACAATACCAAAATAATCATAGGCGTATTGCTGAACTTAAAGGAAAGAGATAAGTAAGGGATTGGGAAGGAGAGGGGGATTTGGACCTCCAGATATCTCACTCACCGTACGAAACGCAGGAGCAAGCTGCTACTTTACGCCAGTTTTCTATGAGGCAGTGGTAACGACCCGGACGACCCGGCCCATTCATGCTGTAGACAAAACTGTCTACATTGAGGCTCTACCACTCATAAAAATTTAAATAATCATCTTGCTAACGTTACTGCCATCAGCTACGGTTCTAGCGATGGTATTACCACAGATATCCTTACCATTCCACTCGGTGTTCAGCCGCTGTCCAGCATGTAGTCTGACCATGGGTCTCTCCGGGTATGCACACAGGTAGTTCCGGACGAACTCGCGTGAGAACGGATGTACCTCTTCCCATACAGGCGAAGCACTTGCACATACGATGCGCGTGTGGACATGAGACGCGTATTGTGCGTAACCATCGTCGAAGAACACCAGGTATCTGTGGAGAGGATTCATTTTTAGGGTGTCGTACCGCAAAGACGCCAAGAAAGCCCTATTATTAGAGTTGTGTACCCAAAGGGTGCTAAGGGAGCTCTATTATTATAGTTCTGTGCCCAAAGGGGCCAAGGGAGTCCTATTATTATAATTCTGTGACCAAAACGGGTCAAGGGAGTCCTATTATTATAGTTCTGTACACAAAGTGGTACGGTGGTGGTTTAAATCACGTGCCGTTTCGGTAAATGCAGTGGTCCATATCGACTCAAAATATTTAATAATTAATAATGCACGTTACAATATTACACATATTGTTACTAATGTAAAATGTAAAATAAAAAGACAACAAATAAACAATTTAGTGTAATTGCCTTGTGACGATGCTATGTATGTTATGTATACATTAGTTGATATGATTTCTATACATAAGTTTATTTATTTTGTACTGACTTGTCATAAGCGCTATTTTAATTGCCTACATGATTAATAAACTATTTCATTTCAAAGGGGCAAAGGGAGTCCCTATTATTATAATTCTGTGCCCAAAGGGGCCAAGAGAGTCCTATTATAGTTCTGTAAAGAAAAGTTGCCAACGAAACTAGCGTTTTATTTAGCGCCAAAAACAAATCAATGACGTTTAGAGAAATCGTCACTATACGTTCGCGCTCACCATGAGGTCTAATAGTAACGTTTAGGAATACGAGGGTTATAGGGCTCTTATATTATGAACTGTAGTTAGTAACCGGCTAAAATTTATATAGAACTAGCTGTCCCGCGCGGTTTCACCTGCAACCACAGCAGCGCCATCTACCGGGTCCAATTATGAATCTAAACCATCCAGGGCGCCACTGGCGGGCGCTTATCTATATATATATAATTCTACTGTACGTGTGTATGTCACTGAACTCCTCCTAAACGGCTGGACCGATTTGAATGAATTTTTTGGTGTGCGTTTGGGTGGCGCCCTGGATGGTTTAGATTCACAATTGGACCCGGTAGGTGGCGCTGTCATCTGGTTTTAACCGCGCGGGACAGCTAGTATATTATATAAATATTATATTTATAGCGATTATATTATATTAATATAATAATTTTAAGTGAATGGTACGGAACCCACAGCCCTCAACAGCGATGTTAAGTCTTGGGGATTTGAATTAACACCTGTAGGAGTTCGACGTAATAAATAAACGATTACGCGGAAACTACCTTTTAATATAAATATAAGAACAACAAATAACTAGTGACAGAGAAATTACAAAAAAATACGTCAGTACACTTAGGTGAGGGAACGAGCGCGGGAACAAAATAAATCGTGTATCTGCGGCGATGGCATGAGGCGGACTGCGGAGCGGGCGCCGTGTGTTTTGTCACGTATGACGTAGGCCGAACACGGCGGGAGACGGCGGTTCGCGGCGGCTCCTTTGAGATGCGCGCGAGCCGCGTCGAAGGCCTAACCGCGGCGGAGTCGCACAGTTCAAACGAATGGATGATATGTATAACCTTCACGCTACACACCCTATATATTTTCTGACAGCAGTTTCCATAAACTTACCTGTAGTTATTTACCGGGTTGGGTATTTCAGCAATGATTCCAGAGTAATACGACTCAGTTTTCGCTTGGTTGCTCGCTTCTTTGAACAGAGCAATTACTCGAGTACCTGTGGGATGTAATAATTGTTAATAGTACCCTAGTTGACTAGATTTTTTTAATTATTTATATCAATAAGTTACGTTACTCAAAATCTATTGCAGAGAGAATTTTATAAATCGGACCCAAAATAAATAAGTTACAAGCCATTCAAATCCTGTAGAAGGAATAATTGTCAAATGACAGACGACGCAAACTTTGACGTCATTGTGTAAAATGTTCATTATGGTGCACGCGTGCAAGCGAGATAGTGAGATATCCCTACTACGCACCCACTTTCCCTCATACCAACATTTAAAGTCATAATTGCGGACACATTTATGAACCATTTTTTTCCATTCCCGGGTCGGGTAAAAGTGATATTGGGTTTTTCTATTACGAAATGATCAGTATCAGCCCGGAGTCTGGAATTTGTGCCAGTTACGACGATAGGCTCGTCCCCTAACACATCATGGGACGGAGATACGCTCGGCGAAATGTGGGATACTGGTTACACCTCTGCCTACCCCTTCGGGGATTACAGGCGTGAAAGTGTATATATTAATAAATCCTATGTTTTGCGGTGACAAACGTAGTCCAGTACCATGCATTGTGTAATTCAAAGTTCTGTGTGGTGTTGCTTCTGTTTATGGGCAGACGTCCATCAAGCGAGCGACCTGCTCGTCACTTTTTTTTATGAAAGAGGGGGCAACGGAGCAAGCGAATCACCTGATGGTGAGTGATCACCGCCGCCCATGGACACCGTCAATACCAGAGGAATTGTCGGTGCATTGCCGGCCTTTGAGGAAAGAGTAGGCTTTTTTCTTGAAGGTTCCTAAGTCGTATCGGTCAAGGTAAATAAATAAACTTACCAATAGTCAGTCTGACGTCAGCCGGTTCTAAATACGCCAGACATCTTGCAGAGAGGACTTTGCATGGGTTCTTCACTTTGTGATCAAACCTTACACGAAACGACGGGAACTGAGTGGCCACTTGCTGAAAATATAGAAAAAAATAGGAAAATAGAAGTAAAATAAATAATTATTGTGTGCAATTCACACGTGGTAGACGTGAAACCCTCAGAAAATTTGGTACACAAATACAAAACACCACGGTTGTTGTGATGCCTTTTCTCAAGCTTTGTACTACGCATGCGCGCACAACTGTATAACGCTTCCTATCTCATTTTCTCCCATGTTAAATCTTATGAATTTATGTGTTTGTCTCTTTTTCGTTTCACCGCCTTTTTGTTTATCGATTTTCAATTTTATTTGTTCTAATGAAGTTTTCACTTCAAAATGTAACGATGGAACATATGGTTACATTTTATTTTAAAACAGTTATAGCTTAGCGGGGAGTAGTACGGACTGTCGAGATTAAAGTCACAGGTACGTTACCAGACCCAAGAGCATGCACAACTGACTTTTCTAAATTACGTGTGTATTCATTGTTAGTTATCGCTTGCTTTCACGGTTAAGGAAACATCGTGAAGAAACCTGTATACCTGAGAAGTTCTTCATAAGAATTTCGAAGATATCTGAAGTCTGCCAACCCGCATTAGGCCAGCGTGGTGGACTAAAGCCTAACCCCTCTCATTAGTAGCGGAGTTCTGTACCCAGCAGTGGAACAGTGTAATACAGGGCTGATTATACAACGTGTTACAGAACGGTTTGGTCAAATTTAAGCAATGTGTAGTGTATAAGTAGTCGTGTAAGTTACATTATATGATCAGTCTTAATAAAGAGTCGTAACTGAGCCTTCGATCTTATGTAATGAATGTTATTGGTTCGAGGAGACGTGTTGAAAGATCGAAGGCTCAGTTACGACTCTTTATTAAGACTGATCATATAATGTAACTTACACGACTACTTATACACTACAAATGTATAGTGAACGCTATATAATTATTTCACCCAACGTAGTGCCAAATCTGATTGCATTGAATTGCTAGGACATATTTTTGTTGTTTTTATCGAATGAGTAACATGTCGATATTAGACTTGCAACTTTGGACAACACTAAATGATAAACAGCTGAGCTTTTGTGTCACTCTAGCATTGTTATTCGCGCTCACGCACCCACTTAATTTATAGGGATGTGATCGATCTTATTAATCGAATTACTAAATTTAGGGTGAAAATCTAAGTTGTTTAGATTTTGATAAGATCTAGTATATAGTCAGTTACTGTCAGGTGTATGTAACGACCATAAAATATGACCACACTATCCTCTAACACGATTTATATCAAACTTTTTAAATTCGATAAAATCGGCAAAATATACGTAGGAGTCGCGCTACGCGGGTTTCGTACTACTACTACATAAAATTTATGGATATTTAATTCACTGTACAAAAAGCCGCTACTTTACTACAGTTTTGTATAAATTTTAAGTCGACTTTGGAGAGTTAATCGACAGTTTCGAGTAGGTTAGTAGGTTCGACATGTGAGCTCACCCCAGCGACCTTGATGGCCTCGAGTATCCTGGCCCTGGACCAGGATCCGAAGGCGTTCCTCATGGCGTAGAGCTGCATGCCGGGCTTCAGCTGCGGGCGCTTGGGCTCGCCGGGCGGGGGCAGGTCCGCCGGCGCCGACTCCGCCGACAGCTGCACCACTGATACGTCTTTCTGTTTATCACGATACATACATATATTAATAGTTTGAATGATGAGACGATCAGGTCGCTTGTCTGATGGTAAGTACCACGCCTACTCATTTGGTTACGTTTTAACGGGTAAACGGCTGAACAGATTTTAATAAAATTTGGTCAGGGGATAAGTTGCATCCTAGGGATAGACATGGGGTACTTGTTGCCCCAGAAAAAAACAATAATATAATTGAAGCTGCCAGCAAAAGTTAGCTAGAAATATATTTTCCTGAGGCAGTCATAATGAAATCATATTATTGGTATAAAATAAATAAGACTTAAAAATTCCAAATGAACAAAAGTGTATATCAGCCTCGAGCGTACCAGTACCCTCTTTTTTCGTTCAGTCGGATAAAATCACTTACATCATCGTCGTATCTATTCGAATATTCGCCGGCCATGAGCATCGTTTGACCCTGAAAATAATGTTTGTTTTAGTTTTTTATCGGTCTCGATCCCATACCCCCAGCGGTTTCGGAGGAATAGCGTGACACGCTTTTGGCAGCGGCGGCGGCGCCAGTTACTTTTTTTTAGAATAGTGATACACGGGACGCTAAAGGAGCAAGTGGGTCTTCTGATGGTAAGGAACCACCACTCATCCACAATACTTGAAGTCATGTGACGTTTTGCCGACCTTAAAGGAAGGAATGCTTAAAAGATTGGGAGGATTGTAAAACTTAAATACTAGTAGTTGTAGTAGGCATGTTAAAAATGACGATATTGCGAGATTATTCTATCGATATCGATATTTTATGGCGATATATTTTATTCTTATAAATCGATATAATTTTATCAAGTATCAAATTAGTCGAGTAGTGTATTTGAATTAAATAAATATTGAAATTTAATTGTCAAGTATTGGTACACAGCATCGACTCTTGGGTTAGGTTATTTTTAATTTGTTTTTTTAATCAGTTAAAAAATACCTGTTCCATGTGCGCCAGGACCGCATTCGGGTCTAAAGGTGCATAACCCATTGGTATGGCGGGTCTCTTGGCCGGGTGAAGATTCACGGCTGACAAGCGACGTTTACCGTGCCTGATCTGGGAAATAAAAATCGATGTATATTTTTTATCACTTGCCTGATGGTAAGCACAATGCCTGTCCATAAACATAAATAAGACCATAGAACCCTGAATTACAAAGCACTGCATGCCATTGGACTGCGCTCGTCTCCCCGAGACATAAGATGTTAAGTCTTTTAATACCCAGTAATTTCACTGGCTTCAATGTCCTTCAAACCGAAACCAAGCAGTACTTACATTACTGCTTGGCGACAAAACTAGACGGCGCGGTAGTACCAACCCAGACGGCCTCTCGCATACGAGGGACCTACCACCTTGTACTATAAATTGGTTAAAAATGCATGTAATGTTATACTCACTTCGCTTAGGTCATTCTGAGTATCCGTTTCGCAACTTATGAGCTGAAATAATAAAAATCATTTAAAACTATTTAAAGGACCACCTTCGTGGCGCAGTGGGCGAGTGGCCGGCTGTGAATCGAGAGGCTGCGGGTTCGATGACGCACCGAGAAAAATGTTTGTGTGATCCACAAATATGTTTCGGGTCCGAGTGTTTTCTTCCCAGAGGGTTATTTATTGTTATTATTGGTATGTTTGTACATCCAATAGCTGTACGCCATATTTATAGTATAGGCCGGCAAACGACCAAATGGCTCGCCTGATGGTAAGTGATCTCCACCGCCCACGTACGGTCAAAATACTAAAATAATTATTTATTAAAGGAAAGGTATAATTAAGGGATTGGGAAGGGGAGTGGGATTTGGGCGTCCGGATATCTCACTCACCGTACGAAACGCAGCAACAAGCTGCTACTTTACGTCGATTTTCTGTGAGACAGTGGTAACGATCCGGACGAGCCGGCCTATTCATGCTGTAGACAAGTGTCTACAGCGTGGCTCCACCACTCAAAATACTTGATAATACTCAATACTTACCACACCTTCAGCAGTATTATATATAGATATAGCGGGTAACTCCTGTCTCTTCGGTTCGAAGGTGGCGTATAATTCGTTGCGAAGTTTGTCCGTCGCCGATTGGCAGTCGTTTAGCATTTTGTTGATTTCTTTGCTCTCACCTGTATGAAGAAATGAATAAGATCATAACTTTTTTTTTTTTATTAGCTTGAATGACGAGACGAGCAGGTCGCTCGCCTGATGGTAAGCGCCACGCCTGCTCATAAGCAGAAGCAACGCCACACAGAACTTTAAATAACAAAGCACTACATGACACCGGACTGCGCTCGTAACCCCGAGACATAAGGTGTTAAGTCTCATAATGCCCAGTAACTTCACTGGCTTCAGAACTAGACATAGCGGTGATACCAACCCAGACGGCCTCTCGCATATGAGGGACCTACCACCTTGTAACATAAAAATATAATCTTAGTTAATAGATAGCAACGATAGCTCAGTGTGGAGTGGTGCGGACTGTCGAGACGAAAGATGCAGGTTCAAAACCAGCCCAAAGATCATGCATCTCTGACTTTTCTAAGTTATGTGTGTATTAATAATTAATTATCGTTTGCTTTAACGGTGAAGGAAACATGGTTAGGGAACCTGTATACCTGAGAAGTTCTCAATAAGAAGTTCGAAGGTATGTGAAGTCTGCCAACCCACATTAGGCCAGCGTGGTGGATTAAGACCTAACCCCTCTCACTTAGTAGAGGAGGCCCGTGCGCAGCAGTGGGACATGTATAATACAAAATCAGGCTAGTCAAAAAAATCATGAGTGCAATTCACACGTGGTAGAAGTGAAACTTTCAAAAATTTTGGCTTCAAGATAATGAGACGAATGTAACATTTCAGGAAGAGTATAATTATACGTTTTAGTAACGATCATAGTGATACAAAGTTTGATAATTATTTTACATTTTATTCGTTTAAATTACATAGATTTATTCAGACTCAGAGATTACATTTTCGATAAATGATACAATGAAGAATTTTATTATAAAAATAATGAAATGAAAAAACTCTACAAACGTATAATACGTACACGTATACAAAACACCACGGTTGTTGTGATGCCTTTTCTCAAGCTTTGTACTAAGCATGCGCGCCCAACTGTATAATGCTTCCTATCTCATTTTCTCCCACGTTAAATCTTATGAATTTATGTATACATACGCACTCACGCCTGTAATCCCCGAAGGGGTAGGCAGAGGTGTAGCCAGTACACCCACATTTCGCCGAGCGTATCTCCGTCCCTTATGTGATAGGGGGCGAGCCTATCGCCATACCGGGAACAAATTCCAGACTCCGGGCTAATACTGAGCATTTCGTAATAGAAAAACCCAATACCACTTTACCCGACCTGGGGATCGAACCCGAGACCTCAGTGTTGGCCTCAATCGTAACGCGAACACATTACAACTGAGGCAGTCAATTTATGTGTCTATCGCTTTTTCGTTTCATCGACTTTCAAATCACACGACGCTAAAGAAATTTCACTTCAAAAAGAAAGACAAATAAATAAATAAGTCACTCACTGTCAAGTCTCTCGATTTCGGCGTCAAGTAAACCCTTAGCATCCTGGAGGTTGGCGTCCATCTTGTATTTACGCCACATGCCGTTTATCATTTGAGCCAAATTCTCTTCCAGTAATCTGTGAAAGGAAGTTAACTTTCAAACTGTGGTTGCAGTAGGCCTAGGACAATTTTCGATAGTTTTAGAAAACGATGACCGTTTCCGTTACTCTTCATTCATCGACTAGCAGTACTTCACTAGTTGTAGGTTCCTCGCATACGAGGTCGTCTGGATTGGTACCACCGCTTTGTCTATTTCTGACGAGATATATAGAATAGATAGAAGATAGAATATTCTTTATTGTGTTAAATATATTAGATAGCTTATAAACGAGGATCATACAGTAAGGGTGATACAATGGGCAGTCTTATCGCAAACAGCGATTTCTTCCAGACAATCTTAACGACGAGCAGCAGTGTGTAAGCACTGTCATGTCTCGTTTTGAAGGATATTGAAGCCAGTGATATTATCGGCTATTCTAATTTAACAAACTTATCTCTCGGGGTGACGAGCGAAGTCCAATGCCATGCAGTGCTTTGTAATTTAAATTTCTGTGTGGTGTTGCTTCTGTTTATGGGCAGGCGCTTATCATCAGGCGAGTTACCTACTCGTTTCGTCATTTAGGCCCGTATTAGTACACGTAGTTCAGTACACGTGATTGGTCTATTTTTGGCGCCTAACAAATACGGACCAATCAAGTGTACAGTAATCGACATTTAGCAAAGAGCTCACTTGAGTATCGTTCTGTAACACGGGCCACAGACTAATAATTAAAAATAGTACATACATACACATTCACGTCGGTAGACCCCGAAGGGGTAGGCAAAGGCGTAACCAATACACCCACATTTCGTCGAGCTTATTTACGTTCCATGAGATGATAAGAAGCGAGCCTATCGCCATACCGGGCACAATTCCAGACTCCTGGTCGATACTAAGCATTTCGTGATATTTACCCGACCTGGGGTGGAACCTGAGACCTCAGCACAGCAGTCGTATCGCGTACACATGAAAACTGCGCCATTGAAGCAATCTAACAGGAATCTTTCAAAGCAAGGGCAGAGTCCCAAGAAACTCTAGATATAATGTACTTACGTAGCACCTGCTTCTCCAATCGTCTCTTTTGGTTCCTGAGCCTCATTATCCGAATCGGAATCGGATATCTCCACCAGATCTTGGGACAATTTCTCCATATTGAGGTCCAGAAGTGGTGTCATGTTCTTTATCCCTTCCACCAGACTCTGTGGAGAGTATAATGATATTTTAACGTCGGCCAGTTTTACGTGAATCATCGGGTACTGGGCCCCTATGCTATAAATCCAAAACGAAGTTCGGAACAAAGAGTAGATATAGAATAGCCACAATAATAACACTAGCCCTGTATTACATACGTCCCACTGCTGAGCACGGGCCTCCTCTACTGAATGAGAGGGGTTAGGCCTTAGTCCACCACGCTAGCCTAATGCGGGTGGGCAGACTTCACATACTTTCGAAATTCTTATGAAGAACTTCTCATGTATGCAGGTTTCCTCACGATGTTTCCTTCACCGTTAAAACAAGTGATAATTAACAGTTAATACACACATAACTTACAAAAGTCAGAGGCGTATGCATTTGGGGCTGGTTTCAAACCTGCGACTTTCGTCTCGACAGTCCATACCACTCCCCGCTGAGCTAAATATTATTATTGTATATTGTGGCTAAGAAGCATCTTAGCCAAAATATACAATAATATTTATTTTTACAGCCTCCGTGGAACTGTGAGCCAGGATCGAAAGGCTCCGGGTGCCGGCTGTGAAGCGAAAGGCCACGAGTTCGATACCCGCATCAAGACAAATGTTTGTGTGATCCACAAATGTATGTTTCGGGTCTGGGTATTTTCTCCCCAGAGGTGTTGACGTAAGATAGGCGGTCGGTCGTAAAAACCACAAGCTATTTCTTTCTGTAACATGTGATAAAAATCATGTTGCGCCGATCCCACTGTGAGTGGAATAAAGGCAGGTGGAAGAATATTTTTGGTATAAAGTACTGCCACAAGACGAAATTGTAATTAAAATGGTATATGCAAAATGACTTCTAGACTAGCCGTCCCCCCCCCCCCCCCACTAGCAATTGTAAGTCTCGTATACCAGTATCGACAGTGGCATGCATATTTTTTCATCGATCAATAAAATTTGGCGAGTATTTGAGAATGCGAAGCTGTCTTTATCCCGCAATGAAATTAATCAAGTAGAACAATAGGCAGGGGTTGGGAACTTCGTTTGAACTGTGACTTGAAACTTGAAAACTAAAAAGTTAAAAAAGGCTTGAAACACTACGTTTTTTTTCCATTTTTGTTGGTGTGCATTAGCATTGTTGGGTTCACACACTTACTAGGTTTGCTGTGTTTGTGCAACTGCTGAGCTTATTCTACATTAAATGCTGAGTTGTTTCACAGCTAAGTTTATCTTACTGCCGAGTTGTTCTTACAGCTGAGATTGGCTGATTCTAAGTTAGTTCCATGGCTAACTATTGAATTAATTCTACAGCTAAGTTTGGCTCAATGCTAAGTTTGTTCTAAAGCTAAGTATGTCCCACAGTCGAATTTTTTAATAGTTTAGGTCGGCAAACGAGCACGTGGGTTACTTGATGGTAAGTGATCTTCACTGCCCATGTATGTCCAACAATACCAGAAGAATTATGGGCGTGTCGAACTTTAAGGAACGGGATTGGGAGGGAAGGGGGATTTGGGCCTCCGGATATCTCTCTCATCGTACTTTACGTTGGTTTTTCCGTCATTTTACGCAGTCGAGCTGACCCATTGATGCAGTACACAAAACTGTCTGCAGCGTCGCTCTACCACCTAGTTTTAGCACAAAACTTCTGTCCATCCCAAAGTTGTCTGGAAGAAATCGCTGTTTGCGATAAGACCGCCCATTGTATCACCCTCGTTTATAAGCTACCTACTTTATTTAGTGAGCAATAAAGAATATTCTATCTATCTTTCTCTTTCTAGTTGCGTCTGTGACGTAGTTACCTGCGTCCTCAGATAGTGTGCATTAGCGCAGTCCGCGCAGTAATGGGCGAGCGGGCCTGCGTGGGGGCCGCGTGCACCGGCGGTACATGTGTGACGTAGTTACCTGCGTCCTCAGATAGTGTGCATTAGCGCAGTCCGCGCAGTAATGGGCGAGCGGGCCTGCGTGGGGGCCGCGTGCACCGGCGGTACATGTGTGACGTAGTTACCTGCGTCCTCAGATAGTGTGCATTAGCGCAGTCCGCGCAGTAATGGGCGAGCGGGCCTGCGTGGGGGCCGCGTGCACCGGCGGTACATGTGTGACGTAGTTACCTGCGTCCTCAGATAGTGTGCATTAGCGCAGTCCGCGCAGTAATGCCCGAGCGGGCCTGCGTGGGGGCCGCGTGCACCGGCGGTACATGTGTGACGTAGTTACCTGCGTCCTCAGATAGTGTGCATTAGCGCAGTCCGCGCAGTAATGTCCGAGCGGGCCTGCGTGGGGGCCGCGTGCACCGGCGGTACATGTGTGACGTAGTTACCTGCGTCCTCAGATAGTGTGCATTAGCGCAGTCCGCGCAGTAATGCCCGAGCGGGCCTGCGTGGGGGCCGCGTGCACCGGCGGTACATGTGTGACGTAGTTACCTGCGTCCTCAGATAGTGTGCATTAGCGCAGTCCGCGCAGTAATGCGCGAGCGGGCCTGCGTGGGGGCCGCGTGCACCGGCGGTACATGTGTGACGTAGTTACCTGCGTCCTCAGATAGTGTGCATTAGCGCAGTCCGCGCAGTAATGCCCGAGCGGGCCTGCGTGGGGGCCGCGTGCACCGGCGGTACATGTGTGACGTAGTTACCTGCGTCCTCAGATAGTGTGCATTAGCGCAGTCCGCGCAGTAATGCCCGAGCGGGCCTGCGTGGGGGCCGCGTGCACCGGCGGTACATGTGTGACGTAGTTACCTGCGTCCTCAGATAGTGTGCATTAGCGCAGTCCGCGCAGTAATGCCCGAGCGGGCCTGCGTGGGGGCCGCGTGCACCGGCGGTACATGTGTGACGTAGTTACCTGCGTCCTCAGATAGTGTGCATTAGCGCAGTCCGCGCAGTAATGTCCGAGCGGGCCTGCGTGGGGGCCGCGTGCACCGGCGGTACATGTGTGACGTAGTTACCTGCGTCCTCAGATAGTGTGCATTAGCGCAGTCCGCGCAGTAATGTCCGAGCGGGCCTGCGTGGGGGCCGCGTGCACCGGCGGTACAGCCGCGACGCAGGCAGCGACCCGAACGGAGAGCTGCGTCTAACTCTAATGCGGTTAGTTTTTGACGACCGCCGGTGCCTGATCGATAACATTGTGTTTTATCGTACTTAAACAGGACCATGTTTATGTTATGGCCGTTCCCTTCATTCATTGATAGATTTACTATCAATAGAGCTTTGACAGATCTTCCATACCAAAATGTGCCAGTAAGTAAATCTATCGATAAATAGAATATTGAGAACGGCCCTTAGGCGATAGTATATATAAAGAAAAACGTGTTTAAAACAAGGGCAGATCCAGGCTATCTTTTTTTTATTGTCTATATAGGCAGACGAGCAGACGGCCCACCTGATGGTAAGTGGTTACCACCGCCCATGGAACTCAGCAATTCCAGAGCACAGCCAAGCCGCTGCCTACCGTAGAATAGCGTATTATTCCGGTAGCTATCTGATGGCAGGTTTCCTATCCTGATGGTACTAGTGATACTCTCCACTTAATGATAAGTACAGTGCATTATCAAGAGACTGCATCTTGACGATCGCCAGAATTTTGAAGTATATCTAACTGAATATACACCAACTAAACTCAGACGTTAGTCGCCACGACACAAGATTCGATATCTCATTGTGGGATCAGGACAATGTGTGACTATTTGGTGTTTTTCTACCTAGTTTTATATTGCTAAAGTACGTGCAGCCCGCCTGATGGTAAGCGGAACCGCCGCCCATGGACTTCAGAAATGCCAGGGCACAGCAAGGCGCTAAATACCGTATTATTCCGGTTCAGTTTTAAGATACTCTTGGCTATCTCTTGAAAGGACCAATCCAGGAATTTCTGTACATTACACTCGCATAATTTCTGTATAACAATGTCTGGACATTAAAAGAGGCCATAACCCATGAGTTTGTTTCGGCATTTGTTCTCATGGCTAGCCCCGAAATGCCGTCGTAAATGTAATGTAGCATAAATATTTATTGACATGTAAAAGTGATATTTATGATCCAATTGACAGAATAAATGATTTGAATTTGAATTTTGATCCGTTTCCCATCATGATTTAACGGTGAATATGGTATTATATGAGGCGAACCGCCGTCTTTCCCCCACGACCCGCAATGGGAACCAAGTTTCATCATTGCTTTGTCCGTTAATCAGCAGAGTGTACCACGTACGGATGAGGTTGGCTTTAGACCTAAGATGTTGGTGGCCCACTTACACTCTATGTTGGGAGTTATTATTATTTATTTACCTTTTCCACTTCCGCCGATGTCGTCGTCGTCGGAATCTAAATTGAAGATCTCCAAACCGAGTTTTGGTTTATTTTGTGATGATTCTGACATCTAAAAAAAAAAAAAAAATTGAAAAAATACCAAACACGGCCCCTTCTATAGTCTCGGTATTACAGTTTCCGCTTTTGTGCTGCGATATAGCATACTGCAAAATTTCGATATTATTTTTGCAAAATATCGATATTTCGTAGCGATATATTTTATATCGATATATCAATGTTTTATACTAAGTACCGAAAACAATATATATCTTTATAAGATATATTAATATAATAAATTTAGTAAAAAAGTCATCTAAATGTAAAGCAGATACATCGATATTTTAGTTCGATATATCGAAATAAATGCATGTTTTTTGCACTACTGACATGAGTTTTTTTTTTATTGCCTAGATCGGCAAACGAGCAGACGGCCCACCTGATGGTAAGTGGTTACCGCCACCCATGGACCTTAGCAATGCCAGAGCACAGCCAAGCCGCTGCCTACCGTTGAAAGAAAACTCACTTACTAGCTTACTTCGATCTTCGAAGTATAGGGGCTGCTTGCTTGTAAAAACTACATATTACTACTGTAGTAATATAAACAACTAACAAGCGGAATGGATAACACTCGTAAATAGAACTCGAGTAGAAGCGTCCTCGTGAAACGCACAAAATTAAGACTATTTTGTGCTTGAAGCCGCCACATGAAGGTCTTTATTATTTATTTCTAAGCCTAATATTATGATTCCACTTTTATCACAATGAAAATCAGACTATACCCATCGAAACATACAACATAACAAGAAACGTAACTCAAGCAAAAAAATGACCCCACCAAAACTCTGTGCAAAGGGGCGGGACTACAAAAGTCTGTGCATAATAATCTCTAGTTGACAGTTGATACGTCAATTTTTTTTTGCGCGGTGCAGAACGTCGTATCTCAATCTAGAAACTTAATATTTAGACATTAACTTTTATGAAATAAAGTTGATTTTGAACGTTCATAATTTTTTGTTAGGTGTGATTTTACCTTTGCATGTATAAGTAAGTGGAACCGTATTTTTTGGCAGATTCATATGAGAGTTATCGTTCTAGTTATCTTATTTCGATCCCTATACTACGTTTCGTAACTTAGCTATGTTATCCCTATTCATGAAATAATTTCCAGTATCAGATCAGTAGTTTTTGAGACAACAAATAAAACTCAAAAAAAAAAAAAAACTA
The DNA here is from genome assembly GCA_905332985.1 of Mimas tiliae. Taxonomy (NCBI): domain Eukaryota; kingdom Metazoa; phylum Arthropoda; class Insecta; order Lepidoptera; family Sphingidae; genus Mimas; species Mimas tiliae. Next base: position 4,324,575 of record HG995265.1, on the reverse strand, counting down.
GACTTTGAATAAATTGCACCAATGTTTATAAGAAGAGAATAATATAAGTGACATACCTTAGCCTCGGGTATAATAAGCGTAGACTCCGTAGACGCAGGCGCAGTTTTAATAGTCACCTCTGAAGTGTTAAGTCGAGCCTGAAAAAGATATTATAGTTTATGAAAGCGTCTTAGTTGGAAGGCAGACCCTGATACTAGCCGGGATAGCGCTAAGTAGAAAAAAAGAATTCTAAAGCAAAATCTATACCAAGGTGAGTCAAAAAGGGTGTATTAAGCCGTGGTCAACTTACGTACATACGCACTCACGCCAGTACTCGCCGAAGGGGATGGCAGAGGTGTAACTAGTACACCCACATTTCGCCGAGCTTAATTCCATCCATAATGTGATAGGGGGCGAGCCTATCGCCATACCAGGCACAATTCCAGACTCCGGGTTGATACTAAGCATTTCATGATAGAAAAACCCGATATCACTTTACCCGACCCGAGGATCGAACCCGAGACCTCAGCACAGCTGCGCCACGGAGGCAGTAGTACATTTTGTCAGCTTCTATATTAGCTACCACTGACCGGTTTATGAGGCGGTGGTTTGGGCACACCCTGTATAACAACCTCTCCCTCTTTAGTGACTATTTCTGAAGTGTTCCCGCAAGACGTCGACATTATTTCTATCCCTGTCGGGATGTTGACGCTCGTGACGTCCGCGTCAACGTCATCGTCGACGTCAACGAGCTTTACCGGCTCCGGCTCTTGTTCGGGCAGTTCTTGTATTTCTTGGAGGTCTGAAAAATAATAATTTTAATACAAAAATTACATATTAACACATAATTTAAAAAAAATTGCTGCTGAAGAAGTTACTAATTATAAAATCAAAACCTAGACATGTTAAAATTACACACAAACTTTAATCATTCGATTATTACGTTCGGTAATATCGAATAACACATCGCTATTAAAAGAAAATGAAAATGGGGGCGTTACTATAGAAGATAAAATACTTATATAGTACACTATAGGCTGCTTAAATTTGACCACACTTTTATGTACCACGTTGTATAGATTTACTGTGTGGCAGTAAACTTGGTCTCCCCACAGGAGTCAATGTCAAGCAGGCGGCCGGTCGTAAAAACTACAAGCCAAATCTTTCTGTAACATGTGTTAAAAGCATGTTGCGCCGACCCCACTGCGAGTGGGATAAGGACAGGTGGAAGAAGAAGTAAACTTAGCCATTCACTCACCTCCCTCTGAGGAGCTGCTTTCTTCAAGATCGACTATGTTAAGAACAACTCTTGGCGTAGTTACTTCCAATTTCTTAGTCTTGCTTGGCGATTGGGTCATCTTCTCCAACGATTTCTCTGTGACAGTAAAAAAAATATGTCATGAAAAAACGATTTTGGTTGGGCGTGTAAATATCCCAACCACGAAACAAGCCAAGGGGTTCGGTCAAGCAGAACCACCTATACGTTCCCTCTAGGCGAGCACAACGAAGGTATTGGGTCTGCGTGAAAAAAGTGTACCACCGACCTGCAGTCCAGAGCCACCACTCCGTGACCGTCAGGCATCTCGAAGACGGCGCTCCGCTGATCTTCCACGGGCCGTGCGCCGCGTGAAGCGTCACAAAGTCGATGGTGACGAGAAATACAAACTATGACGACTGGTGTCGGTGCATAATGTGTTTGTGTAGTGAGAGAAAATGAGTAAGTTTTGTATTAACGAATATGGTAACTCGCAAGTGCGAAGAGAAACCGAACGAAAAGTATAGGCCGGCAAACGAGCAAGTGGGTCACCTGATGATAAGCCATCTCCACCACCCATGTACGCCCACAATACTAAAATAACCATGGGCGCGTTGCCGACCTTAATGGAAAGGGATAAGTTAGGCATTGGGAAGGGGAGGGGAGTTTGGGCCTCCGGATATCTCAATCACCGTACGAAACGCAGCAGCAAGCTGCTACTTTACGCCGGTGAAAGTTATTTTAGAGCAATCACATGAGTGACTAAACGATGAGATTTAAAAACGATGTGACGATGTGCCTGCCCGTATCAAATCAACGGAGCACGCAACGAGGCCGGCGGCCAAGGAAGTTGGATAAACAATTCCACCCAGACCATGCCCACGTCGATAAGTCAACCTAAAGGAACACTAGGCAGCTCCACCAGATTTATTATTCGCCTCAATGACGAGACGAGTAGGTCGCTCGCTTGATTGTACGTACTTACCCTTCGCTTTGTCGTCCTTGGAAGTGGATGGTTCCAGCGGATCTTGATTGGCATCGATAGCTTCAATATCATTGTTAGAATTATCTGACAATTTCACTGTGTCTGTATCCGTTGGAGGTAAAGTGACCTGAAATATCGTAATATTTTTAATTTTATTAGCTTGAATGACGAGACGAGTACGTCGCTCGCCTGATGGTAAGCGCCACGCCTGCCCATATACAGAAGCAACGCAAAACTTTGAATTACAAAGTTCTGGGGTCTGGTGAAATACTAAAGCATACATTATACGTTGCTTAAATTTGTCCATACCTTTCTGTAACTCGATGTATAATGATTTTAAGTATTCTATTGCTTTACCCTTATGACAACATGAAGTAAATTCACCTAAAGTAACTTCAGATTCGAATTGTTTTGCATTGTAAATGCACTAATCCACAATCGAAAGTATTTAAATTTCTTGGAATGACATTTATGATTTAAGTACACATTTATATTATGTACTAGTCGCGTATTGATCGAAATACGACCTCTATAATATAATATTTTTTTTATTCTTTAACCAAAGATAATGTTTATAAACGTCAATTGCGAGATTTGACATTCAGACGTCACTTTATTTTATATAATTCAATGTTGGTATGTGTTACAGATATTAAATATAAATTGCTTTCTACACTTCTCCACCATATAAACTTTAACTATATCAAATCTCATACTCGTCCGTGGGCAGATATTGCTTAAAAAGGGGTGCAAAGATTTCTCTCCATGTATATATAGAAGATCATTTGAAGACATTATTAATTTAATAATAATACCAGCCCTGTATTATATACGTCCCACTGCTGGGCACGGGCTTCCTCTACTGAATGAGAGGGCTTAGGCCTTAGTCCACCACGCTAGCCTAATGCGGGTTGGCAGACTTCACATACCTTCGAAATTCTTATGCAGAACTTCTCACGTATGCAGGTTTCCTCTCGATGTTTCCTTCATCGTTAAAGCAAGTGATAATTAACAATTAATACACACGTAATTTAGAAAAGCCAGAGGTGTATTCTCTCGGGGCTGGTTTTGAACCTGCGACTTTCGTCTCGACAGTCCGTACCACTCCTCATTGAGCTATCACTGCACATTATTTAAATTAGCATTTGGTTTAATGACATTTAGAATTTTACGTGAATATATATTCCGTCTTCTTTGTCTCTCAATCCGACCCGTCAAGGTTCTATGTCGAGGCATAATATGGGAAGTAGATCCGAATATCTGAATGTTAAAAAGCATTTAATGAAATTATTGAAAATAAGATTAGACAGGATTTAATTTAATTAATAAAATGTACTCACTTTGTTAAAAACACTAATAGATAAGGTATAAACTTATTTTTATGTTTTATAAAATAAATAAAATAATCTTTAGGCAAGAATATGTCAATTCAAATTGCTGCTACAATTATTTTTTTCTGCAAATTATTTGGCCACGATCTCAACCCTGTGCGAATGTTTGACCATAGACTATTATATGGATATTGGCAGTTTATATGTCAACAAACCACACAATCAATAGCATTGTGATATAAATTGTGATATATCGAATTTCGCTAAGCTAATAAAATAAATATGTGTTCTCTCAAACTCCTCCTTGCGCGGAATATGCTTAGAAAGGGATACAGAGGTTTTCTTTGCGTATTAATATATATATAAAATGTATTTATAACAATTTCCAACTTATTATACGCGATTAAAAAATTTAAGCAAATAATATACATGTTTGAATCAAAGACTTTAATGTATACTACTAGACAAGCTGCGCGGTACATAGAAGTCGTACAAATAAGTTGCGGTCAATTGACCGTAACTTAATATTGCCATCTCGCTTACTCTCAACTAGAACCCCTATCGCGCTCCCTGTCTGTCAGCTGTCAAACTCCCGCGTTATGTGACGCAATTTTACTTCTAAACAGCCCGTCTAGTACTGTACATTAAAGTGTTTGGTTTGAATAAAGATTTTATGATATCTGAATCCGTTAGGGTGAGTTTTGGCGGTAATTCTGACTGTAGAGTCTGCCATTTATTTTAGGTATATATTTCGTATACTAATATTGAAGTTGGGACTGACATACACTAAGCGTAAATGTCTCATAAGTAAATAGAAAAAAAATAAAGTTGCGTTAATCTCTCTATTCTAAAAAAAGTAACTGGCGCCGCCGCCGCTGCCAAAAGCTTGTCACGCTATCTCCTCCGAAACCACTGGGGGTATGGGGTCGAGACCGATACCAATCGAAGCAGAATAATGTGGAGAAGAAAGTAAGATATGTCTCATATTCGTCGGACTTTAAGTTTTTTTTTATTTTATGTTTTGTGGAAAAACGTGGCAACGCCCCTGTTATTATAAAAATGGCGAGAGTTTGGGCAATAAACATTATCGAAGATGAAGTGTATAGAAACATTAATATAAGTGAATTTGGGGGGTTTTGTCCGAGCGGGTTGATCGACTTTGTACGATCCGTTTCGTGACTCACTCAGATTTGTATGGGCACCCTACATTATTATTATGGTTAATCGTCGATGAACAAATAATTAAACGTTGAACATGATATTATTTTCATTAACATGATAATGATGAGGGGCCTACCACCTAGTAAAAGTAAAGTAAATCGTAGCGCATGTTTTTCGTTTTGAGAAGTATTTTTAATTGTTTGTTTTTAGAGAGTCTCTTTAGAGACAAAAACTTATTACAATTTACAACACGTTTTTACTATGAAATGACAACTTTGTGTACGAATGACCTATTTTTATTAAATTATTAAAGTAAAAAAAAAACCGTCAGAATAACAAGCTAAAAATAAAACTAAACAATTTTGAGTTGGTGGTATCAATTATTGACTATTAAACTACAACACCACGGATTCAAAATTGTTTATTTCCATTTATATTTTTATTTTGTATGCCGGTTTTATGTTTAGTTAAAAAGGGACTATTTATTTCACAAATCACTTAGCAAGCGCTGTGCAAGCGTGACCAAAAAAGGTACTTTTTTTTGTGGTTTCGTGTGTAATCACCGGTATTACCACTTGTTAGTTTTCGGACACGGTTCCTTTACACTCAGTATTGTCTTGTTGCGGGAATTGAACTCGCAGCCGTTTATTTTACAGCCCACTATAGTGTTGAGTAGGACTAGATTTTTAAATCCAGATTGTAATAGTTGGGTCTTTTTTGTACTGAGCCAGTACCAGGTCCCACTTCCAATGAGGCGATTCATGGAGCTCACTCCCTCGTTCTTACTCTTTCACACACGCAACCCGCGTCATGGGGTTAAGTAACGCAACATACAATTTGAAGTAGTAAACATGTAATAAACTATAACCACCCATGCATTATTTCGTTATGTAATCGTACGAGAGAAATTGCCTCTTGCATGTCGTACTCAACACTAGCCCACTACCCCGCGGAGACTTTCACATGACTTACCTCGCCATCATTTGTCACTTGTTCATCATTTTTCTCCACAGCCGTGCTTTCATTAGTTACATCTTTATCAGCATCCACTGAGGTGCCCACCTGAAATTATTTATGATTTTTTGATTCGAATGAATGCCGAGACGAGCAAGTCGATCGTCTAATGGTTAGCTTAACGCCTGACCATAAACAATAGCAACACAACTTAGAACTTTTAATTACAAAGCAACTACAATTCCTATATTCCCATGATGGTAGATCTCTCATATGCTAGAGACCAATCGTGATTGGTACCATTGCTCTGCCTACTTTTGCCGCCAAGCAGCAGTGTGTGAGAATTGTTGTGTTTCGGTTTAAACAATATTGAAGCCAGTACAATTATTGGGAATTATGCCACAACATTAAGTCTCGGGGTGGCGAGCGCAGATGCATGCAGTACTAGCGACCTGCTCATTCCGTCATACAGGAACAAAACTCACAAATTACACATCTTTTTTAACGTCGGTTAAAAATATTTAACTCACCGCCTCACTAACAACTGTTTCTTCAACAACAACTTCATCCTCCACTTCACCACCATCAGTATTGTCAGATGGTTGGAAGTTGAACGGGCGCTCTTTGTCTCCAGTCTTATCTTCCTGGTCCTTTGAATCAGGCTCCGAGTGCTGTGCATTCGAGTCTTCAGAATGATCTGCTGTCATTTGATTGCTGCTTTCTGTTGGGTATTGAGTATATAACTTAGTCCGGCAAACGCACAATTGGGTCACTTTGATGGCAAGGGATCTCTACCGCCCATGTAGGCCAAAATCAGAAGATATTTATCGGTTTAAAAAAATAAATAAAAGAATAGCTGTTGTGCTCTTGTCTACACTCATTATTTGCATTAAAAAAAAACAGATTTGGTCGAATTGCTGAAGTGTTTGTGTGGTAGAACCATGCTGTAGACAGTTTTATCTACAACATGAATGGGCCGGCTCATCCGGGTCTGTCTCACAGAGAACCGACGTAAAGTAGCAGTTTGCTGCTACGTTTTGTACGGTGAGTGAGATATCCGAGGGCCCAAAGCCCTCTCCCCTTCCCAATCCCTTAATTATCCCTTTCCTTTAAGGTCGGCAACACACCCCTGATTCTTCTGGTATTGTGGGCGTACACATGGGCGGCGGAGATCTATCATCATCAGATGACCGACCCACTTGATTGTTTGCCGGCCTATGCTATAAAAACACAGGTCACACACCCATAGCCCAAACCTTCTCACCAAAATATTGTTTTACTTTATTTATGGATTGAAGAAATGTCTTCCTTCGTTACAAGATTCCTTAAGAATGTTAGAAACTTACCATCATCTTGATCATAATCATCATCATCATCTTCGTCTTCCTCCATATCTTCATCTTCCCTTCTGACCCTTGAAGACTCAGCCAGCAGCCCAAGACTATCAGAGACCTCCGGTGCCTCATCAGCTGTATCAGGACTCATTCTCATCACAAAACCCGATGACAACTGCACAGATTCCTCTTTCACTTGTATACTCGTATTTGGTTTTGCATCATCCTCCAGTTTAATTTTATTTTGTTTACTTCCTGAAGGAGTTTCATAATCGTCCAGATCAATGATTTTCTCATTGTGAGTAGTTGGTGATGCCTGTTTTAAATTTTCTTCTTTTATATTTAAATCTTTTTCAGTTTGTATTATTGTATTTTCTTTTACAGGTTCGCAGATTGGTTCATTTTTTATTTTTATATTCAAATCAGCTATTTCATTTCTTATTTCCTTTAAAGTTTTTTCTGATTTCTCATGACATAAATCTACATCATTGTCCTCTTTTTCTATAGCTGATATCCTTTCTTCCTTGATATCACCTGTCTTTGCTTGTTCTTCTATGTTTTTAACATCTATCACTTTAGTTACAGAATCTTGACTCGTTTCTTCGGAATCAATATTTATAGATTCGTCAATATCATCAACATCTATCAAATTATGCATAGGTATTTCTAGCATAACATCAGGCCTTAATCTGTGATCTGTTTTGACATTGTGAGACTTTACAGAGTGAAACTTTGATTCTATTTTGTCACTATTATTAGTAGTAACCACTTTGGTGGGTGTTTCAGGATCACAGCTTTCATTTGGTATTTCAGAATCAACTTCATTGTCTAGATTTATAGGAGATTGGGAACTTAGATCGATGTAATTATCACATCTTTCAATAATTTCTACTACATCGTCGTCTTCATCCGATTCCTTTTCAGCTTCATTTATATTTTTCTTTGGCTTATTACTTTCCGTCACAGCATTTTGTTTTACAACTTCTTTTTGCTTTGTATGTTCTGGTTCTAAGTTAATATTTGTATCTTTCACAATATTATTTCTTTTATTGGAATCAACATGGACTATTTCAGGTTCGTTGGGATTTTTAGAAGTTTGATCATTGTTAACATTAACATCTGAACCCTCTTCTAGCTGTGTATGTACTTCATTATAGGAATCAATATTTTTAACAAGAATTTCAGAATCATTTCTATTTAGATTTTTATTAATTTGATCAACATTTAAAATGGTTATACCTCCATCCGTTTTGAGACATGTGTTTTTCTCAATACTAGAACCAATATATTGGCCTATTTCATCTTCATTTAGGTTTTGGGTATTATCAATATTAACATCTACATCCATTTGTAGGTCTTTATTTTTACTAGAATCAATATTTTGCACCGTTTGAGGTTCATTTTGATTTGTATCAATTTGGTCTTTTTCGATGCTAACATCAATCTCCATTTGTTGGTTAGTACCTTTCTCAATAATTTCTCTATCTATACTAGAATCAATACTTTGGCATATTTCAGATTTACTGGGATTTAGATTTTTATCAATTTGATCATCTTTAATTTTCTCATCTGAATCTACTTTAGGGAGTGTAATTTCAACAGCAGTACAAGATACAGTTTCTCCAAGAGCTGATGGTGCTTCAGATATAGTTTTACATGTGTCTACACCGTCAGTATTAATATCAGTATGTATTTCCAAATTAGGATTGATGCTTCTAGCTAACACTTTTAATTGTTGCTCCAAAAATTTTATATTTTCATCACATGACTTTTCTTCTTGTTCGGTATTTTGGTTATCGCTTTCTTGTAACTTACTAACTTTACTCAATGCCGTGTTAATTTTGTCATTTATACTTTGAATTATTTTATTTTCATCAATTATATCAGAGACCTGCGTTTCAACAGCTTCAGGAATGAGAACAACATTACCTTGCTCAATCTCTTGACATGGAACACTAGATTTTAAACAACCATCATCAATGAAATCACCAGTTTCTAATGCTTTGCTAATTTTATTTATATCTTGTACAATTTTATTATCCTCAATAATACTAATGAAATTAGAATCATTAGCATGAGGAATGGATGCACCATTTCTATCGTCGACATCTGCAGGAGCACTAGACGTCTTAAGATCTGTACTAATTTGACAATCAGCAATGTGGCATATTTTAGAAGTACTACATTCAACTATTTCATTGACATCACTAATTTGCATATTGCCCTCACAATCAGATGATGTAATATTAACAATTCCATCACAATTGGCATCAACATCAATACTTTTTTTATTAATTTTGGAAGTATCGTTTTCTTCACCATCAATGGCATCAACATCTACAATTTTCACATTATTTGGAGCACATTTTATGGAAGAAACATAATTTTCTTGATTATTACTGTGATCTTCAATAATAATATCAGCTCTGTCAGAACTACCTTCATTGGTAGTGTTAATGTCATCAGTTTCGGGGATAATAGTATATTTCCCATCATTAGATTGAGCAACATTAGATACAAGACCACTCTCAGTGGTACTGTTGTCAGCAATTTTATCGTCAAATACTTCAAATTCTTTAAGAATAATATCGTCAATTTTTGCTTGATCATCAGCGAGATCATCATCATCATCCCATCTCAGCAGCAGATCTTCATCTTGAGAGTCACTTCCATGGTTCGGTGATGGAGTTTCAACTGGATTGTGTTTACACAATTCTTTAGTTTTATTGTTAAACTGGACATTCCCTGCATTGACATTATCATCATCCATCAAAGAAGGTATTTGAGCTATAGAGCCTGTGGCGATATTGTCCATAATTTGTTTTACTTCTTGATTGGTTACTTCTTTCTCAGTCATTTTTACAGTGTTTCCATTGTCAGTGTCATCTGACATTTTTTCTGCAACAATAGTATTAAGATATATTTGACACAATTTATTAAATACATACAAGTGACCGTGTTGGTCCAGTCTTATACCACAAATGTAAAAAAATATCTAACCATTTTGAATTACCTGTATTTTATTGGGTGCTATTAGCAGGTTCTAACGATTATGAACAAAGTAATTATTTGAAAGGTGGATAGATATTTGTTTACGTTTCTAGTACAAGACAAGTACTTATATATTATGTATGCTCGTGATTATATTATATGGTAGATAATAGGTAACTTACAATTATAAACTTAGTAATAAGATAAATTTGTACATAAAATTTAAACAGAACAAGCAGGGTTGGACTGATAATTATGATGATAAAATTATATTCATTAAATAAATAAATAAATACACCCAACAGTCACACACATAGTCCTGACCCTACACTAGGTTAACTTGTATTGTGGGTATCAGGAACTACGAGGGATTTGTGATCCAACAACATCCAAACACGAGACAAAAATTTGTGATTCAGACAAACATTTGTCTCAGTGCAGGAATCAAATCCACAGCCTCATGCTTCCCACCCGGCTACTGGTCCACTGTGCCATGGAGGCTGTCAAATATATATTGATAACAAGTACAAAGTATTGAATAATCAAATTAATATCCGAAACAACCCTCATTCTCATTTTGACAGTGGTAGACCCAGCTGTAGACCATTTTGTCTACAGCACAAATAAGCTGGCTTGTTCTGGTTTCCACTGTCTCACCGAAAACTAATGTAAAGTAGCACTTGCTGCAGCATTTCGTTCGGTGAGTGAGATACCCGCAAGTCCACATCCCCCTTGGCTTCTCAGTCCCTTAATTATCCCTTTATTTTAAGGTTGCCAAAGCCCATGATTATTCTGGTATTGGGGGCATACATGGGTGGTGGAGATCACTTACCATCAGGTAATCCACTTGCTCTAATTAAAAGTCCTCCTCAACTCCATTAGCTGGATGGGATTACGTATATGGTGACACCAACTTTAAAGTCCAATAAATCTATCAAATTGGGCTCTGAATTGAAAAATGAGTTATCAATTGAAATAAAACTAGTTTATACGGATTTTATCGTGGTTTAATTTTTATTTTATTCCCGACATTAAAGACAAACAATAAAAATTAAACCGTGATAAAATCCGTATAGACTAGTTTTATTTCAATGTGTAATATACGCGTAAACCTAAGAAATCACTATGAGTTATCAATGTTTAACATGTTTTATTGTTTCTAATTTAGTCAAGATGGTTATTTTTCTTACAAAGCTGGCAACACTGAACACAACTAAACAAGTACAACAGTTTTGTACAACCAATAAAGAGTAACTAAATACAATGAGAATATAATTCTCGAACCAATCAAATTTAAGGTACTTTTAGATTGTTCCTTCGTAGTTAAACTATAATAATATGTAGCAAATGAATTGGTAAAAAAAAACGTAAAACTCGAGTACTTTGGTTAAAATAATTTATGGCCATAAATTCTATTGATTATTATTGTATTTTTAAGAAAATATTTCTAATATATTACCTTCATTATTACTGGTATTATTGTTTCCTTCTTCTGTACTCATTTAGATGTCGGATATAAATACACAATTAAGTTTTGAGCGCAAATGTCACATTTATAATATAAATCTGTAACTTCAGCAGCAACTTCGATGGTGATTCAATGAATATATGTTTATGTAAATCAAAATTGAAACGCTATTTTAGAACAACACCGTTCAGATCTGTAAAACAGCGTTCTTTTTGACAGTTAACTGACATCACTGACATATCATGAATGCAATTAATGACAGTTGTGCTTTGAGGGTTGCCATTGGCAACTTACCAATATTACGAACGCATAAATTATCCTATCCTTTTGTGACATATTTTCTAAAATAATATTTTAATGATAATTAATGATCCATTTGTGTGATTTGGATTTTGTTGATATTCTGATACGGACGTTATAAATTCGTAATTTTCTACGGTAATTTAGTTTTTTTTTATTTCAAGACAGATAAGAAATCAACAATGTTAAATTCATGCTATATATTGAAATTATTGGACTTTGGATTTGGAGCGCGTTAAATTATAAATATTTTGTTTGATTGACGCCCGGCCAATTCTTACTTGCAAATTAGACAAAAATTGTAAAGAAATATCCCACAACTATCAATTTCAAGTAAATTCTTAGTTACGGCGCTTTTTATGTGATAATTATAATTTCTTCTACATTAATTTTGTTTAAAAAAAATCTTCTTACGCACATATTGCACGCACATTATTGTTGTTTTTAATGAGATTTTGCATTTAATTACGTAATAAACTATTATTTACTGACGTTTGCATTTACTGAAAGCTGTTTACCGTCTTAAACTTTGCTCAATACGTGTAATTCCCATATTTTTTTTGTATGGTATAAAGTGACAAAAATTTTGTGAATATGAACGTGAACAACGTTCTGTCTTCTCGTGTGATGTTTGGAGCTGCGATAGTCGGCATTGTAGGTGCCGCCGGAGTCTTCATATATGAACAAATTTACGCTGAGAAGAGAAGATCTATGTTAGGTTTGTATCTATAGTTACAATTTACACTGCCCACAATAAACATCCCTCAAGGTGAACTAAAGTATAAATCTGTAAACATGTTAGATTTACACAGCAATTATAGTTTAGACTTTGATTTGAATGTTGTCTTGGTATTTAAGCATTGAGTTTTTAAGTGCCCTCTGATGCATGGACACACTAAGTAGAAATAAATAATAATAAATACACCCAACAGTCACACACATAGTCATGACCCCATACTAGGTTAACCTGTATCGTGGGTATCAGGAACTACGAGGGACTTGCCAACCCACAACAACCAGACCCATGACCAATATTTGTGGATCAAATAAACATTTGTCTTTGTGTGAGATTCAAACCAATCACCTCTCGTTTCTCAGCCAACTTCACCCCCAATGTGCTATGGAGGCTGTTAAATATCACTATGTGGTAACCCATCAATAGATTGAACAAGCCAGGGGTTGTTTATCTTGCTAATTGTTTATCAATCAGTAAGTGCAACTGGCTATGAACAATTTTATATAATAGAACTAGCTTTTGTTCGCGGCTCCATCCACGTGAATAGCTTGTTCCGGGAAAAAAGTTTTATATAGCCTATAGCCTTCCTCAATAAATGGGCTATCTAACACTGAAATAATTTTTCAAATAGAACCAGTTGTTCCCGAGATTAGCGCATTTAACCAAACAAACTCTTCAGCTTTATAATATTAGTATAGATACCAACAATACATCATTTTTGGTGCAGTGGGTGAGTAACCTGCTGCAAACGTTAGGCTGTGGGTTCGATTCCCCCACTGATGTGTTGAATAATGCTGAATGTTTGAGTAACCCACAAATATTTTTTTCAGGTATGGGTGTTGTGGGTGGGCAAGTCCCTCGTAGTTTCTGATACTCATGATACAGGTTAACCTAGTGTGGGTCAGGACTATGTGTGTGACTGTTGGGTGTATTTATTATTTATTATACTGAGACGTAACTTACAATATTTTTTGTTTTGCAGTGAGAGAGGTGGCAAGACTGGACAAGCAGGTGGCTTCCATCAGAACAGAGTTGGAGGCACTTAGGGATTTGCAAAAAGAAACGTAAGTGTAATGTGAGGGTCTAAAATACTCCTTTTTTTGTTGTTGTTAGATCAGTCGACAATTAATAGAGTCCTAGTGATAGTTGGAGAAGGCCTATGCCAAAAGACACACTGAATTGAGGGGCATTTTATAGACTATTTAGGGAGTTTTAAATAAATAGTAATTAAATGTATAAAAAAATAGTGGTTGGAAAGAAATGAATGGAATGAACTTCCCTTTCAATTCTTTCCCTTTAATTTTGATACTTCCTTTTTTGAGACAGGGTGTTTTGTAGTTTATTTACATTGATTGTAGACAACTGCGTCGCATGAAACAGAAGAAAAGCGAGAAGGTGCGACGTGAACGCGTGGTACAGAAGGCGACACCTAGTGGCGACAACACCGACGCACCAGAACAGAGCTACGCCTCGGATTCGGAATATTTCACTGATTATCAGTCGGTGTTAGGTATGTGTATATGGGCGCTGCTCTCATTATCGTATCGTTAATGCAGCATCCGGTAACTTATTATGCGTTAAATATTACTAAATTATGATTTAAAATTCATCTTTATAATAATCAGATATTAATATGATTTTTGTGACTTATAATTAGCAACAAGTGAGCAAATTCAATTAATCAAAGTGTTTGTATATCGGCAATGATGACATTGAAAGTTGTTAAAGTGAAAGGCCTTAGTCCATCACGCTGGCATAATGCGGGCTGGCAGACTTCACATACCTTCGAAATTCATATGAAGAACTTCTCAGATATGGAAGTTTCCTCACGACGTTTCATTTTATCGAAGGTGTTTGAATGATATTCTTAGGTACAGATGGTGAGATGGACAGCGAGGAGTTCTACGATGTCCACACAGATGATGACGATGATGACACTCTTCAGGAGACGCTGCGTAATGGACACGTCAGCAGTGTCAACGAAGTATGTATAGATTCTTCTAAAAATTCACACAAATTCAAGGAAAGATTTGGAAGGAAAATCCCCTGTTGACGAACTGACTGACTGGCTGACAAATAATGCACAGCCTCACTACTGGAGATAGAGGCATGGAATTCACCAGGCGACGCCGGACTCGAACGGCTAGTCTAGACAGCGTCAGTGGCGTAGCGGGCGTGTAGCCGGTTGCGAAGCGTGAGGTTGTGTGTTTGATTCTCGCACCTAGACAAATGTTTGTCTGATTTACAAATATTTGTCTCGGGTCTGGGTGTTGTGGGTTGGCAAGTCCCTCGTAGTTCTTGATACCCACGATACAGGTTTACCTAGGGTGGGGTCAGGACTATGTGTGTGACTGTTGGGTGTATTTATTATTATTAGTACCAATATAAAAAAAGGATTTTCTTCTAGGATTCTCCAGACAAAGAAGATGTACCAAAAACACCGGAAAAAACGAGTACGTAGCTAATACGCCATTAAAGGTACAAGTTTTGTGATTATTATTTACATATTAATAGTTTGAAGTGGTAGGACCACGCTGTAGACACTTTGTCTACACTGGCTACTGTCTGCATTTTATTATAGCACAGGCAGGCGAACATCTTAGTGGGTCACCTGATGGTAAGTGATTTCCACCACCCATGTACGCCTCCAATACCAGAAAAATCATGGCCGCGTTGTCGACCGACCTTAAAGGAAAGGGTGAGGGATTTGGGCCTCCGGATATCTTACTCATAGCAGCATACTCCGGCAGGCCACATAGCTCGCAGAACTGATAGCCGATGGGGCAGAAAAGTTGTCGAATGGAGACCACGTACGGGCACGCGCAACAGAACACGCCCACCTACAAGATGGACCGACGACCTGACAAGGGTTGCAGGAAGCCGATGGATGCAGGCCGCTTCCAACAGGTCGGCCTGGAAGGCATTAGGGGAGGCCTATGTTCAGCAGTGGACGTCTTGTGGCTGATGATGATGATGATATCTTACTCACCGTACAAAACTGAGTAAACTGAGTAAACTGCTATTTCAAGTCGGTGTTCTGTGAGATAGTAGTAACCACCCGGTCTATTCGTGCTGTAGACAAAACTGTCTACATCGATGCCCTTTCTCTCAAATAAATTCTTGCAAAATTTCGGACTAACAAAGAACAATTTATTATTAACTGCCTCGGTGGTACAGTTGTTATGCGTACGCGTGACGCCTGACGCCTGATGCCTGATGCTGACGCTGGCGTCGGGTTCGATCCCCGGGTCGGGTAAAAGTGATATTGGGTTTCTCTATCACGAAATGTTCAGTAATAGCCCGGAGTCTGGAATTGTGTCCGGTATGGCGATAAGCTTGCTCCCTGTCACATCATGGGACGGAAATAATCTCGATGAAATTTGGGTGTACTGGTCACACCTCTGTCTACCACTTCGGGGATACAGTATGAGTGCGTATGTATTATTAACAAAAATCCATTCTTTATTTCAGGAAGTGATCGCCATATATACTCTGGTATATAAATTAACCACCGTAGTACATTATAGTTGGGTTTGGGGTGTCGATGCTCAAGTCATAAATGAATATGGCCAATGTCTGACGTTAACGTCCGTATTCTAGAATATTTTATGGTCGACAATATTAAGTTTTATTTGGTTTCTTGAAAATTACAGCTCGATCTTTCGACAGCTTCCGTGGCGCAGTGGGCGAGTAGGCCACTGTGCTGCGAGATGCCGATGGTTCGGTTCCTGCACCGTGACAAATGTTTGTGTGATCCGCAAATATATGTTTCGGGTCTGGGTGTTTTCTCCCCAGAGGGGTTGACGTCAGGCAGGCGGCAGGTTGTAAAAACTACAACACAAATACTTGACAATTACTGTAACATGTGTTAAAAATAATGTTGCGGCGACCCCATTGCGAGTGGGATAAGTGCAGCTCGATCCTTCGACATGATATCGATAAAAATAGTTTTGCGACAATAATCACAATGGATCATAAAATAATAATGAAAACTACTTATAATTATTGCTTCTACAGCTATTTGATGTTCCTAAATGCATCGAAATAAAAAGATCGTTGTACGATAACTCTCATATGAATCTGCCAAAAATACGGCTCCACTTACTTACAAATGCAAAGGTAACACGTAACACTCATACACGCAACAAAAATTAATGAACGTTCAAAATCAACTTTATTTTATAAAAGTTAATGTCCAAATATTAAATATCGAGATACGACGTTCCGCAACGCGCAAAAAATTTGACGTATCAAGTGTCAACTAGAGATATTATGCACAGACTCTTATAGCCCCGCCTCCTTGCACAGTTTTCGAGGGGTCATTTTTTTGCGTGAGTTACGTTTCTTGTCATCTTATTTCGATGCCTAAATGACTATTATGAAGAAAAAATAAGTTAAGGTTGATTAAATAGCCATAGAAGTAATGTAGTTTCAGATCACTTACCTTCAGGTGTCTCTTTTGCGCGTTAGCTTTCCTTCCATAACTAGTATAATTTTGATCGTCGTACTGTATACTTGCGATGTTTATTTAAATCTATGTCTATGGATAGAACAATGTTAAAATTCTGATTAACTATATTTGTAGTCAAGGGTTTGTAGTAAGTAGGTGTCTGACATCTCGAATTTTTATTTATTTTCGTGTATTTTTAGTGTAAAATTTGTATTTGTTATTTTGTCAGGCGGAAAAACATATATATACCGCTTATTCTTACAATCTTAATTCTCGATTAAAGGCCTTTTACGCTCATATTACAAAACGATACTTAAATGAGCTCTTTGCTAAGTGTCGATTTCTGTACACGTGATTGGTCTATTTTTGGCGCCAAACAAAAACGGTGACTTGAGTATTGTTCTGTAATACGGGCCTAATGTCCCAAAAATTATAATAATCGGAAGGCAGAATGTAATATGAATTTGAAAAATAACTTTACAACGTGTTACAGAAAGGTGTGGTCATATTTAAGGGTCGTTATGTATATCTGACAGGTCAGGTCAGGGTTGATGTACCCGATCTTATTAAATATATCTAATAATAAATTGACTGCCTCGGTGGCGCAGTTGTAATGCGTACGCGTTACGACTAAAGCTGACACTGAGGTCTCGGGTTCGATCCCCGGGTCGGGTAAAAGTAATATTGGGTTTGTCTATTACGAATTGCTCAGTACCAACCCAGAGTTTGGAATTGTGCCCGGTATGACGATAGGCTCGCCCCCCTATCACATCATGGTATGGAGATACGCTCGGTGAAATGTGGGATTACTGGCGTGAATGCGTATTTATATCTAATTAAATATCTGACAACCTAAAATTTCAGGCTAACTTTAATCACTCTTATTACGATCGATAAGATCGATCACATCCCTATAAATTAAGTGAAGTGCGTGAGGGAGAACAACAATACTAGAGTGAAACGAAAACTTAGCTGTTTATCATTTAGTGTTGTTCAAAGTTGCTAGGCGAATATCTACATGTTACTCATTCGATAATAAAGAAAATGTTTTATTTATGTCCTAGCAATGCAAGGATTTGGTACTAAGGGGGTTAAATACTTATAACGTACACTATACGTTGCTCAAATTTGACCACACCTTTCTGTAACACGTTGTATAATACTTATATCGTACACTATACGTTGCTTAAATTTGACCACACCTTTCTGTAACACGTTGTATAATACTTATATCGTACACTATACGTTGCTTAAATTTGACCACACCTTTCTGTAACACGTTGTATAATACTTATATCGTACACTATACGTTGCTCAAATTTGACCACACCTTTCTGTAACACGTTGTATAATACTTATATCGTACACTATACGTTGCTCAAATTTGACCACACCTTTCTGTAACACGTTGTTTATCTCAAATTATGTATATAATAATAGTGTTTAGTACTTAGCCGCGACTCTGCGTTTTAAGACATTAGCAAATAAAAAAGGACACGAATAGACCTCGTTAACGAACTACTGTGTTTGGATTTTCTCCATGTACGAGATTGTTTTTAAACCAATTAAATCTAATAGATTTTGTTATACTAACACTACGGCACTCAGATATGTCAATAAAATTTAATTGTAAATCAGTAATTATAATTTGATTAGCAGCGATAACTCAGCGGGAAGTGATACGGACTGTCGAGCTGAAAGTCGTAGGTTCGAAACCAGCCCAAAGAGCATACATCTATGACTTTTCTAAGTTACGTGTGCATTAAATGTTAATTATCGTTTACTTTAACGGTGAAGGAAACATCGTGAGGAAACCTGCATTCCTGAGAAATTCGCTATAAGAATTTGGGACGTATGTGAAGTCTGCCAACCCGCATTAGTCCAGCGTGGTGGACTAAGGCCTAACCCCTCTCATTCAGTAGAGGAGGCACGTGCCCAGCAGTGGAACATGTATAATATAGGTCTAGTATGATTATTTTATTATAAGTCGATTATTTCTACCCTCATAGAAAACCGGCGTAAAGTATCAGCTTGCTACTGCGTTTCGTACGGAGGCCCAAACCCCCTCCCCTTCCATTGGGATAATTAAGGGATTGCCCTTAATTATCCCTTTCCTTAAAGGTCGGCAACGCACCCATGATTCTTTTGGTATTGTGGGCGTACATGGGCGGTGGCGATCACTTACCATCAAGTGACCCACGTGCTCGTTTGACGGCCTATGCCGTAAAAAAATAAAAATAGTTTAAGACTCTGTTACTGAATACAGAAAATGCTTTATGTTCAATTACTGTGTACAGTAATAATCGTAATTGACGTCTGGGTGCGATAGCTAGGTAAATAAAAAGGAAGAAGTTATGTATGCAAACAAAATACCTTGTTTATTTAAAGAACCAATATAACACATTGTTAATTGAAATAAAACTAGTTTATACGGATTTTATCGCGGTTTAATTTTTATTTTAGTCCCGACGTTTCGAAAGCTTTTCAGCCTTCGTGGTCACGGGAGAGACTGAGGTGTAGGTCGTCTCGAAAAGTAAATGTTACAATGGCTACCTTCATTTTAAAATTAAACATTTATTTTTAATTATTTAAAAAAGTTAGTTGACACTAGTCCGATCTACGCAGAAAGAGCTCACGGTATCTTGAGGTCTGGCAGTTGGTCTTTTGGGTTCCGATTTAATTAAATGTATAATTGGATCCCAGGCTTGTGCAAGCTTCCAACCATCTTCTCTATTGAAATTTGGGTGTTTCTTAATTTCAATAGCCTCGCGAATCATCCTAGGTAGGAATCGGTGTTCTTTGGCAAGGATTTGTGGTTTGTCAAATCTAAGGTAATGTTTGGAGCCTTCATCTGAATGTTCAATGAATGTTTTATTTCAATGTGTAATATTCGCGTAAACCTAAGAAAACACATTGTTAACTTAACAGATCGTTTTTCATATTATTATTTTGATCGTACAGTACAATGGATGTTATCTAGTGGTGTATAAATATGTATTAGGAACCCTGCCATTAGCTAATTTAGTGCATTATTTTGAAAAAAAATAGACAAAGTCGCGGCTAAAAACGAACTATAAATTTAAATCATCATGTAATTGAATAATATTACAATTTAATGTAAAATTATCCTAATTATTATTGAATATAAATCTTGTCACAACTTTCATAATCAGATGCATTCGTATTTATTAATTGTGTAATTTGTAATTTCTTGTGTAATTAAAATTTATTTATTTATTATGGTGTAATTTAATACATCTGTGAAGGACGAATTGTCTTTAAATTGTTACTTATTTTTTTTTTAAATGAACCTAATTGACCTAAATCTATACTCAAAATGCGAAACAATTTACTGATTATTTAGATAAAATCAAAGACTTCAATGTATAGTACTAGACGGGTTGTTTAGAAGTAATATTGCATCACATAACGCGGGAGTTTGACAGCTCACAGACAAAGAGCGCGATAGGGGTTCTAGTTGAGAGTAAGCGAGATGGTAATATTGAGTTCCGGTCAATTGACCGCAACTTAGTGGTACAATTCCTATGTACAGCGCAGCTTGTCTAGTAGTACACATTAAAGTCTTTGGATAAAATATATAAACTAGATGCCGATTATCATACTATTTCGTGTGCCAACTTATTGTTACAACGCGTAATATATATATCAGTGATAATAATAAATTGGCACGCTTGGTTTCCTCACACATTGTAGTATTCACGGCGTCTATTTATATTCATGTCTATGGATACTATCGCATCGATTTTAATGGATATTGACCAAATATAAGTTTTTTTTTAGGTATTTTGCTCGATAAGGTATAGATAATTCATCCCATTCGTGCACGTCTTGCTATATATTGCATAGAGATAATATCTACGTGCGTGTCTATAGGTATAGAATGACGTCTGACACGTCACTCGCACAAATCTAAACGACATATTTACAAAACCCACAATTCGCCGAGCGTATCTCCATCCCATGATGTGATAGGGGCGAGCCTATCGCCATACCGGGCACAAATCCCAGACTCCGGGCTGATACTGAGCTTTTCGTAATAGAAAACCCAATACCACTTTACCCGACCCGGCGATCGAACCCGAGACCTCAATCGTAACGCGTACGCATTACAACTGCGCCACTGAGGCAGTCGCACATAAGGGACGGAAATACACTCGGCGAAATGTGGGTGTACTGGTTACACCTCTGCCTACCCCTGCGGGGATTACAGGCATGAGTGCGTATGTATGTATGTATATTTACAAAATAACGCACACATAGTAAAACGTGGACAAATGAGTTGAACTATCTATAAGAATATAATCGCGATGCATTATACATAATTAATAATTAATAAAGGAAATGTATAATTTAAATGTATTATTGTTAATTAATCAATTGTATAATATAATGTCTATTTGTAATGTGTCTCCAGAGGGGTTGATGTCAGGCAGGCGGCCGGTCGTAAAAACTACAAGCCATTTTTTTTATAGCATAGGCCGGCAAACAAGCAAGTGGTCACTTGATGGTAAGTGATCTCCACCGCTTTTGTACGCCCACAATACGAAAAGCGTTGCCGACCTTAAAGGAAAGGGATAATTAAGGGAATGGGAAGGGGAGGGGATTTGGGCCTCCGGATATCTCACTTACCGTACGGAACGCAGCAGCAAGCTGCTACTTTACGTCGGTTTTCTGTGAGACAGTGGTAACGACCCGGACGAGCCGGCCTATTCATGCTGTAGACAAAAGTGGCTACAGCGTGGCTCTACCACTGAAAACAATCTTTCTGTAACGTGTATTAAAAATCATGTTGCGTCGACCCCACTGCCAGTGGGATAAGGGTAGAGAGTATGAGTGGTAAGAGCCACGCTGTAGACTGTCTCACAGAAAACCGACGTAAAGTAGCAGCTGGCTGCTGCGTTTCGTACGGTGAGTGAGATATCCGGAGGCCCAAACCCCCGCCCCTTCCCAATTCCTTAATTATCCCTTTCCTTTAAGGTCGGCAACGCACCCATGATTCTTTTGGTATTGTGGGCGTACATGGGCGGTGGAGATCAGTAAAAAAAAGGGCAGGTTCCACCTGAATATTTACAATGCACGTAAAAATATAGTTTTCAGACACTAATGTGTAACTAACTTCAAGTTGTTTCGCGCCTGCTGTACTTCACTAACATTCCAAGCACAACTCAGGGCCGTACTCAGACGGCTAATGTTGGGGTTTGACCCACGTTTTTTATCCCATGACATACGAATGAGGTACTGTCAACAGGTTATAGAATATTTTGTGTCATATTACTCTATGGTGTTATTGTTATTTATGTGTTTTTCTATGGATTTTGTAGAGGGGATAGGTGTAGCGTAAAATATTATAGTACAAAGTGAATATTTTCTGTAAATGCCATAGTTATGTTACGGGTAAATAAATGGCTTATATGAAATTCACTGTTTATGTAGACTGGTTTTGTTTTTACATAGGTCGACAAATGAGCAAGTGGGTCACCCGATAGTAAGTGAACTCCACCGCCAATGTGTGCCCACAATACCAAAAGAAACGTGGGCGCGTTGCCGACCTTAAAGGAAAGGTATTGCGAAGGGGAGGGGGTTTGGGCCTCCGGATATCTAAACTAAAATAAACAATTATAAGTGACAATACAATACATACATACCTAGACTCAGGCCTGTTTCTCATAGGGGTAGGCAGAGGCAACGGAATTCCACTTGCTACGATCCTTGCACACCTCTTTGGCCTCCTTCACTGTCATAATATTTTTCATTCATACGTTGGTTTAGGGTACTCCTAACCTTGCTTTTCTCGAGAATATCTCCAACTTGATCTGTGAAAGTTCGCCGAGGCCTTCCCCTCCCAACTGTACCATTCACCCTCTATTATTTATATATTTATTCACAATCCGATACACCCCTGCGAATAGCACTTTAAAGTAATTTAAGCTGTTGTATTATTTTGTCAAAAACACCGTACATACACTGGCATCATGGGCGGTGGAGATCACTTACCATCAGGTGACCCACTTGCTCGTTTGCCGGCCTATAATATAAAAAAAATTGACAGGTGGCGCCACAATCATGCCTGCCGCTAAACTTTTTTTTTCCTGATAGCTATAAAGTGCCTGCTATTGGTATAAAAATAAACAGCAAATATGTATTTTAAATATTTACTTTGTACTAAAATATTTGACTATAAAATAATTTCTCATACAATGCAATGATAATCTTTATAGTGCTCATAATGAATATGGTATTGTTGATTGAATAATAAAATCGAATATTTGTATGTTTTTATTTTACCATTATTAAAATCCGGCCAAGTGCTTGTCGGGGTCATTTAAATCCATTTCCATGTATTGGAGACAAATTCTGTTTTTTTTTCTTATTTTTTTATTGAAGCAGTAAGCAGGCGTTGCGCTTACAATTAGGCGAGCGAACTGCTCGCCTCGTCATTCAATTGAATAAAAAAACAAAACGAAATATTTAATAGCTTTAATAAACACATAATTTTACACCACATATTAAGTTGACAATAACATTAATAAAGCATTTATTGATTACGAAATTGATTCGATTCTCCAAAAAATAAAAATAGATGAATTTTTAATGTTATATAATAGAAAAGTAAAAATAAATTATTTTAAACAAACAATAATACCGACAAACTAAAAACATATTGAGTTGGCGGTACTGTAGTTTAAAATAATCAATTATCTAATAAAAATTGTTACATTTATATTTATAGCATTTTAGTTTTTTGAGTCGGTTTTATTTTTTTTGTGAAATATCTTTAAAATCTGTGAATAAATGTCGAAGTTTTAGTCGATATCCCTGATTTTACCATTTTGAGGTGGAACTATTTCTACAAATTAAATGGGACCACCACCGCAGTAAATCCTATAGAATACAAAAATAATTATCCAAATTTGTCCACATTTGGCGGATTTATGCGTGAACATACATAAATTAAATCTGTAAATAAAATATCTTAACTTAATTTTTATTATTGAATTCTCTGGAGAATCAAACGCGTTTCGCCGTAAAAACTTTTCATTCTTTTAAAATCACTAATGAATGAATGAATTCAATAATTTTACAAGTGGAATATATAATGGACACTATACTAACGCTGTTAGCTAAAAATAATTTATTACTATACCTAAAGCAGCGACGGATTAAGGAGTGAATTCGAGTAAATGTAGTTTTTTTGTAACAGTATTAACAGTCACTCTGGCGCAGCGGGCGAATAGGGCTATGAAACGAAAACCCGCGGGTTCGATTCCCGCACTTCTCAGTGTCAAATGTTTGTGATCCATAAATATTTTATCTCGGTGCGGGAATCGAACCCGCCGTCTCTCGCTTCACAGCCGGCTACTCGCCCATTGTGCTACGGAAGCTGTGTAAAGTTCAAATTGTAGCTGCTTAAAGTGGGGGTTAAACATCGATCTTTAAATAAGACCCCGAGCTCTTCCTTAATCCGGCGCTGTTATACACATGTGTCAGATCTAATCAGGTCACAAAGTTAAAATTTTATGCTATAAAATTATTTTGAGCTAAATTATATTTTGTAGGCGTACTCGATGACAGAACAGTACTTGTCGAGTAAGTATCGAAGCATCATGGCGTACTTAAAGCGTCATATACTCGCAAAGTAACTTGTCCGGCCAGCAGGCTAACCATGAGTGTCTCAGTAAAATCGCTAGCGACTACGTAAAATATATATATATATATATATACGCACTCACGCCTGTGATCCCCGAAGGGGTAGGCAGAGGTGTAACCAGTACACCTACATTTCGCCGAGCGTATTTCCGTCCCTAATGTGATAAGGGGCGAGCCTATCGCCATACCGGGCACAAATTTCCAGACTCCGGGATGATACTGAGTATTTAGTAATAGAAAAACCCAATACTACTTTACCCGACCCGGGGATCGAACCCTCAGCGTTGGCCTCAATCGTAAAGCGTACGCATTACAACTGCGCCACCGAGGCAGTAAAATATTTGTGACAAAATTTAGTTTCTCACGTATCCGCTGGAGGCGCCACTGAGTTTTTCATATTATTTATACGTCTTACGTCGTCGCTAGCGATTTTACCGAGACAAACTCATGGTTGAGGCACTGAAGTCAATCCCTCGCAGCGTAACAACTATTGTTTTCAGACAGTAAAGGGTGGCGGGAGGTGTAGTGGGCGGGGGAAGGGACTAACTAACCCGGACAATTTATTTCACGTGTATTTTTAGTTAAAGAATAAAAATATATACAAACGATTTACATTTATAATATGACAACATTAATATTGTAAAATATTTTCTTAGCACGTTATTAATGTGGAAATTAAAGTATTGTGATGGTTTTTGTAAAAAATATTATAGGTACATTATTTCTTAATAAATTAAAAAAATAACTACAATACATTTATCTTAAATAATTATGAATGTAAGTTTGTACAATAAAAGCACCCTATTTGTTTTATGTTTTTATATCTAAATTATCACTGTTTGTATGCGCTGTACAAACTTAGCTATTTTGAATCAATCTAGCTTCAATAAACATAGCTAATTTTAAACAACGCCTTTTTGCTTATATTCTGCAACTTTCTGCGTATATTATTTCACTAATCTGACAATTTTTTAATATACTATAGGCATTGTATATTTAAAAAAAATATCTAATAAACTATTTCCGAAACACGATTATTTACAAAAAGTAGCAATAATTTAAACTAAACTATTTTAAATGTTTCACGGCAACCTGAGGCAGATGGGAATTCATGTTAGCGCCTAAACTGATTTTTTACTTTTTTACTTAGGCCTAAAGTGTGACATTTAATACTTAATTGTTTCAGACACATCTAGATTTACAGCGCATACGTCCGAATATTGATACGCTATTTAACTGTCTGATAGCTCACGGGTACTTATTTTCATACGCCTCAAAATGTTTAAAACTATCTTAAATGTTTGAATAGCGTTTTAATATTAGGACGTACCGCGTAAGTATTTTAAAAAGAATAAAAAGATTAACTATAAGAAGTAAAAATAAGTTTTTGGGGTTGCCAAAGACCAACATTATGAAACATGTGGCTGGCTAAGCTACCACATTTTGTTTTTATTCCTGTCAATTCTAAGAACCTTTCATAAAAAGTAGGTACTTAGTATTATTTATACTTCTTAAAAAAACCGTAAAAAAACTTTTTAATAAGTCTCTCATAAGAGATATTTTAAAGTTTACATTTAAATTCTGGTTAATATCTGGGGAAAAAATATAGCAAATATATAATTAACCAGTATAAATTAATTATTTATCTTATTTTTAGTTTGTCAGAAAAAAATATAATGGGAAAGACGACATTTACACATTCCTTTATTTTTAGTTAGTTACATAATATTTTGTAATAAACTCATGTAGGAAAGATGCATAATAAGTAAGTAAGTTAAGTTCAGTTGTAAGTTGATAGATGTATGAATTAAAACGAAATAAATAATTATAATATCATATTTTAATTAAGAGATTTTTTCCGGTTCCGGCTTTGTAGACGTAAAGACGTAGTGTTATTGTGCTCTGACTTTTAACGTATAAACTGCATACAAACTGTGAAATCCTGTGTAAAAACATTTGAACTCCATACATATCGTGATAAACTACACTGCAAAATAAAAATATCTGTGAACTGTGCCATAAAAACAATTACTCAGTGAATTAAAAACCGTAGAAACATTAGAGGTTATCTGTCATCTGTCAACTAAGTATAGACACACCTTGACAACGTCAACTCAGTGTTACCAACATAACAGGCTCATTAAGCTGCGTTCACAACTCAAAAGAATTCCCCCAAGGTTCACAATATTACGTTCCATTCCACGCAAAGGACAGTAGCGAAAATGGAAAACCTTCAATCTTTTTTCGACCAAATAAAAATGGAAATGTCAAAACAAACCGATGACATTATGACACGAATTGATGAAAAATTAACTCCTTTTAGAGTAGAAATGCTGGAATTAAGGTCGGAAAATGAGAAATTAAAGGAAAAGATAAACAATCTAGAAAAACAAAAAAGATCAAACAACCTAATTTTATATGGAGTAAAAGAAACCGAAAAATCGACTGTTAATCTCATCGAAATCATTATAAAGAAATTTAGAGACGATTTAAATATTACCTTAGAAGACAGAGACATTAATACGATCTACAGAATTGGCAAAAATAACACAGAAAACGTAAAAGAAAGGCCAATCCTCGTGACATTTGTAAACTTCTGGAAGAAAAACGCAATAGTGATAAATAAAAAGAAATTTAAAAATGTGTATGTGTCTGAAGACTACCCGAAAGAAATCCTCGACATCAGAAAGAAACTACAGCCAAAATTGGAAGAAGAAAGGAAGAAAGGCAATTATGCATATATAAATTATGACAAGTTGGTTATCAAACAGGGGAAACCAGGATATGAGAAACGCAAAAGGGAACCGTCAACCTCACCTAATGTAAAAGGACACCCCCGCAAACAACAATCGTCAGTTAAAACACATCGTTTAAATGCTTTTGATATAATGAGGAATAGAAGCAACTCTCTGCCTTCTGCCAACTTGCCAATTGATCAGAATGCATAGGACATTGCCATCAGCCACCGGAACAAAACACTAAATAAACAAGAACGTAAATATAACAAAAACAAAACATTCCCCAACCCGACTTGTCCTCGTGGGGAATTAGACTGCAACCCTCCACCAAATACAGAAACAGATCAAGATATAAGACCAACCCTCAAAATTTGCACTTATAATGTAAGAACACTTGCATCAACAGAACGATTCCTTGAATTAACTAATGCTCTAAAAAATATTAACTGGGACATTTTAGGTCTCGCAGAAATCCGAAAAATGGGGTGTAGGATCGAAGAGTACAATGACCTTATTTTTTGCTACATCGGTGAAACTAAAGGACTACATGGAGTAGGATTTCTGATAAAGAAAAAATATAAAAACAACATTACCAATTTTATAGGAATCTCAGAAAGAGTAGCACTTTTACAAGTAAAATTTGAATGCTTCTCCTTATCAATAATTCAAACATATGCACCGACAGAGAGATCAACGGAAGAAGAAATTGAAAAATTCTACCAAGACATTGAATATGCTCACACCAAGACCGAAGGAAAAGTTATAGTCATGGGAGATTTCAACGCTAAAATAGGTTGTCCAAAATCTAACTACTACCCGATAATGGGAAAACATGGCTACGGAGTGAGCAATGAAAGAGGTCAACGTCTCTTAAGATATGCTTACCAACACAAATTGTCTATAATGAACTCGTTTTTCAAAAAGAAGGAGAATTACAGATGGACATGGTTATCACCCGACCAAAAAACTAAAAACGAAATAGATTTTATAATGATAAATAATCATAAACTTATAACTAATATCGAAGTACTAAACAAATTCGATTTCTCTTCCGATCACAGATTAGTGAGAGCAACACTATGTTTAAGTCGTCCAATAAAGAGTAGAAAAACCTACACAACACCATTTAATATCCCCAAGACAGAAACAGAAATAAAAAGTTACATCGAAAATCTACGAGCACTAACAGAAAATATAGAAACAGAGTCTATTGATATCCAAACATATAACAATATCTTGGAAAGAGGTATAACAGAGAGCTTGAAATGCAAAAACACTACAAACCCTAATCAACATAATATTTTCTCTAAAGTCACAGTCCAACTTATAAAACGGCGCACAGAACTACTACACACAAAGAATAAAACTAAAGATATGAAAGAAGAACTAAGCAAAATATACAAAGAGGCAAATAGATCAATCCGTAAGGACTATAACAATCACAGATATGAGATTATTTCAAGAAAGATCAAGAATTTCAGAAGTGCCAAAAAAGCCTATAAAGAATTAACTACATACAAAACATGGATTCAAAAACTTGAGCACAATTCACAAGAAACAAAATCCAGAAGAGATGTAATAAGCCATGCAACAAACTTTTACAAAAACTTATACAGGAAACAAAATAACACAGAAATAGAAGTGCAAACAACTCAAACTCATATAAATACGACTGACTGCATCAGACCAATTGAAGACTCCGAAGTATACGAGCATATAATTAAGCTGAAAGCTGAGAAGAGCCCCGGACCAGATGGATTAAGCAATGAAGCCCTTAAAATGGGAGCACCGATTTTAACTCACCACTTTACGCAACTATTCAATAAGATACTAGCCGAAGAAAAAGTACCAACACAATGGTGTACATCGGACATAATTTTGCTCTTCAAAAAAGGAAACCCCTTGGACATAGGGAATTATAGACCCATAAGTCTGTTGGCAAGTATATACAAACTATTTTCATCCGTAATATTAAAGAGAATATCCGACGACATTGATAAAAAGCAACCAAAGGAACAAGCGGGATTCAGATCAGGCTTTAGTACAATGGACCACATACAGACATTAGAACAGGTCATAGAAAAACACAGAGAACACAATAGACCTCTGTATGTGGCCTTCATTGACTACAGCAAAGCTTTTGACAGTATCAGTCACTGTTCAATCTGGAATGCACTACAACAATCAAACATTAATTCTAAATACATCAACATCTTGAAATATATTTACACAAAAAGTACGAGCAGAATAAAATTAGAAACTAGAGGAGACGAAATAAACATAGAACGAGGCGTCAGACAGGGAGATCCTCTATCCCCAAAACTATTTATAGCAGTACTTGAAAATATTTTTCAAAAACTGGATTGGAAAAACAGGGGAGTGTACATAAACGGACACTATTTAAACCATCTGAGGTTCGCCGACGATATTGTTATAATAGCCGAAACTGCCAAAGACCTAGAGGAAATGATGCGATCACTTGACTGCGAAAGCTCCAAAATCGGGCTGGAAATGAATATAGAAAAAACTAAGATAATTACCAACAAATGCGAACGCCCGATAGCGATAAAAGGTAACAATATAGAATATGTCAGCGACTACATCTATTTGGGCAAACAAATTTCATTCAAAACGTCAAGCAATGAAGAAGAAGTAACAAGAAGAATTAACGCATCTTGGAAGAAATTTTGGGCATTAAGAGAAATCCTAAAAGGGAACTACAGCTTACACATGAAGAGAACAATATTTGATACATGCCTATTACCCTGCTTGCTGTATGGTTGCCAAACTTGGGTATTTACAAACAAAATAAAACAAAAAATCAAATGCAGTCAAACAGCAATGGAAAGAAGCATGTTAAAAATTAGAAAAATACATAAAGTTAAGAGCCAAGACATTCGTCAAAAAACTAAACTCACCGATGCTCTTAGGCACGCACTCTTACTAAAGTGGAGATGGGCCGGTCACATCTCACGATACACAGACAGAAGATGGACCATTGAAGCCACACGATGGATTGGACCAAAGGGGAAAAGGAATGTTGGTCGACAATTAAGACGGTGGGCTGATGACATTACACACGCCGCAGGAAACGACTGGATAAATTCAGGCAAGGACAGGGAGTCATGGAAAAGGATGGAGGAGGCCTTTACCCAAACAGGGGTCCATATCTCATAAACAAAATGAATAACACTGTAATGTATGATGAAAGTGAAGATATGGAATAAATGGCTTTATTATTATTATTATTTTAATACGATCAGAAAAAACGATGCTGTTTCTTATTCTGCTATATTTCAAATTCTATATTATGTCAGGGGTTTGTAACAGTTGGTTATTCAACCTATGCTTATTACTCTTCAGATGAGAAAATAACAAAATAATATTGACCATTGTAAATATATCCCTAACGAAGACGTGTTATGACGTATTATACTTTTTTATTAGATTGAAAGACCATACGAGCAGGTCGCTGGTCGCAAGTCGCAGGTCGCCTGGTAGTAAGCGCAACGCCTGCCCATAAACAGAAACAACACCATACAGAACTTTGAATTACAAAGCATTGCAAGGCACTGGATTGCACTCGACATCCCGAGACGTAAAATGTTAAGTCTCAAAATGTCCAGAAACTTCACTGGCTTCAATGCCCTTCAAACCGAAACACCACAATGCTTACACACTGCTGTTTGGCGGGAGAAATGGACAAAGCGGTGGTACCAACCCAGACGGCCTCTCGCATAAGAGGGACCAACCACAAAGTAAATATTACTTCAAAACTACGTTAAATGTGCATAATTTATATTATATTGTGCCCTAAATATTTAATAATGTAGCACATTTAGATAAACTCTGCTATTCTTTACATTTTTTTATCGATATTATTTATTATTATATCGTGTCAAGATGTCATTACATCTTGGAACGTTATATCACGTTCTCTATTTTACGACAACGATTTAAAAAGTTGTTAGTTGTAGAATAACGTGGCCTTTTGGCGCGCATTTCTTTAGGCGCTTCATACACGCCAAGGCTTAGTCGTCGAACCGCGGCACGACCTTGAACATTTTCGAACTTAAACAGGGAATTAACAGGACTGGTTTAATAGGGTAGTTTCCTATATTGAATTTTATACATTATTTTATAAGCAACAGAAAATTATACGCAAAAGAAACCCTTCTATTAAAACACAATCAAAATTGGTTCAGAAATGTGCCCGCAGTTATGATTTTAAATATTGGTATGAGTAAAGTGGGTGCGTAGTAGGGATATCTCACTATCTCGCTTGCACGCGTGCACCATAATGAACAATTTACACAGTGACGGCAAAGTTTGCGTCGTCTGTCATTTGACAATTACCCCTTCTACATAATTTGAATGGCTTCTAACTTATTTATTTTTTGATGGGACTCTGGAGACGGTTATAGGCTACTTTTATCAAGGAAAAGGTTGTTCACGCGGGTGAAGCCGCGAGCAAAAGCTAGTATATTTGAATGTTTACCCAACAACTTTCAAAGGCTGATAACACAGACGTTTTTGGAATTATTTAATTAAGTTGAATATTACATTGTTTATTCTCTAAAAATATACTAATCTCACTTAAAAATTGTTTAAATTGTCCCCAAAGAGACTATTGCTTCAATGAAGTAAATACACATGTAATAATATGTTGTAAATAATAAATATATTTATACTCTTACATGTTACAGCTATCAAAATATTTTACTTACTTCGAAAACTGTTCATAATAATACATTGCGAACTGCCACACTCAATTAAAGTTAATTGATATTAATTTCTTAGAATCCAATTATTTTCCCACTCAGAACCATTAATACAGTTACTGAATTCAGAAAATGAATGACGCTGCGTTACTGGGTTCAGAAATAATCTTAATTGAAGTGGCTGAGAAATAATCAATTCTAAGAAATTCTGAGTGCAGATCCGAGGAATATTCTTATAAAACATTTTATTTAAGGATATTAACTGCATAGAGTAGTATTTTGACAGCTGTCAACTCCACACACTACGTATCAACGATATCTTATTATGGGAGGCCATTCGCCATAATATCTTTACTCATCATTTGATGATTTCATCATATTTGATCAAAGATTTTGGCACCGAATGCACTAAAAACCTGTCAATTAGACATTGAGGCTCGTATTATAGAACAACACTCAAGTGAGCTCTTTGCTAAGTGTCGATTTCTGTACACGTGATTGGTCCGTTTTTATTTTTTTATCCTGGCTCGGCAAAGTGACTACGCTACACCTGATGGTAAGTGTAGCGTAATCCAAGATAAACAATAGACACTGTATATATCTTGCTATTTTTGGCGCCAGAAATAGACCAATCACATGTACTGAAATCGACACTTAGCAAAGAGCTCACATGAGTGTTGGTCTATAACACGGGCCTATGTATAGGAAAAAGTTATTTTATGACTGACAAAACCTGTAAGACAGTTTTGTAGGGTTTTCAAGTGTATCTATCAGTTCCTTACCCGTTCACCAAATTTTCATTTCATTTCACCAAAATTAAACTTATCTTTAGTTGACTCCTAATACCCAACACATATTGCAGTGCGACGCTAAATAAAAATAGACGTCACACTGATTTGATGTGTGTCAGTTTTTAATAGTCAACTAAAGCTATGCATTAGTCGGTGAAAATGTAAATTTATTTTATTCCCTTGATAGGCAGACGAGCCAGCGGCCCATCTGATGGTAAGTGGTCACCGTTGCTCATAGACATCTGCAATGCCAGATCACAGCCAAGCCGCTGCCCACCACCGAAGGAATACCTCTTTTTCTTGTCGGTGAATAATTTCTTAAGTCTTACCATTGTACTATAACTAGGATATTCAAATAATCCGACATGCCCTGAAGGCCGCCATTATCTGTTCGGCGGCGCCCTCCGACCTGTATAGTCAGGAGGTTGGGTCGCGGGTTCAATCCGGAATGTCCTGTTATGTCTCCTGCGTAGTGCAGTATAAAGTCGCTTGTCTGTGGACACCTGTAACTATAGATAAGACATAGAGTTGATCAATTTCAAATAATTTCTTGAATCCATAAAATGTTATACATCATTTAGATTCAGTAAAATTTTAACTCTACCGCCAGTTCGGATGCTGTTTCGTTAGACAAGAACGGTCAAGAAACTCTAACGTTGCTCTTTTCAAAACTGATTTACAATATTGATACTACATTTTATTTATTTTATTTTTAGATTATGGTCCCATCGATTTTCGATGATTTCGCCAATGTGAAGTATTATAATAGCAATATATAAAAATAAAGATCAAAACGTAGACATCTTTAAAAAGATGCTCAATTGTTCCATTATTATAATCGATACTACATTAATACAATTTAATTTGAGTTAAATTAGATCTATGCTAAATTCACTCCAGGATTGTCTTACGTAGATTTCAGGACCCATTAGAACCAACGCAGAAAGCAGGTGGTTCTTAAATTCGAGTTTTTTTACTACAAGCAATAGCCTAGATGCATCTTCACCATCTCTATTGAGTCAAGTTTTTTTATATCGTAGACCAGCAAACGAGCAAGTGGGTCACCTGATGGTAAGTGATACGTGATATATATGATGTATACGTGTACGGTAGATTAAAAAACATCAGCACATTGTGTAGACAACTGTGTTACCATCCCGATTCAGACTCAATTGTTACTGTACACTGAAGTGTCTCTGCTACTCACTTGTGGCGCGTTGTATAGAGCTGTAGGTAATAGGTAGGTAGCTGACGGCTTGTGGCGGTTTTATCATTTATCATTATGACAAAAAATATTTTTATAGTGTAATATTCCTTTAAGTTTGCGTCGCCCTAGGTTTTTCGTTTGTCGCCTTTGAACAATGCACATATAATAACACAGTTATGTATACTATCGATCGTCCCTCGGAAGCACAATTGCATTAAGTCTGTGATATTACATATGTATTTACCTTTATAGTGATAACTCTTTCTTTCTTTTTTGATTTTTTTTTTATATATTGCCTCCATATTGTTTATACACCAATAGAATACTTGTGACTCCAAATACTTAATATTTAGAAATAAATTATAATTTATCTTGTATCTGCATCGAAACAAGATAATTGTATCCGTGACCGCGCGGCACGGCCGCCCGCACAGCCTGCGCTGGCGTGCCTGTATCCACGTAAAGAGAAAGTGGAATAGCGCGTGCGAAACCGTGCGAGCGAGACAGATATCAGGTATAGGTATATGGTATCTTGAGGTCAACAGCTATTATTATTAGTATAATTTCTACTAATATGTATTAGTATAGTGCTTATACACATCATATATAAGGACATATTTGAGGCCTCGCTAGCATTGCGTCCGGATGTCACTTAAGGTGACCACTGAAAATCAGCGCTGTGTTGCGGCTCACACCACAGCACAGCATTACGCTGAGTGGTCACCTACCTGTCACAACTCACAGCCACAACGTGCATAATCCTGCTATACCTATTGCATAATTTAAATAGATGTATGCATGTTGTGTAATGTGTTGTGATAAATAAATTACTTTTCTCTCTTTCTTTCTTTCTTTCTAATAGTGGCAGAACCCCAGTCGGACTCCAGTCATGCTGTAAACTGGGTACAGAGTACAGTCACTCACCTGTGTTGCGGTGCTCGTGGTCGTGGTCAGGGTCTGGTGGTGGCGCGCGGGTGAGAGCGTCGTCTCCCCCCGGCAGGCAAGTCTCCACCATCGCTTCCAAGCAGTTCACGAATAGCTCACTGCTTTCCGCTGTGCATTGGTTCTGAAGATTATTTTTATAGTAAGAGCCATTGAACTAGTTAAAAAAATTGAATGGGCTAAAAACGAGTTTAAAATGTTGACTGTGCTGCACATGAGTTTAAAATGTTGATTGTGCTGCACATGAGTTTAAAATGTTGATTGTGCTGTACATGAGTTTAAAATGTTAATTGTGCTGCACATGAGTTTAAAATGTTGATTGTGCTGCACATGAGTTTAAAATGTTGATCGTGCTGCACATGAGTTTAAAATGTTGATTGTGCTGCACATGAGTAATGTTGATTGTGCTGAATATGAGTTTAAAATGTTGATTGTGCTGAACATGAGTTTAAAATGTTGATTGTGCTGTACATGAGTTTAAAATGTTAATTGTGCTGCACATGAGTTTAAAATGTTGATTGTGCTGCACATGAGTTTAAAATGTTGATCGTGCTGCACATGAGTTTAAAATGTTGATTGTGCTGTACATGAGTTTAAAATGTTAATTGTGCTGCACATGAGTTTAAAATGTTGATTGTGCTGTACATGAGTTTAAAATGTTAATTGTGCTGCACATGAGTTTAAAATGTTGATTGTGCTGCACATGAGTTTAAAATGTTGATCGTGCTGCACATGAGTTTAAAATGTTGATTGTGCTGCACATGAGTAATGTTGATTGTGCTGAATATGAGTTTAAAATGTTGATTGTGCTGAACATGAGTTTAAAATGTTGATTGTGCTGCACATGAGTTTAAAATGTTGATTGTGCTGCACATGAGTTTAAAATGTTGATTGTGCTGCACATGAGTTTAAAATGTTGATTGTGCTGAATATGAGTTTAAAATGTTGACTGTGCTGCACATGAGTTTAAAATGTTGATTGTGCTGCACATGATTTTAAAATGTTGATTGTGCTGAACATGAGTTTAAAATGTTGACTGTGCTGAATATGAGTTTAAAATGTTGATTGTGCTGAACATGGGTTTAAAATGTTGATCACACTGAACACGGGTTGAAAATATAGACAGGGCTGAACACACGAGTTTAAAATGTTGACTAGACTGAACACGAAAAAGGGATTTAGTTTATTCTTGTAAAGATTTTATTCCCTCACCTTAGTGAATGGTCCTGCGAATCTCCACAGACCTCCGAAGCCACAACTCTGCATGTAATGAAGCTGCTGTTGACTGGCATCTTCTGATGCTATCATGTTCTACAAAATAAAATGTATACAAATGAAGTATACATTTTTTATTACTAAGGTAGAGAGACGAGCGTGCGGCCCGCCTGATGGTAAGCGGAACTGCCACCTATCGACTTCAGTAATGCCATGGCACAGCCAAGCTACTGCATTCCGTTTCATTGTTTATACCTAGCGATATCCCGGCTTAGTGCCAGGGTCTGCCTTCCTACCTAGATGCTTATATCTCGCCTGGATTTAAGCATTCTATGTAGGATGTACTGTACTGTACTGTACTGTACTGTACTGTACTGTACTGTACTGTACTGTAATGTAATGTACCCATTATTCAAAGAAAAATAGAAAATTGCATATTGTCTAGACGAAGCGATAACAAGCGAATCAAAGGTCAGGTTGTTAAGTAGTGTGTTTGTTAATGTGCGTTTTAATTTCCGAATAAAGAGTCTGTACTTAGAATACTGGTTTTTTGATTTATCGAGAACCCGCTCGCGCGTTACAATGTTTTTTTTTATTGCCTAAATAGGCAGACGAGCGGACGGCCACCTGATGGTATGTGGTTACCGCCGCCCATGGACCTCAGCAATGCCAGAGCACAGCCAAGCCGCTGCCTACCGTATCAGGCACCTACCAGTTAATATCCCTTATATCACATCTCACATGGAGTAGAGATAGTTTATCTAAAACGAGGGTCACTACCACTCGAGTAGTACGCGAGTATTTACTAAGTGCTGCATTTAAGATTAGAAGTTTAAAGGTAAGACAGAAAGACAAAATTCTGTATTTTTTTATTAGCTTGAATGACGAGACGAGCAGGTCGCTCGCATGATAGTAAGCGCCACGCCTGCCCATAAACAGAAGCAACGCCACACAGAACTTTAAATAACAAAGCACTACATGACACTGGACTACGCTCGTCACCCCGAGACATAAGGTGTTAAGTCTCATAATGCCCAGTAATTTCACTGGCTTCAATGTCCTTCAAACCGAAACACAACAGTGCTTACACACTGTTGCTTGGCGTCAGATATAGACAAAACCGGTGGTACCAACCCAGCCGGCCTCGTAAACGCGGGACCTACCACCTTGTTAAATAGGGTTCCGTTGGTGCGTCCTTTGGGTACAGAACCTTGAAAGATTAAATGACGTACCTGTATGATGCTCTGCACGGCGCTCAATATCACCTGATCGTGACAATGCATCAGAACGTGGTTGATCTTCATGTCCAGGAGACTGTGACTGTTAGGACGAAAAGTTCAGCTATATCATACAGAATAATCATTTGACGATTCAGAAATATAATCATGTATAAATTTTTACTAAAAGAATAATCTGACTCAAAAAAGAACAGAAAAAATAACACATTTTAAGCCAGTGTTATTAAATGTTTAATTTCTTGGTGGACAGCACCGACTCAAAATTTGTTATTTTATTTTTAATTTTTTGTTGGTTTTATAATTTGTTAAAAAGTTAAATTCTAGTATTAGTAGTGTAAGAACCATGAAAACTAATGCATAAATCTTTAATATTTGCTTAGTGTAGATGTGTAGATTTATGTATACATGATTACTCTGTTATTATTTAGCGCCAAAAACTAACCAATGACGTTTAGAGAAATCGTCACTATGCGTTCGCGTTCACTATGGGGCCTTATGGTAACGTTTATGAATACGGGGGTAGGTCTTTTAGGCCCGTTTTTACCACCTTATAAGCGGGATTAACTTTGAGCAACTTCTGAATGCTATAGGAACCATAAAATCATATCACTCGGTAAAAATGATGTGTGGTTATACACACAAAAAAAAATGTTTTATGTATGCGTCAAATTGAGAACCTTCTCCGTATTTTTGTCGGTTAACATGTCAAATCAATCATTTTAGTCAGGTTTTCGACACGAAAAGTCATCGAAATAAGATAACTAGAACGATAACTCTCATATGAATCTGCCAAAAATACGGCTCCACTTACTTACAAAGGAAAAAGGTAAAATCACACCTAACACTCATATAAGCTACAAATATTAATGAACGTTCAAAATCAACTTTATTTCATAAAAGTTAATGTCTAAATATTAAATTTCTAAATCGAGATACGACGTTCTGAACCACGCGAAAAATTAGACGTATTTAAGTGTCAACTAGAAATCATGAATCAATATGAATCGATGATTGAACAAGCTGCACATACTTTTATAGCCCCGCCCCCTTGC
Organism: Mimas tiliae; assembly: GCA_905332985.1. Classification (NCBI taxonomy): domain Eukaryota; kingdom Metazoa; phylum Arthropoda; class Insecta; order Lepidoptera; family Sphingidae; genus Mimas; species Mimas tiliae. The sequence goes on along the minus strand of HG995265.1, from coordinate 4,286,059 downwards.
ACAGAGTTTTGGTCGAGTTACGTTTCTTGTCATATTATTTCGATGCTACAAGTATAATAAATAAATAGCCAAAACCAAAGCCAAAAATACTTACATGACTGGAAACACTTTTGGGAAAACTATAGACCCCTCTGCTAAATACTGATACAATATTCTTATTTCATTCTCATCTGAAACATTACAAAAATGTTAAAGAAATTTAAAAAGCGCGCCAAAATACTGTTGCATTATTAAGCCGTAAGATGGCGTTGGATTTGTAAGGGCTGTTAACTGGAGAATTTCTCCATTGTACACAACTCGTAGAAACCGCCTGTGCACTTCCGAAATACTTAAATGGAAATAGGCCTGATGAAGATCTATCTTCACCAGCCATTTGACGTTGATGTCCATAACATTAACTGGAACAAACATTAAATACATGTGTAGTGGATGGACAAATAAAACCCCAAATTTCACTATTGCGACGGCAGGAGATACGTGATCAGCGCAGAGATATTGTGTATATATAAATGCGTCGCCTACAACATGTTTTTGATGTATCCCACAATCCCCATTGATTCCCATGAAGATCGGCAATGCCGCCACCATTCCGCTGACATTGACCATCGTGGATTTATGGATGGTGGTGATCAGGCGCGGAGGTAGACCCCCTGTTTGCAAAAAATGGCTTCGCCGAGAATAAAAAGAACACTAAAGTACTTTGTATTTGAACATTAGTAGAGTTTCCAAAAATAGATTTACTAGGCGGTTGGTCCCTCATATGCGAGGCCGCCTGGGTTGGTACCATCGCTTTTTCTATTTTTGCCGCCAAACAGCACCGTGTGATCCAGTTTGAAGGACATTACATTCAGTGAAATTACTGTGCATTATGAGACTTAATATCTTATGTCTCAGAGTAACGAGCGCAGTCCAGTATCATATCTGTGTAATTCAAAGTTCTGTGTGGTGTATCTTCCGTTTATGGGCAGGCGTTGCGCTTACCATCAGACGAGCGATTCATATTGTCACCCAAAGTAATAAAAAATGACTGGTGGTGGCTTACTTGTCCTTTTAGCTACTATCACGCCCACACACTCGCCACTGTAACTCCTGTAAGCCAGCATCGACAGTGTCAGTAGTGGCACGCATATTTCGACACCGAGCAGTGAAGCTCGGCGAGTCTCTGGGAATGCAAACCTGTCTTTATCCCGCAACGAAATTAATCAAATAGAAAATTAGGGAGGAGTTGGGAATAATAATTGTCCACTTCCCTCCATAGCGAAGCGGGAGACAAAATAATGAACTAAGGAGGCATTAACCTCAGGCACAAGGACATTTACAACTGGAGAAGCCAGATGTAAAGCACCACGGATGTCATTAAGTGGGTCCTATCACGCGAGCTGTTAAACTTGATTCCAATAAAAGGTATAGCAGAAACGCCGGAATGCACAAGATCCATATAGTATACAACTCCAGACGTTATTTGCATACTGTCAAGCATAATCCTTTTGGCTACTGTAAAAAATAGCTACATATTACTAACCTGTAGTGTACTTGACCAGGGTAGCCAGTACAGTTAACACGAGAGCTTGCGTGGTGAAATCTGGCAACACAGACGGGTCTAAGAGGCAGTTACTTTCTGGAGTCGATGTTGTGTCCTTATCTGTCGATGCTTGCTGTAAGATATATTTTATTACATACATGCGTACATACGCACTCACGCTTGTATTCCCCGAAGGGGCAGGCAGAGGTGTAACCAGTACACCCACATTTCGCCGAGCGTATCACCGTCCCATGATGTGATAGGAGGCGAGCCGATCGCCATATCGGGCACAATTCCAAACTCCGGGTTGATATTAAGCATTTCATGATAGAAAAACCCAATATCACTTTACCCGACCCGGGAATCGAGATCTCAGTGTCAGCCTCATTACAACTGCGCCACCGAGGCAGTGTAATATATTTTAATAAGGTAAGGTAATCCTTACTTTTTCTAATTTTTTTTATTAACTTAAGTGACGAAACGAGTAGGTCACTCACCTGATGGTAAGCGTCACGCCTGCCCATAAACCATTATTATTATTTAAATTTAAACCATCATTTTCATTATCATGTTATATATAAAATTCTCGTGTCACAATGTTAGTTACCATACTCCTCCGAAACGGCTCGACCGATTTTTATGAAATGTTATATGCATATTCAGTAGGTCTGAGAATCGGCTACTATCCATTTTTCATACCCCTAAGTGATAAGGGTTGTCCACCCCTAACATTTATTTTTTGGACATTTTTTTTCAAATTTATTATGATGTGTCATTAAAAAATACATAAAACCCAAAATTTTCAACCCTCTACGATCAACCCCTATTTATTAATAGCGACATTAGTATTTTTGTCAAGCGCGTTTATCACCGGGGGCGCCCACTAGGCTACTTTAATCCTGGAAATAGGCATTCACGGGGGCGGAGCCGCGGGCAACAGCTAGTTATTATATCTTCTCCTTTAAGGTCGGCAATGTATCCATGTGTTTTTATAGTATAGACCGCCAAACGAGCGAGTGGGTCACCTGAAAGGGTCTTAGTACAGCATAATGGCAGGCCTTGCGCTAGTTTTCGGCTAAAACCCCCAGTAGTGATTCACAGATAAATTTCTTAGCTAGGTACCTACTAATATAACGCACCATAGAGTTACAATGCTCGTCGCCATTCACATTCACATTCAAGAAGAAGAAGAAGAGTTACAATGATTTTTTTTTATAAAAGAGGGGGCAAAGGAGCAAGCTGGTCACCTGATGGTGAGTGATCACCGCCGCCCATGGACACCGTCAATACCAGGGGATTCGTCGGTGCGTTGCCGGCCTTTGAGGAAAGAGTGGGCTCTTTTCTTGAAGGTTCCTTAGTCGTATCGGTCCGGAAATACCGCAGGTGATAGCTGATTCCATAAGGATGCCGTACGGGGATGAAAACTTCGCGTAAAATATATATTTGTCATATATGTATAGTATATATCATATATATTTTAGTTCTATATAATATATATCATTTATGTATGTATTTTATGTATTAGCATCTTGTCTACTCCTTTCTTGTTAGTATTTTCTTATCCATGATTTATATACACCCACATTGTCTCGTCTCTGCATCACCCACAGGTAGACTGGTAGATAATGCCTTTGGCATTAAGTCCGCCTTTATACATATTGTGTATATGAAGTTTTAAATAAATAAATAAATAAATAAATCGCACCGTTGAGGAACGCCAGCCATCCAGATAGTGTGGATGGAATCCCAACTTGTGACGCGTTGTGGGGTAGTGGAATGATAAAAACCATAGAGTTTACTTACCTTAGTAGAAGTTTCGGGGTAATCACTATCCCCAGACTTGGTGCTTGAGGGTCGATCAGTAGTGTCATCAGTACTACCTGGTGATCCTCTACCGTCATCGTCTACCACCTGATGAAGGATGAGTGATGAGTTTTATTAGCTTGAATAACGAGACGAGCAGGTCGCTCAACGGTAAGCACCACGCCTGCCCATAAACATAAGCAACATGCACAGTACCTTGAATTACAAAGCACTGCATAGCGTTGGACTGCGCTCGTCACCCCAAGACATAAGATGTTAAGTCTCATAATATCCAGTAATTTCTCTGGCTTCAATGTCGTTCAAACGAGAACACATCTGTGTTTACACACTGCTGCTTGGCGGCAGAAATAGACAAAGCGGTGGTACCAACTCAGATGACCTCTCGCATACGAGGGTCCTACCACCTAGTGCTATACAACTGGTATACTGTAAACTAGGCTATTTTACACAAACACTTTAATGTATATTACTAGACGGGCTGTTTATAAGTAAAATTGCGTCACATAACGTGGGAGTTTGACAGCTCACAAACAGGGAGCGCTAAAGGGATTCTAGTTGAAAGTAAGCGAGATGGTAATATTGAGTTACGGTCAATTGTCCGCAGCTTAGTGGTACCATTTCTATGTACCGCGTAGCTTGTGTAGTAGTATACTTTAAAGTCTTTGATTTTACAGTAAGTATTTAGCGTTCAGATGTGACAGCACGTGGTGGGTTTGTTCAGCGAATGGAATTCATCGGTAGACTTTTATTTTTCATAGGCCGTCAAACGATCAAGTGGGTCACCTGATGGTAAGTGATCTCCACCAACCCTGTACGACCACAATACCAAGTCATGGGCGCGTTGCCAACCTTAAAGGAAAGGGATAATTAAGGGATTGGGAAGGGCAGGGGGATTTGGGCCTCCGGATATCTCACTCACCGTACGAAACGCAACAGCACGCTGCTACTTTCATGCTGTAGAAAAAACTGCCTACAGCATGGCTCTACCACTCGTAGACTTCTAAAAACACTGATTTTAAAACAGCATCTCCATCTTTTTGCATAAATCATGAGACGAGCAAGTAGCTCGCCTGGTGGCGAGTGTGGTGACACTTACATCAAGACCACTATCGACGTCTCCAACAAGGTCAGGTCTTGCGGCATCTCCCGTAGAACCGTGTTGCATACTGTGCGCACGCCCTTCGCTGTCCTATAGTTGAATGCAGCTATTTAACTTGTCAATTTGGGGTAAACGGTAAACTAGTGTGCGAGTGTTGCCTGATGCCGAAATTGATGGGGTAAATTATAAAATGTTATTGGGCTAAATGTTCAATCTTAATGCAAGTTATATTCACTTTTTGGGGTAAATGTGATTTAAAATTTATGAGTGGCATTAAGCACGTGGGTCGTAAATGTCTGCCAGATAGATAGATAGAATATTCTTTATTGCACACCAAATAAAGTAGGTAGAATATAAATAGGAACATACAATAAGGGTGATACTAAGAGTACCATTCCGGGGATTCCCTTAAAAGCAATGGCTTCACTCATTAGAGGAAGACAAAAGAACCATTAGTCTCACAACGGAGGGTGCTGAAGAACAGTTGAATTAAAAGGGGCGTAGAAAGGCTGTAGACTTCAGACAGCCGAATAATTTAAAACAGGATTGATTAGAGCATGACAACGAATTTCAGCATCACACAACCAATATTTCTATTTCATAAATCTATTTGGAATCGGGGTAAATATTCAAAATTATGGGGTAAAATTTTAAATTTCTAAAGCGTCTAATGTGGATTTTTAAACGGTAATTTAAGCACTTTTAAGTTATTTCGTAAAGCAGTAAGCCTTTTTGAGGTCAGTGTTTGCTTGTGTGCTTATTTTTCGTAGTTCAACTGTTCATACTTTGTTAAAGTGCATAAATTTAAATTCAATATATTTGGCAGTGTTATTAAACGCACAAAATATTAGTCGTTTTTGTTATGTCTGCTTTGACAGTGTCAGTTTCAAACCATGCAGGTTTTAGGGGTATTTGCAGTGCTGGGGTGTGTAGGGGTTTTTGACTAAATATAAAAAATGGAGCATATTATCAAGGGTCATAACGTTTATACCTATTTATAGTTATAAAAGATTGCTGACATTATTAACTGTGGTAACAAAAACCAAATTCAAACTTTAACTATGAAAACAAAATTTAGAATTTAAAATAAAGGATAGTTCACCCATCATATAATCGAACAATCGTCGACTATTAAACTAATTTTCTAGTCTCTGCACATTTTAGGGCCAAGATAGACGGACTACATCGCGTTAGTTCTTTTACGTTATAAGTTAATCAATTCCAAGATCATGTTTTTTTTCTGGAATTAATTGCCTTTGCTCGCTCCTTATTACATTATTTCAGGATTATACTTTTCCAAAAATATGTATTAGTGTATAGTGTCTTCGTCCCTTTTAATGACTTTTAATATAGTTCATCTATCTTAGCCCATCGATGGCGTATTTCTTTACCCTCGGTGGTCCAATGGAGTCTTTTGAAGTTGGCACAGAGAAGGAACGTTGCGTTTTAAAAAGCATTCTAGCCGAGCTCTACACACAAGCAATGCGAAAAGCGCTAAGTCAAACGTGGTGATAACAGTTACAATTGATGCTCGTTATAGCGGTTATAAAAATAGTGATTAAAATATTTGAATTTTTGTAACAAACAACATCAATTGTTTTTAAGAAGTGGTGATTTATTTGCATTATATTCGATTGAAATGAATCCAATGTATTTTTTTGTCGTAACATTATTTTGTTGTTAATAAATCGAAATTTGATATTTCAAAATAACGATTACGTAATAAAAATTATATAAAAAATAACCGTTATTTTAATAATATTTAATACCGGTATTTTTATATAACGAATATATCCGCAAATACAATTAATAGGGATGGGGGTGACACAAATTATACGATGCCATACGAACAAGGTATTTCATATCCGAAACAAGTGGCGTGAAAAAATACAAATGATTATAGATAAATAGATGAACATACTTCTCTTATACTGAAATAGATTACAGTTATATGGAAATGGTTGATGGAAGAATGTTATAATTATAAATATAATAACACTAGCCCTGTATTATACACGTCCCACTGCTGGGCACGGGCCTCCTCTACTGAATGAGAGGGGTTAGGCCTTAGTCCACCACGCTGGCCTAATGCGGATTGGCAGACTTCACAGCCCTTCGAAATTCTTATGGAGAACTTCTCAGGTATGCAGGTTTCTTCAGGATGTTTCTTTCACCGTTAAAGCAAGTGATAATTAACAATTAATAGACACGTCACTTGGAAAAGTCAGAGGTGTATGCACTTGGGGCTGGTTTCGAACCTGCGACTCGACAATCCATACCACTACCCGCTGAGCTATCACTGCTGCTATGTTATAATTAATTATTATATATCGTGCGGATTTCTTCAAGTCATCATCATTAGGTTTAAGCAATTCAAATGTGGTAGTTATTGTTGTCTTTGTCTTACATCGCTTTATTGGTGTAGTGGCAAATTAGGCTGTGTTATTAACACCACTGTTTTTTATCGATGGTAGAAAAACGTAAATACTAGAGGGTGTAGGTAAAATCATCGGTGCAAGAGTCTGGCTTGACCGGTATTTTTAATCGAGTTACGAGGCCACATGACGTGATATAAAACTGTCGTTACCAAGGACACGCATTGTCTATGCTTTTCTCGAGTATCTTCTATCAACCATAGATTAGTAGTAACACATAATACTGTTTAACAATTACAAATGATCTAATGAGGTATAATGTTAGAAGAAACAATTTCGAATTTAGTAGGAAAATAATTACATATTTGTGATATTTTTTATTTTTATATTTTTTTTATTTTTTTTTATAGAAGAAAAAAAAAATGTGATAATTACATTTCGAGTATATTTATACTCGAACTAACTGAAAATGTAATAAAAATGGTGTTACAATTAAAATATTTTTTTAGTTTTTAGTTAGAATTTGATTGTAATGATTTTCCTCATATACAGGATGTTTTATGAATATAAAAATATTGGATGGTTTTTTCTTCATCAAATAATTATTTATCAGTTATTTCACAAAAAACTGTTTTTCTGAACGTTCACTATAACAATACAATATTTTAATACCTCGCTAATAAAATATCCTGTACAATAATAATAACAGAAAGTCACATAAGCCGACATGACATTTCTACTGATGCGATCAATCCTAGTCTGAGTGGGATAGACACTTTAATAAAATTATAGACAGCTCATTTGTAATCTTATGTAATAGATAAATAAGTATTTTTATATCTCTGACTACGTATAGCATGTCCTTTTCTTTACATACATTCATACACACTTAGGGGATTATCGCCTATTATACCCGAAGGGGTAGGCAGAGGTGTAAACAGTAAACCCACATGTCACTGAGCGATCTCTGTCCCATGAAGTGATAGGGGGCGAGCCTATCGCCATACCGGGCACAATTCCAGACTCCGGGCTGATACCCGTTAGCACTTTACCCGAACCGGGGATCAAATCAGAGACCTCGGCGTCAGCCTCAGTCGTAACGCGTACGCATTACAACTGCGCCACCGAGGCAGTCATTGATACTAATTGAAATCAGTTTTTGATATTGAAAAATAATACCAGCCCCGTATTATACACGTCCCACTGCTGGACACGGGCCTCCTCTACTGCATGAGAGGGGTTGGTCCACCACGATGGCCTAATGTGGGTTGGTAGACTTCACATACCGTCGAAATTTCTGTGATGAATTTTCAGGTATGCAGGTGTTTTCCTTTACCATTATAACAAGCTTTGATTAATGATAAATATTTAACTATATCAGTCCTGAATCGAAAACGATAGGTGTCTCTCCCAAACGCAGACATTATGTTACAAAATAAATTAATGAAATTGAATAACCCGCCCTGAAGTCTTTCGCTTATGTTTAAAAATATTTAGTTAGTTAACGTTTGATATAATAGGGTACTTAACTAGAAGTTTATTATTATTTAAATCAATAAGTTACGTTACTCAAAATCAATTTAAGAAAGAATTTTGTAAATCGGACCAGAAATAAATAAGTTAGATGCCATTCAATTACAGTAGAAGGGATAATTGTCAAACTTTGACGTCACTGTGTAAAATGTTCACTATGATGCACGCGTGCAAGCGAGATAGTGACATATCCCTACTACGCACCCACTTTTCCTCATACCAACATTTATAGTCACAACTGCGGGCACATTTCTGAACCAATTTTGATTGTGTTTTTATAAAAGGGTTTCTTTTGAGTATCATTTTCTGTTGCTTATAAAATAATGTATAACATTCAATATATGAAACTACCCTATTGTAATATTTTCTGAAGAGACTTTTGGGCGATCGATTTGATCTTGTCGTTGCAGATTTATTACTGACATTTCTTTTGTATAAACAAAGATATTTCTGACTTCATGTTAGCTTTATTAATTATTCGAGCAACATAAATTGCAGCGACAACCTGTAGTCACTCTTACACGCGTTTTTTTTTTGTAAATTGCAACTCGGCTCTTCAACATAATATCGATGAAAATAGTTTAAAAAATAAATATACCCAACAGTCACACAAATAGTCTGAGACTGACCTACACCTCCGTCTCTCCCGTGACCACGAAGTCTAAATACTTTTCAAAATGTCAGGGCTAAAATAAAACATAGTTCTTTGTTTTTTAAATATAATTCTACCTAATTTTTTCATACAAAATTAAAAAAATCGTTCACATAAATATATAAAAAATGGTCAAAATGGAGGTTATTTAAAAGTCGATACTAAAAACTTCGGAGCAGGCTTTTTATATTATGATAACTGCCGTACGTTCTAAACACAGGCCAAATTAATGACAATATTGATATCTCATTACTAAAGTGTCACAAGTACGGTTTGTAAAAAATCGATTCCATATTGCGATTTTTTTTTATTTCATTTATCGATATATTTATTTATGATTATCAATGTTTTTGAAAGTTATACATGACGTATTTTCTGCATAAACTCAGTGTATAACATTATATTTTGTTATCTCGCTATTTTTTTGAGTTGTCACACATTAGAAATGAGTCGATGATAATACTATTACGTAGTGATGTGATGTGATACACTATGATATGATATTACCTGATGAGGCATCGTGATCATGTGCGGACTGTGACATCCGCTGCCAGATTGTTGCAACGTTGGTGATCGACCTGCAATAAAATATATTTTTTAATTTAAAAACGGCGAAGGAATCAGCGTGAGGAAACTTGCATACGTGATTATTATTTATAAGTATTTCGAAAATTTGTGAAGTGCACTGATTTAGACCAATGTGAGAGCAACGTTAGTTTCTTGTCCGTTCTTCAACGAAACATTCCGAACTGGCGGGAGAGTTAAAATTTTACTGAATCTAAATGATGTATACATTTCATAGATTCAATAAATAATTACATTTTCATTTCATTTCATGTGCTGGACTTAGACCTAATACCTCTTATTATTAGGGGAGGCACGTCCCCAGAAGTGGGACGTATATAATACATGGTTGGTATTAGTATTAAAATTTAGAATTTTAAACTAATAATTTGGATGAATATTATCGATACCTCAAATTATTCTTGCACATCTTACTATGTGTGAATGATCTATTTATATAGACACGGTAACTGGTGTTCGTGTCAGTACGTTTAGAAGGATGGCTACCAGCCACTGATGCGCAAATTTATATCACATTTTAAAAAGTTCATACACACAGCAAAGCGTGCATAAATAAAATGATAGCTAATTTCCTATCCTTATTTCAGACTTAAATATATAAGGAGTATATAGGCTGATATTTTTTATTGATATTCGATTGCCACATTGGAAACATTAACAAAAACTGAAACGGCATCTTTAAATTGAAAATTACAACTCACTAGTGACGAATTATTATTTTTGTATCTCATAGTTCTAAATAAAGGCAAATGCATTTGAAGTCATTTTGAAGGTTCAAACTTATGCTTATAGGTTACACGATCCCCAAGTTACTGTCAGTGTTACCATATCAATGGAATGAGTGATCAGCCGCTGTCGCGTCAGAACTCAAAACGTGTTTTTTACGGTATAGGCCGGCAAACGAGCAAGTGGGTCACCTGATGGTAAGTGATCTCCACCGCCCAAGTACGCCCACAATACCAAAAGAATCATGGGTGCGTTGCCGACCTTAAAGGATATTAAGGAATTGGGAAGGGGAGGGGGTTTGGGCCTCCAGATATCTCACTCGCCGTACGAGCGTACGCAGCAGCAAGCTGCTACTTTACGCCGGTTTTCTGTGAGACAGTGGTAATGACCCGGACGAGCCGGCCCATACATGCTGTAGACAAGTGTCTACAGCGTGGCTCTACCACTCATAAATACTCAAAATGTATCGAACGAAAATTTTACAAGGCGCAGTTTTTTCTACAACCTGTAAAGTTATCTCTTTCGTAGATACGACGTTTTCACTCTAAGGCGACGATATATCGTTACTGTACCTAACAAAAATAAAAAATAAAACTCTACCTCCATGTGCAGAAGATATCGCCGCTTGGTCCAGCACGTCCCAGGACTTCTGCCGGCGACTTTGGCACGCTGATTGTGTCGATGGTGTTGGTTGGATAAGTAGCGAAGACTGTGACAAATAAATGTTTTTTTTTATAGTATAGGCCGGCAAACGAGCAAGTGGGTCACCTGATGGTAAGCGATCTCCACCGCCCATGTACGCCCACAATACAAACGAATTATGGGCGCGTTGCCGACCTTAAAGGAAAGGGATAATAAGGGATTGGGAAGGGGAGGGGGATTTGGGCCTCCGGATATCTCACTCACCGTACGAAACGCACCAGCAAGCTGCTACTTTACGCCGGTTTTCTGTGAGACAGTGGTAACGACCCGGACGAGCCGGCCCATTCATGCTGTAGACAAAATTGTCTACAGCGTGGCTCTGCCACTCGTTAAACGCTAGCTCGTTAAACGTTACGCTAGTTTGGGGGTCAGAGACTTATTCAAAAACGATACTTTGAGACGACCTCCTATTAAGCGTAAAGGCATAGTGACGATTTCTCTAAACGTCATTGGTTATTTTTGGCGCTAAATAAAAACAGATCATTCATGTACACAGAAATCCACACTGAGCAAAGAGCATAGTTTAGTTAAAGTTTGTATAACTACATTTGAATGTACAATAAAGATCTTTTCATTTAGTTTTTTAATAGCAGACGTGGAAAAACGAGCAACTGGCTCACTAGGGGGGCCTAAAATATGCAACACGAGATATCTCGCGCGCGAGAGAGATAACTATCGACGACAAATATCTCGGGTAAAAGTGTCGAGCATTCGATAAAATTACGTCGTCATGTTAGAGTCAAGTATTTTATAATACCATATTTTTTTACTGCGTGGATAGGCAGACGAGCAAACGGGCCACCTGATGGTAAGTAGTCACCGCCGCCCATAGACTTCTGCAATGCCAGGGCACAGCAAAGCCGCTGCCTACCGTCCAAGGATTACTCTTTTTAACCCTCGTTGCTATATTAGCTTGATAGACTAATGGCCGTTCCCTATATTCTGTCTGTCTCTGGTTTTGCTATACCGGCGATAGTAAATGTTATCTATTTTCCGTTTGACCGTCCCAATAAACATAATAATGATAGGCAATCCTATTCTTCATTGCTGTCTATTGATGAGAGGACTGATAGCTAACTACAGATATACGACACTATGAAAATGACAGTTCAAGCGTCCTAATATTTTTTAAGCGCTATCTGTCGATAAAGTTATCTAGTTTTATCTTTATCGGTAGATTTTGACCGATAAACAGATATCCTCGGCTGTAAAGAAACTAAATAAATAACGAATTTTAATGAAATAGCCATGAGTCTACAAGGCTTACATGGCACTCGCACTGAAATACAAAAAACTAAATAAAATAGGTAAAAATCTAAAAGAAAATATAAAAAATGTCTAAAATTTCCATAAATAATAATAATGCACCTTTTTGACAATCAAATCATGTGCAAGAGACATCTAAGTACTTGTTAATGCGAACACCATCATCGTGTCATGTCTATTAAAACCCCCAATTCCCTACAAAAATAATTCCCCACTTCAGTAAAATCCCTCAAATTCGCTGGGGGTTTAATTCTTTAGACGTTCAAAGGACTTGTATTCAGAGCCGTAATGTATTGACAGTAAAACGTTTCGTTATTACATTGTGTTTTGCAACTTAATAAGTATTTCTCGTTATTATTATTTCATTTACAGTGGTAAAAAATAAGAATTATAGATAAATGTTAAATTAAAACTTATATTTCCAATCTAAATCATATCTTCATATTTTCTAATATAAATTATACAATAGTTCCTTTTTCTCAGCTTGTATGAACATAACGCACAAGAGGGCCCAGATAGACCGCCTATCTATTGCTATCCTATTATCCGACGTACTTATCTGAAAAATAGGGACGAATTCAAGCAGTCGATAGAACAATACGGATGTTTGACGATAGCTATCTATCGTGAAATTGAAGATTAATATTGGGAACGGCCATTTAAGAGATAACCGAGTCGACAAAACTATCTCGTGTTGCATAATTATGCTAAGCCCCCTGGTAGTGTAGACCTCGTATCTCTTACCTTTTCTATCTATGAATTTACTGGGCATTATAAAACTACAAAAGTATGTCAGTCGCAAAACATGTGCCAAACCGTATCAGGGGGTATGATGCTGCGGACGAACCAAAAATCACTAGTTTGATACGTTAAAGTAAAGGGAGTCAAAAGTCAAAGCACACTATGGAGGAAACTCAAGATCCGAAGAAGTGGAAATGTTTAAGTAGGACCTAGGTGGTTGGTCTCTCGTATGCGAGAGGCCTTCTACCGCTTTGTCTATTTCTACCGTCAAACAGTGTGTAAGCACTGATGTGATTCGGTTTGAAAATTACTGGACATTAAGGGACTTAACAACTTATGTCTCTGGGTGACGAGCACAGTCGAATGCCATGCAGTGTTTTGTAATTCAAAGTTCTGTGTGGTGTTGCTTCTGTCTATGGGTAGGCGTGGCACTTACCATCAGGCGAGCGACCTGCTCGTTTCGTCACTCAAGCAAATATAAAAATTAAAAAATATTTCTATACACGTAGATATCTTTCAATCTATCTAGTTTCTCACATCATCACGCTCACCTGGTGCAGATCGGTGGTAGGGCAGTAATGGTCACAGTTGTCCGGTAACCATTTAGGCAGGGAATGCTTCACGTGACACCGCGATCTGACTTCCTCGCTCACGCATACAAGAGCTGTAGGGTCAGAAAATAAATATACAACGTGTTACAGAAAGGTGTGGGCAAATTTAAGCAACGTATAGTGTACGATATAAGTGTTATACAACGTGTTACAGAAAGGAGTGGTCAATTTTAAGGGTCATTACATTCAAAATATAGATATCTTACAGTCCCACAACACTCAGATCCGAACCAAATATTTGTCTCGGTGTAGGGATCGAACCCGCTGCCTCTCTTCACAGTCGGTTACTTGTCTGCTGTCTTATGGCCGTTCCCTATATTCTGTCTATCGACAGATTTGCTTACTATCGATAGTGTTTTGACAGATCTTCCATACAAAATGTGTCAACATTTTACTGCCAGTAAGCAAATCTGTCGATAAATAGAATATTGGGAACGGCCAATACTAAGGCACGACTCAGAAGATTATATACTATCAGATTTTCTCCGTTATTTGGGGCAAGTATGTATATAAGTATATGGCCTCGATGGCGCAGTTATAATGCGTACGCTCTATCTCATCTCTGCTTCGATCCCCGGGTCGGGTAAAAGTGGTTTGTTAAGGTTTTTATATTTCAAAATGCTCAGACCGGATTCTGGAATTGTGTCCGGTACGGTGTTAGGCTCGGCCTCTATCAAATCACAGGACAGAAATAAGCTCGGCGAAATGTTGGTGTACTGACACCTCTGCCTACCCCTATGTATGTATAACCCCCACTAGAAGATTACGTTCCATAATCTACTCCACGTTCCTCAGTGCCATAGTAACTATCGATGCAATAGCTATTTACCAAGAGTTCTCAGTTTGTTTAATAAGTTAAACCACAATTGTCATATTGACCTATTTTGCAATAGCACACGTAAAATATATAATATTTTGACCAATGAACCAGTTGAACTATTGTTTTGACTGTTTACTTTAATTCAGTTTTATGGTATGTTGCAATTGTTTCTTCCCATATGTGGTAGCTTGTAATTGGCATTAATCTACTTATGTTTCAAACTAATTTGTAAAAGGGTTAGGACTGAGGCTAACGCTGAGGTCTCGGGTTCGATCCCCGGGTCGGGTAAAGTGATATTGGGTTTTTCTATTACGAAAAGCACAGTATCAGCCCGGAGTCTGGAATTTGTGCCCGGTATGGCGATAGGCTCGCCCCCTATCACAACATGGGACGGAGATACACTCGGCGAAATGTGGGTGTACTGACACCTCTGCCTACCCTTATGTATGTATGTATAAATAGAAGTTGAGTAGTACTAGTCGAGAGTATTATTATTAGCATTGTAATTACTCTAACGCATTAGGAAAACCTGTAATGTTAGCTGTAAGTGGAAGTGATTTAAAAAAAAAGTGTGGCCCACACTATACACACCTGTAAGGTAAGCGACAGTGTCATGTGTGACATGGAACTTGTCCCGATGCCGTCTCGCTGTAATGGCAAGTAGTGTAGCGAGCACGCGGCATGTACGCGACACTGTACCCGGCGCGGGGTGACGATACCCTTTCACCAGGTGACCCGCTAGAGCGAAGTGGAAGTTCGAACGGAAACTGCAGAAATAATACGGTATGTCAATGTCGTGTTTACCCATGGCAACACCGGGTACAAAATAAATTATATGGTAATGGTATTTTTGATGTATATATGTATAACGATGAAAGTTTGCGTGTTCTCTCAATACGTCAAATATTAGTAACCACTAGTGGGAACTGTGATGAATTAAAATTAATTATATGGTTTATTTTATTTCATAATAATAGAATATGAAATTAGTTTTCAAGCGATTATTTTCTTTATTACCGTATGAATTACTAGTTTGACACTTCGACGGTAGTAATTTTATATGAATTCGAAAACTTTGAACGTATTTGTAACTCATACTAGGCCTACTGTATATAATCCGTAATACGATCTAATTTCATGTACTCTTACAGCTGATTTCAATAACCGACCTTAGATTGAGTCTCCTGATCGATCCCAGAAATTAACCAATAAGAATACAGTTTGAAAGTCACGCATATAAATTACTAAGTTTGATTGGTCTATTTTTGGGACCGATCTGGAGAATCAATCCAAGATCGTTTATTGAAATCGGCTATTAGACAGCCCTCTCATAATCGTATTCCTATCTCCATCCTATGGTTGCCTGTAAGAGATTGCCCTGAGCGATACGGCCGCCAATTGTACTATGTTTAAAAGTTTATTGTCTTTTTAGTTTTAATAAGTGTCTAATGTACAATAAAGCATTTTAAATAAAATAAATATATTAAGAAAAAAGATCAGCACTAGCACAATTAAATTTAATTTTGGTTTTTAGAAAATTTGATTAAATATAGATAAAAATGATTTTGAGCAAATAATCACAATAGATATACGGAATAATAACAATGAACACTATAAAAATTGCTTCTAGGAATTTAATGAATGTCCAGAAACTTTTTTTTTCGCAGATTAGTGATTTTGGACATTCACATTTCGTGCTGATTTTCACCTTAATTTAGTGCAAATGTAATTTGCATGCAATGCATTTTTGAAAAAAGGAATTTTAGAGTTTCTTGTCAGTTCTTCTTTAACGAAACAGCATTCCGTACTGCTGACTGAATCACAAATCCCTCTCCCCTTCCCTATCCTTTAATTATCCCTTTCGTTTAAAGTCGGCCAGGCCACGATTCTTCAGGAATGATGGAAGTTCATGAGCGGTGGAGATCACTTATCATCAGGTGACCTGGTTGCTCGTTTGCCGGCCCATGCTATAAAAATATTTATAAAGCTCTTTTCAACATACAGATAACATTGGTAGCCGAATTTCCTTTTTATCGGTTATTTTGAGGGTGGCTGAGAAATGTAATGTCGGGTGTATGGAAATATAAATCGAGTAAATAATCATGAAGGGTACACAAACTGGATAAGTCCGTTTGTTGGGAGTGACAGTTACAAATTCAAATTATTTATTGAATCCATAAAATGTTATACATCATTTAGATTCAGTAAAATTTTAACTCTACCGCCAGTTCGGATGCTGTTTCGCTAGAGAAGTACAGACAAGAAACTCTAACGTTGCTCTTTTCAAAACTGATTTATAATATTGATACTACATTAATACAATTTAATTTCAGTTAAAGCAGCTCAGTTTATGCCAAGAGGAACATTATAACAAAATAATGAATATTGACCATGAGTCCCATGACCACGATGAATAAATTAGGACCATAAAGTAAAAAAGTTATAACAATAAATAACAGTTTGAGCAGAGCGAATTAAATGAATATAGTCATTAATTCCCAATGGTTCCCATGGGAGTCATGCTTCTCCATTTCTGGAAAAGGGCGAAAATTCATTCCATAAACATAAAGATCCGAATGATAGCAATAGCTACTTTATAGATTTATTTATAAGATTTACAGTAATAAATCATTCTCTTTATACAGTATATAAAGAGGTTGTCGCACTAGTTGGGGGCAGTTCACTCTCCTCAGTTGTAGTGAACGATCCGTAAGTGTGTTTTTAATTTCCAATAACGGTCAGAAGGCCAAATCTCGTAATTTTAATTGTTCAAAATATCATTCCGATCTAGTCTCAGCGTCAAGAAAGTTGCAAATGGCATTCTCTTATACCAATAATCAACGTCAAATGCACCTAGCATTAGCAGTAGCATTATACCGTTTTGGATTCAGTCAACTTTTATTCTACATTCAATCTTATTACGATCTATGTTCACATTTGACGTGGATTATTGGTATAAGATAATGCCATTTGCAACTTTCTTGACGCTGAGACTAGATCGGAATGATATTGTGAACATTTAAAATTACGAGAATTGGCCTCCAGTACGTATGATATAATTTCTAATCTCCCTATTCTAAAACAAAGTAACTGGCGCCGCCGCCACCGCCGCTGCCAAAAGCTTTTCACGCTATCTCCTCTGAAACCGCTGGGGGTATGGGGTCGAGACCGATACCAATCGATGCAGAATAATGTGGGGAAGAAAGTAACATATGTCTCATATTCGTTGGACTATCAGATTTTTTTTATTTTATGTTTTGTGGAAAAACATGGGCAAAGCCCCTAGTACTATACAATTTTTCGTAATGTTTAATAGCAATAGATGTAAACAATCCTACCTGAGTCCAACAGCATGATCCAATTGCTTGAAATGCCACTCCAAAGGTTCACGAGTTTCCATCATCACTTGTTCCAACGTCTGAGCATGTAAACATAAATTATATTAAAGATGCACCTCGTGGTCTCAACAGCGCTCATGTTACTGCTCCGCTCTCATGGGTCAAGGCGTGATGTACAATATATACCTTACGGAAGATATTGTCTAAATGTTAGCGGAAACCGCATCATAATCTATCACGTCATATCTTTTTTTTTTTTTTTTTATTTGATTGATTGACAAGACGAGCAGGTCGCTCGCCTGATGGTAAGCGCCACGCCTGCCCATAAACAGAAGCAACGCCACACAGAAATTTAAATAAAGCACTGCATGACACTGGACTGCGCTCGTCACCCCGAGACATAAGGTGTTAAGTCTCATAATGCCCAGTAATTACACTGACTTCAATGTCCTTCACACCGGAACACAACAGTGCTTACACATTGTTGCTTGGCGGCAGAAATAGACAAAACGGTGGCACCAACCCAGCCGTAAATATCATATCATATCAAATCATTTATTATATAAATCGGATCATAAATATAAATTTTACGTGTCAATTATTTTTTAAACTAGATTACTTTACGTATTATGTGCGTTCATGGGCGGTGGGGATTATTTACCATCAGGTAAAGACAGACACCCTCCGTGGCGCAGTCGGCGAGTAGCCGGCTGCGAAGCGAGAGGTCGTGGGTTCGATTCCCACACCGAGACAAATTTTGTGATTCATAAATATTTGTTTCGGGTCTGAGTGTTGTGGGTTGGCAAGTTTTTCGTAGTTCCTGATACCTACGATACAGGTTAACCTAGTGTGGGGTCAGGACTATGTGTGTGACTGTTGGGTGTATTTATTTATAGGTGATCCACATGCTCGTTTGCTGGCTTTTGCTATAAAAAAAGGATTAGCTATAGAAACCCTCAAATTATACCAAATAAACATTTCATATTCAGCCTCCGTGGCGCAGTGGGCGAGTAGCCGACTGCAAAGAGAGAGGCCGTCACGTCGGTTTGTTCCCGCACCGTGACAAATGTTTCTGAGATCGATAAATATTTGATTCGCGTCTGGGTGTTGTGGGACCGTAAGTCCCTTGTAGTTTCTGATACCTACGACTGTGACTGATGGGTGGTATTTATTATTCTACCCAGAAGGGTGGGTTGACGTCAGGCAGACGGCTGGTCGTATAAACTACAAGCGAAATCTGTAACATTTGTGTTTAAAAAGCATGACCTCACTCCCAGTAGGATAAAGGCAGGTGGAAGAAAAACATAAAATATACATTACCTTATGATCGAATTGTCCTTGCGAGTCGAGTGTGTGTATATTCTGCTCCATTAGAGCGAGTCCCGCCGCGTATAGAGTGGGGTCGTCCAGTTGTAGGACAGACAGGGCCACCCAGAACAACGCTTTGTGAATGGGTGATGTCTGTATGGAAGTAATATGAATAATAAGTAAATTAATTGTAAATTTTAAATGGCTGACTAATCTTTTTTAAATTTACATTACTGTGACTGTAAACAGTGTCTGTTAGAATAGATTTCACACAAAAAACGTAATGAAATCGGTACATTCGTTTAGAAGCTACGAAGCTACACACCCTGACGCGCACGCACCCGCACTCACACGCACACACACACGCACGCACTTGCGCTCCGAGGATGCCCACTCTTAAATATTTTTTTTTATCCTGGCTCGGCATAGTGACTACGCTACACCTGATGGTAAGTATACTTCTTGTTATTTCTGAAGCCAATAAATTAACTGGGCTTTAAAAGACTTGACAACTTATGTCTCGGGGAGACGAAAGCAGTTCCATACCATGCAGTGGTTTGTAATTCAGAGTTCTGTATGGTGTGTTTCTGCTTATGGGCAGGCGTGACGCTTACCATCAGGCGAGCGACCTATCCGTCTCGTCACTAGCACTCATAAAAAATACGCACTCACGCCTGTAATCCCCGAAGGGGTAGGCAGAGATGTAAATAGTACACCCACATTTCGCCAAACGTATCTCGGTCCCATGATGTAATAGGGGGCAAGCCTATCGCCATACCGGGCACAATTCCAGAGTCCGGACTGATACTGAGCATTTCGTAATAGAAAAACCCAATATCACTTTTACCTGACTCGGTGATCGAACCCGAGACTTCAGCGTCAATCTCATCATTCAGGCTAACAAAATACCCAGTGACATAATAAACTGCACTTACCGGGTATAACAGAGGCTGTAGTCTTGTAAGGCACATGATGATAGCTTCAAGTAGTGCAAGATCATTGAACGACTCTAAAGCTTTCACCAATATTCTTAGTAACTGCTTCATATCGTCATCAGTTACGTTTTTACCTGAAAAAGAATGTGGTTATTCAAATTCAAATTATTTATTTAATCCATTAAATGTTATACATCATTTAGATTCAGTCAAATTTTAACTCCACTGTTCGGTATGCTGTTTCGCTAGAAAAGAACAGACAAGAAACTATACTGATACTCTTTTCAAAACTGATTTACAATATTGTTACTACATTAATACAATTTAATTTGAGTTAAAGCAGCTCAGTTTATGCCAAGAGGATCATTATAACACAAAATAATGATTATTGAGCATGACTCCCATGACCACGATGAATAAATTAGGACAATAAAGTAAAAAAGTTATAAAAATAAAAAACTTTTTACGAGCGTTACGTTACGTGGTGGTGGTTCGGGATAGATTATTTAACCGATTTTACATCAAACTTAGATGCTATCCAGAGGCCCAAATCCCTTTCCCCTTCCCAATGTCTTAATCATCCCTTTCCTTTAAGGTCGGCAACGCGTTCATGATTCTTCTGGTACTGTCGATGTTAATTAGAGGTGGAGATCACTTATCATCAGGTGACTCATTTGCTCGTTTGCCAACCTCTGCTATAAAAAGTTATTAAACAATACTAAGTCGGCACAAACAATACTATAGCAATTTAATTGTCAATTATTGGTAGAAAACACAGACTCAAAATTGGTTACTTTTATTTTTTTCAGTCGATTGTGTTTTATTAAAAAGTTTTCATTTTACTCTTTGCAGTGAAAGGATCATCAAAATCGGTGTATAAATGACCAACTTTGAACTAAAGCCATTAGAATAAAAAACCGAATCAAAGATAGATTGATCTTTTAAATATTGAAGCGTGGTTAACAAATTAAAATTAGAGTAATTCTAAATGATGTATAAAATATTATGGATTCAATAAATATTTTGATTTGAGTTGATAAATAAATTCTGAAACTGAAACATCCAAACTTTCAAATGAATACTATTGGGTTGTGGTGGCTATATAGCGGGTCCCCCCATATAATAACCTAGCTTTTGCTCGCGGTTCTGCCCATGTGAACGGCCTGGCCTATTCCGGGAAAAAAGTCTTATACTGCCTATAGCCTTCCTCAATAAATGGGCTATGTAACACTGAAAGAATTTTTCAAATCGGACCAGTAGTTCCTGAGATTAGCGCGATCGACCAAACAAACAAACTCTTCAGCTTTATAATATTAGTATGGGCAGGCGTGACGCTTACCATCATTAGTATATTATAAAGCTATGATAAAAAAATCTATGATACGAGAAGGCAGACACTGGTATTAAACCGGGATAACGCCATCCAGAGAGAAAAGTAGGATATAAGTGGTAATATATTAATATGCTTTATAAAACTTACTTATGCATCCGAATACAATAAGCGCTCGCGGCTGTAGAGCTGGGTTGAAGCAGAACGCGAAACTTTTTGCCAGTGATGTCCTGAAACAAGTTGACCCTATTGAAGAAACCAGTTCCAAGAGAGACTAGAGACAAGACTGCCTTGGCGGCGCAGTTGTAATGCGTACGCGTTATGACTGAGGCTGACGCTGAGGTCTCGGGTTCGAGCCCCGGGTCGGGTACCACCATCATTCATTCATCATCATTATTTTCAACAGCGCGGTTATGATAAACTCCAAGAACTGTAATAGAAGTATCTCTCGACCTAACCGGAGCGTGATTAAATTCAAAATTCAAATCATTTATTCTGTTAATTGGATCATAAATATCACTTTTACATGACAGTCATTTTTTATGCTACATTACATTTACGACGGCATTTCGGGGCTAGCCATAAGAAGAAATGCCGAAACAAACTCATGGGTTATGGTCTCTTTTAATGTCCAGACATTGTTTTACAGAATTATGGGAGTGTAATGTACAGAAATTCCTGGATTGGCCTTTTCAAGAAATAGCCAAGAGTATATACCAGACGTAGGTACTTGGTACTCGCACTCACATTTAAAAAAAACTAAATGAAATAATTAATAATAAAAAATTTAAAAAAAACATGTCAGTATTGCCTTAAACCTTAGATTCCTTAAACACTAATATTGCGCCAATAGAGCAGTCAATAGTAAATAATATAATAAAAAAAAAATATAGACATATTATTTACAGATTAGACAAATTATTTATAGATTACATCTACATTTTATGTTAATACACATAAGGTTTAAATTTACTTACCAAGTCTGCAACCAATCACAATCCGGTATATCCCGCATGCACGCCTCCATGATCTCCAAGAGCGCGTCCGTGATAGTCTCTAGAGATTGTAACGGTAGTCTCTCCCTGTCGGACTGTGAGGGCGCAGGCGCGGGCGCGGGCGCGGGCGCGAGCGCGGGCGCGGGTGCAGACGCGGACGCGGACGCGGGCGCGGTGCAGCCCGCACTACCGGATGAACCGGACTCTGTACACGCTGCGTACGAATGATCCGAGTACCTGACAACGAGGATTGGGGATGTTACTTGAAGAAATACATTACAAGAAACACGAAAAACAAAAATATCGATAGAATCGAGATGTATAAGCAACTAATTGTCTTACCAGTCATTAGTATGTCGATTATAAGGGCTTCTGAAGGCAGTGACTGCTGCAGACTTTACTTTCGAAATGCCGAACATCTGGTAGAACTTGGGTAATGCGAATTCATCCAATGATAGCATCAGGACTCGTTGGGTTTCCTCTGCGGACGAAACGTATAAGTTTAAATCTTAGAGGAGTTTATTACAAATCCTTATTTAAAAGTCGGAGATTTACATCCTTTCAAATTCCCTTGCCTTATAGGCTCAGGAGACAAGCCTCTGCTGTCGTAGATATTCAGGTGACCATTTATTATCAAGTAACTAGCGTGCACGATTGCCGAAATACTTGTATAAAAATAGATAGTTAAATATACAACTCCGTGTTCTGTGTTAAATATACAACATTCGGCAGTCACGCATACCGCAAGTGGGATTTCCATATGGGGGAGAATATGGAAATCCCGTATTTAGAGGTATGTCAGGACCGACTTCTACCAGTGTTCCACTACTTCTTTATGTCAGAGGTCACGGGGTACAGCCACAGCCCCCCGCAGGAGTCTATCCTTAAATCAGAGTCCTTCGTGGTCGGTGGGTTAACCTGTACCACAATGAAAGCAGGCGTGCTAGATGAGCTGCCAAAAGCATTGCCGCCTGCAGGCTGATGTATAGAGGTCAGAGATCAAGTCTCCAGCGTCTGTTTTGAAGTCTTCGTGAGGAGATGGTGGTCTTCCACCTTCCACACCATCTCTTTCGTAGACACTTTGTTCTACTCAATAAAAATACGGTCACATTGTCATCAGTATGGGGTGGTCCATCAGCCCTATATTCTCCTCTCCTTGCCGTAGATACTTACCGCTAAAGCTAGGTGTGGTGCAGGTACACAGCGAGTGTATGATGTTGATGACGAGCCCGTGAGTGGCGGCACGCATCGACACCGTGCCTGAACACACCAGGAACGTCACCGTGTGGAACAGGTAGGGCAGGTGACGCGCCACATCCAGGCAGTTGTTGAACGAGAGCATTAGCTGGGGAACAAGGTTTTATTATAGCACTAGCTTTTGTTCGAGGCTCCGTCTGCGTAAACGGCCTTTTTTTCGGGATAAAAATTAGTCTATATTCTAATCCAGGTCATGGAATAACTATGTGCTATTTTATCAAAAACCGTTCAGCTGTTAGGGCGGGATTGACTAACAAACATCGAAATTCACAAACTGACAAACACATTTATAATAGTAGTGCGAAGTTGAATAGGCCGGCTAACGAGCAAGTCAGTCACCTGATGGTAAGTGATCTCCACCGCCTATGAATATCCAATATATCAAATCAATCATTGACGCATTGGCGGCCTTAAACGGAAGTGATAATTAAGGGATTAGGAAGGTGAAGGGGGATTTGAGCCTCTGGATATCTCATTCACTGTACGGAACGCAACAGCATGCTGCTACTTTACATCGGTTTTCTGCAAGACAGTGGTAATAACCCGGAAGCCCCTCGTAGTTGCCAGATACCCACTATACAGGTTAGTGTGGCGTCAGGACTGTTGAGTTCATTTATTTTAATATTTAAAAAAAACTTACCAAATACCTCGCGAGGATCGCGATGTCGTCCCACATCATGTGCTGTTCCAGCATAGCTGTAGGTGAATGGCAAGTCTTGTCCACCACCTAGAATGGTTACTATGCTACATAATATTCTAGTTATCTATGGTTACTAAAAAGCATTTTGTAAATTAGGCCTTCTACTGATTTATATTTCTTAGTGTAAAAAAAACCTGAATGTTGTTGTCCATTCTGCCATTTTAATTGTTTGAGTCTAAAGTTCTCATAAAACGTTCTATACAATATGTAACAAAACCCTGTTGGGCGTATTAACTATGATATCAGAATCGAATCCAACGTAATGAAATAACTCGCATACGAAAATTGGACTATAAAAATAATCATATTTATTTTTTAAACTTGGAATTAATCGATTGTTTGTAAAACGTATTTCGATTGATTACCTATGCAAGAGCGATGACTTGGAGCCAGAGCGAGATAGCATGGTGCGGCGTCCACGTACATCAAATGTGCCGCGCTTCCGGCTTCGTCAATACACACAGAAATTCAGATAAAATTTATATTTTTTTTTAATGTTAATTTTCCATGTTACCTGTGTAAGGATAATATCTCGCTTCTGTTTCTTTATTTTACTATTCTTATTAAGTTGTCTATATGTCTAAGTTCTTCACCCTCACACGAGGGGTTCTTGCATGAAATATTATACAACCTGAGATTATTTTATTCAAATTAATTATATTATTATTATTGTATTTTTAAATCAATTGTATGAAATCAAATTTTTTATTCAACTAATCGAGTCAATTTATAATTAAAACTAATGTAAAAAATTACTAAATATTTACTGAATCAAAAAAATTTATACCAAAAAAAAAACAAAAAATGTTAGTAAAAAAAACTTTTTATGATATTGCAAGAAGTAAAAGGCTTTTTTATTTTTATTTTATTTATTTATTTATTTATGTCTAAGCTCACGACCCAAAAAGGGCCAACAGGGTTTTTGTTACACACCTACTGTATATCACAGTATTTAAAAAAAAAGTAACTCATAATATGAGCTAAACGCTAGCCGTTTTGACCTCATGATTTTAGTCAAACATTTTAAAGTGTAATTAAAATAATATTTTTAAAAATTACTGCACTATGGCTATTAATCAAAAGTTTTAAAAACTCATTAAAAATACATTTAAAAATAATGTAAACATACCTATAAATAAGCAACCATATAACCACAAAGGAGGAAATTTGGAATTTTGGATAATCGGCCAATGTATTTTATTAAAATAAAAAGAAACTAAAAACAAGAAAATATATAAAAATGTCAATGAAAACAAATAACAAAAACTGAAAAAGAAATAAAGTCGTAAGTCATTGGTGATATTAAAACATACCCTTAAATACGCAACAACTTCACCGCATAAAGCATTCACTATTATATATTACAAAATATTTAAAATAATATTGTTACTTTTGTGTAACACTTAATAAAGGTGTTGTAGAATTCTTATAGAAACACAGTGAAGTTTAAACACATCGTAAGTATTTTTTCGTTGGTTAGTTATCATAAGTATTGAAAACTTACGAAGCAATTGTCAGTAAAAGCTATAATAAAAGTCCTTGATGATCTGATGCTAAAAAAAACAAAAAGAAATTAAAGTAAAAAATGCATGAACTCACAGTGGCCGGGGTGACGGGACCCAGGATATTGTTAGGCAGTTTGGATAGGGCCTGTGGCAGACAAGACAGTTTTCTTTACTCAATGGCCTTTTAGACACAGGCCACATAGAAAAGACGTAAGACTGAGCGAGGACGCAGCGCCCCTTCAAAGTATTTTCATTCATAATACAATATTGTAAAGTCGCAAATCGCAGGGCGCAGGTATGAAGCGCTTCTATCATAACCTCCCATCCTCTCTGTATGGCTTGCATTAAATTATTATCAAAGTATACAATAGGTTCGATGTATATACTTTTTTATGATTTTAATCAATAGCTTACATTGCCCATAATTTATAATAGAAATAATTTAATTAATCCTATCAAAGATATTTAAGTCGTAGTCTATTTAAATTTGGTGAAATTGTATTTGATAGTTTTGTCGCAGGGTAGTCCCATTTAAATTTAAAGGATCCTAAAGCGATGAAAGACTAAAATTTCGACATTCTGATATCGATTTTCATGATTCTTTCACATATAATAGTAAAAAAGTTGTAACAAAAAACCGACTCAAAAAAGGTAAAAAGTAAAACAACAATTTTAATCGGTGGTATCAATCATCGACTATTAAACACCGACTCAATATTGTTTAGTATTATTTTTATTAGGTATTGAATTCTTTTGAATCGATTTTATTAATTGACAATACATGAGTAACCAGGGGTGCCACCGGTACTTAATTTTTTTTTTCTGTCCTATATAGGCAGACGAGCGGGCTGCTCGTCTGATGGTAAGTGGTTACCACCGCCCATAGACCTCAGCAATGCCAGAGCACAGCCAAGCCGCTGCCTACTGTTAATGTTATGTAATTTATAAAAATTGTGTTTTATTATGTTCTAGCATACTTTTTATTATTTATAACATCTAAACGAAGGAAATTTGCCTCTATTTTTATGTATGTTACGCGATATCTCCGCCAAATGTGCACAGAGTGAGTTTTCGATCCGAAAAATCACTGTTGAATTGTCTGGGTTTCAAATTTGTGCTCGGTATAGTCACATCATGGAACGAATATAAGCTCGGCGAAACGTGGATGCACTTGTTGCACCTCTGTCTACCCGTTCACGAATATAGGCGTGAGCTTATGTATATATGTTTAATCTTTATATATATAATTCTACTGTACGTGTGTATGTGACTGAACTCCTAAACGGCTGGACCGATTTGAATGATTTTTTGTATGCGTTTGGGTGGCACCCTGGATGGTTTAGATTCACAATTGGACCCGGTAGGTGGCGCTGCTATAGTTGCGGGTAAAACCACACGGGTCAGCTAGTTTTTATATATATATTTTTTTACATTTATTACTGTACTCACCCGACACATTCTCCCGATGACTTTTTTCGACACAAGTTGAACGTTAGCCGACGCTAAAGCAACTGCGGTGTCTGCCATTATCTCGATCATGGGAGAACCGAGACCTTTAGGGCAAAATATTGACTTTTAGATATACATTTTACAAGGTGGTAGGTCCCTCGTATGCGAGAGGCCAGCTGGGTTGGTACCACCACTTTGTCCACCAGTGAAATTACTGGGCATTATGAGACCTAACACCTTATGTCTCGGGATGACGAGCTTTGTTATTTAAAGTCCTGTGTGGCGTTGCTTCTGTTTATGAGCAGGCGTGGCGCTTACCATCAGGCGAGCGACCTGCTCGTCTCGGCATTCAAGCTAATAAAAAAAATACTGCAGTATATGACCCAGAAAGGAGAACTGGCTGAACGAGCCACTTGGTATCGTCTTCAAAAACTTACAAATATAATTCGGGCCACAAAAATACTTACCAGAGTTAACACTCCTCTGTATAAAACTATCGAGCACCATATCGATAAGTTCGGGCACGTGTCCTATCGAGCCCCAGATCTTGGCCTGCACTGACGGGTACATCTCCGTCTCCTCAATCGTGAGGGTTATCAGCTTCTCCAGTATCTGGGCGACTTGCTTCTGACGACGAGACTCGTCTGACGGCTTGCAGAATCTAATGGATGGGGAAGTTTTTATCGATATCTGTTAAACTAAGTATCGATATTTGAGTAGTCAGACAAGACTCTATGGGTGGGTCAACGGGTGCAGTTGCTTCCCTATTCTCTCATTAACTCAGTCGAGATATAGATATTTCAGCTAATTTGTGCACTTATGCTTTGTGTACGTGAACTTGTAAATATGTGGTTTCGATTTATGTGTCAGTAATGCGCTAATAAATAAATAAATACACCCAACAGTCACACACATAGTCCTGACCCCACACTAGGTAAACCTGTATCGTGGGTATCAGAAACTACGAGGGACTTGCCAACCCACAACACCCAGACCAGAAACAAATATTTGTGGATCATACAAAAATTTGTCTCGGTGTGGCAATCGAACCCACGGCCTCTCGCTTCGCAGCCGGCTACTCGCCCGCTGCGCCACGGAGGCTGTCAAATTGTTGTTCTATATCTATTAATATACATAATAAGTCATTGTGTCTGTACAAACTTAAGTTGGTTAATTATAATATGCTTACCTGACTAAGTTAGCCAACCACGGAGTCATGTACTCCAAGCATAAATGTTTCAACTCGATTGTGGACCCTCGGAAACCCTGGAAATTATATCTCAATTTAAAAACAGTGATGTACCGGCATCGAATCCCAAATCGGGCAATCACAATTTGTGATTGATTTTTTAATTTGATAAAGTGTTGCCCGGTGTTGGAATTTGTAACTGGTATCGCGATAGGCTCGCATCCCATCGTGAGTCGGAAATAAGCTCAGCGAAACATGGGTGCAGCATTAGTTACACCTCTGTCAACACCTACGGGTATACAGGCGTGAGCTTGCGTATGCACGTATTGATTTTGCTTATAGGGATAAAAATAGCCTATATTTTATTAGAGGTCATGCTCTCCTGGTGTGCCAAATTTAGCCGTAAGGCGTAATTTATAAACAAAAATCGAAATTCAGAAACATGCAAACTTTCACGTTTATAAGTACGAAGTAGGCTAGTAAGAAGAAGGGTAAAAGCTATGCGTATACACAGACTGGATACACACTGGCTGGTGAAATAAGACTTCTATGCCTTGAGTCACTACGAAGAGATATAATATAATTACCTGTATACACTCTTCAAGGAACTCCAACGTAAGGTGTGGTTCATTGTGAGCGAGTTTCTCACTGACTGATTTGATAAATATCGTATTATTTGAAGGAATACACAAGCCTGTAACAAAAATATAAGATCAATGATAATCGATAAAATATTTGTGTAAGCGCTAGGACCGCTTTGTAGCCAGTTTTGTCTATAATAGGCATGTTGGAAATGTAAAAAAAAAATATCAACGTATTATTGATACTTATAACAAATGTCGATATAGAAATAAGAATATAACGGCTTGTAATTTAGACGACCTTTGTTAGGCATCTTAAAAAAGTTTTCGATATGATTTTGAAGCTTGATTTCATATACATCACCTCCACTTTCCCAATCCTCATATATTTCCTTAAAGGTCAGTAACGTACCCATTAGTCGGTCAAAATTACGTAACATCAGTTAACCCAATTGCTTATTCACCTTCCTTCTCTCTAAAAAAAACAGTACATTACCTGATGTCTCCAGCAGCTGACCCTCGATCTTCAGATGGAAGGTCGCAGTCAAGGCACACAGTTGGTTATAGGCAGCGGTGCGGAGGTTGGGATCGCATGACCCCAGGTTCAGAAGAGCCATGTTCAGAAGTGTGCCTGGCACATCTTTTGGGCGGATTTTTTGATGAACTGTTACTGTATCCTGTAGAATAGTTTATGAGAGATTTAAAGAAAATATTATCTTTGATATCAAATAAAGTCTTGACTAGAAGAAAAATATAACGCAAGTTTAAAAAGCCTTATTCCTATAATTTTATTGTGGGCCGACTCGGCCAACAGTGCCCCTGCGTCACAGAAAATCGACGTGAAATGGTAGCTTGCTGTCGCATTTTGCACGCTCAAGGAGGTTCCCGGAGGCCTATAGCCTTTCCACTCGCCAATACTCTCATTTAAGATCGGTAACACATCTATGTTTCCTCCAGTAGGCCTAGTACGAGTACAAATATGTTCACAGTTTTCAAATTCGTTTAAAATGACTACCGCAAAAGTGTCAAACTAGTAATTCATCCGGTAATAAAGGAAATAATCGCTTGAAAACAAATTTCATATTCGACTAATATGAAATAAAATGGTTACATATTATTAATTTTAATTCATCATAATTCGCACTAGTGGGTACTAATACTTGTCGTATGGGGAGAAAAAAAAACCAAAACTTTCATCGTTTAGGAAAACTATTAAAACTCTAGTTAATTCTAAGTACATTTTTACCTAAGTTATACTATGGACCATAGTCTAGGTTTATTTGCTTACCGGCTGACTGAGTTCCCATCTGTTCCTGATGTGTATGATCGACTGCACGATGTTGTCGCAGTCGTTGTGTATGAAGCTTAGAGGAGTTGGCTCGTTTATTATCGATAGAGAGAACTGATTGTCGTCTACCAGGCACACCTGACGGAAATTATCGAAAGTAGGTCAATCGAGAAGAAGAAGTGTGATATCGATACGACGAATTTAATGTATGCAGTATTCAGGCAATAGGCTTGTTTTTTTTTTTAACTTTTTATTTTTCAGTTTTTAGTTGCAGTTACAGCAGTAGCATGTAAATTCCAATACAATAACCAATCACGACGAGTGTACTGTTGTTCATTGGGGAGTTTCATTTTTTTACTCCATACTCTGTCATCGGATCCTAGCCATTTTTAAGGGACATCACATCGCAGCTAAACTGTGTCGAATGAAATTTTTTCCAACAAAATCGGTCCACAATTGGTGGAGAAATCGATGTACATACATAAAAAAGTTCCTCCTTTTTTGAAGTGGGTTAAAAACCTTGCTAACCTTGCTTTAAATAAAATGTTGCAGCTATACTACATTGATACATGTTTCATACCATCTCTCTTCTTTCCTCAAACTCGTTGAACTGAACTGCACCGTTTTTATATGATGTGTTTTTATTAGATACAAATATGCATTCTTTCTGTTAGGTTTACATTAATTTGAGATTTGAAAGTATGTTACTTTAATCAAGATGCAAAATCACAGAGGCTTTTTGAGAACATTTATTACTAAAGTGTGTGTGTGTGTTTTTTTTATTGCTGATACACAAATATTCTTATATAATACATCGTATATTAAATTAACGACTTGCGAAGTCATGAACACAATGATAATATTCTTTGAAAAGTGAAGGTAAGTATGAAGACAGTAATAAACAATTCAATTTGTTTAATTCGTTAATGTTGATCTTACCTCATCAATCTCCGAGGCGTAATACACGTCATTTAGTAGCACAGGATGACCCAAAACTTTGGTCTTCTCCACCGCTGTTATTTGAAGTGCTGTGGGACCGACCTGCAGAAAAACTCATGATTAGCATCAGGGTGACCAAAACCAAACCTGGAGTGCAGTGAGGAAGGAATGCTTTAACGCCAGGAAGTTAAGAGTTTAAATGATAATATCGATATTGGATTAAAATATCGATACTTTTGTTCTCTATATCTTTACTAAGATAATCGCTTTGGGATATCGAAAAAAATCTACTTTAAGAGAAAAATTCGATAGATTTATTCAGTAATTTTAATTTAATGTTTATTATTGTATTTAAGACCTTTGGGTCCTCTAAAGCAAGGGTAACTCCGAGCAGCTTCTGTTGTTTAACCTTCACGAATTCCCTATCATTATAGACCAGTACCTTGATGGCGACCTTCGTATCCTTATGGGAGAGTTTGAGCGCGTTATTGAAGACCTTCAAGTCTTCCTCTAAGGCGAGGGTAGCGCCAGGCAGCTTCTGTTGTTCCACCTCCACGAATTCGCTGAGACGGGTGTGGTTTTCGATGAAGACCAGCTTACGGTTACCCTGTTGGGACAAAATATTGAAGATACAATCACATAATCAGGTAGGAGAATACCAGATTTGATAGCGTGCATCGTAGACATATTAAAAAACAAACAAAGTGACTCGTTACGGCGACGAGAGTACCGTATCAGCTGATGTATGTCCAGTTACTTCAAGCCGGCATAATTCTGGCACCAGTCGAGGGACGCAACGGCTCCCATCGGTCAATATTTTATTCTTACAGCACCATTTGTAGTAGATATGCCGCGCACGAAAATAAAAATGGTCGTCGGATGTTAAGGGAGGACCCTAAGTTAAGTTATGCGAAGATAGGTAAAAACGTACAAAAATGTTCTTTAAAATACTGCAACATACAAAATTACCACTTACTCTCAATGGAGCCAGTATAGCCTCGTGGAACTTGGTGTACTCCCTGACCCAGCTATTGCAGTTGTATATGTAGCACGCGTGTATGTTTATGTACGCCACCTCGGGCAGCACCGTGAACCACTTCTGCAGGAAGTCCGTCCTGCAAGAAGTAACACCTTGACGATGGTGACTCACGACTATGAGTCACCCTAACTTGTATACGGAATTTACAGTGATTCTTGAGTAACTTTTATCATGTTTCACTTTGTACACACAAATCAATGAACGCGAGTATGAATCACGGATAATCACAAGGTTTATGAGTACTATGACCGATATCACCCTTAATGAAGTCAATATAGTGTAAAATAATACTTGTAGCAAGTACTCACTTTTTTAATACTTTCAACAATTCAACTTGAACTTAGGTATTACTCAATTACATTGTGGGAGAA
Organism: Mimas tiliae; assembly: GCA_905332985.1. Taxonomy (NCBI): domain Eukaryota; kingdom Metazoa; phylum Arthropoda; class Insecta; order Lepidoptera; family Sphingidae; genus Mimas; species Mimas tiliae. The sequence continues at coordinate 4,253,379 of HG995265.1, read as the reverse complement.
CTGTATCTTCGAGTCAAACTGAACTACGAGTGTTTCGGGGACGGTGGGCATGTTACAAAATAGTTTAGACGAAACCTAGTGGCGCCACAATCGCAGTCAATCGACTGCCTGTATTCATAAATTACTTTATCAATACACTTTCTGAATAAGCTCGTTAATCTGCCTAAAATTGTAATATTGCAATTATTCGAAATAAGTACTTGAACTATATTAATTTGTATAGTATTACTGCCATTAGCTTACAATAGCTTCCGGGAAATTGGGGTATTCCCTGACCCAGCTATCACAGTTACATATGTAGCACGCGTGGATATTTATGTACACCACCTTAGGCAGAACTGTAAACCAATTCTGCAGGAAGTCCGTGAAGAGGCACCACTTTGACGACAGTGACTCACGAGTATGAGTCACTGTGAGTCTCAAATAGGCATATCTAATTCATGGATCCCACTGAGACTTGCAAACGTTACCGTCACATTAGCCATTATATCTCACGAATAAGTGCTGTTACTCACAAGTTACTGTGACTCATGAGTTTAAGGCCCGTATTATAGAACAACACTCAAGTAAGCTCTTTGCTAAGTGCCGATTTCAGTACACGTGATTGGTCTATTTTTGGCGCCAAACAAAAACCGTACATACACCGTGATTCAGTGCAACGGTGGTTTTTATTCACGTTTCGCGAAAAATAAGACCTATATAGTGATTTCTTATGTACGCGAATATTACACATTGAAATAAAACTAGTTTAAACTGATTTAATCGCGGTTTAATTTTTATTTTAGTTCCGACGTTTCGAGCTTTCAGTCTTTGTGGTCACGGGAGAGACACTGAGTCTTAGTTTTTTTATATACAATACACAACTACTTACGATTGTAGCAATATGCCTTTCCTTGATCCTTTCCCGCTTTCACGTCCAAAAGACAACTATTTATAAACGCGTTCATATTACAGAAAGTTACCTGAACCTATTATCTGAGTTAGTGTGCGTGAAGTCCACAATGAGCTCGAATGGCTGCTGGCAGAATGGCTTCAGGGTTAATATCACGTGGTAGATCAGCAGGTCAGCGTTTACTTCGCCTATCCTGTAATGAAAAACGGTTTAATAGTCTTTCAAGTCACCAAACAAATTGTTTAAGATTTGATTGACCAATTGTTGATGTAGCAGAATCATTTTCACATCTATTTGGGTTATCGATTTCAAGAATCGATTTTCGATCTCTAGGAAGCGGATTCATTCCTGTTATAGAGATGCATTATTTTTTGTTATAAAATATATTACTTTTGTTGGGTTTTACGTGACTTAATATAATAACATTATGTTAAGTTTCACACTTCGTTGTAAAGTAACGTTGATCTCTCTAATATTGTTTAGTATTATTAATGTTATTCAATCTATGCTACAGATTACTTACAGCATACTAAACTAAGGAACGAATCTTTAAACAATTTTATTATACACACTTAATTTAAAATCGATTATTAACGTCAAAATCGATTTTAAACACTTACTTGTATCGCCTTGATATGAAGTAGAAAACAGGATTGCCTAGTTTACTAGTCCCGGCTTGGTAGAATATGTTCAGACTTTTGATGCTTTTGAACTCTTCCTTCTTGTGCATGTTGTGTTTTACTATGAACTCCTCGAAATTGGTCGATGATATATCGATCGATGACCAGCGGGCGTATGATGAGAAGAGAAGGCCCGATGTACTGGTGATAATGTGGTATTATTAGAAACTGGAGGGTCCAAATACCTCTCTCCTCCCTAATCCCCATTCCTTTCGTTGTAGGTCGGTACCGATTATTTTTCTAGTATTGTGGATATTCATGGACTGTGAAGATCACTTACCATCAGATGACTCACTTGCGTATTTGCTTGTCTCTACTTAAAAAAACTAATATCTATTTAACACTCGTTACATTCTTGGACATCTCAAGAAAGAACAATAAACATAATACACCCATAGTCAGTAGTACAGTCACACACAGTATTGACCCAACATTAAGATACGAGATCTTGTGTCGTGGATAGCAGGAACTATTATAGATTGACGGTCTCACAAAATCCAGGCCCGAAACAAATATTAGTGGATCACACAAACATTTCTTTCGTTGAGGGAATCGAACCCGCGGCCTCTCCTTTCATAGCCGGCTACTCTCCTACTGCGCCATGGAGTCTGTCAAAACAAGGATTACCCCAACAGTAAGTACATTACTAGCTAGCTCTCGCGGTTTCAACCGCAAGTTGCTAGTCCGCTCCCGTGAGTTATATATGTTAGGAGCCATTATCACAAACAAAAAATAAATGTTGTGAACATGACCTGAATCACAAACAGAAACACCAACGATGTTATGTAGAAAGATTTGGCAATCATAAAACTAACTTAAAAACCTTTGTTGGGATTAAAAGTGTTGGTGTATTATATCTTTATCCAATGAAAACGCAGCGCTTCTATTGGCTGAACTATTCATAAAATATCGACCATGCAACGCTTCTATTGGCTGGATATAACTAAGTGTTAGGTCCCTCGTAAGTGAGAGGCTGTCTAAGTAGATACCACCGCTTTATCTATTGCCAAGCAGCAGTGTGTAAGCACTGTTGTGTTCCAGTTTGAAGGACATTAAAGCCAGAGAAATTAGTGGGCATTGTGAGACTTAACATGTTATGTCTCGGGGTGACGAGCGCAGTCCAGTGCCATGCAGTACTTCATAATTCGACGTTCTGATTGGTGTCGCTTCTGTTTATGGGCTCGTCTTGTAATTTAAGACTAATAAAAAAAAACCTAAGAATATCGACCATAGTCCTGGACGGCATTGGCTGATAGCCAGTCTTTGATGATTTCCTGTAATATTATCGATATTATTTAAAAGAAAACTCACGATTCGACAGGCTTATGTTCTGGTGGGCCCAAATACGCTAACAGTGTCGCCATCTGCAAAAAATAAACGTCTATACTGAAGCGAAGGAGTATATAAGTTACGAAGAGTAGGCTTTTTTATCCTGACACCTCAGAATGATTACACCGGACCTGATGTTAAGTACAGTGCAGTCCAAATATAATGTCGACTGTCAAGATATATTCCATCCATCGAAGGTCGGCAGAATGATGTCTGAAGTTAGTGGATATATATACTGGCTGACACCGGAACGCGACTCGCCTGGTCGAGCCACTATGTTTGGTTTTTCAACAAGTGTATGGTGGTCGATATCCATACGCACTCACGCCTGTAATCTCCGAAGGGGTAGGTACACCCACATTTCGACGAGCGTATCTACATCCTATCATCATACCGGGCACAAATCCAAACTCCAGTCAGATATTGAGCATTTCGTAATAGAAAAACCCAATATAATTTTTACCCGACCCGGGCATCGAACCCGAGACCTTGGCGTCAGCCTCAGTCGCAAATTGTACGCATTACAAATGCGCCACCGAGCCAGTCGCTATTCAGTCGGCTACAAATATCAAGTACCACATATAACTTGCTTTACCATGGTTTACTATCATTGGTATTGTTTGGGCCGAAATTGGGCCATTTCACCCGCTCTCTAAGCCATTTATTCTCTGAAAACAATATTCGAGACGGCAAGCTACTATTTTAGGTCAGACGTTAATTAAAAAAAAATACAGCAAAAAAAACTTATCAAAACAGGTTGAACAATGTAAAGAAAACAATTTAGAAGTATTCTGATGGTAAACATATCCTGACATAACAGTTTCCATTAATTTCCTCTCTAGTGTAGGGTTTATGAATATTTTAATATAGAGGGTTTTTTTTTATACTTTAGGCCGGCAAACGAGCAAGTGGGTCATCTGATGGTAAGCGATCTCCACCGCCCATGTACCTCCACAATACAAAATAATTATGAGCGCGTTGCCGACCTTAAAGGAAAGGGATAATAAGTGATTGGGAAGGGGAGGGGGATTTGGGCCTCCGGATATCTCACTCACCGTACGAAACGCAGCAGCAAGCTGCTACTTTACGCCGGTTTTCTGTGAGACAGTGGTAACGACCCGGACGAGCCGGCCCATTCATGCTGTAGACAAAATTGTCTACAGCGTGGCTCTACCACTCGTAGATGGTATGTCAAATAATCTAGTAAGTCATTGTATGACAGTAACTATAGACAGGGGATATTTGTATTTAAGAGGCGGACTAGCTGCCTAAGGGAACAGTATTTTTGTAATAACATAGTGAGTAATCAGAAAGTGTTGTGAACATTAAAATAATGAGAATTGTCAATCTGTGTGTTGTTTCAATGTGAGGTGCTTGAGGTGTCACATTAACTGGGAACAAGTGTTGTGTGAACATAATTATGTTACACTAGGCAAGCGTGTATGCGGGCGTATACCTTGTCAAAAGGGCGCCTGCCCACTGCCTTGTGGTCCCTGCTGCAGGACAGGTAGTCGCCGATCCTCTCCTGATGGTTCCACAGCAGTCGGTGCAGCGCCACCACGTTGGCGTCGCTGATGAACGACAGGTTGTGGGATGTTTGGTCCACGCTCTCGCAGTCTGATGCTATTTGTATGAAGAATCTGGTGGAAATGTGTTTAATATTATTACTATTACTAGATTGACTAGATTTTTTTATTATGTGTTCCGTTTGACGCCCGAAGTCCATTATGAGAGTACATCGTCTTTTTACCGCATACTTCCGCAAGATGCCGCTAGTTTTCCATCACTTCCTGTGCCTTCAGCGCCCTCCACCTCAAAAACTCGAAACTACCTTAAGTATTTAAACACAGAAGCCGCCATGTTGGTTCATTGTTGCGTCGTTTTTCAAACCGTGCACATCGTTAGATAAACGCTATTATTATTTCTTTAAAAATTTTCGAGAGAAAATTTAATTATTAGTAAAATATGATTATAGTTACTAGTTTTCCGTCATTTAAATATATATTGAAACTTCGGGAGTGTACAATTATGGAAGAAATTAATCCAAGAAAACGGTCGCGATCAAAATCTGTTTCGTCAAATTCGAGCGGCAGCGGTTGCAACGGAGACGACTCGTCATCGACTTCGGACTCGCCTGTGCCTACGCCATTGCGTGCTAAACGACCCCGCGCTACTTTGCGGGAATCTGACTTGGAACGGAGGTTTGATTTATTATCTCAGCAATTGGTGAGTCAACTTAACAACATTCTATGTAATACTTATTCTACTCCCGTTGCCACGGTGACTAAATCTAATGTAACCTAACGTTCCATCCACCATACTGGATGAAAATTTTCTGCATCTACCTTCAGATAGAAACGCCGCAATTACCGATCCAAGTGTTTCAATTAAAGAACCGACGGTGGCTCAAGCTATTTCTGTACGAGTCACAAAAATTAGCATGCAAAGATTTGATTCCCTCGATTGGAAGGCCGTCCGTTACGCAGATATACAAAAGAAATATGTTGCGTCGCCGGCTTTTACTGAATTAAAATTAAACGAGGAATTACGAAAATTTGACGATTCTTTCACGAATACTCGATGGTCTCAAATGGAACGTAGTTTTGCTGCACTGTCTAACGCCCTTTTAGCGCAAAATGAAACCATTAATTCAGCCTTACAAGCTATTATTGATTGGTCTGCGAATTCTGAAATTAATTTAAATTCTAATTATATTTATGGTAAATTATGTGAATTATTTGGCAAAGATTCGAACTTTAAGGCAGTATCTTACGACATTTCTCAAATAATTTGCGGTAAGCGCGCTGAGATGGTAGAGTTACGCCGTAGAACAATTTTAAAAACTTTAAAAGACAAGTATGTACGCGAAGACATAGAAAAAATTCCACCGAATACTTGTTTAATCCGCAAGCCTTAGAAAAATACTTGCAAAAGATTGGGGGTGTAGAGAAATTGGACAAAAATAAGGCCCCTCGTCCGGGTCGTCCGAAATCTCCTCAACCCTCGACTTCATTTCAAGATAGGTCATTTCATACTCGATCAGCAAAACCAATGCCCAACGAAAAGAATGATTCCAGTTTCCCAAAACGAAACTATAACTTTAGAGACAAAAGAGGGAGGGGGCGGCATAACAAAGACGTCCATAAAACTGGCAAAAAGCAAAAATGACTCTGTAAGATTTTCGGGTGGTTGTCTAAAACATTATCAAAAAGCATGGGCACGTTTCAATCCACCCAAGACCGTCTTAAAAATGATATCTGGGGCTCGAATTCCATTCAACCAGATACCACCCTTAGTCATACCAACCTTAGATATCATGGTTCGGTTTCAAACTCCAAATACGTCGGAAATGACGTTGGATTCAAAAAATGATTCAGAATCATGTTTTAGAGCCTGCCCCTCTTACCCCTTCTTTTATATGCCCGTTATTTTTGATAACCAAAAACAAAGGGGAGAACCATGTAATTTTCAATTTGAAAGCCTTGAACCAATTCATGGCACCACAAAAGTTTCATCTTTTCCATCACAATCGTGTGCCGAAATTCCTACAACCAGGCGATTGGATGGTGAAGCTAGACATCAGCCAGGCATACTACCACGTACCAATAAAGAGACAACATCGCCGATTCTTGCGTATCAGTTACAACGGCCGTCTGCTCCAAATGACTTGCTTGCCATTCGGCTTAGCAACGGCACCAAAGATGTTCGCATCAATCACAAATTGGACAGCCGAAATATTACGCACCAAAAGCATCCGGCTGGTGGTATATCTGGACGATTACTTCATCGCTCATCAGGACCGGAATCTACTCCAATCACACGTGAAGTCTGCCATAAACTTTTTATCCAGTCTCGGTTGGTTAGTAAATTCAGAGAAATCGATCATTACTCCAACAAAATCAATAGAATATCTGGGTATCACAACTGGGACACACGTCACAATACAAAGTCTTTACCACAAGACAAGATCGACAAAATACACCAGAGCCTGTCGACTCTCCTTACTGCCGGCAGTTGGACCTTCAAGCAGGCGCAACGCCTCTTAGGGTACCTAAATTTTGCGACCTTCATCACCCCACGGGGAAGGTTGCATTGCCGTTCTCTGCAATATCAGAGCAATTTGCTTCGCAAAACACCACGCAAGCTCATTCTATATCCCGGCGCAGTCCGCAGGGAGTTTCAATGGTGGCTAGAAAATATCGCTCTAAAGAGTCCGATACATTCAAAAGTGCTACCCACGAATTACATCATGACAGATGCTTCAGATATTCAACGGGAAGCTCTAGTAAACGACAAGAAAATACAAGGGAGTTGGAGCACTTTCCAGAAAGACTGGCACTGCAATCAAAAAGAGATGTACGCTGTAATCGCAGCGATATCAAAGGAAGCAGAAACTCTCGCACACTCCACAGTAATTTTACAGAGCGACAACAGGACAGTAGTAGCATACATCAAAAACGAGGGCGGAACATAGTCTCGGCTCTTGCTAGAGTTGACCAAGGACCTACTTGCTCTGGTGGACAAACTCAATATTGTACTCCTCCCTCACCACGTTCCGGGAGTGTACAATACCGAAGCCGATCACCTATCGCGCAATCGCGCCGGCTCCGAGTGGCACCTTCTAGGCGAGGCTACGTCAAAGGTTTTCAAACGATGGGGAACTCCAACCATCGACCTCTTCGCTTCAAGAACAGCGTACGTCGTACCAAACTATATTACGCTAGATTTGTTAGACTCAACCGCCTGCTATCACAACGCGTTCAGCAGATGTTGGCAATACGACCTTGCTTGGATGTTTCCTCCACCGGGACTCATCCCACGAGTACTGCAGCACCTCAATACAGCATCAGGACACTACATACTGATAACCCCCAAGTGGAAGAAACCATTTTGGAGACCCGACGTCAAACTTCGCGCTCTGACTCGCCCAAAGAGAAGAATCTACTCGCATCGTGCTGGAGATCATCTACTTTAAAGACTTACGCACCAATTTGGGCCGAATGGTCTGCCTGGTGTCTTAATAATAATGTTACAGCTCATCGGCCAAAACCTGCACAAGTAGCCTAGATACTTAGCACATTTATTCTTATCAAATAATTTAGTTTACCGTTCAATTCTTGTTCACAAGTCAACAATAGCCTCTGTTTGTGAAACTATCTCAGACGTAAAAAAAATCTAGTAGTCATATTGTAAAACATATTCTAAAAGCAATTTCTTTAGCTAAACCTGTACCTCAGAAAGTTCCAATATGGGATGCAAGGTTAGTCATTAGACATTTAAAAATCAACCACCCTGAAAATACTTTATACGATATTTCAAGACGAACTGCAATCATTTTGTTACTGGCATCAGGCCGCAGGGTGCATGATTTGTCGTTGCTGTATTGTGATCCAGATCATTTTATCGATAATAGTGATTCTATTACGTTACATCCTATATTTGGGTCAAAAACAGATTCGTTTTCGTACCAACAATCTAGTTGGACATTAGTAGCTTCTCCAGATGAGAACACTAATCCGCTTCTTTGGCTTAGGAGGTTAGTAAATGTATCTAAAGACATACGGGGTCCCTTAACAAATCTTTTTATAACTACTAAAACTCCTGTTCGGCCCGCTACACCTACAATTATTGGAGGTTGGGTTAGAAGACTTTTAATGGACGCTGGGATACATACATCCCCTGGTAGCTGTAGGGCAGCCGTCTCTTCCCTGAACTGGGTAGAAAATTATTCTGTTAATGAAATTCTGTCTAAAGCTAATTGGAGACACGAATCTACGTTTAGAAAATTTCATCAGAGACAAATTAGAGGATCAGACAGTAGAATTTCAGAAAAATCTTTATCTCAATACTTCTCTGTGTCTAAATAATTATTTTCTGTCGCAATGTTATGCTGATAATACCTATATACAATATTTATGTGAATTCGATTGAATCACAGAAATTACAATATTTAATTCAGTATAATCTCTATTATTTATACTTAATACTCTTCTCATATTGTTGCATTAATAAATTACAAGCCGCCAGGAGATAACAAACACGTCTCTCATAATGGACTTCGGGCGTCAAACGGAACACATAATATTAAAATTTTCCCTTCCAATAAAATTTGTATTATGTTTCCTAAGACGCCCGAAGTCCAGGCAAGCTCCTGGGCTAATTAACATCATTATGAGCCGAACAATGAACCAACATGGCGGCTTCTGTGTTTAAATACTTAAGGTAGTTTCGAGTTTTTGAGGTAGAGGGCGCTGAAGGCACAGGAAGTGATGGAAAACTAGCGACATCTAGCGGAAGTATGCGGTAAAAAGACGATGTACTCTCATAATTGACTTCGGGCGTCTTAGGAAACATAATACAAATTTTATTGGAAGGTAAAATTTTAATATTATTTAAAACAAAAAGTTACGTTACTCAAAATCTATTGCAGAAAGAATTTTATAAATCGGACCAAAAATAAATAAGTTAGAAGCCATTCAAATCCTGTAGAAGGGGTAATTGTCAAATGACAGACGACGCAACCTTTGACGTCACTGTGTAAAATGTTCATTATGGTGCACGCGTGCAAGCGAGATATCCCTACTACGCACCCACTTTTCCTCATACCAATATTTAAAGTCATAACTGCGGGCACATTTCTGAACCAATTTCGATTGTGTTTTAATAAAAGAGTTTCTTTTGCGTATTATTTTCTGTTGCTTATAAAATAATGTATAAAATTCTATATAGGAAACTACCCTATTAGAGGTACTTAAGCAAAATCTTTCATCCACCAGCTAGGCAGAGTCGAGTTATATTATTTGAGTTGAAGATTTGTAGTAAAATGATAATGGGTGAGTGAATGAGTGACTGAAAGACAGAGTGAGTGAATGAGGGACAGAAATAATCAGTGAATTACTGACTGAAGGATTAGGAAATAAGTGTGACAGTGGGTTAGTGAATGCGTGACTGAGGCTAAAGTATCTGACTGACTGCTATATAGACTAAAAAACTGACCGAATGTGTATGAATGACTGAGAAAGTCAATGTATGTTTGTACTTCCGTCCTGTAAGTCTCGAAATGATCCTTTGGGAAGTGGGTGAACGGGTAAACATATGTTATTCCTTAGAGAATATTCTTTGAGATAGCAAGCTCTATTCCCTGCCGGTCACTCATGTCTGAGTGAATGACTGAGCGAATGAGAATCTAATCTAATGACAGAGTTAGTGAGTGTGTTTGTATGTTTGTTCTTACTTCCTGCCAGTCTCGAAGTGTGCTCTGAGAAAGTGGTTGAACGGCAACATGTGTTGCTCCTTAGAGAACTCGACGTGGTTGGCGATGTTCTGCAAGATCTTGGACATGAGCATGAGGCCTCGCTTCACCTGGGCGGGCACCGGCCGGCTGACTATACCCATCTCTTGGGGAGAGACTGCAACAAAGGAGTGAGGTTATTTTGCCAGATCCAAAACAATAGGGCAATTGATTTACTCAAAATAAGGTAAGGGAAAAAATTGTATAGATACTTCAGTTCATCTTTGCACGTCTTGTTATGTAATGTGTTTGTATAGAGACAATGACTGTATGTATGTTATTATTGACTTAAATTAGGATGACAACTGATTTGTCACTGTTACTCAAATCAAAATTACAGTTGACAAGCACACGCACAAATAGTATGATGAGCAAATATGAACCCAAATATCAATAGGGCATTCAATGTATTCAGTAAAGAATAGAACTAACTTTACAATAAATATAAAAAACGTCTTTAAAATAAAAACACGGAAAAGTCAAATACAATAACTTTTAATGATACCTTTAGTGTCCTGTGTCGCTGCTGGTCAAACAAAATTGCACCGACTCCAAAGAGCCGTATATAAGTTGTAATTTTTGACTTTCAGTGTTTTTATTTTGAAGTCAGTTTCTAAGTGTTGTTAAAACTTAATTATTTTTTATATTTTTTATTGGTAGGTACATCTATAGCATATAAATTCCAATACAACAATACAATCTCGATGACTGTGTTGTAATCCGTTGAGGAGTTTCATTTCTCCTCCGTTCTCCGTCATCAGGTATTAACCAAATTTACATGGGACCACATAGCAGCTAGACTCTATCGAATGGCATTTTTTTTCAACAAAATCGATCCACAATTGATGGAGAAATTGATGTTAAAAAGACTATAAAAAACGCCGAATTGATAACGTCCTCCTTTTTTAAACTCTGTTAAAAATAGAAAATGTATTATGATAATTACATTTTAGTCGGACAGAATTAAATGTATGTATTATTTATTCTCATCATTAAGTCTGCTTTGAGAATTTTAAGCACCTTTTTAAAGATGTCTACGTTTGATCTTTATTTTTATATATTGCTATTTTAATACTTGACATTGGCGAAATCATCGAAAATCGATGGGACCAGAATCTAAAAATAGAATACCAAAAGTCTGCTTCCTTTATATTTAACGTCTGTGGGTTTTAACTAAATACTGTTTGTACATTTCTTCCTTGTGTCAAATAATTTAAGATTGAGTAAGAGACGAAATACTGATTAGGTCACAAATTAATAAACGGTCAAACTTGTAACCGTCCCTATTTTTTGTAGGGGGTTAAAATAGTATAGGCCCCTAAAGTGACAATTTAATGAGGTAAATATACAGGGTGAAGTTCTAACTACTTGAAATAAATCTTGGAAGGAAACAAATCAATTTACTTTGATCAATAGATAAAATGGAATATATTTTTAAAATATATTTGTTACATTATCTAATTATAAAAAAGGGTTTAAAATTATTAAAACAAATTCTTCGATATTCTAGCTTGTATACAGGGTTTTGTAAAAATAAGAATAATATTATTAAATATAAATTTATACATACGCATTCGTTGTGGGGTGGACAGGAAGCATACATTCGTTGGCTGGTAATTACATAGTCCTATGTTACATATATTCATAATAACATAGAAAACCTGTAATTTCCGACCAGTCGTATGTGAACTTGTGCTGCCCAGCTGTCTTGTTAGTCCAGGGTTCGATATCCAGGTTAAGCACGCTTTGTGTGTAATTTTATTATAAAAATGATGAAAAAACTCTACAAACGTATAATACGTACACGTATACAAAACACCACGGTTGTTGTGATGCCTTTTCTCAAGCTTTGTACTACGCATGCGCGCACAACTGTATAACGCTTCCTATCTCATTTTCTCAGACGTTAAATCTTATGAATTTATGTGTCTGTCTCTTTTTGCTTCCTATCTCATTTTCTCACACGTTAAATCTTATGAATTTATGTGTTTGTCTCTTTTTACTGTCGCTTTTTCGTTTCATCGACTTTCAAATCACAACAATGCTAAAGTAATTTTCACTTCAATAACTATTTAAAAATATAAAAGATTACGTCGCCCCTTCAGGTGTGGGTCATATAAGGCCCGATGAAATGTAACTTACCGATGGCTGGGTTGATGAACCTCAGAAACAGCACGGTCCCGACAGCTCCGACGCTCGTTTGTGGGAACTGCGCAAATCTCTTACTAAGTACCTGAACAGAGCGTTCGCAAGTTTAACCATTAACAGAGAGAGACGGTCGTCCACGATACACTATTCTTTTTTATTAGCTTGAGCGATGAAACGAGCAGGTCACTCGCTCAACTCACAGGTTATGATGTCGTATTACAAGTATACATTTATTTTGATTAGCTTGAAAGACCAAACGAGCAGGTCGCTGGTCGCAGGTCGCCTGGTAGTAGCTACGCCTGCCCATAAACAGAACTTTGAATTACAAAGCACTGTATGGCATTGGACTGCGCTCGTCACCCCGAAACATAAGATGTTAAATCCGATAATTCACAGTAATTTCACTGGCTTAAATGTCCTTCAAACCTGCACACAACAGTGCTTACACACTGCTGCTTGGGGGTAAACGAAACAGCCAAAGCGTTGGTACCAACCCAGACGGCCTCTCGCATACGAGGGACCTACCACCTTGTAAGCATACCGTCTAATATCTCTTAAGCACGACAGACATACGTGAATCTCACACAAATATGCTGGGTGTAAGGGAAATGCTTCCGATAACAGGTGGTAGTGTTGCTCATTATAAACACGACACTACTAAAGAAATCATGAAATAAGTCGATATTTTATTCACGCAGTCTCTTTTGGACCGATAAATAGAATGACGATTCTTTACTTATAATCTAATAATAATTAATGTCGTATTTTTCTTAATGTAAAGCCATCGAAATAAGATAACTAGAACGATAACTCTCACATGAATTTTTTAATTTGTTTGTTATTAAGAGATTTTAGTATATCGTGGACGAGGAAGACATCCTAACTATTTAATCCTTTATTACCTTCAATAGATACCGCATAATAGGAAACTTTCATATTGCATAACGCATCGAAATAAGATAACTAGAACGATAACTATCATATGAATCGGTCAAAAAATACGTCTCCACTTACTTACACATGCAAAGGTAAAATCACACGTATCACTCATGCACGCAACAAAAATTAATGAACGATCAAAATCAACTTTATTTCATAAATGTTAATGTCTAAATATTAAATTTCTAAATCAAGATACGACGTTCTGCACCGCGCAAAAAAATAGACGTATTAAGTGTCAACTTGAGATCATGAATCAATTTTTATGAATTGATGAATGTACGAGCTGCACAGACTTTTATAGCCCCGCCCCTTGCACAGAGTTTTGGTGGGGTCATTTTCTCTTGGGTGGGGTCTTGAGTTACGTTTCTTGTCATCTTATTTCGATGGTTTCACGTATATTTGAATGGACTCTTAAGTATTTTATAAAATTGGGGATATTTAATTAATATTTATTTAAAATTTCATATACATAACCTGTTAAAAGACTTAATGCCAGAGGGAATATCTATCAGTATTTGATACGTCTTTTGTTAATTCCTTATACGAATTATCTCAGAAATAATTCAAAAAAATTATAAGTCACATATCTCATATAGCTCAGCGGGGAGTGGTATGGACTGTCGAGACGAAAGTCGCAGGTTTGAAATCAACCCCAAGTGCATACACCTCTGACTTTTCTAAGTTCCGTGTATAATTGTTAATTATCACTTGCTTCAACGGTGAAGGAAACATCGTGAGGAAACCTGCATACCTGAGAAGTTCTTCATAAGAATTTCGAAGGTATGTGAAGTCTGCCAATCCGCATTAGGCCAGTGTGATGGACTAAGGCCTAACCCCTCTCATTCAGTAGAAGAGGCCCAGCAGTGGTACGTATATAATACAGGGCTGGTATTATTAATATTATTATATCTCATAAAAATATTTAACTGGTCAATATCGACCCAGACGGACGTACCTGGTACAGACAGTGGCACATACTCCGCAACTGTGGGGGGAACTTGTCCGCAGAGTTGACGATCCTGTCGAACACCTCCTTGGTCAGGTCGATCAGGTTGGAACGGTTCACTTCTATATCTTGATTCGGATCCAATCTGGAACAGACGAAAAAAATAATATCAATCCTAAATTATCACGTCCTATTGCTAGGTAAGGGTGCCCTTTATTGTATGAGAGGGGTTAGGCCTTAATTAGATGTTATATTTTAGGCGATATATTTTAATTCGATATACCAATATATTTATTATCTATCAAAATCATATAAGTCGCTATTTTTTAAAATAAGTTGCCTTGAAATGTTGGTCTAGCCTGAAGCCGATATTATTGTCGATATTTTTTAGAAGATGCCAAAATACCTTCATCCAAATTTCAAGCCGATATGTCGATATTTTTTCTCTATATATTAAAATCGATATTGATACCATATAAAAAAAACTGTACGATATACATCGATACGTTTTTGCACTTTCAACATACGAGAGGCCTACCAACCAGTTTAGAATTTCCAATCGACCGTCCGACATTACTAAGCAGCAAATCTGTCACTTCACGCCAATTTTCAGTGGGACAGTATTAAAACCCAAGCTGATGTATTACCTCGCCGGGTCGACTTCGAAGCTCAGCTCGGGCTGCTCCTCCGCCTGGTCGAGGAGTGACGTGACGAGCGGCTCCAGCAGGCCCTGCAGGTAGCTGTAGCCGTATATCTTGAAGCAGTACGCCATGATCTTGCTGCCCAGGGAGTTGCCTCTGAAGAGAGTCTGCATGCAATCTGATACCTGGGTATCCATTGTTTTATAACTTTTAGTGAAAATCATCAAAATTAGTGCATAAATGTCGCGGTTGTAATCTTTAATACCAGGTTTCGCCCTCTTGGAGACCGAATGTTTTTTTTTTCATATTTAACTCCTACTCCCGCAGGGGATTTGACAGCTCGAAAAAATTTCAAGCAGAATTCAACCTTATCGAATGTCAATAATGGAAAGGAACTACAGACAGGGTTCCCAACTTAGTAGAATTATCCCTAGATTTGGTGGTTTGGACGCTAGTGTGTAAATTTTGCTATCTAGTGGGTAGTGGATGTTTTATTGGTGTTTAAACAAACAAATAACCATGTTTATGTTTTTTGATCATGGGTATACAATTTCACTGTTCATAGATATCCGGACGATTTTTACTAAAGAAATTATTCTGATGCATTACGGAGCAATTAGGCAGGCCACAGCACACAGAACTTTGTATTATAAAGTACTGCATGGCGTTGGACTGCGCTTGTCACCCCGAGACGTAAATTGTTAAGTCCCAAAATGTCAAGCAATTCTACTGGCTACAATGTCGTTCAAACCGAAACACAACAAGTGTCTACACATTTATGCTTGCGGCAGAAATTGAAGGCGCCATGGTACCAACCCAGACAGCCGCTCATTTACGGGTAGAGCTACTAGGTGTTAGTAACAACGTGTTACAGAAAGGTGTGGTCATATTTAAGGATCGTTACATACACCTGACAGCGAGATTTTATGTACCGGATCTTATCAAAATTTAGACATTGAAATAAAACTAGTTTATACGGATTTTATCGAGAGACTGGTCTCTTCCGTGACCACGAAGGCTGGTGAAAAGCTATCGAAACGTCGGTACTAAAATGAAAATTAAACCGCTATAAAATCCGTATAAACTAGTTTTATTTCAATGTGTTATATTCGCGTAAACCTAAGAAATCAAAATTTAGACATTCATAAATTTCACGCTAATTTTTATCACGTGTTTTTTACGATCGATTACAGTCCTATAATTTTTGAAATGCGTGAGCTAGAATAACAATGCTGGAGTGAGAGAAAAGCTCAGCCGTTTATCCTTTCATCATCATCATCAGCCTATATTTGTCCACTGCTGGACATAGGCCATTGAGCTCGATCTTTGGCTCTTTGCACCCGCCGCTTTCCGCAGGTCGTCGCTCCACCTTGCTGCAGGGCGTCCTACTCTACGTTTATCATTAAGTAATGTCCAAAGACGAATATCGACATATTACTCATTCGATAATAAAGAAAATGCTTCATTTATGTCCTTGCAATGCAATCATCGGCTTTGGTACTATTGGGGGTAAAATCGTATACTCTATGTTGCTCTAATTTAACCACACCGTTATGTAACATACATACATACGTATACATGTATTACGCACTCACGCCTGTAATCCCCGAAGGGGTAGGCAGAGGTGTAACCAGTACATCCACATTTCGCCGAGCGTATTTCCGTCCCTTATGTGATAGGGGGCGAGCCTATCGCCACTCCGGGCTGATACTGAGCATTTCTTAATAGAAAAACCCAATACCACTTTACCTGACCCGGGGATCGAACCCGAGACCTTGACGTTGGCTTCAATTGTAACGCGTACGCATTACAACTGCGCCACCGAGACAGTCAGTCAGTCTTTATGTAACACTTTGTATAAATTGGTTAAGATTATAGGGGGGTTGTGTGATTGTCTCACCTCGACTTCTCTATAGAATATGTTCCACAAGAGCGGTGCGAGGAGATGCTTGGCGTCGAACAATGTGACGAACACTCGTGCCAGCTCGTCCATCTGCATGGTGCTCACCACGTTGGCGAGGGCCATGGCTATGGGCAGCTCGCCCTACGGGACAAACAAACTTATGACATTTTTTTATAGATAACTAGGGGCGATGCCCATGTTTTTCCACAAAACACAAAATAAAAAAAAAACTTAAAGTCCGATGAATATGAGATATAAGTTACTTTCTTTCTACATTATTTTGCATCGATTGGTATCGGTGTCGACCCCATACCCCCAGCGGTTTCGGAGGAGATAGCGTGACAAGCTTTTGGCAGCGGCGGCGGTGGCGGCGCCAGTTACTTTTTTTAGAATAGAGAAACCGGCAAACGAGCAAGTGTGTCACTTGCTGGTAAGTTACCTCCACCGCCCATGCACCCCCACAATATTAGAAGAATCATGAGCATGTTGCTAACCTTACAAGAAAGGAATAATTAAGAGATTGGGAAGGGGAGGGGGTTTTGGGCCTCCGGAGATCTTTACATCAGTTTTGTTTTGTTAAGACTGTAGTAACGACCCGGTCGAGCCGGCCCATTGGTCCTGTAGACAAAACTGTCTACAGCGTGGCTCTACTACTAAAAAATATTATATTTTTTAAGCTGACGGTAACACCCAATCAGAAAGGTCCGAAAATCACATACCTTATCAGATATCATAGTAACGAGTTGCACCAGTTGTTCGAATCGGTCAGCCAATACAGTCTCTGCCAGGGTGTCGAACTCCGTACCTTGCTGCAGTATCTTAGTCAGTACTTCCATAAAAGCAGCGCGGGTTTGCAGGTCTCTGTGGTAGCCCAGATCTGTGGCCGAGAATAATTTAGTTTAAATGAAAAAAGGAATATAGTAAAAGTATAGTGATTTTTAAATTCTGAGTACACAGATCACAGATTATATAATAGATTTCGTATGATATTGGACTGCCTCGGTGGCGCAGTTGTAATGCGTACGCGTTACGATTGAGGTCAACGCTGAGGTCTCGGGATCGATCCCCGGGTCGGGTAAAGTGCTATTGGGTTTTTCTATTACGATATGCTCAGTATCAGCCCAGAGTCTGGAATTTGTGCCCGGTACGGCTATAGGCTCGCCCCCTATCACATAAAGGACGGAAATACGCCCGGCGAAATGTGGGTGTACTGGTTACACCTCTGCCTACCCCTTCGGGGATTACAGGCGTGAGTGCGTATGACATTATTATACTCGCCATCGCACATGACGATATCAATGTAAGAAGAAAAGTTGCCTCCATACTGGTGTGTGGCACTCTATACAGATTGAATAATAGTATTTACGTGATAATTATCCCATACATCGTGGTTAAGTAACTTTTTCTCATTGAATAATTAGTGGCCAATCTAGTATCAAAAGTTTTCAAACCGCCCGAAAGCCTTCAGAGTTGGCTTAACAACTAGTGACAGTTGATAACAGCCGACATGAATCTCACTATCATACTAATATTATAAATGTGAATGTAAGTTTGTTTGTTACGCTTTCACGCGAAAACTACTTAACCGATCATCATGAAACATTGTACACATATTCTTGGAGGTATAAGAAGTATCATAGGATACTTTTTAAAAAAAAAACTATTTGTTTGTAACGCTTTCACGCCTAAATCGCTGAACCGATTTTTTGAGATAGATGGGACCCTGGAGACGGTTATAGGCTACGTTTTATTTCGGAAAAGTCTAATCACGCGGGCGGGTCTCGAGCAAAAAAAAGCTAGTAAACTATAAAAGATCATTAGCTGATATTATCATCCATTCCATTCACGGTGATAAGTCGAGTTTCCTGTTTATTTTTATTGTCCTAGATAGGCAGACGAGCAGACGGCCCACCTGATGGTAAGTGAATACCACAGCCCATGGACCAGGCCATGATTATATTTGGATCTTAATATATATATTCGATGTTGAAAGTTTGACCCCTTGGTATGTCTGTCTGTGGCTTCACAGCGCCTAAACAAATGAATGACTGAATTAAATCGTACGCAGCATTTTAATTTAAAAAATCGATTAATCGACAACGTACTTAGCTTTATTTGAAGAAAATCTGTTCAGCCATTTAGAAATTACATGAGTTTGTTATTTTAAATCGGGGATTTTAGTTGTTTAACAAAAATACATACCGATACTATGCATCAATCCCGAATCAATATTGGCTGAGAGTAGATTAGACATTGCTTGTATGGTCGCGTTCCTGAGGGTCTCCAGCCTGCCTGGACCTTCAGCTATCTCCACTTCGTTGCAGTCGTTTAACAAGTTCATGAACAAGGTAAAATACCTGTGAAGGACAGACAGGACCTGTAATTGACTACGGGGTACACAAATGAGTACAAAAATTGGTGAATTCTATACATAAGTAGGTGAATTCGGTACAATAGTTGGTGAATTCAGTACAAAAGTAGGCGAATTCAGTACAAAAGTTAGTGAATTCGGTACAATAGTTGGTGAATTCAGTACAAAAGTAGGTGAATTCGGTACATAAGTTGGTGAATTCTTATTCTTTTCTTAAACTTGGCAACTCGTACTAGACTAGACTTAGCATTTGGTGTTGCAATGAACTTGGCATTTGATGATGAAATAAACTAGGCATACTTCCATCTTATTCCACTAACTAAAAGACTTCAAATCCTTGAACTCACTTGAGAAACAGTTGACTCTTGGCCTCCATCAGATCCCCTCTGTCCGACTCCTCAGGCTGGAGCGGCAGACCCTTCAGCAGCGCTGCGACTGCCTCCATACAAGCCTGATCCAGCTCCCTGCAGCATACCAGGTATCTGTCACCAAATAGCATGATGACAATGGATACATCGTCATACTTGTACAATTTAATAGAGTTAGTAACATGCATTCATATTTAGTTTCTTATTAGTCTTTTAAAGAGTCACCCCAGAGGGGATGGCGTCAGGTAGATGGCCGGTCGTAAAAACTACAAGCCAAATGTGTTTGTAACATGTGTTAAAAGCATGTTGCGGCGACGCCACTGCGAGTGAGATAAAGGCATAGACTATCCCGCCCACACACCGCCACAGTAACTCCTGTAAGCCAGGATCGACAGTGACACGCATATTTCGACACCGAGCAATGAAGCTCGGCGAGTCTCTGGGAATGCAAACCTGTCTTTATCCCGCAACGAAATTAATCAAATAGAAAATTAGGGAGGAGTTGGAAACAATAATTGTCCACTACCCTCCATAGCGAAGCGGGAGACAAAATAATGAACTAAGGGTCTTAACCTGAGAAGCCAGATGTAAAGCATTGAGATAAGGGCACGTGGAAAAAGAAGATTAGTTTTTTAAAGTAGGGGCCGGCAAACGAGGGAATGGGTGATGGTATGTGATATCTATATGCAAACTCCCAATACCAGAAGAATCAAGGATGCGCTGCTGACCTTAACGGAAAGTAATACAGATTGGAAAAGGGTTAAAGCCTTACGTTACTGAACGCATCGAAATAAGATGACAAGAAACGTAACTCAAGCAAAAAATGACCCCACCAAAACTCTGAGCAAGAGGGACGGGCTATAAAAGTCTGTGCATAATGATCTCTAGTTAACACTTGATATGTCTAATTTTTTGCGCGGTGCAGAACGTCGTATCTCGATCTATAATATTAATATTTAGACATTAACTTTTATGAAATAAAGTTGATTTTGAACGTTCATTATTTTTGTTGCGTGTATGAGTGTTAGGTGTGATTTTACCTTTGCATGTGTAAGTAAGTGGAGTCGTATTTTTTTATAGATTCATATGAGAGTTATCGTTCTAGTTATCTTATTTCGATGACTGCACGTCGGTTTTCTGTGAGACAGCGATAACAACCTGGTGAAACCGGCCCATTCATGCTGTAGACAAAACTGTCTAAATCGTGACTCTAACACTAACGCCCGGTTTCTGAAAGGCTGATCAATTCAACATTCAACTAAAAGAACTTTGATTTGACACCGCTGTCAAATCACATCGAGTTGCTGATACATTGATTAGTGAAAGAAAATATAATATTTGATCTCTCTTTAGTACCGTTTGACATACGATTTTTCATATTAATTTGAATGTTATGTTAACTAACATGTGTGTCAAATCAAAAGTGTGGACCACGCTTCTAGCAACTTAATTTCGACTTGACATGTGATTTGACATTTGATTAGTTAATTTAACATGGATCAGCCTTTCAGAAACCGGGCGTTAGACTACTAGTAATAATACCTGGTGATGGAAGACGCGTCAGCTCTCAATGGTGGTGCGATCTGATGACTGGTTCCTAGGACCCAGTCAGTCACGTATTCCACCATCTTATTGCGGAACTTCATTTCCTGTGGGGAAGAGATATTATTGTGTACTTTTGAATTTTGGCAGCGTCGATGGGTTTGCGGGAAGTGGTACGGACTGTCGAGATGGAAATCGAAGCCACTCCAGGGTACAGTCAACAGCAAAAGTCGATGAAAACATCCAATCTAAAGCTTCTGTATATCTTACGATGAAATAAATAATGGAAACAAAATTCAACGCGATGCGATAGTGTTCAGGTACTTTTGACAGTCTGGTGTTCAGCGAATTATGACCTTTTACGATGATCATCCCATTTTGGCATTATTGTTAAGCTGTAGCGGACGAGCGGACTGGAGCGATGATTAAAAGACGTAGGGTACGGAAGAGAATTTATTTAAAACAACCTTACATGTTACAATGATGAATGATCCCAACGTGGTGGAAGTCATTCGCTTACAAATACTACTTTTACTAGTACTCTGCTTTCAATTAACGATCACAAAAAGGTGGACGTCATTCACGTGCCACAGAGTGGGGAATGGATTACCCCTCATTTTCCACACATTATTCCCATTACCCTCCTTTACTTAACATGAACAAACTTATGTTCGGAAGTCATGTTTTGCCGGAGAATCTTGCCATTGCGATGTAGGTGTGCCATACTATTTGCATCGCACTATGGCAGTGGCGTCATCTCTTGATGTATCTTGTAATTAGTATAGTCATGGGCGTTACAAAGCGAATTATGACGATGTATAGGGTCTTTGGAAATCTGGCTGTGTTCAACGATTTTTAGTCTTCACCGTACACGCTTTTGATTTATCAAAGTGAGGAAACCGAAATATCTGAAAATTCTCTATGAAAATTTTAAATGTATGTGAAGTCTACCAAACTGCATTAATTCAGTATGGTGGACTAATGTCTAATACCTCTTACTGTAGAGGAGGTCGTGCCGAGTAGTGGCAGAGAATATTAAGGGACTGATATTATACAAAATACATACATACGCACTCACTGCTGTAATCCCCGAAGGGGTGGGCAGAGGTGTAACCAGTACACCCACATTTCACCTATATCTCCGTCCCATGATGTGATAGGGGGCAAGCCTATCGCCATACCGGGCACAATTCCAGACTCCGGGCTGATACTGAGCATTTCATAATAAAAAAAACCCAATATCACTTTACCCGACCCCGGAATCGAACCCGAGACCTCAGCGCCAGCCTCAGTCGTAACGCGCATTACAACTGCGCCACCGAGGCAGTCATTATACAATATACTACAGTAATTTTCTCATAGCACTCCTATAAGAACTGACCTGCCGAAACGCCAAGTCGTCTCGTCGCCTCATCATAGCCTCCACAACTTGACAGAGCTTCGTTTTTATGTGTACAGACAGTACCGTCATGTCTAGGTGTCGGACGTATCTGCAAAGGAAATACAAACGAGTTTGAAATTATTTGGATATAAATATCGATATCTTTCTTTCTGCTTAGCGTTATCCTGGCTTAATGATGGTAGATTGGTATTATATGGGGCGACCCGCCATCTGACCCCCACTAATCGCAACGGTAACAAAGTTTCGTCATTGCGTCGTCCGTTAATCAGCAGAGTGTACCACGTGCAGGTTAGGTTGGCTTTGGACCTATGATGTTGGTAGTCCAATTACACTCCAAAAAAAAATCGATATATAGAAACAAAAGAATTACCATGAAACATCGATATATTTCAGAGAAAAATATCGATATATTTTAATCATACCTAGTTTATACATGCGACACAAGACTTGTATATAAGTGTGGTGTGTGTGGTGTGTGGTGGTGTGGTGGGGTCAGGGCCATGTGTGCGACTGTTGGGTCTTTTTCTAATCGATACATGCAACACAAAATGTGTATGTAACTGTGCGGTCAGGGCTATGTGTGTGACTGTTGGGTGTATTTTTCCTCTTACCTGACTATAGCCAGCATGAGCCCTTCAATAGAAGTAGTGCTGAGATGCTCTGATGGCTGACCACTCTTCTTATTGTCCAGTATACTCTTCATTATGAATATCGTGTGCTCCACGAATTGGGTGTTTATATCTGTTAGCATTACCTAGGGAGAAAGCAGAATGTCAAATAGACACACACAGTCATTATCAGTAGGTGTCAGTGTCACGAGACTATCCCGCCCACACACCCGCCACTGTAACTCCTGTAAGCCAGGATCGACAGTGGCATGCATATTTCGACACCGAGCGTTGAAGCTCGGCGAGTCTCTGGGAATGCAAATCTGTCTTTATCCCGCAACTAAATGAATCAAATAGAAAATTAGGGAGGAGTTGGAAATAATAATTGTCCACTTCCCTCCATAGCAAAGCGGGAGACAAAATAATGAAGTAAGGAGGTCTTAATTCAGGCACAAAGACATTTACAACTGGAGAAGCCAGATGTAAAGCACCACGGATATCAGGTGTCAGTGGCAATATCCGTAGCTGTGCCAGTGTGAGTACGAGCTTCAATGTCAGTGTATTTTATTTACCTGCTGATGATCGAAGAATTTGTCAATGATAGGCTTGATCTGTTTTAATATTAACGCGATCAGTTTAGGCAACGTCTTGTGCTAGCTTTAATGGGAGTGTTAGTGTCAATGGCAGTAACACTATCAGTATCAATATTAAAGTCTGTGTCAGTGTATATCATCATCTTACCTACTGTTTTTGAATAAATATTACTCAATAGCGACATTAGTGAAAATCGATAAACCTTAAATTATAATAGAATCTTACCTGCTGATGTTGATCGAAGAACTTGTCAATGATCGCTTTGATCTGATCGAATAATATCGGAAACAATTGAGGTGACATTTCCCTTCCTACTAACTCTTTGACGTGACTCTGTATTTGTTGACCGAAGCGTTCGTTACTGCAAAGAAGTAGGCGCAACAGCTGACCGATGAACCTGATGAGAAACACCAGACTTTTAATCGATAGTTTCGACATTCGACGTAAAAAAAAACAAATTTCGACATTGAAACTTCGTTTAAAATTAGACCCCGTTCAAATTTAAGCAATTTATGTATAGTGTGCGATATAATTATTTCACCCCTCGTAGTACCAAATCCGATTATATTGCTAGGGCATTGTTTTTATCGAATGAGTAACTTGTCGTCATTCGACTTGCAACATTGGTAAACACTAAACAATGATGACAACTAATAAGAATGAAGCTGATACTAGACGCGTTAAGGTAATGCAAATAATGTATAGTAATTTGATCGATCTTATAGATCTAAATAAATGAGCGATTAAAATTAGCTTGAAATTTTAGACTGTACAATTTGATAAGATGTAGAACTTAAATACTCACTACCAGGTGTATGTAACGACCCTTAAATATTACCACACTTTATGTAACACGCTGTATACTCTACGTAGCCCGTGGTAGAGTATTTAAGCTTGCTAGTTTTAGCTTATATATCTACTTCTGTTTTGATATAGTTTTTCGAAAACGAATACTCACTGCGTCACCGGACAATACTGGACTTCTTGAGAACTGTTTGGCAGTACATTATATTTCCTAGAATCTGTAACAAATATTTTAAATGCTAAAAAACTGGAAACGATCATAAAAATTTCAATAGCGGAGGCCGGTAAACGAGCAAGTGGGTCACCTGATGGTAGGTGAGCTCCACCGCTAAGGAACATTCACAACACATAAGGAATCATGGGCTCGTTACCGACCTTAAAGGTAAGGTTTTATGAGTGGTAGAGCCACGCTGTAGACACTTTTGTCTCGTGTCTCGTAAGGGATAATTCAAGGGATTGGGAAGGGGAGGGGGATTTGGGCCTCCGTAAATCTCACTCACTGTACGAAACGCAACAGGAAGTTGCTACTTCATATCGGTTTTATGTGAGACAGTGGAAATAACCCGCTCGAGCCGGCCCGTTAGTACTAAACTGTCTACAGCGTGGCTTATAATTGTGATGTACGAATATCTATTTTAAAATTTACCTTGCATGAGAGACCATGTGGTGGTGGCAGGTCGAGTCTGCAGGCACACTCCGCCCAAAGCACAGAGAAACGATGTTATGTTCGCCCACTCTTGGATTTGCATCTATAACAACATTCAACATATTAAAAATAGCACACGCCACGTAAAAACTGCTGAAACGATTTGGATGTTGGTGACACTATCATACACGCCCGGATCTAGGGGTAACAATAATTGGATACATGACACAACTGCTACCACCACTTACGACCATAGTTACTACAAGTTATTTGAATTTTTAAAGCGTAGTATTAATTGTTTATATCATGTGATATTACTGATTTTCCTCCTGTTATAGAAAGTGCTACCACATTTAACGACCATGGTTACAAATAAACTAACCTCGAAATCATGCTCGGAGCTGCTGTGGTGAGAGACTCTACGTTTAGCGACGGCTCGATGTAACGCCTCCATTTGGTAGTCGTCCATCTTGTCGCCCTGCCCTTTGGGGTACTTCTGGAGCAGCTTGCATAGGGAGTCCCTGGATAAATGTTTATTTCTGGTATTACACAACTCTACATAAAAGAAAATTGTCTTTGTCCTAAAATATATTTTATGATTTTTCTATTCCTTGTGCTTTAAAACAAAGAAAAAATACGATATATGATATATATATATATATATCATAAAAAAAAACTTCTTCAGGCCTAATTTTTTTGCCCAAACTATCGATAAATCTATCGAAATTTTATACTCCCTTATCAAAGACAAAATTCGTGTTGACCTGTGTTATATTTGGGATATGTTAGTTACTTTGTTATAAAGAAATAAATGGTTTACTGTTCACAGGAAAGCAAAATATGTAAGAATATAAAATGAAATATAAAACTTTGAAAGCCCTTGTGGTGCAGTTGGCAAGTAGCCGGCTGCTAAGCGAGAGGCCGTGGGTTTAATTCCCGCACCGAGACAAATGTTTGTGTGATCAACAAATATTTGTTTCGGGTCTAGGTATTGTGGGACCGCAAGTCCTTCGTAGTTTTTCATACCCATGGTACAGGTTAACCTAGTGTGGGGTCAGGACTATGTTTTTTTTTATTAGTTTGAATGACGAGACGAGCAGGTCGCTCGCCTGATGGTAAGCGCCACGCCTGCTCATAAACAGAAGCAACGCCACACAGAACTTTAAATAACAAAGCACTGTATGACACTGGACTGCGCTCGTCACCCCGAGACATGAGGTGTTAGGTCTCATAATGCCCAGTAATTTCACTGGCTTCAATTTCCTTCAAACCGGAACACAACAGTGCTTACACACTGTTGCTTGGCGGCAGAATAAGACAGAGCGGTGGTACCAACCCAGCCGGCCTCTCGCAAACGAGGGACCTATCACCTTGTAAATTGTGTATGTGTGTGACTGTTGGATATATTTATTTATTTTCAAAAAGTAGCAAATTCTCACCGTGATAAATAGGTAATTGGTGTTAGGACGTTTTCTTAGGTGGAACTACATTTTGTGTGACGTTTTTCATAAAAACAACAAAGCAAATTAAGTGTGTGCGTGCGTGCGTGCGTGTGTGCGTGCGTGCGTGCGTGCGGGCGCGCTCGCCCGCGTGTGTGTGTGTGTGTGTTTATAAAGCTAGTACTACAATAAATATTGACTCACCAACATCTGAATGTTTCTTCCCATACCGGTTGCACTCCGTTAACGCAGTGCTCAATTTTCCTGAGCAACGCCATTATACGCTTCTGTAATGCTGCTGAACCTTACAAATTACACTTTATTATTTTCCGTACATAGTGATAAAATTAAATAAATATCTGCTGTGAAAAGTTTTGTCCATAGCATGACTGCGCCGGCACGGCCAGGTTATTGCGAATGTTTCACAGAAAACCTACGTAAAATAGCAGCTTGTTGTTGCGTTTCGTATGGTGAGTGAGATATCCGGGTACCCAAATCCCCCAACCCATTCTTAATCCGTTAATTATCCCCTTTAAAGTCGGCAACGCGTCCATTATTCTTTAGGTATTGTGGATGTTCATAGATGGAAAACACTTACAGCCAGATGCCCTACTTGCTCATCCGGAAAGGAGTAATGTTAAATAAAATGTAACACTGTTTTAGTTTTTATCGAGACTTCAATATATATTTATTTACATACACTGTACATTACACTCGCATAATTCTGTAAAACAATGTCTGGACATTAAAAGAGACATAACCCATGAGTTTGTTTCGGCATTTCTTCTCATGGCTAGCCCTGAAATGCCGTCTTAAACATAATGTAGCATAAAAAATGATTGACATGTAAAAGTGATATTTATGATCCAATCTACAGAATAAATTATTTGAATTTGAATTTATAAACACTTGATTGTGCATCGTCAATAAGAAAATAAAAAAATTTACTTAAAAAATACAAATGGCGGTCTATCGCTAACTGCGATTTCTTCCAAATAACCATTCCATTATTCTATATATATATTTGTCGATATTTCCCAAATATTTGATTCGTCAGTCTACTGTCGATTGTAAGATTCCCTGTATATGATATTTTTATAAACGATTACTTACTATGTATGTTTTTATAATAACATCCTCTCGTCATATCCTGACTCGCTGCGTGAAAATAAAATATATAAAAATAATTGATCGAAACACTAATCTAACAAGTAACACAAAAACGAAAAAAACGTATGCACATTATGGATCTATATACGCACTCACGCCTGTAACTAGTACACCCACATTTCGCCGAACGTATCTCCGTCCCTTATGTGATAGGGGACGAGCCTATCGCCATACCGGGCACAAATTCCAGACTCCGGGCTGATACTGAGCATTTCGTAATAGAAAAACCCAATACCACTTTACCCGACCCGGGGATCGAACCCGAGACCTCAGCGTTGGCCCCAATCGTAACACGTACGCATTACAATTGTTATTATGGATCTATTATTATTGATACCATCTTTCTGCAACACCCAGTATACACTCACCAGTAGTAAGCACAGTGGATGTATGCGCAATCTCCTGGAACACTGCGTAGTTGGGCAACAGACACTGCGCAGTGATCTCATCCGATCCGCACCGGATATCCGCTTCCTGACAGAGCAGAGCGAAGCACGACATGGCCACTAACACCACGTCCGTATCGATCGACCATAGACACATGAAGAATACCACCTGAGGAAAATAATGATCATTAATTATAATAAATAAAAAAAAATAGGCAGCGACCTGGCTGTGCTCTGGCATTGTTGAGGTCCATGGATGGCGGTAACCACTTACCATCAGGTGGGCCGACCGCTCGTCTGTCTATCTAGAGCAATAAAAAATGGTAGCGAGTTTTTTTATAGCCGAGACAGTTGGACACGAGCCAATGGGTCAATTGATGGTAAACGATCACCACTTCTGTCCTTTTTAAATCATTTTTCGTTATTGCAAGATGTCGAAATCATTTCTTCAGTATACAAGGAATTGTGATTTCTTAGGTTTACGCGAATATTACACATTGAAATAAAACTAGTTTATACGGATTTTATCGCGGTTTAATTTTTATTTTAGTCCCGACGTTTCGAAAGCTTTTCAGCCTTCGTGGTCACGTGGTCAGTCTCTCCCGTTTTATTTCAATACAAGGAATTGATTTGGGCCTCCGGATATCTCGCACTCCATACGAAACGTAAATAATAGTAATGGCAATTAATGCTATTACTATTTAATTTCATTAGCATGTGAATTCTCGTGTCTTAGCACGCTAATCATTCGTACTAATGCTATTTGCTAATACATACATACATACGCACTCACGCCTGTAATCCCCGAAGAGGTAGGCAGAGGTGTAACTAGTACACCCACATTTCGCTGAGCGTATCTCCGTCCCACGATGTGATAGGGGGCGAGCCTATTGCCATACCGGGCACAAATTCCAGACTCCGGGTTGATAGTGAGAATTTCGTTATAGAAAACCCAATACCACTTTACACGACCCGTGGATCGAACCCGAGACCTCAGCGTTAGCCTCAATTGTAACGCGTACGGATTACAACTGCGCCACCGAGGCAGTATTTGCTAATATGACATAATAATAGTGTTCCCGCGGGTGCGAAAGAGATAGCACGTTGCCACCTTTGCTGCGACGCGCTCATACACCAATTACAAAGCGACGAATTAATTCATACTTCACACAATTTCGCAACTGTATTTAATTTGCGAAATACTAAATGACACTTCGCATGCTAATAATTAATGCGAATGCTAATTAATCCAACACTAGTAAATAATATTAAAGTAAGACTGCCTCGGTGGCGCAGTTGTAATGCGTACGCGTTACGATTGAGGCTAACGCTGAGGTCTCCGGTTCGATTCCCGGGTCGGGTAAAGTAATATTGGGTTTTTCTATCATGAAATGCTTAGTACCAACCCGGAGTCTGGAATTGTGCCCGATATTGCGATAGGCTCGCCCCCTATCACATCATGGGGATCATACCGGTACACCTCTGCCTACCCCTTCGAGGATTACAGGCGTGAGTGCGTATGTGTGTGATATTAAAGTTAACCAACCTCCAGTTTAATATGCGCCTGTTTACATATCGGTATGTGGGCTCCTCGGTTGGCGTACTCCTTGTGCTTGGCGAGGAACTCGTTCCTGTACGTGAGTATGTCGCGCAACCATCGCAACACGTCCCGGTAGTTACCTATCTGACGCTGGATCAACTTCTGGGATATGTTGTACAGCACTTGGGAGCTGGAAATTTATATTTCTTACTAGCCTTCGCTCGCGGCTCCGCTCGTGCGAACGGTTTTGATTTAAATGGCACATATGTAGACCATGAAAGAGATTAGGACATAGGCTACTTCTTATGCCGGAAAAGGCCGTTCACGCGGGCCGAGTGTTCAAAAGCAAGTGTCTAATAAAATTTTCCTTCTGTCTGGCATTACCAGGGTCTGTCCTCTCATACCATATAATTGACGGTATTTGGTATTAAATTCGGCATTGACTCGTTCGTTGATCAGCAGTGTACCACGTGCAGCTGAGATTGGCTTTGGGCCTAAGATATTGGTGGCCCACTTACACACCCAATATATACTACAGTGTCGATAACGGCCCACTTACCTGATATCCCAAAATGTGTTCAGAGGCGCCTCAGGGTTCCACATATACACCCTGTCGGGTCTATGCAGGGCCAGTAAAGCATCCATGGCCGCCTGGGATATCTCACCCATCCCGGTCTGATGCACAAGGGATACTAGGCCGTTGATCAGTTCCGTGGTGGATGACTGGATCTCGGTGCTTGAGCGGCCTGGGTTCTGTAAGAAAACCCAGATTTAGGCATAGATCTAGACCAAAATGTTCGGAAAACGCGCAAGCATGCGGATCTTTAGCCCTCCCATCTGCCTATATCCCACTCGCAGTGGGATCGGCGCAACATGCTTTTTAACACATGTTACAGAAAGATTTCGCTTGTAGATTTTACGAACGGCTAGGACATAAATGATGCAATATCTATTTACCTTTTTTATTAACTTTTATTAACAGGTGAAATTAGCGTGAAATTTTAATATGCCTAGATTTTGATGACACCCGGTACATAAATAAATAAATAAATAAATACACCCAACAGTCACACACATAGTCCTGACCCCACACTAGGTAAACCTGTATCGTGGGTATCAGGAACTGCGAAGGACTTGTGGTCCCACAACACCCAGACCCGAGATATCATTAAATGTTTGTCCCGGTGCGGGAATCGAACCCACGGCCTCACGCTTCGCAACCGGCTACTCGCCCGCTGCGCCACGGAGGCTGTCAATACTCATTTTTATGTATATAACAGCCCTAAAATATGACCACTGCACCTTTCTTTAATATGTTGTATATGGCCCACTGGGCACTGGGCTCCTCCACGAATGAGAGGGGTTAGTTAGGGCCTTAGTCCTTTTACGAGGTGGTAGGTCCCTCGTTTGCGAGAGACCGGCTGGGTTGGTACCACCGCTTTGTCTATTTCTGCCGCCAAGCAACAGTGTGTAAGCACTGTTGTGTTCCGGTGTGAAGGACATTGAAGCCAGTGTAATTACTGGGCATTATGAGACTTAACACCTTATGTCTCGGGGTCACGAGCGCAGTCCAGTGTCATGCAGTGATTTATTTACAGTTCTGTGTGGCGTTACTTCTGTTTATGAGCAGGCGTGGCGCTTACCATCAGGCGGGCACCTGCTCGTCTCGTCATTCAATATAATAAAAACAAAAACAAAAAAAAAAATTGCCCACCACGCTGTACTAATGCGGGTTGGCAGACTTCACATACCTTCGAAATTCTTATGAAGAACTTCTCATGTATGCAGGTTTCCTCACGATGTTTCCTTCACCGTTAAAGTAATCGATAATTAACACACACTTAGAAAAGTCATCGATGAATGATCTTGGGGATGGTTTCTAACCATCGACTTTATCCAGGAATTTCTGTACATTACACTCGCATAATTTATGTAAAACAATGTCTGGACATTAAAAGAGACCATAACCCATGAGTTTGTTTCGGCATTTCTTCTCATGGCTAGCCCCGAAATGCCGTCGTAAATGTAATGTAGCATAAAAAATTATTGACATTGACATTAAAGTGATATTTATCATCCAATTTACAGAATAAATACGAGTGGTAGAGCCACGCTGTAGACGATTTTGTCTACAGCATGAATGGGCCGGCTCGTCCGGGTCATTACCACTGTCACACAGAAAACCGACGTGAAGTAGGAGCTTGCTGCTGCGTTTCGTACGGTGAGTGAGATATCCGGAGGCCCAAACCCCCTCCCCTTCCCAATCCCTTATTATCCCTTTTCTTTAAGGTCGGCAACACGCCCATAATTCTTTTGTATTGTTGTAGTACATGGGCGGTGGAGATCGCTTACCATCAGGTGACCCACTTGCTCGTTTGCCGGCCTATACCATAAAAAAAAATATGATTTGAATTTGAGTTTCAGCAGTCCATACCACTCCCTCCAAGCTATCGCTACTTAATATGCATACTTACGCTCAACATAAGCATGGGATCCGCGTGTATGAGCTTTACCATGCACAGCAACAAGTTCCTGTAGGCTGGCATCTCCTCAGACCTGTTGAACTTCGACTGCACCTCCTTCGACTTCAGGGACAGAGATATCATCCTGAGTGGTGTGTGGACTACATAACCCTGGGGAGAAATGTGATTGCATTCCAATAAACTTTAGTATAGAGGATGATACATACATCCATAGACTCACGCCTGTTTCCCATAGGTAGACAGAAACAACGGATTTCCACTTGCTACGATCCTTGCATACCTCTTTGGCCTCATTCACTCTCATTAAATGTTTTCATACATGCACGTCGGTTTTAGGTACTCCTGACCTGGCCTTTCTGGAGAATATCTCCAACTTGATCTGTGAAAGTTCGCCGAGGCCTTCCCCTCCCAACTGTACCATTCACACTCGCCATGTATATTTGTTTCGTCAATCTTCCTTCATCCATCCTCTCTACATGCCCAAACCATCTTAGTATTCCTTTCTCAACCTTCATCACTAGAGCCTCTGTCACACCACACTTCTCTCTTACCTCACTATTTCTTACTCTAATATCACATATCTTATAGTTACACCACATATTTTCATTATGTTTTTTTTTATTGCATAGGCCGGTAAATGTGCAAGGGGGTCACCTGATGGTAAGCGATCTCCAACACTTATGAACACTCACAATACCGAATTATGGAAATGTTACCGACTTTAAAGGGAAGAGATTATTAAGAGATGGTGAGGGGAGATTTGAGCCTCCGGTAATCTTGATCTTGATTGTGGGCTCCTTTTCTCCGCACTTAGCCCGTTGAATGTCGGGCCATTGTGCGTGAAGTTTGTGCCGGCTCGGAATCTAGCCAGCCTAACTCCGACCAGAAGCCCAAGATCCTCCTGGTGTCTCCTGAGCCTCTCACTCACTCACTTTACGAAATACAATAGAAA
This sequence comes from Mimas tiliae, assembly GCA_905332985.1. Taxonomy (NCBI): domain Eukaryota; kingdom Metazoa; phylum Arthropoda; class Insecta; order Lepidoptera; family Sphingidae; genus Mimas; species Mimas tiliae. The sequence goes on along the minus strand of HG995265.1, from coordinate 4,220,302 downwards.
ACTGCTACTTCACATGGGTATTCTGTAAGATAGTGGTAATAACCCAGTCGAGCCGGCCCATTCATGGTGTAGACAAATGCGTTACTCTGTCGCTTCTAAAACATGCATCTGTGTTTGCCAGCCTGTGCTATATAATAATTAAAAAAAAAAAAAAAAATTGGTAGTTTTAAATACCTGCGTCGCCTTATTCGACGTGTCTGTGAACATGGCCCTAAGTTCCGCCGCTCTTGGATACAACAGCTCTATTTGAGGCCACCAGGGCAATCGCGGTTGTTTTATTATCCTAGAAAAATTCGTATCGTTAAGACAATCATTGAAATCGGGTTTTTAATACAGATATGTGTGTAAAAAAAACAGCTGACGCTCGGGTTTAATGGATAAACATGCGCAAGCGGTGCGTGCACGTGTTCGTAAAAAAATAATATCGTCGCTTAGCTAACAACACCGCGCAAGTTAGATTGGCTTAGTTTTCAGGAGAGACATTTTATGAATATTTTTTATGAACATGTGTGATGTAACCAATGAATTACGCGGTGACAGAACTATTTGAATATCGTACTTTGTATGGTTAATTAAACATTTTGTGTAAATTTATTGCAATACGTTGCAAAAACAATTTATCCAATGACATATCACATGGCCAATTTTCGAGTTACGCGGTGTTATTAGCTAAGCCACGATATGTAGATTAATTACACGTTTTTATAGCGGTATCATGCCCGTAATCACCAGCACTACTGTCAATTTTTTATAAGTTTCCTTACACCCAGTAAACTAACCTCAACAAGGAGTTGACGATAACGTAATGGTACGATATGTGCGTGTTCAGATTGAGACAAACTTTGAGAGCGTCGTTGTTGTGCGGCATGATCCTGAACAACGACACGAAGCAGTCCGTCATCAGGTCCAGCTCCGAGTAACCGGAGAGGAGGTTCCCGCGGATGTACGACTTCGACGGATTGAAGAGAAGCGACTGTGGAGGGTTCAATTTATTAATTAGGCTATTATAATCATCGAAGTAAGATAACTAGAACGATAACTCTCATATGAATCTGCCAAAAATACGGCTCCACTTAATTACACATGCAAAGGTAAAATCTCACGTAACACTCATACACGCAACAAAAAATTATGAACGTTCAAAATCAACTTTATTTCATAAAGTTAATGTCTAAATATTCAATTTCTAGTTCGAGATACGACGTTCTGCACCGCGCAAAAAATAAGACGTATCAATTGTAAACTAGAGATTATTATGCACAAACTTTTATAGCCCCACCCCCTTGCACAGAGTTTTGGTGGGGTCATATTTTTGCTTCAGTTACGTTTCTTGTCATCTTATTTCGATGATTATAATACGTTCAAATATCAAGCCAATATACAATGTGTCACAGAAAGGTGTGGTCAAATTTAAGTTATGTATAGTGTACGCTACAAGTATTTCACCCCCGTAAAATTAAATCAGATTGCATTGCTTGGACATAAATCAAGAATTTTAATTTTAATCGCATGTCGCCATGCATTATTGGACAGCACTAAATAATAGCTTAGCTTTTGTATCACACCAGCATTGTTATTTCTGGCACTTCACTTAATTTATAGGCATGCTAATTGTAATCGATCGTAATAAACGAGTGATTAATATTAGCGTGGCGTGACTGCCTCGGTGGCGCAGTTGTAATGCGTACGCGTTACGATTAAGCTAACGCTGAGGTCTCGGGTTCGATCCCCAGGTCGGGTAAAGTGGTATTGGGTTTTTCTATTACGAAATGCTCAGTATCAGCCCGGAGTCTGGAATTTGTGCTCGGTATGGCGATAGGCTCGCCCCCTATCACATTATGGGACGGAGATACGCTCGGCGAAATGTGGGTGTACTGGTTACACCTCTGCCTACCCCTTCGGGGATTACAGGCGTGAGTGCGTATGTAATATTAGCGTAAAATTTTAGACTGTTTATTTTTTGATACGATTAGGTACATAAACACTCACTGTGAGGTGTATGTTAAGACCCTTAAATATGACTACACCTTTCTGTAACACGTATACATTTTTTTTCTATATTTACCGAAAATGATATCGATACTTTTAAATTTAACCGAACTTTCTACGTCATACCTAAGATCGTTGATTACAGACTTGACAAGTATAAACGTGACATTGCCGGAGTCAGCTATGTTGAGGTAGGTTGCCGCCTTGCCTAATCTCATGCAGTCCAAAAAAAGGACGTTTAATTATCAAGCTAATACATATATACTTTTTCTAGATATACCGAAACCAATATCAATACCTACTTTTAAAAATATCGATATGTTAATCGATACTTCTTTTGCACTTTCGACTTTAACCAAACGAGGAGGTTTCCGTCTTGCCTAATCTCACGCAGTCCAAAAAAAGGACGTTTAGTTATCAAGCCAGTACAATTTATTTCAATTTATATAATTTGTTTTATAAAAATTAAATCAAAACCAAAATCGATACCTACTTTTAAAAACATCGATATGTTAATTGATACTTCTTTTGCACTTTCGGCTTTAACCGAACTTTCTACATCATACCTTAAGATCATTGATGACAGACTTGACAAGTATAAACGTGACATTGCCGGAGTCAGCTATGTTGAGGTAGGTTGAGGCTTTGCATAATTTGACGCATGTCACTACAGCCGCTTCTATCATCTGTTTTGAGTTGTTTTGAGGATCTGCGACAAAGAAGTTTATTTATTTACAATAAATATACACGTCACTTAGAAAAGTGAGAGGTGCATGCTCTTGAGGTTGGTTTCGAACCTGCGACTTTCGTCTTGACAGTCCGCACCACTCCTCCCTGAGCTATCGCTGTTTATTTAACCTTAGTTGCTTTCTTTAATCTCCAAAAAGGAAGAAGGGCGTTATACGTTTAAGTTTGACACCTTAGTCCGCCTGTTTGCCTGTGGCATTATAATGCCTGAAGAATAGACCGATTTGAATGTAGTTTTTTTATTTGAAAGCTTATATAATCGAGATGGTTCTTAGCTATGTATGAAGAAAATATATCCAGCCATTTATAAACAGATTTAATTCCAAATGGTGTCGATTTTTCTCAAAATAAATTTAGTAATGTCAGAATGAAATTTAGTGCTATCGTATTGTAGTCAAAACTCCGATGCCAAAACAGAAAAGAGAATTTTAGAGAAAGTTTAATTTATTGACGTGTACAACATTATAATTGGCACCAATACTCACTAAGTCCTCTTTTCACGGCGTCTATAAAATGTTTCTTCTTTGTATGTCGCGGACTGCATGGGGCGCCGCTGTCCGCATTCACTATCTCTTCTAGAACTTTCTGTAATAAAACAAGAAAGTGACGTGCTGGTAAGAAGATACTCGATTGGATAGTGACTATTATACACATGATGGAAAATCAAACATGGCGACTCGGTGTATACAAAATTAGTCGAAATAGAGTTTATGAGTGGTAGAGCCACGCTGTAGACACTTTTGTCTACAGCATGTATGGGCCGGCTCGTCCGGGTCATTACCACTGTCTCACAGAAAACTGGCGTAAAGTAGCAGCTTGCTGCTGCGTTTCGTACGGTGAGTGAGATATCCGGAGGCCCAAACCCCCTCCCCTTCCCAATTCCTTAATTATCCCTTTCCTTTAAGGTCGGCAACGCACCCATGATTCTTTTAGTATTGTGGGCGTACATGGGCGGTGGAGATCACTTACCATCAGGTGACCCACTTGCTCGTTTGCCGGCCTATACCATAAAAAAAAAAAGGTGTATTAAGCTGAAAGGACATTTCTATTAGTATTAAAATAGCAATAACTAACAATAAATATCAAAACGTAAACATATTTGAAAGGACATAAAAGTACGTGTAATTCTGAACTTTTGTATTTGCTACTTTCATAAATCCAATAGTTTTAGAGATATTGCTGTTTGAAGATTATATAAAAACTACCGCACACAATCCCATGATTTGCGGTTCCTTTGTATTTTGCCGTCAAGTCCCGAGATTAAATACTTAACAATTCTGGACTAATATAAAAATATTGTAAACTTTATAGTATGTGTGTTATGTATACATTAGCTGATATGATTTCTGTAATTACATAAGTTTCTTTATTTTGTACTGACTTGTCATAAGCGCTATTTTAATTGCCTACATGAAGAATAAAACTATTTCATTTCATTTAAATTCTTAAAAAAACATATTTCTTGAAAACTATAAATATATTTATGAGATGTGATATCCATGAGATGGTTGTAACCCTTGATACTTTAAGTTGGCCACGGCTTAGTACACCCTTTCTGGCTAACCTTGTATACAGTTAAATAGGCCGGCATAATAGGGTAGTTGACTAGATTTTTTTTATTATTTAAATCAATAAGTTACGTTACTCAAAATCTATTGCAGAAAGAATTTTATAAATCGGACCAAAAATAAATAAGATAGAAGCCATTGAAATCCTGTAGAAGGGGTAATTGTCAAATAACAGACGATGCAACCTTTGACGTCACTGTGTAAAATGTTCATTATAGTGCACGCGTGTAAGCGAGATAGTGAGATATCCCTACTACGCACCCACTTTTCCTCATACCAACATTTAAAGTCATAACTGCGGGCACATTTCTGAACCAATTTTGATTGTGTTTTAATAAAAGGGTTTCTTTTACGTATCATTTTCTGTTGCTTATAAAATAATGTATAAAATTCAATATAGGAAACTACCCTATTGTAGCATCTAGAGAACACAACTTTTGGTCAACTGTATCTGGACTACACTGTATTTAACATCAGGCGAAGTGTAGTAGCTTTGCCGTGCTAGTATAAAGAAGAGGTTAGAGTTATTCACATTCTTTCTTCTTCTATCACCTGCCTTTATCCCACTCGCAGTGGGGTTGGCGCAACATGCTTTCTAACAAATGCTATAGAAAGATTTGGCTTGTAGTTTTTACGACCGGACGCCTGCCTGCCGTAAATACCTCTGGGGAAAGAAAGGACCCAGACTCGAAAACAAATATTTGTAGATCACAATTTTTTTGTCTCGGTGCGGAAATCGAACCCACGGCCGGCTACTAGTCCAGTGCGTCACGGAGGCTGTTTATTGCATCGCATTCTTGTAAATTATTTATTGATAAAATACTCACGGGGTTTAAAACAAGCAACATAATCTGCAGCGGCCACATGGCGACTCTTGACTTCTTATTGTCCGAAAAACTGTCTTGTAATATATCAAATAATGTATCGCAGCATTTACTTAACTCGTCGTTAGGCCGGCATTGTACTTCGGAAAATTCCTAGAAAAAAATATCAAAATTAAGTTTAAACTAAAATGTCACTCAATGACTAAAAACACCAAAAACTTTTCTTTTTTTATACTAGCTCGGCAAAGTGACTACGCTACACCTGATGGTAAGTGTATCGCATTCCAAGAATACTGTCGACCAACGACAGACGATGTGTCTCATCATGGGTCGGAAAAATTATGCTGGCTAAATTATTTTTATATTTCACCCGTAAAGGGACGAAATCGGAAATGAAAGCCTAAATTCTTGACATTTTAACGTTAGGCAGCGGCTTAGCTATGCTCTGGCATTGCTTAAGTCCATGGGCTTACTATCAGGTGGTCCGCCTTCTGGTCTGTCTATCTGGGGCAATAAAAGTCTAATTATGCATCAGTTTGGATGACTCTTCCACTAAAATGTATAAAAAAACCGACTCAAAGAAGCGGAAAAGTTGAAAATATAGCCCATTAGGGGCTAATCTAATCGAATCTTTCTTTCTTACTGCCTGGCGTTATCCTGGCTTAATGCGGATCCGTCTTCCCATCTTGGAAGAGCCACGCTGTAGACACTTTTATCTACAGCATGAATGGGCCGGCTCGTCCGGGTCATTACCACTGTCTCACAGAAAACCGGCGTAAAGTAGCGGCTTGCTGTTGCGTTTTCGTACGGTGAGTGAGATATCCGGAAGCCCAAACCCCCTCCCCTTCCCAATTCCTTAATTATCCCTTTCCTTTAAGGTCAGCAACGCACCCACGACTCTTTTGGTATTGTGGGCGTACATGGGCGGTGGAGATCACTTACCATCAGGTGACCCGCTCGTTTGCCGGCCTATGCAATAAAATAATAAATAAAATATGACTGCCTCGGTGGCGCAGTTGTAATGCGTATGCGTTACGATTGAGGCTAACGCTGAGGTCTCGGGTTCGATCCCCGGGTCGGGTAAAGTGGTATTGGGTTTTTCTATTACGAAATGCTCAGTATCAGCCCGGAGTCTGGAATTTGTGCCCGGTATGGCGATAGGCTCGCACCCTATCACATTGTGGGACGGAGATACGCTCGGCGAAATGTGGGTGTACTGGTTACACCTCTGCCTACCCCTTCGGGGATTACAGGCGTGAGTGCGTATGTATGTAAATATGATTTGGCGGTGGATTTGGTATTATGTGGGGCGACCGCCGTCTGACCCCCGCAACTGGCAACGGGAATCAAGTGTGGCCATTGCCTCGTCCGTTAAATAGCAGAGAGTACCACGTGTAGGTGAGGGTGACTTTGGGTCTAAGATATTGGTGGCCCACTAACACTCCAATCACAACCATCTACTCGAATCTAACGAATCTTAAATCGGCCAGCCCGCTTAACATGGGCCCACGAGATATATGAGAGAGAAAGCTTTGTCTATATATCGGAACGTGTATCCAGGGAAATAGAGATCTCTTTTTCACCGGAACACACAGAGAAATAGAGTGATAGAGATACTTGTAGAGAAAACGAATCGATAACATGGTCTCGGAGCGTGATTACTGGGCCGGAGCTTCAATATACATGTAGAGATTGCACGATAAAACGAAGTGCTAAATTTTCTCGAGTCATTATGTTAAGCGCTTCGAATTATGTACATATTTATTACAATTTCGCAAAAAAAAACTTTGACTTTTGTCAATTTTAATTATATTTAGTTTTAAAATTAAATATACTTTATGCAAGTGTTCGCGCAGACGCGTCCGCTCGCTTCGGCACTCGATTACCGAGAACGATTATTGCACGCTTCGTTACTCAATTACTTTATTTATTTATTGTGTACTTTATGAATTTGTTTATTATAAGTTTAATCTCATGTAAGTGTAGTGTATAAGGTCGTAGGCCCCTCGTATGCGAGAGGCCGGCTGGGTTGGTACCACCGCTTTGTCTATTTCTGCCGCCAAACAACAGTGTATAAGCACTATTGTGGTCCTGTTTGAAGGACATTGAAGCCATTGAAATTTCTGGGCATTATGAGACTTAAAACCTTATGTGTCGGGGTGACGAGCACAGTCCAGTGTCATGTAGTGCTTTGTTATTTAAAGTGATGAGTGGCGTTGCTTCTGTTTATGAGCAGGCGTGGCGCTTACCATCAGGCGAGCGACCTGCTCGTCTAGTTATTCAAGCTAATAAAATAATAATACATAATGTTAGTGAACTGTACGAGTATTGTTCTTATGAGGGAAATAAAGATTCTATAAACCTAATTTTATTTACCTGGGGGTATGTGTCCATCCAATTCCATATGGCTTTCTCCAGCGAGCTCACGAGGACGATGTGAGCTGATTTCCTTAATAACCTAAACTTTTGTATAGACTCTGTAATAATTTTGATATTTGTCAGACATTGTTATGACATAATAATATGCAAATCTACATTATTATACTATATGGCACATATTCATGCTAACATGGTATAGAATAAAAAAACGGATTTAGTAATTGCATAAAAAAGATAAGCTTTTCTATAATAAATAAATACACCCAACAGTCACACACATAGTCCTGACCCCACACTAGGTTAACCTGTATCATGGGTATCAGGAACTACGAGGGACTTGCCAACCCACAACACCCATACCCGAGATCAGTATTTGTGGATCACACAAAAAAAATCTCGGTGTGAGAATCGAGCCCACGGCCTCACGCTTCGCAGCCGGCTACTCGCCCACTGCTCCAATTTTGAGCATACTGAATACTGATTTTTCTTTTTTGACTTTTCATAATGATTTTTTATGCAATTGATCTCAATTTATTTTATAAGCCTGGTATGTCACACATCAAGGTAAGAGGCTACCTTCTCTTTAAACGAAGAGGTGTTTCAGCCATTCTAAATATGGCAGCAGGGAAGCTATACAACATGTTACAAAAAGGTGTGGTCAAATTTAAGCAAATTATAGTGTACGATATATTTCTTCCCCTGTAGTACCAAATCCGATTGCATTTCTAGGACATAAATAAAGCATTTTCTTTTTTATCGAATTAGTATTTCAACTTGCTTATGTCGCCTACATACTGGGCAAACTACCTAATAATTCTACTCTATTTTATTTTGTCTAATTTTACCATTATGTTTTCTGCAGCTGGTCTCAAGTGTTGGCTAAATAAAGTGCTCTTTTTTTCTTATTTCAACTTTAGACAACACTAAATAATAAACAACTGAGTTTTTGTCTCACTCCAGCATTGTTATTCTCGCTTACGCATTTCACTTAATGTTATCGATCGTAATATATGACGATTAAAATGAGCGGGAAATTTTAGGATGCCTAAATTTTGATAAGATTCGGTACATAAACAACTAGCGTAAATACCCTATAATATGACCATACGTTTCTGTAGCGCGTTGTGTATGAGGGTAGGCTAAGTTATATTTTTTAAGTAATTCATCTTTAGATATAATAACTTAAATAAAATATCAATTAACCTTGAAATAAAACTAGTTTTAATCGCGGTTTAACAATTTTATAAAATAAGTAAATAAATAAACGTATAATTTTAAAATGAAGGTCGGCGATGTAACATTAACTTTTCGAGTCGACCTACACCTCAGTCTCCCCTGTGACCACGAAGGCTGAAAAGCTTTCATAACGTCGGGACTAAAATAAAATTAAACCGCGATAAAATCCGTATATACGGGTATTTGTTTTATTTCAAGGTTCGTCCGGGTCGTTACCACTGTCTCACAGAAAACCGGCGTAAAGTAGCAGCTTGCTGTTGCGTTTCGTACAGTGAGCGAGATATCCGGAGGCCCAAACCCCCTTCCCTTCCCAATTCCTTAATTATCCCTTTCCTTTAAAGTCGGCAACCCGTGTTCTTTTGGTATTATGGGCGTACATGGGCGGTGGAGATCACTTACCATCAGGTGACCCACTTGCTCGTTTGCCGGCCTATGCCATAAAAAAATGTGTAATATTAGCGTAAACATAAGAAATCACAATCAATTAACCTGTTAATAATCTTATCAAACGCAATATATCGACATTGATGTGTTGTATCAACTCTATATCAGTATAATCGGGGTTCTCTTCGGAGCTTGACGATAGTTCCTGAAAACGACCAAAATACTAGAAAAACTGCTGGTGGATCAGGTGATAATTTTTGAAAGTGGTTGAATAGCGACCAGCATACACATGGTGGAAAATCTATCATTGTGGCTCGTTCAGACGTGTCGAATCTAGGGTTTGTGGTGGCACAAACTGGGAATAGAACTCAAGACTCATATGTTGTGATGCTGACAGTAAACGAAGTACTTAGGCGAAGAAGAAAGGAGTTTTATGAAAAATATAGAAAACTTTTTCCCAATATTCGACATGAAATTTCTAAAATATTTTATTTTTGCCGTGTCCAAAATAACTTGGTACTTTAATAATATATTAAGGAAAGTAACACTATCAAAAATCATCACTTAAATAAATAAATACACCCAACAGTCACACACATAGTCCTGACCCCACACTAGGTTAACCTGTATCGTGGGTATCAAGGATATCAGCAACTACGAGGGACTTGCCAACCCACAACACCCAGACCAGAAACAAATATTTATGGGTTACACGAACATTTGTCTCGGTGGGGGAATCGAACACACGGCTTCTTGCTTCGCCCGCTGCGCCACGCAGGCTGTCAACTTACTTGTAATCTGGCACTTATCCGGTTAAACACGGCATTAAAGAAGTTGAGACTTAAGGCAAATAGTACTTTGCTCGCCAACTGTCGTAAAACCGTGTTGTTCACTACATTCTCGTTCCGAGTGTCTGGGGACAAAACAAATATCAAGCGAGATTATCATCCGATATCTTGAGTGGTAGAGCCACGCTGTAGACACTTTTGTCTACAGCATGAATGGGCCGGCTCGTCCGGGTCGTTACCACTGTCTCACAGAAAACCGGCGTAAAGTAGCAGCTTGCTGCCGCGTTTCGTACGGTGAGTGGGATTTCCGGAGGCCTAAATCCCCTTCCTAAACCCTTAATTATCACTTTCCTTTAAGGTCGGTAACGCGCCCATGATTCTTTTACTATTATGGGTGTACATGGGCGGTGGAGATCACTTACCATCAGGTGACCCACTTACTCGTTTACCGGCTAATGCTATAAAAAAAAAACAAATCATCATAAAACCGAAATTATTATTATTTTAACTTGACCAGACGTGCAACTCTCTCGCCTGATGATAAACGTCACACAGAACTCTGGATTACAGAACACTGTTTGGCACTGAACTGCGGTCGTCATCCCGAAACATTAAGGAGATGTTAAGTCTCATAATGCCTAGTAATTTCACTGGCTCCAATGTCCTTCAAACCGGAACATAACAATGCTTACATACTGTTGTTTGGCGGTAGAAATAGACAAAGCGGTGGTACCAACCCAGACAGCCTCTCGCATACGAGCGACCTACCACCTTGTGCCAGGATCCGCCTTCCTACTCAGACTCAGTACTCAGACAGAGTTTGTTTCGCCGGGTCTTCTCAAGCTGGGTTGTTTTTGATCCGGTGGTAGTTTTAAAATACGTGCCGTTTTGGTAAATGCCTGTGGTCCATATCGACTCAAAATATTCAATAATTCTCGACGTTTCCATAGTACAAATATTGTTACTAATGTAAAATGAAAAGACGACAAATAAATAATTTAGTGTAATTGCCTAGTGTATTTTGACAATGCTATGTATGTTATGTATACATTAGTTGATATGATTTCTATACATAAGTTACTTTATTTTGTACTGACTTGTCATAAGCGCAATTTTAATTGCCTACATGATTAATAAACTAAAAAAAAACTCTCCTACGCCTGATCTTCAGTATCATGGTACCATTCACGAGTGGCATAGCCACGCTGTAGACAATTTTGTTTACAGCATGAATGGGCCGGCTCGTCCGGGTCGTTACCACTGTCTCACAAAAAACCGACGTAAAGTAGCAGCTTGCTGCTGCGTTTCGTACGGTGAGTGGGATTTCCGGTGGCCTAAATCCCTTTCCTAATCCCTTAATTATCACTTTCCTTTAAGGTCGGTAACGCGCCCATGATTCTTTTGGCATTGTGGGCGTACATGGGCGGTGGTGTTCACTTACCATCAGGTGACCCACTTGCTTGTTTGTCGGCCTAAAAAATAAAAAAAAAAACATCCATAGTGAAACCATCGGCTTCTGCAATAAAAGTACTTACCAATAAACTGGCACACCTCCCTCAACAATATCTTGACGTTCATTGCCTCCTCATACTTGGCAGTGTCTTTTGGCTGTGAACTAAGGCATATCTCGAGTGTATCCAGAACTATTACAAGGCTGTCATGATAACCTTTCTCCAACTCTGTCTGTGGTCGATTTACACTGCTTGAAATTGTTGGCTGGTACTGAAAGAGGTAAATAAATTGGTAACTCTTCCACTTGCCACTTACCACTCGAATGGGGTCGGCGCAACATGCTTTTGGACACATGTTACAGTAAGATATGTCTTGTTGTTTTTACAACCGTGCCATTCCCAGTCTTTTATTGCTTTTTATGTATGTATGTACATCAATTTCTCCGTCAATAGGGTAATAGACTAGATTTTTTTATTATTTAAATCGATAAGTTACATTACTCATAATCTATTGCAGAAGCAATTTTATAAATAGGACCAAAAATAAATAAGTAAAAAGCCATTCAAAGCCTGTAGAAGGGGTAATTGTCAAATGACAAACGACGCAATCTTTGACGTCACTTTGTAAAATGTTCAAATTCAAATTCAAAATATTTATTGAATCCATAAAATGTTATACATTATTTAGATTCCGTCAAAATTCTACCGCTAGTTCGGAATGCTGTTTCGCTTGAGAAGAACGAGCAAGAAACTCCAGCGTTGCTCTTTTCAAAACTAGTTTACAATTATTATGAGTACAGCATAAGGTTTTACAATATTTAATTGGAATTAGAGCAGCTCAATCAAGCAATTACAGAAATGACATCTACGCATTGGATTAACTTGCATGACCTCCTTGTTCATTATGTTCATTATATTGCACGCGTGCAAACGAGATAGTGAGATATCCCTACTACGCACCCACTTTTCCTCATACCAACATTTAAAGTCATAACTGCGGGCACATTTCTAAACCAATTTTGATAGTGTTAATAAAAGGGTTTCTTTTGCGTATAATTTTCTGTTGCTTATAAAATAATGTATAAAATTCAATATAGGAAACTACCCTATTATGGACCGATTTTGTTGGAAAAAATTTCATTCGATAGAGTTAAGTTGCGATGTAAAAATTGAAAAATAAAATAAGTTTTAACAAAACTTTTAATCCAACTTCAAATAATAACACTGAAGTCACAAATAACGATTTCTATAGGTCTTTTTAGAGTCGCGGTGCAGCTACCGGTCAAAAGAAATTGCTATTTTTGACTTTTCGGTCTTATAGTGAATTCTTATGTTTACGCGAATACTACACAATGAAATAAAACTAGTTTATACGGATTTTATCGTGGTCAGTCTCTCCCGTGACCACGAAGGCTGAAAAGCTTTCGAAACGTCGGGACTAAAATAAAAAAAATCATACATACATACACACTCACGCCTGTAATCCCCAAAGGGGTAGGCAGAGGTGTTACCAGTACACCCACATTTCGCCGAGCGTATTTCCGTCCCTTAAGTGATAGGGGGCGAGCCTATCGCCATACCGAGCACAAATTCCAGACTCCGGGCTGATACTGAGCATTTCGTAATAGAAAAACCTAATACCACTTTATCCGACCCAGGGATGGAACCCGAGACCTCAGCGTTGACTTCAATAGTAACGCGTATGCATTACAACTGCGCCACCAAGGCAATCATAAAAATTTTCAGTCTTATGTTTTTAAGTTTTGTTAAAACTTATTGATGTCAGATACCCACTTACCAATTCATTAACTCTCTGCAGTATCTTGGTAAGTCCGGCTATCACTAGAGAGAACCGGTGTCTACTGATCTGCACGAGACACGCCTTGCACTGCTCCTCGTTGATCCGGGAGTGGAGGTTTTGTGCTCCAGTTTTGTACGGCAACTGTAGTAAAAAAGGTTTATTTTTTATCCTAGCTCGGCAAAGTGACTACGCTACACCTGATGATAAGTGGAGCGCAATTTAAGAATACTGTCGACCAACGACAGGCGATGTGTCTATCGTGGGTCGGGAAAATTATGCCGGCCTGCCTAATTGCTTCTTCACACTCCGTTTAAAGGACCCCATATTATAGTAAGGAGGGAACATGTGTGCCGGCAAACTATTCTATAGCTTGATGGTCCAGCAGAAGTAAGATGTTGCGAACTTTTTAGTTCTAGCCGAGATGGAGGAGACCATGAAGCTGTGGTTCTGTAAGCCAGCACGCGTAGATCTGTTAAGGAAAGGTGAGGATGGGATAAGGTCAAACAACTCTTCAGAGCATTCACCGTGATACAGATGACAGAAAATGCTAAGTGAGGCAATGTCCCTATGCAATTGCAGGGGCTATAAATTGTTGTTACAGTTATTTAAAGATAAAGATAAAGACTACTTTTACTAGGTGGTATATCACTCTTATGTCAGAGGCTATCTGGGTTGGTACCACATTTAAAGCTAGTGAATTAATTAAAGGTGTTTAAATGAGTTGTCTTCACTGGGGACTGGGGGGTTGGTACCACCACTTTGTCCATTTCTGCCGCTAAGCAACAGTGTATATAGTGATTTCTTAGGTTTACGCGAATATTACACATTGAAATAAAACTAGTTTATATGGATTTTATCGTGGTTTAATTTTTATTTTAGTCCCGACGTTTCGAAAGCTTTTCAGCCTTCGTGGTCACGGGAGAGACTGAGGTGTAGGTCGTCTCGAAAAGTTAATGTTACAATGGCTACCTTCATTTTAAAATTATACATTTATTTTTAATTATTTAAAAAAGTTAGTTGATCGGACTAGTGTGTGACTAAAATAAAAATTAAACCGCGATAAAATCCGTATAAACTAGTTTTATTTCAACAGTGTATATATTACTGGGAATTATGAGACTTAACACCTTATCTCTCTCGGGTGATGAGCACAGTCCAGTGTCATGCAGTGCTTTGTTATTTACAGTTCTGTGTGGTGTTGCTTCTGTTTATGAGCAGGCGTGGCGCTTACCATCAGACGAGAGACCTGCTCGTCTCGTCACTCAAGCTAATAAAAATAATATTAAAATAATGAATATATTTTTGTGTTAAATTACTGATGAGTGGTGGACAGCTGAATATGGATTGTATACTTATAAGATGTAAAACAAAGATTGCCAACTCATAGCACTGTACATAGTCACACAAATGTAGCCGTTAAGAATTAAATAAATAAAAGAACTTACCATAAATGAATAAAAATAGAAAATAAAAAATATATATGTATTGTAATTTATTTTTGAAATAAGGACATTTTAGACGGTCTGCCGTACAAATTAATACTGTAAAGACAATTGTTTCAACAAGCCTGTCAGAGTTAATATATGAATTAAAAATTCACCGCATAGTGGCGATCATTTTGCGTATAATAAACAATGGATAATAATTACACAAATTTTAATTACCTCAAACAAGGAATCAACCCTAGAAATAACCACAAAACAATAATAAGTGATAAAAACAAAATAATGAATTTTTTACACATACAAATTTTACAAATTAGGGTGGGTCGATTCAAATATTTTGTGAATATATTTCGATACTTACTTGCTCTTCGAAGCGCTGTATAAGCGAGTTCGCCCATTCACCGGGTTTCTGCGTGCCCATTTTGTACCAAATTAACGTATTGTTTACATAAATAAAATAAAAACAACAAACGATTCCTAAAGCTCCATTTCCTCTTTCGGTTTCCGAAAGCTACTATTCGAATGGCAGGTAATTATAATTTTTATTACCATTTAATATAAATATTGCTGAAACCGCAATAAATATTACGAATAGAAAGTATTTCAATATAACATGTGAATTAATAGGCTTCAAAGGTAAACATCAGCTCATAATAATGTATATATGACAATTATCTTTAAGTGAAAACACATTTTTTTTATTCAGAATTAGTAGTTTTCTTATGGTATCCCTACAAGCTGTCAAACATAGATCAATAGAATTATGAACGCGTTCAATTTATATAGTAGATATAAAATGTATGTTATTATAGCATAGAAATTACTTTACAATAAACAAACTGAGTTGCATATTAATTAAGTTATTTGTGTGACTTTTTATAAAAAAAATATAGTTAATATACACTCAGATAAATAAGAACCGGACGCTACAAAATGGCAGCACAGTTGACAGCAACGGTACGCCCTAAACATGACGACTGACGTTTCTATTAGAGGTGCCCGATGTTGCAAAAACTTAGATGTCGAATCGATATCAATATCGATAGCTCAGCATTGATTCTCAATGTTTTTGCACACATCTTTATATTCAATTTATAGCGTATAATAAAAATACATCGTAGAAAAGTGAGAATTATTAAAAAGAAATTTACAAGAATGCGACAACGATTTCACAATTCAGATCACACACAGAACGAAACGAACCACTGACTACTAATAATAAATAGTTCATCTGCAATCCATGATAGTTTTGTATATTAAGCTGCGGATGACTTCAGAATACAAGTATATAATATAAATCGATACTAAATTAGGAGTACGATTATAAATGATAGGTATTGTTGCCCATAAGTACAGTATTAATTAATTAATGCAATAAAAATTAAAAATATAGTAAACAGAACGATATAAAATTACATATTATTTTAGTTATGGTCTATTTCGTGATTTCCGATGAGTTCTTGATATCCATGTTAAAACATCGTTTTTTTTTAAATTAATTGTATACCGTTGATCATCCCTACTTTCTTTTTGACAATCATCATTGTCAAAAAAAAAAATATTATTTATCTGGGTTCTATTACCATTACAATCATACAAATAAAAATATTTTCTAATTGAAATCTCTCTTCCGTCTTATTTAGTGCTTAAATACTAGCTTTGCAATATGATGGTGAGTACTACTCTTCAAAATCCGCAGCTGATAAAGAGTTTTACTTACTTTTTCATCCTTCCTGGGGGCGTCGCCGATAAGCCAAAAAACTCGATAATTTCAATAATTTCGCAATTAACTTGTATTTGTTAGTCACAATGGACAATGTCTAGATTATTTGAGAGTTTTGACAGACTTTCGTTGTAATTTCGACTGTATTTAACGTAAATTATGACGTGACGTGGATTTTGTTAAGTTCTTCGGGGTTTGTGACATAGGCTTGTTTTGTTGATAAATTGGCAATTAGCGGTCTTTTGTAAAATATTATTATTATTATTATTAAAATTATGGTTCTGGACAATTCCGCCAACATCAAGTGAGGCAAATAAGAATTGAAGAGTAAAACCACTCAGACGCGAGATGCCTGATTGTACAGTTGATATACCTAAACCAAAGATTAAAATGCTACAAACAAAACATAAAACAATTATACAATTCTATTATAAATTATTATAAGTGAATCTGAAATAAAACTAGTTTAGACGGATTTTATCGTGGTTTAATTTTATTTTAGTCCTGACGTTTCGAAAGCTTTTCAGCCTTCGTGGTCGCAGGAGAGACTGATGTGTAGGTTGTCTCGAAAAGTTAATGTTACATTGTCTACCTTCATTTAGAAACGTCGGGACCAAAATAAAAATTAAACCATGATAAAATCCGTATAAACTCGTTTTATTTCAAGAAAGTAGACAGTTACAGTTGGAGGGATGGGGAATAAAAGAAGGGATGACAAATATTATTATTGTTAAGTGAACATTTTAAGTGAATTGTAATCTTGAATAGCTATTTTCCCATGTAACATTAAAATCAAGCTTACTTTATGAACTAGATGATGGTGGTGTTATGTTCAAGTCTAATAATGCTCAGTAATTTTACTGACTTTAATGTCCAAACAAGAACAAAATTCCTTATACACTGCTGCTTGGCTGCAGAAATAGACAAAGCAGTGGTACATACATGTATGCCCTCTTGCATATTAGGGGCCTACTGGATGTGCCACAGTATATAAACAAATCAAATATTAAATATTAAAATTACATAATAAAAAAAGTTATGTGTATGCATTACAACTGCGCCACCCAGGCAGTCCGAACTTAGACATGTTTACACAATTATTTATTTATGTACCTACGGTACAGTTCAACCTAGTGTGGAGTCAAGACTTGATGTCACTAGGTGTATTTATTTACTAATTGTTGCAGGACTGTGTGGAAGAAACCAACCATGATCCTCTGTCAGCACCCCCAACCTCAGCACCAGCCATCGTAGATCCTAAAATGGAGAAGAAAAAACCAAATGAAAATGTATCTCTTGCTGATAACAGCCTGCTGGTATGTATGAAAAAGTGTTTGATATACATACGCACTCACACCTGTAATCCCCGAAGGGGTAGGCAGAGGTGTAACCTGTACACCTACATTTCGCCGAGCGTATATCCGTCCCTTATGTGATAGGGGGCGAGCCTATCGCCATACCGGGCACAAATTCCAGACGCCGGGCTGATACTGAGCATTTCGTAATAGAAAATCCCAATACCACTTTACCCAACCCGGGGATCGAACCCGAGACCTCAGCGTCAGCCTCAATCGTAACGCGTACGCATTACAACTGCGCCATCGAGGCAGTGTATGAAATATGTTGGATATAATGTATTATAATTAAAAATAATAACAGCTGTTTACTATGTATGCCCCACATCCTTGAACTATGAAGGTTTGGACCTTAGTCTACCATACAGGCCTAATTGTGTATTTTTTTTTTTATTATTGCATAGGCTGGTAAACGAGCCAGTCAGTCACCTGATTGTAAGTGATCACCAACGCCCATGTACGCCCACAATACCAAAAGAATTATGGGCGCGTTGCTGACCTTAAAGGAAAGGGATAATTAAGGGATTGGGAAGGCTAAGGGATTTGGACCTCCGGATATATCACTCACCGTACGAAACGCAGCAGCAAGCTGCTACTTTACGCCGGTTTTCTGTGAGACAGTGGTAACCACCCGGACTAGCCAGCCCATTCATGCTGTAGACAAAAGTGTCTACAGCATGGCTTTACCATTCATAAAATTCCTCTCCTCCCTCTCGACCTTTTGCCCAGTACTGTACAGACAGTTTGACAAAATTTACTGACAGTCAATTTTCAAACATGCCCTAAATAAATATACCCGACAGGTGGACATATCAGACGCCCTCAGCGAGAAGGAGAAAGTCAAGTTCACTGTTCACACAAAGACAACATTGCCAGAGTTCCAAAAGTCCGAGTTCATTGTGGTCCGTCAGCACGAGGAGTTCGTGTGGCTTCACGACAGATACGAAGAGAATGAGGAGTATGCTGGGTATATTGTGAGTATTATTTTTTTTTGTTTGCTGTTTGCTTGAAAACTTGCTTTAAAATAACGCATTTAAAATTGGTCCATTTGTTAAAGCGCTACATTGCTACACACACGCACTCGTGCGTGTACACGTACACGTGCGTGCACACGTACACGCACGCACACCCCTCTTTTTGTCAGTTATTTTAAATATTCCTTCTTGGCAACTAAAATATATTAATACAACTAACAGATACCGCCAGCTCCACCGCGTCCTGACTTCGACGCGTCCCGTGAGAAACTACAACGCTTGGGGGAAGGAGAAGGCGCGCTCACCAGGGAGGAGTTCCTCAAGATGAAAGAAGAATTGGAAGAGTTAGTAGAATCCGAATTTTACGAGTGGTAGAGCCACGCTGTAGACAGTTTTTTTCTACAGCATGGGTCGGCTCGTTCGGGTCGTTACCACTGTCTCACAGAAAACCGACGTAAAGTAGCAGTGAGCTGCTGCGTTTCGTACGGTGAGTGAGATATCCGGAGGCCCAATTCTCCCTCCCCTTTCCAATCCCTTTCCTTTGAGGTTGGCAACGCGCCCATGACTTTTTGTATTGTGGGCGTATATGGGCGGTGGAGATCACTTACCATCAGGTGACTCACTTGCTCGTTTGCTGGCCCATGCTATAAAAGACTATTGTCTCGACAGTCCGTAGCACTCCCCACTGAGCTTTAGCTGCTTCTTAATTTATTAAAAATAACTTTAAAATGACAGTGAATACCTAGCAACGTTCAAGAAGACGGTGGCCATGCATGAAGTGTTCCTGCAACGGCTCGCGGCGCATCCAGTGTTCAGGAACGACTCGCACCTGCGCGTGTTCCTGGAGTACGAGCACGATCTGTGCGCCAAGCCGCGCGGCAAGATGGACGTCATCGGCGGACTGGTGAGTCACCGTGACTCACCCTCACTCACCGTGACTCATGGACACTAGTCTCTGACATAACGAGTTTTTTTTATTAGCTTGAATGACGAGACAAGCAGGTCACTCGCCTGATGGTAAGCGCCACGTCTGCTCATAAACAGAAGCAACGCCACACAGGACTTTAAATAACAAAGCACTGCATGTCACTGGACTGCACTCGTCACCCCGAGACAAGGTGTTAAGTCTCATAATGTCCAGATACATCAATCTATGAGTCGCGGTATCCAGTAATGGACCATAAAACATATTCTGTACTCAGTAACGCAGCTGTACCTGCCTGCATAGCTTAAACCTTAAGCTAAGCTTTAAAAAAATTGCATGTTATATGTTGTTGTCACAGTAGTCATTAGACAGCCACACAAAAAGGTTGCGTTGCACTATTGCTCCAGTTCGTGTTCGGGTAAAGTGCTAACGCAGCAAATTTCGCCGCCGCGTCGAGCCGCGAGCCGCGGTCGCCGCGATGACCCCGGTATTGTTATTGCAAGTCGTAATAATTTAATCTGTTAAGGCGAAGCTATATTTTATAACCAAATATGGCAAATCATAAAACTACCATTTCCATAAAAACTGAATCGGAACAACTGTTGTACAAATTATACAATGAAGAAAAAGCCCTACGAGAAAAATTAGAATGCTTGGTTAACGAGCTTCAAATTAAAGTAGAATCCCTTCAGCAACAACTTATCAAGTCTGAAGAACAAAAAAAAGAATCTTGTGATAAAACACGCGATAGCAAAGAATTGTCATCTGAAACTCAATATGAGACAGATGAAGAGGAGCTTGCACGAGAGACCCAGTGGATTCGTCAAGTAAGTAGAAAGAAAAGGAAGCTGAACACCACACTTTCCCCACTGCAACAAAGCGAGCCTCGCAAAAAAGACTCGGAAAAAATAAAAGTAAAAAAAATACCTCCACCACCACCAATTGTAGTGGAAGGTATAAAAGATTATCAGAAACTGTATGATTTTCTTACTACGAGTATATCCAGTGACGCATTCACTATGAAAATGACGAAAGGAGACAGCGTCAAGATAAACGCCAATAAGGAAGACTCATATAGAACTATCAGTAAGCTGCTAGAAGAAAATAACAGTCGCTGGCACTCATACGAGAATAAACAGGAGAGGCCAATAAGAGTTATGGCAAAAAACCTGCACCATTCGTACTCACCCGAGAGAATAATCGAAAACCTGACGTCTAAAGGTTATAAAGTCCTGGAGGCAGTCAATAAATTAAGCTGGAAGACTAAAGAACCCCTCAATATGTTTATGCTCTCATTCAAAAATGAAGAAAATATAAGCAATATCTATAACATCAGCTACTAGGATGTAAAGTAGAAATTCAGCCCATTAAAACATCAAAACTCATTCCACAATGTAAAAGATGTCAAGCGTATGGCCATACGCAAAAATACTGTCGCAAAGATCACAGATGCGTAAAATGTACGGGCAAGCATCTTACTCGAGATTGCCAGAAACCAATTGATGCTAAACCAAAATGTGTGCATTGTGGTGAACCTCATCCTGCCAGCTACAGAGGGTGCATAGTAGCCAAAGAACTACAAAATTTAAAAAATAAAGCAATGAAGAAAACTACAAATGTTATCCAGGTATCAGCCGAAAATGGAACCAAAAAGACCATTACTAGTCAAACTGTCAAGAATAATGTTTCTTACTCCGAAATCACTAAAACTCACCAGCCAAAAGTGCAGCCACAGCCGAAATCAAACAACTTTGAAGATAAAATTAATAAAAATTTAAATTTTATGACCATATTTGACAACCGTTTAAAAAAACTGGAACATAGCACCAAAACAGCTACCTCAACCCATACATAATGGCGAACACGCTCAAAATTATGACATGGAATGCTAATGGACTACTTCAACACCTTAGTGAAATAGAAGTAGTCTTAACTTCAGAAAATATTGATGTATGCCTCATATCAGAATCTCATTGCACTAAAGAATCTATGATTCAAATAAAGGGATATAAAGCTTACCATGCCTTACATCCAAATAATACTCCTAGAGGAGGCAGTACAGTAATAATTAAGGATAATATCAACCACTACGAGGAACAAAAGATAGAGGAAGTAGATAAACAAGTGATAGCGGTATGTATCCAAACAAAGCGCTACCCGGTTACTATTTCAGCTATATACTGTCCGCCTAGATATTCGCTAAAAGCAGACCAGTATATAAGTCTCCTAAAACAACTTGGTACTAGGTTCATACTTGGAGGGGACTTTAATGCCAAAAATACCCACTGGGGATCTAGACTTACGACAACTAAAGGAAAAGAGCTACTATCAGCTGTCAGAGAAGTTAAATGTGACGTAATATCCACAGGCAAGCCGACTTATTGGCCTACTGATACCCAGAAAATACCAGACCTAATAGATTTCTTCATATTCAAAAACGTCTCGCTCAACGCTGTTCATATTGAAGAAAGTTACAACATGAGTTCAGACCATTCACCAATCATTCTAATTCTATCTGAACGAATACTTCAGAGAGAGAAAAATCCCACATTGACAAATAAATATACAGACTGGGACAGTTTCAAGCTTGACTTAGAATCTATAATAAGTTTAAAAATTGCTTTAAAAAATCCGGAACACCTTGAACATGACTTAAGAAAGTTTATAAATAACATACAACAGTGTGCTTGGCGAAACACAACTGAGTCTAAAATTAGAGTTAAAGGTAATTATTATCCAATAGAAATCAGGAACCTTATTATAGCAAAAAGAAAACAAAGAAAACAATGGCAAAGGAACAGGTCTCCACAAGACAAAACATTATTAAATAGACTCACAAAAAAACTTAGGGAGAGAAATTAAAAACTTTAAGGATGAATCCATGACTACCTACCTAAGTAAACTCACAAGCGATCGTACAACAGATTATTCGTTATGGAAAGCTACTAAAAATATGAAAAAACCTATTACACAGATTCCCCCTATTAAAGAATCAAATGGTCGTTGGGCTATAAATAACGATCAGAAAGCAAATTTGTTTGCAAAACACCTGGAGCAAATATTCGAAACAAATGAATGCTCAATAGAGGACGTCAAGCTAGATGAAATATCTCAAGATGATCTAGATATAAATTTTGTTACTCCTAAAGAAGTGATTTGCGAAATAAAAAATCTCAAACAGAAGAAATCCCCTGGGTACGACTTGATTACTGGAGAAGTACTAAACAATCTTCCGCGCAAAGCAATAGTTAAATTAACTACTCTTATTAATGCTTCACTCAGATTGAAACATGTACCAGACGTGTGGAAATTTGCTGAAGTTATTATGATACTTAAGCCTGGTAAACCACCTCATGAAGTAACATCTTACAGGCCTATCTCGTTGTTACCAGTAATGGCAAAACTATTTGAAAAGCTTTTCTTGAAACGGCTGAAACCAATTATACAACAACGGAATCTAATCCCGGACTATCAATTTGGCTTTAGGGAAAAGCACTCTACAATAGACCAAGTGCATCGGATAACTAATTTAATTGAAAGAGCATTAGAAGAGAGGAAAGTTTGCACTACGATCTTTCTGGATGTAGCACAAGCATTTGATAAGGTATGGCACCACGGCCTTATATACAAACTAAGGAAAATGCTGCCAAAGCAATTTTCAGATATCTTAGAATCTTATATATCTGATAGAATGTTTCGAGTAAAACATGAAGATTCATATTCAGATATTAAGTATATTAAAGCTGGAGTACCACAGGGAAGTGTACTAGGGCCGGTCCTGTACCTATTATACACATGTGATATTCCTACGCTAGAAAACAATACCATTGCTACCTTCGCAGATGACACAGCTATCATAGCTACTGGCACTACTCACGAGGAAGCAGCGGATAAAGTCCAAACAGCCGTTAATACCATCTCTGAGTGGACTAAAAAATGGCGTCTTAAATTAAATGAGTCGAAATCAGTACACTTAGATTTTTCTAATAAAAAATCAAATTACCAACCGGTATACATAAATGGCAATATAATACCATATGATAACACGGCCAAATATTTGGGCATGACACTTGACGCAATGCTTCGCTGGAAGGCACATGTCAAAAAGAAACGTGACGAGCTGGAACTTCGCTACAGGAAGATGTACTGGCTACTTGGTAAACACTCTTCGTTGTCAGTACACAATAAAGTTCTTTTGTACAAGCAAGTCCTAATGCCAGTATGGACTTATGGTATACAGTTGTGGGGCTGTACCAAACAAAGCCATATAGAAACAATTCAACGCTTTCAGAATAAAGTGCTCAGGGGTATAGTAAATGCTCCTTGGTACATAAGAAATGGCGATCTTCATAGGGACCTTAAAGTGGACTTCGTGAAAAACATCATAAAAAAATATTCCGAAGCTCACGAACACAGACTTCATCATCATGTGAATATCGAGGCAATCCAGCTCCTTGACAACACAGACCTAGTGAGAAGACTAAAGAGGACAAAACCTTTTGAGTTAGTGTAGTGAATGGTTAGTGTAATATAGTGCAGTGAGTGCTATTCGTAAAGAACACGCGAACATTGTGTCTTCCCCTTAATAGAGACAATAAGAAAAGTGTTATTGGACATATTCTTAGTCATAGTCTCATTAGAAATTTAGGTTAAATTTAAATTACTCATTGGTCATAAGGCTAGATTGTAATTTTAATGATATACTCTAGTAGGTATCATTCACAAAAAAAAAAAAAAAAAATATGTTGTAGCCAAACATGTATGTGCTATTAGAATTGATTTGTCACACCTTTTATACCATGTTTAAATTATTATAATTATAAACCTTTAAATGGCTCTAACAGTGGAAATAAACGAATTCTAAGAAATTACTCAATGATAATTAAAGCTAAATTACAGCGGTAGCTTGGTGCCGAGTGGTACGGACTGTCGAAACGAAAGTCACTGGTTCGCACACATCTCTGACTTTTCTAAATGTGTGTATTTCTAATAATTGTTAATTCGCTTGCTTTAACGGTGAAAGAAACATCGTGAGGATACGTGATAAGTTCTTCATAAGATTTTCAAGGGTATGTAAAGTCGTATCAACCCGCATTAGGCCAGCGTGTGGTGGACTAAGACCTAACCTTTCATTTAGTAGAGGAGGCCCATGCCCACCAATGGCATGTGTATAATATAGTACTACAATAGGGTAGTTTCCTATATTGAATTTTATACACTATTTTATAAGCAACAGAAAATGATACGCATAAGAAACCCTTTTATTAAAACACAATAAAAGTTGGTTCAGAAATGAGTCCGCAGTTATGACTTTAAATGTTGGTATGAGGAAAAGTGGGTGCGTAGTAGGGATATCTCACTATCTCGCTTGCACGCGTGCACCATAATGAACATTTTACACAGTCTGTCTGTCATTTGACAATTGCCCCTTCTACAGGATTTGAATGGTTGCTAACTTATTTATTTTTGTTCAGATTTATAAAATTCTTTCTGCAATAGATTTTGAGTAAGGTAACTTATTAATGTAAATAATAAAAAAAATCTAGTCAACTACCCTATTTAGCTAATTAACGTCTCAAAGAGCGGCAGCTAGGCCTCACGGTGTCCTACGAGTGAGTGTGCCATTTATATCCTGTTGTTATCACTGGCGGTATTATAAAATTAATTATACACATTATTGACAGCCTCCGTGGCGCAGTGGGTGAGGCCGGCTGCGAAGCGAGAGGCCGTGGGTTCGATGCCCGCACAGAGACGAGAGAGAGAGCCACGCTGTAGACTATTTTGTCTACAGCATGAATGGGCCGGCTCGTCCGGGTCGTTACCACTGTCTCACAGAAAACCGGCGTAAAGTAGCAGCTTGCTGCTGCGTTTCGTACGGTGAGTGAGATATCCGGAGGCCCAAATCTCCCTCCCTTTGGGTATATATGGGTTGGGTATATAAAAAAGAAACAAAAAAAATTACCCGACTAGAATTATTATCCGATAAATGATTTACAGATGCGTTCAATGACCACCACCACGGACGAGATATACCTCGGCGCCACCGTGCGAGATGTCAACGACTTCTTCGAGCAGGAGACTGCGTTCCTGCAGGAATACTACTCACATCTCAAGGAGGCCGTCGCCAAAGTGGACCGGATGACGTCTAAACATAAAGGTGAGCATTTAAAATAAACAATTTGTATTGTATTGTATTTAAAATAAACAATTTGTATTGTATTGTATTTATGGTGGGGACGCCTGCAAGTTGCACAGACGGGTGATCGGCTCACATTAATGGAACCATTTCACCCTTGATCCCAGTTTAGGTGCTGCTGCCTGTACAGCATTGGCTTGGCTAGATATTTCCATCCCTGGGAGATGGTCTCCACCGTTGAGGTTTCGGCTGCAGCTCAGACACGTTCTGTGGGGCATCGTGGCCAGCTCTACCAGGTTTACACCTTGCAGAATTGTCCACTACTGCCCAGCGCAGTCCACCCATTTATTGTCCCGCCACAGACGATCCTTAGACCTGCTGCGTCATGACCTTCAGGGTGGCCCGCGCTCAGCCAAAATAAACAATAGTCTCTATTCTAAAAAAAAGTAACTGGCGCCGCCGGTGTCGCCGCTGCCAAAAGCTTGTCACGCTATCTCCTCCGAAACCGCTGGGGCTATGGGGTCGAGACCGATACCAATCGATGCAGAATAATGTAGAAAGAAAGTAACTTATGTCTCATATTCGTCGGACTTTGTTTTTTTTTATTTTATGTTTTGTGGAAAAACATGGCAAAGCCCCTAATTTAAAAAATAAAAAAACACGCTTTTATTGAAAAGCCAACTAAAAAATGAAAAATAAATAATAGTTTAAAATATTTTATTGTGTAAGATTGCCTTGGTGGCGCAGTTGTAATGTGTACGCGTTACGATTGAGGCTGACGCTGAGATCTCGGGTTCGATCCCCGGGTCGGGTAAAGTGTTTTGGGTTTTTCTATTACGAAATGCTCAGTATCAGCCCGGAATCTGGAATTTGTGCCCGGTATGGCGATAGGCTCGCCCCCTATCACATTTTGGGTCGGAGATGCGCTCGGCGAAATGTGGGTGTACTGGTTACACCTCTGCCTACCCCTTCGGGGATTACAGGCGTGAGTGCGTATGTAATATTTTATTGTAAAAAGGCTAATCTTTTTAAACTATTATTTATTTTCAATGTTATTTAATAAAATTTAAATTAATTATTAAATTTAACATAATTAAATTACTTTTTTGAATTGTCATCAGTCCTTGATAAGTATGCCAAATTTCGAGTTAATGCGACGTTTTGAAGGGGGTCAAAATCATGTTCAAAGTTTCCGTTACATACATACATATGAAGCTAATAAAAGCGTGTTGAAATTGGATCCTTATAGGACATCATGCAGGATGGCTTTTTATAGCCAAGGATTTGATGATGGTCATTGCTAAATGTGTTTTTTTATTAGGTTGAATGACGAGACGAGCAGATCGTTCGGCTGAGGCGATCCGGTCGTGTTTATAACCCAATTTCTTTATCACAGAGGTGGCGGATGCCCACATAAAACTGTCGTCGTGCATCACACAGCTAGCGACCAGGGAACAACCGCCCATGGAGAGGTTCCTTACAAGAGCATCCGAGACATTCGATAAGTGCAGGGTGAGTAGCTTTTGCAGGGCTTACAGCATGAATGGGCCGGCTCGACTGGGTCGTTACCACTGTCTCAATATCAACATGAAGTGGTGGATTGCTGTTGCGTTTGATAAAGTGAGTGAGATATAAAATCGTTTATTTATCGTAGGCAATTCAAATAGCGCTTATGACACTAGTGTGATCCAGAAAAAATTGTTTCGGGCCTGGGTGTTGTGGGTTGGCAAGTTCCTCGTAGTTCCTGATACCCACGATACAGGTTTACCTAGTGTGGGGTCAGGACTATGTGTGTGACTGTTGGGTTATAAAAAATAAAAACTAATGTATTGTTGCAGAAAATCGAAGGTCGCATGGCATCTGATCAGGACCTGAAGTTAGCTGATACTCTACGTTACTATATGAGAGACACGCATGCTGCCAAAGCTGTGCTTGTCAGAAGACTAAGGTAAGTTACAAGCATAGTCTTTTTTTTCTTATACAACGTGTTACAGAAGGGTGTGGTCAAATTTAAGCTACGTATAGTGTATGATATAAGTATTTCATACACCGTAAAACTAAAGTAAACATACGCACGCACTCACGCCTGTAATCCCCGAAGGGGTAGGCAGAGGTGTAACCAGTACACCCACATTTCGCCGAGCGTATCTCCGTCCCATGATGTGATAGGGGGCGAGCCTATCGCCATACCGGGCACAAATTCCAAACTCCGGGCTGATACTGAGCTTTTCGTAATAGAAAAACCCAATATCACTTTACCCGACCCGGGGATCGAACCCGAGACCTCAGCGTTAGCCTCAGTCGTAACCCGTACGCATTACAACTGCGCCACCGAGACAGTCCAAACATAAGGCATTTTATTTTTTATCGAATTATTAACGTATCCATATTCGACTTTGGACATACTGATACACATCACACATCAAGGTAAGACGCTACGTTCACTTTAAACGAAGAGGTGGTTCGGCCATTTTCGGTATGTCAGCATGTTACAAAAAGGTGTGGTCAAATTTAAGCAACGTATAGTGTACGATATAAGTATTTCATACTTCGTAAAACGAAATCCGATTGCATTTCTAGGACATAAATAAAGCATTTTCTTTTATATCGAATGAGTATTTCGACTTGCAACTTTAGACAACACTAAATGATTAACAGCTGAGCGTCTGTCTCACTCTGGCATTGTTACTCTCGCTCACGAACTTCACTTAATTAATAGGGATGTAATCGATTTTGTCGATAATAATGAAAGAGTGATTAAAATTAGCGTGATGTTTTAAAGAAGTAGCTGTCGAGATGAGAGTCGCAGGTTCAAAACCAGTCTCTAAGGCATCCGATCTCAACAAAATTTATATAGGACCATACCGCAGCTAAAATCTATCGAATGGTATTTTTTATGAATCGTAATAAAAAGTTAACAACTCTCGCTGAATTATGATGTGTGTTATGACAAGCATGACGCTTACCATCAGGCGAGCTACTTGCTCGTCTCGTCATTTGGGACAATAATAGAAAACCTGGCTTACTTCAATCCAGATTTGTGTCGGGATCGGGTTTCAAAACCGCTGTCTTAAATTACAGCATTTCCTTTTGTCCCCAGATGTTTAGCCGCTTACGAAGCAGCCAACAGAAATCTCGAGAAAGCCAGGGCCAAGAACAAAGATGTCCACGCTGTAAGTAACTCTAATCTCCTGTCTCTTTCACACTTATTTAATTTTTCACATACTTTGTACTCTTCACGAGACACAGCTCTTCTGATCTGAAATGACGTGCTCTAACAATACTTGCATCGCTCTATTTCTTGTACAATAAGGTTTAAAATTGGTTGGCATGTGTCATTTCATATTAGATCTCTACAGTACTATGATTAAAATTGTGTGCTTCGGCAATCTTCGTTTTTTTACGAATTAATACGATGAAATAATGCAATCAATATGGGCTCTGCAGTCTAAGCCAAGTCAGTCGCTCAAAAAAAAAACAATGTACACAGTACATATACATACGCACTCACGCCTATATTCCACGAAGGGGTAAGCAGATGTGTAGCCAGTAGGTACAGCCATATCTCGCCGAGATTATTTCCGTCCCATGATGTAATAGGGGGTAAGACTCCGGCCTGATACCTAAGCATTTCGTGGTAGAAAAACTTAATATCACTTTAACCCGGGATTGAACCATAGACCTCGGTACAGCAGACGTACCGTGTACGCATTACCATTGCGACACCGAAGTAGGCAAATAATGTAATGTTAAAGTATACATACGCACTCACGCCTGTAATCCCCGAAGGGGTAGGCAGAGGTGTAACCAGTACACCCACATTTCGCCGAGCATATTTCCGTCCCATGATGTGATAGGGGGCGAGCCTATCGTAATACCGGGCACAAATTCCAGACTCCGGGCTGAGACTAAGCATTTCGTGAAAAAACTCAATACCACTTTTATCCGACCCGGGGATCGAACCCGAGACCTCAGGCGTAACGCGTACGCATTACAACTGCGCCACCGAGGCAGTTATGTTAAAGTATGTCTGTATTAGTTAATCGACTCGTGGTAGAACAAACCGAGCCACGGTTAGACGGGTGCAATATTACCATCATAACGCGTTCGTATTACCGAAATAAAAGATTGTCGAACTGCATAACATTAATGATAGTACGTGTTTGTCTTTGTCACTCGATTTTCTGTCTCTATCACACATTGCAATATCTTGTGTTTTTTTTCACAGACCATGTGTATCATTCATTAAAAATATGGACTCCAATTTTATATCACTCTTCACTATTTATTTAGAACCAGTTATGCCAAAATGTACCAAGTTACGTAGCATTGATTTCGATAAATCGACGTTTAAAATTTTGCTTTTATTCTATTCTATTTTGAGATTATGGCCCAATAGATTTTCGATGATTTCGGTAAAATCAGATTTTTTACATTCCATTTTATATGGTTATTTTTTAAAATATTGTATGTATATTTAACACTTTGTCTGTTTGTACGCACGCCAAGCCCGTGGAGGTGCAAGAGGTAACGCACGCTTTATATAATATATACACACACACACATATTACAATTTAAAAATATTCGACTTAGATGTGATCATTTTTGTACCTGGCATGGTGAAACACCCGCCATAGTGGCTCGTTAAGGCGAGTCAGCCAACGTATATCCATTTACCAGGCCGGCATAATTCTGTCGGTCGTTGAGAGACGCAATATCTCTTGACGGTCGACATGATATTTGGGCTGAACTTACTATCAATTGCAGTATGGTCAATTTGCCATGCTTGTATAAAAAAGATGCTGGAAGGATTCTAACTTATATTATAGATGCGAATGTGAGTTTGTTTGTTTGTTACGCTTTCACGAGTGGTAGAGCCACGCTGTAGACAATTTTGTCTACAGCATGAATGGGCCGGCTCGTCCGGGTCGTTACCACTGTCTCACAGAAAACCGGCGTAAAGTAGCAGCTTGCTGCTGCGTTTCGTACGGTGAGTGAGATATCCGGAGGCCCAAATCCCCCTCCCCTTCCCAATTCCTTATTATCCCTTTCCTTTAAGGTCGGCAACGCGCCCATAATTCTTTTGTATTGTGGGCGTACATGGGCGGTGGAGATCGCTTACCATCAGGTGACCCACCTGCTCGTTTGCCGGCCTATACTATAAAAAAAAAGAAATGCCTAAATAGCTGAGCCGATTTTGATGAGTTTTGGTATAGAGATAGATGGGACCCTGGAGACGGTTATAGGCTACTTTTTATCCCGGTTATAGGCTACATTTGATCCCGGTAATAGGCTGTTCACGGAGCCGCGAGGAACGCTAGTAGTAAAAAGAAACTCGTTTGTTAAAACACAATCAAAATTGCTTCAAAAAAGAGCCCGCAATTATGATTAAAATATTGATATGAGCGAAGATGGGCGTTTAATGGGAACATCTCACTATCTCGCTCGCACGCGTGCACCGCAATGGCCATTTTACACGATGACGTCACGGATTGCGTCGTCTGTCATCAAGTATTTCCATCCGATTTAAATTGCTTATTTTTGGCCGGATTTATAAAATTCTTTCTGTAGTAGGTTTTGGGTAACGAAACTTATTGGTTTTAATATTTGATAAAATCAAGTCACCCACCCTTTTGACCCAATAATTTAATCTAAAATTTCATTATAGGCAGAGCAAGCCCAAGCGGACGCGTGTGCAAAATTTGAACAACTTTCGGCGCGCGCCAGAGAAGAACTCATCGACTTTAGAACACGCAGAGTCGCAGCTTTCAGGAAGAGGTGACGAACTATTTAACTACAGTATCTTTTTTTTTTAAATTATCTAAATGGCGATATGACAGCGTCCGTGTGTGGCGAGTAGCCGGCTGTGAAGCGAGAGGTCGTGGGTTCGATTCCGCACCGACCTAAATGTTTGCGTGATCCACCAATATTTAAGGTTGGTTTATTAAATTTTTTCAATATCACTTATTTACTATCTCTGTGGTGCAGTTGTAATTCGTACGCGTTACGACTGATGTGCTGAGGTCTCTGGTTCGAGCCCCGGGTCGGGTAAAAATGATATTGGGTTTTTCTATCACGAAATACTTAGTATCAGCCCGGAGTCGGGGATTGTGCCCGGAATGGCGACATGCTCATCACATCATGGGACTAAAATAAGCTCGGTGAAATATGGGTGTACTAGTTACACCTCTGCTAACCCTTCAGGGATTACAGGCGTGAATGTGTATGTATGTGTCACATTTTGTGTCTGACAGTTAATATTCCTTATTTTTTTATAGTCTGATCGAGCTTGCAGAACTTGAAATCAAGCACGCAAAAGCCCAGCAAGAGTTATTCAGAAAATCCCTACAGGTCCTCAGGGAATGTCAGTAAGAGTATACTTTGTCAAATATAACGCTGGAGGTGACCAGCACTTCCGTATGGACTGTAGGAAGTCTGTTTACAAGAGTAATTCCAGTGTATTATAGAAATGTATTCCAACATATGGAACGTAATTTTATTTTGTGTATAAATATGACAGTGGCATAGGAAAAATAATTTGACCCCCATATTTTTTTTTCTAAGTACGGTCCTGTTCAATATTGTCATAAAAGCATTAACTTTAGTCTACACTACTGTGTCACTGTCATTAAACATTAGATGTATTTCATAAAATTTCCACGTTTTTTTTAATAAATGTTATCTAAGCATTTATAGAATTTATTTTATCGAACAATATTTATGTACTGACTTATGGTATAAGTAATTATGGTCTCTATGTAAAGTTAGTACAGGTATGTACTAAAGGGGAGGTCATGGGACCCGTGACCACCCTTTGAAGTAAGATAAGTGCTGTATTTATGTAGTAAGTACGTAGAGTATATAGAAATTGTTAGTTTATTTTTATGTCTTCAAATGCTATGAAAATGGTGAGTCAATGTCCAGAATTAAATCAAGTATAGAAATGTCTTACCAGCATCTGTTTATTGGCAAATAAGGGGATTAATAGCTACTTTTATCTGATAAAAATTGGGGTAAATGTGCTGAAGAATCACGTCAAAATTTAAATAGTATTATCCGTTGGGGTAAATCATAAACTTGCCACTAGAAGAATTTTATTTTTAGGCGCCAAACAAAAACTGACCAATCACGTGTACAGAAATCGACACTTAGCAAAGAGGTCACTTGAGTATTGTTCTTGAATACGAGCCTTAAACTACAAATTTATATTTCGGGAAAGAATAAACAGAAATGTATAATATAATTATATTATGTATAGGTGCATATATTTTTTTATAACTTCTAAGCATTTTAAGGATAGTGATTTCTTATGTTTACGTGAATATTACACATTGAAATAAAACTAGTTTATACGGATTTTATCGCGGTTTAATTTTATTTTAGTCCCGACGTTTCGAAAGCTTTTCAGCCTTCGTGGTCACGGGAGAGACTGAGGTGTAGGTCATCTCGAAAAGTCAATGTTACATTGGCTATCTTCATTTGAAAATTATACATTTATTTTTTAAATTTTTAAAAAGTTAAATTAAATCGCGATAAAATCCGTATAAACTAGTTTTATTTCAACCGAAACTATCATTTCAATATTAGTTAATTAACGGGCAGGGCGCATTTTGGATCCATTTCGTACGAAAAAAACTCGATAACGGATCCAAAGTGCGCTCGGACTTCTGCGTGCTGTACGAATGTATTATTATTTTTCTTTGATGAAGAAATTTGAATTACGTTGTTTGGGTACTAGTATCGAATCCTTTTGAAATATGTTTCTCTAAATAAATAGCTATAGTAAGTTCTGACAAATGTATATTATGAAATACCTTGAAGAATTTATTTTGTTCATTGCTTATCCAATTTAATGTATTAGTATTAAGTAAGAATGCACGTTGAATAATATCCGGAGGCCCAAAACCTCCGCCTCTTCCTAATTCGCATTCCTTTCTTTCAAGTTTGGCAACGCATCCATGATCTTTCTCGTATTGTGGGTATTAACCCATATATTCCCGGAAGTATTTTGGGAATTTAATTTTGTTTATTTCTTGATATATAATTCATAGATCCTTAAATCAATATTGACTAGTTTTAAATAATTTTAATTTGTTTTAATGTGTATTTTAGGGGTGTTCGAAAACGAAACAATGGGCAAATATCCTACATTCGATATAGGTAATTAAAACAAAGATGCAATTATGAGTTTCAGTACTATTTAAAAAAAAAATATACCATAAAATAAAATTAAAGAAAGGGAAATGCAGAGAATCATTGATAATATCAATGATTTCATTTATATTCAACGACAACGGCAACCTCAAACACAAAAACATATTTAGTACAAGTCTCACCTGTGTATTTGCCCGACGTATCGTTTTCGAAACACAAAAGTTTTATAGATATGTTGGGTGTGTATAAATTTGTATTTACTCATTCTAGTTGCACGAATAGGTTCATAATACATGCAACTTTGTTACAAAATACTGTTTAGTACCAATCTTTACTCGGTTGAACTATTACTTACTTTTTTTTGGGAGGTGTCATATTTTTTGCGCGACGAAAAATACGATAAAATCTGAAAGACATACAAATATGAAACAAAATTCAATGGTAAAAAAGGTTTTATTGCAAATTGGAGATAGTATCATAATCCTGCTATAAGTGCAGTTTTTATGCATTTTACTGTACTAACAAATGACTTGCGATGCTTTTACGAAAGCACAATATTTTGTTTCGTTTTTGAATCACTGGGCATATATGGGTTAATGAGCGATGCGATGCGATGCGTTCGCCAGTCTAAGCTGTCAAAAGTTCTTAATATTACAATGTGTATCCATATACCAATAAGCCTGAAATACCACATAAATCAAGTTTTACATGAAAACTATGTTTGGTGAGTGGGCTAGCGAATATATAGCGTTTATTGCACGGATCAACACCATGGGGTACTTTAGTACAAGCTTTATTACAAGATTTTTTATACAATGGGAGTAAATAAAAACTAAAACAATGAATTATAAATAAAAAGCAGTATACAACCTACGAGATTTTTAAAACAAAATAAATAAAATTACCCCAATTTTGATTATTCTCACATTTATGCCAAAATATGATTTGAATAATTCTAATTTACGGTGAGTTTATTACCCCTAGGGTAATAACACTATGGGGTGTTAATAGACCCCAAGCTCACAATTTAATCGTTAGTATTTAAACTTAGCACTCGTTTTGGCTATGCAAGAACAAAATTTTATAACCAAAGTGAGCGTGTATGTAAGTAATGTTTTTGTCTAAGGAAATATATAGTTATCAGTATAAAAAATGAGTTTTTATTATATTCCTGTTGATAAGGGTGCGAATAAAATAAGATAATTTTCAAATTTCGAGATGATGATCAACAATAGGTGTGTACTGCGGCGTCCTCTTACGTGAACTCATTCAAACCCTCCGATGGCGCCAAAACGCTTGGAGCTCGACAACTCCCCGCGCCCCGCGCCCCGCGCCCCGCGCCTGCCCCGTTGTCGCCCTGTGCACACCTACCGCGTCTCGACCATCTAGATTTATATTTTCAAATAATGAAGGCTTATAATGTTTTTAAATATAATATCTGCCGGCCAGCTATAACGCGTCGCCTACGCCTGTTATAGCTTTATCTCAGGGTGATAAGCGCAGTGCAGCGTCGAGCAATACCTTAAAATTTAAAGTTTTGAGTGGTGTTGCCACTGTTTATGACAATGCGCTTAGTATCAGGCAAACGACCTGCTTGTCTCGTCATCTAAACTAATATTAATAAAGAGGAAAGATTTGTATGTTTGTATGTAACGAATAAACTTAAAAACTAATGGACCTATTTCAAAAAATCTTTTGCCGTTAGAAAGCGACATTATCACTGAGTAACATAGGCTACTTTTTATCCCGGAAAAGGCCGAAAACGCGGGCGGAGCCACGAGCAAAGGCTAGTTCAACATAAATACATCCACGTTTGAATTTATTATAGTATAGTATGCAAGCTACAAGGTGGGGTTTCATCACAAAACGCAAATTAAATCAAGTCAAAGTCAAATTAAATCTGGAAACTTTTTTGTTGACTTAAAGCACAGTGAAAATCGTGAAAAATCATACACAGAAATTATCAACCTAAATTCATCATTGTGGTAAACACGCAATTAGCGAATTGCCGCCACAAATTACAGTCAAATAACAGACGTAAAAAATAAAATTTACTGGCTGCTCTATTTTTAAAAATAGGCAATACTTTTTTTATTTTCTTAAAGCGAATGGCCAGAAACTTTGAATATGGTCGACATATGATATTCTGCCCCATTTACAGAGAGTTTATCGCACGACAGAGGCGATTCTCATTTTCAAATTGCATGACGCGGCCTAAATGACAGTTTACCATTATATTTTCCTATACTATATTTTTATACATTATATATTCCTATATTATACTATATTTACCATTATATGTTATATAAAAACTCTTCAAGTAGGTTTAAAACTTGCGAGAAGATATTCGGCGTGGTGTTCCAATGTTACTGCCCTAGCGACCTACTAGCCTCTTGGGGTTTGTTAAAACTACTACTTGACTCCCCGGTGACGTTATTTGCTCATAATAAAATATGTATCTTGAATGGGCTTTTGCGTATCGACGCGTTGCCATAGCAACGTTTATTCACAACAAAGCTTACAACAAAATAAACTGCTTCAGAATTTTGTTTTAATTCTAATAATTTTAAATCGTGTAAATAGAAAAGTGAAGCAATGTCAGAATACGGGTAAGTCAGTACCTAACTTCTCTATAATGGGGTATTTTACTTTCGATTGATACTTTACTTTACTTTGACCATGTTAAAGTGAATTCTTATTGTATTTATTCGGTGTTTGCTCTAATATATGGATATGCCAGACTATTTCATAACTACAATCATACTAATATTATAAATGTGAATGTAAGTTTGTTTGTTACGCTTTCACGCGAAAACTACTTAACCGATTATCATGAAACTTTGTACACATATTCTTGGAGGTATAAGAATTAACATAGGATACTTTTTATGAATAAAATATCTATTTTTTGTTACGCTTTCACGCCTAAATCACTGAACCGATTTTGATGAATTTTGATGTAGAGATAGATGGGACCCTGGAGACGGTTATAGGCTACGTTTTATTTCGGAAAAGTCTATTCACGCGGGCGGAGCCGCGAGCAAAAGCTAGTATATAATAAATAGTGCTATACTGAATTACCCCACATATTTCGATAGCTAGTGATTCCCATAAGCAACAAGCTATAGGTTTCAAGATGACTAAAACACTGTTTATGTACTGCATCCAATGCAACTCCGAGAAAACTCGGTTCGGAGTAACCTTAGTTTTATTTGTATGAAGGGTTGCGCACTAGAGCCAAGTTTCTTGCTCCCAAGTGTCTTAGATCTTAGAACGGAACCATCTTTCTTTTATTTATTTATTATTATTATTTGAGGATTAGTAGTACTTAGTTACAGCAATAGCATGTAAATTCCAGCACAATAACACAATCGCGACAAGTGTACTGTTGTCCGTTGAGTTTTTTTTTTAAGTGATTTTTTTCCAACAAAATCGGTCCACGATTGGCGGAGAAATCGATGTACACACATAAAAAAGCAAAAAAAAACCTTTTTTGAAGTCAGTTAAAAATTCGAGATTTTTAGGGCACCCTAGGCAAGTTTATAAAACGTAACCCTTTAAATTCAAACTGTTCTGCTGTCCGTGATGATGTCAGTGGCGGATTAAGCCCGTCAGGAACCCTGGACAGCAAGTCTAATGGGGGCCGCCTAGTGGCGGCAAGTCTAACTGAGGGTCCCGATGAGCAATTTTCCACATAGACTTGACATTGTATGAGATTTCGAGATTTGGGGGCCCTCTGAGACCGCCCCTTTAGTCCGCTACTGACGGATACCAAATTAAAAGTACGATAGACATTATAAGACCCCCCCCCTTTCTTAGACCGCTACTGGCAGGATACCAAATGATAAGTACGATAGACATTACAATACTGTCGTTGGTCGACACTTTTCTTGGCTTGCGCTACACTTGCCACCAAGTTTAACGTAGTCACTGGCGAACCAGGATAAAACAAGATTTTTTTTCAGCTAAACAATCTTAGTTGAATCAATATGTGGTTGTCAAGGACGCGTATCCTGTTACTGTTGCTGGGAGCGATTTCTGGAACTTTCGCGAAATGGGTGCAGGGACATCTTGATACTAAAGAGGTATGACGTCATGGTCCTTCGAGCAAGATGTTTTGGTAGTAAAAAATGGATGTACTACAATAATAATAAATACACGTCCAACAGTCACACACATAGTCCTGACCCCACACTAGGTTAACCTGTATCGTGGGTATCAGGAACTACGTGGGGCACCCACACCCGAGACAAATATTTGTGAATCAGACAAACATTTGTCTAGCAAGCAAGAACCGTGGGTTCGATTCCCAAACTGAGACCCATGTTTGTGTGATCCACAAAGAATTGTTTCGGGTCTAGTTGTTGTGGGACAAATCCCTCGTAGTTCCTGATATACACGATACAGGTTTACCTAGTGTGGGGTCAGGACTATGTGTGTGACTGTTGGGTGTATTTATATTATAGCCACACATAGAATTCTCTACTCATTTTTTTATATAAATTTATTTTAAAAAAACTACTAAAACTTTTTCTCTGTTTTCAGAACTGGGCCTTCCTCTCTCGCTTCTGCTTCCTGTCCCTCGATGGTCAGTTTGAGTACCTCATAGAGTATGACAAGGAGATGGGCATACCAAATCTACTGTTGTACTATGACGACGATAGCCAGTGGCCTGCAGTGTATCATAGCAGTAAGGTATGTGTTCAGTCAAGCTGGCGATTTTTGGGCCATTCGCGGGATCGAATCCCTGGACACCTATGCTATAAAACGATATGAAGCTACGAAGATTGAAAACGTAGACCTAATGTTACTTAGAATATCCAACATAATGATAACATTTCTAACATAAAATTCTATAATTGTCCCGCAATGCAAAGCGTACTAATACTAAACTCGGGGTCACTGGTCCCTTTTCATAGGAGGGACTTTGTGTTAGACTACCACACTGGCCTAATGTGGACTAGCCTTAAGACTCACCTAACGTACCTTTTACTACGTGATAGGTCCTTCGTATGTAAGAGGCCGTCTGGGTTGGTACAGTCAACGACATAAGTCAATGAACGTGGACAAATTTCCACAAATCGTATACTCAATAAGCATCAAAAGTAGCTGATCAACTACCGCAACATAACGCAGTGACCACTTTAAAGATAAAAATATCAGTGGACGCCATAGTAACGCATTTGCTGAACACGCTCATAGTACCTAAATAATTTGGTGAACTTTAATAAAATGCGGATTCTAGCTTTAAGTTCACGGACTTTTGTTAAACTGGCATGTTCATGTGATTTTGTTACAAGTTTATGATACGCGATATATCTGCCAAATCTGGACTGATTTTTATGATTGTTTTTGTATTCGATAGGGTTTGCTCCAAGAAAACTTTGTTCCAATGCAGTGCTTTGTAATTGAAAGTGTGTAGTGTTGCTTCTGTTTATTGGCCGACGCCTACAATCAGTCGAGCTACCTGCTCGTTTCGCCAATCAAGCTAATAAAAAACCTAACCTAACTATTCATATCGTTTACAGACCTGCAAAGAACGCGAAGCAGTGCTCAACAAGGATGGTCAGAACCAGATAATCAAGTTATCACACTGGTACCCTGAGACCGAGTACTCTGGATGTATAGTCACTAGGGCTAATAAAGAGTTGCCAGCCTCAAAAAGGTACTTTTTTTATCCAGGCTCGGCAAAGTGACTACGCTACACCTGATGGTAAGTGTAGCGCAATCCAAGAATACTGTCGACTAACGATAGACACTGAATCTATCGCAGTTCGGCAGAATTATGCCGGCCTGCTTAGTTGCTTCTTCACACTCCGTTTAAAGGATCCCATGTTACTTTAGTATTAATGTAAAAAAATGCCTCGGCGAACTTTCATAGATCAAGTTGGAGATATTCTCAAGAAAGGCCAGGTCAGGAGTAACCTAAACCGACGTGCATGTATGAAAAATTTAATGAGAGTGAATGAGGCCAAAGAGGTATGCAAGGATCGTAGCAAGTGGAAATCCGTTGTCCTCTGCCTACCCCTATGAGAAACAGGCGTGAGTCTATGTATTTATGTATGTAAAAAAATGCTTGGTTAGCCGAGACAGATTTGTAAGTGGTAAAGTCACCTTGTGAATAGTTCTCTTCTGCAAGGACCGGCTCGACTGGGGCGGTACCACTGTCCGTGAAGTGGAAAGTTACTGTTGTATTTTGTAGGGTGAGTGTGAATGCCGGTGACCCAAACACCATACCTTTCGTTTATGGTCGGAAACATATCCATGATTCTTCTATAAAAATAAATAAAATTGAAGTGCCTGTTTGTAATATTAAAATAACCGCTTTTACTACATGCATATGAATGTATATACGATACATATACCAAAATAACATTTATTAAAATTTTTGTCTGTCTGTCTGTTTGTTCCGGCTGGACCGATTTTGACGGGACTTTCACTGGCAGATAGCTGATGTAATAAGGAGTAACTTAGGCTACTTAGGTACTTTTTATCCCGGAAAATGACATTCACGCGGGCGGAGCCGCGAGCAAAAGCCAGTCTAATATATAATAGACCTGCTCGTTTCGTCACTCAAGCTAAAAAAAATGGCGCTACGAAATACTCTATAACA
Source organism: Mimas tiliae (assembly GCA_905332985.1). Lineage (NCBI taxonomy): Eukaryota > Metazoa > Arthropoda > Insecta > Lepidoptera > Sphingidae > Mimas > Mimas tiliae. Next base: position 4,179,810 of record HG995265.1, on the reverse strand, counting down.
TTTCTTTAATAAATGTATAATTTAATATTTTCAGCTCACCGACAACGTCAAAGCCTACAATAAATCCATTTATAAAACCAAAAAACAATACGAATATGACAAAATCGGAACAACCCCAGGATCCTTTATACTACGACCAATTTTTAAAAACTACCACTGTGACACCAAAAACTACCACCACTACAAAATCTACCCTCGCTGCCACAAATACTACCAAATGGTACGAATTGTTGCCAACTGATGATTTGAATTTCACTACCGCGTTTCCGGAAGATGAATTGTGGGAGAATATTGGACCAGAAGTTACATCAAATCGGTCAGGAAATTTTAAAGATGTGGAGATTTTATTTACTAATAATAAAAGTGGGGTAAGTGTAATATCCTAGTAATACTAAGCTATTCCGTATGTCTTATGGCCGTTCCCTATAGTCTATCTATCGACAGATTTGCTTACTGTCAATAGTGTTTTGACAGATCTTCCATACAAAATGTGACAAAATTTTATTCCCGGTAAGCAAATCTGTCCATAGACAGAATATTGGGAACGGCCATTGGTCTTCTTCTTCCACCTGCCGTTATCCCACTCGCAGTGGGGTCGGCGCAACATGCTTTTTAACACATGTTACAGAAGAAATTGGCTTGTAGTTTTTACGACCGGCCGCCTGCCTGACGTCAACCCCTCTGGGGAGAAATCTGTCTTCAATAATCGATAAAAATATAATTTCAGCAAAGGATAAAACGATCGACTTTCGAACTAATCGAGCGATATCGGAGACGTCGTTTGAATTCAGATCAGAAATCTAGCAGTGGAAGGAGTGAGAGGATGGAGAAGCTTCTGGTTTCTTGTCATAATTCTAGAAGATTCAGGTCAGCCAGGGAGAGGTGGTGGTTCATAGCCATCAGTAACTGTGATAGTGCTAAGGTACAGTATGTATAGCAGAGGCCAAACTAGCAAGTGGATCACTGGCTTCTAAAGCTCGGTTTCTGAAAGGCCGATCAAAGTAAAATTAACTAATCAAATCTCATATAATAATAATACTAGCCCTGTATTATATACGTTCCACTGCTGGGCACGGGCCTCCTCTACTGAATTAGAGGGGTTAGGCCTTAGTCCACCACGCTGGCCTAATGTGGGTTGGCAGACTTCACATACCTTCGAAATTCTTATGAAGAACTTCTCAGGGATACAGGTTTCCTGACGATTTTTCCTTCACCGTTCAAGCAAGTGATAATTAACAATTAATACACACATAACTTAGAAAAGTCAGAGGGATATGCACTTAGGGCTGGTTTTACCTGCGACTTTCGTCTCGACTGTCCATACCACTCCCCGCTGAGCTATCACTGCTTGTCTGCACTGCAAATCTCATCTCAAGTCGAAATTGAGTTGCTAGAAGCGTGGTCAACACTTTTGATATGACACACATGTTAGTTAACATAACTTTCAAATTAATATAATGGTAATATGCTTACGTGAAATAAAGAATGAATTGCGTTTTTTGAAATGACAAAAAACAACATTTGAAGCCTTTATTTCTAGTTTAGATTATAATATAGGTACTTCCTTTTATTTATAAGGAAACCAATTAATATTTCATGTATTTCCAAAAATAACATAACTCAATACTGACAGTCGGTGTCACTGAAATAAATCCATAAAGAGTATCACTACACTAGTGTAATGATACTCTTTACATCTCCCATCCTATGAGAGAACAAATCCAAAAGATTGTTCGATTAAGAGCTAACCCTTACTGGGGATAACTTTGTAACATGGTAGAAATTTGATTCCGCCTTCTTATGTCCAGTATCAACTTCATAGATTGAATTTGAAATCTTTCTTAGGATTTCGTATGGTCCAATCCTTAATTCATCCATTTTCTTCCTATTTAGCCGGTTTCCGTTTTCTACATAAACTCTTTCGCCCACTTCGAATTTATATTCTTCTCTATGTAGATCATATATTTTTTTATTATAATTGTGAGATTTTATTGAATTTTCAAATGCTAGTTCTCTGTCTCTTTTGAGATCCTCTATTGTGCATTTTGATTTCAATTCCAGTGGCAAAATATCCATTTTTTTTCCTTCCAAAAGATATTGTGGAGTAAACTTAGTAATTGTATGTTCTGTTTCGTTATATTTTTCTACACATTTTTGTGCAATAGTTGTCCATGCTGTTTTCTTGTCCCCTTCGTTTATTTTGCACCTTATCCTATTGACTAAAGTTTGGTTTAGCCTTTCATTAAGTCCATTTGAAAATGGTGCGTCCACAGCAGTGAATACCATTGCTATGTTTTTCTTTTTCAGGAAGTCTTTAAATTCTTTGGAATTTATGCCAGGGTATTGGTCTGTTAATACCATATCAATGTGATTGCTTTGTGTCACATTTTTTATCAACTTGATAAAATCATTGGAGTTTTGATTTTTTGATGTCAAAATATAAGCATATCGTGTAAAATGATCAACCAGGAGATGTAAGTATTTTTTTGTAGACCGTGAACCCCCGAAGCCTCCAATTGTATCAATTGACACAATCTCAAATGGACGTGTTGCTGGGCCTAAATGGGACATCAAACCAAATTTCGAATTCCTTCTTGATTTGTTTTTTATACAAATGTTACATTCATCACAAATTTTCTTAATATTTGTGATGATATTCTTTGCTGTATAGAAAGGGGTTATTTTATTTATCATTTGGGTTCTCCCAATGTGGCAGTAAGTATTGTGGACATCTCTAATTAGTGTTTTGCTAAATGCTTCTGATAGTATAATTTTTTTTCTCCTTTTATTCTTTTTGTAATAAATGTTATTCTCCAGTATAAACTTTGATTTTCCATTGTGTAGATTTAGATTTGTGTCTTGGTCCTTTTGTATATCTTCCAAGTTTATTAAATTTACAACTTTTAAAAAATCTTCAGTATTGTCATGAGGTTCTAAGACTGGATTTCTGCTTAAGCAGTCTGCTTCTTGATTTGACTGTCCCGGGTTATATTTTACCTTAAAATTGTATTGGGATAAATAATATGTCAAATCACCCAGTTCCTCATCAGTTCTAGACTTGATATTCAGATTTTCCAATGGTTTATGATCTGAATATACTATAAATTCTTTATTCATAAGCCAGTGTTGCCAATATTTTACAGCTTCCTTTATTGCCAAGCATTCTAAATATATTGCCTTCTTTTTCTTTTGAGAGTCTGACAATTTTTTTGAAAAGTAAGCTACAGGTTTATTTACTCCGTTTTCATCTTCCTGTTTTAACACAGCTCCCACTCCTTTAATACTAGCATCAGTGTAAATTTTTATTGGTTGTTCTGGGTCAAATATTTTTAGAATTGGTTTCGAGCATAGTAATTCCTTTATTTTATCTAATGATTTCTGACATTCTTCGGTCCATATAAATTTTACATCTTTCCGTAATAAATTGTGTAATGGTTCCAGGATAATTGCATTGTGTGGTACAAATTTATGATAAAAGTTTACTTTCCCAAGGAACTGGCGTATATTTTTCCTTGTTTCTGGAATGGGGAAATTCCTGACAGCTGTTAAATAATCTTTGAGTGGTCTAACTGAATTATTTTCTATTATGTGTCCCAAATACTTGGCATGATTGTTTGCAAAAGTGCATTTCGAGAATTTCAGTCTAAATCCTTCTGTTTGTATTGCTTCAAGTAGTTTTGATATATGTATTATGTGTTCCTCGAAACTTTTAGAAAAAACTAGGATATCGTCGATGAAATTCACTGCAAAATCTGAGAGTTTATATTTTCTTATTATGTTTCTCAATATTCTTTGAAAAATAGCCGGAGCTGTCTTTAAACCAAATGGGAGGCATGTCCATTGAAAATGGCCTTCTTGCGTGACGAATGCCGTCTTATATCGATCTTGAATCTTCAACGGAATGGACCAAAATGCTGAATTTATATCAAAAGTGGAATAATACTCACAGTTTACAGTCTTTACCATCAAGTCTTCAATCAAGGGGAATGGCTGTGATTGAGGGACAACAATTTTATTCAATTCCCGGAAATCTATACACAGTCTTGACCTTTTTCCATCTTCCTTTTTATACGCCAGGGTAACGGGAGCAGCAAAAGGGCTATATGATTCCTCAATTAAGTGGTTCTTCAATAGTTTTGAAATTTGATTTTCAATCTCTGTTCTATCATCAGCTGTGCATCTGTATGGGCGCTTGTAGCAATATTTATCTACTATCAAGTCTATGTGAGCTTCATAATCTCGTACCGTACCAACGTCATATTTGTCCCTAGCAAAAACTGGTTTGTATTTTTTTATTAATTTATCAACTTCAGTTTGTTTACATAAATCTAAGTGGTTTACTGAAATCTCAAATTCACTAAAGTTAATATGTTCATTGAAATTTACTTGACATCTGTTTATATGGCTCATTTCTTGTTTCCGTACCTCGGAGTATAGAGAAACATCTTCTTCATTTTTGTCACCTAGTACATCAGGAATTTCGACATTCATTAAATTCAAAATATTCGTTTCGGAGTATTTATTTTTGTTATCCTCTTCATTTTGGACTTTATTCTCTTTTTGTGAATTATTACATTGTATGATATTTAATTGTTCATTTTGGATTAATTTAAATTCTTTTATACAATCCAAACCAATGAGAAAATCATAGTGAAAATTTTCATTATCTATCACAAAAATATTCATTTTCCTTTCAATGTTATATATTTTTATTTTCAATGTTACCATACCTTTTGTTTTCTTTTCACCATTAATAGTTTTCAAGTTTGCCGTTTGTTTATTAATTGTGTCTTCTTCACTTTCATGTATTTTCAATAATTTTGCATTAATTAAGGACACATTTGAACCAGAATCATAAATTGCGGCAACATTTAAAGTGTCATTTAATAATACCTTTACTTTTATTAATGGTGATATTTCTAGTTTTTTGGATTCTCCTTATTTAGTTCAATTTCTAATTCAGAGTTATTCACACTTTTCACAACTGATTTTTGATTTTTTCCATTAAACCAGCAGGTTTCCTCAGGATGAAAACGTCTCCCTTTTTTCTCAGTGAAACAAATTTGGCATGGTTTCTTTTCTTCATTTTTCTTTGTTTTTATGTCAGAGTATGTGTAGTTTTTTTTTTCATATTTGTTCCTCCCAACAAGATGTTCTAATTTGCCTATCTCATTGTAAAGATCTTCGGTTTCTTGCAATGTCTCTCGGTCAATTTTATCACTCAGGTAATTAGGCAGGCCTGCGGCTATAAGGTCTATAAGAGTACCAGTATCAATCGTCTTCCTAACCTCTAATAACAATTTTTCTTTTTTCAAAGCATACTCAAGCAATGAACCCGTTTGATATTTAAATCCAAGAGCATATCTGCTCGGCGACCAACCCTTGTTCCCAAATGTTTCACAGAAGTTTTTTTCCCATTTAATCCACTCTGATTCTACTGTAAATTTCATTAACATACAACTGTACCAATTCACACTAGAATATTCTAAAAAATGTTTCAAAATTTCAATTTTTTTTCTGTCTTCTTCAATATGGAAACGTTCACATTCTTTGTTGAAGTCCTTAATCCATTGGTGAGCATTTGCATTTCTACCAGTGAATTTTTCAATTACAAAATCTTTTGAAATTTTCCCCAAATTTTGAGTTTCAGATTTTTTTTGCTTTTCTTCGAGTAATTTCTCTAACAGTTTCTCCAATGTTTCATTTGAGCCTCTAGTTAAAGATTTTTGATCATTTATGTTTTCCATAATCTCTTCAAGGTAAAAGTCGTTAAACTGTATATTTTGTTCTTCATCTAAATATGTCTTCGATATCTCATCAGTTAAAGTTATCCATATTTTCCTTGTCTGATGTCTTTTATTCAATGTTTTTCTTATCTTGGCATAGTTAGATGTATTTGTTATTAATTGGTGTAAACTTGAAGGTTGATATTCGGTCGGTATGCCAAAAGTTTGACCATCAGGTGTTCCTATTGAGGTTATGCAAATAATATTTGTTTTCCCATCTGATGCTGTTTTCACACAAAAATCAAATCTTAATTTCTCCATACTTCTTGAAATGATTGCAGAAAATGTTGTTTTATAATGGTAATATGCTTACGTGAAATAAAGAATGAATTGCGTTTTTTGAAATGACAAAAAACAACATTTGAAGCCTTTATTTCTAGTTTAGATTATAATATAGGTACTTCCTTTTATTTATAAGGAAACCAATTAATATTTCATGTATTTCCAAAAATAACATAACTCAATACTGACAGTCGGTGTCACTGAAATAAATCCATAAAGAGTATCACTACACTAGTGTAATGATACTCTTTACATTAATATGAAAAATTGTATGTCAAAAGGTACTAAAGAGACGCCAATTGATTTGCCAGCGGCGTCAAAATCAAAGTTCTGTTAGTTGAACGTTGATTTGATCAGCCTTTCAGAAACCGGGTGTAAGTCGTTTAAACTGGAACAAACAATATTTACACACTAATGTATAGCGACAGGAATAGACAGAACGTTTCTAGTTTCTTCCCAGACGATACAAGAGTCATTGTTTGAGTGGTAGGTCCGGCTCGTTACCACTGTCTCACAGAAAAAGTAAAGTAGCAGCTTGCTGCTGCGTTTCGTACGGTGAGTGAGATATACGGAGGTCCAAATCCCCTCCCCTTTTCAATCCCTTAATTATCCCTTTCCTTTAAGGTCGGCAGCGCGCCCATGACCCTTTTGGTATTGTGGGCGTACAAGCCGGTGGAGATCACTTATTATCAAATCGAATTGTTGAAGTATCAGGAACAGTTGTTCCAGTAGCGGGTGTACTCGCACTCACCTTGGACGTAGTACCTTCAGTCTTCAGTGGTACCCCGTGGTGGTAGCATATGAGCTGGTTGCCATCAAGGAATACTAGTTTCTTACATTTAGAATAGTCAATTTTCACGACGCAATACGTTGCGAACGGTTAACGAATTGAATTCAAGCGTCAAACTGCGTAGGTGACACCACGTTTATATTCAAGTAACCAACTGTGTAGGTGGCAGCACTTGTCACTATATTCACTGCGTTCGGTTTCGTTACGAATACATCCATATGAATATAGTTACTAGATAAAATTATATATTAAATAGGCTTTGTGCTAATCTAGTAATATTTTTTTACTATTTTCCAGGGGCTAGACATTAAATATAAGTTTCTGATGACAAACGCGCCCGACGGTGACTTTTGGCACACGCATTTTTCTGCTGACGAATTTTGTAAGTCAATTTAATATGGTGTAATATATATTTTTTATGTAAGAGCACGGCAAACGAGCAAGTGGGTCATCTGATGGTAGTGATCTTCACCGCACATGAATATCCACAATATCTGAAGAATCATGGGCGCGTTACCAACCTTAAAGCAAAGGGATCTACGAACCCTAACAAGACGGAGGCCCAAATACCCCTCCCCTTCCCAATCCCTTACTTATCCCTTTCCTTTAAGGTCGGCAACGCGCCCATGATTATTTTAGTATTGTGGACGTACATGGACAGTGGAGATCACTTACCATCAGGTGACCCACTTGCTCGTTTGCCGGTCTATACTATAAAAAAAAAGTAATTTTATCGAATGTTGACATTTTTACCCGAGATATTTGTCGTCGACATATATCACTCTCGCGTGCGAGATATTTCGTGTTGCGTATGCTAAGCCTGTTGGAGTTCATGTTCTGATTATAATAATAATATACTTACATACATACGCACTCACGCCAGTAATCCCTGAAGGGATAGGCGGAGTTGTAACCAGTACAACCACATTTCAGTTTTTTTTTTTTTTAATGAGAGAATGAGGCGAAAGAGGTATGCAAGAATCGTAGCAAGTCGAAATCCGTTGTCTCTGCCTACCCCTATGGGAAACAGGCGTGAGTCTATGTATGTATGTATGTTATTTTACCCTTTTTAACGTATTTTACCTTTAAAAACTCCCCCAATTTCCAATTTCCAATAAGTTTCATCCTACTATACTTTTTTTCACATTTTACTATTTTCAAAGGCTTCAGCCCTGTTCTATAAGTTTTTATTTTATTTTATTATTCAAACTTTATATACATAACATGTATAAGGGCGGACTTAAAGGCATTCTCTACCAGTCCACCTGTGGGTGATGCAGAGACGAGATAATGTGTGATAATGTATTTCGTGATAGAAAACCCCAATATCACTTTTATCCGACCCGAGCGTTACAGCATTTGTAACGCGTACGCATTACAAATCAAATTCAAATTCAAAATTCAAATAATTTATTCTGTAAATTGGATCATAAATATCACTTTTACATGTCAATCATTTTTTATGCTACATTATATTTAAGACGGCATTTCGGGGCTAGCCATGAGAAGAAATGCCGAAACAAACTCATGGGTTACGGCCTCTTTTAATGTCCAGACATTGTTTTACAGAATTATGCGAGTGTAATGTACAGAAAATCCTGGATTGGCCTTTTTAAGAAATGGCCAAGAGTATACCAGACATACTTGGCACTCGCACTCACAAAAAAAAATCAAAAAATTAAATAAATGTTATAAAAATTTAAAAAATCTACATGTCTGTATTGCCTTAAATACTAATATTGCGCCAATAGAGCAGTCAATATTAAACAATATATTATATAAAAGAAGAGACTTACAACTGCGCTACCCGCACAATATACTAATATATTTTTTTCAGATGTACTCCCTGTACTTCTAGCGTACACCTTTGCCTACGTCATCGTTATGGTGGCCGTTGTGATCTGCAGTGTGGAACTCAAGTCCAGACATCTCCTACACTCTACTTACAAGTTGTTTCTAGTCTCGATCGTGACTCAGCACTGTGGAGTCTTGTTACAGAGTCTTGCTTACATAAAATACGCCGCCAACGGTGTCGGGAGTCCGAGTGTTGTTATTATTGGTGAGTAATAGATAGGAAACATCGTGAGGAAACCTGCATACCTGTGGAGTTCTACATAAGAATTTCGGAAGTAGGTGAAGTCTGCCAACCCTCATTAGGCCAGCGTGGTGGACTAAGGTCTAACCCCTCTCATTCAGTAGAGGAAAAAAAGACAAAAGTGTCTACAGCATGGCTCTACCACTCAATAGGGTACTTGACTCGATTATTTTTATAATTATATACAAGGTGGTAGGTCCAACGTATGCCAGAGGCCGGCTGGGTTGGTACCACCGCTTTGTCTATTTCTGCCGTCAAGCAACAGTGTGTAAGCACTGTTGAGTTCCGGTTTGAAGTACATTGAAGCCAGTGAAATTACTGGGCATTATGAGAACTAACACCTTATGTCTCGGAGTGACGAGCGCAGTCCAGAGGGAGATTTTCCCACTACGCGCCCACCTTTGCTGATACCAAGATTGAAAGAATCAACTGTGTCCACATTTTTTACTCAATTTAATTCGGTTTTCGCAAAACAGTTTATTTTTCGTTATTCTTGTTGGTTCCATATCTTCTGAGTTAATACGCGCAGCGACGGCGAAAAAATCGCAACTTTTCGCCGCGCGACAATGGCAATAAATGATTCCCCGCGAAACGCGAATCCGCGCGCCGAGGTCATATTACAAAAATCATAAAAACAGTTTTATTAAAATAATAAAAAATAAATACACCCAACAGTCACACACATAGTCCTGACCCCACACTAGGTAAACCTGTATCGTGGGTATCAGGAACTACGAGGGACTTGCCAACCCACAACACCCAGACCAGAAACAAATATTTGTGGATTAGACAAACATTTGTCTCGGTGTGGGAATCGAACCCACGGGTTCTCGCTTCGCAGCCGGCTACACACCCGCTGCGCCACGGGGGCTGTCTTGTATTGAATGGATCTTTATTCTGTAAATGATATTTTACTTATAGATACATTCTCTTATATAGAATAATGTATACAATTAGACATAGTAGTAGTAGTCAAATACCCAATTTGTTTTACCATACATGTAATTCCAGGTCAATTCTCATGTGGGATGGCTGAGATGTCCTTTCTTCTGCTCCTTGTGTTGATGGCCAAGGGGTACACCATAACCAGAGGTCGGCTGAAGGTCGGCTTCACTGTGAAACTAACCGTATTTATGTGCTGCTATGTGGTCACTTACATCGTACTGTTTATATACCAGGCCAAGGTAAGTTAGTAACAGCTTTTAATCATAACACCTTATCAATTAATTAATTGATGGTCGCCGGCTGTAACAGGCCGCGGTTCCTTTTCCCGCACTGAGAAATGTTACTGAGAGAGTGTATTGCTATATATGTACTTATGTATTTATTTATTTATTTATTTAAAACTTTATTGTACACCAGAACATACACAGTATGATAAAAACAAAAAATACATAAATAGGTACAATTGGCGGTCTTATCGCTCAAGGCAATGTCTTACAGACAACCATGGGATGGAGAAAAGAGAAAAAGGTAGTCAAAGGCGTACAATCAATAGAAAAAACTTAAAAATACATTTGAAATAAATACAAATATATATATATAATAAATAGTGATAAAGTATGTACATACAATCATAAATATACACTATATACATATCAAATATAATATGTATTGTATATTCTTATTATATTTAGGTATGTACTGCCTCGGTGGCGCAGTTGTAATGTGTACGCGTTACGATTGAGGCTGATGCTGAGGTCTCGGGTTCGTAAGTGATATTGGGTTTTTCTATTACGAAATACTCAGTATCAGCCCGGAGTCTGGAATTTGTGCCCGGTATGGCGATAGGCTCGCCCCCTATCACATAAGGGACGGAGATACGCTCGGCGAAATGTGGGTGTACTGGTTACACCTCTGCCTACCCCTTCGGGGATTACAGGCGTTAGTGCCTATGTATGTATTTTTTTTATGTACACTCTTGACTGCTCTTTTTTCTATAGAAAAAAAAGAAAAATGTATTCATTATGGTATGTCACACAGCTTAGCTACAATACCTACTGTAAATTTCGAGATACAAAAAGAGAAAAATTTACTACACAATTCTTCCTATTATTATCTCCATCCAATAGTTGCCTGTTGCCTCTCTGGAACGATAAGGCCGTATTCATCTTTTACGGTTTATTGTTGTATGATATATATTTTGTATACAATAAATATAAATTAACAAGAAACCCTGTTGGGCGTTTTAACCGTGATATCAGAATCGATATTAAAACGTAATTAAATAGCTCTCATATGAAAATGAGACTGTAAAAATAATCATATTCATATTTTATACTTTAATTATTGTATTGTTTGTAAACCGCATTTCGATTGATTACCTCTGCAAGAGTGATGACTCAGAGCCAGAGCAAGATAGCAAGTGAAGGCGTCTACGTACATCAAACGCGTACGTGCCTGGCTTCGTCAATACGTCACATGAGTCAGCTGTTCATCACTTTTCAGAAGTTTTTTTTTTATATGTTCATTTTTCTAAGCTACCTGTGTAAGGATATCTCGCGTCTGTTTATAATTTTATAAATTTAACTATTTCTTGTAAAAGCTGTCTATCTTCACGACCTAGAAAGGGCCAACAGGGTTTTTACATACTGTGTAAAAAATGTATTTTTGTCTATTACAGGCATTCGACCCAGGCGAAGTGCTATATCTATACGAAAGTCCAGCTGGCTACGGTCTGATAGTATTAAGAGTATTGGCGTGGTGCCTCTTTGCGTATTCGACATATTTCACCGTCAGAAAATACCCTGGAAAGGTGGTCATTTTAACCAAATCTGTTCCCCCCATTTGGTTTGTGGCGTCACGACCACACTTACACATTCATATCATACTTAACCATTCCTATCATACTTACACATTCATATCATACTTACACATTCATATCATACTTACACATTCATATCATACTTACACATTCATATCATACTTACACATTCATATCATACTTACACATTCATATCATACTTACACATTCATATCATACTTACACATTCATATCATACTTAACCATTCCTATCATACTTACACAATATACTTACGTACAGTTATACCATTACCATATACCACATATCATACCCATTACCACCCAACACCATACCATAGTACAAGCAACAGTTAGAAAAGCAATTAGTAAATCATACACATGCTATATACTTGATTCCAGTCTTCAAGAGTTTTAATTACAAGTAGGAAATAGTCTTCCCTACAGGTTATTATTTTTCGGGTTTCATAACAACTACCAACGAAACTCGTATTACTAAGCCTACAAAAGTAAATTGTGTTTTTTTTATTTGCTTGAATGACGAGACGAGCAGGTCGTTCGTCTGATATTAAGCGTCACGCCTGCCCATAAACAGAAGCAACCTCACACTGAACTCTGTATTACAGAACACTGCATGGCACTAGACTGCGCTCGTCATCCTGAGACATAAGATGTTAAGTCTCATAATGACCTGTAATTTCACTGGCTTCAATGTCCTTCAAACCGAAACACAAAGTGCACACACGGCTGCTTGGCGGCAGCAATAGACAGAGTGGTGGTGCCAACCCAGACGGCCTCTCGCATACCTTGTTATTTGGTGGTTTTCTCGTTGGCGCAGTTGTAGTGCGTACGCGTTACGACTGAGCCTGACGCTGAGGTCTCGGGTTCGATCCCCGGGTCGGGTAAAAGTAATATTGGGTTTATCTATTACGAAATCGTAGTATCAGCCCGGAGTCTGGAATTGTGCCCGGTATGGCGATAGGCTCGCCCCCTATAAGATCATCAGACGGAGATACGCTCAGCGAAGTGTGGGTGTACTGGTTACACCTCTGCCTACCCCATCGGGGATTACAGGCGTGAATTCGTCTGAATGTATGTTTTTTTATTTTCAGAATATGTTTTACTGCCCTTTCTTCATTTGCGGAACTCTGTGGTTTTATGCGGGACCTCTGTTTATACTTACCGCAAATTCATATATAGGTATGTATTCTTGCCTCTTTGTTTTTTTATGGCATAGATCGGAAACGAGCAAGTGGGTCAACTGATGGTAAGTGATCTCCACCGCCCATGTACACCCATAAACCCAAAAGAATTATGAGTGAGTTGCCGACCTTAAGGGAAAGGGATACTCGTAATTAAGGAATTGGGAAGGGGAGGGGGATCTGAGCTTCCGGATATCTCACTTACGTTACCATACGTCGGTTTTCTGTAAGACAGTGGTAACGACCCGGACGAGCTGGCTCATTTATGCTGTAGACAAAAGTGTCTCCAGCGTGGCTCTACCATTAAAAAAATGTGTATTTAAAAATTACCTCAAGTAAACATAATACAAAAGCAAACCAGTAATCGACAGAGCATTAATGGCTCAGCTCATATAGCAAGTAAAAATACTACTTAAATCATAGTATTGTTTTTTTTTTTTTTTTTTTTATCCTGGCTCGGCAAAGTGACTACGCTACACCTGATGGTAAGTATAGCGCAATCCATGAATACTGTCGACCAACGATAGACACTGAATCTATCACAGATCGGCAGAATTATGCCGGCCTGCTTAGTTGCTTCTTCACACTCCGTTTAAAGGATCCCAAGTTATAGGAATGAGGAAACACGTGCGCCGGCAAGCTATTCCACAGCTTTGTGGTCCGACAGAAATACGAGATACGATAATACGATACTGCGAGCTTCGCATATCGTCGTTGATATTTAAATACGTTTCATGTCAGTTTTGGCGCAATTTACAAGAGAGGCGAATAACACTTATTTGTGACAGTATAGTGGCGCCCCTCTCTCAAGAGTTTGAGATAAATTACTTTAAAAAAAAATAGAATGATGCACTAAGAGCATGTGTGGCGCCTTTTTCTTATCAATATTTCTATATTTCAATTTTGATTGTGTTTTAATAAAAGGGTTTCTTTTGCGTATGATTTTCTGTTGCTTATAAAATAATGTATAAAATTCAATATAGGAAACTACCTATTATCTCTCGCGCGTGAGATGTGTCGTATTGCATATCCTAAACTAGCATGTTATCAAATAGAGATAATCAGATAAAACTGGTTTTTCTTGATAAAATCATCTCGTATTGCATATGCTTAGTTCCATGGACAATAAAGTAGTTTTTTTTTCAGATAAATGGGTGCGTGAAAGTGTAGTTACCGCGGTATTACTTTTCATTGCCTTCAGCGGACACACTATGTTTTTGGTGAGTCACGATCATAGACAAATAAAGTAAAAAAACCTATCTTTATACAGTATGTAACATAAACCCTGTTGGGCGTTTAAACTTAGATATCAGAATCGATATTCAAACGTAATGAAAATATTCGCATACGAAAACGAAAATTGTATTATAAAAATAATCATATTTAATTTGAAATTGATTACCTTTGCAAGAGGGATGACTTGGCGCCAGAGTGAGATAACAAGTTGCGGCGTCCACGTACATCAAAAACGCCGCGCTGCGTGCGCGCTTCCGGCTTCACGGATATTCAGATGTAAATAATATTTTTGATGTTCATTTTTCTAAGCTAACTGTGTAAATCTCACTTATTTATCATTGTTTTAATTTCACTTGTTTTACCAAACTGTCTATATGCCTATCTTCACGACCCAAAAAGGGCCAACAGGGTTTTTGTTACATACTGTATATTAGCCCCACTCATAGAGATTTGGCGATGTCGATGTTTATTGCGTCAATCGTCAGACACTACTGATAGTTGATTTAATTTGCTTTAAGTATATTTCTTACATCTGTTTTTGTTTATTTTTTATCCCAACAAAGAGACTACATTGGACCTTTTTTTATAGCATAGGCCAGCTAACGAGCCAGTGGGTTATGGTAAGTGATGTCCACCGCCCATGTACGCCCATAATACCAAAAGAATCATGGGCGCGTTACCGACCTTAAAGTAAAGGGATAATTAAGGGATTGGGGCCTCTGGATATCTCACTCGTATGAAACGCAGCAGCAAACTGCTACTTTACGCCAGTTTTCTGTGAGACAGTGGTAACAAACCGGACGAACCGGCCCATTCATGCTGTAGGCGTGGCTCTACCACTCAGACCTGACCTGAGGGGCTAGCACGGAAACTTGCGAAAAGTTAAAGAAAAATTCGAGCTGTTATCGACAACAATTTCTATGAGATTTTAGTACAGCGCCTCTATCGTACGTAAAAGAAACTAATATATATGGAATATAGACCAATGATATTTAAGGAATTATCTATCGAGCCCTCGATACCTTTACATTACGATTTCGATAGTTTTCCGTGGTAGCCCCTCAGATGTTAAATAGGTACAGCGCAGTCCAAATATAATGTTGGCTGTCTAGAGACATTGCATTTATCGACGGTTGGCAGAATTATGCCTAAAGGTTTATTTATTTACTAGCTTTTGCCCGCGGCTCCGCCCGCGTGAAGAGACTTTTCCGTAATAAAACGTAGCCTATAACCGTCTCCAGGGTCCCATCTATCACTACAGCAAAATTCATCAAAATCTGTTCAGTGATTTAGGCCTGAAAGCGTAACAAACAAGTACTTAGATTTAAAAAAAATCGTAACAAGTATCCTATGTTACTTCTTATACCTCCAAGAATAGGTATGTGTACAAAGATTCATTATGATGGTTAAGTAGTTTTTGCGTGAAAGCGTAACAAACAAACAAACTAACATTCACATTTATAATATTAGTATGATTTTAAAACACGCCTTAACGAATGAACGGTTTTGGATGAAATTAGGCATATAGGTAGACCATGAACGAGATTAGGACATGGCTACTGTTTATCCCGGAAAAGGTCGTTCAGGCGGGCGGAGCTGCGAGCAAAAGCTAGTTAGTCATCATTTCTTCCTATACAAGGTGGTAGGTCCCTCGTATGCGAGAGGCCGGCTGGGTTGGTACCACCGCTTTGTCTATTTCTGCCGCCAAGCAACAGTGTGTAAGCACTGTTGTATTCCGGTTTGAAGGACATTGAAGCCAGTGAAATTACTGGGCATTATGAGTATTAACACCTTATGTCTCGGGGTGACGAGCGCAGTCCAGTGTCACGCAATGCCTTGTTATTTGAGTTCTGTGTGGCGTTGCTTCTGTTTATGAGCAGGCGTGGCGTTTACCATCAGGCGAGCGACCTGCTCGTCTCGTCATTCAAACTAATAAAAAAATATATATTATTCAGATGCTGACGTTACCCGTATTCGCCAATAAGAACTTTCCATACCATGTGAGGACCACACAAATTGGCGTCATGGAGGTAAATTACATACATACATAGACTCACGCCTGTTTCCCATAGGGGTAGGCAGAGACAACGGATTTCCACTTGCTACGAACCTTGCATACCTCTTTGGCCTCATTCACTCTCATTAAATTTTCCATACATGCACGTCGGTTTAGAGTACTCCTGACCTGGCCTTTCTCGAGAATATCTTTTGATCTTTTAATCCCACAAAAAAAGGAGTGTTGAACAACATCTAGGGTCCAAACGAAAACCAGCGCCAAGCATTTAATGTTTGGCATATGCTGACTGGACAAAAAAGGAGTGATAGCTCAGTGGGGAGTGGTACGGACTGTCGAGACTAAAGTCGCAGGTTCGAAACCAGCCGAAGAACATGCACCCCTGACTTTTCTAAGTTATGTGTGTATTAATTGTTAATTATCGCTTGCTTTAACGGTGAAGGTAACATCGTCAGGAAACCTGTATCCCTGAGAAGTTCTTCATAAGAATTTTGAAGGTATGTGAAGTCTGCCAACCCGCATTAGACCAGCGTGGTGCACTAAAGCCTAACCCCTCTCATTCAGTAGAGGAGGCCCGTGCCCAGCAGTGGGACGTGTATAATACAAGGCTAGTATTATTATTATTATATGCTGATTTGGATCCTTTTGGTGCGATCGTGGTGGGACATACACCGTCCACAGTGGGTGGGTATCTAGGTACCCCCCTAGGTACCTACTACTTATAAATATATTTTTTCTGCATCAATTGTATACATGTACCACCTAACGCCTGCAAATAAATGCTTACTCTCTTTCTGTTTTACGCCTTTGTGTATGCGAAATAATTGAACAAATGAATTTATTTTTTCTGTGTAATTATTAGGTTTAGACCAAAGACTTCAATGTATACTACTAGACAAGCTGCGCGGTACATATAAGCTGTACTACTAAGTTGCGGTCAATTGACCGTAACTCAATATTACCATCTCGCTTACTCTCAACTAGAACCCATAGCGCTCTGTCTGGCAACTGTCAAACTCCCGCTTTATGTGACGCAATTTTACTTCTAAACAGCCCGTCTAGTAGTATACATTTAAAGTCTATGGTTTAGACCAGTTGTTTGTATTCATTTGACATTTCAGGTCACAGCCAGTAATACAATAGACAGCTTCGGTCACAATCCGTACCAGCCTGGCAACGGAGCGGCTCAAACTGTAATCATACCATTAACAAGGTGATTTTTATCCTTAGGTTATTCAAATTCAAATTATTTATCAAATTCCATAAAATGTTATACATCATTTAGATTCAGTCAAATTTTAACTCTACCGCCAGTTCGGAATGCTGTTTCGCTAGAGAAGTACAGACAAGAAACTCTAACGTTGCTCTTTTCAAAACTGATTTACAATATTGTTACTACATTAATACAATTTAATTAGAGTTAAAGCGGCTCAGTTTATGACAAGAGGAACATTATAACAAAATAATGAATATTGACCTTGAGTCCCATGACCACGATAAAGATTAAGATTAAGTTTCCAACACCCGATATGAAAGGATATTTTGGGGGTACAACGTTGCAATGAATGGCAGGATCGTTTTTAACACGCTTTTATTAGCTTCATATGTATGTATGTATGTAACGGAAACTTTGAACATAATTTTGACCCCCTTCAAAACGTCGGATTAACTCGAAATTAGGCATACTTATCAAGGACCGATGAAAAAACAAAAAAAATACTTAATTGAATTAAATTAAATTTAATTAATTAATTTCAATTTTATTGCAAATCATTGAAAATAAATAATAATTTAATTGTAAAAAAAGAGTGGGGTGCTTTTTAAGATATTATCAAAATGATAATCCTTCTACTCATGTGTGTCCATAAAATATTTCTAACAATTATTTATTTTTCAATTTTAATAGGATTTTCTATAACATCGTGTTCTTTAGGTTTTTTAAACTATTAATTTGTCTCTATTTTCTTCAGCTCCATGTTCTAAAAATTATAATAAAATGGCGCTTCCAACTTGGCTACACGCTTTCGACTCTTACACGATTACACTGGTTATAGCTTTAAAAATAACATTACCAAAGTTATAAAAAACCCACCAGTTCCATTCTCCTTCTAACCTGGCAACATTCTTTTTAGGCGTACAGAGGAATTAATAGGCAATATGTACAGCCAATATATGGCCTCAGCCCCACCAATGTCTTTAGAAAATGAAACACCAAAAATAAATGGAGTGCCGAAACGAGTTGAAACTAAAAAATATCTCATATCACAAGAAAGCACTGAAACTAATACATCAGACGACATTCGACCTTCTGTCTCTGATAATAAGGAAATATTCACGGTAGAAAATCAAATTTCGAAAATGGAAAACGGTCACGCAGTGTTGCCAGCGAATATAAATTCTACCAATACACTCGAGTATGGGGCTAAAACTGTAAATTCGAGGCCTGAAAATGGTACAGTTGACAGAGACAAGAAAATGTTACCATTTAATCAAAATTCTACTAAATCGGTAGATAGTGGTGACTTACCTGATCCAAGTGTAGATGATTCTAGAGGCGACCTGCCAAATATCATGAGGTCTAGACGGAATATTCTGGAACCTATAAAAAGAGAAGAACCCACTATACCTTCGTGGTCACTAGCTAAAGGTCCGTGCGTGGTTAGTATGCAGAGAAAAACAAATATAGACAAAACAGGTAAATTTCAGAATTCTATCTATTTTATCTTCTACTAAGGGGAGAGACCATAAACTATTTAGCTATAAATACGAAATATCACCATTTATTAATTCTAAATCATAAAAACTGTCAAAGCTAGGATCATGAAATTAAGTCAGATGACAGTTTGTGTGTGGGCTCGGTAAGGATTTTTGGAAATTTAAATTTAAAAAAACCGGTAAGACTTTTTCTATCATGAAATGCTTAGTATCAACCCGGAGTCTAGAATTGTGCCCGATATGGCGATAGGCTCGCCCCCTATCACATCATGGGACGGAGATACGCTCGGCGAAATGTGGGTGTACTGGTTACACCTCTGCCCACCCCTTCGGGCATTACAGGCGTGAGTGGGTATGTAAATTTTAAGTGGAAAAAGGGGTTGTTCCGTATAAAGACATTGACGCTGGCGGAGCCGCTAACAAAGGCTAATTTACTTTAAGGAGTTGGTGCTATTATTATTTTTTATGCATAATTTTTATAGTAAATGCTGGCAACCTAGCTAGTGGATGATATCTGCCGCATATGAAAACCCACAATACCATTTGTTCTATACATTAAAGCTAATTGTCATACACACTTTAATAATATTTCTAATCTAGTTGTTTGCAGAAAAAAATAAAATTACACTGAAATATCACAACTCCGTATATGTATCTCTCTATTCTATAAAAAGTAACTGGCGCCGCCGCCGCTGCCAAAAGCTTGTCACGCTATCTCCTCCGAAACCGCTGGGGGTATGGGGTCGAGACCGATACCAATCGATGCAGAATAATGTGGGGAAGAAAGTAAGATATGTATGAGACATATTTATTATTCGTCGGACTCTCAAGTTTTTTTTTTATTTTATGTTTTGTGGAAAACATTGGCAACGCCCCTAGTTTATGAAATAATTAATTTTTATATTTTCAGAAGTGCCAGAAACGAACGGAACGCTGAATGGTAAAAAAGCACCACCTGTAAGAAATGGGTTGCCAAGTTCCGGTGAAATTTCTACCATACACGAAGGTCACATACAAAGTTTTCAGAGTACGGTTAGCAAAGCAACTATAGACCTTTTTAATGCTAATAGTAATAAAGCATAAATTTATTTAATTTAACTTTTGATATGTGTTAAAATAAGAATACTTTAATTTTTTTGAATTATGAATACGGTCATACTACCTCGGTGGCGTGTTGTAATGCGTTACGATTGAGGCTGACGCTGAGGTCTCGGGTTCGATCCCGGGTCAGGTAAAAGTGATATTGGGTTTTTCTATTACGAAATGCTCAGTATCAGCCTGGAGTCTGGAATTGTGCCCGATATGGCGGTAGGCTCGCCCCTATCACATCATGGGACGGAAATAATCTCGATAAAATGTGGGTGTACTAGTTACACTTCTGCTTGCACTTCGGGAAGTAAAGGTGTGAGTGTGTATGTATCTACGTATATGACGGCAATAATCTGCCATTTTTCGACGGAATTTTCAAGACCAATTTATGTAAGGTTTGCGCCAGACTATGTCATAGACCGTCCTATCGCGCATATACCACGGCAGGTGACTAGCTGTTGCGCATGTACTATAATCTCATTAACATTATTCATTTATAGATTCCTGTGTGTAATTTTCTAGTCAGTACAAATAAATAATTCATAAGATGGCTAGTTTTTTTTCGTACTTTTCTTATCTTTTGATTTGGATTTTGATATAATCTGATTAACGATTAAAGTGTCATTCATATCTACACATATCATACGTAGCAGAACGTACCAGCACAGACATAAAATTTTACTCATGAGTAATTTATCTATTCAACGTGTTACAGAAGGGTGTGGTCATATTTTAGGGTCGTTACATACACTTGATAGTGAGTGTTTATGTACCGGAGCTTATTAAAATCTAGACAACTTAATTCACGCTCATTTTAATCATTCGTTTATTAAGATCGATTACCTCCATCGAAATAAGATAACTGGAACGAAAAGTCTCATATGAATCTGCCAAAAATACGGCTCCACTTACACATGCAAAGGTAATCACACGTAACACTCATACACGCAACAAAAAATAATGAACGTTCAAAATCAACTTTACTTCATAAAAGTTAATGTCTAAATATTAACTTTCTAAATCGAGATACGACGTTCTGCACAGCACAAAAAATTAGACGTATTAAGTGTCAACTAGAGATCATGAATCAATTTTTATGAATTTGACGAATGAACGAGCTGCACAGGCTTTTATAGCTCCACCCCCTTGCACAGTTTTGGTGCGGTAATTTTTTGCTTGAGTTACGTTTCTTGACATCTTATTTCGACGATCACATCAATATTAATTATTTGCATCATCTCTGCGCGCGTATTAATCGGCTTTATTCGTACCCGATGTTTATCATTTAGTGATGTTCAAAGTTGTTATTCATTCGGTAACAAAGAAAATGCTTTTTATGTCCTAGCAATGCTATCGGATTTGGTACTGCGGAGGCTGAAATAATTGTATCGTACCCTATACGTTGCTTAAATTTGACCACACCTTTCTGTAACACGTTGTATAATACTTATATCGTACACTATACGTTGCTTAAATTTGACCACACGTTTCTGTAACACGTTGTATAATACTTATATCGTACACTATACGTTGCTTAAATTTGACCACACCTTTCTGTAACACGTTGTATAATACTTATATTGTACACTATACGTTGTCTTAATTTGACCACACCTTTCTGTAACACGTATATTGAATTTATCTATAACGAAATGCTCAGTATCAAACCGGAGTCAGAATTGTGCCCAATATGGCGATAGGCTCGCCCTCTCGCCCTCGCACTAGTTGCACATCTGTCTACCCTTTCGAGGAGTTTGTGTTTATGAAGCAAATAAAACAAATAAATACACGACAGTCTTTATTCGCCGACACATTATACAGGGTGATGTGGAGATGGAACAATATTTGAGCAACATAATTTATAGCTTACCAAAGTACAAGGTTAGTTAGATAGGGTGTACGAAGCCGTCGCCAACAAAGTATCGCCGACGAGGATTTATACCATGTATATCTCAATTCATAAAAAATATATTTTTACTTTTATACAAAATCAAATATGACTGCCTCGGTGGCTCAGTTGTAATGTGTACGCGTTACGATTGAGGCCAACGCTGAGGTCTCGGGTTCGATCCCCAGGTCGGGTAAAGTGGTATTGGGTTTTTCTATTACGAAATGCTCAGTATTAGCCCGGAGTCTGGAATTTGTGCCCGGTATGGCGATAGGCTCGCCCCCTATCACATAAGGGACGGAGATACGCTCGGCGAAATGTGGGTGTACTGGCTACACCTCTGCCTACCCCTTCGGGGATTACAGGCGTGAGTGCGTATATATAAAATCAAATATCGTTTTTTTAATTTCAAAAACAACCTTGTCGCGCGATTTTAAGTTCACGTCTTGGCGGCAAAATACAAAGGAACCGCGCCGTCGCGTGGCCTCACATGAGTATAAAGCTGATCCTAGAGTTATGTGTGCGTATATTTTATAAAATCTTTAAACAGCTATATCTCTGAACCTATTGGACTTATTGAAAAGGTTGCAAGTTAAAAAAAAACAGCATTATGAGTATTTTTACCTTCAGACTTTGTACACTTTTCCCGACTAACCCTGTATAGTTTGGCTAGCACCGGCTTTCCTTTTGTAACGGATGAGATATCAACAGAGTTTGCGTCCCGCCAAAGCCACTTCACCACATCGACATTTATTTTTTACATGCCATGTAACATGTAACTGTCAGCCAGATTTGCATAGTCTCAGATAAATAAATACACCCGACAGTCACACACTTAGTCCTGACCTCACACTAGGATACGAGTCTCGTGTCGTTGGGAACTACGAGAGATTTTCGGTCTCACAAAATCCAGATCCGAAACAAATATTTGCGGAATCGGACCCTCTCACTTCACTACCGGCTACTCATCCACTGCACCACGGAGGCTGTCAATAACAAAATA
This sequence comes from Mimas tiliae, assembly GCA_905332985.1. Lineage (NCBI taxonomy): Eukaryota > Metazoa > Arthropoda > Insecta > Lepidoptera > Sphingidae > Mimas > Mimas tiliae. The sequence continues at coordinate 4,156,949 of HG995265.1, read as the reverse complement.
TTTACCCACACACCATTTTGCTTCCTTTACATTGGCAAAATCATCGGTGGAGCCATAATATAAAATTTGAATCATTTATCAAAGTGGTAGAGCTACGCTGTAGACATTTTTGTCTACAGCATGAATGGGCCAGCTCGTTACCACTTTCTGACAGAAAACCGGCGTAAAGTAGCAGCTTGCTGCTGCGTTTCGTACGGTGAGTGAGATATCCGGAGGCCCAAATCCCCTCCCCTTCCCAATCCCTTACGTATCCCTTTCCTTTTAAGGTCGGCAATGCACCCATGATTATTTTGGTATTATGGGCGTAAATGGGCGGCGGAGGTCACTTACCATCAGGTGGCCCAATTGCTCGTTTGCCGGCCTATGTTTTAAAAAAACAATTTTTGTATTTATCTATGTTATTTCGTTTGAGGCGTACAAATCATAGACGCAACTATGTCCGATGTTTATCCTCCATTGAACTTTAGTTTTTTTTAGTCTTCGCGGCCAACAGCTTGAGGTAATTAGATTTCTTTCCCATTTCACTTTCTCTAACACCCTGTATAACGCTAAATACACATATTGCATAATATTTAAGATAATATTGTACTAACTAATTCCTATACATTTACTCGTCCCACTTCTTGAACTCCAGACCGTCTGGCGGTTTCACTTCGACCTTGTCATTTGCAACTTGATTCCAATTTGTGCTTAAGACAGTGCCTCCGGACTCCACCTACAAAAATATAAATCCTGTACTGGGATTCTGTATTTGGCTTATAGTTTTTACGAACAGCCGCCTGGCTGACTCGTCTGGGACTGCCGCCAAGCAGCAGTCTCATAAGACCCAGTAATTTCACTGCCTTCGATGTCCTTTAACGCGGAACACAACAGTACTTTCACACTGCTGCTTGGCGGCAAAAATAGACAAAGTGGTGGCTAACTCAGACGCATGTATCGAGGGCACACAGGTAGATCAATGACCTGGATCAGGACATAGGCTACTTTTTACCACGGACAGAACCGCCAGGAAAAGCTATTTCATAATAGTACAAAGTACGACTTACAAAGCTCTTATTCATAGCTCTTCGCACTTCATCAGACCCCTCGCCGTATATTTTTTGGAAGAGAGCATTGAGTGCCGCGTCACCTTCAGGTTTTTCTTCCTCCTCCTAAAAAAAATATGTAAACAGGTAATTCAATTAGGCACGCGATGTTATGTGGTTAATGTGTTTGTATACAAGGTTAGTGAGGAAGGGTGTATTAAGCCGTGGCCAACTTAAAGTATCCGTTGATAAGGATTTCTACCATCTTTATCTCATCACATATATTTTTTGTTTTTATGCTGAACTCAAATATTTTTATTTATTGAAAACGTTGAAAGTACAGAAGTTGTTCAGAATAACGGGTACTACAATGTTCTTTCGGCTTAATAGACTTTTTCCGACTAATCTTGTAAAGACACCTCCCATACCTTCTCACTTTCAACTTACCATTTTCTTCAAATCTTTTTCTATTTTGTCCTAATCTTTTTTGAATATTTTCGGTGGCTGCTGTGGGCCGGACGCGTCGATCACCGCTGCATGAAAATAAATATAATATGTAGATTAATGCAAATACACAATTAAAATTCCAGCCCAATAATTTATAATTTATTTACTTATATGTATTGCAAGGGAAAAAATTAAAACAAAATAATAACGAATCATCATTACAGGATTCTTAATATGATAAACTAAATTTTACTTCATAAAATTTATTATTCTTTACATTATACATTAAATTACATACATTATAATAATTGTTATAGTACATTTCATATTTTTTTTTTTTTTTATAATACACAACTTGTAACATTACTTTCTCAATTTCGCTCAATGAACATGTAAATAAGTCAATATTTTCAGTTTATAATACCAGCTCTATATTATACATGCCTTATTACTGGACACGGGCAATATCTACGAATGAGAGGTGTAAGGTCTTAGTCCACCATATCCTTAATTAATTTAATTTTTAAATAATTTATTTAGTATCTAAGAGGAGGTCCTTGGTTAGGGCACTTATACACGTAAAAAAATCAACAACTACGCGCTGCACCGTAAAGAAGAAAAATATACACTAAATTAGTAAATAATATGCCATAATAATTTCAGCCAGCTCCTTATAATATCATAAGAGAGAGAGAGCTTTTATTTGTAGGACAGACATGACAGGTGACACAGTTTCTGTAATAGGGTTCTGTTCCTACCCTTTAGGCGTGAAACTCTAAAAACCTACCTTGCGGTATAGCCTTGACTTTTGTCTCCGCCCCTTCCCCTTCCAAATGGATCCACCTCAAGCCCTCCTTCTTCCGCAACTTCACTTCGATCTTCGACGGTGTGACGGCATGACTACACATTGAAGGTACCACCTCGTGAGCCAACTCTAGTTCAAGACTGTATTCAGAGTCTGAGCTGGTTATTGGACTGGACACTGATAACTGTGATAAAAATATAAGCTAATTAAATACGCCACAGTCTTTATTTTCCGACATTTTATACAAGATGTTATAGAGATGGATCAATATTTGAGCAACAAATTATACTGTGCGGCGCAGCGCGGCGATGTACCTAGCGAGTATTGGCGGCGCGGCATTAGTACGCTTTACATTGCCGGTTTACGTTTCAAAAATGGCAATTCTGTGTCTTTACACAGATTTGAAATTTTTGAATCGTCATTCCTTTGAATAGTGTTTTCTGTTTATGTAAAGGTAGTGTTTTACTACAGTTTCGGCTTCGGAAACGGTCCCCTTACAGTAAACGGATATACAATATGCAACAAAAACCCTGTTGGGCGTTTTAACTGTAATATCAGAAAGTATATTCAAGGGTAATGAAATAACTGTAACTAAATACGAAAATGAGACTATAAAAATAAACAAATTTATTTTTCATACTTTTATTCTTTTTAAACCGTATTTCGATTGATTATTTCTGCAAGAGCGATAACTCGGAGCCAGAGCGAGATAGCAAGTTGCGGCGTCTACAAGCATCAAACGCGTGCGCGCCCAGCTTCGACAATACGTCACATGAGTCAACTGTTATCACTTTTCAGATTAAAATAACATTTTTAAAATATGTGGATTTTTCTAAGCTACCTGTTTAACGATAATAATAAGCCAGATATCTAGCTTCTTTTTGTTTTTTTTTATGTAATAGGGGCTTTGCCCATGTTTTTCCACAAAACATAAAATAAATAAAAAAACTTAAAGTCCAACGAATATGAGACATATCTTACTTTCTTCCCCACATTATTCTGCATCGATTGGTATCGGTGTCGACCCCATACCCCCAGCGGTTTCGGAGGAGATAGCGTGACAAGCTTTTGGCAGCGGCAGCGGCGGCGGCGCCAGTTACTTTTTTTTAGAATAGAGAGACTATTTTTATTAAGCTGACTATTTCTATATGTCTATCTTCACGACCTAGACAGGGCCACCAATGTTTTTTTTACATACGGTATAACAGAAGATAATGATAACAATGTGTACTCACACTTCTGTCCCCATAATGCACTTTGACTTTATCGCTGGGAGCGTTCTTGAGTAGAATGGTGATCACCACCTGTGACTCTGTTTGGTACCAGTCATGCTTTATTTTGGGCTTCGCTGGCTGAAAAAAAATGTCATATGTTTCTGCTCATTTGTATACCAATACATACATGTATTAGCCATCATTCTGTACTGTATTTGACAGCCTCTGTGGTGCAGTCGGCAAGTAGCAGGCTGAGAAGCAAGGGCCAGGGGTTTGATTCCCATACCGAGACCGCAAGTCCATCGTAGTTCTGACTGTTAGGTGTATTTATTATTATTTATTTAGGTCAATAGTGAGTAGTGACAGGCCCACACAAGCATTGTCTTTATACAAATACATCATACTGTGTGCATAATTGAGCTATAAATAGAAGAAAAAAGAAAGTATGCTTTTTATAAGATTACTAGTTGTTGTTCGCGGCTCCGCCCGCGTGAATGTCTATTTCCAGGATTAAAGTAACCTAGTGGGTGCCCCTGGTGAGAAACGTGCTTGACAAAAATACTAAAATAACTATTAAAAAATAGGTGTTGATGGTAGAAGGGAATGCTGTATCAAAAACTAAAATAAAAGAAATTGTCAAAGAAATAAATAAAAAATTGGGTTGGACCACCCTTAACATTTAGGGGGATGAAAAATAGATAGTAGCCGATTCTCAGACCTACTGAATATGCATATAAAATTTCATAAAAATCGGTTGAGCCGTTTCGGAGGAGTATGCGAGCGAACATTGTAACACGAGAATTTTATATATTCGATTTTTAACATAAGTAATGTAATATATATAAGATAATAAAAATGTTTTATATTTGATCCTTTTTCCTCTCACTTGTAATCAATTACAATATTTCGGGTAACTTGATGAAAATTTATTTAAGCCTGCCTCAGTGGCACAGTTGCGGTACATGCGCTTTGCAACTGAGGCTGACGCTGAGGTCTCGGGTTCAATCCCCGCTCCAGGTAAGGTGATATTGGGTTTTTCTGTTATGAAGTGCTCGGTATCAGCCCGGAGTCTGGATTGGTGCCCGGTATGGCGATAGGCTCGCCCCTTATCACATCATGGGACGGAGATACGCTCGGCGAGATGTGGGTGAGTGCGTATGTATGTACTAATTTAAGCTTAATTTCGGAATTTCTTTGTCTCAGAAACAAAAATGCAATAGAAACCTACCGAGCAATCTACGTACGGATAGTTAGTCTAAATTTAAATTGGATGCAGTTAATTGTACTATAGCCATAGAAAATGTCTTTTTACCTCTGATTTCGCCACGTCCTTGGCCTCAGACATATTTCTTTAGAAACAATATTGTTTCTAGCCCAAGAAAATATTTATTTTTGTTTCAACAATTCCAAACAGCCGTCATCGGTCAGCGATTTTTCTAGACTAAAGATGCGCTCGGAAGTGCGTGCAATAAAATTATGTCAATGCATTACTATGCATTAAAAGTACTCTTTTAATTAATTATATTTTTTAAGACGAACTTTTAGGAATTATGGGAAACAACGTATTGTATAGTATATTGTGAAAATCGTATATTACACAAACTATAGTGATCTAAAATGACAAATTGTTTTTGTAATTACATTTTATATTAAGATATAGCTTGGTGATATGTTTGGAACGCAACATCAAAAAGACATTTGTTAAGGCTAAAGCATACAGGTTTATCTCCTCTGCTTTGAAAAATAAACACAAAATAATAATAAGGTAGCTGACTCAATTCTTTTTAATTATCTTAAATGGTAAAACAGAAAGGTTTTGTGTCGATTCAAGCAGATGCAACATAAGCTTGACTTTAGGCTCAGTTATTTTATTAAACAATCTGTTTTTTTTTATGATTTATTGATTCCTACGGGTTCAGCCTTAATTAACTGGTGTCAAAATAAAACTTCTCAGTTGTCACTTGACTTTTGACAATGACATTTTAGTAATAATACGGGAGAAATTCGAGAAGAAACCAGAGAAATAAAAAGATAATAATACCATTGTATTATTTTATTATAATGCAGGCAAGTTTTAATTGTAGATTTTTTTTATGATACTCAAAAATACATGAGAATTTCCAGAGTTTAAAGTGAGGTTATGTTCCATAGTGGCAAATGGCAATATTGTGATTTGGGAAAAACTTGTATCATATCTTATCGTATCTACTTTCTACCGGTGCTAAGAGCTAATAAACTGCTGTAGTAGCTGCAACAAATAGCGACAGTACAATCAAATAAAAACTATGATTTTTAGGTCAGATATTTTTCATAATTGATTATCCCTAGCATTAATGTCAGCATGGGTCATAACCCATGCTGTCATTAATGCATGCCCGGTACATATACCGGGCTATCTAGCAACCGAGTCGTCGGTCGAGCAATTAGAGAATGACGTGATTCCCACGGGTTTGGTTTCTGGAGAAGATGTTTGATGTCTACAGCATTAATGAAACATCAAAGGCTGGCTTGACCAGGTTACCGTTGTCTCAAAGAAAACATATATGAAGTAGCAGCTCGCTGTTAATTATGGTGGACATCTTTGGCGCTTGTGGAACGATCTTGAGATATCCTTAAGTTAAGCGATAGCTGCCCCTGCGAGATACTGTCTTGCAGTCCATATCCTTGTTTGGCTCAGAAGCCCCAGCTCACAGAAGGATACCTTTTACCTCAACAACAGCAAAGAGGCCGACCCGTGCAGGCGTCCATCTCGGCGGCGCACGTATGCGCCCGCAACCCCTGATGGCCCCAAATTTCAATAGAGAAGATGGTTGGAAGCTTGCACAATCCATGGATCCAATTAAATATTTAATTAAATCGGAACACAAAAGACCAACTGCCAGACCCCATGACACCGTGAGGTCTTTCTGCATAGATCGGACTAGTGTTAATTATTTAAAAATAAAAAAAAAATAAGTTATAAACTTAAAATGAAAGTAGGTGAGACAAACTACACCTTGAATCTCTCCCGTGAACACAAAGGCTGAAAAACTTACGAAATGATGGGATTAAAATAAAATTAAGCCACAATATAAACTAGTTTCATTTCAATGTCCCCAATTAGTTGCTTCTTACAACAGGCAGGATATACCGCACCAGAATTTATGTCTGAACCTGTATAAACTTTGTAATTTGCGAATGGCATTGAAAATTATGTTTTTATTCCAGTATTGGTCATATAATTTAATAAGAAGACTAACAAAGTTGGAATCAATACGGCATATAAGTAAGTCAGCAGATATGGCCAAACGTATAGCTGTGTGCCAAATGACGTCAGTGGGCGACAAGGCGGCCAACCTCGAAGTGGTGTCGAAATTAGTGAGTGACGCGGCTAAGGAGAATGTTCAGGTAGCTACATTCTAATAAAATAAATAAATACACCCAACAATCACACACATAGTCCAGACCCCACACTAGGTAAACCTGTATCATGGGTATTAGGAACTACGAGGGATTTGCGGTCCCATAACACCCAGACCGGAACTCCACTCTGTAGATAGTTTTGTCTACAGCATGAATGGGCCCGCTCGACGGGTTGCCACAGTCTCTCAAAAAACCTTTAAGGTTGGCAACACATCTTTTATTCTTCTGGTATTATGGATGTTCATGGATGGTAGGGATCACTTACCATTATGTGACCCACTTCTCTGTATGTCTCTGCTATAAAAAAATTGATCTCACTGCATTTTACAGATGGTATTCTTCCCAGAAAATCACATTAGGCGACCCACTTCTCTTTCTGTCTCTCCTGATCTCACTGCATTTTACAGATGGTATTCTTCCCAGAAAACCACTTTAAATAAACCACTTCTTTGTCTGTCTCTACTGATCTCACTGCACTTTACAGATGGTATTCTTCCCAGAAAATCACATTAGGCGACCCACTTCTCTTTCTGTCTCTCCTGATCTCACTGCACTTTACAGATGGTATTCTTCCCTGAAAATCACTTTAGGTGACCCACTTCTCTGTCTGTCTCTCCTGATCTTACTGCACTTTACAGATAGTATTCTTCCCCAGAAAATCACATTAGGTGACCCACTTCTCTGTCTGTCTCTCCTGATCTCACTGCACTTTACAGATGGTATTCTTCCCAGAAAATCACATTAGGTGACCCACTTCTTTGTCTGTCTCTCCTGATCTCACTGCACTTTACAGATGGTATTCTTCCCAGAAGCGTGTGATTACATATGTGATAATAAGAAAGATATTATAAAGTTTGCTGAGCCAATATTGGGAGGGAACACTATGGGTAAATACAGACAGTTGGCCGCTGAGCATAATGTCTGGTTGTCTATGGGAGGAGTTCATGAGAAGGTAAGTGAAATCATAAAAAATTTGCAAAAGCATTTTAGTAAAGAAATTAAGAAATGAAATAAAAGTAAAAGTTACCAAAGAAATGTTGCAATAAATTAGGTATTTTTAAGTTACTGTTAGTGGTTTTTTTATATACAGTATGTTATAAAAACCCTTTTGGCTCTTTTTGGGTCGTGAAGATAGACATATAAACAGCTTAATAAAAATAGTTAAATTAAAACAATAATAAACAGTAGCGAGATATTATCCTTACACAGATAACTTAAAAAATGAACATATAAAAAAATGTTATTTGCATCTGAATTTGTGTAGATTTACGAACCTCCCCAGCGCGCGGTACGTTTGATGCGTGGACACCGCAACATGCTATCTCGCTCTGGCTCCAGCTCCAAGTCATCGCTCTTGCAGAGGTAATCAATCGGAATACGGTTTACAAACAATAAATTAATTCAAGATGAAAATTAAATATCATTATTTTTATAGTCCAATTTTCGTATGCAAGTTTTTTTCATTGCGTTTGAATATCGATATCACAATTAAAATGCCCAACAGGGTTTTGTATATACTCGTCCCACTGCTGGGCACGGGCCTCCTCTACTGAATACCTCTCATTCACTACGCTGGCCTTAGTCCACCATGCTGACCTAATGCAGGTTGTCAGACTTCACATACCTTCGAAATTCTAATGAAGAACTTCTCAGGTATGAAGGTTTCCTCACGATGTTTCCTTCACCGTTATAGCAGGCGATAATCTACACAAACATTATAATGAGGAAAGATTTGTATTTTTGTATGTTAACGATAAACTATAAATGAATGACAAATGATAAACTTAAAAACTACTGGACGAATTTCAAAAATTCTTTTGCCGTTAGAAAGCTACATTATCACTGAGTAACATAAGTTATATTTATTACTAGAAAATATTTGAAATCCTTAGAAATCCCTCCTAAAACCAACCCAAGGTGTAAAATAATATAAAGGCGAAACTAACTCTATCTGTTTGTTACGTTTTCAGGCTAAAGGGCTGTACGGATTTTAATGAAATTTGGTAAGGAGATAGGTTATATCCTGGGGAAGGACATAGGTTACTTCCGTCCCGGAAAAAAGACAAACACGCAGGCGGAGCCGCAAGCAAAAGCTAGTTAACAATAAATACACACATAACTTAGAAAAATTAGAGGGGTATGCACTTGAGGCTGGTGTCGAACCTGCGAGCTTAGTTTTAACAGTCCGTACCGCTCCACGCTGAGCTATCGCTGCAGTTTGCTGTGTTACTTATTGTACCGGTAATTTTTTGCCAATAACGTTTTACAGGACGAATCAGACCCGTCCAAAATGTACAACACGCACGTAATAATAAACAACAAAGGTGATTTAGTACAGACATACAGAAAACTCCATCTTTTTGACGTGGAAATACCGGAGAAGGGATTGAGGTTGTTGGAGAGTGATTTCTCCCACGCTGGGGGTCATATGGTCGCGCCCGTGGACACGCCTGTCGGGTGGGTGGGTAGGTCATGTAAATTATTTTTATAGTGATGTCTTAACCCTCATTTTGATGGGGAAGGTGGTAGTTTGCGTATGCGAGAGGCCGGCTGGGTCGGTACCACCGCTTTGTCTATTTCTGCCGCCAAGCAACAGTGTGTAAGCACTGTTGTGTTCCGGTTTGAAGGACATTGAAGCGAGTGATTACTGGGTCATTATGAGACTTAACACCTTATGTCTCGGGGTGACCAGCGCAGTCCAGTGTCATGCAGTGCTTTGTTATTTAAAGTTCTGTGTGGCATGGCTTCTGTTTATGAGCAGGCGTTGCGCTAACCATCAGGCGAGCGACCTGCTCGTCTCGTCATTCAAGCTAATAATTAAAAAAAACTCGTACACTGTGGAGAATATCACAGAAATTGTCATTTATGAAGACGTGTCATGAGATTTGTATTCTTGATTGCATGTCGCGGTCTCACTTACTTTATTAAATTCTTTTTTTAAAACGAAGGTTAATGAGCAAGTGGGTCACCTAATGGTAAGTGATCTCCGCCGCCCATGTACGCCCACAATACCAAAAGAATCATGGCCGCGTTGCCGACCTTAAAGGAAAGGGATAATTAAGGAATTGGCATGGGGAGGGGGTTCGGGCTTCCGGATATCACACTCACCATACGAAACGCAGCACCAAGCTGTTACTTTACGTCGGTTTTTTGTGAGACAGTGGTAATGACCCGGACGAGTCGGCCCATACATGCTGTAGACAAAAGTGTCTACAGCGTGGCTCTACCACTCATAAAACACACGTATAATACTTATATCGTACACTATACGTTACTTAGATTTGACCACACCTTTCTGTAATACGTTGTAGAATACTTATATCGTACACTATACGTTGCTTAAATTTGACCACACCTTTCTGTAACACGTTGTATAATACTTATATCGTACACTATACGTTGTTTAAATTTGACCACACCTTTCTGTAACACGTTGTATAATACTTATATCGTACACTATACGTTGCTTAAATTTGACCACACCTTTCTGTAATACGTTGTATAATACTTATATCGTACACTATACGTTGCTTAAATTTGACCACACCTTTCTGTAACACGTTGTATATTTTCTGTAGGTATGTCAATATGTTACGACATGCGTTTCCCGGAGCTAAGTACCGCTTTAAGCATATTAAGAGCTGAAGTATTAACTTTCCCTTCGGCGTTCACTCACACCACGGGTGAAGCACATTGGCATGTATTACTCAGGTACGTTTATTTATACTATTAAGGGCTTTGCCCATGTTTTTCCACAAAACATGAAATAAAAAAAAACTTAAAGTCCGACGAATATGCGACATGTCTTACTTTCTTCCCCACATTATTCTGCATCGATTGGTATCGGTGTCGACCCCATACCCCCAGCGGTTTCGGAGGAGATAGCGCGACAAGCTTTTGGCAGCTGCGGCGGCAGTTACTTTTTTTTTTATATTAGATTGAATGACGAGACGAGCAGGTCGGTCGCCTGATGGTAAGCGCCACGCCTGCTCATAAACAGAAGCAACGCCACACAGAACTTTAAATAAAGCACTACATGATACTGGACTGCGCTCGTCACCCCGAGACATAAGGTGTTAAGTCTCATAATGCCCAGTAATTACACTGGCTTCAATGTCCTTCACACCGGAACACAACAGTGCTTACACAGTGTTGCTTGGCGGCAGAAATAGACAAAGCGGTGGTACCAACCCAGCCGGTCTCTCGCAAACAAGGGACCTACCTTGTTAAATTATACTTTTTTTAGAATAGAGAGATACCTTACACTTAAATTATTATATATTATAGTACATAGTTAAATAAAATATCCAAATCTTCCGGCGACGCCAGTTACTTTTTTTTAGAACAGAGAGACATCCGTGGTAGAATTTCGACCAGAATTCTAAAGACGCATTATGAGGCTATTTTTTTTGTCTCAGGGTGACGAGCGCAGTCCAGTTTCAAACTTTGTTATTCAAACTGCTGTGTGGTGTTGCTTCTGTTTATTGGCGGGCGTCCTGCACCTTTCGTTATTCGGACCATTAAAATAATAATAATAATACTATCCCTGTATTATACACGTCCCACTGCTGGGCACGGGCCTCCTCTACTGAATCAGAGGGGTTAGGTCTTAGTCCACCACGCTGGCCAAATGCGGGTTGGCAGACTTCACGTACCTTCGAAATTCTTATGGAGAACTTCTCAGGTATGCAGGTTTCCTGACGATAAAAAGAAACTATAAAAATCTGTCCACAGATCAAGAGCAATAGAGAATCAATGTTACGTGATAGCGGCAGCACAAGTTGGCCAACACAATGCGAAGCGACGCTCGTACGGACACGCGCTGTGTGTCGACCCGTGGGGCGAAGTACTAGCGGACTGTGGGGAATCCGCCCCGTGCTATAAAGTGGCCGAGATATCACAGAAGAAACTCGCTGATGTCAGGAGGAACATGCCCGTATTTCAGCATAGAAGGTTGGTATGAAGTACGTACATACTTACGCCTTTATCATCAAAGGGGTAGGCAGAGACTTTTTCGACTTGAAAACTCGTATAAAAACGTGTATAAGGAGCTACATTTATTTTCAGGCGGGATATTTACTCCCTCTATACACTTTCTGTCCGGAAAAATCTCCTACCCCAACATACAGAGGGTGATGTCCAGCCGGACGCCCCACCCTCCACTCCGGACAGCTGCCCGTCGAATGTTTTCGGACACGTCCGTATACTAGAGAGCTGTGTTTTCTATAAATCAAAATTGAGCTACGCTTTTGTGAATTTAAGGTAAGTTAAGAAAAATATCTGTAAATTTTAATGGCTGATCAGATTTAGTTTAAATATACAAATGGCCCATATCTATTAAGCCAGGTTTTAAATAGCTGTAGTTTTAGTAGTCGGCTGCGAAGCGAGAGGCCGTGGGTTCGATTCTCGCACCGAGACAAATGTTTGTATGATCCACAAATATTTGTTTCGGGTCTGGGTGTTGTGGGTTGGCAAGTCCCTCGTAGTTCCTGATACCCAAGACACAGGTTAACCTAGTGTGAGGTTAGGACTACTGACTGTTGGGTGCATTTATTATTATTATTATAAACTGTGGGTGCATTAGTGACACCTCTGCCTACCCCTTCAGGGATACTGACGTCAGTTTACGTATATTTTCAGATGCGTACTCCCCGGTCATGTGCTGGTGGCTCCGATAAGAATGGCTGAAAGGAATAAGGACCTGACCGATGTGGAGGCTGAAGATTTCTACAAAACTATAAGATTTGTGCAGAAGGTCAGCTCATAAAAAATAATTAAAACGTGCTGCCGTACTCGAAGTTGTCAATAAACTTAAATTGTCAATTTCTAAGACGCACTCACGCCTGTAATCCCCGAAGGGGTAGGCAGAGGTGTACCCAGTACACCCACATTTCGCCGAGCTTATCTCCGTCCCATGATGTGATAGGAGGCGAGCCTATCGCCATACCGGGCACAAATTCTAGACTCCGGGCTGATACAGAGATTTTCGTAATAGAAAAACCCACTTAAAATATCACTTTTACCCGACCCGGGGATCGAACCCGAGACCTCAGCGTCAGCCTCAGTCGTAACTGCGCCACCGAGGCAGTCTAAGAATTCGATTATTTCTCAGAGATGCTAATTAAGGTTATCTCGGTACTCAGTAACGGAGCATAAAGCATTTTCTTTACTAAGTAAAGGACAATGAAGCAATGAACTGGCTCTGAATGTGTAATTGTTTTTGTAGCATAGGCCGGCAGACGAGCAAGTGGGTCACCTGATGGTAAGTGATCTCCACCGCCCATGTACGCCCACAATACTAAAAGAATTATGGGCACGTTGCCGACCTTAAAGGAAAGGGATAATTAAGGAATTGGGAATGGGAGGGTGATTTGGGCCTCCGGATATCATGTTATTATGATATGTTGTACACTATACGTTGCTTAATCCTTACACCTTTCTGTAACAGGTTGTATATCTGATGAGCGTAAAAACACCATTCTATCGATAAAATCCAGTGGAAAGTTGTCACGTGACAGTTTGGTCCTTCGAGCAGGATATAGGGCGAAATAATCGTTGCAAATTGCTATAATTATGTTTTAGCTAATGGAAAGAGTTCACAACACGCAATCTTGTACGGTGACCATACAAGACGGCGCGGATGCTGGACAGACGGTAAAGGTAATTCTAATTTATATGTATGTTTTATATATAATTTACTTTTTTTTAAATATACTTTTTTATAGCACAGGCCGCCACGATAAAGTTTGTCACCTGATGGTAAGTGATCTTCATCGCCCATTAACACACATGCCCTGCTATAGATAATCTTCAACTTCCACCTGCCCTTATCCCACTCGCAGTGGGGTCGGTGTGATATGCTTTTAACACACGTTACAGAATTTGTCTTGTAGTATTTACGACCGGCCGCCTGCCTGACGTCAACCCCTTTGGCGAGAAAACACTCAGATCCGAAACAAGTATTTGTGGGCTGTGAAGCGAGAGGCCGTGGGTTCGATTCCCGCACTGAGACAAATGTTTGTGTGATCCACAAAAAAAAATTTCTGGTCTGGGTGTTGTGGGTTGGCAAGTTCCTCGTATTTCCTGATACTCACAATACAGGTTTACCTAGTGTGCGGTCAGGACTATGTGTGTCACTGTTGGGTGTATTTATTTATTTATATTATACTAGCTTTTACTCGCGGCTTCGCCCGCGTGAATAAACTTTTCCGAAATAAAACGTAGCCTATAACCATATCCAGGGTCCCATCTATCTCTACATTAAAATTCATCAATTTCGGTTCAGTGATTTAGGCGTGAAAGCGTAACAAACAAATAGATAAAGTTTTTTCATACAAAGTATCCTATGTTACTTCTTATACCTCCAAGAATATGGGTACAAAGTTTCATGATGATTAATTAATTAATGAATTAATTAATTAATTTAATTATTGTTTCAGCACCTTCATTGCCACATAATGCCGAGGAAAAAAGGAGACTTTATCGAAAACGATTTGATATACCTCGAATTAGCTAAGCACGACCAGTAAGTATGAACCTTGTACTACTAAGTGGTAGGTCTGTCGTATGTGAGTGTGTGTCTGGATATTTTATGGCATAGGCCGGCAAACGAGCAAGTGGGTCACCTGATGGTAAGTGATCTCCACCGCTCATGTACGCCCACAATACCAAAAGAGTCATGGGTGCGTTGCCGACCTTAAAGGAAACGGATAATCAAGAGATTTTGGCCCCTGGATATATTATTCATAGTACAAAACGCAGCAGCAAGCTGCTACTTTACCCCGGTTTTCTGTGAGACAGTGGTAATAACGCGATCGAGCCTGCCCATTCATGCTGTAGACCAAACTGTCTACAGCGTGGCTCTACCACTTGAAGTAATCACTGCTTTATCTTTTTCTGCTGACCAGCAGTAGTGTGTTAGCCTGTTGTATTCCGGTTTGGAAGCCAGTGAAATTACTGGGCATTATGAGACTTAACATTTTATGTCTGCGACAAGCGCAGTGCAGTGCCAAGCAGTGTCTAATCTAAAGTTTTGACTGGCTTTGCTACTCTTTGCAGGTAGGCGTAGGCACTTACCATCGGTCGAGCGATCAGGAGGCCAATTCTCGTAATTTTAAATGTTCAAAATATCATTCCGATCTAATCTCAGCGTCAAGAAAGTTGCAAATGGCATTCTCTTAAAACAATAATCAACGTCAAATGCACCTAGCATTAGCAGTAGCATTATACCGTTTTGGCTTCAGGCAACTTTTATTCTACATTCAATCACATTACGATCTATGTTCACAATTGACGTTAATTATTGGTTTAAGAGAATGCCATTTGCAACTTTCTTGACGCTGAGACTAGATCGGAATGATATTTTGAACATTTAAAATTACGAGAATTGGCCTCCAGAACATTTCATAATTGACGCGAATAAAAAAAATACCCGACTTACCTAACTGGTCTAACATCTTATGTACTCTAGCACTTAGACAAATGATAATCTAACTTGAATCTATTTTAGGTTCAAATGCGGCCATCCATCGAAACCTCCGCGAACTATAGAAGAAATGGAAGCAGAAGCGAACAGTTTGAAAGAAGAAGTACAGAAGATGGTAGAAGAAGATAGATTGTTAAGCAGATAATTAAAAAAAATATACAATGTTAGTAAATAATTTATGTACTTATGTAGTATTACTTATTGATGATCAAAAAAGTTTAAATGTACAAATCATGGATTTTATCATAGTGCATCGCGTACTAATATTTAGCGCACCGCGTCAACACGAAATAAACAAATAGGGTAGTTGACTAGATTTTTTTAATTATTTAAATCAATAAGTTACGTTACTCAAAATCTATTGCAGAAAGAATTTTATAAATCTGACCAAAAATAAATAAGTTAGCAACCATTCAAATCCTGTAGAAGGGGTAATTGTCAAATGACAGACGACGCAAACTTTGACGTCACTGAGTAAAATGTTCATTATGGTGCACGCGTGCAAGCGAGATAGTGAGATATCCCTACTACGCACCCAATTTTCCTCATACCAACATTTAAAGTCATAACTGCGGGCACATTTCTGAACCAATTTTGATTGTATTTTATTAAAAGGGTTTCTTTTGCGTATGATTTTCTGTTGCTTATAAAATAATGTATAAAATTCAATATAGGAAACTACCCTATTATGTCAAAAATAAATAAGTTAGAAGCCATTTGACTGTCTCCGTGGCGCAGCGGGCGAGTAGCCGGCTGCGAAGCGTGAGGCCGTGGGTTCGATACCCGCACCGAGACAAATGTTTGTGTGATCTACAAATATTTGTTTCGGGTCTGGGTGTTGTGGGTTGGCAAGTCCCTCGTAGTTCCTGATACCCACGATGCAAGATTACATAGTGTGGGGTCGGGACTATGTGTGTGACTTTGGGTGTATTTATTTAAATCTTCTGGTAGGGGTAGTTGTCAAATGACGGAATCGGTTGCACCACATATTTTGTGACGTCATAAAATAGGTCACACCATTACGGTGGTGCGTGCGAGCGAGATAGTGAGATTTATGTAATCTAGCTAGACTTTGTAATCTAGCTTTGTAATATAATCCTTGTAAAACTACATATTAAAATTCAAATCTTCACCTCAAATGCATGTTGTTTTATTGTTTTTTTATTAGGTTCAATGATGAAACGAGCAGGTCGCTCGCCTGATATTAAGCGCTACGCCTGCCCATAAACATAAACAAAACCACACAGAACTTTGAAGATAGCCTCCGTGGCGCAGCGGGCGAGTAGCCGGTTGCGAAGCGTGAGGCCGTGGGTTCGATTCCCGCACCTAGACAAATGTTTGTCTGATTCACAAATATTTGTTTCGGGTCTGGGTGTTGTGGGTTGGCAAGTCCTTTGTAGTTCCTGATACCCTCGATACAGGTTTACCTAGTGTGGGGTCAGGATTATGTGTGTGACTGTTGGGTGTATTTATTATTATTATTTATTAATTACAAAGCATCTGCATGGCACTGGACAAGGCTCGTCTGCTAAGTCTCATAATGCCCAGTAATTTCACTGGCTTCAATGCCCTTCAAACCGGAACATAAAAGTGCTTAGACACTGCTGCGTGGCGGCAGAAACAGATAAAGCTGTGGTGACAACCCAGACGACCTCTCGCATACCTGGGACCTAACACCTTGTACATATACTGGGTGTACGGGATACGATTCCGACAACTAATACAGATGCTAGTGCTGTTGATTATGGGCATGATACAGCTAAAAATCGTGAAATGGGTAACGCAAATAAAGTTGGCCATCACTTCTGCCAACTGCCCTTATCCTACTAACAGTGGGGTCGGCGCAACACATGTACCGAGAGATTTGACTTATAGTTTTTACGACCGGCCGCCTGCCTGACATCAACCCTTTGGGAGACAAAAGTTGGTAATCGCTTTTAAATTTAATCGAAACGGGGCTTAGTAAGTTATTGACTTACGCCTATATGCTTCTGGGGTGAAGAAATATTTATTTCGACGGCGAATTGGCAATATAAACGGTGAATGCTCTGAAGAATTGTTTGACCTTATCCCATCCTCACCTTTCCTTAACAGAACCACGCGTGCTGGCTTACGGAACCACAGCTTCGTGGTCTCTTCCATCTCGGCTAGAACTAAAAAGTTCGCAAAATCTTACTTCTGCCGGACCATCAAGTTGTGGAATAGTTTGCCGGCACACGTGTTCCCTTCTTCCTATAATATGGGGTCCTTTAAACGGAGTGTGAAGAAGCAATTAGGCAGGCCGGCATAATTTTGCCGACCTACGTTAGACACATCGTCTGTCGTTAGTCGACAGTATTCTTGGATTGCGATACACTTACCATCAGGTGTAGCGTAGTCACTTTGGCGAGCTAGGATAACCCAATTTTGCCCATTTTCGTTTTATTGCACAGATGTACTTAAAATTACATTTCGTGAGGAGACCGGGTCTTGATTTAATAAATAATCTTATTTTATTACTAGCTAAGTATACCATTTATTGCCAATTCGCTATTAATTTTCAGATTTATGTTATGACGAATATATTTTTATATAGTACGGAAGATTTGGATATTTTATTTAACTATGTACCTACTATAATATATAATAATATAAGTGTAAGGTATCTCTCTATTCTAAAAAAAGTAACTGCCGCCGCCGCTGCCAAAAGCTTGTCACGCTATCTCCTACGAAACCGCTGGGGGTATGGGGTCGAGACCGATACCAATCGATGCAGAATAATGTGGGGAAGAAAGTAACATATGTCTCAGATTCGTCGGACTTTAAGTTTTTTTTTATTTTATGTTTTGAGGAAATACATGGGCAACGCCCCTAGTAAATAAAAAAAAAGTTACGCGGCATTTTTATTTTTAAAGTGTATTGAACCATCTTTAATCGTTAGTCTGTTGAAGAATTTTCTTTGAACCTCTTTTTATAGAGCATCTGGCGAGCTGGCTGGCTAGCCTCCTTGGCGTAGTGGGCGAGTACCCGGCTGCGAAGTGTGCGACCGTGGGTTGGATTCCCGCACCGAGACAAATGTTTGTGTAACCCACAAATATTTGTTTCGGGCCTGGGTGTTGTGGGACCGCAAGTCCAGTGGCGGATTTTGTTTTTTTGCTGAACACAAAATTATAATATTCTATACTACTTAAATTGGAATAACTAAGGGTCTTATTCATAATAAAACGCTTATCGAAGGTATAAACCTTCATTAGTTAAAACGTATTTTAAGCCTATCAAACGTTCAATAAAATTCTTTATTCATAATCGTTTGATAAAGCTCCGATAACTAAAATAGGTTTATCATACACAAAGTTGCCAGTTTACAGAAAATGATTGATTGATTGAAAGATTTTAATATGGTTTGTCTCTGGAAAGACTGGAAACAAACAAAATAAAAAGAAAATTGACGGAGTTTTGGCGGGAAATCTGCGGTGCGGTGGCTCTCTTGATTTAATTATTTCCTAAACTAGTTTAAAGTTGTGTTTGTTGTATAAAAGTGGTGTGGTTTTGAGCAATAATCATTTACAATGATGAATAGCGTATAAAAACATTAAAAATAGGGAATTTTGGTGATTTTTGATCAAGGGTATTGATCGACCTTGTGCTTTCGATCCGCTTGAAGAAATCGTCTAAGAAGCATTGAACTGAAAGGAATTAACACCAAAACTCCAACAAGACCTTGAAATGGGCCACACCCCCGCTTCATCGTTCTTGGAATGTTAGAAAAAAATATAACTAATGACTTTGCAGCATGGTATCTGACCTTAGCCGGTTCCTTAAGGAACAAACAATCAAAAAAAAGAAAATTGACACCTCATCAATGTCGAATGTCAAGAAAGGTAAACAAACAGGAGTTATAAAATTCCACAAGACCTTGAAATTGACCACATCGCGCCGCTGCGCTGATATTTCGTCGTTCTTGGGAAGAGTTGAAAATATATAATATAGTACTTGTCATTGGCGAAATGTATAATAGGGCGAAGCCGTTATAAATAAAGAAAAAGTAATAAATAAAAAAAAAATGACAGTAGACATAAAAATAAACGTCAATTATGAAACAGGTGACCGATGTCGGCCATATTTTTCACTATCGCACGCTTAAAATAGGTTTATAAAAGGGTTATAGCTTCTATAAAATAGCGACACTTTATAGGAGAGTTAATGAGCGTTTTAGCGTTATTGAACGATTATGAAAAACAATTTTTAACAATCATCTAATAACGGCCTTATAAAGCTTCGATAACTTATTATGACCAAGACTATAAGTATAAAATGAAAATTATATTGTAGGTAGTACTAAGAACGTAGGATATTATCAAGATTAATTTGAGATTTGTCAGTGGCACCTAATACTTTTGGGGGAGCTTGAGCCCTTTAGATCCGTCCAGCCCCTCCCCCCCCCGCTGGATCCGCTAGTGCTAGTAGTCTGTATGGCCGCCTCCGTGGCGTAGTGGGTTATTTTTGTGACGAGCATATTTAATTTAAATTTAGTTTTACCCAAATTTTCTTTCTTACTTCTTAACTGACTTCAATAAAGGAGAAGGTTCTCCATTCGGCGAGTTTCTTTTGCTTTTTTATGTATGTAGTACATTGATTTCTCCGCCATTTATAATTGTGGACCGATTTTGTTGGAAAAAATGACAATCGATATATTTTAGCTGCGATGTGGTCCCATATAAATTTGGTTAAGATCTGATGACGGAGTATGGAGTAAAAAATGAAACTCCTCAACAGATCGCATGGTCATCGCGATTGTGTTATTGTATTGGAATTTCCATGGCATAGCAGTAACTATTAATACAAATTTAAACACAAAGTTTTACCACCTTAAAACCGGAATTCATAAAATAAGACCGAAAATTCAAATACTTATAACAATTTCTATAGGTCTTTTTGGAGACAGTGCCCGTGTAGCTGCCGGTCAAATGTAAAAAAATCATTTTGTTCTTTCAATCATAGTAATAATAATAAATACACCCAACAGACACACATAGTCCTGACCCCACACTAGGTAAAACTGTATCGTGGGTATCAGGACCTACGAGGGACTTGCCAACCCACAACACCCAGACCCGAAACAAATATTTGTGGATCACACAAACATTCTTCTCGGCGGGAATCGAACCCACGACCGAGCCGGCTACTCGCCCGCTGCACCACGGAGGCTGTCTCAAGTTAATCAAGTTAGTCGATCAAGTTTATCACTGATATCAGTATTCGTGTGTAATTCTATTTGTCATCGAGCTCAACGCTAAGGTAATCAGATTTGGATAGCGACCCTTTTACGGGGCATGCGCGGCAAATTCCATGCAGTTATGTTACATAGGTACATACATACGCCCTCACGCCTGTAATCCCTACAGCGTTAGGCAGAAGTGTAACCAGTACACCTACATTTCGCCGAGCTTATTTCCGTCCCATGATGTGATAGGGGGCGAGCCTATCCCCATATCAAACGTATTATAATTCCAAACTCCGGGTTGATACTAAGCATTTCATGATAGAAAAACCCAATATGACTTTACTCGACCCGGGGATCGAACCCGAGACTTCAGCACAGCGGTCGTACCGCGTACGCATTACAACTGCGCCACCGAGGCAGTTTCTTCCTCTTTTTTCGGGGCTAATAAAAAAAACCGACTAATCAAAACTAAGAAGCTAAAAAAACTAAATTCTGTGTCGGTGGTTTTATATTTTGTTGAAAAGATTTTACAATTGTTAGTGAAAAAAACATCGAAATCGGTGTATAAATGAAAAGTTTGAGTTCTCCGATTTCAACCATTCAATTTAGCATAGAATATTTCATCGTGAAATTTTTGTGCTACCTATAGGTACTTGCACTTTGGATACTTGCTCGAAGGAAAAAAAACCTTGCAAATTCGTCCATATTTGGCAAAGTTATGCGTGTTTATACATACAAGAAAATGCGTCGAATTAAGAACCTCCTCCGAACTTTTCGTTGGTTAAAAATACTTTTGTGCGTCGATATAAGCGGAAAATATACCCCCAGTAGGCCTAGTACAAGTTTTAATAGTTGTGTAAAACGATGAAAGTTTTCGTTTTTTCTCAATACGTCAAATATTAGTAGCTACTAGTGGGAACTATGATGAATTAAAATTAATTACATGGTTTATTTTATTTCATAATAATTGAATATGAAATTAGTTTTCAAGCGATTCTTTTCTTTATAACCGTATGAATTACTAGTTTGACACCTCGACGGCAGTAATTTTATACGAATTCGAAAATTGTGAACATATTTGTAACTCATACTAGGCCTACTGAACGTTAATTTCTAAAGTTCATCCCGGTACATGTCAAATCAATACAACAAACAAAACTATGTTCTTGTTACTGACACAGATCTGTATTCCTAGAAAATAAAAGCCACGGGCAATGTTTCGGCCAAATAACTGTCTACAACCAACATTTTAGGAGTTCCCAGGTCGCACAAGTGAAGTAAATTTTATAATTTTACGAGGTAAGCGGCCATCTTTGTAAGGCTGTTTGCAAAGTTCGTAAAATCTCGACGAGTGAGGCAAAGGAACCGTTAATATACAACCTTATTATTTCATGTTTACTTTTTAATTAAATTACATGCTTAATAATACTTGAGTGGATTTTTATTATGAATTTTCCTTTTTTTACGCAAGGACTGGCGTTTTACATCATAGGTTTGTAAAAAAAATGTGTTTAGTATTTAATTAAATGTTGCATAATAATTAGATCGGATTTAGACTGTAATATTAATATAAATACGCACTCACGCCTTTAATCCCAGAGGTCAGAGGTGTAACCAGTAGATACACCCACATTTCGCTGAGTGTATCTCAGTCCCATGATGTGATAGGGGGCGACACTTCTGGCTTGCCTTCACAGGCTGGTCAGGAGTCGCGAGAGCTGTATGAAGAGTGGATGGGAAAAGTAAGTTTTGAGTGGGCAACGGAAGCAAATGAATAAACCTTTATCACGAGAATTATACCCGTTCTGCACTAGAACATTGTTTCAATGAAGCGTAACACGATTTTCGCGTTCGATTCAACCTTAGCTACTATATACTGAAATTGTCACGCCAACGTATGACATAGGTTTTATCACTATTGGAGGATTGGTAGAGTCTATGTAAACGTGTCCATATTGTACAAATATATTTATTTAAAGTAGCAAACCACAATTTTCGTAGTCTAATTGTACCTAGCTCCTTTATAATGAAATAAAGACCACGTCAAATCTTTCGTAATATGACAGATCTAAGACTCGGTGCAAAATCTCCTTTGCACCTAGTATAATATGTTTAAAAAATCTAACATCAAACAAAATGTAATGTTTTTTATCATCTGTATCACGGTGAATGCTCTGAAGAATTATTTGACCTTATTCCATCCTCTCCTTTTCTTAACAGAACCACGCGTGCTGGCTAGCGGGACCATAGCTTCGTGGTCTCCTCCATCTCGGCTCGAATCAAGAGGTTCGCAAAATCATACTTCTGTTGGACCATAAAGTTGTGGAATAGTTTGCCGGCACACGTGTTTCCTCCTTTATACAACATGAGATCCTTTAAATTGAGTGTGAAGAAGCAATTAGGCAGGCCGGCATAATTCTACCGACCTACGATAGATACAGTGTCTGTCGTTGGTCGATACTATTCTTGGATCGCGGTACACTTACTATGTGTAGCGTAGTCACTTTACCGAACCACGAAATAAAAAAATTGTGTGATAGAGTTTTATCATTATTTTATTATCAAATGACTGCCCGTGGACTGCGTGTCTAGTTGGTAGACAATTATGTTCATAACTTCGTAACAACACGGTAAAAGTAGGTCACAGGGTTACTGTCGAACCTTTGTAAAATTCATGTCGAAACTTCAATAGTTTTTGGCATTTGTAGACATACAGAATACGTAAAATGTTGCCTTTTCTTAGACAGAGGACGAATTCTGGGCAAAGACTTGTAATGTACTTATACTAGTCTTTGATGTTAGGAATAAAAAATCGACATAGAGCAAAGACTTCAATGTATACTACTGGACAAGCTGCGCGGTACATAGAAATTGTACCACTAAGTTGAGGTCAATTGACCGTAACTCAATATTACCATCTCGATTACTCTCAACTAGAACCCCTCTCGCGCTCTCTGTCTGTGAGCTGTCAAACTCCCGCGTTATGTGACACAATTTTACTTCTTAACAGCCCGTCTAGTAGTGTACATTAAAGTGTTTGACATAGAGGTATAAAAATGCCGGGATAGAGAGTAGCCTATGTCCTAATCCCGGTCATGGTCTACCTGTGTGCCAAATTTTATTCAAAACCGTTCAGCCGTTGCAGCGTGATTGACTAACAAACACCCAAATTCACAAACTTACAAACATCCAAATTTTTACATTTATAATAGTAGTAGGAAGTAGGATGAATCATCATGGTCAGCCTCCGTGGCGCAGTGGGCGAGTAACCGACTGCGAAACGAGAGGTCGTGGGTTCGACTCCCGCACCGAAACAAATGTTTGTGTGATCCACAATTGTTTGTTTCAGGTCTGGGTGTTGTGGGACCAAATCCCTTGTAGTTCCTGATACCCACGATACAGGTTAACCTAATGTGGGATCAGGACAATGTGTGTAACTTTTGGGTGTATTTAGGTATTTATTATTTATATTTATTGTCAAGATTTTTTTGAGTGGTAGAGCCACGCTGTAGACAGTTTTGTCTACAGCACGAATGGGCCGGCTCGTCCGAGTCGTTACCACTGACTCACAGAAAACTTCCCTAAATTAGCAGCTTGCTGCTGTGTTGCGTATTGTGAGTGAGATATTCGGAGGCAGTAGGCAAAAATGATTTTGTGTAAAGTAATTTCTTATTAACTTGAATGACGAGACGAGCAATTCGCTCGCTTGATAATCAGCGTCGCGCCTGTCCATAAACAGCAGCAACACCACACATAACTTTGAATTACAAAGCACTGCTTGGTATTGGACTACGCTCGTCACCCCGAGACATAAGATGTTAAGTCTCCTAATGCCCAGTAATTTCACTGGTTTCAATGACCTTCAAACCGGAACACAACAGTGCTTACAAATTTGCTTGGCGGCAGAAATAGACAAAGCGATGATACCAACCCAGACGGCCTCTCGCCTACTAAGGATCTATCAGCTATTTCCTTCACCGTTAAAGCAAACGATAATTAACAAAGTGAACACGCAACTTAGAAAAATCGTCGGTGCATACTCTTGGTTGGTTTTGATGGTTTAGATAATGACTTTAGAACTTGTAACACTACCCCAATCCCCGCGGAGCTGTCGCTATTTATTACAATCCTATTTTATATAACGTAAATATTTTACACTAAAATTCCCCTCATTTTTGAAATTATTTGCTCAATTAGAAAATATCAATTCAATTTTCCCATAGAACCTTCACCATACATCCTGTATCCTGTATCATTCAGTATTCAGTGAGCCTTCGGTCGTTGTAGCGCGCGGTCGTGTCGGTTTGTGAGTGCAGTGTGAAGTGCAGTGCGATTGTGTCACAGAACACTATTATTCTCGAGTGTGTGGTGCTCTTTGGAAGTTTATAATAAGGTAAGGTAATTTTTCTTATTAAACAGTGTGGCTGTTTGGTTAAAAAGTTTTGGCGTGAAAAGTTTCTTTGTTAGGTTATTTGGAGTTTTTATATTGTTAAAGGATATATTTTGCTGAAGATTTCTTGTCATTTATTTTAATAAGTGATTTGTTATATATTTGATTTAATTAATACTGAAATTGGAGTGGGGTAAAGATTTTTATAATACCCTCTACAATAAAATACTTTATACGCAGTCAAATATTTATATACCGTACGTAACTTAAAAAATATATTGTATTTTATGTGATAAATATATTTTTACAGGTATTTTATATTGATAATCTCTTAAAATAATAATATCTCTTAGTATGATTTCCTAATACGACAGAACTTATTATTAAAGTTTAAGTTACACTTACAGTACTTTTTTCATAAAAAAGGTATGCCATTACAAATGAATGAATAAATTAGGGTAGAGTAAAAAAATACTGAATCTGAGTTTTAATATGAACTAAGAACTATGTGTTTTCATTTATTGAAGGATAAGTATAAAATATATGAAGTAGTTACGTAAGAAATAAAATAAAAAAACCTCACAAAGCCCGTAAATTTATATTTCGGTTATTTTTCAAAGGTGTTAGTGATTTAAATTGAATTAATCTATTACAAAATTACAGTAGGTACCTATAATAATTTATCGATGTTTAACATACAAGCTTTATAAAGAAATTATCAATTACTTAACAATATTATGAAGATTTTTGATTTGATTTGATTGTGGGCTCCTTTTCTCCACACTTAGCCCGTTGAGTGTCGGGCCATTGTGCGTGAGACGTATTATGAAGATTATCATACTTTATTTTTAATATGCAGTACCTACTATAAAATTTAGTCCTTTATAAGCTCGACGTAACGTGGGTGCACTAGTTACATTTCTGCCTAGCACTTCGGCGTTAAAAGCGTGAGCTTATGTATCATCATTACATTGTTAAAAAACAGAGTCGCTATCTGAGCGTGTCTGTCTGCTTATTTCTGCTGAACTATCCAACGGATATAGATGTCATTTTCACTATAATTTACATACGCACTCAAGCCTGTAATCCCCGAAGGGATAGGCAGAGGTGTAACCGGTACACCCACATTTCGCCGAGCGTATCTCCATCCCACGATGTGATAGGGGGCGAGCCTATCGCCATACCGGGCACAAATTCCAGACTCCGGGCTGATACTGAGCATTTCGTAATAGAAAAACCCAATACTACTTTACCCGACCCGGGGATTAAACCCAAGACCTCAGCGTTAGCCTCAATCGTAACGCGTACGCATTACAACCGCGCCACCAAGGCAGGAAGAGGTAAATTTTACTATAATTTAGAGAATTTATTCCGTTAGGTTTATATGTGTATCACGCTATGACCCATGGCAGCAGGGCAGGAAAAAGCCTGCGGTGAAACTGCGAGGAACATCTTGTAAAATTATGAGAAACAATGCTTGAAGCTTTTCTTTTTAATAAATAAGTAAATTAAATTATTATTGCTTCATCTCTTTGTAACATCCACACACTGTATCAGAAGCATAGTATAATCATATCAAAGTATAATTTACAGCCTCCGTGGCGCAGTGGGCGAGTAGCCGGTTGCGAAGCGAGAGGCCGTGGGTTCGATTCCCGCACTTTGACAAATGTTTGTGTGTTCCACAAATATTTGTCTCGGGTCAGGGTGTTGTGGGTTGGCAAGTCCCTCATAGTTTCTGATACCCACAATACAGGTTAACCTAGTGTGGGGTCAGGACTATGTGTGTGACTGTTGGGTGTATTATTTATTTATTTTATCACCATGTATTTTTTATAGAAAAATGTCGGTCGTAAAAATAACTTAATCATGTGACGTCATTTACCTTGTATGGCAGCTCTGTGAGAATAACATAATTTTTCTAGCAGATAATTGTCAATGTACTTTTTGATAAAACAAATTAATAGGTCCTAGGTTCTATTCCCAAATAGGTCCTCGTGATATTTTATGCATAAGTTTTTCACGCACAAATCACACCAATGGATGTCAAATTATAGGTAGGAAGGTTTCAAAGATTCCAGGCTCTTTTATAAATAGGGGCAAAAACTTGTATGACTCTTATTTCAATAGATGTTAAATTACGAGGAAAATTATAGATAAATTTCCAAAAACCATGTTGTTTGCTCGTAATTGAGTTATTGAAGAATTTTCCCTGGTACTCAGTAATCCGATCATGAAAGTGTAGTGCAAATGTCGTCAGTGTAACTAGGACACCAACATCTTAGGCCCGAAGCCAACCTAACCTGCACGTGGTACACTCTGCTGATTAAACGGACGAGACAATGGCAGAACTTGGTTCCCGTTCCGGGTTTTGGGGGTTAGATAGCGGGTCGCCCCATGTAATACTAAATACCGTCACAACTATAGTACGAGCAGGCGGATCCTAGTATTAAGCCGGGATAATGCCAGGTAGAAAGAAGACTCCGTAATCAGATCTAAAGCATATTTATGTGAAACTACCATCACAGTAGACTCGATCGAATAATTAAAATGAAAATTAACCTGACTGCATCGGTGGCGCAGTTGTAATGCGTATGCGTCGGGTTCGATCCCCGGGTCGGGTCAAAGTGATATTGGGTTTTTCTATTACGAAATGCTCAGTATCAGCCTGGAGTCTGGAATTGTGCCCGGCATGGCGATAGATACACTCGGCGAAATGTGGGTGTACTGGTTACACCTTTGCCTACCCCTTCGGGGATTTAACCATATTATCAATTTTAAATCTTCATAGTTCCCACTAGTGGCTACTGCTACTCGATATATGGAGCGAAAGCAGAAACTTTAATACTTTAATAAAACCATCAACACTTTTACTAGGCTTACAGGTTCTTTCGCCATTCAGGCTTATAAGAAACATAACTCTATTACGCGTTACTTACTAATATTTAAGATTAATAATTATATCAATAAAACGTAGTAATTTATCGGCTGTGGAGTGCGCCCCGTCGGTTTTCAATTGCCGCTCGAATACAGCTTTTGTGTTGAATGTTTACCACATTTCATATAAAACCAGTATTTATAAACGGGCTATATACAAATATCCAGCAAAGGCTTTTTATATTATTATATTTATATCATCTAAATAAGGTGATTAGAGCGATAACTCTCATATGAATCTGCCAAAAATACGGCTCCACTTACTTACATATGTAAAGGTAAAATCACACGTAACACTCATACACGTTACAAAAATTAATGAACGTCCAAAATTAACTTTATAAAAAAAAAACTCCACCTTAACTCTGTGCAAGGGGGCAGGGCTATAAGTCTGTGCAGCTCGTTCATTCATCAATTCATATAAATAGATTCATGATCTCTAGTTGACACTTAATACGTCTAATTTTCTGTGCGGTGCAGAACGTCGTATCTCGATATAGAAATTTAATATTTAGACATTAACTTTTATGAAATAAAGTTGATTTTGAACGTTCATTAATTTTTGTTGCGTGTATGAGTGTTACCTTTGCATGTGTAAGTAAGTGGAGCCGTATTTTTGGCAGATTCATATATTTATCGTTCAAGTTATCTTATTTTGATGTTGGACATCTACCTTTTGTAAGTAGTTAAGCTAATCAGTGTTATTTATTTAAATCAGTGTTTTCAAATCCAATTTTCTCATAACAAATATCCAAATTATTTAGATCCAGTCATCAATCTTCCTTAAAATCAGGCATCTGGACCCAGGGTCGAGTACGTAATACAATTTTAATGACCGTATTTAAAAAACACGCGGCCTTTCAGTGCTCTCTGGATTTTGATTGTTTGGGTTGTGTATGTTTTATAATGCCTACGTTAATAATAATTACGTTTCGGTAATGCCATGTGCATTATCATGTCAATATCAACCCATAAAAAAGAAGAAAAAATAAAATAAATAATAATACATAACAATTCTGGACTATTCCATATTTAATAATAATATTGTAAAATTTATAGTTGCCCAGTGTATTTTGATGATGCTATGTATGTTATGTATACATTAGTTGATATGATTTCTATACATAAGTTTCTTTATTCTGTACTGACTTGTCAGAAGCGCTATTTTAATTGCCTACATGATGAATAAACGATTTCATTTCATTTCATATCTCTTATATTTTAATCGCCTCTTAGTCTAGTAGCAGCGAATGAATCTCATGAAGTCCTAGGTTTTAATTCTAGGTAGGGATGTTGAAATTATGGTTTGATCTTAGACTTCAGCGCGCGTTTGACTTTTCGAACCTGTATTTTTACAAACTCACTGACGCCTATAATCCTAGAAGGGGTAGACAGAGGTGTAACACCCATATTTCGCCTAGCTTCCGTCACATGATGCGATATGGGGCGAGCCTATTGCCACACGGGTACAATTTCAGACTCCTGACTCAGAGATTTTCGTTATAGAAAAACCCAATATCACTTTTACCCGACTCAGGATGAACCCGAGACCTCTCCGTTTCATAGCTAGTACCTACTATTAAATTTTTGTCAACCAACAATAAGTTAACAATAATTCGCAAACACGAACATCGTAAACCGTTTTTATTATGCTATTTTATTCATATTTTACGATCAGAAAGTATTTATGGGTAATAGTGAAATACCGAGATTGTAGATTTGTAAATGATAAACTACTGAATACTGTCTTGGTGGCGCAATTGTAATGTGTACGCGTTACGATTACTGTAGTCTCGGGTTCGATCCCCGGTTCGGATAAAAGTGATACTGGTATCAGCCCTGAGTCTGGAATTGTGCCCGGTATGGCGATAGGCTCGCCTCCTATGACATCATAGGATGGAAATAAGCTTGGCGAAATATGGGTTTACTAGTTAAACCTCTGCGTACTCCTTCGGGGATTACAGGCGTGAGGGAGTGAGTGTGTGCGACTGGAATGTCTGGATTGAAGTTAAACATTTATCTCAATGCGCGAATCGAACCCACGGCCTCACGCTTCGCAGACGGTAACTCGCCCGCTGCGTCACGGAGGCTGTTAAATTTACCCATCTACCAGAGCCAAGATTTATATCCTAAAGGTGCCCTTGAGCCATTTACTTGGCGCCCGAAATTCTAGTTCGCTAGTGCAGTGATATCGCAAATGTCTAGTAAATACAATGTACTGCCAAATCGTAGGTTGGATTGCACCAGCCATTAGTTATAGTTAAAGTTAAGTTTAATGAGCAATATTTACAGATTTTGATAGTATTAAAAACGAATACCTACTATATACTACTATACCTATATATTAACTACCCTTTAAAATTACGTGAACCATTTTAACAGACTTTAAAATAGAGGAGGTTCGCAATTAGAGGCGTATATTTATTATTTTGCTTTTTTTATGTATTTACATCGATTTCTCCGTCAATTGTGGATCGATTTTGTTGGGAAAAATTTCATTCGATAGAGTTTAGCTGCGATGTTGTCCCATATAAATTTGTTTAAGATCTGATGACCGACTACGGAGTAAAAAATGAAACTGTAATTGTATTACTGTAGGAATTTACATGCTATTGCTGTAACTACCACTAAAAATTTCAAAATAAAACAAGATTTAACAAAACTTAGAAACCGACATAAAAATACTTAAAACTCAAAAATAACAAATTCTATAGGTCTCTTTGGAGTCGGTGCAATCCACATTATGACCTTGGTCACGAGGAGGTGACGACACTGTGTATCAACTATCGAGGTCAGAAATATTTTTAGGGTGCTAACGAAAACCTATTAGTAAACCTATGCTGTCTATCTGTCCGTCTATCTTATATTTAAGGAGCTCTATCTACTGAGCTGTTGTACAGAGCCGTTACAGAATATGAGTTAGGGCATATATATGCATGGTATTTACATATATAACTTATTTACTGCCTCGGTGGCGCAGTTGTAATGCGTACGCGTTACGATTGAGATTAACGCTGAGGTCTCGGGTTCGATCGCCGGGTCGGGTAAAGTGGTATTGGGTTTTTCTATTACGAAATGCTCAATATCAGCCCGGAGTCTGGAACTTGTGCCCGGAATGGCGATAGGCTCGCCCCCTATCACATCGTGGGACGGAGGATACGCGAGGCGAAATGTGGATGTACTGGTTACACCTCTGCCTACCCCTTCGGGGATTACAGGCGTGAGTGCGTATGTATGTAACTGATTTAAAAAATCTTATAAAAATAGCTTTGTTTCTTTTCTTACACCTAAATAGTATTTTTTACGATTTAGGTATTTTAATACTGTTTAACTTGAAATTTTCCTTCGACATTGAAGCAGACGAAGTTGCCAACAATAGGTAGTTTAGTAAATAGAAGCGTCTAGTTAAATTGATGGCCAATACTAATTAAAGTTCTACAAACTTAAATGTAGTATTTTTTTTAGTATATGCCGGCAAACGAGCAAGTGGGTCACCTGATGGTAAGTGATCTCCACCGCCCATGTACGTCCACAATACTAAAATAACCATGGGCGCGTTGCCGACCTTAAAGGAAAGGGATAAGTAAGGGATTGGGAAGGGGACGGAAATTTGGGTCTCCGGATATCTCACTCACCGTACGAAACGCAGCGGCAAGATGCCAGATTACGCCGGTTTTCTGTGAGACAATGCTAACGACCCGGACGAGCCGACCCATTCGTGCTGTAGACACAAGTGTCTACAGCGTGGCTATCACTCAGACAAGTTGTTCAGAAAAGTTAAGTGCGTTGTTTCACTCCCTTTTTAGGGTTTCAACTGTCCGTCCGTTCGTCTGTCCGTTTGTCCGCTGAATTTTTTACAGAATATGTGAAGGTATGAAGAATTTCTTATAAATATACTAGCTGTTGCTCGCGGCTCCGTCCGCGTGAATGCCTATTTCCAGGATTAAAGTAGCCTAGTGGGCGCCCCCGGTGAGAAACTCGCTTGACAAAAATACTAAAATGACTATTAAAAAATAAGGATTGATGGTAGAAGGATGAAAATTTATGGTTGTATGTATATGTATGTATATATATTATTGCTGTATCATAAAAAAATAAATACAAAAAAAAAACTAAAAAAAAAATCGGGCTGGACCACCCTTAATATTTAGGGGGATGAAAAATAGATGTTGGCCGATTCTCAGACCTACCCGATATGCACACAAAATTTCATACATATCGGTCCAGCCGTTTCGGAGGAGTATGGGAACGAACATTGTGACACGAGAATTTTATACATAAGATGTGACTTAACATTCGATATGATGAGCGTAATACAGTGCTATTTAGCAGTGTACGCATATATACACACATGTGCACTCACGCCTGTAATGTAGGTAAAGATGTAATCAGTACCTACATTTCGCCGAGCGTATCTCCGTCCCATATTCACAATCGGCACAATAGGGTAGTTGACTATATTTTTTTTATTTTTTAAATCAATAAGTTACGTTACTCAAAATTGCAGTAATAATTTTATAAATCGGACCACAAATAAATAAGTTAGAAGCCATTCAAATCCTGTAGAAGGGGTAATTGTCAAATGACAGACGACGCAACCTTTGACGTCACTGTGTAAAATGTTCATTATGGTGCACGCATGCAAGCGAGATAGTGAGATATCCCTACTACGCACCCACTTTTCCTCATACCAACATTTAAAGTGATAGCTGCGGGCACATTTCTGAACCAATTTTGATTGTGTTTTAAGAAAAGGGTTTCTTTTGTGTATCATTTTCTGTTGCTTATAAAATAATGTATAAAATTCAATATAGGAAACTACCCTATTGTAGACTCCGGGCTGATACTGAGCATTTCGTAGAAAAACTCAATACCTATCACTTTTACCCGACCCGGGATCGTACCCGAGATCTCAGCGTCAACCTCTGTCGTAACGCGAACGCATTACAACTGCGCCACTGATATACAAATTCCGAGAGGTGTTGTTAAATAAAGACGATTCAAAGTACAAAGTATACATTTGATATACAGATATAATAAATACGAGGAATGGGAGATTAAAATCACACGACGAGTGTGTGTCAAATGTACGCGTTGTAGGTAATGTGTAAAATCGGGTATTGTCGAAATAAATAATAAATAAATACACCCAACAGTCACACACATAGTCCTGAGCCCACACTAGGTTAACGTGTATCGTGAGTATCAAGAACTACGAGGGACTTGCGGTCCCACAACATCCAGACCGGAAACAAATATATGTGGATCACACAATAATTTGTCCCGGTGTGGGAATCGAACCCATGGCCTCTCGCTTCGCATTCGGCTACTCGCCGACTACGCCACGGAGGCTGTCAATGTCAAATATCTCAAATGAAGTCAAATCCTTTATTCAGTAATTAGGCCTAGGGCACTTTTACACATCTCAGACGAGAAGGATAATCATCGTCACCTTGGTTTAATTTTCTATAGATGTCAGTTTCAATATGTACAACTTATACCTACTAGGACATCGAAATAAGATAACTAAAACGATAAGTCTCATATGAATCTGCCAAAAATACGGCTCCACTTACACATGCAAAGCTAAAATCACACGTAACACTCATACACGCAACAAAAAATAATGAACGTTCAAAATCAACTTTATTTCATAAAACTTAATTTCGTAATATTACATTTCTAAATCGAGATATGACGTTATGCACCGCGCATAAAATTTGACGTATTAAGTGTCAACTAGAGATCATGGCTAAATTTTGATGAATTGATGAATGAACGAGCTGCACGGTCTCCTATAGCCCCGCACCCTTGCACAGAGTTTTGGTGGGATATTTTTTTGCTTGAGTTACGTTTCTTGTAATCTTATTTTGATGTACTAAGACATATACCCCAGAGGAGTTGACATGAAGCAGACAGCCGTAAAAACTACAAGTAAGTACAAACTACATAATGTTGCACTGACCCCATTATTTCTTTCTGCCTGGCATTATCCCGGCTTAATGCCTTTTGGCCTACGTTTGAATACCAATAGCCATTCGCTGACATTTCTTAATCTTAATCATGTGCTAGCTATTACATAACAATTTGGTCCTAAATTAGGCGTTTTCTCAAAACGCTGATTCTTCATATTCCCACAACACGGTGCCTCAAGGTTTGATCATCCATTCGTAAAGTTTTCCATCCGATTGCCCAGCCCACATGGGTTTAATCGAGTCTTAATGCGTGCTTAAGTCCGTGGGCTGAATTGAGCCTTGTAGAGGCTTATCAGGTTGGTTTACTTTGAATATTTTTGGCATAAACTCACACTTGTATTCTCGAAGGGGTAGACAGAAATGTTACCAGTACTCCTATCATCGATTTCCGATCCATGATGTAATCGTTTTTTAGATACAGTGATAAATTATGACTGAGTCGGTGGCGCAGTTGTAATGCGTACGCTTTACGACTGAGGCTGACGCTGAGATCTCGGGTTCGATTCCCTGGACGGGTAAATGTGATATTGGGTTTTTCTATTACGATTTGCTCAGTATCAGCCTGGAGTCTGGAATTGTGCCCGGTATGGCGATATTTCGGCCCCTATCACATCATGGGATGGAGATACGGTCGGTGAAATGTGGGTGTACTGGTGATAGTGATAATTATAGTTGAGCCACCAAATTCAAGCTGTAGATAAAAATTGCTATAGCGTGGTTTTACCGTATTTTTTAGGCATACACCGGCAAACGTCCAAGTGGGTCATCTGATGGTAATCTCCACCGAACATGTACGCCCACAATACTAAAATAATCATGGACGCGTTGTGGACCTTAAAGAAAAGGGATAATTAAATGATTAGGAAGGGGAGGAGGATTTGGGCCTCCGGATATCTCGCTCACTGTTCCAAACGAAGCAGCAAGGAATATTACTGTGAGCGACCAAGACACCTTGCTGATCTTTAAGAAAAGGATAATTAAGGGATTGGGAAGGGGAGGTGTATTTGGGCCTCTGGATATCTCACCATACCAAATGCAGCAGCAACTTTACCTTCGTTTTTTGTGAGACTCTGGTAACGACCCGGTCAAGCCGGCCGGTGGCCCATTCGTGCTATAGACAAAACTGTCTACAGCATGGCTCTACCACTCGTAACCATATAACATAGTTATTTTATTTTGCCGTCGTTTCCTCCTTAATAGTCCCCCATCCAGATTCAGTTAATCATTCAACACAGAACGTCGTAAGTGGAAGATAATTAAAAAACTTTTCGTGGGCAATCTGATCTATAAGTTATGTGCGGAGAGTCGGCCAAGGTTGTGTGGGCGGTTTCCAGCTTTATTGGAATACATACTAGCTGATACTCCCGGCTTTGCACGAAAATAATTAGGTGGTAGGCCCCTCGTATGCGAGAGGCCGTCTGGGAAGGTACCACCGCTTTGTCTATTTCTGTCCAGCAGCAGTGTGTAAATACATTTGTGTTACAGTTTGAACGGTATTGAAGCCAGTGAAGTTACTGGGCATTATGAGACAACATCTTATGTCTCATGACTGCCTCGGTGGCGCAGTTGTAATGCGTACGCGTTACGATTAAGATAACGCTGAGGTCTCGGGTTCGATCCCCGGGTCGGGTAAAGTGGTATTGGGTTTTTCTATTACGAAATGCTCAGTATCAGCCCGGAGTCTGGAATTTGTGCTCGGTATGGCGATAGGCTCGCCCCCTATCACATTATGGGACGGAGATACGCTCGGCGAAATGTGGGTGTACTGGTTACACCTCTGCCTACCCCTTCGGGGATTACAGGCGTGAGTGCGTATGTATGTATCTTATGTCTCAGGGTGACAAGCGCAGTCCAGTGCCATGCAATACTTCATAATTCGAAGTTTCGAAGCTTCTGTTTATGGGCAGGCGTGACGCTTACCATCAGGCGAGCGACCTGCTCGTCTCGTCATCAAAAGAATCACCGTTTTATCTTTTTCTGCCGACCAGCAGCAGAATGTCAGCACTGTTGCGGTTCGGTTTGAAGGTCATGAAACATCACTGGCTTTAATTACTTGGCATTATGAGACTTAACATCTTATGTCTTGACGAGAGCAGTGCAGTGTCATGCAGTTTCTAATTAAAAGTTTGGAATGGTCCTGTACGGGATAGGCAGAGGTGTAACTAGTACACCCACATTTCGCCGAGCTTATTTCCATCCCAAGATGTGATAGAGGTGAGCCTATCGTCATACCAGGCACAATTCCAGACTCCAGGTTGATACTAAGCATTTCATGATAGAAAACCCAATATCACTTTACCCCACCTCGAACCCAAGACCTCAGCACAGCAGTCGTACCGCTTACGCATTACAACTGCGCCACCGAGATAGTTTTGAGTTGTGTTGCTATTTTTGCAAGTAGGCGTGGCGCTTACCACCGAGTGAGCAACCTGTGAAGTATCTACTAAAGATTTAGTGTTTGAGTTTGAGTGGTAGAGCCACGCTGTAGACACTTGTATACATCATGTATGGGCCGGCTCGTCCGGCTCATTACCACTGTCTCACAGAAAACCGGCGTAAAGTAGCAGCTTGCTGCTGCGTTTTGGTACGGTGAGTGAGATATCCGGAGGCCCAAACTCCCTTTCCAATCCCTTAATTATCCCTTTCCTTTAAGGTCGGCAACGTACCCATGATTCTTTGGGTATTGTGGGCGTACATGGGCGGTGGAGATCACTTACCATCAGGTGACCCACTTGCTCATTTGCCGGCCTATAGGTACCTAAAAAAAAAGATATCAAGCTACGTTCGTATTTTTGTTATATCCAACGCAAAAGCCTTTTATCAGTCGCGAAAAAAAAAACAATTTCATATAACAGATACGGTGTTATCCATCTGATAAATCTCTGAGTGTTATGACTGGCTGTATATACTTATACAACGTGTTACAGAAAGGTGTGGTCATATTTTAGGGTCATTACGTACTCCTTACAGTAATTACCCATGTACCATTTGAAAACTGAGACCTCCTAAAATTTCATGTTAATTATAATCACTCGTTTATTAATACATAATAAATACACCCAACAGTCAAACACATAGTCCCGACCCCACACTAGGTAAACCTGTATGTGGGTATCAGGAACTACGAGGGACTTGACGAGAAAAATATTTGTGAATCAGACAAACATTTGTCTAGGTGCGGGAATCGAACCCACGGCTTCGCGCTTCGAAACCGGCTACTCGCCCGCTGCGCCACGGAGGCTGGATCGATAACATTGATCACATCACTATTAATTATTATGAACGACACTCACTTTTTAATAAACCTGAATAACGTGTACTTAATTGTATGGAAATATTCCGAATGTAACTTCTAATTTTAACACAAAATAACACCTGAAAGAGTCTATGTGCTGAAGACGATATACCATCTTCTAGAAGCACTTTAAAGACTTCATTCTCGGGTCCTACATCTATGAACTTGGCTTAAAACAACCAATGAGCCTCTTGTGAATTATTATCAGCTGTTCAGACATAAAACACAATTCATACTAAGCACTTGATGTTAGTTGAATATAACATATTTTAAAATAAACTCTTCTTCTTTTTGAATAATACGCACCCACACCTGTAATCCCCAAAGGGGTAGTACACCCATATTTCGCCGAGCCCATATCTCTGTCCCACGATGTGATAGGGGGCGAGCCTATCCCGATACCTACATACATATTTTGATTAATGGCGCCGATATACTCGTAATCAATCATACTTCATAAATTACTGAACTGACTGCGTCAAATACATTAGACAACTATTTTTTAATGTTAACTAGGGGCGTTGCCCATGTTTTTCCACAACACATAAAATAAAAAAAAACTTAAAGTCCGACGAATATGAGACATATCTTACTTTCTTCCCCACATTATTCTGCATCGATTGGTTTCGGTCTCGACCCACCCCCAGCGGTTTCGGAGGAGATAGCGTGACAAGCTTTTGGCAGCGGCGGCGGCGCCAGTTACTTTTTTTTTAGAATAGAGAGATAATACAAAATGTTATCTTAAGTTGCAAGTAGATATTGACATGTTACTCAATCTATGAAGAAGAAAATTTTATAAATATGTTCCAACTATGTAATCGGATATGGCAATATGGGGGATGAAGACATTGCTTCAAATTATCCACATCTTTCCGTAGCACATTTTATATACTGAGTTTATATGAAATGAAATAGTTTTATTAATCATGTAGGTAATTAAAATAGCGCTTATGACAAGTCAGTACAAAATAAAGAAACTTATGTATAAAAATCATATCAACTAATGTATACATAGCATCATCAAAACATACTGGGCAACTATATTTTTTTTTGTCCAGAATTGTTAAGTATTATTATTAAATTTTCTTCTTTTTAAGCTTAAGGGTCGATATGGACCTTAGGCATTAGCGAAATGGCACGTGTTTTATACACATAGAAAATTACTGTTATTTATGACCTTGACGAGACGAGCAAGTCGCTTCATAGTAAGCTTGAATTACAAAGGACTGCATGACATTGGACAGCACTCGTCACCCCGAGACATAAGATCATAAGTCTCATTACCCAGTAATTTGGGTTCAATATCCAAACCGAATCAATAGTGCTTACAAACTGCTGATTGGCGACAGAATATTTGGTTGAAAGTCTGTTCATCCAATTCAAATTGCATACGATTTAGAACTTGATCAACTACAAATCTAACCGTGTGAACTTGCTACAAGTGGCTATTGCCATCGAAATACGATACTCTCAACTAACTCTCATATATAACGATAACTCTCATATATCAAAAATACGGCTTCACTTACACACGCAACAAAAGTTAAATGAACGTTCAAAATCTACTTTATGTCATAAAAGTTAATGTCTAAATATTCCATTTCTAGATCGAGATACGACGTTCTGCACCGCGCAAAATATTTGACGTATTAAGTGTCAACTACAGATCATGAATCCATTTTTATGAATTGAAATAAAACTACTTTATACGGATTTTATCGCGGTTTAATTTTATTTTATTCCCGACGTTTCGAAAGCTTTTCAGCCTTCGTGGTCACGGGAGAGACTGAGGTGTAGGTCGACTCGAAAAGTTAATGTTACATTAGCTACCTTCATTTTAAAATTATACATTTATTTTTAATTATTTAAAAAAGTTAGTTGACACTAGTCCGACATACGTAGAAAGAGCTCACGGTGTCTTGAGGTCTAGCAGTTGGTCTTTTGGGTTCCGATTTAATTAAGTGTATAATTGGATCCCAGGCTTGTGCAAGCTTCCAACCATCTTCTCTAATGAAATTTGGGTGTTTTTTTAATTTCAATAGCCTCGCGAATCATCCTAGGTAGGAATCGGTGTTCTTTGGCAAGGATTTGTGGTTTGTCAAATCTAAGGTAATGTTTGGAGCTTTCCTCTGAATTTTCAGCAACTGCAGACTTCGTTGGTTCGTAAACCAATCCGTATAAAGTAGTTTTATTTCAATGTGTAATATTCGCGTAAACATAAGAAATCACCATTTTTATGATGAACGAGCTGCACATACCTTTATAGCCCCTCCCCCTTGCTCCGAATTTTGATGGGGTGATTTTTTTGCTTGAGTTACGTTTCTTGTCATCTTATTTCGATGGCTATAGCTGAGCAAGAATACTTTTTATTATGATATTTTTAGGCCACTTACATCGTCCTCGACGGCAGAGTCCGTATTGGCGCCGCTTTGGCTAAGTGGCGGGAGGTCACAGGCGCTACTTGTGAGATGTGACCGAAAGATACCGATAAACTAGTCAGAACTTTGATTAACAAAGTACTGTGACCGAAAGATACCGATAAACTAGTCAGAACTTTGATTAACAAAGTACAGTAACCGGCGGTAAATAATGTACATCGAGTACACGGACAGAAACGCCACATACTTTTTTTATAGCACGAACCTACAAACGAGCACGTGGGTCACCAAATCTCCATCGCCCATGTACACCCACAGTACCAGAATAATCATAGGCGTGTTGTCGACCGTAAAGGGATAATTAAGGGATTGAGAAGGGGAAGGGGGATTTGGGTCTCCGGATATCTCACTCACCGTACGAAATGCAGCAGCAAAACAAACCAAAACAGTATTCTGCTTATATTTTTAAATGACACATGTCCTTATATAAACGTCAAAATTGTGACTGAATTGAGATTGCAAGGAGATCGAGATGAGATTATATCGCACCGCACTGAACTTAAAGAGAAGCAGAATTTACCCTTTTTGAGTTAAATCCCAATGTAATCCCAGTTCGCAGAATAAATTCGCTAAATTCAGTCGCAGTGTCAGTTAAATACGAAAATTGGCCTTCAGGTCTCGAACTAAATCTTAGAATAGAACAGACAAATATTTTACAAACTATTTTAGTTTTAGGTCAATCGGTGTGCCCTCCTGAGAGATAAAAATAAAAACTATTGTAAAATAATATTAATAAAACAACCTTTCTCTATTCACTTTCTTCAAATATAAAATAGGGCCAAGAATAAAGTTTTAAATCCTGAAATTGATTTTCCTTGATCCGTCTTTTTTTTGAAGAGACATCGACAACATGATTGACGGACGAGGTAATGACGAAACTTGCGCGTTGCCGACCTTGAAAGAAAGGGATAAAAAAAGGATTGGGAAGGGGTGGAGGATTTGGACCTCTGGATATCTCACTCACCGTACGAAACGCAGCAGCAAGCTGTTACTTTACGTCAGTTTTCTGTGAGATAGTGGTAACGACCCTGCCCATTCATGCTGTAGACAAAAATAAATACCATAGGAATTGTCAGTACGTTGCTAGTCTATGAGGAAAGAAGGGCTCTTTTCTTGAGGTTTTTTATGTAGACCTACTACATTTGTCTGAAAATACCGCAAGTGAATACTGATTCCACAAGGAGGTTGTACGGGAAGAACAATTCATCCAAATCGTACCGTTGAGGAACGCCAGCCACCCAGATGATGGGGATGGGAACCCAACATGAGGCGCGTTCTGAATTCGGTTGCTGGTATTTATGCCTAATTTAAACTTGAAATCCATTTCATCTTGCGATGTGAAAGAAATCCATTTTGATTAAATATACTCCTTTTAATGCAACTGGATAAAAAGACGAACAGCAGTACCTTGCCATACCATTGTTCAAAACACTTGGGGTTTTAGCTCAATTTCTCTTTTATTTTACGTTGGAATAAAAGTTTGGTTAGATTTAAGATCTCTTGCGGGTATTTACTTTGTATAGAATTTGCCGTTGGGGAATAGTTACAATTGCGAGGGAATCGAAAAAGAATTTAGCTTGTTAGGGATTTAAGTGATTTTTCTGAAAAACCTTGGACCTTGAGTAATTTGTATGAAAGACCTTTGAATTACAAAGCACTGCATGACATTAAACTGCGCTCGCCGTGGTTTACGAAAAACCATTTACAAATTGGTTCCAGTTAAGAAATTTAATCTATAAAGTAGTTTATCAGCAAACAAGTTTGTAACTTTGATTATACGGTGTTTTGCTATGCGTTTTCCTCATTGGCAAATTTTACTCAAACATAATAAATGAGAAATTCCCCAGAGGGGTTGACGTCAGGCAGGTACACATATAGATAGACACATCGTCTGTCGTTGGTCGGCAGTATTCTTGGATTGCGCTACACTTACCATCAGGCGTAGTAAAAACTACAAGCCAAATCTTTTAGTAACATGTATTAAAAAGCATATTGCGCCGGCCCTACTACGAGTGGGATAAGAAATGAGAACTAGGTAATTAAATTACAGAACATAAATCGAAGGTATGTGAATTCTTTTTAGATTCAGAAAATACATACAACTCTAAATTTTCAACCCTCTACGATCAACTCCTATTTTTTAATAGACATTTTAGTATTTTTGTCAAGCACGTTTCTCATCGGGGACGCCCACTAGGCTACTTTAATCCTGGAAATAGGCATTCACGCGGGCGGAGCCGCGGGCAACAGCTAGTCAATTCATAAAAATGGATTCATGATCTCTAGTTGACACTTAATACTGACACTAATTTTCTGTGCGGTGCAGAACGTTGTATCTCGATATAGAAATGTAATATTTAGACATTAACTTTTGTGAAATAAAGTTGATTTTGAACGGTCATTAATTTTTGTTGCGTGTGTGATTAAGTGGAGCCGTATTTTTGGCAGATTCATATGAGAGTTATCGTTCTAGTCATCTTATTTCGATGATCTTATGTGTGTATTAATTGTTAATTATCACTCGCTTTAACGGTTAAGTAACAATGACTTAGAAAGAAAGAAAGAAAGCATTTATTGGCAGGCGTTAGGTGGTACATGTACAATTGATGCATAAAAAATATATTTATAAGTAGTACGTAGGTAGGTAAGTACCTAGACCACGACCGCGTCAAAAGGATCCAGATCAGCATATGCCAAACACTAAATGCTTGGCGCTGGTTTTCATTTGGACCCTAGATGTTGTACTACAGTTTAGCCCGTATAAATATTATGTCTCTTCAAAATGTCAAAAAGCTGAAAATTTAAGTTACGCGAAGGTCACAGTATTCGGGACATGTTTATCTGTCCCTGAGGGGTGAGGCAACAATAAATAAGTGGACGATATTATACACAAATGCAACATTTTTAGAATAAAATATATATAATAGAATATAAGTAATATTAGTAATGTATTATATCCTGTCCCACTGCACTAGCTTCCTCTACTAATCATTCATACAATAAACAATTTATACAATAATAATTTTGAGTGGCAGGGTCTCGCTGGAGACAATGTTCTTAACAGAATGAATGGACGGATGGACTGGGTCGTTATCA
This sequence comes from Mimas tiliae, assembly GCA_905332985.1. NCBI lineage: Eukaryota > Metazoa > Arthropoda > Insecta > Lepidoptera > Sphingidae > Mimas > Mimas tiliae. Next base: position 4,114,240 of record HG995265.1, on the reverse strand, counting down.
GTCTCACAGAAATCCGACGTAAAGTAGCAGCTTGCTGATGCGTTTCGAACGGTGAATGAGATATCCAGAGGCCCAAACCCCCTCCCCTTCCCAATCCCTTGATTATCCCTTGTGTTTAAAGTCGTTTACAAGGTGGGAGGCCCCTCATATGCGAGAGGCCGGCTGGGTTGGTACCACCGCTTTGTCTATTTCTGCCGCCAAGCAACAGTGTGTAAGCACTGCTGTGTTCCGGTTTGAAGGACATTGAAGCCAGTGAATACACTGGGCATGATAAGACTTAACACCTTTTGTCTCGGGGTGCCGAGCGCAGTCCAGTGTCATGCAGTGCTTTGTTATTTTAAGTTCTGTGTGGCGTTGCTTCTGTTTATGAGCAGGCGTGGCGCTTACCATCAGGCGAGCAACCTGCTCGGCTCGTCATTCATACTAATTAAAAAAAGGGACAGACTTGCTTGCTTACCGGCCTATGCTATACAAAATAAAAAGATGAAACAAGGTACATGACGTACTAATTTAATCAACAAGCGAATTCCATGCTTAGTTTCACAAATTACATTTGCTACTAACCTCAAAAAACAACAATACGAGCCGTTCCCAAATTACCCCGTTCGTAACTAAGGCATTAACGCATCCGAGTATTGTCGCGTTTTATCGATCCGCGCCATAGATACTGAAGGGTCGCGAGGGTTGCCAGCAAATCTAGATTTGTAGGATTTTACAGGTCTGCGAGTTAATTTTTTACTTGAATGATGAGACGAGTATGTCGCTCGCCTGATGATGAGCGCAAAGCAATGCATGACATTGGACAGCCCTTGTCACCCCGAGACATAAGTTGTTAAGTCTCATAATGCCCAGTAATTTCTGGCTTCAATGTCCTTTAAACCGTAACACAACAGTGTTTACTCACTGCTGCTTGGCGGCAGAACTATACAAAGCGGTGGTACCAACCCAGACGGTCTCTCGCATACGAGGGACCTACCACCAAGTAGTTATCGATGTACTACATTATTTATTGATGCATGTGTTCTTGAATGGGTAGACAGAGGTAAACATTGAATACACGTACAACTATGCATGCTCTTGAGGCTAGTTTCGAACCTGTGACTTTCATTTCAACAGTCCGTACGCCGTACCACCACCCGCTGAACTACCGCTGCTTTAATACCACTATATAATCAGATGCCCCATGTGATACAAAAGCGATTTCAGCTTATGGAAGACCAGCGGTTGCGGTTTGACTGCGACCTCACTCTGAATAAGCCCATTTGCACACACACCATGACATTCGGAAGAATACATTCAGATTTAATATTATTATGTTTTTTTCCCACCATGCCAATATTTGTATTGCATCTGTAGTGGTTTCGTCGGTGCGTCGCGTCATTTGAGGAAATACGGTAGTACGTCTTGACGGCAGGCAGCGGCTTTGCTGTGGCCTGGCATTGCAGAAGTCTATGGGCGGCGGTGACTACTTACCATCAGGTGGCCCGTTTGCTCGTCTGCCTATCCAGGCAGTAAAAAAAAATAGGACTGGGCGCTTCATGTGTGGCTGCTGTGGATGTACAGCGTTTGTTGGTGTGGTGGAGGATACACGATGGTTTATCATCATCACCCTCCGGTTCCGAAGCAGTATTTAACATAGTTTAATGTAATACATATGTATATTGTGTTGTGTGCAATAAATGTTTTCATAGAGTGGTAGAACCACGCTGTAGATACTTTTGTCTACACCATCAATGGGCCGGCTCGCCCGGGTCATTACCACTGTCTCACAGAAAACCGGCGTAAAGTAGCAGCTTGCTGCTGCGTTTCGTACGGTGAGTGAGATATCCGGAGGCCCAAATCCCCCTTCCATTCCCAATCCTTTAATTATCCCTTTCCTTTAAGGTCGGCAACGCGCCCATAATTCTTTTGGTATTATGGGTATACATGGGCGGTGGAGATCACTTACCATCAGGTGGCCCACTTGCTCGTTTGCCGGCCTATGACATATATAAAAAAATTATTAGTTATTCCTAGAAATATTGCGTTGATTATTTATTCCACCAATTTCGTGAAATTCTGATTACCTGGTAACCTTAGTTTGTTTGCGAGTTGCGACCCTGTTTCAGACAGTGTCGGATTTTATAGATCTTCGGGGTGATATAGTAATGAAATATTTGATAGCTTCAGTATAGGAATCTTTGTTTAACGGGTTTATGGGGTAAACGGGAATATATGTTTGGGGTAATTAATTATATTTTGGTAATAACTAACAGCCCCAATATTTTCCATGAGCGCCTTTTTTAAAAAAATAATTATTGACAAACGAAAAAAAGCAAGTTGAATTACATACATACGCATACGCACTCACGTTTGTAATCCCCGAAGGGGTAGACAGAAGTGTAACCAGTATACCCATATTTCGCCAAGCGTATCTCCGTCCCTTATGTGATGGGGGCGAACCTATCGCCATAGCGGGTACAATGCCAGACTCCGGACTGGTACGGAGTATTTCGTAATAGAACCCGAGACCTCAGCGTCAGCCTCAGTCGCAACGCGTACGCATTACAACTGCGCCACCGAGGAAAAATCCCACTAATATTATAAATGTGAAAGTTTGGATGTTTGTTAGTCAATCACGCCATAACAGCTGAACGGTTTTGAGTGAATTTTGGCACACAGGTAGACCATGACCTGGATTCAAACATGGCTTTTGATCCCAGAAAAGGTCTTTCACAAGGAGGGAGCCGCGAGCAAAAGATAGTAAATAAATAAAGCTCTAGCATAATGTTAGCGAAGTAAAACATTCATATACCAACCGCCGGCTCAAAGGACTTAAGCCATTAGCCCGCTTATTGCCCTAGAGCCATTAATCTTCGCATTACAACTGCGCCACCGAGGCAGCCAAATCCCAAATATATCTTAAATAGTCTCTTTCATTCAAGATCGGGTGGTATCTAGGTGGTAGATCCCTGGTATGCGCGAGGCCGTCTGGGTTAGTTATACAGCTTTGACTATTTCTGCCGCCAAGCAGCAGTGTGTAAGCACTGGTTTGAAGGACATTGAAGCCAGTGAAATTACAGGCTATGAGACTTAATATCTTATGTCGATCGAAATAAGATGACAAGAAACGTAACTCAAGTAAAAAAATTACCCTACCAAAACTCTGCGCAAGGGGGCGGGGCTATAAAAGTCTGTGCGTAATAATCTCTAGTAGACACGTGAAACGTCAAATTTTTTTGTGCGGCACAGAATGTCGTTTCTCGATCTAGAAGTTTAATATTTAGACAATAACTTTTATGAAATAAAGTTGATTTTGAACGTTCATTAATTTTTGTTGCGTGTATGAGTGTTACGTGTGATTTTACCTTTGCATGTGTAAGTAAGTGGAGCCGTATTTTTGGCAGATTCTTGTGAGGGTTATCGTTCTAGTTATCTTATTTCGATGTTTATGTAAAGAAAAAAACCTACCACCTAGTATGTGCACGATTAAATGTTCTGTTAGTCTCCCAGTAATTTCGATATTGAAAAAGGTCTGCAATTACACAGGCAATTTCATGGCATATTGAGCCAATACCTTTTAAACAAAATAATAGCATACCCGAAGTCGTAAAGTAAATAATTCTACAAGGATTAAGGATTTATAAAGGTTTGATGCGGTATCAGGAATTTTCTTGGCAAAGAAATATCGGAAAAAGTTATCCTTTTTATAGGAGGTTGGCAAACCGGTATGCGGGTCACCTGTTGGTATGTGATCTCCACAGCCCATGTAAGTCCACAATACCAGAATAATCATGGGCACGTTGCTGACCTTGAAGGAAAGGGATAATTGAGGGATAGGGAAGGGGAGGTGATTTGGGTCTCCGGATATCTCACTCACTGAAGAACACTCACTCATAAACATAAGCAACACCACACAGTACTTTGAATGCACTGCTTGACACTGGACTGCGCTCATCACCCTAAACATAAGATGTTAAGTCTCACAATGTCTAGTAATTTCACTGGCTTCAATGCCTTTCAAACCGGAACACAACAATGCTTGTACACTGCTGCTTGGCGGCAGAAATAGACAAAGCGGTGGTACTAACCCCGACGGCCTCTCGCATACGAGCGACCTACCACCTGAAAACAGGTGGTAGGTCGCGCATGGCCCACTTACACTTCCAAAAGTTACTTTTTTTATTTTATTTTTTTATTGCATACGAGCAAGTGGATCACCTGATGGTAAATGATTGTACACCCACAATACCAAAAGAATCATGGGTGCGTTGCCAACCTTAAAGGAAAGGGATAATTAAGGAATTGGGATGGAGAGGGGGTTTGGGCCTGTAACTGTACTGTTACTCTGAAACTATAATACAGGTAAAAACCTAGTGGAATAACCGACGAAACTAAAATGTCATACCACAATAATCTAATATTTTCTGCTCCAGTTTCTCGAAATACAATCCTTGCTGTGAGAATTCGCGTTGAAAAGACGTGTTTTGTGGCACATTCAATTTCCTTGAAAATATATTTCTGCTACGTGTCTGTAGTTTGGGAAAGAATCAACTATTATAACTTATGCTGCAATGATTTTTTGAGTGGTAGAGCCACGCTGTAGACACTTTTGTCTACAGCATGTATGGGCCGGCTCGTCCGGGTCATTACCGCTGTCTCACAGAAAACCGGCGTAAAGTAGCTGCTGCTGCGTTTCGTACGGTGAGGGAGATATCCGGAGGCCCAAATCCCCCTTCCATTCCCAATCCTTTAATTATCCCTTTCCTTTAAGGTCGGCAACGCGCCCATAATTCTTTTGGTATTATGGGTATACATGGGCGGTGGAGATCACTTACCATCAGGTGGCCCACTTGCTCGTTTGCCGGCCTATGACATATATAAAAAAATTATTAGTTATTCCTAGAAATATTGCGTTGATTATTTATTCCACCAATTTCGTGAAATTCTGATTACCTGGTAACCTTAGTTTGTTTGCGAGTTGCGACCCTGTTTCAGACAGTGTCGGATTTTATAGATCTTCGGGGTGATATAGTAATGAAATATTTGATAGCTTCAGTATAGGAATCTTTGTTTAACGGGTTTATGGGGTAAACGGGAATATATGTTTGGGGTAATTAATTATATTTTGGTAATAACTAACAGCCCCAATATTTTCCATGAGCGCCTTTTTTAAAAAAATAATTATTGACAAACGAAAAAAAGCAAGTTGAATTACATACATACGCATACGCACTCACGTTTGTAATCCCCGAAGGGGTAGACAGAAGTGTAACCAGTATACCCATATTTCGCCGAGCGTATCTCCGTCCCTTATGTGATGGGGGCGAACCTATCGCCATAGCGGGTACAATGCCAGACTCCGGACTGGTACGGAGTATTTCGTAATAGAAAAACCCAATATAACTTTTACCCGACCCGGGGATCGAACCCGAGACCTCAGCGTCAGCCTCAGTCGCAACGCGTACGCATTACAACTGCGCCACCGAGGAAAAATCCCACTAATATTATAAATGTGAAAGTTTGGATGTTTGTTAGTCAATCACGCCTTAATAGCTGAACGGTTTTGAGTGAATTTTGGCACACAGGTAGACCATGACCTGGATTCAAACATGGCTTTTGATCCCAGAAAAGGTCTTTCACAAGGAGGGAGCCGCGAGCAAAAGATAGTAAATAAATAAAGCTCTAGCATAATATTAGCGAAGTAAAACATTCATATACCAACCGCCGGCTCAAAGGACTTAAGCCATTAGCCCGCTTATTGCCCTAGAGCCATTAATCTTATGACTTACGATGTACTTGAGCACTTTAAACTAACCTCGCATTAGTTTTACTGTGACAAGAGATCTCTATATTTCTAAATATATATCTCGTGTCACAGACAGATTACTCTTTAATGACGCAGCTACGCTATAGACGGCTTTGTCCACAGCATAGATGGGCCAACCTAGCTTACTGTTGCGTACGATAAGTTAGATATCCGAAGACTCAAATCCAAAAAACCTACCACCTAGTATGTGCACGATTAAATGTTCTGTTAGTCTCCCAGTAATTTCGATATTGAAAAAGGTCTGCAATTACACAGGCAATTTCATGGCATATTGAGCCAATACCTTTTAAACAAAATAATAGCATACCCGAAGTCGTAAAGTAAATAATTCTACAAGGATTAAGGATTTATAAAGGTTTGATGCGGTATCAGGAATTTTCTTGGCAAAGAAATATCGGAAAAAGTTATCCTTTTTATAGGAGGTTGGCAAACCGGTATGCGGGTCACCTGTTGGTATGTGATCTCCACAGCCCATGTAAGTCCACAATACCAGAATAATCATGGGCACGTTGCTGACCTTGAAGGAAAGGGATAATTGAGGGATAGGGAAGGGGAGGTGATTTGGGTCTCCGGATATCTCACTCACTGAAGAACACTCACTTATAAACAGAAGCAACACCACACAGTACTTTGAATGCACTGCTTGACACTGGACTGCGTTCATCACCCTAAACATAAGATGTTAAGTCTCATAATGTCTAGTAATTTCACTGGCTTCAATGCCTTTCAAACCGGAACACAACAATGCTTGTACACTGCTGCTTGGCGGCAGAAATAGACAAAGCGGTGGTAGTAACACCGACGGCCTCTCGCATACGAGTGACCTACCACCTGAAAACAGGATGCATGGCCCACTTACACTTCCAAAAGTTACATTTTTTTATTTTATTTTTTTATTGCATAGGCCGGCAAACGAGCAAGTGGGTCACCTGATGGTAAATGATTGTACACCCACAATACCACAAGAATCATGGGTGCGTTGCCGACCTTAAAGGAAAGGGATAATTAAGGAATTGGGATGGGGAGGGGGTTTGGGCCTGTAACTGTACTGTTACTCTGAAACTATAATACAGGTAAAAACCTAGTGGAATAACTGACGAAACTAAAATGTCATATACCACAATAATCTAATATTTTCTGCTCCAGTTTCTCGAAATACAATCCTTGCTGTGAGAATTCGCGTTGAAAAGACGTGTTTTGTGGCACATTCAATTTCCTTGAAAATATATTTCTGCTACGTGTCTGTAGTTTGGGAAAGAATCCACTATTATAACTTATGCTGCAATGATTTTTTGAGTGGTAGAGCCACGCTGTAGACACTTTTGTCTACAGCATGTATGGGCCGGCTCGACCGGGTCATTACCGCTGTCTCACAGAAAACCGGCGTAAAGTAGCTGCTGCTGCGTTTCGTACGGTGAGGGAGATATCCGGAGGCCCAAACCCCTCCTCTTCCCAATTTCTTAATTATCTCTTTCCTTTAAGGTCGGCAACGCACCCATGACTATTTTGGTATTGTGGGCGTACATGGGTGGTGGAGATCACTTACCAACAGGTGACCCCATGCTTGTTTGTCGGCCTATGCAATAAAAAAAAATAGTTTGAAAAACGAAACGAGCAGGTCGCTCGCCTGATGGTAAAAAACTGATTACCATTATGGTAACGATAGAAATAACAATATTTATAATGATTCCCATAAGTTAATTTTCGTTACGTGTTACGAAAATAATTATCGGTAAAAGTAATTTTATTTATAAAGGTATTTTTGTCTACCGGTGTTACAGTCGCGAATTAACGTTAAAAAGTAACGATATTTTTAGTTAATCGATTACGATTATCGATACTTTTAACGTTAAAACATTTAACGCAACTTAACGTTACGATTTTGGTAATTTTACCGGTAAAATAATAAATAATAATTCTATTATGTTCAATATTTCTCTTCTCATTCTCTTCTTGTTTACACCTGCCGTGTTTATTCTCTGCACCCCCAAAGGTTGACTGGTAGAGAATGCCTCTGGCATTAAGTCCGCCTGTACATGTATCATGTATAAAGTGTGTAAAATAAATAAATAAATAAATAAAAAAGTCAACCGTTATGACACATTGAATCCCTCAATCAGTCCAAATTTTGGACTGCACTGACTTCACATCAGGCCCAGTGTAGTAATTAAGGCGTATGATTAAAAAAAACTACCTCGGTGGCGCAGTTGCAATGCGTATGCGTTACGACTGAGGCTGACACTGAGGTCTCGGGTTCGATTCCCGGGTCGAATAAAAATGATATTGGGTTTTTTTATTACAAAATGCTCAGTATCAGCCCGGAGTCTGGAATTGTGCCCGGTATGGCGATAGGCTCGCCTCCTATCACATCATGGGACGGAGATACGCTCAGCGAAATGTGGGTGTACTGGTTACAGCTCCGCCTACCCCGTCGGGGATTACAGGCGTGAGCGCGTATGTATGTATTAAAAAAACTCATACCGTATCCAATAATCTAATCGACGGGTAAAAGAGTAATTTGTTAAAGAAAGCCGCCCGTAACTGTCTCTCGTCACGCGATCGTGTTTAACAGCTGCCTGTATAGTATATGTTTAGGAGCAGCCTGTATATTAGAATTACACAATTGTCTGTTCAAAGCTTTGTATTGATTGGAATTGTTTATTGAAATGACTGCCTCGGTGGCGCAGTTGTAATGCGTACGCGTTACGATTGAGGCTAACGCTGAGGTCTTGGGTTCGATCCTCGGGTCGGGTAAAGTGGTATTGAGTTTTTCTATCATGAAATGCTTAGTATCAACTCGTAGTCTAGAATTGTGTCCGATAGGGCTATAAGCTCGCACCCCTATCACATCATTGGATGGAAATAAGCTCGGCGAAATGTGGGTGTACTAGTTATACCCCTTCGGGGATTACAGGCGTGAGTGAGTATGTATGTTTTTTAATTAGTTTTTTTAGTTTTTGCCATTTAGCTTTAGTTATAACCTTAACAACGTTAAAAGCTTTCGACGCATCACTTGAAATGTGGGCGTATCAATGAATATATTGTATCGATCGTAGCTAATGTTCTGATGTATCAGGTCAATATAAAAATTAGGCTACAGCGACCTTGATTACATAGTGCGTCTCACTTGTTGCATTGACGCACCGAGCAACACACACAAACGCACTCAAAGGTGTAGGCAGAGTTGTAACCAGTACACTCACATTTCTCCGTGCGTATGTCTGTCCCAAGATGTTATTGGGAGCAAGCCTATCACCGTAGGCACAATTCCAGACTCCAGATTGATTAAGCATTACATGATAAAACAACCCAATATCACTTTACCCGACCCCGGGATCGAACCCGAGACTTCAGCGTAAACCGAGGCACCGAGAGACATGACTGATAAATACACAGGATAAACTCAGATTTACGGTTTTCAAATGTAACATTAGGTTACGAGCATCGAAATTCGATGGTGTCGAGTGATATACTCATCGAAATAAGATGACAAGATACGTAACTCAAGCAAAAAAATTACCCCACCAAAACTCTGTGCAAGGGGGCGGGACTATAAAAGTCTGGGTAGCCAGTTCATTCATCAATTCATAAAAATGTATCTATTATCTATAGTTGACACTTATACGTCTAATTTTTTGCGCGGTGCACAACGTCGTATCTCGATTAAGAAATTTTATATTTAGACATTTTTGTTGTTGTTGTAGACGTAGTTGTTTATTTTGAATGTCCATAAATTTTTGTTGCGTGTATGAGTGTTACCTTTGCATGTGTAAGTAAGTGGAGCCGTATTTTGGCAGATTCATATGAGAGTTATCGTTCTAGTTATCTTATTTCGATAGATATACTCATGAAACATTTTACAAGGTGGTAGGTCCCTCGTATGCGAGAGGTCGTATGGGTTGCTTCCACCGGTTTATCTATTTCTAACAGCACTGTCTAAGCACTGCAGAGGCGACGGTAGGCGCTTTTTTTCACTAGCTTGTATGACGAGACGAACAGGTCGCTCGCCTGATAGTAAGCGCCACCCCTACCCATAAAGAGAAGAAACACCACACATAACTTTTAATTACTAAGCACTGCATGGCACTGGACTGCGATCATTAACCAGATAAATAAGTTGTTAACGCCGGGTTTCTGAAAGGCTGTTCAATGTTAAATTAACTAATCAAATGTCAAATCTCATGTCAAGTCGAAATCGAGTTGCTAGAAGCGTGATCAACCTTTGATTTGACACACATGTTAGCTAACATAACTTTCAAATAAATATGAAAAATCGTATGTCAAACGGTACTAAAGAGAGATCAAATATTATTATTTTTTCACTAAATAACATTTCAGCAACTCGAATTGATTTGACAGCGATGTCAAATCAAAGGTCTGTTAGTTGAATGTTGATTTGATCAGCCTTTCAGAAACCGGGCATTAGTCTCATAATATCTAGTAATTTTACTTTAATATCCTTTAACAACAGAACACAACAGTCACACAATGCTGCTTGTCGGCAGAAATAGACAAACACCGGCCTACCTAAGTAAATTATTGAGTAACAATTTCCGAGCTTTACTTCGACGACATTGTCATCAATTATTCATTATTTCCCGCCATAATTGTCTTGATACAGATTGACGGGAGTTTTTAATTAATTTATAAGTATGCCTTAGCTTTCTCATTAATCAATTTCAGTGGGATGGCTATTCTGTGGAACGACAGCGAAATTCAATTTTGTTTTTGGTGTTTTGAAAATTGCAGCCTAATCCTTCAACATAATATCTATAAATTTATGTCGAGGGTTCGATTCCCGCACCGAGACAAATAAATAAATAAACCCAACAGTCACACACATAGTCCTGACCCCGCACTAGGTTAACCTGTATCGTGGGTATCAGGAACTACGAGGGACTTGCCAACCCACAACACCCAGGCCCGAAACAAATATTTGTGAGTCACACTAACATTTGTCTCGGTGCGGGAATCATACCCACGGCCTCACGCTTCGCAGCCGGCTACTCGCCCACTGCGCCACGGAGACTGTCTAATGAATATAATAAAATTATTGTGTGATCCACAAATATTTGCTTCGATGCTGGGTGTTGTGGGTTGGCAAGTCCCTCGTAGTTCCTGATACCCACGATAAAAGATTACATAGTGTGGGGTCGGGACTATGTGTGTGACTGTTGGGTGTATTTATTTATTTATAAAAACTATTTTCTACAAATCATAACGGATACAAAGAATAACAAGTAGAACTGAGTTTTGGCGGGAATTATGACAGTCTCGATATCTTATTTTAATTAATTCCTAAACTAGTTTAAAGTTGTGTTTATTGTATAAAAGTGGTGTGAATTTGTGCAATAAACATTGACTGTGATGAACAGTGTATGGAATAATTTAAATTAGTTAATTTAGGTGAATTTGACCAGGCTTATTGATCAACCTTGGTCGTTTGATCCGCTTGGAGAAATCGTCTATGAAGCATCGTACTGGAAGGAATTGACATCAAAACTCTAATAACACTTTTTTACGAGTGGTATAGCCACGCTGTAGACACTTGTCTACAGCGTGTATGGGCCGGCTCGTCCGGGTCATTACCACTGTCTCACAGAAAACCGGCGTAAAGTAGCAGCTTGCTGCTGCGTTTCGTACGGTGAGTGGGGTATCCAGAGGCCCAAACCCCCTCCCCTTCCCAATCCCTTAATTATCCCTTTCCTTTAAGGTCGGCAGCACCCATGATTCTTTTGGTTTTGTGGGCGTACATGGGCGGTGGAGATCACTTACCATCAGGTGACCCACTTGCTCGTTTGCCGGCCTATACGCCACATCGGTGTTTCATCGTTCTTGTGAATACTTGAAAATATATTAAACACTTGTCTTTGGCTATATGCATGGAAATGCGAAGCCATAAATAAACAAAAACACACACACACACACCCACACAGACATACAAAGTACATACATACGTACTCACGCCTGTAATCCCCGAAGGGGTAGGCAGAGGTATAACCAGTACACCCACATTCCGCGTAGCGTATCTCCGTCCCATGTGATAGGGGGCGAGCCTATCGCCATACCGGGCACAATTCCAGACTGATACTGAGCATTTCGTAATAGAAAAACCCAATATCACTCTTATCCGACCCGGGGATCGAAGCCAAGAACTCAGCGTTAGCCTTAGCGGTACCGCGTACGCATTACAACTGCGCCACCAAGGCAGTCATATTGGTAGCCTTAGCGGTACCGCGTACGCATTACAACTGCGCCACCAAGGCAGTCATATTGGTAGACTTAGCGGTACCGCGTACGCATTACAACTGCGCCACCAAGGCAGTCATATTGGTAGCCTTAGCGGTACCGCGTACGCATTACAACTGCGCCACCAAGGCAGTCATATTGGTAGCCTTAGCGGTACCGCGTACGCATTACAACTGCGCCACCAAGGCAGTCATATTGGTAGCCTTAGCGGTACCGCGTACGCATTACAACTGCGCCACCAAGGCAGTCATATTGGTAGCCTTAGCGGTACCGCGTACGCATTACAACTGCGCCACCAAGGCAGTCATATTGGTGAAACTTTTAACACTCCTAATTTTTTTCGAGGGTTAAAAAGCGTACTCCGTTATTATATAACAGACCCCAGTGTAGTTACATGATCTTACAATTGAAAGGTAGAAATAATCATACTAATATTATAAATGTGAATGTGAGTTTGTTTGTTACGCTTTCACGCGAAAACTACTTAACCGATTATCATGAAACTTTATACACATATTCTTGGAGGTATAAGAAGTAACATAGGATACTTTTTATGAAAAAAATATCCATTTGTTTGTTACGCTTTCACGCCAAAAGCACTGAACCGATTTTGATGAATTTTGATGTAGAGATAGATGGGACCCTGGAGACGGTTATAGGCTACGTTTTATTTCGGAAAAGTATTCACGTGGGCGGAGCCGCGGGTAAAAGCTAGTATCAAATAAATGTTTATCGAAAATTTCTGTATTACCAAAAGTCTGTACTCGTTGCAGCTTTTACGCCACACGTTGGTAGAAGAGGATCGGTTTCGTACAGGGATGTATTTAAGGTGTACATGACACGTGACCCCCCGATAGTAATAACGTTAAAGTAGAAGTTCTTTAAATTGAATCCTGTAGATGGAGTTGTGGTCTGGGGCTCGTCTTTTAAAAATAATGCAATTTTTATTTCTGCCTTATGTAAAAATGTGTTATTTATTTATTTTATTTATTTAATATAATTCATACAAAATATGTACAGGCGGACTTAATGCCAGAGGCATTCTCTACCAGTCAACCATTGGGTGGTGCAGAGAATAAACAAGGCAGGTGTATAAAAGTAATGAGATGGTGGAAAGGTAATTATTAAATATATATATATATATATATAGAAATACATACTAATACGTAAACTTATCGTACATATTATTATGTCGTGTAATATAATTAAATAATTAAATATATGCGTATATACGTAGGTATATACTGCATACATAATTATATAAATGCACATATTTCTATAGTTATAATGCTGGAATTTCTTTTATTGTATAACTAATGACGATGAGACGAGTAGATCACTCGTTTGATGGTAAACATCACGTCTGCCCATAAAGAGTAGCAACACAACTTTCTATTACGATGACAAATTACGGCCACTGCACTGCACTAGTCACCCCGAGACCTAAGATGTTAATTCTCACAATTCACAATTAACTAACTGGCTTCAATGTTCTTAAATTTCTCTTAAATTCTTTTTTTTATTTTATTACTTTGAAAACGAGACGAACAGATCGCTCGCCTGATGGAAAGCGTGGGCCTGATCATAAACAGAAGCAACGCCACACAAAACTTTGAATTACAAAGCATTGCATGACACTGGACTGCGCTCGTCACCCCGAGACATAAGTTAAGTTTCATAATGCCCAGTAATTTTACTGGCTTCAATGTCCCTCAAACCGGAACACAACAGTGTTTCCACGCTTTTGTTTGGCGGCAGAAATAAATAAAAATAATATATAAATAATTTAGTACTAAATTCTACCACCTATCAACTTTATCAACAAAATTCCGACACCGTATCGATTGATTGTAAATGTCAGTAGTACGCACTGTTATTATAAGTAACTTATAACTGTTATTATCTAGGAATAATTTAGTACTGAATTTTGGTACGACATAATTGATCGTCGTTATTCAACCCATACTTACATACTAATATGATGAATGTATTTATTTATTATTAATATGAGTACCTCGGTGGCGCAGTTGTAATGCGTACGCGTTACGACTGAGGCTGACGCTGAGGTCTCGGGTTCGATCCCCGGGTCGGGTAAAAGTGATATGTGGTTTTTCTATTACGAAATGCTCAGTATCAGCCCGGAGTCTGGAATTTGTGCCAGGTTCGCTCGGCGAAATGTGGGTGTACTGGTTACACCTCTGCCTACCCCTTCGAGGATTACTGGCGTCAGTGCGTATGTATTTATGAGTGGTAGAGCTATACTGTTTTGTGAACAGCATGAATGAGCCGGCTCGATCGGGTCGTTCCAACTGTCTCACAGAAAACCGACGTAATGTAGAAGCTTGCTGCTACGTTTCGTACGGTGAGTGAGATATCCAGAGGCCCAAACTCACTTTCCAATCTCTAAATTATCCGTTTCCTTTAAGGTCGACAACGCGCCCATTATTCTTCTAGTATTATGGGCGTACATGGGCGGTGGAGATCACTTACCATCAGATGAACCACTTCCTACTTTATTGGCCTAAGTAAAAAAAAATACATCCCTTCTAGCGAGAATTCAGGCTTCAAAGAAGGCTATGTAGGCATTGTATTAATTACCAACCTTGTAGGTAAATTCTCTAGCTTTAAAATTCTTCAAACCGAAACACCACAGTGCTTACATACATACGAGCGGTAGAAATAAACAAAGCGGCGGTGTTTAGGCAGTCTCTCGCATACAAGAAAACTGCCACGTAGTTCACCTTAAAGTAAATTTCTAGTAACCATTTTCCAGGCAGTCCCGGATCGGAGAAGGTCCTAATGTATTATAACTTTATGAATATTCATTTCAATTTTAGTAGTGCATAAGTGCTAGTCCGCTTAAATTTTAGTTTCCATCAAAATATTCATGTACACTTTGAATAACACTTATTTACTTTGTAATCGTTTTAAATTCAAGTATGATGCAATAATGTTACATGATATTATTTTTACCAATTTCTAACAAGGAGGAGTTTCTTTATGCTTTAATGTCTTGTCTTTATCTATTTATATGTGTATGCTAGCTTTTTCTCGCGGCTCCGCCCGCGTCAACTGCCTTTTCCGGTATGAAAAGTAGCCTATAACCTTCTCCAGGGCCCCATATCTCTCTGTACCAAAAGTCATCAAAATCGGTTCAGCGATTTAGGCGTGAAAGTGTAATAAATAAAGCAAAAAACACGGTGGCGCCGTTGTAAAAAAAAATCGTATCTCATAATTGTAATCTTGGAGTGCTACAGATACCATGTAGACAGTTTTGACCATAGCATAAATGGGCGGCTGAGTGAGATATCTGGACGCCGAAATCCTTATTTATCCCTATCACATCATGGGATGGAAATAAGCTCGGCTAAACGTGTCGCAGCCCTAGTTGCACCTCTGCCTACCCCTACGGGGTTAAAGGCGTGACTATGTTTATATGCATGTAAGTAAAAGATTATCTATATTTTTGGAAAATGTCCCCCATAACCACTTCTCAAATCCGCCCCCATCGCCAAGATTTCTTCGTGTGGGCCCCGGAGATTTCTACTAATCGGATCTGGACACATATGCGGTCCGTTTCATATTTAAACAGATCTCTGACCGGCTTAAATCTTAGATTAGAAACTTTAGTTATATTTTTACAAATATTTTTAGTCGCTGAAATTAAAGAGGTATTTCTACCTTAGAATAACATTAACTTATTTTCACAAATTGTTATTAATTAAAACTTCACTTTGATTACGCTTCTGTCTCATAAGAGCATTAACAAGGACTCAAACCGCAACCCTACATGAATGTACCCGGGATTTTGTGCCGTTTGTAAGGCTTATCAGTGGAGGACGAGATGTCTTCTTAATCCGAGAGTGTTTCAACGTCTCGTAGTGGCACAGTGTGTGTTCGGATTAGAAGTTATGAACTAGATTCCTGAAGAGGGATGCTTTACAATAAGATACTTTATGAGGGTCAATTTTCATAATTTAAAGCATATTACATACATCAATGAAATAAGATAACTAGTGCTAGAAGTTACGTGAGACGAGTATTATTTGATTAATACCAAACGACAGTAATCACTTTCACTCATACTTTATTGGTTACATTTACAATATTACTACTTTACAGACCACAACCCCATGTCAGGATTCTCTATAGACCGTTCTCTAATTATAACTTAAGACAACTAGGACCGAATAGTAAACCAGCATAACTACCGCGTAATAAACACTTGGACTATCGACTGACCACTGTACTTAATGAACTGGAGACTGTGTGACTGACTGCGGGCAAAAGACCTCCAGTTCTGGCGACAACCTCTTTTATACTATTTAACTACCCTTCCACAACTATATCGCACCATTATTATTTCAGTGTACCCAAAGTTGCTTTCTCAGACACCCTCAATATACCAATTTAAGAGAATACGCTAACACTAGAACGATAACTCTCATATGAATCTGCCAAAAATACGGCTCCACTTACTTACATATGCAAAGGTAACACTCATACACGCAACAAAAAATAGTGAACGTTCAAAATCAACTTTATTTCATGAAAGTTAATGCCTAAATATTAAATTTCTAAATCGAGATACGACGTTCTGCACCGCGCAAAAAATTAGACGTATTAAGTGTCAACTAGAAATCATGAATTTATGTATGAACGAGCTGCACAGACTTCTATATCCCGGCCCCCTTGCACAGAGTTTTGATTGGGTAATTTTTTTGCTTGAGTTACATTTCAAGTCATCTTATTTCTCTTTAGGTCTCTTTAGAGTCGGTTTTATGAATTACAGTCTGATTTCGACCACTACTAAATTATTGTAGCATGCTTCTGATAACATTCCGGTGAGACAGACACATATTGTGCCAGAGGCATTATCTACTATGTAGAGATGAAACATTGTGGGTGTATAGAAAATTAATTAAACAAATGGTATATTATATATATATTTATTTACACATCTATATAACTTTGTATAAAGATGAACATAATGCCCGAGGCATTCTCTACTTGCCAACCTTTAGCATATACATTTATACTTATAAAATATATTATGATAGATTTTATTAGCTTAAATATGAATTTTACGAAACGAGCAGGTCGCTCACCCGATTTTTTTCATTAAATAACGTTTCAGCAACTCGAATTGATTTGACAGCGGTGTCAAAATCAATGTTCTGTTAGATGAATGTTAATTTGATCAGCATTTCAGAAACCGGGCATAAGCAGAGACTAATGTATGCTACTAGACAAGCTGCGCAGTACATAAGAATTTCACCACTAAGTTGCGGTCAATTGACCGTAACTCAATATTATCGCTTACTCTTATCTAGAACCCCTATCGCGTGCTCTGCCTGTGAGCTGTCAAACTCCCGCGTTATGTGACGCAATTTTTCTTCTAAACAGCCTGTCTAGTAGTATACATTAAAGTCTTTGGGCGTAAGATAGTTTATTGAAAATGGCCGTAAGCGGTCACCCATCCATAGACTGACCGCGTCAGGGGTTGCTTAACTCGCAATTGTTTACTGATTAGTGAGTTCAACTGGCTATGAGCGCCTCGCTTACAGTAAATAAATCCAAGTGATTTCCACTTAGTTAAGCGTCGACGAGTTCTGTTAAGCGCATTAAAAGCTTGACCATCTGTTGGTTACAAAGCTATTGGATGGAATTTCCCAAGCATTTGTGCATTCGATAATTCGTCACTTTATTTTGGGTCGACAAAATAAATATACCCAACAGTTAAACACATAGTCCTCTGACATAAAATAGTCCTGAACCCACACTAGGTTAACCCGTATCGTGGGTATCAGGAACTACGAGGGACTTGCCAACCCACAACACCCAGACCCGAAACAAATATTTGTGGGTCACACAAACATTTGTCTCGGTGCGGGAATCGAACCCCCGCACGCTTCGCCGCCGGCTACTCACCCACTGCGCCACGGAGGCTGAGTTGATTCCATAGGTAAATAATATTCTAAGTTCGGTCGAATTTGACCTAATAATATTTAGAAGGAATCAAAATCATTTAACAATATCAAAATCATTTAGTCGTAAATCAAAAAAGGAATAAAACCACAAAAAAGAAAAATTGCCAGATAAAAATACATAATTCATCGAAGAAGTTTCCGTTTAATTCTAGTAATGAGAAAAAAATGAGGACCGTTTCTCGGGGGAACCGTTTTAATGGAACAGCCTGGCGTCTTATTAGCAGGAGTGTTGCTCGGATAATTGGCCTATAATTCAGGGCGTAGACCTTTATACATTTATAAACTTTTATATAAGTCTGGAAGGAAGAGATTGATTTTTAAATGGCGACAAAACGGAGGAGTTTCGTAATTGAAAACAACCCCAACAGCATCCTGAATGATTGCAGACAGGCTGGACTGTATCTACGTGAATCGCTGTTGCTTTATTACCCATAGAATGGAGCAGCGGTGAATTACGTGATAAATAATGTGTCTTATATCATTTGTATTTTCTAACATATAATAAGTACATGTGATACTAACAAATTGAGTCTGTAGTTACTTGAATAAACATGATTATTATTATATTATTATTATTAATTCCATTTTTATGTGTAACGCATAACTCCGCATATAATGTAATGTGGTTTGGATGATACTGTTTCATTTGAAACAGCTCCAAGTTGGTCCTATTTTTCAAAAGATTACGCCCTTATAAATAAAAACTGCCTCGGTGTCGCAGTTGTAATGCATACGTGTTACGATTGAGGCAAACGCTGAGGTCTCGGGTTCGATCCCCGGGTCGGGTAAAGTGGTATTGGGTTTTTCTATTACGAAATGCTCATTATCAGCCCGGAGTCTGGAATTTTGCCCGGTTTGACGATAGACTCGCCCCCTATCATGGAACGGAGATACGCTCGGCGAAATGGCAGTGTACTAGTTACACCTCTACCTACGCCTTCGGGGATTATAGGCGTGAGTGCGTATGTATAACATTTCGTTTTCAGAATATAAACTTGCTATAACTAACAGTTCGCTATTCCTTTAATCTAAGTTTCTGCAAACGGCTTACATTAACTTTAGTTTACTGTAAACATGGTTAAGTTTTGATTTCATACGGTCGAGAAATAATGTAACGTATTACATTAAATAAATTGGCGTACAGCTACATTATAGGTAGTTTTTTTACAGCATAGGCCGGCAAACGAGCAAGTACGTCATCTGATGAAGTGATCTCCACCGCCCATGTACCCCAAAATGATACTCATTTGACGGAAAGGAAAATGTTTTATTTGTAAATTTCTTAGCAATGCAATCGGATTCGGTACTAGTGGGGTAGTATATTTATATCGTACACTATACGTTGTTTAAATTTGACCACACCTTTCTGTAACACGTTGTATAATACTTATATCGTACACTATACGTTGCTTAAATTTGGCCACACCTTTCTGTAACACGTTATATAATACTTATATTGTACACTATACGTTGCTTAAATTGACCACACTTTTCTGAATGACGTTGTATACGTCGAACTAAAAATCTACTCCATTTTTTTCGGTTAAAATCAAAACTCGTGCCATGATATCCAAGCCAGAATGACAGGCAAAAACTATATATGAATATTGCATACTTGACGATATTGCAAGCTCATACCGTCCCTTATAAAAGGTATGTCCCCGTTCTCACTCCATACAATCTAATAAAGCGATATTGAGTTATACTTTTTGAAGTATCGATACCGAGTACTTGAAGTATCGATATCTTATTTATAGTTATAATAATAATTTTAAGTCAGTTGAATTTTATGTTGCATGTCTTAATATGATGACAATAAACATTTTCTTTCTTTCTCTCTTTCTATACCTACTAAATATAAATTTAGGAATCGATCCTTTGTATTGAGTGTTTATGAATTTTCTATGGATATTGAAGTTAATAGAATGGTATCAATAATAATGTATCGTTCGCGTACTTATAGTATCGATATCTTATACCTACTACATATATAAATTTGGGAATCGATTCTTTGTATTGAGTGTTTATGAATTTTCTAAGGATATTGAAGTTAATAGAATGGTATCAATAATGTATCGTTCGCGTACTTATAGTATCGATATCTTATACCTACTACATATATAAATTTGGGAATCGATTCTTTGTATTGAGTGTTTATGAATTTTCTAAGGAGATTGAAGGTAATATAATGGTAGCAGTAATTTATCGCTATTGTTAAAATTAGCTGTTTTTTAAGCATAGGTAGGCAAATGGGCAAGTGGGTCACCTGATGGTAAGCGATCTGCATTGCTCCAATAATTATTTTGGTATTGTTAATGTACATAGGCGGTGGAGATCACTTACCATCAGATGACCCACTTGCTCGTTTGCCGACCTCTGCTATATTTCTTTCTGCCTGATGTTCTCCCGGCTTAATGCCAGGGCCCGCCTTCTCGTACCATATATTTAACTGTATCTGACCCCTACAACCTGCAACGGGAACCAAGTTTCGCCATTGCCTCGTCCGTTAATCAGCAGAGTGTACCACATGCAGGTGAGGTTGGCTTGGGGCTAGGATGTTGGTGGCCCACATCAAATTTTGAACCTTATGGATTAATAATTGAGGATATTTTTACGTAATTGTTACTTTATCTAATATATAAAATTCTCGTGTCACAATGTTCGTTCCCATACTCTTCCGAAACGGCTGGACCGATATGTATGAAATTTTATATGCATATTCAGTAGGTCTATCTGATAATCGGCCATTATCTATTTTTCATCCCCCTAAATGTTAAGGGTGGTCCACCCCTAAATTTTATTTTTTATTTTTTAGACATTTTTTATTTTTTTATGATACAGCATTAAAAAATACATACAACTCTAAATTTTCAACCCTCTACGATCAACTTCTATTTTATAATAGACATTTTAGTATTTTTGTCAAGCATGTTTCTCACCGGGGACGCCCACTAGGCTACTTTAATCCTGGAAATAGGCATTCACGCGGGCGGAGCCGCGGGCAACAACTAGTAAGAACATAAAATAGGTAAATCATTTTGATCATATTTCTTGTATTTCGCTTCCCGTACTCGATTGATTTATTATTCCCTAAGGCAGTTTTATTAAAATATCAAATTTATCAATGAAATCATTATTATTTACGCGTATTTTACTAGTGGTCGTGTAGTGGTAGAAATTTGACGTCTAAAATCATATACCTTTTATTCTATAAAGTAAGCTGCGAGATTTGACATTCCGAAATTGACAGCATTAACATAAATTATTGACACAATTAATGTTTTATTTACGCCCGGTTTCTGATACGCTGATCAATGTAAAATAAATTAATTAAATGTCAAATTTCGAAATTGAGTTGCTAGAAACGTGTTCAACACCTTTGATTTGACACACATGTTAGCTAACATAACTTTCAAATTAAGATGCAAAATCGTATGTCAAAGAGACATAAAATATTATGACATTTTTAACTAAATAACGTTTCATCAACTCGATTTTTTTTGACAGCGGTGTCAAATCGAAGTTCTGTTAATTGTATGTTGAATTGATCAGCCTTTCAGAAACCAGGCGTTAAAATATTAAATTGCTCACTAAGTATCGTTTCAGCAACTCGAATTGATTTGACAGCGGTGTCAAAATCAAAGTTCTATTAGTTGAATGTTGATTCGATCAGTCTTTCAGAAACCGGGTGTTAGTATATCGATAATTATAATCGTATTCGATATCGATACTGTTCCAACCCTATCAATTTTAGTGCAGAAGTGCGGTGATAGATTTAATAACTAGTATATTGAAGGCTCCATAGATGCGTTATTGAATTTTAACCGTACTAGAATTCGCTTTTGAACGCAACCACAAGCTCTTGATATTGATAGATAGATAGATATATCCTATATTAATGTGGGAAGGTTTGTACGCAATTTAACAAAAAAATTGTACACACACTAAAGAGACCTATAGAAATTGTTATTTTTGACTTTTCAGTGTTTTTATTTTGAAGTCGGTTTCTTAAATTTTTAGTGATAGTTACGGCAACAGCATGTAAAATCCAATACAATGACACAATCGCGACGAGTGTACTGTTGTCCGTTGAGGAGTTCCATTTTTTACTCCGCACTCCGTCATCAGAACTTAACCAAGTTTATATGGGACCACATGATAGCTAAACTCTATCGAATGAATTGTTTACCTTTGAAAAAAGACAAGGTGGTAGGTCCCTCGTATGCGAGAGGCCGGCTGATTTGGTACCATCGCTTTGTCTATTTCTGCCGCCAAACCACAGTTTGTAAGCACTGTTGTGTTCCGGTGTGAAGGACATTGAAACCAGTGTAATTACTGGGCATTATGAGATTTAACACCTTATGTCTCGGGGTGACGAGCGCACTCCAGTGTCATGCAGTGCTTTGTTATTTAAAGTTCTGTGTGGCGTTGCTTCTGTTTATGAGCAGGCGTGGCGCTTACCATCAGGCGAGCGACCTGCTCGTCTCGTCATTGAAGCTAATAAAAATAAATAAATGAGAACCTCCTTTTTGAAGTGGGTTAATTAGAAGAGTTCCTGATGTATCTTTGAAGGTGAAAAAGGAGATTCATTTGTTACAACTGCTAGCAGTACTAAGTAATCACCATGGTTATAACATCACTCTATGATTAACTGCCCCGGTGGCGCAGTTGTAATGCGTAGGAGGTACGCCTGCTGTTCCGGGTTCGATCCCCGGATTGTGTAAAGTGATATTGGGTTTTTCTATCATAAAATGCTTAGCATCAACCCGGAGTCTGGAATTGTGCGTCGTATGGCGTTTGTTCACGCCCTATCACATTAACACCCGGTTTTTGAAAGGCTGATCAAATCAACATTCAACTAACAGAACTTTGATTTTGACACCGCTGTCAAATCAATTCGAGTTGCTGAAACGTTACTTAGTCAAAAAGATATATTTGATGTCTCTTTAGTACCGTTTGACATACGATTTTTCATATTAATTTGAAAGTTATGTTAACTAACATGTGTGTCAAATCAAAGGTGTTGACCACACTTCTAGCAACATAATTTCGACTTGACATTTGATTAGTTCATTTAACATTGATCAGCCTTTCAGAAACCGCGTAAGGTTCGGAAATCACCTCGGCGAAATGTGGACACCCACTTGTTTCACCTCTGCTTACCCCTTCGGGATTACAGGGGTGAGTGCGTATGTTAAATAAGACTGGGAAATGGTCGTATTTTACTATATTATTTTACGCATTACAACTGCGCCACCGAGGCAGTCTTCTTTAACATCTCAAAGAAATGTCATTTATGTCTGTCGATTGACACATAGGAAATTGAGATTTGCGGTTGAAATGGGCCCGGGTACAGATCCAATTTCATGATACTTGGTCTAGTTTTTATATTCGCACTGACAGAATCACATTTATTATGAAGATGCGACTTCTATGTTTGTGATGATAAAATAAAACCAACTGAAAAAGAAGCTACAAAATGACACATTCTAGTCCCGGGACAATCTTGTTATTTTTTTTTTATCGAAAACTCGAACACAAATTGCCTGTCCTGGAAATTGAACCCCTCATCGATATCAGCCATAGTTTTTATTTTATTAGCTTTAGTTACGAAACGAGCAGATCGCTCGTCTAATGGTAAGTGCCACGCCTGACCATAAACAGAAACAACATTACACAGAAGATTGAATTACAAAGCACTGCATGACATTCGACTGCGCTCGTCACCCCGAGACATAAGATGTTAAGTCTCATAATGCCCAGTAATTTCACTGGCTTCAGTGTCCTTCAAACCAGAACATAACAGTGCTTACACACTGCTTTGCGGCAGAAATACACAAAGCGGTGGTACACGGCCTCTCGCATACGAAGGAACTACCACTTTGTAAAAGTAATAAAGTTACATACATACGCACTCACGCCTGTAATCCCCGAGGGGGTAGGCAGAGGTGTAACCAGTACACCCACATTTCGCCGAGCGTATCTCCGTCCCACGATGTGATAGTGGGCGAGCCTATCACCATACCGTGCACAAATTCCAGACTCCGGGCTGATACTGACCATTTCGTAATAGAAAAACTCAATACCACTTTACCCGACCCGGGGAACGAACCCGAGACCTCAGCGTTGGCCTCAATTGTAACGCATACGCATTACAACTGCGCCACTGAGGCAGTAATAAAGTTGTCATACTTAAATCCAATTACTTGGAACAAACAGTATGAAATTATGTGTGGGATAGAATTTGCACAGAGCTCGACAATGTTGTGTTTAGTAATTGCGTTTGTAGATCCACGTAGGGTCAGAAATTCATCATCGTTGACAATGTAATCTAATTTATTTGCCTAAAGTGAGTTTTAAGAGTGGTAGAGCCACGCTGTAGACACTTGTCTACAGCATGTATGGGCCGGCTCGTCCGGGTTACCACTATCTCATCATTTGGTATTGTGGGTGTACATGGGCGGTGGCGATCACTTACCACCAGGTGACCCATTTGCTCGTTTCATTTTCATCACTCATCATCACCATGAGGAACACTTACACATTTGCGGGCCTAACCCAAAGACTTTAATGTATACTACTAGGCAAGCTGCGCGGTACATATAAATTGTTTCACTAAGTTGCGGTCAATTGACCGTAACTCAATATTACTCTCGACTAGTACCCCTATTACGCTCTGTTTGTGAGCTGTCAAACTCCCGCGTTATGTGACGCAATTTTACTTCTAAACAGTCGGTCTAGTACTATACATTAAAGTCTTTGGCTAAACGTATAAAGAAAAGTGTCGAATTTTGAACGCTCTCCGTCTTTTTCATCGGTTAAAAAACAAAGTTAAACAATACATTTCTATTCATATAACTGTTTCATATAATAGCGTGCATATTCTGCTCGTTTTTAAGTCAGATATGCAAATGTATGTAAAAGTATTCAGTGTTAGAATTAAAGCGATCGTTCGAGCAGAAAACAAAAAAAAAACAGCGCTTCACCCAATCCTCTTTTTGCGTCGTGAGAAATTCAAATGCATTTGTAACATTGAGTAGAAATTGTTCGTTGTATTTGAAATTTACAGTCATGCCTGTGTCCTGTTTTTTTTAAACGATTGCATGCAGCTGAAATGAGAATGTTGAGATGGATGTGTGGAGTAACAAGGATAGACAGAGTCAGGAGTGAGCACGTTAGAGGGAGTTTGAAAGTGGCACCTATGGTGGATAAGATGAAAGGGAACCGCCTGTCTTGGTATGGGCATGTTATGAGATGAGAAGAAACATGGGTAAGAAAGTGATGAATATGAATGTTGATGGATGGAAAGGTAGAGGAAGACCAAAGAAAAGGTGGATGGAGTGTGTGAGGAAGGACATGAAAGAAAGAGGGGTGAATGATGAGGCCACGGCTGATTGACATGTATGGAAGAAGAAGACATGCTGCGCCGACCCCAAATAGAATTAGGACCAGGGCAGGAGAATGTTGATATACTATTTATACGAAACGGGCCGGTCGCTCAGCTGATGGTAAGCGGCACGCCTGCCCATAAACAAAAGCAACACCACACAGAACTTTGAATTACAAAGCATGGACTGCGCTCTTCACCCCGATACATAAGATGTTAAGTGTCATAATGCCCAATAATAATTTCTCTGGTCACCTGCTCGTCTCGTCATTCAAGCAAATTAAAAAAAAAAGAAGAATTATTTTCGGCAAATAGTCTTTTTCTTTTGTGATTTTAGGTGTGACTTCACCTTAACCAAACCCACTTAAATTACTACTTAAACATATATACATACATACTCACTTACGTCTGTAATCCCCGAAGTGGTAGGAAGAGGTGTAACCAGTACACCCACATTTCGCCGAACGTATCTCCGTCCCATGGTGTGATAGGGGGCGAGCTTATCGCCTTACCGGGCACAATTTTAGACTCCGGGCTGATACTGAGCATTTCGTAATAGAAAAACCAAATAAGACTTTTTCCCGACCTGGGGATCGAACTTGAGACCTCAGCGTCAGCCTAAGTCGTAACGCGTACAATTATTACAACTACAATTACAACTGCGCCACTGAGGCAGTCTTAAATCGTAAATCAAAGATGGAAATAAGTCTTTTTAACCGACTGCGTCAGTTTGAGGGTTATGTGTTTGTAATACAATACATATAATAAATGTAAAAGCGTTGGAACCCCTCGTTCTGAACCGTAAGTAATTTTCGCTATTTATAGAACTTCACTTCAGTAAAACTCAATAATGTCTTCGGAAATGTCGATTAGCTGGTTCAATAAGTTTTTGTGACGCAGTTGTAATGCTAACGCGTTACTTCTGCTGGCGCTGAGGTCACGGGTACGATCCCCGGGTCGGTTAAAAGTCATATTGGGTTTTTCTATTACGAAATGCTCAGTTTCAGCCCGGAGTCTGGAATTGTGTCCGGTATGCCGATAGACTCGTCCCCTATCACATCATAGGACGGAGATACGCTCAGCGAAATGTGGGTGTACTGGTTACACCTCTGCCTTCCTCTTCAGGGATTAAACCGACCTTAAAGGAAAGGAACGGGGGATTTGGGCCTCTGGATATCACACTCACCGTACGAAACAAAACACCAAGCTGTTACTTTACGCTGGTTTTCTGTGAGACAGTGATAACGACCCGGACGAGCCGGCCCATACATGTGAACAAAACTGTGTTTAAAAATTGATTTCTTAGATTAGTAATTTTGGACATTAACTCTAGAAGCAATATTTATAGTTTTTGTTGTTATTATACCGTATATCTATTGTGATTATTTGCGCAAAATCATTCTTATTCTTAATCGAAGGTTCGAACTAAATTTTTCAATAAACCAATATTAATTGAATTTCGTGAGCTAGTACTGACGTTGGACCTCAAGCGCAATACATTATGATGGGCCCTTTACCCATGATTGAAAAGTTAATGTAGAGGCAAGTCTGACCGTGACACGACCCAAATTAGACCCGCTTGAAAAACTGCTCACTCGAATAAGGTTGTTTTGCAACATACATCGATGGATTTCTACTGACGAAAAAACAGAGGCTCTCAATTCGACATCTATACAGTATGTAACAAAAACCCTATTCGGCCTTTTAGAGTCGTGAAAATAGACATATAAACAGTTTAATAAAAATAGTTATATAAAAAAAAAACAGCAGCGAGATATTATCCTTACACAAAAATGAACATATTTAAAAAATGTTACTTGCATCTGAAAAGTGATCCACAGCTGACTCATGTGTCGTACTGACGAAGCCGGGCGCGCACGCGGCGCTGCGCGTTTGATGCACGTGTCGCCGCAACTTGCTATCTCGCTCTGGCTCCGATTCATCGCTCTTGCAGAGGTAATCAATCGAAATACAGCTAACACAACAAAATAATTAAATTATAAAAAATAAATATGATTATTTTTATAGTCTCATTTTCGTATGCGAGTTATTTCATTACGTTTGAAAATCGATTCTGATATCACAGTTAAAACGCCCAACATGGTTTTTGTTACATATTCTATACATGTTTTTTCTTTTTAAATGCCTAGACGAGCAGGTCGTTCGCCTCGTCTTTCCATCAGATGCAACACGCCAACAAACTTTGAATTAAAATGCCCTACATGGCACTGGATTTACGGCACTCCGAGACAAGATGTTAGGTCTCATAAACCCAGTAATTTCACTGGCTTCAATATAGGCCTACGGAACCCTAAAAAAGAATAAAGTATAACAAAACCACATTTTACGACTGCAGTGCTGAAGGGTTCGATCCCCGGGTCGAAAAGTGATATTGGGTTTTTCTATTGCCCGGTTTGGTGATAGGCTCGCCCCCTATCATATAACATTACAGTAATAAGCTCGGCGAAAAGTGGGTGCCTACCCCTTCGGGGATTACAGGCGTGATAGCATACGCAAAACCATATTCTATTTAATTCACAATGGACTTAACTATATTCAATAGAGAATCTTATTCTACCATTCAGAAGATTACATTCTTCATAATACTTTTGTTCGATTCATCTTTAATATTGTACAAATTGATTTAAATCGTAGTTGTATTACATTTTTGTATTGTCTGACATCTACGGTTATTATAGAATATCGTATTGTGAAATTCAGTATGGCGGGTTTATCTTTGAGTAATGTTATCATTCCGCTGGGTGGTAGAGCCACGCTGTAGATAGTTTTGTCTACAGCATGAATGGGCCGGCTCGTCCGGGTAGTTACCACTGTCTCACAGAAAACCGGCGTAAAGTAGCAGCTTGCTGCTGCGTTTCGTACGGTGAGTGTACCTCACTCCGGAGACCCAAATTCCCTTTCCCAATCCCTTACTTATCCCTTTCCTTTAAGGTCGGCAACGCGGCCATGATTATTTTGGTATTGTGGGCGTACATAAGCGGTGGAGACATTTACAATCAGGTGACCCACTTGCTAGTTTGCCGGTCTATACTATAAAAAATATATAAAAAAAAACATATCTTATATATAAAAAACAATGTTTGTTTGTTCGTATATTATGCGCTGCCTTACCGTTCATATGATTGCGAAACTTATTGTTTGCACTTGTGCGAAGGTTATAAAGGGGTAAAAAGGGGGGGATCGTATGATACTTTTTTTGGGCCGGAATACGACGATGAAATTGAGCACGATTATTGCTAAAATTCCACTTGTGAGAGAGGGGATGTTGAACTTTGTGTATTTTAATGTAAAAGTTTAGTTGTTAGTGATCAATCACATATAACGTAATGAACGGATTTGTATAAAGTTTTGCATACAAGTAGATCAAGACATGAATTAGAAACAAACTACCCCCTGATTTACGCGATAGTCTGACGCTTAGTAATATTAAATTTAAACTTAAGTCGTACTTTCTAAATAATTTAAAAAATAAACAAGATTCATAGACAAAGCAATTATATCACACTCCTGATTTTATTATAAGCTAACAGTTGTAATACTCATCATAATTAACATGTTATTATTATTGCTGTTTGTTATTATGTATTAGAAATCTCATGTCAACTATAGTTAGCATTAATACAAACCTTAGTGGTTTCTTAGATGCTATTACTGTACAATTATTTGTAACTCTTTGTAAACGGTAAATAAATGAAAAAAAAGATACCAGAATAACGTGTAACAAAACTTAGAAAGTGACTTAAATTTTTAGTGGTAGTTACAGCAATAGCTACATGCTAATTCCAATATAACACAATCGCGACGAGTGTACTGTTGTCCTTTGAGAAGTTTTATTTTTTTACTCCATCCCCCGTTATTTTATCTTAATCAAATTTATATGGGACCACATCGCAGCTAAATTCTATCGAATGATTTTTTTTCCAACAAATCGGTCCATTATTGGCGGAGAAATCGATGTTCATACATAAAGAAAAGCATTATATGTTGCGGGTGAATCTGCGCGGGACAGCCAGTTAGTAATAAAAATAGACATATTAGACCTTTTGAAAGATTGCCCAAAGCCATATCATAGTAAAATTCAAAAATAAAAGTAACATTGCTTCCCAAGAAGTATCTCACGTACTGCCATTACACATTCTGACATCAGGGAATATATTACAGGGAAATATTCAAGGGGTTGAGAAAATGTAATGGCTGTTAAGTATTTAGGTGTACAACATATTCGGCTGGGAACGCGTGACGTGCTTTTATAACACATTTCCAAGATCAAGATTGCGTACGTGTGTAGAAAAAAATAAAAATCCTCATGCTCAGTATTATAAGAACTCTTTCAGGACTGGAATGTAAAATGGCGCTTTTAAAACTAATATGAGATATAGAATATTTGCCTCAGTGGCGCTGTTGTAATGCGTTACGACACAGGCTGACGTTGAGGTCTCGGGTTCGATCCCCGGGTCGGGTAAAAGTGATATTGGGTTTTTCTATTACGAAATGCTCAGTATCAGCCCGGAGTCTGGAATTGTGCCCGATATGGCGATGGGCTCGCCCCCTATCACATCATGGGTCGAAGATACGCTCGGCGAAATGTGGGTGTACTGGTTACACCTCTGCCTACCCCTTCGGTGATTACAGGCGTGATATGTTATTATAATTTTGTCATTACAATTGAAATTTTAAAAACTTATTCTAAACATTTTCAATTATGTAGTTGCATATGCCATCTGCCAACTTCAGAGATTTCAAACTATATTAACCTATCATACTGTTCTCATATTCCCGAGAAAGTCGTAGCGGTGCCAAGCACAATACTCGAATATTTATTTAAGTAATAAAATAAATTGAGCGGTCTGTGACCCGGGGTCGTATTCTGTACAGCCCCGGATCAAGGGCAACCCGGGGCACCCACCCCGGGCGGCAGTTTCAGGGGGCGCCAAAATCATAATATAATATGATTAAAAATAAAAACCTTGCATCACGAAGCGCCTAGCATACAGAAGCCTGGTTGGCTCACCGTAGACTTGTAAGAAAAAGGCGCCACACACGCCCTTTGTGCATCATTCAACACCAAAATTTAAATGTATATAGATCTACTGCACGTAAATCTATTCTAGTTTTCCCCGGGTATATAATTTCATGTCACTCAAATAAAAAAGTTATTAAGAGTACAAATCTACTAAAGGGTTCTTATTGTCCCATCCACCAAAAATGCCAACCATTAAATATTTGTAAGTTTTTTAAGTAATTTATCTCAAACGCTGGAGAGGGGCGCCCCGGTTCGGAAAAGTCGTAGATCCGGGGCTATTCTGTATGACCGCGAGGACTCGTACCCGACTAAATTTTATAGTTCAGAATTCGTAAAATATGGCCAGACGCAATATAAACTTAATAGGCTTAAATTTAATGGCTTAAATAAATTTTCATTTCAGCACAAAACAAAAAATGTTCTAACAAAACTCTATTCAAGCAAAAGTAAATTAAACCTTAATCGATTTGAATTATTTGTTTTACATACACACGCTCCGACAAATCGATTAGATCCAATAGTTTCTATGTTGAATATTATACATTATTTTATATGCACTAGGACATATAAGCATAATAGCAGCGATAGCTCAGTTGGTAGTGGTATCACTGTCGAGACGAAAGTCTCAGGTTCAAAACCAGCCCCAAGAGCACACACCTCTGACTTTTCTAAGATTTAACTGTTAATAATTATCGCTTGCTTTAATGGTGCAGGAAACATCGTGAGGAAACCTGCATACCTGAGGAGTTCTTCATAAGAATTTCGAAGTCTACCAAGCTGCATTAGCCCAGCGTGGTGGTCTAAGGCCTGACCCCGCTCATTCAGTAGAGGAGGCCCGTATCCAGTAGTGGGGCAATAAAAAAAGGTGTTAGTTAATTTGTGACAAGCAGCCGTGTGTAAGCACTGTTACGTTCCGGGTTGAAGGCAATTGAAGCCAGTAAAATTACTGGGCATTATGAGACTTAACATCTTATGTCTCGGGGTGAAATCGCAGTCTAATGCTATGCAGTGCTTTGTAATTCAAAGTTCTTTGTGTTGCTTCTGTTTATGTGAGGAACCTACCTTATAACTATCAATCATTTTTTTATAGCATAGGCCGGCCAACGAGCAAGTGGGTCACCTGATGGTAAGTGATCTCCACCGCCCATGTACGCCCACAATACCAAAGAATCACGGGTGCGTTGCCGACCTTAAAGGAAAGGAAAAATTAAGGGATTGGGAAGGGGAGGGCGTTTGGGCCTCCGGATATCTCACTCACCGTACGAAATGCAGCAGCAAGCTGCTACTTTACGCCGGTTTTCTGTGAGACAGTAGTAATGACCCGGACGAGCCGGCCCATACATGCTGTAGACAAGTGTCTACAGCGTGGCTCTACCACTCAAAAATAACATGTACTCAAATAATTCGGTCTATTAAAGCTTTCGATCGTAACGATTTCTCGCAACGTGTGGCGAAGTTTAACATGCTTTAGTTGAACTTTTCGTTAGGATTAATGACGACGACGCCACGACTGCGCAATTCGTCAGTTAATTAGAAACTTTCCGATTGGGGAATATTGGAGAATCGTTCTTGCTGACGAACTTTATGTAAACTTGAAACATTTTTTATACAAGGTGGTAGGTAAGTCCCTTGTATGCGAGAGGCCGTTTGGGTTGGCACCACCGCTTTGTCTATTTCTACCGCCAAACAACAGAAAGAAACGGTTTGAAGGGGTTTGAAGCCAGTGAAATTACTGGGCATACATACATACGCGCTCACGCCTGTAATCCCCGAAAGGGTCGCCAGAGGTGTAACCAGTACATCCACATTTAGCCGTGCGTATCTCCGTCCCATGATATGATAGGGGGCGAGCCTATCGCCATACCGGGCACAATTCCGGACCCCGGGCTGATACTGAGCATTTCGTAATAGAAAAACCCAATATCACATTTACCCGACCCGGGGATCGAACCCGAGACCTCAGCGTCAGCTTCAGTCGTAACGCGTACGCATTACAACTGCGCCACCGAGGCAGCCAATTACTGGGCATTATGAGACTTAACATCTTATGTCTCGGGGTGACGAGCGCAGTCCAATGCCATGCAGTGCGTTGTAGTTCAAAGTTCTGTGTGGTGTTGCTTCTGTTTATGGGCAGGCGTGGCGCTTACCATCAGGCGAGCGACCTGATCGTTTCGTTACTCAAGCTAATAATAAAAAAAACAATAGTTAAAAAAAAAAAATGCTTTTATAGAAAATCCAACAAAAAAATTTAAATAAATATAAGATTAAAAAAATATATATTGTAAAAAGGCGTGGGCTGCATGGTGTCAATAGTTATAAATATTTTATTGACATATGAGTAGAAGGATTATCATTTTGATAATATCTTAAAAAGCTTATCTTAAATTAATATGTACTATATAATAGTATGTATGTACTACTTAAAATGGCATGTCACGTTACTCTGTTACTATTCTCTTGAAGCGGGTTGTGACGTGAAAGAGTGAAAACGAGCCATTGAGCTACAAAAACCCTAGCCTCATTTGAAGTGGGGCCTTATACTGGCTCAGTACAAAAAGAGACTACTCATACATACTGATATATAAATCGTGTCCACCACTATGACATCAGGTGTAGTTACTTTGCCAGGATAAAAACCTCCCGATTTTTTCTTCGATTAGGATATTATGTTCGGGTTCAAAAAAAAGATAAGGTTTTTCGTGAAAATCTCGTTAAGGATCACTTAACTGGAAAATAGTGGTGTTTGTAACGTAGGAAATTGCTTACAAAATTCAATTACAACGTTATGTAAACTAGCTATTTTTGGGAGTATTTTCCCCTAATTATTCCGAAGTACCTACCTAGTGTGACCTTTTGTTTTTATTTCTTGGGGTATATTTTTCTTCATAATAATGACAATATTTTGAAGGTTATGTGGGCCACCAACATCTTAGACCCATAATTGAAATACCTCAAGCATAAAACCGTTTTGTATTCGAGATGTTTTTCGAGGTTATGTTTTCAAATAACTTTTAAATGTAAATGTTATCTTTAAATAATTCGCGCGAGCTGTCAAGTTGTGTGTACGTACCCTAATTTATGAGTACATTAAGTACTCGTGAATAACCTTACACATTCATATCTTCTTTTTAAATTCGAATTATTTACTCTTTACAAATGAAAAATGTACCTAACGTATTACTTATTTACAACCAATAGCGAATATACGAATTATGTTTTATAATAAATTTTATTGTTTTCTATTTGCTTGAATGACGAGACGAGTAAGTCGCTCGCATGATGGTAAGCGCTACGCCTGCCCATAAACAGATGCAACACCACAATTACAAAGCACTGCATGGCATTGGACTGCGCTCGTCACCCCGAGACATAAGGCGTTAAGTCTCATAATGCCCAATAATTTCACTGGCTTCAATGTCCTTCAAACCAGAACACAATAGTGCTTACACACTGATGTTTGGAGGCAGAAATAGACAAAGCGGTGGTATCTATGGTAGTTTTGGGTGGCCTTGATTCTGTTCATGGGCAGGCGCGGTGCTTACCATCAGCCGAGCGACCATTTAAGTTATAAAAAAAAACCTTAGGTAATTTGCTTACGCAAGTAAGTTAATAATGCAATTGAGGCCGTAGAAGCTTTTTCTAACTCGTAATATCTATGACCTTCACTGACCCAGAGAATTAGAAAATATTGAGGTCATGTCTTTTATAAAACTAAATTAGAGGCTTTCTAGCAAAATTGCGCTACAAGATTAATGGAACTGTCATGGGAGGAACTTGGGTAATAAATCGAAGATAGGACCCCTAATTAAAGCACATACGTTCATAAGTTCACACCTGAAGGGGTAGACAGAGGTGCAACGAGTACACCCACGGATCGCCGAGCTCATTTCCATTCCATGGTGTGACGAGCCTATCGTCTATAAGTTCACACCTGTAGCCCTGAAGGGATAGGCAGAGGTGCAACGAGTACACCCACGGATAGCCGAGCTTATTTCCATTGAATGATGTGACGAGCCTATTATCTAAAGGCCGTTCCCTATGTTCTATTTAATTAATAAATACACCTAACAGTCTCGCACATACGACTAGTCCTGACCCTACACTAGGTAAACCTGTATCGTGGGTATCAGGAACCACGAGGGACTTGCCAACACACAACACCCAGCATCTAAACAAATATTTGTGAATTAGACAAACATTCGTCTTGGTGTAGGAATCGAACCCACGGCCTCTCGCTTGCACTGCACCACGGAGGCTGACAAATTACAGATGGATTTACTTACTATTAATATTTTGACTGCCTCGGTGGTGCAGTTGTAATGCGTACGCGTTACGATTGAGGCTAGCGCTGAGGTCTCGGATTCGATCCCCGGGTCGGGTAAAGTGCTATTGGGTTTTTCTATTAACAAATGCTCGGTATCAGCCCGGAGTCTGGAATTTGTGCCCGGTATGGCGATAGGCTCGCCCCCTATTACATTGTGGGACGGAGATATGCTCGGCGAAATGTGGGTGTACTGGTTACACCTCTGCCCACCTCTTCGGGGATTACAGGCGTGAGTGCGTATGTAATATTTTGAAAGATAGTCCATACAAAATGTATCAAACGTTTACTGCCAGTAAGCAATTCTGCTGATAAATAGAATATTGGGAAAGCCATAAGTGAGCACATATTCCAAGCAAGGTGGTAAGTCCCTCCTATGCGAAGGGCCGTTGGGGTTAGTACCACTGCTTTGTCTATTTCTGCAGCCAAGCAACTGCGTAAGCACTGTTGTCTTCTGGTTCTAATTTTTTGCGTGGTGCAGAACGTCGTATCTCGATTTAGACATTTAATATTTAGACATCAACTTTTATGAAATAAAGTTGATTTTGACCGTTCATTAATTTTTGTGGCGTGCATGAGTGTTACGTGTGATTTTACCTTTGCATATGTAAGTGGAGCCGTATTTTTGGCAGATTCATATGAAAGTTATCGTTCTAGTTATCTTATTTCGATGGTAAACACCTATTATTTTAGTTATTTAACTTTTAACATCCATTACGATTTAATTAGAATTTACAAGGAAATAAAAAGTAACGTTTGCAATTATTTTTCCTTTTCGTTGAGATTTGTTCGTCTGTTTGTTTAGGTTTGTATGGACAGTGATGTTTGATGTTCTGGATTTCGGCAAATGTTTATTTTAGCGTATTTTGTGTTGCTTAGTTAGATTTTACTGAGATAATATAACTAGGTGATAAGTCTGATTTTTATTAGTGTTAATGATGAGCCGAGCAGGTCGCTCGTCTGATGGTAAAATCTGCCCATAAACAGAAGCAACACCAATCAGATTTTCGATTTATTGTAATGCACAGCGCTCGTTACCCCGAGACATAAGATGACAACTTGCTTCAATGCCTAATGAATGCTTCGAATCGGTACACAACATACAAAAAAGAAGCCAATTGAGAACCTCCTCCATTTTTCTATGGTTAAAACGCAAAGTAATGTAAGTTTCTGTCCTATAACACCCAGGCCTGAAACAAAAATAACTTCTCAACCTCTAGACAGTATTAAGGGCAGTTTGTAATCCTTTTTCTGCCGCCAAGCTGCAGTGTCTAAGCACTGTTGTGTTCCGGTTTGAAGGACATTGAAGTCAGTGAAATTACTAGGTAAAGAGTCTTAACATTTTACGTCATAGGGTGAAGAGCGCATTCCAGTGTCATGCAGTGCTTTGTAATTCAAAGTTCTGTGTGGTATTGCTTCTGTTTATGGGCAGACGTGGCGCTTAACATCAGGCGAGCGACCTGCTCGTCTCGCCATTCAGCCAAATAAAAAAACATCCAGTATAATATTAAAAGTGATCAACCTTCTGATTTCAAACAGTATTAAGAGAAATTGTAGTCCATTTTGCGTTTATATATTAAATATCAAAAAGCTACGGGAAACTTAGCTTTTTTTAGGCGTTTCCATAGCAAATACGCTTAAATTGAGCGACGTGGCGGCATGTCGACAAACAAAAGAGGAGTTCTGCCGCATAGGGGTGGTCTTTTGTTCCTTGTAGCACTTAGAGTATAGTCATGAGCGGAGCGGGTGGAGTAGCGATTAACGTATATTTTCCATGTATTGTACTGAATTCAGTTTCTAAAGAATAGTAGTCATTTGATTTATCACTTATTCAAGAATTAAAAGGTCGTATAAGTCAGGTTTTTTTGCCCAGATAGACAGACGAGCAGGCGGCCCGGCCCACCTGATGGTTTTTATAGTAATATACAGGCCACCGTGCAAGTGGGCCACCTGATTGTAAGTGATCTCCACCGCCCATGTACGCCTTAATATCAAAATAATCATAGGCGCGTTGCCGACCTTAAAGGAAAGTGATAATACATACGCACTCACGCCTGTAATCCCCGAAGGGGTAGGCAAAGGTGTAACCAGTACACCCACATTTCGCCGAGCGTATCTCCGTCCCTTATGTGATAGGGGGTGAGCCTATCGCCATACCGGGCACAAATTCCAGATTCTGAGCATTTCGTAATAGAAAAACCCAATACCACTTTACCCGATTCGGGATCGAACCCGAGACCTCAGCGTCAGCCTCAATCGTAACGCGTACGCATTACAACTGCGCCATCGAGGCAGTCTAAAGGGATAAGTAAGAGATTGGAAATTTTATTTGTGCCCCTGGATATCACTCCTCTTTG
The DNA here is from genome assembly GCA_905332985.1 of Mimas tiliae. NCBI lineage: Eukaryota > Metazoa > Arthropoda > Insecta > Lepidoptera > Sphingidae > Mimas > Mimas tiliae. Next base: position 4,077,083 of record HG995265.1, on the reverse strand, counting down.
TAAGTTTGTTTAAACCGCTACCGCTCCCGCTTATGTCTAACTTGCAGCTTAACTTTACCGCAGGTTGGGGGAGTCTGTCCAAGAGCCAGACACAAGCGATTTAAATTACTAGACACAAGTTTTACTCTACTTTCATTGGGAAACTTTACGCCTGTCAATTAGATTTACTTTGTTTAACGGAATTATAATCTAGATAAAATCTGGGGCGGTGGATTTTGGAACGAGTTTTAAATAAAAGGAATATTCAATAGTCTGGTGCTGTGAGGTCTCGATGTAAACAATTAAAACTTATTAACCGACTTCAAAAAAAGGAGAAGTTCAAGTCATCGGAATCTTTTTTTAGGTATGTTCCTCGATTATTTTTCTGAGTGGTAGAGCCACGCTGTAGACAATTCTGTCTACAGAATGTCATGCCGGCCCATTCAGTCATGAAACCGGCGTAAAGTAGCAGCTTGCTGCTGCGTTTCGTACGGTGAGTGCGATTTCCGGAGGTCCAAATTCCACTCCCCTTCCTAATCCCTTACTTAACTCTTTCTTTTAAGGTCGGCATCGCATCCATGATTATTTTAGTATTGTGGGCGTACATGGGCAGTGGAGATCACTTACCATCAGATGACCCACTTGCTCGTTTGCTGGCCTATACTATATTAAAAAAAAGATTACTCGAAGACGCCTGGACCGATACGAGAAATTCTTTTTTTTAAAAGGGTACACTTCCCAGGTGGTCCCATTGGCACCAAGTCAGGATCTGATGATGGGATCCCAGAAAATCGAGGGCAATCCTCAAATTTCATAGGGACGCATAATATATTTTATACATACCCACTCATACGCACTCACGCCTGTAATCCCCGAAGGGGTAGGCAGAGGTGTAATCAGTACACCCACATTTCGCCGAGCGTATTTCCGTCCCATAATGTGATAGGGGGCGAGCCTATCGCCATAACGGGCACAAATTCCAGACTCCGGGCTGATACTGGGGTATTTCGTAATAGAAAACCCCAACACCACTACCCGACCCGGGGATCGAACCCGAGACCTCAGCGTTGGCCTCAATCGTAACGCGTTCACATTACAACTGCGCCACCAAGGCAGTTTTAGAAAATATATAAAATATATTTTGTGCATGTTTGGTACTCATCATCTTATATTGCTGAGCTATCATCAGGCGAGCGACCTGTTCATCTCGTCATCTAAGGCTAATATTAAAAAAAAAAACCATCCTCCCACGCAATGAAAATGCCTTAAAATGTTAATTATAAAACTTCGCCCATACTAATGATTAGGTTAAGTTGAATAATTTAATCTGTTATATCTCGAGGATTATGAAATTTTACGCTTTATTGAATTCTCTACAGACGAGAGACTAATTGAAAATAAAAGGACGTATTTAAAATCGCAAAATTCCTTTTTTATTAGCGTTCGATGACGACACGAGCATTGCCTCAACAATGAGTTTATCTCAGTAAAATCGCTAGCGACGACGTAAAATATTAGTACAACAATTTAGTTCCTCACGTATCCGCTAGAGGCGCCTCTGAGTTTTTCATATATATCTTAGGTCGCTAGCAATTTTACTGAAACAAACTCATGGTTAGACTGCTGGCTGTTAGACCGCTCGCCTGATGGTAAGCGTCACGCCTGCCCATAAACAGAAGCAACACCACACAGAACTTCGAATTGACAAGTACTGCATGGCACTAAAATGCGCTCGTCACCCAGAGACATAAGGTGTTAAGTCTCATATGCCTAGTAATTTCACTGGCTTTAATGTTCTTCAAACCGTAATTCGACAGTGTTACAACACTTTCTTGGTTTAATCGACCATCCTGAATTGTATCTACCACGTCACGGACACCAAGGTTGTCGCGGATGTACTCGTAAAAATTACGATGTATAAATCTTACAGCTTGCTGCTGCGTTTCGTACGGTGAGTGAGATATCCGGAGGGCCTTCCCAATCCTTTAATTATCCTTTCCTTTAAGGTCGACAACGTACACATGACTCTTTTGGTATTGTGGGCCTAAATGGGCGGTGGTAATAACTTACCATCAGGTGACCCACTTACCCGTTTGTCGGCCTATGCAATAAAAAAACGCAAGACCTTTTGTAGCTCGTCTGTATCGTTTATTTATTACTCTTAGTAACACCCAAAATAATTATTTCTTATTTGATTTTATGGAAATCGTTGCGCGAGATTTTGGCATTAAATTATTCCCGTTATGATAACGTGTCAAAGTTTATTAAAGTAATTAAATTTTGGGAATTAAGAAGCCGAGTTCAAGATCCAATTATCTTTGTACATTTTTGAGGGTTTCGATCCTCATAAATACCCGATATTTTTGGATGTATCAAAAATTCGTCAAGTTCTAGTTGGTCGAGATGGTATCAATTTTTAACCGAGTTCAAAAAGGAGGATTTCAGTTCGCCTGTTTTAATGATCTTTTATATAATATTTACCTATAAAAATGCCGTTCTGTACGAAAAAAGTTACAAGGTGGTAGGTCCACCGCTTTGGCTATATCTGCCGCCAAGCAACAGTGTGTAAGCACTGTTGTGTTCCGGTTTGAAGTACATTTAAATTACTGGGCATTATGAGACTTCAAATCTTATGTCTCGGGGTGACGAGCGCAGTCTAATGCCATGCAGTGCTTTGTAATTAAAAGTTTTGTGTTGCTGCTATTTATAGGTAGGCCTGGCGCTTACCAGCAGGCGAGTGAACTGCACGTTTTGTCACTCAATGTAATAAAAAAAAAGTGTGTGTGTATTAGTGTATACACGTAAGAAGTGAAACTTCTTTATGTTTATATTTAAATTATTATTGTTTTTTTATTTTATTATTACAATTAATTGATGTTTGCTAGACTAACAGCCGTATTAATTAATAATTGCTAGTTTTAATAAAATTATTTACACTCACTGATATTTACAATCAAAAACTAAGGTTAACCTGAAATAACCTTGAAAAAAATAAATACCGTAATCACACCCACGTGTTGAGTGTATTAGAAAAAAGGTTTAATTACTTACTTCTGTTAGAAATTCACTGGAATTAGAATAAATATCTTTTATTCTTTTTGCCAATAACTTTATAATTTTTTTTTCGCTAATCACCTAATTGAAATATTTTTTTTCACGTCACTACTGAGTTTCAGAAATAAATAAGGCGTGTAACAGAAAAACGTGATTTAACATAAATAATTTAAGGCGTGTTCCAATGAGCGCTCAAAACGCTCACGCTATGTGTATTTAGATTGGATTTTGCTCATTGTGAGCGCACCTTTAGAAATCAAGATGGCGCGTAACGCAAAAATGTTACCCAGAAACCAAGATGGCGCATAACAGAAAAACGTTACATTTTTTTTTTTACCTCCTATAAAATTTCTCCCATACGCCGATAAAAAAGTTTCACTTCATAAAAGTTACCTAAAGGTTTTTTTCATCTGTTTTACATACATACATACGCACTCACACCTGTAATCCCCGAAGAAGTAGGCAGAGGTGTAACCAGTACATTCACATTTCGCCGAACGTATCTCCGTCCCTTATGTGATAGGGGGGCGAGCCTATCGCCATACCGGGCACAAATTCCATACTCCGGGCTGATACTAAGCTTTTCATAATAGAAAAACTCAATACCACTTACCCGAACCCAAGACCTCAGCGTCGGCCTCAATCGTAACGCGTACGCATGTACAACTGCGCTACCGAGGCAGTTATTTCATCTGTTTTATTTCTATTAATCAAAATAACCACCACCAATGGCATTTTATCGAAGCCTTTGATGAAATCGGCTGGACAAAAGGTAACAAACTCTTCAAAATCATTTTGTTCTGCTTCTCAAGTATTAATTATCTTCCCGCCAAAAAGCTGCAATAGGGTAGTTTCCTATATTGAATTTTATACATTATTTTATAAGCAACAGAAAATGATATGCAAAAGAAACCCTTTTATTAAATCACAATCAAAATTGGTTCAGAAATGTGCCCGCAGTTATAACATCAAATGTTGGTATGAGGAAAGGTGGGTGCGCAGTAGGGATATCTCACTATCTCGCTTGCACGCGTGCACCATAATGAACATTTTACACAGTGACGTCAAAGTTTCCGTCGTCTGTCATTTGACAATTACCCCTTCTACAGGATTAGAATGGCTTCTAACTTATTTATTTTTAGTCGTATTTATAAAATTCTTTCTGCAATAGATTTTGAGTACCTTAACTTATTGATTTAAATAATTAAAAAAATCTAGTCATCTACCCTATTATGACTTCACCCAGCTCCTAGACTAAAGATTCTTTCGATAGGGAAAAATCGAGGGCCATTGTGTTGGTACTTACTGCTAAATTAAACACGCCGAGGGAATTTGCGAAAATGACGAGAGCACACAATTTACAAAAGTGTTTCATTGATTTATCAATGAATGCCTCGGTGGCGCAGTTGTAATGCGTACGCGTTACGATTGAGGCCAACGCTGAGGTCTCGGGTTCGATCCCCGGGTCGGGTAAAGTGGTATTGGTTATTCTATTACGAAATGCTTAGTATCAGCCCGGAGTCTGGAATTTGTGCCCAGTATGGCGATAGGCTCGCCCCCTATCACATCGTGGGACGGAGATACGCTCGGCGAAATGTGGGTGTACTGGTTACACCTCTGCCTACCCCTCCGGGGATTACAGGCGTGAGTGCGTATGTATGTATGATTTATCAATCGAATTCAAAAAACAACTTAATTAATCTACACTAATATTATAAAGAGGAAAGATTTGTATTTTTGTATGTAACGAATAAACTTAAAAACTACTGGACCGATTTAAAAAATTCTTTTGCCGTTAGAAGGCTACATTAGCACTGTGTAACATAGGCTACTTTTTATCCCGGAAAAGGCCGTTCACGCGGGCGGAGCCGCGAGCAAAGGCTGGTAAATAATAAATACACCCAAAAGTCACACACATAGTCCTGATCCCACACTAGGTAAACCTGCTAGCCCCGAAATGCCGTCGTAAATGTAATGTAGCATATAAAATTATTGACATACGGAAAAGTGATATTTATGATCCAATTTACAGAATAAATGATTTTAATTTAGAATCTTTGCTAAAATATATACAATACGCTCTTCCCACTACCACAAATCGTCTTATAGAAATCCGGGTCTTTTGCCTTAAGCTATAAAGCTAAGAGTTACCTTTATTAACAGACATATTTAATGATTCTTGTATGACGCAATACGTAATTTAGGTGGGCAGGGTCTTCAATAATTAATGAAGGAGAACAATAGCGTTAGCCTATTCATTGACTTGTAGAAGGTCCGAGTGTTGGAGCAGAATAAAATTAAACATTGTGATTTTACCACAATGTTGTTCGTTTATATAGATAGAATATTCTTTAATACACACCAAAATAAAGTAGATAACATAAACCTACATCGAATTATGACAAGAAACGGAACTCAAGCAAAAAAAAATACCCTACCGAAACTCTGTGCAAGGGGGCGGGGCTATAAAAGTCTGTGCAGCTCGTTCACTCATCAATTCATAAAAATTGATTCCTGATCTCTAGTTGACACTTAATGCGTTTAATTTTTTGCGTGGCGCAGAATGTCGTATCTCGATTTAGAAATTTAATATTTATACATTAAATTAAGTTTGAACGTTCATAATTTTTTGTTACGTGTGATAAAATCACATTACAACTGCGCCACCGAGGCAGTCAAATCTAATATTCTATGTGTATATTCAAGGAATGTACCAACGCCTAAAACAATAATAGTTTTAATGTGTGTTGTTTTAATTAAATTAATGTAAGCACACCATTAAGTAACTGTTGACTTAAGTACTTCCTATTTAACTTAACTAGACATACGCCCTGGACCCGCGTAGAATTTGATAAAAAAAATTGAATGTGGTAGTCACGCTGTGGACAGTCTTGTCTATAGTATGAATTCGGCTCGACCGGGTTCTTACCACTATCTCACAGCAAACGGACATAAAGTAGCGGTTTGCTGCTGTATTTCGTATGGTACATGAGATATCTGAAGGCCCAAATCCGCCGCCACTTCCCTTATCCCATTATTCCTTACGGCAACGATTTTAAAGGAAAGATTTGGGAACATGGGATATAGGATCCCTTAATAATTCTTCTTGTATAGTGGGCAGTCATGGGCAATGAATATCACTTAGCATGAAAATTTTCAATAGTGTTTTTATACAGAAATATATAACGCTAAAATATCAGCTGACGTTCGGGGTCAAGGGTCGTTAGCCAAGCGCCGTGTACGTATCATGTTCTTAATGACAGCCTCCGTAGCACAGTGGGCGAATAAGCGAGAGGCTGTGGGTTCGATCCCCACTCCGAAACAAATGTTTGTGATCCACAAATATTTGTTTTAGGTCTGGGTGTTGTGGGATCAAGTCCCTCGTAGTTCATGATACCCACGATACAGGTTAACTTAGTGTGGGGTCAGTACTATATGGACACCCAACTGTTGGGTGTATTTATTTATTTTATTTAATCATCAGCATTACCTGTCTTGCCGGAAGCCAATGGATGTAGACCGCTTCCAACAGGTCGGCCTGGAAGGCATTAGGGGAGGCCTATGTTCAGCAGCAGCAGCAGAAACGTTACCCTTATCACCCAGTATATTTCGGTCAAGCCGACTGGGCCCATTGATGCAAGAGATAGCGTGGCTCTACTGCATTCAAATAAGATGACAAGAAACGTAACTCAAGCAACAAAATGACCCCACCAAAACCCGTGCAAGATGGCGGGGCTATCAAAGTGTGTGCATAATAATATCTAGTTGACACGTCAAATTTTTTGCGCGGTGCAGAACGTCTTATCTCGATATAGAAATTTAATATTTAGACATTAACTTTTATGAAATAAAGTTGATTTCGAACGTTCATTATTTTTTTTGCGTGTATGAGTGTTACGTGTGATTATACCTTTGCATGTGTAAGTAAGTGGAGCCGTATTTTTTGGCAGATTCATTTGGCAGATGAGATTTATCGTTCTACTTATCTTATTTCGATGTTCTACTGCTTAATTTCTATTTGCTTATGCAACAATTTTATTTATTTTCAGGTAATGATAGCATGATTAAGACACTCAGGTGGTAAACGGTAAATCTATTAAAAATATTTCTTAATAATGTACAGTCTGCTTTATTTTGCAAAAATATCACCCTCCAATGGCGAAGCCTAGGACCTAAGCCACGGGTGGTTTGGACCCCAGACTGAGGAACCTCCTCACAATGCGTGCTGCGTCTAATAACACCGAGTCCGAGAGCCTTCGGAGGTGTTGGTTAAGGCTCTTTGGTATCCCAACAATAGACGTTGATTATTGGTTTAAGAGAATGCCATTTGCAACTTTCTTGACGATGATACTAGATCGGAATGATATTTTGAACATAGAAAATTACGAGAATTGGCCTTCTGGGCGGCGAAGTTATTTTGCGCGTATTGTACAAAACTAATTTTCTATGCTCATTTAAAATAATACAGATATAAATTGTATTTTGCGAAACAAAACAACGTTTCAAATTATCTTGAAACAGTGAAAGAATATTATTCCCACTAATTACCATCTGCTCTTGTTTTCACAAAATGAACGATAATTAAAGTTGATACAGAACAGTGATTTATTTTTTAAAGTGGATAGCTCGGTCGATAAGGTGCGCATAGCTACGCATAGCTACGCATTAATTTTTTAGGGTTCCGCAGCAAATTGGCTACGAAGCCAAATGACAAGGTAGGTCCCTCGTATGCGAGAGGGCGTCTGGGTTGATCCCACCGCATTGTTTATTTCTGCCTTCAAACAACAGTGTAAAAGTACTGTTGTGCTTCGGATTGAAGGACATTAAACCAGTGAAATTACTGGGCATTATGCGACTTAAAATCTTATGTCTCGGGGTGACGAGCGCAGTCCAATGGCAGCAGTGCTTAGTAATTCAAAGTTCTGTGTGGTGTTGCTCCTGTTTATGGATAGGCGTGGGTGGCACTTCCGCGAGCGGCCAGTAGGCCTAGTACAAGTTTTAATAGTTTTGTAAAACGATGAAAGTTTTCATTTTCTCTCAATACGTCAAATATTAGTAGCCACTAGTCGGAACTATGATGAATTAAAATTAATTATATGGTTTATTTTATTTCATAATAATAGAATATGAAATTAGTTTTCAAGCGATTCTTTTCTTTATTACCGTATGAATTACTAGTTTGACACTTCGACGGTAGTAATATTATACGAATTCGAAAACTGAACGTATTTGTAACTCATACTAGGCCTACTGCTTAAGCTTCGCTAAGTGTTGACCCATCATGATGTCAAGGTTTTGCGGGAAAAGACGCGAGCAAAAGCTCAGTAAAGATTCACAACAGCAATTTTGTTTTCCATTGTCCTTTATCTACAATCACCAAACTGCTCAGGCGGCAATAAAACCTTATCTCTGAAATAACTTGGTCCAAATCTGTTTTGTGGTAGTTGGGATTGTTTTGAATAATAAGTTTGTTTGGGGTGATGATAGGGTGTCTGAAATAATAAGAATTAACCACATTTACTGTAGAATAATCAAGAGAGTGCACAAAATAATACATGTACTAACAAAAGCCTTATTTTTTTTATGGTATAGGCCGGCAAACGAGCAAGTGGGTCACCTGATGGTAAGTGAGCTCCACCGCCCATGTACGCCCACAATACCAAAAGAATCATGGGTGCGTTGCCAACCTTAAAGGAAAGGGATAATTAAGGGATTGGGAAGGGGAGGGGGTTTGGGCCTCCGGATACCCCACTCACCGTACGAAACGCAGCAGCAAGCTGCTACTTTACGCCGGTTTTCTGTGAGACAGTGGTAATGACCCGGACGAGCCGGCCCATACATGCTGTAGACAAGTGTCTACAGAGTGGCTCTACCATTAAAAAATTAGCTTGAGTGACGAAACCAGAGGGCTTCCCTGGGGGGTTGACGTCAGGCAGGCGGCCAAATCTTTCTGTAACATGTGTTAAAAAGCATGCCTACCCCTTTGGGATTACAGGCGTGAGTGCGTATGTATGTATGCATAATACTGTATAATACAAGCAATGTCATCTAAAACTTTACAAATCGTAATCTTCGATACAAAGTTAATGGAAACAAAATGTGGGTCAGGAGGTTTACCATCTTTTTTTTTTCTTAGGACTTTCTTATTCTCAATATTTTATTGTGCCCCTATCTTTACCCGATAAGTGGTTCATAAGATAATAAGAGGTTCTTAATTCCACGCCTACGTGTGTTAAATATAACATATTAATGTTTAATTCCTTTGTCTGCTCTCTCTTTCTCCCTCTATCGGTCTCATTTTCTCTTTCTTTCCCTTTATTGTATTTATATAATTTTATAGTTACCCCACAGTAAAATACGATTAATTTGTGGCGTATGTATGAGAAAATCCTGTCGATAAGTTTCTGGATGCGCCATGTTATTGAAGATCTGAAGGCCAATTCTCTTATTTAATTGACACTGCAACTGAAATTTAACCGAACTGAGATGCGATTGTGGTTTGACTAAAAATGGTATCGTGCTCCTATCTTTATGTTCAGTGCACTGTCAATATGATCTCATCTCAATCGCAATTCAGTTACAATTTTGACGTTTATTAAAGGACATGTGTCATGTACAAATATTTTGTATGCTTCAGTCAACTTTTATTCTACTTTCGATCTTATTACGATCTATGTTCACATTTGATGTTGATTATTGGTTTATGAGAATACCATTTGCAACTTTCATAACATTAAGACTAGATTCGAATGATATTTTGTTTTTTTTTAATCACGAGAATTGATCTTCAGGACTATTCCATATTCTGGTCTAATAGATAGTTACCGTACACACAATCCGAGCAGAACCACAGGGTAAGTTATTAGTTTTATATCTTTCTTTTCGTAATAAAACTGGGGTTTCATGCCTTCAGTGTTCGCGTTACGTCATATGCTTGTAAGAAGACTTACACACTTTCCGAGGCAAGAATACCGCCTTATAATCATTTATTTTTATCTAATCATATTACACTTTCCGTGGCAAGAATACCGCCTTACAATCATTTATTTTTATCTAATCATATTTATACATGATAAAATATACACCCCAACAGTCACACACATAGTCCTGACCCCACACTAGGTAAACCTGTATCGTGGGTATCAAGAAGTACGAGGGACTTGCGGTCCCACGACACCCAGACCCGAGACAAATATTTGTGAATCAGACAAACATTTTTCTAGGTGCGGGAATCGAACCCACGGCCTCACGCTTCGCAACAGGCTACTCGCCCACTGCGCCATGGAGGCTGTCAAAAAGATATATTAGTTTGAAGTTTTTGAGTCATAAAGCCTCACTGTAGGCAGTTTTGTCTACGGCTTGAATGAGCCGGCTCGTCCGGGTCGTTACCACTGTCTCACAGAAAACTGGCGTAAAGTAGTAGCTTGCTGCTGCGTTACGTACGGTGAGTGAGATATCCGGAGGCCCAAACCCCCTCCCCTTCCCAATCCCTTAATTATCCCTTTCCTTTTAGGTCGGCAACGCACCCATAATTCTTTTAGTATTGTTGGTGTACATGGGCGGCGGAGATCACTTACCATCAGATGACCCACTTGCTCGATTGCCGGCCTTTGCTATAAAAAAAAAAAAAAAAAACGAAAAGTTCGCCTCAGCTCCAATTTACGCCTTGTATATCATGCAAACCTCTTTATTTCACTGAAAATTACGCCGAGCGCTCTAATAACCGACGCGACGTTAACAATACAATGGTTTTCATTATTTAGCTGTGCCTCGCCAAGTGTGTAATGGTCTTAACAGCTGCCACACATTACGTTTTATTATTGTTTGTTCGAACAACTTGTAGTATACTTGAATTACTTCCATTGTAGAAGTCAGTGGCATATTTTATAACCGACTTCGCAAAGGAGGATGTATTCAATTCGTCTGTGTACAATTTTTTATGTATAATAATAAATACTGGCCCTATAGTATACACGTCCCATTGCTGGGTACGGGCCTCCTCTTCTGAAAGAGAGGGGTTAGGTGTTAATCCACCACGTTAGCCTAATTTTTTTATTAGCTTTAGATGACGAGACTAGCAGGTCGCTCGCCTGGTGGTAAGCGACACCCCTGCCCATAAACAGAAACAACACTAATCAGAACTTCAAATTATGAAGTACTTCATGGCACTGAACTGCGTTCGTCACTTGAGATAAGGTGTTAAGTCTCATAATGCCCAGTAATTTCATTGGCTTCAATGCCCTTCAAACCGGAACACATCAACAACCGTGTTCATATATTGTTACTTGACGGCAGAAATAGACAAAGCGGCGGTTCCTACCCAGACCCTTAATTATGACCACACCTTTCTGTAACACGTTGTATAGTCCAAACAAGGTTCTTTAAAGCCTAATTGTTGATAGTTTTTACTTCCATAATTTTGGTCCTTCGCGCCGGATGTAAATAATATTTTTTTGCAGTTAATTTTGCACTAACCACGCAATTTACGTAATTTATACTGTATTAATATTTAGCTGCTGATGTGGTACAAACATCGAAATAAGATGATAAGAAACGTAACTCAAGCAAAAAAATTACCCCACCAAAACTCTGTGCTAGGTGGCGGGGCTATAAAAGTCTGTGCAGCTCGTTCGTTCATCAATTCATAAAAATTGATTCATGATATCTAGTTGGCAGTTGATACGTCTAATTTTTTGCGCTGTGCAGAACGTCGTATATGGATTTAGACATTTAATATTTAGACATTAACTTTTATGAAATAAAGTTAATTTTGAACGTTCATTAATTTTTGTTGCGTGTTACCTTTGCATGCGTAAGTGGAGCCGTATTTTTGGCAGATTCATGTGAGAGTTATCTTTCTAGTTATCTTATTTCGATGGGTACGAAGAAAAAAATTACGTCAACTAAATTACTGATCAGTACCGAAATAAAACTGACATTATGTTAATAAAATAATTATATTTAAAATTAGCATAAAAATAAAATCTTAAATCGGTCCATTTAGGAGTAGAATAATCGTCTTAAGTTTTCAACTGACATTAAATATGACAAGCAGTTTTTTTTTACTTTGAAACAATCTGGAAAGAAGTCGTTTAACGTTTTAACAAGTTCTGTTGAAATTTTAAATGGATTAATGGAGTGTGAAGTTGCGTGAGAACGAACTGTTAGTTTTTGGTTGGACTATAAAAATAATATAAGAAACTTTCGCGGTGCTTGATAAAGTGGGGACATTATATACAACGTGTTAAAGAAAGGTGTGGTCAAATTAGAGCAACGTATAGTGTACGATATTAGTATTACAACGTGTTACAGAAAGGTGTGGTCAAATTAAAGCAATGTATAGTGCACGATATAAGTATTATACAACGTGTTACAGAAAAGTGTGGTCAACTTTAAGCAACGTAATCCAATTGTACGGTATAAGTATTTCACCCCGCTTAGAATTAAAATCGATTGCATTGCTAGGACAAAAATAAAGATTTTTTTGTCGAATGAGTAGCATGTCGATATTCAACTTTGACTTTGGACCACACTAAATGATAATTCATGTGTGATTACGAGCTGAAAAATTCTATCAAAAATTGTGACTGGACCTGAGGCTTACCATTTTTATAGTAAGGTGGACCCTGGCATTAGGCCGGAATAGCGTCAGACAGAAAGAAATATACTTTTATTTTTGATTAAATCTTGTAAAATAGCATTTTTATACAACTGGACGTGTGAAGTATTTGCATGTAATAAACATTCTAATGCAATATAAATTGTAGTTTGGTCACATACTATGTTCAGACTTTAGAATAAAACTATGTGAAACGTGATGTGAAAATACATTGTATTTATTTACTTTTCTCGTGGCGAAAATGTCATTTACATATCTTCTCAACCTTGGGGAAGGAGAGATGGTTACTAGAGTAACCAGACAAGTGGTAGGCCCCTCGTATGCGAGATGCCATCTGGGTTTGGTTTTGTCTATTTTTGCCGCCAAGTAGCAGTATTTAAGCACTGTTGTGTTCCGGTTTGAAGGACATTGAAACCAGTGAAATTAGAGACTTAACATTTTATATCTCAGCGCAGTCCAATGCCATGGAGTGCTTTGTAATTCAAAGTTATGTGTGGTGTTGCTTCTGTTTATTGGCAGGCGTGGCGCTTACCATCAAGCCAAAGCCAAATTCCAAGCCATATTCAACTATTAGGCCTTAATAAATTTAAATTATGTATTAAACTCAGGCTTTGCCAAAAAGGTTATTATAATGTGAAAGATTACCTGGAAGACAAAACAGCTTGGAATTAAGCCGCTCACTCCTTACAAAATTGGATGTACATAGTTCTCTTTTTTTTTATATATTATATTATTTAATATTGACTGCTCTATTGGCGCAATATTAGTATGTAAGGGAATATTGACATTTTGATTTTTTTTGTTATAAATTATTTCATTTATTTTTTTAATGTGAGTGCGAGTGCTACGTATGTCTGATATACTTTTGGCTATCTCTTGAAAGGGCCAATCCAGGAATTTCTGTACATTACACTCGTATAATTTCTGTCAAACAATGTCTGGACATTAAAAGAGGCCATAACCCATGAGTTTGTTTCGGCATTTCTTCTCATGGCTAGCCCTGAAATGCCGTCGTAAATGTAATATAGCTTAAAAAATGATTGACATGTAAAAGTGATATTTATGATCCAATTTACAGAATAAATGATTTGAATTTTGAATTTTGAATTTGAGCGAGCGACCTAATTATCAAGCTAATTTATAAAACTCACCAGCCTTCTGACCCAGTTGTCTTTACCCGAACGCTGGATCGGACCTCTAACCAAAATCCCTACGATGCTGTACAGACCAAACAGCCTGACATTTGGCGCAATTGAGATGGTGCTAGGGGATCCTGACTGTATTCTGGATTGCTATGGGTACTGCTTCGGAGCTTTACCATTTTACGGTCTGTTTCTCAGTGACTCAAAAGCACCTCACAATAATGTTAGGCGTCTGCATGCTGGCATTGTGCTACCACAGCAGCACGATGCGGAGGCCTACATCCCCCTCCCCTTCCTAATCCTTCAATCCCTTTTGTATAAGGTCGGCAACGCGCCCATGATTCTTCTAGGATTGTTGGCGTACATGGGCTGTGCAGATCACTTACCATAAAGTGACTTACTGGCTCGTTTACCGCCCTATGCAATAAAAAATAAATGTTTACGCACTGCCGTCCATCTCGGGATCGCATTGTAAAACGTACGGATGCTACGCGATCGTGATCACAATTTAATCGATCACTATGATCCCGATTCTTGGGAAAGAAAAAGCTCGGCAAACTAAGGGTGCACTAGTTGCACCTCTGTCTACGTATTCAAGGACATAAGCGTGAACTTTAAATCCAAATATATATGCTCATTCCAGCGACGAACATTCCAAGGTCAGCCGGTATAGAGTTACTTTAGCTAGGATTGATGGAGATACGTTCGTTTCTGAATCGATAAACCTCACAATATTTATTAGTCTATCTGGAAATTGAACCTCTTGATTCACAGGTCTTGATTTAAAGGTCTTTGTATACGCTATTACAATAGAGTTCCCAATCACATTAGAGAACTTAATATAGCCCTTTAAAAAAAAATACTATTTTACATACGCACTCACACCTGTAATCCCCGAAAGGGTAGGCAGAGGTGTAACCAGTACACTCACATTTCACACTACCTCCGTCCCATGATCTTATAAGGGACGAACCTATCGCCATAACGGTCACAATTCCAAATAGTTCGTAAAAGAAAAATCCAATATCACTTTTACCCGACCCGGGCATCGAACCCGAGACCTGAGCGTCAGCCACAGTCGTAACGCGTACGCATTATGACTGCGCCAACGAGGCAGTCAACGGAGGCAATAATTAATTAAAATGGTTATTTTAAATAAAAATAATTGTATGTATCTATCATAACATGAACCTGCGTGAAGAATAAAAAAATATAGGTTATTTCGAGATTTCTTAGTGGTTATTTTTTTATTTATATTTTATGGTATAGGCCGGCAAACGAGCAAGTGGGTCACCTGATGGTAAGTGATCTCCACCGCCCATGTACGCCCACAATACTAAAAGAATCATGGGTGCGTTGCCGACCTTAAAGGAAAGGGATAATTAAGGAATTGGGAAGGGGAGGGGGTTTGGGCCTCCGGATATCTCACTCACGGTACGAAACGCAGCAGCAAGCTGCTACTTTACGCCAGTTTTCTGAGACAGTGGTAATGACCCGGACGAGCCGGCCCATACATGCTGTAGACAAAAGTGTCTACAGCGTGGCTCTACCACTCATAACGTATGATGTATCGTATGTATGTAACGTATAACGGTATCATGAACGTTATCATCAGCACTACCACTCAGTTTTTGAAGCGTTTCTTTTACACTAAGTATTTACTCTTCCAATAGACCAAGGTGTTGTAAAACGAGCGCGCCCAATTTTGCATAAAATTGTTTGTTATACTTATTGTTGATAGTACTAACACCGTTGGCATAAAGTTTTTTTGCATAATAGGGTAGTTGACTAGATTTTTTTTATTATTTAAATCAATAAGTTACGTTACTCAAAATCTATTGCAGAAAGAATTTTATAAATCGGACCAAAAATAAATAAGTTATAAGACATTGAAATCCTGTAGAAGGGGTAATTGTCAAATGACAGACGATGCAACCTTTGACGTCACTGTGTAAAATGTTCATTATAGTGCACGCGTGCAAGCGAGATAGTGAGATATCCCTACTACGCACCCACTTTTCCTCATACCAACATTTAAAGTCATAACTGCGGGCACATTTCTGAACCAATTTTGATTGTGTTTTAATAAAAGGTTTTCTTTTGCGTATCATTTTCTGTTGCTTATAAAATAGTGTATAAAATTCAATATAGGAAACTACCCTATTGTTGTTTGGCATAACTGTTTCTAGGCATAATGTTTTCATTGTAATAAGTATCACTTGCCCTAATTTTTTTTGCATAACTTTAGTTGACATATCATTTTAATAGGTTAAGGTGCGAGAAGCCGCGTAAATGACTATAATTAAAATTATTTATAATACAATAGGTATTGTGATATTTTAGCTGGTTTGGATTTGAAGAATTTTGCGTTAAAAGTTTATGACGAAAAAGCAAAAAAAAAATGCCATATCAGTTATGACATTTGAGCGTTATGCGAAGTGATGATTATGTCAAAAACAGGTATGCGATAGAAAATGATGACTAAAAATTTTATGCGTGCCAATAGAGCGACCCTTGTTAAACACCAAGTTAGAATTAATTTGTACTACATTCTTAACCTTTATTTATAGCTATTAGTTTGACAGCCTCCGTGGCGCAGCGGGCGAGTAGCCGGTTGCGAAGCGTGAGGTCGTGGGTTCGATTCCCGCACCTTGACAAATGTTTGTCTGATCCACAAATATTTGTCTCTGGTCTGGGTGTTGTGGGACCGCAAGTCCCTCGTAGTTCTTGATACCCACGATACAGGTTAACCTAGTGTGGGGTCAGGACTATGTGTGTGCCTGTTGGGTGTATTTTATTTATTTATTTATTAGTGTTTTCAATAGTATTAGTGCCGGCGAAAGCAATAACTATTAGTTTAAACTTGCCCGTAATATATTCTGTAAGGTTTAGTAAAATTGTAGCCGGAGACTATTTGGTCTAGTTAGGAATTTACGATGAGAACCGCTAGGTCATGGATTCAGATTAATTAAAATTTTGTTAGAGTTATCGATTTTGACACACACACACACAGACAGACAGACAGAGGGGTCATAATTATAACCTCTTTTTTGCGGGGGGTTAAAAAACTTTTTTTTACCTGAGCTAGGAAGCGAATGGACTTCATCGGTATGACATCCTATACGTTACCACTAGACTGGTGAATCTAATTAATTTACATAAGCTCACGCCTTCATCTCCGGAGGGGTAGGCAGAAGTTGAACTAGTGTGGCAGCCACGTTTCGCTGAGCTTATTGCCGTCCCATGATGTGATAGGAGGTGATCCATAGCCATACCATGCACAAATTCATGTGAGTATTGAGTAAAAACTCAAACACAAATTCTGTTCATACAATACAAATTGGTTCCGCCAAATACTTAATCGATGCCTTGCACGGATTGCAGCGACGGGCTGTTCGCATTGTGAATGATGCAGACGTTACTAAGAACTTAGAGCCGCTGCAATTGCGTAGGGACATTGCCTTAGTGTCTTTTATCGTTTGTATCACGGTGAATGCTCTGAAGAATAGGGTAGTTGACTAGTTTTTTTTTATTATTTATATCAATAAGTTACTTTACTCAAAATATATTGCAGAAAGAATTTTATAAATTGGACCAAAAATAAATAAGTTAGAAGCCATTCAAATCCTGTGGAAGGGGTAATTGTCAAATGACAGACGATGCAACCATTGACGTCACTGTGTAAAATGTTCATTATGGTGCACGCGTGCAAGCGAGATAGTGAGATATCCCTACTACGCACCCACTTTTCCTCATACCAACATTTAAAGTCATAACTGCGGGCACATTTCTGAACCAATTTATATTGTGTTTTAATAAAAGGGTTTCTTTTGCGTGTCATTTTCTGTTGCTTATAAAATAATGTATAAAATTCAATATAGGAAACTACCCTATTGTTTGACCTTATCCCAACTTTACCTTTCCTTAACAGAACCACGCGTGCCGGCTTACGGAACCACAGCTTCGTGGTCTGTTCCATCTCGGCTAGAACTAAAAAGTTCGCAAAATTTTAGTCCTGCCGGACCATCAAGCTGTGGAATAATTTGCCGGCACACGTATTCTCTCCTTCCTATAATAGGACGGAGTGTGAAGAAGCAATTACGCAGACCGGCATAATTTTGCCGACCTGCGATAAACACATCGTCTGTCGCTAATCGACAGTTTTTTTTTGATTGCGCTACATTTACCATCAGGTGTAGCGCAGTCACATTGCCGAGCTATGATAAAAAAAAATGTGATTGCCCGACTTGGGAATTGAACCCAGAACTTCACGGTACTTAGTCTTAGCAATTGGACCATTAAGGCAATCGAGGCCATCAAAGAATTCTGAATTACATCATGCGCCAACGCTCTCAGATTTTCCTTAAAGTTTTGCTTTTTTACACAAAATCTAAGCTTCTTATTACAAAGGGAACGTATTTAATCCGAGTAAATTTTCTGAGTTTATTACACTCATTAAGTTTATAATTGTCTTTATATTGTGTTTCAAAGGTCTTGGGAATTCTGGAGACTACTCTTTAGTCTTTAATTGCTCGTCTTTCAAAGTTAGGGACTTTAGAGATTAACTTATAATTCGTCTGCATATACAACATGCTACGAGTGGTAGAGCCACGCTGTAGACAATTTTGTCTACAGCATGAATGGGCCGGCTCGTCCGGGTCGTTACCACTGTCTCACAGAAAACCGACGTAAAGTAGCAGCTTGCTGCTGCGTTTCGTACGGTGAGTGAGATATCCGGAGGTCCAAATCCCCCTCCCCTTCCCAATCCCTTATTATCCCTTTCCTTTAAGGTCGGCAACGCGCCCATAATTCTTTTGTATTGTGGCCGTACATGGGCGGTGGAGATCGCTTACCATCAGGTGACCCACTTGCTGGTTTGCCGGGCTATACTATAAAAAAAAAATGCTACAGAAAGGTGTGGATAATTTCAAGCAATGTATAGTGTACGATTTATATCTTTAATCCCCCATAATGCCAAATTCGATTGCATTGTTGGGATATAATTATAGAATTTTGTTATTTATCGAATGAGTAACATGTCGATATCGACTTTCAACTTTGGAAAACACTAAATGATAAACTGTGATACTTCAGACTTCCTTTCAAATCAATTTTGTATTATTTGTCATCTTATATCGATGTATTTAAAATTAAAAAATATCTGTCATATAAAACATACAGTCACGCCTGTAATCCCCGAAGGGGTAGGCAGACTACACAAGGACTAGTACACCCACATTTCGCCGAGCGTATCTCCATCCCATGATGAAAAACAAAACACACATCCTGTACATACACCTGTACTCATTGCCCGTCTCAGTATTTCCGAAGCACTACAATCTGACTGCCTCAGTGGCGCAGTTGTAATGCGTACGCGTTACGATTGAGGCCAACGCTGAGCTCTCGGGTTCGATCCCCGGGTCGGGTAAAGTGGTATTGGGTTTTCCTATTACGAAATGCTCAGTATCAGCCTGGAGTCTGAAATTTGTGCCCGGTATGGCGATAGGCTCGCCCCCTATCACATAAGGGACGGAGATACGCGAAATGATGGTGTACTGGTTACACCTCTGCCTACCCCTTCGAGGATTACAGGCGTGAGTGCGTATGTATAATCTGGGGTTTTTCAAAGTTAGAGTGAATATGTACTATTTAGGCAAGCGTGTAACAACGTAGACCGTATCGTCACTTTCCTTCAGGTACGATTACGGTCAAACGTGTTGTCTATTTACAGCCTCCGTGGTGCAGCGGGCGAGTAGCCGGCTGCGAAGCGAGAGACCGTGGGTTCGATTCCCGCACCAAGACAAATGTTTGTGTGATCCACAAATATTTGTATCGGGTCTGGGTGTTGTGGGATCGCAAATCCCTCGTAGTTCCTGATACCCACGACAAAGGTTAACCTAGTGTGGGGTAACGACTATATGTGTGACTGTTGGGTGTATTTATTTATTTATTCTTCAATAAAAAAACCTCTTTTCTGTTTTTTATTACATTTAGTTGATGAGAGGCGCAGGTCGCTCGCCTGATGGTAAACGTCACGCCAGCCCATAAACGGAAGCAACACCACAAGTAACTCCTAATTATTAAGTACTGCATGGCACTGAACTGTGCTCATTACCCTGAGACTTGCCTTATGTCTAGTTTATAAAGTGTCTCTTAATTAAGTATATCTTATATTATACTAGCTTTTGCTAGCGGCTCCACCCGTAGCCTATAACCGTTTCCAGGTTCCCATCTATCTCAACATCAAAATTCATCAAAATCGGTTCAGTGATTTAGGCGTGAAAGCGTAACAAACAAATTGATATTTTTTTTTCATAAAAAGTATCCTATATTACTTCTTATATCTCCAAGAATATGTGTACAAAGTTTAATGATGATCGGTTAAGTAGTTTTCGCGTGAAAGCGTAACAAACAAACTTACATTCACATTTATAATATTTATATAATGTCCAGTAATTTCACTGGCTTCAATGTCCTTCAAGCCGGAACACAACATTGTTTACACACTGCTACTTGGCGGCAGAAATAGACAAAGCGGCGGTATTTACCCCGTGGCCTCTCGCATACGAGAGACCTACCATTCATTTTAAAATAGCTTCGCTTAAATGAGGTTTTGGAATAAATTGAATTCACCAAAACAGAAGCGATTTAAATGTGAAGTATGTATGCTCCAATTCTGTGAGTACGGAACACCGAATTGATTCGGATCAAAACTCCGAGTTGACGCCGAGTGGAAAATTGGAAAGCTGCGGAGCGTACTCAAAAAATTGAATAAACATGCATACTCACGCTTGTAAACCCCGAAGCGTTAGGCAGAGGTGTAACTAGTACACCCACATTTCGCCGAGCTTATTTCCATGCTATGATGCTATTGACCGGTCACACTGAGCATTTGGAAATAGAAAACCCCAAAAAGAGTAAATTGATATTGGGGTTTTCTATTATGAAATGCTCATTATCAGCCCGGAGTCTGAAATTGAGCCCGGTATGGAGATAGGCTCGCCCCCTATCACATCATGGGACGGAGATACGCTCGGCGAAATGTGGGTGTACTGGTTAAACCTCTGCTTACCCCTTCGGGGATTACAGGCGTGAGTGCGTTTGTATGTATGTTATAATAATTATATGGTAGAGGTAAGAGCAACAATAGTACAGCAGGGAGTGGTACAGACTTTCCAGACGAAAGTTGCAGGTTCGAAACCAGCCCCAAGAGCATGCACCGACGACTTTGATAATTAAATTTTATTAATTCCTAATTATCACTTGCTTTAACTGATACACGACAGTGCTTACACATTACTGTTTGGCGGCAGAAATAGACAAAGCAGTGATACCTATCCAGACGTCCTCTCGCCTGCAAGATATCTGTCACATAGTAAACACTGTGACCATATCTGTTTTTTATGTCATACGTCGGAAACGAGCAAGTGGGTCACCTGATGGTAAGCGATCTCCACCGCCCATGTACGCCCACAATACCAAAAGTATCATGGGCGCGTTGCCTATCTTAAACGAAAGGGGTGATTAAGGGATTGGGATGGGGAGGGGGATTTAGGCCTCCGGATATCTCACTTACCGCACGAAACGCAGCAGCAAGCTGCTACTTTACGCCGGTTTTCTGCGAGACAGTGGTAACGACCCAGACGAGCCGGCCCATTCATGATGTAAACAAAAGTGTCTGCAGCGTGGCTCTACCACTCATATAGTATATGTCATATGTTTATGGGGAAGCATGGTGCTTACCATCAGGCGAGCGACCTGCTCGTTTCGTCATTCAGACCAGTAACTCAAATACCTAAATGCTAATTAAAAAAAAAACAAATAACGCTTTTAAAATTACACAAGTATAACGTAGACAGCAAATTCTCAAGGGGTTTACTACCCCATTTCCATACTGTTTTGTGACGGGTTATTAAATTAATGGGGTAACTCTACCCCTACAGATCGTTAGCTTTTATGAGTGCTAAATGCTATTTACTTATCGCTGTTTATTAATTTGCTATCGGTTTTGTGTCGAAATTAGGACTTTATTTAGTGAATACATATATATAATCCCCGAAGGGGTAGGCAGAGATGTAACTAGTACATCCACATTTCACTGAGCGTATCTCCGTCCCACGATGTGATAGGGGGGAGCCTATCGCCATACCGGGCACAATTCCAGACTCCAGGCTGATACTGAGCATTTCGTATTAGAAAAACCGAATATCACTTTTACCCGACCCGGAGCCCGGACCCGATTACAACTGCACCACCGAGGCAGTAAACTTTAAGTGAATAACGTAAGTTTTTGATTAGGAAACATAATCACTGAAGTTGATCTTGAAATTCGTCCGAAAATTTAATCGCGTAAGTGACTACATAAGTTTATAAGTAAACTAACAAACGCAATTGTTTAGGGTCACTGACTGCTTCATACATATTTATTTTGTCATACATCTGTAAATGTAAAATATATTTTGGCTGTTAGGTATAGTAGTGAGACCGCGTAAATATTTTATTTAAATCGAAAAAATCCACGTCGGCTACATTTTTATATGCGATCAGGTCAGACGCTCTCCAATAAATATTCAATGCATGATTTAGACTACGTGTAGAATTTGACTCCAAAGAGACCTATAGAAATTGTAATATATATTTTTTAAATAGCATAGGTCGGCAAATGAGCCTGTGAGTCACCTGATGGTAAGTGATCTCCACCGCCCATGCACGCCCACAATACCAAAAGAATCATGGGCACGCACCCAATGGAAAGGGAACCTTGAAGGAAAGGGGATTTGGATTGGGAAGGGGAGGGGGATTTGGGCCGCCGGATATCTCAATCACCGTGCACCGTGCAAATGCACCTAGCATTAGCAGTAGCATTATACCGTTTTGGCTTCAGTCAACTTTTTATTCTACATTCATTCTCATTACGATCTATGTTCACTGACGTTGATTATTCGTTTAAGAGAATGCCATTTGCAACTTTCTTGATGCTGAGACTAGATCGGAATGATATTTTGAACATTTAAAATTACGAGAATTGGCCTCCTAATCTTAACCCAATTTATATGGGACCACATCGCAGCTAAACTCTATCGAATGATTCTTTTTGCCAACAAAATCTATCCACAACTGACGAAGAAATCGATACATACATAAAAAGCAAAAAAATAAGCGCTGAATTGAATCCCGCCTCCTTCTTGGAAATTGATTGAAAATATTGAAATACATACATACATAGACTCACGCCTGTTTCCCATAGGAGTAGGCAGAGACAACGGATTTCCACTTGCTACGATCCTTGCATACCTCTTTGGCCTCATTCACCCTTATTAAATTTTCCATACATGCACGTCGGTTTAGAGTACTCCTGACCTGGCCTTTCTCGTGAATATCTCCAACTTGATCTATGAAAGTTCGCCGAGGCCTTCCCCTCCCAACTGTACCATTCACACTCGCCATGTATATTTGTTTCGTCAATCTTCTTCCATCCATCCTCTCTACATGCCCAAAGCATCTTAGTATTCTTTTCTCAATCTTCATCACTAGATCCTCTGTCACACCACACCTCTCTCTTACCTCACTATTTCTTACTCTATCTCTCATAGCTACACCACACATACTTCTCAGAGCTCTCATTTCTACTGCATTTAAAATACGACTAATATTGAAATACTCTTGAATAATCAAGGCCCTACAACAATGAATAAATTATGAACTCTATAATACTTTACAATAAACCCTAAACGATGTCGTTTAATGTCCTTTCTGTTTTGCAAAGGGCTGTGCTCAATCGCGCCATTTTACCGAGTTCGTGTCGTAAACGCGATCGTTAAGACAATAATAAAATAGTTTGACGGCTCGGGGAATAACTCTTTCAAAACAATGCGTCATTGTTTACCCAATTATGGAGGGGGGATGTAATTACCCCCCATTCTTGAGTTAAGTAAAAACAGTGTACCTTAAAAGAAAAAACGATTTTATTGCACTTTTACCGTTCAACATTATACAATTATCATACGTAAAATATTTTTATTTTTTTATTAGCTTGAATGACGAGACGAGCAGGTCGCTCGCCTGATGGTAAACGCCACGTCTGCTCACAAACAGAAGCAACGCCACACAGAACTTTAAATTACAAAACACTGGATGACACTGGACTGCGCTCGTCACCCCGAGACATAAGGTGTTAAGTCTCATAATGTCCATTAATTTCACTGGCTTCAATGTCCTTCAAACTGGAACACAACAGTGCTTACACACTGTTGCTTGGCGACAGAAATAGAAAAAGCGGTGGTACCAACCCAGACCGCCCTCTCGCATACGAAGGACCTACCACCTTGTGAGGTGGTATATATGGGTTTGTAATAAGTAACATTGGTCCTAGTAAATCTTACTTTTTTATAGTATAGGCCGGCAAACGAGCAAGTGGGTCACCTGATGGTAAGCGATCTCCACCGCCCATGTACGCCCACAATACAAAAGAATTATGGGCGCGTTGCCGACCTTAAAGGAAAGGGATAATAAGGGATTGGGAAGGGGAGGGGGATTTGGGCCTCCGGATATCTCAATCACCGTACGAAACGCAGCAGCAAGCTGCTACTTTACGCCGGTTTTCTGTGAGACAGTGGTAACGACCTGGACGAGCCGGCCCATTCATGCTGTAGTTCAAAAGTCAAGTACCTCAACCTTTTAATCAACGTACGATGATGTGAAAAGATAAATTTACCGGGAATTCCCATTTCAACAAAATGGCGGGTGCCTCCATTATTTCGATCGTGGATTAAACTAATTAAGTTAATTGCAAAAAATTGAGAGCTTTCGGTACGGGGACTGTATTTCAACCAATTCTTTCATAGCTGAGAAATTAAACATTACATTCGTATAAATTCCTAATACTACATACGCACTCACGCCTGTAATCCCCGAAGGGGTAGGCAGAGGTGTAACCAGTACACCCACATTTCGCCGAGCGTATTTCCGTCCCACGATGTGATAGGGGGTGAGCCTATCACCATACCGGGCACAAATTCCAGACTTCGGGCTGATACTGAGCATTTCGTAATAGAAAAACCCAATACCAGTATACTCGACCCCGGGATCGAACCCGAGAACTCAGCGTTAGTCTCAATCGTAAATACCTAATGATAATAATATAAAATCATATTAAAATGACTGGGCATTATGAGACTTAATATCTAATGTGTCGGGGTGACGAGCGCTGGCGAATGCCATGCAGTTGAAATTAACATGAAATTTAAAGTTCTGTGTTTTGTTGCTTCTGTTTATGGTAGCACTTACCATCAGACGAACGACCTGCTCGTTTCGTCACTCAAGCTAATAAAAAAATATGTAATGTAAAAAATGTACATTCCAAAATGCCCAAAGAACGAGCACCTCTAACTGTTCTAAGTTACGTGTGTATTAATTGTTAATTATCGCTTGCTTTAACTGTGTAGGAAACATCGTGAGGAAACCTGCATACCTGAGAACTTTTTCATAAGAATTTCATTGGCGTGTGAAGTCTGCCAACCCATATTAGGCCAGCGGGACTAAGACCGTTTCATTTCAGCAGGAGAGGCCCGGGGTAAAGTCATCGAAATAAGATGACAAGAAACATAACTCAAGCAAAAAATGACCCCACTAAAACTCTGTGCAAGGGGGCGGGGCTATAAAAGTCTATGCATAATAATCTCTAGTTGACACTTGATACGTCTAATTTTTTGCGTGGTGCAGAACGTCGTATCTCGATCTAGAAATGTAATATTTAGACATTAACTTTTATGAAATTAAGTTGATTTTGAATGTTCATTAATTTTTGTTGCGTGTATGAGTGTTACGTGTTATTTTACCTTTGCATGTGTAAGTAAATGGAGCCGTATTTTTTGGAAAATCCGTATTAGAGTTATCGTTCTAGTTATCTTATTTCGATGGGTGAAATACTTGTATCGTACAGTATACGTTGCTTAAAATTGATCACACCTTTCTGTAACACATTGTTTTTTAATATGTAATGAAACAAGCTGCATATAAAATAGCTCAGCTGTGTTAGATAATCCAATAAATTTATCTTCAGAGCGCAGGATGGATTGCGACCTCACTCTTGCGCGAAATTCAACACAAACTGGGTCACTACATTCAACTAGATGAATTTCAAGGGACGATTAACAATGAAGTTTGTTAAAGTTGTGAATTGTAGAGCCACGGTGTACACAGTATTGTATACAGCGGGAATGGGCCAACTCGGCTGCGTCGTTATAAATGTCTCACAAAAACGGTCGTAAAGTAGCAACTTGCTGTTGCATTTCGTACAGTGAGAGATATCCGGAGGTCGAAATAGATAAGTTTTTATCCATACGTGATTTGAGAGTAAATGCGGACGTCCAGTATAAATAAGCAACTCCACGTTCCACACACTTTGGAATTGGAACTTCGTATTTTGAATGTACAGTCACGTGATATTACGTGACCAATATCTAAGCTATTTTACATATAATGCCTCGGTGGTGCAGTTGTAATTCGTACGCGTTACGACTGAGGCTAACGCAGAGGTCTTAGTTTCGATCCCGGGTCGGGTAAAAGTGATATTGGGTCTTTCTATTACGAAATGCTCAGTATCAGTCCGGAGTCTGGAATTGTGCTCGGTATGGCGATAGGCTTGCCCCTATCACGTCGTGGGACGGAAATAAGCTCGGCGGAATGTGGGTGTACTGGCTACACCGCTGCCTGCCCCTTCGGGGATTACAGGCGTGAGTGTGTATGTATTTTACATATACAAAAACTCATGCCTATATTCCCGAAGAAGGTACAGTTATCACGATTTGCCAAGCTTATTCCGTCACATTATGTGATAGGTGGCGACCTATTGTCATATTCTCTCTTTTTAACAGGCGCTATCCCGGCTAGTACCAAGGTCTTCCCTACTAAGATGCTAAACTAAAACTAAACAATTTTGAGTCAACAAATTATTAGAACAATTTAATACTAACCCAATGATACTTTTTGCTACACCGCTTTGTCTATTTCTGCTGCCAAGCAACAGTGTCCAAGCACTGTTGTTTTTCGTTTAAAGGACATTACAGCCAGGGAAATTACGGGCTAACCTAACCTAACATCTTATGTCTGGGGTGATGGGCGCAGTCCAATGCCATGCAGTGCTTTTTAATCCCAAGTTCTGTGTTATGTTGCTTCTGTTTATGGGCATGTGTGGCGCTTACCATCAGCCTAGCGTCCTGCTCATCTAATCATTAAAGCTAATAAAAAAAACTTCTTTCCGCCACTAACAGATGGTTTGTTAGATTCTGCGACACAACCTTAATAAATCAAAAAGCAATATCGGGTAAACACGATTTACTATCTGTTGTGCATGCATTCAATGTTTTGTGGACGCAAATCTGTGATCGGAATATTTAAATCTGATATTGGATCTTTGTACACGATAGAGTCCTTTATAATGGGAAATATTGATGAAATTGAGTGGTAGAGCCACGCTGTAGACAGTTTTGTCTACAGCATGAATGGGCCGGCTCGTCCGGGTCATTACCACTGTCTCACAGAAAACCGGCGTAAAGTAGCAGCTTGCTGCTGCGTTTCATACGGTGAGTGAGATATCAATCCAATTCCCCTTCCCAATCCCTTAATTATCCCTTTCGTTTCAAGTCAGCAACG
Source organism: Mimas tiliae (assembly GCA_905332985.1). Classification (NCBI taxonomy): domain Eukaryota; kingdom Metazoa; phylum Arthropoda; class Insecta; order Lepidoptera; family Sphingidae; genus Mimas; species Mimas tiliae. The sequence continues at coordinate 4,049,636 of HG995265.1, read as the reverse complement.
CGACCACGACTCTTTTGGTATTGTGGGCGTACATGGGCGTTGGAGATCACTTACCATCAGGTGACCCACTTTTTTGTTTAACGGCCAGACATATAAAAAAAGAATGATAATTATAAGCCATCTATGCACGCTGGCCTAATGCGGGTTGGCACACTTCACATACCTTTGAAATTCTTATGAAGAACTTCTCAGGTATACAGGTTTCCTCACGCTGTTACCTTCACCGCTAAAGTAAGTGATAATTAACAATCAATACACACATAACTTAAAAAAGTCAGAGGTGTATGGTTTTGAGGTTAGTTTCGAACCTGCGACTTTAGTCTCAACAGTTCGTATCACTTCCCGCTGAGCTATCGCTTGTGTTTATATATTTTTTTATTTTTCTATATTTTAAAAGTTTTCTTTACATTTTTAAATATTAAATTACTTAAAAAAATATAACCTTTAAAAATATAAAAAGTATCACCCTCCAATGGCGAGGTCTAGTACCCAGAGTTAGGACCCCAGAGTGAGGAACCTCCTCACAATGCGTGCCGTGTCCAATAACACAGCTTTCTGAATCTGGTTCTTGACCCAACGATCAATTGAGAGCCTCTGGGGGTGTTGATCGAGGCTCTTTGGTATCAACCCATTAGCAGAAACGACTATCGGGACAATCATTGTTGAGTCCACATCCCACATATCAGTATCTTATTATTTAACTATTATTATTAAGCTGTCTATATGTCTATCTTCACGACATAGAAAGGGCCAACAGGGTTTTGTTACATACTGTATAATTACCGTGAACCGTTGTGGGCACTTTGCTGTGTCATTATACAAACAGTAAATATTTATTCATAATATGGTACTTCATATGCTTATATCATCGTATATTCATTAGTCAGACGTCAAGCGATCGTGACGTGGTGTTGGCTGTAATTTGTTATTCATTTCAACATACATACGCACGCCTACATCCCATGGGGATAGGCAGAGACTATTGAGTGTGATTTCTTAGGTTTACGCGAATATTACACATTGAAATAAAACTAGTTTATACGGATTCTCGGTCTCTCCCATGATCACGAAGGCTGAAAAGCTTTCGAAACGTCGGGACTAAAATAAATATTAAACCGCGATAAAATCCGTATAAACTAGTTTTATTTCAACTATTGAGTGTCACAAGCTACGATCTTGACTTTTCTTGCGCTTTTCCACGACAGCCTCCGAGTGGGGAGGAGCTGGCTGCGAATCGAAAGACCGTGGGTTCGATACTCACACCGAGACAAAAGTTTGTGTGATCCACATATTTGTTTCAGGTCTGGGTGTTGTGGGTTGGCAGGCCCCTCGTAGTTCCTTAATCCACGATACAGGTTAACCTAGTGTGGGGCTAGGACTATGTGTGTGACTGTTGGGTGTACTCAAACTTGATTCATACATTTTTGCCGTTTAAGGGTACTCGTGACGTGCCCTTTTCATCAGATCATTTATTTAATCGTCATATGTTCCCTTTGGACGCCCTCTATTGATCCGGGAATCGAACTCGAGACTTCAGCGTCAGCCTCAGTCGTAAAGCGTACGCATTGTAATCCACGCCACCAACGCAGGAACACACGTCATTATTTTTATTCCAATGACATCAAATATATTTCCATTTTATGAGACTATCCCGCCCACACACCAACCACTGTAACTCCTGTGCACCAGGATCGACAGTGGCACGCATTTCTGTAGACACCGAGCAGTGAAGCTCGGTGAGTCCCTGGTTATGCTAAATTGTCTTTGTCCCGCAACGAAATTAATCAAATAGGAAGTTAAGGAGGAGTTGGAAATATTAATTGTCCACTTCCCTCCATAGCAAAGCGGTAGACAAAATAATGAACAAAGGAGGCATTAACCTCAGGCACAAGGACATTTACAACTGGAGAAGCCAGATGTAAAGCACTACGGATGTCATCAAGTGGGTCCTATCACGTGAGCTGTTAAACTTGATTCCAATAATAAAATAAAATAAAAAAGCCTTTACTTTCCTTAATAACTTCTACAGTTAACATTGACAGAATAAAAAAACCAAAAAAAATATATGAATATCTTAAAAAAATAATACAGTGTTGTGTCAACTAGCATATTTTAGTTAAGGCCCCTTTCAGGTATAGGCCTCCTCCAACGTTTTCCAGCATTTTCTTTCCTTGGCTTTGGACATCCAATTATCTCCAGCTAACCCTTTGATATCGTCTGCCCATCGTTCTTTTGGTCGTCCTCTAGATCTACTTCCAATAGGGCCCGACCCAATTGATTGATTCCAATAATAGGTATGGTATAAATGGTATATTTCCATTTGTGAATTGTAAATATTCTGGAATTCTGTAGTCGCATGGATACTGGAATGCGAAGCGGCGTGTTGACACCGTGTCGAATGAACGTGACTAGAATCGGTTTGGAGAGATAAGTATTGGCTCATGTTACGAATAAAGTGAAGCTGGGTGTTTTGCAAAATGTTTTTTTTTTATTTATACTATAGGCCGGCAAACGAGCAAGTGGGTCACCTGATGGTAAGTGATCTCCACCACCAATTTACGCACACAATACTAAAATAATCATGGGCGCGTTGCCGACCTTAATGGAAAGGGATAAGTTAGGGATTGCGAAGGGGAGGGGACTTTGGGCCTCCGGATATCTCAGTCACCGTACGAAACGCAGCAGCAAGCTGCTACTTTACGCCGGTTTTCTGTGAGACAGTGGTAACGACCAAGACGAGCCGGCCCATTCATGCTGTAGACAGAACTGTCTACAGCGTGGCTCTACCACTCAAGAATGGTAGGGAAACCAGACCAATGTCTGAATGGTCGGGACAACTAGATTTACAAACATAAGCCAACGCCTTATGGATAAACAAAGGTACAACTAGTGATGCACGCACGTTATTACCGTCCCATGATGTGATAGGGGGAGAGTATAACGGCATATTGGTCTCGATTTCCAATCCCGGGTAATTTGTGTGATTTTTTAATTAAAACCTGAAACTAAATTTCGATTGCCTAGCCTGGGTATTGAACATAAAACCTCAAGGTTCTCAGCCTTAGTACGCTGCCACTAGACCAATGAGGTCATTGAACGTGATCATGGCGAAAAACTAATTAAGCCGGGTCTACACCAGGCAGACAGAAAGATGTGAGAGTTGGTGAATCGCTAGATTGGGCATTTCAATCCCAAATAACTCTTGTGATTAAATTGACAAGGTGGTGGTAGGTCCCTTGTAAGCGAGAGGCCGGCTGGGTTGGTACCACCGCTTTGTCTATTTCTGCCGCCAAGCAACAGTGTGTAAGCACTGTTGTGTTCCGGTGTGAAGGACATTGAAGCCAGTGTAATTACTGGGCATTATGAGACTTAACACCTCTCGGGGTGACGAGCGCAGTCGAGTGTCATGCAGTGCTTTGTTATTTAAAGTTCTATGTGGCGTTGCTTCTGTTTATGAGCAGGCGTGGCGCTTACCATCAGACGAGTGACCTGCTCGTCTCGTCATTCAAGCTTATAAAAATAATAATTGAAAAACAGAATAATTAATATTAGACGTTTTGCAAAATACCGTATTTGTTGATATGTCTGCGACATACTGACGCGATGAGTATTTCATTGGATTAAAACTGTGAACGAGATGAGAATAATGTGCTAAGTGAATATCTGTTCCAATTACATATTCAGATTTTGCATATCGTCGCTTAGCTCACAACACCGCGCAAGTTATATTGGCTTAGTTTTCAGGAGAGACATAAAACTGAATATTTTTTATGAACATGTGTGATGTACCCAATGAGTTGCGCGGTGACAGAACTATTTGAACATCGTGCTTTGTATGGTTAATTTAAATCTTTGTGTAAATCTATTGGATACGCGGCAAAACCAATTTATCCAATGACAATATCACATCGGTGAAACTGCCACTGCCTCGGTGGCGCAGTTGTAATGCGTGTGCGTTACGATTGACGCTAACGCTGAGGTCTCGGGTTCGATCCCCGGGTCGGGTAAAGTGGTATTGGGTTTTTCTATTACGATATGCTCAGTATCAGCCCGGAGTCTGGAATTTGTGCCCGGTATGGCGATAGGCTCGCCCCCTATCACATAAGGGACGGAGATACGCTCGGCGAAATGTGGGTGTACTGGTTACACCTCTGCCTACCCCTTCGGGGATTACAGGCGTAAGTGCATATGTACAATATCACATGGCCAATTTTCGAGTTACGCGGTTTAGCTAAGCGACGATATGTTCTTGCTTCTAAATGTAATGAATACTTTATAGCATGTGCTAGAGGGGTTGATGTCAGGCAGGCGGCCGGTCGTAAAACTACAAGCGAAATCATTCTGTAACATGTGTTTAAAAACATGTTGCGACGACCCCACTGCGAGTGGGATAAGGGTAGAAGATAGCATGTGGGAGAGCTACTTTATAGAGAGTTTTTGATTGAACGTAACTTTCTTATTATTAACTGACTTTAACATTAGGAGGATTATTTGATTATTATTTAAGTCAATATCTAATCTAATTTCATGTACTCTAGACAGCCCTCTCTTATTCGTTCTCTTATATACATCGTATGGTTGCCTGTAAGAGATTGCCTTGAGCGATAATTGCGCCAATTGTACTATGTTTAAATGCATAATGTGTTTTTAGTTTCACGCAATGTCTAATGTAAAGTAAAGTATGGAAAGCATTATAAATAAGTCAACGGTAGGCAAACAATTTACATACAACATTATTTTTATCCTTTCATGCTTGAATGCTCATAATGCCCAGTAATTTCACTGGCTTCAATGACAACAAAAAACACAACACAAAATTGCTTACACACTGCTCCTTACGGCACAAATGGACAAAGCCGTGGTACCAACCCAGACGGCCTATACGAGGGACCTACCACCTAAAAATATCTTGTAGACGTGTGTTGTAGAGTGGTAGAGCCACGCTGTAGACAGTTTTGTCTACAGCATGAATGGGCCGGCTCGTCCGGGTCGTTACCACTGTCTCACAGAATACCGTCGTAAAGTAGCAGCTAGCTGCTGCGTTTCGTACGGTGAGTTAGATTTCCGGAGGCCCAAATCCCTTTCCCTTCTCAATCCCTTAATTATCCCTTTCCTTTAAGGTCGGCAACGCGCCCATGACTCTTTTGAATAGTGGGCGTACATGGGCGGTACTGATCACTTACCGTCAGGTGACCCACTTGCTCGTTTGTCGGCCTATGCAATAAAAAAGACGTGCTTCACACATGTCAATCATTGCTAAAGCGAATAAACCCAGGACAGTGACTAATGGAAAAAAGCGGTGCGACCTCGACGCAACATAAATAAACACAGACTTTTTTATGAATAAGGGGGCAACGGAGCAAGCGGGTCACCTGATGGTGAGTGATCACCGCCGCCCATGGTCACCGACAATACCAGAGGAATTGTCGGTGCGTTGCTGGCCTTTGAGGAAAGAGTAGGCTCTTTTCTTGAAGGTTCCTAACACACTAGGTTACACCAGTATAACTGTGTGACTGCCTCGGTGGCGCATTATAAAAGTGACGTTATTGGTTACGCTTGCACGCCTTAATTGCTGAACCGATATTGATGAATTTTGGTACGGAGACAGATGGGACCCTGGATACGGTTATAGGCTACTTTTAATCCCGAAAAAGCTGTTCACGCAGACGGAGCTGCGAACAAAAGCTAGTAAAAAATAATGTTACAATAAACGTAGCACTACGAGCTTATTTGCTACGAAATATCGTAGCGGTTATAATGCCGTAGAAGTATGCTACGAGTTTAGTTTAAATTCAAGCTTTATTCGATATTTTGGCATATGATACTTATAATGAGTTATAGTCACATCGAAGTGGTGTCAAGTACGCACTCTCAACTGTAATTCCCGAAGGGGTAGGCAGAGATGTAACTAGTACACCCACATTTCGCAGAGCTTGTCTCCGACCCATGATGTGGTAGGGGGCGAGCCTATCGCCATACCGAGCACAATTCCAGACTCCGGGTTGATACTAAGCATTTCATGATAGAAAACCCCAATATCGCTTTACCCGGGGATCGAACCCGAGACGAGCACGGCAGTCGTACCGCGTACACATTACAACTGCGCCACCGAGGCAGTAAAAAAAATTATGTACTCTCCCACCAACATTATTATTTTATAAATATTCTTTAATGTTGGACGTAAAGCTTTGAATAACTTCCTTTTATGTATATTTTTATCTTCAAAAGGAAAATTACCGTTTATTTTTATTGTATTGTATTAATAAAAATGGCTCCGACCTTTTACAATACATGTCACGTATTGTGCCGTGGGTGTTTTTTTTTTATTTATACTTTGCCGGCAAATCCCTCCGCATTTCGCCTGTCGTGGCTACGATCCAATTTACACGAATCAAAATATATTTAGTTATTATTTTTTCTGACAGCCTCCGAGGCGTAGTGGGCGAGTAGCCAGCTGTGAAGCGAGAGGCCGCGGGTTCGATTTCCGCACCGAGACACATGTTTGTGTGATCCACAAATATTTGTTTTGGGTCTGGGTGTTTTCTCCCCAGAGGAGTTGACGTTACGCAGGCGGCCGGTCGTAAAAATTACAAGTCAAATCTTTCTGTAACATGTGTTAAAAAGCATGTTGCACCGACCCTACTGCGAGTGGGATAAGGGCAGGTGGAAAGAAAATTGTTTTTCTGGCAAAAGAACGAGAACGATAGTACTTTCGATGCAGAAAAACACCGGTCAAGTGAGAGACGCACTCGCGTACCGAGGGTTCCATATCCACACACTTTTGTTAAGATATCCGCCAAAATAAGTCATAAATGTTGTAAAAATTTTAGCCTGCTTACTATCTAAGATTTAAAAGGATAGTACTCCATAATACTCAGACAATCAGTCAGGTAGACAGACCGACAAACGCACAGACAGATGGCGTAATAGGGTACCAACTTTCATACGCACTCACGCCTGTAATCCACGAAGGGGTACGCAGAGGTGTAACCAGTACTCCCACATTTGGCTGAGCTTATTAGCGTCCCATGATGTAATAGGGGGCGTGCCTATCGCCATACCGGGCACAATTCCAGATTCTGGGCTAATACTAAGCATTTCGTAATAGAAAAATCTAATATCACATTTATCCGCCCAGGGATTGAACCCGCAATCTAGGCACGGCAGTCGTACCGGATACTCATTACAATTGCGCCACCGAGACAGTCTATATATATCAACATTATAATAATAGGCCTGTATTATACACGTCCCACTGCTGGACACGGGCCTCCTCTACTGAATGAGAGGGGTTAGGCCTTAGTCCATCACGCTGGCCTAATCCGGGTTGGCAGACTTCACATACCTTCGAAATTCTTATGAAGAATTTCTTAGGTATGCAGGTTTCCTCACGATGTTTCCTTCACCGTTAAAGCAAGTGATAATTAACAATTACTACACACATAACTTAGAAAAGTTAGAGGTGTATGCACTTGAGGCTGGTTTCGACTGCGTCTTTCGTCTCGACAGTCCATACCACTCCCCGCTGAGCTATCACTGCTTTTTATATCAACATTATACTATCGCATATCTAGAAGTTAAACCAATTTTCCAGAATTCATTTATTTATTCAGAAGATAGAACCATTTTTTGTTCATTGAATAACTCTGTCATATGCTATCAATCATACAAAGCGTTAAGGCGATGTAAGTCTGAGTCGAACCCTTGTCATCCAGGGCCGGATTAAGTGCGGGGGGCACGACCCTTTTCTTATAAGCGATTACATTTGATGTATGGTTATTTAATCCGCTTTAGAGTGATTGTGGAGAGAATATACGTGTCTTGAGTTATTAATGTTGAATTAATGCTACATTATGTAATTGATGCATCTCATAACTGTCGAAAAAGGAATGCGAGTTTCAATAAAGTGATTTTTTTTAAAAGTTAATAATAATTGACGTTAATATTTTTTATTTGTATTTACTTGAATGACGAGACGAGCAGGTCGGTCGCTTGCTGTTAAGCTTCACGCCTGCCTATAAACAGAAGCAACGACATTCAGAACTGTGGATTACAGGGCACTGCATGGTACTAAACTGCGCTGGTCATCCCGAGACGTAAGATGTTAAATCTCACTATACTACCAAAATATTATATACTGATACTATATACTATCAAGTAAAATGCTGTTGTGCTTGGCTGAGCATATTTGTTTCTTGGAACTCTTCAGAGATTACATTGAAGGACATTGTAGCTAGTATAATTTTTGGGCATTGTGAGAATTAATACCTTTGACCTTGTGTCTCAGGATGAGCGTAGTGCAGTGCCATATAGTTTCTTGTAATTCAAAACTCTAGGTCTTGCAATTGTTTTATGGGCAGTCATATATAGCTTATCATCAGGCGAGTGGCTTACTCTTCTCGTCATTCAGTTGCACAAAAAGAGAATAAAAAAAAAATCTTTAATCCACTATCTGAAAAAAAAAAATACTATTTGGTATTATCTACTTAGCAGTTTTACTCCCATCTACACATCTTAATCCATCCCTGTGAACATTACAGCATTTTATTGTGCTTATTGTGATCGCTTTACACAAAGGCGTTACGTAAAGGACTCACGTTACATACCGTAAGGGATGGATTTAGATTAAATGCTTGGGGGTTACGCACTATTGAAATTGTTATCATAACAATGGCCAACCTTCGTGGCGCAGTGTGTGAATAGTGGCTGTGAAGCGAGAGGTCACGGGTTCGATTCCCGCACTGAGATAAAATGTTTGCGTGATCCACAAATATATGTTTCGGGTCTGGGTGTTTTCTCCTCAATGGGGTTGACGTCAGGCAGGCGGCTGGTCGTAATAACTACAAGCCAAATCTTTCTGTAACATGATAAAAAGCATGTGACGCCGACTCCACTGTGAGTGGGATAAAGGTAGGTGGAAGAAGAAGAAGTAGTGTATCAATACGTATTATTTTCATGTAGTGTAAATGACAGTACATTGTGTACATTTTGTTTTTAATATATGTGTGTAAATTAAGTGCTACATTACTCAATAAATATATGTTATCGAAGAGTCACACACATAGTCCCGCCCCGATAATAAGATATGATTATCTTGTATCATCGGTACCAACTACGAAATACTTTCGGTCTCACAGCACAGACCTACATCTACAATATTATAGGATAAAACAAAAACTTGTCTCGGTGCAAGAATCGAAGTGGCACTCGTTACACAGTCGGATACTATTGCGCCACGGTAAATGTAATAAAACATATTTTGAATGAAACATTAACTTTTTGAGAAGACCTACACCTCAGTGTCTACCGTGACCACGAAGGCTGAAAAGCTTTCGAAACGTCGGGACTAAAATACAATTAAACCGTGATCAAGTCTGTATAAACTAGTTTTATTTCAAAAAATATTTTTAAAACGACACTATGTCCCCATAATAAACTCCTGAATCCGTCCCCGTCAAGTCACATTGAAAACGTTGGGTGCGCAGTTCAAACAATGGTACGTAATCAATAATACAGTAGCGGTCGATTGATCCCAATAAGTCATGTGTTATAACATATATTTATAGAAAAGTTTGTCTATGCTAATACATACATACATACATACGCACTCACGCCTGTAATCCCCGAAGGGGTCGGCAGAGGTGTAACCAGTACAGCCACATTTCGCCGAGCCTATCTCCGTCCCATGATAGGCGGCGAGTCTATCGCCATACCGGGCACAAATTCCAGACTCCGGGCTGATACTGAGCATTTCGTAAATATAAAAAACCCATTACCACTTTACCCGACCCGGAGATCGAACCCGAGACCTCAGCATTAGCCTCAATCGTAACGCGTACGCATTACAACTGCGCCATCGTGGCAGTCTATACTAATAATCTATACTAATATTATAAAGAGGAAAGATTTTATTGTTCGTTTGTTTGCATTGAATAGGCTCCGAAACTACTGAACCGATTTGAAAAATCCTTACACTGTTGGGAAGCTACACTATTCCCGGGTGACATAGGCTATATTATATTTTCGAAATAATTAGGAATCCTTACTAAAACTCCAATAATGTAACCCAAGGTGTAAAAAAATTACCTAAAATATTCTTTACATCGCGTGCGCTGCAAAAACTATTAATGGTAGAATAAAATAATGTACTACGATTTTGCAGAACACATATTTATTTACAAAAATGTCACGAAGGCATATGCATAACTATTATAGTTATGCCACAATAAGTATTCCTTTATTTAATTGAAATGCCGTCGCTAGAAAAGTCTTTTTATTTGTATCTGGTATAATTTATATTCTTCAAAATAATGACTGAATGTGGGTGTACTGGTTACACCTCTGCCTACACCATCGGGGATTACAGGCGTGAGTGCGTATGTATGTATGTATCATACTTTTTCGGTGGCGCAGATGTAATGAGTACGCGGTACGACTGTTGTGCTGAGGTCTCGGGTTCGATCCCGGGTCGGGTGAAGTGATATTATGTTTTTCTTTTATTAAATGCGTAGTTTAACCCGGAGTCTGGAATTGTCCCCGATACGGCGATAGGCTCACCTATTATATTATGGGACGGAAATATACTCGGGAAAATCTGGGTGTACTAGCTACACCTCTGCCTACCCATTCGGGGATTACAGGCGTGAGTGTGTATGTAAGTGGATAACTCTGTGAAAATATATGCGTGGGTATACTTAGAAAAATATAAAATGCATAGAATTGAGAAACTCCTCCAATTTTTTCGTTGGTTAAAAGCTCCTCTAACTTTCCAGTCCAATTCAACGAAAATACACAGATGTTAAGCAGTTACGGGTCGAATGAGCCGCTGAATAATTCAGGCAGTCGATTCCATAGCTTACTCGATAGTACTTCAACGTTGAATTGACAAGTTTGACCTACGATCTGGGAACCTATCCCTTAATGAACAGCGATAGTTCAACAGGGAGTGATATGAGCTGCCGAAATGAAAATCGCAGGTTCCAAACTATCCCCTAGAGCATACACAGAAAAGCATTGCTGTGTTCCGATTTGAACATTGAAGACAGTGAAATTACTGGGCATTAATTAACATTTTTATTTCAACTCAAAGTTCTGTGTAGTGTTGCTTCTGTTTATGGGCAGACGTTGCGCTTACCATCAGGCGAGCGACCTGCTCGTCATTCAATCTAATAAAAAAATTAAGTTGATGGTGAATAATAGACTAACGCCCGGTTTCTGAAAGGTTGATCAAATCAACATTCAACTAACAGAACTTTGATTTGACATCGCTGTCAAATAAATTCGAGTTGCTGAAACGTTATTTAGTGAAAAACTAATAATATTATTTGATCTCTCTTTAGTACCGTTTGACATACGATTTTTCATATTAATTTTAATGTTACGTTAGCTAACATGTGTGTCAAATCAAAGGTGTTGATCACGCTTCTAGCAACTCAATTTCGACTTGACATGAGATTTGACATTTGATTAGTTAATTTAACATTGATCAGCCTTTCAGAAACCGGGCGTAAGACTGTGATAAAAAAGGGCATGCTGAAATGTTTTGGCCATATTATTATGGGGAGAATGGATGAAAGACGACTTACGAAAGGTATTTATCGTGCCAATGTGAAATGAAATGAAGTAGTTTTATTCATCATGTAGGCAATTAAAATAGCGCTTATGACAAGGCAGTACAAAATAAAGAAACATAAATAAGTATAGAAATCATATCAAATAATGTATACATAACATACATAGCATCGTCAAAATACACTGGGCAACTATACATTTTACAATATTTTTATATTAGTCCAGAATTGTTAAGTAATATTATTATTGTTATATTTTCTCTGTTTTAAGGTCGATATGGAACATAGGCATAATGCCTATGGTCGTGCCGTAAAACACGTGTTTTAAAACTACCACCGGATCCAAAACGACCCAACCTGAGAAGACCCGGCGAAACAAACTAAGTGGGCTTACTTTACCACTGGATTTTACGCGGCGCGACCCAGTCCTGAGAAGATCCAGCTAGTCAAACTCAGTGGGCTTGTTTTTGGTCCGGTTTATCATACCAAAATAACAAAAGAATATTTTAAGAGGATTGATACGGACCATGTGTACCTACCTCTAAATTGTTGTTTTAAAACTGCCACCGGATCCAAACGCGACCCTGTCTGAGAAGACCCGGCGAAACAAACTCAGTGGGCTTGTTTTTGGTCCAATTTCTATAATCTGAACAATAATGACTTGTCAACTTAAAATTGCCAATTTTTATTTTTACGTGATCGGTCGTCTTTTTTATTTGGTATTTAAATTTTATTGATACATTGTTTTAGTGTAGGTATTTAATATTATTGTGCAATTTATTAATATCGTACTTACTTGAACATATATATTATATTCATTTATTAAATTAAATTAAATTAAATGATTCCCTACATTGTCTACAAGCTACAGGGCCCCAGGAGGTCACAGTATGCAAGGAGGAACCGAACGCCAAACATCTCTATCCTCTAGATATTGCATAACATTATAATAGCACCTAGTCATAAGCACACGTTTAATGTGTGCTTTGAACATTTTTTCGGGCATATCGATCACACTATTGGGGAGCTTGTTATAAAATTTAACGCTGTTACCCATAAATGACTTTTTAGTCTTAACTATTCTAAAAGCGGGTACTACGAGTTTAATTTTGTTTCAGGTATTTATATTATGAACGTCACTATTTTTACAAAATTTACAAAGGTTTTTACGAACCTACATAATATTTTGATAGATGTATTCAGACGGCACAGTCAGTATATTACTTTCCTTAAATACAGATCGTAAGGAATCGCGGCTACCCAGATCATAAATAGCACGAACTGCTCTTTTTTGTAGTATAAATATAGTGTCTGTATCAGCAGCTGATCCCCACAATAGAATGCCATAGGACACAATACTGTGAAAGTAAGCGAAATATACTAACCTAGCCGTTGAAACATCAGTCAAGCGTCTAATTTTCCGGACAGCAAAAGCTGCAGCACTAAGTTTACCAGATAATCTTTCTATTTGTGGATCCCATTGCAATTTACTGTCTAAAGTGATTCTTAAGAAAACTGATGAGGAGACTAGATCCAATGTTTCTCCGTTGAATGGGAGGGTCAGTAGAGGATGTCCGAGGAGAACGTAAGCCGATCAAATAAATTATCATCGAAAAGAGCACGTCACGAGTACCCTCAATCGGCTAAAGTGTATGAGAAGACATATGAATGTGGAAGCGGCGAAAGAAGTGTGTCAGAGTGTGTGTTTCCCGAGCGTTATGACCTGTTCATCTTTAATAAAGAGTTTTCCTTCAACGGTAGGCAGCGGCTTAGCTGTGCTCTGGCATTGCTAATATCTATGGGCGGCGGTAACCACTTACCATCAGATGGGCCGCCTGCTCGACTGCCTATCTAAGCAATAAAAAAAAACAAGAAAAGAATTGTAGATTGTGGCACTCAATAGTCTCTGCTTACTCCCATGCTATATAGGCGTGAGTGTGTATGCATGCATGTATGTAATAATAATTAAAAATATGAACACCACAATACCAGAAAATAATGGAGCTCTTCATCTCCGTAATAAAGAATGTTAGGATAATAGTTTTCTTAAGCCTTTCTCAAGGCTTAAATACCTACAATAGGGTAGATTCCTATATTGAATTTTATACATTATTTTATAAGCAACAGAAAATGATACGCAAAAGAAACCCTTTTATTAAAACACAATCAAAATTGGTTCAGAAATGTGCCCGCAGTTATGACTTTAAATGTTGGTATGAGGAAAAGTGGGTGCGTAGTAGGGATATCTCACTATCTCGCTTGCACGCGTGCACTATCAAAAGTGACGTCAAAAGTTGCGTTGTCTGTCATTTGACAATTACCCCTTTTACAGGATTTGAATGGCTTCTAACTTATTTATTTTTGGCCCGATTTATAAAATTCTTTCTGCAATGGATTTTGAGTAACGTAACTTATTGATTTAAATAATAAAAAAAATCTAGTCAACTACCCTATTGAGTCGATGTTTGAAGGTAATTAAGGGCTTACATTTATTCAGGGATACAGCCCAGCCCCTTACGTGTAGAATGTCCCAAACAGACAGCCGTGTTCACGTTATAATATATGCATATAACAGGGTACTTAACCGTGCCTAACAAATTACTTACAGTTTAATGATGTGGTGTGAGAGTATCGATAAAAAAAAAGCAAAATTAAAATTTCACTGCTTCGGTGGCACAGTTGTAATGCGTAGGCGGTACGGCTGCTGTGCTGAGGTCTCAAGCTCGATCCCCGGGTCGGGTAAAAATGATATTGGGATTTTCTATCACGAAATGCTTAGTATCAGCCCGGAGTCTGGAATTGTGCCCGGTATGGCGATAGGCTGTGTGTATGTATGTAAAGTTAAATTTTCGTAAGTGCTTTCGGATGATTTCGTCATATTGATATTTTTTTTAAAAGCAGAGGTCGGTAAGTCCGCCAGTGGTTTACTTGATGGTAAGTGTCCACCGCAATCTTTCTTTTTTCTGATCGGTGTATGGATCTTTTATTTCTCTACCATTACGCTACACAAGTATTTTACACTTTACTGGATAGGTTTTTTATACTGGTTGGAGGATTTCACACATCGTCGAAATTCCTATGGAGAACTTCTCAGCTATGCAGGTTTCCTCACGATGTTACCTTTATCTTTAAAGCGAGCAATAATTCCCAATCAATACACACGTAACTTAGAAAAGTCTGAGGTGCATGCTCTTGGGGCTGGTTTCATCTCTGTTGTCCGTACTTTTTTTATGCATATGCCGTCAAACGGGCAAGTGGGTCACCTGGTGGTAAGTGATCACCACCCCCCATGTACGCCCACAATACTAAAACAGCCATGGGCGCGTTGCCGACCTTAAAGGAAAGGGATAATTAAGGGATTGGGAAGGGGAGGGGATTTGGGCCTCCGGATATCTCCTTCACCGTACGAAACACAGCAGCAAGCTGCTACTTTACGTCGGTTTTCTGTGAGATAGTGGTAACGACCCGGACGAGCCGGCCCATTCATGCTGTAGACAAAATTGTCTACAGCGTGGCTCTAACACTCGTAAATACTACAACTACTAGGAATTACAACAACTACAAATCACTAGAAATTTTCAGACACATTTCAGTATAATGTTCTGCCAACATTCCAACATCGACATTAAAATTATCGACGCAGTTCCTCCCTACTCCAAACTTTTCAAGAGGCTGTGCGGGTCACGCAACCTCTTAATGGATGTTTGCAGATTGAGGGAAAAGCCTCTCATACACGAACAATTTATATTATGGACTAAATCAGTTGTTAGAAAGTTAACCCGCGGTTTCTAAAAGGCTGATCAAATCAACATACAACTAACAGAACTTTGATTTGACATCGCTGTCAAATCAATTTGAGTTGTTGAAACGTTATTTTAAGTGAAAAAAATAATAATATTTATACATACGCACTCACGCCTGTAATCCCCGAAGGGGTAGCCAGAGGTGTAACCAGTACACCCACATTTCGCCGAGCGTATCTCCGTCCCTTATGTGATAGGGGGCGAGCCTATCGCCATACCGGGCACAAATTCCAGACTCCGAGCTGATACTGAGCATTTTGTAATAGAAAAACCCAATACCACTTTACCCGACCCGGGGATTGAACCCGAGACCTCAGCGTTTCCCTCAATCGTAACGCGTACGCATTGCAACTGCGCCGCCGAGGCAGTAATAATATTTCATGTCTCTTTAGTACCGTTTGACATACGATTTTTCATTTTCATTTGAAAGTTATGTTAACTAACATGTGTACCAAATCAAAGGTGTTGATCACGCTTCTAGCAACTCAACTTCGACTTGATACGAGATTTGACACATGATTAGTTAATTTAACATTGATAAGCCTTTCAGAAACCGGGTGGTGAGCTAAAATAAATACACCCAACCGTCACGAACATAGTCCTGACTCTACATTAGGTAAACCTGTATCGTGGGTATCTGAAACTACGAGGGACTTGCGGTCCCACATCACCCAGACCCGAAACAAACACTTGTGGATCACACAAACATTTCTCTCGGTGCGGGAATCGAACCCACGGCCTGTCGCTTCGCAGCCGGCTACTCACCCACTGCACCATGGAGGCTGTCGATAAATTAAATTGTGTTTATATCAGGCCAGCATATGTTTTTATTAGCTTGAATGACGAGACGAGCAGGTCGCTCGCTTGGTGGTAAACGTCATGCCTGCCCATAAACAGAAGCAACGCCACACGGAATTACAACTGCGTGGCACTGGACTGCGTTCGGCACCCCGAGTCATAAGTTGTTAAGTCTCATAATGACCAGTAATTTCAAAAAACATTCAAATCGGTCACATTTGGCGGAGTAATGCGTGGTTATACCATCGCGAAAAACATAGAATAATGGAGAACCTCTGTTTTTTTCGTCGGTTAAAATGGCATACAAAATTAATTGTTGACCCACGAATTTGGGTCAGTATGTCTGAATCCAAACCCTTACAGGTTTATGTATGATGAATTAATAAATTTGACCGGTAACATCCGGTATAATATTTCCGGTTGCGCCCGGGTTAATTGGGATGTGATGCTGGTTCACGTTTTAATCCGGACAAAAAGGTATCCGGCATGCCCGGGATTACTCGGGTTTTGATGCGCACTTATTTTTGCAATGAATTCAACTTATAAATGTTAGTTTAGGTCGAATTTCAGTACTAGCTCGCGAAATTCAATTTCATTTTGGTGTTTTAAAAATTGCAGCGCGATCCTTTGCTTAAATATATATAAACATGATTTTGCGCAAATAATCACAATGGATATACGGAATAATAACAATGAAAACTATAAATATTGCTATATATACATACGCACTCACGCCTGGAAGGGGGATTTGGGCCTCCGGATATCTCACTCACCGTACGAAACGCAGCAGCAAGCTGCTACTTTACGCCGTTTTTCTGTGAGACAGTGGTAACGACCCGGACGAGCCGGCCCATTCATGCTGCAGACAAAAGTGTCTACAGCGTGGCTCTACCACTCTATCAGATCTCATTGGTAACAATTTATAATCAATCAACTTCTGTCAAATTCATTGACATGTAAATTGTGGTGTCATATTAGAAATACGAATTAAATTGTCAATTTAATGTAACATTAGTTTTACATAACGTCGATATTGTTATTAGGTATGTGAATTAAAAATAAAGTAAATGTCACCGATCAAAAACATGTAATCACTATCTTTAAATGACCATTGATATTTATATTTATCGACGCAGCGGGGCGAGTAGTAAAGTCGTGGGTTCGATTCCCGCACCTAGACAAATGAATGTCTTATTTACTACTATTTGTCTCGGGTCTGGATGTTGTGGGACCGCAAGTCCCTCGTAGTTCCTGATACCCACGATACAGGTTTACCTAGTGTGGGGTCAGGACTATGAGTGTGACTGTTGGGTGTATTAATTATTATTATTTATTACTTCTGTCAAATTTAATGACATGCAAATTTTGGTGTCATGTTAGAAATATGAATTAAAAATATTGTGTCAATTTAATGTAACATAAGTTTTACACAACGTCGATTTTGTTATGTGAATTTAGAATAAATTATTAATAAGTAATGTCACAAATCAAAAAACATGCAACTATCGTTAAATAACCATTAATTATATTTATAATAATAAAAACATTTATTGCACACAACACAATATACATTCGCAGTACATAAAAAATAAAAAAAATAAACTATTTTAAACACTGCTTCGGAACCGGAGGGTGATGATGGTAACCATCATATTCCCTCCACCACACCAACAAACGCTGCACACACCCACAGTAGCCACACATGAAGCGCCCCGTCCTACTTCCTCAAATGAGGCGACGCACCGGTGAGACCACTACAGATGCAATAAAACGAATATCGGCATGGCGGGAAGAAACATAATAATATTAAATATAAGTGCATTGTTCCGAATGTCATAGTGTGTGTGCAAATGGGGTTATTCAGCGTGAGGTCGCAGTCAAGCCGCAATAAGTAAAGTATACTCTATGGTCTTCCATAAAGTATACTCTTCCAATATTGCATACAACTACGTGGATGGCGTCCTCACATGTAACAGCTGCTCCCGAACGTTCACAGCTAAAATTGGTTGTATCAGCCATGTGAGGATCCATCAGTAACTTAATAACAGAAATACTCGCCGTGGCCAAACACGGTCTGGAACTTATTATTAATAATTATATTTAACTTTTATTGCCTCGGTAGCGCAGTTGTAATGCGTACGCGTTACGATTGTGGCTAACGCTGAAGTCTCGGGTTCTATCCCCGGGTCAGGTAAAGTGGTATTGGGTTTTTCTATTACGAAATGCTCAGTATCAGCCCGGAGTCTGGAATTTGTGTCCGGTATGGCGATAGGCTCGCTCCCTATCACATCGTGGGACGGAGATAGGCTAGGCGAAATGTGGATGTACTGGTTACACCTTTACCTACCCCTTCGGGGATTATAGGCGAGAGTCTTTGTATGTATGTATGCAATAATTATATTTAACTTTGAACTTTATAATTATGGAATTAATGAACTGTATAGAAGCGTCAATCTAAATAAGCCATTTTTAATTTATAATATTTTCTTTTAAACATTTATATTGTAACCCTCTGAGTATGATGTCTACATAATTATAAAGGTCACGCTATTAAGTCCCTAAGGAGCCGGATTATGGCAAGACTCGGCAACCCTCGTCCACTTTGAATAATTAGTTTTATATTTTTAATTAGTTTGCCACTTTCAACGTACACACATACATACGCACTCAAGTCTGTAATCCCCCAAAGGGTTGGCAGAGGTATAACTAGTATGTCCACATTTTACCGAGCCATTTCTCATGATGTGATAGGGCGAGCCTATCGCCATACCGGGCACTATTCCAGACTCCGGGCTGATACTAAGTATTTCGTAAAAATACCCAATATTAGTTTCACCCGATCCGGAATCGAACCCAGCATAGCAGACATACCGCGTACGCATTATAACTGCGCCACCACTGCCGTCGGCGAATATTTGATTGTAGAGTTACCGACGACAAATATCTCGGGTAAAAGTGTCAAAATTACGTTGTCATGTTATGGTTCGTAGACCATCGAAATAAGATATGTAACTCGAGCAAAAAAATGAGCCCGACAAAACTCTGTGCAAGGGAGCGGGGCTATAATAGTCAGTGCATAATAATCTTTAGTTGACACTTGACTACGTCGTATCTCGATCTAGAAATTTAATATTTAGACATTAACTTTTATGAAATAAAGTTGATTTTAAACGTTCATTAATTTTTGTTACGTGTGATTTTACCTTTGCATGTGTAAGTAAGTTGAGCCGTATTTTTTGGCAAATTCATATGAGAGTTATCGTTTTAGTTATTTAATTCGATGTCGTAGACAAAATACCACAGAGCAGTTGAAAATACTATTTTCTCTACTTTAACTACACATTTGGAATAAAGAGTTGAGTATTCTACGCAACCATGTTAGCCTCGATAGACATATAGAGATAAACAGCTCCGTGGCGCAGCGGGCGAGTAGTCGGCTGCGAAGCGAGAGGCCGTGGGTTCGATTCCCACACCGACACAAATGTTTGTGTGAGCCACAAATATTGGTCACGGGTCTGGGTGTTGTGGGACCGCAAGTCCCTCGTAGTTCCTGATACCCACGACACAGGTTTACCTAGTGTGGGGTCAGAGCTATGTGTGTGACTGTTGGGTGAATAAAAAAAAAAAAACAGATAAAACCAGTCAACAAATCATCTCGAGTGCATATCGTCGCTTAGCTAACAATACGGCGCAAGTTAAATTGGCTTAGTTTTCAGGACAGACAAAAACTAAATATTTTTTATGAACATGTGTGATGTAACCAATAAAATTCACGGTGACAGAACTATTTGAATATAGTGCTTTGTATGGTATTATTTTCTTTGTGATTTCTTATGTTTACGCGAATATTATACATTGAAATAAAACTAGTTTATACGGATTTTATCGCGGTTTAATTTTATTTTAATCCCGACGTTTCGAAAGCTTTTCAGCCTTCGTGGTCACGGGAGAGACTGAGGTGTAGGTTGTCTCGAAAAGTTTTCTTTGTGTAAATTTATTGGATACGCGGCAAAATCAATTTATCCAATGACAATATCACATGGCCAATTTTCGAGTTAAGCGGTATTGTTAGCTAAGCGATGCTATGCTTGTCAATCAATTTGTCGTGCCGGAAAAAAAAGTAATAAGTAACTAATTTATATTATTTATTTAAGTAAATCCGTGTTCAAACCAAATACCTTAATGTATACTACTAGATAAGCTGCGCGGTACATAGAAATTGTACCACTAAGTTGTGGTCAATTGACCATAACTCAATGTTGCCATCTCGCTTACTCTCAACTAGAACCCCTATCGCGCTCCTTGTTTGTGAGCTGTCAAACTCCCGCGTTATGTGACGCAATTTTCTCCTAAACAGCCCGTCTAGTACTATACATTAAAATCTTTGGTTCAAACATCCTATATAGGTATTGACATTTGTTAGTGCAAATGAAGTCAGCTTTTGACATGCAAATTCGGGCTCACGGGTTGAATTCAGATTACATGGCTTCCAATCAACGGTTTTTGAGTTAATATTGAGCGCGAACGTATTTGGCAAAGTAGCGGGCGAATAGCGCACTGATAAAAATGTTTATATTAAAGATAATCGCTTATTATTTATAAATTGAAGGTATCTAAGAAAATATCGTTGGGTAGATTGAAATAATAGCCGTGCAAGTAGTAAAGAAAGTAAAATAATAATACTAGCCCTGTATTATATACGTCCCACTGCTGGGCACGGGCCTCCTCTACTGAATGAGAGTGGTTCGGCTTTAGTCCACCACCCTGGCCTATTGCGGGTTGGCAGACTTCCCATACCTTCGAAATTCTTATGAAGAACGTCTCAGGTATGCAGGTTTCCTCACGATGTTTCCTTCACCGTTAAAGCAAGTGATAATTAACAATTAATACACACATAACTAAGAAAAGTCAGAGGGGTATGCTCTTGGGGCTGGTTTCGAACCTGCGACTTTCGTCTCGACAGACCACTCCCCGCTGAGCTATCACAGAAAGTAAAAGTAAAAGTAATATGTTGGTCGCGCCTCTGCCAACGTGGGTTTCGAATTCCTAGCAACTGCGCATTTTTATGGGAAATTCATTGAGATTAGGAGGCTAGTATGTCATGATAGGATTGTCCGGATCGTACAATCTGGGACAGGCATTTGCGGCCATCATACTCCTGCGGTTATCTCGAATCGTGACCAAACCATCTTAAGCAACATATCTGGCGTTCCTCGGCCTAATTCTATCTACTAATTACAAAATCAATTGAGAGTTTAAATGACCTAATTTAACGTTTAATGTTAGGTCCCTCCGCGAGAGGTCGTCGGGGTTGCTACCACCGCTTTATCTATCTCTACCGCCAAGCAACAGTATGTAAGCACTGTTGTGTTCCGGTTTGAACGACATTGAAACCAGTGAAATTACTGGCCATTATGAGAGCGTTGCTTTTGTGTATGGACAGGCGTGGCGAGCGACCTGCTCGTGCTCATGTTGTCATTCAAACTAATAAAAAAAGGGAAGAATTTAAATATCTGCCCAGAGGGGCTGACGTCAGGCAGGCGGCCGATCGTAAACACTACAAGCCAAATCTTTATTTTTGTAACATATGTTAAAAGCATGTTGCAGTGACCCCACTGCGAGTGGAATAAGGGCAAGTGGGAGAACATGACAAAATATAAATAATTTAAGGATCGTATTCAACTGAGATGACTATATTTTTTTTTAAGTAACATAAAATACACAGCTCATTTCGTAACGCCACAAGGCGGTCTCATTTTTGTGGTACAATTATTAAGAGAACTAATTCAGGTATTTCAAAATTCATATAAAAATAATATTAGTTATTAGACTGCCTCGGTGGCGCAGTTGTAATACGTACGCGTTACGGCTGAGGCTGCCGTTGAGGTCTAGGGTTCGATCCCCGGGTCGGGTAAAGTGGTATTTGGTTTTTCTATTACGAAATGCTCAGTATCATCCTGGAGTCTGGAATTTGTGCGTGGTATGGCGATAGGCTCGCCCCCTTTCACATCATGGGACGGAAGTAAGCTCGGCGAAATGTGGGTGTAGGGTAAACGCAGGTATTAACGACCCTCTTAAGAGACAATTGAAATTGATGTCAATTATTAAGACTAACAGTTGCTTTCACACACACTTTTTGATTTTTATATGTAAATTTTGTTTATATAGTTTATATTTATTACCTTAATACTTTTAAATAGTAGAATATATTATAATAAAAAAATACATACATACGCACTCACGCCTGTAATCCCCGAAGGGGTAGGCAGAGGTGTAACCAGTACACCCACATTTCGCCGAGCGTATCTCCGTCCCACGATGTGATAGGGGGTGAGCCTATCGCCATACCGGGCACAAAAAAATTATAAAGTTAATAAGTCGATTGTCTCTATTACCGACGAATAGTAACGGCTATGTTGCCATTTTTATGAAGGTATTACTGACTGTTAGAATATGATACAATTTTATAATTTAGTTAAAATCGTTTTTAGTTATTAAAAATATCAAAAATGACAATCACGCAGGCGCAGCCGCGACTAAACCTAGCCATACATATAATAATATGTTAATCCAGGTCTTGGTGTAACTCTGTGTCAAATGTCCTCCAAAGCCGTGCAGGTGCATTTAGGTAGTAACAATCATAGTCATGTAAACTTTCATATTTATTATGTACTTACATACCACGAGTAAAGAAACGAAAGCAAAAACTGTTCCTCAAATCTGACTGGCAGATCCTGAGATTAGCGTGTATTTTTGTAAAATAAAATGATCTGTGTAGAATCAATAATAGGCTCGACATATGACCCATATAGGTCGGTAATAAGAGATGTATAAACAAATTATGAATTGTTTTACCGACTCTTAAAAAATAAGTAATTTTATTCAAATGGCTTTTCGTACCATAACAGAGATTGTTGCTGATTGATATAACAAAAAGTGTATATAAGTGTCCACCTTGTTCCACAGAAAAATGCAGTTAATTGATGCTAAGTTACAATAGCAATCTTTGAATAATTTAATATTACTTGGTAAATATACCACGGTTAAGAGAGTAAACTAGACAAAATATACTATGTCGCTAATAGATTTATAAAAAGATCAATTGTTGGAGATTAAAATGGTATATAAAAGTATGTGCTTTATTATCACACATCAACGGAAAATAGAATACAACTATATATAACAACTAATAATGTTCCAGCATAACCGACCCAGGCATCGATAATAGCTGCCATCAATAAAATTGTTGAAGCTAATACCGTTTTGTTTAAATATCAAATTTTAACCTTAAAAACGATAAAAAATATACAAAAATGCAATATAAAACGAATAATTTACACATAACTTAATGTATTTGATAATACAGAATAAGTGTAGGTATTAATATAATGGTTAAAATCTCTTAACAAAATCATTTACGTACTTGTCTGTTATAACAAGGGCCAGTATGGAACGACCTGTCCTCTCACTATCGTCACAGTAATTAACGTATTTTATCTTTTTCCCGAATGTTCAGGTACACTAAAGTTAGTTTTTATGATAGTTAATGAATAAACATGTGTATTTTAATACTCGTAGCTCAAATGTTTGTAAAAACGTTTAAAATGCAAAATTATTTATGGGTCGGTAATACTTGCCGATTTTCGATGGGTTGTTAATAGCTGCGTTAACCCTACTAGTTACACCTCTGCCACCGCTTCGGGGATTACAGGCGTGAGTGTGTATTTATTTATTTAGTTTTAGGAAAGCTTACAGACTAATTACAATAATTTATATGTTGAATTTAAGTTACCGTATTGCTGACAACAAGCTCCCACATATATGTAGCTAAATAAGCATATACGTTATAAATCGAGATAAGCCCATAAAATTACATAATAATTACCGAGAAAATGATATACACTTTTGAAACATCTGAATTTACGTAAATAAAGAATTAGGTTACAGGTTTTTTTTTTATAGTATAGGTTGGCAAACGAGCAAGTGGATCACCTGATGGTAAGCGATCTCCACCGCCCATGTACGCCCACAATACAAAATAATTATGGGCGCGTTGCCGACCTTAAAGGAAAGGGATAATAAGGGATTGGGAAGGGGAGGGGGATTTGGGCCTCCGGATATCTCACTCACCGTACGAAACGCAGCAGCAAGCTGCTACTTTACGCCAGTTTTCTGTGAGACACTGGTAACGACCCGGAGGTACTAAACTAACAAGAAAAAATAAGTAGACAAGATATTAATACATAAATCTACATATATAGAAGACTATGATACAACATTACTTACATAAATACATATAAATTTATTATATTATATACACTAGTACTTACATAAATATTTTAATATATACATATAGTATGAATCTACTATTGTCGTGATTCAGCTGCACTATCAGCCAATAGCGCCCGCACTTTAAATTTAAAAGTAAAAGTAAAGTGAGCCGCTTGGTAGACGTCCTGATTTCGAGTGGAAGCACATTCCACAGAAGTATAGATTGGATAGTGACGGAGGTGTGAATAAAGTCAGAATTGTGAGGAGGGCACTGTAGAAGAAGACTGCCTGAGGAGCGAAGGTTTATATCGTGATTAGATCCTAGATACTGAAAGTTAGAAGTTAAATAAGAAGGGGTATTAAGTGAAGTTAGAGTTATATATACAACGTGTTACAGAAAGGTGTGGTCATATTTTAGGGTCATTACATGCACCTTACAATGCGTACTTGTGTACCGGACCTTTTCAAAACCAAGACATCCAAAAAATCACGTTAATTTTAATCACTCGTTTATTAAGATTGATGACATCACTATTAATTATTATGAACGACACTCACTTTTTAATAATCTGGTATAAGATTTACGTAATTCTACGGACATACCTACTTAACTTGTAATTTAAACACAAATTAACACTTGAAAGAGACTGTGTGCTGAAAACGATAAAGGTACCATCATCTAGAAGCATGTTAAAGACTTCATTCTCGGGTCTTCCATCTATGTATTTGGCTTAATACAGTCGACGATCCTCTTATAAGCTGTTATTAGTTACACCAACACAAAGTACCAATACATAATACTTGTTACTTGTTTTTAGTCAAATACAGCATAATATGAACTCGTAATCAGTTCTAAAAATCACAAATTGCCGAACTGACTGCGTCAAATAAATATTGACATTTGACAACTGTTTAATGTTTTTTTAATTATAAAATAATTAAATGCAAGGAGGTCTATAGTATCATTGTTTATCATTTAGTGTTGTTCAAAGTTGAAAGTCGATATCGACATGTTACTCATACGATAAAAAAGAAAATTCTATAATTATTGTCCCAGCAAAGCAATCGGATTTGGTACTATGGGAGATAAAATACTTATACCCATACTATACATTGCTTAAATTTGCCCGCCCCTTTCTATAAAACGTTGTATATATATATATATGTATGATATTGTTATTAACGCCAGTTCAATTCCGCCCCATTCTATAACTTGTGTACTCCACAGACTTTCAAACAAGGCTTTATGAAGTTCACAAATGAGATCATTCTTCTTCCGCCTTATTTGTAATCGTGTGGAGTGCTTTGTTTCAGGATTTTTCATTTAGGGAACAATGTTACACATGTTTTTGTATAATTTGTCATTATATGACAATTTAAACTGACTTAAGGCCGCTATTCCACTATCATATAAAAATTATCCTACTTCTATAACTCATAGATATATGTAAAATGTATGATAGGGAAATAGCAATATAAACTTCATATTTTCTATGATTATATTTCTATGGTCCTGTTTCACAGCATGCTGTGCCATAGGATCATATATAATAATCTTATCTAACCTCAAAGTCAACAAAACATCGAAACGAAAAATGGGCTCGACCTCTCTTTCTTCGAGCAAGGTATTATAAATTCCTCCATTGGTGCGTCGTGCCATCCAAGGTCTTATTCAACGCGTCGATTATTTCCTGTTATTTTTCAATGCACGGATTTTCTTTTTTGTTAGTACAATTATTAAAATTGCGGCTATAGCAGAAAAATACAAACACATGTCGTTCTCCATGCAGTAGGTAAGGTTTACAAGGTGGTAGGTCCCTCGTTTGCGAGAGACCGGCTGGGTTGGTACCACCGTTTTGTCTATTTATGCCGCCAAGCAAACAGTGTGTAAGCACTGTTGTGTTCCGGTGTGAAGGACATTGAAGCCAGTGTAATTACTGGGCATTATGAGACTTAACACCTTATGTCTCGGGGTGACGAGCGCAGTCCAGTGTCATGCAGTGCTTTATTTAAAGTTCTGTGTGGCGTTGCTTCTGTTTATGAGCAGGCGTGGCGCTTACCATCAGGCGAGCGACCTGCTCGTCTCGTCATTCAATCAGTATGTATGAAAGTAAAACGTAGTGATAGCTAACGTGTATGAAGGCTCTATGATTATAATGTAATCTATATATATAAAGAACATCATTAGGGATCAATAATGACCAATACTAATACTAGCCCTGTATTATATACGTCCCACTGCTGGGCACGGGCCTCTTCTACTGAATGAGAGGGGTTAGGCCGTAGTCCACCACGCTGGCCTAATGCGGATTGGTAGACTTCACATACCTTCGAAATTCTTATGGAGAACTTCTTAGGTATGTAGGTTTCCTCACGATGGTTCCTTCACAGTTAAAGCAAGTGATAATTAACAATTAATATACACGTAACTTAGAAAAGTCAGAGGTGTATGCTCTTGGGGCTGGTTTCGAACCTGCGGCTTTCGTCTCGACAGTCCATACCACTCCCACCTGAGCTATCTATATGTCCACCATGTCACATCTGCGCCAAGCCAGAAGATTATGTTTGTTAATCAATTACGTCTCAACGGCTGAACGGATTTCGATTAAATTTAGCATAAACTTAGACCGTAACCTGACCTGCACATAGAATACTTTTATCCTGATAGTACGTTCTCCTAGGATATAATTAATAATACATTTACTATTGCCACGATGGCGCAGTTGTAATGCGTACGCGTTACGACTGATGCTGACGCTAAGGTCTCTGTTTCGATCCCCGGGTCGGGTAAAAGTGATATTGGGTCTATTACGAAATGCTCAGTATCAGTCTGGAATTCGTGCCCGGTATGGCGATAGGCTCGCCCCCTATTACATGGGACGGATATACGCTCGGCGAAATGTGGGTGTACTGGTTTACACCTCTGCCTTGCCCTTCGGGGATTAAAGCGACCTTAAAGGAAAGGGAAGGGGGATTTGGGCCTCCGGATATCGCACTCGCCGTACAAAACGCAGCACCAAGCTGCTAATTTACGCTGGTTTTCTGTGAGACAGTGGTAACGACCCGGACGAGCCGGCACATTCATGCTGTAGACAAAACTGTCTGTAGCGTGGCTCTACCACTCAAAAAGTCCCCCTTCGGGGAATACAGACGTGAGTGCGTATGCATGTATGTATGTATACATTTACGGGTGTGGCGCCGCCAACATAAGCTAGTTTTAATTATTCTTAATTCACTTAAATTAAAACTATTGATAGCGCCACTATGGAAAGTAACAGCTTTATGCACATTAATATACATTTTTCTGCAGTATAGTTAGCATTTTCCTGTATAATTTCCTCTAAGGTCATACTATAGTATGCAAATGTTGTCAATTTGTCACCCACCCCCCCATTTTACGGCACGTGAGGATCATGTTAATCGGGGCGAGAGGTTCTCAAGTTATTGGTCGATAAGATTACTTAATTTGATGACTTATTTAATATTTTTGGGTATTAGTGAGTGAGTGGTATTGCACTTTTATATTTAAAGATTTTGTAATGGCCCATAAGCAAACTAACTAATTAAAAAAAAACTGTTTTTTATATAGAATAGGCCGGAAAATGAGCCGGTGGGTCACTTGATGGTAAGTGATCTCTACCGCCCATATACGCCCACAATACCAAAAGATTCACGGGCGAGTTGCTGATCTTAAAGGAAAGGGATAATTCAGGGATTGGAAGGGGGAGTTATTTGGGCCTTCGGATATCTCACTCACCGTACGAAACGCAGTTTTCTGTAAGACAATGGTGAAAACCCGGACAAGCCGGCTCATTCATGCTGTAGACTAAACTGTCTACAGCGTGGCTCTACCACTCAATACCACTACAATCCTACTATGCAAACAAAGCGATAAATAAATGTAAAGCAAACATATTCTGGGATTTGTGTCTCGTTTAGAAAATTCAGCTAAAAGCCAGTAAGCTATTGCAGCTCTCTCGAAGCCAATCCCCCGCGCGTGCACTTTACTAAGAACATATGTGATTTATTCAGGCTGCATAATGAAGAAATCTAGTTTTGCTGGATATGTAATGTTAAATATATGGCGTTTCTATTTTTATTTACCACAACCCCGTGGCGCATTAGGCGAGTTCGATTCCCGCACCGAGACAAATTTTAATGTTTGTGTGATCCACAAATATTTGTCTCAGGTCTGGGTGTTGTGGGACCGCAAGTCCCTCGTAGTTTCTTATACCCACGATACAGGTTTACCTTGTGTGGGGTCAGGACTATGTGTGTGACTGTTGGGTGTATTTATTTATTAAGAACCCCGTGTTTCCTTGTACATTCTAACAAATATTATAAATGCGAAAGTGGGTTTGTTTGTTACGCTTTCACGCCTAAATCGCTGAACCGATATAGATGGATTTTTGTACAGTTGGTGCGGGAATCGAACCCACGGCCTCACGCTTCGCAGCCGGCTACTCGCCCACTGCGCCACGGGGGCTGTCAAGTCATGCTACCACATGTAATATAAAAGGGTGCTCAAGCATTCCGTTTTACAACCGTTGCTTGCTCATTACTAATTCAACGAACCGCTCGTATGTGTTTTGTGAAATTATTTCTATAATTAAGCCTGTGCGTGACCACTCTCATGTATTAGCATTTTTTTTTTTGCTTTTTTGCAATCACAGGTCAGTGTGTTAGGTCAATTGTGTACTTTGACAAATCTAGGAGATTTTAGGGCCGCGGCAAATTACAGAATCGGCGCTGTCGATCATCGCTCGGTTACATAATTTAAGCTTATTAACCGGCTTAAAAAAGACGAGGTTCTCAATTGGGCATTTTTTTTAAACCTATCAATTTCTCCACCAATTGTGGGCCGATTTAGATGAAAAAATATCGTTCGATAGAGTTTAGCTGGTTGGTTAAGATCTGATGACTGAGTACGGAGTAAAATAATGGAACTCCTCGATGAACAAAGAACATGCTATTGCTGTAACTACCACTTAAAATTGAAAAATAAAATTAATTTAACAAAACTTAGAAACCGACTTCAAAATAAAACACTGAAAAGTCAAAAATAACAATTTCCATAGGTCTCTTTGGAGTCAGTGCAATTTTATTTGACCGGCAGTGACACAGGCACTCTAAATAACCCTATAAGAATGGTTATTTTTGACTTTCCAGTGTTTTTTATTTTGAAGTCTGTTTCTATGTTTTGTTATTTTTTTATATTAAAACGAAATACCACTCACTCACTAACTGATTAGTCACGAAATCTCAAAAACTACTAAAGCTAGGATCATGAAATTTGGTCAGAGGAGCTAGCACGAATAACTTGCGAGAACGTATTCGTATCGAAATGTCAAAAATTTGTTTGAAACTTCATACAAATGTTAGCGTATTCTTAGTATTGGTATATTGAGGGTGTCTGAGAAAGCAACGTTGGGTACACTGAAATAATAATGATGCGATATATTTATGGAAGGGTAGTTAAATGGTATAAAAGAGGTTGCCGTCATAACTGGAGGTCTTTTTACCTGCAGTTCAGTAAGATCAGTGCTCAGTCGATAGTCCAAGTACTTCATTACGCGGTAGCTATGCTGGTTTACTATTCCGTCGTAGTTTCTTAGTTATAATTAGAGAACGGTCTATAGAGAATCCTGACATGGGGTTGTGGTCTGTTAAACAGGGATATTGTAAATGTAACCAATTAGACAGCTCCGTGGCGCAGCGGGCGAGTAGTCTGCTGCGAAGCGGGAGGCCGTGGGTTCGATTCCCACACCGAGACAAATGTTTGTGTGAACCACAAATATTGGTCTCGGGTCTGGGTGTTGTGGGACCGCAAGTCCCTCGTAGTTCCTGATACCCACGACACAGGTTTACCTAGTGTGGGGTCAGGACTATGTGTGTGACTGTTGGGTGTATTATTATTATTATAAAATAGGTATGAGTTGAAGTGATTATTGTTGTTTGGTATTAATAAAATAATACTCATCTCGCGTAACTTCTAGCACAAATGCTAGCGTTCTCGATTCGAATACTTATTCGTAAGTTGATCGTACTTGCCCCTCAGATCATAGGTAGTTTGTATAATGTAAGGGCCGTTTTTTTTGGAAAGTGACTCTTTAAAGAGGTTGTTAAAACTACTATCACTATAAACGTTTTAGAAGTTGCCCACGATCTAAAGTAAAGCCAATACCATCCAGTTTAATACGAATACATATTTTTTTACGTAACGCGTAAGTTTTTATGATATTACATGAGTTGTAACTTTATATTATCGATTTAATCGTAAAAACAGGACCGTGTAGGGTATTTTTGAAAGTAGTAGTATCTTGAAAAATATGAGTGGGATTAATGTGCCTTCTCGCCCGGGTCGTTACCATTATCTTACAGAAAACCGACGTAAAGTAGCAGCTTCATACATTTCCTACGGTGAGTGAGATATCCGGAGGCCCAATAAAATAAAAATAAACCCCTCCCCAATCCCTTTGATTTAAGGTCGACAAAGCGCTCATACTTCTTTGGTATTATGGGCGGTGGAGATCACTTACCATCAGGTGACCCACTTTCCCGTTTGCCGACCTATGATATACTCGTATAAAAAATAATAATAAAAGGATTTACGCAACCCTAAACATACCCGTGTACAAATTAAGTACGGACGAGCAAATAACTCTGGACTGTAGGTACTCTGTTTTTTGCGTTTATTTATTAATACTTTTTTATGTATCTAAATTCTAGAGTAAAATAATATTTTTTAGGTTTACACGGGATGTAACTCGTGTCTGTATTTTTTGTAAATAAATATTTTATTAAGGGCACATACATGTTTTATGAAGGTTGAATTACAATTTTTTTATACTTATACTTGTAACATAACTTATTATATACATACGCACTCACGCCTGTAATCCCCGAAGGGGTAGGCAGAGGTGTAACCAGTACACCCACATTTCGCCGAGCGTATTTCCGTCCCTTATGTGATATCGCCATACCGGGCACAAATTCCAGACTCCGGGCTGATACTGAGCATATCGTAATAGAAAAACCCAATACCACTTTACCCGACCCGGGGATCGAACCCGAGACCTCAGCGTTAGCCTCTATCGTAACGCGTACGCATTACAACTGCGCCACCGAGGCAGTCGCATATTTCTGTTACATAACTTATTCTCATGCCTTTATTCTGAAGGGGTAGGCAGAGGTATAACTAGCACTGTATCCACGTTTTATTGGCATCCCATAATGTGATAAGAGGCTAGCTTATCGCCATACCGGACATAAATTCCGATTCTGGGCAATTCATTTTTTTTTATAGCACAGGCCGGCAATCGAGCAAGTGGGTCATTTGATGGTAAATGATCTCCACCGCCCTCGTACGCCCACAATACCAAAATAATTATGGGCGCGTTGCCGACCTTAAAGGAAAGGGATAATTAAGGGATTGGGAAGTGGAGGGGATTTGGGCCTCCGGATATATCACTCACCATACAACACGCAGCAGCAAGCTGCTACTTTACGTCTGTTTTCTGTGAGACAGTGTCAAAAGTGACAATATGTGACACACATTTTTTGAGTGGTAGAGCCACGTTGTAGACAGTTATTTCTACATCAGGAATGGGCCAGCTCGTCCGGGTTGTTACCACTGTCTCGCAGAAAACTGACGTAAAGTAGCAGCTTGCTGTTGCGTTTCGTAATTTCGTGAGTGAGATATCCGGAGGCCCAAATCCTCCTCCCATTCCCAATCCCTTAAACATCCCTTTCCTTTAAGGTCGGCAACGCGCTCATGACTTTTGGAATTGTCGGCGATGGGCGTACATTAATAAACATATAAGCTCTTGGGGTTGGTTTCGAACCTGCGATATTCGTCTCGACAGTCCGTACCACTCCCCGCTGAGCAACCGTTGCTTTTACAAATAATACTAACACCCGGTTTCTGAAAGGCTGATCAAATCAACATTCATCTAACATACACTCTGATTTTGACACCGCTGTCGATTCAATTTGAGTTACTGAAACGTTATTTTGTTTTTTTTTTAAATATCTAATGTCACTCTAATAGCGTTTGACATACGATTTTTCATATTAATTTAATACTATGTTAACTAACATGTGTGTTAAATCAAAGGTATTGATCACGCTTCTAGCAACTCAATTTTGATTTGACATGATAATTGACAGTTGATTAGTTAATTTAACATTGATCAGCCATTCAGAAACTAGGCGTGAATGATTTAACGAAGAAAAACACTTCACAAAAAATGACTCGACACCGCCAATAAAAGCTTGTTTACAGAGAACTTTCTTAATAAACGTTTCGACTTTATTCATTACCTCTTGGAATTATTTTACTTGGATAAATAGTAGGCTTTTTACAGATTCACTAGACTAATAGACTGCCTCGGTGGCGTAGTTGTAATGCGTATGCGGTACGACTGCTGTGCTAAGGTCTCTGGTTCGATCCCCGGGTCGGGTAATAAGAATATTCGGGTTATCTATCACGAAAAGCTCAGTATCAGCCCGGAGTCTGGAATTGTGCCCGGTATGGCGATAGGCTCGCCCCCTATCACATCATGGGACGGAGATACGCTCGGCGGAATGTGGGTGTACTGGTTACACCTCTGCGAAACCCCTTCGGGGATTACAGGCATGAGTTATATATTGAGTCTTGATTAATACAACTTTCTAATAACAAAAATGTATTGAAATCGGCCCATTTATTTAGGTGCTATGGTGTCACAGATACGTTTAAAGACAGACAGACAGACAATGACGTCAAAATTATAACATCTCTTTGTTATTGGGGGTTTATAACAGAAAACTTTGTAATTTTTAAAATCATCTAAAATAGAGCTAAAGTGATTTATTTTTTGAGCTTGTGACGTAACCTTTCTGATGTTATCTGTGGAGATAGAGACGCGTTGTAACGGGCGAGTGTACTTGCTTGTGCGAGTTACTGGCCAGGCGAGTTGAGGTAGCAAGTGAAAGAAGGATTAAGTGTGACCCTTTCGCTATGCTAGGGTCTGTACGAATTTTAAAATGTCAGAGTTATGTTGTCGACAATTTTGTGTATAGCATGAATGCGCCGACTTGACCGGGTTGTTACCAATGTCGGACAGTAAACCGCCGTGATGTAGCAACTTGCTGTTGCGTTTCGTATTGTGAGTGAGACGGTGGACCAAATCCCCTCCTCCTTTCCAATCTCTTAATCATCCCTTTCCTTTAAGGTCGGCAACGCATTAATAATTCTTCAGGTATTGTGGATATTCATAGGCAGCGGAGATCACTTACCATCAGGTGACCCACTTGCTCGTTTGTCGTTGTCCCTGCTATAAAAACTTTCGATTTGAATGCGTTTTTATTGATTAGAAAACTGGTTTAATCGAGACTGCCTCGGTGGCGCAGTTGTAATGCGTACGCGTTACGATTGAGGCCAGCGCTGAGGTCTCGGGTTCGATCCCCAGGTCGCGTAAAGTGGTATTGGATTTTTCTATTACGAAATGCTCAGTATCAGCCCGAAGTCTGGAATTTGTGCCCGGTATGGCGATAGGCTCGCCCCCTATCACATTGTGGGACGGAGATACGCTCGGCGAAATGTGGGTGTACTAGTTACACCTCTGCCTTCCCCTTCGGGGATTACAGGCGTTAGTGCGTATAATTTAACCGAGAAGTTTTTTTAAAAGTTATAGGTGTTTTATAAATGACTCGGGGGTCTTTAATTCTACGCTGAAACCTAATGTAAATTATAGGACTGTTAGCCTAGCTCTTTCTCATTCAGGGTGCTTTACATCTGGCTTTTCCAGTTGAAAATGTCATTGTGTCTGAGGGCTCAACCCTCAGACACAAGGACACTCTTAAGTTCATTATTTTGTCTCCCTAGTTGCTATGGAGTGAAGTGGACAATTAATATTTCCAACTCCTCCATAACTTTCTATTTGATTAGTTTCGTTGCAGGACAAAGACAATTCAACATTCCCAGAGACTCATCGAGCTTCACTGCTTGGTGTCAACAAAAATATTCTTCTCCTATCTCTCTTGTCTACTATTTAAGTATAACTGAAGGTTTGAATGTTTGTCAGTCAATTACGCCTTAAGGGCTGAACGGTTTTGGATGAAATTTGGAATATAGATAGATATTGACCTGAAATTTTATCGCAGAAAAAGCCGTATACGCGGGGTGAGTCGCGAGCAAAAGCTAGTAAGTCATATAAATAATAATAATATCGTTTAATTCAGGCTACTATGACCCATAAATACATATCTTACATAACATATAGAAAAAGTTACATTGATTGTGTTAGTAATATAAACTTCATAGTATGTTAGGAGAACTTCACTATAAACACTGTGTTTGAGCGTGATCTTGTGGCACTTGTCCGCGGACGCGACGGAACACCACCCCTTGTAGCCAGAAGTTTTCCTCCATAACAGTTCCGAACTCGCACCACAAACGCCTTAAAATTGACGTTGCGGTGCGTCACCACCATCTATACCCTCGGCGACTACTTTGTCTTCTGAGGCACGTACTCCACGATGTTTTTTTTTATAGTATAGGCCGGCAAACGAGCAAGTGGGTCATCTGATGGTAAGTGATCTCCACCGCCCTTGTACGCCCACAATACTTTAATAATCATGGGCGCGTTGCCGACCTTAAAGGAAAGTGATAAGTAAGGGATTAGGAAGGGGAGATGAATTTGGGCCTCCGGATATCTCACTCACCGTATGAAACGCAGCAGCAAGCTGCTACTTTACGCCGGTTTTCTGTGAGACAGTGGTAACGACCCGGACGAGCCGGCCCATTCATGCTGTAGACAAAATTATTTACAGCGTGGCTCTACCACTAAATGTTCTCTGCCTTAGTGGTGTAGTAATAAATGAAGCATTAAGCCAGTACAACTAGCTCCGTACTCGCGCTAGTACTCTCTCCACTACTGTCCTAAACACAAACACACCCGGATCGATAAGAGACCCGCGTCGCGTACCGCAGTACATTTTAGTTTTGTCCAAGTTTCGGCGTTCTGTATAACTTAGGGTCAAAATATAAATGTTTACACTTTGAATATATATATACACTGTCAGATAAACATACATAAGATGACCTTGATTATAAACAATCCCACGCTTGTATCTCGGAGGGGTAAGCAGAGGGCGATGGAACGTAAACTCCGTTATAATGGAGTTATAATTTAATTACAACGGCGCAACATTAAAGTCAGTGAAATTTTTGGGCATTATGGCACTTAATATCTTATATTTTTGAGACTATCCCGCCCACACACCCGCCACTGTAACTCCTGTAAGCCAGGATCGACAGTGGCACGCATATTTCGACACCGAGCAATGAAGCTCGGCGAGTCTCTGGGAATGCAAACCTGTCTTTATCCCGCAACGAAATTAATCAAATAGAAGGTTAAGGAGGAGTTAGAAATAATAATTGTCCACTTCCCTCCATAGCAAAACGGGAGACAAAATAATGTGCTAAGGAGGTCTCAGCCTCTGGCACAAGGACATTTGCAACTGGAGAGGTCAGATGTAAAGCACTACGGATGTCACTAAGTCACGATATCAAGACGTCACTCACATCTTATATGTCAGGATGACGAGCGCAGTTCAGTGTCATGCAGTGTTCTGTAATCCAGAGTTCTGTGTGACATTACTTCTTGAAATAAAACTAGTTTATACGGATTTTATCGCGGTTAAATTTTTATTTTAGTCCCGACGTTTAGCCATTGTAACATTTACTTTTCGAGACGACCTACACCTCAGTCTCTCCCGTGACCACGAAGGCTGACAAGCTTTCGTAACGTCGGGACTAAAATAAAAATTAAACCGCGATAAAATCCGTATAAACTAGTTTTATTTCAATGTGTAATATTCGCGTAAACCTAAGAAGACATTACTTCTGTTTATGAGCATGCCTGTGACCTGTTCGTTGCGTCATTCAAGATATAATAATACATACATACATATATACGCACTCACGCCGGTAATCCCCGAAGGTGTAGGCAGAGGTGTAACCAGTACACCCACATTTCGCGGAGCGTATCTCCGTCCCTTATGTGATAGGGGGCGAGCCTATCGCCATACCGGGCTCAAATTCCAGACTCCGGGCTGATACTGAGCATGTCGTAATAGAAACACCTCATACCACTTTACCCGACCCGGGGATCGAACCCGAAACCTCAGCGTTGGCCTCAATCGTAACGCGTACGCATTACAAATGCGCCACCGAGGCAGTCATAATATAAAAAATTTATAAAGAGAACATGTTACAGAAATATTTGGCTAGTAGTTTTCACGAACGGTCGACCTACCTAATGTCAACTCCTCTGGGGGTAAATTTCTCTTTATTTAATTAATTATTTAATATACTAGGGGCTTTGCCCATTTTTTTCCACAAAACAAAATAAAAAAAAACTTAAAAGTCCGACCAATATGAGACATATCTTACTTTCTTTCCCACATTATTCGGAGGAGATAGCGTGACAAGCTTTTGGCAGCGGCGGCGGCGGCGGCGCCAGTTACTTTTTTTTAGAATAGAGAGATTAGTGATATTTTTTGTCGCTGATAAATGGAAGATCGATGACGGCTATTCCTTTCTGTTCTGTCGTAGTTTAGAAGAGCCCTCAAAACTATAAAACTATATTAAAATATTGGAATTGTAGTAGGATTCAGGTAACGAACAATAACTATGTAAACTTGTTCAATAAAATTGTACCAAAGAAATAGAAAAGGGTAAACACGCCTTGAGATTTTCTTTGCCGGTAGGTAAATACAGGTTTGAATTTAGGATTTATTATAAGCCCATATTCACAAACACTTATGTGAGCTCTTTGCTAAGTGTAGATTTCCGTGTACATGATCCGTCGGTCGTCAAAAACATGATTTGACAGATCTCAAAGACTTCATCACAGTCACCATCGAGGCTTATCTTACCCAATTTAAATGGCAATAATACTTCTTCGAATCGAGACCCCGCAATCAAACTCGCCTGCGAGTCAGAGAAGCTCCCACAACTGGCCTTAGGCACACTAATGTGCAGAAACGGCACGGCCCAGCGATTGTTCAAGTTGAGACCTGAGCCTTTTAAAAGGCATATCTATGCTTAATCGCTACTAATCTTTATATATATAATTCTACTGTACGTGTGTGTTTTTTTTATTTTTATTATTTCATTGAATGACGAGTCGAGCAGGTCGCTCGCCTGATGGTAAGCGCCACGCCTGCTCATAAACAGAAGCAACGCCACACAGAACTTTAAATAAAGCTCTGCATGACACTGGACTGCGCTCGTCACCCCGAGACATAAGGTGTTAAGTCTCATAATGCCCAGTAATTACACTGGCTTCAATGTCCTTCACACCGGAACACAACAGTGCTTACACACTGTTGCTTTGCGGCAGAAATAGACAAAGCGGTGGTACCAACCCAGCCGGTCTCTCGCAAACGAGGGACCTACCACCTTGTATGTGACTGACTCCTCCTAAACGGCTGCACCGATTTGAATGATTTTTTGTATGCGTTTGGGTGGCGCCCTGGATGGTTTAGATTCACAATTGGACCCGGTAGGTGGCGCTGCTGTAGTTGCGAGTGAAACCACGCGGGACAGCTAGTAGATTATATATTTCTAGCTAGAGCACCATTAGCGCCGGCTTTATTGTCAGGTAAAGCTGTAAAAGCAATTTAAACTAACAGGACCAGTCCATTCCAGACTACGATTCTTGGTGCGACGAAATTTCAAGTGTGGATGTATTTACAACGTGTTACAAAAAGATGTGGTCATATTTAAGGGTCGTTACATACACCTGACAGTGAGTGTTTATACAACGTGTTACAAAAAGGTGTGGTCATATTTAAGGGTCGTTACATACACCTGACAGTGAGTGTTTATACAACGTGTTACAAAAAGGTGTGGTCATATTTAAGGGTCGTTACATACACCTGACAGTGAGTGTTTGTGTACCGGATCATCATCGGGAGATGAGAGCAGTCCAGTGAAATGCAGTGCTTTGAAATCTAAAGCGATGTGTGATATTGCTTCTGTTTATAGGCAGGCGCTTACCATCAGGCGAGCGTCTTGCTCGTCTCATCATTCAAGCTAAGTTTGTGGCATATTTCTGAAAGGGAACAGCAGAAATAATTTCTAAGAAAATACTTTGATTTCTTTCTCCCGTGACCACGAAGGCTGAAAAGCTTTCGAAACGTCGGGACTAAAATAAAAATTAAACCGCGATAAAATCCGTATAAACTAGTTTTATTTCAATACTTTGATTTATCTGTGACAATTTTTTTATGGGGGCTCGTGTTCCCCGAGGTTTACTAAATACGCCCCATCCTAGATCGCATAAACAACGTATTCTTACAAAGTCGTTGAGAAAATAAACGATGTTTTTCTTATATTTACTGTGTTGTGCTAAAATATTAATATTGATAGAAATAATAAACGGCTACTAATAATTTTTTTTTATATTCATCTTCCCATACATGTCTTATAATATCTTCACGCTAGTATCTTTGAAGTAGAAGGGAGAATACTTTTATTTTTGAAGTGAAAACTTCTTTAGCCGCGTTGGGCACTTTTTGGTAGGGGAAATCTTATGGGTTCGCGTCACCGACTGTGTGTTACTTCTATATATAATATCAGTGATAGCTAATCTATAAATTACGTTTATAGTACGTTCCCAAAACCTATTGGGGAAAAATCGGTTTTAAGATTTTATAGCCAGAGAATAAATGGAACTACGATGTTAAGATTCATAGCGATATTTTGCCATGATTATCAATACGTCAATTTGTACCTATTTACTTTGTATTCAATAGATATATATGTATATGGGTAACTGCTATATTTATATCGATTTTAATAATTTAAAAAAAAAAAATCAAAAATCCATCCAAAATTAAATAAGTTTTTCTCTCACGTTACAAATAACCATTATTAAATTATTTAAATCTCACTTCCAACTTCAAAAGTATGTCTCATCGCTTCCTTTCACCACGACTGTACCTAATATTCCAATGTAAGTAGTGATATCCTGTAATTGGCGAAGAAATGCAGAATATGTATACTATGTATGTATTTATTATGTATATTAAGTGGGTTCGATTCCCGCACCTTGACAAATGTTTGTCTGATCCACAAATATTTGTCTCGGGTCTGGGTGTTGTGGGACCGCAAGCCCCTCGTAGTTCTTGATACCTACGATACAGGTTTACCTAGTGTGGGGTCAGGACTATGTGTGTGACTGTTGGGTGTATTATTATTATTATTTTCTTTTGTAGTAGAATAAGCTGTTGGATGTCCAAATAAATAAATTTAGAAGCTATTCAAGTCTGACTTATTAATAGACGACATAAACATTGACGTCACCGTGCAAAATGACCATTACGGTGCACATGTGAGCGAGATAGTGAGATATCCCCACTACCCGCCTACCGACCTATGCTCATATCAAAATTAAAACCCATTATTGCATGCTCATTTTTAAACAAATTTTGATTGTTTAACAAAAGGGTTTCCATACGCACTTACGCCTGTAATCCCCGAAAAGGTAGACAGATGTGTAACCAGTACACCCACACTTCGCCGAGCGTATCTCTGGCCCATGATGTGAGCCTATCGCCATATCTTGCACAATCCGGGCTGATAATGATCATTTCGTAATTGAAAAATTCA
Organism: Mimas tiliae; assembly: GCA_905332985.1. Lineage (NCBI taxonomy): Eukaryota > Metazoa > Arthropoda > Insecta > Lepidoptera > Sphingidae > Mimas > Mimas tiliae. The sequence goes on along the minus strand of HG995265.1, from coordinate 4,009,530 downwards.
ATACCAGTGTTACCTGACCCGGGAACCGAACCCGAGACCTTAGCGTCAGCCTCAGTCGTAACGCGTAAATGCGCATTACAACTGTGCCACCGACGCAGACAAAACAGTTTCCAGTCTGAAGTTACTCAGTATACATTTCATTTTTTGAAGCAGTTTAAAATTATTCCACGATTAAACCTAAGGAAACAGCCATTTAAATAAAACCATTTGGGTCTGACCTCGGGTAAATTGGCGGCTGTGTGGCGGAAACGGTCCCTCGTAATTGGCCAGCTGGACTCCAGCCAGAATTGTAGTTGAATTTTTACAGTTCCGGCGAGGGTGTGAAGTGGACATGCATATGGGCTATTCATAAGGTTATTGGACGTGGTTGTTCTGGCTTGGATACAGTATGGCTAGATTTAGGCGGCGGCGTCGTATGCCGGGTCGGTCACTTTCCTTGTAACATGGTTGAGGAGGCCGATGGCTGGCACATGCGTCATACTCGTTAACGGGTGCTGCTTGTGTGGACTGGTCTGCTCGAACTGTAATTTTTGTTTATAACTTTTTTATTTTATAGTCTTAATTTATTCATCATGGTCATGGGGATTATGCCCAATAATCATTATTTTGTGTTATAGTGTTCCTCTTGGCATAAACTGAGCTGCTTTAACTCAAATTAAATTGTATTAATGTAGTATCAATATTGTAAATCAGTTTTGAAAAGAACAACGTTAGAGTTTCTTGTCCGTTCTTCTCTAGCGAAACAGCATTTCGAATCTACCGCCAGGGTAGAGTTAAAATTTGACTAAATCTAAATGATATTGTATAACATTTCATGGATTTAATAAATGATTTGCATTTGAGTAAAAATGGTGGTGGGAAGAAACCTGCAGGCCAATCAATTCTCGTAATTTTAATTGTTCAAAATATCATTCCGATCTAGTCTCAGCGTCAAGAAAGTTGCAAATGGCATTCTCTTAAATCAATAATCAACGTCAAATGTGAACATAGATTGTAATGAGATTGAATGTAGAATACAAGTTGACTGAAGCCAAAACGATATAATGCTACTGCTAATGCTATGTGCATTCCGGATATCTCACTCACCGTACGAAACGCAGAAGCAAACTGCTACTTTACACCGGTTTTCTGTGAGACCGTGTTAACGACCCGGACGAGCCGGCCCATTCGTGCTGTGGACACTTGCGTCTGGCTCTACCACTCAAAAATTCTTCTGGTATTGTGGGCGTATATGGAGATCACTTACAGATGAATAACTTGCTCGAATACCTATGGTATACAAAAAACAGGCCTTAAATAAAGCTTTAATTTTGATTAAACGCATAAAAAATCAGTACCGCATACATTGAAACCGCAGTAACTTTGGGATTACCATATTAATATCGTCTATTATCATAAACTCCCATTTGGCTGTACACCAGATTTGCATTGTTCTGTGAGTGCATGCTATTTTCAACTCTATGATAAAAACTTTCGAGTCGAAAATTGCATGTGTATTTTATGGCACGCGGTTAGCCACCATTGTTTTAAAGCTTTTGTTAACCGATTCCGGCGAAATTCAAAAGAAAGTTAATAATTGAACTAAACCGTTGGTTGCCTTTGAGTTGGGTTATTTAAGCTATGCCATCAAGCAGGTGGCATATTTTACAAGGTGGTAGGTCCCTCGTATGCGAGAGGCCGGCTGGGTTGGTACCACCGCTTTGTCAATTTCTGCCGCCAAGCAACAGTGTGTAAGCACTGTTGCGGTGTGAAGAACATTGAAACCAGTGTAATTACTGGGCATTATGAGACTTAAAACCTTATGTCTCGGGGTGACGAGCGCAGTCCAGTGTCATGTAGTGCTTTGTTATTTAAAAGTTCTGTTTGGCGTTGTTTTTTGTTTATGAGCAGGCGTTACCATCAGGCGAACGACCTGCTCGTCTCGTCATTCAAGCTAATAAAAAAAAAACGATTTTGTGTCCCTTGGCAGTCACGTCGGCAGAATTATGCTGGATGTTGGTTACTGGATATACAATTAGTAACAAAAACCCTATTGTACCTTCTAAACACGTTATCAGAATCGTTAAACGTAAAGGAATATGTCAATTTAAAAAAAATCTACCATAAAAATAACGATTGGCGTTCACCCGGTGGTTTATCAAAAGTGGTAGTTACTCGGTACGGCACCTTTTTACTATTACAGCGAGTCGCCGCTTTGCTAATACGCGCGTAAAATACGAAATAATAGTTTTTAGTAGTATTTCATTTAAAATACTACTTTCATTGAGCTGCTGGCCCATCATCTGTCCTATTTTTATGTTAGATTTTTCTCATTAGAGATATTTCCTTATGTTTGAATATCGACTGCCTCGGTGGCGCAGTTGTAATGCGTACGCGTTACGATTGAGGCTAACGCTGAGGTCTCGGGTTCGATCCCTGGGTCGGGTAAAGTGGTATTGGGTTTTTCTATTACAAAATGCTCAGTATCAGCCCAGAGTCTGGAATTTGTGCCCGGTATGGCGATAGGCTCGCCCCCTATTACATCGTGGGACGGAGATACGCTCGGCGAAATGTGGGTGTACTGGTTACACCTCTGCCTACCCCTTCGGGGATTACAGGCGTGAGTGCGTATGTATGTATGTTTGAATATCGATTCTCATAACACAACTAAAAGGACCAACAGGGTTTTTGTTACATGTTGTATATTAAATATCCCCGGAACGTGTCTAGAAAGCGCCCCTGTGTCGACTTTTCAGTTTTTTCTAGCATAATCATAATAATTTTATTGTAGTATTATTAAGAATGATAATGTTCTAGTGACTTTTTTAAATAATTTGTTTAATATGTGCCTAAATTTGTCTAATTATGCCTTAAATTCATATGATATGGTAATCCGGGCGCGAGTCCAGTTAATGTGACTTAGATTTAGTATTTAAATTTCTTTTATATTTGTATGCTACAATGGCTAAACATGATTGCCCTGACTTTGTTATTAACATCCTGCATACCTGTGTGTGTATACTCATGTTTAAACAAATAAAAATATCTTATCTTATCTTATCTTATCTAGCTTTTGCTTTTCCGCCCGCATGAATGGCCTTTTCCAGGATAAAAAGTCTGTGTTCTAATCCAGGTCATGGTCTACAAATTTTATCCAAAATGTTAAGGCGTGATTGATTAACAAATAACTAAACTCACAAACATCCAAATTTTCACATTTATAAAAGGAAAGTTGTAGGATAACAAAATACACCCAACAGTCGCACACATAGTCCTGACTCCACACTAGGTTAACCTGTATGAGTATCAGGAACTACGAGGGACTTGTGGTGCAATAACACTCAGACCCGACATAAATATTTGTGCCTACTGCGCCACCGAGGCAGTTATGCTGTCGATTATCGTTCACTTTAACGTAAATGAAAAAAAAATGCGTCACCATTCGTCCTTTTCCATTTAAAAATCATTGTCATTACATAAAAAATATCTTTTAATAAGATTAAAAAAAACTTGAGAGGTGTCAAGGGACACCCGGATGGAACGAAGTTCCTTTCGATTAATTAGTGAAGAAATTGTAATAAAATTTTATTTTTTTTAAGTTATAATAATATTTTTTTATTATTAACAAATATAATGTTATATAAACTTAATCAGTAGGCTCAATTTTCGTAATAATTGGCTTGTGGTAACTGAAGTAGGAAACATATGTTTGGGATTCTAAATGTAATAATAATTAATTAATATATAATTAATTATTAATTTTTGTATTTATTATTAATAATAAATAATAATATTATCAATTATTATATATTATATTCGTAACGCTGTTCAATGCGAAATAGAAATGAAAATATCTGGCTTGCTTTCTATAAGAGAGAGAGAGACAGACAGAGAAACATGCGACGCCGCACAGCTTACAATAGCTTACTATAGCAAAAAGTGTCGTGACAACTTTTCGTAAGAATTTTTTCCGTCTAGTCCCCTTTCACAACGCGCGATAAGGAACTTCGTTCCAATTACATGAATTTCCGTTTCTCCCCAGATTACAATGAAGACCCGTGACATAGTGTTGGTGACCATACTGAGCTGCGGTGCTCTGGCTTTGCTGTTCGCCATCGCAGTCTACCTCTTCGTGAGGAGACGCAGGAGAAAGAGGGAGGACGATGATGACACCAGCTGCGCGATACGGTGAGTGGCGTTCAATTTAGCCGAAGAAGCATTTAGGCAGGCCGGCATAATTTTGCTGAACTACGTTTGACAGCCTCCGTGGCGCAGCGGGCGAGTAGCCGGTTACGAAGCGAGAGGCCGTGGGTTCGATTCCACAAAAATTTGTTTCGGGTCTGGGTGTTGTGGGACCGCAAGTCCCTCTTAGTTCCTGATACCCACGATACAGGTTTTACCTAGTGTGGGGTCAGGACTATGTGTGTGACTGTTGGGTGTATTTATTTATTTATAGACCCATCGTCTGTCGTTGGTCGACAGTATTCTAGGATTGCGCTGCACTCAACATCAGGTGTAGCGTAGTCACTTTGCCGAGCTAGTATAAAAAAAACTAAGTGGTAGGTCCCTCGTATAACAATGATAGCAGTGATAGCTCAGCGGGGAGTGGTATGGACTGTCGAGACGAAAGTCGTAAGTTCGAAACCAGCCCCAAGTGCATACACCTCTGAGTTTTCTAAGTCATGTGTGTATTAATTGTTAATTATCACTTCCTTTAACGGTGAAGGAAACATCCTGAGGAAACCTGCATCCCATAATGAGACAACATTGTCTCGGGGTGACAAGCGCAGTCCAGTGCCATGTAGTGCTTTGTAATTCAAAGTTCTATGTGGCGTTGCTTCTGTTTATGGCCAGGCGTGGCACTTACCATCAGGCGAGCGACATGCTCGTCTCGTCATCTAAAGCCAATAAAAAGGACAAAAATACATGAAATAATAATGTAAGTGGTAGCGCCATGCTGTAGATAGTTTTGTCTACAGCACCAACGGGCTGGCTCGACCGAGTTGTTACCACTGTCTCACAGAAAACCGTGTTTGACCACAACCTAGTCTGTAACCACAATCTAAAATAGGTAATTACCTACGAACTTTTTTAAAATCACCGTTTGATAATAATAATACACCCAACAGTCACACACATAGTCCTGACCCCACACTAGGTAAACCTGTATCGTGGGTATCAGGAACTACGAGGGACTTGCGGTCCCACAACACCCAGACCCGAGACCAATATTTGTGGTTCACACAAACATTTGTCTCGGTGTGGGAATCGAACCCACGGCCTCTCGCTTCGCAGCCGACTACTCGCCCGCTGCGCCACGGAGCTGTCAAAAATAAGGCTAATGTAAAAATTATTCAAGTTCTAAGACGTACAGACTTGGCCAAATTTTATCGCGGTTCCTCACTTTATTACTTTATTAGCTTAAAACTTGACTAAGTTGATAGTAAGTTAAATGTTTTGTTGTACCGTTCAAAGTTTAGGTTTGATTAAGTTGTTTATATTATAATAACATGTAATATAACCAACTTAACTGCCTCGATGGCGCAGTGGTAATGCGTATGCGTTACGACTGAGACTGGCGCTGAGGTCTCGGGTTCGATCCCGAATCGGGTAAAAGTGATATTGGGTTTTTCTATTACGAATTGCTCAGGATCAGCCGGGAGTCTGGAATTGTACCCGGTATGGCGATAGGCTCGCCCTCTGTCACATCATGGGACGGAGAAAGCTCTGCAAAATGTGGATAGATAGATAGATAGAATATTCTTTATTGCACACTAAATAAAGTAGGTAGCTTATAAAACGAGGATCATACAGTAAGGGTGATACAATGGGCGGTCTTATCGCAAACGGCGATTTCTTCCAGACAACCTTAGGATGGACAGAAGTTTTAGGTACCGAAAAAACGAGGGTAGTTTACAGTATGCCAGTATGTGGATGTACTGGTCCTCTGCGTACCCCTTTGGGGATTACAGGCATGAGTGCGTATATACTTTGTACTATATAAGTAAAGTTGGTAGAGTAGTTACAGTAGACTTATAGTTTGAACTCATTTTAGGGTTTCATTTTGTACCGGATCTTATCAAAATGTACAACTGTTAGAATTGTTATAAATGAGACACAGAATGTTAGATAATAAGGCAGTGAATGTATTTCTTGAACCACAAATTCAAAGCAAAAGGCATGACTTTAAATGTTGGTATGAGGAAAAGTGGGTGCGTAGTTGGGATATCTCACTATCTCGCTTGCACGCGTGCACCATAATGAACATTTTACACAGTGACGTCAAAGATTGCGTCGTCTGTCATTTGAAAATTACCCCTTCTACAGGATTTGAATGGCTTCTAACTTATTTATTTTTGGTCCGATTTATTAAATTCTTTCTGCAATCGATTTTGAGTAACGTAACTTATTGATTTATATACTTAAAAAAATCTAGTCAACTACCCTATTGCCACTAGTCGGGCGCGTTCGGCTGCCATTCGAGCTTACGTTGCTTAAATTTGTCCACACATTCCTGCAACACGATGTGTAAATATATAACATTGGATAGTGTTTAGGGTACGATGGGGCGAATGGTAAAAATGTTACCAAGAGCGTCCAAAATATATAAGATACAAAATAGACGTAAGTACGCTGCCACTAATGTTATTACTTTTCTTATTATTTTCATACATACATACATACGCACTCACGCCTGTAACCATAGGTGAGGCAGAGGTGTAACCAGTACACCCACATTTCGCCGAGCGTATTTCCGTCTCTTATGTGATAGGGGGCGAGCCTATCGCCATACCGGGCACAAATTCCAGACTCCGGACCGATACTGAGCATTTCGTAATAGAAAAACCCAATACCACTTTACCCGACCCGGGATCGAACCCGAGACCTCAGAGTTGACCTCAATCGTAACGCGTACGCATTACAATTGCGCCATCGAGGCAATTATTATTTTCAGTTGAGCTAATACTTTAAAATCTCCAACTTTGTTTATTAATGGTGCCTTCACCCTATATAAAAGTATAATTAATTCAACATTTAAACTCATCGAGACAAAATAGTTAAAAAAACCTACTTCAAAAGGACTTGAATTGTTTAGATTCTTTTGATCAAAAAATCTCGTAAACATTTTATTTCAAACTTGTATTTTATTTAAATTATTGCCCTGTCTGTAAAAGGCCATTTACCCTAATATCTTGTATTTGTATTTATTTGTACAGTATTATATTTGCGATTCTATGTAAGTGAGTGATAAAACCACGCTGTTGACAGTTTTGTCTATACCATGAATAGACAAAACCCGGCTGGACCGGGTCGTTACCACTGCTTCACAGAAAGCCGACGCAAAGTAGCGGCTTGCTGCTGGGTTTCGTACGGTGACTGGGATATCCGGAGGCCAAAATCCCCCTTCCCTTCCCAATCCCTTAATTATCCCTTTCCTTTAAGGTCGGCAACGCACCCATGATTCTTGTGGTATTGTGGGCGTACATGAGCGGTGGTGATCACTTACCATCAGGTAATCACCATTAGGTTATCGGAAACTAAGAGGGACTTGCGGTCCCACAACACCCAGACCCGAAACAAATATTTGTGGATTAGACAAACATTTGTCGAAATCGAACCCACGGCCGCACGCTTCGCAGCTGGCTACTCGCCCACTGCGCCACGGAGGCTGTCAAAGATAGGTGCTGCGGTATTCCGCATAAAGGTGTAGAGGATCTTCCAAAATTTACTATGTATCAATACTAGTTAATATAATACTATTAAGGAAGTTCATCAAAAAACTCAAAAAACTGGCAACACTACCGACAAACACATCACCATACGATTTATTCGTTTGTTTTCGTCCAAGTCGATGGTGTTCGGGGAACTTGAAATACGCTTAAACGACGTTTAAGAGTTTGGACCCGTTTTTTAAGTGAAAAAACCGAAGGAAGTTCTTTTTCAATTTGTCTGTATATATACAACGTGATTCAGAAAGGTGTGATCATATTGTAGGGCCATTACATACCTTTCAGTAAGTACCTATGTACCGGATCATTTCATAACCGAGACCTAAAATTTCGCGTTAATTTAATCACTCGTGTATTGAGATCGATAAGATTGATCACATAACGTAAGTAAAAAAAGTAAAAAAAGAGCAAAAATCTCTCTCTATTCTAAAAAAAGTAACTGGCGCCGCCGCCGCCGCCGCCGCTGCCAAAAGCTTGTCACGCTATCTCCTCCGAAGCCGCTGGGGGTATGGGGTCGAGACCGATACCAATCGATGCAGAATAATGTGGACAAGAAAGTAAGATATGTCATATTCGTCGGACTAAGTTTTATTTTTATTTTATGTTTTGTGGAAAAACATGGGCAACGCCCCTAGTGTTTTCCAAAAACATATCAAATCTAGGCTAAAGTTAGTGTTTTGATATTTCTCTTCACCTCTATATATCCTCCGAAACGCTTTTACGTAACAGAACTAGAATTCTTCACAAATAAGTTTTTACAACTTTGTTTTCGACGTTCTGGGCAAAACACACACTAGGTTTTGCACATGGTTTGGTTCGTGTGAAGAAAATAATCCAACGCATATTCCTTAAATACAGAAAGAAATAAAGAAAAAATATTTATTAAGGGTTGGTACTCCTCTGAAGTAATTAGGGGGTTAATGTGCAGTTGTTACCATGAGATAAATAAATAAATACACCCAACAGTCACACACATAGTCCTGACCCCACACTAGGTTAACCTGTATCGTGGAAATCAGGAACTACGAGGGACTTGCACCACAACACCTAGACCCGAAACAAATATTTGTGGATCACACAAACATTTGTCTCGGTGCGGGAATCGAACCCACGTCCTCTCGCTTCGCAGCCGCCCGCTACGCCACGGAGGCTGTCACCTGTCCGTTTTTCGGTGTACATAAAAACCTAATGGTGCAATGTATTCGTCATAAATCGTAACATACGAAGATTGCCGAAGGAAGTGTAGGCTCAAAGCCAACATAACATGCACGTGGTACACTCTGCTGATTAACGGACGAGGCCATGGCGAAACTTGTGTCCCGTTGCGGATTATGGGGTCAGATTGTGGGTCGCCCCTCATAATACCAAATTCACCGACACATCATGATGGGAGGGTGGACCTTGACTTAAGCCGAGATAGCGACAAGCAGAAAATACCAGTGCCAGTGTAAATACTGGGCATTATGAGACTTAACACCTTATGTCTCGGGGTGACGAGCGCAGTCCAGTGTCATACAGTGCTTTATTTAAAGTTCTGTGTGGCGTTGCTTCTGTTTATGAGCAGGCGTGGCGCTTACCATCAGGCGAGCGACCTGCTCGTCTCGTCATTCAATCTAATAAAAAAAAAGAAAGATTATTTATGTGAATCGGCTTTAATTAATATCTTTTCACATCAGGTTCTTCTGGGGTTGTATCGAAAAATTTAAATATAATTTTCCAACTCTTAATAATTTTAGATGGCATTCAACCTAGCACCTTTTAGTTAACAGTTTATGCCAATCGACCAATTACTCGACATTATTCACCTCCAATTTTCGAAATTAGACTTTAAGCTGCCCCGGTGGCGCAGTTGCAATGCGAAGTTACGACTGAGGTTGACGCTCAGTAGGCCAATTCGCGTAATTTTAAATGTTCAAAATATCATTCCGATCTAGTCTCAGCGTCAAGAAAGTTGCAAATGGCATTATCTTAAACCAATAATCAACATCAAATGTGAACATAGATCGTAATGAGATTGAATGTAGAATAAAAGTTGACTGAAGCCAAAACGGTATAATGCTACTGGTAATGCTAGGTGTATGTGATGTTGATTATTGGTATAAGAGAAACCATTTGCAACTTTCTTGACGCTGAGACTAGATCGGAATGATATTTTGAACATTTAAAATTACGAGAATTGGCCTTCAGGTCTCGGGTTCGATCTCCGTGTCGGGTAAAAGTGATATTGGGTTTTTGTATTACGAAATGCATAGTATCATATCATAGATTGTGGAATTGTGCGCTGTATGTAGGCTCGCCTCCTTTCACATCGTGGGACGGAAATAAGCTCGCAGAAATGTGGGGGTGTACTACTATTAAACATTACAAGCGTGAATGAGTATATGTGGTGGTACAAGGTGGTACGTCCCTCGCATGCGAGAGGCCGAGTGGGTTGGTACCACCGCTTTGTCTATTTCTACCGTCTCGTCTATCAAGCTAATAAAAAAAATTACAGACAGACAAAATGCTATCTATATTTAATACTAAAGCCAATATGAAAATAGTCGCAAATGACGTCCTATGGATTCCATTTATCCAGAATTGTCACCGCAATCAGACCTTGATATTAACTTAGACTATTCAGTCATGACGTTACTTTAAAATGCAAATGTCGTCGACAAAATTACTGTGTTAAAGCACTTGTCTCAGTGGTGACGAGTAGCCAAGCGACGTTTTTTCTTGCCAAAATTTATCGAAGTGAAAACTTCTTTAGGCGCGTTGAACACTTTTTGGGTGAACAAAATTCATGGAACAATGGAAATGAAATCGTCACCGAACGCTTCCCATGAGCTATATGTATACTGTGTATACATATAGGTATACCTTCGTGCGTTATTAGTATACATTATATATATACAAAGATATCTCTCTACATATATATCCATATATGTAGCGCATGGAGCGGCATGCCTCGTATACATATATATGTTTATGATCAAGGATTAAAGTTTAAATCGGTCATTAACAATTCTTTACAACCAAAAATAATAATATTATAGACACCCGGAGGCCCAAATCCCCCTCATCTTCCAACCCCTTAATCATCTCTTTCCTTTAAGGTCGGCAACGCTCCTATGATTCTTCTGGTATTGGTACATGGGCAGTTGAAATCACTTACCATCAGCTGACCTACGTGCTTGCCTATGCTATCAAAAATACATGCGGGGCAGTCTTTGGGGACTGCCGATAGATATGAAAACTAAGTAACTTGTGAATTGTATCGTCGAGCTATTAGATTATTATTTATGAATGATTTTTGGTTTGTAAAGAAGTGTTAATGACCAATTTAATATATATGTGGAGAGATATACTCTTTGTTTATATATAATGTAAACTAATAACGCACGGAGGTATATCTATGTACAATAAAAAAAATTTAAAAAATATAGAGTTCCATGATTTTAGTTCACCCAAAAGTGCTCAACACGGCTAAAGAAGTTTTCACTTCAAAAACTTAACATCAGTATAGTAACTTTGTCGTAACAGGATTAGAAAAAGGTTCTTAAGCGAGAAAATAATAGACCATCTCTCGTTAACTCGCCAACGTTGGGACAAGTGCATAATTGATGAGTGAATAATAAAGATCTTAAAAACTATCTCACGAAAGAAATTGTCACGTCTACAAAATATTTTTTGAATGGTTCATGTAGCAATTATTTTAAATAATACTAGCCGACAGCCTTCGTCGCGCAGCAGGTTAGTAGCCGGCTGTGAAGCCAGAGGCCGCGGGTTCTATTCCCGCACTGAGAAAAATGTTTGTGTGATCCACAAATATTTATTTCGAGTCTGGGTGTTTCCTCCCCAGTGGCGTTGATGTCAGGCAGGCGGCCAGTCGTAAAAACTACAAGCCAAATGAATAGGCCGGCTCATCTGGCTTGTTACCACTGTCTCACAGAAAACCGGCGTAAAGTAGCAGCTTGCTGCTGCGTTTCGTATGGTGAGTGAGATATCCGGAGGCCCAAATTCCCCTCCCCTTCCCAATTCCTTACTTATCCCTTTCCTTAAGGTCGGCAACGCGCCCATGAATATTTAACTATTGTGGGCGTACATGAGCGGTGGAGATCACTTACCATCAGGTGCCCCACTTGCTCGTTTGCCGGCCTATATTATAAAGAAACAAAAACATACTTTCAAAATTCTTATGGAGAACTCAGGGATGCAGTTTTCCTCGCGATGTTTCCTTCACCGATATAGCAAGCGATAATTAGTAATTAATACACGTATACGTGTAAGCACTGTTGTGCTCCGGTTTGAAGGACATTGAAGCCAGTGAAATTACTGGGCATTTTGAGACTTAACATCTTATGTCTCGGGGTGACGAGCGCAGTCCAATGCCATGCTGTGCTTTGTAATTCAATTGAGGGCAAGCGTTGCGCTTATCATCAGGTGAGTGATCTGCTCTTTTCCTTCTCATTAAAAAAAAAACATAACTTAAGAAAGTCAGAGGTGCATGCTCTTTGGAGCTGGTTTCGAACCTGCGATTTTCGTTTCGACTTTCCGTACTACTCCTAACTGAGTTATTGCTGCTATATACCTAATTATTTTATATATACACAGCCTCCGTAGCGCAGCGGGCGAGTAGCCGGTTGCGAAGCGTGAGGCCATGGGTTCGATTCCCGCACCTTGACAAATGTTTGTCTGATCCACAAATATTTGTCTCGGGTCTGGGTGTTGTGGGTTGGCAAGTCCCTCGTAGTTCTTGATACCCACGTTACAGGTTTACCTAGTGTGGGGTCAGGACTATGTATGTGACTGTTGGGTGTATTATTATTGTATTATTATGCTGACAAAAAACTGACTGCCTCGGTGGCGCAGTTGTAATGCGTACGCGTCACGATTGAGGCTGACGCTGAGGTGTCAGGTTCGATCCCCGGGTCGGGTAAAGTGGTATTGGGTTTTTTTATTACGAAATACTTAGTATCAGCCCAGAGTCTGGAATTTGTGCCCGGTATGGGGATAGGCTCGCCCCCTATCACATCGTGGGACGGAGATACGCTCGGCGAAATATGGGTGTACTGGTTACACCTCTGCCTACCCCTTCGGGGACTACAGGCGTGAGTGCGTAATAAATAAATATATACACCTAACAGTCACACACATAGTCCTGACCCCACACTAGGTTAACCTGTATCGTGGGTATCAGGAACTACGAGGGACTTGCGGTCCTACAACACCCAGGCTCGAAACAAATATTTGTGTATCACACAAACATTTGTCTCGGTGCGGGAATCGAACCCACGGCCTCTCGCTTCGCAGCCGGCTACTCTTATAACAAAATTATGGACCAACCCTAACGGCATTTCGAATGGGGACCTACCACCTAATTGATCAATACAGTAATAGCTTTAGGCTCTATTCAAAATCTTGGCACATCTTTTAAACCGCGAATAGTTTACCCAGTGAACCTAACCAGATTTATGATTACGAAGATTACTCCGGAAAGTTTGAGGTAAAGTAAAGGTGAAGCAATAAAAACCCGACTAAGTGGGGTTCGAACCCGGAGCCCTAATTTATTACTGTACTAGCTTTTGCTCGGGGCTTCGCCCGCGTGAAATGATTTGAAATTGTTTTTTGACCATGTATAAATTTTACTCTAAATTGTTATTGCCCGAGACAGAGGTCATGACGTAAAAACTACAAACCAAATCATTCTGTAACAATACTGTACTGTGAAATATGCTAAAAGTTATGTTCCCACCGTGAGTGGGATAAAGGCAGGTAGAAGAAGAATTAATCACTAATCAAGCACTATCATTTTATATCATAGGCCGCTAAACGATCAACCCTTACATGATGGTCCGTGATCTCCACCACCCAATTACGCCCACAATATCAAAAGGATCATGGGTGCGTTGCGGACCTTTAAGTAAAGGGATAACTAAGGGATTAGGAAGGGGAGGGGGTTTTGGGCTTCCGGATATCTCACTCACGGTACGAAACGCAGCAGCAAACTGCTACTTTACGCCGGTTTTCTGTGAGACAGTGGTAACGACCTGGACGAGCCGGCCCATTCATGCTGCAGACAAAACCGTCTCCAGCGTGGCTCTACCACACAACAAAATGAAATGATTGCTTTCTTTTCTTTGTACAAGGTGATAGTCGTATGCGAGACGCCGGCTGGGTTGGTACCACCGTTTTGTCCATTTCTGCCGCCAAGCAACAGTGTCTAAGCACTGTTGTATTCCGGTTTGAAGGACATTGAAGCCAGTGAAATTACTGGGCATTATGAGACTTGACAACTTATGTCTCGGGGTGATGAGTGCGGTCCAGTGTCATGCAGTGCTTTGTTATTTAAAGTTCTGTGTGACGTTGCTTCTGTTTATGAGCAGGCGTGGCGCTTACCATCAGGCGAGTGACCTGCTCGTCTCGTCAGACAAACGAATAAAAAAAAACATAGTCGAACATAACCTGACGTACAAAACGTAACAGCTTTCATACGAAAACACTACATCTGTAATGATGTCTGTCTGTCTGTTTGACAAAAGTCAGTCTGTCAGTCACAAATAAAAAATGCATTGTGTGATTTATCTTCGAGAGCATGAACTCTATTTTCCAGGTTCTATTGAAGCCCTACGTCACAAGGGTTCCCTAGGGACTTCACTCAATTTTACATTTATTCGCTTTATTAGGGTTAGGATGCCAACCTTTTTTATGACCCTCATATTTCAAGATTATTCTTTGTTTATTCAAAGTTTGACGTTTACATTCACGCTGACATCCCTGTAGAGCTAGGCAGTGAAATACAACTAGATAGGTCTCTCAAAATTATATTTTATTTCTACAAAAATCTATTTTTGAGTGGCTGAGCCACGCTGTAGATCAAAAACAGATGTGAGGTGCATCTGAGGTGGGCTTTGGCCCTAATTTTTTTAATATAGTATAGGCCGGCAAACGAGCAAGTGAGTCACCTGATGGTAAGTGATCTCCACCGCCCATGTACGCCCATATTACCAAAACAGTTATGGGTGCGATGCCGACTTTAAAGGAAAAGTATAATTAAGGAATTGAGTAGGGGAGAGGGTTTTGGCTTACGGATATCTCACTTACTGTACGAAACGCAACAGCAAGTAATGGTAAGTGATCTTTCATCGCCCATGAACGCCCACGATACCAAAAGAATTATAGGCGCTTTGCCGACCTTAAAGGAAAGGGATAATTAAAGGATTGGGAAGGGGAGGTGATTTGGGCCTCCAGATATCGCACTCACCGTACGAAATGCAGCAGCAAGTTTCTACTTTACGCCGGTTTTCTGTGAGACAGTGGTAACTATCCGGACGAGCCAGCTGCCAGCAGCCAGCTGTCTATAGCGTGACTCTACCACAGGTTGGCT
The DNA here is from genome assembly GCA_905332985.1 of Mimas tiliae. NCBI lineage: Eukaryota > Metazoa > Arthropoda > Insecta > Lepidoptera > Sphingidae > Mimas > Mimas tiliae. The sequence continues at coordinate 3,994,452 of HG995265.1, read as the reverse complement.
TTGGGCCTCAGATGTTGGTGGGCATAGACAATCCCACTGGATTTACGGTGCCAATTGGTGATTTAAGGTACAGGTTCAGGTCCCACCAGATATTTTTTTATCTCATGTGGTCTTTTTCAGTAAATGCTCTACCACCAACCACATGAACAACTGGCACACTGCCTCTATGGCGCTGGTGTAATGCGTACGCGGTACGACTGCTGTGATGACACGTTCGATCCCAGGGTCGGGTAAAAGTGATATTGAATTTTCCTATTTCGTAATACTCAGTATCAGCTCGGCGTCTGGAATTGTGCCCGGTATGGCGATAGGCTCGCCTCCTATCACATCATTACTCGGGGATTACAGGCGATTCACCAGTCCACGTTGGTACGTTACCACCCCATGGTTGCTTTATATCCTAATTAAATATGTATGGAGTACGTATGGCAACTCCAATTACCCTAAAAGCGGGCTAAGTTCAAATTGGTGTCAATTAGCTAAAAGTCTGGCAGCGTACCTTAATATTTAACACCTATATCAAATAAAGCTAATTCGGTATTGTTGCATTTATACAAATTGTTTAACATCCAAAACACTACTCTAAAACTATGTCCATAAAGTTCGAAATTGCTCGGAAAATATCGAATGGAGGTATAAGCGGTTGTAAACTAAATTTGTGCAATGGATTATTGACTCTACGTAAAGGGAGTAAGGTGGAGATTTCATTGCTGATATTTTTCAGCAGCGTATTTCAGCCGTTGCTGAATTTAGTCTATCCGCGAATTTCGAAGGCCGATGTTGTTCGCCTGCTCTCCTTTGTGATTTGATATTTATATGAAGTTACAGAGTGTTTCGTAACGTGCTTATACATGGTGATATGATTTAGGAAAAACATTGTGTGCAAATTGAGGTATCTGGCGCATTTTCCTTGCTATTGTACTTTCAAAAGTATATTGCGCAACTACGTAATACCATCCTTTGCGAATAAAATAGTAAATAAAATATTTGATTGCAATTAAAGTTAGTTAAAAGTTTAGTGTTGCAAGTGTTAAATAAATAATTCAAAGTGACGCCATTCGTCTGCGAACGTGTACTTACTTTCTGTCAAGATTTGACGCTAAATATGAGTCTTCGGAGGTAAGTCGTACCTTAAATTACGTAAGATACTTATCTTGATAAATAACTGAAGATGAAGGTCCAAAAATTATGATAACCCTAAAATACCTTTCTCCCCTTTTTTAATAACGCACCAGTGATTCCTCATAGCATAACATCATTAGCGGAATAGCATACAATCAGGTGACCCACTTGCTTGATTTATACAAGTATAAATTAAACTTATTCACTTTATCGAAAAACGAAAGAATCATAGAGAAGGAAGAAGGGTGAAAACTTATGCATAGTTTACAAAAACATAATAAGCGTCGAATTTAAAACCTTTACGATTTTAAAAAAAGGAAAGATCCTTTAGTCTAGAATATTCTAGAGTGGCTTAACTGTACAGCTAGTTCTGCGTATATAATACCTGCGTCGTACAATCCTTTGTGTATCGGTGCGGACGATTATCCCAGTGTTTAATTTGTGCTCATGGCTTGACATTATGTATGTAAACAAAAGAGATGAAATCTTATTTCATTATTTCAGTGGTAGAGCCACGTTGTAGACACTTGTCTACAGCGTGTATGGGCCGGCTCGTCATTACCACTGTCTCACAGAAAGCCGGCGTAAAGTAGCAGCTGCTGCGTTTCGTACGGTGAGTGAGATATCCGGAGGCCCAAACCCCGTCCCCTTCCCAATCCCTTAATTATCGCTTTCCTTTAAGGTCGGCAACGCACCCATGATTCTTTTGGTATTGTGAGCTTACATGGGCGGTGGAGATCACTTACCATCAGGTGACCCACTTGCTCGTTTGCCGGCCTTAACATAAAAAAAACAATATACGTTCTGGGTTTATCGATGGGTATACCACCTAAAGGTTAACTCAGTGGAGTACGAGGTACTTTGATTACTAAGTATATTTGTTTTCGATACAATGGCTGTGCGTGTAAATATATACAGCTCCACCTTAGAAGCTCGACTGCTGACTTGTCACTGTCACGGAAATTAAAACCACATATGAATGGTAGAGCCACTCTGTACACAGTCTACAGTGCAAATGGGCCAGCTCGACCGGGTCGTTACCACTGTCGCACAGAAAACCGAAGTTTTGTCTACGGTGCGAATGGGCCGGGTCGTTACCACTGTCTCACAGAAAACCGACGTAAAGTAGTTATTGCTGCTACTCTTCGCACGGTCATTGAGATATACGACGGCCTGAATCCCCCTCTCGTACTCGATCCCTTAATTATTCGTTTCTTTCAAGGCTCGACGGCTGGCTTGTCACTGGCACGCAAATTAAAAACACATATGAATAGTAGAGCCACGCTGTGTACAGTCTACAGTGCGAATGGGCCAACTCGTACACAGTTTTGTCTACGGTGCCAATGGGCCAGGTCGTTACCACTGTCTCACAGAAAACCGATGTAAAGTAGTAACTGCTGCTACTCATCGCACGCTCATTGAGATATAATAATACTAGCCCTGTATTATAAACGTCCCACTGCTGGGCACGGGCCTCCTCTACTGAATGAGAGGGGTTAGGCCTTAGTCCATCACGCTGGCCTAATGCGGGTTGGCAGACTTCACGTACCTTCAAAATTCTAATGAAGAACATCTCAGGTATGCAGGTTTCCTCACGATGTTTCCTTCACCGTTAAAGCAAGCGATAATTAACAATTAATACACACATAACTTAGAAAAGTCAGAGGTGTATGCTCTTGAGGCTGGTTTCGAACCCGCGACTTTAGTCTCGACAGTCCGTACCACTCGTACCATTGAGATATACGAAGGCCTTCATCCCCCTCTCGTACTCGATCCCTTAATTATTCGTTTCTTTCAAGGTCGGTAATAAATCTATGATTTTTCTGGTACATGGGCGATCGAGATCACTTACCATCAGGTGATTCACTTGCTCGTTCGGCGAACTATGCTATAAAGAAACAAAAAAATCACTGCCTTCCTTGTCCTTTCACACTGCTGCTTATTGGCAGTAATAGAAAAATCAGTGGTTCTAACCCAGACAGTCTCTAGCATACAAGGGACCTACCACTTAGCAACCGAAAGTATTGTTTCAATGAAATTTAAAGTACAAAAATCGTAAATAAATATAAATAAATACACCCAACAGTCACACACATAGTCCTGACCCCACGCTAGATTAACCTGTATCGTGGGTATCAATAACTACGAGGGACTTGCGGTCCCACAACACCCAGACCCGAAACAAATATTTGTGGATTAGACAAACATTTGTCTCGGTGTGGGAATCGAACCCACGGCCTCTCGCTTCGCAGCCAGCTACTCGCCCGCGGAGGATGTCAAATACTTCGCACTAAATTGGCGGCGACTAGGGGAGCGTTATATATGTTTTCAGATCTGAGGTAACTTCCGCTTAATGTTTGGGTCTTCTGCAAATTCACTGAACGCACTGGAGGCGTCTATACATAGTTGCACGAACTAATAAACGATTAGTGAGTTAAGCAATCCTTGGCGCGGTCAGTCTATGGATGGGTGACCGTTTAGTGGTCTTTCATCTGAGCGTCTTCGTGCTTTCGGAAGACACGTAAAAAGACGGTCCCGGCTGTTATAAACTGACAGCAGTCGTTAAGCAAAGTCAGAGGCTTTCGGGTGGCTTGAAAACTTTGACACTAAGTTGGCTGCGATATTAATATAGAATGAAAAGCATGAAAAGAATTGTAAAGCTGTTTAGGGATGTCGCGTTTCTGAAATCCATTTGTGTTGTAAACAAAACAGACAGTATTTGCTTACTATAAATAATCCTACTTCTTACTAGTCTTACTAATCCTACTAGTCCTACTAGTACTACTAGTCTTACGAATCCTACTAGTACTACTAGTCTTACTAATTCTACTAGTCCTACTAGTCTTACTAGTCTTACTAATCTTACTAGTATTATAAATGTGAAAGTTTGGATGTTTATGAATTTGTGAATTTGGGTGTTTTTTAGTCAATCACGCGTTAAAGCTAAAGGGTTTTGGATGAATTTTGGCACACAAGTAGACCATGACCTGAATTAGAAAATAGGCTTTTTATCCCGGAATACGTTCACGCGGGGTGAGCCGCGAGAAAAAGCTAGTTAATAATATCATTTGTAACGCCCGATTTCTGAAAGGCTGATCAATGTTAAATTAACTAATCAAATGTCAAATCTCATGTCGAGTCGAAATTGAGTTGCTACAAGCGTGATCAACACTTTTGATTTAACACACATGTTAGCTAACATAACATTAACATCAAATTAATATGAAAAATCGTATGTCAAACGGTACTAAAAAGAGATCAAATATTATTAATTTTTTCACTAAATAACGTTTTAGCAACTCAAATTGATTTGACAGCGATGTTAAATCAAAGTTCTGTTAGTTGAATGTTGATTTGATCAGCCTTTCAGAAACTGGGCGTTACTGTAGGGTATAGGTGTTCTCTACGAATAAGAAGGGTTAAGCCTTAGTGTACCTTTGGGTAACACTAAAATTCAGCTTAAATTCAGATAGTTCAGTCAATAGCTTAATCTCTGCTATTGGATATTTATGTCTCAGCTATCTTTCTTTATCCATAAAATTTTATCTAAGCCTTTATGAGGTGATATACCTATATATTAGCTTATTTTGAGGACGATCTACGTGAACTAAAGATATGTTCTTCCCATAAAATTTAACAACTTTCTCCAAGAAACATCCTTCTAAATATGGAAAAATAGTTTAAATTTTATCAGCTGATTACGGTTTTCAATGGAAGAGACATTACTTTCATATTTCGTCCCATGTTTTTTGGAGAAAGTTGTTTAATTCCATGGGTAGAACACATCTTTAGCTTACGTTCTTCCTCTTACATAACAATCTATAAAGTTGAAAATACATATGCACTCACGCCTGTATTTCCCGAAGGGGTAGGTAGATGTACACATCTACAACCAGTACACCTACATTTCGCCGAGCGTACTCCGTCTCATGATGTCATAGACCGTGAGCCTATCGCCATACCGGGCACAATTCCAGACACCGGGCTGATACTAAGCTTTTCGTATTAGAAACACACGTTTTAATTGAGTGGTAGAGCCACGCTGTCGACACTGTACTCTACAGCATGAATGGGCCGGCTCGTCCGGGTCGTTACCACTGTCAGAAATCCGACGTAAATTAGCACCTTGCTGCTGCGTTTCGTATGGTGAGAGATATCCGGAGGCCAAAACCCTTCCCAATCCCTTAATGATTTCTTTCATGGTGGTTAGATATTAATTACCATCAAGTGACCACTTGCCCGTTTGCCGATCTCTACTATAAAACAAAGATAGGAATAGTAGGTACATTATACTACTACTACGATATTATACATTATATGATCTTTATCTTTATGTACATTGTTTTTGTTGTTATCCTTTACCATAAATGTATAGTATAATTTTATAGTTTTGGTATATCTAGTTAGGTGCCAATTTAGTTATCTGTATGTGGAGGCTTATAATCAGCAATTTAGTTTGTACGTTTCTTTTATTTTATGTTTCTATTGTTATTAGTCTGTAAGCCTTCCTAAAATAAATAAAAAAAAAAATGAATGCCTCGGTGGTGCAGTTGTAATGTGTACGCGTTACGATTGAGGTCAGCGCTGAGGTCACGGGTTCGATTCTCGGGTCGGGTAAAGTGGTATTGGGTTTTTCTATTACGAAAATGCTCAGTATCAGCCCGGAGTCTGGAATTTGTGCCCGGTATGGCGATAGGCTCGCCCCCTATCACATTAGGGACGGAAATACGCTCAGCGAAATGTGAGTGTACTGGTTACACCTCTGCCTACCCCTTCGGGGATTACAGGCGTGCGTGCGTATGTACGTTATTATAGTACATTTTGGTGTAATATCCCAATGTCTGACCCAATTCACTTGAATTTTGCCGGATCTTTATCTGCAAAACTTTGGTACAATATGAATGTTGTACAGACCTCACGTAGTAGGATGAATTATATTTTATATAATAGGCAAATTTGGGGCCTTCACTACTTATAATTCTGCTGGTGCTCAGGAAATGCCCACAAATCTGAGGGTCAGCTGCAAACCTTATTTAACGTCATAATCGTCATTTCCATGGTGGTAGGTCCCTCGTATGCGAGAGGCCGTCTGGGTTGGTACCACCGCTTTGTCTATTCCTGCCGCTACAGTGCGTAAGCACTGTTGGGTTCCGGTTCGAAGAACATTAAAGCCAGTGAAATTACTGGGCAATATGAGACTTAACATATTATATTTCAGGGTGACAAGCGTTGTTCAGTGGCGTGCAGTGCTTTGAAATTCAAAGTTCTGTGTGGTGTTGCTTCTGTTCGTGGGCAGGCGTGCATGAAGCGAGCGACCTGCTCGTTTCGTTACTCAAACCCTAACTTAAAAATCTTGTAAAATTTCTGGCAATTAAAATTTCCATCATGGAACGCAACCTCATTCGATGGTGGACTTTAAATTTGGTTTGCATTGTTTTTTCTATAAAGTGAAGTCTACCCTAGCATTAAGCTGGTATAACGCTAGGCAAAAAAATTGAATGTGAATGAGTGTTAGAGCTATTCACAAAAGCTTGAAAAGGCGTACAAATGCGTTGACTTCTGTCTTGTAAATAGAAATGTTCATTAAGCTGATGCATGTAATGTGTCATAGAGCTGGAAGTTTTGTTTACAAAGTCTGTGAAGTTTGAAAATGGATAATCATATTGCGATGCTTATATTATCATTGATAGGGTAGGTAGAAAAGTGAGCTAAGATATTATCAGTGATTGCATATTGCGCAATGAAAGGGTGGCTGATTGACTGCATCGGTGGCGCAGTTGTAATACGTGCGTGGTACTGCTGTGTGGAGGTTACGGCTTCGATCCTAGGGTCGGGTAAAGTGATATTGGGTTTTTCTATTACGAAATCCTCAGTATCAGCCTGGAGTCTGGAATTGTTCCGGGTATGGCGATAGGCTCGCCCTCTATCACATCATGGAAATAAGCTCGGCGATTGTGGGTGTCCTGGTAACATCTTTGCCTATCCCGTCGGGGATTACAGGTGTGAGTGCGTATGTATTTATGTAAAATGAAAGGGCTAATCCAATTGCGTTAGGCTCTTCCCCTATTACATCATAGGACGGAAATAAGCCCTAGCTTATCTAGGTGGTGTAACTGGTACATCCACATTTTACCTATAAAATGTGGATGTACTAGTTACACCTTCTACCCCTTCGGGGATTACAGGCATGAGTGAGTATGTAACTTCAAAAAGCCAGATATGTGTGCCCTTGGGGATCGAACCTGTGTCCTCTATTACGATAGACTATTCCTCGCCGTTAGACTATCCCCTGCTTTTCCTTAATTTCATTAAAGATCTCCATATTTTTACAGCAATTTATTTTGGGGCGAATTCGTTGACCATTTTAGTTTCAATCATGTCATATTTGGTCATTTTAGGCGAAAATTATGTGCCAATTTTCCTTCCTTTGCCGGAAATATACAGTTTCCTAAAGCTATAAAGAAGAAGTGATATGTTATGCGTTAGTTTTTTATAGCATAGGTCGGCAAACGAGCAACGGCAAGTGGGTCACCTGATATTAAGTGATCTCCACCGCCCATGTGCGCCCACAATACCAAAACAATCATGGGCGACTTGCTGACCTTAAAGGAAAGGGATAATTAAGCGATTGGGAAGGGGAGGGGATTTGGGCCTCCGGATATCTCATTCACCGTCAAAACGCAGCAGCTCAAGCTGCTACTTTACGCCAGTTTTCTGTGAGACAGTGGTAACAACCCGGATGAGCTGGCCCATTCATGCTGTAGACAAAACTGTCTACAGCGTGGCTCTACTACTCTAAGACCTTAAAAGAAAGGGATAATAAATGAATTGCAAGTTCTTTATTTCGAAGATATATGAAGTCTGCCATCCCGCATTAGGCCAGCGTGGTGGATTAATGCCTAACCCTTATTAGTAGAACGGGCCCGTGCCCAGCAATAGGACAAGTATAATACAGGGCTAGTATTATTATTTATTTTTACCTTCTCATCAGATCTTCAGGGACTCACTAAAAAAAATAAAATAAAGTATGTAAAAAAAACCCTGTTGGCCCTTTTTGGGTCGTGAAGATAGACATATAGATAGCTTAATAAAAATAGTTAAATTAATACAATTATAAAAAGACGCGAGATATTATACTTACACAGGTAACTTAGAAATAAATATTGACATTTGAATTTCTGTGTGTACCGATGAAATCGGCACGGTACGTTTGATATAAGTGGACCAATTTGCTATCTCGCTCTGGCTCCAAGTCATTAATAACTAATCAATCAATCAACCGAAATACGGTTTACAAATTATAAAGTAATTCAAGTGTAAAAAATAAATATGATTATTTTGATAGTCCAATTTATTCATTTTTATTTCATTCATTACGTTTGAATATCGATTCTGATATCACAGTTAAAACGCCCAACAGTGTTTTTGTTATATATTGTATGTAATAAGGTACATTATTCAGTTTCGTTAGTATTCAAAAGACCACTATATAAGTCTATAAGTGTTACGAAAAGCCGCTTCTCCCAATTTAAGGACAGCAGTGACTTTGCAGAACTCAAACGGTCTGTCGTAAGGCAATTTAGATTCCCGAGTTTTCCCAAAAGAAAATTTCACTTTTTCCTCAACTTTTATTCGCATTAACGTTGGTATAATTTAAGACAGTTTCATCTTATGTTGCGTGCTCGTTTTTCCTGAAAGCTCGGGGTCAATAAACTAAAACATTTAGGGTTATGTAGAGCCATGCCATATCAGTGGTAGAGCCACGCTTTAGACGGTTTTGATTAACACTTAAAACCTGCTGCGTTTCTTATGTTTGAGATATCTGGAGGCCCAAATCGCCTTCCCAATCCCTCAATTATCCTTTTCCTTTAAGTTCTGTCCAGTTTCTGTTTTGGGCCTCCGATAATTTTACTGACAACTATTTTTCGTTTTTATGATGTTTACACCATAGAGTTAAAGACAGGATCGCTTTTTATCGGAGATATTGATATTGATAAATAAATTAATTTAATAAATTAATTTTATTTTATCATATTGATATTGATGTGTCAACATAATTAGGGTTGCAATCTAGTATAAAACTGTGTACTATGTTTGTAGAGAATATTTATTTTATGTTACTCTTGATTGTAATCTGTTTTGTTGTCCAAATAAAGTATAAATAAATAAATAAATAAATAAATAGATATTCTCTAGAAAGGCCAGGTCAGGAGTAACCTAAACTGACGTGCATGTATGAAAACATTTAATGAGAGTGAAGAAGGCCAAAGAGGTATGCAAGGATCGTAGTAAGTAGAAATCCGTATATCTGCCTAGCCCTTTGAGAAACAGGCGTAAGTATATATATTTATGGCTTTATATTCACTCTAGTCAAGCAAGTGGGTCTCCTGATGGTAAGTGATTTCCACCGCCCATGTGCTCATAATACTAGAATAATCATGGACGAGTTGCCGACCTTAAAGAGGAGCAGAAAACAAATATTTAGTCAAATCACAATCTGCCACCAAGCAACAGTGTGTAAGCACTGTTGTGTTCCCGTTTGAAGGAGATTGAAGCCAGTGAAATTACTGGGCATTATGGGACTTAACACCTTATGTCTCGGGGTGACGAGCGCAGTCTAGTGTCATGCAGTGCTTTATAATTTAAAGTTCTGTGTGGTGTTGCTTCTGTTTATGAGCAGGCGTGGCGCTTACCATCAGGCGAGCGACCTACTCAAGTTATTCAAGCTAAAAAAAAACTATTCTCAGTTCGGTTAAAATTCAGTAGCATGGTAAGTTAAATAAGATAATTGGCTTTATGATCCAGTATAGTTACTTTGCCGTAAAAACACTAACTAGCTTGAAACAAAATGGAATAGGGTAGTTGACTAGTTTTTTTTTATTATTTAAATCAATAAGTTACTTTACTCAAAATATATTGCAGAAAGAATTTTATAAATCGGACCAAAAATAAATAAGTTAGAAGCCATTCAAATCCTGTGGAAGGGGTAATTGTCAAATGACAGACGATGCAACCATTGACGTCACTGTGTAAAATGTTCATTATGGTGCACGCGTGCAAGCGAGATAGTGAGATATCCCTACTACACACCCACTTTTCTTCATACCAACATTTAAAGTCATAACTGCGGGCACATTTCTGAACCAATTTATATTGTGTTTTAATAAAAGGGTTTCTTTTGCGTGTCATTTTCTGTTGCTTAAAAAATAATGTATAAAATTCAATATAGGAAACTACCCTATTGGGCAGGTGTAATGAACCGAAATATTCCGGACTAGAAGGCAAGGGTGAAAGCCATTTAAAATATAATTGTCGATAACGAACTCTATCCAATAATGAGATCTTTTTGGAACTAGATGAGGAGTGAATTTCTATTTTACGATTTATTTTAAATTAGCTTGGCTGACGAACCGAGGTCACTCGGCTGATGGCCACGCGCCACGCCTGCCCATAAACAGAAACAACACCACACAGAACTTTGAATTACAAAGCACTGCATGACTTTGGACTGCGCTCTTCGCCCCGAGATGTTAGATGCTAATTCTCATAATGCCCAATAATTTCACTGACTTCAATGTCCTTCAAACCGGAATATAACGGTACGTACACACTGCTGCTTGGTGGCAGTAATAATAATAACAGGTACATTACATTAGTTTTTTAGCATACTTTTTTTTCCTCCTGCCCTTATCCCACTCGCAGTGGGGTCGGCGCAACATGCTTTTTAACCCATGTTGACTTGTACTTTATACAATCCCTGACGTGAACCCACTAGGGAAAACACCCAGACCCGAAACAAATATTTGTAAATCCCACAAAAATTTGTCTCGGTGCGGGAATCGAGCCCGCGGCCTCTCGCTTCACAGCCATATTCACAAGAGCACATACACAAAAATATTTATGACGTATTTCCGGAACCATCGCTATCATAATGAGCTTTGACGACGGTCGACCAAGATTTTTATTGCCCCAGCCGTTTTTATTTATTTATTGCTCTTTGTAGCTCCATTAGTTTTGAAGTTAAGGTTATCTAAGAGAAGAGGGTTCAGTAGTGACATGTTTTTATGCTTTTTAACAGACTTCAAAAAAGGAGGAGGTTCTTAATTCTTTTTGGTTTTCTATGTATTTACTTCGATTTGACCGCAAATATTGTTGGAAAAATTTTAAATCGATAGTTTAGCTGTGATGTGGTCCCATATAAATTTGGTTAAGATTTGATGACGGAGTATGGAGTAAAAAAAACAATCTCAACGGACAACAGTACACTCGTCGCGGTTATGTTTTTACATGCTTGGTGGAGCCGCCTAGTGTTCCTCTAGGTTGACTTATCGGCGTGGGCATGGTCTGGGTGGAATTGTTTATCCAACCTGCTTGGCGCGAGCTAGGCGTATTACCTCCATGGCCGCCGGCCTCGTTTGCGTGCTCCGTTGATTTGATACGGGCAGGCAAACGTCACATCTTTTTTGAAATCTCATCTTTTTTTTGTCACTTCTTGTCGTTACTCTAAAATTACCTTTCATCTCTCTTATACTTCTTCGTCCGGTTTTCTTCGCTCTCGCGAGTTACCATTTTCTCTTTAATACACTATTCTTCCATATACTTTTCTCTCGCTACACGGACACATTATGCACCGACACCAGTCGTCATAGTTTTGTTTCGTCTCCACCATCGACTTCGTTACGCTTCACCCGGCGCACGGCCCGTGGAAGATCAGCGGAGCGCTGTCTGCGAGCTGCCTGACGATCACGGAGTGGTGTGCCCGGCTCTGGACTACAGGTTGGTGGTACACTTTTTCACGCAGACCAATACCTTCGTTGTGCTCGCCTAGAGGGAACGTATAGGTGGTTTTGCTCGACCGAGCCCCTTGGCTCGTTTCGTGGTTGGGCTATTTACACGCCCAACCAATGCTATTGCTGTAACTACCACTAAAAATTTAAAAATAAAATAACGTTTAACAAAACTCAAAAACCTACTTTTTGACTTCAGTGTTTTATTTTGAACTCGGTTTCTAAGTTTTATGAATTGTTATTTTATCGTACCTGTTATTATAATGTACAGTTGCTCTAGGGCGACCTTACTAGTAGGTCCCTCATATTAGAGAGCCTGTTTATAGTTAGTACTACCGCTTTATTTATTATTCTGCCACGAAGCAGTGTGTAAGCACTGTTGTGTGTCAGTTTAAAGGACATTGAAGGCAGTGAAATTACTGGGCGTTATGAGAATTAACAACTTATTGAGTGGTAGAGCCACGCTGAAACCAAACTATCAACTATTCAAACGACCCCGTTACCACTGACTCACAGGAAACCAGCGTAAAGTAGCAGCTTGCTGGTGCGTTTCGTGTGGTTAGTGAGATATCCAGTGGCACAAATCCCCCTCCCCTTCTCAGTCACTTAATAATCCCTTTCCTTTAAGGTCGGCAATGCGCCCATGCTCCTTTTGTGGGCGTACATAAAATAAATAAATACATCCAACAGTCACACACATAGTCCTGACCCCACACTAGGTAAAAAATTGCGGGTATCAGGAACTACGAGGGATTTGCGGTCCCACAACACCCAGACCCGAAACAAATTTTTGTGGATCACACAAACATTTGTCTCAGTGCGGGAATCGAACCCACGGCCTCTCGCTTCGCAGCCGGCAACTCGTCCGCTGCGCCACGGAGGCTGTCACATAGGCGGTGAAGATCACCTACCATCATTACCCACCTGCTCGTTTACCGGCCTACGATATAAAAAAAATACTTATGTCTCGGGGCGACGAACGCAGTCCAGTGCCATGCAGTGCTTTGTAATTGCCCTTTCTTTTTAATCGCTAGTCGGAGGTGGACGTGTAGTTCATATTTCTCTCAGTTTCTACTATTAATTCACACGACTATAGTGCTTATAACAAATCAGTGTGAGTGCGGTGTCGCGTGCAATTAGTGCAAAGAATTTTTAAAATTGCATTTATAAAATAGTGTGCAAGTGACAGTTGGCGGACAGTTCGAGCGAGGGGGGCTACCTCATACCTCACCGCAACGATAAGAGATAGCCACAAATAGCTTACTCTTTCAACGCCGCTGGAATACATTGTGGTGCGTTCGATCAGCGTTTAAACAAATTGATAGCCGTTACATTATGAAGCGCTGCGCTGCCGAATGCTCCAATCACTTAGAAAATGGTGAATATCTAGTATGTGCTAGCTGCAAAGAATGTTACCATCATTTGTGCCTTAATCTATCTACTGACGATACAGAATCTTTCACTAGTGAACAAATAAAGAATTGGTTGTGCCCTAAGTGCCAAAGTAAGAGGCCAAAAGGGGGCAATTCTGACTTGCCTGTAAGGCCATCTACGCCTACCGCCTTGGCGGATATTACTTTTAATACTGCTCGCCGCAAGACCCCTTAAAGCTACAAATTTCGACAGATAAGCCAACTGATAATATAATGAGTTCTGAATTGAGAGCTGTAATTAGAGAGGAATTGCGTAATACTTTAAAAGAATGCATGTCTGAAGTCAACAGTACTCTGAATGCGCGCCTACGAGAAATAAATGACGAAATAAGTGGATTTAAAACTTCTCTTGAATTTCTCAGTGAGCAATTTGATGATTTGCATAAAACAAATGATGCATGTCGGAAGGAACTTAAATCACTTCGGGATGAAAATGAAGGCCTGCGATCTGATTACAGGACTCTATCGAGCAAATTATCCCAATTGGACCAACTTAGTCGTGCTTCTAACCTCGAAATACTTTGTGTTCCAGAAAATAAATCCGAGAACATTGTTACTATCGTAAAACAATTAGGCCGTATAGTAAACTGTAATATCAATGACGCCGAGATTCATTATTGCTCACGCGTTGCTAAGATGAATCCTAAAGGCTCTCGTCCCAGATCTATTTTAGTTAAGTTTAACTCACCTCGTACTCGGGATACATTACTGACTGCTGTAATCAAGCATAATAAAGACCATGCGCAGGATAAATTGAATACCAGTGACCTGGGCATGGGTAATGATAACAACAAGTCAGCCGTTTATGTTGTGGAGAACTTATCGCCTGAGAACAAGGCACTGCACGCTGCGGCCCGTCATCGCGGCAAAGAACTCAAATATAAATTTGTGTGGGTACGCGGTGGACGGATATTTATGCGGAAATCCGTAACATCAGAATTAATCCATGTTCGCAATATGGATATGTTAGATAAACTTGTTTAACCACTTAGTAGTTTGTGTTGTAATCACTAGTTTTTATAATTTCTTCTTAACATTCAATTTTATTAGTTATATTTTAACGTTACAAGTTATTACTAATAGCAATGTACTGTGTTGGCTTTGCTTTATTAAATTAATGAGTGGCACGTTTGGACTAGCTCGGGTATTAATTTTAAGAAATAATTATAAGTCATCTTTGGTATTATTTATTATAATTTTATATCTCAGTAATCATACGATAATGCGAGTTATGATGATGTTTATACAATACAACAGTACTCTTATTATAATTAAACAACTACTTATCAGAACACACTCTCGACTGATTAAGTCGACTCCTTCGAGTGCTACACATCATCTCTATGTTGTTTATAGTATGTTATTTCACATACACTTGCTTAGACGTTTAAGAAAAATATGAGAATAATTTGTAGTCCAATGTTTATAAAATATATGCATATTCATGGCTTCGTCCATGTTTGGACGTCACCGTGTTTACCGTCTGATTTTTTCACCTTGTAATATTTACATAATACTAAAGATTTGTTCGGAACTATACTTGTATTGGTTCTCAATCAATTGTCGCGGTGCACGCATTATCTTGTATATTTACACCTGTGAAAGATGATGGTTAGTAACTTAAAAATATACTACCAAAATGTTCGTGGCCTTAGAACTAAATGTCTTGATTTGTTCAATACAATATTGCTAAACGATTATGATATATTACTTTTCACCGAAACGTGGCTACAGAATGACATTTCTAATTCGGAATTTTGTGATGACAGGTATGATGTGTTTCGTTGTGATCGAAATCTTCGGACAACCGGGAAAAAGACAGGAGGTGGGGTAATGATTTGTGTAAAACACTTATTAGCTGCCACCATGAGTACTGAAATCTCTTGCGCGCGGACGGAATTGCTGTGTGTTACTATGCCATCGCACGGAATAGGAACTAAATATGATGTGCATCTTATACTTGTTTATATTCCTCCAGATGCTGGTGATATTCCTCAACATTTGGAAAATGTGAGGAAATCAGTAGAACGCATAAACGACCTTTATCCCAGAAACACAATCATATTAGCGGGTGATTTTAATCTCCCTTGCCTACGCTGGACTGTTGATGACTGTTTTGTGAACCATGTAGGTTTACAAGAAATCCAGATAGCTGCTTCCTCTTTCAAAGAGGATCTAACATTTTTAGGCCTAAGGCAATATAATCTTTGCACTAATAAAAATGATCGTATATTAGACCTCACTTTTTGCAACGTTCACCTCTCCGTCGACAGATGTTTAGACCCCATGCTTCCTGAGGATAACTACCACCCCTCACTCATAATAGAGACAACTGATTTATATATCACACCAATAAACGAAGTTAACAATACTCGTCGAAATTTCTATAAATGCGATTTTGATGCCTTAAATAAACAATTAGGTTCCATAGAGTGGGATACATTGATTTTGTCTGACACGATAGATGATGCAGTAAAACATTTTTATGAAGCCGTAAATAATGCAATAGATAACGTTGTACAGACTAGTAATAGAATTCCAAGAAATAAGTATCCACCCTGGTATAGTAAGTCACTTATAAAAAATATTTACAAAAAATCAATAATACATAAAAGATGGAAGAAATACGGCAACCATCGTGACTACATGGAATTCTCATTGCTTCGCGCTAGAGTCCATACTGAGCAAAAACAATGCTTTGCTCAGTACAGCTCACGCACTGAGGATTTGATTACTCAGAATCCGAAAGCCTTTTGGTCCTACGTTAAAACAAAAAGGGGTGGTAGTCAATACCCAAATTTTTTTAATAAGGATGGAGTAACTTACAGTGAGGGAAACGAGATTAGTGAAGCATTTAACAACTTCTTTCAAAATGTATTTCTTAAGTCACCGAATCTGCAAAATTATTCGTCAGATTGTGTCCATGAGAATTTCAGCAGATTATTGTATGATAATAATGAGGGTATTAGTAAAATTCATGTTTCAGAAGTTGATGTACATAAAAGGTTGCGTTCGTTGGATAAGTCTAAGGGACCTGGATGTGATGGTATACCGGCAATATTTTTATCTAGCTGCGCTTACAGTCTTGCTTACCCCATTACACTCTTATATAAGAAATCCCTGGATGAATGTGTATTTCCGGATGCATGGAAGAAAGCACACATAATTCCCATCCATAAAAAAGGTTCTAAATCGTCAATTAATAACTACCGTCCTATATCTATCTTAAATATTATAGGTAAAATTTTCGAAGTTATTATTTATGAAACTATATATCCCATTATATCTCGACGCATACCTGAACATCAGCACGGTTTTCTAAGGGGTCGTTCCACCGTAACGAATATGGCAACCTTCTGCAATTACGTTCTACGCGAAATGGAAAACACGGGACAAGTAGACGTGATCTACACAGATTTTGAAAAGGCGTTCGATAGAGTAGATCATGATATTCTTTTAGCAAAGTTACAGAGACTTGGTATTCATGGGGATCTGCTAAGATGGGTTCGTTCGTATCTTTCTAATCGTTCACAGGCCGTTGTTATTGGTGGCTTCAAGTCTAGTTTTGTCAAAATCCCTTCTGGCGTTCCTCAAGGTTCACACCTTGGGCCGTTATTTTATATCGCGTATCTATATGACATCGAGTCTTGTTTTAAATATGCCAACCATCTTTTATACGCTGATGACAAAAAAGTTTACCTGCGTATACGCTCCAGAACCGACTGTGAATTGGTTCAACGTGACCTTAATGCCTTACAAGAATACTACGTTAGCAACAATATAAATGTTAATTTTAATAAATGTCAAATAATAAGTTTCAGTCGTAAGAAGAAACCAATAAAATACGGATACAAGTTTGGAGATAATGTATTGAAAAGAGTAGAATTGGTAAAAGATCTGGGAATATATTTGGATTCGAAATTGTTATTTTCTCAGCATGTCGATTATATAGTAAACAGAGCTTACCGTAACCTTGGTTTTATCATTCGTACATGCGTTGCGTTTAATAATGTTGGTACATTGAAAACTTTATTTTATGCCTATATACGCAGTATCTTAGAGTTCAGTAGTCCAATCTGGTCGCCTCAGTATGATATCTACAATAACAAGATAGAACGTATTCAAAAGTTGCTCATAAAACACCTGAATATCAAGTCTCGTCGACGCCACGTTAATTATTTAGCAGATTGTAGACACTACCAACTGTTACCTTTGGTTGATAGACGTCTGGTGCTAGATATGTGTCTGCTTTTCGATATTGTGAATGGTAGGTTGAACAGCTCACACCTCTTAGGTTGTGTTAATTTTTGTGCACCTAAAAAGCGTACGAGAAGTAATCCGCTGTTCTATGTACCGTATTACCTCCGAACGAATTATGGTCGAAATTCTGTCATGCCGCGACTACTCCGTAATTATAACGAAAAATTTTCTTACATTGATATGTTCCACCTATCTAAAAATACCTTTAAAACCCGAATGTGCCATCATCTCATGAATAAGTCATAATAGTCATAATAAGTTCGCTAATTTTTGTTTAATTGTTCTCTTTACATGTATCAGCACTACATTTTACTAGATTTGTTAACATTTTTATAATTCTTTTTTATACTCCACTTTTGTAATTTACCCAGTTCACCTATAATTAATGTCGTGAAACTCTTTAATTGGCTTAAGAGTGTAGTGTAATTAGCTATAGCTAGTTATTTAAGTAGATAATAAGAATTAGTTTGTAATCATAAGCTGTTGAGTTTCCAAATAAATAAAATAAAAAAAAAAAAAAAAAAAAAAAAGTTCTGTGTGGCGTTGCTTCTGTTTATGGGCAGGTGTGTCGCTTACCATCAAGCGATAAACCTATCATTTAAGCTTATAGAAAATATATAATATAATACGAATCAGCAGCGATAGCTTAGCTGGGGGTGGTATGAAATGTCAAGATGAAAGTCGCAGGTTTGAAACCTAAGTTACATGTGTATTTATTGTTAATTATCGCATGCTTTAATGGTGAAGGAAACATTGTGTGGAACTGCAACCTGAGAAGTTCTCCATAAGAATTTCGAAGGTATGTGAAGTCTGCCAACCCGCATTATGTCAGCGTGGTGGACTAAGACCTAACCCCCTCATTCAGTAGAGAAGGCCCGTGCCCAGCAGTGAGACATGTATACTCGTAATACAGGACTGGTACCTAACTAATACAAACTATGTATCCCAAGAAATTAATTGCAAATTGTAGCGCTTCAACTCTACATTCTCAAGTACACGAGTGAACTCTACTTAAACGTTACATAACAAAGCTGTTTTTCCTCCCTAAGTAGATATATTGTGAGAAAGTTTGCTCATAATTTACAACTTTATCTTACATTTATACATCTACATAGAGATTATTAACGCCCCGATCCACTAGCTATTCAAACCGTGGTGTTGAAACTCGGTTTAGGTTTTTGTTAAAGGCAGATTTCCGAAACTGGAGTCGATGATAGTCTCGTCCATCACATTTCAGCTTGAAAGCCAGTGATGACGTAACGCTATCGTTAAATGTTTTTTTTATTAGCTTCAATGACGAGACGAGCAGGTCGCTCGCCTGATAGTAAGCGCCACGCCTGCTCATAAACAGAAGCAACGTCATACAGAACTTTGAATTACAAAGCACTGCATGACACTGGACTGCGCTCGTTACCCCGAGACATAAGTTGTTAAGTCTCACAATACCCAGTAATTTTACTGGCTTCCCTCGTGTGCGAGAGGCCGTCAAGGTTGGTAGTACCCCTTTGTCTGTTTCTACCGCCAAGTAGCAGTGTGTAAGCACTGTTGTGTTTCGGTTTGAAGTACATTTAAGCCAGTGAAATTACTATGCATTATGAGACTTAACATGTTATGTCTTAGAACGTTGAGCGCGGTGTAATACCATGCCGCTTGTGGGCGGGCGTGGGCTTACCATCAGAGTGACCTGCTCGTCGTGGTCATTGACTTATATAAAAACGAACCAATGAATAGTAACCACACTTCAAGTGGCCCATTCAATTGCATGACGTAATGCCACAGACAAACATACTCATTCACAAACTTCATACATCTTGATTTCCTATGTTTACGCGAATATTACACATTGAAATAAAACTAGTTTATACGGATTTTATCGTGGTTTAATTATATTTTAGTTCAATAGAGAAGATGGTTGGAAGCTTGCACAAGCCTGGGATCCAATTATACATCTAATTAAATGGAAACCCAAAAGACCAACTGCCAGACCTCAAGACACCGTGAGCTCTTTCTGCGTAGATCGGACTAGTGTCAACTAACTTTTTAAATAATTAAAAAAATAATGTATAATTTTAAAATTAAGGTAGCCAATGTAACATTAACTTTTCGAGACGACTTACACCTCAGTCTCTCCCATGACCACGAAGGCTGAAAAGCTTTCAAAACGTCGGGACTAAAATAAAATTAAACCGCGATAAAAATCCGTATAAACTAGTTTTATTTCAATTCATACCTCTTTTTGTTGGTGGTTAAAATATATTCACACGGGTGGATCCACAAGCAAAATCTAGTGTTACCTAAATACTACAATACAATAAGCTTACCTACACATACGTAACATTAAGCGCTGATTTATACCAGCAGATAAGCGCTCGAGCTTCAGGAATCGATGTGGATTTATACGGTCCATACACATAAAGTTATCTATTGCTGATTGTAGGTTACTCTAGATAAACTAGGAAGCTACAGTGTAACATTCACCACCAGTTTTACTGTACAACTAACGCCACCTATTGGATTCGCCTTCGGGGATTACAGGCGTGACGTGCGTATGTATGAATTATAACTAAAATTGTTTTTAATGCCAAGTCATCGCTCCAATTAATATAAGATCAAAAGCCACTTAAGAATGTCATTACTGCCAGGATATTGGCCCACGCTGCCAATTACTGTCCTATAAAACGCAATGAATTAGATCAGGAGTCTTTGTCTATACGAAGGGTTTCTTTATGGATGTTTTATTTTGAGGGAAGATTTAATATACCACTTTGTCTATTTCTGCCTGCCAATCAGCAGTATGTAAGCACTGTTGTGTTCCAGTGTGAAGGACATTGAAGTCAGTGTAATTACTGGGCATTATGAGACTTAACACCTTATGTCTCGGGGTGACGAGCGCAGTTCAGTGTCATGCAGTGCTTTGTTATTTAAAGTTCTGTGTGGCGTTGCTTCTGTTTATGAGCAGGCGTGGCGCTTACCATCAGGCGAGCGACCTGCTCGTCTCGTCATTCAAGCAAATAAAATATAAGTAAAACTCAAAGACATCCAAACTTTCACATTTATATTAGTAGTAGAATAGTAGAATTACGAATTACCTTTGTTCTAATTGAGGCAGTTATAAAAGTATGTCGACTAAATGGAGTTGGATAAAATTTGGCACACATGTAGACTATGATCTAGATTAGGACATAAAATAATAAATAAATAAATACACCCAACAGTCACACACATAGTCCTGACCCCACACTAGGTAAACCTGTGTCGTGGGTATCAGGATCTACGAGGGACTTGCGGTCCCACAACACCCAGACCCGAGGCCAATATTTGTGGTTCACACAAACATTTGTCTCGGTGTGGGAATCGAACCCACGGCCTCTCGCTTCGCTACCGGCTACTCGCCCGCTGCGCCACGGAGGCTGTCTAACATAGGTAACTTTTTATTCTAAAAAAATATATTCACATTGAAATACTAGTTTATACGGATTTTATCGCGGTTTAAGGTCGTCCCGAAAAGTTAATGTTACATTTCGAGACGACCTACACCTCAGTCTCTCCCGTGACCACGAAGGCTGAAAAGCTTTCGAAACGTCGGGACTAAAATAAAAATTAAACCGCGACATAAAATCGGTTTAAACTAGTTTTATTTCAATTTATTTAATTGTAACATAAGAAACCACTAAATATATTCACCTTGGTGGAGCCGCGAGAAAATATTAGTCATTACCTAAACCCAACTTCAGTAAATATTCAACTACGCTTGTCTCTGTACATTCGTATGCACATATCCAGAAATGTAATAGAGTTGCGACTAATTTGCAAATTGCATTACCTTTCACATTGTAGCAGATTCTAGTCGCAGCACGGTTGGGTAATTCACTTGTTTTGTACCTAGTTTGGGATAGTAATTGGATAACTTGAGTCGTATTTTTACTGTACTACGACTACATACGCACTTACGCCTGCAAACCTCGAAGGGTTAGGCAGAGGTGTAAGCAGTACACCCATATTTTGCCGAGCGTATCAGATTTTTGGGACAGATCCCATGGTGTGATAGGGGGCGAGCCTATCGTCATACTCGGCACAATTTTAGACTCCAGGACTCCAATTTCAGATGCTAATACTGAGCATTCCGTAACAGAAAAACCCAATATCACTTTTACCCGACACGGGGATCGAACCCGAGACCTCAGAGTCAGCTCAGTCGTAACGCGTACGCATTACAACTGAAATAAAACGAAATAAAACGTAGCCTATAACCGTCTACAGAGTCCCATCTATCTCCATCAAAATTCATCAAAATCGGTTCAGTGATTTAGGCGTGAAAGCGTAACGAGTAGATTTTTTTCATAAGAAGTATCCTATGTTACTTCTTAAACTTTCAAGAATATGTGTACAAAGTTTCATTACGATCGGTTAAGTAGTTTTCGCGTGAAAGCGTAACAAACAAACTTACATTCACATTTATAATATTAGTATGCTTAGCAACACACATCTTAGCCACCTAAGATTTGCTGGTGATATCGTAGTCTTTGCCGAAACTCCTCGGAAGCTGGAAAATATGATATCTCAACTAAGCACTGAAAGTAAACAGGTAGGACTGCACATAAACCTGAATAAAACGAAAATAATGACAAACACGAAAAAAACTAAAATCATGCTAGACGACGCTGAACTGGAGTACGTGGAGCACTACATATACTTAGGGAAGCAAGTATCTTTTTCCAAAACAAATAACGAAGACGAGGTCAACAGGAGAATCTCATGTAGCTGGAACAAATACTGGGCGCACAAGCAAATTCTTAAAGGAACCTACGATTTAGACATGAAAAAGACCGTCATGGGCACTTGTATCCTACCCTGCTTGACCTACGGCTCCCAGACGTGGACTTTTACAAACAAAATAAAAACCAAAATAATAACTTGTCAAAGGGCAATGGAAAGAAGCATACTAGGCCTAAAGAAAATTAATAAAGTAAGAAGTAACGAAATAAGAAAAAAGACAAAACTAACTGATGCGCTACAGCAAGCACTAAAACTAAAATGGTATTGGGCTGGTCATGTAGCGAGATACACCGACCATCGTTGGACGGTAAGGAGTACTAAATGGCCCGGCCCAGACGGAAGGAGAAAGGTGGGAAGACCACATAAGCGATGGGTAGACGACATAACATCTGTGGCGGGGAGAAACTGGATCAGCACAGCTCAAGACAGGGAAAAATGGAAGGATTTGGAGGAGGCCTATACCCTATTAAGGGGTTCCTATAAATAAACAGAAATAAAAAAATAAAAAAACATTACCTACTAAAATCACATAAATACTAACATTAGTTTATGAACACATTACTTGTAATTATATAAGGTTTATAGGAAATAATAAAGGCTTATTATTATTAATGAGAATAAGGGATAATAAACACTTAATCGCTAGCCGCTCCGCTCGTAACCTATACCACAGCACGCAATAAGCTAATAACATTGTTGAAGGCGTAACATTTGGCACTGACGCCGCCTTTCAATGAAACGTAAACAAACTCTATTCAATATTCGTTTTAATACGTACATTTCATACGACAAGAGACGTATTTACGTTTTGCTTTCATAATTTTTTTTAATTAGCTTTAGATGACGAGACGAGCAGGTCGCTCGCCTTTAAACAGAAGCAACACCACACAGAACTTTGAATTACAAAGCACTGCATAGCGTTGGACTGCGCTCGACACCTTGAGACTTATGATGTTAAGTCTCATAAAGCCCAGTAATTTTACTTCAATGTCTTTCTAACCTAAACACAATAATATTTACACACTGCTGCTTGGTGGCAGAAATAGACAAAGAGGTTGTACCAACCGAGACGGCCTCTCGCACGAGGAACCTACCTTGTAAGAGGTCTTCGGGTAAGTTGAAAACTTTGAAACTATGCCCACTATCCCTTCAATTACAATATAATTTGACACCCTTCGAGTACCCTTAAGACGTTTAAATCTTTCAGTCTCGAAAGTTTATAAATGTATCAATTGAATAAAGACATTCTGAAATAAACAATACACAGGGATTCAAGAGAATTGAGGCGAGATAGCGAAATAATTTAAGTTTTAGTAGATTTTGAAGAAAATGTACCGAAACTACTTTTGTTATAAGAAAGAAAGAAAAAGTTTATTGTCATCTTAATAATAAGACATGCAACATACATAATGCAGTACACAATAGAATTGTTATGAATAAATAATACAATTTTTGTATTTGGTTACATAGGGATGATGTGGTAACTTTTTCTGAGGTATTGTATTTATTAAACTACTTAAAACAGGAGAAGGTTCTGAATTCGGTGAGTTTTTTTTATGTATTTTCATCGATTTCTCCGTCAATTGTAGACTGATTCTATTAAAAAAATAAATCATTCCAAAGAGCTTAACTGCGATGTGGTGATATAAATTTGGTTAACATCTGATAACGGAGTACGGAGTGCAAAAATGAAACTCGTCAACGGATAACAGCACAGTTAGTTATTCTTTTTATTTACAACATTCTGCCCGAGGCTCCGCCTGCGTTGCACCTTTTTTAGACGGAAATAGTTATTTTATGTACTATGCATTCCCCCAGAAAATAGAAGCAGCAAGAAAATATATGGCAGGATATTTGGACATATAGTGATCAAGTCTCGATAATACTTTTTTTTATTGCATAGGCCGGCAAACGAGGGAGTGGGTCATCTGATGGTACGTCATTTCCGCCGCCCATGTACGCCCACAACTCAACAAGAATCATGTATGCGTTGCCGACCATTAAGGAAGGGAATAATGAAGGGATTGGGAAGGGGAGGGGGATTTGGGCTTCTGGATATATCGATCACCATACGAAACGCAGCAGCAAGCCGCTACTTTACGTCGGTTTCTCTGAGACAGTGGTAACGACCCGGCCGAGCCAGCCCATTTGTGCTGTAGACAAAACTATCTACAACGTGGCTCTACCTCTCGTAAGATTTCATCATTAAACTTGACATCCCTCTTTTTGTTAATGGTTAAGCCTTTACGCAACGACTTTACTTGCTAATTTGGTATTAGTTGACATGTATATTGTTCTATTGTATTTAATGTATCAAAAATGACTAAGCATAAATTAATCAAGTTTTAAGCAGAATGTATTGTGTATTTATGATTAATGGATTTGCTTTTTGTTACTTAGCGCTTGGCGGTTAGAATGGGAATCCATTTCCTGGCTAGTCAAATGGAACGGGGCTACCAACGTAATAGGTTCAATTTTCGGGGAGAGACTTGTGACTCCACCATGAGCTCCCTTATTTTTGTTTATAGTTTTTTATTTGATCGAATGACGAGACGAGCAGGTCACTCGCCTGACTTTAAACGTCACGCCTGCCCATAAACAGAAGCAACGTCACTGAGCACTCTGGATCTCTACCGATACTGTGCATTTCGTAATAAAAAAACCCAATATCACTTTTACCCGACCCGGGGATCGAACCCGAGACCCCAGCATCAGCCTCAGTCGTAACGCGTACGCATCACAACTGCGCCACCGAGGCAGTCATGCCTAACGTTCCTGCCGTCCTCATTTCAGAGGCTTTTCTCAAACCTCACCTTCCTTCCACCACATACATTCTCCCTGGTTTCAGTCTAGAATGACCGAGTATTGTTGCGTTTTGTACGGTGAGATTACCGGAGGCCTTTTTCTCTTCCCGATCCCTTGAATAATACCCCTGTGGGCGTTCATGGGCGGTGGAAATCATTTATCAGGACCCACTTGCTCATTTACTGGCCTTCTTTCTGCCTAGTATTATGCCAGGGTCCGGCTTCTCGAACCACAAGTTTGACGGTATTTGATTATTCTGACCCCCAAAACCCGCAACGGGAACAAAGTTTAGCCATTGCCTCGTCCATTAATCAGTAGAGTGTACCACGTGCAGGTAAGGTTAGCTTTGGGCCTAAGATGTTGGTACCGTACAAAAAATAAAAAAGTCAATGCGATAAAATTACGCAATGATGGATTATTTTTAATAGCTTGAATGAAAAGATGAGCAGGTCGCTCGGCTGATGGTAATCACAACGCCTGCCCATAAACAGAAGCAACGCCACACAGAACTTTGAATTACAGAGCACTGCATGGCAATGGAATGCTCTCGTCACCCCGACATAAGTTGTTAAGTCTCTTAAAACCAGTAATTTCACTAGCTTCAATGACCTTCAAACCGGAACCAAATAGTGCTTACACACTGCTTGGTGGAAGAAATACACAAACCAGTGAGACCCACACGGCTTCTGGCATACAAGGGACCTACCACTTTGCAAAACCTTATAACCCAAGAATAATTTGCTCCATAAGTTTTAGCAGTAAAATATTGGTAAATTGAAGAAAAAGGTCGCGTACGCCAAATGGAAGTAAGCCTCGGGAGCGTTGCAAAACTTTCGAGTAATCTCTCGAGGTATTAGTGGGGTTGGCAGAATAATACATTACTTTATATATTAAAGTAAGAATGCTTTTGGTATTTTTGTTGAAATAATATGAAATAGATTTTGCCCGCGGTTCCGCACGCGTGAATGTCGTTTTCCGGGATAAAAAGTGGCCTATGTCCTAATCCAGGTCATGGTCTACCAAAACCAAAATTGCATCCAAAACCGTTCAGTCGTTACGGTGTGATTGACTAACAAACTTCGAAATTCACCAACATTCAGCCTTCAACAGCCTCCGTGGCGCAGCGGGCGAGTAGCCGGCTGCGAAGCGAGAGGCCGTGGGTTCGATTCCCGCACCGAGACAAATGTTTGTGTGATCCACTAATATTTGTCTCGGGTCTGGGTGTTGTGGGACCGCAAGTCCCTCGTAGTTCCTGATACCCACGATACAGGTTAACCTAGTGTGGGGTCAGGACTATGTGTGTGTCTGTTGGGTGTATTTATTTATTTATTTATTTATTCATATTTTTACATTTATAATAGTAGCAAGACTAGCTGCCCCGCGTGGGTTCACTCGCGGGCATATTAATGCCCTGCTTTCATACAAAGTTCAACCCCCTTTTGCCTCCTGAAAATGTAAATATCCAAAAATCCTTTCTTAGCGGCCTCTACATTATAAAAACTGTCATCTGACCAAATTTGATCATATAAACTTTCAACCCCTAATTTACCCTCTTAGAGATAATATTTCGAAAAACGCAGAAACACGTGTACATTTACTTCTAACCAAAAGCAGTTATATAAAATTTCGTGCTACTTACTTTATAAATGACTAGCCTTTGGTCGCGGCTCCGCCCGCGTGAACGGCCTTTTCAGGGATAAAAAGTAGCCCAAGTTACTCAGTGATAATGTAGCTTTCTAACAGCAAAGAATTTTTGAAATCGGTCCAGTAGCTTTTAAGTTTATTCGTTACATACAAAAATACAAATCTTTCCTCTTTATAATATTAGTATAGACAGACTTGCATAGAAAAGTTCATCCCTTATTTTACACCCTTAGGGGTGAAATTGCCGAAAATCCTTTCTTAGTGGATGCTACATAACGAGTGGTAGAGCCACTCTGTAGACAATTTTGTCTACAGCATGAATGGGCCGGCTCGTCCGGGTCGTTACCACTGTCTCACAGAAAACCGACGTAAAGTAGCAGCTTGCTGCTGCGTTTCGTACGGTGAGTGAGATATCCGGAGGCCCAAATCCCTTTGGGGAGGGCCCTTCCCAATCCATTTCCTTTAAGGTCGGCAACGCGCCCATGACTCTTTTGGTATTGTGGGCTGTAACACGTTGTAGGCGAATTGAGAACTTTCTTTTCTGAAGCCTAACCGACTGGATTGTAAGTAGGCATATACGCATAAAACATAGGTAGAAATAAATCAATTCAGTGAGTGTGCCGAATACCCATTAGTAGTACACGAGCCGCCTCGGGCGTCCTCTATTGAATTATGTACGCTCTATATCGAATGTGTCACTTCTTGCTAACGTAGGATACAGTTCTTTGTATATTTATGTAGGTATGGACAGAGTAAACTAAAGTAAACAGTGTTTTATCTCGGCAGTGTCTTTTTTGCCCTACTCGTAGCTCGGCAAAGTGACTACGCTACACATGGTTGCCAATTCTGGTAATTTTAAATGTTCAAAATATCATTCCAATCGAGTCTCAGTGTCAAGAAAGTTGCAAACCAATAATCAACGTCAATTGAATATACATTGAAAGTAGAATAAAAGTTGACTGAAGCCAAAACGGTATTCTGCTAACATTTTTAAATGACAGATGTCCTTATATAAACGTCAAAATTGTGACTGAATTGAGATTCTAATGACATAGAGATGAGATTACATTGATACCGGACTGAACTTAAAGAGCAACAGAATACCATTTTTTAGTCAAATTAAAATCTAATCTCGGTTTGATTAAAATTGATTCGCAGTAAATACGAGAATTGGCCTTCTGATGGTAAGTGTAGCGCAGTCCAAGAATAGAGTCGACCAACGACAGACGATCTATCGTAAGTAACTTGAATGAATAATTTGACAGCCTACGTGGCGCAGTGGGCAAGTGAAACGGGAGGGCGCGGGTTCGATGCCCGCACAGAGACAAAATGTTTGTTTGATCCACAAATAGTTTGTTTCGGGTCTGGGTTTTTATCTCACTGGGTTGACGTAGGCGACCGGTCGTAAAAACTACATGTCAAATCTTTCCGTAAAGTGTGTTAAAAAGCATGTTACACTGACCCCACTGCGAGTGGGATAAGGGCAGGTGGAAGAGTGTCCTTGAAATATCGCGTCGTTTCAGGCGTTTGTATGAAGACATACTGTTACTTCAATATCTTTTTATCCACGTATGTATCCAACCCTATTCGTCATAGGTATGGTCGGATACTATAAATTAGAAGTTAGGCGTGATGTGGCACTAGCTAAATATGTGTTTGAGATTTTTCGTGGGAATCTAAACAATCCATCAGTATTGGCTTCGCTGATCTCACTCGTCCCCAACACCAGGAGGCCAATTCTCTTAATTTGAAACGTTCAAAATATCATCCCGATCTAGTCTCAGCGTCAAGAAAGTTGCAAATGCCATTCTCTTAAACCAATAATCAACGTCAAATGTGAACATAAATCGTAATGAGATTGAATGTAGTATAAAAGTTGACTAAAACCAAAACGGTATAATGCTACTGCTAATGCTAGGTGCATTTGACGTTGATTATTGGTTTAAGAGAATGCCATTTGCAACTTTCTTGATGCTGAGATTAGATCGGAATGATATTATGAACGTTTAAAATTACGAGAATTGGCCTACAGGTTGCGCCTTAAGGTTAGACAGGGGCTTTTCAAAGTTCCGTCGACCCGCACTAAAGTAGCTAAAGTGGCTCCAGTTGTAAGAGCCATAAATATAATCAACGACGTTGGGCAGAGAATAGATATCTTTGATTGTTCATAGGCGGAATTCATAAAGGTAACTCTAGAAATACTCACTAATGTATCAACTATTTAATGTAAATTGTATAACAATATATATCGCATTGTAAATCCTGTTATGATTGTATTGATACTGTGATAAATAAATAAATAAATATACTGTGGTATAGATGTAGAGAGATGGGTTTGGTTGGTTGGTAATTTGACGATTGTTGTTAGTTGTAGCTGCCTCGGTGACACAGTTGTAATGCGTACGCGGTACGACTGCTGTGCTGAGGTCTCGGGTTCGATCCCTGGGTCGGGTAAAGTGATATTGGGGTTTTTATTATGAATTGCTCAGTATCAGTATTAATATAAACTAAAAGAAATACATATATGATAGTAATTTATACAAAATAACTGTATTGGTAGCGCAATTATATTGCGAACGCGTTACGACTGAGGTCTTGGGTTCGATCCCCGGGTCGGGTAAATGTGATATTGGGTTTTTCTATTACAAATTGTGCTCCCTAGGCGATATGCTAGCCCCCGCTGACATCATGGGACGGTGATACGCTCGGCGATATGTGGGTGTACTGGTTACTCCTCTGCCTACCCCTTCGGGAATTACAGGCGTGAGTACATATTTTTAAAACAAAATAGTTTACAACATCAAAAAAATACAATAAGTATCCCATCGACATGAAGCTACCCAACATTTCCAAAACTTCAAAGATTTTTTTATCACACTAGGGGCGTTGCCCATGTTTTTCCACAAAACATAAAATAAAAAAAAACTTAAAGTCCGACGAATATGAGACATATCTTACTTTCTTCCCCACATTATTCTGCATCGATTGGTATCGGTCTCGACCCCATACCCCCAGCGGTTTCGGAGGAGATAGCGTGACAAGCTTTTGGCAGCGGCGGCGCCAGTTACTTTTTTTTAGAATAGAAAGAAATATCTTAGTATCAGTCTGAAGTGTGAAATTGCGCCCGGTATGGCGATAGCCTCGCCTCCTGTAGCCAAAACTGTCTATAGAGTGACTCTACCACTCACACCCATTTTTTTTATTTTTTTTTTACACACATAGTCCTGACCCCACACTAGGTAAACCTGTATCGTGGGAATCAGGAACTACGAGGGACTTGCGGTCCCACAACACCCAGACCCGAGACCAATATTTGTGGTTCACACAAACATTTGTCTCGGTGTGGGAATCGAACCCACGACCTCTCGCTTCGCAACCGGCCACTCGCCCGCTGCGCCACGGAGCTGTCGAAGCTCGAAATTGTACTCGAGAACTGACCTTTAGCGTGTCGTTGAAACCATTCCCAAATATATCCAATTTGTACGTAATTAAATTTTCGTGCCCCATTGGCCGGGTCTGAATTCTCGCCTATTAGAACAAAAGGTGGCCCTAGGATATTCGATTAAGGATGCCTGGGTCTCGATATCGTGTTAGAACGTGATATCAATCCTGAACAGCTTTATCGATTGAATCTATATTTATTATCCCATGTGTAAACTCACTATCACTTTTGTGCAGGAAAAATAAATATTAAGCGTGAGTGCGTATATGTATAAATAACTTCGTCAGGATGTTCAAAAAGTTTAATAATCTATTCACATTAAATGCAATATTATGTTACTGTTCACAATTTATTACATACGCACTCACGCCTGTAATCCCCGAAGGGGTAGGCAGAGGTGTAACTAGTAAACCCACATTTCGCCGAGCGTATCTCCGTCCCACGATGTGATAGGCGGCGAGCCTATCGCCATACCGGGCACAAATTCCAGACTCCGGGCTGATACTGAGCATTTCGTAATAGAAAACCCAATACCACTTTACCCGACCCGGGGATCGAACCCGAGACCTCAGCGTTAGCTTAATCGTAACGCGTACGCATTACAACTGCGCCACCGAAGCAGTCAATAACATATTAAGATAATACTCGTAACTTATATAAATTGTAAAACTACAAAAACGGTTTTTCTAAATCATGCCCAAATGTATCCAAGCTATTTTTTATCAATAAATCATTGGTACCGGTCCATAAAACAGGCAGTTTATCGTTTGGCCCATTATTTACGTCTCTACGATACAGGTTCTGTCGGGAGCTTTCAAGAGCTTTTCTTTGTAGATATTTCGGAGTTATATCAGATGTTGCGTGAGAAGTGAAATATTGTAGATTTGATCTCTGGGAATAACTGTTTGATTTATTTACAATATTAAATCATGATGGTTCATTGGTATCGTGGTGATGGTTCATTTGAGAATTTAAATACAGATTTATAGGTTTGTAAAATTCGAACTGATGAATGCGTAGTTCAATGACAACAATTAGGGTCATTCATTATTCTTTGGAAGAAATTATACATACATCGCACTCACGCCCGCAATTCCCCAAGAGGTAGGCAGAGGTATAACCAGTACACCGCCGAACATATTTCCGTCCCATAATGTGACCGAGGGCAAGCCTATCGCCATACCGGCCACAATTCCAGACTCCGAGCTGATACTGAGCATTTCGAAATAAAAATAGTCTCAACTCAAATCGAATACAATTTTTATTATATCTCAAAACTATACCAAGAAAAGGTATACAAATAATTTACAAATCAAGAGAGAAAGAAATCGAAAGAACATAACGTAATGTCCATCAAAAGAGAATATAGAAAGAAACAGCGCAGAATTTTATAGCTTTTGTTACTTCATCATATAAGAATATTTTTTAAGAGCCACCTCTGTCTACTTTCAAAGAGCTCCAGAAAATTTACAAACTCGGTTCATAGATGGCGCTAAAATATATTGGTATTGGAGGAACTCTTTCGACTTTTGGCTGAAACTGTTCATTCTCAGTTTACAGGAATATTACCTATCATTCCTGTAAGATGGCGTTGAAAATTTAGATTTTTAGGGTTCTGTAACTAGAAAACGGATTATTTATTTTGCTTTATCTATTTTTTTTTATTAGCTTGTACGATGATCGCCTGATAGTCGCCTACCTAGGAACAGATGCAACGACACACATAACTTTGAATTCAAAGTACTGTATGGCATTGGACTGCGCTCGTCGCTCCGAGACATAAGTTGTTAAGTCTCATAACGCCCAGTAATTGCACTGACTTCTATGTCCTTTAAACCGGAACATAAGTGCTTACACACTGCTGCTCGGCGGCAGAAGTTCAACTTTTTTTTTTTTTTTTTTATAGTATAGGCCGGCAAACGAGCAAGTGGGTCACCTGATGGTAAGCGATCTCCACCGCCCATGTACGCCCACAATACAAAAGAATCATGGGCGCGTTGCCGACCTTAAAGGAAAGGGATAATAAGGGATTGGGAAGGGGAGGGAGATTTGGGCCTCCGGATATCTCACTCACCGTACGAAACGCAGAAGCAAGCTGCTACTTTACGCCGGTTTTCTGTGAGACAGTGGTAACGACCCGGACGAGCCGGCCCATTCATGCTGTAGACAAAATAGTCTACAGCGTGGCTCTACCACTCGTAAAACTAAAACTATTTTATAAAACTAGAAAAGAAATATAAAAGCTATTATAGTCATATTAGTATGAAATATCATGCTTAAATGTACGCATTTCTTTTGCAGAGCGGACACGTCATCAAGTGACGGGGGCAGAGAAAAAAACATTACGCGACTAAACGGATTTCTAAGCTTGAAAACACCACTCATCAGTACGAAGACATTGGGGTAAGTTATTTAATTTAGGACATACGTATTGGTCAAATTATATTATTATTTTTCCAAACAAAAAATAATATGAATGAAGAAAATAATATTAGGTGAATTACAAATATACTTTAATAACTCCATATTTTTTTTTTACTAGCCCTTTATTATATACGTCCCACTGCTGGGCACGAGCCTCCTCTACTGAATGAGAGGGGTTAGGCCTTAGTCTACCACACTGGCCTAATGTGGGTTGGCAGACTTCACATACCTTCGAAATTCTTATGAAGAACTTCTCAGGTATGCAGGTTTCCTCACGATGTTTTTCCTTCACCGTTAAAGCAAGTGATAATTAACAATTAATATACACATAACTTAGAAAAGTCAGAGGTGTATGCACTTGGGGCTGGTTTCGGACCTGCGACTTTCGTCTCGACAGTCCGTACCACTCCCCGCTGAGCTATCACTGCTTTTAACTCCATATAATAGATTTTATATTAGTGCCGATCAATTTATAAAAAATAAATAAATCATTTATGTAACATATTTTTAAGAGTAAGCATGCCGAACTAGGTAAGGTGCTGGTAAATTTATTGCTATTTCACCAAGCATCAAACATTTTGTTCAGATACATAATGATTCTTAACGAAAACTTGTGCTAGTAAAATTTCAAACAGTCCTTTTAAGGGGTTATGATAAAAACCCTATTAAATAAATATGTCTGTAAAATAAAGTGATTTGAAATGACAAAATTATGTCTACCGGATAGTGTTGGAGCTATTATTCTCCAAGTTATTTACAACTCAAGTTGCGACAAATTAAGTGTTGAATTTCTAAACCAATTTTTACAATTATGTTAAACCTAGATAATGACAAGATAAAATTACATTATGGTGAGTTTTAATCTTATAACATAATAGTGAAGTAAACACCCTTTTATTATTGTAAAAATGCTGTACTAGAAAAATACCCAGCTTGCGTAACCTTATGGGCTGTTTTCGAGGACTCTGACTTTGAATATGATTATAAGCGCCATCTATATTTTGTTTACTAAAACATACGAAATCCTGTGTAGCGTTTAGTTTTCATTCAATCTGTGAGGTGTCACTGTCTCGCTATATCTTCTATCTTATATTTAAATTAACGTTTAAAGATTTTAAAAAATTATGAGTTTAATATTTTTTACTGAATTTTCTCGTAAGAATAAGTATCATATCATACTCACGCCTGTAATCTCCGAAGGGGTATGCAGAGGTGTAACCAGTAGTGAACTATATACAAATATTTGTCAGCGTTACAAAATCAATAAATACAATTTCTTTAGTAGCCCTTTGTTTGTAGATAGGGTTCGATTCTGAATAAAATTCATATTTCTCTGACGTTCACCAATCATCCTAACGAATATAATAAGAAAATCACTGATACGTACATGAATAAAGGAATAACTTTACCAATCAACTTATACGACTTTCTCCCTTTATAAGATCACGTAGACATTTGTGTTCTATCAATAATACCCTTACTAACTTCGGGGCTACGTACGTAGCAAATTGTCTACGCGCTACGACACTACGCAAAAACGAGTGCTACGTGGCTAAGCTTTGCAAAAGTATTTTGTATTGAATTGTTTTGTATAAAAATCAGTATTATTTATTTTGTATGTAGTAGTTGGTAAATGTGCGTCCACACACCGTGACATTTCATAGCTCCGAGAGGTAACATGTCACTACTGTGTAATTTTACTGTAACTTATAACAAATAATGACAATACCTTAAATGCCATGTTCTAGCCAAATGTTACGGGTTTTTAAAGAGGATCGCATAGGTCGTAACATTTCACAACCGTCCAAAATAGAGAGTTTGTCATGTATGTTTGTCACAGTCAAGCCTCTCGATGAAGCGAAATCACAAGTAGAGACGCGCTTTAAGACAGATATTAAAAAAATATTAGACTTTTTTTATAGCATAGGCTGACAACCGAGCAAGTGGGTCACCTGATGCTAAATGATCTCCATGTATTGTGGGCAAACATGGGCGATGTTATAATACCAAAAGAATCATAGGCGCGTTGCCGACCTTAATGGAAAGGGATAATTAAGGGATTGGAAAGGGGAAAGGATTTGAGCCTCCGGATATCTCACTCTAAGTACAAAACGCTGCTAGCAAGCTGCTACTTTACGCCGGTTTTCTGTGAGACAGTGGTAACGACCCGGACGAGCCGGCCCATTCATGCTGTAGACAAAACTGTCCACAACGTGGCTCTACCACTCAAAACACACAAGAAACAGTATTATGTCTCTGCAGTTTCCTTGAATTGCTAACTAACGAATACGATAGAGTTTATTTGTTACGCTTTCACACCTAAATCCTAATCCTAATTTTGGTACAGATATAGATGGGCCCCTGGACTGGAACTGTCTACAGCGTGGCTCTACCACTCAGACTCTTTGAAATATAAATTACCCAAATTGTATATTTTCTTCAGAATACATATGCATGCAAACGGAATATACGAATATGAAGTAAATAAAAAGCCGTATGAAACAAAAGACAGAGACCGCCACACGCCACGTCACAGATATGAATGCTAGGGCCTTAACACCCCGTTGCGAACCGATAGCAAAAAAATAATTTATTTATTAATTATATATTTTTTTTATATAAAACTAGTTTATACGGATTGTATCACGGAAGAGACCACGAAGGCTGAAAAGCTTTCGAAACGTCGGGACTCGTCGAAAATTTAACCGCGATAAAATCCATATAAACTAGTTTTATTTCAATGTGTAATATTCGCGTAAACATAAGAAATAACTATACATACATACATACGCACTCACGCCTGTAATCCCCGAAGGGGTAGGTGGAGGTGTAACCAGTACACCCACATTTGGCCGAGCGTATTTCCATTTCGTAATAGAAAAACTCAATACCACTATACCCGACCCGGGGATCGAACCCGAGACCTCAGCGTTGACCTCAATCGTAACGCGTGCGCATTACAACTACGCCACCGAGGCAGTCAGGCAGGCAGAAAAGCAGGCATTTCTTCAGAATACTAGAATTTAAGTCTTTTTTTGATACTACGTTTTTAAGTAATGTACTAAAATGAATACTAAAGTAAAAATAGTGTTTTCTGCTTCTATAAATCACGTCAAGTGTAATCATTTGATGTCAATCACTATTCATTGAAACCGTTTGTGCTGAATATTCTACGATTTTTCTTTGATGTGCTCGCCTGTGGACTATGGTGTAGGTTTGAGCGGAATGCCCTCCTCTTCTTTCACCTGCCCTTTTCCCAATCGCAGTGGGGTCGACATGCTTTTTAACACATACAGAAAGATTTGCATTATAGTTTTTACGAATGGCCATCTGCGTGACGTCAATTTCTCTGAGAAGAAAAACCCAGAGCAGATACAAATATTTGTAGATCACACAAACATTTGTCTCGGTGTGGGACTCGAACCCCAGGCCTCGCACTTCACAGCTGGCTACTCGGCCACTGCTCTATGCGCCAATGTCCTTCAAACTGAAACACAATAGTGCAAACATATTGCTGCCTGGCGGCAGAAATGGACCACGTGGTGTTACCAACCCAGACTGCCTGTCAGCGCTTCTCGCGACAGACCTTCTACTTACTGGTTTCTAGTAACATAAACATGTAAAACCTATACGTGTATAAAAAAAATCTAATCGCTTTCGCTTATCGCTTGTGCATAAGCTACCTGAGATACCTCGTTTTGAGGACCGTAAAGCATTTTCGACGTGGTCTACGTATCAGACTGCGCATTGCGGTGGCGACATAGTGGAAATTAAGCAATCTATTTATCTACATATACAACGTGTTACAGAAAGGTGTGGTCACTGCTTTGGTGGGGGAGTTGTAATGCGTTACCCCTGAGGCTGACGCTGAGGTCTTGGGTTTAATCCCCGGGTTGGGTCAAAGTGATATTGGGTTATTTTATTATGAAATTATCAGTATCAGCCTGGAATTTGGAATTGTGTATATGGCGATAGGCTTGCCCTCTATCACATCATGGGATGGGGATACGCTCGGCGTGATGTGGTTACACTTCTGCCTAACCCTTCGGGGATTAAAGGTATGAGTGCGTATGTATATGTAATACTTATAATCAATAAGATCGATCACATTCCTATAAATTAAGTGGAGTGTGTGACCGAGATTAACAATGCTGAAATGTGTCAAAATCTCAGATGTTTATCTTTTAGTGTTGCCATAAGTTGAAGTCGAATATCGACATGTTACTTTATTTATTTATTCAGCACGCCGGCTCGTCCGGATCGTTACCACTGTCTCACAGAAAACCGGCGTAAAGTAGCGGCTTGCTGCTGCGTTTCGTACGGTGAGTGAGATATCCGGAGGCCCAAATTCCCCTGCCCTTCCCAATCCCTTATTTATCCCTTTCCTTTAAGGCCGACAATGCGCCCATGATTATTTTAGTATTTTGGGCGTACATGGGCGGTGGAGATCACTTACCATCAGCTGACCCACTTGCTCATTTGCCGGCCTATACCATAAAAAAAACAACATTGCAAACATAAAACTTAAACTATATTACCATTATTTAGAGGAAGAGAATCTAACGTTTACATTAATTAAAGATATGCATAAATACTTACAGATACAATCACATGTCAGACTACCTTCAGCTAATAGAAAAATGCAGACATAAAAGTACAAATACTCAAAAGTTTTATAACCATAAGACTTAAGACAATTACACTAACATTCAATTATACAATTATTGGAATTAGAATTACATACAAGATGTCATAAAAACAATAAAATTCAATAATCAAACAAAAAATAAGAATTCAAATAATTAAAAAAACATTCATAAATAATACTGACTGACTGCCTCGGTGGCGCAGTTGTAATGCATACGCGTTACGATTGAGTCCTAAGCTGAGGTCTCGGGTTCGATCCCCGGGTCGGGTAAAGTGGTATTGGGTTTTTCTATTACGAAATGCACAGTATCAGCCCAGTTTGTAAAATATATGTCTTTAAAAAGGTCTTAAGATTACCACTTTAGAATTTCATTAACGTCAACTGAACTTTAACTGCAGAATGTTTGAAGAGGTATTCTTGTGTCGTTATTTGGTACCTAAACTACTTGTTAAGTTGACCAACCTGTTTTTAAAGTATAAAAATACATCTATATAATAATACCAGCTTTTGCTCGCGGCTCCACCTGGGTGAATAGACTTTTCCGAAATAAAACGTAGACTACAACGGTCTCCAGGGTCCAATCTATCTGTACATCAAAATTCATCAAAATCGGTTCAGTGATTTAGGCGTGAAAGCGTAACAAACAGATTTTTCATAAAAAGTATCTTAAGTTACTTCTTATACCTCTTGGAGGTAAGTTTTATGATGATCGTTTAAGTAGTTTTCGCTAAAAAGCGTAACAAACAAACTTACATTCACATTTATAATATTAGTATGATGTATTTTCCTATAAAATTGCCGTTCTGTACGAAAAAGTGACAAAGTATTTTTATCCACATTTTTTATTTGTATTTAATCAAAGTGACCACCCATGCTATCGATGCATCTTTGCCAGCGCAGTGGCAACTTATCGATACCCTTGAAGAAATCTGCTGAACGGGGGACAATAAACTCTTCAAAGGCATTTCATACTGCCTTTCGGGATTGATTTTTCCCCGCCAAAAAGTTACAACTATTTTGCACCATTATTATTTTAACTATATTTTATAGGCTTATTATTATTATTATGTATGTCATACCATAATCTCGGGACTACAAAGTCCCGACCCTTTGGAAGGAGTGCGTGGGGCCAAAGCCAACACGTAGAGGCCCGTTAGACAATTTTAATTTAATAAGGTGATGTGACACCGCTCGACGGCTATCCTTGTATACACTATAGAAGTGTATCCAAGGACAGCCCCCGGTTGGTGTAGGACTGTTGTATTATTATTATTATTATAATATCTTATTCACGGCATTTTGACGTGTGCGCGCTGTATGCGCACATTTAATTACTTACTTACATGTCATCAACGCTGACTGAGACGCAGAAGTAGTCACCGTAGCCGAAACCGGCATGGATGTCATCATCATCATTTTCTTAGACTCCCTCAATAAACAAATAAACAAATAAAAAGGAATTAGTGCTTACAATAGCATAAACACTGCTTATCGAACTACCCACTAGTAAATGTTCTCTGCAAACTCAGCTATCTATCTTCTTAGCTGTCTAGTCTTACAGCTGTGCTAGATAAAATTGCAATCTGTAAAGAGATTTAGAGAAACAATTCATCTTTCTTACTCGTACAATGATAGGAATCATTATTTTAAATCAACCATAACGAATAATACATATACGAGTGGTAGAGCCACGCTGTAGACAATTTTGTCTACAGCATGAATGGGCTGGGTCGTCCGGGTCGTTACCACTGTCTCACAGAAAACCGGCGTAAAGCTTGCTGCTGCGTTTCGTACGGTGATTGAGATATCCGGAGGCCCAAATCCCCCTCCCCTTCCCAATCCCTTATTATCCCTTTCTTTTAAGGTCGGCAACGCGCCCATAATTCTTTTGTATTGTGGGCGTACATGGGCGGTAGAGATCACTTACCATCAGGTGACCCACTTGCTCGGTTGACGGCCTATACTATAAAAATACATACGCATTCACGTCTGTAATCCCCGAAGGATAAGGCAGAGGTGTAACCAGTACACCCACATTTCGCCGAGCGTATCTCCGTCCCTTATGTGATAGGGGGCGAGCCTATCGCCATACCGAGCACAAATTCCAGACTCCAGGCTGATACTGAGCATTTCGTAATATAAAAAACCAATACCACTTACCTGACCCGGGGATCGAACCCGAGACCTCAGCGTTGGCCTCAATCGTAACGCGTACGCATTACAACTGCGCCACCGAGGCAGTCGTGTTTAAATTATCTTATAAGAAAATATTTTGTAGAGTTATATTGGTAGTTAATTATTTTTTCAAATACATGGCTCCATTAATCTTGATGTCGTAAGCACGAGGGTTCACGATGACTTATCGAATGAAATACAACTTTCTGTTAATACTCTATAACTAAGAAAAGCGATTTATTTGTGATATCCTAGTACAATACACGTTTTTAGTCTGGAATTTGTGCCCGGTATGGCGATAGGCTCGCCTCCTATCACATCATGAGACGGAGATACGCTCGGCGAAATGTGGGTGTACTGGTTACACCTTTGCCTACCCCTTCGGGGATTACAGGCGTGAGTGCGTATGTATATATGTAATACATGTTCTTAAGACTCCCAAAGATGTAATCAAGGTTGTAATGGTGTTCTATAAATGGTATATAAGGATCCTTATACAATATGCAACAAAAACCCTGTTGGGCGTTTTAACTGTGATATCAGAATCGATATTCAAACGTAATGAAATAACTCGCATACGAAAATGAGTTTTTTTTTTATACTATAGGCCGGCAAACGAGCAAGTGGTTCACCTGATGGTAAGCGATCTCCACCGCCCATGTACGCCCACAATACAAAAGAATTATGGGCGCGTTGCCGACCTTAAGACTGTAAAAATAATCATATTTAATATTTATACTTTATTGTATTGTTTGTAAATCGCATATTTTAGATTACGTGCAAGAGCTATGAATTGGAGCCAGAGCGAGATAGAAAGTTGCGGCGTCTACGTGCATCAAACGTGGTGCGCCGCGTGCGCGCCCGGCTTCGTCAATACGTCAACTCTTCATCACTATTCCGCGAAAATATTTTTTTTTAAACATGTTCATTTTTGAAGGTACCTGTGTAAACTTAGAAACTCAACTTAGAAACTGTCAACTTAGAAATTTTTCATGCTTTTAAGAAATTAGAACCTAATATCTGGTATTATTTTTTAACCGACTTCTAAAAGGAGAAGGTTCTCAATTCGGCGAGTTTTTTGAATTAAATACCTTACCCGTTTTTGGGTAAAATGGTATCGATAGACAGACAGACTGACACACAGACGGACCAACAACATAGTCATCCACGAGGATTCAGTTTGAGGTACGGAATCCTAAAAACAAGCACGGTCCCTTACCTCAAGTATCCTTGAATTAAAGCTATGTTGGTTATAAGGACCGTAATCAGCGATTTAATTAAGGTCCATTATATTTAGCAAAAATATAATGTAGTTGGGCAAAAGTTTAAAGCAGATTCAAAAGGGAAGAATGAGGTGTGGTGGTAATTACAGCGGGGGTATAAGCTGAGCGGATGATGGGGCGATTTATTACTTATTTTTAATTTTATTACACACATACATACGCGCTCACGCCTGTAATCCCCGAAGGGGAAGGCAAAGTGTAACCAGTACACCTAGATTTCGCCGAGCGTATCTACCCGTCCCACGATGTGATAGGGGGCGAGCCTATCGCCATACCGGGCACAAATTCCAGACTCCGGGCTGATACTGAGCATTTTGTAATAGAAAAACCCAATACCACTTTACCCGACCCGGGGATTTAACCCGAGACCTCAGCGTCAGCCTCCGTCGTAACGCGTACGCATTACAACTGCGCATCATACGCAACACTATTATTAATTGTTAATTCTTACTTCTATAAAGGTGAAGGAAAAATCATGAGGAAACCTGTATACCTGAGACGTTCTCCATAAGAATTTCAAAGGTATGTGAAGTCTGCAAACCCGTTTTAGGTCAGCGTGGTGGACCAAGGCCCTCATTCAATAGAGGAGGCTAGTGCCCAGCAGTCGGACGTATATAATACAGGGCTATCCCGCCCACATACCCGCCACTGTAACTCCTGTGCACCAGGATCGACAGTGGCACGCATTTTTGTTGACACCGAGCAGTGAAGCTCGGCGAGTCTCTGGAAATGCTAAATTGTCTTTGTCCCGCAACGAACTTAATCAAATAGAAAATTAAGGAGGAGTTGGAAATAATAATTGTCCACTTCCCTCCATAGCAAAGCGGTAGACAAAATAATGAACTAAGGAGGCATTAACCTCAGGCACAAGGACATTTACAACTGGAGAAGCCAGATGTAAAGCACAGGGCTAATACAGGGCTATTTATTAATTATTTATTGGTCATTTACAAAACTCTAGTGTTACACTAAAACTAGGTATGTTTGTTACATTTAGTTTGTATTTTAATCCACGCTATAAGTAAGACTGCGTCTGATATAGCTACATGTATTAAGCTAGAGTGTCTGGATTAGATTGTACCGATCTATTTGAAAACATTTCAGATTCCCTTCGCCTTTAGCTTACCTCTTATTTTAGTCTGTCAGGATTAAAAGATATCTCGCATTTTACCTATGTGATTCAAGTTCTGTGTGGTGTTGCTTCTGTTTATGGGCAGGCGTAACGCTTATCATCAGCGAGCGATCTGCTTGTCTCGTCATTCAAACTAAGAAAAAACTTGTATATAGTATAGATTATAAATTCATTTAAACTCTGATCAAGACTTCATAACAAATAGGTACTAGATTGTAAACCCAAAGATCTCACAAGCTCTTTTGTGGTTATAATAAGCTTTAATTTTTGTTTCCATTTTCCTAGTTAATGGAAACAAAAGAATATTTTTATCTAGAACAATGCTCCTCAAAGAATGCTCTGCGCCCCAAGGGCGTTCCGTCAGGGGTGCTACGTGGGGTTAGAAACCATTTGGATTTATTTAATCATACTGTTAGGGTATTCCTTTTTTATTGGTGAATTGAGGGTGTCTGAGAAAAAATGTTGGGTACATTGAAATAATAACTGTGCGGTACAGTGGTAGAAGGGTGGACAAATCGTAAGAAAAGAAGTCGCCGCCATAACCGGAGGCCATTTGCCAGTTGTCAGTGCCTAGGGCTCAGTCGTAGTCTAGTTCTTAGTGATCAGTACTCAATCGATAGTCTTAGACTTTATTACGCGGTAGCTCTACCGGTTTACTATTCAATCCTAGTTGTCTTAGTTATAATTAATTATATATAATAGGCGGCGCAGTTGTGATGCGTACGCGTTACGACTGAAGCTGACGCTGAGGTCTCGGGTTCGATCCCCGGGTCGGGTAGAACTGATATTGGGTTTTTCTATTTCGAAAAGCATTTTCCACGGGCACGATTCCAGACCCCGGACTGATACTGAGCACAGTATCAGTCCGGGGTCTGGAATCGTGCCCGGCATGGCGATGGCCTCAGCCCTTATCACATCATGGGACGGAGATTCACTCGGCAAAATGTGGGTTTACTATTTATATCCCTTCGGGTAATACAAGCGTGAGTGCCTATTTATTTATTTATGTATATGCTAGTGACCTTCAAAAGGGTAGGCAGAGGAGTAACTAGTACACCCACATTTCGCTGAACTTGCCTATGATGTGAGGAGCGAGCCTATCGACATACCGGGCACAATTCCAAACTCCGGGCTGATACTGAGCATTTTGTAGTAGAAATACCCAATATCACTATCCGGGGATCGAATTGTAGAAAACCCAATATCACTGTTACCTGACCCGGGGATCGAACCCCGAGACCTCAGTAGAGCAGTCGTCCCGCGGGCAATTCATGTGTAATTTTATAAATTGAAAACTAGGTAACTCAAATTGTGATTTTTCCGACCTGGGAATTGAACCCAGAACCTTACTACGCTGCCTTTAGATCAATGACGCGACGAGTAAATTTAATCTTTATTTTTTTTTCATTTCACGCACTACTCCATTTAATTTTAGTCACTTTAAAAAATATACACGGTCAAATCGAAACCCTTTTTCTGTGGAATTATTTACTCAACACATTTTGCTATAGTAATAAAGTTTGACAACCACTGCAGCAGAAAATGAACCCTTATGTAGCTAGCTTTTTAATTTACGGCCGCCAGAGGGCGCGCAATTGCCGGCGATAAATTCTTAAAGCTACTGCATTTGTGCAGCATATGAGTCTAGTATTTTAACCTATGTAGATGCCTATATATACCAGTATGTATTCTGACCTTGTCCTGAAGCAAAATAATAGAGATTTTATTTTTTCTATGACAGGAATAGATTGTTGACTGCCTCGGTGGCGCAGTTGTAATGCGTACGCGTTATGATTAAGCTAACGCTGAGGTCTCGGGTTCGTTCCCCGGGTCGGGTAAAGTGGTATTGGGTTTTTCTATTACGAAATTCTCAGTATCAGCCCGGAGTCTGGAATTTGTGCCGAATTATGGCGATAGGCTCGCCCCGTATCACATAAGGGACGGAGATACGCTCGGCGAAATGTGGGTGTACTAGTTACACCTCTGCCTACCCCTTCGGGGATTACAGGCGTGAGTGCGTATGAGGAATAGAAGGTTATTTTTTTTATGGCCGGCAAACGAGCAAGTGTGTCACCTGATGGTAAGTAATCTCCACTGCCCATGTACGCCAAAAATACCAAAATAATCATGGGTGCGTTGCCGACCTTAAAGGAAAGGGATAATTAAGGGAAGGGATTGGGAAGGGGATGGGGTTTGGGCCTCCGGATATCTCTCATTGTACGAAACGCAGCAGCAAGCTGCTACTTTACGCCGGTTTTCTATGAGACAGTGGTAATGACCCGGACGAACCGGCCCATACATGCTGTAGACAAGTGTCTACAGCGCGGCTCTACCACTCAATGACAATTTTTATTGCTTGAATGACGAAATACGCAGGTAGTGCGCCTGATGGATAGCGTCCAACTGCCCATAAATAGAACCAACACCATGCAGCACTTTCAATTACAAAGTACTGCATGGCACTGGATTGCGTTCGTCACCCCGAGACATAAGTTGTTATTCAAATTCAAAATATTTATTGAATCAATAAAATGTTATACATTATTTAGATTCCGTCTTAATTCTACCGCTAGTTCGGAATGCTGTTTGGCTCGAGAAGAATGAGCAAGAAACTCCAGCGTTGCTCTTTTCAAAACTAGTTGACAATTATTGGAGCATAAGGTTTTACAATATTTAATTGGAATTAGATCAGCTCAATCAAGCAATTACAGAAATGATATCTACGCATTGGATTAACTTGCATGACCTTCGAATTGAAGCCAGTGAAATTACTGGGCATTATGAGACTTAACACCTTACATCTTGGGGTAACGAGCGCAGTCCGGTGTCATGCAGTGCTTTGTAATTTAAAGTTCAGAAATAATAATCAGAAATAATCA
Source organism: Mimas tiliae (assembly GCA_905332985.1). NCBI lineage: Eukaryota > Metazoa > Arthropoda > Insecta > Lepidoptera > Sphingidae > Mimas > Mimas tiliae. Next base: position 3,949,642 of record HG995265.1, on the reverse strand, counting down.
ATTTATTGGTAAAGCTCAACTTTACACGTCTTCTGTCTACAATTATAAGTACATAAAATTACAACGAAGTCCTTATAAAGTATTTAACAATTATTTAATAAAATTAGAAATAATAATACATCTTACGAAATAAAATAATTTAAGTTATTAATTATGGTGTGTAAGATCGTCAAACTCATAAAATCCTTTCTCTATCAGCCAGGATTTTAATTTAGTCTTGAACATTATATTGGTAGAAGCTGCCAATATATGTTCTGGCAGACGGTTGTACACAGCAGGGCCCAAAACATGCGTCAGCTTGTCTGATTTGACAAGTCTGTGGGATATGGTAGCAAGCTTACTAGCACCACGGGTATTGTGCTGACGGACGTCCCCACGTGTTTTAAAAAATCCCAAGTTATACCTCACGTACATGGCGACTTGGAGTATGACTATTGAAGGTAACGTGAGTATTTGTAGGGACCTAAAGTACGGTTTTGCTGATGTTTGTCGTGATACTCCTGCAATAATCCTCACAGCACGTTTCTGCATCCGGAAAACACGCTGCCTATCAGCGGCACGTCCCCATAATTCGGCTCCATACTGGAGAAGCGAGTGGACAGTAGCAAAGTAACACGTACGGACCACATCAGCCGAAACCACGCGAGATAGCCTATGCAAAGCGAAGCAAGCACTGCCTAACTTTGCACAAAGTTTATTAATGTGCGTACCCCATGTCAATCCTCGATCAATTTGAAACCCTAGGAAGGCGGTTGACTGGACTTGCTCTAAAGGTGTTGAATCGATCAACACTGATAGGTCCCTAACCCGATGACCAGACATCGAGAAATGTATTAAATGTGTTTTCTTGAGGTTTAAGACAAGTCCATTCCATTTAAACCATTGCGCCATCTGGTGGGCAGCTTCATTCAACTTTTGCTCGAGTTGATCAAGAGAAGGGGCGCAGACAACCGCCGCCACATCATCCGCATACATAAATACCTCACCCGATGCCACGTTCTCAGGCAGATCGTTAAGTAACAGTGAGAAGAGGATATTGGACACAGAAGATCCCTGTGCCACACCCATCGTTGTTCCAAGAGGATCAGATCTATTCTTACCTCCATCCCCAACAACCATTTGATACCATTTGACAAGACGAGCAGGTCGCTCGCCTGATGGTAAGCGCCACGCCTGCCCATAAACAGAAGCAACGCCACACAGAACTTTAAATAAAGCACTGCATGACACTGGACTGCGCTCGTCACCCCGAGACATAAGGTGTTAAGTCTCATAATGCCCAGTAATTACACTGGCTTCAATGTCCTTCACACCGGAACACGACAGTGCTTACACATTGTTGCTTGGCGGCAGAAATAGACAAAGCGGTGGTACCAACCCAGCCGGTCTCTCGCAAACGAGGGACCTACCACCTTGTAGTATCTGTGGTTCCACAGCCGTCTATGCTGAGTTCGATATAATTTTTTATAACTCACAAAGGTGTTGATTGCATGCAAACGGAATATACGAATATGAAGTAAATAAAAAGCCGTATGAAACAAAAGACAGAGACCGCCACACGCCACGTCACAGATATGAATGCTAGGGCCTTAACACCCCGTTGCGAACCGATAGCACAAAAATAATTTATTTATTAATTATGTATTTTTTTTTATATATAACTAGTTTATACGGATTTTATCATGGGAGAGACCACGAAGGCTGAAAAGCTTTCGAAACGTTGGGACTAAAATAAAAATTAAACCGCGATAAAATCCATATAAACTAGTTTTATTTCAATGTGTAATATTCGCGTAAACATAAGAAATAACTATGTAATTTTTGATTACATACGCTCTCACGCCTGTAATCTCCGAAGGGGTAGGCGGTGTAAACAGTACACCCACATTTCGCCAAGCGTATCTCCATCCCTTGATGTGATAGGGGGCGAGCGTATCGCCATACCGGGCACAAATTTCAGACTCCGGGCTGATACTGAGCATTTCGTAATAGAAAAACCCAATATCACTTTTACCCCACCCAGGGATCGAATCCGAGACCTCAGCGATAGTTTAATCGTAACGTGTACGCATTACAACTGCGCTACCGAGGCAGTCAGTATTTTTTTATTAATCTCTGCCTTCGTGGTTCAGAGTGCGAGCTGGATATTAAGCGAGATGCCGTGGGTTCGATCCCAGTACCGAGTTAAATATTTGAGTTAAGTCCCTCCTAGTTTCTGATACCCACGATACAGGTTATCTCAGTGTAGGCTAGTGTAAAAAATGGAATTAAAAAATATCCAACTTAAATTAAAGATTGTGTCCGATCAGTATGAAATACTATTACTATTAAATGTGAAGGTTTGGATGTTTGTTATTCAATCACGCCTAACAGCTGAACGGTTTTGAGTGAAATTTAGCCCACAGGTAGACCGTGACTTGGATTAGGATAGACTATTTTTTATCCCGGAAAAGACCGTTCGCGTGGTCGGAGCTGCGAGCAAAAGCTAGTAAGAAATAATGGAGGTATTGTTAATTAATTTTATTTAAAAAATCTTTGATCGTCACCAACCGCTTTAGCTGTCAACCGTACTTTATGACGTCACACCCGGTGTCTCAGTTTATTCCGGTTGAATATTTCAGGGCGTAATTACAGCCTCTTTTCAGGCATTCACGGCCGCAGTCGGCCTTAATTTGACGCCTCTAGGTTACTCTGGACATCGGGAGTCAAATAGTCCAGTAGGGCAAGTGTAGACTATGGTCTGTAGTTAGTATATATTTTTTATTGTTACAAAAATGTGTGGTCAAATTTAAGCAACGTATAGTGTACGATATAAGTATTATACAACGTGTTACAGAAAGGTGTGGTCAAATTTAAGCAACGTATAGTGTACAATACAAGTATTATACAACATGTTACATAAAGGTGTGGTCAAATTTAAGCAACGTATAGTGTACGATATAAGTATGATACAACGTGTTACAGAAAGTTGTGGTCAAATTTAAGCAACGTATAGTGTACAATACAAGTATTATACAACGTGTTACAGAAAGGTGTGGTCAAATTTAAGAAACGTATAGTATACAAGTATTATACAACATGTTACATAAAGGTGTGGTCAAATTTAAGCAACGTATAGTGTACGATATAAGTATGATACAACGTGTTACAGAAAGTTGTGGTCAAATTTAAGCAACGTATAGTGTACGATATAAGTATTATACAACGTGTTACAGAAAGGTGTGGCCAAATTTAAGCAACGTATAGTGTACGATATAAGTATGATACAACGTGTTACAGAAAGTTGTGGTCAAATTTAAGCAACGTATAGTGTACGATATAAGTATGATACAACGTGTTACAGAAAGTTGTGGTCAAATTTAAGCAACGTATAGTGTACAATACAAGTATTATACAACGTGTTACAGAAAGGTGTGGCCAAATTTAAGCAACGTATAGTGTACGATATAAGTATTATACAACGTGTTACAGAAAGGTGTGGTCAAATTTAAGCAACGTATAGTGTACGATATAAGTATTTCACTCCCCGTAGCGTGAAATCGGAATGCATTGCTGACATAAAACCATTTTTTTCTATTAATAGTGATGTGACCGATTTTATCGATCGTAATAATTAATATCATCCGGCACATATGTTTTCTTTTAAATAGCTTGAGTGACGAAACAAGCAGGTCGTTCGCCTCGTAGTAAGCGCTAGAACGATAACTCTGCCACAAATACGGTTCCACTTACTTACGCATGCAAAGTTAATCACTTCAAAGTTCAAAACCAACTTTATTTGATAAAAGTTAATGTCTAAATATTAAATTTTAAATCGAGATACGAAGTTCCGCACCGCGAAAAAAATGACATATTAAGTGTCAACTAGAGATCATGTTTTGTTTTATGAATTGATGAATGAACGAGCTGCACATACTTTTATAGCCCCACCCTGTGCAAGGCAGAGTGTTGGTGGGTTCTTTTTTTTTTGCTTGAGTTACGTTTCTTGTCATCTTATTTCGATGCAAAATACATAATCACTAAACAAAGAAAATTGTGTCACTGATTTTACTCTGTGAACTGCAAGTTAATAACTGAGATTTACGAAGTGAATTCTTAAGATTTCGGTTTCTTGGTAATTATTATGGTATGCTAAATGTTTGGGGAATTTACAAATTAAGCTGAAAACGAGAATTTTGAGTTGAAAGGGTAACTTTCCCTAAATGTGTTTTTATTGCTAATGGGGGAACATAAAGTTTTGTTTATACGTATAGTCACGCCTGGAATCCCCAAAGGGGTAGGCAGAGGTGAAAGCAGTACAGCCACACAACACAGAGCGTATCTCTGTCCATCGCCATACCGGGCACAATTCCAGACTCCGGGCTGATACTGAGCATTTCATCATAGAACACTTTACCCGACGCGCGGATTGAACCCGAGACCTCAGCATCAGCCTCAATCGTAACGCGTACGCATTACTACTGCGTGACTGAGGATGTCCAATTTATATTCCCAAAGCTCTTTCATAAATACATTTTAATTACAAACAAAAACATTTCAGTAGCTGATGGGCATTTGTAATTCGGGCAAGGACTCAGGGCCATTTCGAACTCGATTTGCCCAAGGTCAGACCCGGCCGATTTGTCAGGTGTTATCTGAAATTGTTTTACGGAACCCTAAAATGAGGTACGCTTGGGACAAGTTATTACGTTGGGTCCTTATTTAGTGTTTATTATTATTTACTAAATAGAAACTAAGGTTTGTATTTAGACTGGCTCGGTGACGCAGTTGTAATACGACACTGAGCTCTCAGGTTCGATCTCCCGGGTCGGGTAAAGTGATAGTGGTAGAGCAACGCTGTAGACAGTTTTGTCTACAGCACGAATGGGCCGGCTCGTCTGGGTCGTTACCACTGTCTCACAGAATACCGGCATAAAGTAGTAGCTTTCTGCAGTTTCGTACGGTGAGTGAGATATCCGGAGGTCCAAATCCCCCTCCCCTTCCCAATCCTTTAATTATCCCTTTCCTTTAAGGTCGGCAACGCACCCATGAACCTTTTGGTATTGTGGGCGTACATAGGCGGAGATCACTTACCATCAGGTGACCTACTTGCTCGTTTGCCGGCTTATATTATAAAAAAAGTAATGCTTAGTATTTGCCCGGACTCTCGAATTGTGCTCGGTATGTCGATAGGCTCGATATCACATCATTGGACGGATAAAAGCTCGGCGAAATATGGGATACACCCATATTTCGCCGAGCTTTTCTCCGTCTCGTGGTTAAATCTCTGCTTATCCCTTTGGGAGTATAGGCCTGAGTGCGTATGTAAATTTACATATTTAGCAACATGTTTTCTTTTGTTTACTGTTTATTCACATCTCATTGAACCTGACTATTATATTGTTATAAGATTGTAGCCCTGTATTATACACGTCTCACTATTGGACACGGGTCTCCTCTACTGATTGAGAGGGGTTAGGATACCACGCTGGTCTAATGCAGGTTGGTAGAGGTCCCATACCTTCGAAATTCTTATGAACAACGTCTTATGTATGCAGGTTTCTTCACGATGTTTCCTTCACCCTTAAAGCAAGCGATAATTAACAATTAATACACACATACCTTAGAAAAGTCACAGGAATATGATCTTGGAACTGGTTTCGAACCTGCAACTTTCGTCTCGACAGTCCGTACCACCCCCCACTGAGCTGTAGCTGCCCGACCTGACTATAAATGGAGAATTAATTTCTACACTATATTAATTCGAGGAAGTCAGAACACTTTATTACATATAATAATTATTATGAAGGTTCCAGAGGTTCATATAAGGGACTTAATAAGTTTCGTTACTTTGACACGTAAAGCTTTATTCATATACCGGATGTAAGGGGGACAGCTTGTACATTTAAATATGAAATGAAATAGTTTTATTAATCATGTAGGCAATTAAAATAGCGCTTATGACATGTCAGCACAAAATAAAGAAACTTATGTATAGAAATCATATCAACTAATGTATACATAACATCCATAGCATCACCAAAATACACTGGGCATCTATAAATATTACAATATTTTTATTAAGGGAGTCCATATTTGTAAAGTATTATTATTTTTGAAGTGAAAACTTCTTTAGCCGCGTTGGGCACTTTTTGGTAGGGGAAAATCTTATAGGTTGCGTCACCGACATGCTCATGACGCACAGCGGCCGTGTTTTGTTTGATTATTATTTGAACCGTTTAATTGTATAATCATTGTGCAGTACAATAGTGAGTACTAAAATACCATATATACATGCATATATTTGTTGTTCGGAGTGTCAATAGATGTGAAAACCAAATTGATGTTGATAATTTTAATTCAAACATTGTGAAATTTCCAATTTTAATACTAAAAGTTCTAAGTTTTCACTTCTATCAGCAGTCTCTACAACTGCCAATTTTTTTTAAATTTTTTTTTTCTTTTTTATGGGTCGTTATGGACCATAGGCATAGTCGAAACGGCACGTGTTTTAAAACTACACAAAAAAGGAAAAAAAAAAACAAAACGATTCAGCCTGAGAAGACTCGGCAAAACGCATAAAATGCATTCTACGGTGCGACCCCGAGATGGCGGCAATACGAAATATCGTGCTCTTTGACATCGAAAGGCGTCCTTATTATGAGGGGATCGCGAAGCAGTAGAGCGTAGAGGCAGTCCTGACAACAAACCAGAGTACACTCAGGATTCCCCTGCGACCGACCCACTTGCGTTGAAGGCCACCACGTAGGTTTAAGTCGGTATAACAGCATAGGGATTTTTGGGTTGGGGATCCGACTCAGTGGTCGTTCAGTCAACTCAGTCGGAAGGTTGGTGATTCGGGCATAACCTTCCTCCCCACTTCCTCAGGGAAGATATCCATTTAGGGACTTTTCCCGCGGGAAAAAGGTGACCACTTTCCAAGTTTCGGCTTCGGTAATAAAATACAACCTTAACATAAACGGAAAACATTGCATACATACATACGCACTCACGCCTGTAATCCCCGAAGGAGTAGGCAGAGGTGTAACTAGTACACTCACATTTCGCCGAGCGTATCTCCGTCCCGTGATGTGATATGGGGCGAATTTGACAGCCTCCGTGGCGCAGCGGGCGAGTAGCCGGCTGCGAAGCGAGAGGCCGTGGGTTCGATTCCCACACTGAGACAAATGTTTGTGTGAACCACAAATATTGGTCTCGGGTCTGGGTGTTGTGGGACCGCAAGTCCCTCGTAGTTCCTGATACAGGTTTACCTAGTGTGTGGTCAGGACTATGTGTGTGAATGTTGGGTGTATTTATTTATTTATTTATTTATTTATCTATCGCCATACTGGGCACAAATTCCAGACTGCGGGTTGATACTAAGCTTTTTCGTAATAGAAAAACCCAATATCACTTTTACCCGACCCAGGGATCGAACCCCAGACCTCAGCGTCAGCCTCAGTCGTAACGCATACGCATTACAACTGCGCCACCGAGGCAGTACACGGAAACACTATTGAAATTATTTCATGCTGGAGACAAATCTTTCTACAGCGTGGGTCTACCACTTTTATATTTTACTAGCTTTTGCTCGCGGCTCCGCCCGCGTGAATAGACTTTTCCGAAATAAAAAGTAGCCTATAACCGTCTCCAGGGTCCCATCTATCTCTTTATAAAAAGATCATCAAAATCGATTCAGTAATTTAGGCGTGAAAGCGTAACAAGCAAATAGATAATATTTTTTTTCTTAAAAAGTATCCTATGTTACTTCTTATACCTCCAAGAATATGTGTACAAAGTTTCATGATGATCGGTTAAGTAATTTTCGCGTGAAAGCGTAACAAAAAAACTTACATTCACATTTATAATATTAGTGTGATATTATCTATCATTTTGTCTTTACGAGAATCACTAAATGTGATTAAGACGTCTGAAGGGCCAAATACTATTTAAATAAACGACTATTAAAAACGTGTGCCGCAAAAACTTACATTAAATTAATTTTTTGATAAATTATGCATAAAATTCAAAATGAGAAATGATAGGTGACTATGATGTCGGCTATTTTAAAATTTTATGCAATGAAAAATGTAAGAATTCAACAATCATTTTCGCTTGCATACTAATGAGTCGTATAAAACGTGCAAAAAGTTTAAATACACTGAGTTTTTTCGTTTTTTTCCAAAGATAATTTATATACGCACTCACGTCTATGATCTCCGAAGAATTGGGCAAAATAGTAACCAGTACACCCATATTTCACCGAGATTGTTTCCGTCCTATGATTTGATATGCGAGCCTATCGCCATACCGGGCACAAATTCCTGACTCCGGGCTGATACTAAGCATTTCGTGGTAGAAAAACCCCCAAAATCACTTTATCTGGCCCGGAGATCGAACCCGTGACGTCAGCACAGCAGTCTTACACGTACTCATTACAACTGCGCTACCGAGCCAGGCAACTATATACACAGGAAATCCGGTTGACGCCATCTGCGTTCAAAGTTGTGATTTTGTAGTATATTTCCTGTCCACGTAATCAATTACATAGTGTATAAGCGTTCCTCGACGATTTTTGTGGCAATACACCCATGATTCTTCTTAGGTTGTGGGGCGTGCATGGGCATGGGCACTATGGCAGACTCCGGACCGATACTGAGCATTTCGTAATAGAAAAATCCAATATCACTTTTACCCGACCCGGGGATCGAACCCGAGACGTCAGCGTCAGCCTCAGTCGTAACGCGTACTCATTACAACTGCGCCACCGAGGCGTATCTTTTGTTCCCATACTGTGCAACCGTCTGTCCTTTTCAAGAGATTGTTATCTACAGCAATTTCCTGCGAATTAATCAAAATATATCTAGGTCGAGTTTTAGACTCGCCTTTCTGTACACTCTAGTTTCAGCTAATTTAACTTTAGGGCTCATAGACTTGTAATTATAATGGGTATGATTACAGTGGTAGAGCCCGCCTCGAGCGGGTTGTTACCAGTCTCATAGATAACCGAGACTAACGCCCGGTTTCTGAAAGGCTGATCAAATCAACATTCAACTAACAGAACTTTGATTTGACATCGCTATTAAATCAATGCGAGTTGCTGAAACGTTATTTAGTGAAAAAATATATAATATTTGATCTCCCTTTAGTACCGTTTGACATACGATTTTTCATATTAATTTGAAAGTTATGTTAGCTAACATGTGTGTCAAATCAAAGGTGTTGATCACGCTTCTAGCAACTCAATTTCGATTTGACATGAGATTTGACATTTGATTAGTTAATTTAACATTGATCAGCCTTTCAGAAACCGGGCGCTAGTGTGGGCTTAGGACTATGTGTGCAACTGTTGGGTGGATTTACTATTATTTAATCTTGACGAATCGATGTGCACTAGTTAGACCTCTGCCTATACCTTCAAGTATATAGCCGTTAGCTTGTGATATAACAGATATTAGTTGATAAAGTACTTTAATTTAACTTCCCGATTTTATTAAATAAATACACGCTATAGTCACATACATAGTTCTGAACCCACACTAGGTTAAACCTGTTGTGGGTATCAGGAACTATGAGGAATTTACGGTCCCACAACACCCAGACCCGAAACAAATATTTGTGGATCACAGAAACTGATGAATTGAGATAAATATTTGCATTTGGACTGCCTCGGTGGTGCAGTTGTAATACGTACGCGTTACGACGGAGGCTATCGCTGAGGTCTCGGGGTCGATCCCCGGGTCGGGTAAAAGTGATACTGGGTTTTTCTATTACGAAATGCTCAGTATCAGCCCAGAGTCTGGATTGTGCCCGGTATGGGAATAGGCTTGCCTCCTACCACATTTGAGGGAGATACGCTCGGCGAAAGGTGGGTGTACCGGTTACACGTCTGCCTACCCCTTTGGGGTTACAGGCGTGAGTGCGTATGTATATATGTAAATATTTTCAAGCTTCGGAAACATTTGTTCCGAAGCTTGATGTAGTCACAAAAAGCAGAAACAAGCATAGTTTATTTTTTGTACTACAATGGATCTGAAATGTCCGTTTTTAATTAAACGGTGACGCAATTAGTTCCACTAGTTTTAAAGTAATAAAATGCTGTTTTTTATTAGCTTGAGTGATGAAACGAGCAGGTCGCTCGCCTGATAGTAAGCGCAACGCCTGTCCATAAACAGAAGCAACGCCACACAGAACTTTGAATGACAAAGCACTGCATTGCTATGCACTGCGTTCGATACCCCCAAACATAAGATGCTAATCACATAATGCCTAGTAATTTCACTAGCTTTAAAGTCCTTCAAACCGAAACACAACAGTGCTTATACATTGCTGTTTGGCGGCAGAAATAGATATAGCGGTGGTATCAACCCAGACGGCCCTCTTGCATTTTTTTTTATGGTATAGGCCGCCAAACGAGCAGGTGGGTCACCTGATGGTAAGTGATCTCCACCGCCCATGTACGCCCACAATATCAAAAGAATCATGGGTGCGTTGCCGACCTTAAAGGAAAGGGATAATTAAGGGATTGGGAAGGGGAGCGGGTTTGGGCCTCCGAATATCTCACTCACCGTACGAAACGCAGCAGCAAGCTGCTACTTTATGCCGGTTTTCTGTGAGACAGTGGTAATGACCCGGACGAGCGGGCCCATACACGCTGTAGACAAGTGTCTACAGAGAGACCTATCCTTGTAAAATGGATTGATAAAAATTAAATGTACTAAAATGGATCTGAAATGTCCGTTTGGAATTAAACGGTGAAGCAATTAGTTCAATTAGTTTTCAAGAAATAAAATTCTCTTTAGTGGCGGAGGGTAATATAATATAACTCCTTACTTACCATTGTAAGCTTAAGTACTATAAAATAAAAAATAATTGCATAATAAATGAAATGCCTCGGTGGCGCAGTTGTAAAGCGTACACGGTTCTACGGCTGTGCAAAGTCCTCGGATTCGATCCTCGGGTCTATGTGATATTGGGTTTTTCTATTACTAAATGCTCAATATCAGCCCAGAGTCTGGCATTATGCCTGGTTTGGCGATACGCTCGCCCTTTTTAACATCATGGGACAGAAATAACCTCGGCAAAATGTGAATGTATTGGTTACACATCTGCCTACCCTTACAGGCGTAATAAATGAAAGAACATTTAATGGCTGTTTCCATTTTTCATCCTTACCATTACTAACTCTAGAATTCTCAGCAAAAAAAAAAGTGGGAATATCTAGGTATTTTATCATGTACTAAAAGTGTCTACAGCTTTACCATTAAGAAACACATAATTTAATCACTAATTCTCATTTCCTTCTAAAATTATTTCTTAAACTAGAGTATCTAATATTGTATCAAAACGTTATACAAAATCCGTCCATTCATAATAATCCCCGAAAACAAACAGAAATAAACCGTAACTATTTTCGCACAAAAATTTACGGTCATAAAAATTCGTAGCTGTAGCAAGTTGCTACGCGCAGGGCCCAGTGCTACGAAGGCTACGGCCCGCGACGCTCGCGTTTCCGCTGTCTCTCTCTTTGTGTATTCTTCTCTATGTAAAATAATACATAAGTTATGTGTTCTATTATGTTTTGTGTGTTATGTGTTTGAACAATTTTGTTATATAACAGGTACTGTACACAAATTAAATAAACATTATTTGTAATATATGTGAAAGAATGTTGCTCATTATGTTATGTATGGGATGGGATGTTCGCGCGCATTTGGCGGATGCCGACACTGCGATTGCAACTGGTAACAGTTGCTAATGTTTATAACCGTTTTTGGATTTACAGTAGTAAGAACACACTTTAAATATGAAACAAAATTATGTGTTGTAGAAATATCTCAACCAGGCTTGTTACGCAAATGTAAATTTTTCATTAAGTTAAATCCTATATAAATAACAAATAATAGAAAAACCTTTATTTTTATACGACAAATATATATACAGATATAATCATGAATATCTCAAAGGACAAAGATCTCATTTTCCCTAAGCTGGGAAATATTTTTCTTTGGAAATACATAGTACATTTATTTCCATTGTTCTTGAAGGGGTCTAGCTTGCTTATTATCATTTGGATAATTTTGCGGTTGTCTACGTACGCCATCATTTTCCATTCTCATTTTTTTATTTTCCACTTACAGATTTTTTTAAATAGAACATACATGGCGATTAGTTGGGAGGGGAAGGCCTCGGCGAACTTTCATAGAACAAGTTGGAGATATTCTCAAGAAAGGCCAGGTCAGGAGTACCCTAAACCGACGTGCATGTATGAAAAATTTTATGAGGGTGAATGAGGCCAAAGAGGTATGCAAGGATCGTAGCAAGTGGAAATCCGTTGTCTCTGCCTACCCCTATGAGAAATAGGCTCGAGTCTATGTATGTATGTATACATGGCGATCTAATATGTCATCATCTGGCAAAAGCTTTAGCAATGTTGTAGGTACTAATTCCGGAAACGGAGCTTCTACGCTATTGACTGAATTCTCGAGACTCACCGTATTCGGAAATGTACGAATAACTTACATTTTGTAAGATATGTATATAGGCAATCTTATATTCTTCTTCTTCTTCGTCGGTCTCAGTGCTAAGGATCGCGACCACATATGTGTCCACAGCCTAAGCGGTCATAAGATATCTGGGCCCGCTTGGTATATGCTGTCACCACCACCACTTTTGTGGTAGAGCCACGCTGTAGATACTTTTGTCTACAACATGAATGGGCCGGCTTGTCCGGGTCGCTACCACCACAGAAACCCGACGTATAGTAGCAGCTTGCTGCTGCGTTTCGTACGGAGAGTGAGATATCCGGAGGCCCAAATCCCCCCCCCCTTCCCGATCCCTTAATTATCCCTTTCGTTTAAGGTAAATAACGCGCCCATAATTCTTTTGGTATTGTGGGAGTACATGGGCGGTAGAGATCACTTACCATCAGGTGACCCACTTGCACGTTTGCTGACATTCCACATAAAAAAACAGCCCTTTTTACGGCATCTGACTATCTATGGCGCTCTTCCCTTGGGGCGCTTCCCTTCTATTTGGCCCAATATTAAAACTTTTTCCAAGTTATGTCTGGGAGACCGCACAATCTTATATAAATATCCCAAAATTTTATTGGGTATGCCAGAATCCCAAACCCACAAAATATTTGCATTTGAACTGCCTTGGTGGCGCAGTTGAAATGCGAACTGACGCTGTCGCTGAGGTCTCGGGTTCGATCCCCGGGTCAGATAAAGTGTTATTGGGTTTTTCTATTACGAAATGCTCAGTATCAGCCCGGAGTCTCGAATTTGTGCCCGGAATAGCGATAGGCTCGCCCCCTATCATATCGTGGGACAGAGATACGCTCGGCGAAATGTGGGTGTACTGGTTACATCTCTGCCTACCCCTTCGGGGATTACAGGCGTGAGTGCGTATGTATGTACTAATCTATCATCCAGTTTTTATAATATTTAAACTAATTCTCATAAAAGCGTATGACCACTCAATCACTGAGTCGATGTACTCAATCAAGGACAATTTCTAAGTTACTTTTCTCATCTTCTTTTTAATTAATATTTATAAAAGTGAGAGCTTCGGTGTAGCAAGTTACTTTACGTCACTTTTTGTGAGACAGTCTTAACGTCCTGAAGGCCAATTCTCGTAATTTTAAACGTTCAAAATATCATTCCGATCTAGTCTCAGCGTCAAGTAAGTTGCAAATGGCATTCTCTTAAACCAATAATCAACCGGCCCATTCGTGCTATAGTTTTACTTGTTATAATATCTTATTTCATAGTCATCTTCGTAGTATTCATTTATTCATCGTACTCGATTAGCATGTGCAAAAATATTATTTCATTATTTTACTTTATAATGTTCCTCATTGGCATTCATTAAGCTGCTCTAACTCTAACTCTAATTAAAAATTAATTGTATTAATGTAATGCAAATATTGTAAATCAATTTTGAAAAGTGCAACTTTAGAGTTTCTTGCCCACTCTTTTTTAACGAAACAGCATTCCGAATTGCCTCGGTGGCGCAGTTGTAATGCGTACGCGTTACGATTGAGGCTAACGCTGAGATCTTGGTTTCGATCCCCGGGTCGGGTAAAGTGGTATTGGGTTTTTCTATTATGAAATACTCAGTATCAGCCCGGAGTCTGGAATTTTTGCCCGGTATAGCGATAGGCTCACCCCTTATCACATCGTGGGACGGAGATACGCTCGGCGAAATGTGGGTGTACTGGTTACACCTCTGCCTACCCCTTCGGGGATTACAGGCGTGAGTGCGTATGTATGTATTCCGAACTGGCGGTAGAGTTAAAACTTGACTGAATCTAAATGATTTCATTTCATAGACAAAACTGTCTACATCATGGCTCTACCACTCATAAATCCCCCTTTCCCAATCTCTATTTTTATTCTTCAAGTTCGGCAACGTCTCCATCATTCTCAGGTATTCATGGGAGATGGAGATCATTTATTAATATCTCACTTGCTCGTTTAGGATCTGAAAAAAGCACATACTTATTTCGCGATTCTCTGGAGTGTATCGCTTTAAATAAAGTGCGTTATTTGCTAATCAAGTAAATCACTTAACTATTAGCTTGAGTGAAGAAACGAGCAGGTCGCTCGCGTGATGATAAGCGTCACGTTTACCCATAAACAGATGTAACACCACACAGAACTTTGAATTACAAAGCACTGCATGCCATTGGACTGCGCTCGTCACCCTGAGACATAAGGTGTTAAGTCTCATTGCCCAGTAATTTCACTGGGTTCAATGTCCATGAAGCCGAAACATAGCAGTGCTTACAAAGTGCTATTTGGCGACAGAAATTGACAAAGCGACAACCAACCCAAACGTCCTTTCGAATACGAGGGACCTACCACATAGTAAAATTACATTACTATATTATTGCCCAATCCCGACCTGCAAGATGAATCTTTATTACTTCCACAGCCCAATATACTGTCGAAAATAACAATAAGCCACTCCAATATCCCACAAGCACTAACTACTTCTATGATATTGTGGATGGAATGAAAAATCAATCTTTCATTCTGAATGTAGAGTAGCTACTATAGGTGGTGTCGATTTTTTCCTAGATAGTTTTAATTAAAATCCATTGGGTGGAATTTTCCTAGATTGTTTTTTATTAGCCTTAATGACGAGTAGGTCGCTCGCCAGATGTTTATGAGTCGCAAATGATGGCGTTACTTCTGTTTATGCAGGCGTGGCGCTTACCATCAAGCGACGTGGACGTCTACTCATTCAAGCTAATACAAAATTTTAAACAACTTCTATTCAAAGTGGGTGTGTCGACGTCATCACGCTTTGCCGTCTCTCGTCTCGGTCGCGGACTCTAAACAAGCCTTTAGAGTCTGTTTCTCATGTGAAGTAAACCAAGCCATAAATATTAATGTTCCGTACCTTACGCAGCTTATAGTTTATTCAGTAAGCCATTCATGTTAGCTAACGCCGAGTCCCAAGATATGACTAAAATTAGAGCAAGTAGGTTATGTACATTATGACAGCCTCCGCGGCGCAGTTGGCGAGTAGCCGGCTGTGAAATGAGAGACCGCGGGTTCGATTCCCGCACTTTGTGTGATCCACAAATATTTGTTTCGAGTCTGGGTGTATTCTTCCCAAAGGCTTGACGTCAGGTACGGTCGTAAAAACTACAAGCCAAATCTTTCAGTAACATGTGTTATTAAAAAGCATGTTGCGCCCACCCCACTGCGAGTGGGATAAGGGCAGGTAGAAGAAGAAGGTTACGTACATTAGATAGATCGCTTAGCGGAGAGTGGTTTTTTTTTTTTTTTTTTATGGTATAACCCGGCAAACGAGCAAGTGGGTCACCTGATGGTAAGTGATCTCCACCGCCCATGTACGCCCACAATACTAAAAGAATCATGGGTGCGTTGCCGACCTTAAAGGAAAGGGATAATTAAGGAATTGGGAAGGGGAGGGGGTTTGGGCCTCCGGATATCTCACTCACCGTACGAAACGCAGCAGCAAGCTGCTACTTTACGCCAGTTTTCTGTGAGACAGTGGTAATGACCCGGACGAGCCGGCCCATACATGCTCTAGACAAAAGTGTCTACAGCGTGGCTCTACCACTCATAAACCGGTACGGACTACCGAGATGAAAGGATGGCCCTGGCGACGATAAATACCCTGATTGCTGCCGGAACCACGCCTATGCAGCCCACGACCCGCGGCAATGGGAAATCGAACCCAGTTCCGTATTTCGGTTGTTTTACTATCGAAATGCGTTCCTTGTTGACTAAATCAGTGAGGCACTTAGGTACAAAATATCTGAGTGGTAGAGCCATGCTGTAGATAAATTTGTCTACAGCATGAATGGGCCGGCTCGTCCGGGTCTTTACCACTGTCTCACAGAAAACCGGTGTAAAGTAGAAGCTTGCTGCTGCGTTTCGTATGGTGACTGAGATATCCGGAGGCAGAAATTCCCCTCCCCTTCCCAATCTCTTACTTATTCCTTTCCTTTAAGATCGGCAACGCGCCCATGATTATGTTAGTATTGTGGGCTCACATGGGCGGTGGAGATCACTTACCATCAGGTGACCCACTTGCTCGTTGGCCGGCCTATACTGTAAAAAAAGTCAAAAAAGCCGAATTGAGAACCTCCTCCATTTTTGCAGTCGAATAAAAATACAAATAATTCGCCTAATTAAACTGGCGACACATTCGTTTCTAATTTTATTCAGTATCTAATAATTACACTATTCTAAAAGTAATAATTTTCAAGAAAAATAATTTTCTTCGCTGTCAATGGAAATTAAATTTCAGCTGAAAAGTGAAATATTAAAACTTCGATACAGACAGAGAGTATACGCACAAAAGGTTAACTTCAAAAACATTTCGAAGGAGATGTTCTTAATGTGTCGTAAGGACACTTATCTATTGTATTTTAAACGTGAATTATATTTATTGATGTTTTACCGCGTATGCATTATGACTGAGGCTGACGCCGAGGTCTCGGGTTCGATCCCCGGGTCGGGTAAAGTGATATTGGGTGTTTCTATTACGAAAAGCTCAGTTTCAGCCCCGAGTCTGCAATTTGTGCCCAGTATGGCGATAGGCTAGACCCTTATCACATCATGGAACGGAGACGCGCTCGGCGAAATGTGGGTGAACTGGTTACACCTCTGCCTACTCCTTCAGGGATTACAGGCGTGAGTGCGTATGTATGGATGTAAAATTATATAAAAATAATTTAAAAGTGGTAGGTCCCTCCTATGCGAGAGGCCGTCTCGGTTGGTACCAACAGTATGTCTATTTCAGCCGCTAAGCAACAGTGTTTAAGAATGGTCAGGAGGCCAATTCTCGTAATTTTAAATTTTCAAAATATCATCCCGATCTAGTTTCAGCGTCAAGAAAGTTGTAAATGGCATTCTCTTAAACAAATAAAAAGTTTATTTACACTACACATACATACGCACTCACGCCTGTACTCCCCGAAGGGGTAGGCAGAGGTGTAACCAGTATACCCACATTTCGCCGAGCGTAACACCCCTTCCTACCTTATGTGATAGGGGGCGAGTCTATCGCCATACTGGGCACAAATTCCAGACTCCGGGCTGATACTGAGCATTTCGTAATAGAAAAACCCAATACCACTTTACCCGACCCGGGGATCGAACCCGAAACCTCAGCGTTAGCCTCAATCGTAACGCATACGCATCACAACTGCGCCACCGAGGCAGTCAGGCAGCATATAAAATAACGTATAAAATTAGATATAGTCAAAAACCCAATTGAAACCCTCCTCTGTTTTTTTTGTCGAATAAAACGAAAATAGTCTTCGTATTTCAAATGAGAAGTAACTTCTTAGTAGTTTTTAAAACTAGGCAGTCTTTTAGTATTATCAAGGGTACTTTATGTGTAAGTTAACTTTACATTATGTCGAGACTACATTTTACGGTAAAGTTTCGGCTAACTAGTTCGAGTGCGACCTAAATTCAACGCATGGGAGTAATTGTTTCGTTAGTAAATTAGAGAAATGAGTAAACATTCATTCTTACATTATAATAATGTTATTTGAGTGGTAGAGCTCCTCCGTCGACGTCCCAAACATGTTTTTAGTCTAGATGTTTATTTGATAAAACGTATTTTATATTTCATTTAATATGTCAATAATAACACTGCCTCGGTGGCTCAGTTGTATGCGTACGCGTTACGATTGAGGCTAATGCTAAGGTCTCGGGTTCGATCCCCGAGTCGGATAAAGTGGTATTGGGGGTTTTCTATTACGGAATGCTCAGTATCAGCCCGGAGTCTGGAATTTGTGCCCGGTATGGCGATAGGCTTGCCCCCTATCCCATCGTGGGACGGAGATACGCTCGGCGAAATGTGGGTGTACTGGTTACACCTCTACCTACCCCTTCGGGGATTATAGGCGTGAGTACGTATGTATGTCAATAAATATATTGCATATGGGTTGCCTAACAAATTTCAGTCCAGGATAACACAGGTGGTTCTGGAATCCAGAGTTATGTGTGATATTGCTTCTGTTTGGGGACGAGTGTGACCTTGTCTAGTCATTCAAGCAAATAAAAACATGCGGGCAGTCTTTGGGGACTGCCGATAGAAGTGAAAACTAAGTAACTTGTGAATTGTATCGTCGAGCTATTAGATAATTATTTTCGAATTATTTTTGGTTTACGAGTATAAAGAAGTGCTTATGACCAAAGTATATCTATGTACATATAAACACAGTATATATATAGCTCATGGAAAGCGTTCGGTGACGATGACGCGAGTTCCATGATTGCCCAAAAAGTGTTTAACGCGGCTAAATAAGTTTTCACTTCAAATAATATATAGGACTAAAGCAACACCTGGCAACCCTACATGCAGAGCACGTATTTAGCGACATTTCATTGGCATATCGAATTCGCTGACGATAGACACGATTCACTGTCGACAGAAATGCTATTCGATACAAATGGCATGTTTCGACTGCTTATTATGGAATATGCAAATATTGTTTATGATTTGTTTGAAACTGTATTGAGTTCTACTGATGAGTTTGAACTGGGTGTATGAAGTACGGTTATGAATAGATAGGTATATGTTTGCTACATTCATGCCTGCCTCGGTGGCGCAGTTGTAATGCGTGCGCGTTACGACTGAGGCTGACGCTGAGGTCTCGGGTTCGATCCCCGGGTCGGGTAAAGTGGTATTGGGTTTTTCTATTATGGAATGCTCGGTATCAGCCTGGAGTCTGGAATTTGTGCCCGGTATGGCGATAGGCTTGCCCCCTATCCCATCGTGGGACGGAGATACGCTCGGCGAAATGTGGGTGGTTACACCTCTGCCTACCCCTTCGGGGATTACAGGCGTGAGTGCGTATGTATGTATGTATTGAGTTCTATTGATGAGTTTGAACTGGGTGTATGAAGTTCAGTTTTGAATAGATATATGTTTAGTAAAGCGGTGATAGCTCAGCGGGGAGTGGTATGGACTATCGAGACGAAAGTCGCAAGTTCGAAACCAGCCCCAAGTGCATACACCTTTGACTTTTCTAAGTTATGTGTGTATTCATTGTTAATTATCACTTGCTTTAACGGTGAATAAAACAGCTTGAGGAAACCTGCATACCTGAGAAGTTCTTCATAAGAATTTCGAAGGTATGTGAAGTCTGCCAACCCGCATTAGGCCAGCGTGGCGGACTAAGGCCTAACCCCACTCATTTCAGTAGAGGAGGCCCGTGCCCAGCAGTGGGTCGTATATAATACAAGGCTAGTATTATTATTATATGTTTAGTACATTCAAACTCATATTCAAAGTAAACAGGCAATATTGACGCTTTGAATTAACTTCAATAATCGAAGAGATTGCAACGCATTTACGTATATTACGCGATTCTAGGTACGCACGCCTGTAATCCGCGAAGGGGTAGGCATAGGGGCAATTAGTGTGCCCACATTTTTCCTAGCGTATCTCCGTCCCATGATGTGTTAGGAGGCGAGCCTATCGCCACACCGGACACAATCCCAGACTCCGGACTGATACTGAGTATTTCGTAATAGAAAATCCCAATATGACTTTTACAAAAAAGTGGGGTGTACTAAGTTTAACCTATTTTTATCTGTGTTTGTGTCTGTGGGACCGTACCGAATGGACCTATTTCAATTCGGTTTTTTAAAGGTTATTTAATCGATACAATTCTTAGATATTGAAGCTGTTTTCGAACCTGCGACTTTCGTTTCGACAGTTCGTACCATTCCCCGCTGAACTATTGCTGCTTTTCACTATAATAATTCTGATGTAACCTTAAATACACGTAACATCTAGTAATCTAAATTAAGTTAGGGCAATTTAACATAAAAGGTTTAAATAATTTTAAACCAGTTCTGTTATCCTGGGCAATTGTGCCCCGTGCTCCCTTAGGACTATACTGAGCGTGTATTTCCTGTATTACGTTTCTACAAAAAAAAGGAGCTTTTCAACTTCATATTATTATTAACCGACTTCATAAAAGGAGGAGGTTCTCAATTCGGCGGTATTTTTTTTAATGTATATATCGATTTTACTAATTGTAGACCGATTTTGTTGGAAAAAATTCATTCGATAGAGTTTCGCTGTCAAGTGGTCCCATATAAATTTGGTTAAGATTGGATAATAGAGTACGTAAAAAAAAATGAAACCCCTCAACGGATAACAGCATAGTTATAGCCATTGTGTATTGGGTTCCGTACCCAAAGGGTAGTTCAGTTTTTAGCTTACTTCTTGATTCTTATTCTTCCACCTACCCTTATCCCACTCGCAGTGGGGTTGCCGGAATATGTTTTATTTTAACACATGTTACATAATGATTTGTCTTGTAATTTTTACGACTGGCCGCCTGTCTGACGTCAGCTCTTCTAGGGAACTTCTGACATTCTCCGAAAAGGGCACGTCACGAGTACCCTCAACCGACGAAAATGTATGAGAAGATGTATGAATGTGGAAGAGGCGAAAGAGGTGTGTCAGGATCGTAGCTTGTGGTACTCAATAGTCTCTGCCTACCCCTATGGGACATAGGCGTGAGTGTGTATGTATGTATGTATGTAATTTTAAACCAGTTCTGTTATCCTGGGCAATTGTGCCCCGTGCTCCCTTAGGACTATACTGAGCGTGTATTTCCTGTGCATAAGGGTATAAGGGTTTTCCACATAAATGGTTGTACTCAGTTATGTAAAATTTTAATGGGAAGTGTTCAGTTGGGTACAGTTATTTTTATCTTAAATGGGTATTTTGGGATTAAAGTAAAAATCTGTGATACCTAATATTTTGCCTACCTCAATAGCGCAGTTGTAATGTACGAATGCTGTGCTGAGGTCTCGGGTTCGATCTCCGGGTCGAGTGAAAGTGATATTGGGTTTTTCTGTTAGGAAATGCTTAGTATCAACCCGGAATCTGGCATTGTGCCCTATGTGGCGATAGCCTCGCCCCCTATCGGACGGAAATAGGCTCGGCGAAATGTGGGAGTACTGGGCCTCTTTGTCCCGCAACGAAATTATTAAAATAGAAAGTTAGCGAGGAGTTGAAAATAATAATTGTCTACTTCCCTCCATAGCAAAGCGGGAGACAAAATAATGAACTAAGGAGGCATTAACCTCAGGCACAAGGACATTTACAACTGGGTACACCTCTGCCTACCCCTCCGGGGATTACGGGCGTTGGGCGAATGTTTTTTTTTATGGAATAGACACCACAATACCAAAAGAATCATGGGTGCGTTGCCGACCTTAAAGGAAAGGTATAATTAAGGAGTTGGGAAGGGGAGGGGGTTTGGGCCTCCGGATATCTCACTCACCGTACGAAACGCAGCAGCAAGCTGCTACTTTACGCGGGTTTTCTGTGAGACAGTGGTAACGATCCGGACGAGCCGGCCCATTCATGCTGTAGACACAAGTGTCTACAGCGTGGCTCTACCACTCAAAAAAATTATGTATGTAATTTTTGCCGACAGTGAGTATCAGTAATTGCTGTTTAGGGTTCCCTACCCAAAAAGTGCTACAGAACTATATTTATAAACATACATAGTACACTGTCTGTTTATCTACATATGTAGATAATAGGGTAGTTTCCTATATTGAATTTTATAAATTATATTTTTATAAGCAACATAAAATGATACGCAAAAGAAACCCTTTTATTAAAACACAATCAAAATTGGTTCAGAAATGTGCTCGCAGTTATGACTTTAAATGTTGGTATGAGGAAAAGTGGGTGCGTAGTAGGGATATCTCACTATCTCGCTTGCACGCGTGCACCATAATTAACATTTTACACAGTGACGTCAAAGTTTGCGTCGTCTGTCATTTGACAATTACCCCTTCTACAGGATTTGAATGGCTTCTAACTTATTTATTTTTGGTCTTATTTATAAAATTCTTTCTGCTATAGATTTTGAGTAACGTAACTTATTGATTAAACGTGACTAAAAAAAAATCTAGTCAGCTACCCTATTATGTATATATACTTAATAGGTGGTAGGTCCCTGGTCTAAGACGATCTTAGTTGGTACAACCGCTTTGTCTATTTCTACCGCCAAGCAGCAGTGTGTAAGCACTGTTGTGTTTCGGTTTGAAGCATATTAAAGTCAGTGAAGTTACTGGGCATTATCATACTTAACAACTTATGTTTCGGGGTGAAGAATTCAGTTGTGGCATGCAGTGCTTTGTAATCAACTCTAATTAAAACAGCTTACACATTTCTACTTGGTGGCAGATATAGACATAGCAGTGGTACCTGTCCAAATGGCCTCTCGCATACGAGCGACGTACCACCAAGTAAAACGTTCATCTGTCTCTCCCGTCAATATTATTGGCTTAGCCACTGAAGCATTGCTGTAAACCTAATTACATACATCTCCCCTTCTCGCAAAGTCAATAGCTTAATCTACCAGCTTCAGACCGTTACGCAATCTTAAGTAAACATGTATGTTGCAGTCGTCTTAGAATTATTCATTGTTATATCGAAACGTCTAAATGCTTAATGCTTTACAGATTGTTAAGTAATTAATTTATTTTATTACATTTTTTATTCAAAAATCAGGAAGACTATCATAATTCCGTTCAAAAACGAATGAGTTAGAAACACTTAAAATCTTGTCCTTCGTATGCGAGCGGTCGTTTGGGTAGGTATCACCATTTTCCCTATTCCTGCCGCCAAACAACAATGTGTATCTACAGTTGTGTTACAGTTTGAAGGGAATTGAAGCCAATGAAACTACTGGATATTATGAGATAACATCTTATGTCTCAGGGTGACGAGCGCAGCCCAGTGCCATGTAGTGCTTCATAATTCGAAGTTCTGTTTGATGTGGCTTCTGATTATGGATTGACGTAACCATTCGGCGAGCGACCTGCTTTTTATATCATAGGTCGGCAAACGAGCAAGTAGGTCACCTGATGGTAAGTGATCTCCACTGCTCATGTACGCGCACAATACAAATTGCATAAATGGTGTATTATTATTAAATCATAGACGCCTTGACCGACCGACCTTAAATGAAATGGATAATTAAGGGATAAGTCCTTTGCATATCTCACTCACCGTACGAAATGCAGCAGCAAGTTGCTACTTTACGTCGGTTTTCTGCGAGACAGTGTGACACGCTAATAATCAATCAATAAAAAGTACGCCAATAATATAATACACATTTGAATATTTAAAAACCTATTATTTAAGCCACAACAATCCAGCCATTTTACAAATATCCTAAATTAGTACATGTCTGTGACTCCCACCGTTAGTGTTACGTCATCGATCGAGTCATTGATAGATTCTATTTGGGTCGGGTACGGTCGAAAATCGTTCTATTATCTACTACTAAATAATGTTCAGCATGGGAAGGCAATCTTTGCTTATCTCGAGAAGCGATCAAGAGATTTATAAGATAATCTTGAGGAAATAATGGTAGTTATCCCCATAGAAGGAAAACTAAAGACTTTTTTTTCCGAGTACGGTAGTCATTGATTTTCTTTCTTTCACTACACCTGTATTTTTTTTTCTTTGTTTAAGTCCGTAATATTGGCTGGCTCGCGTCCGCACGTCATTTAGAGTGACCACTGAAAATCAGTAGTGTGTTGCGGTTTGCGCCACAGCACAGAAATATGCTGAGTGGTCACCCACCTGTAATGGTCACGACATGCAACTTAGATATTTAAGTTTTGGTTTTCTTTTTAATTTGTTTTGTACATGCGTATGTTAAGTGTGTCGTTGTCTATGACAAATAAATTGGTTTTCTTTCTTTCTTTCTTACCTGTTAAAGATTTTATTATTCTGGAGTAACTAAGGCAGACACATTTTAAATTACTGGGCATTGGGAGACTTAACAATTTATGTCTTGGGGTGACGAGCGCAGTCCAGTGCCATGCAGTACATTATAATTCTGTGTGGCATTGATTCTGTTTATGGGCCGACGCGGCGCTTACCATCAGGGAAGCGATCTATTCGTCTCGACATTCTATTAATAAAAATAAAACATACGGAATTCAATGACGAGGCCTCGATTCACCTCTTGACATTTATATAATAATAATAATAAAAGCCCTGTATTATATACGTCCCACTGCTGGGCACGGGCCTTCTCTACTGAATGAGAGGGGTTAGGCCTTAGTCCACCACGCTGGCATAATGCGGGTTGGCAGACTTCACATACCTTCGAAATTCTTATGGAGAACTTCTTAGGTATGCAGGTTTCCTCACGATGTTTCCTTCACCGTTAAAGCAAGTGATAATTAACAATGAATACACACGTAACGTAGAAAAGTTAGAGGTGGTGTGAGTATGCTTTTGTGACTAGTTTGGAACCTGCGACTTTCCTCTTGACAGTCCATACCAATCCCCGCTGAGCTATCACTGACTTTTATTTAAATTAAGGAAAAATCTTCAGTTATATTTTTGAACCGGAAATTACACACTAATATAAGAAAAAAACACATTTTGTTGACTTAGCATAAATGTTTGAGGTAATAAGTACCTAAAACCTTTATCCCTGAAACCATAAAGGCGTAAATCCAAAGGCATTTTCACGGTTCAATTCCATTGAGAAAATCTCAGGGAAAACTATTGGGATGGAATAACACGGGTATGGTTTTAGATGAATTTGTAAGAAATGAAGTGATGTTGATGTTATAAATTACTAGCTATTGCCCGCGGCTCCGCGCGCGTAATGTTTTTATACATACGCACTCACGCCTGTAATCCCCGAAGAGGTAGGCAGAGGTGTAACCACTACACATTTCGCCGAGCGTATCACCGTCCCACGATGTGATAGGGTGCGAGCCTATCGCCATACCGGGCACAAATTCCAGACTCCGGACTGATACTGAGCATTTCGTAATAGAAAAACCCAATACCACTTTCACCCGATCCGGGGATCGAACCCGAGAACTCAGCGTTGGCCTCAATCGTAACGCGTACGCATTACAACTGCGCCACCGAGGCAGTTATTTTTTTATCTGAGATAAAAAGTAGCCTATGTTTTTTATGTCAGTCATCCTGTGAACCAAATATTCAAATCCGTTTAACGTTAAAGGCGTGATTGATCTACAAACATCCAAACTTTCACATGAATACAAAGTTCAACACCCGCGAAAGGAACCCTTCGCGAGAAGAATTTTTCAAAAACGTAAAACACGTGTTTCATGATTGTGCTCAATTTCACAGTCGTTCCGTTCCATAAAAAAGTTTCATACTAAATTCAACCCCCCTTTTACCCCCTTATGTTAGAATTTACGTGATACGAGTATTATTTTATTAATACCAAACGACAGTAATCACTTCACTCATGGTTTATTGGCTATTTTTACAATGTTACTACTTTACAAACCACAACCCCATGTCAGGATTCTCTATAGACCGCCATCTAATTAATTGTAACTAAAACAACTAGGATCGAATAGTAAACCAGCAGAGCTACCGCGTAATGAACTCTTGGACTATCGACTGAGCACTGATCTTAGTGAACTGGAGACTGACTGACTGACTGAGGGCAAATTGCCTCTAGATATCGCCACCTCCTTTATACCATTTAACCACCCTTCTACAACTATGTTTACATCACCATTATTATTTCAGTGTACCCAACGTTTTCTCAGACACCCTCAATACACCAACAAAAAGAGAATACCCTAATATTAAAAATGTAACTTTAAAAAAAATCACTGTACTAACTATGATGTGACTAAATTTCATGATCCTAGCGATAACTGTTTTAGTAGATATCGTGATTAATCAGTGATCACTCACTGATGCGTGAGTCAGTCTATGAGTGAGTGAGAGGTGCGAAATATCTACAGTTAGATGCTTCTACCCTCACTGAAGAAATGGACGTTACGTTATCTGTTGAAAGCATAGACTTTAATGTATAGTACTAGACGTGCTGTATAAAATTTAAATTGCGTCACATAACGCGGGAGTTTGACAGCTCACAAACATAAATAAATAATAAATAAATACACCCAACAGTCGCAAACATAGTCCTGACCCCACACTAGGTTAAACCTGTATCGTGAGTATCAAGAACTACGAGGGACTTGCGGTCCCACAACACCCAGACCCGAGACAAATATTTGTGGATCAGACAAACATTTGTCAAGGTGCGGGAATCGAACCCACGGCCTCACGCTTCGCAACCGGCTACTCGCCCGCTGCGCCACGGAGGCAATAGGGGTTCTAGTTAATAGTAATCGAGATGGTAATATTGAGTTACAGTCAATTGACCACAACTTAGTGGTACAATTTCTATGTACCCCGCAGCATGTATAGTAGTATACATTAAAGCCTTTGGTTGAAAGTGTGAAATTGAATTAATCAATTCTAAATCTACCATAATTTTATATGTGGTTTGGGAGGCAAATGGAAAAGTGGGTTATCTGATGGTGTAACACCTCGTTCACATGAAGAGAGATTGTGCGCCAAAAGCGAGAGTATAACAGAAAAACTCCTGTTACGAGGTCGCGTTATGTAATATTTTAGCGAGAATCGTATGACGCGCGGTCGTATACCAACATTTACTATTACATCCTATGAGAAACTCTTCGTGTAGATGGGGCTTTAATCATAATCAAAGAGAAACGAAAGAAGAAGAAACATAATAACTAACTTAAATCAAGCTCTACCACTATCAAAGTTTAAAATTTTATACAATTCAAGTCTCGGTCAAATTATACAACATGTTACAAAATGGTGTGGTCAAATTTAAACAACGTATAGTGTACGATATAAGTATTTCAACCATCTATAGTAATAATTGTGACTACGTTTCTATAATACATATAAAATAAAAAAAAAATCGAATGAATAACGTGTCAATATTCGTTTTGCAACTATGGACAACACTCAATAATAAACAGCTGAATTTTTGTCTCACTCAAGCATTGTTATTTTCGCTCAAACTCTCCACTTTATATAGAAATGTTATCAATAAGACTAATTAAAATAAGTGTGAAATTTTAGGATGACTTGATTTTGATAAGTTCCGATACATAAGCACTTACCGTCAGGTCTATGAAACGACCCTTAAATGTGACCACACATTTCTGTAACACATTGTATAAAACATCACACAAACTGTTTCACAAGTCTGATGTCTGAATGAAGTAGAATGCAATTGCGTCACCAATTACATAGTTTTACTGTACTGTAACTTGCATTCTACATTGACGTGTTCCACAACAATGCAGTGATGAAGAAAAAAAAACTGCAAAACATTTTACTCGTTACGTTCCAAGAGTTAAGGGATGGGCGATATAATTTAGATACCCGCCTGTTTCCATACAATACAGTAGTGTCTTATGTTCCTTACTGTTATGTTTTGTACGGTAAGTGAGAATCCAAAGGCCCATATCCCCCCCTCCTCTTTTTAATCCTTTAATTATTATTACCCTTTCGTTTAAGGCAATTCGCACACTGCACCGCATTACGCAGCATAGCGCGGGAAGGCGTGTTCTTACGTTGCTTGCGAGTATTTCTCGTTGCATTGAAAAACGCGTAGAGCAACATAAGAAAATGCATTCATGCGCAGTGTTACAGATCACGCGCTTACATGCAGAGAAACCCGCGACCCCGCCCGTGAGACCCCGTTTGTGCGAAGAAATCTGTATGATTATGCAGATCTGTACTTCCGCAACCACGAGCGTGGGTCTGTCGCCACGCACCCCGCAGCGTGTGGGCGTGGGTGAATCGCCTTATGGTCGGCAACGCGCCCGTGATTCTTCTGGTATTGCGGACGTACATGGGCGGTGGAGACCACTTACCATCAGTTGACCCACTTACTCCTTTGCCGGCCTATGTTACAAAAAAACATAATAGAAAAATACGATAATGCACTACTTTTGTTAAAACTTAATCAAAACTGGTTCGAAAATGAGCTCTATGATTAAAAAGGGGTCCGAAGTTTTATCTTCACGTATTAATACATAGAAGATAGCCTCCGTGGCGCAGTATGCGAGTAGCCGATCGTGAAGCGAGAGGCTGCAAGTTCGATTCCCGCACCAAGACAAATCTTTGTGTGATCCACAAATATATGTTTTGGGTATGGCAATTTCCTCCCCAGAGGAGATTGCGTCAGGCAGCCGGTCGTAAAACTACAATCCAAATCATTTTGCAACATGTGTTAAAAAGCTTCTTGCGCCGACCCCACTGCGAGTGCAATAAGTGAAAGTGGAAGAGAAGAGGAGATTAACATATAAAAGATACGAGTAGATAGAATATATATGTTAGTTTGAATGCCATAATAGTCCTAAAATAAATAATCGATTAATGTGTTGTTAAATCTTTGACAGCTCCGTGGCGCAGCGGGCGAGTAGTCGGCTGCGAAGCGAGAGGCTGTGGGTTCGATTCCCACACCGAGACAAATGTTTGTGTGAACCACAAATATTGGTCTCGGGTCTGGGTGTTGTGGGACCGCAAGTCCCTCGTAGTTCCTGATACCCACGACACAGGTTTACCTAGTGTGGGGTCAGGACTATGCGTGTGACTGTTGGGTGTATTATTATTATTATTATTAAAGAAATCTTACTCAATCATTTTTGAAAAAGCTCTCTATCTTGTGGTACGTTATGAAAGAATCTATAACCACCCGCTCCCTCTAGTGCCCTGCACCAAACCTCTTAATTTCACACTGACAGAATCCAGAGCTATACATCAGTGTTGATTGCAATTACACGAGCACTAATTTTAGCCCGCGGCTTTTGTTGCCAAATAACACGGACACGAAATGGTGATGAAAATACAGTAACATAGCTAAGTTAGCTTACATACATACTGGGCATTATGAAACTTGACATCTTATGTTCGTTCTTGATAGCCTCCGTGGCGTAGTGGGCGAGTAGCCGGCTGCGAAGCGAGAGGCCGTGGGTTCGATTCCTACACCGAGATAAATGTTTGTGCGATCCACAAATATTTGATTCGGGTCTGGGTGTTGTGGGACCGCAAGTCCCTCTTAGTTTCTGATACCCACGTTACAGGGAACCTAGTGTGGGGTCAGGACTATGTGTGTGACTGTTGGGTGTGTGTATTATGTGTCGGGTGCTACTGATTAAGGGCAGCCATGACGCTTACCATAAGGCGAGTGACCTGCTCGTCATCATTCAAGGTCTTCTTCTTCTTCCATCTACGCTTACCCCACTTGCAGTGGGGTCGGCGCAAAAAGCTTTTAAGCACATGTTACACAAAGATCTGGCTTGTAGTTTTTACAACCAGCCGTCTGCCTGACGTTTTATTAGGTGGTAGGTCTGGGTTGGTACCACCACTTTGTTTATTCTTGCCAAGCAGTAGTGTGTTAGAACTGTTGTGTTTCGGTTTGATGTACTTTTAAGGCAATTAAATTATTGGGCATTATAAGACATAGCATCTTATGTCTCGGGATGACGAGCGCAGTTCAGCGCCATGTATTGCTCTTCAATCCAGAGTTATGTGTGACGTTGCTTCTGTTTATTTGCAGACGTGACATTTAACATTAGGCGAGCGATCGGCTCGTCTAATGAATAGAAAAAAATATAAGCCAATAATATTAATATAATAATACTAGCCCTGTATTATATACGTCCCACTGCTGGGCACGGGCCTCCTCTACTGAATGAGAGGGGTTAGGCCTTAGTCCACCACGCTGGCCTAATGCGGGTTGGCAGACTTCACACACCTTCGAAATTCTTATGAAGAACTTCTCAAGTATGCAGGTTTCCTCACGATGTTTCCTTCACCGGTAAAGCAAGTGATAATTAACAATTAATACACACATAGCTTAGAAAAGTCAGAGGTGTATGCACTTGGGGCTGGTTTCGAACCAGCGACTTTCGTCTCGACAATCCATACCACTCCCCACTGAGCTATCACTGCTTAAGCCAATAGAAAAATTAAATCTAAAAGTCTATAGATTTAGTTTTTATGTTTTTCCCAAATTATACAACTATACTAAATTCAGCCTGCGTGGCGCAGAGGGCGAGAAGTCGGCTGCTCTCGATCCCCACACCGAGACAAATGTTTGTGTGATCCACAATATTTATTTCGGGTTTGGGTGTTGTGGGTTGGCAAGTCCTTCGTAGTTCTTGACACCCACTATACAGGTTAACCTAGTGTGGGGTCAGGACTATGTGTGTGACTATTGGGTGTATTTACTTTATTTACTACACTTTGCTTATTTTCCATCGAAATAAGATAACAAGAAACGAAACTCAAGCAAAAAAATGACCCCACCAAAACTATGTGCATGGGGGCGGAGCTATAAAAATCCTTGCAACTCGTTCATTCACCAATTCATATAAATGGATTCATGATCTCTAGTTGACACTTAATACGTCTAATATTCTGCGCGGTGCAGAACGTCGTATCTCGATTTAGAAATTTAATATTTAGACATTAAATATTAAATTCGGACCAAGAGGTTCGCAAAATCATATTTCTGTCGGACCATAAAGCTGTGGAATAGCTTGCCGGCGCACGTGTTTCCTCCTTCCTATAACTTGGGATCCTTTAAACGGAGTGTGAAGAAGCAACTAAGCAGGCCGGCATAATTCTGCCGATCTGCAATAGATTCAGTGTCTATCGTTGGTCGACAGTATTCATGGATTGCGCTATACTTACCATCAGGTGTAGCGTAGTCACTTTGCCGAGCCAGGATAAAAAAAAAAAAGATTAACTTTTATGAAATAAAGTTGATATTGAATGTTCATTATTTTTTGTTGCGTGTATGAGTGTTACGTGTGATTTTACCTTTGCACGTGTAAGTGGAGCCGTATTTTTGGCAGATTCATATGAAAGTTATCGTTCTATCCCCGGGTCGGGTAAAAGTGATATTGGGTTTTTCTATTACGAAAAGCTCAGTATCAGCCCGGAGTCTGGAATTTGTGCCCGGTATGGCGATAGGCTCGCCCCCTATCACATCATGGGACGGAGATACGCTCGGCGAAATGTGGGTGTACTGGTTACACCTCTGCCTACCCTTTCGGGGATTACAGGCGTGAGTGCGTATAATTCTTTATTGTACAACACTTACAGTACAAGTATGTAAAAAAATAACAATAATAAGTGTACAATTGGCGGCCTTATCGCTCAGGGCAATCTCTTACAAGCAACCATAGTTATCTTATTTCGATGTTATTTTCCTCGTAATTATATAAAGAAGCTATATAAAGACTCTTTCAAAACAGAGTCAAACTTCTGTAATGTAGAATCGGTGTGGGTGTAACCCTAACGAAAATACCACTCGTTTTCTGTTACAAATAGATTCCGCAAACAGAAAGCGGGAATCCTTAATGGATTTATTTTCAACGTTTTTACCTCCGATTTTAAGACTCTTGGCGAATTCACTTGTCGAATTAAAATGAACTTGAATTTTACGATATTGAGAAAACCTTTTGAAGCTTTTTTGTTACGTCAATGGGGAAGTAGAGATACTTACGCAATCACGCCTGTAATCCCCGAAGGGGTAGGCAGAGGTGTAACCAGTACACCCACTTTTCGCCGAGCGTTTCTCCGTCCCTTGGTGTGATAGGGGGCGAGCCTGTCGCCATACCGGGCAATTCCAGACTCCGGGCTGATACTGAGCATTTCGTAATAGAAAACCCCAATATCAGTTTTAACCGAATCCGAACCGGGGATCAAACCCGAGACCCCAGTCATAACGCGTACGCATTTAAACTGCGGCAGTCCACATAGGTAGAGATAGTATTTTTTTATTAGCTTGAGTGACAAAACAAGCAGATCGCTTACCTGATGGCAAGCGCCACGCCTGCCCATAAACAGGAGCAACACCACACAGAACTTTGAATTACAAAGCACTGCATGGTATTCAACTGCGCTCGTCACCCCAAGACATAAGTTGTTAAGTCTCTTAATGCCCAGTAATTTCCCCGGCTTCAATGTCCTTCAAACCGGAACATAACAGTGCTTACACGCTACTGCTTGGTGGCAGAAATAGACAAAGCGATGGTACCAACCCAGACGGCCTCTCGCATACGAGGGACCTTGTATTGTAAAATATGGTCCGTAGAACTTGCAATGTCAATTCCATTTTTTTTTATAGCATAGGCTGGTAAATAAGCAAGTTGGTTACCTGATGGTACGTGCTCTCCACCACCAATGTACGTCCATAATACCAGAAGAATCATGGATACGTTGCCGACCTTAAAGGAAAGGGATATTTATGAGAAGGGGCGGGAGATTTGTCACCTGGAGGCCAATTCTCGTAATTTAAAATGTTCAAAATAGCATTCCGATCTAGTCTCAGTGTCAAGAAAGTTGCAAATGGTATTCTCTTAAACCAATATATAATCAACGTCAAATGTTAATATAGATCGTAAATAAGATCGAAAGTAGTATAAACGTCAAAATTGTGACTGCATTAAGATTGAAATGACATCGAGATGAGGTTATATTGACACCGGAATGAACTTATATAATAAAAGGAGCAGAATTCAATTTTTTATTCAAATCTAAATCTAATCTCAGTTCGATTGAAATTAATTCGCTGTGTCAGTTAAATACGACAATTTGCCTCCTGATATCTCACACACCGTACAATGTGCAGCAGTAAGATCCTACTTTATGTCAGTTTTCTGTAAGACAGTGGTAACAAGCTAGGCCATTCGTGCTGTAGACGTAACTGTCTACAGCGTAACTCTACCACTCAAAATGATTGAAATGAAAACTCAAACAATTGTGATCGCCAGACCGACATCGGTATAATTTCTTATAAAAAAGTTTATGACAAATTATACTATTTTCGTGAACTGCAAATATTTGTCGTAAGTCTGGAACATGCCCTTCGATGTTTTTAATTCCACATAGTTCTATGCTGAGTATTTACTTATCTCTTTAAAGAGAATGTGCAAGTACACTCTATTTAATTGTATAGAGCTCGTGGTATAAATGCACTGATCATTGACACACTTAGGTAGAGTGACTCTATGCATTGAAAATTAAGTTTATACAACGTGTTACAGAAAGGTGTGGTCAAATTTAAGCAAAGTAGTGTGCGCTTTACGATATATGTATTTCAATATATATCGTAAAGTATACTGTTAGGACATATCGATATTCTACTTCCAACTTTGGACAACACTAAACTTTGAATACTGTGTACAATATTTATATAGGTATACTGCTTATTTATAAGATCTAAATCGCATTTTTTAAATTCTATGTTTTATATTTTGGTACTCCACTCTTTGCGCACACACCCATTACATTTACCCGGCACTCAGAACTACATAAATAAGTACGCAACCGACAAAGGACCGACTTTATATCAAATAGTGAAGTTCTGCTCCTTTGCCGAATCCAACCTTTTACACTATAACATTATACAGAGACTCAGTACCTAAGATAGAGGCGTGATTTTTTTTTAAACAGCTGAGTTTAATGTTACTCCAGCATTGTTATTCTCGCTGACGCACTTCACTTAATTTAAAGGTATGTAATCGATGTCGAAATAGCAAAACTAAAGCTACTCCCACCACATGTGTGATTTTTGGAATCGAAAACTCGTACATAAATTGTTTGTACGACTTAGACTTGAACCTAGTACCTCACTGTTTTTAAGTACGTTGTCACTAGACCAATGGGGCGATTGACTACGCTACTTACTTCTTATATATAAAATTCTCGTATTACAATGTTCGTTCCCATACTCCTCCGAAACGGCTGGACCGATTTGTATGAAATTTTGTGTGCATATCGGGTAAGTCTGAGAATCGGCCAACATCTATTTTTCATCTCCCTAAATGCTAAGGGTGGTCCACCCCTATATTTATTTTTGATTTTTTAGACATTTTTTTTTGTTTTTTTTTTTTTGATACAGCATTAAGAAATACGTACAAACCTAAGTTTTCAACCCTCTGCGATCAATCCCTATTTTTTTAATAGCGACATTAGTATTTTTGTTAAGCGCGTTTCTCACCGGGACTCGCTTGATGCGCCCACTAGGCTACTTTAATCCTGGAAATAGGCATTCACGCGGGCGGAGCCGCGGGCAATAGCTAGTAAAATATAAAATCCAACTTTCTCCAGGAGATGAAGATTCCTCGCAGATATTACTTCCGTGCCTATCATGCATATTTCAAATCCTATTTAAAATGTATGAAGTAAAATATTTTTGTTGACATTCGATTTCCTTTCATCTTTCATTTCTGTATTAGCTTACGACGTGACTCTACGTAAATCAAATATGCTATTTAAAGAATTTGTAAGAGGCAATGGAAATTCTTAGTCAGTATACTTTTTGCAGCAGTGATAGCTCAGCGGAGAGTGGTATGGATTGTCGAGACGAAAGTCGCAGGTTCGAAACCAGCGCCAAGAGCATACACCTCTGACTTTTCCCTTCCCTATCTCAAAGTGCAGGTTTTCTTTGTAGTATATGCCGGTAAACGAGCAAGTGGATCACCTGATGATAAGTGATGTCTACCGCCAACATACGCCCACAATACCAGAAGGCACATGGCATGTTTCCAACCTTTAAGAAAAGCGATAATTAAGGTATTGGGAATGGGAGGGGGATTTGGGCCTCTGGATATCTCACTCACCGTACGAAACGCAGCAGCAAGCTGCTTCTTTACGTCGCTTTTCTGTGAGACAGAGGTAACGTCCCGACCGAGCCGGCCGATGCTTGCTGTAGACAAAACTGTCTACAACGTGACTCTACCACTCACAAAGCTTGATTTATTACTAACCATTTCCTATCCTATCATGCCACATCACATTTTTCCACTGAGTTATGATGACTACAAGGTGGTAGGTCCTTCGTTTGCGAGAGGCCAGCTGGGTTGGTACCACCGCTTTGTCTATTTCTGCCGCCAAGCAACAGTGTGTAAGCACTGCTGTGTTCCGGTTTGAAGGACATTGAAGCCAGTGAAATTACTGGACACTATGAGACTTAGCACCTTATGTCTCGGGGTGACGAGCGCAGTCCAGTGTCATGCAGTGCTTTGTTATATAAAGTTCAGTGTGGCGTTGCTTCTGTTTATGAGCAGGCGTGGCGCTTACCATCAGGCGAGCGACCTGCTCGTCTCGTCATTCAAGCTAAAAAAAAACTCCATTATCATCCAAATAAAATGAAACCACTACAACTTATGACTCGCGCCATCTAATGACACAGTTACGCAAACGAGCCCTTTGAACTAATGTATACACATCAGACGAGAAATTCTCGGATCCATATCAAAATGTGACGGTTTTTTTGGATTTAATCTAAGTGTGTGTTTTGTAAGTTGCTCGAATAAATATATAAAACTAGCTATCACACGCGGTTTCACCCGCACCATACTAACATAACGCCACTCAATTGTTTTGCCTTCCCGGAACCTCTCCACTAACACTTAAATAAGTAATAATAAGTATTATTATGAATCGATTATATGGAAGTATAGAAAAGGGTTGTTTTTAGACTTTTCCAGGCATTTTTTTTTAATTTTTCTCTCCGTAAGAACCATCCTCGTACTTCAAGGAATATTCTAAAAAAGAATTAGCGAAATCGGTTCAACTGCTCTCGAGATTTGCGCTTAACAACACATTCAGCGATTCATTTTTATATTATAGATAAAAAGATATAACATACAAAATGCAAGAGAAGTCGATCAAATAAGACATGAATGAAGATGAATAAGAAAGATAGTATTGGGCAATATTCTTTCAAACGCTTTCGCAGTTGTATCACAAAATGATTTTATTTGCAGGTCTTCAAACTGAAACTAAAGCAATATCATCGACGTTCTGTGATAAAATAAAGAGAGATATAGTGAATTGTTATAATTTTGCGCGTTAATTGTTGCATGTAGAAATAATTCGATGTGGTCTTGCCATATTGAAAAGTAAGTGGTAGTTTTTTTCGTTCATTAAAAACTCTCTGGTAGGTTTTTAATTTTTTGTCTGTGGTTAGTGACGTCTCAAGAGTCGACGATGACGAAAAATTTTCTGACCGTCACCAATATTGTTAACGAAGGCATCAAAGGGAGCAAGATATCGAAGCTTGGACTATCGAAATACCTGTCGCAGTCTCTGTGAGTATACTTTATATTTTATTTTTTTATGTTGTAAATTTGCTCAAAAATAACAGCAGGTTTTATGCCTTTAAAAATAATCTTGATTATTTTCGTCATAAGCAGTTATACAACGTGTTACAAAACAGTGTGGTCATATTTAAAGGTCGTTACATAATCTGACAGTGGGTGCTTAAGTACCAGAACTTATCAAAATCTAGACATTCTACCATTTACAAGGTGGTAGGTCCCTCGTATGCAAGAGGCCGGCTGAGTTGGTACCACCGCTTTGTCTATTTCTGCCGCCAAGCAACAGTGTGTAAGCACTGTTGTGTTCCAGTTTGCAGGACATTGAAGCCAGTGAAATTACTAGGCATTATAAGACTTAACACCTTATGTCTCGGGGTGACGAACGCAGTCCAGTGTCATGCAGTGCTTTGTTATTTAAAGTGATGAGTGGCGTTGCTTCTGTTTATGAGCAGGCGTGGCGCTTACCGTCAGCGACCTGCTCGCCTCATCATTCAACTAATTAAAAAAAAACTAAAAGTTCACGCTAATTTTAATCACTCGTGATAAGATTGATCACATCCCTAAAAGTTAAGTGAAGTGCGTGAACGAGAGTAACAATGCTGAAGTGAGTCAAAAACTCATACCTGTATCATTTAATGTTGTCTAAAGTTACGTTGAATATCCACATGCTACTCATTCGCTAAAAAGAAAATACTCTATATATGTCCTAGCAATGCCATCAGATTTGTTACTACGTGGGTATTAAATAATAATAATAATACACCCAACAGTCACACACATAGTCCTGACCCCACACTAGGTAAACCTGTGTCGTGGGTATCAGGAACTACGAGGGACTTGCGGCCCCACAACACCCAGACACGAGACCAATATTTGTGGTTCACACAAACATTTGTCTCGGTGTGGGAATCGAACACACGGCCTCTCGCTTTGCAGCCGACTACTCGCCCGCTGCGCCACGGAGCTGTCAATACTTATATACTTTATTACTTAGGTTGTCTGGTAGAGATTTTTGCGATTAGCGATAAGACCGCCTTTTGTAACATAATTTAGTTGTAAGGTTCATAGTGTATAATATTAATTTTTTGTGTACAATAAAGAGTTATCTATCGATCTATATTGTACACTATATGTTGTGTGAATTTGACCACACCTTTCTGTAACACGTTGTATATGGTTTTCTTTAGTGTGTCAATATTACAATGATCACTGCGAGGATTTCTATATATTTCAGCAGAGTATTGCCCGTTTTAAAGCATTAACAGACTCATATTTTACCGCAGCTAAAATACATTGAAGGACCATAATTTTCGCTTTGGTCTATTCGAATGATGTACGCGGTTTTATTCCTGAATTTAAACTATAGTTTTATGTATTCTAATAACTCTTTGATTTGCATATTGTCTTTGTGCCAAATAAATAAAAAAAAGTGTATCGAAGCTAACATGGCTGCACATAATGCTGTTTCAGTGGTAGAGCCACGCTGTAGACAGTTCTGTCTACAGCATGAATGGGCCGGCTCGTCCGGGTCGTTACCACTGTCTCACAGAAAACCGGCGTAAAGTAGCAGCTTGCTGCTGCGTTTCGTACGGTGAGTGAGATATCCGGAGGCCCAAATTCCCCTCCCCTTCCCAATCCCTAAAGTATCCCTTTCCTTTAAGGTCGGCAACGCGCTCATGATTATTTTTGTATTGTGGGCGTACATGGGCGGTGGAGATCACTTACCATCAGGTGACCCATTTGCTCGTTTGCCGGCCTATAATTTTTAAAAAAACATAAGACTCGTCTTACTCGTCATCTCGAAAGTAAAGCTGAGATAATATTTTTTTTTTACTTCTCTGTGATATTTTATCTACATGACGAAAATGTATCAAGTGCTGATGCTTTTATCTGAGTTGTTTGTTGTCCATCCCTCAATCACGTCGATCACTCTCGCGTGAGATATCTCGTGATATTAAGCTCGCTGAAATAAAAAAAAAAACCATCGAGACTTGAATTTCCAATTAGAATGCTGATTCAATACGACATATTATACAATATACTGTACGCCACAAAACGCCTTTTTTTATTAGCTTGAATGACGAGACGAGCAGGTCGCTCGCCTGATGGTAAGCGCCACGCCTGCTCATAAACAGAAGCAACGCCACACAGAACTTTAAATAACAAAGCACTGCATGACACTGAACTGCGCTCGTCACCCCGAGACATAAGGTGTTAAGTCTAATAATGCCCAGTAATGTCACTGGCTTCAATGTCCTTCAAACTGGAACACGACTGTACTTACACACTGTTGTTTGGCGGCAGAAATATACAAAGCGGTGGTACCAACCAATCCGACTTCTCGCAAACGAGGGACCTATCACCTTTTAAATTTGCATGTTTCTTTTTCAATAATTTACTCTGTGGAGGGCAGTGTCGATATTTTATCGGGGCGATTCAGTCAATCCATGCCTGTATTCAAGTTTTTGCGAGTTATTCGATTGCTGTCACGTTACCCATGACTACGAAAATATGTATAAATGTGGGAATTGGGTATGAAACGTGGTTAGTATGGAACGCTGTGAAAGTAATGAAATGAGAGGGAAGTATGCGTGCGAGAAGGATGGGAGGATCGGAAATGTAAGATGGCGAGTTACGACGAATGACTCCAAGGGTTCGTATGGTAAATTCTAGATTAAAAGTATTAAACGACGATATTAGAAAAAAAGAGTTTTTCTTGCCAAAACAAATCCCACATACAAATTCTTACAGCGATCCTAGCTGATTGTATTGTATTTTATTATACCAAAGGCCGGCAAACCTGATGGTAAGTGAAATCCAACCTTCATGAACATCCACAAAAGCTGAAGATTTTTTAAGGCGTTGCCGATCTTAATAAGGGATGGCAAGAGGATTTGTGCCTCCGGATATTTGATAAGAATTTCGAAGGTACGTGAAGTCTGCCAAACCACATTAGGCCAGTGTGGTAGACTAAGGCCTAACCCCTCTCATTCAGTAGAGGAGGCCCGTGCCCAGCAATGAGACGTATATAATACAGGGCTGGTATTATTATTATTATTATATTTCACTCATGGCACGAAAAAAACAGCAAGCTGACATTTCACGTCGGTTTTCTTTGAGTCATTGGTAAAAACCCGGTTGTTTCGGCCTATTTAGGCTATAGAAAAAAATGTCTATAGCATGGCTGTATCACTTGTAAACGTATTAGCTTCTTACATATATTTAAAGAATCCACGCATAACTTCAGCACCGAGTTGATGTTTTTATTCTCATATTTCATACATTGAAATGCGGATCGTAAACAATTTCATAAAATTATTTCCAACCCAATTAAAACTGTAAACAAGTTTTTAACGAGTGAATTTTGGTTGTTAATAAAATTTTAGACTGTCGTAAAAATATTAACAGTTTATGATTGACTGTGGTACAATTTTGCATAATATCTAGAAATATACAACGTGTTACAGAATGGTGTGGTCATATTTAAGGGTCGTTACTCGTTACATACACCTGTCAGGTCGTCGGTCCATCTTGTAGGTAGACGTCCTCTGTTGTGCTTCCCCATACGTGGCCTCCATTCGAGAACTTTCCTGCCCCATCGGCTATCAGAGGGAAAGGAAAAGACAAGGGTTGCAGGAAGCCGATGTATACCGGATCTTATCTATTCTATTCTATTTTTAGATTATGACTCCATCGATTTTCGATGATTTCGCCAATGTTAAGTAATAAAATAGCAATATCTAAAAGTAAAGATCAAAACGTAGACACCTTTAAAAAGATGCTCAATCATTAGTCTTCAACCGGATCTTATCAGATCTAGACATCCTCAAATGTCACACTAATTTTAATCATTTGTTTATTACGATCGAAAAGATCAATTACACCTCTATAAATAAAGCGAAGTGCGTAAGTAGGAGTAACAAAGCTGGAGTGAGAGAAAATTTCAGCTGTTTATCATTAAGGGCCTGTTTCACAATGTCCAATTACAACTTTAACTACCAGATAATGGTCAGACAATTAACAAAGTATGAATTTGACATACAGTACTGAAAGCATGGTGATTATGTATTTTGCTCTTATATTTTATTTTACAATCAACGTTTATTTGAATATTGTGAAACAGGGGCTTAGTGTTGTCCAAAGTTGCAAATTAAATATAGATTAGTTATTTATTCGTGAAGTAAATGATTTTTTTATGTCCTAGGAATGCAATTAGATTTGATATACTTATATCGTACACTGTATGTTACTTAAATATGACCACACCTTTCTGTAACATGTTGTATAGGGAAGGAAATACGCTCGTAGCTTATTAGGTAAAGACTTTTGATGACCCAGTGTACATTATCTGTAACTTTTTTATAGCATAGGCCGGTAAACGAGCAAGTGGGTCACCTGATGGTAAGTGATCTCCACCGCCCATGTACGCCCACAATACTAAAATAATTATAGCTGCGTTGCCGACCTTAAAGGAAAGGAATAATTAAGGGATTGGGAAGGGGAGGGGGTTTGGGCCTCCGGATATCTCACTCACCGTGCGAAACGCAGCAGCATGCTGCTACTTTACGTCGATACACAAGTATCTACAGCGTGGCTCTACCACTCACAAAATCGTAAAAAAGAAGTTGCGTTCCAAGAAAATTCTTAGGAATCTGCTGACTCAATTGCTGTATAAAAACTATATGAAAACTATTGATTCATTATCATCAAGCTATAGTTAAGTAAATTGTGTAGAACTTTATGTCAAAGCAAAAATATAAGCTCTCAAATAACGTAAAAAAAGTTTTAAATACTGTCATTTTTTATCAATAAGATAAAAGGTAGGTCCCTCGTATGCGAGAGTCCATCTGGGTTGGTATCACCGCTTTGTGTATTTCTGCCACCAAGCAGCATTGTAACCATTGTTATGTTTAAGTTTGGAGGACATTGAAGCCAGTGATATTACTGGGCATTATAAGACTTAACATCTTATATCAAGGGGTGACGAGCGCAGTTTAATGCCGTGCAGTGATTTGTAATTTAAAGTACTGTGTGGTGTAGCTTCTGTTTATGTGTAGGCCTAG
The DNA here is from genome assembly GCA_905332985.1 of Mimas tiliae. Lineage (NCBI taxonomy): Eukaryota > Metazoa > Arthropoda > Insecta > Lepidoptera > Sphingidae > Mimas > Mimas tiliae. The sequence goes on along the minus strand of HG995265.1, from coordinate 3,908,091 downwards.
CGCTTACCGCGCACGCGCGTAATTCTAGCTAATATTAATTTAAGTCGTTTACCTTTCTATGCGACGAAAGGCAATAAAGGATATTTTTAAAGTTAAAAATAAATAACAACGTCTTCGAACCTTATCCTACACGATCAATCCAATATATACCACGCAGTTCTGAGATAAGATACGCTGAGCATGACACATCGATACGCCAGCGAGAAGCGCTACGATCCGAGATACGCCAAGAAGCGCTACGATACGGTCGATCTGGCTGCTACGCGGTAATTACCATCGCGTCGGCTACGCTCCATTTGCGCGCTACGAATGGCATACAATTACGTAGCGATGACGGACTACGCCGCAGATACGTAGCGATTTTAAAGTGAAAGAATTTTATTTTTGCGACTTATTTCGGTGTGATATACAACGTGCTACAGAATGGTGTGATCATATTTTAGGGTAATTGCATACACCTTACAGTAAGTACTTTTATGTACCAGTTCTTTTCAAAACCGAGACCTCCTAAAATTCAACTTTAATTTTAATCACTCATTTATTAAGATCGATAAGATTGATCTCATCAATATGAATTATTTTGAAAGACACTCCCTTTTTAATAAACTTGGACAACGTGTACGTAATTCTACGTACGTAATACTTTCTTAGCGGCTCCATTACACAAACTATCATCTGAACAAATTTCATGATCACTGCTTTTGTAGTTTTTGAGATACATACGCACTCACGCCTGTAATCCCCGAAACGGTAGGCACAGGTGTAACCAGTACACCCACATTTCGCCGAGCGTATCTCCATCTTAAGATGTGATTGGAGGCGAGCCTATCGCCATACCGGGCACAATTCCAGACTCCGGGCTGATGCTGAGGAATAGAAAAACCCAATATCACTTTTACCCGACCCGGGGATCGAATCCGAGACTGCAGCGTCAGCCTCCGTCGTAACGCGTACGTACAACTGCGCCACCGAGGCAGTCATAAAAAATATACAGATGAATTAAGAACTTCTTTGTTTTAGTTAAAAAGCGTCATAAAATAAACCATCCCAAAACACAATTTCCTTAAACAGCAACCATTATCAAAATTACTTTAAAAAACAAGGAAGAGTAGCAACGCTAAACCGAAACAGTTTCACGGGCAATGATTTAGGTAATCGAGTACGCCTAGGGAGGGCTAACAGCCCAGGGGTTCAGGGGGACGTTGTGGCTGTATTAATTACTCCGAACTAATTATTTTACCTCTTCGTCACTTGGGGTTTGGATCCCAGTAACAAGAGGTAGCGGCTAATGACGGGCAAATTTATGCTTCGAATCCATCAGCAATCGCCTCATGGTTTCTGAGTAATCGCGCGAGATATGCATGTGCTAAGCCCACTAAATCTCAGGACGCGCAACCAAAATTTGTGTTTTCGATTTGATAAATTACACTTATGCGGCAAATGAAAATTGTTCTTGATGTGGCGATAGGTTCGCCACCGCACCATGGGACAGAAATAAGCTCGGCAAACCGTGGGTGAAGCATCAAATACACCTGGTGATACAAGGTGGCGACCCGCTTGCTCCGTTCCCCCACTTTCATAAAAAAAAGATTCCTCGTACACTTTTGTGTACCAGTTTGAAGGACATTGAAGCTAGTGAAATTACTGGGCATTATGAGACTTAACATCTTATGTCTCGGGCTGATCAGCGCAGTTTAGTGCCATGCAGTGCTCTGTAATCCAGATATCTGTGTGATGTTGCATCTGTTTATATGCAGGCTTCTGTTTATACGAGCGATCTGCTCGAATCGTCATTCAAGAGAATAAAAAGAAACATAGCTAGTCCTGGAATAAAATTAGTTCTCGATGCGGCGATAGGCTCACCACCATATCATGGGACGGAAGTAAGCTGAACAAACTGTGGGTGAAGCATCAAATGTACTTTTATCTGGTGATACAGGAGTAAGGAAATAACATAATCCAGACTATTTTCAAGAATACAATTTTATAAATACATACATACGCATTCACGCCTAAAATCCCCGAAGGGATGGGCAGAGGTGTAACCAGTACACCCACATTTCGCCAAGGGTATTTCCGTCCCATGATGTTATAGGGGGCGAGCCAATGTCCAAACCGGGCACAATTTCAAACTTGGGGCTGATACTGAGCATTTCATAATAGATAAACCCGACTCAAGGATCGAACCCGAGACCGTAGTCGTACCGCATACGCATTACAACTGCGCCACCACGGCACTCAATTTTATAATAAAGGAAAATTAGCCATGAATACTATAGTATGAAAAAGAAACTTCAAAGTATTCTTTCATGTAACGTATCTGTATTATTCATACCGAGATATCCAAGTTTTTCTGGATCTCAGCCAAAATTGAAGCCAAACTTTTTGGCGCGTTTTTAGTTGTACTCATGATTAAGTACTCTTACTTTGGAACTAAAATGTAGGAAATAAACAGCGTGTTAATTATACTTGCTAATATGAGCTGCTGGATGCTGGGAGTTGTTGGTGGGAGGGGGCAGGATACCTTTTTTTATGGCATAGGTCGGAAAGGAGCAAGTGGGTCACCTGATGGTAAGACCTCCATATACGCTCACAATACCAATATAACCATGGGCGTGTTTTCGACCTTAAAGGAAAGGGATTGGAAGCGGGATTTGGGCTTCCGGATATTTCTATGGTTATGAGGTCGCGACCTATCACATCATAGGACATAAAGATTCTTACCGAATGGTAGATGAACTATTTGAATACCTCAGCTTACCCCTTGAGAGATAATGACGTATTCATATCAAAGCAAGGACTACCTGTAACTTATACGTATACATACGCACTCACGCCTGTAATCCCTGAAAGGCTAGGCAGAGGTGTAACCAGTACACCAACATTTCGCCGAGCGTATCTCCGTCCCATGATAGGGGGCGAGCCTATCGCCATACCGGGCACAAATTCCAGACTCCGGACTGATACTGAGCTTTTCGTAATAGAAAAACCCAATATCACTTTTACCCGACCCGGAGATCGAACCCGAGACCTCAGCGTCAGCCTCAGTCGTAACGCGTACGCATTGCAACTGCGCCACCGAGGCAGTCTGTAACTTATCCGCATCTATCTTGCTTCTTATCCCACACTCCTCATAAAGGTGAAATGGATCTCGACAGCATAATGGGATTAGGCTGGAAATGGTCACAGGCGACATCTAGTAAGCATAATCATCTCCACTTTGGCAAAATTTGGCTAAATTAGCTATTAGATTTTATAACCGAGGACGGTGAAGGCAGATTTCTCGTATGCGAGTTCGTCTGGGAATTACCGTTTGTATATTTTTTTAATAACAAAACTTGGAAACCGACTTCAAACTAAAAACCAGAGACTATTATGTATACTACTAGAAAAGCTGTGCGGTAAATAAAAATTGCGCACTTAGTTACGGTCAATAGACCGCAACTCATATAGTCGCCCGCGAGAGAGCGACAAGAGCAGTTGTTGTTTGATTAGCTGTGAACGTTAAATTCGATAAACTAACACGAAATTCATTATTGTGACCCATAAAACATTGTCATTATTTACGTGCATATATAATGCAGTCAATTTGAAGTTATTTTACGGAAGTAACTATAGGTATTATTTCTTAGTTTAGATTGAAAAAATCATTTATTACGAAATTATAACTAATACCAAACAAAACAGCCGTCTCAATTGGTTTATAAGCTACATCTAATGCTCAAATCCCAAAATGGGGTTAAAAAATTCCAATTATTTTGAATTAATGGTACTTTACTAAAATAATCGCCAAGATAAAAGAAATTATTCTTAATAAAGTAAAATTAATAAAACCTCAGAACCTTCATTTTAATTATAATTAATTTTAAATGAACTTGTTACGTGGGAAACGAAAAATAAACAAATTGTATAAACTTCTAAAGTCTTCCTCGGTGGCGCAGTTGTAATGCGTACGCGTTACGATTGAGGCTAACGCTGAGGTCTCGGGTTCGATCCCCGGGTCGGGTAAAGTGGTATTGGGTTTTTCTATTACGAAATGCTCAGTATCAGCCCGGAGTCTGGAATTTGTGCCCGGTATGGCGATAGGCTCGCCCCCTATCACATCAAGGGATGGAGATACGCTCGGCGAAATGTGGGTGTACTGGCTACACCTCTGCCTACCCCTTCGGGGAGTACAGGCGTGAGTGCGTATGTATGTTCTAAAGTCTTCTGAGTGGTAGAGCCAGCTCGATCGTAGCTAATGTTCTAATGTATCAGGTCTATATAAAAATTAAGCTACAGCGACCTTAGTTACATAGTGCGTCTCTACTTGTTACATTGACGCACCTAGAAACAATAAATACACGTGACAAAGTGATGATGGGTGTCAATATAGGTTTCTGAGTGGTAGAGCCACGCTATATACAGTTTTGTCTACAGTATGGATGGGCCGGCTTGACCGGGGCGTTACCACTGTCTTACAGAAAACCGACGTAAAGTAGCAGTTTGCTGCTGCGTTTCGTACGGTGAGTGAGATATCCGGAGACCCAAATCCCCTCCCCTTCACAATCCCTTAATTATTCCTATCCTTTAAGGTCACCAACGCCAACGACCTTAATTATTTTGGTATGGGCGTACATGGGTGGTGGATACCACTTACCATCAGTTGAACAAAAAAAGAAAGAAAAAAAGATAAGACTTTGAAATCGCCCACACGGTGTTTCATCGTACTTGTAAAGAGATGAAAACACATTTTACTAGCCTTTGCTCGTGGTTCCGTCCGTGAACAGCCTTTTCCGGGATAAAAAGTAGCCTATAACCGTCTCCAGGGTCCCATCTACCTCGGTACCAAAATGCATCAAAATCGGTTCAGCGATTAAAGCGTGAAAGCGTAATAAACAAACAAACAAACTCACTTAAATAATATAAGCTAGGAGACTTGTCGTTGGCGAAATGAATATTAATGCGAAGCCATAATTAAACAAAAGAAAAGAACTTATTACAGCATGGACACAAAAATGTTTGCCGCAAAAATAGTAATATAAACAAAACGTCTCCTCAAAAGCGCAATTTGAAGATAAAAACTTTTCTACCGAGTCGTAAACCGACTGTGGGTCAGAGAACCGCAAAAAGATGTTGAAATTAAAGGTTTTTACTGTATCGCACCAGCGGGCGGATTTAGACGGAAGTGTATTTTTTTATAGAACATACATACGCACTCACGCCTGTAATCCCCGAAGGGGTAGGCAGAGGTGTAACCAGTACACCCACATTTCGCCGAGCGTATCTCTGTCCCACGATGTGATAGGGGGCGAGCCTATTGCCATACCGGGCACAAATTCCAGACTCCGGGCTGATACTGACTGAGCATTTCGTAATAGAAAAACCCAATACCACTTTACCCGACCCAGGGATCGAACCCGAGACCTCAGCGTTGGCCTCAATCGTAACGCGTACGCATTACAACTGCGCCACCGAGGCAGTCTTTTTTATAAAAGTATCCCGCAAATTACCAAAGTTTCAATGTGGTAGGTCCCTCGTATCCGAGATGCCGTCTGGGTTGGTACCACCATGCAGTCTATTTCTGCCGCTAAATAGCAGTATGTAAGCTCTATTTTGTTTCAGTTTGTAGGCCATTGAAGCCAGTGAAATTACCGGGTATTGTGAGATTTTAAATCTATGTCTCTGGATGACGAGCGTAGTCCAGTACCATGCAGTGCTTTGTAATACAAAGTTCTGTGTGGTGTTGTTTTTGTTTATGGGCAGGCGCCATTTGGCGAGCAACCTGCTCGTTTCGTCACCCAAGCTAATATTTTTTTTTGTAGTATTTTAATTTTTTGGATCCCGTCCTTTTTACCCGAGTTCAGCCCCATCAGTATCCCTGAAAAAGGGTCTTCAATAAAACTGAAATTGTTACATCGAAGGCTATCATAAAACTTAAGCGTTTGGCTCTTTATGGTGAAAATAATCCTTTAAATGTTGCTTTGAATACGTAAGTTTCTATATAAATATATAATAAAATATTCCTAAATGTTTTCCTATAGCATAGGCCTGCATTACTAGTATTCCGCATTAGGCCAGTATGGTGGAATAAGGTCTAAAATCCCCTGATGATATGTGGGTTACCCGGTGGTAAGTGATCTCCACCGCCCATGTGCGCTCACAACACAAGAAGATTCTTGGACGCGTTGCCGTCCTTTAAGGAAAGGGATTGGGCAGGGAAGGGGGTTTGTGGCCTCCAGATCTTACTGTGAGTAACGTACGTACGAAACGAAACGGCTACTTTACGTCGGTTTTCTGTGATACAGTGGTAACAATCCAGTCGAGTCAGCCCATTCATGCTGTAGACACAAGTGTCTACAGCGTTGCTACCATAAAAATATGTTATTAGTGTTATTTTTTTAAGTCAGTTGTTAATTATTATAAAAAAAAATCGGCACTATATACTAAATATGTAATATACATTTCTCCCTCTCAAAGTGAATTATATTAAAAATTGTTTCCTGAATGTGTCCGTTATCACCCCTTTGAGCACAGGATTCAATTTTAACATTATTTTCTAGGAACCGACGAAAAAAACAGATGAGGTTCTCAATTCGACAGTTTTTTTTAAATAAGTATGTTCACGCATAGCTCTGCTAAATGTGGCTTACATTTGGATGATTAATTTTTCATTCAAACGAGTACAGCTGAAAGTTGGTCCCATTTTGATTGTGTCTGGTATGGCGATAGGCTCACCCCCTATCACATTATGCGAGTGTTGCGTTTCGTACGATGAGCGAGATATCCGGAGGCCCAAACCCCTTCCTCTTTCCATTCCCTTAATTATCTCTTTCCTTTAAGGTCGGCAACGCGCACATAATTATTTTGGTATTGTCGGTGTACATGGTCGGTGGAGATCACTTACCATCAGGTGTCCTATTTGCTGGTTTGCCGGCCTATGTTATAAAAAAACATCGATATAAGACTGAAAAGTCAAAAATAACAATTTCTATAGTTCTAATTCAAATTCAAATTCAAATCATTTATTCTGTAAATTGGATCATAAATATCACTTTTACATGTCAATCATTTTTTAAGCTATATTACATTTACGACGGCATTTCAGGGCTAGCCATGAGAAGAAATGCCGAAACAAACTCATGGGTTATGGCCTCTTTTAATGTCCAGACATTGTTTTACAGAAATTATGCGAGTGTAATGTACAGAAATTCCTGGATTGGCCCTTTCAAGAGATAGCCAAAAGTATATCAGACATACGTAGCACTCGCACTCACATTAAAAAAATAAATGAAATAATTTATAACAAAACAAAAAACAAAATGTCAATATTCCCTTACATACTAATATTGCGCCAATAGAGCAGTCAATATTAAATAATATAATATATAAAAAAAAGAGAACTATGTACATCCAATTTTGTAAGGAGTGAGCGGCTTAATTCCAAGCTGTTTTGTCTTCCAACTGTTTTGTCGTCTTTGTCTTTGTTTTGTTTTGTGTTCTTTTAGGATTCCGCGCCTGTGTCGCTGCTGGTGAAATTAAATTGCACCGGCTACTGTTTATCCCGGAAAAAGCCGTTCACGCGAGTGGAGCCACGAGCAAAATCTAGTATGATTTTAAAGATTGAATTTTGACCACTACGGAGCCACTAGTGTATACAATATGTAACAAAACCCCTGTTGGGCGTTTTAACTGTGATATCAGAATCGATATTCAAACGTAATGAAACAACTCGCATACGAAAATTGAACTATAAAAATAATCATATTTATTATTTAAATTTTAATTAATGTATTGTTTGTAAACCGTCTTTCGATTGATTACCTCTGCAAGAGCGATGGCTTGGAACCAAGGCGAGATAGCATGTTCGAGCGTCCACGTACATCAAACGCGCCGCACAGTGTGCGCGCCCCCGGTTTCGTCAATTAGACAGAAATTCAGATGTAAATAACATTTTTGAAATGTGTTCATTTTTATATGCTACCTGTGTAAGGATAATATTTATCGCTTCTGTTTTTTTTTTATTTATCTATGTTATCTAAGCTGTCTATATGTCTATCTTTACGACCTAAAAAGGGCCAACAGTACCAGTAAAGTAGTAGTTGTATAATAATACACTCTTCCTGATTCTAGACGAAACTAAGCTAAGTCACAGCGAAATGGTCGCCAGAATTGTAGTCAATTAATTCAAATGGCGCGGCGGTGAGTGTTGGACACACGCCAGCTATTTCGATGTTTACACTTTTATTTCAAGTGGTTAAGATTTGTATGGAGTTGATTTTCGTAACAGTTTCCTGCTTTTTATTGTTCTGTTAGTACTTTTTGGATAGGTGAGTGGGTTGAGTTGAGTTGGGAGTGAGTTCCTGAGTGGTAGAGCCGCTGTAGATAATTTTGTCTACAGCATGAATAGGCCGGCTCATTCGGGTCGTTACCAATGTCTCATAGAAAACCGGCGTAAAGTAGCAACTTGCTGCTGCGTTTCGATGAGTATCCGGAGGCACAAATTCCCCTCCCCTTCCCAATCCCTTACTTATCCCTTTCCTTTAAGGTTGGCAAAGCGCCCATGATTATTATAGTATTATGGGCGTACATGGACGGTGGAGATCACTTACCATCAGTTGACCCACTTGCTCGTTTGCCATACTGTAAAAAATAAAAAGGTAACCCTAAAAAGCAGTTTTTTCTTTGGATTCCGTACCTTAAATCTACCAACGGCCTTTTTACAGAGCCTGTCGGTCCGTCCGTCTGTCTTATCTGCCTGTCTTAGGCTAAGCTATTACCTATAAGCTCTATATTTTTAACCCATATACAACATCTTAAGAGAAAAACGTACGACATAAGAAAGAGAGAAAGAAAGCATTTATTGGCAGGCGTTAGGTGGTACATGTATACAATTTATGCAGAAAAAAATATATTTATAAGTAGTAGGTGGGGGGGTACCTAGTTACCCAACCACTGTGGACGGTATATGTTGGGGCATATACCGTGGGCCACGATCGCATGAAAAGGATCCAAATCAGCATATGCCAAACATTAAATGCTTGGCACTGGTTTTCATTTGGACCCTAGATTTTGTTCATACATAAGATTCATATTTTTTTATTTTATTTACTTGAATGACAAGACGATCAGGTCGCTCGCCTGATGGTAAGCGTCACACCTGCCTATAAACAGAAGCAACGCCACACAGTACTTTGAATTATAAAGCACTGCATGCATCTGGACTGCGCTCGTCACCCAGAGACATAAGTTGTTAAGCCTCATAATGCCCAGTAATTTCAATGGATTCAATGTCCTTCAAACCGGAAGACAACAGTGCTTACACACTGTTGCTTTGCGGCAGAAATTGACAAAGCGGTGGTACCAACCCAGACGGCCTCTCGCATACGAGTTGCATCTCAACCACCATACCACCTTGTGCAATTCATCATTTCTTTTCTTAAACGTTAACTCAATCACGTTGTCTATGGCAATCACAATCACTTACTATCTTATCATAACATAAGGACTCACGCCTGTAATCCCCAAAGGGGTAGGCAGAGGTGTAACCAGTACACCTATATTTCGCCGAGCGTATCTCCGTACCACGATGTGATAGGGGGCGAGCCTATCGCCATACCGGGCACAAATTTCAGACTCCGGGCTGATACTGAGCATTTCGTAATAGAAAAACCCAATATCACTTTACCTGACCCGGGGATCGAACCCGAGACCTCAGCGTTGGCCTCAATCGTAACGCGTACGCAATACAACTGCGCCACCGATGCATTACTAATTCCTTTGCTTTTTACCGTCCTTGTATAAAAAATACAATATATTGTCATCAGCATGAATAATTCAAGGCAACACATTAAATTCTCTAAAAGTTGGGTCACATATCAGACAAGTTTTACTTATCTGGCGCGTTGCCAGTGTCTGCCAACATCAACAAGTTTCGTAGTTATATTTTGCCAGACCAATGTCAGTCAGTAATAAAGGGTGTAAGTGAAATACTTCTGAAAACTAATATATACACCCAACAGTCACACACATAGTCCTGACCCCACGCTAGTTTAACCTGTATCGTGGATATCAGGAACGTCGAGGAACTTGCGAGGAACACCCAGACCTGAAATAAATATTTGTGGATCAGACAAACTTTTGTCTCGGGGCGGGAATCGAACATAGCCATGGTGCTAATTAGGAAGATGATACCAGTAAAAAATGAGAAATAAATTTACCTCATCATCAGCCTGAATTCGTCCACTGCTGGAATAGGCCTTTCCAAGTTGGCGCCACCCTTGACGGTCCTCCGCCTTCCTCATCCAGCCGCTTCCCGCTACGCGTATCAGGTCGTCGGTCCAGCGGGCTCGACGTCCGCCTACACTACGCTTGGATAGACGTGGTCTCCACTCTAGCACTTTTCGACCCCAACGGCCATCGTTGCGGTGACAAATGTGACCAGCCCACTGCCACTGCCGACATAGCCCGCCGAATTAGCAATTAGCAAATTTACCTATTCTTTTCTAATAGTGGCGATAGCTTAGTGGAGAGTGATACGGACTGTCGAGACGAAAGTCGTAGGTTCGAAACCAGCTCCAAAAGTATACACCTCTGACTTTTCTAAGTTACATGTGCATTCATTGTTAATTATCGCCTGCTTTAACGATGAAGGAAACATCGTGAGGAAACCTGCATACCTGAGAAGTTCTTCGTAAGAATTTTTGCAGGTATGTGAAGTCTATCAACCCGCATTAGGCCAGCGTGGTGGACTAAGGCCTAACTCTCTCATTCAGTAGAGGAGGCCCACACAGCAATGGGACGTGTATAATACATGGCTAGTATTATTATTTTCTAATATCAGAAGTGGAATTGGAGAGTGAAATTCAATTACAAACAAAATAGAACCAGTATCTCAAAACACTAATTAGTATATAATTAAACTGTTTGCAAAGTTTGGAATATTGATTAAAGGCATTTGCTTGATTTCCCTTTAATAAGAAACATCTGCTTTGAAATTAAATTTGGGTACGGGTCAGCGTTTGTTGTAAATCTTATTTAATTATCCCAAAGTAGCCATTTTACGGCTTCATAAGCTTAGTGGCACGTTACTTAGGTTTTGAAACAGATGAGGTTTAAATCCAATCACATTTTTTATGGCATAGCCGGCTGTGAAGCGAGAGGCCGCGGGTTCGATTCCCGCATCGAGACAAATGTTTGTGTGATCCACAAATATATGTTTCAGGTCTGGATGTTTTCTCCCCAGAGGGGTTGACGTCAGGCAGGCGACCGGTCGTAAAAACTTCAAGCCAAGTCTTTCTGTAATATGTGTTATAAAGCATGTTGCGCCGACCCCACTGCGAGTGGGATAAGGGCAGGTGGAAAAAGAAGAACGGATGGTCAACAAGCTCGTTGCTTGCAGAAGCAATATTTATTATTTTTCATTGTTCTTATACCGTATTTCCATGGTGATTATTTGCGCAAAATAATTTTTATCCATATTCAATCGAAGGATCGAGCTGCAATTTTCAAAAAAACAAAATTATTCGAATTTAGCGGGCTAGTCACGGGTAACTAAGCTGATCTTTCACTTTAAATTGATCCATATAGATCCGTATCGACATACGTATTACAACTGCGCCACCAAGGCAGTCATTCACTAGATTTGTACCATTGATATTTGTACAAATCGAAGCGCTGACAGACGTCGGTAGATTAACCTATCTCTTAAACTAAAAGACGGATAAGGTCAAATATATCGCTACGAGAGTTGCTCTGAACTGATTCACCCTTATTATTTAAAGATTTGTCATTTGTCTACTTGTCTCTCTTATCAGCGTATTAAAGAGAAATCTATTTCTGCCTCGGTGGCGCAGTTGTAGTGCGTACGCGTTACGACTGAGGCTGACACTGAGGTCTCTGGTTCGATCCCCGGGTTGGATAAAAGTAATATTGGGTTTATCTATTACGAAATACTCAGTATCAGCCCGGAGTCTAGAATTATGCCCGATATGGCGATAGGTTCGCCCCCTATCACATCATGAGACGTAAATATGCTCGGCGAAATGTGGGTGTACTGGTTACGCTTCTGTCTACCTCTTCAGAAATTACAGGTGTGAGTGCGTATGTATGTATGTTATTTGTTTCTAGATTTTAATAAACTGAATGCGAATTATAACATGATGGTACCGTTTTATTTTTTGTAAAAAGTTTTTATTTCATATTTGATTTGTGCGTATGTATGTCTTGTCTTTTTTATAGTTGAGTGGTAGAGCCTGTAAATACTTGTCCACAGCATGTATGGGCCGCCTCGCCCGGGTCATTACCACTGTCTCACAGAAAACCGGCGTAAAGTAGCAGCTTGCTGCTGCATTTCATACGGTGAGTGAGATATCCGGAGGCACAAATCCCCTCCCCTTCCCAATCCCTTAATTATCCCTTTCCTTTAAGGTCGGCAACGCACCCATGATTCTTTTGGTATTGTGGGCGTACATGGGCGGTGGAGATCACTTACCATCAGGTGACCCACATGCTCGTTTGCTGGCCTATGCCATAAAAAAAAATGCTTACAAACGAGCAAGTGAGTCACTTGATGTGAGTGATCTCCACCATGTACACTCACAAGTTTTTTAGCCTGTACGACGACGAGCAGATTACTCGCCTGATGTAAGCGCTACGCCTGGCCATAAAAAGAAACAACACCACACTTTGAATTACAATGCACTGCATGACTCTGGATGGTGCCAGCTCGTCATCATCCTGAGACAGAATTTGTTAAGTCTCATAATGCCCAGTAATTTCACTGGCTTCAATGTCCTTCAAACCGGAACACAACAGTGTTTACACAGTGCTGCTTGAGGGCAGAAATAAACATGATGTACCAACCCAGTCAGCGTCTCGCAACCTACCACCTTTTTTTTAAAATAACTCCCGTTTAAATAGCATTAGCCAACAATACATTCATCTTATTTTTTTTTTATTGCATAGGCCGACAAACGTGCAAGTGGGTCACCTGTTGGTAAGTAATCACCACCGCCCATGTACGTCCGCAATACCAAAAGATTCATGGGCGCGTTGCCGACCTTAAAGGAAAGGGATAATTAAGGGATTGGGAAGGGGAGGGGTTTTGGGCCTCCGGATATCTCATTCACCGTACGAGACGCAGCAGCAAGTTGCTACTTTCCGTCGGTTTTCTGTGAAATACGTTTATTTAATATGCAGATAACTTACATTTTGTCCTTGGCTATTCGAGAACGTTCCAAAATTATCCGGTCTGATATTGGAGGCAAATGCGCTGATCGATCGAAGTTATTTCAGTTTATACTCGTACTGTCCCAACTATAAATAATATGATGTATCTTTTACAAGACAAATATGGATATCATCAATATCTAGACATGCTATTGTGGTAGGTCCCTCTTTTGCAGTGGTAGGTCCCTCGTTTGCGGTGGTAGGTCCCTCGTTTGCGAGAGGCCGGCTGGATTGGTACCACCGCTTTGTCTATTTCTGCCACCAAGCAACAGTATGTAAGCACTGTTGTGTTCCGGTTTGAAGGACATTGAAGCCAGTGTAATTACTGGGCATTATGAGACTTAACACCTTATGTCTCGGGGTGACGAGCGCAGTCCAGTGTCATGCAGTGCTTTGTTATTCAAAGTTCTGTGTGGCGTTGCTTCTGTTTATGAGCAGGCGTGGCGCTTACCTTCAGGCGAGCGATCTGCTCGTCTCGTCATTCAAACTAATAACAAAAAAAAATGCTTACATTTTACTAGCCCTGTATTATACATGTCTTACTGCACGGGCCTCCTCTTCTAGATGAGAGGGGTTAGGCCTTAGTCCACCACGCTGGCCTAATGTGGGCTGGACGACTTCACACACCTTCGTTTTTTTTATTTTATTTTATTGCATAGGCCGGCAAACGACCACCTGATGGTAAGTGATCTCCAACGCCCATGTACGCCCACGCTACTTAAATAATCATGAGCGCGTTGCCGACCTTAAATGAAAGGGATAAGTAAGGGATTGGGAAGAGGAGTAGAATTTGGGCCTCCGGATATCTCACTCAACGTACGAAACGTAGCAGGAAGCTACTTCTTTACGCCGGTTTTCTGTGAGACAGTGGCAACGTCCCGGACGAGCCGGCCCATTCATGCTGTAGACAGAATTGTTTACAACGTGGCTCTACCAGTCGTAAAAGGTAGTCTCTTATGGAGAACTTATCAGGTATGCAGGTTTCCTCAGGATGTTTCCTTCACCGTTAACGCGAGCGATAATTAACAATTAATACACACGGATTTGGTACTACGGGTGGTGAAATACTTATATTTTACACGTCTACGTTGTTTAAATTTGACCACACCTTTCTGTAACACGTTGTATAACCATTATTTATGACAAACTTCACGCAAACCGTAAACGTAAAATGATTCCCAAAATAGGGATTTGACCTCACCAAATATATTTATTCGGATCCCTTCGCAAATTTTATGACAAATATCTTCTGAAGATCACTCTCGGAAAGTTTTAATGTGCCATATTACCATAATCTTTTTTACTACATTTCTTACGAATTCAGTATTTTTTGGCAAAATTTGATAGGGTAAGTTTAATGTCAGTAAATCTAGATTTCATTATAATTCGCTTCATTTGGTGTAATGGAAGCGTACTAAGTTCGAGTATCTGAGATCAAATTTCAGGCCAGTCAATTACAATTTCTGTTTGGGTCCCGTTGCGGGTTGTGGGGGTCAGACGGTGGGACGCCCCATACAGTAAGTAACAATTAATACCCTGTTGGCACTTTTTGCGTCGTGAAGATAGACATATAGACAGCGTAATAAAAATGGTTAAATTAAAAAAATAATAAACAAAAGCCAGATATTATCCTAACACGGGTAAATTAAAAAATGAACATATTTAAAAAATATATTAACATCTGAATAAATTAATTCAAGTGTAGTGTTCCCTATATATGTATTTTACATTAAAAATCCGAACATAAATTTAGCTGTAAGTTTAGGTATAAATTTAGATATAAGTTTAGGTATAAATTTAGATATAAGTTTAGGTATAAGTTAAAAGTCGCTCAGTGGAACAATATGTTACGCTTACTTATTATTTAAATAAAAGTAGCTCCGCTACACAAGTTTAAAAAATTATAGTCCAATTTTCGTATTCGAGTTTTTTCAATATGTTTGAAAATCGATTCTGATATAACATTTAAAACGCCTAACAGGTTTTTTGTTACATATTGTATGATGACAAATACCATTAAAACTATGGTACGAGAAGGCAGAATATGGTACTAGGTGAGTGGTAGTGGTATTTTGATTGGTAGAGCCACGCTGTAGACACTTTTGTCTACCCTCCACTCCCCTTCCCAATCCCTTAATTATCCCTTTAAGATCGACAACGCGCCCATTATTCTTTTGGTATTTTGGGCGCACATGAGCGGTGGAGATCACTTACCATCAGGTCACTTGCTCGTTACCGACCTATGTAATAATAAAAAAAGCTAGGCCAGGATAACGGTACCCAGAAAAAAAGTTGTTTATTTGAAACATTACACATGAGTTGGCACCGCTATAATTACCGCTATTTTAGGGATAAAGGCGTGAGCTTATGTACTTACTAGCAATGTACACACTGAGTGTAAGGGAAACGATTCCGAAAACTAAGATGGTAGTCCTGATGATTGACATCATCATCAGCAGCATTACAACTGCGCCACCGTGGCAGTATTAGCCATAATTAATAATGTCTAAATATTGAATTACTCACTAACGTTTCCATCCTGAAAGAGCTTCGCATCAAACAAGACTTTCGTCAATTGTGCAAGTGCGACTACTAAAGATGTTTGGACATATCACCCGCAACGAAAGCTCTTTGGAACGATTGTTGATACAAGGAAGAGTGGAGGGCCAACGTACTCGCGGCTGATTATCCATAAGATGGACAGACCTCATAATATCATGTACAAAGTGTTCCCTAACTGAATGAACACGCAGTGCCACAAATAGAGAGAAGTGGAGAAGTCTCGCAAAAGCTGTAGCCAACATAACAGATGATCCATGACCACGACCACTCCGCCAGGAGTGTACGACTAAGAAGAGAAATATTGAATTACTAAATCGAGATACGACGTTCTGCACCGCGCAGAATATTAGACGTATTAAGTGTCAACTAGAGATCATGAATCCATTTATATGAATTGGTGAATGAACGAGTTGCACAGACTTTTATAGCCCCGCCCCCTTGCACAGAGTTTTGGTGGGGTATTTTTTTGCTTGAGTTACGTTTCTTGTCATCTTATTTCGATGAGTGTACCACGTGCCGGTGAAATTGGTTTTAAGTCTAAGGTGTTGGTGGTCATCAACAATTACAAAAAAACATACATACATACATACATACATAGACTCACGCCTGTTTCACATAGGGGTAGGCAGAGACAACGGATTTCCACTTGCTACGATCCTTGCATACCTCTTTGGCCTCATTCACTCTCATTAAATTTTTCATACATGCACGTCGATTTAGGTTTACATAAAAACTCAGTAACAAAAGCTAATGATATAAATTTTAGCATTCCCCGCGTTCATTTGAGGGTGAAAATCAGTCGTTTAGCTAACTTTGACTAACTCTTGGCCCAGTGATCTCGATTATTGGCGAAGTTTAGATATCCGCTTAAATTTCGGCCAAGGTTCAACCGTTTGGAATTTTGGTTCGTCGATAACAGGGTCTTGTGTTCGAGAATGCTATGTTATTCCTAGCATTTTACTGAAGTTTTAAATTCAAAAATTGTTTTAATTTATGTGTGCAAAAATCTATCTGTCTCATAAATAATATAACGTTTACAAAACTTAGAAACCGACTTCAATGTACAGCAATAGCATGTAAATTCCAATACAATAACACAACCGCGACGAGTGTACTGTTGAGGAGTTTTATTGTTTTTCTCCGTACTCCGTCATCAGATCTTAACCAAATTTATATGGGACCACATCGCAGCTAAATTCTATCGAGTGATTTTTTTTCCTACAAAATCGGTCCCCAATTGGCGGAGAAATCGATGTACATACATGAAAAAACAAAAAAATAAACGCGCCGAATTGAGAACCTCCTCCTCTTTTTAAGTCGGTTAAAAGCCGACGTTAAGTGGCTTGCTGCTGCGTTTCATACGGTGAGTGTGATATCTGGAGGCCCAAATCCCCCTTTCTCAATACCTTATTTACCTTTAATATAGACAATGCGCCCATGATTCTTCAAGTGTTGTGGGCGTACATAGGCGGTGAAAATCAATTACCGTCAGGTGACCCATATTGCCTATGCTATAAAAAATTGGCAGTTGTTGTAGAGACTGCCGAAAAACTTGACTGACTGAGTGAAAACTTAGAACTTTTAGTATTAAAATTTCAAATTTCATAATGTTTGAATTACAATTATCAATATCAATGTGGTTTTCACATGACAGCCTCCGTGGCGCAGCGGGCGAGTAGCCGGCTGCGAAGCGAGAGGCCGTGGGTTCGATTCCCGCACCGAGACAAATGTTTGTGTGATCCACTAATATTTGTCTCGGGTCTGGGTGTTGTGGGACCGCAAGTCCCTCGTAGTTCCTGATACCCACGATACAGGTTAACCTAGTGTGGGGGCAGGACTATGTGTGTGACTGTTGGGTGTATTTATTTATTTATTTACATATATTAACACTCCGAGCAACAATTAGTATATGCATGTTTATATGGTTGTTTAGTACTCACTATTGTACTGCACAATTATTCTACAATTAAACAATTCAAATAATAATCAAATAACATTATTTCATCAATGCACAGTTTATACACATTGAACTATTCACTAAATCTATACAATTTCACTTATAACATATACACAGTACTAATGTTGCACAATACGTCAGCTGTATAGCTACAGATATCTGCTATAACCATGTCGGTGACGTGAACGCACGAATTTTTCACTTCAAAAAGAGTTGAATATAGAATCTCATCCGTTTTTTAGTCCTTGGTTAAAAATTAACTTTCAACACCTCTATTCGAGGGTAAGCTAGTAAAACTTCAAACGTAGGTGCACTTTAAGTTTGTAATAGGGGTTGCCAATTTGCATGAGGTCAGCTAATATAAGTTCTGCACGTGAAGGACCTGTTAAAGTTCAGTCGAGTCTTTTTGTTAGGGTTTAACCGACTTCAAAAAAGAGGATGTTCTCAATTCAGTGAATTTATTTTTTGCTTTTTTTAAGTATGTAAATTGCCATCGATTTTATTGGAAAAGTTTCATTCAATATAGTTTAGCTGCGATGTCATGCCATATAAATTTGGTTAAGATCTGATGACGGAATACGGAGTAAAAAAATTAAACTCCTCAACGGACAACAGAACACTCGTCACCATTGCTTTATTGTGTTTGAAGTTGCCTAATAACAGCCCTGTATTATATAAGTCCCACTGCTGGGCACAGGCCTGCTACTGAAGGAGGGGTTAGGCTTTATTCCACCACGCTGGCCTAATGCGGGTTGGCAGACTTCACATACCTTCGAAATTCTTATGGAAACTTCAGTATGCAGTGTTCCTCACGATGTTTCCTTCACCAGTAAAGCAAACGATAATGAACAATGAATAAATATGATAATTAGAAAAGTCAGAGGTGTATGCTCTTGAGATGGTTTTGCACCGTCTGAGCTGAGCTGTTGCTGCTTTATTGTCAGATAAAAAGACATAATAAATACACCCAACAGTCACAAACATAGTCCTGACCCCACACTAGGTTAACCTGTATCGTGGGTATCAGAAACTACGAAGGACTTCCAGTCCCACAACACCCAGACCCGAGACAAATATTTGTGGATCAGACAAACATTTGTCTAGGTGCGGGCATCGAACCCTCGGCCTCACGCTTTGCAGCCGGCTCCTCACCCTCTGCGCCACGGAGGCTATAATGCCGATATAGTGATTGTAAACCATGAGCCATCAGAACTCTTTCGTTGCACTTACAAAAGTATTCCCAAAAGCAGAATAAAACCGAGGTCACTTGTTAACGCCCAACTTTACCCGCGAAATTTATTCCCGAGGGATTATGCTGTGGACGTCGGGCAGACAGATTTATCGCTACGCTCTCACTTCTGACGAATTTATTGTTTTTTTTTCTGTACATTTTGATTGGCTGGTATACGTTTTTTTGCGAATTTAATGGAACAATGAGTTTTCAATTTGCTTTGACGTATCAGGCAAGCGACGTTCTTCTCTCGTCATGCAGTAATATAAAATTCTCATTACTGGAGGTTGATGAACAACATTTTTAACCGACTTCAAAAAAGGAGGAGGTTCTCAATTTGGCGAGTTTTTTTTTTGCTCTTTTATGTATGTTATACTTCGATTTCCGCGTCAATTGTGGACCGATTTTATTAGAAAAAATTTCATTCGATAGAATCACCCATGGATGATAAGTGATCTCCACCGCCCATATACGCCCACACCAAAAGAGTAATGGGCGCGTTGCCGACCTTAAAGAGAAGGGATAATTAAGGGAAGGGGAGGGGGATTTGGGCCTCCGGATATCTCACTCACCGTACGAACCGCAGCAGCAAGCTGCTACTTTACGTCGGTTTTTTGGGAGACAGTGGTGTTTCATTTAAGCTGTTACTTTACGTTGTTTTTTTCTGAGACAGAGCTAACAACCCGGATGAACCGGCCCATTCATGCTGTAAAGAAAACTTATACATACCTACGCACATACATATGCACTCACGCCTGTAATCCCCGAAGGGGTAGGCAGAGGTGTAACCAGTAGGTACACACACATTTCGCCGAGCGTATTTCCGTCCCTTAAATGATAGGGGGCGAGCCTATCGCTATACCGGGCACAAATTGCAGACTCCGGGCTGATACTCAGCATTTCGTAATAGAAAAACCCAATACCTCTTTACCCGACCCGGGGATCGAACCCGAGACCTTAGTGTTGGCCTCAATCATAACGCGTACGCATTACAACTGCGCCACCGAGGCAGCAGGGAATTTAATTTATTAATTTATTTATTAAGCACATCCACATCATGTAGATGCACAATTTCTTATAAATTTACTTACATATGGTAAATAATAATAATACACCCAACAGTCACACACTTAGTCCTGACCCCACACTAGGTAAACCTGTATCGTGGGTATCAAGAACTACGAGGGACTTGCGGTCCCACAACACCCAGACCCGAACATATATTTGTGGATCACACAAACATTTGTCTCGGTGTGGGAATCGAAGCCACGGCCTCACGCTTCGCAACCGGCTACTCGCCCGCTGCGCCACGGAGGCTGTCAATAAATCTGATATACACAACATATAGAGCGCCTAGCATTTGCTGAGTAGCATGTATATGTATGCATGACAGATTTATACTAATAGTAAAAAGAAATTGGCAGTTGTAGAACTAGAGACTGCCGATAGAAGTGAAAACTTAGAACTTTTAGTATTAAAATTTGAAATTTCATAATGTTTGAATTAAAATTATCAACATCAATCTGGTTTTCACATCTATTGACACTCCGAGCAACAATTATATGCATGTTTATATGGTTTTTAGTACTCACTATTGTACTGCACAATGATTCTACAATTAAACGATTCAAATAATACCTAATTATTCAAAACACTATTTCAACAATGCACAGTATATACACATTAAACTTTTCACTAAATCCATACAATTTCACTTATAACATAAACACAGCACTAATGTTGCACAATACGTCAGCTGTATAGCTACAGATATACTGCTATAAGCATGTCGGTGACGCGAACGCACGAGATTTCACCTATCCAACAATCTGTCTAACGTGCAAAGTACACGGCCGCTGCGCGTCATGAGCATGTCGGTGACACGAATCCATAAGATTTTCCCCTACCCAAGTGCCCAACGCGGCAACAAAGTTGAAAACAAAAATATAATTCAATATAACAATTTAATTAAATATAACAAAAAAATAAAATTATAATTTTTTATTCATTAAAAAAGAAGAAAACTGTCTACTACTTGAAAACTAATTTAATTGTAACAACATGGTAACTTAATTAATAAGTTTCGGTAATTGCAAACTGTAAGTAACTTGTCTTTAATTAAATTCTATTCAAGAATTAATAAGTTTAGAAACGTAATGCTATACCTTCTAATTACTTTAATAGTATTATTATTAAATAAATAAATAAATACACCCAACAGTCACACACATAGTCCTGAACACTAGGTTAACCTGTATCGTGGGTATCAGGAACTACGAGGGACTTGCGGTCCCACAACACCCAGACCCGAGACAAATATTTGTCAATCAGACAAACATTTGTCTAGGTGCGGGAATCGAACCCACGGCCTCACGCTTCGCAACCGGCTACTCGCCCGCTGCGCCACGGAGACTGTCGGTTTATTATTTAAATTATGCGCTTCGGTAATCTTCGTCTACTAGGAAAATGAGAAAGTGAACTGATGATGATCCTACAACAAAATACACCCAACAGTCACACAAATAGTCCTGAACACTAGGTTAACCTGTATCGTGGGTATCAGGAACTACGAAGGACTTGCGGTCCCACAACACCCAGACCCGAAACAAATAGTCCAGTCGAACCAACGGCCTCTCGCTTCGCAGCCACTCGGAACAACAATACCTACAGACCTGTTTCCTGGATGCATTCATCTATGCATCATATTGGGCTTAAAAAACTCAGCACAAGTAAAACAAAGGGTTTCGCAGAGTTACTCTGAAATGTACCGAACTTTTGTTTGATTAAAACTACTGTCGGCTTTTTCATATTCCCAATATTTGGATGAGAAACATACGAATCCGCAAAGGGTACATATTTTTATGGGTCGCGAAGCAGTCACTTTTTAGGGTTCCATAGCCATGTGGCAAAACAGAACCCTTATAATTTCGTCATGTTCTGATTTACAAGGTGGTAGGTCCCTCGTATGCGAGAGGCCGGTTGGGTTGGTACCACCGCGCCGTCTATTTCTGCCGCCAAGCAACATTGTGTAAGCACTGTTGTGTTCCGGTTTGAAGGACATTGAAGCCAGTGAAATTACTGGACATTATGAGACTTAACACCTTATGTCTCGGGGTGACGAGCGCAGGCCAGTGTCATGCAGTGCTTTGTTATTTAAAGCTCTGTGTGGCGTTGCTTCTGTTTATGAGCAGGCGTGGCGCTTGCCATCGAGCGAGCGACCTGCTCGTCTCGTCATTCAAGCTAATAAAAAATCGTCAGTCCGTCTGAATGTCGAACCATTTTTCATGGATACTATTAGCACTGTAAATTGGATGATAGGTATATTTTATGAGGTGGGTGGAAGAGTACAATAGCGTGCCCGCAGCCCCGACCGAATAAGCGCACCCGGAGGAAAACCGTTGGGTTTTAGTCCGTGGGAGTCGGACATAACCGTCCCGACCGACCATGCGGTGGGGTGGTACCCATAAAGGGTTTCCCGACGTTAAAAAAGAACCGCAACAAAGGTTTAATATTTTTTTTTTTGTTGGGGCCCTCCATACTTTATTTTATAGCATAGGCCGGTAAACGAGTAAGTGGAACACCTGATGGTATATGATCTCCATCGCCCATGTACGCCCACAATACCAAAAGAGTCATGGGCGCGTTGCCAACCTTAAAGAAAAGGGATAATTCAGGGATTGCGAAGGGGAGGGGATTTGGCCCTTCAGATATCCGTACCGTACGTACGAAACGCAGTAGCAAGCTGCTACTTTATGCCAGTTTTCTGTGAGACACTGGTAACGACCCGGATGAGCCGGCGCATTCATGCTGTAGACAAAAGTGTCTACAGCGTGGCTCTATCATTAAAAAAACGTCAAGAGTCTTTGCATCCCTCGACAGTTGTAAGAATATGCTGGAAGTTATTGGATATATACTGGCTTACACACACTTGACACGCCTGAACGTGTCACTATCTTTCTTTCTTTCTACCTGGTGTTATGCCGGCTAGTTCCAGGGTCCGCGTTCCTACTAAGACGCCTCCACTTCGCCCGATCTTGAGCATCCTCTGTAGTAAGATCATTGGCTCTCATGTCTCACTTTAATACGACAAGCCAGCGTTTTTTGGGCTGTCCGTGGGATATAACGTGCCATTAAATGACGAGATTTTTACCAAGTATATGAAGGTCGCTATCCAGCCAGTCAGTAATAAAACGTATAGACAAACAAAATAGTCGTTGAATATTAAACATTTACTTAAACACTTATCTGTTGAAACACAACAATTAGAACGACTTTAAAACGTTGAAGAAGAGAACAATTATAAAGCTAAGGGAATGTGTACACTATCGACTTAATATACGTCTTTTTCTATTTTATCTTAGTTTGATAAATTTTACTTATTTTGTAACGTTCATATTAAATTTGTTGAAAATATTTAACCCCTAAAGAAGTGAAATCGTGCATGATAGATTACTTTCGCATTTAGGTACCGAATCTTTCACTAAGAATTTAAACGTTTTTTAACAAAACCTATTTTGGGTCCGTGCTATTTTAATGGCTAATATTTGATTGGAACATTTAACGAGGAATCACATGTGAAATCAAATACTTTAGTAACATGTTAATACACAGGCTGGTGTGGATAATTTTTAGGGTTCTTTACCCAATACTGCTAGCGGAACCCTATTACTGAGGTTACGTCGTTTGTCTGTGTCTATACTACCATTAAACTAACGGCTGCAATGTTTCAGGATATGTGTTATTATAGAGGATATTGTAAAACGTAATGAATAAAAATAATCTTCAAGAGTATGGACGATGGCTATGGAACCCTTAGTGCGCGACTCCGACACTTTAGACCGTTTTTTTCACACATTATTTGCGTAGCCAAAAAATATTTTATAAAAATAATCAACAGTGTGTAAAAGCCCTAACGTTAAGAGTTTAACACAAATGAATTCTGAGTAACAACTCGTTGAAAGTTGCGAATGCTTTCAAACCCGCGCTATTCCATTAAAGCTTTTATTTTTATAATATCAAAGCTTTTAATAAAGAAAGGTATGGAGAGAGTTGGGGTAAGGCCTAAAACCTCTTATTAGTGCAGGAGACCCGTGCCTATCACAGGGATAGTAAAAGAAAATTAAATGTAACATACATGGTTGATCATCATCATTGGCCATATACGTCTTATACGTCTGTTTCAGACGATTTAATCATTGTCTCATAGACATGCACTTTCTTTCGTGGCTGTATAAACCAATTCTAGAGCGACAGAGTCTACCGCATACTCTGCAAGAGACGCCTCCGACTGGTGGGTTGTTGGTTGATATCGTTATTATTTTTTATCGTTTAAAGTGAATGCCGCCTTAAACACAAAATTTTATATTTGCTGAATGACGAAACGAGCAGGTCACTCGTCTGATGCCACGCCACGCCTGCCCATAAACAAACACAACACCACACAGAAATTTGAATTAACAAACACCGCATGATTTTGGACTGTGTTCGTTACTCCGAGACGTAAGTAGTGAAATCTTTTCATGACCACGTAATTTCACTGTCTCTAATGTCCTTCAAACCGAACACAACAGTGCTTACACACTGCTGCTTGGCGGCGGAAATAGACAAAACGGTAGTACCGACCCAGACGGCCTTTCGAATACGAGAGACCTACCACTTTGTAAATGTGTCATAGGGTTATTTTCAAATTACTTGACGCCACCTTGTGAATGACTGCATCTCGCTGTTCTAAAAAAAAGTTACTGGCGCCGCCGCCGCCGCTGCTGCTGCCAAAAGCTTGTCGCGCTATCTCCTCCGAAACCGCTGGGGGTATGGGGTCGAGACCGATACCAATCGATGCAGAATAATGTAGGGAAGAAAGTAAGATATGTCTCATATTCGTCGGGCTATAAGTTTTATTTTATTTTATGTTTTGTCGAAAAACATGGGCAAAGCCCCTAGTTCTATTTAAATCTAGATTCGATCGGGCGATCAACACTGCTTCTAAATAAGGCTTAAAACTCAAGCCGTTTTCCGATTTTTTACCTCAACATTCACTGCTAATTGTGAATTAATTGGTCGCTCGGAACTCAATAAAGTGGCTGTCATACGCACGCCGTACATCCATTAATTACCTAGCATTTATATTTTTGTTTAATTTCTTTTCTCCTACCTTAATCAAAGGTTTGACCGAAGAATTCGTCTTTGCTATGTAATTTTTCTACTAAATGAGAGGGGTTAGGCTTTAGTCCACCACGCTGGCCTAATGCGGGTTGGCAGACTTCACACACCTTTGAACTTTACATGAGAGAACTTGTCTGGTATGCAGGTTCCCTCACGATGTTTCCTTCACCGTTAAAGCAAGCGATAATTAATAATAAATACACACTTAACTTAGGCTCGTATTAAAGAACAGTCAAGTGAGCTCTTTGCTAAGTGTAGATTTAAGTACACATGATTGGTCCATTTTTGGCGCCATACAAAAAGGGACCAATCACGTGTACAGAAATCGACACTTAGCAAAGAGCTCACTTGAGTGTTGTTCTATAATACGGGTTTTAGAAAAGTGAGAGGTGCATGCTCTTGGGGTTGGTTTCGAACCTGCGACTTTCACCTCGACATCTACAATTCAATTCAATTCAAGGTTGTCTTATTTTTTTTTATTGCATTGGCCGACAAACGAGCTAGTGGGTCACCTGGTGGTAAGTGATCACCACCGCCCATGTACGCTCACAATACCAAAAGAATTATGGGCGCGTTGCCGACCTTAAAGGAAAGGGTAATTGAGGGATTGGGATGGGGAGGGGGATTTGAGACTCCGGATATCTCACTCACCGTACGAAACTCAGCAGCAAGCTGCTACTTTACGTCGCGTCGGTTCTCTGTGAGACAGTGGTAACGACCCGGTCGCGCCGGCCCATTCATGCTGTTGATGCTGTGTCTACAGCGTGGCTCTACCACTCACACTACTATTCACTCTGATTATCTACCTACCTATCTATCTAACTGTCTATCTATCTATCTGTCTATCTATCTATCTACCTAAATTAAAACTAACTAAAAAATAAAACCGACAAACAAACTGCAAGCTTAAAATAAAACTTTATAAGTTTTTGTCTTAACCGCATATACAAGTTTAAGTAAACACATTTTACTAACGTTTTATAAGGATAATAAACTTCTGCCCGCCTCTTGTTTAAGTAGTATTACAGTTTTACGTCCTAGAGTTCGTTGATACTGGTTTATAGTGGATTGGATTGTGGAGGCACATAAACAGATCTAAGTGTGTGGCGGTAGCTTTATTTTTATTAGCATTTGTGTTATTGAGGTTCCATCCAGTTGTTCCTTCAATCCAGTTGTTCCTTCAATTCTGAGGATCGTGACTGTATCAGACCGAGGTAGTAACACTTCCTTCATCTTGTTCTGTCATCGGCAAAGTGAATTGCATCGTGCAGTTTAAGTTCTTTTACTTTTTATTAGCTTGAATGACGATACGAGCAGGTCGCTCACCTGATGGTAAGCGCCACGCCTGCTCATAAACAGAAGCAACGCCACACAGAACTTTAAATAACAAAGCACTGCATGACACTGGACTGCGCTCGTCACCCCGAGACAGGTGTTAAGTCTCATAATGCCCAGTAATTTCACTGGCTTCAATTCCCTTCAAACCGGAACACAACAGTGCTTACACACTTTTGCTTGGCAGCAGAAATAGACAAAGCGGTGGTACCAACCCAGCCGGCCTCTCGCAAACGAGGGACCTACCACCTTGTTGTTGCAGTGTTTTAGTGTTTTGTGCACTCCATTTAGCCGGTGGTCTACCATTGTGGTTGGTATATGGCATTCAAAAGTATGTTAAAGTGGTAGAGCCATGCTGTAGACCATTTTGTCTTGATAAATGGGCCTGGTTCTAACGATCTCTCACGAAAAACTGACGTGAATTAGCAGCTTGCTGTGCCTCAACCATGAGTTTGTCTCAGTAAATTCGCTAGCGACTACGTAAAATATTTGTATGACAAAATTTTGTTTCTCACGTATACTTTAGAGGCGCCACTGAGTTTTTCATATATATATCTTACGTCGTCGCTAGTGATTTTACCGAGACAAACTCATGGTTAGCCTGCTGATGCATTTTGTACGGTAAGTGTTATATTCGAAGATAAAAATACTTTAGGTTTTTTTTTATGATTTATCTACATTGGAATTCTGGGAGATAAGACAGGTGTGAAAGCGAAAGACTGATAATCTTTACAAAATAAATCGTTCTTGTTAACTTATTTCGAAGATCTCCAGGGATTAACTAAATTGCCTTCGCGGTAAGGAAAGTAAACCTAATAAAAACTGACCAAGTGTAACTGTGTGTAAGTGTGTGTCGGCTAACGAGCAAGCGGGTCACCTGATGATAAATGATCTCCACCGCCCATGAAAGGCCACAATATCAAAAGATTCATGGGCGCGTTGCCGATCTTAAAAGATTAGGGATTGGGAAAAGAAAGATTTGGGCCTCCGGATATCTCATTCACTGTACAAAACGTAGCAGCAATTCGCTAATTCACGGTTGTTCTGAGACAGTGGTAACCTATTTTTCATGACATTTCGCCCTTTCATATATTTTTATTTTATTACAAAATCCACAGCGCTTACAATTATCATATGAAAGTTTACAGACTTTTTTATGGCCATTAACGGATTTACGTTATACAGTAGACTCATTTGGGTGTTCCCCTCCACAGAAATACGCCCTCACAACTGTAATCCCCGAAAGGGTAGGCAGAGGTGTAACCAGTACCCCCACATTTTGGCGAGCGTATTTCCGTCCCTTATGTGATAGGGGGCGAGCCTATCGCCATACCGGGCACAAATTCCAGACTCCGGGCTAATACTGAGTATTTCGTAATAGAAAAACCCAATACTACTTTACCCGACTCGGGTATCGAAACCGAGACCTTAGCGTTGACTGATGATTGAGTCATTACAACTGCGCCACCGAGGCAGTCTTTATATCTGTTTATACTCTGCTAATCGCAAACATCCAAAAATAACATAATATTCAAGCTAAACGGAATTTATTCCATCCATGCCCCAAGCGAAATCTCGGGTAATATTCAAGGCGACACCACACAGTTTCCTGATTATATTAACGCTATCTCTGTCATACATCGTCTGTCCTTCTCTGACTGATATAACGCTAAGTCGTGGCGCATACGTGCGATTTTTAATAGTCGACTATTATCGCTCATCGACGATATTTTTAACACCCGAAAAAGAGGGGTGTTTTAAGTTTGACCCCTTTATCTGCATGTGTGTGGGTGTGTGTTTATCTATCTGTAGTATAGCGCCTGTGGACCTGTTCTACTCTACTCTACTTTTTGTAAGTGGTAGAGACACACCGAAGACAGTTTTGTCTACAGCATGAATTGGCCAGCTCGTTAACACTGTCTCACAGAAAACCTTGGTAAAGTTGCAGCGTGTTACTGCTTTTCGTACGGGGTGTGAGATATCTGGAGGCCCAAATCCCCCTCCCCGCCTCAAGCCCTTAATTAACTCTTTCCTTAAAGGTGAGCAACGCGCCTATGATTCTTTTGGTATTATGGGTGGTGTAGATCACTTACCATCAAGTGACCCACTTGCTTGTTTGCCGACCTAGTCACTAAAAGACTCATCAGGGTTAAGCCTTACTAGCCTGATGTAGACTAGTATTTTGTTTATTATCTGGAATGATGAAAAGAGCTGGTCACTCGCCTGTTGGTAAGCGTCACGCCTGCCCATAAACCGAATCAACACCAACCAGAACTTCAAATTATGAAATACTGCACGACACTGTACTGCGCTCGTCACCTTGAGACATAAGGTGTTAAGTCTCATAATGCCCAGAAATTTCACGGGCTTCAATGTCCGTCAAATCGGAACACAACAATGTTTACACACTGCAGCTTGGCGACTGAAATAGACAAAGCAGTGGCACCTACCTCGACGGCTTCTTATATAAACCTACAATCTTGTAAAAACAAAAATCATTTTGATTAAATTACCTTTACAAAACCGCATTAAATTCGGTCCAGTCGTTTAGGCGCTAAGGTGCCATAGACAGATATACGCACACCCACAGAGGTACATATGGGTTATAATACCCCATTTTTTTCGTAGGTTTAAAAGAAGCGTGTGACACAACCTCGTCAATGACGTCCGTTATATTACAATATACATACATACGCACTCATGCCTGTAATCCCCGAAGGGGTAGGCAGAGGTGTAACCAGTACACCCACATTTCGCCGAGCGTATCTCCGTCCCATAATGTCATAGAGGGCGAGCCTGTCACCATACCTAGCACAAATTCCAGACTCACCCGACCCGGGGATCGAACCCCAGACCTCAGCGTTAGCTTAATCGTAACGCGTACGCATTACAATTGCGCCACCGAGGCAGTCACAAGTTGTTATATTATAAATGTGGCAAAAAAAACCTCCGCCTAGCAACAATTTGTAAACACTATGTTCCTGAAGGACATTATGGCTAATATTATAACTTATGTCCCATGACCAGCTTAGTGCAGTACCACAGTTTCACAGCGGAGCACTCGTGCAGTATCAAGACAGTCGTGTCCCTTACCATCATGCGAGCGGTTAGCTCGTCTCGTCATTTGGTTAAAAAAAAAACATACAGATCCTTGCATACCTCTTTGGACTCATTCACTCTCATTAAATTTTTCATACATGCACGTCGGTTTAGAGTACTCCTGACCTGGCCTTTCTCGAGAATATCTCCAACTTGATCTATGAAAGTTCGCCGAGACCTTCCCCTCCCAACTGTACCATTCACACTCGCCATGTATATTTGTTTCGTCAATCTTCTTTCATCCATCCTCTCTACATGCCTAAATCATCTTAATATTTCTTTCTCAATCTTTATCACAAAAAAAACAATTAGTCGACTAAAAGTCGCAGGTATACGTGTATCCTTAGCATGCACGTAATTACCACATCAGTTATGGAGAACATTTAACAGCTGGATTTTAATATATTTTTTGGGTAAATAAGGGCTTTTAAATTGCTTTTGACGCTGAGTTTTATTATTGCTACTCGACGTTCCTGCTATGAGTAATATTATTCAGCGCTTTATATTGTGGGAAGGTATGGGATAATAAGTGAGCTTTTGGTTTTTTATATAGCAATAAAACGAGCAAGCGGGTCACCTAATGAAAACTGATCTCGACTGCTTTCTTTTCCCAATCCGAATCGCAAAAATAATACGCGGCCCCGGCATGCGAGTCCGAAGAGCTCCCACAACTGGCCCTCGGCACAATGATGTGCAGAGGTGGCCCTAAACTATACTCTCCAGCGATTGCTCAAGCTGAGGTCTGAGCTTTTTAAAAGGTGCATCTGTGTTTAATCGCTACTAAATACAGTATACATATTTCTGGCTAGAGCGCCATAAGCGCCAGCTTTATTTTTAGGTGAAGCTGAGAAAGCAATATAGGCTAACAGCACATGTCCATTCGAAAATACAACCTCAGCGTTCCCGTCCGAGATAACCTTCCATGTGTTTCCACAGAGCGATATATCGCCGCGTTTGAGAGGATACGAGCCGCTTGACCCGATTTCAGTCATTACTGAAAATTGAGCGCTAACAAATATTCCGTTTGAATATTTTGAACAACATACAGCTTCTATTTAGTATGAGGTATTTTGATCGTAGTTACGGGATCGCACATTTCTGAGTTAATATATTTGACACAAAGGGCACAGGCTGTGAAACGAGAGGTCGCACTTTTGATTCCCACTCAGAGACAGATATTTGTTTCGGGTCTGGGTGTTGTGTAACTCACGGTGATTTTGCCGTAGTTCCTCGTAGATGTGGGAATCGAACGTGCGTCCTCTCGTTTCACAGCCAACTACTCACCTACTGGTAATCGAAGTAAGCGTTTGAACCCATTTTAAATACAATATAGTAACGAAACACGTACCCCATTCGAATAGAGTTTTTACCATTTTGCAGTAGTTTCGGTTGAAAGTTACTACATTAAGGTTTGCGATTACCCACATGATATAGTTTATACAATGTGTTACAGAAGAGTGTGGTCATATTTAAGGGTATTACATACACCTTACAGTTAGTATTTATGTATCGTATCTTTTCATAATCGAGACATCCTAAAATTTCACGTTAATTTTAATCACTTGTTTATTCAGATCGATAAGATTGATGACATCACTATTAATTATTATGAACCACACTCACTTATTAATAAACTTGAATAAAATGTACGTAATTCTACGGACATACGCACGTAACTAGTAATAATTTACTGATTAATCACGAAATCTTAAAAACAACAAAAGCTAGGATCATAAAATTTGGTCAGATGTTAGTTTGTTTAACGTAGGAGCGCTAAAAAGATATTTCTAAATTTTCATTTTAAGGGGGAGAAAGGGGGTTGAACTTTCTATGCAAGTTTTTTCTTTTTATTCTAGACAAAGACATTGGGACCTACGGGCGGAACCGCGGGCAACAGCTTGTAGATTATAAAGTTGATGTAACTTCAGTTTTCAATATGCACTCACGCCTGTAATCCCGAAGGGGTAAGTAGAGGTTTACCAGTACACCCACATTTCGCCGAGCGTATCTCCGTCCCACGATGTGATAGGGGGCGAGCCTATCGCCATACCGGGCACAATTTCCAGACTCCGGGCTGATACTGAGCATTCCGTAATAGAAAACCCCCAATACCACTTTACCCGACCCGGGGATCGAACCCGAGAGACCTCAGTGTTGGCCCCATTCGTAACGCGTACGCATTACAACTGCGCCACCGAGGCAGTCATGTTTCAACCCTGTCTTTATTCGTGTATTCGTCTCTTCAATTCTAAAGTGGATTAAGTTTTAACTTAGTCTTTGTGTAAAATTCTTTTTACTCTTAATTTTCATGAACTGAGACAAAATGTTACTTGTAAAGTTAAATATAGACATTTAAGTGTGTCCTCTCGTTAACCCCTGATAAAAAGAGGGTTGTTATAAGTTTGGCCTCTTTGTCAATCTGTGCGTATTTGTGTATTTTATTTAAATCAAAACGGTTTACACTAATTACATTAATAATTACAATACAAAAGTAGACTAATAATAATAATAATATCTTTAATAAAAACATTTTGGTTACAATTTGTTGAGTCACTGGTTCCCAAACTAGGTCAATACTGTGTTTTGGGTTACCAGTTTCTTCCCATTTATAATAATACTTATACATTTTTAATGCAGATTATTAATTGCAATTATGATTACATAAAATTTTAATAATTCCTCATCAACAAGTAAATGTGTGTGTGTGTGTGTGTTGTGTGTGTGTTGTGTGTGTCTTGTGTGTGTGTGTGTGTGTTGTGTGTGTGTGTGTGTTTATGGGCCTACACTTAGTAGTTTTTCACAACCATCATAGTCTAGCTGTTTAAGCCAATCTAGGAGAGCTATTTTTAGTTTATGGTTGCTAGACTATATGACAATATTGTGTTTAATAGTTCAAAATATAAAATTTATAATACTATGTCAATCACACAACATGCTCACAGAATCTCAAGCACTCTGATAATATTCTCGACCATCCATCCGCAAATATATCGTACCCAGGGTTGAGATCAAGGAGAGCGTTAAGCGCGGCAAGGACTCGTGGTATGGGCGAGTTGGTGCGCGCCACCGTACGACAAAGAGGACAAGTATGTGCGTGTGTGTATCAGTATGTGGCATCACACCGCCTAAATGTATGGACTGATTCAAATGCAGGTTTTAACTACGTAGCTTTAATTAAAATGCTGGTTTATACTGACCTATAATGTATGACTGCCTCGGTGGCGCAGTTGTAATGCGTCGGCTTTACAACTGAGGCTGATGCTGAGCTCTCTGATTCGATCCCTGGGTCGGGTAAAAATGATATAGAGTTTTTCTATTACAAAATGCTTAATATCAGCTCGGAGTCTGGAATTGTGCCCGGTATGGCGATAGGGTCGCCCCCTATCACATTATGGGACGGGGA
Source organism: Mimas tiliae (assembly GCA_905332985.1). Lineage (NCBI taxonomy): Eukaryota > Metazoa > Arthropoda > Insecta > Lepidoptera > Sphingidae > Mimas > Mimas tiliae. Next base: position 3,875,133 of record HG995265.1, on the reverse strand, counting down.
TAAGCTCGGCGAAATGTGGGTGTACTGGTTACACCTCTGCCTGTGTATGCCGTTCCTCATGATTTTTTCTTCACCGTTAAAGCGATAACTAACAATTAACGTACACATAACGTAGAAAAGTGAGAGGTGCATGCTCTTGGGACTGGTTTCGAACCTGCGACTTTCGTCTCGACAGTCCGTACGACTCTCCCCTGAGTTTTGCTGCCTTAGAAATATATTAAAGAATTAAATTTATATTCTTATCTTGTAGCTTTAGAAGCACTTTGATAACTTATTTTAGTTTGAAGAGAGGGCGTGGTTGCAATACTAAGTAGGTACGTGGTAAAATATAATCCTTACAAGTCGTGGCAACACTGAATCAGTGTTATATACAAAATCGTGATTCCAAGAATTATCAATTGCCAAATTAAGGTAACTTTGCCGATATGGAAAATAAGTGATATTGGGTTTTTCTATTATGAAATGCTCAGTATCAGCCCGGAGTCTGGAATTGTGCCCGGTATTGTGATAGGCTCGCTCTCTATCACACCATGGGATGGAAATAAGCGAGATGTGGATTTACTGGTTACACCTCTGGCTACCCCTTCAGGGATTACAAGTTTGAGTGAGTATATATGTATGAGTACAAAAACATCACAGTGGCCTAATTTGTACCGGTTGGCAGACTTCACATACCTTAGAAATTATTATAAAGAACTTCTCAGATATGCAGGTTTCCTCACAATATTTCCCTCACCGTTATAGCAAGTGATAATTAACAGGGAACCCAGCATGCTCTTAGGGCTGGTTTCGAACCTGCGACTTTTATCCCGACAGTCCATGACACTCCCCATTGAGCTATAGCTGCTAGATCTTTTTTATTTATTTTTTATAGTATAGCCCGGCAAACGAGCAAGTGGGTCACCTGATGGTAAATGATCTCTACCGCCCATGTACGCCCACAATACTAAAATAATCATGGGCGTGTTGCCGACCTTAAAAAAAAGGGATAAGTAAGGGATTGGGAAGGGGAGGGGAATTTGGGCCTCCGGATATCTCACTCACCGTACGAAACACAGCAGCAAGCTGCTACTTTACGCTTGTTTTCTGTGAGACAGTGGTAACGACCCGGATGAGCCGGCCCATTCATGCTGTAGACAGAATTGACTACAGCGTGGCTCTACCACTCAGTATGTAGTAGATGTAGTTATTTAATATAATAAAAACCATTACAGTTATCTCATCCCCATTACTGAAACAAGCCTCCAATTTTCATCCCAAAAAGCCCGATATCAACGTTGCTAAAAATAATGAAAAATGAACACAAAATTCGCACCACATTTCAAATATGAACGGAACAAACGAGACAATACCCCCTCCCCCCTTCTTTATTGACAATATAACCAACAGATAGGTCATTTAGTTATGTTTTCAAATTTTTGCCGCCATTGACGTTTTGCATTCACGTCAAGGCATTGTCTGATGCTTTTGTTAAACATGTTGGAGACGTGTTAATAATAAAGTTGATTAATGATATAACTCATGACAACTCGGTGATAGCTCAGCGGGGAGTGATATGGACTGTCGAGACGAAAGTCGCAAGTTCGAACCCCAAGTGCATACACCTCTGACTTTTCTAGGTTATGTGTGTATTAACTGTTAATTATCACTTGCTTTAACAGTGAAGGAAACATCGTGAGGAAACCTGTGTACCTGAGAAGTTCTTCATAAGAATTTCGAAGGTATGTAAAGTCTGCCAACCCGCATTAGGCCAGCGTGGTGGACTAAGGCCTGACCCCTCTCATTCAGTGGAGGAGGCCCGTGCCCAGCAGTGGGACGTATATAATACAGGGCTAGTATTATTATAATGATATAAACTGGTGAAGTATAAGTGGGCCACAACATCTTAGGCCCAAAGTCAACCTCATTTGCACGTGGCACTTTGCTGATTAACAGACGAGACTTTGGTGAAACTTGGTTCCCGTTAAGCGCCACGCCTGCTCATAAACAGAAGCAACGCCACACAGAACTTTAAATAACAAAGCACTGCATGACACTGGACTGCGCTCGTCACCCCGAGATATAAGGTGTTAAGTCTCATAGTGCCCAGTAATTTTGCTGGCTTCAATGCTCTTCAAACCGAAACACAACAGTGCTTATACACTGTTGCTTGGCGGCAAAAATAGACAAAGCGGTGGTACCAACCCAGCCGGCCTCTCGCATACGAGGGACCTACCACCTTGTATCGATGTTGATAAGTTCTGATACTTAAACACTCACTGTCAGGTGTATGTAACGACCCTTAAATATGACCACACGTTTCTGTAACACGTTGTATATTTTATTTTCACGGCAAAATCTCATACAAAAGTCTTATAGACCTTCAGCCCACGTACAACGTTCATATCTCCATATAACACACATACATACGTACTCACGCCAGTAATCCCCGAAGGGATAGGCAGAGGTGTAATCAGTCAACCAACATTTCGCTGAGTATATCTCCGTCCCATGATGTGATAGGGGGCGAGCCCATCGCCATACCGGGCACAAATTCCAGACTCCGGGCTGATATTGAGCATTTAGTAATAGAAAAACCCAATATCACCCGACCCGGGGATCGATCCCGAGACCTGAGCGTCAACCTCAATCGTAACGCGTACGCATTACAACTGCGCCACCGAGGCAGTCATCCTCCATATAATTCATACTTAACAACGCGAAAACAAATATTTAATCATTATCCCCACCAAGGATCATAAAGCATTGAATCAACTGACATTAACTGCAGAACTTGGTGCCGACGACATCCGAACTCGGCCGAGTTTAGCCGAACGAAAATCAATATATTATGTATCTTTGAATTTAAACAGCTACCGTTATATAAATAGATAGAAAGTTATTATACACACTTTTGATTTGATGGTGACTTGATAAGATGTAATTTTGAAGCGGCAATTTTGTTTTCTTACAATAGAATCATGTGGAAAATCGAGTCAGGAATGCAAAGACTTTAATGTATAAGGCTGTATAGAAGTAAAATTGCGTCACATATCGCGGGAGTTTCACATCTCACAAACAGGGAGCTCGATAGGGGTTCTAGTTGAGGTAGATAGATAGAATATTCTTTATTGCACACTAAATAAAGTAGGTAGCTTATTAACGAGGATCTTACAGTAAGGGTGATACAATGGGCGGTCTTATCTTATCTTGAGAGTAAGCGAGATGGTAATATTAAGTTACGGTCAATTGACCGCAACTTAGTGGTACAATTTCTATGTACCGCGCATCTTGTGTAGTAGTATACATTAAAAGTCTTTGCAGGAATGTAAGCTTGTTTGAATTCATAAAGAAATTCGTAATTTTAAATTCGTTTAGTCATCGCGTGGACAATAAAATAATTATTTACTAGGTGGTAGGTCCCTCGTATGCGAGAGGCCGTCTGGGTTGGTAACGCATTGTCTATTTCTGCCGCCAAGCATTATTGTGTTTAGTTTGAAATACATTGAAGCCAGTAAAATTAAGGATCATTATGAGTTCCATGTATTGTATTTCAAAGTTTTGTATAGTGTTGTTTCTGTTTATGGGCAAGCATGGCGCTTACCATCAGGTGAGCGAACTGCTTGATTCGTCGTTCAGGCTAATCAAAAAATAGTTATAAAATTATAAAATATGGATTTTTTTTATCCTAGCTCGGCAAAGTGACTACGCTACACCTGATGGTAAGTGTAGCGCAATCCAAAAAAACTGTTGACCAACGACAGACGATGTGTCTATCGTAGGTCCTTAAAATTATGCCGGCCTGCCTAATTGCTTCTTCACATTCCGTAAAGTAACCGGAAGAAGCCGGACTAATGTATATGGGAACTTATCATTATTTCTTAAACAACTCTCTTCTTCAACATACCCTTACTCCACACGCAGTGGGATCGGCGCAACATGCATTTTAATACAAGGTACAGAAAAATATTGCTTGTAGTTTTTACGACCGGACGCCAGTCTGACGTCAACACTTCTGGGGACAACTCTTTCTTGAACAACAAAACAGAAAAATTAACTTAAAAAATCTTCTTCAATATTTAAAGATACAAGACAATTATGAATATAAAATTCCATTGAATGTTAGGAAATTGGCCGTACACTTAGCGGGGAGCCGAAAAGTTTAAGTAGACAACTGGGTCCGTGGATAAAAAGGTTTCATTTTGTAATTGTTTACCATGTTACTTTCTTACTGCCTCGGTGACGCAGTTGTAATGCGTACGCGTTACAATTGAGGCTAACGCTGAGGTCTCGGGTTCGATCCCCGTGTCGGGTAAAATGGTATTGGGATTTTCTATTACGAAATTCTCAGTATCAGCCCGGTGTCTGGAATTTGTGCCCGGTATGGCGATAGGCTCGCCCCCTATCACATAAGGGACGGAAATACCCTCGGCGAAATGTGGGTGTACTGGTTACACCTCTGCTTACCCCTTCGGGGATTACAAGCGTGAGTGCGTATGCGTATGTTACTTTCTTAATTATTTTATTCTTTCCTCACGTACGTCCGGTTTATGAAAGGCTGATCAAAGTAAAATTAACTAATCTAATGTCAAATCTCATGTCAAGTCGAAATTGGGTTGAATTGAGCATCTTGTTAAAGATGTCTACGTTTGATCTTTACTTTTACATATTGCTATTATAATACTTGACATTGGCGAAATCATCGAAAATCGATGGGGCCATGATCTAAAAATAGAATAGAATATAGAAATTGAGCAGCTAGAAGCGTGGTCAACACCTTTGAATTGACACACATGTTAGTTAACATAGCTATTAAATTAATATGAAAAATCATAATATGTCGAACGTTACTAAAGACAAACTATTATTAAATATATACATACGCACTCACGCCTGTAATCACCGAAGGGGTAGACAGAGGTGTAACCAGTACACGCACATTTCGCCGAGCGTGTCTCCGTCCCATGATGTGATTGAGAGCGAGCCTATCGCCATACCGGGTACAATTCCAGACTCCGGGCTGATACTTAGCATTTTATAATATAAAAACCCAATACCAACTTTTACTCGGCTCAGGGATCGAACCCGAGATATCAGCGTCAGCCTCAGTCATAATGCGTACGCATTACAACTATGCAACCGGGGCAGTTCATTTTCATGTATATAATATTTTAACTGTCAATAAAAGGAGATTTTCAAGTACCTACTCTGTTTATCCTTTCTAATATATGTTCACGCATAGCTCCGCCCAATCTGGATATTTTAGATGATTCTTTATATTAGTATTTTACTCCTGTTTTAGTTCAATTTTACCACTCTTTGAGTGGTAGAGCCACGCTGTAGACAATTCTGTCTACAGCGTGAATGGGCCGGCTCGTCCGGGTCGTTACCACTGTCTCACAGAAAACCGGCGTAAAGTAGCAGCTTGGTGCTGCGTTTCGCACGGTGAGTGAGATATCCGGAGGCCCAAATTCCCCTCCCCTTCCCAATCCTTTACTTATCCCTTTCCTTTAAGGTCGGCAACGGGCCCATGGTTATTTTAGTAATATGGGCGGTAGAGGTCACTTACCATCAAGTGACCCACTTGCTCGTTCGCCGACCTATACTATAAAAAAAACTCCTACGAGAATAGAAGACTAAATATTCAACAATAATGTACCCTGCCTACCCCTCGCGGATATAGGCGTGAGCTTATGAATATATACTGTTCTCAACTGCAGTAAAAATAAAAACAATGTCCCCATAAACATAATAAGCAAAAAAGAACGGACTTTGCAAAATAACCGAGGCAGCGGTATTTCTCATTGAAAGTTTTGAATTTTTGTTCTTGGACGATGCATTGTGCGCTTTGTCTGACAATGCCGCTTTCTCTCGTAGCTAACGACCAACCGCGACTTCGCTTTAAAGAGGACAAAAATATTTAATAAGTTAATAGCAGTGATAGCTCAGCGGGGAGTGGTATGGCCTGTGGAGACGAAAGTCGCCGGTTCAAAACCAACCCCAGGAGCATACACCTCTTACTTTTCTAAGTTACACGTGTAATTATTAATTATCACTTGCTTTAAGGGTAAAGGAAACATGGTGAGGAAATTCAATGCCTGAGAAGTTCTCCATAAGAATTTCGAAGGTATGAAGTCTCCCAACCCGCATTAGGCCAGCGTGGTGGACTAAGGACTAACCCCTCATTCAGTAGAGGAGGCCAGTGGGACGTATATAATACAAGGCTAGCATCATTATTATCATTAAATATCGTTTCAGCAACTGGTATTGATTTGACAGCGATGTCAACTCAAAGTTCTGTTAGTTGAATGTTGATTTGATCAGCCTTTCAGAAACCGGACGTAGTGCTGCTCCTGTTTTTAAAGAAGGATTGACTAACAAACAACCAGTGGTAGAGCCACGCTGTAGACAATTTTGTCTACAGCATGAATGGGCTGGCTCGTCCGGGTCGTTACCGCTGTCTCACAGAAAACCGACGTAAAGTAGAAGCTTGCTGCTGCGTTTTGTACGGTGAGTGGGATATCCGGAGGCCTAAATCCCCTCCCCTTCCCAATCCCTTAATTATCCCTTTCCTTTAAGGTCGGCAACGCGCCCATGATTCTTTTGGTATTGTGGGCGTACATGGGCGGTGGTGTTCACTTACTATCAGGTGACCCACTTGCTCGTTTGTCAGCCTATACAATAAAAAGAAACAAACTTTCACATTTATAATAGTAGTAAGACATCGATCGAATTAAAATCCCTTTTTGCCACATCAAATAATCGGTTTCCCAAACAAATCGATCTTTGATTAACCCTAATGGAAGCATGGAATTGTCAAGAAATACTTGGATATTACAAAATGATATACCCGACTTATACAACGCCTTACTTATCGCCTGTCTGGAGTAATGTTTCAGAAATGATTTGTAAGAGCTTAAGTAATGTAGGCAAATATTATTTCGTGTTTACTCCAATATTTGTCACAGTTCGAAATATTTGAGTTTATGTGGAGATGGAGATATAATTTAGGTATTTAATGGATTTATTTCAGTGACACCGACTGTCAGTATTGACTTATGTTATTTTTAGAAAAACATAATTCGTTTCCTGTATAAATAAAAGGAAGTACCTATATAATCTAAACTAGAAGTAAAGGCTTTAAATGTTGTTTTGTTATTTCAGGTAAGTTACTCTGTTTAGAATGTGTAAATTGTGTTAAAACTTTGTATTTAATTGGGTTATGAATAAAAGAAATTTGTTATTTCAGAAAACGCAATTTAGTCTTTATTTCACGAAAGCAAATAAAGACACATTATTATATAATTATAAAATTAGATCGCAATGTACCGTGTACATTGACAGCCTCCGTGGCGCAGCGGGCGAGTAGCCGGCTGCGAAGCGAGAGGCCGTGGGTTCGATTCCCACACCGAGACAAATGTTTGTCTAATCCACAAATATTTGTTTCGGGTCTGGGTGTTGTGAGACCGCAAGTCCCTTTTTTTATACATTGTTTAGATTCAATAGCTCTGCCGCTAGTTCAGAATACTGTTTCACTAGAAAAAAACGGGCAAGAGACTTTAACGTTCATATTTAGTGATTTATAGATAGATAGATAACACTTTATTGTACACCATGCAGAATAAATCTCTATTCTAAAAAAAAGTAACTGCCGCCGCCGCTGCCAAAAGCTTGTCACGCCTCCGAATCTCTCTTCTCCTCCGAAACCGCTGGGGGTATGGGGTCGAAACTGATACCAATCGATGCAGAATAATGTGGGGAAGAAAGTAAGATATGTCTCATATTCGTCGGACATTAAGTTTTTTTTCATTTCATGTTTTTTGGAAAAACATGAGCAAAGCCCCTAGTTACAGTAAAAAAAAAACAAAATTAATAAATGTAACAATAGGCAGTCTTTTCGCCAATAGCGATCTCTACCAGACAACCTTTCGATGGAGAAGATTTCAGAGAATAAACAGTAGGTCGAGGTGTATAATGATTTATAATTATTACTGAGAGCGTAAAGGCTTTCAAAATATAACTACAAACGGAAGGCCAATTCTCGTAATTTTAAATGTTCAAAATATCATTCCGAATCAACGTCAAATGTGAACATACATAGTAATGAGATTGAATGTAGAATAAAAGTTGACTGAAACCAAAACGGTATAATGCTACTGCTAATGCTAGGTGCATTTGACGTTGATTATTGGTTTAAGATAATGCCATTTGCAACTTTCTTGACGCTGAAACTAGGTCGGAATGATATATTGAACAATTAAAATTACGAGAATTGGCCTCCTGATCTTCCACTTCATGTCAATATTTATCATTATTTGTCAACTTGGCAAGCGAAACACGTGTACTTAATTCCGCAAGTATCTTTAGGTAACCGCTTGAAAGCGGCGCAAGCGGAAAAAAAGCTGAAGAGCACCGTTAACGTGACTTGCCATAAATGCATGAAAGTTAGAGTACGAACTTGTGACTTAGTGGTTGAAAGCAATTTTACACGATATTACTTAAAGTCTCAACGTTTTTACTTACTGCCTTGGTGGCGCAGTTGTAATGCGTACGCGTTACGACTGAGGCTGACGCTGAGGTCTCGGGTTTGATCCCCGTGTCGGGTTGAAGTGATATTGGGTTTTTCTATTATAAAATGCTCAGTATCAACCCGGAGTCTGGAATTTGTACCCGGTATGGCGATGGGCTCGCCCACTATCTCATCATGGGACGGAGATACGCTCGGCGAAATGTGGATGTACTTATTACACCTCCGCCTACCCCTTCGGGGATTACAGGCGTGAGTGCTTATGTATCAACGTTTTTATTTTTGCTTTTTGATTTGAAGACACCGAAAACCATCTACAATTCCTGAAAAATGTCTTTCTTTCTTTTTGTCTGGCATTATTCCGGCTTAAAGCCAGGGTCCGGCTTCTCGTCCCATTGATTTGACGGTATTTGGTATTATGTAGAGCGAACCGCCGTCTGACCCCCATAACCCGCAGCGTGAACCAAGTTTCAGCATTGCCTCGTCCGTTAATCAGCAGAGTGTACCACGTGCTGTCAGGAACGGGTGCTTAGTTTTTTCGGACACATTATGCGGTCTCCCAGACATAACTTGGAAAGAGTATTAATATTGAGTCAAATAGAAGGGAAACGCCCCAGGGGAAGAGCGCCATCTAGATGGTCAGATGCCGTGAAAAGGGCTGTTGGTGGCAGTATATATCAAGCGGTCCAGACATCTTATGACCGCTTAGCTTGGAGGCACATATGTGGTCGCGATCCTCAGCACTGAGGGACCGACGAAGAAGAAGAAGAAGTACCACGTGCAGGAGGGGTTGGCTTGGGTCCTGTCTAAAGTTGTAAATCGTCTAAAGACATGTCACTAATTCGATAAAGAATATAATATTTTTAAACTTGTAATCATACTTCATTAACTCTATTCTATTCTATTATTAGATTATGGCCCCATCAATTTCGATAATTACGCCAATGTCAAGTATTTAAATAGCAATAACTAAAATAACATGAAAATTCTACATCAACTTAGAAATTACCGAACTGTCTGCGTAAGGTCTGCGTCAAATAAATGTAGACATTTAACAAATGTTTTTGATTTTAATCATCGAATTTTAAATAATACAGAATTGAAATGAAAGGTGTTCTGAAGTTTCACTGCCTATCATTTAGTGTTGTCCAAAGTTGCAAGTCGATATCGACATTTACTCATTCGTAAAAAAAGAAAATTCTGTAATTATATCCTAGTAATGCAATCGGGGATATAAGTCTTATATCGAACATTATATGTTACTTAAATTTGACCACACATTTCTGTAACACGTTGTATAAAGTACTTAGATTGTTAAGTATTGTGGAGGTTTATGAGCGTTAGAAATCTTTTAAAACCACGTGGACCACAAGCTCTTTTGCCAGTCTCAATTAATTTACCCGTTCAAGACCTTTCCAAAGTGAAAAGTGTAATTCTATTATTTATCTTGACGTCTCTAACAATAGTCTAACAAAGATTGCGTTAACTGGTAATGGAATGGCGGCCATTTGAACTTATTTCCTGGATTACTTTATCTATCTTTTATAGTTTGTTATTAAGAGCTGAAGATTTAGAAAGAAAGTAGACAGCTCTATTAGGGTGAATTATTAGATGTCCATTATTTTTAATCTCTGACAAAAAGAGGGTTGTTATAAATGTGAGCCTTTTTTCTGTATGACAGTTTGTGTATCTCTCTGTGACATCGTAGTAGCAATTTGAATGCGGACTTTTTTATTTGATTGCTAGTATTATCTATATAAACCATTTATGAAAAATACACACGTGTAATTCCCGAAGGTTTACTTTAGAGGTTTACACCTCTTCTAGTACTTACATTTCGCAAAATTATTTCTGTCCCATGTTCTGATATGGGGCGAGCTCATCGGCATACCGGGTACAATTCCAGACTGCGGGCTGACACTAAGTATGTATTTTGTGATAGAAACCTCGTCTCAAATAAATGGGATCACCACGATAAAATATACAAAAAATTGGCAGTTGTAGAGACTGCCGATAGAAGTGAAAACTTAGAACTTATAGTACCCATTAAAATTTGAAATTTCATAATGTTTGAATTCAAATTATCAACATCAATTTGGCTTTCACATCTATTGACACTCCGAGCAACAATTATATGCATGTTTATATGATTTTTTATTACTGTGCAATGATTATAAAATTAAACGATTCAAATAATAATCAAACAAAACACAATTTCAACAATGCACAGTATATACACATCGAACTTTTCACTAAATCCATTCAATTTCACTTATAAGATATACACAGCACTAATGTTGCACAATACGTCAGATGTATAGCTACAGATATACTGCTATAAGCATGTCGGTGACGCGAACGCTCGAGATATCACCCATCCAACAAATTGTCTAACGCGCACAGCACACGGCTGCTGCGCGTCATGAGCATGTTGGTGACGCGAACGCACGAGATTTTCCCCTACCAAAAAGTGCCCAACGCGGCTAAAGAAGTTTTCACTTCAAAAATGAATAAAATGAACGGTGCAAAAATGTCAGTTATACGTGGACGTGGGTCTTTACCTATGAAATTGCCATGGATCTCAGCAATGCCAGAGCACAGCCAGGCCGCTGCCTAGCGTTGAAGGAAGACTCTTTTTAAGCCTCGTTTAAAGAAACGAGGCTTAAAAAGAGTATAACGCTCGGGAAACACCGATGCAGGGAGTTCATTCCAGAGCTTGCATGTGCGTGGTAGAAATGAACGCTGGAAAAGTACCGTGCTAGATGGGATTGTTTCCAGGTAATAAGGATGAACTCTACTGCGGTGTTGGGTTGTGCGATGGTAAAATGGTGATGTTAGTACCAACTTAAACATTTCCTCAGAGCACTCCCCGTGGAACATACGATAAACCACACAGAGAGACCCGAAGTCTCTCAGCAGTCTAAAAGGTTCCAGGTTGTCTGTGAGATCGGGATCGCCGACGATTCGAGCAGTCCGCCTTTGTAAAGAGTCAAGTAGGTTCAGTTTTATTTCTATAAATCAAATTAACCTATGCTATCGACGCATCTTTGCCAGCGCAGTGGCAATTTATCGATGCCCTTCTTGAATAGGTTGGGCTGGAGGTAACAAACTCTTCAAAGGTTTTGTTCTGCATCTCGGTTTGTATTGATTTTTATCGCGCCAAAAAGTTGTCTCTACCTACCTACCCTACCCCTATGGGAAACGCTGGGTCGCGCCGCGTAATATCCAGTGGTAAAGTAAGCCCACTGAGTTTGTTTCGCCGGGTCTTCTCAGGCTGGATCGTTTTGGATCCGGTGGTAGTTTTAAAACACGTGTCGTTTCGGTAATGCCTATGGTCTATATCGACCCATTAGAAAAAAAGAAATAATAATAATACTTAACGATTCTGGACTATTCCATAATAAAAATATTGTAAAATTTATAGTTGCCCAGTGTATTTTGATGATACTATGTATGTTATGTATACATTAGTTGATATGATTTCTATACATAAGTTTCTTTATTTTGTACTGACTTGTCATAAGCGCTATTTTAATTGCCTACATGATTAATAAAACTCTTTCAATTCATTTCAAACAGGCGTGAGTCTATGTATGTATGTATGTAAAAAGCTGTCATATTATTGCGTACTAATTGAGAACGTCCTCGTTTTGGTAGTCGGTTATAAAATCTAGTTAACATCCCCACTTTACATCTAAAAATACCCTCCATCTTGACCCAGTTATTCGAAATAATTTTTCACCAGGTACATGAAGATCATTAATCTCGGAGTGCTATCGATCAAGTTCTAGCAAGTCATGATATTACTACACAAATCTGTGTAATTGGACTTCAATGGGACTCCCATCGTTAATCAGAATAAAGGATACCGATGCAGGAGTGACTTGGCAGATTTAGAACGACTCTATCTTTAGACTGCCTCGGTCGCTGACGACTGCAGTATGGGGTTCGATCCCCCGGTCGGCAAACGAGCAAGAGTGTCGCCTGATGGTAAGTGATCTCCACCGCCCATGTACGCCCGCAATACCAAAAGAATTATGGGCGCGTTGCCAACCTTAAAGGAAAGGGATAATTAAGGTATTGGGAAAGGGAGGGGGATTTGGGGCTCCGGATATGTCACGTACCGTACGAACGCTGCAGCAAGCTGTTACTATACGTCGGTTTTCTGTGAGACAGTAGTAACGACCCAGACGAGCCGGTCCATTCATGCTGTAGACAAAAGTGTCTACAGCGTGGCTCTACGACTCAAAAACTGATATTGCGTTTTTCTATTACGAAGTGCTCAGTATCAGCGCGGAGTCTGGAATTGTGTCTGATATAGCAAAACGCTTGCCTCCTGTCACATCATGGGACGGAGATACGCTCGGCGAAATGTGGGTGTACTGGTTACACCTCTACCTCTGAGATAGGGCGCGAGCCTATAGCCATACCAGGCACACTTCCAGACTCCGGGCTGATACTGAGCATTTCAAAATAGAACAACCCAATATCAATTTTACCCAGGGATCGAACCCGAGACCACACAGTCAGCCTCAATCGAAAGACGTACGCATTACAACTGCGCCACTGAGGCAGTCACACTACAGAAAGCTTTTTAATTGGACTGGGATAGAAGAAAGATAAAACTTCAAAACAAGACTGGCTCTTTACAAACAACTAAAAATAAATCATTTCTATCACAAATAAATGTCAATTGAAACGCTTTTTTTGTAAAAGCATCAAACGTAAGAGAGTTATTCTTGCCGGAAGGGGGCGTTGGGGGGCGTTAGGGGGCGTGGAGGGGTGTAGGGAGAGCGGTCGACCACAGACCACCCGTTGTTTCCGATTAACCCCACTTAATGGTATTCAATGGTATTTAGCAAATGATTTGTGCAATGAACGTTGCTGATAAAATGTTTGGGGTGAAATATTTGGGATTATTTTGGAAGAAATCACAGTAACGGGGGAAGTGTTGCCGAATAGACGTCATCAACCCTAGACATAAACTGTATAAAGAAAATAAATAAATACACCCAACAGTCACACACGTAGTCCTGACCCCACACTAGGATAACCTGTATCGTGGGTATCAGGAAATATGAGCGACTTGCCGTCCCACAACACGCAGACCAGAAACAAATATTCGTGGTCACACAAACATTTGTCTCAGTGTAGGAATCGAACCCACGTCCTCTCACTTAACAACCGGCTACTCGCCAACTGCGCCACGGAGGCTCTCCGTATATTAAAAAAGTAATTTCTAGTTTTAGAAACTTAAAGCTTTACATTTTAAAGTAGTACCATTTAATAGTCATGACGCCTGGCGCTTTTAAAAGCTACTTTAAATCAACAAAAACCGCGAGATGCTCTCCATTCGACACGTATATATTTTTGTATAATATAACTACGCATAACTTTTCTCGGTGTAATTGGATTTTGACGATTTTTTAGTCCCATAGGCCTGGGCCTACTGGGCCTTAGGGCAAATCCGCCACTGTATTCCAGTGTTGGGTCAGGACTATATTTGTGACTCTTAGGTGTATTGTTTTTTGAAGTGAAAACTTCTTTAGCCGCGTTGGACACTTTTTGGTATAGGAAAATCTTATGGGTTTGCGTCACCGACATGCTCATGACACGCAGCGGCCGTGATTATTATTTGAATCGTTTAATTGTAGAATTATTGTGCAGTACAATAGTGAGTACTAAAAAACTATTATATATAAACATGCATATAATTGTTGCTCGGAGTGTCAATAGATGTGAAAACCAGATTGATGTTGATAAATTTAATTCAAAAATTATGAAATTTCAAATTTTAATACTAATAGTTCTAAGTTTTCACTTCTATTGGCAGTCTCTACAACTGCCAACTTTTTTCTATCCTAGCACGTCAAAGTGAATACATCAGTACCCAGGTGGCCGGTCGTAAATACTACAAGCTAAATGTTTCTGTAACATGTGTTAAAAAGGTGTGTTTTCTGCTGCAAAGCAACAGTTGTTACGAGTTTGTTCTATCGGCAGTCTCTACAACTGCTATTTTTTTAAAAATTATTTATCCTTTCCTATTTAGATTTTAATATAATCCAGTGCATAACGCTCACTGTAAGGTGTAGGTATAAATAAATAAGCCTTTTATTTCTTGCTTTTACAAAGTTTAGGTACATTGTGAAAGTAACTATTAAAGAAAACAAAATAAATGTAAATGTATGTAGTAATGGTTAGATAGTGAAATTTTTAGTAATTAAAATAAAATAAATAATACACCCAACAGTCACACACATAGTTCTGACCCCACACTAGGTAAACCTGTATCGTGGGTATCGGGAACTACGAGGGACTTGCGGTCCCACAACACCCAGACCCGAAACAAATATTTGTGGATCACACAAACATTTGTCTCAGTGCGGGAATCGAACCCACGGCCTCTCGCTTCGCAGCCGGCTACTCGCCCGCTTCGCCACGGAGGCTGTCAATTAGAAAGTTATTGTAATTAGGTTTTGTCTGCAAGAATCCCTGATTGGGTAAAGGTCTCCTCCAAAGATGCCCATGCATCTTTATCTTGTGCTCCGTCTCTCCAGTTTGGGCCGGCTGTCCGTCTGAGGTCCGTCCCATCTGGTGTAGGTATCGACCCTTAAATATGACCACACTTTTCTTTTTTCTTTTTTTTATTGCATAGGCTGGCAAACGAGCAAGTGGGTCATCTTATGATAAGTGTTCTCCACCGCCTATTTACGCCCACAATATCAGAAGAATGATGGGCGCGTTGCCAACCTTAAATGAAAGGGGTAATTGAGGGATTGGGAAGGGGAGGGCGATTTGGGCCTCCGGATATCTCACATTTACGTCGGTTTTCTGTGAGATAGTGGTAACGACCCGGACGAGCCGGCCCATTCATGCTGTAGACAAAATTGTCTACAGCGTGGCTCTACCACTCGAAACACGTCTTCTCTAACACATTGTATAAATGTTTTGTCTAGACGATGGTTCATAGTAATACAATATCATGCTACGATCCATAAGAACGAAGCAGTAACATGCACGTGGCTGCCACCGCGAGGTACAGCTAGATTTATTGAAAACTATTTTGAATCTCATATACATAATAAAAATGTCTGTAAATTTTAAATGACTAAATAGATTGTCTTTAACGTCGATAAAACATATCGATCAATATTCAATATATTTATTCATCTTCCACCTGCCCTTATCCCACTCGTAGTGGGGTCGGCGCAATATGCTTTTCAACACATGTTACAAAATGATTTGGCTTGTAGCTTTTACGATCGGCCGACTGTTTGACGTCAACCTTTCTGGGGAGAAATTTTGAAATTATTATATTGAATCTATAAAATACATACATACATACGCACCCACGCCTGTAATCCCCGAAAGGGTAGGCAGAGGTGTAACTAGTAATCCCACATTTCGCCAAGCGTATCTCCGTCCCACGATGTGATAGGGGGCGAGCCTATCACCATACCGGGCACAAATTCCAGACTCCGGGCTGATACTGAGCATTTCGTAATAGAAAATCCCAATGCTACTTTATCCGACCCGGGGATCGAATCGATCTCAGCGTTAGCTTAATTGTAACGCGTACGAATTACAACTGCGCCACCGAGGCAGTCGTAAAATGTTATACATTATTTAGATTCTATCATAACTCTACCGCCATTTTGAAAGGTTTTTATGCCAGAGAAGAATGGGCACTTTACTCCAGAGTTTCTCTTGTCGAAACTAGTTTTAAGTGATAGAGCCACGATGTAGACAGTTTCGTCTATAGCACAAATGGGCTGTCTCGACTGAGTTACCACTGTCTCACAATAACTCGGCGTAAACTAGCAGCTTGCTGCTGCATTTCGTACGGTGAGTGAGATATTCGGAGCCCCAAATCCCCTTCCCAATCTCTCAATTACCCCTTTCCTTTAAGGTTGGCAATCATTCTTCTGAAATAGGCGGTGGAGAACACTTGCCATAAGATGACCCACTTGTTCCTAAGCCAACCTATGCTATAAAAAAAGTTTACATTATTATTATTGAGAGCATAAAGGTTTTAGAATATTTGAATTGATCAAACCAGCTTTCAAACATTAACAACGCATTCAAATCGGTCTATTCACTTAGGCGCTACAATGATACAGACACCCAAATAAAGGCGTCTACCTTACACCCCTCTTTTTTATCGCGGGTTAACAGTAAAACCCTAAGGTTAAGGTGCTGGGTTCCTCGTATGTGACAGGCCGTCTGAGTTGTGCCATCGCTTTGTCTATTTTTGGCGCCAAGCAGAGTATGTAAGCATTATTGTTTTGGGTTTGAAGGACCTTGAAGTCAGTGTAATTACTGGGCATTATGAGACTTATGTCTCGAGTGACGAGTGCAGTACAATGTTATGCAGTGGTTTGTAATTCAAAGTTTTGTGTGGTGTTGTATATTAGAAGGCGTTATGCTTACCCTCAAGCGAGCAACCAGCGTCTCGTTGTTCAAGCTAATAAAAAAACAACTCAATCTGAGCTTAAAACCTTCAGAATTCCGCCAGCGAAAATCATTAAGGGAATATTTAATTTGAAATGATTGAGGTTTATTGTTATAAACGCAAGAAATTTCAAAACTTTGAACAACTCTGAAACTCAACTCAAGCTTAAAGTTTCTTGTCGCTTTGTAAGCTTTATTGTGGTCGACGAGATGTTTCCTTTGAGGGTAGTTTTTGGACTACATAAACATACCACCGCGCTTCAGCCACTTAGATGGGGAAAGTTAATGACATAAGCAATAATATTATTAATATTTATACAATGTGTTACAAAAACTGGCTCGGTGGCGCAGTTGTAATGCGTACGCGTTACGATTGAGGCTAACGCTGAGATCTCGGGTTCGATCCCCGGGTCGGGTAAAGTGGTATTGGGTTTTTCTATTACGAAATGCTCAGTATCAGCCCGGAGTCTGGAATTTGTGCCCGGTATGGCGATAGGCTCGCCCCCTATCACATCGTGGGACGGAGATACGCTCGGCAAAATGTGGGTGTACTGGCTACACCTCTGCCTACACCTTCGGGATTACAGGCGTGAGTGCGTATGTATGTATGTGTTACAAAAAGGTGTGGTCAAATCTAAGCAACGTAACGTGTACGACATAAGTATTCCTAGAATATAAATAAAGCATTTTCTTTTTTTTTATATAGCTTTGGTGATCTCGAGAGACCCACTTTTTTATAGCATAGGCCGGTAAACGAGCAAGTGGGTCACTTTATGGTAAGTGATCACCGCCCATGTAAGCCCATAATACCAGAATCATGGTGCTTTTGCTGATCTTAAAGGTAAAGGATAATTAAGGGAATTAATTTAGGTCTCCGGTTATCTCCCACCCTACAAATGCAGAAGCAAACCACTACTTTACGTCGGTTTTCCGTGATACTGTGGTAACGACCCGGTCGAGCCAGCCCATTCGTGCTTTAAACAAAACTGTCTACAGCGTGGCTCTACCACTTGTGTGTTTGTGAGGCTATAAAAAGAACAGGAAAGTTTCCAGTACGACTAATGTTTAATAATTTCTACTTTGAACAGCCGCTTTTCGTCTTTTATAATGAAAGGCTCGCGCTTGACCTATTTACTTTGAGGAAGACACCATTTTACTGTCCCACATAAGACTAGATCAATTAGTGTTTTAGCCTAAATCTTTAGTGCTCATGTTTCCAACGCTTTCAGGTCTAACAAGTCTTATGCCAGGATGCTATTTTGACTAAAATCGACTTTATAATGTAAAGGAATTGTATAGATCTGTAATGTAATCTTCTTCCACCAGCCCTTATCCCACTCGCAGTGGGGTCGGCGCGACATACTTTTAACACATGTTGCAGAATGATTTGGCGTCTAGTTTTTACGACCGGCCGCCTTTTTTTATTGCATAGGCCGGCAAACAAGCAAGTGGGTGACCTGATGGTAAGTGGTCTCCACCATCCATGTACGCAACACCAAAAGAATTATGGGTGCGTTGCCGACCTTAAAGGAAAGGGATAATTAAGGGATTGGGAGGGCTCCGGATATCTCACTCACCGTACGAAACGCAGCAGCAAGCTGCTACGTTACGCCGGTTTTCTGTGGTAACGACCCGGACGAGCCGGCCCATTCGTGCTGTACACAGTCTACAGCGTGCGTCTACCACTCCAAAAAAAATGACCGGCCGCCTGTCTAATTTCAACCCGTCTGCTGAGAAGAAAAGCTGTCTTTATTTCTTTCTACCTGGCGTTATCCCAGCTAGTGCCAGGGTCCGCCTGTAGCTTCCTCTGTAGTAAGACCATTGGCCCTAGAGAAGAAGAAAATAATTGGAGAATAAGAGCTATAATATAATAAATATCACAATTTGTGTTTGAGTTATTCGATTGGAAAATCATACATGAGTATCTACTAAGTACATAAGTGGTAGAGCCATGCTGTAAACCGTTTTGCCCGCAGCATGAGTCGGCCGGCTCGATCGGATCGTTACCACTTTATCGAATGGGTAATATGTCGATGTTCGAATTGCAACATTGGACAACACTAAATGATAAACGGCCGAACTTCTGTCTTACTCCAGCATTATTGTTCTCGCTTACGCATTTTATTTAATAGGGACGTGATCGATCTTATAGAAAGTAATAAACGAGTGATTAAAAAAGTGTGACATTTTGGGTTGTCTAGATTTTGATACACTCACTGTCAGGTGTATGTAACGGCCCTTAAATACACACCTTTCTGTAACACGTTGTATATACCGAGGAATTGAAAGTTATTGAGGTGGTTAAAAATAGCAGAAGAAAAAATGTTGGTATGTGGGTACAGAACCCTAGGTGCGCAATTCCTTTTCGCACTTGGCCGGTTTTTTAAATTCTCGATGGATCCACAGTTCGTCAAGGTCTACTCCAAGCGTTTTGAAAGCGAAAACTTTAAGTTCTAAGTTGAGTACAACTTCACAAAGCTAACGTGTGGAACTGCTACAATTGTGTTCCAACATTGTTAGTTCTCTTTTGTATGCTATGTACATGTTAAAAGTTAACTTTTTAAACGAAAGGGGGCGTAGTTTAGGTATTTAAAAAAAAATGGTTCATCCGCGCCCCATACATTGCATTTTTTTTGTATATGGTATCGAAATAACCAAATATTGAGGGTCTTTGTACATTTAGACAATAAAAACTGTATATATTAAGAATCTGCATTAAATTTTCTATAATATATCTATCAAAACTAGTATTATAATTATAAACTTACCTGTGATATTGACGATTACTCGGAAGAACCAATAATTTCCACTCGGCGAAAAAAAATATTTTGTCACAAAACATAAAGTAATCTTACACTAAGCACTCAACTTACACTTGAACACAACCACAGTGATGTCTTTATTCGATAACATACTCCACTTACACTAAACAAGTCATAAATTATGTTTATAACACAAATATTTACGATACGCGCGTAATAATAAGAAGTGACCTTTCACTCGGCGAATAAAAACATTTTGTCACAAAACACAAAGTAATCTTACACTAAGCACTCAAATTCCACTTGAACACAACCACAATGAAGTGTTTATTCGATAACATACTCCACTTACTCTAAACAAGACATAAATTATGTTTAAAAAAGATAAATATTTACGACACCGCGCGTAAAAACAATAAATGACACTCGACGCCATTTTCTAACTACGAACGACAACTCGACAAAAATAATTTTGTTTCTTAGGTTGGCGTATCGTTTAAATTGTTGCCAGTATATTAAAATCCACAGAGTATAAACTGTAGTAAGGGTCTGTGTCCATAAAATCCGACTACTAAAGCCGATTTGGCATATTCGGCGAACCTGCGGTGCGGGGTGCGGGGTCCGAACGTACGTGCGTGCGATCCGCGCGTGGGGAGTTAAATTGAATCATTTTTATGAGCTTTCGATGCGCTTTTTTTCTTGTGTCATGTATATATTTTTATAGAGTTGTCGGAATTTGATGATCCTTTATTCGATAGGTTAGAGATCAAAGTTGGTCTCATTTTTTAATGAAAATATTACCTATATCTCTAAGGCGATTAATGTGAAAGACTAAACTTCAACTTGAGTGCCTCGGTGGCGCAGTCTTAATGCGTACGCGTTACGACTGAGGCTGACGCTGAGGTCTCGGGTTCGATCCCCGGGTCGGGTAAAAGTGATATTGGGTGTTTCAATTACGAAATGCTCAGTATGAGCCCGGAGTCTGGAATTTGTGCCCTGTATGGCGATAGGCTCGCCCCCTATCACATCATGGGACGGAGTGAAATGTGGGTTTACTGGTTATACCTCTGCCTACCCCTTCGGGGATTACAGGCGTGAGTGCGTATGTATGTATGTTAAAGAGACAGACAGATAGACAAAGTTACTATTGCATTTCATTTCATGTATATTATCTTACTCCCAAGAAACGAGTTCACTTATCAAATATATCGCGGTAACTTATTCCAGTCTTGAACATTCAACTTGCTAACATGAGCTAACGTAGTTTATTTCCTTAGCTTAACTGGAACATGACTCGGCTAACTTAGGTTGGATACATAGTCAGCGTTTGACACGCTTTGATAAAACGCTGTTCAAGTTTCAATTGGGTTATAGAATTTTACCGCAATTTAAATGATTTCATCTTGAATGGTATGACTTCTGTATGTCTATATTTGTATGCAAGATTCGGCCGTCTAGGTAGGTATCACTGCTTTGTCTATTTTTGCCCCTAACAGTTGTGTGTAAGCACTGTTGTGTCATAGACACATTAGTTGTATTATTAATCTATGGTTGTGTTAAGGTTTAAATGACATTAAAGCAGGTGAAATTTCTGGGCATTATGAAACTTAACATATACAATTAATCCCTTTCCCAATCCCTTAATTATACCTTTCCTTTAAAGTCAGCAACGCGTCCATGATCATTTTGGTATTATGGTCATACATGGGCGGTGGGAATCATTTACCGCCAGGTGACCCATTCGCTCGTTTCCCGGCCTATGATAATAAAAAATACAATTAATTTTGAAGAGAATTAGGGCAACTCAATGTATGCCAACGAGGAACAATATAAAGTAAAAAAATATTTCATTTTTTTGTGCATGATCCTCTTGAGTACTATGAATAAATGAATACTATTTTTTTATTGCATAGGCCGGCAAACAAGCAAGTGGGTCACCTGATGGTAAGTGATCTCCACCGCTCATGTACGCCCACAATACCAAAAGAATTATGGGTGCGTTGCCGACCTTAAAGGGAAGGGATAATTACGGGATTGGGAAGGGGAGGGGGTTTGGGCCTCCAGATATCTCACTCACCGTACGAAATGCAGCAGCAAGCTACTACGTTACGTTGGCTTTCTGTGAGACAGTGGTAAGGACCCGGACGAGCCGGCCTATTCATGCTGTGGACAAAAGTGTCTACAGCATAGCTCTACCACTCTGAAACTACTACAAATATGACGCTATTACTTATAGTGTCAGTAGCATGTTTGAAAGATACGACCGTAATACCCAATAGCTGTACACCCAACTTAGTATAATTAATAATGTCGAAAAAAAAACCGCCCCGTCTGTTTACCCCCTAAGCATTTGCTCTTTCAAGGCGGCTGTATCTGACAGACGATTCGCTTCGTAGTTAAACTAAAGAAAATGTTAACCTCAAAGCTAAACGCGGTCTTGTTAAACCGTTTTATTTTAACCGTCCAAATAAATGCATAATATTCCTACAAATTATGTAAGAGACGGTATTTTGCGCGTTTTTGAAAGAAGTAAAGTGAAACCTAATTATGGTTTTTGCTGCAGATTATTATCCGCTTGAATGATAAAACGAGCAGGTCGCTCGCCTGATGGTTAGCGCAATACCTGCCCATTAACAGAAGCAAAAATGTTAATTTTCATAATGCTCTGTAATGTTACTGCCGAGTGTCCTTCAAACTGAAACTGTTTATTATTATTGATAAGATCGATCACATCACTATCAAGCTGTGGAATTCTTTGCCGGCACACGTGTTCCCTCCCTCCTATAATATGGGGTCCTTTAAACGGAGTGTGAAGAAGCAATTAAGGAGGCCGGCATAATTTTGCCGACCCACGATAGACACATCGTCTGTCGTTGGTCGACAGTTTTTTTGAATTGCGCTACACTCACCATCAGGTGTAGGGCAGCCACTTTGCCGAGCTTGGATAAAAAAAAAGAAAATGCTATAATTAAGTCCTATGCAATCGGATTTGGTACTACGACGGGTGAAATACTTATATAGTATACAATATGTATATTAAATTTTACCACACACTTCTGTAACACGTTGTATAATACTTATATCGTACACTATACGTTGCTTAAATTTGACCACACCTTTCAGTAACACGTTGTATAATACTTATATCGTACACTATACGTTGCTTAAATTTGACCACACCTTACTGTAACACGTTGTATAATACTTATATCGTACACTATACGTTCCTTAAATTTGACCACACCTTTCAGTAACACGTTGTATAATACTTATATCGTACACTATACGTTGCATAAATTTGACCACACCTTTCAGTAACACGTTGTATAATACTTATATCGTACACTATACGTTGCTTAAATTTGACCACACCTTTCAGTAGCACGTTGTATAATACTTATATCGTACACTATACATTGCTTAAATTTGACCACACCTTTCAGTAACACGTTGTATAATACTTATATCGTACACTATACGTTGCTTAAATTTGACCACACCTTTCAGTAACACGTTGTATAATACTTATATCGTACACTATACGTTGCTTATATTTGACCACACCTTTCTGTAACATGTTGTAGGTACGTGTACTTGCCAAAGTTAAATATTAAACATTCCAGAAAAAATATTCTGCATCTAAATAGCTTGAAACTTTCTATAAAAAGTTTAAATCCTAACTTAACCACTATTTTTTATATTAACAAGTGTGCAAAGTTTAAACCCATTTGACTATTTGTAGCGGAACTTTGGAGAGTTTATAACATTATGAACAAGAAAACAATTATACCAACTCAGTTTAGCTTGGTTATTTTGTTTTTTTTTATTAGCTTGAGTGACGAAACGAGCAGTTCGCTCGCCTGATGTTAAGCGCCACGCCTGTCCATAAACAGAAGCAACACTACACAGAACTTTAAATTACAAAGCACTGCATGGCATTGGACCCACCCCGACACATAAGATGTTAACTCTCATAATGCCCAGTAATTTCACTGGCTTCATTGTCCTTAACACAACAGTGTTTACACACTGCTGCTTGGCGCCAGAAATAGACACAGCGGTGGTGCCAACCCAGACGGCCTCTCGCGTGCGAGGGACCTACCAAGGTGGTAAAATACCTTTTAAAATTTGTCTGTTGGTTATATAGACAGATCAGCTGTTGTATCTTTTTCTAGGATAGGATTAGGGATAAGGCATTCGTCCACCATGCTGGTCTAATGCTGGTAAGCAGACTTCACATATCTTAGAAATTCTTATGGAGAACTTCTCAAGTATACTTTCCTCACGATGTTTCCTTCACAGTTAAAGCAAGCGATAGTTAATAATGAATACACACGTCACTTAGAAAAGTCAGAGCTGCATGCTCTTGGGGCTGGTTTCTAACCTGCAACTTTCATCTCGACAGTTCATATTACTCTCCACTAAGCTATCGCTGCTTTTTATTCATTTTTTATTATTTAAAAACATGTCTCGGTGGCTCAGTTGTAATGCGTACGCGTTACTACTGTTGTGCTGAGGTCTCGGCTTCAATCTCCGGGTCGGGTAAAAGTGGTATTGGGTTTTGCTAACACGAAATGTCCAGTATCAGCCCGGAGTCTGAAATTGTGTGTTTGTCAGACTCGCTCCCTATCAGACCATGGCACGGAAAAAAGCCCCGCGAAATGTGTGTCGTACGGTGAGTGAGATATCCGGAGGCCCAAATCCCCCTCCCCTTCCCAATCTCTTAATTATCCCTTTCCTTTAAAGGTCGGCAACGCGCTCATATTTTTTTGTATTGTGGGCGTACATGGGCGGTGGAGATCGCTTACTATCAGGTGACTCACTTGCTCGATTGCCGGCCTATGCTATAAAAAAAATGTGGGTGTACTGGTTACACCTCTGCCTATCCCTTTTGGGATTGCGTATGTATAAAAACACGCACGCATTTGTTCAACAGATTACACCAAGGTCGATGGCTAACTTGTTTCAAAAGCCGTTTCGTCCCGTATTTCGGTCCGTTCTCCGCCCGATAATTCTGTTATGCTTTCCGGTGCTATCCGCCATTTTGTATCCGGTACCTCATATCCGCTTGGGTATGATCTTTATATACTCTGCAAAGTGACGTGTTAGAGATAAAACGGGTGGGTTTTTGAATAAAGTATCAAAAATTACGAATGAGTGTGAAATCTTCGACGAGACTGTCTCGGTACGCGTTACGACTGAGGCTTTCGCTGAGGTCTCTGGTTCGATCCCCGGGTCGGGTAAACTTGATATTGGGTTTTTCTATTACGAAATGCTCAGTATCAGCCCGGAGTCTGGAATTGGGCCCGGTATAGCGATAGGCTCGACCCGGCGGAGATACGCTCGGCGAGATTAGGGTGTACTGGTTACACCTCTGCCAACCCCTTCGGGGATTACAGGCGTGAGTGCGTAAGTGATTTATTTTTGAAGCTGGCAAACGAGCAATCGGGACACTTGGTGGGAATGATCTCCACCGACCATGTACGCCCACAATAACAAAATAATCATGGGCGCGTTGCCAAGCTTAAAGGAAAGGGATAATTAAGGGATTGGGAAGGGGATTTGGGCCTCCGGATATAAAATTATTATAACATAACGTAACGTTTCAGCAACTCGAATTGATTAGACAGCGGTATCAAAATCAAAGTTCTGTTAGTTGAATCTTGACTTAATCAGCCTTTCAGAAACCAGGTGGTAATCTCTGAGATTTTTAATGGCCAATCCCCAGTCTCCATTTTTTTTACTTTAAGGTCAGCAATTATTATTATACCAGCAGTAATAGTAGACCTTGAACGCAGTTTAATATACAATTTTGCTTCCCAAACGAGTATTGAACCCACATTCATATACAGAGTGTTGCAAAAAGATGGTATCAATAAATACTGAAATCATTTATTTATTTATTTGGAAACTCAACAGCTTATGTTTTACAAACTAATTCGTATTATCTACTTAAATAACTAGTTATAGCTAATTACACTAAACTCTTAAGCCAATTAAGGAGTTTCACGACATTCATTTTAGGTGAACTGGGTAAATTACAAAAGTGGAGTATAAAAAATAATTATAATTTTTTTAACATATCTAGTAAAATAATTAATTAATTAACACAACCTAAGAGCTGTGAACTGTTCAACCTGCCATTCACAATATCAAAAAGCAGACACATATCTAGCATCAGACGTCTATCAACCAAAGGTAACAGTTGGTATAGTGTATCTGCTAAATAATTAACGTAGTGTCGACGAGACCCGATCATAAAAAAGGTTCTAAATTAACTACTATTATTTGACGCTATACTATACTATTACTATTATTGACAGCCTTCGTGGCGCAGCGGGCCAGTAGCCAGTTGCGAAGTGTGAGGTCGTGGGTTCGATTCCCGCACCTCGATAAATGTTTGACTGATTCACAAATATTTGTCTCGGGTCTGGGTGTTGTGGGGTCCCACAAGTCCCTCGTAGTTCCTGATACCCACGATACAGGTTTATCTAGTGTGAGGTCAGGACTATGTGTGTGACTGTTGGCTTACACATACATATAAGATTTAAAGGTGTCAATAGTAAAATATTGATAAAAAAGTAAGTTGATTTTCTACTACAAATGCTTTAAATCATTCTCCCTGTGTACGGAGATAATTCGCACCTTTAAAGACAAACCGTTACTAAACGAAATCTTTCCAGAATTGAGTTACTAATGCCATTTTTTGCAATATTACGTAAACTATACGATGAATTTTACACTTTCATAAAAATTCCACTTTTAGAGGTAGATGGCACGGTTGATCAAACGTTACAAAACTAAATAAGATTTGCTGGCTAAATGCAGTATTGTGTTTATACTAGTTGTTGTTTAATTTTATATTTTTGTTTAGTAACAGTTTGTCTTTAAAGGTGCGATTATCATTGATACTCCATTTCTGCAACACCCAGTATACAGTGTATGGACGTACATAAAATCTCCTAAGCCACCCCTTTGAAAGCATCTCTTATCTCAAGTGTTTGCGATAATACCTTGATGTGTTGGGGCTTCTTTAGATACCCTAGCTTATGTATAAAGATATTTTTATTGAAACATGGTGAGAATTTATCTATGTACATGATTTTTGCTCACTAATATCTGAACTGCTTCGATGGCGCAGTTGTAATGCGTACGCGTTACGCGCGCGATAGGCTCGCATCACATCATGGAACGGAGATACGCTCGGTGAAATGTGGGTGTACTACGAGTCGTTACACCTCTGCCTACCCCTTCGGGTATTACAAATATGAGTGCGTATGTATGTATGTAAAAATATGTGATTTAACTGTATTTTATCTTTCCAGGTAAGTTCCTTTTGTTGCTGATATTCTGTAAGTTATTTATATTATTCAATGCTCAGCAAGATGTAATTTAAATATACCTATTGATGTTATAAATTACATTAATAATAATAATAATAGTTACAATATAATTATTATTTCTAAATGGTACAGATATGGGTTTACATTACTTACTTACTTATATTTTAAAAATGATCAGCGCTGTGTCTATTTCTGACGCCAAACAATGATGCGTAAGTAGGTACTTATGTTTCGGTTTTAAGGACATTAATGCCAGTGAAATTACTGGGCATTAAAAGTCTCGCATGTAGAGCACAGGCCAGTGCCAGTTGCTTTGTAATTCAATGTTATTTAAGGAATTGCTTCGGTTTATGGGCAGGCGTGGCGCTTACTTTCAGGCGAGCGTCCCGCTCGTTACGTCACTCAAATTAATAAAATATACAGCAAAATCGGTGCATAAATGACTAAGTATTTTATCCCCGATTTAACCTCCTTAGGGGTAGAATTTCTTCTTGAAATTAAAATGGGACCAACTTTGAGCTATTATAGCTCTTTCGAATGAAAATTCATTCAAATCGGCCTACATTTTGCGAAGCGTAGTTAAAGATCATAATAATAATAGTACTAACCCTGTATTATACACGTCCCACTGCTGGGCACGGGCCTCCTCTACTGAATGAGAGGGGTTAGGCTAGTCCACCACGCTGGCCTAATGCGGGTTGGCAGACTTCACGTACCTTCGATATTCTAATGAAGAACTTCTCAGGTATGCAGGTTTACTTACGGTGTTATCTTCACTGTTAAAGCAAGTGATAATTAACAATGAATTCATACATAACTTAGAAAAGTCAGAGGTGTATGCTCTTGAGGCTGGTTTCGAACCTGCGACTTTAGTCTCGACAGTCCGTACCACTCGCCACTGCTTCTAGTTAAAGATATAAAAAAAAACTCGTCCGTTTTTTTCGGCGGTTAATAATATAGCGTTTAACAAAACTTAGAAACCGACTTCAATGTACAGCAATAGCATGTAAATTCCAATACAATAACACAATCGCGACGAGTGTACTGTTATCCGTTGAGTTTTTTTTCTCCATACTCCGTCATCAGATCTTAACCAAATTTACATGGGACCACATCGCAGCTAAACTTTATCTAGTGATATTTTTTTCTATAAAATCGGTCCACAATTGGCGGAGAAATCGATGTATACAAATAAAAAAAGCAAAAAATAAAATAAAAAAAGGCGCCGAATTGAGAATCTCCTCCTTTTTTAAAGTCGGTTGAAAAGACAGACCATTCGAGAAAGTGTTAACACCTACCTCTTTAAAAACACCTTCTAGCAAAATCTGTTTACCATTATTTACAGAACACGTCCCGTCCTTAAAAGGGTCAAGAGAATTGAATTTATTACGTGTTGAACGACATGCATAGATATATAACACCCTATGAATATGTCTAAAACTCAAGTAATATATTTTATAACGCCTTTTCAACCCCCTAAAAAAGAGGGGTATTATTGGTTTGACCTTTATTAACTTTATATGTCGAGACGAGCAGATCGCTCGCCTTATGGTAAGCACGCCTGCTCATAAACAGAAGCAACACCAATCAGAACTTCGAATTATGAAGTACTGCATGGCACTGAACTGCGCTCGTCACCTTGAGACATATACGCCCGGTTTATGAAAGACTGATCAATGTTAAATTACTATTGAAATAAAACTAGTTTATACGGATTTTATCGCGGTTTAATTTTTATTTTAGTCCCGACGTTTCGAAAGCTTTTCAGCCTTCGTGGTCACGGGAGAGACTGAGGTGTAGGTCGTCTCGAAAAGTTAATGTTACAATAGCTACCTTCATTTTAAAATTATACATTTATTTTTAATTATTTAAAAAAGTTAGTTGACACTAGTCCGATCTACGCAGAAAGAGCTCACGGTATCTTGAGGTCTGGCAGTTGGTCTTTTGGGTTCCGATTTAATTAAATGTATAATTGGATCCCAGGATTGTGCAAGCTTCCAACCATCTTCTCTATTGAAATTTGGGTGTTTCTTAATTTCAATAGCCTCGCGAATCATCCTAGGTAGGAATCGGTGTTCTTTGGCAAGGATTTGTGGTTTGTCAAATCTAAGGTAATGTTTGGAGCCTTGATCTGAATGTTCAGCAACTGCAGACTTCGTAGAGCGTCGGTGTTTAACATCAGCTATGTGTACTTTTACGCGGGTCCCTATGCTTCTTTTAGTTTGTCCGATATAGGAGAGTCCACAGTCACACTCTATTTTATATACACCCTGTTCTTGTAGAGGTATGTGACACTTGACAGATGGTAAAAATTGACTAATCTTCTTGGGTGGCTTGAAATAAGTTTTAATAGAAGCACGCTTCAGTATATAGCCAATCTTGTCTGTGACACCTCTAACATATGGTAATACAACAGGAGCACGTTCAACTGTGGCTGGTTTCACTCGGTTTCTGTGACGGCGGCGTGGAATTTGGAGCTTATTGTCTCGCAGTACTCGCTTGACATGCTGTAGCTCAGTAGCCAGATGTTCCTCGTCACAGATTCCTTGTGCTCTCTGAAACAAGGATTTACCCACGGTAGCTAACTGTTTTGGATGGTGGTGAGATTCACCGTTCAAGTATTTATCAGTATGGGTCATTTTCCGATACACAGTATGGCTTAAAGACTGATCAGGATTACGGATAACCAAAACATCTAAGAAAGCTAGAGATTTATTATGTTCCAACTCCATAGTGAATTGAATTTTATTGTTAATGGAGTTGAGATGATCTAAAAATGCAGTTACTTTGTCAGATGGTAAAATTGTGAAAGTATCATCTACGTACCGTTTATAAAATCTTGGTGAGACAGGGGATGTGCTTAGGGCTGTCTCCTCGAAGTCTTCCATAAAAATATCGGCGACTACTGGAGATACGGGTGCGCCCATAGCCACTCCATTCACTTGTACATAGAATTGATTGTTCCACAACATATAGCCAGATGTGAGGCAATGTTCAAGCAATTCTGCATATGCTAAGGGCATGTTATTATCCGCTAACTTCTTAGAAACAATTTTGATGCAGTCTTGTAATGGTAAGCTCGTGAAAAGCGACTGGACATCAAAACTGACCATGGTTTCATTGTCAGTTAATTGTAGGTGTTTAATATCACTGACAAATTGGTAAGAATCCTTCACAGATGCTCTAGTGTTTCCTCTGAGTGGTGAAAGCACTTTTGCTACGTGCTGAGCCAATCTGTAGGTTGGTGTGTCGACCTGACTCACAATGGGACGTAGTGGAGCATTTTGCTTGTGTATTTTTGGTAACCCATACAGTTTGGGAGGTTTTGCACACGAAGGAATGAGTAAGTTTACGTCTAGATTTAATGTGTCGGAGTAACTTTTTATTAAAGAGCTAGTAAATTAAATTACTAATCAAATGTCAAATCTCATGTCAAGTCAAAATTGAGTTGCTAGAAGCGTGATCAACACTTTTGATTTAACACACATGTTAGTTAACATAACATTCAAATTAATATGAAAAATCGTATGTCAAACGGTACTAAAGAGAGATCAAATATTATAATTTTTTCACTAAATAACGCTTCAGCAACTCGAATTGATTTGACAGCGATGTCAAATCAAAGTTCTGTTAGTTGAATGTTGATTTGATCAGCCTTTCAGAAACCGGGTGTTAAAGACGTAAAGATATATTTTCTTAATTTTATTTATTTATTTATTTATTTCATAGGATCATCAACGTAACGTACATTATTTGAATGTAATGTTAAGGTTGTTATAATTCCAATGCTAAATGTCGTTACAAATTATAGATGACCACAGCATTCATACTTAGCTTAACTTGCAACAGCATACAATTAGAGAATAACATATAATATAATGTTATATATTAATTAGAAATATACTGGTACACACAACTAAGACAACAGTGAAACAAAGAAAAACAAGTAGCAAATTCTTATTCATGAAATCAAGATTAAAATCAAAACCAAAATTAAAATTAAAATCAAATTCAAATAAAAATCAAGATCACAATTAAAATTAAAATCAAAATTAAAATCAAGATCACGATCAAAATTAAAATCAAAAACAAAATTAAAATTAAAAACAAAATTCAAATTCAAATTAAAATTAAAATCAAATCCAAATGAAAATCAAAATTAAAATCAAGATCACAATTAAAATCAAGATTACAATGAAAAATTAAAATCAAAAGCAAAATTAAAATTAACAACAAAATTAAAATTGAAATAAAAATTAAAATTAAAATAAAAATTAAAATCAAAGTCATGATCATAATATAATAATAATGAGCAAATTAAAATTAAAAATTCTTATTACTATTAGAATTAGAATCACAAACACAATCAGAATTATTTATATTTTTGTATTTGTATTTGTAATTGTAATTGTACGCCAACGTCAGATGCTAAATACTTAGTAATCAAAGACCTGAAGTGGCCTTGTTTATTATGAAAGATGTCTATGTCCACCGAGGTAAGTGATATTTCATTATATAGATGAATTAATCTCACAATTGGTGAGTGCTTGCCAAGATTTGTTCTGTGTCGGGGAGCCTTTAGTAATGCACAGGGATATCGTGGGACATTGTAAGGGACGTTGATACCGATCTTATAAAGTAGTTCAGGGCAGTCAATGCCGTTATTGAGTAACCTATACAGGAACATGAGGTCGAGCACAGTGCGACGAGATTTGAGAGACGTAAGTTTAAAATATTGTAATCTATCTTTATATGATTTTAGTGACTTCTTTAGTTTTTTTCTGAAAGTCATATGGTTAACAAGACGCTTTTGTATACCTTCAATTCTCGTTACATGTACCTCATAGGAAGGATTCCATACCGAACTGCAGTACTCAAGACGACTTCTTACAAAGGTATTAAATAATAATATTGTGGTGTTTGGATTCTTAAACTCTTTCGAGCTTCTTAGTACGAATCCAAGCGCCTTATAAGCAGCCCTGACTGTTAAATCAATGTGAGTTGTATAACGTAATTGTGTATCCAAGTGCACGCCCAGATCACGAACATTGTCCAATACTGTCAATTCACTGCCTTCAATATGGTAAGTTGAATTGAATTTATTCCGTTTTCGACTAAATTTGATATGGTAGCATTTGGAATTGTTCAAATACATGTTGTTCCGCAAACACCACTGACTCAATCCGTCAATATCTGCTTGCAGTAGCCGCATGTCCGAGTCGTTATTTATGATGCGAGTCAATTTCAAATCGTCCGCATATAGATAAACTTTAGAATGTTGGAATATATTAGTTATGTCGTTCAAAAAAATATTGAAAAATAGCGGCCCTAAATTTGATCCTTGTGGAACACCCGATGTGGCTAGAAAAGGGTCTGATTCCTCACCATCTACAACAACTGTCGACTGTCTCGCATCCAAATACGACCTACACCAACTTAAGACATTGTTGGTTATGCCAAATGATTTCAGCTTTTGAACTAGTATGCTGTGATTTACTTTATCAAAGGCCTTTGAGAAATCTGTGTATATAGCATCTACTTCAAGACCCTGGTCTACTGCAACTGTCAGATCAGAAACATAGCGAATAAGATTAGTGTTAGTAGATTTTTTGGTCATAAAACCATGTTGAGCATCAGATAGGTAATTCTTTGTGTGATCATATAATAATGAGTGAACTAATGACTCAAAGACCTTAGAACATGCGGAAAGAATTGATATTGGCCGGTAATTAGAAATTAAGTCACGTTTACCACTCTTAGGAATAGGGACAATCCTAGCCTTTTTCCAAATGTTTGGAAATATTCCCGATTTGAGCGAAGCGTTGTAAATATTGGCCAAAGGTGCAGATAACGAACGCGCACAACGAGAAAGAAAAATAGCTGGTATATTATCAGGTCCAGCACCTTTTGACAAATCAAGTTGAGATAGTCTGATACGCACATTCTCTGGTGTAATTGAAAACTCTCCTATTTCAGGTTTTGCTATGTCACATCCGTAATTATTTATTATGTAATGCCCCTGAAAAGGCGGGTCATATACCGAGCAAAACTGTTTTGCGAACAAATTTGAGATATCCTTGGCGTTATTAACAGTTACGTCATTAAGATACATCTGTGAGGGATAATTGGATTTACCTTTTCGAAGGTTTTTAATGTGCGTCCAGAAATATTTAGGGTGCCTCTTTATTGCACTTTCAACACTGAATATGTATTTATGGTAGCAGTCTTTAATTAGTAAACCGCATTCCTTTCGTATGTATTCGAACTCAACAACATCCAATGGATTATTATACTTTTTAATTCTGGTATGTAACTTTAGTTTAAGCTTAAGACTTTTTATTAGTTGTTTAGAGTACCACGCTGGATATTTGCCACGATGAGATACAATTGTGGGTACGTTCTGTCTAATAACGCCGTTAAGTATATTATAGAATTTATTTAACTTGTCATTAACATCTGTAAATGAGCCGAGTTCCTCGTCCCAATTGATGATATCTAGTGACTCTAAAATGGAAGCATAGTCTGCCTTGAAATAATTAAGTTTTTCTATGGGGTTTGGTCTTACTTTATTTTTAACAGAAACACATGGTGTAAATTCGATTGCAGGATGATAGTTATCTATTGACCTTACTGTATGAGAGCACTCACTTATTACTATTCGCTCTATGTCGGAAAGAACCAGATCAAGGGTCTTATTTAAAGAGTTTCTAATCCAGTTAAACTGTTTTAATTGATTTAGTGCAATAAAGTCAAGTAGTAAATCATTAACATTACAAATTCCACTGCTGCCAGCTGATACACAATGTTCATTAGTTTCGTCAAGGACCCAGTCAATGTTACCTATGTTAAAATCTCCAATTATAATAGTAGATCCACTTATGGCATTAGTTTCTATTATTGTATTACAATTATGCAAAAAGTACTGGAAAATTTCATTCTGTACCGGTGGTGGCAGGTAAACCGCACACACATTTACAGAATTTATCGAGTTATTTTTATTTTTCTTTCCTAATTCTATTTTAACCCATAAATCTTCGCAATGACTTTCCCATTCAGGCATACGAATTGAATTAAATTTGTTTGATACAGCTATCAAAACTCCACCTCCCGTCCTTCTGTGATTATAAAAACTGGAAGTTTCACGATCCCTTCTATAGACAGTAAAAGTATCATCAAATATTTCAGTGTCAAATATTCCACTACAAAGCCAGGTTTCGGTAAAAACATAGACATCATACTCACTATTACGAATTTGTTGGCGTACGTTTGTTGTGTTGCTGCGCAGACCTCTAGTGTTCTGGTAATAACATTTGATGGAATCGAATTTAAAACATTGTATACCAAAATATCTATCATTAAAATCCTGGCAACACACCTTAACCTAGAGATTTTAATTTTTCTAAGCTGTTAATAATTATCGTTTCAGAAGTCTGATCTTTCTTCATCAGAATTTTTCCGAAGCGAACCCATACATAATTGAATCCTAATTCTTTAGCACGATTTCGCGCAGCCGCGTGAATAGCCTTATTTTCAGCCGACAAGTGCTCGACGACATAAACTGGCGCAGGATTCTCAGCGGCTATACCTAAATGGCTGGTGTCTAACTTGTTCTTAGGGTTCTTTTTATTGTATTTAATAGATGCAGCCAGGAAGGTATCGCGGAGTCGAGGGTTAATAAATTTTATGAGAATAGATCTGGGCCTACTGGTTTGTGTATCCTTTTTTGCCATTCTGGTGCAAAGTGTAATATCACTATCTTTCACATCACAGCTAATAACTTTACCAAGTTGACATACAGTGCTGACTAGGTTTTCTGATCTGTGTTCGGGTACACACTGTAGCTCGACGTTGGCAGCACGCGCATGCTGCTCCATTATGTTGGTGCGCTTTGTTAGTTCGTGTACAGAATTACGTAGTAAGGTGTTTTCTTTTTCCAACTTTTGAATCGTACCCAAATTTTCCGTTAAGGTAGTTTTAAGATCTTCGTATTGTTCATTAAAAAAGCATAGCGATTGTTGAAAACCAGTGACTAGATCATAAATTTTATTTAGTTGCTGGTTTATTAAAGCGTTAACCGACTCATTTATAGCACGCTCGAATTCTTGACGTATCATTTCTCTTAGTGTTCCACTAGTAATATGCGTTAATAATGTATTAGATTCCTCGTCAGATGTAGGTCGTAGCTGCTTACTACGCAATGTCACATTGGTGTTACTGGGCGAAGAAGGGTGGTGGAAAATGGAGTTCATTAGATCATCATTCTGACTTGATCGGATTGGCGTATTGGTATTGTCACCCTTCCTTTTCCGATATAAATAGCTACACAGTGTTAGGCGAGTGGCCTTTTAAAGTGCCTTTAAGGGCTCGTATCCGAAGTGTGTTCAAGAATACTCGATCCATAGTGACTTCAAATATTTTGCTTAGCGCAACATTTGATAGTTGTATCGGTTTTAGTTCGGGACAATTTTGTTTTTAGAGTAATATTGTACTAAAACGCAGGGATAGCTTAGCTGGGAGTAGTACGGACTGCCGAGACGGAAGGCGCAGGTTCGAAACCAGCCATAAGAGCATGCACCTCGGGCTTTTCTATGTTACATGTGTATTAGTTGTTAATTATTATTTGCTTTAACGATGAAGGAAACATCGGGATGAAATGATGACTACATACTAGAGAATTCTCCAAATTAATTTCGAAGGTATGTGAAGTCTGCCAACCCGCATTAGACCAGCGTGATGGACTAAGGCCTAACCCCCCTCATTTAGAGGAGGCCCGTGCTCAGCCAAAACAGAACAGTTAGTAGACTTCAAATACCAGAGAACTCTCACGATGTCTTCCTTCACCATTAGTGATATTTAACAATTAATACACGTGTAACATCGATTATTAACCGACTTCAAAAAAGGAGGTTTGGCTCGTATATTGTGTATTTTTTTGTATGTACATCAAAAATAACTAAGTAAGTGTAAGTGTCAACTAACTTTTTTAAATAATTAAAAATAAATGTATAATTTTAAAATGAAGGTAGCCATTGTAACATTTACTTTTCGAGACGACCTACACCTCAGTCTCTCCCGTGACCAAGAAGGCTGAAAAGCTTTCGAAACGTCGGGACTAAAATAAAAATTAAACCGCGATAAAATCCGTATAAACTAGTTTTATTTCAATATGTACATCAAATTCACCAATTGTGGACGCATTTTGTTGGTAATAAATTATAGTATATTGATAAACAAATTACATTTTATATGTGTTAGGGCCACGCTGTAGTTTTTTCTACAGCATGAATGGGCCGGCTCTACCGGGTTGTTATCATTGTCTCACAGAAAACCGACGTAAAGTAGCACCTAGCTGCTGCATTTCGTACGGTGAGGGATATATCCGGAGGCCCAAAACGCCCTCCTCTTCTCAGTCCTTTTATTATCCCTTTACTTTAAAGTCGGCAACGCGGCCTTGATTATTCTGGTATTGATCACTTACTATCAGGTGACCCAGTTACTCGTCTGCCGCTTATACTATAAAAATAACTTCTACTGACCTACTACCTCATACATATAAGATTTAAGATATTAGACCATTTTCATAAACTTGCCAAATCCACTACAATTAATATTTATTGTGGTAAAGAGGATTATACGCCTCCATGAACCTCGTTTTGGCTCATATTTAGGACATTTATTTGTATGTTGGCAACATTAACCAATACTGAAGCCAGCTCAAGGAATTCCAAACGATAAAGGTTTTAAAATATTGACTTGAACTGTAATAACACTTTACTTTTATATACATACGTATTCACGCCTGTAATCCCCGAAGGGGTAGGCAGAGGTGTAACCAGTACACCCACATTAGCCGAGCGTATCTCCGTCCCATGATGTGATAGGGGGCGAGCCTATCGCCATATCGGGCACAATTCCAGACTTCGAGCATTTCTTAATAGAAAACCCATTATCACTTTTACCCGACCTGCCGATCGAACCCGAGACTTCAGCGTCAACTTCAGTCGTAACGCGTATTGCAACTGACCCACCGAGGCAGTTTTTTTAATCGCTTTAAAACGTCTATTACAGATTAACTAAACAAAAATATAGTAATCCATCAGCTATAATCGTTTCGGAAACGTGTCACGGACTTGACAATCTAATTTAGAAAGAAAAGTATGTTTAAGAAAGCATATTTTCATTTTTCGTAAGAATTGACGGGAATTAAGTCACGTATTGTACATTTACTTTATATATACACTAGCTTTTACTCGCGGCTCTGTCCATGTGGATGACTTTTACTAGGGCAGAAAAGTACCCTATGTCCTTGCCCTGGATATAATTTATCTCCTCAGAAAACCGACGTAAAGTAGCAGCAGCTTGCTACTGCGTTTCGTACGGTGATATCCGGAGGTCCAAATCCCCTTCCCCTTCCCAATCCCTTAATTATCCCTGTCCTTTAAGGTCGGCGACGCGCCCATATCTCTTTTGGTATTCTGGGCGTACACGGGCCGTGGAGATCACTTACCATCAGGTGTCCCATTAGCTCGTTTGCCGGCCTATGCTATAAAAAATCCTTATTAAGTTTCATTAAAATCTGTTCAGCCGTTTAGCTGTGGAAACGTAAGACAGACAGATTTATTTTCATATTTATAATATTAGTATGGATCATATTCAAGATTACATTTCTTTATATACGGTACATGATAATCTTCACGCCTGTATTCCTTGAGGGGTAGGCATAAATGTCACTATGGCACCTATACAACGTGCTACAGATAGGTGTGGTCAAATTTAAGCAACCTATAGTGTACGATTTAAGTATTATACAACGTGTTACAGAAAGGTGTGGTCAAATTTAAGCAACGTATAGTGTACGATACAAGTATTATACAACGTGTTACAGAAAGGTGTGGTCAAATTTAAGCAACGTATGGTGTACGATATAAGTATTATACAACGTGTTACAGAAAGGTGTGGTCAAATTTAAGAAACGTATAGTATAATGTAGATATATTTAATTTAGATATAGAGAGGGAGCGCAGGGCTTTGGCGATCCGAGTTAATATGTTGGCACGTAGATTGTCTCGTTGTACTGACCAAGTTAAAATTACGCTCTTTAAGGCGTATTGTCAGAGCTTTTACACGGGGAATCTATGGGTCAGCTGTACTAAAAGATCGCTAGATGCGCTGCGTGTCCAATATAATACCATATTCAGAATGTTGTTTGGATTTCCTCGTTATTGCAGTGCTTCGGAGATGTTTGTGAGGAACAGGATAGATGGTTTCAAAGCCATTCTTCGAAAGCAAACTATATCTCTCGTAAGTAGGATACGGGCCAGTCACAACAGCATCCTGAAAAGCGTGGCGGAGACTATAATGTCACATGCCATGTAAAAAAAAAAAAAAACCAAACCTATTATGTGGTGTGGAGGATGATAAACTAAAAAGCGCTTTCCTCATTCGTCCTTTACACATACAATGCACATAAATATATGCTATTGTCACTAACATTAGTTTTTAAGTAATTGTTTGTACTACTTAACACAATAGATTTTTGCTGTCCAAAAATAAAGAGTTATTATATTATTATTATAGTGCACGATACAAGTATTTCACCCGCCCGTTGTATCAAATCCGATTGCGTTGCTAGGACATAAAAGCATTTTCTTTTTTATCCAACGAGTAACATGCCTATGGCATGTAGCTTTGGACAACACTAAATGATAAAGAGTTGAATGATTTTATCGCTCACTCATTTTTCAAAGGAAGCCAGAAGAAATGTTGTAATAAGTCTTCGACAGTAAAACGGTGGCAACAAACCTAGACGGACTCGGAAACGAGATCTAGTTATGACTATTTAAGTACTGATGTGATGTTTAATATTTTTCGCAACTAAGCAACCATTATGAGTCTTTTTATATCTCGTACTTAGTATCTGTCGTTACGAATTTATGATGCCTTCAAAGAAACTGCTGCTTTTATGACACATTGTCATCACACGTTGACTTTGAGTGGTAGAGCCACGCTATAGAAGATTTTGGCTACGCAGGGCGTGTATAATACAGGGCTGGAATTTAAATACATACATACATCGCATGCGCCTGTAATCCCCGAAGGGGTAGGCAGAGGTGTAACTAGTACACCCAGATTTCGCCGAGCTTATCTACGTCACATGATGTGATATGCGAGCCTATCGTCATTCCAGACTCCGGGCTGATACTGAGCATTTCATAATAGAAAACCCCTACTTTTTCCCGACCCGGGGTGCACGAAGAAGCAGTGTGCAAGCACTGTTGTGTTCCAACTTGAAGGACATTGAAACCAGTGAAATAGGCATTATAAGACCTAACAACTTATATCTTGGGTGACGAGCGTAGTCCAGTGCCATGCAGTGCTTTGTAAATCAAAGTTTCGTGTGGCGTTGCTTCTGTTTATGGGCAGGCGTGGCGCTATCAGCGAAGCGACCTGCTCGTCTCTTCATTCAAGCTAATAAAAAAAATACTTACGTAACTTATGAAAGTCAAAGGTACTCTTGGAGTTAGTTTCGAACCTGTGACTGTCGTAACAGCAGTGCGTACTACTCCCCACTAAGCTTTCGCTACTTATCATATTTCAAATATCCACGAAGAAATTCACGAACAATCGTTCGTCTTAACCCACTTCCGGCAACAGGCTGTCAAGTGCCAACATAAGGAAATAAATCAAATTTAAAAATTTAGAACGTCATGTCAGTGTCGCAAGGTTTCCGGTTACGCAAGTACTACTGTGTACGAAATGTATTGTAGAGTTACATTAGCATTGGCAGAATGGGTGAATTTCCTTGGCCATTTTTGTCAACCGTCTTAAAATACAAAGGTTATCAATTTGACTGTATATCATTTATTTATGTAAATTTTCACGCATAACTCCGCCAAATGTGGACCGATTTGGACGATTCTTTTATATTCGATAGGGTTTTCTGCGGTGGTGGTTCTATTTAATTTTAAGCAATAATTTCACCACCACTGCAGTTGGAGATGAAAGATTAAAACACCTTAAAGCACTGATTTATGCGCCCATTTTGATATTTATTTCACAAATAATTGTAACATAAAAAATAAAAAGGACTTAACAATCTTCCGCCTGCTTTTATCTCACTAAAAACGGTCGTTTTTCTAATGAAGACAATCTAACATCGAAATAAGTACATTAATACAATTACCAAGTTCATGCAACCCGTGAATCAAGTTATACGGCGCTGAGATCAAGTTATCCGGAACGTTGGCATTCCTGATCTATACAACCGGTGTACCAACAGCGCGGAGGCCAAACAGTTCGAAATTTGAATTCGAGCCACGTTCCAAATTCGAAACTACAAGTTTACCACGTTGCGTAATTTCGCTCGGTTGTCACTCTGTTGCTTCGTGCTTTAAGTGACTTTAATTAAATGAAATATAGGAATAATATGTTCTGTAATAATATAACATAATATAAGCTGACGCCTTTATCCTTGAAGGGGTAGGCAACAGTGCTGCATCCACGTTTCGCCGAGCTTATTATTAAGTAAATAATACTAGCCCTGTATTATACACGTCCCACTGCTAGGGTCAAAAAGTCAAAGATGGTCATGGGCTTGGTTTCGAACCTGTGACTTTCGTCTCTACAGTCCGTTCCACCCCCTGCTGAGTTATCGCTGTTATATGAAGTAAAGAACCAAATAAATATAATTTTATACACTAGGGGCTTTGTCCATGTTTTTCCACAAAACATAAAATAAAAAAAAAACTTAAAGTCCGACGAATATGAGACATATCTTACTTTCTTCCCCATATTATTCTGCATCGATTGGTATCGGTCTCGACCCCATACCCCCAGCCGTTTCGGAGGAGATAGCGTGACAAGCTTTTGGCAGCGGCGGCGGCGGCGCCAGTTACTTTTTTTTTGAATAGAGAGAAACTTTGCAAGCCGAACTAAAATCAGTATATATAAAAAACGGACAGTATGGTTTTACATTCCTTTGCCTATACCTTGTAAAGTAAAAACTAAATCGATAAAACAGTGATATTCATGCACCCATAGTAGTAACTTTACGACTTGCTTGCCAATATGGCGGAGAGTTTGCACAAATAATATTAGACTGTCCAGTGGCAACATTTTATTGAAAGGCTTATTGGTACAGTTGCCTATTGCGAAATTTGTAGCATATAAAGTAACTGGAATAGGGTAGTTTCCTATATTGAATTTTATACATTATTTTATAAGCAATAGAAAAT
Organism: Mimas tiliae; assembly: GCA_905332985.1. Taxonomy (NCBI): domain Eukaryota; kingdom Metazoa; phylum Arthropoda; class Insecta; order Lepidoptera; family Sphingidae; genus Mimas; species Mimas tiliae. Next base: position 3,833,837 of record HG995265.1, on the reverse strand, counting down.
GATACGCAAAAGAAACCCTTTTATTAAAACACAATCAAAATTGGTTCAGAAATGTGCCCGCAATTATGACTTTAAATGTTTGTATGAGGAAAAGTGGGTGCGTAGTAGGGATATCTCACTATCTCGCATGCACGCGTGCACCATAATGAACATTTTACACAGTGACGTCAAAGGTTGCGTCGTCTGTCATTTGACAATTACCCCTTCTACTGGATTTGAATGGCTTCTAACTTATTTATTTTTGGTCCGATTTATAAAATTCTTTCTGCAATAGATTTTGAGTAACGTAACTTATTGATTTAAATAATAAAAAAATTCTAGTCAACTACCCTATTGTTTGAAAATATTTTAGCAATACGGAGTGCTAATCAGTAGTGAAGACTACCTAGTTATGGTTACCCTAGCGCCACCCACGATAGATATAAAGCGTCATGTAAGCATAATCGCCCAGACGCTGCGTAAGTAGTATATAGGATAGTGAATAAGGATAGAAATAAGGACTGTAATTAAAGAGCAGAATAAATTCACATCTCTCTCTGTGAACACGTATTTTTATTTTAAGTAATTAGCTTCTAGAAAAAGCTCTCGGCAGCTCCCTCAAACTTGACTGGCGCAGCCGGTAGGATCGCCGGAAAAGCTGTGCCACTGATCGTGAATATCGCGTATACAATTTTACCAATTTTCGCGGTTCGGCGGGTTATACAGCGTGGTGATTCTACGAACCAAAATAAATTCGTCGAGTGAGAAGCCGTGTAGCTGATGATGGGCGTTGCGGGCTGGTGAGTACGACTTTTCACCTCCTTCATATTCCTTTGTTAACTTGGAATTAGACTTTTTCCATTTTGACTGTTATTTGAGTTTCAAATATTAGTTTAAGTAAATATAAAGTGAAACAAATACCTGATGGTTAATAAAAATAATAATATCGCTAATTAAATAATAATATATATCTACATATTATTGAGTTCTATATCACTTAATAAAATTGTAGAGTTAGTAGAGTTATAGATAATTACGTTTTACTGTGTTATATTGTGTGTGTCTATTTAAATAAATATTTAATTTAAGTACACGTTATTATATTTGAATTTTTCTCATAACATTTGTGGAGTTTTTGGATTATTTTAAATACGTTTCATATAATTTTTGTGTAGAGCCAGTGAATAAATTGTTAAAAATGGCAGAAATCAAAATTATTCCGAATGAAATGATCAAATTGATACCATTATTTAGCGGAGATAAACGTCAACTGAATTTATTTTTGCGCAAATGTGAATATATAATAGATACATTTAAGTCATCGGATGTGCAAAATGAATATATAATGCAGGCAATAACTAGCCGTCTCACGGGCGAGGCCGCGTCTCTTATCAGTGAACGGGAGGATATAGTTACGTGGGCCGAATTCAAGGAACTGTTTTTAATTCACTTCGGCGACCCGCGTAGTGAGGAATGTTTGGCCATAGAGTTAGAAACATTAAAGATACGCCACAGTGAAAATTATACGGATTTTTGTGCTCGTATACAATCCGTTAAATCAATGTTATTATCTAAGGTTAATCAAAGTAGTAATCACGATTTAAAGAAAAGTAAAACTATTATTTATAATAACACCTCCTTACAAGTTTTCTTATATAATTTACCTGAAAATATGGTGCGCATTGTTAGGTTGAAAACACCCAGTACATTAGAAGAAGCATTAAGCATAGTTCTTGAAGAAGTAAACTTCTATGAACAATATAATATGCGTAGTAAAATGTTACAGTCTAGCAATACATCTAGGCCCCAGTCTAGTAATATCATAATGCCACAACCATCGTTTAAGTATATAACGCCAACACAGCCTACAGGTTTTAGGCCAGTGATGACACAAGATCAACCCCCTAAGCAGAGTTTTGGAACACCACCTCAATTTAAGTTTGGTATTCCCCTAAGTAGGCAAATTAGGGCTCCGTTACCACATAATAAGCCTCAACAACAAAATTATTATGAATCTCAGTTTGAATACTGTCCTAACTTTGGATACAGACCACCGGGCTACAAACCAATGCAGCCCATGTTACCACAACAGTTTGGTAATTCTGAGCGTTTTAACTATCCCAATCAGTATGGACACAATAAGCCGGTGCCTAATGATACGAATGTTACTATGAGAACTGCCCCTCCGAAGCCTTATCAACCAGGCTTCCGTTTAAATAAATTAGAGACAGTGACAATTTCGGACTCAAACTCAAGCGTGACGCACTTAACAGAACTGTTTGAAGAAAATTACCCTATACCCTCTGTAACTAGTAGTAGTAGGACGGACACGATACATTCAAATATAGAACCTGAATCAACAGGAATTCCGATTTTAAATGAGGCCATAGACACCAAACCCAACCAAATCTTAGTATTCTCTTGGTTCCAAAATAAACTACAAGTGAGAAATCTATCTAGAGGAAAACAAAAGGTATTAGAAGTATTTATTCCACTGGACAACGAAGAATTAATTAAACAGTTTTTAAAAGAGTATATAAAATTTAAGAGCCGATATTTTATATATTTTGAAAACGATATCCATAGAAAATTATTTTCAAAGGTTATTATAGAACTTTTTAAGAAAGAGGCAGTCCAATTCTTTGAATGTACAGAACGCGTAGTATATATAGAGGACGAAAAAGAACAGAGAGCCGTTATTATCAAACACCATGAAGGAAAAACGTGCCATCGCGGTGTTAAAGAAACTATGGTTAGGATACGTAGGAATTATTTTTGGGAAAATATGCAAGATACCGTTGCCGCCGTTGTTAATGCCTGTGAACCTTGCAAGCTAATGAAATATGATAGAAAACCAATAAAGCTTGTATTACAACTTACCAACACACAGGAAGCACCTTTTCAACAACTATTCTATTATATAGAATCTGGTATTGATATTAAAGTAGGCGATACAATTTTCGTTAAAGATATTAACATTAGGAAGAGTAAGGATAAGCCTAGGTATCAAAAAGCAAAAGTACAAGGTGAAATTGAAAGAAATATAATACCTGTAACGATAGGCAAAAGAAAATCTAGAGTACCTCTCAAAAATGTGAAACGCCCTCCACAGGTCCTTGCAGATCATGATGATCCTGAACCTGATGATCAGAACCCAAGGCTTTCAACTTCTAAAGGTTGAAGATAAGATAAAATTAAAGTTATTTCGGAAATGCTTGATTCCCTTATAAATAACACAGGATCTCTACGGAATAATAATTATATTTTAGATGAAAGTATGAAACGTATAGAAATAATTGAAACATATATTATAACCATAGTCGATAATATGTTCTACATATATCCTAAATATGTTTAACATGTTTGTTATTAATTTTAGAACCCTAACTAACCCTACCTAATTTTAAGTGCATTAGAAACAACATTAGCCTTCTCTAACTAGCATTCTCTAAGCTTCATGTTTTACACCAAGCAATTGTTATTTCTACCGAATTATTAGTACTGTTAGAGCCTGTGCGTAAGTATGTATGTATGTTAGAGTCTATATCTCAAACAAATAGTTTAATGTATCCTATTACAGAAAATATTGTGATTAATTTAGAAAGAACTATGTCTGTAAAAGCCTATGTAAAAGAAACTCAAATAACATTCAATAAGGAAATCTCTCTAACCGATAATAATACATATACTTATTTTAAAATATATGCTCTACCTATATTTGATTCTACTAAAATATAACAACTGCAATTATTCCTAAATACCCTTACCTTATGGTGAAAGGTCAGATGTACTTACCCTTAACAGGCTCATGTCAGGAGATAACAGCCAACCAGTTCCTGTATGAGAAAACTGATATCATGCAACACGTGCATAGAGCAGCTCACGAATTTCGCGTCAAATTTGAGCTTATGTAAACCATCCCTAGTAGAGCTGGAAAGTGTTAAGGTACAGCCTATTGGCCCCATTAGATCCAATTGGATCCTTTTTACACGAAATGAAATTATACTTATCAAAATATACGCCGATGATACTGAAAGAAAAGCTGTAAAAGGCACTTACCTCTTGGAAATTAATGAAAACAGCGAAATGACAATGGGTAATATCAAATGGCACAAGAAACTGTACAATTCAGGCAAGCTACAGTGCAAAGTAACACCTAATGTGACTCTACCAAAATGGATAGAACAGTCAGCTAGTTCGGAGAAAATAGTAAACCTAAATCGCATTAACTTGGATGATTTAAAGTATGTTTCATACAAACGGAAAAGTGAAATGGTGGAAAGTGAAAATGGAAGTGTAGTAATTAAGAAAAGTGTTAGTTTAGGTACTGTACTACTATATATAATTTTAATATTAATATGTCTAATTTTGTAATTTAGAGATATAGAATTGAAGGTGCGTGCAAAGTCATCGGTATCCAAATCTTGCCGATAACTTCGCATTTGAGGAGGGAGGAGTTATGGTTACCCTAGCGCCACCCACGATAGATATAAAGCGTCATGTAAGCATAATCGCCCAGACGCTGCGTAAGTAGTATATAGGATAGTGAATAAGGATAGAAATAAGGACTGTAATTAAGAGCAGAATAAATTCACATCTCTCTCTGTGAACACGTATTTTTATTTTAAGTAATTAGCTTCTAGAAAAAGCTCTCGGCAGCTCCCTCAAACTTGACTAACTCGGTGGCGCAGTTGTAATGCGTACGCGATACAACTGTTATGCTGAGGTACCTGGTTCGATCCCCGGGTTGGGTAAAAGTGATATTAGGTTTTTTAACTTCACATGGATGACGTGTGAAGCTGTTTCATCAGCTCTCAGACATAGGCCCCTTACATAGGGGCTGTCGGTCATACCTAGAACATATAAATATATGTTAAGTGGGCAATGTCCAGTGATTGAAATAAAACTAGTTTATACGGATTTTATCGCGGTTTAATTTTTATTTTAGTCCCGACGTTTCGAAAGCTTTTCAGCCTTCGTGGTCACGGGAGAGACTGAGGTGTAGGTCGTCTCGAAAAGTTAATGTTACATTGCCTACCTTCATTTTAGAATTACCTACACATTTAATTTTTATTATTTAAAAACTTAGTTGACACTAGTCCGATCTTCGCAGAAAGAGCTCACAGTGTCTTGAGGTCTGGCAGTTGGTCTTTTGGGTTCCAATTTAATTAGATGTATAATTGGATCCTAGGCAAGTTTTGATAATTTCAAGGAAATATTCCAAACTTATGGTGGATGATGAAGTCGGGGATGAAAATTCAAACTTCGTCATTAATTACTTTTAGCTTATTGAGCGGTTTTATTTGCAATAAGCTCTCGGTCTATATGTATCTGGAACGGGGTTTATGGGTAATAAAGAAGGACAGCGTGATGTCTGTGGAGTCGTGAGTCATGTTTTGAAAGTTATATAATGTGGCATTAATTCTGTCTCTCTTTAAACGGTGTTACAAAGTAAGAGAGAAGAAAATAGATGGAGTTACGCAACTTTTGTTTACATTGCTAAGTTTTTATTATAGAGTCTGAAAAACATACAAGTAGGTTATCTTTTTTAGCTTGAATGACGAGACGAGCAGTTCGCTCGCCTGATGGTAAGCGCCACGCCTACTCATGACCAGAAGCAACACAACACATAACTTTAAATTATAAAGGACTGCATGGCATTGGACTGCGCTCGTCACCCCGAGACAAGATATTAGCACAGTAATTTCCCTGGTGTCAATGTCCTTGAATTGAGTGGTAGAGCCACGCTGTAGACACTTTTGTCTTGTCAGCATGAATGTACCGGCTCGTCCGGATCGTTACCACTGTCTCACAGAAAACCGACGTAAAGTAACAGCTTGCTACTGCGTTTCGTATGGTAAGTGAGATATCCGGAAGCCCAAATCCCTCTCCCCTTCCCAATCCCTTAATTATCCCTTGCCTTTAAGGTCGGTAACGCACCCATGACTGTTTTGGTATTGTGGGAGTACATGGGCGGTGGTGACAACTTACCATTAGCTGACCCACTTGCTTATTTGTCGGTCTATGCAATAAAAACATTAAAAAGAATCTTGTTTTTAAAAGCAGAGTCGTATATACTATATCTTGTAATAGCAGAACGGTTCGTACAGTTTCAGAGCAAAAATAATAAACTTCATTTTGAAAATACCCTATGTTCCAGACATGATAAATCTTTATTCTAAGATAAGGGTTGGTTTGGCAGGGGTTAGGTCCGCGATCCTTTAGCTGTCAACTCCCTAACTGTACAGTACTCATGTTATAAAATACCCTACAATATCCTTCCAGAACAAGATAAAAGATTACAGGGTTAATTATGATCGCGTATTCTGTTAATATTGGTATATTGAGGGTGTCTGAGAAAGCCTGACTGCCTCGGTGGCGCAGTTGTAATGCGTACGCGTTGCGATTGAGGCCAACGCTGAGGTCTCGGGTTTGATACCCGGGTCGGGTAAAGTGGTATTGGGTTTTTCTATTACGAAATGCTCAGTATTAGCCCGGAGTCTGGAATTTGAGCCTGGTATGGCGATAGGCTCGCCCCTTATCACATAAAGGACGGAGATACGTTCGGCGAAATGTGGTTGTACTAGTTACACCTCTGCCTATTCCTTCGGGGATTACAGGCGTGAGTGCGTATGTTTGAGAAAGCAACGTTGGGTACACTGTAATAATAAATAAAATATTAAAAAATAATAATATTTAAAAATGTAAAGAAAACTTTTAAAATAAAGAGTATTGTCCAATAAAATAAAATAAATACACCCAACAGTCACACACATAGTCCTGACCCCACACTAGGTAAACCTGTATCGTGGGTATCAAGAACTACGAGGGGCTTGCGGTCCCACAACACCCAGACCCGATACAAATATTTGTGAATCAGACAAACATAATAATGGTGCGATATAGTTATGGAAGGGTAGTTAAATGGTATAAAAGGGGGTGTCGCTATAATTGGAGGTCTTTTGCCCGCAGTCGGTCAGACAGTCTACAGTTCATTAATATCAGTGGTCAGTCGATAGTCCAAGAGTTCATTCCGCGGTAGCTATGCTGATTTAGTATTCGGTCCTAGTTGTTTGAGTTATAATTAGAGAGCGGTTTCTAGAGAATCCTGACATGGGGTTGTGGTCTGTAAAGCAGCGATATTGTAAATGTAAACAATAAACTATGAGTTGAAGTGTTTACTATCGTTTGGTATTAATAAAAGCATACTCGTCTCACGTAACTTCTAGCAATTAATGTAAATTACTACATACCTCCAAAGATTTTAATGTATACTACTAGACAAGCTGCGCGGTACATAGAAATTGTACCACTAAGTTGCGGACAATTGACCATATCTTAATACTTCCATCTCGCTTACTCTCAACTAGAACCCCTATCGCGCGCCCTGTCTGTGAGCTGTCAAATTCCCGCGTTATGTTACGCAATTATACTTCTAAACAGTCCGTCTAGTAGTATACATTTAAAGTCTTTGCATACCTCGCTAGTGGGGATATTGTACCTATAGTTCCGTATACTGTTAGGTTGTAACAGACAACCTTACATTAATGTTATGGGTGTTTCAGACCCAAAGCTTCGACTCTACGTTTGAATAGTTTTGGTTTATCCGAAAACCTCATAGTTATTTGTTCGTCATGTGTATGTCAATATTGATCTATATAGCGGCCGGATATCCACATATTCACCAACAGAATCCTGAATATTCGCAAGCGGTTTTCGTGCTCATAAAATATTATTGCGTGACCTACATAAACTAGAACATTACGTCTACCGCCATCTAGCGGTGAAGAGTAGAAACTATAAACATTTGTCTTGAGATTCTGAAAACAAGCACATTTTATTTGTTCAACCACAATTTCTACTTTAAAACTCGTTTTTGCAGGACTTTAGTCAGCTTAAGTTGTAAAATATAGTTGCTTGAAAGTATCTAATAAAAGTAGAAGCTCATTGTTCGTAGTCCATTATATACTGCTAGCGCCATCTCTTATTCAGGATGTGAACATTTATAATATTGCAATTACAAACTCTAAAGTAAAACTTTTAAAATAAACTACATCGAAATGTTTATCGCATTTTATTGACTAACGTACCTTTTATGTAATATATTAATACTAAAATAGACACGTTCGTAGTAGCACGCCATCTAGCATGTATTTGTGAAACTATTTCAGGAGTATGTTTCGTGCTGTTAAAACATTTCATCATATTGTCAACAGGTGGCGCTGTGCTATGTTACAGGTCGTAGGACTCTACTACAACTTGTCTGTTAAACTGACAAACTAGATGTCGCTGTTTTCAAAATTGCCAAATTGTATCTATATAAGGGTTTAGAAAGTTTTTTCTAGCAATCCAATTATATAACCCGTAAAAATTTAGCTCGTTTGTAGTCCTTTAGTCTGTTTCATTATTTTGCCTCCAGCTATGTTATGGAGGGAAGCAGAGTTCCGTAATTATCTTGAATGGTAGAGACACGCTGTACAGATTTGTCTACATCATGAATGGGCTGGTTCGACCGAATTGTCACCACTATCTCACAGAAAACCGACGTAAACTAGCGGCTTGCAGATAAGCGTACAACGTAGGTGTACTCTACCATAAATCTACCTAAAAAAATCAAAGACTTTAATGTATACTACTAGACAAGCTGCGCGGTACATAGAAATTGTACAACTAAGTTGCGGTCAATTGACCGTAACTCCATATTACCATCTCGCTCACTCTCAACTAGAGCCACTGTCGCGCTCCCTGTCTGTGAGCTTTCAAACTCTCGCGTTATGTGACGCAATTTTACTTTTAAACAGCCCGTCTACTAGCATATATTAGTTTTAGAAAAAAAATACTCAACATAAAATAAAATATGCTTTCATATATTTATCTTATTTACTTCAAGTTGTCTGAACAGGGGCTGAATATTCCATTTCACCAACAGAACTCGAAAATTTTTCTTGTTACAAAACTTCTATGCTCATTATGAACATCGCAAAACAGTCGAAAGTGGCGCGGAAACGGCTTGTTAGCGACAATTCTTTTAAAATTAATTATGTGTTATTATGAAGAATAAAAGTTTATTAGTGTGGTAAAGTATTTTTTTAAATAATACATACATACGCACTGACGCCTGTAATCCCCGAAGGTGTAGGCAGAGGTGTAACTAGTACAGCCATATTTCGGCGAGTTTATTTCTATCCCATTATGTGATAGGGGCGAGCATATCGCTATACCGGGCACAATTTAAGACTTCGGGCTGATACTGATACGCTTACTCTCAACTAAAACCCCTATCGCGCTCCCTATCTGTGTCAGCTGTCAAACTCTCGCGTTTTTTTTTTATTAGCTTGAATGATGGCCACGCGCCACGCCTGCTCATAAACAGAAGCAACGCCACACAGAACTATGAATAACAAAGCACTGCATGACACTAGACTGCGCTCGTCACCCCGAGACATAAGGTGTTAAGTCTCATTATGCCCATGATATTAATTTCACTGACTTCAATGTCCTTCAAACCGGAAAACAACAGTGCTTACACACTGTTGCTTGGCGACAGAAATAGACAAAGCGGTGGTACCAACCCAGCCGGCCTCTCGCAAACGAGGGACCTACCACCTTGTAAATGTGATGCAACTGCCCGTCTAGTAGTATACATTAAAGTATTTGGTTTCAACGCGTCTTAGATTTCCTAGTTAGACCTTTTGGAAGGCAATCCTTTGTCCAAGAAACACAACTGCCATCGTTAACCACTAAGTACGCAGTTTACCGTTATAGTTTACCCATAAAACAGGGTGTGCCGTGTGTATGGACAACTTACACGTGTTTGTGGAAGCAAGGGTCCGGTACTCGCAATAAGATTTAATAAGTGAAAGCTTCTTTAGGCTCGTTGAGCACTTTTTGGGTGAACAAAAATGATGGAACTCGCGTCATCGTCACCGCACACTTCCCATGAGCTATATGTATACTGTGTATATATGTACATAGATATACCTCCGTGCGTTATTAGTATAAATTATATATACAATTAAATTGGTCATTAACACTTCTTTACAAACCAAAAATAATTCAAATATAATAATCTAATAACTCGACGATACAATTCACAAGTTACTTAGTTTCTACTTCTATCTGCAGTCCCCAAAGACCGCCCCACATGTTTTTTTTTACGAAATATAAATCGTACACAAATAACTCTCCTTACACCTACCCGTATCCCACTCGCAATGGGGTCGACGCAAAATGTGTTTTAACACATGTTACAGAAAAATTTGGCTTGCAGTTTATACGAACGGTGGCCTACACATGAAATAAAAATATGTGTATTACATAAATTTATATTTACAAACGCACTCACGCCTGTATTCCCCGAATGGGAAGGCAGAGAGGTGTAACCTATCACCATATCGGGCATAATTCCAGACTCCGGACTCCGGAAAAACCCAATATCACTTTTACCCGACCCGAGGATCGAATCGGACACCCCAGCGTCAGCCTCAGTCGTGACGCGTACGCATTACAACTGAGCCACCGACGAAGTCAAATATATATTGGGTCCGTATTATAGGTCAACACCCAGGTGAGCTCTTTGCTAAGTGTCGATTTCAGTACACGTGCTTGGTCTATTTTTGGCGCCAAACAAAAACGGAACAATCACGTGTACAGATTATTATATGTTGATAAAACCACAGAACACTACATCATACTAATATTATAAATGCGAATGTAAGTTTGTTTGTTACGCTTTCACGCGAAAACTACTTAACTGATCATCATGAAACTTTGTACACATATTCTTGGAGGTATAAGAAGTAACATAGGATACTTTTTATGAAAAAAATATCTATTTGTTTGTTACGCTTTCACGCCTAAATCACTGAACCGATTTTGATGTAGAGATAGATGGGACCCTGGAGACGGTTATAGGCTACGTTTTATTTCGGAAAAGTCTATTGATGACGATGAGCCGCGAGCAAAAGCTAGTACTCCATATAATTTTGATCAAAACTCATTTATTGAGTGAGATGCAGCATCAATTTGTCCCAGACGAGAGCACAAGGTACCAGAGCGGGATGCAATTCGATTATAACGCCGCTGTTAGCTCTGATTGAGTGGGAACTAAAGCCGGACCCTACCTAACTGTAGGTAGAGTGGCGACAATGTAATCTATGTCTTGATAGAGTTCAAATTCTTACGCCTTATTAATCCTTACCTAATTATTTTTTCTGATAGGCTGGTCAATGTAAAATTAACTAACCAAATGTCAAAATTCATGTCAAGTCAAAATTGAGTTGCTAGAAGCGTGGCTTTTGATTTGACACACATGTTAATTAAACATAAAGTTAACATAACATTCAAATTAATATGAAAAATCGTATGTCAAACGCTCCTAAAGAGACATAGTTTTTTTTGACTAAGTAACGTTTCAGCAACTTGAATTGATTTGACGGCGGCGTCAAAATCAAAGTTCTGTTAGTTGAATGTTGATTTGATCAGCCTTTCAGAAACCGGTGTTAATGTCACAAACATTGTTGTAATTTGTGCCCTGTATAGGTTTGCTTATACCACATCATAGGACAGAAATAAGGTCAGCGAATTGTAAATATAAGTTGCAATACTGCCTACGCCCTTGGTGATATCTATATATGCATCAACTTATGTGTCTAAATTAGTACGTACATTTTAAGAGTTCTGAATTTTAAAACGTACATAAGCCTATGGCCCACCCATGGGCTGTATCCCCGATGGGGTAGATACAGTTGCAACTAGTGTACCCACCGTTTGCCAAGCTTATTTCCGTCCCATGACGTGATAGTGGCGAGCCGAGTACCGTCGAGGTAAACCCTAGCGAATACAAAAATAATCATCAAAATTGGTCCACGTTTGGCGAAATTTAAAATGAACAAAAAAAATAACTATTTAAGACGATTTTATAGAAATACTAGCTGTTGCTCGCGGCTCCGCCCGCCTAAACAGCCTTTTCCGGGATAAAGTAGCCTATAACTAGGGTTGCCAACTTTTAGTATATGAAATAAATACACACATAAGTACCTACATGAAATAAGTGTCGAAGAGAGAAAGAAACAGTAGTATGGAAAAATAAACAGTATTTTATGTTTGAATGGCGCCCGGGCCTAGGTGAAGCACCACGAAGATGCAACGATTTTTTGGCCATTTTTGGTTCTGGATACCAATACTATGTACACTTTACTTTTATTAAACAGTATTATGGATCTGGAGTTTAATACTGTTTCTAAAAGTATGGTTGGCAAGCCTACCTATAACCGTCTGCAGTGTCCCATCTATCTGTGTACCAAGATTCATCAAAAGAAGTTCAGTGATTTAGGCGTGAAAGCGTAACAAACAAACTCAGTTTCGGCTTTATAATATTAGTTAGGATTGAATACAAAAAAGTAAAAAAACATCCAAAATTATCCACTTTCCCTGAATTTTTGACTATCGGATGAAAAGATACTCTACCTTAGCCCATTAGAAGAAAAAACAATCTAGGAGCTACCAGTTCCAACCGGCTATTTCAAATAATAAGAGAGCGAGCGCGACACACTAACACAAAAATGTGCAAGTGCGAGAGGGACAGAACGAGGTATCATCAATCGATCAGGTCGCCATGGCAACAGTACAGGCCACCGCAAAAGTGCGAAAATGATGTAGTACGTGTAAAGGCCTTTTAAAAGCGTATTGTGTTGCGTATTGTAAATTGATTTTCTATAGATGGCGCTAGTTTCTTCGTGAATAATGTATTCGCCATAGCTTGTTACAATAGATAGGTGGAGATCATGCAATTTTAACGCACCCTGCCATTCAATTTTGAATCTTATACAGCGTTAACAGGGTTCAATTTTAATTGATAAATAACTTGATTAAAAAATCTGTATGGTCTTTGTTGATAAATTCAATTTATTAGCAATTGAGCAACTAAAATGGAACCGTCTGAACACTATTACCGTACACAAAATAGAAGATACGTTTTAAGGCACGCGACCGAGATAGGGAGACCGCGACCTTTGACCGAGGCAAGCGATAGCTATACGTCCGGGAGTTATTTTTTTATTAGCGCTAATGACGAGACGTGCAGGTTGCTCGCCTGATGGTAAGCGCAACACCTGCCCATAAACAGTAGCAACACCAGAACATTGAAATTACAAAGTAAGCCCGGTATGGCGATAGTCTAGTCCCCTATGACATCATTGGACGGAAATAAGCTCGGCGAAATGTGGGTGGGACTGGTTACAGATTTGCCTACCCCGTCATACATTACAGGCGTGAGTGCGTATGTGTAGTATCCTACCGCACTGTCAGACTTCCCACCAAAACTCAAATAACAAAAGCTGATATTTCGATTTCTAAGAAATTAGGGTTGTCACAAATCTTATTTTTTTGAATCATACTAATATTATAAATGTGAATGTAAGTTTTTTTGTTACGCTTTCACGAGAAAACTACTTAACCGATTATCATGAAACTTTGTATACATATTCTTGGAGGTATAAGAAGTAACATAGATACTTTTTATGAAAAATATCTATTTGTTTGTTACGCTTTCACGCCTAAATCACTGAACCGATTTTGATGAATTTTGATGTAGAAATAGATGGAACCCTGGAGACGGTTATAGGCTACGATTTATTTCGGAAAAGTCTATTCACGCGGGCGGAGCCGCGGGCAACAGCTAGTATTTAAATAAAGATTACCCTTTGTAATCTTTGTACTCTTCAGTGCTATACCTATCTTCTTAATTATCACAATTAAGAGTTATATTATCTACATCGATGTGACAAATTGACCCGGACAGCTGACAGTTGGGTGATATTTGACCCGGATAATCGAAGCGTGTCTCTGGCTTTGACATCGCTATTATAAATAAATAAAATAAATACACCCAACAGTCACACACATAGTCCTGACCCCACACTAGGTAAACCTGTGTCGTGGGTATCAGGAACTACGAGGGACTTGCGGTCCCACAACACCCAGACCCGAGACCAATATTTGTGGTTCACACAAACATTTGTCTCAGTGTGGAAATCGAACCCACGGCCTCTCGCTTCGCAGCCGGCTACTCGCTACTCTCGCTACTTGCTAGTTATAGTACTCTACTAGTATTATAACTGTAGCATAGCATTTATTAACAAGCTCCTGAGCAATATCAATCAAATATGGTTTGAAAAGATCGTAATAGAAAATCGAAGGATTCTGGGCGCATAAAAAGAAAGAAATAAAGAAAAAATATTGGGGTATTTTTGAAGTGAAAACTTCTTTAGCCGCGTTGGGCACTTTTTGGTAGGGGTGAAATCTCGTGCGTTCGCGTCACCGACATGCTTATAGCAGTATATCTGTAGCTATACAGCTGACGTATTGTGCAACATTAGTGCTGTGTATATCCTATAAGTGATATTGAATGGATTTAGTGATAAGTTCAATGTGTATATACTGTGCATTGTTGAAATAGTGTTTTTGTTTGGTTATTATTTGAATCATTTAATTGTAGAATCATTGTGCAGTACAATAGTGAGTACTAAAAACCATATAAACATGCATATAATTGTTGCTCGGAGTGTCAATAGATGTGAAAACCAGATTGATGTTGATCATTCTAATTCAAACATTATGAAATTTCAAATTTTAATACTAAAAGTTCTAAGTTTTCACTTCTATCGGCAGTCTCTACAACTGCCTTTATTTTATTAGCTTGCATGACGAGATGAGCAGGTCACTCGCCTGATAGTAAGAGCTACGCCTGCAACAGTAAAAAATAAACAGAAGCAACGCCACAGAGAACTTTGAACTACAAAGCACTGCTTGGCACTGGGCTGCGCTCATCATCCCAAGACATACCTAAGTTATTAAGTTTCAAGGCTTCAATCAAGGCAATTTCACTGGCTTCAATGCCATTCCAATCAGAATACAACAGTGCTTCCACACTGTTACTTGACGGCAGAAATAGAGAAAGTTTTCCTCGTAAAACCTATTTAAAACACAGTCACGTCCTTGTCATCACGGCCATTAGTCAGCCAATGAGTGAAATCGAAGATACATTAAGTACAAGAGTAAGAGAGATAGAACCATTTCATAAGTTACGATAATTAATTCCAATTCTACAGTTAAAATGGTTACAAGTTCGAATTCATAGAATACATTTATGAGTGGTAGAGCCACGCTGTAGACACTTGTTATACTTGCAAACGAGCAATTGGGACACCTGATGGTAAATGATCTCCACTGCCTATGTACGCCCACAATACGAGAAGAATCATGAGCGCGTTGCCGACCTTTAAGGAAATGGATAATTTAAAGATTGTGGGAAAGGGAGGGGAATTAAGGCCTCTGGATATATTACGCACTGTACGAAACGTAGCAGCAAGTTGCTACTTTACGTCGGTTTTCTGTGAGACAGTGGTAACGACCCGGACGAGCCGGCCCATTCATGCAGTAGACAAACCATTCAGTTTTAAGAAACTTCTCTCTTTTCTTTCTTTCTTTCTTTCTTTCTTTCTTTCTTTCTTTCTTTCTTTCTTTCTTTCTTCTTTTAAGAAGAATTGTAAAATATCACATTACTAGTAGGTTTCTTGCCACTTATTTTCCCACTATTATAGTCGAAGTGGTGGTAGTTATTAAAAGACATTCATAGTATGTTCTAAGTTTTATTTCCTATTTTACATACTTATTTACTTACTCAGAGAATGTATTAATACATTAAAATATTTACAAAGGATTTATCTTTGATAGATACCGAATTAAGTTAGTGACCAAATGGGTAGCTGATGGTCGGCGACGACGCGGTCGTCCTAGGAAGCGGTGTCGAGACTATCTGGACGCGTTTGAGCCACAATGGTTTGTAGTGGCAGTGGATCACGATATATGGAAAGAGGGACCTTTGCCCAGTAGTGGGATGATGTAGACACATTTGACGTTGATTTTATGGTTTAAGAGAATACAATTTACAACTTTCTCGACACTGAGACTAGATAAGAATTATATTTTGAACATTTAAAACAGCTGCGAACTAAAATTGCTGAGCAGCAAAAACTTTCACCTATTTATTACAAGACTGTTGGAAATAATCGCAAAGTAACAGTTTACGAGTTTCCAGTTAAACTCCTTAATATCGAAGTTAATAAGTACGTTGGGCGTTAAAGTTTAATAACACTTTTGGGACATTAAAGTAAGTAATTTGAGTCTGTCTGACCTCATCCCACTCGATCTAAACACAAATTAAGTTTTTTTTTTATTAGCCTACTAACGCCCGGTTTCTGAAAGGCTGATCAAATCAACATTCAACTGACAGAACTTTGATTTGACATCGCTGTCAATTCAATTCGAGTTGCTGAAATGATATTTAGTGAAAAAAATAATAATATTTGATCTCTTTAGTACCGTTTGACATACGATTTTTCATATTAATTTGAAAGTTATGTTAGCTAACATGTGTGTCAAATCAAAGTTGTTGATCACGCTTCTAGCAACTCAATTTCGACTTGACATGAGATTTAACATTTGATTAGTTTTTCAACATTGATCATCAGCCTTTCAGAAACCGGGCGTCAGTGTCCTACTGCTGGGCAAAGGCCTCCCCCAGCTTCTGCCACTTCTTACGGTCTTAGGCGATTTCTTGCCACTTTCGAGAAATATTGACAATGTCGTCTCTCCATCTCTTCCTAAGTCGCCCACGACGTCGGTAACCATCGGTTGGTGACCAGTCTGTAATATTTTTGACTCATCTATCTCGATTCATTCGACATACATGGCCGGCCCAGTCCCACTTAAGACTGGCGGTTTTCATGTCAACGTTTGTAAGACCTGTCCTGACCTGTCATGTCGCTTCTCGGCCTTTTGGCTAAGATCAAAGTGTACACCTGTCATGGAACGCAGGTCGATGTTTCTTACGTAGGAAAGTAAGAAAGTTTTTAGTAGCTATGTTTGAAGTGAAAACTTCTTTAGCCGCGTTGGGCACTTTTTGGTAGGGGAAATCTTATTGGTTCGCGTCACTGACATGCTCATGACGCGCAGCGGCCGTGTGCTGTGCGGGTTGTTGGATGGGTGAAATTGTGGATGAAATTGGATGGTAAAAATGTTTTAAAAAGGTGTGTTTTTCTGCTGCCAAGCAACAGTTTTTACGTGGTAGAGCCGCGCTGTAGACAATTTTGTCTACAGCATGAAAGGAACGCCCGAGTCCGGGTCGTTACCACTGTCTCACAGAACACCCACGTACTCGTAAAGTAGCAGCTTACTGCTGCATTTCGTACGGTGAGTGAGATATCCCCTCCCCTTCCCAATCCCTTAATTACCCCTTTCCTTTAAGTTCGGTAACGCGCCCATTACTCTTTTGGTATTGTGGGCGTACATGGGCGGTGGTGATCACTTACCATCAGGTGACCCACTAGCTCGTTTGTCGTCTTATACATAAAAAAAGTTGGAGCACTGTTGTGTTCCAGTTTTAAAGATATTAAATCCCAGTCAAATTACTGGACTATTTATGAGACTTAATTAATGTCTCAAGGTGATAAGCGTGCAGCGCAGTCCGCCTAATGGTAATCGCCATCCCTGCCCATAAGCAGAAGCATCGCCACAAAGAACTTTGAATTACAAAGCACTGCACGGCACTGGACTGTGCTCGTCACCCCGAGACATAAGGTGTTAAGTCTCATAATGTCCTGTAATTTCACTGGCTTCAGTGTTCTTCAAACCGGAACACAACAGTTATACATTGTTGCTTGGCGGCAGAAATGGACAAAACGGATACCAACCCAGACGGCCTCTCGCATACGAGAGACCTACCACCTTGTATAACGTGGTACGGAACTCTCAATACAGGAGGCCAATTCGCACTTGGCTGCTTTTTACAGCGACCTATCAACAATCATTTTAAGGACATTGAAGGCAGTGAAATTACTGGGCATTATGAGACTTAATACATTATGTCTCGGGGTGACGAGCACAGTCCAATGTCAGGCTTTGTTATTGAAAGTTATGTGTGGCGTTGCTTCTGTTTGTGAGCAGGCGTGGCGCTTACCATCAGGCGAGCGACCTGCTCGTCTCGTCATTCAAGCTAATAAAAAAACAGTTAAATTGACTTAGCGTTACAGCATATCTTAAACTTTTACGTTTTGGTAATTTTTATAAAGCTAATTTACCTTATTGCTAAACTTTTTACATTTCACAGATCCGTTAATGGTTCATGTAATATTTTTAGCGTTTGGGTTTAGCATAAATATGTACTAAAAATAAGATCTTTATTCGAGTGACGCTAAATGTATGATCTTGGAAAAAAGTGGTTTAGTATCAATATATAATAAAAAATATACATACGCACTCACGCCTGTAATTCCCGAAGGGGTAGGCAGAGGTGTAACCAGTACACCCACATTTCGCCAAGCTTATCTCCGTCCAATGATGTGATAGGAGGCGAGCCTATCGCCATGCCGGACACAATTCCAGATTCCGGGCTGACACTGAGCATTTCGTAATAGAAAAACCCAATATCACTTTTACCCGACCCGTGGATCGTACCGCACCGTAAAGGACATTGTAGATAGTGAAATTACTAGGCATTATGATATTTAACATATGTCGCAGGGTGACGAGAGTCCAGTGCCATGCAGTGCTTTGTAGTACAAAGTTCTGTGTGATTTCTGTTTATGGACAAGCGTAACACTTCATATCAGGCGAGTGACCTGCTCATTTCGTCCCTTCCTTCCACCAGTCCCTATCCCACGTACAGTGGGGTCAGCGCAACATGCTTTTCGATACGTTACAGAAAAAATTTGGCCTGTAGTTTTTACGACCGGCCGCCTGCCTCACATCTACCCATGAACCTCATTTCGACGGTAAGGTTAATTAAAAAAACACAAAGCAGTTCATGTGATTTTCATTGCGACTTTTCTGTTGTAGGATGTATAAGCGATAAGCCTCTGGAGCTTATAATAATAAAGCTTTGAGAGTCAAAAATGCTATTTAAAAACGTAAAACACTTTTTCGAATGCGTGTTGTGTTTGGAAAAGTACTAGAGATTTGCGTTGGGGATATTACGTCACTTTTTATGTTTGAATGCCTCGGTGCGCAGTTGTAATGCATACGCGTTACGACTGAGGCTTACGGTGAGATTTCGGGTTCGATCCCCAGGTGGGGTAAAAGTGATATTGGGTTTTTCTATTACGAAATGTTCAGTATCAGCCCGGAATTTAAATTGTGCCCGGTATGGCGATAGGCTTGCCCCCTGTCACATAATGGGACGGAGATACGCTCGGCGAAATATGGGTGTACTGGTTACACCTCTGCCTACCTTTTCAGGGACTACAGGCGTGAGTGCGTATGTATGTATGTATATGGAGATATTATATTAATTTATGTTTTGTTCATCAATATAATCAAAGCGTTGATATTCCCTATATTCCTGTATCGAGTAGAAACCTGGACTATTCTGACTCGAGAAAGAAGCATGGATTGACGCGTTCGAAATGTGGTGCTGGAGGCGAATGCTGAGAATACCATGGACTGCCAAACGCACAAATGTGTCAATCCACATAGCTCAAAGTGAAGACACGCTTATCCACGATTTGCCACCAACGCATACTTGCATACTTTGGTCATATTGTACGGAAGGGTGATGAGATCTTGGAGAAACTCATCGTGGTTGGGAACACACAAGGAAAACGCTCACGTGGTCGATCCCCAACACGATGGATGGACCAGATCAGAGACTCATCAGCCGCCGGGTTCCATAAAGTTGTGAGAGATGCGATGAACAGAAGCCGATGGAGAGACATCATCCGATCGAAATGCGGACCATCCGATGATGATCACGATCCTCAGTCATGAGGGGCCGACTACAGCGAGATGTTTTGTTCTGTTTGATAACATCATTTTTTTTATTTTTTTTTATTAGCTTGAATGACGAGACGAGCAGGTCGCTCGCCTGATGGTAATCGCCACGCCTGCTCATAAACAGAAGCAACGCCACACATCATTCTTTGTATTTTTTATAGCATAGGTCGGCAACCGAGCAAGTGGGTCACCTGATGGTAAGTGATGTCCACCACCCATGTACGTTTGCAATACTAAAAGAATAATCGGCACGTAGCCAACCTTAAAGGAAAGGGATAATTAAGGGATTTGGAAGGGGATTTGGGCCTCCGGATATCTCACTCACTGTACTATACGCAGCAGCAAGCTGCTACTTTACGCCGGTTTACTGTGAGACAGTGGTAACGACTCGGTATTTTTTGGGTTCTCTATCGATACTTCCACATAAATCCGACTTCAAAAAATAACAACTTCTATAAGTCTAACTGACTAGGTGGCGCAGTTGTAATGCATTATTATTATCCTGGAGAACGACATAATAAATAAATACACCCAACAGTCACACACATAGTCCTGACCCCACACTAGTTAAACCTGTATCAGGAACTACGAGGGACTTGCGGTCCCACAACACCCAGACCCGAAACAAATATTTGTGGATCACACAAACATTTGTCTCGGTGTGGGAATTGAACCCACGGCAATTTCTAACCATGACTTCCACGTGGTCTAAAATTAACCTGTACTTTACAAATTAACAATGTTTATACAATACTGAATGTCCTTGTTATCAAGGGTTTCTCGAAGGACGCTAACTAGTAAACAGACGACGGTAAGCACAATATTATATAGAAATTTATATTGCTCATTTGAGTTGATTTGGATTGTAGGTATACTCGTACAAGGTGGTAGGTCCCTCGTATGAATGGCCGTCTGGGTTAGTATCCCCGCTTTGTCTATTTCTGCCGCCAACAGCAGTGTGTAAGCACTGTTATGTTCCGGTTTGAAGGATATTGGAACCAGTAAATCTACTGGGCATTATGAGGCTTAACATCTTTTGTCTCGGGGTGACGAGCGCAGTCCAATGCCATGCAGTGCTTTGTAATTCAAAGTTCTGTGTGGTGTTGCTTCTGTTTAAGGGCATGCGTGGCGCTGACCATCAGGCGAGTGATTCATATCGTCACCCAAAGTAATAAAAAATGTCTATTAATAATTAGGATTACAATCTAGTATAAA
Organism: Mimas tiliae; assembly: GCA_905332985.1. Classification (NCBI taxonomy): domain Eukaryota; kingdom Metazoa; phylum Arthropoda; class Insecta; order Lepidoptera; family Sphingidae; genus Mimas; species Mimas tiliae. The sequence goes on along the minus strand of HG995265.1, from coordinate 3,812,813 downwards.
ACTGTGTACTATGTATGTAGATATAATTTGTTATGTCACTTTCAATTGTAATCTTTATTGTTGTCCAAATAATACTCATACTCATACGCATTCACGCCTGTAATCCCCTAAGGGGTAGGCAGAGGTGTAACCAGTACACCCACATTTCGCCGAGCGTCTTTCCGTCCCTTATGTGATAGGGGGCGAGCCCATCGCCATACCGGGCACAAATTCCAGACTCTGCGCTGATACTGAGCATTTCGTAATAGAAAAACCCAATACCACTTTACCCGACCCGGGGATCGAACCCGAGACAGCGTTAACTTAATCTTAATGCGTACGCATTACAACTGCGCCACCAAGACAGTCTGTAATCTGTTTTGTTGTCCAAATAAAGTATAAATATATTAATAGTCAAATGAGTAAGTGGGTCACCTGATGGTAAGTAATTTCCACCGCTTATCAACAGCTATAATACAAGAATGGATGCGTTTGAAATAAGTGACACCACGCTGTAGACAAGAGCGACTATGAATGGGCCGGCTCGACCGGGTCGTTACCACTGTCTCACAGAAAACCGACGTGAAGTTGTAGCTTGCTGCTGTGTTTTTTTAGTGAATGAGCTTTCCGGAGGCCCAAATCAAAATAACCAATCCCTAATCCCTTCTTTTAAAGTTGGCAATGCAATGGCAGTTAGTGTCATGTATCAAGTGGCCCACTTGCTCGTTTGCTAACCTCCGCTACAAAAATAATTGGAAGTTTGCTGTTACATTTCGTACGATGGATATAATTTCCGGAGGCCCAAATCCCCCTTCCCAATTCATTAATAGCACTTTTCTTTTAAGATCTGTAACGTGTCTATGATTCTTCTGGTATTGGCGATGGTAATCATTTACCATCAGGACCCATGTGCTTCTTTGCCGGCTTAAGTAATCAAAAATAAGTACATATGCCCTCACGCCTGTAATCCCGAAGCGGTAGGCAGAGGTGTAACCAGTACACCCACATTTCGCCGAGCTTATTTCCGTCCCATGATGTGAGAGGTGCCGAGCCTATCGCCATACCAGGCACATTTCCAGGCTCTGGGCTGATACTGAGCATTTCGAAATAGAAAACCCAATATCACTTTTACTCGACCCGGGATCGAACCCTAGACCTCAGCATCAGCCTCAGTCGTAACGTCTGCGTACGCATTATAACTGCGCCACCGAGGCAGTAAAAAATATCTATTGTCTATCTAAATATAAAAAAGATCTGGTACGTGTAAAAACTATATAGATAAAAAATAAAAAAAAATAAAGTAAATCATTTCAGAACGTAGGCACATATCTACAACTGGCATCTGGTATGCCATAAAGGCATGAAGCTCGTAACATTTACCGCCATTTTTACGATCTTAGGCCGAACGAAGAAAAAAGCAAAACCAATTGTTGATTCTAATACCTGCTTACATCTACTACAGTGTAGGGCTTTTATCTGTACTTTGTACTGTTACCAGCCACTTTAAACTGACCCGTGATGTGTTATCTAACAAGCCCGCGGTGAACCGCATGTCCGTAAGGCCAGGGGGAGGCGGGAGTTCAACCTATATTGGCCTATCCTGAACAATTTTGTTAAGAGACCTGCGCAGTTCTCCGCCACCGTTCAGTCCATATAAACCGGCAACGGATTACGAACGTGTCCGTTCGATATTTGAATTTTATGCAAATAATAAAAAAATATTTAAATCCTATTCCACATTCAAATTCGAGAAACGTTCTTTTCAAAATCGTAAAATTAAACATTGCAATTTTTTTTAAAAGTAAATCAACAAGTGTCAATTTGTAAAGACTAATAGAGGTGATGGTGTTTTCTTTTTTTTTATTTACTTGTTAATTGTCGTTGTATGCATTGGAAGTAGGTCAGTGTACCTGTTGCCTACTCCCTGGGCGGTAACGTAAATGACCCAGACACGGGTGAATCAATTTCCATATTACAGGCTGGTATCGATAAAAGGCGCGTAAAATGATGTGATGCCAGTTTAGTGAGAACTGGTCGGTATAAATTTATTTTTAATTTTATATGGATCGCATAATAAATGGCTGTAAATTTTTCAAATAGTTCCTATTCAATTTTTATTTTTTAATAATTATATCTTACTGTATTTTTTTTAAAGAAAACTTATTTTAGTAAGCTTCTAAAAATATGCTGTATGGTTACGACTTCCTTTACTTGCCATGAAAGTCATAAAAAGGCGATGTAAAACGCGAGTGGGACTGAATATTGTATTGAAATAAAAATAGCAAGGAACTATTATGATATTAAAATTTGTTTCTATATAATTTAAATGTACCTATTTTGTTTCAATTTTAGACTAGATATTACATAAAATTTACAATAAAAATCCATTGCGCATTACTACAAACACAACCACCTATAAATTCGGTATTACATTAATTAACTTGTTGTGTATACAAAACTAATTAAGTTAATAGCAATTATCTAACAAAATTTTGTGAGAACTAAGAAATGTTACTTGTATTAGATATTTCCTTGTCCTTAGAGTATTATTATTAATATCAAACTAGTTTTTATTTACTTTCTCTCTTTCTACTTCGAGTTATCCCGGTTTAATGCCAGGATCTGCATCCTCATCGATTTTTTTATATCATATGCATACGAGCAAGTGGGTCACCTGATGGTAAGCGATCTCCACCTCCCATGTACGTCCACAATGCCAAAAGAATTATGGGCGCGTTGCCGACCTTAAAGGAAAGGGATAATTAAGGGAATGGGAAGGGGAGGGGATTTGGGCATCCGGATATCTCACTCATAGAACGAAACGCAGCAGAAAGCTGCTGCTTTAAGTCGGTTTTCTGTGAGACAGTGGTAATTTGATGGTATATGGTATTATATGGGGCAACCCCCCGTCTGACCCCCGAACTATTGAACCTACAAAGGGAACCAAGTTTTGCCATTGTCTCGTCCGATTTTATATATCCGTCTCATCAGATTTTAGATTAAATAGTTCAAAGATAATATATTATTACGATTTAGTTTAAAAAATAAAACTAGAGCCAATTTGAGTGGTAGAGCCACGCTGTAGACAGTTTTGTCTACAGCATGAACGGGCCGGCTCGTCCGGGTCGTTACCACTGTCTCACAGAAAACTGTGTGTTTCGTACGATGAGTGAGATATCCGAAGGCCCAAATTCCCCTCCCCTTCCCAATCCCTTTATTATCCTTTTCATTAAAGGTTGGCAACGCGCACAGGATTCTTTTTGGTTAATTTCCCATCAGGTGACCCACTTGCTTGTTTGCCTGTGGTATAAAAAAAACCAGTTGTCTCACTACAAAGGATGCTAAAGATGGATAGAAGTGGAAACGTTTAAGTAGGAAGATGAATCCTGGCACTAAACTTCAGATAAAAAGAAATAAGAAGACATAAAAAATACAGAAAGATTCGGCTTGCAGTTTTTACGGCCAGCCGCCTGTCTGCTTCTTACTAATAGTAAAATATTAAATTTAAATATTTAAAAAAAAATAATCATGTAAAAAAACTAATTTTCTCTACTAACCAAAAACAATTAACAAATTCTACAGCTCCTGACAGTGATAGCAAGATAAACAAGTGACCACAAGTGACACTAGTTTTGTGCCATAGACAAAAAAAAATAAAAAAATTAAGTGTTGCCAGAATTATGTAAATATACTAAATGTCGGAGGGCCCGTCTCGGTTACCGTTTATGCCTTCAAAATGCAAGAGTCATGAAATGTGGGCGGCAATGACCAGATCTATTGAAATTTTGGTGGCTTTCTTCGAGTATTATGCGCAGAGGTATGTCATTTTGTTTTAATATGAATTATAATTGTATTTCAATTGTTGTGGTATATGGGCGTTGCCAATTAGTCAAAATTACTTGGCAACGCCCATATACCACAACTTATAAACAATTTATACTATTAAACGGACTGTATATAAAGTTTATTTATTTATAACAAAACTTAAAACCTGACTTCAAAAAATAACACTGCAAAGTCAAATTTAAAATTACTAAAGGTATTTTTGAAGTCGGTGCAATTTCATTTGACCGACAGCTGCACCAGCTGTTAAAACTTTATTACTTTGAATTTTTTAGTGGTAGGTACTGCTATGACATGTGTTATAAGTGCTGCCAGTACTAAATAATAACACAACGGTTATGACGTCACACTATTATTGTATAACGTTATATTGTCTGTTAATCCATAAGATACTCTGACTTATTTAATTATTCAATTATAAATACTATACACGTTATTTAGAACGATCTAACATATTCAATCATAAATACAATTACTAATGTGAACTATTTGTGAAAAGGTATAAATAAGGTGGAATAATTATTGTCGGCTGTCAGTCGGTTGATAAACGAAATATAAAGTGTTACTCTGCCCAAATAAATGGAGAAGATCGTGTACATTGTGTTTCAATTCTTCTACTTCGTTACACATGTAAATTCGAATACAATAACACAATCGTGATGACTATGCTTGCTATCCGTAGATGTCATGTTTTTACTCCGTACTCCATCATTAGGTCTTAACCAAATTTATATGAGACCACATATAAAATAAATAATAAATAAAAACGCTAGTTTATTCCGTAACCAAAAATACAATGAATTTGATTTACTTACAAATGAAGTTTTTTTTTCACTTACATACATACGCACTAACCTTTCCTAGGTTTACGCGAATATTACACAATGAAATAAAACTAGTTTATACGGATTTTAGCTTTCGAATCGTCGGGACTAAAATAAAAATTAAATTGCGATAAAATCCGTATAATGTAAGTTTATTTCAAAACGAATGATTTATTTCCAACAAAAATCGGTCTACAATTGGCGGAGTAATCGATGTACATAAATAAAAAAACTCACTGAATTGAGAACCTCCTCCTTTTTTGAAGACGGGTAAAAAGTAAAATTGTGTCACATAACGCAGACATTTCACAGCTGGCAGACAGGGAGCGGGAGAGGGGATCTAGGTAAGAGTAAGGGAGAAGGATTCCAGTTATGAGTAAGCGAGATGGTAATACTGAGTTACTGTTAATTGACCGTAACTTTATGACGCATTTTGTATGTACCACGCAACCTGTCTATATTGTGGCAAATAAATAGATTTATTTTCGTTCTTCGTAATTGCACTAGCTTTCACGTATGCGAGACTTCGTCTGGGTACCCACGCTTTATCTATTTTTGCCTTTAAGCAGCAGTTTCAAGCACCATTGTGTTTCGATTCAAAGGGTGTTGAAGTCAGTGAAATTACTAGGTATTACGAGACCTAACATCCTATATATCAGTGATGAGCGCAGTGCAATCTCAAGCGGTGCTTTGTATATAGGTGCAGTGCAGTTTTATGTAAAAAATAACACTAATATTTTATGGTTATTTCCTTACAGAAAAAGTGGAGGTAAAGTTAGAACTAGAAGTAGAGCTTAGGGTATTTCACTTGTATTATTGCCTTCGGTGGCGCAGTTGTAATGCGTACGGTGACCCACGTTTCTGCCGCCAAACAGCAGTGTGGAAACACTGTTGTGTTTCATTTTTTAAGGACATTGAAGCCAGTGAGTTCAGCATGCAGTCGCGATATCGCGTACGCATTAACAAGCCACCGAGGCAGTCAATTAAGCTTATGCATTTATTGTAGGTACTTTTTAAGGCTTCAGAAAGTCTCTAAGAAATAATTTATTTGTATCAAGTCGTGAATGTACTGATGTTAATTTGATTGAACAACTTTAAAAGGCTTCTTTCTTATTTATTGGTTTGTTCTTGTAAAGTATTTATTGGAACTTATTTGATCTCACACGGGACTACTTCGGGCAACAGTGGCGAAGACTAAACATTCTCAAAAGGGGAGCTGACATATTTTTTTTTATTGCATAGGCCGATAAATGAGCAAGTGGGTCACCTGATGGTAAGTGATCACCACCACACATGTACGCCCACAATACCAAAAGAGTCATGGGCGAGTTGCCGACCTTAAAGGAAAGGGATAATTAAGGGATTGGGAAGGGGAGGGGATTTGGGCCTCCGAATATCTCACTCACCGTACGAAACGCAGCAGCAAGCTTACTTTACGTCGGTTTTCTGTGAGACAGTGGTAACGACCCGGAAGAGCCGGCCCATTCATGCTGTAGACAAAATTGTCTACAGCGTGGCTCTACTACTCGTATAAATTCATTATAGATGATTGTACGATACTTATAATACGTTGTTAACGTGTTTTTTTATTAGCTCGAGTGACGGAACGAGCAGGTCGCTCGCCTGATGTTAAGCCTGCCCATAAACAGAAGCAACGCCACACAGAACTTTGAATTACAAAGCACTGCGTGGCACTGGACTGCGCTCGTCACCCCGAGATATAAGTTGTTAAGTCTCATAATGCCCAATAATGTCACTGGCTACAATTTACTTCAAACAGGAACACAGCAGTGTTTACACACTGTTGCTTGGCGTCAGAAATACACAAAGCGGTGTTGCCAACTCAGACGGCCGCGGCTTCTCGCATACGAGAGGCCATCCACCTAAAATTCTCTAACAAACAAGTCAATCCAAACTTACAAAGACAAATTACGATAGTAAAAAAGTTCGTAACACACTATGCGATTATCGCAACTTATATCCCCTAAGCTCCAAATTACACTTGTAATAAAAACTTACTTGCTACGTTATCGTAGCACATATAGTTACGTAGCGGCGTAGTGCGTAGTACCTCAAGGGAATTGCTACGAGCGTCTTATGAAGTTACATATTGCAATGGAGATATATTTTTATACTAAATATTCAGTGCTACAAAAAGATCTTTATTTTACTTAGGTCTCTTGTTATATAATAAATCAAATAAACACATTCGCGTACACAACGTGTTACAGAAAGGTGTGGTCATATTTTAGAGTCGTTGCATACACCTGACAGTAAGTGTTTATATACCGGATCTTTTTTTTTATATCATAGGCCGGCAAACGAGCAAGTGGGTCATCTGATGGTAAGTGATCTCCACCGCCCATGTACGTCCACAATACTAAAATAATCATGGGCGCGTTGCGGACCTTAAAGGAAAGGGATAAATAAGGGATTGGGAAGGGGAGGGGGATTTGGGCCTCCGGATATCTCACTCACCGTACGAAACGCAGCAGCAAGCTGCTACTTTACACCGGTTTTCTGTGAGACAGTGGTAATGATCCGGACGAGCCGGCCCATTCATGCTGTAGACAAAACTGTCAAAACAGAAAACAGTGAGTGTTTATGTACCGGATCTTATCAAAATCTAGACATTCTAAAATTTTACGCTAATTTTTATCATTCGCTTATTGCGATCGGTAAGATTGACCATATCACTATAATTAATTTGCATGATTTAAACCTAGAGTTCATTCGTATCAGTTGTTTGTTATTTAGTATTGTTAAAAATATCGACTGCCTCGGTGGCGCAGTTGTAATGCGTACGCTTTACGATTGAGGTCTCGGGTTCGATCTCGGGGTCGGGTAAAGTGGTATTGGGTTTTTCTATTACGAAATGCTCAGTATCAGCCCGGAGTCTGGAATTTGTGCCCGGTATGGCGATAGGCACGCCCCCTATCACATCGTGGGACGGAGATACGCTCGGCGAAATGTGGGTGTACTGGTTACACCTCTGCCTACCCCTTCGGGGATTACAGGTGTGAGTGCGTATGTATGTATGTATGTATATTAAATATCAACACGTTACTCATTCGATAAAAATAATATGCTTTATTTATGTCCTAGCAATGCTAACGAATTTTATACTACAAGCATCGAAATAAGATGACAAGAAACGTAACCCAAGCAAAAAGCTGACCCCACTAAAACTCTGTGCAAGAGGGCGTGGCTGTAAAAGTCTGTGCATAATAACTTAGTTGACACTTGATACGTTAAATTTTTTGCGCGGTGCAGAACGTCTTAACTCCATCTAGAAATTTAATATTTAGACATTAATTTCTGCTGCGTCTATAAGTGTTACGTGTGATTTTATCTTTGCATATTATGTATTTGGAGCCGTATTTTTCGGCAGATTCATATGAGAGTTATCGTTCTAGTTATCTTATTTCGATGACTACAAGGGATGCAACATGCACTGTACGTTGCTTTAATTTGACCACACCTTTCTGTAACACTTTGTATGACCAGTGTAAAAAAATTACATATAGTTTTATATTGGAAATCCCAGTTCAACAAACCAATTTGCATTAAAATACACACACGCACAACAATTAGCGAATAAAACGTCACGCGAAAAATCCATCAGCTTGTATGAAAAATAGATGCAAAGCCCCTGGTGTTTAGCTTGTCGCACCTGCCATACGTCATGCGACACACGGACGAGAAGATTGACGAGCAGTTTAGTACGGTTTGCTGGATATAATATCTCTCTATTCTAAAAAAAGTAACTGCCGCCGCCGCTGCGAAAAGCTTGTCACGCCATCTCCTCCGAAACCGCTGGGGGTATGGGGTCGAGACCGATACCAATCGATGCAGAATAATGTGGGGAAGAAAGTAAGATATGTCTCATATTCGTCGGACTCTTTTTATTTTATGTTTTGTGGAAAAACATAGGCAACGCCCCTAGTTTTTAAAATAAAAGTACTACAGTACAGTTTTTGAGTGGCAGAGCCACACTATAGACAGTTTTGTCTACAGCACGAATACCCGGCTTGACCGGGTCATTACCACTGTCTCACAGAAAACCGACGTAAAGTAGCGGCTTGCTGCTGTGTTTCATACGGTGAGTGAGATATCCGGAGGCCCAAATCCCTTCCTTTTCCCAATCCCTGAATTATTCCTTTCCTTTAAGGTCGTCAACGCGCCCATGATTCTTCTGGTATAGTGGGCGTTTATGGGCGGTGGAGATCACTTACCATCAGGCGACACACTTGCTCGTCTGCGGGTCTATGCTGTAAAAAAGGTGTGTCCGATCCAGTTCCACTTCACAGCTCAGCATTAGTAATTGTGTCCGGCCAAAAAACCCTCAAGATCTGACGCAGGAAGCGGTTTATGAAGACCTGAAGCGATCGAGTCAGGTCTTTAGTATTTTTCCAAGTCTCACATCCGTACAGCAGCACTGGTTTTACGTATTAGTTTTTTATTATTTCTTATAACGCAAAATAAAACCAGCCGATAAGCTAGAGAGCGAGTTGGAACAATATGACAAAAACGTGACATACTGATTCAATTTTTATCTTTTTGTTGATTAATGTATTTAAGGTTTAAATTATTAAAAATATATGTTGTAAATAAAAAACAAAACAACTTGTAGATATTATAGAACGTTGGATATAATAATACAACGTTACAACAGTGGTAATGACCCGGCCGGCCTATACATGCTGTAGACAAGTCTACAGCGTGGCTCTACCACTCACAAAAATAACTATAAATAAATATTTATCATTTCGGATTAACATTCACGTTTATAATGACAATTAACATAAAACGGCAGTCACGGAACGAATTATTGCCGTGCCATAATAGCTGATAACCATTATAAACGGAATACTTTACGATTTTCTGCTTTATACGATCTGAAATTGTATTCCAGTCAGAACAAATAATATTGAAACATACGCACTCACGGCTGTAATCCCTGAAGGGGTAGGCAGAGGTGTAACCAGTACACCCACATTTCGCCGAGCTTATCTCCGTCCCTTATGTGATAGGGGGCGAGCCTATCGCCATACCGGGCACATATTCCAGACTCCGGGCAGATACTGATTTCATAATAGAAAATCCCAATATCACTTTACCCGACCCGGAGATTGAACCCGAGACCTCTCAGCGTCAGTCTCAGTAATACGTATTACAACTGCACCACAATAGGGTAGTTTCCTATATTGAATTTTATACATTATTTTATAAGCAACAGAAAATGTTACGCAAAAGAAACCTTTTTATTAAAACACAATCAAAATTGGTTCAGAAATGTGCCCGCAGTTATGACTTTAAATGTTGGTATGAGGAAAAGTGGGTGCGTAGTAGGGATATCTCACTATCTCGCTTGCACGCGTGCACCATAATGAACATTTCACACAGTGACGTCAAAGGTTGCATCGTCTATCATTTGACAATTACCCCTTCTACAGGATTTGAATGGCTTGTAACTTATTTATTTTTGGTCCGATTTATAAAATTCTTTCTGCAATAGATTTTTAGTAACGTAACTTATTGATTTTAATAATTAAAAAAATCTAGTCAACTATCCTATTTGTTTATTTCGTGTTGACCGCTTTGTCTATTTCTGCCGCCAAGAAACAGTGTGTAAGCACTGTTGTGATCCGGTTTGAAGGACATTGAATTACTGGGCATTATGCGACTTAACACCTTATGTCTCAGGGTGACGAGCGCACTCCAGTGTCATGCAATGCTCCGGTATTTAAAGTTCTGTTTGGCGTTGCTTCTGTTTATGAGCAGGCGTGGCGCTTACCATCAGGCGAGCGACCTGCTCGTCTCGTCATTCAAGCTAATTAAAAAAAACATTCGGGTTCTGCCAATTATGTCAAGAGGGCGGTATATCTGGACATACTTACGTCTTAATGATGTCCCAGGCGACGCAGCGTCCTTGGAGAGATCCCTTCACTAACTTGTTTACTATCTTGTTAGAGAATCGAGTGTAAGCTCACGCATTTATCCTCGTAGTGGTAGGTAGAGATTTAACTAGTAAACCCACGATCAGCGGAGCTTAATTCCGACCTGGGGTCTATTTCTATATGTTTGTCCAAGCTTACAATTTTTTTAATATCTATAATTATTTAGAGGCTTTGAACCAACAAGATTACGCCAGCCTCATAGTAACCAAAAACAATAAACACAGAAAGAGTAACTTTAAGTTTTTCTTTAAATTGCTCACGAATTTGTAATATAATAATCGACTCGTTACGTCAGCAGTAGAGATAAAGTACTTTCAACCGCTCTGTGGTATTTTGTCTACCAATCCTAACATGATGACGTAATTTTATCGGAAGTTGATACTTTTACTCTGGCATTAAGCTGGGATAAAGACAGGCAGAAAGAAATGATGACGTTAGCTTTATCCCTTGTCATACTTTTAGCGAACTGTTTTTTTTTTAAATACGTAATAGGCTCGCGTTTGGCCACTATCTCGCCTGATGGTAAGCGATGATGTGGCCTAAGATGAAGCTCGGTTACCTAGCAAAAAACTATTCACTCGCGACTTGAAGACACCCAGATTGTATTTATCGGGGAACAAAGACACCGGCGACTTGTTCCACAACTTGGCAGTCCGTATGATGAAGGTGGAGGCAAAGCGTTTGGTGCGCATTTTGGGAACGTCTACCATAAATTTATAGTATTAGTAATAGTTTAATTTATGCCTCCCTCAAAATTTATATTCCCAACTCTTCCCTGTCTTTCTTTTTGAATAATTTCGTTGCGTGATAAAGCCAACTACACATTCTCAGAAACTCGCCGAACTTCATTACTCGGTGTCAACGAAATCCGAGCCCCTTTTGATCCTGGCTTACAGGAGTTACAGTGACGGGTGTAGGCGGGATAGTCTTTATCTGTCTATTTGATTAATTTCATTGCGAAATAGAGATACACAAAGTGGAATGTCGCTCGTACCACCGCTTTGTTTATTTCTGCCGCGAAGCAATAGTGTGTAAGTATTGCTGTGTTTCAGTTTGAAGGACATTGAAGCCAGTGAAATTACTGGGCATTATGAGACTTAACAACTTATGTCTCACAGTGACGATCGTAGTGCCATGTAGTGCTTTGTAATTCAAAGTTATTTGTGGTGTTAACTGTTTATGGGCAGGCGTGGTGCTTACCATCTGGCGAATTACCTGCTTATACGTGATTCAGATACATACGCACTCACGACTGTAATCCCCGAAGGGGTAGGCAGAGGTGTAACCAGTACACCCACATTTCGCCGAGCGTATCTCCGTCCCACGATGTGAAAGGGGGCGAGCCTATCGCCATACCGGGCACGAATTCCAGACTCCGGGCTGATACTGAGCATTTCGTAATAGAAATCCCAATACCTTTACCCGACCTGGGGTCGAACCCGAGAACTCAGTGTTAGCCTCAATCGTAACAAGTACGCATTACAACTGCGCCATCGAGGCGGTCTATGCAATAAAAAATAGTTTCTGCTCTCTCAGTGCGTCTCTCGTCTCGTCTCGTCTCTCAGGCTCAGTGCGTGCTGTCAATCCTGACTGACATTCAGCAGTTGTGCGGGTAAGATATTGTTATCGTCGCCTTTAACCAAGAAAGAAACACCTTTGAAACACCCATATCATTAACGTCAGGTTTTCTACTACAATCTAACCGTTAGTCATCGCGCTCGTATCTTTATGATCATTACTTACATCCTGTACTATCTATACTCTCTTTTCTTTTATTTTATAAGTATTCTTTTTGTCCACTTTAGCGTGCCGTGACAACTTGTAATTAAAAACCATTTACCATTTAAACCATTTATTTTTCTACACACACATACACATAGCACAACAAAAAGATGATAAAAACACACATTTATAAAACATAAATTTGCTACAATATATGCGGTAGAAGGGGTCCAGCTCAGTGTACGCTGACACAACATTAAAACAACATTTAGCATAAGACACCTTACCTATTGTACGAAATACTCTTATGATTGTATGTTTTGTAAGATGTTCGAATAAATAAATAAATAAAAAGAATAAGATATTGTTATATCTCGTCTTAGTTATAAATGTGACGTCATAAACTGTTTTTATATCACATAAATTCAAATATCCTGGAGAACCTTTGTCAGTTGAAGAATTTCATCTCAGCCGTAGTAATCTTTTGAGGAATGAATGCAAAGCTCAAGGTTTTTTTTCTATAGTGGCTGCTCCCTCTGATACTTTTAATTCAGAGATTGTCTACCTAAAAACTCATCAATATAAAAATGGATTTTACAACTTTTAGTATGCCTGAAAAAATAAAAATCTAACTACATACATAAGACATACTTTTAAAACTGAGTTTTATCTGATTTAATAAAAATTACATGTATACGGTCTTAGATAATAACGTGTCTTCCTCGCGAAACCAGCTTGTCCGTGGCAACTAGGAACATATAATCTAATATTACACACTGTAGTTGCCCTTTTCTATTTGTTTCCTTTTATCACATTACACGCTATTTCTTTACAATATTTAACGAACTTAGGTCTAATAACATTATCTTCCAACATACCGCTCAGATTATCTTTCTTTACAATTTGGTCAACCTCTATTTCAAGGTTAGTTCGTTTATACAGATATATTGGGCATTCAGTCAACACGTGTACCACATCTTCTGTGGCTGCTGGGTCACAGATACATGAGGGGCTCTCCTTGCACATGAAGCGATTCAAATACTCAGAGAATCCCCCATGTCCCGTGAAGACTTGCGTGAGGACCGGGTCCACCGGCATCTTCTTGATCACTTTAAAGGCTTCCCTAGCGTTAGGGAAAAACAGCTTCGTTACCGATGCTGTTTGTCCAGCCATATATCGCTCATTCCATTCGTCAATCGACTTCTGACGGATCTGTCGCTTGATGAACGAAATGGGACATCGGTCATAATCGGGCCTCCTTTTTAGGGTGGTAGCCGCCGCCTTTACGAGCTCGTCCGCACGCTCGTTCCCTGCCAACCCCACGAGCGCCTTAACCCAAAAGAGGTTAATGGTTTTTCCGCGCTCTTTGGTCTCATTCAACATTTTTGAGATGTCGAATACTATGGGGTGTAGAGAATTTCCGCGCGCGACCGTCTCGAGAGCGGCCCGTGAATCACAGAAGACGCTATATTGGCGGTACTTTTCGCTGGAGGCTATTTGCACGGCCTTGCGCAGGGCCAGCAGCTCCGCCTGGTAAACGGTGCAGAACGATTCCAACTTAATTTTGGTGGCTTTCTTCTCGGCGTCGCCATCCCAAAGGGACACCGAAGCTCCGACTTGCTCAAACAAGACAAAACAAGCTCAAGGTTTAGCCGTGTCGCTCGCATCTCAGGTGTCAGACTGTCATGTGACACACGGGTGGGTTATATGACGAGCCACGAAATAGTGTTGGGAGTGTCGTATTTTAATTGTGTAATACGATAGCAGCTATAAGGCAAGGTGGTAGGTCCCTCGTATGCGAGAGGCCCGCTGGGTTGGGTTGCACCACAAAAAATAAAAAAAAATAAAAAATTATAAACAATATAATATAAAAAATAAATATGATTATCATTTTTATATGCGAGTTCTGATATCATTCTGATATCTAATATCGATTCTGATATCACAGTTGAAACTCCAAGCAGGATTTTTGTAACATATTGTATAAACGTCATGAAATAATTAAAATCTCGGATACCGACAAGTTGGCGAACATGTCAGCAGTCCTCCCCACCCGGTATATCTGTATAATAAATGGCGCCATTTTTTTCCCGCATGCACATAAATTTCCCGCGCTTTTTATGACACGATACCCCGTATTTTATCCGTTTACCCCTTCAATTAGTATAAATGCAAGGGATTAACGAATTGGTTCAACACATTCTTTATATTATGGTAATATCTATTACACACGAATGGAAGAGAAAAGATAGGCAAGAAAAAGATAGGCAAAAATATAGGATAAAATCATTCTTCTGTCGGACCATACAGCTGTAGAATAGTTTGCCGGCGCACGTGTTTCCTCCTTCATATAACATGGGATTCCTTAAACGGAGTGTGAAGAAGCAATTAAGCAGGCCGCCATAATTCTTCCGATCTACGATAGATACAGTATCTATCATTGGTCGACAGTATCATGGATTGCGCTACACTTACCATCAGGTGTAGTAGTCACTTTGCCGAGCCAGGATAAAAAGTAAAAAAAGAAAAAAGGCAAGTCGTTTTTATACCATCAGCCGGCAAACAAGCAAGTGGATCACCTGATAGTAAGTGATCTCCACTGCCCATGTAAGTCCACAATATCAGAATAATCATGGGCGCGTTGCCGACCTTAAAGGAAAGTAATTGGAAAAGGAAGGGGGATTTGGGCCTCCGGATATCTCACTCACTATACGAAACGCACCAGCAAGCTGCTACTTTACGCCGGTTTTCTGTGAGACAGTGGTAACGACCCGGACGAGCCGGCCCATTCATGCTGTAGACTAAAGCGTCTACCATTCAATTAACTCAATTAAATTAGATAATTTAACATTCCTCAATTATATCTAGATATCTAGACCTAGCCCAGCTGACTCTATAATCAAATATTAGTTGTAGAGGAGAATGGGCGCACACATCGTCGGCCATCTACTAAATTGAAACAATTAATGTCTGCAATGTAATTTAGCTGTAACGTGTCATTATACTCCGCACCCCGCTGTCCCCTCCTCGCCTCTATAGGCGCTGGTCAAAATACGCTGGTTCCACCACAATAGTGTGGTGGAACCTGTGTATTAATATTATGAAACTGTACAACCATTTTCATATAATAACTTTTGGAAGTAATTTTGACTGCCTCGGTGGCGCAATTGTAATGCGTACGCGTTACAACTGAGGCTGACGCTGAGATGTCGGATTCGATCCCCGGGTCGTGTAGAATAGTATGGGGTTTTTCTATTACGAAATGCTCAGTATCAGCCCGGAGTGGAATTTGTGCACGGTATGGCGGTAGGCTCGCCCCCTATCACATCGTGATACGGAGATACGCTCGGCGAAATGTGGTTGTACTGGTTACACCTCTGCCTACCTAGGCGTGAGTGCGTATGTATGTATGTATGTACCCACATTTAATAAATATTTTTGAATATTGTAATTTTAATACGCAAAGAAATTAGCTTCAACATTTCTTCACTGTTCGTCATTTATTACATTACAGAATATATTAAAAACATGAAATATTATCCAATAGGCACATTAATTTCCTTTCGGCACTGGCAACCCTGTTTTTAATATGAAATTCTACCCTCTACCCTATTATAAAGCTGTAATTGACAATTTCATTTCCTATGAAATTTATTTCATTTTTTCGACAGTATAATTACCAAGATTTTACTTTTATAATGAAGTTTTAACGTAATGAACGCGAGTGTAATTTGCAAGCCAGACACAGTAAAAAAACAGTGGCACTCCGGGAGTGCCGACAGAAGTGAAAACTTGAACAATTACGTGTGTATTTTTTGAATCGTCAGAAATATTTTGTGTTATTTTTCGAATCGAAAAGTTCCGACATCAATATCTATGTTGTACGTATAAGAAAACGCCCAGATATTACAGCAATCCTTTTATTGACGTACTTTAGAAACACAATTACACCATTAGACACAACCGCTCCACCTCACTGCGCTGGAAGGACTGCCCTGCCGTCAGCTCGCTCCGCTTATATATAACCTTTTGCCGATGTTGCCAGAGTAATAATTTAAAAAGTTACACAATCTTATACCGGTATTGCAAGTTAATAATAAATTGTAGCAAATAAATACCGGCCTTTCATATTAAACAGATTAAATTGACTTTAAGACCTAACATTCGCCCATCCTGACATTGTGCATGTCCTCATGCACTAAATGAGGCTACACTCTTATAAGAATATGTTTCAACTTGTACTTTGTCTCGCCCTTCGGGTCCATCCATTCCCGATGAGCGATACAGACAAAATGTATGAGCAAAAATGTTGTAAGCCAATCCATTCATACAACACATGAGGCTATACTCTTATAAGGACATATTTTAACTTGTACTCTGTCTCGCCCTTCGGGTCCATCCATTCCCGATGAGCGATACAGACAAAAATGACCAAAAATGTTGTAAGCCAATCCATTCATACAACATTTGAGGCTATACTCTTATAAGGATATATTTCAACTTGTACTCTGTCTCGCTCTTCGGGTTCATCCGTTCCCAAAAAGCAATCATATCAACAACTATTTTTTCCAACAGTCTTACCCTTCAGACCCATCCATTCCTGAAGAGCAATACACTTAATATAAACCAAACGAAATGTTGTAAACCCTTCAATTTTTACAACAATCATGATGAATGATTATTATTCGCAAACCCATCCATTCTTGCGAATAGTAATCACCCCTTCAAAAAAATTATATTTCAGTTACGAACCCATCCATTCTCGTAACCAACCATAGTTCCATTAATAACTGTGGACCCATTCCATTCTCACAGTTTAATACAATCACCGTATTATGTTGAAATAACATAAATAATATTTTTATTACAATTCATAGTTTTATTGCTTAGAATACTATTACAAAAACTTTGCCTTCAACATCAATTTAGGTCATTTGACATGTTTGTAGAATTGCTGCATGATTAATAAAAGAGTAAGATTATTTAAGAACTGAGAATCAATTTGTGCCATGCTATTTTAATCGTACAATTATCCATATCACAGAATCAGGATAAATTGTTAAAGAACCAATACCAATCCAACCAATCAATCATTATTATCGCTTCTATCACTTTCCGTTTCACTTCCGGTTGTATCTGATTCATTAACTTCTAACGCCGCTATGTTGACCCAAGGCAACATTCGATCAGTGGCCACAGTTGTTCCCCGTTTATTCTTTGACCCTGTTAAACCTGGTATAGCCGCTACTCTATACCTATCGTTCCCTAGCACTGACACAACGCGGTACGGGCCTGTATAAGCGGGCTGTAGTTTTTTACTTTTGCCATCATTGGCAAAAGCAATTTTAGTTATTTTAACTAATTCTCCTTCAGCATAAACTCTAGCGGGGCGCCTGTCCTTGTCGTATCTCTCCTTTTGTTTTTCCTGTTCTTTGGCAATCGCTTCTTTAGCCTG
This sequence comes from Mimas tiliae, assembly GCA_905332985.1. NCBI lineage: Eukaryota > Metazoa > Arthropoda > Insecta > Lepidoptera > Sphingidae > Mimas > Mimas tiliae. The sequence continues at coordinate 3,795,030 of HG995265.1, read as the reverse complement.
CTGCCTAATTACAGTTAAATCACAGAGTTCGCGAGTCTCTTGACGAACTTCATTAAGCTTAGGATTAATTTCAGAGTTCATGCATGTGCCAAACATGATTTCGGAAGGTGTTCTACCAGTTGTCTTTTGCAACGTGTTATTTAATCCCCATTGCACTTTTCCAACCGCATTATCCCATACCCTTTCGTCATGATTTAAATTCTGAGCAGTTAGTGAATTAAGAATGGTGCGGTTGTACCTTTCTACTTGGCCGTTTGATCGGGGACTGGCTACAGCGTTGAGGACATGCTTTATACCTTTATCAAGACAAAATTTCTTAAATGCGTGCGATGTAAAACATGTTCCTCTGTCGCTGATGAGACGCTCTGGAATACGGAATGTATAAAAAATATCTTCTAAAACCCTAATGGCGCTTTGAGTCTTTGTATTACGTACCGGCTTAGTAAATACGAATTTGGTGAATCCATCGACAATGACCAGAAGGTAAGCATTACCCCGCTTCGACCTGACAAAGGGTCCAAGGTGGTCAATATGCAGTGTATGTAACGGGATTTCAACTTTAGGAATCGGATGTAAATATCCTTCTCTCAAACCATTATTTTTCTTTGCATAAGCACATTCTATACATGCATTAACATATTTGTTTATGAATCTTGACATTTTGGGGAACCAGTATGATTTCTTTATACGTTCGAGAGTCTTTTGGACTCCAAAATGACCAATGTCGTCGTGATTAATACGACATAATTGCCACCTTGCCCCCTTTGGTACGGCCCAACGAATACTATCTTTATCTTTGTTCAAATATCTATATAATTTATTGTCTTTTATAACATAATTATCCCTTATATGTTTAAGACCACTCTCGTCCAAACCTGACTCCAAGATGTTTCTAATCCTGCATAATTCAGTGTCACCCAACTGTAAAGTGAGCAACCAGTCTTCATTACTGATACTCATGACTGATGGATAATGTTCTGAAACTTGTGCAGTTTCGTCGTCTGATATTGGATTACGTGAAAGCGCATCCACATGTGCCATCTTTGCGCCAGGGCGATACTCGACCGTGCATTGGAATTCTTGCATAAGCAGCCACCATCTCGCAACTCGAGGGAGAATATCTCTTTTAGAGAAAGTGGATCGAAGTGCACTACAGTCGGTCACTATTTTAAAAGCTTGTCCCAGCAGATACACACGAAACTTCTTCAGGGAACATATTACACCTAACGTTTCAAGCTCGTAGGCATGAAAATTCCTCTCTTCAGGGGATGTTTTACGACTGTAATACGCAACAGGTCGGAAAGCATCGTCTTCGTCTGACTTCTGCAATAAAACACCGCCGACTCCTAGTTTACTGGCGTCAGTATGCAGTTCTGTTTGAGACTTAGGATTAAAAATCGCAAGTATTGGCCTTGTCACTAACCTTTCTTTGAGAGTTCTAAACGCTGTCTCGTGCTCGTGTGCCCAAGTCCAGATTGCATCTTTCGTGAGTAATTTCGTCAGAGGATGTGCCAAAGTGGCGAAACTTTTAACGAACTTCCGAAAATACCCTGCGAGACCCAAAAATTGCCGAACTGTATGTTGGTCAGTTGGACAAGGGAAATCCACCACACACTGGATTTTCTTATTCCCAGGTCTTATCCCAGCAGCGCTTATTTCGTAGCCCAAGTAGTCAATTTTATCCTTTAAGAACTCGCATTTTTCCAAATTAAGGGTAAGGCCTGCGTTTTCTAGTAATTTTAAGACCTTTTCCAATCTAGCCAGACATTCATCAATATCGCGACCATATATCAAAACGTCATCTATGTATGCTGTAGCACCGTCGTAGCGTGCTGGACCCAATACCTTGTGCATCATCCTCTGGAAGACAGCGGGCGCATTTGCTAGACCGAACGGCATACGGTTGAACTCGTACTGGCCGTCCGGTGTGACAAATGAAGTTAACGGCCGTGAATGCTCGGATAAAGGTACTTGGTAATAACCTGATGTTAAATCCAGTGTGACGAAGTATGCCTGCCCCGACAAGCGTGCAATTTCATCTTCAATGTTAGGCATAGGGTAGCGCTCCTTAACCGTAACAGTATTTAACATCCGGTAGTCGATACACATTCTAAATTTACCATCCTTTTTACGCACCAAAATGATAGGACTAGCATACTCAGACACACTCTCTCTTACTATACCGGCTTCTAACATCTCATTTATCATCAGTCGCACGTCCTCCCGTTCTTTATGAGACAGTCTGTATGGTCGGTAAACGATCGGCTTCTTATTATTCACTTCAATAGTCATTTCCGTGATATTAGTGCACCCCAGCTGATTCAAAGAGGATGCAAAACAATTCTGATATTTTTGCAATAGTGCAAAAAGGTTTTCCCGGTGAGATTCTTCCATCGCGGTACCCACACGTACTTGTGTCTTGTCGAAAGTTGTTCGTGGCTGGGATAATTCTCTTGCTGATGTAGCAATGAGATTCACTACCCTAACCTCTGTACCACGACTAACTATCATTCCCTTTTCAATAACACTATGACATGATATTGGAGACACCAAAACATTGACCGCTCCCCTTTTTACCGGGTATACGCCTCCTAAGACGAAAAATTGTTGTGAAGGTTTACCGACAATTTTGCTATCGACCAAGATGTCACTATCTACTAAGGTATCCAACTTAGTTTTAATACTAGTTAATCCATAAATATTTATATCAGAGACTACAGCCAACTTGTCTGTCACAATGCTTTTTATTTCGTTTCGAGAGAAGGGCATCTCATCGCTGATATCGAAGAAGCTAAGCTTCTCGGCAGTTTTATAAACAGCCACACATGGTTGTTCGGTAAATGATTGCCCTATCAACATAGGCAGTTCTAAATACTGATCATCAACTACCTGACATGTCACATTAGCAACAACCCCGTCAATAGATATGTCTACCATCACATTCCCGAGAGTGCGAACTATTCCGTTGCCAAAACCCTTCAATGTTGTCGATTCCTTATTATAAGCCAAGTTCAGACGTGTTGCGTGAGATTGCTTCATTAACGATACCTCGCTACCAAAATCAACAAAACCTTTTGTGAGGACATTATTTACATAAACTTCTTTGAAAAACTTCGAGTTAGGAGTTTTATTTGATATACGCATCGTCCTTTTTTCATTATCGTTTTTACCGTCTTTATTATTACTGTAACAATTTTCCGTTTTATGTCCTATTTTGTTACATTTGTTACATTTGACAATAGGCTTTGGACACTTCAAAAACGGATGCCCCTTTTCCTTGCAGTTGTAACAGAATATATTACTATTTTGATTGAGTACTTTATGTGCTTTAGTTACGTTATTGTTACTACCCATTGTACTGTTGTCAGTTCCTAATCTAGCTTTAAAAGACGTACGATCAAAGAGTTGAAATGACTCCTTATTGCTCATCAAAAACTGAAGTAATTGTTCCGGATGGGTACAACGTAAGGTAATTGCACCAGATTTTATGGTTCTATCAGTCAATCCGTGTATAATACAATCAACGGCTTGCTTACCATCAATGTTGCATTGATTTAATAAAGAGAGTTTTTCATAATAATACACTTCAATGGGCTCATTGACTCTACTTCTTCTTTTCAACATATCCTCTAGGGTTTGACCATAGTTCTGCTCACAAGGGAATGCGTTTAGTAACTTATCTTGCCATTGGGTCCAACTATACAGTATTGACGGTAAGCTTTCGAACCAGGTTTTGGCCAAACCCTGAAGTTTTTGCAAAGCAAAGTGGATGGTGGTTTTATCGTCCCAGCCGTAAACGGATGCACACTCGTTCACCTTGTTTATCCATATATCTATACGTTGGTTTTTTGATGATGGATCAAAATCAGGCAATATATTTTTGTGAGTATTAGAAGGGTAAGTGACGGGTGAAGCCCACATCGATGGCTGAGGTGGCACATTCTTAAGCGAACTAAGAATGCCAATAAGATCTTTAGTTGAAAATGTAGGACTGGCGTTCCTATTTATCCGTTCAGTACGTATTTCATCACGGGATCTCTGTGTTTCAGGGCCTTCATTATTCCTACTTGGGCTGCGCAGTCTTTTACGAGAACGCGGTTGAGCCTCAGTACTTAGATTACGTTCAAAATTACTTGTATGAGCTTGATCAAGTTCTTGTAGATTACTCACAGTTTTCCGCAAGCGGCTCCGCTCTGTGTCCAGGGTATTTTGTAGATCACGAAGTCTCCGGCGTTCCCGATCGTTTTCGTGTTCCAACGCACGTAGCCTGTCGTCTTCACGAGAACTCCGGCTATCATTAATGCGGCTCCGACGATGCTCTGACATGTGGTCGCAACGACTGCGACTTCGACTACATCTGACCCTTTCATTGGGTCCTCGATCTCGCGGTTCGCTGCCACCTGGAGAGGGCGTCTTCAAATGATGAGATCGCGACCGGTCCATATTTCACTTTACTTCACTTCTGAAACACTTCTGAAACTCAAAGCAAGGCAAACTATATATTCATTCAACTTTACAATAGACCGACTCCTTTGATAAGATCATAAGATAAGTAATACATTTAGCAAATCAATTCTCGAAAAAGAGAAATACAACCCATAACTCCTTATCCATCGTAAAGGAGAACTTAGGTTGATTCAATTCACTTGATGAAAATCAATACGTAAATCAGAGTAAGTATCAGTATTGGAGGGTAAACTCAAAACAGGTCAACTAAACTTACTTAATATCAACAGCTAAAACTACAGGATTCGTTAGTTTGACCATGATACTTCAATTATATTCCTGATATGGCCGCCTTTACTTTACTTATCAAGGAAACAAATTGTATATAAAAAATTAAGGTACTTACCACTTCTGAATTATAAGAAAACGCCCAGATATTACAGCAATCCTTTTATTGACGTACTTTAGAAACACAATTACACCATTAGACACAACCGCTCCACCTCACTGCGCTGGAAGGACTGCCCTGCCGTCAGCTCGCTCCGCTTATATATAACCTTTTGCCGATGTTGCCAGAGTAATAATTTAAAAAGTTACACAATCTTATACCGGTATTGCAAGTTAATAATAAATTGTAGCAAATAAATACCGGCCTTTCATATTAAACAGATTAAATTGACTTTAAGACCTAACATACGTATATAAACAATATATGTTTATCTTTATATATATAATTCTACTGTACGTGTGTATGTGACTAAACTCCTCCTAAACGGCTGGACCGATTTGAATGAATTTAGTGATTTCTTAGGTTTACGCGAATATTACACATTGAAATAAAACTAGTTTATACGGATTTTATCGCGGTTTAATTTTTATTTTAGTCCCGACGTTTCGAAAGCTTTTCAGCCTTCGTGGTCACGGGAGAGACTGAGGTGTAAGTCGTCTCGAAAAGTTAATGTTAATGTTACAATGTTGTAACATTGAATTTGTTTGTATGCGTTTGGGTGGCGCCCTGTATGATTTAGATTCACAATTGTACCCGGTAGGTGGAACTGCTGTAGTTGCAGAAGAAACCGCACGGGACAGCTAGTATATTATAAGATTTTTAACTAATATTATGGAATTTATTGAGTCCGAAATAAAGATGTATATTATTATTATTATATTGCTTATGAAAGGAGATATCACCAAACTTTCAAACTACAGACCCATTTCCCTACTTATTCACATATATAAATTATTCACCAAGGTGATCACTCTGCGATTAACAAACAAATTAGATTCAGCGCAACCGGTAGAACAGGCAGGCTTTAGACGTGGTTTCTCGACGATCGATCACATACACACTGTGCGTCAAGTGATAGAAAAGTGTACAGTAGGTCTAGAACAAGTTTTAATAGTTTTTGAAAACGATTAAAGTTTTCGTTTTCTCTCCATACGTCGAGTATCAGTAGCTACTAGTAGGAACTATAGTGAATAAAATTAATAATATGGTTAATTTTATTTCATATTAGTCGAATATGAAATTTGTTTGTAAGCGATTCTTTCCTTTATTACCGTTTGAATTACAAGTTTGACACTTCGACGGTAGTAATTTTATACGAATTCGAAAACTGTGAACGTATTTGTAACTCGTACTAGGCCTACTGAATACAACAAACCCTTAGTAGTAGCCTTTATAGACTACGAAAAGGTGGAACATTGAGCTGTAGTACAATCTCTACAAAGATACCAAGTGGATTTCAGGAGGCCAATTCTCGTAATTTTAAATGTTCAAAATATCATTCCGATCTAGTCTCAGCGTCAAGGAAGTTGCAAATGGCATTCTTTTAAACCAATAATCAACGTCAAATGTGAACATAGATCGTGATGAGATTGAATGGAGAATAAAAGTTGACTGAAGCCAAAACGGTATAATGCTACTGCTAATGCTAGGTGCATTTGACGTTGATTATTGGTTTAAGAGAATGCCATTTGCAACTTTCTTGACGCTGACACTAGATCGGAATGATATATTGAACATTTAAAATTACGAGAATTGGTCTCCAGGTATGTAGAGGCCATTAACGCAATCTACCATAGGGCTACCCTACAAAAACATATAATAATAATCTAAAAGCCATGACTTTGTGTTGTGTTGCTTCTGTTTATGGGCAGGCGTGACGCTTACCATCAGGCAGACCTACTCGACTGATGACAAGAGTCATTTAAGCAAATAAAAAAACTGCAGACCGGCATAATTCTGCCGAATTTCAAGGGACGCAATGTCTGTAATTAATATTTAGTTACACGTTACTAAATATTAATTAAACTAGTGATGGACATCGATACCGACTATCGATTATACATAATCGTTGACCCATTGGGATGTAAATTGGTTACTGCCGGAACGTGCTTGCGTGATTATTTTATTAATGACCGAATATCGAATCTGTGCTATTATTTTAGGTCTTTTGAAGTTGATCTACGCTAAAATGAGGATGGTACTTTAAAGCTCCATAACTTCAGAATTAATTCACTTTTATAACCAAAAAATATAGACCAGTTATTCATTTACCAACTGGCGTACCTTTTATCCCTAAATAAATATAATTTCCTAGGAAATACCGTTGTCTTCTGAACGCTAGTTTTACTCGAACCTTCTTTAAGATAATTACATAATTCGAACCGTTGATTACTGTAATTAACGGATTATCTTAAGCAGCAAATTAACACCATTTGTATAAATTAGTAATCTAGGCTATAGGGCTTGCGTTTTCGCTTAGGTTCTGTTAATTAGTAATTGATTATAATTGTAAGCCGCCGTGGCGCAGTGGGCGAGTAGCCAGCTGTGAAACGAGAGTCTGCGGGTTTGATTCCTGCACTGAGATAAATGTTGGCAACATACAAAACCATACAAAGCACGATATTCAAATAGTTCTGTCATCGCGTAATTCATTGGTTACATCACACATGTTCATAAAAAATATTCAGTTTTATGTCTCTCCTGGAAACTAAGCCCATTTAACGTTTGCGGTATTGTTAGCTAAGTGAAGATATTATATTTTCAAATACTAAGGGCTTTGCCCATGTTTTTCCACAAAAAATAAATTAAAAAAAATACTTAATGTTCGACGAATATGAGACATATCTTACTTTCTTCCCCACATTATTCTGCATCGATTGGTATCGGTCTCGACCCCATACCCCCAGCGGTTTCGGAGGAGATAGCGTGACAAGCTTTTGACAGCGGCGGTGGCGGCGCCAGTTACTTTTTTTAAGAATAGAGAGATACTTACTGACAGTACTTTTTGTACACTGCATTGTACTTCCTATTATCTTAGTTTCAATGTGGTAATAAATCTAATAAAATAAGAATGTACCACACCCTCTTTCTATAAAGTTTCGTGTCCCATTCGAGGAATCTCGGAGTATTAAAAGGTATTACTGCGTGGCGTACATACGTATTACATCACGGACACTCTCGCTTTATAGTAATTGGTGTTCTTGAATTACGTAATGTATAGAGTGGTTTACTTCATAGAAATAATAGTTTTTTTAACATATACATACATATGCACTCACGCCCATAATCCCCGAAGGGATAGGTAGAGATGACATGGGCGGTGAAGATCACTTACCATCAATTGACCCACTTGCTCGTTTGCCGGTCTATGCTATAAAAAGGCTGTCATCGAAACGAGCTAACTGACAATCAGTCAAAATTGATTTGTGAAAATTCTCTAAGCAAATACATTAATTGAAATAATGACAACTTGCCCAAACTTTACTTGTTATCAGATTGAAGTCAATACCAGATTCCGTGTTGGAAACTTCGTCGATCCAAATAACAAACTTACTTTGTAATATCAATGTTTCGTTCAAGATTTCAGTGACTTTTACTACGCATTCACGCCTGTAATCCCTGAAGGGGTAGGTAGAGATGTAACCAGTATACCCACATTTCGCCGAGCGTATCTCCGTCCCATGATATGATAGGGGGCGAGCCTATCGCCATACCAAACACAAATTCCAGACTCCGGGCTGGTACTGAGTATTTCGTAATAGAAAAACCCAATATCATTTTTACCCGACACGGGAATCGAACCCGAGACCTCAGCGTCAGCCTCAGTCGTAACGCGTATGCATTATAACTGCGCCAACGAGGCAGTTTATTTTTATTATTAGCTTGAGTGATTATCGGTTCAGTGATTTAGGCGTGAAATCGTAACAAACAAATAGATTTTTTTTCATAAAAAGTATCCTATGTTACTTCTTACACCTCCAAGAATGTGTACAAAGTTGCATGATGATCGGTTAAGTAGTTTTCGCGTGAAAGCGTAACATACAAACTTACATTCACATTTATAATATTAGTATGATTATACAATTCAACCCATACTCGCATATTTTGACGAATTAATCCCGAATAACTTTTCGCAGTGCCCAATGAGACGAATAAACCTGACTCGACCTCGCTAATTCAATTACTAGATAATGAAACTCGGTCACCCGGGGCGTGTGACTGTGAAGTGAACATTCTCCTGATATGTGGCTTTAGGAATTATGGCATTTGTTTTATTAGCTTTAGATGATGAGATATTGACCGAATGAATGAATGAGATGATGGGAGCAGGTCGCTTGCCTGATGGTAAGCGTCACGCCTGCCTATAAACAAAAGCAAGATCAATTAAAACTTCAAATTATGAAGTACTGCATGGCACTGAGTTGCGCTCGTCACCCCGAGACATAAGATGTAATAATAATACTCCCAACAGTCACACACATAGTCCTGACCCCACACTAGGTTAACCTGTATCGTGAGTATCAGGAACTACGAGGGACTTGCGGTCCCACAACACACAGACCCGAAACAAATATTTGTGGGTCACACAAACATTTGTCTCGATGCGGGAATCGAACCTACGGCCTCACGCTTCTCAGCCGGCTACTCGCTCACTGCGCCACGGAGGCTGTCTAAGATGATAAGTCTCGTAATGCCTAGTAATTTCACTGGTTTCAATGCCCTTCAAACTGGAATACAACAATGTTTAAGCAGTGCTGCTTGGCTGCTGTTGATACCTACCCAGACTCTCGCATACGTGACACCTACCACCTAGAAACCTTTTGTCCCCTCATTGCTCTAGTGGTACGTACTTTGGTTTTGATCCAGTTATATTCTGGCTACAGTTCCCAGGTTGGGCAATAGGACCTTGACCTTTTATTGACCTTCTTAAAGTTAATTCTTTAAATGAAAATATTTTTTCCCAAACATTAAGATAAATATGCTAAAGATTTTTTCGGTGACAAACACTTTACAAGACAATAGCCTTTCAAATAATTTACAATCCATTACTTTCTAGGTATTTCATATTTTCCAATATTGGGCAGCGTTCATAAATTACAAAATTCTGCCGCGTTCGCAGATAAAGCAAACACAATTTTGCCGTAAAACGAAAGCTCGCAGCCGAAAAACATAAATCTATAGATTTTATCAACTGATTAATTATCGATGGATGTTAAACCGATCGCCTTTTTAAGCGGGCATTAAGTGGAGTCTCAGACAGCCTCCGTGGCGCCGTGAGTTTGATTCCCACACCGAGAAAAAGTTTGTGTGATCCACAAATATATTTTTCGGGTCTGAGTGTTTTCTCCCCAGAGGGATTGACGTCTAGCAGGCGGCCGGTCGTAAAAACTACAAGCCAAATCTTTCTGTAACATGTGTTAAAAAACATTTTGCGCCGACCCCACTTCGAGTGGGATAAGGGCAGGTGGAAGAAGAGAACTGTTATGAACTACACCGAATCACCACAAACATTATTATATGGTTATTTATATATGTACCATACACACACATGGTGCATACACCTCTGACTTTTCTAAGATATGTGTGTACTCGTATTAATTATCACTTGCTTTAACGGTGAAGGAAACATCGTGAGGAAACCTGCATACCTGAGAAGCTCTTCATAAGAATTTCGAAGGCATGTGAAGTCTGCCAACTCGCATTAGGCCAGCGTGGTGGACTAAGGCCTAACCCCTCTCATTCAGTAGAGGAGGCCCGTGCCCAGCAGTGGGACGTATATATATGGGCTGGTATTATTATTATTTTATTATTATAAATGTATCAGGTCCACAAATATTTGTATCAGGTCTAGTGTTGGTAGATCGCAAGTCCCTTATAATTCCTGATACCCACCACACAGGTTAACCTAGTGTGGTGGGTATCAGGGTAGTTAAGACTTCTAATAACCGTTTTCACCAACGTATGCTTAGCTTAAACTTATAAATAAAGCAATTCTCACAAATCAAACAAGGTAGGTCCCTCGTATGCGAGAGGCCGTCTGTGTGGGTACCACCGCTTTATCTGTTTATGCCGCCAAGCAGCAGAGTGTTGTGTTTTGGTTTGAAGAACATTTAAGCCATTATTAGACATAACAATTTATTTCCAGTGCCATGCAGTGCTTAGGAATGTCTTTGAAAAATTACAGGTTTCTAAGTCCCAGAGAATGGAGTGCTTTGATGAGTCAGTAAGCGAGTCAGGACTTTTCTTTTTATACACTAGGGGAGTTGCCCATGTTTTTCCACAAAACATAAAATAAAAAAAAACTTAAAGTCCGACGAATATGAGATATATCTTACTTTCTTCCCCACATTATTCTGCATCGATTGGTATCGGTCTCGACAAGAGGAGATAGCGTGACAAGCTTTTGGCAGCGGCGGCGCCAGTTACTTTTATTTAGAATAGAGAGATACGTACTCACGCTTGTAATCCTCGAAGGGGTAGGCAGAGGTGTATACAGTACACTCACATTTCGCCGAGCTTACTTCCATCTAATGATATGATAGGTGGAGCTTATCGCCATACCGGACACAATTCCATACTCTGAGCGTTTCGTAATAGAAAAACCCAATCTCACTTTTACCTGACCCGGGGATCGAATCCGAGACCTCAGCACAGCAGTTGGAGATATATAACAGAAGATCCTGTAACTACGTAGTTATCTAACTTTAAGCTTTAAATCTAACCAAACCAATTTAGCTGTTAAGTTCAATGATTAATAATTCGGAGCCTTACTTAACTTTGATTGATTTGATAAAATTTAACCCCGGGTCAGGTAATTTATGAAGATTAACGATTTTAAAGATTTGTATGCTATTATTTATTTTCAAATTTATTTTGAGCGGTAGGCAATTAGTTTAGTATAAACGTGAGTTCCTGGGTTTGATTCGCCGATCGGGAGCTCACATGCGAGTCTTTGTAACTTTTAGATCAATAGAAAATATTCCTAATTTGGGCCTAATATTATTGAAATATTTTCCTCCACTCTTCCAGTTACACCCGGTTTCTGAAAGGCTGATCAATGTAAAATTAACTTATCAAATGTCAAATCTCATGTCAAGTCGAAATTGGGTTACTAGAAGCGTGGTCAATACCTTTGATTGACACACATGTTAGTTAGTTAACATAGCTTTCAAATGTCATGGTAGTCATGCTAATCATTATTTTGTGTTATAATGTTCCTCTTGGCATAAACTGAGCTTCTTTAACTAAATTGTATTAATGTAGAATCAATATTGTAAATCAGTTTTGAAAAGAGTAACGTTAGAGTTTCTTGTCTGTTTTTCTCTAGCGAAACAGCATTCCGAACTGGTGATAGAGTTAAAATTGAACTGAATCTAAAAGATTTATAATATTTTATTGATGCAATAAATAATAATTTGAATTTGAATTTGAACATTAATATGAAAAATCGTATGCCAAACGCTGTTAGAGAGAGATCAAATATTATTAAAAAAACACTAAATAACGTTTCAGTGACTCAAATTGATTGACAGCGGTGTCAAAATCAAAGTTCTATTAGTTGAATGTTGATTTGATCAGTCTTTCAGAAACCAGGCGTTAGTGTTGCGATTTATAGAATAAACCTACCATCCAAATTTCATCCGTGTAGTTCTAATAGTCTTCGAGTAAAATGGCTGTGATATACAGACAGATAGATGGACATGGCGAAATTATAAGGGCTCCGTTTTCGCCATTTAGCTACGGAACCCTTAAAACTACATCTATAATGAGGCTGCATCTATGATTTTTGTTAGCAGATTACATGATGCGACCTTATAAATGTAAATTTTCTGTTAAAGGTATTGCACCTGTCACGTGAAAAACTCTATTCATATAAATGAGGCTATTTTTGAGTGGTAGAGCCAAGCTGTAGACACTTTTGTCTATGACATGAATGGGCCGGCTCGTCCGGGTCGTTACCACTGTCTCATAGATAACCGGTGTAAAGTAGCAGCTTGCTGCTGCGTTTCGTACAATAAGTGAGATACCCGGCGGCCCAAACCCCCTCCCCTTCCCAATCCCTTAATTATCCCTTTCCTTTAATTTCCCTTTCATTTGTGGGCGTACATGAGCGGTGGATATCACTTACCATCAGGTGACCCACGTGCTCGTTTCCCGGCCTACGCTAAAAAAATACATTGTAACGGCATTTGACTGTCAGATATTGACTCACCAGAATTATGCTGACCTGAAAGTACTGGATATACCTTTAATGCAATATTTTCCAATCACATCCGGCTCCAAGGACCAAACATTTCAAAACGTTTTACTCTCCCAAATGTAATAGGAAAAACATAAAATATATTTTTATGGTCTTATCTTGACCTATCAAAATAACCGTATTACACCCGGACAGTTTGACAGGGATGATTCCGGAACCGGATAACTGGCTCGATACTTCCAACCGTCGACAAAAAAGACGGGTAAGATTTTGTCTGCTTTATTTAACTAAGTATTTGTTTACCAAATCTATAGAGGTTTCAAATTCATTTTAAAAGTTTTTTTTAAGTGGTAGTGCCACACTACAGACAGTTTTGCCTAAAGCATGAATAGGTTAATCGACCGGGTTGTTACCACTGTTTCATAAAAAAACTGACGTAAAGTAACAGCTGGTTGATATATTTCGTACGGTGAGTAAGATATCCGGAGGCCTAAATCATTGAGAAGGCCCAATACTTAAATAACATTTTTATTTAAATTCGGCAATGCATCCATGATTCCTTACCATCAAGTGACCTTCTTGCTCGTTTGCTGGCCTATGATATAAAAACAACCTGGATTCTATAATGCAGAATCTAGAATCACTCGTTTATTATAATGTGGAGATCACTTATATGGTAAGTGATCTCCACCGGCCATGTACGCCCACAATACCAAAGGGATCATGGGCTCGTTGCCGACCTTAAAGTAAAGGGATAATTAAGGGATTGGGAAGGGGAGGGTATTAGGGCCTGCGGATATCTCACTCACCGTACGAAATGAAACATCAAGCTGCTACTTTACGCTGGTATTCTATGAGACAGTGGTAATGACCCGGACGAGCCGGCCCATACATGCTGTAGACAAAAGTGTCTACAGCGTGGCTCTACCACTCATACTCATACATGGTTATAAATTAAAAAAATATACGCATTGATAAGATCTGGTACATAAACACTTATTGTCAGGTATGTAATGACCCTTATATAATAATACTAATTGATTAAATAACCATCTGCATTAACCACATAATACTAACACTGGTCTACAGTGGTTTTGTTGCCCTAGATATGAAAATCATTTTGGGTCTATTTATGCACACAATTCATGAAACTATCAATGATTTTGTAAGTTTTGCTCTGATTTTTTTAAATCTTTATTTTCATTTTACATTACAAATATCAAAAAACGAGAAACAAAATAAGTAACTAAGTAAGTAAGTAAGTTGTAAGTACTTCAATATTGTCAAATAACTGGGATCTCAGCTGTCCTGTGGAGCAAAGGGTCTGAGAGTGGGGATCACACGATGTTAGTATGCGCGAAAAAGTTGCGCAGAAGCCTAATCATGACTGGAAAATTAAATTTTATTTTTAAGAAACCGATAATTGTGCAAAATAATAGGTATGCAAAAATCATGAAAATACGAGCCGTTGAGAACTTTAATGAGTATATTCGTAATCTGGGCACTTGAAAACGTAAAAATTTGCGAAGATATCCAGGGCAACAAAAGAAAAGTTTTTATTTGTAGAGCTGTGTAATTAATACTAAACAACTTAAAACTATGGACTAAAAGACTAAATATGACCACACCGTTCTGTAAGACGTTGTGTATGTAGTCCCCCTTCCACCTGCCTTTATCCCACTCGCAGTGGGATCGGCGCAACATGCTTTTAAACACATCATGTAACATAATGATTTGGCTTATAGTACCAAATACCCTGGGGAGACTACATTGTGTATGTAGCCAACCAACAAAATATATACAGCGCGCCTCCCTTTGAAAATCCTATGTTTATTGGCGCATAAAACAGATAAGATTCTGGCAAAACAATAGATCCTAACCTTGGGTGCTTTTAATTAGTTGAAAAATATTCTTTTACGTTAACCTCTTTTATAGGTAATTACATAAGCTAATGGGAGGGCAAGGAGGAGGGAGAATAGAAAGTTTATATTTTCGTTTAAAAAATGGCATAGTAATAAATTATCCGTTAAAAGCCCCGACGTAAATTTGAAAATCATCTAAATTTTTAATATACGATATCCATTTCAATAACACACGCTCTCACGCCTGTACTACCCGAGGGGGTAGGGAGATGTGTAACCAGTACACCCACATTTCGCTGACCTTTTTCCGTCCCATGATGTTATAGGCATCATTCCAGACTTCGTGCTGATGCTAAGCATTCCATGATAGATAAACCCAATATCACTTTATCCGATCCGGGGATCGAACCCGAGACCTCAGCACAGCAGTCGTACCGCGTATGCATTAAAACTGCGCCACCAAGGCAGTTTCAATAACTACTAACAAAACTCATTTTATCAAAAAGCTTTCAGATATAACTTATCAATTCACATTCGGATGAACACTTTGACGGCTTGAAATATGACGGGTGGCACTCGACCGAGTTCTGCTGAAAAATGGATTTTAAGATGACACTACACTTAATTTTAAGGCACTTGTTAAGGAAATTGAAACCCGTAGATTTAGAATGATACTTAAAATTCTCCAATTAGGTACGTTGATACCATAGATATACAAGGTTAGTCACAAAGGGTGTATAAAGTCATGCGCGGCCAACTTAAAATAACGCTGATTATTTCTACTTCATTTATATTTCATCTCATATAAAAAAGACATACAAAACATTTTGTTAAAAGTTCTCTATAAGACCATAATGCATCAAAAGGCGCTTCATATAATAAAATATAGCAAAATTAGTATAAAATGGATATTTCATTTAGAATGTAACATATTTCCGAGCTATAAAGAGAGTCCATACCATCGAAGATAACTAGAACGATAACTCTCATATGAATCTGCCAAAAAATACGGCTCCACTTACTTACATATGCAAAGGTAAAATCACACACCTAACACTCATACACGCAACAAAAATTAATGAACGTTCAAAATCAACTTTATTTCATAAAAGTTAATAACTAAATATTAAATTTCTAAATCGCAATACGACGTGCACGCGCAAAAAATTAGACGTAAATTGTCAACTAGAGATCATGAATCAATTTTTATGAACTCATAAATGAACGAGCTGCACAGACTTTAATAGCCCCACCACCTTGCACAGAGTTTTAGTGGGGTTATTGTTTTACTTGAGTCACGTTTCTTGTCATCTTATGTCGATGGACCACACACAATTTTCTGAACTTTTCTCGGAACATGTCAGTTTTGTTACTTTGAGCGCACGTCGTACGTTTCTCTATGAGTATCGAATGTACTTCAAATATCTAATTAGTCTGCAAAAGCATTGAGAAAATAATCTTTCAATTTTTTTATAAATAGACAGTAAAAATAAAATACTACCTACGCTTTTTAGTAAAGTTCCAGGTGGCTATGCAGTAGAACGAAACGAGGCAAAGAAAATTAAAAATATAGATAGATAAAGACACATTATATTATACTAGCTTTTTGCCGCGGCTTCGCCCGCGTGAATAGACTTTTCCGAAATAAAACGTAACCTATAACTGTCTCCAGGGTCCCATTTATCTCTACATCAAAATTCATCAAAATCGGTTCAGTGATTTAGGCGTGAAAGCGTAACAAATAGATATTTTTTTTTTCATAAAAAGTATCCTTTGTTACTTCTTATACCTCCAAGCATATGTGTACAAAGTTTCATGATAATTGGTTAAGTAGTTTTCGCGTGAAAGCGTAACAAACAAACTTACATTCACATTTATAATATTAGCATGATTACAGCTATATGCATACGTAGTGATAATTAGTGACATGTGTAATATATTGTTTTTTCTTGTTCATTTTCTTTTTCTATTTTAAGTTTATATCTATATTGTAATATGTAGACTTGTACTCATGTGTGTCAGCGGTAGAACTAGCTTATGATATATTAATCTGGGACCCTTCGATACAGAGGGGCTAGCACGGTAACTTGCGAAAAGTTATTCGAGCTGTCATCGACAACAATTTCTATGCGATTTTAGTACAGCGCCTCTATCGTACGTAAAAGAAACTAATATATATGGAATATAGACCAATGATATTTAAGGAATTATCTATCGAGCCCTCGATACCTTTACATTACGATTTCGATAGTTTTCCGTGCTAGCCCCTCAGGCTTGCCTAGTGAGGAGACCGCGTTTGAAAACACTGTATAATCCTTGAAATTACAAATTTAATCATGTTTAGGGTAGGTGTGATCTAATAATAATTTGTAAATGTGTAAAAAAAAAATATTTTTTATTTTTAACTTAAGGAACAATACCTTATAACTATAATAAAGTCAACACGATCTCTACCAGACAACCTTATTGTAATTGAAATACTTAAAAAGGGCCAGTAGAAAAGTATATATAGTGTAGTGTAATCTTTCGTATAAATAATTTGGGGCAGTTTGTAATATGTAAATAATAAAACAAAGTTTTGCCTGGTGACAGAACTATTTAAATAAAGTGATTTGAGTGGTTAATAATTTTTAGTTCATTGGATACTTGCCGTAAAAATCTATCCAATGACAACATCACATGGTAAATTTTCTGTAATGTAGGTTACCAAATATTTTTATTATCATAATAATATTATAAATGTGAATGTAAGTTTGTTTGTTACGCTTTCACGCGAAAACTACTTAACTGATCATCATGAAACTTTGTACACATATTCTTGGAGGTATAAGAAGTAACATAGGATACTTTTTATAAAATCTATTTTTTTTTTTTTTTTATTTATTTATTTATTTAAGGTCGCTTTTTAACATCTTAGGTCATTAGCGACCACGTTAAGCACTATACAATGAAGTGTGAGTAATTTACACTAGTTTGTAGACATCAATCAATTTTAAAAAAGATATTGTTTGCTGACAACCATCCTGACTTAAACATTCTCTTAAACTGGTTGGTACCTTACATTTACTTTTTTCATTTGTATAAGCTGTACATTGTTCTAAAAGATGTAACACAGTTAAATCCATTCCGCATTTGCATTTATTTTTAATAGTTTTAGTTATTAAGTGTATATGTGTCATATTAGTGTGACCAATACGAAGTCTAGTGATATTTACTTGATCTTTTCTATTAGTAAATGATGTAGGAGCTTTATCAAAAATAGATTTTCTAATCCTAAATAATTTGCTTGCGTTGTCTGTCTTCCAATCATTATCCCAATAACTTTTAACTATGTGTCTAATATATTTTTTTATATCAATTGGGCTTGATCTAATTGAACCGTCAATTTCATTATCATTTATTGCATTTTTAGCTTCTTTATCAGCTTTCTCATTCCCAATTATCCCTTGATGACTTGGAATCCATATCAGTTCAAAATTAAAATTATTTTGTAATAAGTTAATCATCTTTTGTTTAATTTCTACAATAAGTGGATGTATGTTTCTAATATTTTGTAAAGCTGTTAAACATGATTTTGAATCGGTATAAATGACATAGTTGTCTATGTTAGATTTGTTTTGTATTACTTCCAAACTCTTAAGTATAGCAGTTGCTTCACAAACAAAAATAGAGTGAAAATCCAAGAGTCTATATCTATAACAGACATCATCAAACACTATTGCACATGCTGATTTTCCATCTATGACAGACCCATCAGTGTAAAAGGATTTATAATCTTGAAGTTTGTTGTTAATTTCTTTAAACAACTGTTTATAAATACATTGTGGTGTTTTATCTTTAGGAAATTTTGTCAATTCAAGATTAATGGAAAAATCTTTTTTTTCCCACGGACCACATGATAGTAGTTTTTTTGTGAGAACAGGTGGAATTTTAAAGTTTAGTTCGTTTAAGTATCTAGCTACTCTGATCTTTAATGGTTGTGGTAAATTAGGTTGAAACTGATATTCTATATCCGTTGTTGTTCCTTTTGTGTAGTAATTAAAGGTTGGGTTATCTGGTTGAGATAGTATATTTGTTGCGTATGATATAGCTAGCTCCTTTCGTCTAAATTTTAATGGTATTTCTCCAGCTTCAGCTAGAATGCTTTTAACAGGGCTTGTTCTAAAGGCGCCTATACTAAGTCTAAGAGCGCAGTTTTGAATAGTTTCCAGAGTATTTAATATTCGTGGTTTTGCAGAGTCATATAGAATGGAGCCATAATCAATTTTTTGTCTAAGGAGGGCACGATATGCATCTATTAGACACTTTCTATCAGATCCCCATGTTGTCGATGATAAAACTTTAATTATATTTAATCTTTTATGACATTCGGCCTTTAATTTATTTATGTGTGTAGTCCAAGTCATTTTCTTATCAAATAATAAACCTAAAATTTTTATACTATTTACCTCATTAATACAGTGTTCATTTAATGTTAGTTTTAAGTTTTTATTTTTCTTCTTTTTATTGGAAAAAATTATAAACTCTGTTTTTGTTTTAGAGAATCGAAACCCAGATTTAGTTGACCATTTTTGCAGATTATTAAGTGTATTTTGTATTAGTTTTAGCGTAGGTTCCAGAGTCCTGCCACTAACTGTTATAGTTAAATCATCGGCAAACAAGAACCCTTTTACAGGTTTTTCAATATATGACAGAACGTCATTAATAGCTAACAGAAAGAGGATAACGCTAAGCACCGAACCTTGGGGGAGACCATTTTCTATAGGGATCGTATTAGATATTGTATCATTTATTCTTACTTTTATGGTTCTTTGTGTGAGAAAGTTTTTGATAAATGCAAGGATGTTTCCTTTAATATCGAGTTCTTGAAGTAGCGCAAATAGCCTATGTTTCCAGACCATCTCATATGCTTTTTCTATATCTAAGGCTACAGTTACTACATAATGATCACTGGCAAAAGAATGGAGTATTTCACTTTCTATGTTTGTTAAGTGGTCAATTGTTGATCGAAATTGACGAAATCCATATTGAAAAGGTGAAATGAACTTATTTACTTCAATATACCATCTGATTCTTCTGCTTATAATTTTTTCCAGTACTTTGCAAAGGTTACATGTTAAGGATATGGGTCTATAACTTGTTTCTAAACTTGATTTTTTTCCTGGCTTTAATATCGGAATAACTAATGCTTCTTTCCAGCTATTAGGAAAAACTTGTTTTTCCCATATGTAATTATATAAATTAAGTAAATATTCAAGCCCTTTTACTGGTAATAGTTTGATCATTATATTTGGAACATTATCCGGTCCAGGGCTAGTGTTTCCTATTTGAGAGAGCACCAGTTCTAGTTCATGCATGGATATTTTATGATTTATTGGGTTGGTATTATTATCTACATCAAAGTTTGCTTCCTTCTCCTGGTCAGTTTTAAATTCAATAAATTTTTTATCATAATTGTCCGAGCTGGAATTTGCAGCAAAGCTTTTTGCTAATAGGTAAGATGTTTCAAGTGGGTCAGCTGTTAATGTTCCGTCATGTTTTTCAAGTATAATAGTATTACATCTAATGTTGCGATGGTTAAGCTTTTGTATTTTTTTCCACATTTCTCCAATTGGTGTTTTGCTGCTAACAGATGATATCCAATTTTCCCAATATTTTTTTCTACTTTCTTTGAGGACTCTTCTAGCAAATGCTCTCTTTTGTTTGTATTCTGTCTTATATATTAAATTTTGATCACTTCTGGCATATCTTTTATATAATCTTAAAGCTTTTTTAGATTTTTTTACTGCTATTTTACATTCTTCATTCCACCAGGGTAAATTATTCTTTCTATACTTTCCAGATGTTTTTGGTATTGATTTTTCTGCGGCTTCAAGGATAATATTAGTAAACTTTTGAACAATATCGTCTATAGGATAATCAATTAAAGAATTTAGATATGTTAGACTAGGTATATTCTTTTCAATTTCTTCACGAAATATTATCCAATCCGCTTCGTCGATCTTCCATTTCTTTGGTAGTTTAACGCTGTCTGATAAAACTTGTAATACTTGGTACTTGATTGAAATCGGAAAATGATCACTGTCAAATAAATCTTCTAAGGCATTCCATTCAAAATATGATGCTATATTTTGAGAAGCGAAAGTAAGATCTATGTTACTAGTACGACCAGTATTGCTATCAAAATGTGTAGGTTTACCCGTATTTAATAACAACATATTGTCCTGGTCATCTAACCACTTAGCTATCATTTTTCCTCTAGTATCACATCTTTCCGATCCCCAATAGAAATGGTGGCTATTAAAATCACCTAAGATTATGAAAGGTGTTGGAAGTTGTCCGATCAGATCATTAAAATCATTTATGGTTAAAGGCTGACTATTTGGAAGGTAAATATTGCATATTGTAATTACTATAGGAAACTTAATTTTTACTGCTACTGCTTCTAATTGTGTATTTATTTGTAATTGTTCTGGGAATGTGTGAGGTTTAATAAAGATAGTGACTCCACCACTAGCTCTATTACTTTGAGATCGGTTTTTATAAAAGTGTTCGTAACCTGTAATCGAGGAACAGTAATTAGAAGTAAAATTGGTTTCTTGTAAACAAATGCAGGTTGGATTTAACTGATTCAGTAAAAGTTTTATGTTCTCTAAACGCTTAAAGTAACCGTTTACATTCCATTGTAAAATGTCCATATTTGGTTAAATAAGACTATGTAATATTTAATATTAATACGATACTATTAGAAAAATACAATAAATTATTAAGAGTTCTATTTATGCGCTAATGGAGGAGGGTAGATTCCATTTCCTGTAATTTTCTTGACAACCGTGAACATCTATTTTTTAGTCCCTTATTCATTTTTAAATGTAATTTATTGCACATGTTAATTAAATCTTTCAAATTGTCAGTATATGAGTAAACCAGTTCTTTTATGTTTTGCTTCCCTCGTGCATTATCCAATAAACTAATAAATTGATCCAAATTAATGGGAAATGTTGTTTCTTTAGTCCATTCTATCATATTTTCTTCAATATCTTTCCATACTTCTTCTTCAGTTCTAAGGTCACTTTTTTTCAACTTTTTCTTTGAGTTTACTTTAACTTGCACATCTTCTAGTGATAAATTACTGCCTGTTTCATCGGTTTCGTTTTCCATGACATCTGAATCGTCTTCTTTTGGATACGATGTTTTAATGAATTGTGGTTTTGACGAATCGCTAATAGTTGGGGAGCGTATGCGTTTTTTTCCTTTGAAGTTAACCTGGGATGGTTGTAGATTCTGTGGTACTATGGGTGGAGTAAATACAGGATTTTTGTCTAAATTGTCATTTCTGTCGAAAATTCTATTTATTTCTTCCGCTGTCTGGTTATCTATTTCTTCTCCTGTGTTCTCATCGCTTGCGCGTTGTTGAGAGATAGTTGTATGTTGTGGACAATTTTTGGCTAAATGACCCATAGTATTGCAGGAGAAACACTTGAGGGAATCAGTAGACAAATAAATCCAGTAATTTGTACCTTCAAAATTAATCTGGAATGATTCCGGGAGATGTGGTTCATCTTCAGGAGATATGTATAACTGTCTTCTAAAGCTTAATATATGAGAAAATCCTGGATCTGTCACTCCTATTTTCATAAAGGTTATAGTGGACATTATCTTTATATTTATTTCTTTAAATTTTTGTTCTATGACTTGGTGTGGTATGACGGGACATACGTTGGATAAAACAATTCTCTTATTTCGAGTAATTAACGGTTTTATTTCAAGGATATTTCCTTGAATAGTAATTTCTTTCTTTTCTTCTATGAGGTTGTCCGCTGTCTTTTTGGAATCCAAATAAATACATACGCGTGCATTCGATATTCGAGATATAAATCGGATAGAACTGGCCGGGATTATATATGATAATGTAACGAGGTATTCTCTTAATGGAACTCCATCAATTGAGTCTAGTATTACAGCTTGATCTTTCTTAGGGAAACATGTTGATGACGTCACGTTGGCATAACTCGAAGCATTTGGTTTTGGTTGAGACTTTAGAGGTTCTTGAGACTTTGGGGATTGTTGAGACGTTGGGGTGCAGTTCATTTTAACCTAAAGGGTCTCCTGTTACCAGGAGTTGCCCTTGTGTTGTTGCTGTGGTAATCAAATAATATTATATTCGACGCGCAAAACAAAGCAACACGATAACTAGCCGAGCGGAGTGTAACAGAGCGACACGTGCGTCCGCAGTGATAAGCCGCGCTTAACTGAATCTATTTTTTGTTACGCTTCCGCGCCTAAATCACTGAACCGATTTTGATGAATTTTGTTGTTGAAGTGTTTCAGTGGCTTCAATGTCCGTCAACATTAAAGCCAGTGAAATTACTGTTTGTTTTTTATCATAGGCCAGTGGGTCATCTGATGGTAAGTGAACTCCACCGCCCATGTACTTATTTTATATTGTCCATGTACATTATTAGCTTTAACATCTCATGACACAGGGCACAAATTAAATAATACGCCTCGAGGTGACGAGGGCAGTCCAATGCTAGACAGTGCTTTGTAATTCAAAGTTCTGTTGGTGTTACTTCTGTTTATGGCCAGTCATTGCGCTTATCATCAGACAAATGAACTCGTTTCGGTATTCAGACTAATAAAAAATATATATAGATATAATTAATACTATTTTAAGGGCTATTAAAATAGCATTAATTATACCTATATAATAATAATACTAGCCCTGTATTATATACGTCCCACTGCTGGGCACGGGCCTCCTCTACTGAATAAGAGGGGTTAGGCCTTAGTCCACCACGCTGGCCTAATGCGGGTTGACAGACTTTACATTCCTTCGAAATACTTATGAAAAGCTTCTCAGGTATGCAGGTTTCCTCACGATGGTTCCTTCACCGTTAAAGCAAGTGATAATTAACAATGAATACACACATAACTTAGAAAAGTCAGAGGTGTATGCATTTGGGGCTGGTCTCGAACCTGCGACTTTCGTCTCGACAGTCCG
This sequence comes from Mimas tiliae, assembly GCA_905332985.1. NCBI lineage: Eukaryota > Metazoa > Arthropoda > Insecta > Lepidoptera > Sphingidae > Mimas > Mimas tiliae. The sequence continues at coordinate 3,771,229 of HG995265.1, read as the reverse complement.
TACCACTCCCCACTGAGCTATCACATATTATACCTATATATATTTGATTTTTTATATTTTCAAGTTTCGTTGTACTGTTTCGATTTACAGCATAACCATCAAGGGGCTGATTAACAGATTGGATATTATGATAGAATCTTTATTTTTGGATAAAATAGATTGGCTAAGATAAAAACTGTACCATAATTATTAATGGAATCTTTCAAATTACATTGCAGCACGAAAATATTACTCGCATACGCACTCACGCCTGTAATCCCCGAAGGGGTAAGCAGAGGTATAACCAGTACACCCAAATTTCGCCAAGCGTATCTCCGTCCCACGATGTGATAGGGGGCGAGCCTATCGCCAAAATATTACTGTTGACGAATTATGGGCCTCTACCTACCCTATTGTCCTTACATACTAGGTAATAGGTTTTTTATGCGAGATTTCGTCCACTTTGTCTCTTTCTACCGCAGCATTAGACATTGAAGCCAGTAACATTACTGGGCATTATGAGAATTTTCAACGATTCAAATAATAATCAAACAAAAACACTATTTCAACAATCTACATGTCCATTCAATTTCACTTCTAAGATATACACAATACGTCAGTTGTATAGCTACAGATATACTGTTATAAGCATGTCGGTGACGCGAACGCACGAGATTTCACCCATTCAACAAAGTGTCTAACGCGCACAGCACACGGCCGCTGCGCGTCATAAGCATGTCGGTGAGGCAAACCCATAAGATTTTCCCCTACCAAAAAGTGCTCAACGCGGTTAAAGAAGTTTCACTTCAAAAATACTCGTAAAATAACTGCAGTTTGTGATGGGGAAAAATCTCGCCGAACTGAAAACCACCACCTATTTTCGTTAGGTAAAAGCGAAAATTTCAAATAGAACGTAGAGTCACATTTCCGCTTTGTAAAGAGAATTCGTACACAATTTTCCGAGCTTTCCCCGGCCTGTCAGTCGCTACTCAGTTTCACAGTTCGAACGTCCGCTCAACTTTAGATTACTGTGCAAAGACGTTTCCAGAGTTTTGATACGTTTCTATTATTTGAACTCATGCCCGCTTAGCATAGGCTCACGAGGTAACGCGCGCGCGAGAGAAAATAAATAAATAATTTTTTTTTTTTTTTTTCTAGCCCTTTATTATATACGTCCCACTGCTGGGCACGGGCCTCCTCTACTGAATGAGAGGGGTTAGGCCTTAGTCTACCACACTGGCCTAATGTGGGTTGGCAGACTTCACATACCTTCGAAATTCTTATGAAGAACTTCTCAGGTATGCAGGTTTCCTCACGATGTTTTTCCTTCACCGTTAAAGCAAGTGATAATTAACAATTAATATACACATAACTTAGAAAAGTCAGAGGTGTATGCACTTGGGGCTGGTTTCGAACCTGCGACTTTCGTCTCGACAGTCCATACCACTCCCCACTGAGCTATCACTGCTATTATTAAATAATAAATACACCCGAATAAATGATATTCTCCGAAAAGGGCACGTCACGAGTACCCTCAGCCAACGAAAATGTATGAGAAGATGTATGAATATGGAAGAGGCGAAAGAGGTATGTCAGGATCGTAGCTTGTGGTACTCAATAGTCTCTGCCTACCCCCATGGGACATAGGCGTGAGTGTGTATGTATGTATGTAAATACACCCAACAGTCACACACAGAGTCCTGACCCCACACTAGGTTAATCTGTATCGTGGGTATCAGGACCTACGAGGGACTTGGTCCCACAAAACCCAGACCCGAAACAAACATTTGTGGATTACACAAACATTTGTCAGAAATCGAACCCACGGCCTCACGCTTCGCAGCCGGCTATTCACCGACTGCGCCACCTATCTGTCAACTGTCAAACTTTGCTGATATCGACTAATGTTCCGTTACGTGCATGCCGTGATATAGAGAGAATGATATTATAGAAATGGCTACAAAAAGCGAGGCGAAAAGATTTTCTCGTAGCGTGCCTACTGGGTCAATATTTGAGCTTTAAGTTAAGAAGATAGTCTTTTTCTTTCACCTGCACTAGTCCCACTAGTCACAGTGGGGTCAGCACATCCTTTTAATACATGTTACAGAAAGATTTGGCTTGGAGTTTATGACTGGCCGCATGCCTGAGACGACGAAATAGATCTCTCCCCATAATATATCTTTTTTTTTATTGCCTAGATAGACAGACGAGCAGACGGCCCACCTGATGGTAAGTGGTTACCGCCGCCCATGGACCTTAGCAATGCCAGAGCACAGCCAGGCCGCTGCCTAACGTTGAAAGAAAACTCTTTTTAAACCTCGCTTATAAAGGGACAGGTCATAACGCTCGGGAAACACTGATGCAGAGAGTTAATTCCAGAGCTCGCATATATCTCTTGGCATAACAACTAATGTCAATTGTTAATAGCCGGGACAGACTATTTACATGCCCTCCGAAGCACGGAGCTCAGTTGAAATACCAATGGTGTCTCTCGTATGCGAGAGGTCGGCTCGGTCGGTCGGGTTGGTACCACGGCTTTGTCTATTTCTGCCGCCAAGCAACAGTGTGTAAGCGCTGTTGTGGTCCGGTTTGAAGGACATTGAAGCCAGTGTAATTACTGGGCATTATGAGACTTAACACCTTATGTCTCGGGCTGACGAGCGCAGTCCAGTGTCATGCAGTGCTTTGTTATTCAAAGTTCTGTGTGGCGTTGCTTCTGTTTATGAGCAGGCGTGGTGCTTACCATCAGGCGAGCGACGTGCTCGTCTCGTCATTGAAGCTAATAAATAAAAATACAACTAAGCGGTCACCCATTCATAGACTGACCGCACCTAGGGTTGCTTAACTCTCTAACCGGTTACCGATCAGTGATTGCAACTGTCTATGAGCTACTCGCCTATACAGTGAGCAAGTGTAGCTATAAAAAAAATTACTTTAATTAAGATGATGAAATAAGATGCCTTGCACAATATATTTCGCGCCATTAATTTTTGGACAAAACAGCAGAACGACTACGATAAATTCTGTCGACGTTTGTCTATTATTTCAGAATAGGGTTTTACAGTGTCGATAGAATTTGATATCGATAATTATGTTTTTATTGATTTACTTGTTACTTAGTTATCGTTATGCATATACCAAATATCGTTAAGGAATTGAAGTGGAGCAAGGAGGTTAAGGAAGTGCTTTAATCCTTGATACTGCACCTTGAATTTGGATGATACGTTTTGATACAAAAAATGAGCTGGTGATATATATTTTTTTATTGGCTTTAGATGATGAGATGAGCATAACAACACCAAAAAAACCTTGCAAAAAAAAAACTAAATACATACATACGCACTGGCGCCTGTAAACCCCGAAGGGGTAGGTAAAAGTGTAACTAGTACATCCACATTCGCCGAGCTTATTTCCGTCCCATGATGTAATAGAGGGCGAGCCTATAGACATACCGGCAGAACTCCAAACTCCGGGCTGATACTAAGCATTTCGTGATAGAAAAACCCAACATCACTTTTACTCGACCCCACGATCGAATCCTAGACCAAAGCACAGCAGTTGTACCACGTACGCATTACAACTACGCCATCGTAGCAATACACTCAATAAATATCGTATCGATAACTATAAAATATCGATCTCCTCAATCGCGTCCCTACTTTTGAATCGAGTTCGGTCTTTCATTGAGTTTTCAGTACATTAGTAAATATTGATGGGGCGACCCGAGTCTTGGCTTCTATCCTTTAAACCTTTTGTATATTAATTAGGCTAGGTCAATATTTTAAGCCATAGATATTATGCTATTTACATAGATTATATTTATGGACTATTTCACAACGTGCATTATTTTAACACGTTTTCAACATCCAACTTAGCAAGAGTTTTGTGATCGTAATAATATTGTTTTATAAAAAAATCATACAAAGACAAACCCCCCCTTGAAATGTAAATTTTCAAATATCCTATATTAGTGGGCCCCTACATTACACAAAATATCTGAACAAATTTCATGATCCTAGAGTTTAGTTAGTTAGTTTTTGAGATACTGTGATTAATTAGTCAGTCAGTATTTCGCTTTTATTTTCATATATAATTGCTTTTGCTCCCGACCCCGCCCGCATCCACATCTTTTCGGGACATAAAGTACCCTACGTCCTTCCCCAGGATATAACCCATATCCTTCCAGAGATTACCCCCAAACAAACTCAGAAAGTCACAAACTTATAAACTTTACCATTTAGTATTAGATTAAAGTTCATTTAATTCTCAGATCACGTTTTTTACATTAATATTTGAAATCTGAATTAAGTGATTTTCTAATCTATACACAAAATTATATTGGAGTCGTGTCTGTACATAATTCATATGAAAAACTGATTAATATCTATAATGGAGAGGCGTTGAATTAAAACTAAATTTTAGTTTGTTTGTACGCGAACACATACACTAAAAAATAGAATCTATCTGTCTGAATGATGACGAATAAATCAATCGTCTCTTGGTAGGTGTTTCACAATTTTAATAAAACAGACAGCCTACGTGGCGCAGCGGGCGAATAGCCGGCTGCGAAGCGTGAGGCCGTGGGTCCGATTTCCGCACTGAGACAAATGTTTGTGATCCACAAAAAATTGTTTCAGGTCTGGGTGTTGTGGGACCGCAAGCCCTCGTAGTTCCTAACACCCCCGATACAGGTTAACCTAGTATGGGGTCAGGACTATATTTGTGACGGTTGGGTGTATTTATTATTATTAGACTGCCTCGGTGGCGCAGTTGTAATGCGTACACGTTACGATTGAGTCCAACGATGAGGTCTCGGGTTCGATCCCCGGGTCGGGTAACGTGGTATTGGGTTTTTCTATTACGAAATGCTCAGTATCAGCCCGGAGTCTGGAATTTGTGCCCGGTATGGCGATAGGCTCGCCCCCTATCACATCTTGGGACGGAGATACGCTCGGCGAAATGTGGGTGTACTGGTTACACCTCTGCCTACCCCTTCGGGGATAACAGGCGTGAGTGAGTGCGTATGAGTGCGTATATGATAAGTTCATAATAGCCAGTATAACCTATTTCAATCTCCTTCAAAACGAAACACAACAGTGCTTACACACTGCTAATAGGGTAGTTTCCTATATTAAATTTTATACATTATTTTATTAGCAACAGAAAATGATACGCAAAAGAAACCCTTTTATTAAAACACAATCAAAATTGGTTCAGAAATGTGCCCGCAGTTATGACTTCAAATGTTGGTATGAGGAAAAGTGGGTGCGTAGTAGGGATATCTCACTATCTCGCTTGCACGCGTGCCCCATAATGAACATTTTACACAGTGACGTCAAAGTTTGCGTCGTCTGTCATTTGACAATTACCCCTTCTACAGGATTTGAATGGCTTCTAACTTATTTATTTTTGGTCCGATTTATAAAATTCTTTCCGCAATATATTTTGAGTAACGTAACTCATTGATTTAAATAATAAAAAAAATCTAGTCAACTACCCTATTAGCGGCACAAATAGATAAATAGACTGGTTATAGACGGCCTTTTGCATATAAGACATCCATCATTTCATTTTTTTGGGTGGTAGAGCCACGCTGTTGACAGTTTTGTCAGCATGAATGGGCCGGCTAGACCTGGTCGTTACCACTGTCTCACAGAAAACCAACGTAAAGTAGCAGCTTGCTGCTGTGTTTTTGACGGTGAACGAGATATCCGGAGGCCTAAACCCCCCTCCCCTTCTTAACCCCTTAGGTCAGCAACACGTGTATGATTCTTCTGGTATTGTGGGCGTACATGGGTGGTGAAGATGACTTTCCATTAGGTGACCCACTGGCTCGTATGCCGATCTCTGCTATAAAAGGTGTTATAGACTTTTGCATACAAGAGGTCAACTACCTTAATTTTGACGCCATTTTTATATTTTAAAGCTTACACACTTAGGCTGATTTATAAGCCCGACTTAAGTCGTCTACTAAATAACTTAGTGAAATAAACTTCGATATGAACTCACCTAAGTCAACTTTGGTAAGTCAGCTTATGAATATTTACTTTACGTACATAGTATTTTTTTTTAAACCAACCATTTTGAATCATATTTTTATCAAATATTACTTTTCGCGAATTGTGTGATTCTTTTTTCATTTGAAAGTGTTTTTTTTTTATTAGCTTGAGTAATGAGACGAGCATGTTCCTCGCCTGATATTAAACGCCACGCCTGCCCATAAACAGAAGCAACGCCACACAGAACTTTGAATTACAAAGTTCTGCGTGGCACTGGACTGCGCTCGTCACTCCGAGACATAAGATGTTAAGTCTCATAACGCCCAGTAGTTCCACTGGTTTTAATGTTCTTCAAACCGGAACACAACAATCCTTACACTTCCACATCCTTTTGCTTTGCGGCAGAAATAAACAAAGCGGTGGTACCAACCCAGGCGGCATCTCACCTCGACCGAACACCTTGTAAAGCTCAAAGTTAGTCGTATTTAAATTTCAATAAGAAATTCGACCCCTAAAGGGGTGAAATCGGGGATGAAAGATTCAAAGTCCATCATTTATGTACTGATTGTTAATTAAAATCAATTTAAAAATAAAAACATTTTAACAAAAAACTACTCAAAAAACATGGCTTTTAAGCTAACCATGCACCTAATTGTTACCGATTAACGGACGAGGCAATGGCGAAATATGGTGGTCAGCCGGTGTGTCGCCCAAATAATACCAAACACCGTCAAATCTATGGTAAGAGAAGGGATTAAGCCTGGATAACGCCAGTCAGAAAGTAAGAATGGTCGATCAATTCGATTGAAAGACAGTTCAGACGATTCAAATCGCATACAATATAGCAGATAAATAAAATAAATAAATACACCCATCAGTCACACACATGGTCCTGACCCCAAACTAGGTTAACCTGTATCGTAAGTATCAAGAACTACGAGGGGCTTGCGGTCCCACAACACCCAGACTCGAAACAAATATTTGTGGGTCTCACAAACATTTCTCTCGGTGTGGGATTCGAACCCACGGCCTCACGCTTCGCAGCCGGCTACTCGCCCACTGCACTACGGAGTCTCTCAAAAAAGATGAATTAAAACAGAACCGTCTGGACTCGCTTTCATATTTTCATCCTATCAAATATGATTAGCTTGATAAAATTTTATTCTTCTGATTTTATTCAAGCAATATGCCAAACTTAAGTCAATGCCGTTCGAAATTGTGTAAGAAACGAAATTCCTTTATTATATTTTCTCAACTCAATTGGGAAGCTTCGGAAAAAATGAAGAAATAGCGTTTTAGACGATACGGGCTGATTTGGTATTTTATCTGATTTGATTTAGGGTTCTTTATTTAAAAGGTTCAAGTATGTCGGTTGCAAATATTTGAGCTAGACCTTACCAGGAGGCCAATTCTGGTAATTAAAAAATTTCAAAATATCATTCCGATCTAGTCTCAGGGTCAAGAAAGTTGCAAATGGTATTCTCTTATACCAATCATAATCAAAGTCAAATGTGAATATAGATCGTAATGATATCAAAAGTAGAATAGAAGTTGGCTAAAGCCAAAACTGTATTCTACTAACATTTTTTAATGACACATGTCCTTATACAAACATCAAAATTGTGACTGATTAAGTTTTTTTTTTATTGCATAGGCCGGCAAACAACCCAGTGGGTCACCTGGATGTTAAGTGATCTCCACCGCCCATGTACGCCCATAATACCAAAAGAATCATGGGAGCGTTGCCGATCTTAAAGGAAAGGGATAATTAAGGGATTGGGAAGGGGAGGGGGATTGGGCCTCCGGAAATCTCACTTACCGTACGAAACGCAGCAGCAAGCTGCTACTTTACGCCAGTTTTCTGTGAGACAGTGGTAATGACGCGGACGAGCCGACCCATACATGCTGTAGACAAAAGTATCTACAGCGTGGCTCTACCACTCATAAGATTGCAATGAGATGGTGATTCTTTTAATTCGTAATTGGCTTGCGTTTGAGATTATATTGAAACCGGACTGAACTTAAAGTGAAGCAGAATACCATTTTTTTGTCTAATCAAAATCTAATCGCAGTTCGGTAAAAATTCATTCGCAGTATCAGTTAAATAAGAGAATTGGCCTTCAGGTGTGCAATCCCATGGACGGTACAAAATGCATTGGCTTATATTAGAAAGAGACATGAGATGATGCTCAAGATCGGGCGAGATGGAAGCGTTTAAGGAGGAAGGAAGTTACAAGACTATCCCGCTTATACACCCGCAACTGTAACTCCTATGCACCAGAATTGACAGTGGCACGCATTTTTGTTGAAACCGAGCCGTGAAGCTCGGCGAGTCTCTGCAAATTCTAAATTATCTTTGTCCTGCAAAGAAATTAATCAAATAGAAAGTTAAGGCTTTAGAAATATTAATTGTCCACTTCCCTCCATAGCAAAGCGGTAGACAAAATAAAGGACTAAGGAGGCATTTACCTTAGGCATAAGGACATTTACAACTGGAGAAGCCAGATGTAAAGCACCACGGATTTCATTAAGTGGGTCCTATCACGTGAGCTGTTAAACTTGATTCCAATAATAGGTAAGGCAAAATAGGAAGGAAGTTAGTCGACTCTAGTTAGTCGTTTTGCAAGGTAGGTCACTCGTAAGCGAGTGACCGTCTGGATTGGTACCAACGCTTTGTCTATTTCTGCCGCCAAGCAGTGTGTAAGCCCTATTGTATTCCGGTTTGAAGGACATAGAAGCCAAATTACCGGGCATTATGAGATTTAACAACTTACCGTCCCACTTACAAGTTTCGACGAAATTACATCCAACAAGAATTACGTTTAGCTTTTATTTAACTTGCATAGATAATGTAAAGTATATAATAACAATTCAAGTAATTACGAATTCAGATCAGGTAGGCCCTTAGCAAAGCCTAAATATACAACCTAGATTTAACGTGGGCCGAGTTCAAGGTTCAGTCCTGACTATTAAAAAGTTTTTTAAGCATCGTGTAAAAATACGGCCAAGTGTGTGTCGGATTAATGCACCAACTGTTCTGTACCACCTCCCTCGAATTTTTTTGGGTTATTAAGATTAGCATAGCTCAGCGGGGAGTGGTATGGACTGTCGAGACGAAAGTCGTAGGTTCGAAACCAGCCCCAAGTGCTCTCTCCTCCTCTGACTTTTCTAAGATATGTGTGTATTAATTGTTAATTATCAATTTAACGGTGAAGAAAACATCGTGAGAAAACCTGCATACCTGAGAAGTTCTTCATAAGAATTTCGAAGGTATGTGAAGTCTGCCAACCCGCATTAGGCCAGCGTGGTGGACTAAGGCCTAACCCCTCTCATGCAGTAGAGGAGGCCCGTGCCCAGTAGTGGGGCGTATATATAATACAGGGCTAGTATTATTATTATCAGGATTCCGTAGCTAAATAGCAAAAACGGAACCGTTATAATTTCATCATGACCTCTGTTCGTCTGTCCGTACGTATGTTACAGCCTTTTTACTCGGAGCATTTTAGCATTATATGGACGTAATTTGGATGGTTGGTATACTCTACGAACCGCTATACAAAGGTGTATTAAAATTAACTGTTACACGGTTGACTGCCTCGATAGCGCAGTTATAATGCGTACGCGTTACGACTGAGGCTGACGCTGAGGTCTCGGGTTCGGTCCCCGGGTCGAGTAAAAGTGATACTGGGTTTTTCTATTACGAAATGCTCATTATCAGCCCGGAGACTGGAATTTGTGCCCGTCATGGCGATAGGCTCTCCCCCTATCACATCAAGGGACGGAGATACGCTCGGCGAAAAGTGGGTGTACTGGTTACACCTCTGCCTACCCCTTCGGGGGTAACAGGCGTGAGTGCATATATAATAATAATAATAATACATCCAACAGTCACACACATAGTCCTGACCCCACACTAGGCAAACCTGTGTCGTGGGTATCAAGAACTACGAGGGACTTGCCAACCCACAATACCCAGACCCGAGACCGATATTTGTGGTTCACACAAACATTATATGTTACATGTATGTAGGAGAGCCACGCCACGAGAAAAGAAAATATTAATTTCACTACACCTTTCTGCAGTGGTTCAAAGAATACACCAGCCATCCAAATTTCATCCATATATTGCTAATAGTCTTCGAGTAAAATAACTGTGACATGCGGACATGAAGAAATTATAAGGGTCCCGATTTTGCCATTTGGCTACAGAACCCTAAAAAAGGAAATAGTTGAAAGACAAGCCCTTTATCTTTCTCTGTGCCAGATTGACAGATTACTTTGCAGTTTCAGCGAAATCTTTCAAGACATAAATCTATTTAGCTTTGATATAGGTATAGCTTTGAGGTATTGATATATTAAATACAATGTAATGTAAAACTTATTTGAGACGACATAGAGCTTATATTTGAATGAGCTAAGTTTGACAGTCACTTTAATAAAATGATTTTTGTTCATATTTAAAGTTTACAAATGTATACATTTCCAATTAGGCCTATGTTTTAAATTTTGGCACCTGATACTTATAATGTTAGGGTTTCGTAGCATAAAATAAGGGAACCCTTAGAGGTAGAGCCACGCTGTAGACAGTATTTTCTACAGCACTAGTGGGCCAACTCGACCGGGTCGTTACCACTGTCTCACAGAAAACTGACGTAATGTAGCAGCTTGCTGCTGCGTTTCGTACTGTAAGATATCTGGAGGCCTAAAAAAAAGGGGAGGGGGCTCCCCTTCTCAATTCCATAATTATCCCTTTCCGTTAAGGTCGGCAACGCGTCCATGATTCTTCTGGTATTGTAGGTGTACATGGGTGATTGAGATCATTTAGCATCAGTTGACCCACTTGTTCGTTTGCCGATTCTATAATCATTCTAATATTATAAATGTGAATACAAGTTTGTTTGTTACGCTTTCACGCGCAATCTACTAAACCGATCATCACGAAACTTTGTACACATATTCTTGGAGGTATAAGAAGTAACATAGGATACTTTTTAAGAAAAAAAATATCTATTTGTTTGTTACGCTTTCACGCCTAAATCACTGAACCTATTTTGATGAATTTTGATGTAGAGATAGATGGGACCCTGGAGACGGTTTACTTCGGAAAAGTCTATTCACGCGGGCGGAGCCGCGGGCAAAAGCTAGTAAATCATAAATAAATCACTTCAACAACTCACAATAAAAATGTGAAATCTAAAACTTTTCGGTAACAAAAAGCCGTTCCTTGTTAACGAAATATTGATAACGTTTCATTTTTTTTGTCTTCTCCGAAGTATTCGTTACGTCAGCTTTTAGCAAGTTTTCCTTAAATAAAATATCTAACTGTGCAAAATATTAAAAAGGGGAAGTTGAGACAGTGTTATTGCGGAAACGTGTTTTTTTTTAAAGGAAGAGAAAATCTACGTTTTGCTGGTATTTTTTTATTTGCTTGAACGACGAATCGAGTCGAATCTGATAGTAAGTGCCCCACCTGCTCACAAAGCACTGCATGGCACTGGATTGCACTCGTCGCCCCGAGACATAAGATGCTAAGTCTCATAATGCCCAGTAATTACACTGACCTCCATGTCCTTCAAACCGAAACACAACAGTGCTTACACACTACTGCTTGGTTGCCACCAAGACGAAGAAATAGACAAGACTGTGGTACCAACCCAGGCGGCCTCTCATCTCGACCTTGAAGCCGGGATAATGTCAGACAGAAAGTAAGAATGGTCGATCAATTTGGTTGAAAGTAATCTCAGAAAGGGAAAATTGAAAGGTTCAGGTTGAAAGTAAACTAATCAGTAATCTCACTGGTTTCAATGTCCTTCAATCCAGAATATAGCTTCGCCTTGATCTGAAAAAGTTCGCCAAGGCCTTCCCCTCCCAACTGTTACATTCATAATAGTGATGTATAGCGGAACTGTTTAATTTTTAATCAACTGAAAAAACGGAGTAGATTTATTTATTTATTTAGGTTTTCCAGCAGACTTAACACTGTAAATACTACATTTGCAAAGCGACAATATAATATTCTGTCGGGTAATTTGTACAATTCAGTAAACAAACATTTGAACATATATCCCCTTACACATTATAACTGCAAAAGTAAACTAATTGAATGGCTGCATACAAAAAGTTACGATGATATTGAATTGCTTTTACAAAATTAGAATATATGAGTTTTTTTTTTTTATTATTATTTTATTTATATATAAACACGCAAACACACACCCGCACACACAAATACCCACACACGCACACTCACACACACACACACACACACACACACACACACACACACACACACACACACACACACACACACCCACACACATGTACACGCTAAACTAAACTAAAATTATAATAATAGATAAACGTTAACCATATACCTGGAGGCCAATTCTCGTAATTTTAAATGTTCAAAATATCATTCCGATCTAGTCTCAGCGTTAAGAAAGTTGCAAATGGCATTCTCTTAAACCAATAATCAACGTCAAATGCACCTAGCATTAGCAGTAGCATTATACTGTTTTGGCTTCAGTCAACTTTTATTCTACATTCAATCTCATTACGATCTATGTTCACATTTGACGTTGATTATTGGTTTAAGAGAATGCCATTTGCAACTTTCTTGATGCTGAGATTAGATCGGAATGATATTTTGAACATTTAAAATTACGAGAATTGGCCTTCTGGTTACTTACCTACCTTGGTCTGTTTAATGTATTAAATTGGATATGGAAGAGCAGTGTCTCCTAACACAGGTATCTCATACTTAAAAGGAGACACCAAACCCAGCAAGCTGTTAATAGATTAAGTTGGTGCCAAATAAAATATTTTGTATTTTGTATTTTGTAATATCATACATAATATAAATCAATTATCTTTTAATCTTTTTTTTTAACACTAATAATACAATAAAACTTACTAAATATCTTAAGTTATAATGCAAGTCCAATTTAGGAAAACCCATCATGCACTTAGTATATGATACATATTTTCGAGCGGTACTTATTATGTGAGCACATATACATGTATAAAGCACATGTATATATATAAATAAATAAATAAATACACCCAACAGTCACACACATAGTCCTGACCCCACACTAGGTTAACCTGTATCGTGGGTATCAGGAACTACGAGGGACTTGCCAACCCACAACACCCAGACCCGAGACAAATATTAGTGGATCACACAAACATTTGTCTCGGTGCGGGAATCGAACCCACGGCCTCTCGCTTCGCAGCCGGCTACTCGCCCGCTGCGCCACTGATACATACATACTAGAAGGGCTCACGCAAACAGCGTCCAACAACAAACAACCCAATCTCTCGAAGCAAAGTAGAAAATTGATATGTAAAAAGATATTCAATAAGAGCATCCACTAACAACTATTACAATGTTTTATACTTAAACATCAAAGATTCTCAATTGCACACGTATATTTGTTTTAACTGACTTCAAAAAAAGAGGAGGTTCTCAATTCGGCGCGTTTTATTATGTATGTACATCGATTTCTCCGCCAATTGTGAACAGATTTTATTGGAAAAAAATCACTCGATAGATTTTAACTGCGATGTGGTCCCATATTCCCATAAATTTGGATAAGATCTGATGACGGGGTACGGAGTAAAAAAATAAAACTCCTCAACGGACAACAGTACACTCGTCGCGATTGTGTTATTGTATTGGAATTTACATGCTATTGCTGTAACTACAACTAAAAATTGAAGTCGGTTTCTAAGTTATGTTAAACCGTATGTTATTTATTTCAAAGCTGGGTTAATCGTGATAGTTCTTAGCTATGTTTGATTAATCTTTGTTCAGTGATTTAGAAATTATAGGGCTTTTTCTAATTGGGGATTTTAAAAGTAGACTAAGCCGTAAGATATTGTTCATTATATTTTTATCAAGAAATATGCAACCGCAGACTTCGTAGCGCAGTGGCCGAGTAGCCGGCAGTGAAGCGAGAAGCCACGGGTTTGATTCCCGTACCGATACAAAATGTTTGTGTTGTGAAATGGCTTCAGGAAGACGGCCGGTCGTAAAAACCACAAGACGTGGTGCGCGCACAAATCTTTCTGTGACATGTATTTAAAATGCAGGTTGCGCCTACCCCACTGTTAGTGGGATAAGGGCAGATGGAAGATTTTTTATCAAGAAATTTTATCGAACCCTCGACGGAACCTCACAGGTCATATTATTCGCAATTATTCCAGCTATTATTTGAGTGATAGAGCAGGGTAGAGCCGAACGAATGAGCCGGCTCGACCGGGTCGTTACCACTGTCTCACAGAAAACTGACGTAAAGTAGCAACTCGCTGTTGCGTATCGTATGATAAATGAGATATCCGGAGACCCGAAACCCCTCTCCCCTTCCCCACCCCTTAATCATCCCTTTCCTTTAAGGTCGGCAACACACCCATGACTATTCTGGTATTAATGCTTACATAAAAATGCCTATACAAAATATATCCATTCGTACATAAAGCTTTGCAGCTTTTATTTTTCCATCGCAGCTTAATGAAAAGTACACAGCGCTGAAAGCTGTGATAGTGAAAAACGTAAACCACAAAGGATTATTGCAATGAATGATAGTTGAAAATCTTTTAAATATTTTAGGGTATTTTTGATTTTCATAAAGGCAGTAGTCTAGGTGGTAGGCCCCTCTTATGCGAGAAACCGTTTGGTTAGGTACCACCGCTTTGTCTATTTCTGTCGCCAAGCAGCAGCGTCTAAGCTCAGTTTTGTTCCGGTTTGAAGGACATTGAAGCCAGTGAAATTACTGGGCGTTATGAAATTTAGCACCTAATGTCTGAGACATTAGGTGCTAAATTTCATACTGACGAGCGCAGATCAGTGTCATGCAGTACTTCATAATTCAAAGCTCTTAATGGTGTTGCTTATTTTTATGGGTAAGCGTGACGCTTACCATCAGGCGAGCGACCTGCTCGTGTCGTCATCTAAATCTAATAAAAATTTAATTAAATACGTCGAACTACAGGGGTCATCAGTGCTTCTAATATGAGTTTTCTATATTTAACTCGATATAAGTTAAAAACCTCCAAAAAAGAAGCTTAGTTTTCTTCAAAGGCCGGCCGCACGATTCCTCTTGTATTATAGGTAACTATAGAGGGCGGGGACTTACCAACAGGTGACCCACTTGCCCGGTTGCCGCATCTTCCATAAAATCAACCTTACGCGCTGACAATGGCATTTTCCTACTAAATTTACTTTAGGCTCAGTGCACACGGGAAACAATCACGTGAGTTAATCGGTGGGGTTAATTAGAGCATAAAATCGGAGATATATTGACAGCCTCCGTGGCGCAGTGGGCGAGTAGCCGGCTGCGAAGCAAGAGGCCGTCGGTTCGATTCCCGCACTGAGACAAATTTTTGTGTGATCCACAAATATTTGTTTCGGGTCTGGGTGTTGTGGGACCGCAAGTCCCTCGTAGTTCCTGATACCCACGATACAGGTTAACCTAGTGTGGGGTCAGGACTATGTGTGTGACTGTTGGGTATATTTATTCATTTATTTATATTGCCCCTCCGTAATATGCGTATCAATAGGGGTCAACCTATACATACACACTCACTCACGCCTGTAATCCCTGAAGGGGTAGGCAGAGGTGTAACTAGTACATCCACATTTCGCCGAGCGTATCTCCGTCCCATTATTTGATAGGGAGCGAGCCTATCGCCATACCGAGCACAAATTTCAGACTTCGGGTTGATACTGAGCATTTCGTAGTAGAATAACCCAATATTGCTTTTACCCGACCTGGGG
Source organism: Mimas tiliae (assembly GCA_905332985.1). NCBI lineage: Eukaryota > Metazoa > Arthropoda > Insecta > Lepidoptera > Sphingidae > Mimas > Mimas tiliae. The sequence goes on along the minus strand of HG995265.1, from coordinate 3,755,473 downwards.
ATCGAACCCGAGACCTCAGCGTTAGCCTCAGTCGTAACGCGTACGCATTACAAATGCGCCACCGAGGCAGTTGTAAGATGTTTACATGACATCTCGGTAATATCCATAATCCATATCGACTCTTCCTGGCAAGGGTTGCAGGAAGCCGATGGATGCAGGCCGCTTCCAACAAGTCGGACTGGAAGGCATTAGGGGAGGCGTATGTTCAGCAGAGGACGTCTTGTGGCTGATGATGATGATGATGATATCGACTTAATGAGTATGTACTCGTATGTATGATATCCACACGAAATTAGGCACAATCAACACGTCTTTAATTAACAGCACCTCACCGGTCAGTGCTTAACAGAACTATACATAAATCAATATTTATTTATATAACAATAATAATAAATAATAATACTAGCCCTGTATTTTACTCGTCCCACTGCTGGGCACGGGGCTCCTCTACTGAATGAGAGGGGTTAGGTTAGTCCACCACGCTGGCCTAATGCGGGTTGGCAGACTTCACATACCTTCGAAATTCTTATGAAGAACTTCTCAGGTATGCAGGTTTTCTCACGATGTTTTCTTCACCGTTAAAGCAAGTGATAATTAACAATTAATACACACATAACTTATAAAAGTCAGAGGTGTATGCACTTGAGGCTGGTTTCGAACCTGCGACTTTCGTCTCGACAGTCCATACCACTCCCCGCTGAGCTATCACTGCTTTTTTATTTTAATATTTATTTAGGTTAACAATACTCACGCTACTGAAGTTATCCATTATTATATGTAGAAAGCACAGTGACAGCCTCCGTGGCGCAGTAGGCGAGCCAGCTCTGAAACGAGACGCCGCGGGTACGATTCTAGCATTGAGACAAATGTTTGAGTGATCCATAAATATTTTTTGTGTGTTTTCTCTCCAGAGGGGTCGACGTCAAGCAGTTGGCTGGTCGTAGACTACAAGCCAAATATTTCTGTAACATCTGTTAAAACCATGTTGCGTCGACCCCACTGCGAATGGGATAAGCTAGAAGAGATGTAGGTAGATATTACCAAGCATCAACCTCCAACAAAATCCACTATCAGAATTAAATTAAACATTTAATTCAACCAACAAACGCCGTAAAAACCGGTTCAACGGCTTCAACTAATTAAGGCTTATGCCGAAAATATGCCCGTTTAGCCAGTAACATTTTAATTTCATTTCGTTTACATAATAAATATGCCGCATTAATTTCATAAGGTGCCTTAAGACTACGCTATGGTATCTTTATACAACGTGTTACAGAAAGGTGTGGTCAAATTTAAGCAACGTATAGTGTACGATATAAGTATTATACAACGTGTTACAGAAAGTTGTAGTCAAATTTGAGCTACGAGTACCTATTGTGCAAGTATTTCGCCGTGGTACCAAATCTGATTGCATTGCTAGGACATAAATGACGCATTTTCTTTTTATCGAATGATTAACATGTCGATATTTGTTTCGAAAGCTTTTCAGCCTTCATGGTCACGGGAAAGACTGAGGTGTAGTCTCGAAAAGTTAATTCTGTAACACCAACTTTAACGGTAGGTAGCGGCTTGACTGTGCTCTGGCATTGCTGAGGTCCATGGGTGGCGGTAACCACTTACCATCAGGTGGGCCGTCTGCTCTTCTGTCTATCTAGGCAATAAAAAAACCGACTCAAAATTTGCTAATTTGATTTTTATCTTTTTTTGAGTCTGTTCTTATAACTTGTTCTCATAACTCTGTGAATAAAATTAATATTTCAGTCAAATGCACAGCTGTGACAGGAACGAATTCAAAATACTCCTGCCTTTCAAATTAACATACCTGCCGTGAGGTACTTAAGAGTTACGCCCAACCTTTTTGTTTAATTAGTTCCTACTTCTGTATGAGCTTAATGAGATAGAATTTTATACATGTGTTCATAATTTACTTTTGAATTTGTTGGTTTTGTAAATTTATGAATCACTAGCTTTCCTCGCGGCTCCGCCCGCGTGAACGGCCTTTTCCGGGATAAAAAGTAGCCTATGTTACTAAGAAATAATGTAGCTTTCTAACGACAAGAGAATTTTTGAAATCGGTGCAGAAGATTTTAAGTTTATTAGTTACATACAATAAAATATTTCCTCTTTATAATATTAGTGTAGATAAAGGAAACCTTTGTGCATAATTTCAGCCTTCTAGGTCCAAGAGTTTGGGTTGGGCGTTGATGAGTCAATGAGTGACTCAATCAGGACTTTTGTTTTTATTAAGATTTATTGTACCAAAATCAAGCCCACTGAGTTAGACTAGCTTGATCTTCTCAGGGCTGGGTCGCCCCGCGTATAATCCAGTGGTAACATATGCCCACTGATTTTGTTTCGCCGGGTCTTCTCAGGTTGGCTTAAATCTTATAAATTTATGTGTCTGTCTCTTTTTACTGCGTACACGTATACAAAACACCACGGTTGTTGTGATGCCTTTTCTCAAACTTTGTACTACACATGCGCGCACAACTGTATAATGCTTCCTATCGCATTTTCTACCACGTTAAATCTTATGAATTTATGTGTCTGTCTCTTTTTACTGTCGCTTTTTCGATTCATCAACTTTCAAAGCACAACGATGCTAAAGAAGTTATCACTTCAAAAAATAAGAGGGCGCGACATGCGACCGTTTTAATATTTCCGTTTATGTGGTGCTACCGCCTGACCTTCGTCGCGCGTCGCAGTCTCCCTCCCAAGTAGCACAAATGCTGTATAAGAAACAAATTAATAACCTACATTAAGCTCTAAGTTCTTTATTTTTTAACCTGGCTCGGCAAAGTGACTACGCTACACCTGAGGGTAAGTATAGCGCAATCCATGAATACTGTCGATGTATGTATTAAGAGGTTCCCAGTCAGTCGTTTTTGCGAGTGGTAGAGCCACGCTGTAGACTTTTGTCTACAGCATGTATGGGCCGGCTCGTCCGGGTCATTACCACTGTCTCACAGAAAACCGGCGTAAAAGCTGTTACAGCTTGCTGCTGCGTTTCGTGCGGTGAGTGAGATATCTGGAAGCCCAAACCCCCTCCCTTTCCCAATTCCTTAATTATCCCTTTCTTTTAAGGTCGGCAACGCACCCATGTCTCTTTTGGTATTGTGGGCGTACATTGGCGGTGAAGATCACTTAACATCAGGTAAGTACACAGTAAGGTACTCACTTGCTCGTTTGCCGGCCTATACCATAAAAAAAAGGAAAAAAGAGTCACCAAATTCTGTATAAAAGCAACATATAAATTGTATCCAGCTTAAACTTGCATAAAACTCTTTAGAAATACTTACGTTAATCAGCATGAAGTGAATATGAAGGTCTCGGTCGAGTACCTCAAAACAGATCTCTATAGACAAAATTAACTAAATAAATTCCAATTATCTCAACAATAAACACTAAGTATTTTGATATAAACAAACGCTTTACGTAAAGTAATTTAATTAAAGTGTCGCTAAGGGGTTTATTGCGATATAAATTAAGTATAACATTAAGATTATCACAAGGGATTCCTTAAATGTTGGCTGTTTATTATTTGAAGTAACTTAGAACTTTTAACTAGACAGATTCGTTGTTGGCGAGTAGCCGCCTGTAAAGCGAAGGGCCGAAGGTTCGATTCCCGCATTTAAAAATAAAAACACTGAAAAGTCAAAAATAACAAATTCTATAGGTCTCTTTGGAGTCGGTGCAATTTAATTTGACCGGTAGCGACACAGGCACTATAGGTATTATTTTAATTTTCTATTTTTTGTGCTAGTTACAGCATTAGCATGTAAGTTCTAATACAATAACAGAATCGTGAGGAGTGTACTGTTGTCCGCTGAGTAGTTTCATTTTTTTCCGTATTCCGTCATCAGATCTTAACCAAATTTATATGGGACCACATCGCAGCTAAACTCTATCGCGTGATTTTTTTCCCATCAAAATCGGTCTACAATTGGCGGATAAATCGATGTATATACAAAAAAAAAGCAAAAATGCCTCTTCCTTTTTTGAATTCGTTAATAATAATTAATTCCTTTTAGTTCCGCTAGTTGATTGGCACCATCGTCGCATTACAAGAATACTCGAGAGTATGAAAAATAGCTTTAAAATTGTTTCCATATTGGGATCGTATTACAACAGTAGACAAGGAGGTCGATGCCAGCTCATTCGTGCTGTAGACAAAACTATCTACAGCGTGGCACCACTCAGCCTTATACAAATTAGCAAAACAAGGTTAAAATGTAACTTCCATACAAACTAACCAACCTATTTGTATAGTTAGTAGTTAGTTAATTACTTTTGCAGACACAAATTCGTTGTGCCCTTAGGTTAAATTGCTAGTTTTGTGTGTTTATTTTGTCAACTCATTAATTAAACTATAAATCGTGAGGTCCTGGGTTCGGTTCGGCCGGCAAAAAGTGAGATATCAGAATTGAAGGGTGTTTTGCCTACAAATTAGCGCACTCACGTATTGTACAATACCACTATTTTTTATCATTTAACTTTACTTCTATAAATTCAGTAAGTAAGATTTTGAGCGTGTCATATGTTCCCGAGTAGTAGAGCCACGCTGTAGACAATTTTGTCTACAGCATGAATGGGCCGGCTCGTCCGGATCGTTACCACTGTCTCACAGAACCGGCGTAAAGTAGCAGCTTGCTGCTGCGTTTCGAACGGTGAGTGAGATATCCGGAGGCCCAAATCCCCCTCCCCTTCCCAATCCCTTATTATCCCTTTCCTTTAAGGTCGGCAACGCGCCCATAATTCTTTTGTATTGTGGGCGTACATGGGCGGTGGAGATCGCTTACCATCAGGTGACCCACTTGCTCGTTTGCCGGCCTATAGTATAAAAAAAAAGTTATTTACACCCGGTTTCTGAAAGGCTGATCAAATCAACATTTAACTACAAGAATTTTGATTTGCCATCGCAAATCAATTCGAGTTGCTGAAACGTTAATTAGTGAAAATATTAATAATATTTGATCTCTCTTTAGTAGCGTTTGACATAAACATTTTCATATTAATTTGAAAGTTATGTTAACTAACATGTGTGTCAAATCAAAGGTGTTGACCACGCTTCTAGCAACCCAATTTCGACTTGACATGAGATTTGACATTGATTAGTTAATTTTACTTTGATCAGCCTTTCAGAAACCGGGCGTTAGTCAGTAACATTTAATCAGTGGTGAAACAGGCGCTTAATACAGGCGCGGACAGCCTCCGTGGTGCAGCGGGCGAGTAGCCGGCTGCGAAGCGAGAGGCCGTGGTTTCGATTCCCAAACTGAGACAAATGTTTGTGTGAACCACAAATATTGGTCTCGGGTCTGGGTGTTGTGGGACCGCAAGTCCCTTGTAGTTCCTGATACCCACGACTCAGGTTTACCTAGTGTGGGGTCAGGACTATGTGTGTGACTGTTGGGTGTATTTATTTATTTATTAATATTCTATTGACAAGCTCTCAAATATCGAATAAAACTTATGCACAAGTCTCGTATCGTGGAAAAGGAAGTTTTCAACATAGAAAATGTAGGTAGCATTTTCACACAAAGCGTTTCAAACGGATATACTTTGACGTGAAAAGCTGGAAAATTGGCTGCGTATGAAATGTCTTTGGTGCCATCCAGTATGTTTCTAGATTTCGTGACTAAGCATTGTAGGGTGATTTTTTTGGTTAGAAATATGATTTTTTGAAGTGAAAACTTCTTGAGCACTTTTTGGGCGAACAAAACACTTTTTGGGTTTTTTCTGAGTGGTAGAGGCACGCATGAATGGGCCGGCTCGTCCGGGTCGTTACCACTGTCTCACAGAAAACCGGCGTAAAGTAGCAGCTTGCTGCTGCGTTTCGTACGGTGAGTGAGATATCCGGAGGCCCAAATTCCCCTCCCCTTCCCAATCCCTTACTTATCCCTTTCCTCGCGCCCATGATTATTTTAGTATTGTGGGCGTACATGGGTGGTGGAGATCACTTACCATCAGGTGACCCACTTGCTTGTTTGCTGGCGTATACAATTAAAAAAACATGGAACTCGCGTCATCGTCACCGCACGTTTTCCATGAGCTATATGTATACTGTGTATATATGTACATAGATATACCTCCGTGCGTTATTAGTATACATTAAACGTGTTACAGAAAGGTGTGGTCATATTTTAGGGTCATTACATGCACTTTACAATGCGTACTTGTGTACCGGACCTTTTTAAAACCAAGACATCCAAAAAATTCACATTAATTTTAATCACTCGTTTATTAAGATCGATAAAATTGATGACATCACTATTAATTATTATGAACGACACTCGCTTTTTAATAAACTGGGATAAGATTTACGTAATTCTACGGACATACGTACATAACTTGTAATTTAAACACAAATTAACACTTGAAAGAGATTGTGTGCTGAAAACGATGTAGGTACCATCCTCTAGAAGCATGTTAAAGACTTCATTCTCGGGTCTTCCATCTATGTATTTGGCTAAATACAGTCAACGATCCTCTTAAAAGCTATTATCAGTTACACCAACACAAAGTACCAATACATAATACTTGTTTTTAGTCAAATACAACATATTTTTTGAACTCGTAATCATACTTCATAAAATCAGAAATCGCCGAACTGACTGCGTCAAATAAATATTGACATTTGACAACTGTTTAATTTCTTTTTTATTATAAAATAATTAAATGAAAGGAGGTCTATAGTATCATTGTTTATAATTTAGTGTTGTTCAAAGTTGAAAGTCGATATCGACATGTTACTCATTCGATAAAAAAGAAAATTCTATAATTATTGTACTAGCAAAGCAGTCGGATTTGGTACTATGGGAGATAAAATACTTATACCTATACTATACATTGCTTAAATTTGCCCGCCCCTTTCTATAACACGTTGTATATACAAAGAGTATAAGCTAATAATTTCGACAATACAATTCACAAGTTACTTAGTTTTTACTTCTATCGGCAGTCCCCAAAAACTGCCACGCATGTTTTTTATTTGCTTAAATGACGAGACGAGCAGGTGGCGCGCTTCAGGTAAGCGTCAAACGGACACAGCACCTACCTTTACACATACCTTTGAATTACAAAGCATTGCAGGGCACTGGACTGCGCTCTTCATCCTGAAACATAATGCTCATTAAATTCACTGGCTTCAATATCCTTCAAACCAAAACACATCAGTGCTTACACTTTTGCTTGGCGCAGAAATAGACAAAGCGGTGGCACCGACCCAGACAGCCTCTCGCATACAAAGGACTTACCACATAGTGAAACTGCCCGTTTACTAAATTATGCTATAAAAATCATAGTCAGTACTAGAAGATCGACATAAAATTATATCTCTTTCTAAATTTTAAACTTCCCATGAAGCTATTCTTCGTCATAAAATGAAAGTAATGAAGTAAATGAGCTAAACATTACCTGAAAGTGCAACATATTTTAACTCTAAAGTTAAGCTAAAAGCAATTTTGTGTTCCTAGAGCTAATGTTTTAACGATATAAAATGAAAGAACTTTCAAGGTTCAGAAATAAAATGAAATAAAATAAAGCTTAGTTTATCAAAAAAATATTTTAGTTATATTTTAGTTTAGTTTTGTTTTGAGTTTATAAGTCTTTGCTTGACCGAAAACATACTATCCTACTCGCAGTGGGGTCAGAGCAACTACTTTTTAACCGTCTTCAAAAAAGAAGAAGTTTCTCAATTCAGTTACTTTTTTAACACATGTTATACAAAAAGATTTGGCTTCTAGTTTTTACGACCGGCCGCTGAGAATGGCAATAGTGTTTTGTACATCTTTATAATTTTATTAACATTTTTCATTAGAAATATCGCTAAAATCTGTATATTATTAATACATGAATCTATGAGAAAATTTGGTACCCCTTTATAAACAACTAGCTTTTGCTCGCGGCTCCGCCCGCGTGAATAGACTTTTCCGAAATAAAACGTAGCCTATAACCGTCTCCAGGGACCCATCTATCTATACATCAAAATTCATCAAAATCGCTTCTGTGATTTAGGCGTGAAAGCGTAACAAACAAATAGATGTTTTTTTTCATAAAAGTTTCCTATGTTACTTCTTATACCTCCAAGAATATGTGTACAAAGTTTCATGATGATCGGTTAAGTAGTTTTCGCGTGAAAGCGTAACAAACAAACTTACATTCACATTTATAATATTAGTATGATATGCGCGCACGCAGGAGTGTGAGATTTGACACAGTTAAAGTTTATATGGAGAAGAAGTGTAGAAAGCTATTTAAATATAATATCTGTAACAAATACATTAAGGCCCGATTCGATCAAATTTTACATTATTCCAGCAGCTGATCCCTATCTCCGGATTTTTTTTTACCGGCGAAGAAACTTGATTGTGGCGCCCCTCTCTCCAGCGTTTGTGATAAATTACTTTAAAAACTAAAAGAAAAGAAATGAATGATGCCCAAAGGGCGTGTGTGGCGCCTTTTTCTTACAAGTCGACGGTGAGCCAACCAGGCTTCCGTATGCTAGGCGCTTTGTGGAGCAAGTTTTTATTTTTAATCATATTATGATTTTGGCGCCCCCTGAACCTGCCGTCCGTGGCTGGTGACCCGGTTTGATATCGCTCGCTGTTTTAAATAGATGTTTGTTGCTATAAATAAACATACATATTTCATAAACATAAAGAGACGGCAACGGTAAAAGTCGTCGTTTCTAAAATATTGGTTGACATGACAGGTTGTAGTACGAAAATCGATCTTTTGCATTTTTTTGAGCAACAAATGCTCTATTCATGTCAGTACTGTTACCCCACATTATAAGACCGTAGCGTTGGCATACCATCTGAATATATAGTATTACCTGTAACAACGTAGTGTGTGACTCGTCATTTAATAACAGCTCCAATGTCCGCCATTGTTTTAATCTCTCGAGTAAAGTGTAACTTCGTCGAAATGGGCCGTGTAAATGATAACTCTCGTATAAGGAACTTTTCCTAGGTTAATAGTTGGTAGAACGTTAATACGATTTACTCCGGAATCTCGAGATTTACTCTCGGATAAGACCTTAATCTAGTTGGATCGAATCGGGCCTAAATAAAATAAGATATATCATAATTTTACGTTTATACTGTCAATATAAAAAAATACAAAAGTATATGTCCTCGGTGGCGCAGTTGTATTGCGTATGCGTTAAGATTAAGCTAACGCTGAGGTCTCTGGTTCGATCGCCGGGTCGGATAAAACTGGTATTGGGATTATCTATTACGATAAATCTCAGTATCAGCCCGGAGTCTGGAATTTGTGCCCGGTATGGCGATAGGCTTGCCCCCTATCACATTGTGGGACAGAGATACGCTCGGCGAAATGTGGGTCTACTGGTTACACCTCTGCCTACCCCTTCGGGGATTATAGGCGTGAGTGCGTATGTATGTACTGTCAATATTAAAATAACACAAAATTGTGTTTAGAAAGGTTTTCAACCACTACGGAAACACTAGTTATTTTAAAAATGCCCTAATTCTTACAATAATATTTGCTCCACATCCATTTGTATTTATTTTATAGCCCCTGTTAATTTACTTCGAGAATAGACAGAAACCATGCAACAAAGGAGACTTGATCGTGGGCATAATGATGTCAGTATGTGACATGACATCAATGGGTGCCCCATTTAACCACATGTTGCTCGCGGACGGATATCGAAGCTTCTGGAACCCATCTCTAATCAAGCGTTTATTTTTCTTACAAAATATGTAATTGTTATTCTAATTAGCGATAATAAACTGTGTTATATATTGAGAGTGTATAGTGGTATTAGTATTATTTTTCTATATCATAGGCTGGCAAACGAGCAAGTGGGTCACCTTATGGTAAGTGATCTCCACCGCCCATGTACGCCCACAATACCAAAAGAATCATGGACGCGTTGCCGACCTTAAAGGAAAGGGATAATTAAGGGAATGCGAAGGGGAGGGGATTTGGGCCTCCGGATATCTCACTCACCGTACGAAACGCAGCTGGTACTTTACGTCGGTTTTCTGTGAGACAGTGGTAACGACCCGGACGAGCCGACCCATTCATGCTGTAGATAAAAGTATCTACAGCGTGGCTCTACCACTCAAACATATATATAATTAATTATTATTATACATTAACAAGCCTATGCTAAATGCACAACTTAAATAGATATCTAGTCAAGTTTGGGGAACATTTAATTTAGTTATTAATAAAAAAAAGACATGTAGCCGATTTGGAGGTTTTTAATACTAATGATCTAAAAATGAACAATAAAATCTTAAAGCTTACTTACACTATGGGTGGTCGAACACCTGGGTATCTGGGAATGCTTACGCAGAAAATAATTAAAAATAAAAGACATGTAGCCAATTTTGAAGCTTTAATACTAATGATCTAAAAATGAACAATAAAATCTTAAAGCTAACTTACACTATGGGTGGTCGAACACCTGGGTATCTGGGAAGGCTTACGCAGAAAATAATTAAAAATAAAAGACATGTAGCCAATTTTGAAGCTTTAATACTAATGATCTAAAAATGAACAATAAAATCTTAAAGCTAACTTACACTATGGGTGGTCGAACACCTGGGTATCTGGGAAGGCTTACGCAGAAAATAATTAAAAATAAAAGACATGTAGCCGATTTTGAAGCTTTAATACTAATGATCTAAAAATGAGCAATAAAATCTTAAAGCTAACTTACACTATGGGTGGTCGAATACCTGGGTATCTGGGAAGGCTTACGCAGAAAATAATTAAAAATAAAAGACATGTAGCGGATTTTGAAGCTTTAATACTAATGATCTAAAAATGAACAATAAAATCTTAAAGCTAACTTACACTATGGGTGGTCGAACACCTGGGTATCTGGGAAGGCTTACGCAGAAAATAATTAAAAATAAAAGACATGTAGCCGTTTTTTAAGCTTTAATACTAATGATCTAAAAATGAACAATAAAATCTTAAAGCTAACTTACACTATGGGTGGTCGAACACCTGGGTATCTGGGAAGACTTACGCAGCATACGAATACTTATAGTAATAATATGTATACTAAATAATATATATACTATAGTAATAATACTTCTACCTCAGTGGCGCAGTTGTAATGCGTACGCGTTACGATTGAGGTCTCGGGTTCGATTCCCGAGTCGGGTAAAGTGGTATTGGGTTTTTCTATTATGAAATGCTCAGTATCAACCCAGAGTCTAGAATTTGCGCCCGGTATGGCGAAAGGCTCGCCCCTATCACATCGTGGGACGGAGATACGCTCGGCGAAATGTGGGTGTACTGGTTGCACCTCTGCCTACCCCTTCGGGGATTACAGGCGTGAGTGCGTATGTAACTATTGTGATGGTCAATATAATTAGGATTACAATCTAGTATAAAACTGTGTACTATGTATGTAGAGAATGTTTATGTTACTTTCGATTGTAATCTGTTTTGTTGTCCAAATAAAGTATAAATAAATAAATACGCCGAAGTACTTAGTCAAATCGGGCGACGGCTCGAGGAGCTTTTTAAAAGACTGTTCAGAGTGAAGATCTTTATTAGACTTAATTTTCATGTACAATTTCCTTATTTATATGGTCGAGCAATGTAAACAATACGCATTACTTATTCTAGAAGGTTCGACGTGTTTACGATAAAAGTGCTGAGGTAGCGTCTGGAGCACACCTGTGATGTCTCAAATTACATAAAAACAACATGTACTTGTTCTAAGAAGTGTTTACTGTTTTACAAAATGTGCTTAGCTTGCGTACATCTTGTGATGCGACGCCATCAAATCGTACACATACTCTAGGATACGTAACTATGTAGTGATTACTTAGGTTTACGCGAATATTACACATTGAAATAAATCTGGTTTATACGGATTTTATAGCGGTTAAATTTTTATTTTGGTCCCATGACCACGAAGGCTGAAAAGCTTTTGAAACGTCGGGACTAAAATAAAAATTAAACCGCGATAAAATCCGTATAAACTAGTTTTATTTCGTTGTGTACTATGTATGTAGAGAATATTTATGTTACTTTCGATTGTAATCTGTTTTGTTGTCCAAATAAAGTATAAATAAATACGCCGAAGTACCTACAGTTGTGCTGAATAAGCCGTCCCTAGTTCAGGGCCGAAGGGCGAGGATACGTAACTATCTACTTGTATTTCCTGGTGATTAGCATTCATTCGTGCGAATAGGCCATTCCTTCACAACGAACAAAACAAAAATATTAGTAATACGGGGCGACAATAATTTCTCGCTATAAACATTCTTGGGGTAAATAAGTATGTATGTTATCTGTGTGGGGCATTCATAAACAAGATTTGTGCACGCTGAGGGTTCGCGATATTACCTTATTTTAGAGAGAAATAGGAGATACGTACATAAGATAGGCGCCTTGCGTAACTTTTATGGATTGAAATAAACTAGTTTATACGGATTTTAGCGGTTTAATTTTTATTTTAGTCCCGACGTTTCGATAGCTTTCAGCCTTCGTGGTCACGGGAGAGACTGAGGTGTAGGTCGTCTCGAAAAGTTAATGTTACATTGGCTAACTTTATTTTAAATATATATACCTATTTTTTATTATTTAAAAAATTTAGATGACACTAGTCCGATCCACGCAAAAAGAGCTCTTGAGGTCTGGCAGTTGGTCTTTTTGGTTCCGATTTAATTAAATGTATAATTGAACCAGGCTTGTGCAAGCTTCCAACCATCTTCTCTATTGAAATTTGTGTGTTTCTTTCAATAGCCTCGCGAATCATCCTAAGTAGGAATCGGTGTTCTTTGGCAAGGATTTTTGGTTTGTCAAATCTAAGGTAATGTTTGGAGGCTTCGTCTGAATGTTCTGCAACTGCAGCCTTCGTAGAGCGTCGGTGTTTAACATCAGGAGGCCAATTCTCGTAATTTTAAATGTTCAAAATATCATTCCGATCTAGTCTCAGCGTTAAGAAAGTTGCAAATGGCATTCTCTTAAACCAATAATCAACGTCAAATGTGAACATAGATCGTAATGAGATTGAATGTAGAATAAAAGTTGACTGGGGCCAAAACGGTATAATGCTACTGCTAATGCTAGGTGCATTTGAAGTTGATTATTGGTTTAAGAGACTGCCACTTGCAACTTTCTTGACGCTGTGACTAGATTGGAATGATATTTTGAACATTTAAAATTACGAGAATTGGCCCAGCTATGTGTTAACTTTTATTGACTAGTTTTGCTGTGAAATATTCAGTTTTAACTAATTATCTGTTTATGTATATCGATGCTAACATAGTTGTACATAATTCAACTCATTACGTAAAAAGAAGTCATAAGAGTAGAGAAAAAAAGTTTTAACTAAACTTAGAAACCGACTTCAAAGTAAAAACACTGAAAAGTTAAAAATAACAATTTCTATAGGCCTCTTTGGAGTCGGTGTAATTTTATTTGACCGGCAGCGACACAGGCAAGTTTTGTTCTAAGTTTTGTTAAACTTTATTTGATTTTATTTACATATTTGTTACAGCGATAATATATAAATTCCAATACAATAACACAATCGCGACGAATGTACTGTTGTCCGTTGAGTTTTATTTTTTTACTCCGTACTCCGTCATCAGATATAACCAAATTTATATGGGAGCACATCGCAGCTAAGTTCTCGGAATCTGGAATTGTTACCGACGTGGTGATATGCTCGCCCCCTATCACATCATGGGACAAAGATACGTTCGGCAAAATATGGGTGTACTGGTTACACTTCTGCCTACCCCTTCGGGGAGTACAGGCGTGAGTGCGTATGTATGTACGAGTATGTATATTCTTTGTTTTCTAATAAATACCATCTTTTGTTTCATGTACCGTTCCTGTTGATGCAGAGCTCAACTCGAGTAAGTATTTTATACTGTACCATATAAATAAATAAATAAATACACCCAACAGTCACACATAGTTCTGACCCCACACTAGGTTAAACCTATATCGTGGGTATCAGGAACTATGAGGGACTTGCCAACACGCAACACCCAGACCGGAAACAAATATTTGTGGATTAGACAAACATTTGCCTCGGTGTGGGAATCGAACCCATGGCCTCACGCTTCGCAGCAGGCTACTCGCCCACTGCGCCACGGAGGCTGTCAAATATTAGTCACTTTTTTATGGATAAGGTCGGAAACGAGCAAGAGGGTCACCTGATCTCCACCGCACATAATACCAAAATAATCATGGGCACGTTGCCGACCTTAAAGGAAAGGGATAAGTAAGGATTGGGACGGGGAGGGGAATTTGGGCCTCCGGATATCTCACTCACCGTACGAAACTCAGCAGCAAGCTGCTACTTTACGCCGGTTTTCTGTGAGACAGTGTAAATGACCCGGACGAGCCGGCCCATACATGCTGTAGACAAAAGTGTCTACAGCGTGGCTCTACCACTCCTTAAATTAAATGTAAACTCCTTGTTACATACAAATAATTATACAAAAAAATCTTACCTATTTATAATATTAGTGTAGATTTTCGTATGCGAGTTATTTCATTACGTTTGAATATAGATTCTGATATCATAGTTAAAACGCCCAACAGGGTTTTTGTTGCATATTGTATAAAGTGTTACAAAAAGGTGTGGTCAAATTTAAGCAACGTATAGTGTAAGATATAAGTATTATACAACGTGTTACAGAAAGATGTGGTCAAATTTAAGCAATGTATGGTGTACGACTTAAGTAAAATACAACGTGTTACAGCGGGGTGTGGTCAAATTTAAGCAATGTATAGTGTAAGACTTAAGTATTATACAACGTGTTACAGAAAGGTGTGGTCAAATTTAAGCAATGTATATATAGTGTACGATATAAGTATTTCACCTAGTAGTATCAAATCTGTCTCACTCTAGCATTGTTATTCTCGCTCTCACACTTCATTTAATTTAAAGGGATGTGACCAATCTTAACAATCATAATAATCGAATGATTAAAATAATCGACTACCTCGGTGGCGCAGTTGTAATGCGTACGCGTTACGATTGAGGCTAACGCTGAGGTCTCGGGTTCGATCCCTGGGTCGGGTAAAGTGGTATTGGGTTTTTCTATTACGAAATGCTCAGTATCAGCCCGGAGTCTGGAATTTATGCCCGGTATGGCGATAGGCTCGCCCCCTATTACATCGTGGGACGGAGATACGCTCGGCGAAATGTGGGTGTACTGGTTACACCACTGCCTACCCTTCGGGGATTACAGGCGTGAGTGCGTATGTATTAAAATAATCGTGTAATTTAAACATGTATATATTTTGATAAGATCCAGTACATAGACACTCACTGTCAGGTGTATGTAACGACCCTTAAATATGACCACACCTTTCTGTAACACGTTGTATAACTCTGTCAATGAACCTCAAGGCCAAATTAAGTATTTAATTCAGTTATGGTTGGTATAAAGGTTAAATATGCGGTGTTAAGTATAATAAAATATTCAAAATGAACACTCGCTCATAATTCTTACAGTGTCGCGTTTAATGTTGAAAATATTCTGGGTTATGTGAATAAATGGAACAAAATAATCTCCGAAGGGGTAGGCACAAGTGTAACCAGTTAATTTAGGAGCATCCTCATTTCGCCGAGCTTATTTCCGTTCCATGATGAGATAGGAAGGGAGTCTATCGCCACACCGAGCACAATTCCACAATTCGGACACTAGGTAGTAGGTCTCTCATACCCGAGAGGCCGTCTGGGTAGGTACCACCGCTTTGTCTATTACTGCCGCCAAGCAGTAGTGTGTAAATGAAATGAAATGAAATGAAATAGTTTTATTCATCATGTAGGCAATTAAAATAGCGCTTATGAAAAGTCAGTACAAAATAAAGAAACTTATGTAAGTACAGAAATCATATCAGCTAATATATACATAACATACATAGCATCGTCAAAATACACTGGGCAACTATAAAGTTTACAATATTTTTATATTAGTCCAGAATTGTTAAGTATTTGATATTGAAGCCAGTGAAATTACTGGGCATTATGAGACTTAACTCTCAGGGTGACGAGCGCAGTTCAGTGTCATGCAGTACATCATAATTCAATTCTTTATATTACATATCATTGTCCGTATTTCTCGACCATTTTTTTGTATTTTTCACTGTAATTCTTTTTCAAGTACTCTACAGTATATATATCGTAAATAGCTTTTTGAGATGGATTGCAGTCAGCACACTTGGTTTTTAGTATACGGGGAATTACATCTGTAATAAAAATTAAGTTAATAAATACACCCAACAGTCACACACATAGTCCTGACCCCACACTAGATAAACCTGTGTCGTGGGTATCAGGAACTACGAGGGACTTGCCAACCCACAACACCCAGACCCAAAACAAACTTTTGTGGATCACACAAACATTTGTCTCGGTGGAACCGAACCTACGACTTCACGCTTCATAGTCGGATACTTACCGACTACGCCACTGTCATAGAGATTTTATACATAACATACATGAGCTCGCACCTTCATTTTTTATAAATATTTTTTTAATTAAAATCCCGATCGCGATAACTTTACTCGTTTCGAAAATTAAACCGCGATAAAACCCGTATAAACTAGTTTTATTTCAAAAAAATATACCTCTGATAATTTGATATTCAGTAACGCATGGGAACAGGTCCATCAGACAGAAGTATGCTACAGTTCTTAACTCATCATCTTCTACTATCTCCTTGAAGTCAAGCTGGTCGTAGACATCGCAATCATGTTCCAGTTCAACTGCGAATACGCCAGCAACCAACAAACAAAGAACTGCAAGCGACTGCATGACCTAGAACAAGTTATAAATCTATGTAGATTCAACTGACTGCCTCGGTGGCGCAGGTGTAATGCGTACGCGCGCTTGCTGCGCTGCATGCGCCTGGTTCATTTCTGAGATCTCGGGTTTGAACCTCAGGTTAGGTTTTTTTTTAAATGGCATAGGCCGGCAAACGAGCAAGTGGGTCACCTGATGGTAAGTGATCTCCACCGCCCATGTACGCCCACAATACCAAAAGAATCATGGGTGCGTTGCCGACCTTAAAGGAAAAGGATAATTAAGGAATTGGGAAGGGAAGAGGGTTTGGGCCTCCGGATATCTCGCTCACCGTACGAAACGCAGCAGCAAGTTTCTACTTTACGCCGGTTTTCTGTGAGACAGTGGTAATGACCCGGACGAGCGGGCCCATACATGCTGCAGACAAAAGTGTCTACAGCGTGGCTCTACCACTCATAATCATTTTTATAGCTTTAGTTACGAAACGAGTAGGTCGCTCGCCTGATGGGAAGCACCACGCCTGCGCATAAACAAAAGCAACACCACACAGAGCTTTGAATTACAAAGCACTGCACGGCATTGAACTGCGCTCGTCACTCAGAGACATAAAATTTTAAGTCTCATAATGCCCAGTAATTTCATTGGCTTCAATGTCCTTCAAAACAAAACACAATAGTGCTTACACATTTCTGTTAAACGGCAGAAATAGACAAAGCGGTGGTGCCAACCCAGACGCCATCTCGCATACGAGGCATGGTCCACTTTCACTCCAACTCCAAAATCCGTAAATTAAAATGAACGTATCTGCTTACCCTTTAAACTGCGGTGACTGTCGATACCTGATAAACCAGGACACAAGTTCTCACTCGAAATTTATAGTAGAAAAGGACATAAAAAACCGTTTCTATTACTGCAAAGTTGCAGAGTAAAAAAAATCTACACAAAAAATGTTAATCAAAAAGCTTTTAAATATTACGTAAGAAATATAATTAGTCATCCTAATTGAAGTTCGATGTATTCTTGTGTTATCTCACAATCAAAAAAATTAAAAAAACCGGATCGTCGGACCACGCAAAATAAAGGGTTCCGTAGAGTAATGGAAAATATCCCATATCTCCAAAATTATACCACCAAGCTTAATGAAACAAATTGTCTTAGGAAGTATCTTTAAAGTTATACAACTTTTAATTTTTACAGAAAATTCCACCCATTAAATAAATAAATACACCCAACAGTCACACACATAGTCCTGAACCCACACTAGGTTAACGTCTATTGTTGGTATCAGGAACTACGAAGGACTTGCCAACCCACAACACTCCACCAAGTAGTTTAAAAGTTAATGGGAGGAACCAATTTGTCACGCCTTTGTACACGCTTATCCCACAAATTAGTTATTTAAATAAAAAATACTCTTCTTTTTTATTAGCTTAAGTGATGAAACGAGCAGGTCGCTCGCCTAATGGTATACGCCACGCCTGCTCATAAACAGAAGCAACACCACGCAGATTTTTGAATTACAAATCACTGCATGGCATTGGACTGCGCTCGTCACCCCGAGACATAAAATGTTAAGTCTCATAATACCCATTAATTGGTTAATAGTTGGTAAAACGTAAATACGATTTACTCCGGGGTATCTCGAGATTTACTCTCGAATAAAACTTTATTCGAGTTTGATCAAATCGGGCCTTATAGATGGAATTTATTCTGACATACATACATACGCACTCACGCCTGTACTCCCAGATTTCGCCGAGCTTATTTACATCTCATGATGATCTCTTTGTAATAGGGGGCGAGCCTATCCCCATATCGGGCACAATTTCAGACTCTGGGTTGATACTAAGCATTTCATGATAGTAAAACCTAATATCACTTTACCCAATCCAGGGATCGAACCCGAGACCTCACACAGCAGTCTTATCGCGTACGCATTACAACTGCGCCACCGACGCAGGCACCGAGGAATTTATTCCTCATATTTAAAGTGTAAACGGAATCTATTTTAAGCTATACTCTATCGAATGCAGAGAATCTTCTTTTTCATAGCATAGCCTGACAAACGAGCAAGTGGGTCACCTGATAGCAAGTGATCTGCACCGTCCATATACGCCCACAATACTAAAAGAATCATGAACGTGTTGCCGATTTAAAGGAAGGGCATAATTAAGGGATAAGGAAGGGCATTTCGGCCTCCAGATATCTCACTCACATTATGAAACGCAGCAGGAAGCCGCTAATTTACGTCAGTTTTCTATGAGACAGTGGTAACCCGATCAAGCCCATTCATACTGTAGACAAAATGTCTACAGCGTGGCTCTACCACTCACAAAATCATCAAAAAGATTATAAATTTAAAAAACATAAACATCGAAATGAGAACAACAAATTAAAAACAAATATATATAACAAAACACTTTATTTCATATACATGTGTTTATCATTATTGTCCGTATTTATCGACCATTTTTTTGAATTTTTCACTGTAATTCTTTTCCAAGTAGCCTGCAGTGTATTCGTAAATAGCTTTTTGAGATGGATTGCAGTCAGCACACTTGGATTTCAGTATACGGGGAATAACCTCTGTAAAAATAATGAAATTGTTTATTGATGACTGTTCAATTCATGAACATAATTTATGAGATGGTCCTTCGAGCCGGATATGAACCAGCGACCTATGGATCTTCTCATGTTTAATTTATATTTTAAACTACATATTACATAGTATGAATGTACCAGGAGCATGATCCTACGGATAGCCCAAAAAAGATTGGTTGACGTATTAGAGGGAGATATGAGAGCCAATAATTTACTAATGTATTTTTAAATGAATTTGTAAGAGTAGCCTCTTTTTTGTACTGAGTCAGTGCTAAGTACTACTTCAAATGAGACGAGGCACCTTGTAGCTCACTCGCTCGTTCTCACTCTTTCACGCAGCCCGTGTCATGGGAATACTAACAGAGTAACGCGACGTAAAATTTGAAGTAGTAGGGTACATTAAAATTGAGTAGCTCTTACATTGTTTCGTCATGTACGGGACAAATATAATACCTCTTACTTAGCACTATATCACCTACTCAACACTATTACTATAGAGGCTGCTCAAGATCGGGCGAAGTGGAGGTGTCTTAGTGGGAAGGTGGACCTGGAAATAGCCGGGATAACGCCAGGTAGAAAGAAAGATTGAACACTATGTTAAAACTTAAAATAGCGCTTATGACAATTCATATTAAAATAGCGCTTATAAAAAGTCATATTAAAATAGCGCTTATGACAAGTCAGTACAAAAATAAAAGCAAGATAAGTATCAGAAATAATAAAATCTTAACCACATATAAAATATACCAGCGATAGCTCAGTAGTATCAGTGGGGGGAAGTACGGACTGTCGAGACGAAAGTCGCAGGTTCGAAACCAGTCCAAGAGCACACACCTCTGACTTTTCTAAGTAACGTGTGTATTAATTGTTAATTATCGCTTGCTTTAACGGTGAAGGAAACATCGTGAGGAAACCTGCATACCTGAGAAGTTCTTAAGAATTTCGAAGGTATGTGGAGTCTACCAAGCTGCATTAGGCCAGCGTTGGATTAAGGCCTAATCCCTCTCATTTAGTAGAGAAGGCCCGTGCCCCGTGGGCGTGTATAATACAGGGCCTAGTATTATTATAAAAGTGAGAGGTGCATGCTCTTGGGTCTGGTCGTTTCTACATCCCACTGAGTTATTGCTGCTGATCTCGTAAAATAGAAAATTAATTTACCTCTGATAATTTCATATTCAGTACTGCATGGGCCGAGGTCCATGAGGCAATCGTACGCAGCGTTTCTTAGCTCGTCAGTTTCCACGATCTCCTTGAAGTCAAGCTGGTCGTAGACGTCGCCATCATGTTCCAGTTCAACTGAGAATACGCCAGCAACCAACAAACAAACAACTGCGAGCGACTGCATTATGACCTGGAACAAGTTATAAATCTATTTAGAGCTAAGAAACATGCAGGGCAGTCTTTGGGGACTGCCGATAGAAGTGAAGACTAACTAACTTGTGAATTGTATCGTCCAGCTATTACAGTATTATTTTTGGTTTGTAAAGGAGTGTTTTTAATATTATTTATGGTTTGTTAAGAAGTGTTATTGACCAATTTAATATATACTTATGTAGAGAGATATACTCTTTGTATATATATAGAATGTATACTAATAACGCACGGAGGTATATCTATGTACATATATACACAGTATACATATAGCTCATGCAAAGCGTTAGGTGACGATGAGGCGAGTTCCATGATTTTTGTTCACCCAAAAAGTGCTCAACGCGCCTAAAGAAGTTTTCCCTTCAATAAATACACCCAACAGCCACACACATAGTCCTGACTACAATAGGTTAATCTGTATCGTGGATATCAAGAACTACGAGGGGCTTGCGGTCCCACAACACCCAGATCCGAAACAATATTTGTGGGTCACACAAACATTTGTCTCCATGCGAGAATCGAACCCATGGCCTCTCGCCCACTGCGCCAGGGAGGCTGTCAACAAGCTTTTGCTTGCGGCTCCGCCCGCGTGAATTACCTTTTCCGGGATAAAAAGTAGCCTATGCCCTAATCCAGGTCATGGTCTTCCTGTTTGTCATCCAAAACCGTTCAAATATTAAGGCGTAATTGACTAACAAACATCCAAATTCACAAACATCCAAACTTTCACTTTACATTAGTAGTAGGATAAACTGACTGTCTCAGTGGCGCAGTTATAATACGTATGCGGTACGGCTGCTGTACTGAGGTCTTCTGCTCGATCTCCAAGTCGGGTAAAAATTATATTGGGTTTTTCTATTACGAAAAGCTTAGATCAGCCCGGCGTCTGGAATTTGTGCCCGGTATGGCGATAGCCTCGCCCCCTATCACATCATGGCACGGAGATACGCTCGGCGAAATGTGGGTGTACTGGTAACATATCTGCTTAATCCTTCGGCGATTACACGTCTGTAATCCCCGATGGGGCACAAATTCCAGACTCCGGGCTGATAATGAGCATTTCGTAATAGAAAAACCCATTTTACCCGACCCGGGAATCGTAACGCGTACGCATTACAACTGCGCCACCGAGGCAGTCACCGCCACTACTAAAAATAATATTAAAATGTGTAAATTAAATTGAACGAATTTGCTTACCCTTTCAACTGCGTCGATTGTCGATAGTTGATAGACGAAGATACTAATTCGCACTAGCAATTTATAGCTGAACATGGGCATAAAAAACTCTATAATAACTGCATAGTTGCAAAAAAATCTAGGTATATAAAAAATAGTAATCAAAAAGCTTTTAAATATGACGGAAGCAAAAAAATAACTCAATCCTAATTCAAGGACGATGTATTGTGTATTACAACAAACAAAAAGGAGATGTTTAAAAAAATATACAAAAACGCTTGTAGATAGAACATATGCGTGATGTGTTGAATGCGCTTTGATTAATATTTATAAGCAAAGACTTAAATGTATACTACTAGACGGGCTGTAAAATTGCGTCAAATAATGCGGGAGTTTGACAGCTCACAGACAGGGAGCGCGAGAGGGGTTCTAGTTAAGAGTAAGCGAGATGGCAATCCAGGAATTTCTGTACATTACACTCGCATAATTTCTGTAAAACAATCTCTGGACATTAAAAGAGGCCATAACCCATGTGTTTGTTTCGGCATTTCTTCTCATGGCTAGCCCCGAAATGCCGTCGTAAATGTAATAGCATAAACAATGATTGACATGTAAAAGTGATATTTATGATCCAATTTATAGAATAACTTATTTGAATTTGAATTTGGTAATATTGAGTTACGGTCAATTGACCACAACTTAGTGGTACAATTTCTATGTACTGCGCAGCTTATCTAGTAGTATACATTAAAGTCTTTGTTTATAAGTGGTTGTTAGCGTATTCTCATAATATTGGTGTATTGAGGGTGTCTGAGAAAGCAACGTTGGGTACACTGAAATAATAATGGTGCGATAGTTGTGGAAGGGTAGTTAAATGGTATAAAAGAGGTTTTCGCCAGAACTGGAGGTCTTTTGCCCGCAGTCAGTCACAGTTTCCAGTTCATTAGGATCAGTGGTCAGTCGATAATCCAAGTGTTCATTACGCAGTAGATATGCTGGTTTACAATTCGATCCTAGTTGTCTTAGTTATAATTAGAGAACGGTCTCTAGAGAATCCTGACATGAGGTTGTGGTCTGTAAAGCAGTGATATTGTAAACGTAACCAATAAAGTATGAGTTAATGTGATTATTTTCGTTTGGTATCAAGTAAAAATAAAACTCGTCTCGCGTAACTTCTAGCACATGTTAGTTTAGAGCTTAAATTGTCAACACACATAGCGATTAGGATTCAGGACTCATTTTCGTATAAAATATTGGGTATAGTTTAAAAATATTTATGATTAAGATATGAGAAAATGTCAAAGTTCGTTGTGTGGTATACAAATTAGTTTTGCATATATTTATTTGATATTTATGTTGATAAGTTGTTGATATTTTACCACTTTATTATTATAACGAAAGTTTGAAATATACCCAAAAATATACATACATACTCACTCATGCCTGTAATCCCCTAGGGGGTAGGCAGAGGTGTAACCAGTACACCCACATTTCGCCGAGCGTATCTCCGTCCCATGATGTGACTTAACACACTCATCACTTTCCTTTAAGGTGGACGACCATCCATGACGTCCATGATTCTTCAGGTATTGTGGGCGTACGTGGGTGGAGATTACTTACCCGCAAGTAGCCCACTTACTCGTTTGCTAGCCCATGCTATCAAAATAAATTAAACCCGGGACAAACGAACTGGTGTCTCAGTCTTAGAACACTGTGACTAGACCGATTTGAGTGGTAGAGCCACGCTGTAGACACTTTTGACTACAGCATGAATGGGCAGGCTCGTCCGGGCCGTTACCACTGTATTACAGAAAACCAACGTAAAGTAGCAGCTTGCTGCTGCGTTTCATACGGTGAGTGAGATATCCGGAGGCCCAAATCCAGCTCCCCTTTCCATTCCCTTAATTATCCTTTTCCTTTAAGGTCGGCAACGCGCCCATAATTATTTTGGTGTTGTGGATGTACATGGGCGGTGGAGATCACTTACTTAGGTGACCCACTTGCTCGTTTGCGGCCTATGCTATAAAAAACCGAGAAACCCCGATCAGGAGGTTTTCTTTTTCAACATTTTTTTAAATTGCATTATTGTGAGTAAATTTAGGCCAGGTCAGGAGTACCCTAAACCGACGTGCATTTATGAAAAAATTTGAGAGTGAACGAGGCCAAAGAGGTATGCAAGGATCGTAGCAAGAGGAAATCCGTTGTCTTTGCCTACCCCTATGGGAAACAGGCGTGAGTCTATGTATGTATATGTATGTGAGTAAATTTCCACCATACATATATCCGTCCACTTTTTTATATCTGATAAGTAAGGTAGCAAAGAAACAAGGGGAAAAAACACTAAAACGTGAAGTGAAATAGCAACGCTCCATTACACAAGAATCGATATTGGATTGAGTTCTAGCTTCGACAAAACGACTGAAACAGGAGGGCGGGATATCCCCATACTTAAATCAATGACTTTAATACTATAGACGGGCTGTTCAGTAGGCCTAGTACAAGTTTTAATAGTTTTCCTAGACGTTGAAAGTTTTCGTTTTCTCTCCATACGTCAAATATTAGTAGCCACTAGTGGGAACTATGATTAATTAAAATTAATTATATGGTTGACTGCCTCGGTGGCGCAGTTGTAATGTGTACGCGTTACGATTGAGGTCAACGCTGAGGTCTCGGGTTCGATCCCCGGGTCGGGTATGGTATTGGATTTTTCTATTACGAAATGCTCAGTATCAGCCCGGAGTCTGTAATTTGTGCCCGGTATGGCGATAGGCTCGCCCCCTATCACATAAGGGACGGAAATACGCTCGGCGAAATGTGGGTGTACTGGTTACACCTCTGCCTACCCCTTCGGGGATTACAGGCGTGAGTGCGTATGAGTGCGTATGTTAATTATATTTCATATTATTCGCATATGAAATTTATTTTCAAGCGATTCTTTCCTTTATTACCGTATGAATTACTAGTTGACACTTTGACGGTAGTAATTTTATACGAATTCGAAAACTGTGAACGTATTTGTAACTCGTACTAGGCCTACAGAAGTAAAATTGTGTTGCATTCGCGGCGGGCGCGATGGGAGTGGCGTCAAGGCGCGGGAGCGAAAGGAGTTAAGAGTAAGCGAGATGGTAATATTGATACGGCTGTTTTGTTTTGTATTAATTTTCATTCATAGTAAATACCATTTTCGAAGAAAGCCAAGATATAATATAGTTATTTATCTAAAATAACTTCAAACTAAATGAATAATATAGGCACGTAAATAATGACAACGTTTTTGGGGTCACAATAAACAATTCCGTATTAATTTATCGGATTCAACGTTCGCAGCTATTCAAACGACAACGACTGCTCTTGTCGCTTTCTCGCGAGCGACTAAATGAGTTGCGGTCAATTGACCGTAACTTAGTGCGCAATTGTTTTGTACCGAACAGCCCGCCTAGTAGTATACATTAAGTCTTTGCACAAAATGTGTTATGTTGCATTGTGATCCTACAAGTAGGGCTAATATTATTTTTATTTTCCAGAACAACATCAATAAGTTCACCCCAAGCCAAGTCGCCAGCCGGCAGCAGCGCTGGAGCTGCAGCCAGCGCATCCACAGCTCCAGGCGAACGTACCCCAACTGCACACAACAAGCAACTGCAAAATGTCAAGGGGCAAGACCATCCGCCGCATCCATCTGTAAGTCTCAATCTTTCATAAAACAATGGGGTAATATGCTAAATTTGTGTGTAATATACCCCATATTAATTATCTGGGGTATATAGCTAAGTTGTGTGGAATATACCCCATATTAATTATTTGGGGTATATTGTTAAGTTTTGTTAGAAAATGTGATAATTTGTTCAATTATTACAATAGTTCACTTAACGTTTATTAATCTTGGTATCTATTTTGTTAGGTATTTGACGTCATAAATAGGGTAAACTGTTAAATAGCCATTTGAAAGGTTAGGACGCAGGGTAAATATAAAAAGGGGTATTTGAATGTCAATTTATAATAGAAAACTGGGAAAGGTATCGTTATTATGGATAAAGAATGATATGAAAGTTTAACATTTACATTATAAAATGTTAAATCGGGTTGAACACATTCCATTTTGAATATTGCAGTAAAAAGGGATCTTTCTGCATATATGTTTAAAATTTACAACATATTTTGCTGGTGCAAAGTGCAAATACAGCAATAATTTTGATGAACAGTGTATATTTGAACGAAATTCACGATATTTTTACTTTAAAATACAACATTTGAAAATAATGCTCTACTATGTTTAAATTTTTATATTAAAATGCATTGTCAAATGTAACTTTTATATGATATGAAGACTTATTCAGACATGAGTATATATCAAAATACGTTTAACACTTTTACGAAACGAGTATATATTAAAAAGATGCACTACTCTAATATGCAAAGCTTGGGATATATAGATAAATATAATGTGTAATAGGGTAATAAAAAGAAATTATAGGTAGAAACATTAGTAGTTAAATTGTGTGTTGTAGATCTATGTTGGTTGTTAGACAAAAAGGTTAAAAAGGGTATTAGAATAAATTGGGGTAGATGTGGTAAAGTTAATCTGTGTGTTTGTAGATCAGATTTCATTGGCTGTTTGGACGAAATGTTGGAATTAGCTGGATTTGTTTGTTTGGTGTGCTGTTTACATGAATAATAAAGCGTTGGCAATGCGAATAAAAAACCTTGTACGTAAATTGTAACTACTCTGGAAATTATTAAATTCGGCCTGTGGGAAGAAACTTTATTTCTTTCAATTCAGACTCTTCAGTTAGATATTTCTGTAAAAATATATGGGGTAAAAATTACATATTTTTATATACTTCTTTCAAAATACGAGTTACGAAAAAAGATCATAGTGTTCGTAGAAAGCCGATGTGGCATGTTTCTAGCTACATTTAATTTCAGACATTTAAAAGACTGACTGACATTTTCTGACTTTAAAAACAATCTGCATGTAGATCATATTCATGATAAAAATTCAGCATGTAGATCATAATATTTTACACTTGTGTCTTTTCCTTAATTCCTGGTGTTTGACTTAACATTTTAATGAAACCTGACTCAAAATTTGTTTAAAAATCACCAGAGGGGCTCTACTATTTTAATATAATATGTATAATTAATAGTTTACCCCATGTAATTAATTAAAATATAATGTAGATTTTAGTTTAACTCAATGGGTTTTTTTTTATTTATTGACGAATAATATAATAGTTATATATTTAAAAAAATACTTATTGTTGTAAATAAATAAGGTTTATTTTATTCGCACAGCCAAAATGCATTCACATCATGATTTTTTCAGGTATCTTCAAGTGTGAAGTATTTAGTAAATGTTTTCTCCACTTCCAACAAAGGACAGTCCTAACAATTAATAATTATAAACCTAATAATACCTTAAACTGGGGCCCTAACCACCGGTGGCTTGGGTCTTGGGCCTCGCCATTGGAGGGTGATAATTTCATATTTTTAAATGTTTTATTTTTGAGAAATGTGATAATTAAAAATGTAAACACTCTTTTAAAATAAAGAACACTGTACATATATCCAAATAAGATAATCCTATTAGTATTATAAAGCAAATAAGAAAAAAAAAACTAAACTGAATATTATCGTGTATTATTTTCTAAATAATTCGATGTATCTGAATGATAATCTGCTCGTGGTAGAGGATCTGTAATATGTGTTAACACAAATATGGCCCAATTCATTCAAGCGATAAAAAAAGATTATATATATATATAATTGACAGCCTCCGTGGCGCAGTGGGCGAGTAGCCGGCTGCGAAGCGAGAGGCCGTGTGTTCGATTCCCACACCGAGATAAATGTTTGTGTAAACCACGAATATTGGTCTCGGGTCTGGGTGTTGTGGGACCGCAAGTCCTTCGTAGTTCCTGATACCCACGATACAGGTTAACCTAGTGTGGGGTTAGGACTATGTATGTGACTGTTGGGTGTATTTTTGTATTTATTTATATTCGGCCAATTTATTCAAAATCTACTTCCAACCCTGATCGTGGACATTATAAAGGTAACGAACTTCGGCAATCCAATCTAGAAGTTATGCAAACTTAGCCTATTCCGTAATATATTTTATAATTTGAGAGTTTATGCATCATCAATTGACAGCCTCCGTGGTGCACTGGGCGAGTAGCCGGCTATGAAGCGAGAGACCGCGGGTTCGATTCCTGCACCGAGATAAAATGTTTGCGTGATTCATAAATATTTGTTTCGGGTCTGGGTGTTTTCTCCCCAGAGGGGTTGACCTCGGGCAGGCAGGTCGTAATAACTACAAGCCAAATCTTTTTGTAACATGTGTTAAAAGCGTGTTGCGGCGGCCCCACTGCTAGTGGGATAAAGGCAGGTGGAAAGAAAAGACTGCCTCGGTGGCGCTGTTGTAATGCGTACACGTTACAATTGAGGCTAACGCTGAGGTCTCGGGTTCGATCCCCGGGTCGGGTAAAGTGGTATTGGGTTTTTCTATTATGAAATTCTCAGTATCAGCCCGAAGTCTGGAATTTGTGCCCGGTATGGCGATAGGCTTGCCCCTATAGATGGGACCCTGGAGAAGGTTATCGGCTACGTTTTATTTCGGAAAAGTCTATTCACGCGGGCAAAGCCGCGAGCAAAAGTTAGTACTGTATAATATACAAATAAAATTGTCAAGAATGTGCCATGAGGCTTGCTTACAACAAATCATGGAGAAGTTTTAATACAACCACAAAATACTTTCCTTCTGACATTTTAATCTGTCTAATCTCGTGAACTGGCAAACTTTATAATTTACTCCGTGTTATTAAAATTTCGGTTTCTCCATTATTTCCATAATGTTTAAGTTATGACGCCTCGGGCTGTAGGCTTTCAGAGATTAACGCTGGAGGGTCCTGGGTTCAAATCTCGTATGGTTAATTTTATAGTATACTTATATTTTTTAAATTAGTTTTAATGACGAGACGAGCAGGTCGCTCGTCTGATGTTAGGCGTCACGCCTGCCTATAAACAGAACCAACACTAACCAGAACTTCGACTTATGAAGTGCTGCATGACATTGAACTGCGCTCGTCACCCTGAGCCATAACGTGTTAAGTCTCGTAATGCCCAGTAATTTTACTGGCTTTAATATCCTTCAAACCGGATCCCAACAATGTTTACACACTGCTGCTTGGCTGCAGAGATAGACAAAGCGGTGATACCTACCCAGATGGCCTCTCGCATACGTGGGACCTATCACCTAGTTACTAGTATATACAGACGAATTGAGAAGCTTTGGTTTTTAGGCGGTTAATCAGAAACCGAGTCAAACACTAATATACGTTCTAAAATATTACGCGAAAGTGCTAAAAAAATCCCCTGAAAAACCCCCTGTAACTAGTGTGCGATTTTTCGGATCGAAAACTAAAACACAAATTGTGATGCCTGCCCTGGGAATTGAACCCAAAACCTCACGGTTCACAGCCTTAGTACGCTTCCACTAGACCAATGAGGTAATATTTCACTATTTATTGAATTTTATCTGAACCACAACTGCAAGGTTCGGTCGGTCATTAAAACAAATTCTTTTCCGAGCTGCCAACACTGAAATTTGTATTTTTACCAACCGAATCACGTACAAAACTTGATAAATTATTCAACGCAGTGTTGCCAACTCTCAGGCATGCACCTGGTCACAATTAACGTTAAAATGTATCCTGCGGGAATTGTGGGTTATACATATGTAATTTTGGGCAGTGTCTTCTGTTTTGCCTCCGTAGTGTTTGGGTGAGCAACCTGCATTGAAATATAAGGCCGCAGATTCGATCCCTGCACCTAAACATTTTTTTTACTGCCTGGATAGGCAGACGAGCAAACGGGCCACCTGATGGTAAGTAGTCACCGCCGCCCATAGACTTCTGCAATGCCAGGGCACAGCAAAGCCGCTGCCTACCGTCGAAGGATTACTCTTTTTAAACCTCGTTAAAGAAGGACATGTCATAGCGCTCAGGGAACACCGCTGCAAGGAGTTCATTCCAGAGCTTGCACGTACGTGGTAAGAATGAACGCTGGAAACGAACCGTGCTAGACGGAATCGTTTCCAGGTGGTATGGATGAACTCTGCTGCGGTGCCGGTGATATTTATCCTAGCTCGACAAATTAACTACTCACGTGATGGTAAGTACAGCGCAATCCAAGAATACTGTCGACCAACGACAGACGATGTTTCTATCGTAGGTCGGCAAAATTATGTAGGCCTGCCTAATTTCTTCTTAACACTTTCTTCTTCTATTTATCTGATACACAAATATTTGTTTCGGGTCCGGATGTTACGAGACCGAAAGTCTCTTAGTTCTTGATGCCTACGACATAAGATAATTGTATCTTTTGTGAGGTCTCTCTCAGGCTGAGAAGCTATCCGTAAATGAAATTTTCCCCGCAAAAAAGGGGTTTTTTAACATCCAAGAAAAAAAGGAATATTTTAAGTTTTTTAATAAAAATAAATACAACCAACAGTCACACAAATAGTCCTGACCCTACACTTTGTTAACCTGTGTCGTGGGTATCAGGAACTACGAGTACGAGGGGATTGGTCCCCACATCACCGACTGCACCACGGAGGCTGTCAAGTTTGACCCCTTGTTTGTCTGTGTGTGTGTAATGACGTATATAAAAAAGCAATTGAGCAAGCAATATATAATCTTTAAGGATCTAACCAATGATACCATCTTGCTTATGTTCAATAAACACTCTCGGGATGACCAGCGCATTCCATTGCGATGCGGTGCTTTGTAATTTCACAAGGTGGTAGGTCCTTCGTATGCCAAAGGGCCGTCTGGGTTGGTACCACCGCTTTCTCTATTTCTGCCGCCAAGCAACAGTATGTAAGCACTGTTGTGTTCCGGTTTGAAGGACATTGAAGCCAGTGAAATTGCTGGGCATTATGAGACTTAACAACTTATGTCTCGAAGTGACTAGCGCAGTCTAGCGCCTTGCAGTGTTTAGTTATTCATAGTTCCGTGTGGCGTTGCTAAGTTTATGAGCAGGCGTTGCGCTTACCATCGGGCGAGCGACCTGCTCGTTTCTTCACTTAAGCTAATAAAAAAAATATAGTAAAATGTATTCAACAAAATACAATGAAACATAATGCATTCCCTCGTTTTCAATTAAAGTTAATTGTAAAGCTATTCTCTAAGAACAAGTTATGTAACAAAAGACGCCACTCGGAACGCGGAATTCATTTCGTATTAATGTAGTTGAAAGGAAATGAAAATGTACAGCTGAGATTTCTTATGTTTACGTGAATATATCACATTGAAATAAAACTAGTTTATACGGATTTTATCGCGGTTTAATTTTATTTTAGTCCCGCCGTTTCAGACTCTCCCGTGACCACGAAGGCTGATAAGCTATCGAAACGTCGGGACTAAAATACCATTAAACCGCGATAAAATCCGTATAAACTAGTTTAGGAATTTACACGAGGAGAGTTTTATTATAAAAACACAAAACGATGGTTATCAATTCTTCTAGTGGTTTATTGGTCACTTTTACAATGTCATTGCTTTACAAACAACAACCCATGTCAGTATTATTTAGAGACCACTCTCTATTTAATTATAACTAAGACCGAACTAGTAAACCGGCAGAGCTACCGCGTAATGAACTCTTGGACTATTTATTTTATTTATTTATTTAGTAATAAGAACGGCTTAGAAGCCAATTACACTTACTACCCACATAATATTACAATTATTCCACAGTATACATTTAAAGTATTCTTGAGTGGTAGAGCCACACTGTAGACACTTGTCTACAGCATGTATGGGCCGGCTCGTCCGGGTCGTTACCACTGTCTCACAGAAAACCGGCGTAAAGTAGCAGCTTGCTGCTGCGTTTCGTACGGTGAGTGAGATATCCGGAGGCCCAAACCCCCTCCTCTTCCCAATCCCTTAATTATCCCTTTCCTTTAAGGTCGGCAACGCACCCATGATTCTTTTGGTATTGTGGGCGTACATGGGCGGTGGAGATCACTTACCATCAGGTGACCCACATGCTCGTTTGCTGGCCTATACCATAAAAAAAAAAGTCAAATAACACTAGCTATGATAACGATATTAATTTTAAATAAACACAATATTAGACAATACATTAAAGAATAGACCAGCAAAAAGACATACTGATAACAGAATATAGTAAAATAATAGTAATAAAGGCCAAAAGGGCAATTATATGGTAAAAATGAAACAAATATACATCACACATTAATTTCGCAATAGTGCAGACATTCAGACAATATCTCCTTCCATTCATCTGTAAATAAATCACAATGTGGCGCGCTGTCCAGGAGAGCACTATGTCTTAGACTATCGATTGTAAACTGATCACTAGGAACTGGCGACTGGTGACTGAGCCCTAGGCACTGGTGACTGGCAAAATGGGCTCCAATTATACGACCTCTTTTATACGATATATCGACCCGTCCATTACTATATCGCGTCATTATTATTTCAATATACCCGAATCTATTTTCTTAGACACCCTCAATTTACAAATAAAATAAGAATACCCTAACACTAGTTTTATTTCAATGTACAGCTGTGCTTGTCAATCTGTACTATTCTTCGAACTGCCCTTGTCCCACATGCAGTGGAATCAGCGCAACATGCTTTTATGAAAGATCCAGAAAGATTTGGCTTATAGTTTTCACAACCAACCGTCTGCTTGACGTCAACCTCTCTGGGGAGACTTGTCCATCTGCACTACTGCTACTACGTAAATCCTACAATCCTACTACTATTATAAATGTGAAATTTTGAATGTATTAGAATTTGGATTTTTGTTAGTCAATCGCGCCTGACAGCCTCCGTGGCGCAGTGGGCATGGGATGAAAATAAGCTTGGTGAAATGTGCCTTTACTGGTTACACCTCTGCCTATCCTTTCGGCATGAGTATGTAAAAAATATATTTATATTTATGCCAGTTTCCCAATCTCGGTTATATTACTGTGTTTTGTTTTACAATAAATCTCTTTTTCTCGTTAAGTCAGCTATATGTAAGCCACCGAAATAAGTTTATGAATAATGTAAGATGTCATCAGAATATAAAATAATGGATAGGTGTAATTTGAATGAAATGAAACGATTCTATTTCCATTCCATTAATTTTGTTTTCCCGCAAATTGCGAGGATAGAGGAAATATGTATTGTAGCGTAGGTATTCACACGCTGCAATTTTATCTACTTACTTGAATTAATAAAAGCTGTATGAATTAATCAATTCAATTGAACGGTTCAGACGATTCGAATATACGGTTTAGCAGATGTTCAACAAACATTGACCAATGTGAATCTGCTATTAGAATAATCAGTTGAAAGGGTGAAGACTAAGTGATTGGACAATCAGCATAATCATTTTGGTAACCGTAAGTTGGTAATTATATTTCGTCAATTTGATTGAAATAAATACCCTAATTCTTAATCTACACTAATATTATAAAGAGGAAAGATTTGTATTTTTGTATGTAACGAATAAACTTAAAAACTACTGGACCGATTTCAAAAATTCTTTTGCCGTTAGAAAGCTACATTATCACCATGTAACATAGCCTACTTTTTATCCCGGAAAAGGCCGTTCACGCGAGCGGAGCCGCGAGCAAAGGCTAGTAATATTATATATGTGAAAGTTTGTATGTTTGTGACTGTGAAGTTGAATGTTTGTTAAACAGTCAAGTCTTAACAACTTGATGGATTTGGATGAAATTTGGCACACAGGATACCAATATAATCCCGAAAGGGGTAGGCATGGGTGTAACCAGTATACCCACATTTCGCAGAGTTTATTTCCATTTAAGTGTGATAGGAGGCGACCCTATCGCCATACCGGGCACAAATCTAGTTTCAGGAATTATAAGACATCAGCACAGCAGTCGTACCGCGTACGCATTACAACTGCACAACCGAGGCAGTCCGTTTGATAAAACCTCTGACGTTAATTAGAAAAACTTCAATTAGTCCAGCTTCTTCTTCTTCCACCTGTCCTTATCCCACTCACAGTGGGGTCGGCCCAATATGCTTTTTAACACTTATTACAGAAAGATTTGGCTTGTAGTTTTAACAAACGGCCTGCCTTACGTCAATCTCTGGGAACTTCAACTAGACCGGCTGTAAAAAAACGCATGTAACTCGATTCTTCCACCTCCGTTTATGCGCTATAATGCTACAGACAGATACACAGAGAGAGAAAAAGAGAGAGAGGAAGATATTATAGAGAGAAACAGAGAACTTTGGCGTAACACAATGATTATAAACTTATAATATCTTTTTGTCTGAATTAAAACATAAATAAAACTCAAGTGAAGATAAATTTTCATTTACACAATAAAACGAGAGAACTTTTTCTTTTATGACGTTATAATATGTGTAATAAGGCAAAGTTTGAAATATTTGACAATTTCGGGACCACAAACAAGCCGACGTCTTATGGGTCAAAGTCAGTTTCGGTCAGTTTACTAGAGGGCAGGTCCCTCCTAAACCAGAGAGCATCTAGGTTGTTTTTTTAATAGTTTGAATGATGATAGCATGTCGCTCGCCTGATGGTAAGCGCTATGCCTGCCCATAAACAGAAGCAACGCTACACAAAACTTTGAATTACAAAGCACTGCATGGCACTATTAAGTCTCATATGTCTCGGGATGACGAGCGCAGTGCCATGCACTTTTTTGTAATTCAAAGTTCTGTGCGGTGTTCTGTCTGTTTATGGGCAGGCGTGGCGCTTCAGACTAATCTATATTGCTTTCTACCTAACGTTGTCCTTGCTTATTTCTAGGGTTTACCTTCTCATATCATAGATTTGAGGGTGTCTGAGAAAGTACCGTTCGTAATTCTATTCTCTTTGGAGTCGGTGCCTGTGTCGCCGTGCCTTATTTGGTAGTTTTCTCGTTGGCGCAGTTGTAGTGCGTACGCGTTACGACTGAGCCTGACGCTGAGGTCTCGAGTTCGATCCCCGGGTCGGGTAAAAGTAATAGTGGCTTTATCTATTACAAAATTGTAGTATCAGCCCGGAGTCTGGAATTGTGCCCGGTATGGCGATAGGCTCGCATCACATCGTGGGATGGAGATACGCTCGGCGAAATGTGGGTGTACTGGTTACACCTCTGCCTACCCCTTCGGAGATTACAGGCGTGAGTGCGTATGTATTCGTTAATCCACTATCTTCAAGTAAAACCAAGCTTTATAACCAAATTCTCGTTTATACGTCGCAGAAATGGTACTAAATATAACCGAATGCTTGTTACGTCGCAGAAATGGTAGTAAATCGTCGGCTACGGCAGATGTAAATTAGTTATTCATGCATATATAGTTATATGTATGTTGGTATATATTGCGGTACGAGATATGAGCGGTTGGTGTTAAATATGAACGTAGATAAATATATAAAGCGATAGCTCACCGGGGAGTGGTACGGACTAGGACAAAGTCTCAGATTCGAAACTATCCCTAAGAGCATACACTGATTTTCTGCATAATTATTCCAATGTGTAATTTTTTTTTTTTTATGTGAGTGCGAGGGCTAAGTATGACTTGTATACTCTTGGCTATTTCTTGAAAAGGCCAATCCAGGAATTTCTGTTGGTACCACCGCTTTCTCTATTACTGCCGCCAAGCAACAGTGTTTAAGCACTGTTCTGTACCGGTTTGAAGGACATTGAAGCCAGTGAAATGGGCATTATGAAACTTAAGACCTTATGTCTCGGGGTGACGAGCGCAGTCCAGTACCATGCAGTGCTTTGTAATTAAAAGTTCTGTGTGGCGTTGCTTCTGTTTATGGGCAGGCATGGCACTTACCAACAGACGAGCGACCTGCTCGTTTCGTTACTCAAGCAAATAAAAAAGACAGAGGAGTAGTTGGAGTGGTATAAGGACAGGAGCTGTTTTGTCAGCCTCCAACGAGCGACCTGCTCGTCTCGTCATTCAAACTAATTAATAAAACTATAGGCCAAAGCAGAAAACACAGAGAGACAGCGAGAAAAAGGGTCAAATTCATAACGCCCCTCTTTTTATACCCACTCACGCCTGTAATCGCCGAAAGGGTAGGCAGAGGTGTAACCAGTACACCCACATTTCGCCGACCGTATCTTCGTCCCACGATGTGATAGGGGGCGAGCCTATCACCATCGCAGAAATTCCAGACTCCGGGCTGATACTGAGCATTTCGTAATAGAAAACCCCAATACCACTTTACCCGATCCGGGGATCGAACCCGAGATCACCGTTAGCCTCAATCGTAACGCGTACGCATTACAACTGCGCCATCGAGACAGTCTCTTTGGGCAGTTGTTAAAAATTCCGAACCGTCTTCAACTTATACCACACAGAGGGTCCGTACCCCTGTATAATAACTTGCAATATTTATAAACCACGTCAGTATGGATGAAAGCGGACTGACCTCAACTTGGATGGTTAAATCCATTATAACTTAATTAGTTTTCAGAATGTTTGTACCTACGGCCTCGGTAGCAGTTGTAATGCGGTACACTGTTGTTCTAAGGTCTCGGGTTTGATCCCCGTGTCGGGTAAAAGTGGTTGTTTTTTATTATTAGCTTCAACGACGAGACGAGCAGGTCGCTCGCCTGATGGTAAGCGCCACGCCTGCCCATTAACAGAAGCAACACCACGCAGAACTTCGAAATAAGACGTACTGCATGGCACTGAAATGCGCTCGTCACTCTGAGAAATAAGGTGTTATGTCTCATAATACCCAGTAATATAACTGGCTTCAATGTCCTTGAAACCGGAACACATCAGTGCTTACACATTGCGCTTGGTGGCAGAAATAGACAAAGCTGTGGTACCAACCCAGACGGCCTCTCACATAAAAAGGGACCTTACACCTAGTAAAGAATATATTTTATCAGGAATTGTAAGTTTTTCGTTCAATAAATGAAAGTAGGTCTGAGGAGGCAATAAATTTAACGTCTCTGTAAAGTTTTTTTTTATGAATAACATTTTATTGGGAACTGGTGTAATGTTTTTATACAAGCTTTTACTTGCGGCTCCGCCTGCGTGAATATCTTTATCCGGAACAATAGCCGCCTTTTAAAAGGGGATGATTTTAATGCGAAATATCGAATCGAAAAATCGAAATCGTCTTTTTAACATTTTTTCTTCATACAAACTTGAATTAGCAAAAATCCCTCCTATGTGTTCATTTACGTAATTAAAGGAACTTCTGTGCAAAATTGTATGCTTCTAGGCCCAGCGGTTTTGGATATCAGTCAGTGAGTCAGTTTCTTCATTTATATATGCAGTATGTAACAAAAACCCTGTTGGCCCTTTTTGGGTCGTGAAGATAGACATATAGACAGATTAATAAAAATATATAATATAATAATAATATTATATACGTCCCACTGCTGGGCACGGGCCTCCTCTACTGAATGAGAGGGGTTAGGCCTTAGTCCACCACGCTGGCCTAATGCGGCTTGGTAGACTTCACATACCTTCGAAATTCTTATGAAGAAATTCTCAGGTACGCAGGTTTCCTCACGATGTTTCCTTCACCGTTAAAGCAGGTAATAATTAACAATTAATACACACATAACTTAGAAAAGTCAGAGGTGTATGCACTTGGGGCTGGTTTCGAACCTGCGACTTTCGTCTCAACAGTCCATACCACTCCCCACTGAGCTATCACAGCTATAATAAAAATAGTTAAATTAATTGTAAACAGAAGCGAAATATTATCCAGTAACTTTGAAAATGAACATAATTAAAAAATGTAATTTACATCTGAATTTCTGTGTGCATTGAGGAAGCGTGCGGCGCGGCGCGTTTGATGCACGTGGACACTGCAACTTGCTATCTCGCTCTGGCTCCGAGCCAATGCTCTTGCAGAGGTGATCAATCGAAATACGGTTTACAAACAAAAAAAAGATTATTTTATAGGCCAATTTTCGTCTGCGAGTTTTTTCATTACGTTTGAATATCGATTCTGATAGCACAGTTAAAACGCCCAACAGGGTATTGTTACGTATTGTATATATAGATAAAATATAACGTAAAGAGTTTCTCAGGTCTATATAAGTTTTGTCTACTGTTTTTTTTTCGACCTCGTCTGTGTGTAATGATAATTTGAAAAAATAGTGGGATGTCTGGGAACGTAGTTTTCTGAGTTTTTTACACATCTGGCAAGAATACGTGTGGTTTACCTAATGTATCCATTTCTATTGATGCTATGACTTAAAGTGGCGAGTCCGTAAATGGTTTTTTTTTATGAATCACCTTTATTTTTCAAGAAAACAGGACATTATTAGAAAGGCATATAATATATACCCCGAAGGGGTAGGCATAGGTGTAACCAGTACACCCACAGTTAGTCGAGCTTATTTCCGTCCCATGATGTGATAGGGGGCGAGCCTATCGCCATACCGGGCACAATGCCAGACTACGGGATCACTTTTAATCGACCCGGGGACCGAACCCGAAACCTCAGCACAGCAGTCGTAAGGCGTACGCATAGCAACTAAGCTATCGAAGCAGTCAAAAACAGCAAAAGCACTGAACAAGTCACAACTTTTTAGTCAATAAATCAAATCAAAATCGGTGCTTGTTTTTGTGTTGGTTTATGCTTCTCAATTAAGGCCCGTATTATAGAACAATATTCAAGTTTTTGTTTGGCGCCAAAAACGGACCAATCACGTGTACTGAAATCGACACTCAGCAAAAAGCTCATTTGAGTGTAATTCTATAATACGGGCCTATGTCATTGAAATAAGATAACTAGAACGATAACTCTCATTTAAATCTGCCAAAAAATACGGCTCCACTTACTTACACATGCAAAGGTAAAATCACACGTAACACTCATACATACAACAAAGATGTATGAACGTTCAAAATCAACTTCATTTCATAAAACTTAATGTCTAAATATTAAATTTCTAGATCGAGATACGACGTTCTGCACCGCGCAAAAAATTAGACGTATCAAATGTCAACTAGATTACTATGCACAGATTTTTATAGCCCCGCCCCCTTGCACAGAATTTTGGTGAGGGCATTTTTTTGCTTAAGTTACCTTTCTTGTCATCTTATTTCGATGGCCTATGTCAGTTAAAAAAACTCACATCATACTAATATTATAAATGTGAATGTAAGTTTGTTTGTTACGCTTTCACACGAAAACTACTTAACCGATCATCATGAAACTTTGTACACATATTCTTGAAGGTATAAGAAGTAACATAGGATACTTTTTATGAAAAAAAAACTATTTGTTTGTTACGCTTTCACGCCTAAATCGCTGAACCGATTTTGATGAATTTTGATGTAGAGATGGGACCCTGTAGACGGTTATAGGCTACGTTTTATTTCGGTAAAGTCTATTCACGCGGGCGAAGCCGCGAGCAAAAGTTAGTACTGTATAATATTGAAATAAAATTGTCAAGAATGTGCCATGAGGCTTGTTTACAACAAATTATGGAGAAGTTTTAATACAACCACAATTTTTTTTCCTTCTGACATTTTAATCTGTCTAATCTCGTGAACTGGCAAACAAAAAGCGGCGGAGCCGCGATCAAAAGCTAGTTTAAAAATATTTCAATTTCAGCCACAAAAGAACTAGACTAACTTTTATTCAATACGAATTCAAGATTCTGTCGACATCCCCGATATTGTTTTAGTAAACCCCTGCCGAATGACTCGTTCAATAAATAATTCAGGAGGGTTGACGCCAACGAACATAATTTCAAATTCAAAGGATTCTTGCAATGAAAGTATTGAACTAGCAATCGCTCGCGACTCCGCCCATGTAATATACATTCTGTATAAAAGTAGTTTATTATGGTATAGGCCGTCGCCGACCTTAAAGGAAAGGGATAATTAAGGGATTGAGAAGGAGAGGGGGTTTGGGCCTCCGGATATCTCACTCACCGTACGAAACGCAGCAGCACGCTGCTACTTCGTGTCGGTTTTCTGTAAGACAGTGGTAACAACCAGATCGAGCTGGTCCATTCATTCTGTAGATAAAACTGCCTACAGGGCGGCTCAATCAATTATATAAGATTACATACGCACCCACACCTGTAATCCCCGAAGGGGTTGGCAGAGGTGAAACCAGTACACTCACATTTCGCCGAGCGTATCGCCGTCCCACGATGTAATAGGGGACCAGCCTATCGTCATACCGGGCACAAATTCCAGACTCCGGACTGACACTGAGCATTTCGTAATAGAAAAACCCAATACCAATTTACCCGACCCAGGGATCGAACCCGAGATGTCAACGTTAGCCTCAATTGTAACGCGTACGTATTACAACTGCGCCACCAAGCCAGATTATATAAGATTATTTTAAATAAATGTTCATTATTTGGGAAAAAAACTGCTACAATGCTGGTTAAAATATGATTAAATCTTCATAAACACACGGACATGAAAACGCGATAATTAACCTGTTCAACATTTTATTTACACATGAATAGATCTTTTATATCATAGATATAATAAAAACAATACACACATCTTGCAAAATATTCCATACATTTCTAATATTGATACAGATTAGTACAAATTCAATGAACAAACAAACAAATTGAGTGATCATGAAATATAAATATGCAATGACGTTATTAACACATACAATATTTATAAACTATACAATATAACACGTTTTGGAGCATTACAAGCATTACAATACTTAGTTGAAAGTTATTCGTTCGTTATAACAAAAATATTTTTACAAAACCAATTAAATAGTAAGATACAAAAAAATAACAAACATATATTAAAATCAATCATGAATAAAACAATTAATTTATTTATTAATAAAAAGTCAAAGCTCTAGTAAATAAATAATCTCTCGAATGAATAACACTTTAAAAAAACTTTTTTCAAAAGTAATGTTAAATAAAATGTAACATTAAATAAAAAAGGTGTAAATTTAACAAAAACTTTTTTACAAACGCCACCACAAAATAAAGTGTGAAAAACTTCTTTTGTACTCAGTGATATTTAACAAGTTGTCACGGACTGTCCTTTTAATCCTTTTTTAATCTGTGCTTTTGTTTTTTTTTTGTTCTGTGTGGACATTTCTAAATTATGGATTCTCTTTCCATGCTTACTCCTTCAAAAATGGTAGGTAGATGAGGTTGTATAAGGACGAAATAGATTGTCAAAAAATAACGCTTTTCAAAATTATTAATAAGCCTTTGAAAAACTCGCTTACAGAGCTTCAGGATTATTTTTTCAAAAAATTTAGAAGCACTAACAAGATTTTTTATGGCTTATAAATCTAGAATTTTCACGTCACTGCCATGAGAAGACTGGAGTGGTTTCTTTTGAATAATCAAATATTTTTTAATAATGAATATCACCTATGTATGTAAATATAGCAGGTAGAAAATAGACTAGTCATAGAAATA
The DNA here is from genome assembly GCA_905332985.1 of Mimas tiliae. Lineage (NCBI taxonomy): Eukaryota > Metazoa > Arthropoda > Insecta > Lepidoptera > Sphingidae > Mimas > Mimas tiliae. The sequence goes on along the minus strand of HG995265.1, from coordinate 3,714,143 downwards.
TAAATAAAATCACATATAATTTAGAAATTGTGCCGTCATAGTGACAGTGACTGACGAGTATCTCGTTAGTTGCCGTCGTTTTGGACTACATACATTTAGTGCGGACATTTTGTGCCTATAAAAACAATGAAACAAAATATACTGCGTAATTAACATTCATTTATAATATGACATGTAATTAAGTCATTGTTATACACACAATTTTCATATCTTTGTTTCGATAAAATTTTAATTTGATTTTACTATTTAATTAATCACCTTAGTCATTTTATTATCATATTTTTTATTTATTTCATTTTTTAATTATGTAGTCTAATACTTTCAATTTGATGTATATTTTTGTGTGTATAACAAAAATAAAAAGGAATTTATAAAACTCACTATATTTTTTTCTGAAATATAAAATACGCTTGTAACGTAAATAGCAAAATGTATCTCAGGAAAGTATTGACTTTTAACAGATGAGATTAATTAGTCAGCTAGATGTATATTAAGTTTAGTTGTCAAATACATATTCACATAACTTTTTCTTAGTAAACGCTTTATCTTTGTGTAAAATGCTTATTTTCATTTCAGCTTTCATAAAATTGTAATATAAGAGTGTGCAAAGGTAAAATACTTTGTATAGTGTATACATAATTTATTCTGCTTACTACTTGTTTATAAATACAATCTCATTCTGGTACAGGTTAGTATTCAAAAGTTATTAATGTAAAGTTTATGGAAAAAATACTACCTAATATTAAAATTAAGACGATCTTGAAGTTAGACATGTTTATGCAATATCAGCTAAGTTATTTAATTAACTTACAACATTTTTTTAAAACATAATTTTTGGGGTGGCAAAAACATATGACGTGTTTACACGTCCTATATTCTGGTCTGGATGTTGTGGGACCGCAAGTCCCTCGTAGTTTCTGATACCCACGATACAGGTTAACCTAGTATGGGGTCAGGACTATGTGTGTGACTGTTGGGTGTATCTATTTTTATTATAATTATGTTTGTCATACCATAATCTCGGGACTACAGAGTCCCGGACCTTTGGAAGGCGTGCGTGGGGCCGAAGCCAACACGTAGAGGCCCGTTAGGCAATTTTAATTTATTATGTTTTTATGTCGTGATGTCTACTCATTTTTTGATTAGCTGAGAATGTATTTTCCTCAATGGGAAGAGAGATATCTAAAGAATGAAGAAATTTCACGGCACGATGCATGATATAGAATCCCGCACGCTCCCTTGTCACGTGTAAATACGTCCTAATGATACTAAAAATAATTTAATTGATGAATGACTGCATACAAATATATTTTTTAATAAAATTTGCAACTGCCTCTAGGCCATGAAAAAAATATTTATTAAATTTTTAACGAAAATATCCGATAATTTAGGCCTAACCCTTAATTGTATGAGCCACTAAGCATGTTTTTGACATCAGATTTTAATGTTCGTAAACATTTTTAGTAGCTAAATATGATAAAGGATCATTGAGCAAGTTGGGGTTATATTTAATAATAAGCAATAAAAAAGATTTTAAGCCGCAAATCGCAATACATGTTTGTTTACTTTTCTAAAGCTGCTAAGAATGCGGTCATTTATCAAAAAAGCACGCTATCACGAAATGGGAAACAAAATCCCATAAACGGGTACCGAGTGCATCACAGTCCACTGCGAGACGTGTAAAGTGTTCCCGCTTTGGGCTGACAGATGGCGTTCCTCCAGAACCGGTCCATCTCGCTGGTGGACATGTATATCGACAACTCAGAGCCGTCGGAGAACGTTGGTCAAATACACTTCTCGCTGGAGTACGACTTCCAGAACACTACGCTGATATTGAAGATCATACAGGTACTTTGTTGTTTTTTTCGAATGGATTTGTGCTGTTAGCTTATATTACTTTTACAGCTTCACCTGACAATAAAGCCGGCGCTTATGGCGCTCTAGCCAGAAATATGTATAATGTACTTAGTAGCGATTAAGCACAGAGGCGCCTTATAGAAGGCTCAGACCTCAGCTTGAGCAATCGCTGGGGAGTATAGTTTTGGGCCGTCTCTGCACATCATTGTGCCGACGGTCAGTTGTGGGAGTTCAGGCGTGTCCTATGTCGGGGTCGCGTATTATTATTGCGATTCGGATTGGGCAAGGAAAGTGCTGCTTCGATAGCGACTGTGATGGAGTCGTTGGGATCTGCCAAAACATGTTTGGGACGACGACGGAGGAAAATATACAGGTACTAAGACCTTGTAATAGTATATTTAGTTTTTTTTATTAACTTGATTGACAAGACGAGCAGGTCGCTCGCCTGATGATAAGCGCGACGTCAGCCCGTAAACAGAGCAAGACCACACAGAACTTTGAATTACAATGCCCGGTGCACTCCACTGCGCTCGTCACCCCGAGTCATGTATATACGATGTAAGGGTGACGCTTCCAAAGTCCAAAGGGTAGTAAAACACTACTTTAACATAAACAGAAAACGCTATTACTTGGTTGATCTTGTAATTATTGAAGTTTGATATTACGTAAACCCGCCATGTAAAAGTACCGAACTCGGGGTCAAAGAGCGCGCACATCCACGGCAATACTCAGTAGGTTTTAAATACAAAACTCGCGTATCGCTTCGGCACGGCCGCTAACTCCGAGCATCAGTTGTTTTGATTTTTTACCTGTAGATTATGTTTATGGACAGGTGTTGCGCTTATCATCAGGCGATCGACTTGCTCGTTTTAGTCATGTAAGCTAATAAAAAAAACATAATATCTTTAGCATACCTACCACGAGTACAATTGCCATGTAAATCAATTTTAGATCGAACCTAATGCAACTTTCGTTCTAGGGCAAAGACCTACCCGCAAAGGACTTGAGTGGGACATCAGATCCTTACGTCCGCGTCACCCTGCTCCCAGACAAGAAACACCGTCTAGAAACCAAGATCAAGCGTCGAACCCTGAACCCTCGGTGGAACGAGACCTTCTACTTTGAAGGGTTCCCCATACAAAAACTGCAGAGTCGGGTAATTATTTTTGGGTAGTTTTTTTTATTTATTCATTTTATAGCTGATTCATTATATACGCGTTCTGACTGAGGATGACGATGAAATCTCGGGTTCGATCCCCAGGTCGGGTAATAGTGATATTGAATCTATTTCGAAATTATCAGTATCAGCCCGGAGTCTGGAATTGTGCCCGGTATGGCGATAGGCTCGCCCCCTATCACATTATAGGAAATAAGCTCGGCGAAATAAAGGTGTACTGTTTACACCTCTGCCTGCCTGCCTCGGTGGCGCAGTGTAATGCGTACGCGTTACGACTGAAGATGACGCTGAGGTCTCGGGTTCGATTCTCAGGTCGGGTAAAAGTGATATTGGATTAATTTCGAAATGCTCAGTATCAGCCCGGAATCTGGAATTGTGCCCGGTATGGCGATAGACTCGCCACATAATGGGACGGAGAAACGCTTGGCGAAATGTGTTTGTACAGGTTACACCTCGACCTACCCCTTCGGGGATTACAGGCGTGAGTGCGTATGTATGTATATATATATGTTCTTCTTTTCCAGGTGCTTCATCTCCATGTCTTCGATTATGATCGGTTCTCAAGGGATGATTCTATTGGAGAGGTATTTCTTCCCCTTTGTCAGGTAAGCACATTAGTTCTTAAGGCTCCATATTTAATTCAATAAATTGTACCACCGCTTTGTTTATTACCGCCGGCAACACAGCAGTGTGTAAGTGCTATTGTGTTTAGGTTTGAACATTGAAGCCAGTGAAATTACTGGATTATGAGACTTATGTCTCGGTGTGACGAACGCAGTCTAGTGCCATGCAGTGCTTTATAATTCAAAGTTCTGTGTGGTGTTACTTTTGTTTATGGGCAGGCGTGGCGCTTACCATCAGGCGTACGACGTTATTAAGAGTAATAAAAAAAAACGTTTAATGGTATATAAGTTGTGTTTAAAAAAATTACAATATCAACCCAGTATTATACTGTCTCACGGCTGAGCACAGGCCTCCTCAACAAATGAGAGGGGTTAGGCCTTAGTCCACCACTAACGGGGTTGGCAGACTTCACATGTCTACAAGATTCTTGTGGAGAACTCTCTGGTATGCAGGTTTCTTCACGATGTTTCCTTCACCGTGAAAGCAAGCGATAATTAACAATTAATACACACGTTACTTAGAAAAGTCAGAGGTGTATTTTATGGGGCCGGTTTAGAACCTGCGACTTTCGTCTCTACAGTCCGTACCACTCCCCGCTGAGCTCTCGCTGCTTATGACACTCTTTCATGAGTGGTAGAGCCAGATAGAGAAGACAGTTTTGTCTATAGCATTAATGAGCTGGCTCGTCCGAGTCGTTACCGATGTCTCACAGAAAATCGACGTAAAGTAGCGGCTTGCTGCTGCGTTTCGTACGGTGAGTGAGATATTCGGAGGCCCAAATACTTCTCCCCTTCCCAATCCTTTAATTATCCCTTACCTTTAAGGTCGGCAACGTGCCCATGATTCTTTCGGGTATTGCTGGCGTATATGTGTGGTGATCACTTACCATCAGACGACCCACTTGCGCATTTTCCGAACTATGCAATGAAAAAATGTCACTTAGAAAATTCCAAGGTGCATGCTCTTACAACTGGTTTAAAACCTGCGACTTTCGTCTCTACAGTCCGTACCGCTCCCCGCTGAACTATCCCTTAGGTACATTCAATTATTATTTCCATTTAAAACTAATTTAACCCTCCCTTCGCCTTCACCACATAAAGGAAATAAATTTCACAAACACCACAAGCACGCCGGCAGAATGTCCAACCCTTTCATCCACAAATCATTTTACAGTCCCAAATAAAAAATAAATCAAATCTCTATTCAGCGTATTGCCTTTCACCCAAGCTGTGTTTGAAAAAGGAACAAAACACAAAATACGACGCGATAGCCGCGTATTGAGCTAATATAATAAAAACGTAGACTGACTGGCGTACTTGTAATGCGTACGCGTTACGACTGACGCTGACGTCTCTGAGGTCTCGGGTTCGATCCCTAGGACGGGTAAAAGTGATATTGGGTTATTCTATTACGAAATGCTCAGTATCAGCCCGGAGTCTGAAATTGTGCCCGGTATGGCGATAGGCTCGCCCCCTATCACATCATGGAACGGAGATAAGGTCGGCGAAATGTTTGTGTACTGGTTACACCTCTGCCTACGATTGCAGGCGTGAGCGCGTATTCCGTATATCCAATGTGATTATTTGCGCAAAATCATTTTTATCCATACTTAATCGAAGAATCGAGATGCAATTTTCACAAAACCATAATGAAATTGAATTTCGCGTATGAGTGTTTACGCGTGATTTTACCTTTACATGTGAAAGTAAGTAGAGCCGTATTTTTTCACAGATTCATATGAGAGTTATCGTTCTAGAGTTATCGTTCTAGTTATCTGATTTCGATGTTGTAAAAAGAGAAATCCACGCTAAAATAACAGCCGAACGCCGAAATTCCAACCAAACAATTTACTGAACTCATTCTATACATCACCTTTTCAATTGAAAACAGAACGAAACGCCTAAATACGAAGCAATTGCGGCGTATTCACGCGTGCTGAACTAGTACTCGGTGTAGGGAAGCGCGGAATGGGGCGTGCTAAAGATACGCCGAATAAAATTGTTTTATTCTAGTTAAAATATATTGCCCTGCGTATTTATTTTGTTTCAAACTAGCTTTTACCAACAGATCCTTTTGAAGTCCTCTTGCGTGATTAGGTTTAACGATATTATAGGCACAGGGCCCGTTTGCTACAATACGCAACGAGGCATCGAAGTTCGGTGACGTATTTAAAAAGAAATAAAGTGAGACTATCCCGGCCAACCATCCGCCACTGTAACTCCTGTGCACCAGGATCGACTGTGGCACGCATTTTTGTTGACACCGAGCAGTGAAGCTCGGCGATTCACTGGAAATGCTAAATTTTCTTTGTCCCGCAACGATTTTTTTATGGCATAGGCCGGCAAACGAGCAAGTGGGTCACCTGATGGTAAGTCATCTCCACCACCCATGTACGCCCATAATACCAAAAAAATAAGGGCGCAATGCCGACCTTAAAGGAAGGGGATAATTAAGGGATTGGAAAGGGGAGGGGGATTTGGGCCTGCGGATATCTATCTCGCCGTAGAAAACGCAGCAGCTAGCTCACCGGTTTTCTGTGGGACAGTGGTAACGACCCGGACGTGCCGGTCCATACATGCTGTAGACAAAACAGTCTAAAACGTGGCTCTACCACTCAAAAAAAATGTAGATATATTATAAATCTATGCACTTATTTTTTTCTATAAAGATTAGTCATTTTGGACATTAAATAACTCTAGAAGCAATGTTTATAGTGTTCATTGTTATTATTCCGTATATACATTGTGATTATTTGCGCAAAATCATTTTTATCCATATTTAATAGAAGAATCGAGATGCAACTTTCACAAAACCATAATTAAATTGAATTTCGCGGCGTAGTGATGACATTTGACCTTAACACAGCAAGGCAGCGCTTATTTTAGCGCAAATTAAAATGCCATTATTTATTTATTTATTTATTTTATTTAGGTACAAAAGCAGTTAACAATCCAAAACATGAAATATATTATAAACACATAGATAAGAGCAGATAATTAAAACTATTAACCTTTAAATTGTACACAACATTAATAAAATTATATAAAAACAAAGGTCATAGGCTTACACACTTAAAGCAACATAATAATATGAACCACATCAAGACAGAGTACGTAATAAACAAATTACAGACTAGAAAATAAAACACGATAAGAATATAGGAACTTCAAATTGAATTAAAAATAAATAGGCACCCAATATTACCCAATATGACCATTATAAATAGGTCTTGTATTTTTTTATGTTTAATTATATGAAAATTAATAATAAATGATCTAAAGAAACAATTCGAGATGTGGTTGTGTGGTTGTACGCATGCTCAAAATATCCTGGGTAGACCATATTACGAAAACTACAATACTGGAGCGAATGGGAAAGTCGGGAGATACTTAATATACATACGCACTCACGCCTGTAATCCCCGAAGGGGTAGGCACAGGTGTAACCAGTATACCCACATTTCGCCGAGCGTATCTCAGTCCCACGATGTGATAGGGGGCGAGCCTATCGCCATACCGGGCACAAATTCCAGATTCCGGGCTGATACTGAGCATTTCGTTATAGAAAAACCCATTAACATTTTACCCGACCCGGGGATCGAACCCGAGACCTCAGCGGTGGCCTCAATCGTAACGCGTTCACATTACAACTGCGTCACCGAGGCAGTCACCGGAAGGCACCGAGGGTATACTTGAGTCAATTCAAATAAGGAAATTGGAATATTTTGGCCACATAATGAGAAATAACAAGTATGAACTCCTTCAACTAATCATTCAAGGGAAAATAAGGGGCAGGAGGAGGCTCGGTCGTAGGAGGATATCGTGGCTTAAAAATCTTCGCCAATGGTTCAACATGAGCACAAAATCATTGTTCCGAGCAGCAGCTTCCAAAATTAAGATAGCCTGTATGATCGCCAACCTCCGATAGGAGATGGCACTTAAAGAAGAAGAAGATAGATAGCCTGTATGATCGCCAACCTCCGATAGGAGATGGCATTTAAAGAAGAAGATAGATACATTCCCGATGACACGTTTATTAAATAGTAAAACTGCCTTGGTGGCGCAGTTGTAATGCGTATGACTGAGAACGTAATTACGACTGAGACTGACGTTGAGGTCTCGGGTTCGATCCCCGGGTCGGGTAAAAATGATATTGGGTTTTTCTATTACGAAATGCTCAGTATCAGCCTGGAGCCTGGAATTGTGGCCGGTATAGCGATAGGCTTGCCCCCTATCACATTATGGGAAGGAGATACGCTCAGCGAAATGTGGGTGTACTGGTTACCCTTCTGCCTACCCCTTCGGGGATTACAGGCGTGAGTGCGTATATAAATAGTAAAAGTCACTGAAATCTTGAACGAAACATTGACATTACAAAGTAAGTTTGTTATTTGGATCGACCAAGTTTCCAACACGGAATCTAGTATTGACTTCAATCTGATAACAAGTAAAATTTGGGCACGTTGTCATTATTTCAATTAATGTATTTGCTTAGAGAATTTTCACAAATTAATTATGACTGATTGTCAGTTAGCTCGTTTCGATGACAGCCTTTTTTATAGCATAGGCCGGTAAACGAGCAAGTGGGTCACTTGATGGTAAGTGATCTTCACCGCCCATGTACACAATACCAGAAGAAATGAGGGCGCGTCGTTATGTGCCGGTCTTAAAGAAAAGGGATAATTAAGAAATTGGGAAGGGGAAGGGGATTTGGGCCTCCGGATACTTACCATACGAAACGCAGCAGTAATCCGCTACTTTACGTCGGTTGTCTGTGAGACAGTGGTAACGATCCGGTCGAGCTGACCCATTGTGCTGTAGACAATGATGTTTAAAGCGTGGCTCTACCACTCTAAAAGCTTCCGTGGTTTAATGAGCGAGTAGCAGGCTGCGAAGCGAGAGGCGGCGGGTTCAATTCCCGCACCGAGACATATGTTTGTGTGATTCACAAATAATTGATTCTGGTCTGGGTGTGTTCCCCCAGAGGGATTGACTTCAGGCAGGCGGCCGGTCGTAAAAACTATAAGCCAAATCTTTCTGTAACATGTGGTAAAAGCATGTTACACCGACCCCACTTTTTCTTTTCTAATATCCTACTGCTATTATAAATGTGAAAGTTTGGATGTTTGTGAGTATGTTAATTTGGATGAAGCCCATCACGCCGTAACGGCTGAATGGTTTTGAATGAAATTTGGCCCACAAGTAGACCATAACCTGGGTTAGGACATAAGCTACTTTTTGAAATGAAATGAAATAGTTTTATTTATCATGTAGGCAATTAAAATATCGTTTAAATGACAAATCAATACAAAATAAAGAAACTTATGTATATAAATCATATCAACTAATGTATACTATAAATGTATTGACGCTGACATTTTAAGCAATAAGATTGGCCCATTTCAAAATAAAATTAAGTTATTTGTTTTTCACAATATTTAGTTTACGTATTTCACATATTACATTTCATTTAAAAATAATTTACTTACTTTACTTATCTTATAATTTATAATAATTATTAGGTACAACGTTATTATGACATTGTAATTTTTTTTGTGTTAGCTGTAAATACCTTTAAAAGGTAAGCACATGATTTGTTACTTAATTGATTTTTATATTATGTTAGTAGTGTGTTTTACCTAATGGTGTTGCTTTTAAATAAATAAATAAATATACATAAGATACATAGCATTGTCAAAATACACAAGGCATTTATAAAATTTACAATATTTTTATTAAGGAATCGTCCAGAATTGATAAGTACTATTATTATATGTTGATATTATACGAAGTTGAGAGATTGTGTCTAGCTATACATAGGTCGTGCCGCACCTGTAGGCCAATTCTCGTAATTTTAAATGTTCAAAATATCATTCCGATCTAGTCTCAGCGTCAAGAAAGTTGCAAATGGCATTCTCTTAAACCAATAATCAACGTCAAATGCACCTAGCATTAGCAGTAGCATTATACCGTTTTGGCTTCAGTCAACTTTTATTCTACATTCAATCTCATTACGATCTATGATCACATTTGACGTTGATTATTGGTTGAGGAGAATGCCACTTGCAACTTTCTTGACGCTGAGACTAGATCGGAATGATATTATGAACATTTTAAATTACGAGAATTGGCCTACTGTTGTTGTATAGTACAGTATGTATATGTAGGTAGGTGCAATACGCTCGCACCGCATCGGTTGTTTGTCGGCGCAAAGTGACTGAATGATTAGAGTAACAAAAGCACGTCCTTGTGACCCTAAATTCTGTCGTTTTGTTTGTCCCTGAGGCTACTCGCCAACATTATATTAAAAGGCTGTTCACGCGGGCGGAGCCGCTAGCAAAAGCTAGTCCATACAAATAAATAAAATTGAATTGTCTGTAATATTAAAATAACCGCTTTTTACTACATGCATATGAATGTATATATACGGTACATATACCAAAATATATTTTTTTACAATTTTTGTTCGACTGTCTGTTTGTTCCGGCTAATCTCAGGAACGGCTGGACCGATTTTGACGGGGCTTTCACTGGCAGATAGCTGATGTAATAAGGAGTAACTTAGGCTACTTAGGTACTTTTTATCCCGGAAAATGACATTCACGCGGCCGGAGACGCGAGCAAAAGCTAGTTCTCTATAAAATAGGCTCGACATAGACTTTCTAACTTTATAATAGTTCCCTTTGGAGTTGTTCAATCAATTGACTAACATAAAGTTTTGTGTTTCTCTGAATACATTAATGGCTCTTGGGAATCGAATCGACTTTAAGTTAACGACTTAAGTCTTTGAGGATTTTAAGATTTATTTTGTAGAGTGCGTCTTTTTTTAAGTGACGCGCATACTATTGAGCCTTGGATTTTAAGGTATATTAGTTATGCGACAGCGGCAGGCCGTCTGTCAGAGCGCAGTTTAATACCATGCAGTGCTTTCTAGTTCAAAGTTCTGTGTGGTGTTGCTTTACGGGTAGGTGGCGCTTACCAGGCGGGCGAACTCGTTTCGTCACTCAAGCTAATAAAAAAAACTGGCCTATTTATGCTGTAGACAGAAGTGTCGACAGTGTAAATCTACGACTTATACAACAAATGTAGAGATGAAGAGGTCGTTATCCTGATGCTCGCTACGCCTACACTTAAACAGAATTATCTCTCAGAACTTTGAATGATAAAGTACTGCGCTTGTATTCCGAGACATTACTAAATACAAACAATATTAAATACAAACATAAGCTGCTGGTTGGCTCGGTGGCGCAGTTGTAATGCATACGCATTACGACTGAGGCTGACGCCGAGGTCTCGGGTTCGATCCCGGCTTGAGTAAAAGTGATATTAGGTTTTTCTATTAAGAAATGCTCAGTATCAGCCCGGAGTCTGGAATTTGTGCCCAGTATGGCGATGGGCTCGCCCCTGTCACATAAGGGACGGAGATACGCTCGGCGAAATGTGGGTGTACTGGTTGCAACCCTGCCTACCCCTTCGGGGATTACAGGCGTGAGTGCGTATGTATGTAAAAATTAAAAAAGACACTAATTGATATGGTCTTGGATTCCAGGTGGATTTAAGTGAGAAGCCATCGTTCTGGAAGGCGTTGAAGCCACCAGCTAAAGACAAGTGCGGGGAGTTGCTGACCTCGCTGTGCTACCACCCGAGCAACAGCGTCCTGACCTTGACGCTGCTGAAGGCCAGGAATCTGAAGGCCAAGGACATTAACGGAAAATCAGGTAAATAATGAAGACAGGTTAGAAGTTGGTAGGTCCGGAGAGGTCGTCTGGGTTGGTACCACCGCGCCATCTACTTCTGCCACCAAGCAACAGTGTGTTGTGTTCCGGTTTGAAGGGCATTGAAGCTATTGAAATTACTGGGCATTATGAGATTTAACATCTTGTGTCCGGGTGACGAGCGCAGTCCAATGCCGTGCAGTGCTTTGTAATTCAAAGTTCTGTGTGGTGTTGCTTCTGTTTATGTGCAGGCGTGGCGCTTACCATCAAAAGCGCGACCTGTTAGCTTCGTCACTGAACAAAACAAAAAAACTTAAATAATAAGTCAGGATCGTGGCTGCCTCGGCTCAGGAACCCTCGAGGCGTAACTCCGACTTACGCTTATAATAATACTAGCCCTGTATTATATACGTCCCACTGCTGGGCACGGGCCACCTCTACTAAATGAGAGGAGTCGGGCCTTAGTCCACCACGCTGGACTAATGCGGGTTGGCAGACTTCACATACCTTCGAAATTCTTATGAAGAACTTCTCAGGTATGCAGGTTTCCTCACGATGTTTCCTTCACCGTTAAAGCAAGTGATAATTAACAATTAATACACACGTAACTCAGAAAAGTCAGAAGTGTATGCACTTGGGGCTGGTTTCGAACCTGCGACTTTCGTCTCGACAGTCCATACCACTCCCCGCTGAGCTATCACTGCTTTTGGACTTACGCTTAGCCAATTTTTATTCATAGCTGAAATTATGTACAGTCGTAAAGCGTCGACCTTGACCAAGGCCAAAAACCTTAATCCGAGCATATCAGTTACAATCAAGCGAAGAAAAATTGTTCATAATTAACAAATGCTATAAAATGTAGAAATATAGTTCATTATTTTCCATGAAATTTTATGATACGCCGATAAAATATAGAGTAATAAAGATAAAAAGGTTACAAAATGTACATATTGTACTATGTTTAAATGTTAACTGTCTTTCTAGTTTAAATATGTGTCTAATGTACAATAAAGCATTATAAATAAATAAATAAATAAATATTTTAGTTTTACGGAGTAAATATACACATTTTAACACATATATGACTGCCTCGGTGACACAGTTGTAATGCGTACGCGTTACGACTAAGGCTGACGCTGAGGTGTCGGGTTCGGTCCTCGGGTCGGGTAAAAGTGGTATTGGGTTTTTCTATTACGAAATGCTCAGTATCAGCCCGGAGTCTGGAATTGTGCCCGGTATGGCGATTGGCTCCCCTATCATATTATGGGAGCGAAATAAGCTGGGTGAATTGTGGGTGTACTCGTTACACCTATGCCTGTTCTTTTAGGGATTGCAAGCGTAAGAGCATAAACAACGGGTTACAGAAAGTGCATATTCGTAAGAAACAATGATTGCTCAAGTATATAACTTTAATCGCAGTACTGTTTATTATGCAATGTGTTTCAGAAAGGAGTGGTAAAATTAAAGCAACGTATAGTGTATGATATATTAAGTATTTCAATCCCTTTAGTACTAAATCCGATTGCATTACTAGGAAATAAATAAACATTTTTCTATCGAATGAGTAACATGTCAAATATTTTAAATTCAAAATGTTTATTTATGAGATCGGGTACGTTTATTGGTCTTAGAGTAGGTACAGTAAGGTTCGCTCAAATCTGGTTCTGAAGGATATACCTAAATATTTGTTCAAAATACAATTTTGTACAACACTAAATGATCAACAGCTTAGCTTTTGTCTCACTTTAGCATATTTTTATAGGGATGCTCGATCTTATCGATCATAAATTAATTCGTCAAACGAGTGATTAAAATTAGCGTAGAATTTTGCGGATGTCTAGATTATGATATCCTATACATAAAAACTCATTATAATTTATATAACCCTTATGTATGACCACACCTTTTTGTAGCACGTTGTATACCTACTTTGTTTCGCAAACTGCGTGAAAATTCAGAGGCGCTTATATTTTAGCAACTTGAACTACACAATACCTACTTGCTGATTCATCTCATCCCTTCAAGTAATTATTATTCTCCCTTCTATGGATATAAACATAAATATTCCTCCCTTTTTCCTTGTTTCCGTAATAAATCAAGGATAGTCTAAGACGGTCCAATTAAACAACACTCCAAGCGCCTGACGGAAAGTCGTTTTGAGCGATTGCTATTATTTTTTAACAGGCGCTATTATGTTGCAAGTGAATTATAACTGTAATTATGATAAAATTTGTAGGGATTAAGTTCTTTTGTAATGCTCCTAAATGGACATTTTAAGGAAATTTGTTTTCTTACGGTCGTAATTATTTTGCGTGTTTCAAAACAAATATCGTAAATGGTTTTTTTTTTTCCTGACATGATAAAATTACGTGATTTCAAGTATAGTGCAGTCCAAATATAACGTTGACCATCAAGAGACATAGCATCCCTCGATGGTCGGCAGAATAATAATTATGCCTGAAGTTGCTGGATATAGACTGGCTGATCCCACAACGCGACTCGCCTGAACGAGCCACTATGGTGGGGTTTTCTCCATTATACAACGGTCACTGAATTGAGGTTGCAATGACATCGAGATGACATTATATTGACACCGGACTGAACTTAAAGAGGAGCAGAATACCATTTTTTTGTCAAATCACATTCTTCTTTCAGTTCGGTTAAAATTCATTCGCAGTGTCAGTTAAATATGACAATTGGGCTTCAAGTCATGGAAAGTAAATAAACTTGGTTTGAATTGTTTTGGTTTGGGTGTTATTTTTAGTGGTAACTGTACCAACACGGGTCGACATAATGTAAACAAAGCTGGCTGAAGCATCACTCTACCATATTTGTACCCCAATCTCCACCACATATTTGGTTTTGAGTGGTAGAGCCACGCTGTAGACAGTTTGGCATGAATGGGCCGGCTCGTCCGGGTCGTTACCACTGTCTCACAGAAAACCGGCGTAAAGTAGCAGCTTGCTGCTGCGTTTCGTACGGTGAGTGAGATATCCGGAGGCCCAAATCCCCCTCCCCTTCCCTTTAAGGTCGACAACACGCCCATGATCCTTTTGGGATTGTCGGCGTACATGAGCGGTTGAGATCACTTACCATCAGGTGACCCACTTGCTCGTTTACCAGCCTGTGATATAAAACATTTGCAGTAAAATTAAATAACTATTGGATTTCCATTTTCAGATCCGTACGTAAAAGTATGGCTACAATTCGGCGACAAACGCATTGAAAAGCGCAAGACCGCGATATTTAAATGCACGCTGAACCCGGTGTTCAACGACTCGTTCTCCTTCAACGTACCCTGGGAGAAGATCAGGGAGTGCTCCTTGGATGTCCAGGTCATGGACTTCGACAATATCGGCAGGAACGAGCTCATCGGCAGAATACTTCTGGCTGGTGAGTTGAATCGTCTCATTGACCTAGTGGTAACATAGTGGTGAGAAGTGTGAGTTAGCAGGGGTTATTATAAAATTAGAGACTACATAAATGATAGGAAACCATGGGTGTTAGGTTAGTTAGGGTGTTGCTAGCGCAATATGGCACAATACATATTATATTTTGAAGTGTTATTGATTATTAAAATAAGATTATTATAATGTAAATGGTGACTTTTTTAAGTGCCCAGTGCCCATAATAAAACAAAGTTATTTTGATTTTGATTTTAGAACCGTGTGGTTCTGGGTTTAAATCCCTGGTCAGGCACTCAAAATTTGTGTTTGAGTTTTCGATTCATAAAATCACACATGATTTGCCCGAGATTGGAATTTGTGATGGAAATAACAATAAATACTAATAAGAATAAGTACTAGTTTCTAAAGGCCGTCTGGATTGGTAACACATTTACGACTTTGTCTATTTCTGCCGCCAAATAGCTGTTAAAAGCACGTTTACACTGTTGTGTTTCAGTTTGAAGAACACTGAGGCCAGTAAAATTAATAGGTATTAGGAGACTTAACATCTTATGTCTCGGGGTGACGAGCGCAGTCCAATGCCATGCAGTGCTTTGTAGTTCAAAGTTCTGTGTGGTGCTGCTTCGGTTCTGGGCAGACGTGGCGCTTTCAAAGTTCTGTGTTGCGTCTGTTTATGGGCAGACATGGCGCTTACTAAGGCGAGCGAACTCCTCGTCACGTCATTCAATCTAATTTTTTTAAAAATCGTCGATTGAAGTATTACGAATCCAATAATATTTTTTCCCGTTTTTCAGGCAAAAACGGCTCGGGAGCTACAGAAACGAAACACTGGCAAGACATGATCACAAAACCGAGACAAACAATCGTTCAGTGGCACCGCCTTAAGCCCGAGTAAAATTGTTATAAAAAAAAGTTACACAACATAAGACTGAGCGGTTAAAGATGTTACATAACATGGTATGCTCTGGGGCTGTCCTTTCTTGCGCTGTGCACTGTATTTTATTGTTCGAAATTTAATATTCAGTTTTTTTTATGTTTTTTACTTTCATGGTTTATCTTTTTTTGAAAAAATTTTGATATTTTATTGAAATTGAAATACTTTGTGTAACGATTTTATGTACGTATTCAGTTTATTTCAAACTATTGTGACTTTTTCTAATATTATTTATTTTGTTTGAATTTATTTAAAAAAATATTTAAGTATAATAGTATGTATTTTATTTAGTTTCAAGTTTTTATCGTGTTTGTTAAATGTTGAATTGTTGTGTATGACACATATTCGATTTTTATGTATATTATACTTATCAAAATGTTTTTTGCAAAAAAATATTATTTGATATACTTATTTTATTATGTTCGAGCACACGCTAATTTTCCAAACTTGACGAAGACTATCCAAACAAAAATTTCAACTCATTGAAACTTGAATGTTGACTAAAAAGGTTGACACTTTTCTCGTGCGTTTTCTGTATATGTCAAAAAAAACTTATCTTACATACACTGTCTGCAAATAAAATTAATACATTTCGATATGAAAAATAAGTTTTTTTGACATAACTATAAAGATTTCATTCTAGACGATGGTTTGATGGATGTTAAGAGGTTTTAATAATAAAAATATTGTTAGAAATTATAAAAATAATTGTTAAAAGTAGCAAGTCAAGTACGTATCGCACAAAGACGGTAGATGGTTATGTTAAAATACTTTCCTTTCATTGTTGCTCAAATCCTTTCCAGAACTACTCTGAAACGCTGACTCCGTCAGATGTCACGATTTTTTACTTCGAAAACAACTGCCAAATTGTTACAAACCATTGAATTGTGTCAAAAGTCTTACTTTGTTAATGAAATTGACTAGAAATGGACATTCTAAATTAATTGTTAAAAATAAATGATAGGTCGTGGTTGAAAGCGGAGGGTCAATTTTAGGTGAGATTTTAAAGTTATGACTACAACACAAAAAACTGCTATGGAAAATCAAACTGTGGAACGAAAAAAAATTAAAAAGAGTTATAAAAAATCTTTTAACGTTTTTTTCGTGTGACAGTTTGACAGGCAGAAACATTTTTTTTTAAATCAGCTTCAATAGTCGATAGTTTCTTTTTGTTATAATAAAATATATGAATAGTTAAATAGTAAATGCTTGTTGTTACATGTTATGAAGCTTATTCCGTATAGTAGATTCGATGTTGGTATTCAAGAAATATACACATTTATATAATGTTTTATAGTATAGATATATTTTAATAGATGTAATGTAGCTTGTTGTATAGAAATAGAAGGTTCAATATGAACATATTAGCTACAAATGTTGATATATAAAAATCAATAATCTATTGTAGTTTGATGAGTTTGTGCTACGTTGGTCTGTTCTGGATATATTTTGGGGTGATTTTTTAAATGTTGACGACATACGAAATGTTTTTGTATAAAAATATTTTGTAATTTATATTAAAAATGTTTGTATATTTTGTTCTTAATATAGTAAAAAATTTAAGCATTTTTTTAAATGTTAAAAAAATTTCATTATCTATTTCTTTATTTGTTTTTTTTCTGATTAAAAAAGAAGGATTTTTTACAATGCATTTAAAAATTTACTCCAAACAATAAATAGGATAAACAAAAAGACAAACATACAATTTCCGTATCTAGATATATAAAAACGACAACTGAGCTTGAAATAATAAAACGATTTTAGCACATTGCCAAGTTTAAGGTTGTTTGTAATTTTTTTTATTAAAATAATGGGCAGTAGAAAAATTCTGAGCCCTTTTGAACATATTAAAAAAATAAGTCTCTTCCTCTTTGTTACTAATCATTTTATAGAATCTATTTTTCCTCGAATAAATATAAAAGCTAAGAAAATAAGAATAATGAATTCAGACACTTTTTATCCATTTTGTTACGATTCTAATAATTAATTCATTTTTCTTTTTTTTATTATTATTATTCATATATTAACGGGAAAGGACATAAAGCACTGTTACTTCAAAAAACATTCTAAATTAAATCTGTAACTCAACTTCGTACACAAGCTGCGGAACTGCTGAGGTCCAGAGTTTGAATACAAAATATTGTGATATTTTTAAACCGAGACTGCCTCGGCGGCGCAGTTGTAATGCGTATGCGTTACGACTGAGGCTGACGCTGACGATATTGAGTTTTTCTATTACGAAATGCTCAGTATCAGCCCGTTGTCTGGAATTGTGCCCGGTATGGCGATAGACACGCCTCCTATCACATCATGGGACGGAAATACTCTCGGCGAAATGTGGGTGTACTGGTTACACCTCTGCCTACCCCTTCGAAGATTACAGACGTGAGCGACCAACTAACGTGCGACGCTTTCCCCGGTATAGCGATAGGCTTAACTCCTTTCGCATCGTGGCCTGGATCGGAATTAAAAATGATTATACATTCTATATTTATTGTACTTTTGGAGTTTTGGCGGGAATTCTGACAGTGCGGTTGATCTCATATTTTAATTATTATTCCTAAACTAGTTTAAATTTGTGTTTGTTGTATAAAAATAGTGTGAATTTGGGCGGTAAACCTTGATTGTGATGAACAGTGTATGGAATCATTGAAATTTGTGACTTTAGGTTATTTTTGACCAAGTGTATCGATCGACCTTGGTCGTTCGATTCACTTGGGGAAAGTCGTCTAAGAAGCATCGTACTTAAAGGAGTTAACACCAAAACTCCAACAAGGCCTTAAAATCACTCACACCCTTGTTTCATCGTTCTTGGAAAATAAATATTTAATTAAATCACTAGTGACAAGGCTGTATGAGCTAGATTCCTTTGCCTTCCCAATAAAAGGGAAAATTTTGACATGTACGTATGTCAAAATTTTACGATTATACGCACTCACGCCTATAATCCCCCAAGGGGTAGGCAGAGGTGTAACCAGAACATCCACATTTCGCCGAGCGTATCTCTGGCCCTTATGTGACCTCAGCGTCGGCCTCAATCATAACGCGAACGCATTACAACTGCGCCACCGAGGCAGTCTAAAGGGAACATTTAAACAACAATGATAATCTCCACGATACATGTTAACCTAGTGTAGGGTCAGGACTATGTGTGTGACTGTTGGGTGTATTTATTTATTTATTCGATAACCCGGATTACTTAAACTAAGTCAACCCCTCCAATTGGCGAGCAATAAATAAAATTGCGTCACTATTAACCGGTCTGACAAGTCGAGCGTATATCGCACACACGCGAATGCAATACGTGATTTTGTAACTATTGCGTCACATCGCCCAGATTAAACTGCACTTATAAACCGCTTAACACCCGTGTATTGATTTGTAAAATGTTATAACATGTGGTGTGAAAAAGTAGGAGCTTCTCAATTCGGCTTTTTGTCACATTGATTTCTCCGCCGATTTTGTTGGAAAAAAATTCATTCGATAGAGTTTAGCTGCGATGTGGTCCCATATAAATTTGGTTAAGATCCTGATGACGGAGTACGGAGAAAAATGAAACTCCTCAACGGACAACAGTAAACTCGTCGCGATTGTGTTATTGTATTGGAATTTACATGCTTTTGCTATAACTACAACTATAAATTGAAAAATAAAAAAAGTTTTAATAAAACTTCATAATAAAAACGCTGAAAATACAAATAAACAAAAATATATAATTTTTAATACATACATACCCTTTCACGACTGTAATCCCCGAAGGTGTAGGCAGAAGTGTAACTAGTGCACCCACATTTACAAACTTTACAGCTTTTGTTAATTCGTCTCTTGTTGAAAGCGATTCGACTTGTCTGAACCAGTCTTCTCAGTGCCTTTACATTTAAAGGCACTGAGAAGACTGGTTCAGACTGTGCAAAGCCCTTGCTTTGCACGTAAAATCCTGTCACTTTATCGAACTAAGTTGCCTTGCCTCGTAATCGAGTTCTCAATCCTTCGATGGATGCATTACCTATTACATAATTTGAAACTAGCTTACTGGATTAGTAGACTGCCTCAGTGGCGCAGTTGTAATGTGTACGCGTTACGATTAAGGCTGACGCTGAGGTCTCGGGGTCGATACCCGGGTCGGGTAAAAGTGATTTCTATTACGAAATACTCCGTATCAGCCCAGAATCAATTGTGCCCGGTATGGCGATAGGATCGTCCCATATCACATCAAGTGACGGAGATACGCTCGGCGAAATGTGGGCACTAGTTACACCTCTACCTACCCCTTCGGGTATTACAGACGTGAGTATGTATGTATGTAGTCCACTGGATTCTATGTAATCGGATATAAAAATCTCATAAAATTGGGGCATTACATATTCATATCAATATTACGTCAAAATGTTTGTATAATTTGATACAGTTTGTCAATATTTGTTTAAAGAATATTAATTAATGTATGTGAAATATATTTCAGATTAATCAGGTCGACTTTGGTAACTTCTGCTTTTGTTTCACAAGAATACTTTCTTACGATAGTATTTTCGTGATGACCTACACCTCAGTCTCTCCCGTGACCACGAAGGCTGAAAAGCTTTCGAAACGTCGGGACTTAAATAAAAATTAAACCGCGATAAAATCCGTATAAACTAGTTTTATTTCTATATTAGTATTATCTCAGGTATCGGGTTATCGACTGTCGCTGCGCAAACCACTATTAAGCCATAATTCCTCTTATACTTTCTCAAGACTTCAAGGCCAAGATTCACTTCCCTCGATGGCCTCTTGAATGATTGTGCGCTGACTATTTCAATCGTTACTAATAATTTTCAGGAGGCCAAATATCGTAGTTTAAAATGTTCAAAATATCCTTCCATGTCAAGAACGGTGAAAATGCTATTTTCTTTAACCAATAATTAACGTCAAATGTGAACATAGATTGTGATGAGATCGAAAGTAGATTATAAGTTGACTGAAGTGGAAACGGTTTTCTGCTAACATTTTTAAATGACACATTTCCATAAATAAACGTAAAAATTGTGACTGAATTGAGATTGCAATGACATCGAGATGAGATTATATTGCCACCGTACTGAACTAAAAGAAGAGCAGAATACCATTTTTAGTCAAATCAAAATCTGTTGTGTTCCGGTGTGAAGGCCATTGAAGCCAGTGTAATTACTGGGCATTATGAGACTTAACACCTTATGTCTCGGGGTGACGAGCGCAGTCCAGTGTCATGCAGTGCTTTATTTAAAGTTCTGTGTGGCGTTGCTTCTGTTTATGAGCAGGCGTGGCGCTTACCATCAGGCGAGCGACCTGCTCGTCTCGTCATTCAATTTTATAAAAAAAAAAAAAAACTAATCTCAATTCGGTTAAAATTTATTTGCAGTGTCAGTTACATACGAGAAAATCTGCTATAATCAGTCAGTTGTCATTATATCCCACAATACACTAATTTCATGGTGTGGTCCATGGTCTGTCTGCGCCAACCGCGTGACATGTCAAATATATTAAGTCAGTAGTTTCAAACTAACCTACCAGTACCAGGCTCCACTTTATCTCTTTTTTTTATGGCATAGGCCGGCAAACGAGTAAATGGGTCACATGATGGTAAGTTATCTCCGCCGCCCATGTACGCCTACAATACCTACCAAAAGAATCATGGTCCCGTTGCTGACCATAAAGGAAAGGGATAATTAAGGAATTGGGAAGGGGAGGGGGTTTGGGCCTCCGGATATCTCACTCACCGTACGAAACACTCAGCTGCTACTTTACGCCGGTTTTCTGTGAGACAGTGGTAATGACCCGGACGAGCCGGCCCATACATGCTGTAGACAAAAGTGTCTACAGCATCTCTTCTTCCACCTGCCCATAGCCCATTCGCAGTGGGGTCGGCGCAACATGCTTTTTAACACATGTTACACAAAGACATGGCTTGTAGTTTTTACGACCGATCGCCTGACTGACGTCAAGCCCTCTGGCAACTCTCGAGACTCCACTTCATAAAATTCAGAAACATTTTTTGGTGTTCAAACGTTTATAAGTATAGGTAACCGCTTACCCCCAGGTGGGTTGTATGCTTGTTTGCCAGCAGTGGCCGAAATCATATTCACAATGTTTTAGATGCTAACATAAACCAACGAGATATATCATACGCGAATGACAAAATTAGTGACGACAAATATCTTAAGATAAATATGTCAACATTCGATAAAATAACGTTATTTTAGGATTTGTAGATAAAATACCACAAGGAAGAAAGAGATACCATTTTCTCTAATTTTATCTCTTTTTTTGACGTACCAAATCGTGTCTTAAGTGCAGCCATGTTATCTTCAATAGACATAAAGAAATAAGCAGTTATAACTGGTCACGAGAAAAGGAGTAGACAATTTTTTCTCAAGGCGCATATGCTAAGCCCGCAGGAATCTTACAATCATCTCTTATTCCGACTCAATACAGAACCTAAACTAAACTGGTATGGTAGGCCATGACGTAAAACACGACTAAAATTATCATCCCGTCAGTTCCAATTCTGAATTGGAATCAAATGCGAATTAAATTAATCAAATGCGAATAGTTTGTAACATCACAATATGAAATAAACCCGATCCAGTATAGGAGTTGAAAATTGAATCGAAAATGATTCGACTAGTTATAATGAATGGTAAGTTTTATGTCCTTTCTCACCAAACAATTTGCGTTAACAATTTTTTTTGAACAAACACAAAATAACACAATCATCTTATTTCCAATCACTCTAAAAATGTTATGTTCAATCAAAATTGCAACTAAAATGTTAATCGATACTAAAATATCTAGTCGTGAAACCCAGATTATAAAGAAACTTATAACTTAGCTGAAAATATATATTTTTTAACGTCATATATGAAACCTAAGATTTCATTAAATGTAATCGAAAATGCTTGTTAAATTATTTTTGCTATGCATTTTTGGAACTACATTTAGCTTCTCTAGATTTCGAAGGTAATGTCAGAAATTAATTATCTATTTTACCTTAATGTGAGCCATAATCATCGATTTTTGGAAAACCAAAATTGACAAATTCTTGTTCGCTGTATAAGTCAAACAAGGCATATCCTGTATCGGTAGGGATGTTAAAAGATAAAAAAATATTGTAAGTATAAACGAAAGGTCAAAAGAGAGGAATTATTTAATAAATGTATATAATATTAGACAATGTAATCATGTATCGTTGTACTAGAGTTTGAGCTCATTCGGACCTTCAATTGGTTTCTTAATAAATTGTATTTTCCAAAATGCTAAAATATCAGGATTCATTTGATTTGTATAATTTTATATCATTAAAACAGTAGAACCTCGTTTATTTGACGTAATTTGGACTACACTTTTTACCATAAGAAAACATGAATGATATCTTGGATTTTCGGGATAGTAAATTCGTAATGAATAATAGAAAATATCATGGTATCATTAAACTATAATTGCATGTTAACTTAGTAAACCACCGTTTCTACAATAAGGCAGTTTCCCAATAGACAGTAATACAAAATCTAACCGCTTTTGTTAAACACAATCTAAATTAATTCAAACATTATAAGTTGGTAATATTTGTATTTTTTTTTATAGTAGAGGCCGGCAAACGAGCAAGTGGGTCACCTGATGGTAAGCGATCTCCACCACCCATGAACGCCCACAATACAAAAGAATTATGGGCGCGTTGCCGACCTTAAAGGAAAGGGATAATAAGGGATTAGGAAGGGGAGGGGGATTTGGGCCTCCGGATATCTCACTCACCGTACAAAACGCAGCAGCAAGCTGCTACTTTACGCTGGTTTTCTGTGAGACCACTGTCTCCACTGTACCTGTTACCACTGTAACGACCCGGACGAGCCAGCCCATTCATGCTGTAGACAAAATTGTCTTCAGCGTGGCTCTACCACTCGTAACTATATATGTATATGATTGATATTGTATATGAAGACACTCACTATCTCACTCGCACACGGGTATTGTAATGGCTATTTTGAACCGTGACGTCAAGGTTTACGTTGTCTGTTATTTGACAAGTGATTTTCCATGAGATTTGGATTCCTTCTAATTTATTTATATTAAACGAATTTATTAAATTCCTTCTGCAATAAGTTTTGGATAACGTAACATATTGATTTAAATAAAAAAAAAATTAAGCCATCTACCCGATTACCACCCTTCATGTGTACTTCATTACAAGTTAATTAAACAGATTTTATCGAAGTTTAGTTAACAATTTTTGGACTAGTCAACCTCGATTGAGGAAGTTGGAACGGTTGAATTTAAACAAAGGTTTGAAATAATCGAGGTTCTACTGTATACAAGCTTCTCAAGTATAATATACAACAGTGTGACATATCAAAACCATATTAAGTTTTGTAATATTTGCCTCCAAAGACATATTTTCATGGAACGTATTAAATATATAAGAGAAACACGTATTTTTGCTGCGCACTTCGTAATTTATTTTTGAATACTGTGTACATAAAAGTATTTTTTCAAAACGATTAGAACATTTTTTTTTGCGCACCATCTAGTGGACGCGGTGCGCAACTTTAGTATATTTTCATTGGCGCTTTTGCGTCTTGATTTTTTTTATTAAAAATATGGTCAAGTCAATGAGTTAGTAGACTAAGTGATGAGTGAAAGGACATTTCTTTATTTTCAAACGCTTTCGCCGAATATCGGCCGTTTTGTATTCCTTTGCTTAAATATTTTTCGGCTCAAACTGTAACTTGTAATCGCGGTCGGTGTCTATCATGCAATACGGCTGTTCCCGGACGGACCGGTTTATCCACCGCGCGTGAAAACCGCTCCGTCCGTCACCGGCCTTAAGTGTTAAATTAGGACAATTGTGATTCTACCTAAATAGTTGATTATATTTTATCATATAGTTAAAAGTTATAAATGTAATATCATGTAATTAAGGGATATGTGTTTAGAATAGATATAAAATAGTAGGTATGTTAAAGTATTCAATCGCTTACTTGTTTTTTTAAAGCCGGAATCTTACGTGACCCTATACCTGTTACGTGTATATTTTTTGGGCGAAGTTTAGGTAGCATTTTTCTATGACCAATATTTTTGTGTCTATTTCTGCAGCCAAATGTAAGGAAGAAATTGAAGCCAGTGAAATTACTGGGCATTATGACATCTTATTTTTTATAGTACCTATAGGCCTGCAAACGACAAAGAAGGTCACCTGGTGGTAAGTAATCTCCACCGTCCATGTACCCACAATACCAGACGAATCATAGACACGTTGCCGAACTTAAAAGAAAGGGATAATTAAAGGATTGGGAAGGGGTGGGGGATTTGGGCCTTTGGATATCTCACTCACCGTACGAAACGCAGCAGCAAGCTGCTACTTCAAGTAAGTTTCCTGTGAGACAGTGGTAACAACCCGGTCGAGCCGGCCCTGAATGCTATAGAAAAGACTGTCTACACATTGTTCTGCCACTTTAAAGTATGTATGTCTTGGGGTAACGCGAGCAGTGCAACACCATACAGTGTTGTAGTTCAAAGCTGTATGGTGTAAGGCAGTGTTTCCCAATTAGTGGTACGCGTACCCCCAGGGGTACGTGAAGTTGCATCAAGGGGTACGTGCGGCTATCAGTAAAAACAAGAACAATTTCCAAAATATTATTTTATTACAATCATCAGTAAAAACAAGAACACACACACACTCACAAACTTTCGCATTTATAATATTAGTGTGTTTGCTACAATAAGGGGTACGCAGGTTTGAGGTCTATTTTGAAGTGGTACGCAGCAAAAACTAATTGGGAACCACTGGTGTAAGGTGTTACTATATAAGCAGGCATTACTATCAGACGATGGGCCTGCTCGTCCCAACAGACTAATAAAAAAATGTAAAGCCATATTTTTCTGGCCTTTAACTGGCTACTGGAATTTACATATGATTCATTATTTAATTGTAATGAAGGAATCGTAATGACCAAGGGAGTGCTGTCGACCTGGAATGGAAGGATTCTTCCTTGGACCATCATCTCATCACATTTACATTGTTATCATCAGTTAATGTTAGCAAAGCTGTAGTTGTAGTCAGCTCATACAAAAATACCAGATGTAAGTAAAACGCTTCCGAAAAAACATTTTTTTCTTAATGACGTAATGTAAAGTCAATAAAAAGCTGTGTGTGCTGAGTATTGCAGGGCGGTAATGCGCACGGGTTATTGATCCCAACTTTAGTTTTAGTACGCTTTACATTGTGGGCTTACGTTTCCAAAATGGCTAGTAAACAGCAAAAGGACAGTGTTTTCTGTTTATGCTAATATAGTATTTTAATGCTTCGTTTCGTGCGATAAGTGAGATATCCGGAAACCCAAATGCCCCCTCCGCTTTCCAGTCCCTTATTTATCCCTTTCCGTAAAGGTCGGCAACGCCATGACTCTTCTGGCATTATGGGCGTACATATGCGGTGGAAATCACTGACCATCATCTCTTGCTCGTTTGCTGGTCTATGCTTTAAAAGACCTTCATATCGCTGTTTATCTTTCTTTCTACCTAGCGTTATCTCAGCTTAAATAAAAGGGTCCCTTTTCCCATCATGGTGGATTTGATATTATGAGAGGCGACCCGCCGTCTAACCCCCACAACCCGCAATGGGACCAAGTTTCGCCACTGCCTTGTTAATCAGCAGAGTGTACCACGTGCAGGTGAGCTTGGCTTTAGGTCTAGATGTCGATACCTCCATATCGCTCCATATCATTATTATTTTCTTTTCTTTTGTTCATTTATTCCCGATGAATAACAGATTAGTAAGGTAACCAATAAGGTGAGCACTGAAAATCAGCGCCGTTGTCCACGCCACAGCACAGCAACACGCTGAGTGGTCACCTACCTGCCACAGTCACGACGCGCAATTGTCAAAACCTTAATGATGGGTTTCAGTTAGTATTGTTTTTACTGTAAATTTATTGTTATTGTTGTGATCTGTGACTAATAAATTGTCTTTCTTTCTTCTTCTTTCCATTAAATTGTAACAGGAATAGCGTGGCGATGATTCCTAACGCATATTAAATACCTTAATACAATAATTTCTGACGAATTATTTGAAACTATTTACGTGAAATGTTTCTCGACAATTTATGTTTGTGTAGTATGTTAATATGTAATTATTGCTAAGTTATTAAAGGATATATAAAGTGTTGACGATTAAAATGTATTGTGTATTTACTACATTCATTATTCCCAATAAAACATATTGAGTTAATGGTTTTTTATTAATCAACGTCAGGTATTGAAATACAACTAGTTTATACAGGTGAGTCTCTCCCGTGACCACGAAGGCTGAAAAGCTTTCGAAACGTCAGCACTAAAATAAAAATTAAACCGCGCTAAAATCCGAATAAACTAGTTTTATTCCAATGTGTAAGATTCGCGTAAACATAAGAAATCACGTCAGATATGTTTTAAGCAAATTTCTGGTCCTAAATGACTCTTTTATACATAATTAGTTTGTGAGATATTCGTGTCCAAACAGATTTAGTCTTGTTAGGTTTTAATTCATTTACTCGAAAAATAATGGCAACACTGAAGTTAACAAAGCAAAATAGAGGGCTGTTTGGCACTTTTTCTTCAACTTTCATGAGGGAAGGACGCTCGGGTGTAACGAGGCAGCAGCCGGGCTAACTATTGGATGACCTACTATTGTAAATCAAGGTAGCAATATTGTGTTTCTATGTTTAACTTTAGAACGAACTGTATAAAATATACAACGTGTTACAGAAAGATGTGGTCATATATAAGGGTCGTTATATATACCTGACATGGAGTATTTGTGTACCAAGTCTTATCAAAATCTGGACATTCTAAAATATGCCGATAACTTTAATCGTTCGTTTATTAATTGATGCAAAAGCAATTACATCACTATAAATTATTTTTATTAAATATCAGTCCAAGCATCACTGCGTGCCTAGTAATACCGTCATAATCACTTACCTCTTATAAAAAGATAAAAGGCTTTATTAATGTCATAGCAATACAATCGGATTTGGTACTACAGGGGATGAAATACTTATATCGTACACTACACGTTGCTTTTTGTCCACACCTTTCTATTACACGTTGTATATTGTAGAGTTTGAATCATTTCTGTATGTCTATAAAAATAAAAGGATTTGTAACCAAGACTTCAATGTATACTACTAGACAAGCTGCACCGTACATAGAAATTGTACCACTAAGTTGCGGTCAATTGACCGTAACTCAATGTTACCATCTCGTTTACTCTCGACTAGAACCCCTATTGCGCTCCCAGTTTTATAGCTGCCAAATGTTACGTGACGCAATTTTATTTCTAAACAGCCCGTCTCGTAGTATACATTAAAATCTGATTTGTAAGTTACATGGGTATTTCAGTTATATAATATATCATTAAGGCGTCATTCATCATCAAACAATATAAAATTAATTTCAAAGTATCGTGCTCTAAATATTCATTGGTTTACTTCTACCTACTAATTGTTGTATTATTTGATAAATCATTAATATCTGCTAGTCCGTGGGTAGTTACATTCTTCAGGTTGTTTTATTTTACTAAAAAAGGTTTTATTTCACTTTTTTTAGTGAAAGATTCTTCAAAATCGGTACATAAATGATGAAGTTTGGGTCTTTTATCCCTGATTTCAGCCTGTTGGGGGTGGGTTTTGTTCTTAGTTATACTTGTGAAAAGAATCTTCGAAATCGGTCCACATTTGGCGCAGAATTACGTGGTTATGAATATAAAAAAAATGTCTTTATCGGTTAATTAAACGACTGTATTTAGAAATTTTGTATTTTTTATTGAATAACTTTTCTATTTATGTATATCACAAACATTATAATTAGGCAGGTATTCAAGTAAAAAAGCCGATATTCTAAAAAATCACAAAAATAAAAAGAATATATTTTTGCAGTCAACATTTCTAGTCAACTAGGATTCAAACTGGGTTTTTTGAATTTGGTTTGGATTTGAGACCAATTTTTGACCACTTGGTGGCAGTGCTTAAGCTTTAGGTTTCTTCTCCTCGGCCTTTTCGCCTTCTGGGGGGGGAGTGGGGAGCTCGGGGTACTCTAACTTAGCTCCGTCCTCGCAGGTGAAGATGGGACAGCAAGCGGGGAAGGGTGCGGTTTTGTTAGTCTTATCTGGAAAGAAAAAAAAATGTATCATTCATTGATCAACTCCCGTATTCAAAAAAAGGATAAAATTTATATTTCCAACATCTTTCTAATTAAATTGGGACCACCAATTTATCTATACTAACCAGTGTCAAGCTTGCATTTAGGGTTGGCAAGTGGCAGTGGTCCACAGTCCTCGACCAGCTCCAACAGCCTGGGGGGTGTGTCCTCACTCAGGACGCAAGTGCTGCGGCCACAGAAGGGAGACAGCTCCCAGGTTTTACCAGGCTCGACGGTCGCGCAACGTGTGGACGCGAAGCAGGTACCGGGGAAGTCTGTGGGAGAAACACATTTATCAATATACTGGTATGGGTAAATAAGTATAACATCTTCAATTAATTTCAGGTAAAACATAATCTGGATTAGGGCATAGGCTACTTTTTATCCCAGATTAAGATTTTCACAAAAGATGTAGTAGGCCGAAAGGACATAAAAGTTCCCAAATTTTGAACAAAATTTTTTTTTTATTGCATAGGCCGGCAAACGAGCAAGTGGGTCACCTGATGGGAAGTGATCTCCACCGCCCATGTACGCCCACAATACCAAAAGAGTCATGGGCGCGTTGCCGACCTTAAAGGAAAGGGATAATTAAGGGATTGGGAAGGGGAGGGGAATTTGGGCCTCCGGATATCTCACTCACCGTACGAAACGCAGCAGCAAGCTGCTACTTTACGTCGGTTTTCTGTGAGACAGTGGTAACAACGACCCGGACGAGCCGGCCCATTCATGCTGTAGACAAAATTGTCTACAGCGTGGCTCTACCACTCGTAAAACATTTTTATTTGCAATTTTTCTAATAAATCCAATAGTTTCAGAGTAATTGTTGTTTTAATATGCTATGATTGCTATGCACACATAATCATATAATTAGCTAGTTATGCGTTCATAAAATAAATTAAAACAGTTTTTTTTTTTTTTGGTGGAAACTAAAACAAATGAGATGAGACATCCTTAACAACGGCTTGCACCCCTTTCTGAGTAACCTTGTAATAATGAGTCTTTTTTAATACAGGTTTATGGAGTTTTTGCTGCTATCTTAAATTCTGCTAAGTTTGATTTGATTGATTACAAAGAATCGAATCAAGTTCTACTTTTCCGTTATATGCACATTATTATTACAATAACACTGAATGAAAACCAAACTGAACCGTAGTCGTGACATAACTATTTCATTGATATAACTAATTTCAAAGCAAATGGAGTCGCTGGCAAAAGCTTATAAATAAACAGCAATGAATAATCATTTACTAAGACATTAGTGCCAGTACAAGCAACTTTCTAATGTTTAAGATTTCCAATTGTTAAAGCTCTCTAAGACATTTGCAAATAATGTACCGTTAACTAATTTAACAAGTGAACATCAGAAGCATACAAGAACAATTTCATATTTTGCAGGCAAATCGTATTTTATTGTAAAATCGTAATACAATAGGTAATCATTTGGTACATTAGTCATAAGCTATGAATTATGAACACAGAACACTATGATTCAAAATCAATTTGAAACTAATAATGTAACTATTTTGTGACATGTACTATTTCCTCTTGATCAACCAAAGAGATGTTGCCACTTGCCAACCTTCAACTGATTACCATAATCGTTATATTAGGTGCACTTGTCAGTTGGCGAGGGGTTTCCAGCTATAAATGGGTTTAAAATTTAATAATATTTAGTGTATTTTTATAGATATATTAAAACTTTCCTTTTCTGTTTTTATTTTGTTATTTATGTGACCGGAAATAAATTTAATATTTAGGTAAGGGTACAACAGAAACTCGTTGTTTTTGTGGAGCGTCATTTGATTCAACAACCCTTAAATATGACCACACTTTTCTGTAACACGTTGTATAATCACAAATAATTTACCAACTATTTTGGGTTTAGTATCGAATTCTGTAATGATTTGTTACTAGTCATTTGGAATTTAAATCAAAAACATACTTATCTAATCTAAAGTTTCAAAATATTTCGACTCCAACAATGCGTGAAATTCCGAAGAGCTGATTAGTAAATTCTTTACGTTCAAAATGACGAATCATAGTAAATTAGTCGAGACTATTCTAGACTCCAGTAATATAGGTTAACAAGGATGTCTGTAGGTAGCACTAATTTTAGAATCATTTGTTCTAATCTAAGAAACAAGTCTAGTACTACTGTTTTTATATGTTATTTATTTATTTCATAGGATCATCAACGTGACGTACATTATTTGAATGTAATGTTAAGGTTGACATAATTCCAATGCTAAATGTCGTTACAAATTATAGATGAACACAACATTCATACTTAGCTTAACTTACAACAGCATACAATTAGAAAATAATATATAGATATAAAATAATATATAATAATAATATATAGAATTAATTAGAAATATACTGGTACACACAACTAAGACAGCAGTGAAACAAAGAAAAACAAGTTGAAATCAAGATTAAAATTAAAACCAAAATTAAAATCAAATTAAAATCAAAATCAAAATTAAAATCAAGATCACAATTAAGATTAATGCAATATTTTAGATTATTGCGTAAACTATAATGCTCTCCGATTAACTTTTTAATCTTAAAATAAAGTGTAGATATTTTTAAGGTAGGATTCGAGATGTGCGACCGTGACACGTATTCCAATGTATATAGTGCTTTGTAATTCATAAATCTGTGTAGAATTGTTTCTGTTGATGGGCATGCGTTGTGCTTACCATCAGACGAGTGAGCTGCTCGTTTTGTCATTGAGGCTTATAAAAAAGTATAAACTCGGTGAAATATGGGTATTAGGTGTTAGCTAGTACCTCTGCCTACCCCTTCGAGGATACATC
This sequence comes from Mimas tiliae, assembly GCA_905332985.1. NCBI lineage: Eukaryota > Metazoa > Arthropoda > Insecta > Lepidoptera > Sphingidae > Mimas > Mimas tiliae. Next base: position 3,682,424 of record HG995265.1, on the reverse strand, counting down.
CATGAATTTATATTAAGTAAAATTCAAATAAATAAATTTGTCTCAAAAATCATTTCAAGTATTGATAATTATTATATTAGGTACCTACTAAGATATTATGCGCTATAATTTAAAGCGATAGGCTCGCCCCCTATCACATTGTGGGACGGAGAAACGCTCGGCGAAATGTGGGTGTACTGGTTACAACTCTGGGGATTACAGGCGTGAGTGCGTATGTATAATTTAAAGGTACGTATTAAGTTAAAAAGATAAATTCTTAAAATAAACTGTAAAATTTGATGTGTGTGTAACTGTATGCTTAGCTAGATGCATTTATAATATTTCAAAACCATTATCCACATTATAAAGTAATAAATGAACTAATAAAGACGACTTACGAAAGGTATTTATCGTGCGAATGTGAATGGTAGGGTTGGAAGAGGACGCCCGAGGAGAACATATGCGGATCAAATTAATGACATTCTCCGAAAAGGGCACGTCATGAGTACCCTCAACCGACGAAAATGTATGAGAAGATGTATGAATGTGGAAGAGGCGAAAGAGGTGTGTCAGGATCGTAGCTTGTGGTACTCAATAGTCTCTGCCTACCCCTATGGGACATAGGCGTGAGTGTGTATGTATGTATAAATAAACTAAAGGTATGTTGATGAGCGTGGAGGTCGGATAAATTCCGCGCCGTTCACCACACGTTGACATTTTCAGCAGTATAACTAATGCAGGTTACCTGCATTAGGTTACGAAATATTATAAACTGGGAAATATTATTTGGGTGAAAGGCTAAGTGCCTTTTGATAGGATAGAAACTAGATCGTATACACGCACTCAGGCCTGTAATCCCCGAAGGGGTAGGCAGAGGTTTAACCTGTACATCCACATTTCGCCGAGCGTATATCCGTCCCATGATGTGATATGGTGAGCTTATTGCCATATTGGGCACAAATCCATACCACGGGTTAATACAATGGATTTCAGGATAGAAAACCCCAATATAACTTTACCCGACCTGGGGATCCAACCCGAGATCTCAACGTCAGCCTCAAACTTTAAAGTAGTTTATTTACTTTTATTTTACTAACAAATATGGATGTACTGGTTACACCTTTGCCTACCCCTTCGGGGATTACTGACGTGAGTGCGTATGTACGAGTATATATATGTTACAAAATACGTGATCTAGAAATCTAAATCTGAAATTCGAACCTAAATTCTCACGGTTTACCCACGTACTAAACACACGTTACATGATACAAAACAAAGCATTTTTGCAGTAAAGAGAGCGTATATCCTCCAATGGCGTATTTCACAACGAAATTATCCGACGCAAACAATAGCTATTCATGTTTTTATACAGTTAGGCCATGATCTAGTTGCTAAAGATTATCTATATGGGTAGAGGTGCAACTAGTACACTCACATTGTCAAGCTTATTTCCCTCCCATTATGTGGGTGATGAGTGGATGTTATTTTTTTTTTATTAGCTTGAATGACGAGACGAGCAGGTCGCTCGCCTGATGGTAAGCGGCACGCCTGCTCATAAACAGAAGCAACGCCACACAGAACTTTAATAACAAAGCACTGCATGACACTGGACTGCGCTAGTCACCCCTAGACATAAGGTGTTAAGTCTCATAATGCCCTGTAAATACACTAGCTTCAATGTCCTTCACACCGGAACACAACAGTGCTTACACATTGTTGCTTAGCGGCAGAAATAGACAAAGCGGTGGTACCAACCCAGCCGGCCTGGCATACGAGGGACCTACCACCTTGTGAATCTATATCTATAATTTATTTCCTACCCATTAATCGAACCGATAACAAAACTTACTACACTACAAACTAAGTTAATCCATTATGTAAGGGATTACTAAATCCTTTACCATACGGAGCACGCGAAGTAACACTAAGTAAGACTACTTTCACTCGATCTGTTGCGTGATTTGATTCTATTCTATTTACTGCTGAGTAGATTAGCAATCGAAGATCTTAATCCGAATCTCGAGATCAAACGAGTATATTTTTTATGTTCAAAAAGTAATTTAATAAATGTAAAGGGGAAATTAGTTAATGGTATATTTAAAAAGCTCTTGCAAAAATTGCTAAAAGACCCCAGAAATTAAATTTGTAACCAAATTTTCCATATTATTAAATTATTTTTAATAGGAGCAAAAATGTGTCAGTTTGTCCGCTTATTTCTCCTAAACTATGCAACGGATTTATATGTCGTTTTCACTATCATTTAGAGAATTTATTCCGGTAAATTTATATGTATATCACGCTATGACTCATAGGAGCAGGGCAGTAACATGCCTGTGGTGAAACTGTGAACTTTTGGCTTTTAATAACTTATTTTCGAGTGCATTTAAAATTGTTAAACATAGTACTCGCGTGTATAAAGCAATAAATAACATGTAAAAACCTTTAAACTGATTTCCTGCATCACTTTCGACTGCATTCAAGCGTTAATAATATCGCCTTGTGGCTTTAATTGGTCTACTTTGAGGAAATTTATGACAAGTGTATAATGAATATCAATGAAGCAAAATGACTGTCAAGTTTCCTGTTTTTTGCGAGATGATTAAAATAGACTTTATTACGATTTTATTAAGTATTTTTTTTTTACAATTTATCGTATTTTGTTTTTATGTTCCTGACAGATTTCCTGTCCTGCTTTTATTATAATCGTTTTGAATATTTTATATTATATCATTAACAACTTAATTGATTTTGAGCTCCTTAGATTTCCTGTGTTTTCAACCAACTTAAAAGAGAGTTCATAATTGATAGCCTCCGTGGACTAAAATAACAATTAAACCGCGATAAAATCCGTATAAATAAACTTGTTTCATTTCAATAAGTAGACTCAATTGAGTATCATACTTCTATAGACCAGTAAATCTGTTGTTTGATAGAGTTGCAAAATCAACACACTAGTAATATGTGTATTTATATAATTATGTATGCAGTATATATACATATATTTATATTTAATTTATGTATTTATATTTAATTATATTATAATATTATTATGCACGATAAGTTTACGTATTAGTATGTATTTCTATATATTTAATAATAATCTCCCTTCCATCTCATTACTTTTATACACCTGCCTTTTTATTCTCTGCACCACCCAAAGGTTGACTGGTAGAGAATGCCTCTGGCATTAAGTCCGCCTGTACATATTTTGTATGAAGTGTAATAAATAAAATAAATAAATAAACCTATAGGTCGCCATTAAATATTCATCACATTACGTAGCCCTAAGCATAGACACATAGAAAAGCCCTAAGGGAAATGAGCCAATAAAGGAAGTGTTACGACAGTGTCACGGGTGGGTAGACAGTAACCTCCGGTGCGGTGTCGCAACTTGTTTTGTAACTGCCGTGTGTGGAGTAAACTTAAATATTAATCGCTTGAGGTTCGATAAAAGTATATTTGTCGCCTCAGAAATTATTTAAATGGAACTCATATCATTCTCTTATGAAACGTGTTGACACTTAAAAAAGACGGTCAAGAAAAACATGTCCAAACATCCAATTTCAAACATTTTTTATTTTTCGAGAGAATAGCATCTTTGTAGCAATGGTTGTGCCCATTGCTTATGGCTCTAGTACATTGACTTCATCATCGATGTGGACATATATATTCATGTGTCATATCGCCAATAAATGGAGGCGTTAAATAATATTAGACATCCGATAGGTATTCTCTTGAACTAAATAAAATATTTATAAGTCAGTTTATTCCATAGTAGACAAAATGGGCAGACCAGACCGAAGGTCAGATGACGAATAAGCAGCGCGGTAGCAGGGAGCAATGAATGAAATTGCCTCGAAATAGTAAAATTGACGGATTGCTCGATAATTAGAACATAGCAACGCACCGCATGAAGACCACATCCGTCATGACAACTACCCAAAAACACATCCATTCATAGTTGCAAAACTGATTGTGGATCAAATCAGAAAAAAAATGACTAGAAATCTCACTCGCCGTCACCTGGCGAGACCATTTTTATGGCAGACGAGCAAGCGGGTAACCTGATGGTAAGTGATATCTACTGCCCAGGAACAATACCAGAAGAATCTAGGTGCATTGCCAATCTTTAAAGGAAAGGGATAATTAAGGGATTGGGAGGGGAGGGAAATTTGGGTGTCTGGATATATTTTTTTTATTACCTCTAATGACGAGACGAGCTGGTCGCTCGCCTGATGGTAAGCGCCACGCCTGCTCATAAACAGAAGCAACGCCACACAGAACTTTAAATTATAAAGCACTGCATGACACTGGACTGCGCTCGTCACCCCGAGACATAAGGTGTTAAGTCTCATAATACCCAGTAATTTCACTGGCTTCAATGTCCTTCAAACCGCAACACAACAGTGTTTACACACTGCTGCTCGGCGGCAGAAATAGACAAAGCGGTGGTACCAACCCAGCCGGCCTCTCGCATACGAGGGACCTACCACTTTGTAAATCTCACTCACCGTACGAAACGCAGCAGCAAGCTACTTTACGTCTGTTTTTTTTTGAGACAGTGGTATCGACCCCGTCGAGCCGGCCTATTGATGATGTAGACGAAACTGTCTTCTTTATGGCTTAGTCTGCGGAGTTTGGAATTATGCCCGGTATGGTGTTGGGCTCGCCCCAAATCATAAGACGGAAATAATTTCGACGAAATGTGGGTGTACTGGTTGCACCACTGCCTACCTCTTCGGGGATTACAGGCGTGAGTGTGTATGTCGATAATAATAATATTGAATTAGTTAATAAATATTTTGATTGATCAAAATTAAATGAAACCAAATTAGTTTGAGTTCTTAATTAAGATGTTTACAAAAAAGTTCCGAAGTAAAGCTGACCTTGATCTTTATTATTATTGTCGTTGACATTTGTTTTTTTATTAATGACTCATTCGAGGGGCTTATCGACTATCAATTTAGCATAATAATAGGTTCAAACTAGCCGAATCTCTTACAACAAGACTTCAATTAATAAATGCTCTAAGGTGTTTGTTTGATTATTCTGTCTGATTAGTCTGTTCTGACGATTCAAATGGCACGAGCTTTAGCAATTGATCAACTAAAATTGAATGTGAACTCGCTATAAATAAGAAACATTTATGATTTGTGTTAATTATAGTATTTTACTAAATGACTTCGATTGTATATAATTTATTTGGCAATGTAATTATACTGTAAAATAACAGCCTCCGTGGTGCAGCCCGCTGTAAAACGTGAGGTTACGGGTTCAATCCCCGCACCCAAACAAATGTTCGTGTGATCCAAAATATTTGCTTCGGATCTGGATGTTTTCTCCTCAGGGGGGTAGACCTCAGACAGGCGGCCGGTGGTAAAAACTACAAGCCAAATCTTTATGTAACATGTTAACAGCATGTTGCGCCAACCCCACAGCGAGTGGGATATGGGCAGGAAGGAGATCGATTAGATTCTCAAGATCTGGCAAAGATCACTCCACCATTTGTATCTCTAATTTTATTTTATTAGCTTGAATGACAAGACGAGCAGATCGCTCGGCTGATGGTAAGCGCCACGCCTGCTCATAAACAGAAGCAACGCCACACAGAACTTTATATAACAAAGCACTACATGACGCTGGACTGCACTCGTCACCCCGAGACATAAGGTGTTAAGTCTCATAATGCCCAGTAATTTCACTGGCTTCAATGTCCTTCAAACCGAAACACAACAGTGCTTACACACTGTTGCTTGGCGGCAGAAATAGACAAAGCGGTGGTACCAACCCAGCCGGCCCCTCGCAAACGAGGGACCTAACCATCTTGTACTTACCCCTACATGTTTATTCATAAAACAATAATGACATTAAGAGCTTATGGAAGTATTTCAATGAGGAAATCGAAAACTCGTCCTTAAGACCGGTTTCGAAAGCAAGGACTGGCATTCGATTCCCGTTTGGGCAAGAAGTTTGTCATTTGCTGTTAACTGTAATTTTTGTTATAACGTTTATTTTTCTTGTTCTGCGTCCAAAGATTTAGTCTTTCATCCGGGGTAGCCCGTATGGATGTTTTTTTTATTCAGATATAAAAAAATCTACTTTGAGATATACCCTAACAAATAAAGAATAATCAAATTCGGTTTTTTTTTAATGTAACAATTGTCCTGTTATTTGTTGTGTACAATAAAGAATAAAAAGAAGAATAAAGATAACGTTATTAAAATATTTTTTATTAGTTTGTATGACAAGACGAGCTAGGCGCTCGCCTGATGGTAAGCGCCACGCTTGCCCATAAACAGAAGCAATACAACAAAGAACTTTAAATTACAAAGCACTGCATGGCATTGGACTGCCCTGGTCACCCCGAGCCATAAGATGTTAAGTTAAATAAGTAAGGCTTCAATGTCTTTCAAACCGGAACACAACCGTGCGCATTATTATTTGCCGGCAGAAATAGACTAAGCGGTGGTACCAACCCAGACGGCCTCTCGCATACGAGGGACCTACCTCCTAGTCTAGTAGATATACATGGTCATACAAACAGAAAAAAATCGCGTTGAATTAAGAACCTCCTCAATTTTTTCTTCGGTAAAATAAAGATATTAATTACCATGGCTTAACAATAGTAGGGTACGTGATGGTAGGCAGCGGCTTTGCTGTGCTCTGGCATTGCAGAAGTCTATGGGCGGCGGTGACTACTTACCATCAGGTGGCCCGTTTGCTCGTCTGCCTATCCAAGCAGTAAAAAAAAGGCAATATAAGAGGGCCACCAAAGCCAACCTGCACGTGGTACACTGATTAGCAGGCAATGGCGAAACTTGGTTGTCTTTGCGAGTTGTCATTCTAAACAGAAAGTGATTACGGAAAATTGGACCCTGGCATTCAACCGGGATAATGCCAGACAGTCACATTCTTTCTCCATTTACTAGGAAGTTTGACTGCTCCAGTTCCTGATGACCTTACTTTTGTTATGATTCATTTAGTGAGAGGTGTTACCTTGGTTGAAGTGAACGCACAATTCGCTCGAGGAAAACTGTTATGTCATTTTGTATAAAAAGTCTTCAATTAAACTAAAAATCTATATACAACGTGTTACAGAATGGTGTGGTTAAATTTAAGCAACGTATAGTGTACGATATAAGTATTATACAACGTGTTACAGAAGGGTGTGGTCATATATATGGAACGTGTTGTGTACGATATAAGTATTTCATCCCACATAGTTGATTTCATCGCTAGGACATAAATAAATAATTTTCTTTTTTATCGTATGAATAACATGTATATATTCGACTTGCAACTTCAACTTGAATCGGTGCTATTGTAATGGTACAAATGTAGTAAAAGTCAAAAAGTTATATGTTTTGTTAAAAGTTATTATTTCTCTATTTTTTTTGTGGAATAATTATAAAAATCGGTGCATAAATGTCGAAGTTTTAATCTTTTACCCCCCTTAAGATATAATTTCTTGAAATTAAAATTTGACCAACTTTGAGCTATTGTCTTTCGGATGAAAGTATAATCATCTAATTGGTTCACATTTGGCGGAGTTATGCGTTGTTATACATAAAATTCTCGCGTCGAATTGAATTAAAAAGAAGTTTTAACCCTTATGCATAATGATAGCCCAATATTACTAAATAGATACTTTAAAACATTACGAGAGAACGAAAATATTACGTCACAAATTATTCATGTTAAAACTGCCATTTAAAATCTGCCGATAACGTTATAAAGTTAAATCTGGAACGAATTACATAACCAAAAGGTTATTGGAAGCGACCCAAAACGTGAGATGTTACTTAAGTTCAAGAGAAAGTCCTCGGACCTCATTTAAAATACGCAAAACAAACATTGAAGGTGAATTTGGTAACACGACGGAAGAATTTTAACAAAAAGACCCTAAATATATATCAAAGAGCAATTCAGGCTTGTGGAACGGTAGTTACGCCCTTAAAATATTTTTTGTATTTTATTATTTACTAGCTTTTGCTCGCGGCTCCCCCCGCGTGAACGGCCTTTTCCGGGATAAAAAGTAGCCTATGTTACTCAGTGATAATGTAGCTTTCTAACGGCAAAATAATTTTTGAAATCAGTCCAGTAGACTCCAGTAGAGTCAGTGACTGCCTCGGTGGCGCAGTTGTAATGCATGCGCGTTACGACTGAGGCTGACGCTGAGGTCTCGGTCTCGATCCCCGGGTCGGGTAAAAGTGATATTGGGTTTTTCTATTACGAATTGCTCAGTATCAGCCCGGAGTCTGAAATTGTGCCCAGTTTGGCGATAGACTCGCCCCTTATCACATCATGGCACGGAGATACCCTCGGCAAAATGTGTACTGGTTACACCTCTGCCTATCCCTTCGAGGATTACAGGCATGAGTGCGTATGACAGTCAAACGCAAATTGTGATTGCCCGATTTGAGATTTGAACCTACCGCTTTCTGACTAACGAATAGACTAATGAACCGGTTTTTACAGATATAAAAAATAAATGGGTCATTTTATTGCTCCATATTCCGGTGCTTACTTAATTGGACGACATTTTGACTCATAAATATTAATTCTTTGACATTTAATAGGAAAAGGAAGTGACATTTGACGATGACATTTCGTATTTGTCGGCGTATGTAATATTAAACTAAATTTTGTTGGGTATCGCTTTAACTTCAAGGTTTTATTCTACAACTTGAGTTGGTACCACTACTTTGTCTATTTCTGCCACCAAGTGTAGCACTGTTGTGTTTCGGTTTGAAGGACATTGTGAAATTACTGAGCATTATGAGAATTAACATCTTATGTCTCTGGATGACGAGCGTAGTCCAGTACCATGCAGTGCTTTGTTATACAAAGTTCTGCGTGGTGTTGTTTTTGTCTATGGGCAGGCATTGCGTACCATGAAGCAAGCGATCCGAGTCTGCTAATTTAAGTGAGTTATCATTTTAACCATACCACTACCATTCAATTACCATTGCGACAAAAGTTCATAATCTACAAAATTCTAGTCTCTTGATGGAATCGTGTTGGAATTGTGGTAGAAAGGTGATTACCAAATACTATATTTTTTCATTGGCACGCCATCGGAAATCTTTGATGACGCCACAATGGCGCCATTGAATTAGTAGATTACCAAAACTGTCAAACTAACAATTATGAAGCCACCTAACGACCATTTAAATTAAATAAATAAATTTTATTTATCTCCCACAAAAGAACTTAATTATAATAATAATACACATCCAACAGTCACATACATAGTCCTGACCCCACACTAGGTACACCTGTATCGTGGGTATCAAGAACTACGAGGGACTTGCGGTCCCACAACACCCAGACCCGAGACAAATATTTGTGGATCAGACAAACATTTGTCAAGGTGCGGGAATCGAACCCACGGCCTCACGCTTCGCAACCGGCTACTCGCCCGCTGCGCTACGGAGGCTGTCGGCTAATTACATCAATGAGTTAGATCTTAAACATAAAAATAGGAATATGTTAGTAGGTACGTATTTTATAATATACATGTATTGTGGGAGTCAGGAACCCAAACTAGGATACCCTGTGCTATGGACTCCTGGCCCCCCCTCACGGAAAGTGTACAAAATTACTAGATTTTGAAATGTTTTCAAAAGACTTCTATCTACATCTAGGGGAGATATAACACAGATCCAATATGAAAAATAAAGGACATGTAATAAATATTCATTAAAATATGTATATGTGTGTTTGTGTATGTGTATTGTGGGACAATTGGAATAGCAAATTCGGATCTCTAGTCGTTTCATCATTCAAGCTAATAATTTATTTTATAAAAACCAAGCTGGGATCGATACGCCTTGAGAATCTACCGAGAGACTATCTCACCCTTATAAATCCCCTAAACTAAAATCAACAGCGTCTTCTATTCGACACCAAGCAGTATTATCAGTGCAAAAGTTAAATAAAACGAAAAAAATTCTTTTAAAAACAATTGACTCATGTTTTCATAACTCTCGTCTAGCCATTTGAATTTCAAATTAAATATTTAAAATCCAACTGTGTTATTCAGACAGTCGGAAATATGTTAAAAACTTAACTAACTCTAATTTCGTATGGTACGGTTAGTAACTGTAGATAATTGATGTTGAAATGAATAATTTAAACTAATTTATAATTTTAGCAATATAATTATATACAACATGTTACAGAAAGGTGTAGTCTTTAAGCAACGTATAATGTACGATATAAGTATTATACAACGTGTTACAGAAAGGTGTGGTCAAATTTAAGCAACGTATAGTGTACGATATAAGTATTATACAACGTGTTACATGAAGATGTGGTCAAATTTAAGCAACTTACTATTATAAGTTAGTTGTCAATTTTGTCTACAGCATGAATGGGTCGGCTCGTCCGGGTCATTACCACTGTCTCACGGAAAACCGACGTAAAGTAACAGCTTGCTGCTGCATTTCGTACGATGAGTGAGATATCCGGAGGCCCAAATCCCCCTCCCCTTCCCAATCCCTTAATTATCCCTTTCCTTTAAGGTCGGCAACGCGCCCATATTTTTTTGTATTGTGGGCGTACATGGGCGGTGGAGATCGCTTACCATCAGGTGATCCACTTGCTAGTTTGCCGGCCTATGCAATAAAAAAAGATGGCTCAATGTTTTTACATGTACTACTTCAAATTTTGTCGAGTTTCACGATTCCCATGATGCGGGCTACGTACCTGAAAGAATGAGAACGACCGAATGACCTTTAAGACTCCTCGCCTCATTTGAAGTGGGACCTTGTACTGGTTCAGTACAAAAAAGAGACTTAACTTACAAACTCACTTAAAAATCATGTCCTACTCACTACTACACTGTTTGGTACAATAATATCAGAACATTCACCTTCTAGACGTTTCGAACCAGAAGCCGGTGCATTACAAAACAAATGGTATCCCCTTCACCGATACTTTCATGCACTTTCACAAGTATTAACGATTAGTTGCGATATGATATTTGTTCTACCTTTCACATCAATCTAGACATTTCTAAACCTAGTGTTGAAACTTATGACTTTTTTATAATTACTGGCTGATGGTAAGCTGAACGTCTGGCACTGGATTACTTCGTGGCGGTGAGCCTTTCGCCATAGCGAGCAAAATTCCAGACTCCAGTCTGATACTGAGCATTTCGAAATAGAAAACCCCAATATCATCATCCGGCCCGAGAATCGAACCCGAGACCTTAGCACAGCAGTCGTACAACTGCGCCACCGAAGCAGTAATTTTCTGCTTTCAATATCCTTCAAATCGCAACACAAGAGTGCTTAAACACTGCTGTTTGGCGAGAGAAATAGACAAAGCGATGGACAAGTTAAGCAAATAAATACTAATTAGTAACAAAATTAATTTTACTTGCAATTATTACTGAATATGTGTCAATGGTATATAAAAACCTTAAATTATGACAAAATAACGCCAGCTGCAACCGAAAAACAAGTTATGACGATAACATGGGCATTAACCCTACAATAATAAGGGGTTCGTCACCTGTCGTACAAGAATTAAGGGCCCCTATAATTAACTGTTGCATTTTACGGAACTGCCCAAAACGGGGTGATATTTTCAGGGTTCATTGCATTTGTTTTTTATTCCATCATAATTTCAAATCCCTTAAACATTATTGCAAATCCTTTATTACATATAAATAACTCCAATAAAGACCGGTAGGTATCGAAATTTCGTGATTTCAAACCTACATGCCTGAGAAGTACTCCATAAAAAAATCGAAGGTATGTGAAGTCTGACAACCTGCATTAAGTCAGCGTGGTGGACTAAAGCCTAACCCCTCTCATTCAGTAGAGGAGGGCCGTGCAATTGTGGGACGTATATAATACAGGGCTAGTATTATTATTATGTTTTTATTATCCTCCGTGGCGCAGCGGGAGAGTAGCCAGTTGCGAAGCGTGAGGCCGTGGGTTCGATTCCCGCAGCTAGACAAATGTTTGCCTGATTCACAAATATTTGTCTCGGATCTTTGTGGGTTGGCAAGTCCCTCGTAGTTCCTGATACCCACGATACAGGTTAACCTAGTGTGGGGTCAGGACTATGTGTGTGACTATTGGGTGTATTTATTTATTTATTTATACTTAAATACAAAACCTAAATCTTGAGCTAGTCTCTATAACTCAGATGTACGAAAACAAGTCTAAAAAACATGACTAAACTGAACTAGTTGATCTAGTTTCAGATTTTATTGGATATAATTGGTTCTAACGCAGCTGGTTGCTTAAATGTCAAACGTCTTACTACATTTAGCAACGTTGTGTCTATGGAAAATTCTAGTAAAAGGTTGTTTTATCAAGTCCAATAAATTGTAGATTAAATAGATTTTAAAATGTAGAAAGATGAATATTGAGACGTATGGAAAATCAATTCATGATTTAGTTTTATTATTGATATAAAATACAGATTAATATCAATATTTTTAAAAATACTAGCCCTGTATACGTCCCATTGCTGGGCACGGCCTTCCTCTACTGAATGTGAGGGGTTAGGCCTTAGTCCACCACGCTGGCCTAATGCGATTTGGCAGACAACATACTTTCGAAATTTTTATGAAGAACTTCTCAGGTATGGAGGTTTCCTCTCGATGTTTCCTTCACCGTTAAAACAAATGATAATTAAAAATTAATTAAAAACATCACGATATCGAAAATTATTAAGGGGTGAAATGCTTTAAAACAGGGGGGTTGTTACTGATAAAGATATTTACGGAAGCCGCTAGTATAAGCTAGTTAAATTATATTTGAAGCCAAACCAATGTCAAAATCATGACCTAGAGACGTGGCATCACAATAATTGCCAGTTGGTAACAACGGGTGTGGCTTTATTGTTATGTTATGCAAATAGAATGGAAAATAACGAACCAATAATAAACATTATAATAATATCTTGGAATTATTAATATATATTTTTTTACTGACCTGGCATTATGTTTACAAAGATTGTAGTCTACATATTAAAAAGAAAATGTTGTTTGTTTAAATTTCAGAGGGGCTAGCACGGAAACTTGCGAAAAGTTATTCGAGCTGTCATCGACAACAATTTCTATGAGATTTTAGTACAGCGCCTCTATCGTACATAAAAGAAACTAATATATATGGAATATAGACCAATGATATTTAAGGAATTATCTATCGAACCCTCGATACCTTTACATTACGATTTCGATAGTTTTCCGTGCTAGCCCCTCAGGTGAGTGTTGAATCGAATGTCAATTATAAAGCAGTCGTTCTATTTTTAAGTTAACTATAGTTCTTTTTGGTAATTCTGACCATCAAGTTCTGAAATATATTTATATAGCAACACCCATACACTGAATACTCTGCCTCGGTGGCGCAGTTGTAATGTGTACGCGTTCCGGTTAAGCTAACGCTGAGGTCTCAGGTTTGATCCCCGGGTCGGGTAAAGTGGTATTGGGTTTTTTTATTACGAAATGCTCAGTATCAGTCCGGAGTCTGGAATTTGTGCCCGGTATAGCGATAGGCTCGCCCCCTATCACATCGTGGGACGGAGATACGCTCGGCGAAATGTGGGTATACTGGTTATACCTCTGCCTACCCCTTCGGACATTTACAGGCGTGAGTGCATATATATGTATACATAGAATAACTTACGCCTTATTCTCAAGTTTTGGGACTAGCCTTAATTATCAATACAATTATCAATAAGAGTAATTTTCGTTGTGTTTTTTTGACTCAGATTCATAAAAAGACCGATTATGTTCGTGAAACACGAAACATACAAAATTTCTACTTTAAAAGGCATAAAATCATTTCATTGACCCACAATAAAAACAGTAATAGCAGATGATGCGTAAGATTTTTTCTTTTTCTGGAACCTTGACCAAATAAAACGGCATGTAATTTTGTGACCTTTTGTATACACTCTAAATAAGATATGATAGGCGATGCTATTTTAATATCTTATTAAGTTTAACATAATAGTCATTGAATAACAAAGAAGAACGAAATAAGAGTAGAGGAAGAAGAAAGAGACGGTTTGGAAGAAAAAAAGAATAATAGCTATAGTTAATAAAATTGAATAAAAACGCGTCGAGGAAAACAGTAGCTACAGACGACAGAACGGAAGACTTAAAACGGCAGCAGTATTTTAAATAGAATTTGTGTAAAAATAGAGTAAAAACCTTTTTTTAGAAGACAACAATCTCAGAATTGAAAAGAGAGTATAATATTTTAACTGACTATACTTCTTTTAGTTCTTAAATAATATTCAATATTAAAATTCCTTTTTTAAAACCAGCAGTTTTAAAGCATCATATCTCATCGCTTCGCAACATTATCGCAGTAACCTGCCCATTTAAATGGAAAAACACATTTTACTTATTCTAAATAATTGTGCCAAGGCCGATAAGCTTCATTTTTATCCTTATACACCTTTTAAAAAGTTTAAAAAATAAAAGCTGTCATGGATCTGTGTTTTTGTTTCTTGTAAGAGGGCATTGGACTTCATGGTGACTAACGATGAGTCACAGTTGCCTTTGTTATGCTGGTTAAATTGAAAGTAAGAGTAAGCTGTATTCAGACTATCATAATCTTATTTTGGCGATTGAGGTAAAATCAGGTTTTTTGTTTTGTCGTTTAAATCTTTTGTATTGAGAATCGATGACAAATAATCCGATGCAAATAATTATTAATTTTGCACTAAAAGGGTATTGCATGGATATAGTAGTTTTATTTTACTTTTCTAAAACTAAACTCAAATTAAAGAACAATTTAGGGAAAACTTAAGATTAGACTAAAAATTCATAAATTGTACTAAATGTAAAAATTTAGTATAATTCTATAATTATCGTATTTCAGTATTTCGAATACATAGTCATTTACTTTTTCTTAAAGGATCAAAATCTATACAGACCTATATTTTTTATATTAACCTCATACTCATCATAATGAATTTAAAATGATTGGTTTTTTTTTATTATGCTTAGAACTATTATGTATTGCCAGTGTTGTAACTTATTTTTTCCTCAAACGGGTTGATTGTATAAGAGCGGGCCATCCGTAACTGTCAATGTTTTTAACCGAATTAATGTAACTCCTTAGTTGTGAAATCGTGCGTAATGCATAAACGGGTGCATGCAACAACAATACGAAAACACAATTGTGTTTTTTTAAAGATTGGTGAAGGCAGACATTTGCGTCTAAAATATTGGTGAAAGTATATTTTATATATTTTTAACAATATAACTGAAAATTGGAATTATTTTCCTTACATTATTTCAATGGAAGTAGTTTTATTATTTCGATTAATCTTTAACGATATTGATATTTCTTTCAATACAGTATTATTAATTATCCTGTACAGTACTCTTTAATTTAAAGGTTTGTTACATTTTTAAATATTACATAAACAAAAAAACATTTAAATTGTAAAATACTTTACCTCCAATGGCGAAGTCTACATCAAAGAAAGACATTCGAAATTATCCTTACTATTAAAGTTAAATTTATACAACAGATGTGAAGTATGATAGACAGAAATTGTGAATCAGCAGATGTTTCCAGTTTTTGTTTCATCATCAAAAAGAAATGGAAAATTCGTTAACTTTAATAAAAGAGAACAAATAATTTTTATGTTTTTTGTTATGACAAAAATGCATTATGTTACATAATTAACTGCAAAAAATATATTTTGTTTGTTGTTTGTTGATCATCATTTGACCATTTTTTTTTTTTCTATCTGTACTTAATTTTCTCGTCATAAACTTTATATTTATGCACAAAAAATACACCATCAGTAAATTTTTTTGTACAAAATATTACACCCTTATTTTCAACCTTCAATGAACCACTGCACTAAAAAAAACCGCACTGACCTCTTAATACATCAGCGGGGATAAGCCTCTGGTAAGTCTTTGGCCCTTCTTCTTTTTCCTCAGCGGCAAAGGCCAGAGCGAATACAGCCACCACGACCAGGTACTTCATTGTGAGGGGGAGTGAAAAAATAAAAAAAAATTACGAGCACTTGTAAGCCGCACGTTCTTGCAACTGAGTCCGCGGCTTGCGATCCGCGCGCTTTATTTAAACTCTTTGGGGGGAGAACGTTCAGGGTTGACTTGCGAAATTTTTTCGAAGCATTGTTTTTTTTTTTGTTGAACTTTGGGGCCTGCATGTGCAATGTGTCATCTTTTGTCTACAATAATTAAAACAATAATAACTCGTATAGATACATTTATATCGTATATAGAGCAAGAAAATATATAATTAAATAAAACTAGTTTATACGGATGTTATCGCGGTTTAATTTTTATTTTAGGCCCGATGTTTCGAAAGCTTTTCAGCCTTCGTGGTCACGGGAGAGACGGTCAGTCTCTCCCGTGACCACGCAACTCCGTAAATCCGTATAAACTAGTTTTATTTCAATGTGTAATATTCGCCTAAACCTAAGAAATCACTAAGATAATATAAAGTTCGACAGTCTCCGTGGTGTAGTAGGTGAGTAGCCGGCTGTGAAACGAGAGCGGGTTCGATTCCGAGACATTTTTAAGGTGGGCGGTCGTAAAAACTACAAGCCAAATCTTTCTGTAACATATGATAAAAAGCATGTTGGGCGACCCACTGCGAGTGGTATAAGGGCAGATGGAAGGGAATATAAAGCTAAAACATAATTTTTTGACAATTGTAGCTTTCGCTGCTGTAGATTATTAGGCGAAAATTAATCCATTAATGTATATTTTATTGGGTAAAGGTGCGTTTTAACGATACATTCGATTTATCGATTTTAAAAATAGTCATTATGACTTTAATATTTATTGAATATAATTATACTAACATTTAGCGCCTGTTTCACTATCTCTATGTAATTATAATTACCTTAGTCTGGTTTGGTACCACTGCTTTGTCTATCTCTGCCACCAAACAACAGAGTAAGCACTGTTGTGTTCCGGAAGGACACTGAAGCCAGTGAAATTACTGGGCATTATGAGACTTAACAACTTATGTATAGGGGTGACGAGCGCAGTCCAGTGCCATGTAGTGCTTTGTAATACAAAGTTGTGTGTGGCGTTGCTTATGTTTATGGGCAGACGTGGCGCTTACCATCAGGCGAGCGACCTGCTCGCCTCGTCATTCAAGTTAATTAAAAAAAATATCTACTAGGTACTTTAGAAAAATATAGCTCCCTTATATATTAATGAGTGGTTAAATTTCACTTGAATATTGTGAAACAGGGCATTGTTCTATTTTTCACATCTATTCGACAGCCTCCGTGTCATATTGGATGTATGACTCAAAAGGTCACGAGGACAATCCAAGCGTAATGATATTTGTACGACACTTCGGGTTTTAATGTTGTGAATGAAGCCTCTCGTAATTGGTACCCACGACACAAGACTTGTATCTTAGTGTGGGGACAGGACTGTGTGTGACTGCGTTATATGCGAGATATCGTTATTAATGTTAAATTGTTAGATAAGGTTCAAATATTTAAGGTCCTCCAATTGGATGTCATCCAACTGTCCAACATTGAAATGTGAATTACAAATTTCTGCACGGCACTGCGGTCATCATCCCGAGACATTGTGTTAAATCTCATAACACCCAGTAATTTCACTGGCTTCAGTGTCCTCCAAACCGGAACACAACGGTCCTTACACGCTGCAAAATGCTAATGCACTAACATGTTTCATGTTTCGAGACAAAAGATATTAATACCATAAATTCTACCAACCCACATGATGATTCCTTTTACAGTAGCTTTTGCAAGTTTTTAACAATGTCTGAGTAAGAATAAAGGAGAAATATTTTTTTATATTAACCGGTAGCCGGTAAACGAACATATCGCTTAACTGATTGTAAGCGCCATGCCTGCCTACAAACAAAGCAACACCACACAGAACTTTGAATTACAATGCATTGCCTGGAATTGGACTGTCACCTTGAGACATAAGATGTGAAGTATCACAATAGGGTAGTTGACTAGATTTTTTTAATTATTTAAATCAATAAGTTACGTTACTCAAAATCTATAGCAGAAAGAATTTTATAAATCGGACCAAAAATAAATAAGATAGAAGCCATTGAAATCCTGTAGAAGGGGTAATTGTCAAATGACAGACGATGCAACCTTTGACGTCACTGTGTAAAATGTTCATTATAGTGCACGCGTGCAAACGAGATAGTGAGATATCCCTACTACGCACCCACTTTTCCTCATACCAACATTTAAAGTCATAACTGCGGGCACATTTCTGAACCAATTATGATTGTGTTTTAATAAAAGGGTTTCTTTTGCGTATCATTTTCTGTTGCTTATAAAATAATGTATAAAATTCAATATAGGAAACTACCCTATTCCTAGTAATTTTACTAGCTTCAATGTCCTTCAAACTGAAATAACTGCCTACACATTGTTGCTTGGCAGCAGAAATATACAAAGCGGTGGTACCTACCCAGATGGCCTCTCGCATACGTGAGACTGACAGCCTCCGTGGCCCAGCGGGCGAGCTTTGCGTGATCCACAAATATTTGTTTCGGGTCTGGGTGTTGTAGGACCGCAAGTCCCTCGTAGTTCTTGATACCCACGATACAGGTTTACCTAGTGTGGGGTCAGGACTATGTGTGTGACTGTTGGGTGTATTTATTATTTATTTATTTATTTATTTGTTTATACTCACTTAAGAATATAAGAATAATATATAATATTAATTATTATATATAATATGTTTGGGCATGTAGAGAGGATGGATGAAAGAAGATTGACGAAACAAATATACATGGCGAGTGTGAATGGTACAGTTGGGAGGGACAGGCCTCGGCGAACCATCATAGATCAAGTTGGAGATATTCTCGAGAAAGGCCAGGTCAGGAGTACCCTAAACCGACGTGCATGTATGAAAATTTTATGAGAATGAATGAGGCAAAGAGGTATGCAAGGATCGTAGCAAGTGGAAATCCGTTGTCTCTGCCTACCCCTATGGGAAACAGGCGTGAGTCTATGTATGTATGTAACAATATAACTCTGTAGTCTCTACATTTTCTTGTCGAGTTGCTCACACAATCCCGGTAGTGACAAGTGAATGATTGTTTAATAACATATCTAGAGGCCAATTCTCGTAATTTTAAACGTTCAAAATATCATTCCGATCTAGTCCCAGCGATAAAGTTGCAAATGGCATTCTCTTAAACCAATAATCAACGTCAAATGCACCTATCATTAGCAGTAGCATTATACCGTTTTGGCTTCAGTCAACTTTTATTCTCATCACAATCTATGTTCACATTTGACGTTGATTATTGGTTTAAGAGAATGCCATTTGCAACTTTCTTGACGCTGAGACTAGATCGGAATGATATTTTGAACATTTAAAATTACGAGAATTGGCCTCCTAGACCAGTTATGCACGGAATTATTCTGTAAATAATAAATTGAAACTGTTTGTTAGTTTGGTTTGTCATAACTCTCAGAATAGTAATAATACATATAATAATAATGTGACTGGCTCGGTGGCGCAGTTTTAATGCGTACGCGTTACGTCTGAGGCTAACGCTGATGTCTCGGGTTCGATGATGTCAGTGGGTGTACTGGTTACACCTCTGCCTACCCCTTCGCGGATTACAGACGTGAGTGCGTATGTATGTATGTTTGTAATAATACACGAGTGGTAGAGCCACGCTGTAGACAGTTTTGTCTACAGCGTGAATGGCCCAGCTCGTCCGGGTTGTTACCACTGTCTCACAAAAAGTCGACGTAAAGTAGCAACTTGCTGCTGCGTTTCGTACGGTGAGTGACTTATCCGGAGGCCCAAATCCCTCTCCCCTACCCAAACCCTTAATTATACCTTTCTTTTGAGGTCGGCCATGACTCTTTTTGTATTGTGGGCGTACATGGGCAGTGGAGATCACTTACCATCTGGTAACCACTTGCTTATTTCTGACCTATGCCAAAAAAGACATTGCTGCCAAGCAGCAGTTTTGAAGGATATTGAAGCCAGTGAAATTACTGGCTTTAACATGCGATCAGGTGACCCATCTGTTTGTTTCCCAAGCTCCATAAAAAATACCATTATATCCGAGGAAAGTCAGTAGTGTAACCACTCTTTAGAATAATATTCAATGTAATAATACATACTGATAATATCAACCTTTAATCGAACCTACACCCACCTAACTGGATTCCAGAACCATTGTGTTAACCTTCTTTGTTACAATAATAATACTAGCCCTGTATACATGTCACAATACTGGTCACGGGCCTCCTCTACTGAATGAGAGGGGTTAGGCCTTAGTCCACCGCGCTGTCCTAATACGGGTTGGTAGACTTCACATACCTTCGAAATTCTTATGAAGAACTTCTCAGGTATGCAGGTTTTCTCACAATGTTACCTTCACCGTTAAAGCAAGCGATAATTAATAATTAATACACACGTATCTTCGAAAAGTCAGAGGTGCATGCTCTTGGGACTGGTTGCGAACTTGTATCTTTAGTCTCGAAAGTCCGTACCACTCCCCGCTAAGCTATCGCTGCTTTGTTCGGTAGCTTTATATTATTTAGTGTACCTATTATCAATTTTTTTTATCACATTTTTCTTTTAGCCTGGCATTATCCCAGCTTTATGCCAGGGTCGGCCTTCTCATACCATAGATTTCACAGTATTTGGTATTACATGGGGCGACCCACTGTCTGACCCCCACAACCAGCAACGGGATCCAAGTTTCGCCATTACCTTGTACGTTAATCAGCAGAGTGTACAACGTGCAGATGAGGTTGACCTTGGGCCTTAGGCCCAAGGCCAGATGTTGGTGGCCCACTTACTCTTTTGAGTGGTAGAGCCACGTTGTAGACACTTGTGTTTACAGCACGAATGGGCCGGTACGGTGAGTGAGATATCGCCAGAATAAAATAATTCAATCTAGAATTTAAATCAGTTCTATAATACTAAAACTATTAATTAATAAAAATAACACCAGGTAACTCTTAATAAAATGTCAACTATTGCCCATGACCTTCTCTGCTTGTGACATAAATCATTAGGGGTTAATATATAGCTCTCAAATCTAACTAAATGATGATATCACGTCATCAGTAGAGTTCTGTAAAATACTTTTTTATAGCATAGGCAAACAAGCAAGTGGGTCACCTGATGGTAAGTGATTTCAGCCGCCCATGTACGCTCTCAATACCATAATAATCATGGGCGCGTTGCTGTTTTTTTTTATTAGATTGATTGACGAGACGAGCAGGTCGCTCGCCTGATAGTAAGCGCCACGCCTGCTCATAAACAGAAGCAACGCCACACAGAACTTTAAATAAAGCACTACATGACACTGGACTGCGCTCGTCACCCGAGACATAAGGTGTTAAGTCTCATAATGCCCAGTAATTACACTGGCTTCAGTGTCCTTCACACCGGTACACAACAGTGCTTACACACTGTTGTTTGGCGGCAGGAATAGACAAAGCGGTGGTACCAACCCAGCCGGTCTCTCGCAAACGAGGGACCTACCACCTTGTAAATCTGATCTTAAAGGAAAGGGAATTTAAGGAAAGAGAGGGGGGTTTGGGCCTCCGGATATCTCATTCACCATCCCTAACGCAGCAGCAAACCGCTACTTTACGTTGGTTTTTTGTGAGATAGTGGCAACGACCAAGTCGAACCGACCCATTCATGCCGCAGACAAAAACTATCTACAGCGTGGTTCTACCACTCATACATACATACATACATACATACGCACTCACGCCTGTAATCCCCGAAGGGGTAGGCAAAGGTGTAACTAGTACACCCACATTTCGCCGAGCGTATCTCGGTCCCATATGTGATAGGGGGCGAGCCTATCGCCATACCGGATACAAATTCCAGAATCCGGGCTGATACTGCGCATTTCGTAATAGCAAAACCCATTGCCAGTTTACCCGACCCGGGGATCGAACCCGAGACCTCAGCGTTGGCCTCAATCGTAACGCGTACGCATTACAACTGCGCCACCGAGGCAGTCTACCACTCACGAAGTTTTAAATTGACGTTACAAAGCGGTGGTACCAACCCAGACGGCCTCTCCCATAAAAGAGGCCTACCACCTAGTACGAGTATTCCTTCTCACCACCTGTTATATTATAAAAATATACAGAACCTAAGAAAATCATAAAGAATATTGAATTGATGTTTCATATAAATTAACCTGCACCCAATTAATTTGATATAAATTAATATATTATTAGTTAATTTAGAAACAATTTTTATAGTGAATAGTGATACTATTATAAACGAACACAAATTGTAGTTTTTTTTCATATACCGAATAAGTGTATTGACCGCAGGCACAGACCTATACAAGGTGGTAGGTCCCTCGTTTGCGAGAGGCCGGCTGGGTTGGCACCACCGCATTGTCTATTTCTGCCGCCAAGCAACAGTGTGTAAGCACTGTTGTGTTCCAGTTTGAAGGACATTGAAGCCAGTGAAATTACTGGGCATTATGAGACTTAACTGTCAAGCAGTGCTTTGTTATTTAATGTTCTGTGTGGCGTTACTTCTGTTTATGAGCAGGCGTGGCGCTTACCATAAGGCGAGCGACCTGCTCGTCTCGTCATTCAAGCTAATAAAAAAAACCTAACTAAATGACGGAAGTGTACCCACTTCGCGTGTTAACACTTAGGCAAAATTTGGCACGCGTGCCGTGTATTAAAGCATTTGTTATAATTACTCGAATATTTAAAACACGTAAAACTTTTGACACATACATAAAATAATGTTGCGTAAAACACATTCTCAATAAATTATTCTGTTCTTACATTCTGTACTTCACTACATTCTTAGCATAGTCCGTTCTAGACGTTACAGTAGTTAGACGTCGACCAAATATAAGAAAAATGCTTAATCATATAGATTATAGATTCAGTGTCTATCGTTGGTCGACAGTATTCATGGATTGCGCTATACTTACCATCAGGTGTAGCGTAGTCACTTTGCCGAGCTAGGATAAAAAAAAAAAAAAAAAAAAACGCGTGATAATATATTGTATTATTATAGTTTGCCTCGGTGGCGCAGTTGTAATGCGTACGCGTTACGATTGAGGCCAACGCTGAGGTCTCGGGTTCGGGTAAAGTGGTATAGAGTTTTTCTATTACGAAATGCTCAGTATAAGCCCGGAGTCTGGAATTTGTGCCCGGTATGGCGATAGGCTCGCCCCCTATCACTTAAGGGACGTAGATACGCTCGGCGAAATGTGGGTCTACTAGTTACATTTCTGCCTACCCCTTCGGGGATTACAGGCGTGAGTGCGTATATGCATATATATTGATAATATATTGTAAAAATTCTTCAAAAGTGGTTCACTTCCTTGCTCTTGTGATGTCACAGTGGGTACAAAAATGTGGCTCACTTAGTTTTATAGAGATTGAAGGCCTTGCGTCATCTAATTAAATCTATGGCTATGGTATTCATATTACACGACAGAAATACAAAAAAAATATTAACGAACGTGTTTGGGTTTGAAATATTTTTGAACTCTTATGAATTTACAGCCTAAATTCGTTCTTCAACCGGGAATCAAATTCAGATCCAGCGTACACAGATATCTTTCCATTATAAATCGTCTAAAATCATCAAAGGGCACCGCGTGAAGGTGAGGTTGAATTTGAGCATATGATATTAGTGGCCCACTTATACTCCAAATCCCATTCCACCCTTCCCAATTTCCAAATTTTTCCTTAAATATCGGCAACGTATCCTTGATTCTTCTAGCATTTTGGGTGTTTATATGGTACAGTTCACTTACCATCAGATGACCCACTTACCCGTTTCATGTCAAATTGTTATACAATCTATGCAATGATTAACTTGAAGAAAAATAAATTTTAATAAAGAATTTGGGTAAAGCGTGGTGGTTGCGACCTTTGGTGCAGTGCGTGCGTAACGGAATAAAAATATCGATTCGATTCAAGTATAAGAAAATTATGATTTAAAAGATATGTTACCTCGATGGTCTTTAACCGAGTTCAAAAAAGGAGAAGGTCCTCAATTCGGCGCGTTTTTATGTACATTGATTTCTTAACCAATAGTGGAACAATTTTGTTGGAAAAAAATTCATCCGATAGAATTTATTTGCGATGTAATCCCATATAAATTTGGTTAGGATCCTGATGACGGAGTACGGAGTAAAAACATATAGGTATCACCTCAACGTAAAACACTCGTCACGATTATATTATTCTATTGAAATTACATGCTATTGCTGTAACTACCACAAAAAATTTAAATATAAAATAAGTTTCAACAAAACTTAGAAACCGATTTCAAAATAAAAACACAAATAAAATGTCAAAAATAACAATTTCTATAGGTTTTCTTGGAGTTGGTGCAATTTTATTTGACCGGCAGCGACACAGGCACCACCGACTCTAAAGAGACCTATTAAAAATATTTTTGAGTTTTTATATTGAATTCGGTTTCTAAGTTTTGTTAATATAAGTAGCATTATAATTATGCAGGTTTTCTCACGATGTTTCCTTCACCGTTAAAGCAAGCGATAATTAACAATGAATACACTCGTAACTTAGTAAGTCAGAGGTGCATGCTCTTGAGGCTGGTTTCGAACCTGCGACTTTCGCCTCGACAGTCCGTACACCCGCTGAGCTTCTTGAATGTTTACACTAATTGATTTCGTGTTTTTTATTGAAGATACAGTATGTTTACGAAATGTTTCTGAATGTTTGTTAAGCGTTAATTGAATATGGCCTACTTTTGATAATTATCATGTAATACTCAACCATGGGGTTCTCATGATGTAACAAAGCATGTTTATTTTATTAGCTTGAATGACGAGACGAGCAGGTCGCTCGGCTGATGGTAAGCGCCACGCCTGCCCACAAACAGAAGCAACGCCACACAGAACTTCGAATTACAAAGCACCGCATGGCACTGGACTGTGCTCGTCACCCCGAGATATGAGAGTAAAGTCTCATAATGCCCATAGTAATTTCACTGCTTTCAATCCGGAACACACCAGTGCTTACACACTGCTGTTTGGCGACAGTAGGACACAAAGCGGTGGTACCAATCCAGACGGCCTCTTGCATACGAGGGACTTACCACCTTGTGATCTGGGCCTGACTTCTAGATAGTACTATTGGGAGGTAACATCAGTGACGCATAGACCAACTCGTTCAGCGTGACCGATTCATTCAACCATTCGTTCAATTGCCCGCTCCACTGGTCACCGACCGGGACGACCTCAAAACGAGTGAAATTTCATTGTTTACGTTCATTGAATACTTTCGATGGCATTTAATTTAAATTATTTATTGAATCCATAAAATACATCATTTAGATTTAATCAAATTTTAACTCTACCACCGGTTCGGAATGCTGTTTCGCTAGAGAAGAACAGACAAGAAACTCTAACGTTGCTCTTTTCAAAATTGATTTACAATATTGATACTACATCCATGGCATACTGTAGGACTATCAGAGTACTATAGGTACCTTATTACCAAGTCCTTGGTTTTCATTGGTTGGTATTCTTTTTCTTTTTTTATAGCATAAGCCGGCAAACGGTGGTGGTAAGTGATCTCCCCCGTTCATGTACGCCCACAATACCAAAATAATTATGGGCGCGTTACCGACCTTAAAGGAAAGGGATAATTAAGGGATTGGGAAGGGGAGGGGGATTGGGCCTCCGTATAACTCACTCACCGTACGAATCGTTGCAGCAAGCTGCTACTTAACGTCAGTTTTCTGTGAGACAGTGGTAACAACCCGGACGAGCCGGCCCATTCATACTGTAAACAAAACTCTCTACAGTGTGACTCTACCACTCAAACAGTAACAGCGTAAAGTAATAGTGAATGCATCTGGCTATTAGCGGCTCAGATGAAATTATTGGATCATAGATTGTCTCCCAATGACCCTGGGGTCCACCACCTCTTCGTAATCAGTCTTTGTACTCACAAATGTTACCCAATTGTCATACATGTGAAAATCTAAAACAATTGGCATTTTATCAAAGGAACAATACATTCGTATGACAAAGCCTACTGCACAATATGATTAGGTTCAATGATATTTTCTATCAGTATTACTAATCTTTGCGAAGGCCTCAGCTATAACGTAGCTAAAATTAAGCTTCTAATAAATGAAACGTACATAAAAACCCAACTCTATAATTTTAAGTCAGTATGTACCATTTTTTATAGCATAGGCCGGCAAAGAGGAAGTGGGTCACCTGATGGTAAGTGATCTCCACAGCCTATGTACGCGTACAACACCAGAAGAATCATGAGCGCGTTGCCGACCTTTAATGAAAGGGTTTGGGGGGAGGGGATTTGGGCCTTGGGATATCTCACTCACCGTACGAAAAGCTGCTACTTTACGTCGGTTTTCTGTGAGACAGTGGTAACGAGCCACGATGTAGATAGTTTTGTCTACATGTGCCGGCTCGACCGGGTTCTTACCACTGACCTACAGAAAACCGACGGCTAGTAGGAGTTTGCTGTTACGTTTCGTACGGTGAGTGAGATGCAATGAGACCCAAATTCCCCTCCCCTTCCCAATCCCTTTCCTTTAAGGTTGGCAACGCATCCATGATTCTTCTAATATTGGAGACGTTCATGGGCGGTGGCGATCACTAACTATCAGGTGACCCAATTGCTTTTGTTCGAATGGATGTATGATGTAGCCTATATTACTTTTACAGCTTCACGCGACAATAAAGCCGGCGCTTATGGCGCTCTAGCCAGAAATATGTATAACGTATTAAGTAGCGATTAAGCACTGAGGCGCCTTTTAGAAGGCTCAGACCTCAGCTTCGCTGGGGAGTATAGTTTACACATCACATCATTGTGCCAAGGGTCAGTTGTGGGAGTTCTTCGGACTCGCAGGCGTGTCCTATGTCGGGGTCGCGTATTATTATTGCGATTCTGATTGGGCAGGGAAAGTGCTGCTTCGATAGCGTTTGTGATGGGGTCGTTGGGATCTGTCAAAACATGTTTGGGACGACGACCCAATTGCTCTTTTGCCGGCCAATGCTAAAAACTAGGTCCACGTTTGATTCACAGGCAGTAACTATGTAATAAATGCTATATCTAAGTTGTATCGACCTAGATTTAGTTCGCGTGTAGTTGCGCCCTGCCTATAACTGGTTGGATGACGTAATCAATGGAAACTTATACAGACGTTGTCTTTAATTTAGTGCTACAAGTTACATTCATACGCACTCTCGCCTTTAATCCCCGAAGGGGTAGGCAGAAGTGTAACCAGTACCTACACCCACATTTCGCCGAGCTTATTTCTGTCAGGCGTGAGTGAGTATCGTTTATCAATTTTCTTTTAAAAAAATTGGCAAGTTTTGAACATTAAATAACATACATACATACGCCTTTATCCTTGAAGGGGTAGGTAGAGGTACAATTAGTACTACACCCATTTCACCTAGCTTATTTTCGACCCATGATGTGATAGGGACCCGGAGATACCAGGCACAAATTACAATCCTGGACAAATCATGAATTATTGGAAACTAAAATTGAAACACATTGTTATCGCTTGACCTGGGAATTGAACCCGGGATCTTACGGTTCTCAGTCTTATTATACCATTTGTCCAATGAGCCGAACTAAAAGTCTGAATAATATTTACACCATTATTCGAATCGAGAACACCAGACTACTACTACTACTAGACTACTACTACTACTATCATACAAATGTATGAAGTTTTAAAAAAAATTTTGACATTTCGATACGAATACGTTCTCGCAAGTTATTCGAGTCAGCCCCTCTGTCATCGACAACAATTTCTATGAGATTTTGGGACACTGCCTCTATTGTACGTAAAAGAATCTAATTTTGGAAGCAGGAATTATATACATACATACGCACTCACGCCTGTAATCCCCGAAGTGGTAGGCAGAGGCGTAACCAGTACACCCACATTTTGCCGAGCGTATCTCCGTCCCACTATGTAATAGGGGGCGAGCCTATCGCCATACCGGGCACAAATTCCAGACTCCCGGCTGATACTGAGCATTTCGTATTAGAAAAACCCAATACCACTTTACCCGCCCGAGGATCGAACCTGAGACCTCAGCGTTAGCCTCAATCGTAACGCGTACGCATTACAACTGCGCCACCGAGGCAGTCGAAATATATATAGGGAATTATCTATCGAGTCCTCGATACCTTTACATTACGATTTCGATAGTTTTTCGTGCTTGGGCCACTGCCGTCAAGATTGCGTAAGCTATCCGGAAATCCGTGAAATTCACAGCCTATTGAAAATTAACCATTAGCAACAAAGAGATTTAATAATACAACTGATCGTGACAAATATGGTGAAAAAAATCAATAACATTTTGTTACTGACTCTGACTGACTGCGTTTAGGCAGGCGTGACGCTTACCATCAGGCGAGCTGCCTGCACGTCCCGTCATCTAAAGCTAATGTAACGTTTAACAAAACTTAGAAACCGACTTCAATTTTTTGTGGTAGTTACAGCAATAGCATGTAAATTCCAATATAACACAATCGCGACGAGTGTACGTCGAGTGTGTTGTCCGTTAAGGAATTTTATTTTTTTACTCTGTACCCCGTCTTCAGATCTTAACCAAATTGTAGGGATCACACGGGAAGCACCAACTTTCAATTAAATAAATAATCGTCAAAATCGGTTCACCCAGTCGACAGTTCTGAGGTAACAAACATAATAAAAAGTCGAATTGAGAACCTCCTCCTTTTTTGAAGTCGGTTAAAAATACACCCACATTACAATAATGAACCGATCTATCTATATTAAGCTAACCTTCAAATTGTTTCGAATAATTTAATCTGCTCTTATTTCCCGTTCAGATATAGTAATCTGTAAAAATGATTCACGTTTGTATAACTTTATCGAGTAGTTTTAAATTAGAATTAAATGTCAATTAAAGTTTATTTTAACTAGTTTTATTAGTTGTTGCGATGCGATAAGTAAAATTGAAAGAGGCCCAAGAATCAAGGAAGATAAAAAGTATTACAAGAAAGAAGTTCCTTAGAGTAACTACATATAGAAACTAAATACACGCACGGGTGCTCCGTCGTCGTCCCAAACATGTTTTGCCAAGTCCCAACAACTCCATCACAGTCGCTATCGAAGCAGCACTTTCCTTGCCCAACCCGAATCGCAATAATAATACGCGACCCCGACATAGGACACGCCTGCGAGTCCGAAGAACTCCCACAACTGGCCCTCGACACAATGATGTGCAGAGACGTCCCTAAACTATACTCCCCAGCGATTGCTCAAGCTGAGGTCTGAGCCTTCTAAAAGGCGCCTCTGTGCTTAATCACTACTAAATACATTATACATATTTTTGGCTAGACCGCCATAAGCGCCGGCTTTATTGTCAGGTGAAGCTGTAAAAGCAATATAAGCTGTCAGCACAAATCCATTCCGGAAATAAACGAATTAAATTGGAGCCATAGGTATATGGCTCCAAATTACTATCACCATACTAATAACTCACCATATTAAATTATATTTATGATCCATTATAAATAAAGCCCATTTACAAATTACCAAATCAAAAGGAAAATTACATATTAACTTATAACTAATAATGTCCCCCCTTTTTTCCTCTTTACCCAACAGTTTGTCTTTCAATATAGGCCTTCTCGAAATTTTCCAGTCATCTCTATCTCTAAGCTGTCAGACTGCAATTAATTACCATCGATCTAAGTAATAATCCAATAACAAAGACAAGTAAACGTGTTCTCAAAGGCACGGAAGTACTAACTTCCTACTTTCCATTCGGGAACTGAAGCTACGACCTGTTACCGCTTTGCTAATTGTGAACCACACCTAGGCTATCTTTCATGAAAACTTTCATTTTGACTGCTTTATTGTCGTGACTGTTTGAACCATACATTTTAGTTTATGTTTTTGTTTACAGCAGTGATAGCTTAGCGGGGACTGGTATGGACTGTCGAGACGAAAGTCCCAGGTTCAAAACCAACCCCAGGAGCATACTGACATACCGTCTGACTTTTCTTAGTTATGTGTATATTAATTGTTAATTATCACTTGCTTTAACGGTGAAGGAAGTGAAGGAAGTGAGGAAACCTGCATACTTGAGAAGTTCTTCATAAGAATTTCGAAGGTATGTGAAGTCTGCCACCCGCATTAGACCAGCGTGGTGGACTAAGGCCTAACCCCTCTCATTCAGTAGAGGAGGCCCGTGCCCGGCAGTGGGACGTATATAATACAGGGCTAGTATTATTATTATTATGCTCAATGACGAGACGAGCAGGTCGCTCGCCTGATTGTAAGGCCTGCCCATAAAAGATAGCAACGCTACTCAGAACTTTAAATTGGAAAGCACTGCATAGCATTGCACTCATCATCCTGAGACATAAGATGCACTGGCTTCAATGTCCTTTAAACCGAAACTCGACAGTGATAGAGCCACACTGAAGACAATTTTGTCTACAGCACGAATGGGTCGGCTCGAACGGGTCCTTACTCAGAAAACCGGTGTAAAGTCGCGGCTTGCTGCTTCGTTTCGTACGGTGAGTGAGATATCCGGAGACCCAAATCTCCTTCCCAATCTCTTTATTATCCCTTTCCTTTAAGGTCGGCAACATGCCCATGATTCTTCTAGTATTTTGGGCGTACATGGGCAAGGGGATCACTTACCATCATGTGATTCTAACTATGCTATAAAAAAATAGGGCAGTATATTAGTAGGAGGTAAGGATGATTACCTTAACTGGACTCGAACTGTGTACCTCAAGGTTAATATACAATATACAACTAATAGGCCTGTAACATGATGTCTAATAACCCATTTACAACCTATTAAACAATACGTAATTTAATAATGAGTTGGTAGCCGAATTTAGTTCTAAAAAACAACAATAGCTTGGCGACCTCTGGTTGCATTGTGATGTGGGCAGTCGCCGTGAAAAAGTACGCTCTGGAGGCTTTGGTAATTGAAAACACACGGGAAGGTAATGTGAGCGGGCACGTGGCGTTTATAAAATTACTATATTACACATTGAAATAAATACACCCAACAGTCACACACATAGTCCTGACCCCACATTAGGTTAACCTGTGTCGTGGGTATCAGGAACTACGAGGGACTTGCGGTCCCACAACACCCAGACCCGAGACAAATATTTTTGTGGATCAGACAAACATTTGTCAAGGTGTGAGAATCGAACCCACGGCCTCACGCTTCGCAACCGGCTACTCACCCGCTGCGCCACGGAGGCTGTCTGAATAAATAACATTTAAACCGCGATAAAATCCGTATAAACTAGTTTTATTTCAATGTGTAATATTCGCGTAAACCTAAGAAATTACTAAGATTTTGGTATTGGATAAATTTATTCAATATTTCATAATCATGAAATTAATTATATAAACTTAAAAACCGACTTCAAAAAATAACACTGAAAAGTTAAAAATAACAAATGGATTCTTTGGATTCGGTACCTGTGTCGCTACCATTTGCTAAGTCAAATGAAATCACCGAATTGTCTGTTAAAAATCATAGGTTCTAACACGTAGGTGATTTTACCGGGTTAATAGTTTCATTTGAGCCAGATGTTGGTGATGCGTGACGTCTATCCATAAACAGAAGCAAGACCACATACGGGACCTTGAACTACAAATGAACTACAAGACCTTGAATTGAAGTTTTTCTTCTTAGCGTGAATGATGAGACGAGCAGTTGGCACGCCTGATGGTAAGCGCTACACCTGCCCATTAACAGAAGCAACGCCACACAGAACTTTGAATTACAAAGCACTATGGTATTGGACTGCACTCGTTACTCTGAACATAAGATGTTAAGTCCTTTAATCTACAGTAATTTTACTGGCTTCAATATCTTTCAGAAACGGCCTCTGACATAAAGGGGACTTACTACCTATTTTTTTTTTGTTGTGCGTGTAAAAGCGAATTATTGCTACCGCCCCGCCCGCCCCGGGGGGAGGCGGAACGGTTATGTTCGGTTCACCGGCCTTACGACCCAACGTTAAGCCGCCCGGGAGAGATGGTAAACATCCAGTTTCAGCCGGAAACGTCCCTGCGCGGTGCCGCCTTGCAGCCCGTCTCCAAATATGGGGGGGCTCAGAAGCCCCCGTCACCGAAGGATGCTCTCAGCGTCAACGGCAGCAACGAGGCCAACCAACCGTGCTGCCGTCCATCTCGGGGTCGCACCTACAAGAATGTTAAATATAAAGGGCGCTATGACAGCCCCCCGCTGCGCGCCCGCGACCCCCGATGGCCCCTATTAGTCAAGTTAACTAAGTTACAACCTTTGTCCATTTATTAACTCATTAAGAACAACCTGTTCATTGATTAAAATAATACAATAGATTTTTTATTAGGTACACGCAACAGTTGTACATAATTATTGCAATTACTATTGAGTGTTTATTAAATTACATCACAATCAGGAAGGTGGATTATCATAATTACTGATAAGAAGAAACTATGTCGTTTCTCTGTATGCAATTAGTACTTAAAAATTACTTTATTAATTTGAATTTCACCATCGCGTCATGTGATTTAGGAAATATATTGATCAAGATTTGTATGCGATTTTATCGATACTCGTATAGTGTAAAAGCCTTACGAGTGGTAGAGCCACGCTGTAGAATATTTTGTCTACAGCATGAATGGGCCGGCTGGTCCATTTCCATGCTCAAAACTAGTTAATGATTTACGCTCTATTACTGGAAACAGAAAATACTTTATACTGTGTTACAGGACAGAGATTGCCTCCTTACTACTCCTTACGACTATACTCCTTACGATACTCCTTACGACTGAGGTTGGCTGAGGTCTCGGGTTCGATCCCGGGTCGGGTTAAAGCGATATTGGGTTTTTATATTACGAAATGCTCAGTATCAGTCCGGAATTTGGAATTGTACTCGGTATGGCGATACGCTCGCCCAGTATCTCATGAGACTGAAATAATCTCGGCGAAATTTGGGTGTACTGGTTACATCTCTGCCTACCCTTTAAGGGGATTACAGGTGTGACTGCATATGTATGTATGTATGTACAGGGCAGATAAATAATCTTTATAGACGTCTCTGAGTGAGGAAATAAGTATTATAATACATAATCATTCAACGGACACATAAAATTTATGACCGGACGATGCTGGCAGTTCTGTAGTAATATTAGTATGTAAAATTTTAAAAGTAATACAGCTAGATATACCAACAACATGAGTCATAACTCAACGATGTTTATTAATGGCGGATGGATTGAGGGTCTTAGTAATTAATTAGACGCGTTATTACTTTACCAGATTGCCTTATATTGCAATGGTGCTCAATAATAATAATAATACTAGCCCTGTATTATACACGTCCCACTGCTGAGCAAGGGCTCCTCTACTGAATGAGAGGGGAGAGGCCTTAGTCCACCACGCTGGCGAAATGCGGGTTGGCAGACTTCCCATCCTTCGAAATTCTTATGGAGAACTTCTCAGGTATGCAGGTTTCCTCGCGATGTTTCCTTCACCGTTAAAGCAAGCGATAATTAACACTGAATACTCACGTAACTTAGAAAAGTCAGAGGTGCTTGCTCTTGGATTGGTTTCGAACCTGCGACTTTCGTCTTGACAGTAGGTACGTACTACTCCCCGATGAGCTATCGCTGCTTGGTGCTCAAAATGTATTTAAACTTTTAGCAAGATTGTTTTCTTTACGGCCGATTTCAATCTCCAAACCAAACGTTATCAGATAAAATGTTGGACGGCAAAATAGAAAATTATCATACTGTCAATGTAAATAGAGAGTAAATAGTAGAGAAGGGTATATTTCAAATAAGTATTTCTTAAATGTTCATTCAATGGTGTATTTACATACATCCATACATAGACTCACGACCGCTTCTCATAGGAATAGGCAAAGACAACGGATTTCCACTTGCCACGATCCCTGCATACCTCCTTAGCCTCATTCACTCTCATAAAATTTTTCATACATGGTGTATTTATTGGGAGGTAAAATTATTTAATGATAACATTATATATTGATATAGAATATAATAATAAAACGTAAACAAATGCTCAAGAGATTTTCTTACTTGGTAACACTCTAGATGCTAACAAATTGTTTTGTCATGGTTTTGAAGCAGGGTTCTAAAATGACGGACAAAACAATTTTCTGTTCATATATTGAAAGGACACTAACAATATTTTATAGCTGAATTATCTATGACTTTGAAAGGTACCTCCAGCCTTATATTCAATTTAGTTGAGACAGTGGTAACTGAAGCGTCCTCAAGGAGTGTCAATCAAACACGGCGGTCGAGAGCTAACTGATTTATTATAAAAACACCGGTGACAGGGAATGCATACCGTACACACCTACTTAGGTCTATGCATAAATATCAATCGATGTGCATTCATAGATGTATATCTTTCAGTATCATCCCGATTGAGCCAGTCCATTCATTCTGCAGACAATTTGTTTTTATTTATTTTATTGCCCTGGATAGACAAACGAGCGGGCAGCTCACCTGATGGTAAGTGGTTACCGCCGCCCATGGACCTCAGCAATGCCAGAGCACAGCCAAGCCGCTGCCTATCGTTGAAGGAAGACTCTTTTTAAGCCTCGCTTAAAGAAGGACAGGTCATAACGCTCGTGAAACACCGTTAAAAACGCAGTAAACCCGCCCAAAATATCCGACCGTATGTTTCGAACCCAAAATGACTTTATAGACCATGTTAAAAGAGTTTTTTTTACAATAGTCGCCTTCACAACGGAATTCAAACATTTTGTTCATACTATAAAATTAAGATGGTTAGATATCGCATATTTCCCGTTGTTAAATAACTGACTAATTAATCAGTTGTAATTAGAAGTTTATACCTGTTAGTGGGTGCGTACTCAGGTTTTCGATTCGGTTACCGGGTTGTTCAGAGGTATTATAGTACACTAGCTTCTCTTAGCTGAGAAATTCTCCATAAGAATTTTGAAAGTATATGAAGTCGCCTACCCGCATTGTACCAGTGTGGCGGACTAAGGCTTAACCCCTCATTCAGTAGAGGAGGCGCGTGCCTAGCAATGGGACGTGTATAATATAGGGCTAGTATTATTATTATTTAAATTACATATTCTAGAGGACTTTTAACCGACTTCAAGAAAGGAGGAGGTTCTCAATTCGGTGCATTATTAATTTTATTTTTCCTTTTTTATGTATGTACATCGATTTCTCCGCCAATTGTGATTGTGTTATTGTATTGGAATTTACATGCTATTGCTTGAAGTAGGTTTCTAAGTTTTGTTAAACGTTAAGTTATATTATTTAAATTACACATTCTAGAGGACTGATTTACGGTAGGCAGCGGCTTTGCTGTGCCCTGGCATTGGAGAAGTCTATGGGCGGCGGTGACTACTTACCATCAGGTGGCCCGTTTGCTCGTCTGCCTATCCAGGCAGTAAAAGAAAAAAAAAAAAAAGGACTTTTACCTAGTACGGTAGGCAAAGTCTTGGCTGAGCCGTGGCATTGCTAAAGTCTATGGGCGGCGTAACCGCTTACCATCATTGCCGCTTGCTCCATTTGGGCCACAAAAAACTAACTAGTAAGGCATACGGAATCTAGATACGCAAACATCTAGGTCTTTCTCTAACATTAAAACCTAGAAAAAGTATTTCCCAATCCAACCGCAATATCAATTTATGGTAGATTACGCAAACACATTGTTCATTGAGTATAAAAATTACAATTCTTCGTGGGAAAAGTTCTAATAGTACAGTCTGCAGATAAATTATCATTACCTATTACGTTCTACTTTATGAGAAACAAAAAAACTTACATACATGCGTACTCACGCCTTTAATTCCCAAAGGGGTAAGCAGTGGTGTAACCAGTACACCCACATTTCGCCGAGCGCATCTCCGTCCCATGTGATAGGGGCGAACCTATCACCATACCAACAATTCCAGATTCCGGGCTGATACTGAGCATTTCGTAATAGAAAACCCAATCACTTTTACCTGATCGAACCCGGGACCTCAGCGTCAGCCTCAGTCGTAACGCATAAGCATTACAACTGCGCCAGAGGCAGTTTATTTTGTGTCAAAATATACGAGCGCAATCTATTTTTGACGGTTTGGACACTAACCTTATCTGATGCCAAAGACTTTAATGTATACTACTAGACAAGAACCACACCAGAAATTGTACCACTACGTTGCGGTCAATTGACCGTAACTCAATATTACCATCTCGCTTACTCTCAACTAGAACAACTATCGCGCTCCCTGTTTGTGAGCTGTCAAACTCCCGCGTTATGTGACGCAATTTTACTTCTAAACAGCCCGTCTAGTAGTATACATTACAAGTCTTTATCTGATGCATGTACATTTCGTGTAGCTATCGCGGATTAGCAATTGAATACTAATCAGACTACAAAGAAGCCGCACTGGACTACGCTCGTCACCCCGAGACAAAAGATTTTAAGTCTCATAATGCCCAGTAATTTCACTGGCATAAAAATACCGGCTCAAATAAACTGACATCAAAAGTCTTGGAATTTTATCCTAATAATATTATAATTATTGAGGAATGTTTGGATGTTTTCAGCTTATGACTTTGGATGTTTAATAAACCACGCGTTATCGGCTGAATGTATTTAGATGGAATTTGGCACAAATGTAGACCATGACTTGAATTAGGATATAGGCATCTTTTTATATCGGAAAAATACATTCACGATGACTGAGTGAGGAAGGTGATAATTAAGAGCTTAGGATTTGGGCCTCCGGATATCTCACCGTACGAAATGTTACAGCAAGCTGCTACTTGACGTCGGTTTTCTGTGAGACAATAGTAACAAGTAAACGTACCGATCGAGCCGGCCCATATTAGTAGACAAACTGTCTACAGAGAAATAAAACGTATTAAATAGTGTAAGCAGTTATGCAAAAGTACTATTTTCCATTCTATTTGAATATTCAACGCAGTATTATGAGTTGATGAATAATTTATGTTTTAATCTTATGTCACTCATCAGACTGCGCTTGGATTACCTTGCATTAGGAACAGTGCCTCAACCATGAGTTGGTCTCAGTAAAATCGCTAGCGTCGACGTAAAATATTACTGAGATGCTGAACGCAAATTCTCGTAATTAAAAATATTCCAATTCCAATCTAGTCTCAGTATCAATAACGTTGCAAATGGTATTCTCATAAAGCAATAATCGACGTCAAATTTAAATGTGATCAAAATATATTAAAAATTGACTGAAGTCAAAACGGTATTCTGCTAACATTTTTAAATGACACATGTCCTTAAACGTCCAATTTGTGACGGAATTGAGATTGCAGTGACATCAAATTGAAACTTAAAAAGGAGCAGAATACAATTGTTTTGTCAAATGACAATTTAATCTCAATTCAGTTACAATTCAGTTGCAGTGTCAATTAAATACGAGAATTAGCCTTCGAAGTGATGTTATACAAATACTCTTGTTGTAGGTTCGAAGTTGGTTGGTCCTGATTGGTTCGAATCCTTTAAAGTGCATTTCACCTTCATCTTTCCTAAGTGGTCCCTCATATGCGAGAGGCCGTCTGGGTTGGTACCACCGCTTTGTCTATTTTTTCCGCCAAGCAACAGCGTGTAAGCAATGTTGTGTTCTAGTTTGAAAGACATTAACAAGTTAATAACTTATGTATCGGGGTGACGAGTCGCAGTCTAATGCCATGCAGTGCTTTATTATACAAAGTTCTGTATGGCGTTGCTTCTGTTTATGGGCAGTTACGCTTACCATCAGGCGAGCGACTTCCGCGTTTTGTCATTCAAGCCAATGAAATAAAAAACATGTGACATTTCGCCACACCGATAGGTGTGACAATTCCCTCAAGTGTGGACGATTATCAAATGTTACGACCTAATGTTACGGAGCGATCCACTCTGAGACAAGACCAAGGTTTAACTCCTCTCATTTAAAAAAAACCTTTGACCAGCAGTGGGACATGTATAATACAGCACTAGTAGAAACACCCTAACATCACTATTACCCGACCTGGGGATCCAACCCGAGACCCCAGCACAGCAGTCACATTACAACTGCGCCACCAACCATTCAGCACTAACTTATAATTGGTAAATTTTATTTTAGCTTTTTAGTTTCTTGAGCTGGTTTTATTTATGTTAAAAAGTTAATCTTTAACGCCCGAAATTGCTCTTGAAATTTAAATGAGACCTATGCATTGAGCTATATCCTTTCGAATAATAAAATAATTTTCAAATAGAATCACTTTGTGATGAACCTCTTCGAGTTTATTCGGCGGTTAAAAGTAATTCACTGTTTTACAAATAGTCATTTGAAATACAAAATAGTTATTACTTCCTGACAATGAATTATACACGGATCATAAAGTACATGATCGTGCATTTTTTAGCAATTTGTTCGTATTTAATTAATTTTGTTAATGGTAGAAAGTATTTGTTGCCGGATAGAATAAATTTGGTACAATACAATATGAAACTGCGCCACGCATACCCACTTCAACTTCTTTAAACAAGGATCGATATGTACTGAAAATGGACCGAAAAGAGACCTCATAGTCAGTTGCATTCACTGACGTGGTCATTAAAGAAAAAAATCCGCACGTAGATCCGCCAGCTGATGCGGGATCCTGTAGGATTGCGGGATTGTGGGATTGACATCCCTAGGCCAGGAGCCTTGGGCCAGTGCCCGCGATACCTATAGTAGATACGTCACTGTTTAAAGTTTAAACAATGCACAAAACTGACTATGATACAGCTCTATTACTAATACGTTTTATATACTAAAGCATTGTTCCAAAAGATATCATTATATTCTTTCACTTTAAAATTGCATCATTTTTACTAAGTGGTGTTTCACAATGTAACAAAATATTAGTTACTTTCGTAGCTTGTTGTACTGAGCATGTAATTGCTAGCTATCTGACTTAAGTATACAATGTATTACAGAAAGGTGTGGTCAAATTCAAGCAACGTATATTTACACTAGTACGATGTAAGTATTTTATCTCCCACTAGCTTTTGCTCGCGGCTCCGCCCGCGTGAACGGCCTATTCCGGGAAAAAGTATTATATAGCCTATAGCCTTCCTCAATAAATGGGCTATCTAACTCTGAAAGAATTTTTCAAATCGGACCAGTAGGTAGTTCCTGAGATTAGCGCGTTCAACCAAACAAACTCTTCAGTTTTATAATATTAGTATAGATAGTACCTAATCTAATTACATTCCTAGGACATAAACAAAGCATTTTTTTTATCGAATGAGCTTCATGTCGATACGACTTGCAACTTTTGACAATACTTTATGATCAACAGCTGATCTTTTGTTGAGAAATAAGTGCTGCTAGAGTGCATGCAAGTGCTCAAGCATTGTTATTCTCGCTTAGACACTTAATTTATAGAGGTGTGATCAATCTTATCGATAATAATAAGATTTTTGGGCGGTAGAGCCACGCTGTGGACAGTTTTGTCTACAGCATGAATGAGCCGGCTCGTCCGGATCGTTACCACTGTCTCACAGAAAAGCGGCGTAAAGTAGCAGCTTTGATGCTTCGTTTTGTACGGTGAGTGAGATATCCGGAGGCCCAAATCCCCCTCCCCTTCCCAATCCCTTAATTATCCCTTTCTTTTAAGGTTGGCAATGCGCCCATATTTTTTTGGTATTGTCGGCGTACATGGGCGGTGGAGATCACTTACCATGACCCACTTACTCGTTTGCCGGCTTATGCTATAAAAAACATATCCAGAGGCCCAAATTGCCCCTCTCTTCTTTCGACGTCATCGGCAATACGTTATTTCGTACTGTCGTCCATCTCGGGTTACACTAACCTTGAACTTAAACTGGACTTAATTAAAATCAGATAATTAGATTAACTTTGATTTTACACAAATCTTGAAATTAAGACTGCCCCGGTGGCCCAGTTGTAATGCGTACGCGTTACGATTGAGGCTGATGCTGAGGTCTCGGGTTCGATACCCGGGTCGGGTAAATGTGATATTGGGTTTTTCTATTAAGAAATGCTCAGTATCAGCCCGGAGTCTAGAATTTGTGCCCGGTATGGCGATAAGCTCGCCCCCTATCACATCATGAGACGGAGATACGTTCGGCGAAATGTAGGTATATAGGTTACACCTCTGCCTACCCCTTCGGGGATTACAGGCGTGAGTGCGTATATGTTTGATTTTACACAAATCTTATGAAAAATGTACACATTAAGTAGATAAGTTTAGTGGTAAATCTCGATTTAGGACGGCCTAAGATAGAACTTCAAAACTATGTCAAAACAAGCACAAGGTTATGCCCAAATTGTACTAGTTTACCTTACTTTAACTGCAGGAAAATGATACCAAAGGCCGTACCAATAAATAATTTTGGATATTGACCCATTTACAGATTATAAGGAAGTGATATTT
Organism: Mimas tiliae; assembly: GCA_905332985.1. Classification (NCBI taxonomy): domain Eukaryota; kingdom Metazoa; phylum Arthropoda; class Insecta; order Lepidoptera; family Sphingidae; genus Mimas; species Mimas tiliae. The sequence goes on along the minus strand of HG995265.1, from coordinate 3,642,022 downwards.
AAATAAAATTAATAAATAAATACACCCAACAGTCACACAAGTCCTGACCTCACAGTAGGTTAACCTGTATCGTGAGTATCAGTAACTACGAGGAACTTGCGGGCCCACAACACCCAAAGCCGAACAAACAATAGTGGATCACACAAACATATGTCTCGGTGCGGAATCGAACCCATGGCCTCTCGCTTCACAGCCGGCTACTCGCCCACTACGCCACGGAGGCTGTAGTTTGCTAATAGTCTATCATGTCTTGAGTAAAACAGTAGCGTGTTTTACATGCATAAACGTTACATACGCACTCACGCCTGTAATCCCCGAAGGGGTAGGCAGAGGTGTAATCAGTACACCCACATTTCGCCGAGCGCATCTCCGTCCCATAATGTGATAAGGGGCGAGCCTATCGCCATACCGGGCACAAATTCCAGACTCCGGGCTGATACTGGGGTATTTCGTAATAGAAAACCCCAATACCACTACCCGACCCGGGGATCGAACCCGAGACCTCAGCGTTGGCCTCAATCGTAACGCGTACACATTACAACTGCGCCACCGAGGCAGTCAAACGTTACTTCTGGGTTTTTCTTAGCAAATGGTCAAAATACATGTAAATTTTACAACACTAAGCGAAAGTATGATATTTTCCAAAATAACTTGCAATGAACAGAATATCGTATTAGACTCGATTGCTTTTATTATTTTAATCACTAGGAGCTTTGCCCATGTTTTCCCACAAAACATAAATTAAAAAAAAACTTAAAGTCCGACGAATATGAAACATATCTTACTTTCTTCCCCACATTATTCTGCATCGATTGGTATCGGTCTCGACCCCATACCCCTAGCGGTTTCGGAGGAGATAGCGTGACAAGCTTTTGACAGCGGCAGCGGCGGCGGCGCCAGTTACTTTTTTTTAGAATAGAGAGATTATGTAACACATTAGTTATTTTAGTTTGACCCTGATCTTTTTAATGCCTATCACTGCCACTGACATTTGATGTTTTTTTATGATTCATATGACAGATTATGCCTGTCGAATCTGTATACATAATTAATATTTAAATAAATATTTAAGTGTGTATAAATAATATAACAATAATACTAGTCCTGTATTACCTATATATGTCCCACTGCTGGGCACGAGCCTCCTCTACTGAATGAGAGGGGTTAGGCCTTAGTCCACCACGCTGGCCTAATGCGGGTTGGCAGACTTCACATACCTTCGAAATTCGTATGCAGAACTTCTCACGTATGCAGGATTTTCCTCACGATGTTTCCTTCACCGTTAAAGCAAGTGACAATTAACAATTACACGTAACTAAGAAAAGTCAGAAGTGTAAGCTCTCGGGGCTGGTTTCGAACCTGCGACTTTCGTCTCGACAGTCCATACCACTCCTCACTGAACTATCACTGCTATCAAAGTGTGTATACCAAACTTTATATTTAACTATACATACATGCACACGCATTCACGCCCGCAATCACCGAAGGGGTAGGCAGAGGTGTAACCAGTACACCCACATTTCGCCGAGCGTATCTCCGTCCCTTATGTGATAGGGGACGAGCCTATCGCCATACCGGGCACAAATTCTAGACTCCGGGCTGATACTGAGCATTTCGTAATAGAAAAACTCAATACCACTTTACCCGACCCGGGGATCGAACCAGAGACCTCAGCGTTAGCTTAATCTTAACGCGTACGCATTACAACTGCGCCACCAAGGCAGTGAATAGGTAACAACCAAAGAATATTACACTATATAATATGGAAAGTAACAACTATCAACACTTTTTGAGTGATAGAGTCACGCTATAGACACTGTTGTCTACAGCATGAATGGGCCAGCTCGTCCGGATTACCACTGTCTCACAGAAAACCGAGGTAAAGTAGCAGCTTGCTGCTGCGTTTTGTACGGTGAGTGAGATATCCGAAGGCCCAAATCGCCCTTCCCTTCCCAATCCCTTAATTATCCCTTTCCTTTAAGGTCGGCAACGCGCCCATTATCCTTTTGGTATTGTGGCCGTACATGGGCGGTGGAGATCACTTACCATGAGGTGACCCACTTGCTCGTTTCCGACCTATGCCTTAAAAAAAACCACAGGCGGAAGCTTTATATAAATAAGAGTTCTTAACCACAGTTATGAATGTAACCGCCAGACAGAACGCGGTTTATTACCTTCTAGACCAACTGTCTACGATATCGCACTGAGGTCATTAAATACACGGCTTTATAGGAGTGGCGGAGAGCGAGTTTTAAACTGAACAATTCAAAAATAATTTAAACAATTTTGTGTCGGTGATATCGATCATTGACCACTATTATTCTCCACCTGCCTTATCCCACGCGCAGTGGGGTCGACGCTACATGCTTTATAATACATGTTACGGACTTGGCTTGTAGTTTTTACGACCGGTCGCCTGCCTGACGTGAATCTCTCTGGGGAGAAAACATCCAGACCTCAAGCAAATATTTGTGGGTAGCACAAACATTTGTCTCAGTGTGGGAATCGAACCCTCGGCCTCTCATTTCACTCGCCCACTGTACCACGGAGGCTGACAATTGTCCACTTACTTCCACTTGTCCACTTGTTCTTGTTGTATTGTAGATTGATAAATTGTTTAATTTTATTTGAAACATAATTGTTTAGGAGTAGGGTTATTTTTGTTCTGTAAAACGTTTTAAATAACATTCATTTTTAATCGGCCACATAACTAAGAACTATCTCGAGTAGAGAACTATCTTGTTAGGTTATGCCAATAATTCACACCAAACGCAGCTACTATACTGTCACAACTACAAATAAACACTGAGCCCTGTCCGTTCAATGCGACATCTTTTATACTGTTTGCTTTTTTCCGTTGAGGCGAGGGTAGGTAGGCCACCTACGTATACCAGAGGGTAGGTGCGATAACAATCTCGAAATAATTTTGTCGTTCTCTTTTGTTATGTTCGAAAAAGATCTGATAAATCGTTTAAAAGTTGCAGATGTTTATCTATTATGGTAGGGGGAGTGCCTGGTCATCTATTACATAGCACCACCCCGGTATAGCCGGCTCAATTAAGCTGTAAACAAAATTGTCTACAGCTTGGCTCTATCACTTAAAAAACTCTGTTTTAGTGGCCCAATATGATTCGTGAGTCACGAACCATCGGTAGTGGAGAAAGTGAATCGACTATGGACCAACGTGGGACGACTCGACGAACTCTTAAGTAACTGTGAAATCATCTGTTGTTTTTTGAAAGTAGTATGATCTCACTTCTTACCTTATAGAGTATTAAACAATACCTAAAAGTAACTTTCAACTTGTATGTACATATTCAGAAAACAAGTTAAATTTGGTTGGTGACGTCATACAAACTCACGCATGTACGTCGGACAAGCTGTTATTTTTTTGTAAGCATGACGTGCTACCATAGACAAATAGAAAAGCATGTATCTATGCTACCAGGTCGCTTGCATGTCACTTGCTTGGGTTTTTTTTTATTTGCGTAATTGGTTTATTTTCAGCCAAATTCAAAAGATTATAAAAAATACTAAATATAATAAACCTTCAACGTCAGCGTCGTCATTCCTATAAATAAAATCTTATTGTAATTTCAAAACCACTGTTCATAGAATGAATTTGAATTTCACTAAGTTGTATACCCATGATACGAAAACCTTCACCCAAATTTCAATAGAGAAGATGGTTGGAAGCCTGCACAAGCCTGGGATCCAATTATACATATATTTAAATCGGAACCCAAAAGACCAACTGCCAGACCTCGAGACACCGTGAGCTCTTTCTGCGTAGATCGGACTAGTGTCAACTAACTTTTTTAAATGAAGGTAGCCAATGTAACATTAACTTTTCGAGACGACCTACACCTCAGTCTCTCCCGTGACCACGCAGGCTGAAAAGCTTTTGAAACGTCGGGACTAAAAATAAAAATTAAAATTAAAATTAAACCGCGATAAAATCCGTATAAACTAATTTTATTTCAATGGATGAAGACATTCCTTTCTTCTAAGTACTTAACTAAAGCACTAAATCATTCACTAGCCACTAGATAGCACAATTTACACTAGCGGTGTGTCAAATCTAGGGATAATTCCACTTAGTTGGGAACACTGTCTGTGTGCCTATATTTCCATTTTCTGCTAATTCACACTTAGCTTTGTACATCTATATTACAGTCATGTCAATCGTCTTATAACTGTGTTCTATTGATGATTATTTAATTTTTATGGTAGATGATACACGGCGTAAGCATTAGAGTCAAGGGAACTATCCATCCCGCCAAATCATATAGCATGAAGGTACATGACAAATGTTTAATTTTACAATAATTATCTGTGGATATACAATAATTATCTGTGCTAGACACAGCTGTTGTGAAATTACTAGAATTGTTATTAAAATGAGATCACGCTAAAATAAAAGAAGATTGTAGTTTTCTGGTCATTGAGCGTACCTACGCTCAATGACCAGAAAACTACAAGGAACTACAAGGAATACCTATTCCTGGAACCAAACTTCTGTGTATATAAAGTCTTATTTTACTACTTTTATTTTATTCTGATTTTTTAAGGGCTTTTTTCGCTGAAGCGATTATGTCGCCCTAGTAAGGTACAGAGGATGGTTACATTAACTACAAACTAGATAAATATTAAATAGGTAGATATTATATTAATCCACGGTTCTGTCAACTAATTTGTATAATATTCTCGCTTCGTTTGAGAATGGCTCTGATAAAATTATATTGCAGCTGCTCACGTGTGAAAGATTAATGCGGCAATTGCTTCGTATATGAGCATTCTGAGTACACTCCATCAATATATGGTACACATCGTCGATGGTACCACATGTGGTGCAGTTAGGTGATGTAGTTTTATGCATAAGGTACGCAAACTTGTTACATGGAATGTTTCCGGATCTAAGTCTCAAAGCTGTTACTATTTCTTTTCTATTTAATTTAATCGTGTCGATCCATGGCGAATTAAAGAGATGGGGTTGTATTGTATGATACCATATTCCCTTTTCTCTCGATCTCTCATCAAAATATAGTTTCCATTTGATAAAACACTGTTCTTTCAAAAAGGGGATATAATTTGAGTATGAAGGAATAATTTCCATTATAATACCGTCAGATGTTGCCTGTTTAGCTAAAGTATCAGCGCGTTCATTGCCGTAAAGACCGATATGAGAAGGAATCCATTGCAAAACAATTATTTTGGATGCTACGTGTAAATTTAAAAGAAGCTTTACTATCGTATAGGCTACAGGTAGCCCTCGAAAAGTCGAGTTACACCGAGCCAAGTGCTGCAGAGCACTTTTTGAGTCTGTAAGAACTACGACTTTTGAGTAATTTGATGTGCTAATGTAGGACAAAGCTTCAGAAACCCTAGAAATAGTTTTCTTATTTACTTTTATAACTTTGAGTGATCATTTGATAAGTTCAATCCAGAGTGATAAGATAAAAAAAATATGCAAAATATTTATTGAATCTTTAGTGTTTAGATTCCGTCAATAACTCTACTGTCTGTTTGGAAGACTGAAGAAGAGGTAAGAAACTCTAGCGTTACTCTTTTCAATACTTATACGTCATCCAACCAGTACCTATTTTAGTGCTAGTTTTATTGTTGAGCGACATAGGCATAAGGTATATAGAATTTTCGGAAATCTGAATGAACTTATAATGTTGACTGTACCATCCCGGTCTAGCTCGTTTTTTCGCAGAGCAGTGTTTAAAGCGTCATCTATACTAGAGTACATGAATTAACTTACATTGAACACAATAATTATGTTCACCAAACAAATTACTTCCTAAAGACTTTAATATCCCAATTCCTAAAATCTTAAATACCAATCCAAACCTTTTTAATACATTTTCGCCAGGTAATGATTAAATCGTGTCATAGATTTTAATCACGGACCATAGTTTTGAAATGAGAATGTCTTGATTTTACTTTTACTAGCGACACTTCGTACCGGATAGCATAACATGTTTAAACTTTCACAAGGTTTCATCGAATCCTAGATGGCACTGTTACAAATATTAAAATAATATTAAAAATATGTGAAGGTAATATATTTTATAGATAAATGTACATATCGACATTGTAAAGATTTAATTTTATTTTGCAAGTTTCTATATGTATTAATTATTTTTATATTATTTATTGTAAAATTGCAGTTGGCAACAAATTTGATTGCTCAATCAACAGTCAACACCTCCGCGACCCGCGCGACATCGACTCAGTTGGACTCAGTGGGATTGGATTAGATTTGTCAGCAGTACAAATTCAGATAAAAATCACAAAAAATCATCGTTCGCGTGTTTGTGTGTGAGAATATTGAGATATTCACCTTAAAATCCATAACAATTAATTAGTTTAAGTGCTAAAAGTGGTTGTGTCACCTCAAATTTTGTGTTAAAACGAATGTTATTTAAAAAAAGTTTCGTGGTACACAATGAGTAATTTCAACAAAATCATCAAAACTACGCCTATTACAGACGATTACGACATCTCAAACACAGTCCTCGGCCTTGGGATCAATGGAAAGGTAAGTTTCAGCGTTTGAAATGTCTAAAATTCGGCGAAAAACGCATTTGTTCGCGGAACGTATTTGTGTTTACTAAATATGACGTAAATGTTCGAAATTAGCTGTGTCTGAGTTATCATAAAATATCACGGCCCAACGATGCGCCCCGGATTTACCGGGAATTTCGCGCCATATTTAGCAACGCTTTATCTATAATTGTGTACATTTTGATACTTTTAAGATTGTGGTGTCATATAAAATTTGTTTTAATGCGTTATTAATTTTATGAATCACTTAAAAATCGAGATGAGTAAGGTCACATAGACATACCTTCGAAATTCTTATGGGGAACTCTCAGTTATATCCTCCTTACTATGTTTCACTTCAACATCTGTCCTGGCAATCTTTTCTTTTAATCTTTAAATATGTAATCTCCTAGTCTTTAAATATGTCTACGAAAATATATCCCCACACTAACAAAACCCTCTGGCGTGACCAAAGCCTAATGTATACTACTAGACAGTCTGTTTAGAAGTAAAATTGTGTCACACAATGCGGGAGTTTGACAGCTCACAAACAGGGAGCCCGATAGTTGTTCTAGTTGAGAGTAAGTAAGATGGTAATATTGAGTTACGGTCAATTGACCGCAACTTTGTGGTACAATTTCTGTGTACCGTGCAGCTTGTCTAGTAGTATACATTGTCTTTGGATGTGACGGGAGTTTTGTCCCAAAATTAATAGGGATTTTTAAAACAAATATTTATACATAAACTAAAATAAGTGGATTCCTTACATTTCAGACTTGCAATAGGTATTCTTTATTTCAGTATAGCTTGTATAGTTTGCCTGCAATAATTATTAGTATTGCTAAGGTTGCAGGGTGTGGGCGTTATAATTTTGGCCCACCATCTTGGATTTTCAAGTGGAATGTGGTCTCCAGCTGCAGTAGATGCACCATAGGCTATGCTATCTCTCTTATATAACAATTGATGTAATTCACAATAAACTTTATACTTGTACCATATATCAACAGAGTGGTAGAGCCACACTATAGATACTTCTGTCTACAGCACGAATGGGCCGGCTCGTCCAGGTCGTTACCACTGTCTCACAGAAAACCGGCGTAAAGTAGCTTGCTTCTGCGTTTCATATGGTGAGTGAGATATTTGGAGGCCCAATCCCCGTCCCCTTCTCAATCTCTTAATTATCTCTTTCCTTTAAGGTTGGCAACACACCTTTAATTCTTTTGGTATGTAGGCGTACATGGGCGGTGGAGATCACTTACCATCAGGTGACCCACTTGCTTGTTTGCTGGCCTATGCTATAAAAAAGATAACATATATGTAATGTGAATAATATGTGCTATATTTCAAAACATGTTTTTGTTTGGTTAAAGCAAACAGAATGATAATTAACTACGCTTTAATGACTAGTATAAACATATTTTGGGGCAGGCATAAAATACACCCAACAGTCACACACATAGTCCTGACCCCACACTAGGTCAAGCTGTATCGTGGGTATCAGGAGCTAAGAGGGACTTGAGGTCCCACAATACCCAGACCGGAAACAATTATTTGTGAATAACAACAACATTTGTCTCGCTGTGAGAATTGAACCCACAGTCTCACGCTTCGCAGCCAGCTACTTTCCAACTGTGCCACGGAGGCTGTCAGAAAATAAGCTGATATTGCATATTGCAAGATTTGTTAGGGTTCCATTCCTAATCAAAATAACCAAATGTATATGGGATAGTCCAAACGGTATACATATATGTTACAGAAAGGTGTGATCATATATAGGGACTGTTACATAATTATTGTTATTATTATGTATGTCATACCATAATCTCGGGACTACAAAGTCCCGGACCTTTGGAAGGCGTGTGTGGGGCCAAAGCCAACACGTAGAGGCCCGTTAGACAATTTTAATTTAATAAGGTGATGTGACACCGCCCGACGGCTATCCTTGTATACACTATAGAAGTGTATCCAAGGACAGCCCCCGGTTGGTGTAGGATTATTGTAGGGATGGGCAAAAATAAATATCTACTATTTTATTGAGGTGAGGTGTTGATGGATTGGATAACCGGGTCTATGGGAAGGACTATGGCACCTGCCTGACCTATGTTAAAAACATGGATAAAATAGGCAGGTGGTGACTCGCCAACTCAGGTAGATGGGCTCCCCATAATAGTCACTAGAAAAAGCGACAAGGGAGCAACACCCAGATGAGTGGCTAAAAGGTGGAGAGGTGTCACTGGGCTTTAAACAACGATCATTTGCTCCCTTAGGGTCCCATCACGTTGCCCACTCACCACTTACTTTTCACATCCACCTTTCGAGCATGAAGCTCTCGCGACTCCACTCTGACCGGCCGGTGAAGGCAAGCCAGAGGTGGGGGACCTGTTCCTCATCATTGTTCACTCCAGCCGGCCAGTGAAGGCGAGCCAGAGATGAAGAACAGGAGCCTCCCCCGGGAGCACTCGGGTACGTAGGGTCGCTACTCCCCAACAGCTCGCCACAAGCTGCCCTGCGGGCTTATTGTTGTTATTATTATTATTATTATATGTTTAAACCACATTAGCAGCTATTAAGCTGTTGCGTGTGTGTCTTGTGATTTGGAGATATTATCGAGTCTAATTTTAAAGCTATTTAATGTGGGTGCCATAACAACATTTTCAGGAAGTTTGTTCCACTCTACGACACGACACGGTTTGGTAAAAAGTGTTTCAAGGGATTTAGCTTTGACCGTGCTCGACATAACTTTAGTGAGTGCCCTCTCAAATGCTTATTTACATTGGGTGTATACAGATCTACAATCTTATTAACATCATAATAGTTATTTAGAAATACACCTGACAAGTGAGTGTTTATGTACTGGATCTTAACAAAATATAGCAAGCAACTTTACGTTGGTTTTCTGTGAGACAGTGCTAACGACCTGGATGAGCCGGCCCATTTATGCTGTAGACATAACTGTCTACAGCATGGCTCTACTACTCGTAAATCATGATAGTAAGCTAATCTATCCGTAAATATAATATAGGGAATGGCTTTAAGTGGCATCCTAGGAACTCCCGTGGTTGACTTTTGTGAAATAACATTATGCAAGTGTTTACAAATATTTCCTGAAGTTATGCAATAATTTAGTAATGTTATCTTTGTTTACGTTAATATTACAGGTGCCACTTCATAAACTTTAACATAAGCGCTTCAAGATAATTTTGTAGTCTCGTTTGTCGTACCTCGGTGGCGCAGTTGTAATGCATACGCGTTACGACTGAGGCTGACGCTGAGTTCTCGGGTTCGATACTGGGTAAAAATAATATTGGGTTTTACTATTACGTAATGCTCAGTATCAGCCGGTGTCTGGAATTGTGCCCGATATGGCGATAGGCTCGCCCCCGATCACATCATGGGACGGAGATACTCTCCATGAAATGTGGATGAACTGATTACACCTCTGCCTACCCCTTCGGGGATTACAGGGGTGAGTGCGTATATAATTTTGTTGTTACAAGTCGGCTTTATTTGTTTATCTCTATGCATATCGAAGGTTACATGCCGGCCCGGTATTCACGTCACGACAAAATATTGCCGTCTCGTTTACTCCTTCTATCTAGACTATATTTATTTATTTAAACTTTATATAACATGTATAAAGGCGGACTTAATGCCGAAGGCATTCTCTACCAGTCTACCTGTGGGTGATGCAGAGACGAGAGAATGATTATACTATATTATTAATTCATTAATAGATAATTAATAATTAGATTATTAAAAAATAATAATAACAATACCAGCCCTGTATTATACAAGTCTTCTATTGGTCATGGGCCTCCTCTAATTGAATGTGAGGGTTTAGGCCTTAGTCCACCACGATGACCTAAACTGGATTGGCAGACTTCACACACCTTCGTAATTCTCATGGAGAAATTCTCAGGTATGCAGATTTCCTCACGATGTTTCCTTCACCATTAAAGCAAGTGATAGTTAACAATGAATACACACGTAACGTAGAAAAGTCAGAGGTGCATGATCTTGAGGCTGGTTTCAAACCTGCGACTTTCATCTCGACAGTCCGTACCACTCCCCGCAGAGCTATAGGTGATTAATATCAGCCTGAAATTTTAGAATGTCTAAATGTTGGTACACTCACTGTCAGATGTATGAATGAACTACCTTTAAATATGACCACACCTTTCTGCAACACCTTGTAATTTTTTTTATAATAAAAGAGCATATACAGTTGATTGGCGTGCTAATAATGATTACTTACATAAATGCAAAATAAAAAATGTGCTATTGATTATTTTAACATTGCAACGGGAAGGAAAAACTGATCGATGTCGACATTACCGGAGGTCGACTGAAACCATTTTTTATGTTTGTTATGTAGAATCTTGAATCAAAGTTACGGCGTTATTTAATTTCAAATACTTCTATGAGAATGTAAATCATAGCGTGATCGCACGGTTCGATTATCATTGATCAAATGACTTGAATCAACAATGGCTCTGTGGTTTTTGTTATATTAAATGTCAATTCAGACGGTTCGAAAGGCGTGCGATTTAGAATTTGATCAACTAAAAATAACCAGTGTGAACCCTGACGAGCCGAGCCAATTCATGCTGCAGGCAAAAGTATCCAAAACGTAAGCCAAAACTTTAAATAATATATAGATACTAATTCTCCCTAAATTCCCGGTATAATGTAACATCCCGTAACGTCCTAATCTATTTTTGTTCAGTATACTTAATATTATTTTTCACACATCGTTAATTTTTGTACAAAGGACGATATCTATTCAGCCATGAATAGGTAGACTTCAAACGATTCGTTCAAAAATAATTTTTATTTGGAGTTGCTTTGATTTGAAATCTATGGTTTTGTATACCATTGGAGACTTCTACTTTTACACGATTTGGACAAGTTTTTGGCGGGAAATATAATCAATACCCGAGAGCTTGAAATGCCGTTGAAGAGTTTGTTACTTTCCGTCCAGCCGATTTCTTCAGGAAGGGCATCGATAAACTGCTACGGTGCTGGCAAAAATCCATCAATAATCAATAACATGGGTGGTTACTTTAATTAGTAGAATTTAAAAACTTGGAAAATAATAATGATTTCTTAGATTTACATTGCAATAAAACTAGTTTATACGGTTTTTTTCGATTATTTTTATTGCCAGACCTCAAGACACCGTGAGCTCTTTCTGCGTAGATCGGACTACTGTCGACTAACTTTTTTTAAATAGTTAAAAAATAAATGGATAATTTTAAAATGAAGGTAGGCAATGTAACATTAACTTTTCGAGTCGACCTACACCTCAGTCTCTCCCGTGACCACGAAGGCTGAAAAGCTTTCGAAACGTCGGGACTAAAATAAAAACTGCGATAAAATCCGAATAAACTAGTTTTATTTCAATGGAAAAAAAAACTTTACCTTTTTTCGGACAGAACGGTAAAGGCCTATTATTTGAAGAACAGACAAAAAATTGTCTCGGTGCGGAAATCGAACGTTTCGCAGTCAGCTATTCGCACATTGCCCCGCGGAGACTCAATTTACAACGGATATCCGAAAAAAAGCCTAATTAAAATAACTCTTAAATTACACTTAACAGACATTTACTCCACTTAAAATAAAAGTGTTGATTACAAACCATTAAGCTCGTAAGTGCAAAGGACAATATTTTTCCTGTACATTAAAATATCGGTACATAAATTACCTATGTTGTTAAAACGGCGTAAAACACCGCTGACAGCTCTGCTTGATAAACGTCTGGACTAGTGATGTGACACGGTGGAAGACCGGTGAATAAAAAAAATAGGCTCTTTTACAAAGCCTCCGTGGTGTAGTGGGAGAGTAGCCGGCTGTGCGACGGCAGGTCGCGGGATCGATTTTTTTTATATAATAAGCCGGTAAACGAGCAAGTGGGTCACCTGGTGGTAAATTATCTCCACCGCTCATGTACGCCCATAATACCAAAATAATCATGGGTGCGTTGCCGACCTTAAAGGAAAGGGATTGGGAAGGGGAGGGGGTTTGGGCCTCCGGATATCTCACTCACAGTACGAAACGCAGCAGCAAGCTGTTACTTTACGACGGTTTTCTGTGAGACAGTGGTAATGGCCGGACGAGCCGGCCCATACATGGCTCTACCACTTAAAAAAACTTACCTGTACCTGCGTACATCACTAATATTTATATAGCACAGACGCGTCGCTGTTTACGTTTTACTAATAATATGTATTTGTAATTGTGTGTGTGCGCGTCTGTATGACGTAAGCACTTATCTACCTCGGTATATGACTTGAGGAAGCTGCAGGAATACGAAACAATAATATGTAAATTTATACAGCAATTTTAATATTCCAGACAGCAATTACAAAAAGGATTTGTCTTTTCTAAGTGTCTGAACAGATTTTTTTAATAAAATAAGTTTAAAAAAATAATTAAAGACCGACAAAAAAAAAATTAACACTGGAAAGTAAAAAAATAACAATTTCTATAGGTTTAAGTGTTGGTGCAATTTCATTTGAGCGGCGCGGCGGCTGCTCCGGCAATGACTCCAAAAAGACCTATAGAAATTGTTATTTTAACCCGGCTTTTAAAAATGAGTAGGTTCTTAATTCGGTGCGTATATTTTTTGTATCTCCGTCACATAATGTGATAAGGAGCGAGCCTATCGCCATACCGGGCACAATACCATACTCCGGGCTGATACTGAGCAATTCGTAATAGAAAACCCCAATATCACTTTTACCCGACCCGGGGATCGAACCCGAGACCTCAGCGTTAACCTCAGTCGTAACGCGTATGCATTACAACTGCGCCACCGAGGCAGGCCGGCGCCAAGGTTTTTATTCGTTGTGTAAAAATACTTAGCTCAGCTTCAGTTCATTTCTGAATGACTGTCCAGTAGTTATTTTCTTGAAATATCGATTACGTCGCTTCTTGAATGCTAATTGGTGACAAATGTTTGTCTTGTTGGGCGTGTCTGGTTTTTTTATAAACATTCCATCGTAATGTTATGTAAGAATTTGGCAAATGTTTGTGCAAAATTTAAAGCAGAGTCTCCAGCGCGTGTTTTGGTCTACACACTACACAAAAAAAAAAGACAAAACTTTGTTTTATAAAGTTTTATTTTAGATGCTATCAAAATATGAACGAACAATATGAAACAAGATTTAGAAATCTTCTATTAGTACCGTCATTGTCAGAGTAATTTAGTCAGTGTTTTTTTTATGACGAACAAATTGTGAAAAATAAGGTAAAGTGAAGTGTAAATTAAGTCATATTGAAATTATTTCTCAATTTATTTATTAACATTAAGAAGAGGAGGTTCTCAAGTCGGCGCGTTTACTTTTTTTATGTACACACATCAATTTCTCCGTCAATTGTGGAACGATTTTGTCCGATGTGGTCCCATATAAATTTTCTTAAGTTCTGATAAGGGAGTACGGAGTAAAAAAATGAAAAAAGTACACTCGTCGCGGTAGTGTATATTGGAATTTACGTGCCATAACTGTACCTATCATTACAAATTTGAAAAAAATAGTACTATAAGTGAAAAATACCTATGTCTCTTTCGAGTCAGTGCAATTTTATTTGCCCAGCAGCGACACAGACATCGATCGACTCCAAAGAGACCTAATAGAACTAATTATTTTTTTTTTGACTAGACTGCCTCGGTGGGGCAGTTGTAATGTGTACGCGTTACAATTGAGGCTAACTCTGAGGTCTCGGGTTCGATCCCCAGGTCGGGTAAAGTGGTATTGGGTTTTTCTATTTCGAAATTCTCAGTATCAGCCCGGAGTCTGGAATTTGTGCCCGGTATGGCGATAGGCTCGCCCCCTATCACATCGTGGGACGGAGATACGCTCGGCGAAATGTGGGTGTACTAGTTACACCTCTGCCTACCCCTTCGGGGATTACAGGCGTGAGTGCGTATGTATGTATTTTTGACTATTCAATGTTATTTTTTTATCACGGCAAGTAATCACTTACAGAAAACATTTGTTAATCACCATGCAATAAATACATTTCTCTGCATAATCGAGATAATGCATAAACAACATTCCTTTACGATATGGTCATTGGGTGTCAACGCACTGACGCGCGGACCGCGAGCTAGGCCGTCCAGGCAAGGTCGCATAGTTTAGTTACTACGCCTAAGCCTTAGTACTAACCCTTACAGCAGGCTAACCATGAGTTTGTCTCGGTGAAATCGCTAGCCACGACGTAAGGATATTTATCACACTATAATGAGCACACACAAGTAGCTGGATCTTCTCAGAGTTTGGGTCGCGCCGCGTTGAATCCAGTGGTAAATTAAGCCCACTGAGTTTGATTTGCCGGGTCTTCTCAAGCTGGGTCGTTTTGGATCCGGTGGTAGTTTTAAAACTCGTGCCGTTTCGGTAAATGCAGTGGTCCATACCGACTCAAAATATTTAATAATTAATAATGGACGTTTCCATATTACAAATACTGTTAATAATGTAAAATAAAAAGACAACAAATAAACAATTTAGTGTAATTGCCTAGTGTATTTGACGATGCTATGTATGTTATGTATACATTAGTTGATATGATTGTTATACATAAGTTTCTTTATTTTGTACTGACTTGTCATAAGCGCTGTTTTAATTGCCTACATGAATAATAAAACTATTTCAAATTATTTCTTTTCATTTCATTTCATAATAATGTTATTAGGAGGAAAGATTTGTATTTTTGTATGTTTTTTTGTTATGGCACAGGCCGGCAAACGAGCAAGTGGTAGGTCCCTCGTTTGCGAGAGGCCGGCTGGGTTGGTACCACCGCTTTGTCTATTTCTGCCGCCAAGCAACAGTGTGTAAGCACTGTTGTGTTCCGGTTTGAAGGACATTGAAGCCAGTGAAATTACTGGGCATTATGAGACATAACACCTTATGTCTCGGGGTGACGAGCACAGTCCAGTGTCATGCAGTGCTTTGTTATTTAAAGTTCTGTGTGGCGTTGCTTCTGTTTATGAGCTGCCGTGGTGCTTACCACATCAGGCGAGCGACCTGCTCGTCTTGTCATTAAAGCTAATAAAAAAAAAAAACGGTCACCTGATAGTAAGTGATCTCCACCGCCCGTGTACGCCCACAATACCCAAAGAGTCATGGGTGCGTTGCCGACCTTAAGGAAAGGGATAATTAAGGAATTGGGAAGGGGGTTTGGGCTTCTGGACATCTCACTCATCGTAAGAAACGCAGCAGCCAGCTGCTACTTTACGCCGGTTTTCTGTAAGACAGTGGTAATGATCCGGACGAGCCGGCCCATACATGCTGTAGACAAAAGTGTCTACTCATGTAAATGTGTTTTTGTCTCAGTAAAATCCGTAGCGACGGCGTAAGGATATTAATCACACTAGAATAATATTATTAGGAGGAAAGATTTGTATTTTTGTATGTAACGAATAAACCTAAAAACTACTGGACCGATGTCATAAATTGTTTTGCCGTTAGAAAGCTACGTTATCAATGAGTAACATAGGCTACTTTTTATCCCGGGAAAGGCCGTTCACGCGAGCGGAGCAGCGTGCAAAGGCAATTATGAAATATATTTATTGAGGCACTGGTATGTGCTACGTACGTGAGATTTTATTCGAGAGGGCGAAGTGACTAAACTGGCCTGATGTTATACAAGTTTCACAATGTAGATCCTTCGTATGCGAGGGGCCTGGGTTGGTACCACCGTTTTATCTATTTCAGCCGCCAAGCAACTGTGTGTAAGCACTGTTGTGTTCCGGCTTGAAGGACATTAAATCCAGCAATGTCTCGGGGTGACGAGCGCAGTCCAGCGTCATGCAATACTTACGCCCTGTTTCTGAAAGGCTGATCAGTGTTAAATTAACTAATCAAATGTCAAGTCGAAATTGAGTTGCTAGAAGCGTGATCAACACCTTTGATTTGACACACATGTTAGCTAATATAACTTTCAAATGAATATGAAAAATCGTATGTCAAACGGTACTAAAAAGAGATCTTTTTTTTTTTTTTTCACTACATGGTGTTTCAGACACTCTTAATTGATTTGACAGCGATGTCAACTCAAAATTCTGTTATTGAATGTTGATTTGATCAGCCTTTCAGAAACCGGGCGTTAGTAATTCAAAGTTCTTTGTGTCGTTGCTTCTCTTTATGAGAAAGCGTGACGTTTACCATCAGCCGAGCGACCTGCACCTCTCGTCATTAATAAAAAAAACAAACGACACAATCAAAACGTGCGGCGGGCACTTTGTTGTAAACAGGGGAATCGCCCGATAAGAGCACGCCGCAGGCGCAGGCGCAGCGCGGCGCGGCGCGGCAATGTCGTCATGTCACGATATCCCTATCCACTACTTCACCGCGTGCCCAAACAGCTCGGTTCTTAACCGCCGATGAAAAAAGGAGTGCGTTTGACCCCTATGTCGTGTCTATCTGAAATAGCACCTAACGATTTTTTTTTATTGCATAGATCGGCAAACGAGCAGGTGGTTCACCTGATGGTAAGTGATCTCCACCGTCCATGTACGCCCACAATACCAAAAGAGTCATGGGCGCGTTGCATAACTTAAAGGAAAGGGATTGTGAAGGGATTAGGGCCTCCGGATATCTCACTCACCGTACGAAACGCAGCAGCACGCTGCTATTTTACGACGGTTTTCTGTGAGACAGTGGTAATGATCCGGACGAGCCGCCCCATTAATGCTGTAGAAAAAACTGTCAGCGTGGTTCTACCACTCGTAAAATGGACATTTGAATGCGTTTTAGCCAAATTTCGACCGATTTGGACGAATTTTTTTTCATTCAAAAAAGTATTGCTCAAAGTTGATCCCATATATATTTTATGAATTATATTTATTCTACGGTCTGTCCCTAAGGAAGTAGATCCATGAGATGGGTTTTTTTTACATCTCCAAACATGATTCATGCTTGTTTGTTATCTTTAAAATTCGATGTTTGTCATGCTTATGGATGCTTGTATTGATAATATTGCTCATCGGTTTGATTATGCGACACATGATGACTTGCTTTTTTAACCCAACAAAAAAGGGGGATGAAAGAAGATTGACGAAACAAATATACATGGCGAGTGTGAATGGTACAGCTGGGAGGGGAAGGCCTCGGCGATCCTTCATAGATCAAGTTGGAGATATTCTCGAGAAAGGCCAGGTCAGGAGTACCTTAAACCGACGCGCGACGTGCATGTGTGAAAAAGTTTATGTGAGTGAAGGAGGTCAAAGAGGTTTGCAAGGATGGTAGCAAGTGGAAATCCGTTGTGTCTGCCTACCCCTATGGGAAACAGGCGTGTGTATGTATGCTCTAAGTATGTATGTATGTAAAAAAGAGGGGTTTTATAGGATATATAGGTATATGTGAATACGTCTATGGCAACGAATGATCCGATTACAATGCGACTTTTCTGTGTGTTGTTTTTTGAAGTGGAAAGTGGTTCAGTTCACCTGCATGTGGTACACTCTGCTGATTAACGAACGAGGCAATGGTGAAACTTAGTTACCGCTGCGGGTTGTGGGGGGTCAGACGGCGGGTCGCCCCACATAATATCAAATCTACCGTCAACTCATGATGAGAAGGTGGACCCTGGCATCAAGCCGGGATAACGCCAAAAAACAAGCTGGTTTAGTCCAGATGGTTCCTTAATCTTATATCTCCCCTTCCGATATTCGAACCCATTCCATCAGCGTCAATTATTGTTAATATATAACAACTAAGCTTTATGGTATTACCGTATTCTTATAAGCGGATGTCCTCAATGTAAATGTTATTTTTGAACCGGTTTTTCCTGACGTCATACGAATGACGTCATAAATCTTATTAATGTAAAGTGAAAAGGAAACGTAAAATACGTCAAAGATTTTATGTGTCATAGTTTTATTTTATTATTATTAGCTTGAATAATACTTGATGGTCCGGCAGAAGTAGTGCCGTCCTCCGTCGTCGTCCCAAACATGTTTTGGCAGATCCCAACGACTCCATCACAGTCGCTATCGAAGCAGCACTTTCCCTGCCCAATCCGAATCGCAATAATAATACGTGACCCCGACATAGTACACGCCTGCGAGTACGAAGAACTCCCACAACTGACCCTTGGACGGTCGGCATAATGATGTGCAGAGACGGCCCTAAACTATACTCCCCAGCGATTGCTCAAGCTGAGGTCTGAGCCTTCTATAAGGCGCCTCTGTGCTTAATCGCTACTAAGTACATTATACATATTTCTGGCTAGAGCGCCATAAGCGCCGGCTTTATTGTCAGGTGAAGCTGTAAAACTAATATAAGCTAACAGCACAAATCCATTCGAAAAAAAAGAAGTACCTACTGCGCCATGAAGGATATCTGCGAGGTGATTTGTATACCATAAAAAATGCCCATTTGGATTTAATAGGTTTTAATGAATTAATAATAAAAATTAATCGCTTTAATAATTAAGGATATATATGTTTCGCCACATTCTTCCTGGTTCGTGCTGAAATGACGAAGTTCTATTATTAAATCGGGCATAAAACATCTTATCTAATATTATAAATGCATAAGTGGGTTTGTTACGCTGTCACGCCTAAATCGTTAAATCGATTTTGATGAATTTTGGTACAGAGATAGATGGGACCCTGGAGCCGATTATATGCTACTTTTTATACCGAGCAAAAGCTATTATATTATATTTACCCTTTTAAATGTCAATTTCCAAAAGTCTATTCTTACCGGGCTCCTACATTACACAAACTATCATCTGAGAAACATTTTATGATAGGATCATGAAGGCTTTAGTAGTTTTTAAGATATCGTGATTAATCAGCGAGTGGGATATGGCTTTTATTTAAATAGACTAGGCTTTGCTAATGTTTTTCCACAAAACATAAAAACTTAAAGTCCGATGAATATGAGACATATGTTACTTTCTTCCCCACATTATTCTGCATCGATTGGTATCGGTCTGGACCCCATACCCCCAGCGGTTTCGGAGGAGATAGCGTTACAAGCTTTTGGTAGCGGCGGCGGCGCCAGTTCCTTTTTTTTTAGAATAGAGAGATTGTTAGCTTGATTTGTCTCATAAATGGATCGGTTCCTACTGTTACTACTGTCTCACACGAAACTAGACAACGAATGACAGCTCCGTGGCGCAGCAGGCGAGTAGTCGGCTGCGAAGCGTGAGGCCGTGGGTTCGATTCCCACACCGAGACAAATGTTTGTGTGATCCACAAATATTGGTCTTGGGTCTGGGTGTTGTGGGACCGCAAGTACCTCGTAGTTCCTGATACCCACGACACAGGTTTTTACCTAGTGTGGGCTCAGGACTATGTATGTGACTGTTGGGTGTATTATTATAGATATGGAGTTGTAGATTGTTGTTACATTTCGTGTGGTAAGTGAGATTGCAGGAGTCCCAAATCCCCCCCCCCCCACCCTCTTTTATCCAATCCTCAGTCCATGATTGGTCTCGTATTGTGGGTGCCCATGGGTTGTGGAGATCACTGGCCATTCGATGACCCATTTGCTTGGTTGCCTGATTCTGATGGTTTGTTTTTAATGGACTTAAAACGGAGGCATAAAAAGGAGGTTCTTAGCGGTTATGTGAGGTCAAACCTCGTTACAAATCCTGGAGCTCCGACGACAACACTACAGCAACCCCGTTCCAGCCGGAGGGGGAACCACTGTAGATCAGCCGGTAACCCTGCCCAATATTCCGGGATTTGTTGCCTTTCCATCGCGTTTCCTGCAAAAACGTGACTCTCACCCGACGCCTCTCGAGCACATCGGAGAGCTCTCGGCATCGTCCGGTTAGAGAGCCAATGTTCCACGTGGCGAAGCGGAACTTGATCCGTACTAACTTCCTTAACTTAAAGGTTAACCGCGCCCGTACTGTGCGCGGTAGCCCTAGCCCACTTGTCGCAGGTTTAGGGCGATGGGCCTGCGCGTGGTTATACGCCCTATCCGAATCCTTTCCATTATTTATTATTTACATTATTTGATTTGACGGTATTTGATATTATATGGGGCGACCCGCCGTCTGACCCCCACAACCCGAAACGGGAACCAATTTTCGTCATTGCCTCGTCCGTTAATCAGCAGAGTGCACCACGTGCAGGTGAGGTTGGGTTTGGACCTAGATGTTGGTGGCCCACTTACACTCCAACACACACACACACACACACACACACACACACACACACACACACACACTAGTCTCTGTCTTCATCATGAATAGAATTAAAGTTGTGTGATCTAGTTTCGTAAAATGAAAGCGGAATTTTCTTTTCTTACAAAATGTGTTTTGAAACGATAAAGTTAGAGCGTGTCCTAATTTCAAAATGTATAAAATATTTTCTCTCTGTAATAAATGTTACAGTGTAGAACATAATTTTGTTAATATAATTAAACAGTTGTTAGAAATTATCTAGGTAGGTATTTCGGCCATCACTGTACTATGTACAGTGATGTTTTGAGTAGTAGAACCACGATGTAGACACTTGTGTCTACAGCACGAATGGGCCGGATCGTTACCACTGTCGCACAGAAAACCGGCGTAAAGTAGCAGCTTGATGCTGCTATACCTTTCCTTTAAGGTCGGCAACGCACCCGCAATTCTTTTAGTATTGTGTGCGTACATGGGCGGTGGAGATCACTTACCATCAGGTTACCCACTTGCTCGTTTGCCGGCCTACTTATGCTATAAAAAATGTGTATAAAAAAGATTTTACATAACTTAAATACCGACTTTAAAAAAAAAACACTGAAAAGTCAAAAATTCGGTTCAAATGTCCGTACTCCATCATCAGATCTTAACCAAATTTATATGGGACCACATCGCAGCTAAACTCTATCGATTGAATATTTTTCCAACACAATCGGTCTACAATTGGCGGAGAAATCGATGTACATACATAGATAAAGCAAAAAAAAACAAAAAAAATGTGTATTATGACGTCATACCATGGTGGCGAGACATGAATACTCGAGGTTAACGGCCTAATACGGTCGCGGTCATAGTGAATGACCCCACGCTGATATTGTTCGACATTACGACTGCCTGTGTGTCGCTTTTGTTTATGGGCAGGCGTGACACTTACCATCAGGCGAACGACCTGCTCGTCTCATCATCTAAAGCTAATAAAAATAAATCACCCAGACACGAAACAAATATTTTATCTCGGTGCTGGAATCGAACCCGTGGCTACTCACCCACTGCGCTACGGCGCGGCGCGGCGTCCCTAAACTAATGAGGCGATAAAAAAATTATAATTATTTCCTGATATTACACCAAGACATCTTCGAGTCTTGTTAAACGACTCACCTGACCTCGCCTCTGACGTGCATAACCGATGGTTATGTTTGAACTAGATATCTTTACTATCATGTGACGTGTCGTGACGCAGTGCGGCATCTATTCTGAACGAGGACAATTTACATCGATGACTCATACTCTCTCAACTCAACTCAAGTTATCAGTGATTGTTTCCTTAAGTAGAATACGTACATACATACGCACTCACGCCTGTAATCCCCGAAGGGGTAGGCAGAGGTGTAACTAGTACACCCACATTTCGCCGAGCGTATCTCCGTCCCACGATGTGATAGGGGGCGAGCCTATCGCCATACCGGGCACAAATTCCAGACTCCGGGTTGATACTGAGAATTTCGAAATAGAAAAACCCAATACCACTTTACCCGACCTGGGGATCGAACCCGAGACCTCAGAGTTAGCCTCAATTGTAACGCGTACGCATTACAACTGCGCCACCGAGGCAGTCAAGTAGAATACGTGTAAGTGGAAAGTCCAAAGTGTTAATAGTGTCCAATAGTGGTGTTGATTAGGTTTAATATTATACATCATATATACAATATGTAAAAAAATCCTGATGGGTGTTTTAAAATCGATATTCAAACATAATGAAATAACTCGCATACGAAAATGAGAGTATAAAAAAAACATATTATTATCTATTTTATTGTTTGTAAACCGTATTTCGATTGAGTACCGCAAGAGCTATGACTCGGAGCCAGAGCGAGATAGCAAGTTGCTGCGTCTGCGTACATCAAACACGCAGCGCCGCTTGCGCGCTCGACTTCGTTAATACGTCACATCAGTCAGCTGTTCAACACTTTTCAGATGAAAATGACATTTTTTAAATATGTCCATTTTTCTAAGCTACCTGTGTAAGGATAATATCTCGCTTCTGTTTATTATTTATAATTTAACTGTTTTTATTAAGCTGTCTATATCCGATTGCATTGCTAGGATAACACAAGCTGATAAGTCCCCCGTATGCGAGAGGCCGCCTGGGTTGGCACCACCGCTTTATCTATTTCTGCCGCGAAGCAACCGTTTATAAGCACCGTTGTGTTTCGGTTTGAAAGATATCGAAGCCAGTGAAATTACTGGGCGTTATGAGACTTAACATCCTATGCCTCGGGGTGATAAACGCAGTCCAATACCATGAGTGTTTTGTAATTCAAAGGTCTGTGTGGTGCTGCGTCTGTTTATGGGCAGGCGTGGCTTCTACCAACTAACGTCTACTAAATGCAGTGGTCCATATCGACTCAAAATATTTAATAATTAATAAAAAAAAAAAACGGACGTTGCCATATTACAAATATTGTAACTAATGTAAAATAAAAAGACAACAAATAAATAATTTAGTGTAATTGCCCAGTGTATTTTGACGATGCTATGTATGTTATTTATATATTAGTTGATATGATTTCTATACATGAGTTTCTTTTTTTTGTACTGACTTGTCTTAAGCGCTATTTTAATTGCCTACATGATTAATAAACTATTTCATTTCATTTATCATCCAGCGAGCGATCTGCTCGTATCGTAATTCAAACAAATAAAAATTTACATGGTACGGATTTTTATCATACAAGGTCACTCCGAAGGTAACACATTCATTTATGGTACACCTTACAATGACTGCCAACGACATTTGCAATTCATGTCGCATCGATGACGTCACGTGACGTCACCGTTCTATATTAGGCAGGTCACGGTTACGCTGGGTGTATATTTAGCCCATAGCGTAGTACAAGCGAAGCGGTGTCGTGGGCGTTTGTATGAGTGTGAATTCTATGAAAAATCTTGTTTGGAACATAACGTATGCGAGATGGTCGAGTTTTAAGACCCAGGATGTTATTTGTTGGGTGTTTATTTGGGAATTTCCGGAGGCCCAGTTCCCCTTCTTAATCCCTTAACTATTCTATAACCTTTCAAGGTCGGCAAAGCGCCCATGATTTATCTTGTGTTGCGGGCGTACATGGTCGGTGGAGATCACTTACAATCAGGTGACCCGCTTGCTCGTTTGCCGGCGTATTTTATAAAAACAAATTGTGGGGTATGGGTGAGTTTTTTTATGGGACAAGCGCGACCCATGAGTTCAAGAGAGACCGGCCAACGAACGAACAGCCACTTCTCGCCCACTGCGCCACGGAGGCTTTCAATCGAATCAACAAAAACCATCCAGCATATATTGATTGAAGTAAATTGATCAACTAAAATTGAATGGTGTGAACCCGCTGTAAGACGATGGCAACGCCCCGGTCGAACCGGCCCATTCTGAAAACTTGGCAGTAGTTTAGCAGCAACCTACATACGAAATATTTCTTTAATTAAACATACATACGCACTCGCGCCTGTAATACCCGAAGGCGTAAGCAGAGGTGTAACCAGTATACCCACATTTCGCCGAGCGTATCTCCGTCCCATGATGTGATAGGGGGCGAGCCTATCGCCATAGCGGGCACAATTCCACACTTCATGCTGATACTGAGCATTTCATAATAGAAAAACCCAATATCAATTTTAACTGACCCGGGGATCGAACTCGAGACTTCAGCGTCAGCCTCAGTCGTAACGCGTACGGATTACAACTGCGCCAACAAGGCAGTCTTCTCTTTAATTGTGTACGTAAAATGAGTCATTTTGCATAATGATTTCTCATTAACGTGTTAGATATTCATTCTATGAATCGTGAATGAGAAAGCTTTGGGTTTTCCTCAATTGGTGTGTTTGCAAACAGAATAGATTTTTCTCGATACAGTATTTGTTTATAAATACAGTAGAATTCAGATATAACGTACATACATACGCACTCACGCCTGTAATCCCCGAAGGGGTAGGCAGAGGTGTAACCAGTACACCCACATTTCGCCGAGCGTATCTCCGTCCCACGATGTGATAGGGGGCGAGCCTATCGCCATACCGGGCACAAATTCCAGACTCCGGGCTGATACTGAGCATTTCGTAATAGAAAAACCCATGATACCACTTTACCCGACCCGGGGATCGAACCCGAGACCTCAGCGTTGACCTCAATCGTAACGCGTACGCATTACAACTGCGCCACCGAGGCAGTCAATATAACGATTTATATAACGATTATATATAACGACTTCGCTTATAACGACTAACCGGTTTTAGCGACGATAATGGTTACTCAAGTTAGGTTTCATTATTAGTTACTAAGAAAATATAACCGTTTAGTGCGACTCCGGTTTAAGCGACCAACTATTATGTTCTGACCTGTTACTGACCAAATCGCTTCACAGGTTTCATTTTGTCGAGCTTAATGAACTTTTCATAACAGGTGACAAACGCTAACTGTGATTTATAATAATAATAATACACCCAACAGTCACACACATAGTCCTGACCCCACACTAGGTTAACCTGTATCGTGGAAATCAGGAACTACGAAGGACTTGCGGTCCCACAACACCCAGACCGGAAACCAATTTTTGTGGATCACACAAACATTTGTCTCAGTCCGGGAATCAAACCCACGGTCCATCGCTTCGCAGCCGGCTACTCGCCCGCTGCGCCACAGAGGCTGTCAAATTACATTATTATTTTAAACTAAATATGAAGTTTGGGTGCATTTAAGCCTAAATTTTACTGCCGCATTCGAAACAGCAATTAACTTTAATTGCCAATTAATCATTTCTTAGAATTGTGTTTCTACACAGAGCCAGTTAATGCTTTATGCTCCGTTTATGAGTACAGAAATAATCTTTACTTGACATCTATAAGAAATTATCGAATAATACGAAATTACTAATTGACGACTGCCACGGTGGAGCAGTTGTAATGTGTACGCGGTACGACTGCTGTCCTGAGGTCTCGGGTTCGATCCCCAGATCGGGTAAAAGTGATATTAAGCAAACAAGTAAGTGTGTTACCTGTATGGCAATTCTCGCGCAATTCGAATTCGAGAAAAATCGCGGATTTGAACTTTTTTCGAATGAAATTCACGTTGAGCTATTCTGGTAATCTCGGGCTCGAAATATCTCGTAGGTTGCTGATAGAGTTACTTCGAATGGTAGAGAGCGTTCGAAACGTAAATGTCGAATATAAATAACAATGTCAACTGTCAAAATATTTAATTGAATTTATTTATAAACTACAATTTTCTTTTTACATTCGCTTTACGATCATACTATGTCTGAAAATGGATAAACAAAGTAAATATTACAAACAACTCGCCCCCTATTACAAAATGGGACGGAAAGAATCTCGGCGAAATGTGGATGTACTGATTGCAACCAGTACTTTAAGTAGTATTCATGTGGGTGTCCACATTAATACAGGTACAGAGGTGTACTTCTGCCTACCCCTTCGGGGAATACAGGCGTGAGTGCATATGTGTACGTATTACAAACAATAAATATGCTAAAGGAAGCTAGCTTGTTTGCGTGTTTGATATTGTTGATGATTGCAATTGCTTGTCACTAAGCTTGTGGTACGAGTGTGTCGGGAAAAGTGAATATAGCAATTTAACAAATAATGAAAGATGTATTTATAAACCTATTTATTTTCGAAGTGGTGGTAGCTTATTAAAATATATTAACTTTATGTTCTATGTTTTATTTCCTGTTTTACCCAAGTTTTATCGACTAATTTACTTGCTTAGAGAAGTTAAAATGTCGCAGTAAATTAGATGGTTACAAATGACTGATGGATTTTATAGCAGTGAAAGTATTTAATATACTCTAAATCCTGACTCTACTTTTATATATTATATAACTCTGTATATTTATGTAACAAATGCAACAAATTAGAATAATATCTAATTAATTGGAATAATACTTAAATAAACATATTTTTTATAGCATAGGCAGGCAAACGAGCTAGTGGGTCACCTGATAGTAAGTGTTTTTCAACGCCCATGTACGCCCATAATACCTAGGAATGGGATAATTGAGGGATTGGTAAGAGGAGCGGTATTTTGGGCTTCAAATAGTAATTTGGTCTGTATTTTATTTACTTTACACCAACCCTCCCACTATTTGTTTGCGCCAGTCAAGGCATTTAATTTTTCTGAAATTTATCCATTTTTTTTCATCTTCACGCTTAGAAAATATTGGTGAAAATTTTACACTTCGCAGATGTAGATCCGCTTCCACCATTTGGAAGAAAATGCTTCTGCTGGGTACTTGGGTAGTTTTGGATTGTATTCATTTTGAGAGCAAAATAAACATGAAATCTAAACTTAGATAGACTAGGTTTCCCGCTTAAACTTTGATTTCCATATTACGTTCCATTACTGCAAATCTTGGGAATTGCCAATTTAAAAACTTATTTTTAAATCTTCTCATAATGATTAATAATACAACCCAACAGTCACACACATATTATCTCATTATTTATACATGTTATAATAATTAAAAAACACGTATACTACACTTGTTGTAATACGTTATACATCTAAATATATTTATCAGTATATTGTTCATGGTAAGTTATCGCATGCGATTAAAAATCGCATTACTTACGTTGAACGGAACGCCTCGCGCGCAGTTATGTTTTATAATGGCAACATTTTGCTCCTTCGAATAGAGATTTTTAAGCATTTTATTTCGATTGTAGCTGAGAATACAAGATTCGAGAAAATTACGTTGACACTCGAAATTTTACAGTAGAGATTCGCTGATTCGAATCCGAGATTATTTCGAGGGAAGTGAGAATTGCCTCACTGATGGTAAGTGATCTCCACCGCCCATGAATATCCACAATACCAGAAGAATTATGGGTGCCTTGCCAAACTTAACTGGAAGAGGATTGAGAAGGGGAGGGGGCATTTGGGCCTCCGGTAATCTCACTACTGTACGAAACGCAACAGTGAACTGTCACTGCACGTCGGGTGTGTAATGTTCTGTGGGATATTGGTAATTACCCGGTCGAACCGGTCCATTTATGCTGTGTACAAAAGTGTTTACAGAGTGGCTCTGGCACATATAAAACAATACCACCTTGGTAGGTGCATCGTATGTAGAAGCCGTCTGGGTTGGTACCACCGCTTTGTCTATCTCTGCCGCCAAGCAGCAGTGTGTAAGCACTGTTGTGATCCGGTTTGAAGGACATTGAAGCCACTGATGTTACTGGGCATTGAACTTAACATCTTATGTCTCGGGATGACGAGCGCAGTTCAGTGTCATGCAGTGTTCTGTAATCTAGAGTTCTGTGTGACGGTGCTTCTGTTTATGGGCAGGCGCTTAACATCAGACGTGCGACCTGCTCGTCTCGGCATTCAAGCAGATAAAAAAAACCATACATACATACATACATACGCACTCACGCCTGTAATCCCCGAAGGGGTAGGCAGAGGTGTAACCAGTACACCCACATTTCGCCGAGCGTATCTCCGTCCCTTATGTGATAGGGGACGAGCCTATCACCATACCGGGCATAAATTCCAGACTCCGGGCTGATACTGAGTATTTCGTAATAGAAAAACCCAATACCGCTTTACCCGACCCGGGATCGAACCCGAGACCTCAGCGTCGGCCTAAATCGTAACGCGTACGCATTAGAACTGCGCCACCGAGGCAGTCAAAAACAATATGTTATTTAAATTGTTAATTTGTGTGATTCACCATGTGTAAGGTGTAGGCTTCCATCCAGAGTTCCTGTTACCACAGTCGTCTGCGGTCGTTTATATCTGAACGCTAATGTCTACTAATGTATTCTGCAATTGTGGTTTCTTCGAATTCATACAATTTAATTACCCATTTGGTCTGGTTTGTTTTTATAACTTTAGCGACTGTTTAGTGTACATGATGTTGATGAAATTTAGACATAAGATATTATCGCCTTTTGGCGTAATGGCAATATTTTACTATGACGTATGATAAGGAAATTAAAGCCAGTGGAAGCGTGAGGCCGTGGGTTCGATTCCCACACCGAGACAAATGTTTGTGTGATCCACAAATATATGTTCGGGTCTGGGTGTTGTGGGACCGCAAGTCCCTCGTAGTTCTTGATACCCACGATACAGGTTTACCTAGTGTGGGGTCAGGACTATGTGTGTGACTGTTGGGTGTATATAAAAAAAAATAACTATGCATTATGAGACTTATCGTGGCGGATTTGCCTTAAGACCCAGTAGGCCCGGGCCTAGGGCAGCCAATCGTGACAAAAAAATCACTAATAAGGGGTGCATGGTGTCAATAATTAGAAATATTTTATTGACAGATATAAGTAGAAGGATTATCATTTTGATATCTTAAAAAGCACCCCACGCTTTTTTTAGAATAAAATATTTTAAACGGTTATTTATTTTTCATTTTTTAGTTAGATTATCTATAAAAGCTTGTTTTTTAATTAACTGTTATTTATTTTTATTGATTTTCAATAAAATTTTAATTAATTGATTAAATTAAATCTAAATTAATAAAAAAAATAGAATTGTCATCGGACCTTGATAAGTATGCCAAATTGCGAGTTAATCCGACGTTTATAAGGGGGTCAAAATCATGTTCAAAGTTTCCGTTACATACATACATACGTATGAAGCTAATAGAAGCGTGTTCAAACCCCTCTTTTATGATTAAAACCATATATTGAAATTAAAATAGTTTATACGGATTTTATCGCGGTTTAATTTTTATTTTAGTCCCGACGTTTCGACCGCGATAAAATCGTATAAACTAGTTTTTTTTTCAATGTGTAATATTCGCGTAAACCTAAGAAATCACTATAAAACTATATTTAATGATGTGCATCTATTGTTGCACATATAGGCCACATAGCTCGTAGAACTGATAGCCGATGGAGCAGAAAAGTTCTCAAATGGAGGCCACGTACGGGCAAGCGCAACAGAACACGTCTACCTACAAGATGGACCGACGACCTGACAAGGGTTGCAGGCCGCTTCCAACAGCGAGGCCTGGAAGGCATTATGGGAGGCCCATGTTCAGCAGTGGACGTCTAGTGGCTGATGATGATGATGATCTATTGTTGCAGGTAGTGGAGTGCAAGGACAAGAGGCGCGGCACGAAGCGAGCTCTGAAGGTCCTCCACGACAGTATTAAAGCCAGGAGAGAGGTGGAACTCCATTGGAGGGCTCGAGGATGTATACATATAGTCGAGGTATATTTACTAACTTGTCACTGGCCTAAGAGATCGTGAGGACCTTAAAATCCCAGTTCAGGCAATCATAATGTGTTTGAGTTTTTAACCGAGTAAAAGGGACCAGGTTCTCAATTGGGAGCATTTTTATTTCTTTGCTTTTTTTATGTATGTACATCGATTTCTCCGCCAATTGTGTACCGATTTTGTTGGAAGAAATTCCACTCGATAGAGTTTAGCTGCGATGTGGTCTCATATAAAATTGGTTAAGATCTGATGGCGGAGTACGGAGAAAATAAAACTCCTCAACGGACAACAGTACTCTCGTCGCGATTGTGTTATTGTATTGGAATTTACATGCTATTGCTGTAACTACCACTAAAAATTGAGTCGGTGCAATTTAATTTGACCGGTAGCAACACTGGAACCGACGCTAAAGAGACCTATAGAATTTGTTATTTGTTTGACATTTTAGTGTTTTTATTTTGAAGTATGTTTCTAAGTTTTGTTAAACGTTATTTTATTCATTCGAAAAGTCGGAAATTGTACGGGTTTGGAATTTGCTTTGTGTGGCGATAGGTTCGCCCACTATCATGAGACGGAAATAAGCTTGACGAACTGTGGGTGCAGAACTATTTGCACATCTGTCTACCGCTTCGGGGATACCGCCGTGATCTAAAGTCTTACTAGCTTTTGCTCGCGGCTCCGCCCGGGTGAGTCTTTTCGAGATCTAAAGTAGCCTATGTCCTATTCCAGGTCATGATTTACCCGTGTACTAAATTCCATCCAAATCCGTTCAGCTGTTAAGACGTGATTGATTAAAGACTCATAAACATCCAATGTTGAGATGGTTTGGGCATGTAGAGAGGATGGATGAAAGAAGATTGACGAAACAAATATACATGGCGAGTGTGAATGGTACAGTTGGGAGGGGAAGGCCTCGGCGAACCTTCATAGATCAAGTTGGAGATATTTCTCGAGAAAGGCCAGGTCAGGAGTACCCTAAACCGACGTGCCTGTATGAAAAATTTTATGAGAGTGAATGAGGCCAAAGAGGTATGCAAGGATCGTTGCAAGTGGAAATCCGTTGTCTCTGCATACCCCTATGGGAAACAGGCGTGAGTCTATGTAAGTATGTATGTAAACATCCAATATTTCAAAATAATACTACTAGGAAGTAGGACGTATAGTTTTTCATTGTTGCATCAGGTCATAGACGTGTACGAGAACTCGTACGGCGGCAGATCTTGTCTCCTGGTTGTGATGGAGTGCATGGACGGTGGGGAGCTGTTCCAGAGGATACAGGACAACAGGGAAGGTGCTTTCACCGAGAGGCAGGCGGCTGAGGTGAGTTTTTCAGAAAGATCAAAGGTCAAACATCCAGAGCTGTCAAATAATAAAAAAAAGAATGGGAAGGAAATGAAATTCAAATTCTAACGCTAAAAGGGAGTGTAGAGTGTAGCAAGAGTGGTAGAGCCACGCTGTAGACAATTTTGTCTACAGCACGAATGGGCCGGCTCGTCCGGGTCGTTACCACTGTCTCACAGAAAACCGACGTAAAGTAGCAGCTTGCTGCTGTTTGTCGTACGGTGTGTGGGATATTTGGAGTCCCAAATCCCCTCCCCTTCCCAATCCCTTAATTATCACTTTCCTTTAAAGTCGGCAACGCGCCTATGACTCTTTTGGTATTGTGGGCGTACATGGGCGGTGGTGATCACCTACCATCAGGTGACCCACTTGCTCGTTTGTCGGCCTATACAATGAAAAAAAAAACCTAAATTGAACTCACACTTGCAAATGTTAATAATGTAGGTTAACACGATCGATCGAATTATAACGGCAAGTGATTACTGATAACAGATAAGATATGATACGAGATACGCATGGATACACGATCCGGCCCGTAATTATACTTTATTATACATCAACATTTACGATGTGTATAAACATCGACGATGATAAATGACAGAGACTTTAATCTATACTACTAGACAAGCTGCGCGGTACATAGAAATTGTAACACTAAGTTGCGGTCAATTGACCGTAACTCAATATTACCATCTCGCTTACTCTCATGCATGCCTATGATCTGTATGATTACATTGTACCTCATTTTCATAATGTCAATATGTAATTTTTAATTATTATGTAATTATTCTGTTGGTATGCTAAATAAAATAAAACTAGAACCCCTATCGCGCTCACTGTCTGGCAGCTGTCACGCGTTATGTGACGCAATTTTACTTCTAAATAGCCCGTTTGTAGTATACAATTAGTGTTTGTTTAATAAATGATGTTAGAATATAAATGTTTGCGCAGTACGTCTTTTTTTACAAGCCAAATCTTTCTGTAACATGTTGCGCCGACCCCACTGCGAGTGGGATAAGGGTTCGTGGATGAAGATTGCAGTGACTTGAAAGAGATCAAATGGGTGATCCCCGTCGAATGCGATATCGTGGAGGATGTTACACATTTTCTAGCAGAATGTGTCCGGAATGAGGCTGACAGAGTGGCTTTTAGTCAAAAATATAATCTTAATCTATGTGTAACAGGAATATGCAATTGTATTTTGGCAGCCCCTTCGTCTGAATAGGCCAAAGGGTTGTACAAACTAATAATAACTTAACGACGCTTAATATAAATATTTATATTAAGCGTCGTTAAGTTATGAGGGTGGCATATTCATGTTGTGAATAAAACCCTCTATAAAAATAAAGAGAAAAAAAAAGTGATCCCCACCGCCAATAAACATTCATTGAGGAATTATAAATGCTTACTGATATTGAAGGAAAGGGGTGATAAAGGGATTTGATTGAGAAAGGGAAGGGGAAGTGAACCAACAGGAATGGGCCGGCTCGACCGGGTCGTTACCACTGTCTGCGTTTAATACGGTGAGTGTAATAAAAATAAGACTGCCTCGGTGGCGCAGTTGTAATGCGTACGCGTTACAATTGAGGCTAACTCTGAGGTCTCGGGTTCGATCCCCAGGTCGGGTAAAGTGGTATTGGGTTTTTCTATTTCGAAATTCTCAGTATCAGCCCGGAGTCTGGAATTTGTGCCCGGTATGGCGATAGGCTCGCCCCCTATCACATCGTGGGACGGAGATACGCTCGGCGAAATGTGGGTGTACTAGTTACACCTCTGCCTACCCCTTCGGGGATTACAGGCGTGAGTGCGTATGTATGTATGTATGTAATAAAAATAATCAATAACTTCCTTTCAGATAATGCATTCGATATGCGTTGCTGTGAGACATTTACACGACTCCAGCATAGCCCATCGTGACATCAAACCAGAGAACCTTCTGTACTCAAGCATGGAGCCCAACGCGGTGCTCAAACTGACTGACTTTGGATTCGCTAAAGAGACATCCACGGCGGCAGACACTCTGCAGACACCTTGTTACACGCCGTACTATGTGGCGCCTGAGGTGAGAAAGATAAGAAAAGGAAAATAAATTTATTTGCCAAACCACGACATGTACACGCTACTTGGGGGCCATCCATAAATTACGTCACACGAATTTCATGATTTTTTGACCCCTCCCCCGTCCTTGTCACAGCTGGTCACATTTGTGAGACCCCCCCCCCCCCCTTCCTAGTGTGATGTCACAATTATTTTTATGTTATTCTTTAGTAGGTATTTAGTTTAAATTTAGTGTTGTAATATTGAGATATAAAATATTATATTTTGAAAAAATGTGATGTCACAAAATTTGCAACCCCTCCCCGCCCCTTGTCACACAATGTCACACTTCGTCGACCCCCTCCCCCTTAACGTGTGACGTAATTTATGGATGGCCCCTTGCTAGGATATACAAAAAGTAAGCAGTTGCATGCCGTGGCTGTGACAGGCAGGTGACCACTCAGCATGTAGTACTAGCACTAGCACTGATTTTCAGTGGTCACCTTAAGTGGCGTGCGGACGCCAGCTAGCCAGTAGAGGGTAGATGTTTTTACTCAATATAAAAGCATATTCGGTGTTTTTTTTTAGGTTGAATGACGAGACGAGATACTTTGAGTGGTAGAGCCACGCTGTAGACACTTTTGTCTACATCATGAATGGGTCGGCTCGTCCGGGTCGTTACCACTGTCTCACAGGAAACCGACGTAAAGTAGCAGCTTGCTGTTGCGTTTCGTACGGTGAGCGAGATATCGGGAGTCCGAAATCCCCTCCGCTTCCCATTCCCTTAATTATCCCTTTCCTTTAAGGTCGCCAACGCGCCTATAAATCTTTTGGTATTGTGGGCGTACATGGGCGGTGGAGATCACTTACCATCAGGTGACCCACTTGCTCGTTTGCCGGCCTATGCTATAAAAGAAAACGATCAGTTCGCTCGCCTGAAGGTAAGCGTCACGCCTGCCTGTTTTTTTGTTGTACTAAGCTAGTACAATGTCAACTACAGATGAGTCGAGACGTCTTAAAGCTCACACGCTCGTTGTCACTCTTTCACGCACGCAGCCCGCGTCATGGGAATAGTAATAGAGTAAGGGACATAAAATTTGAAGTAGTACGTACATGCAAATACTTTTAAGCGCTCTTACATTATTTCGCTATAACAGACAGCTCCGTGGCGCAGTGTGCGAGTAGCCGGCTGCGAAGCGAGAGGCCGTGGGTTCGATGCCCACACCGAGACAAATTTTTGTGTGATCCAGAAATACTTGACGAGCATTAATTTCACTAGTTCGTAGGTTTTGTGTTTGTTCACATTTGTAATATGTAAACCTAAATATTTCTATAAGTGAGAACTTGTTATTGGTTATCTGTCAGCTATATTATTGCTATTTTTAATACTATTGTGTGTAAGTTTTCCATGTACAGAAAATAAATAAATAATATTATGTATAAATAAATAAAAACATATCATACCATACTTTGTGTAGAAATTAGACCTAAGAAAAACACATTTTATAAAAAGTCTTTTTTTTTAAACACTGTGCCGTGTTAGGATATTCTTTATCGATCTAAATATATCCTATCCTTTTTAACGTTCCCAGGTACTAGGTCCGGAGAAATACGACAAATCGTGTGATATATGGTCTCTGGGCGTAGTGATGTACATATTGCTGTGTGGCTTCCCGCCATTCTACTCCAACCACGGACTTGCCATATCGCCGGGGATGAAAAAGGTAACAATACTGCACGAAACTTTCAATCCAACTAATATTATAATAATAACTGCCTCGGTGACTCAGTTCTGCACGAAACATCCAATCCAACTAATATTATAATAATAACTGCCTCGGTGGCTCAGTTCTGCACGAAACATCCAATCCAACTAATATAATAATAATAACTGCCTCGGTGGCTCAGTTCTGCACGAAACATCCAATCCAACTAATATTATAATAATAACTGCCTCGGTGGCTCAGTTCTGCACGAAACATCCAATCCAACTAATATTATAATAATAACTGCCTCGGTGGCTCAGTTCTGCACGAAACATCCAATCCAACTAATATTATAATAATAACTGCCTCGGTGGCTCAGTTCTGCACGAAACATCCAATCCAACTAATATTATAATAATAACTGCCTCGGTGGCTCAGTTCTGCTCGAAACATCCAATCCAACTAATATTATAATAATAACTGCCTCGGTGGCTCAGTTCTGCACGAAACATCCAATCCAACTAATATTATAATAATAACTGCCTCGGTGGCTCAGTTCTGCACGAAACATCCAATCCAACTAATATTATAATAATTGCCTCCGTGGCTTAGTTGTAATGCGTACGCGTTACGATTGAGGTCAACGCTTAGGTCTCAGGTTCGATCCCCGGGTCGGGTAAAGTGATATTGGGTTTTTCTATTACGTATTGCTCAGTATCAGCCCGGAGTCTGGAATTTGTGCCCGGTATGGCGATAGGCTCGCCCCCTATCACATAAGGGACGGAGATAACTGGCGCCGCCGGTGTCGCCGCTGCCAAAAGCTTGTCACGCTATCTCCTCTGAAACCGCTAGGTGTATGGGGTCGAGACCGATACCAATCGATGCAGAATAATGTGGGGAAGAAAGTAACATATGTCTCATATTCGTCGGACTTTAAGTTTTTTTTTATTTTATGTTTTGTGGAAAAACATGGGCAACGCCCCTCGTGCAATAAATAAAAGTCACCTGTCTAATCCATTTATTTACAGCGCATCAGACTAGGCCAGTATGATTTCCCGGAACCGGAATGGTCGAACGTGTCTTCGGAAGCCAAAAACTTAATACGCGGTATGCTTTCGGTAGATCCGGCGAAACGACTGTCTATAGAGCAGGTAAGGTTTAAGTGCCATATTCCTATAGATTTAAGAATCATATTCCTATATCAATAGGGTAAATGTGTATTTTTTTATTTTATTCTTTAACAGACTGCCTCGGTGGCGCAGTTGTAATGCGTACGCGTTACGACTGTGGCTGACGCTGAGGTCTCGGGTTCGATCCCCGGGTCGGGTAAAAGTGATATTGGGTTTTTCTATTACGAAAAGCTCAGTATCAGCCCGGAGTCTGGAATTTGTGCCCGGTATGGCGATAGGCTCGCCCCCTATCACATCATGGGACGGAGATACGCTCGGCGAAATGTGGGTGTACTGGTTACACCTCTGCCTACCCCTTCGGGGATTACAGGCGTGTGTGCGTATGTATGTATTCTTTAACATACATACACACACACTCACGCCTATGTCCAGTGGGGGTAGTCAGAGACTATTGAGTACCACAAGCTATCGTAGCTGACACAGCTCTTTCCCCTCTTCCACATTCATACATTTTCGTCGGTTGAGGGTACTCATGACGTACCCTTTTCGGAGAATATCATTAATTTCATCCGAATATGTTCTCCTCGGGCGGCCTCTTCCGACCCTACCATTCACATTCGCACGATAAATACCTTTCGTAAGTCGTCTTTGATCCATCCTCTCCATATGCCCAAACCATTTCAGCATACCCTTTTCATTCCTAGTCACCACATCATTCTTCAACTTACAGCGATCCCTTATCACACTATTCCTCATCCGGTCAGCAAGGGTGACTCCACACATACTACTTAGGGAGCGCATTTCCACCGCATTTATTCCACTTTCATGATTCTTCTGCTAAACCCAACTTTCACTATAACTGTCAGTACCAACACGCTATTGTGAACAGCCATTCGTGCCTTTTGTGACACCGACTGGCTGCTCATTACTGCGTGCATTCACTTTGTTACCTGCCGTCACTCTCCTTTCAATATGCCCCTCGCACTTCCCATCTCTCGTTAACTGACCTATTGTCTATTCTTCCACCTACCCTTATCCTACTCGTAGTGGGGTCAACAAGTGTTTTTAACAAATGTTACAGAAAAAAAAATGGTTTGCCTGCATGACGTCAACGCCTCGCGAAATAACACCCAGACAGACAGAGAAAACACAAACATTTTGTCTTTTTGTGACGTCAGTATTCCTATTAGCCATACTGATGCACGCGTGCGACTGAGATAGTGATAAAATTAATACACAACATTGCGTTATATTTAATACCTAAAAGCCTTTATACTACTTAAATTATATGTAGACTGTCTCGGTGGTGTAGTTGTAATGCGTACGCGGCACGACTGCGCTTCTGAGATTTCGGGTTCGATCCCCTAGTCGGGTAAAATGATATTGGGGTTTTCGATAACGAAATGCGCATTATTAGCATGGAGTCTGGAATTGTGCCCAGTTAGGCGACGAGCACACCCCCATATCACATCATGGGACGGAAATAGGTTCAACGAAATGTGAGCATATTTGTTACACCTCTGCCTACTCCTTTGGGGCGTACAGATGTGTGTGTGTGTGTGTGTATGTATGTATAATATGTTAATTCTATGTAAGTACTAATAATAAAATGCCGTCATAATAATCGGAAATGTATGATTCATACAAATTGCTGTTTTCGGTCAATAAACTTAAGTTCTGCCTGTCACAATCCGTTTACAAGTTTTTTTTTAATCATAGGCCGGCAAACGAGCAAGTGGGTCACCTGATGGTAAGTGATCTCCACCGCCCATGTACGACCACAATACCAAAAGAATTATGGGCGCGTTACCGACCTTAACGGAAAGGGATTGGAAAGAAGAGGGGGAGTTGGGTCTCCGGATATTTCACTCCGGATATTTTATTACTGTGTGGTATTTTGTATTTGACTGCCTCGGTGGCGCAGTTGTAATGCGTACGCGTTACGATTGAGGTCAACGCTGAGGTCTCGGGTTCGATCCCCGGGTCGGGTAAAGTGGTATTGGGTTTTTCTATTTCGAAATGCTCAGTATCAGCCCGGAGTCTGAAATTTGTGCCCGGTATGGCGATAGGCTCGCCCCCTATCACATAAGGGACGGAAATATGCTCGGCGAAATGTGGGTGTACTGGTTACACCTCTGCCTACCCCTTCGGGGATTACAGGCGTGAGTGCGTATGTGCGTATATGGTATTTTGTCTACGAACGTTAACATAGCGTAATTGAATCGAATGTTGCCACTTTTATTTTGGATTTTTGTCGTGTTTAGTTTCTTATTCGTGCGCGAGATATATCGTCGGCTCATGTTAGCCCCCTAGGACTCCAAATATATAATAAGTAGCAGTTACCCGCGGCTCCGCTCGCAAAAATCTCTTTTTCTGGTATAAAAGTTGCCTATGTTCTAATTCATATCTTGGTCTATGTTGGTGTATGCCAAATCTATTCAGCTGTTAAGGCATAAATTGATCTACAAACATCCAAACTTTCACATTAATAATGGGTATCTCTCTATTCTAAAAAAAAGTAACTGGCGCCGCCGCTGCCAAAAGCTTGTCACGCTATCTCCTCCGAAACCGCTGGGGGTATGGGGTCGAGACCGATACCAATCGATGCAGAATAATGTGGGGAAGAAAGTAACATATGTCTCATATTCGTCGGACTTTAAGTTTTGTATTTTATTTTATGTTTTGTGGAAAAACATTGCAACGCCCCTAGTATAATATAAAACACCAGTGTCGCGAATGGAATTTCAAAAAAATGTGATAAATGTGTTAATAAACAATATTTGTCTCCATGTCACAGTCTTATTTCGTTCCTTTTCCTTAAAATATAAATTTCAAGTAAATTATTTCTGACCAAATTTCATGATTCTACCTTTGGTAGTTTTTGAGAAATCGCGATTTATCAGTGAGTGAGCGATATTTCGCTTTTATACACTACGGGCTTTGCCCATGTTTTTCCACAAAACATAAAATAAAAATAAACTTTTAAGTCCGACGAATATGAGACATATATGTTACTTTCTTCCCCACATTATTCTGCATCGATTGGTATCGGTCTCGACCCCATACCCCCAGCGGTTTCGGAGGAGATAGCGTGACAAGCTTTAGGCAGCGGCGCCAGTTACTTTTTTTTAGAATAGAGAGATATACTCGTATATTGTCTCTAAATCAATGTTAATATTTTGTTTCAGGTGATGGCCAGCCCGTGGATCAGGCAGTACACACAAGTGCCCCAAACCCCGC
This sequence comes from Mimas tiliae, assembly GCA_905332985.1. Taxonomy (NCBI): domain Eukaryota; kingdom Metazoa; phylum Arthropoda; class Insecta; order Lepidoptera; family Sphingidae; genus Mimas; species Mimas tiliae. The sequence goes on along the minus strand of HG995265.1, from coordinate 3,602,637 downwards.
TGTACACCAACACCCTCCTGCGAGAAGGAGGGGACACGTGGCCCGACGTACAGGACGAGATGACGCGATCACTCGCCACCATGCGGGTCGACTACGACCAGGTACAGGCGAGTGTGACTAGCATAGCATAGCATAGCATAACAACTAACAATACATACAAACGTGGACTCTACACACGCCTCTTCGGACGGCAGCGTGTATCGCAGGGCATTTGACAGCTCGAAACAATTCAAGCCGAATTCAACCTTATTGACATTCAATAAGGTTGAATTCGGCTTGAATCTGTCAGATGTGATACGCTGCCGCCCGAAGAGGTTGGTTCTCGTACTATAAAAGTCTATAAAAGTCAGACTGCCTCGGTGGCGCAGTTGTAATGCGTACGCGTTACGATTGAGGCCAACGCTGAAGTCTCGGGTTCGATCCCCGGGTCGGGTAAAGTGGTATTGCGTTTTTCTGTTACGAAATGCTCAGGTATCAGCCCGGAGTCTGGAAGTTTGTGCCCGGTATAGCGATAGGCTGCCTCCCTATCACACCAAGGGACGGAAGCAAGGTCTTCGACTCCTGGGTACGCTATTTGCACCTCTGCCTACTCCTACGGGGAGACACAGAGAGATGCATAAGTATGTTAAAAAATAACCAATAGTTTTCTATTTCAGGTACAAATCAAAGCATTGGATCAGAGTAACAATTCGTTGTTAAGCAAGAGACGTAACAAGGTCGGCGCTTGAAACTAATACGTAGATATAAATATAGCGTATGACTACATAGAAAAAAAAATTGTCGTAACAAAAAATAGATAAATCACATGTTAAGGCATAGGCGAAACAGCACAGCTTAAATATGACCTGCCGGCCTAGTATGCACTCCACGAGATATCATGCGTGCTAGTGAGAACACAAATGATAAAAGTGTCAAAATTTATATTACGTCATGTTAGGGTCCGTATGCAAAATAGAATTAATAAAAATCGCTCCATTTAACATAACTAATGGAGGCTATGTGCAACTGTTTTATCTTCGTTAATCTACTATTTCACGACAAAATGAGTGGACATTTTTTTCTCGTAGCGTGCATAGTAGGCCGTCTGGGATAAAATTATATGCTCATTACTAAGTAAAATAAAATTTGACTTCACACAATGGCAATAAAGTTGAAAATATTCAACAAACAATTCCGCGTCATATGCCAGCTTCAGATTTCCTTTAAATAATTTATACCACAATTACAGTTTAATACTAATAATATGGCGCTTTATCCAATATATCGTGAAAAATATATAAATACATATTTTCAACTCTATTTGAATTTTAAAAGGTCGAAATGTTATTATGATCGTTAAAAAGACGTAAGCGAGTATGTTTGTCCAGTTCAGTAGGCTTAGCATATGCGCCACGAAAAAACTTAATCGATTAATTTTGTCATGAAATAAACAATTTATAACTGGTTATTTCTATTTATATCGAAGCTAACATGAACGCATGGAAGACTATTAAGAAAAAATTAAGAGAAAATAGTATATTTTACTTCTCTATGGTTTTTGTCTACGAACCCTAACATGTAATTTTATCGAAATTTTACATTTTTATCTGAGATATTTGTCGTCGATATAGTTTATTCACTCGCTCCTTGGCTCTCCAAGTCTGCGCTAACAAAGAGGTGTCAAATCTCATTTTTTACACCTTCACCCGGTTTCTGAAAGGCTGATCAAATCAACATTCATCTATCATAACTTTGATTTTGACACCGCTGTGAAATCAATTCGAGTTGCTGAAACGTTGATTAGTGAAAATATTTATAATATTGGATGTCTCTTTAGTACCGTTTGACATACTATTTTTCATATTAATTTGAAAGCTGTGTTAGCTAACATGTGTGTCAAATCAAAGGTGTTGATCACGCTTCTAGCAACTCAACTTCGACTTAGATTTGACTGTTGATTAGTTAATTTAACTTTGACCAGCCTTTCAGAAACCGGGCTAAATATTACAACATCTGCGTAGCGCTGTGCTTCGTCGCCTGTGTGTCAGCATAACCCCTGGTTAATTAGATAATATTGCAATATCACAAAAAAAAAATTCATTACCTTGAATGACGAGACGAGCAGGTCGCTCGCCTGATGGTAGGCGCCACACCTGCTCATAAACAGAAGCAACGCCACACAGAACTTTAAATAACAAAGCACTGCATGACACTGGACTGCGCTCGTCACCCCGAGACACATGGTGTTAACGTCTCATAATGCCCAGTAATTTCAATGGATTCATTGGCTACAGTCTGGTCTATACCAGACAAAACCCAGATCTCAACTCTATAGTTGAGATCTGGGTTTTGTCGGAATTGTTCTGTGTGTTCCACAGGTAAAACATGGATTTTTTAGTCAATGACAGGTACGCATTCAGGATTATACTGAGGGGGGTCATTTCATTTGGTTGTAAACCAAAAAATTGCCGACGTATCACCGCTTACATGTATGTATTGGTCAACTTAATCAGAACTTTGTGAAAACTAGCATTTTGGTGCAAAATAATTTTGAAATTTTCCTATAATTTTTTTTATTAATCAAAAGTTTCAAAAAGCTATTGCAAAGGGTAATGATATTGCAATCTTATTTAAATAACTAGTTTCGTGATATGTCTGTATTACCGCCATAACAATTGCAATTATTAACAGATGTTAATTTATCATCAATTATATTTCGACAAAATTGCTCTAGAGTAAAAAAATATATAAATACATGAAAGTAACTTTAAATCATTGTTAAAATTGTTCTAATTGTTGTGTCAATGTTAAAAGACCTATCGATGTCAATTTGCACTGTCATTTCAATGGTGCTGTCACAAAACGTTTTGTATATACATAGTTATAAATATTGTTTGTATGTGCGGAATAATTTACCTTTTTTCTGACATCACATAGGTCTGAAGATATTATATATATCTCAAAAAATTATAACGAATGGAGTTTTTGTATTCTGTCGTCACATGAGTCCGGTTTTGGTTTCAAGTTAACATTTTAAGCGAACTAACCTAAGGCCTGTCACAACTGCGGGCATTTTTTTTTTATTAGTTTGAATGGCGAGACGAGCAAGTCGCACGTCGGACGGTAAGCGCCTGCACGTAAACAGACACAACACCACACAGAACTTTGAATTATAAAGCACTGGACTGCGTTCGTCACCCCGAGATATAAGTTATTAGGAGTCATAATGCCCAGTAATTTCACTAGCTACTGGCAAGAGCTGTCATTTTGGTTCATTACCACTGTAATCCAGCCACCACCCATTTGATAAGAGTAAACTATACTTTGGTTAGTTTTAGTTCGCGGCAACAGAATACCGACCAAGGACTCTAAATAATAATAATATTGAATCGAATTATTCCGTACATACATTATGAATATAAGTTTAACCAGTGTCAAAAAAGTAGTATAATTTTGTCGCGTGGTCAGTTAGTCACTTTATAGATGACATTTTGTCATTTTCGTATGACGTGTATTTGACAGCCGGCTTTATACGATGGACACAAATGTCAAAAAAATATATATTTATAGAAACATTTTGTGTTTAATGGTTTTTTAAGAAATCTTCGATAATATTTTACTAGTACATGCAAATGAGTTTCAGAGCATTATTCGTGTGAAGTTGAATAAAATATTGTTTTCTAGCTATAAAAAAGAATATTACTACCTATTTTTTTTTTAATTCAGGGATTGGCCTGCTGTCTGAGTGGGTTTTTGGGACGCACAAATATCGTATAAAGCCAGCTACATATATTTCTATTTACAAACTTTGCGATCGTTAGTATCTTTACAAATATTATTAATGGGTTAAAAAATCCAGATTCCAATATTATCAAGTAAAAGAGTAATTGTTCCAGCCATAAGGGAGGTGTGTTTATCAATTTAGTGGGATCTGGAATCATCCCACTCTATTAAAATAATTCATTAATAAACTAGATGTTATTCCGATCGCAAAGGGTTGACGTATCTATATCTGTTGTGTAAATAATTTTGTATTATTCAATGTAAGTGCAAATGGAATATTTTTGGCATGTTTTCGATGGCATTATCTTATTTTTATGGGGAATATGCGGATTGCTCCGCCAAAATAGTGACAATTAGGGTCTGCTCTCACACAAAAGGTCATACTTACGTTTATTATTCCTTAGTGGATAATGGGGATGTTCTTCCGGTATTATTTGAGTGGTAGAGCCACGCTGTAGACAGTTCTGTCTACAGCATGAATGGGCCGGCTCGCCCGGGTCGGTACCACTGTCTTCCAGAAAACCGTCGTAAAGTAGCGGCTTGCTGCTGCGTTTCGTACGGTGAGTGAGATATCCGGATGCCCAAATTCCCCTCCCCTTCCCAATCCCTTACTTATCCCTTTATTTTAAGGTCGGCAAGGTGACTCAGTCGCTCGTTTGCCGCACTTGTACTATAAAAATTACCACTTATTTAGCTTATTCATAATTTTGTGTGAAGCGTGGCCGTATGTGTTAATTGACTATCCGATTGTCAATTTTATTTTTGTCTCTATTTTTGTGCCACAATATAAAGAAACTATAAATTTTAGACTTTAAAATTAGAGTTTCGTCAATGAGTACATTTATTTAGTAGAGAAATGTTTAGCTAGGTATTTTGTAGTTAAGTTTTGAGTAAGTGTAAGTCTCCGGACCCAATAAATGAGAATATGTCATAAATATCATATATTTTATATATTTTTCGCAGGAGTCTAAATGAAAGATAAAAATAGAGTAGATATTATAAAATATAGTTTTTGCTGATAAATAAATCTGCACTATGACAATGTTCACAATCAACACCGAGTCGCGCATCGTGTTTTGTTTGCCGTCCATTATCGAGGGAATGTTTGAAAAAAATATATATTTTCTGACGCATGTTTTTGCAGATGCTCGATAGGCTTTAAGTGACTTTTTTATCGTCGTAAGTTGAAATATAAAAATAGGATTATTCAAATTATAGAATAGCGAAAAATATTTTTCTAAACGAGGTTATTTGTCTGCCTACCAGTGCATTATTTTGTAGAATGCGAATTCAGTGGAGGTTTAGGAAAAAATACATATTATTTGTGGGACTGGAATCAAGGAAAGCAAGATTTTATATATTTACTTTGTATTTTCCATGAATTAACATAAAATCATTATAATAGTAACTATCAGGTATTAACTAAAACTCAATCCAAAACTCACATCTCTCAAAAGAATCCTTTATTTTTATAATTAAAATTATGTCACACAGTCGCACATCACAAGCATATACAGGATGCAATTAAATTAACAATGTAGGCATTAATTTTATTACTTTGATTGTTTGTTTTTAGTACTCGTATTATTAAAATTAAGTTTTTTGGCATAATGTTTTTGTAAGCTTCCATTTAGTAAATAAATAAATAAACTATTTTTTGCAAAAAGTACATACACATTGTGAGCTTATATAGCTTATCTTTCTATGACCAAAAGGATATGTTTTATTTATGTCCTAGCAATGCAATTGGATTTAGTAAAACGGGAGATGAAATACTTATATCGTTGCTTAAATTTGACCACACCTTTCTATAACACGTTGTATAACGTAAAAAGTGTTCTACTAGCGACTAAGACACACATTTTTTATAGGTCATTCCCCCAGCGACCCCCACTGAATTCGCGCCTGTATACAACCATACACACACACTTACAAAACTATAAATTGTCTACCATTTTATTGAGTGCGCAATTATGAACTTTATCATAAGTAGGTCACAAAACTACATTTTGATGTAAATGTTTGTCTACATTTTTTTCACATTTTTTTTTTGCAAACTTGACATCACCATGAAAGCTGTAATATTTAATTTTAAGTACTTATTTTCTCATATATGTGGTTGCAAGAAAAGCTATCATTTTTTACAATGGTTCTTTACACGCTAAAATGTATTTTCCATATTCAAAAATTTTCAACGGTTATTTGTAATAAACTGTACCAGAACGTTATAAAAATATACAACATTTCATTTGTTTAATATAATATTTTAGTTTTTTTTGTAATATGTTCCATAATTGATTATCAGAATCGATCAATCTGTACAGATCGATGTAAAATTCTATTTTTTTTAAATCGTTTTTTTGATTATAGTTCCATTTTATTTATGTAAAATAAGTTTTTCTTGCAATCGTAATGTTGGTTTACTTAATGCATTTCACATCACCCTAAACCAAATAAGTTAGAGTAAGTTTGACTTGAGAAAGGTGTAACTGAAATTATATTGTATGGAGAATATTGTGTTTTATTATAAATCATCATTACCCCTTTTTGTCGCCGCGGGGAAAATCCACTTTAAGCATATTTTCCCAGACCAGCCTGTTTAGCATAAGACCACGAGATATTATGCGCGCTAGAGAAAAACCTTTATGTACAGTAACATGCTTTCCATAACATAGATGATATAACATTGAACACAACCGCTTTGTCTATTTTTGCCGCCTAGCAGCAGTGTGTGAACATTGTTATGTTCCGGTTTGAAGGACATTAAAGCCAGTGAAATTACTGGGCATTATGAGACTTAACACATGTGTCAGTTCAGTGTCGTACTTCATAATTCAAAGTTCTGTGTAGTGTTGCTTCTGTTTATGGGCAGGCGTGACGCTTACCATCAGGCGAGCGACCTGCTCGTCTCGTCATCTAAAGCAAATAAAAAAAAAGAATGCACGAAAAAACGAGTCGAGAAAATTATCTCGAGCTCTATGTTAAGCTTGCACGTGGATTGATGAATCTGAGGGACTCGCAGCTTAGCAAATTTAGCAGTTCAACTGACGACAATAAACAAAACCTAGAAAACCCGCTATAATAGGCGCTTCAGTCGGGATACCTATTCATCTCATCATACTAATATTATAAATGTGAATGTAAGTTTGTTTGTTACGCTTTCACGCGAAAACTAATTAACCGATCATCATTAAACTTTGTACACATATTCTTGGAGGTATAAGAAGTAACGTAGGATACTTTTATGAAAAAAAATAATTATCTGTTTGTTTGTTACGCTTTCACGCCTAAATCACTGAACCGATTTTGATGTAGAGATAGATGGGACCCTGGAGACGGTTATAGGTTTTATTTCGGAAAAGTTTATTCACGCGGGCGGAGCCGCGAGCAAAAGCTAGTAACGAATAAAAATAACATCTGTTTTCATATTGATTTAATTTAAAAATAATATATAAATGACCTAGGGTTTGACTTATTTGGTACTTGAAGTAACTGTCTCGGCTTTTAATGGCTTAGACAGTCAGTTGGATCCATGTGGTATATCTTGAAACCCGGGTACTTACCCCAGGATATTGGGGTGACGCGCATTGTTCCCCCCAGGATGTGATCCCCACAACCACTCTGCCATAGTACAGCGGTCCTCCGGAATCACCCTGGCAAGTGTCCCTCCCGCCCATATCCAGCCAGCCAGCACATAACATGTTGTCGGTGACAATCCTGCCAAGGTTAAAGTATCTCGCAGTGCATATAGATTGGTTCACCGTCCACATTTGGACGTGATGGAGTTGGTTTACAACTGAGCCGCCGTTCTGAAATTATATGGATTTTTTTTGTGTGTTACAGAAAGGTGTGGTCATATATATTATTTATTACTTTTTATGGCGCAGTAGGGAGTGATGAATTTGTTTATGTTTTATTGTGAGAAGTTTTTTAATTATTACAAACACTAGTCTGTAAGTTCGACAAAATCGAGTTATTGTAGACAAAAATGTTCGTACAGTCAGTAGCGGATGCAGGTTTGGAGGGCTTGGCCCATAAGTCATAATAAAAAAATTGAGAATATTCTATATCTACTTAAAATGGAATAAGAGTTAAGGATAAGCGATGAAAACATATTGTAAGTAACAAAGACTACTACTAAGAAAGTAGGATATCAAGATTAATTTGAAATTTGTCAGTGGACCCAAATGCTTTTGATGGTGGGCTTGAGCCCCTTAGCTCCCTCCCTGGATCCGCTAGTGCGTACAGTCCTGTAGCACAGCGACACAGGCCCGTATTACAGAACGATACTCAGTCATGAAACTACATAGTTTTAAATCTGCTTTTAAGTATTGTTTCTATTTTAAATTAGAGCGACTTTTAAATCTAGATTCATCAATCGGCGCCCAGCTGAGTAGTTTCATTTTTTAAATGGCATTTGATATGAGATTATTGCTCATGCATCGATTCAATCGTGAATTACGTTAAAACTGTTAAGAGTACTCTTAAAACAGATTCAAGGATAGGCTCATGGACGAAAACAAGGCAAAAGACGAATTACTGGCGTTATTATTCTAAGGAATTACAATTATTAATTCGACACTTGAGTGCAGTTTCAGCGGAGTACAATTTAAACTCGTTCAGAAATAAAATGCATGCTTGAGTTTATATTACAACCTAAAACTAATTTTGAATGATCAGAGTTTAAATTTTGTTTGGACGCTTTCTGTAATATGGGCCTCAGACGCTGTGTCCCGTCAGCGTCGCCCTTCTTATAAATACTAAGCAGGCCGGCATAATTTTGCCGATCTACGATAGATACAGTGTCTGTTGTTGTTAGACAGTATTCATGGATTGCGCTACACTTACCATCAGGTGTAGCGTAGTCACTTAGCCGAGCCAGGATAAAAAAAACATGTGTGCAATTCACACGTGGTAGAAGTGAAACCTTCAAAAATTGGCGTCAAGATGATGAGACGAATGTAAAATTTCGGAAAATGAATAATGTTTCCTATCTCATTTTCTCGCACGTTAAATCTTATGAATTTATGTGTCTGTCTCTTTTTACTGCGTACACTTATACAAAACACCACGGTTGTTGTGATGCCTTTTCTCAAACTTTGTACTACGCATGCGCGCACAACACACATGCGCGCACAACTGTATAATGCTTCCTATCTCATTTTCTCCCACGTTAAATCTTATGAATTTATGTGTCTGTCTCTTTTTCGTTTCATCGACTTTTAAATCTCAACGATGCTAAAGAAGTTTTCACTTCAAAAATACTTACATATGTAGAACCCCAGCCTGCAGCCACGACCGCTTTATTATCAGGGAGTATAAAGTTTGCGCTTGGTATCGCGGCTGGTTTCACCAAATTACCGAAAGTTATCAGTATGTTGGTGCGCATGATAGCAATGTCATTGTCAAATAAGACATTGTTGAACTGCGGGTGGACAGTAATCGAAGCTACATTGTAGACGACTCCATTGCTGTTTGAATAAGTAGATCCAACACGAACGCGCCACTGTTGTGGAGTATCACCGCTGTAAACAAAGATTATAATTTTAAACATACAGAAAAATATGAGGTGCCTACATGTAATATTTTGGCATAGTTGTCAAATCTTTCTGTAACATATTAAACAGCATGTTGCGCTGATCCCACTACGAGTGGGATAAGGTTAGGAGGAGATTCCTGGGGTAAGACTGGAGAGTAACTTAAGTCAAAGACTTTATTGTATACTACCCCGTGAAACGATTTTTCGCGTGAATACCTACAAAATAACAAAAAAGGCCGTTGCGCGCCACATACATTGTATTTTTTTTGTATATGGTATCGAAATAACCAAATATTGAGGGTCCTTCTACATTTAAACAATAAAAACTGTATATATTTAGAATCTACATGAGTTTGTCTATAATATATCTAACAAAACTAGTATTATAATTATAAAATTACCTATATCGATATACCATACGATATATGTGATATCGCAGTTTGCGCATAAAAACCAATATTTTTCACTCGGCGGAAAAAAACATTTTGTCACAAAACACTAAGTAATCTTACACTAAACACTCATATTACACTTGAACACAACCACAATGAAGTCTTTATTCGATAACATACTCCACTTACACTAAACAAGTCATAAATTATGTTTATAAGATAAATATTTACGATACCGCACGTAACAATAACAAGTGACACTCGACGCCATTTTCGAACTCCGAACAACAACTCAACAAAAATAATTTTGTTTCTTAGGTTGTCACTTGTCGTACCGTTCAAATTGTTGCCAGTTTATTTAATCCATAGAGTAATAAACTGTAGTAAGGGTCTATGTCCATAAAATGCAAAGTTAGTAATCGATTTCGGATATTCGACGAACCATTGGAGCGGCGTGCGGGGGGCGAACGTACGTGCGTGCGTTCCGCACTTGACGAGCTACTAGACGGGTTGTTTAGAAGTAAAATTGCGTCACATAACGCGGGAGTTTTACAGCTCACAAACAGGGAGCGCGATAGGGGTTCTAGTTGAGAGTAAGCGAGATGGTAATATTGAGTTACGGTCAATTAACCGCAACTTAGTGATACAATTTCTATGTACCGCGCAGCTTGTCTAGTAGTAGGTATACATTAAAGTCTTTGATTTAAGTAAATAAACTTACTACGGGCAGTGGGCAGCTGTCAGGATAGCTCTAGTAGTTAGTACGACGCCACCACACACATGCATGTACAGCGTAAGGAAACTGCGTGAAAGAGAAACGATTTCTGGATATGACGTCACTGTAGTCGGTTGTCCTCCTATAATCCTCTCGACGACTGGAACACCTGCGAAATATGTAGTTACACAAAATATAGTATGCACCCAAAAACTTTAATGTATTCTACTAGACAAGCTGCACGATACATAGAAATATGTAGTTACACAAAATATAGTATGCACCCAAAAACTTTAATGTATTCTACTAGACAAGCTGCACGGTACATAGAAATTGCACCACTAAGTTATGGTCAATTGACCATAACTCAATATTATTACCTCGTTTACTCTCAGCTGTGGAATAGTTTGCCGGCACACGTGTCTCCTTCCTATAATATGGAGTCCTTTAAACGGAGTGTGAAGAAGCATTTAGGCAGGCCGGCATAATTTCGCCGACCTACGATAGACACATCGTCTGTCGTGGGTCGACAGTATTCTTGGATTGCGCTGCACTTAACATCAGGTGTAGCGTCGTCACTTTGCCGAGCTAGTATAAAAAAAAACTAGAATAGGGGTTCTAGTCCTTCCTGTCTGTGAGCTGTCAAACTCTCGCGTTATGTGACGCAATTTTACTTCTAAATAGCACTTCTAGTAGTATACATTAACGTCTTTGTATGCACCTTAGAATAACTACTTACAGAAGGTAGATCTCGAAACAATGCATACTCACAATCGTAAGCTGAATATTTGCTAAGTGTGATGTGTTTACTTGCAACGTCACACACATAAACGCAAAAGAAATATCAGTAAGTAGTTATTAGTACGTGGTAATTTAAATTTAAGCCGTTTAATATAAATGGCTCCAAACTACGATCACCATACTAATAACTTATGTTTATGTTACTCACTTATAAATCAATGTGTGAAACACATTTTGTCATTCGACAGCCTCCGTGGCGCAGCGGGCGAGTAGCCGGCTGCGAAGCGAAAGGCCGTGGGTTCGATTCCCACACCGAGACAAATGAATGTCTAATCCACAAATATTTGTTTCTGGTCTGGGTGTTGTGGGACCGCAAGTCCCTCGTAGTTCTTGATACTCACGATACAGGTTTAACTAGTGTGGGGTCAGGACTATGTGTGTGACTGTTGGGTGTATTTATTTATTATTATTATCTACATATTACCAAATTACTAAAATACATTTTAGCTGACATTTCTTTTGCGTTTGTGTGTATGACGTTGCAAGTAAACACATCACACTTAGCGAATTTTCAACTTACGATTGTGAGTATGCGTTGTTTGGACATCTAATTTCTGTAAGTAGATATTCTAAGCCTTACAAAGAATATAAAAAATGTACTAACCCAGTGCTGCCCTAATACAGACCAATGTAACCAACAAAGATAAGACACCCATCTTTACCACAGAACTTGTAAGCGAGTGCCCTTTATAATGAAAATAATGCATTTATATGACTTTACTATCTCAATGAGTAGATAACGCTCAAGAGGACTTTGAAGGATTTTATTATTTATAGACCTAACCCCTCTCATTCAGTAGAGGATACTGTGCCCAGCAGTGGGACGTATATAATACAGGGCTAGTATTATTATTATAATTATTTATATATTTTTTTGACTGCCTCGGTGGCGCAGTTGTAATGCATACGCGTTACGATTGAGGCCAACGCTGAGGTCTCGGGTTCGATCCCCGGGTCGGGTAAAGTGGTATTGGGATTTTCTTTCACGATATGCTCAGTATCAGCCCGGGGTCTGGAATTTGTGCCCGGTATGGCGATAGGCTCGCCCCGTATCACATAAGGGACGGAGATACGCTCTCCGAAAGCGGGGTGTACTTGTTACACCTCTGCCTACCCCTTCGGGGATTACAGGCGTGAGTGCGTATGTATATTTTTAGTCCGAGTGACGAGATATGCAAGGAGCTCGCCTGATGGTAAACGCCACGCCTGCCCATAAACAGAAGCAATACCATACAGAACTTTAAAACACTCCATTACACTGGAATGCGCTCGTCACCCCAGACATAAGATGTCTCATAATGCCCAGTAATTTCAGCTTCAGTATCCTTCAAAGCGAAACACAACAGCATACACATGCTGCTTGGTGACAAAAATAGACAAAGCGGTAGTACCTACATTATACATACTCAGACCGACGGTCGCATACGAGGGACTTGCGTATCTATTTTTTTATTGCATAGGTCGGCAAACGAGATGGTGGGTCACCTGATGGTAAGTGATCTCCACTAATGTACGCCCACAATACTAGATGATCATGGGCGCGATGCCCACCTTAAAGGAAAGATGTAATTAAGGGATTGGGAAGGAGAGGCGAATTTGGACCTTCAGATATCTCACTCACCGTACAAGACAGTGGTAACAACCCGGTCGAGCCGGCTGATACATAATAATAATACTAGCCCTGTATTATATACGTCCCACTGCTGGGCACGGGCCTCCTCTACTTAATAAGGGGGGTCAGGCCTTAGTCCACCACGCTGGCCTAATGCGGCTTGGCAGACTTCACATACCTTCGAAATTCTTATGAAGAACTTCTCAGGTTTACAAGTTTCCTTCACCGTTAAAGCAAGTGATAATTAACAATTAATACAAAACTGTAGACAAAACTGTCTACAGCATGGCTCTACTTAAAGACAGGCGTCAGGATATTTAATAGTGTTGAAAATTCCCATTTATCAAAACACTTATGATAAATCATTTTAATTGTTGAAACCTCTTCATTTAATCATTTCACGAGGGTTAGTGTTGTGTAAACGTTGTAGACTTAGAAAACCTACTTACAGAAGGTAGATGCAGCACAGGTGACTGCCTTGGTGGCGCAGTTGTAATGCGTACGCGTTACGATTGAGGCCAACGCTGTCGGGTTCGATCCTCGGGTCGGGTAAAGTGGTATTGGGTTTATCTATTACGAAATGCTCAGTATATCAGCCCGGAGTCTGGAATTTGTGCCCGGTATGGCGATAGGCTCGCGGGCGTATCACATCGTGGGACGAAGATACGCTCGGCGAAATGTGGGTGTACTGGTTACACCTCTGCCTACCCCTTCGGGGATTATAGGCGTGAGTGCGTATGTATGTATGTATGTATGCAGCCCCGGATCTACGATTATTTCGAATCCGGGCCGAAACTTGATAGTGGCGCCACTCTCCAGCGTTTAAGACAAATTACTTAAAAAAACTAATAGAAAATAAAAAATGATGCACAAAAGGCCTGTCTGGTGCCTTTTTCTTACAAGTCGACGGTGAGTCAACCAGGCTTTCGGATGCTAGGAATTTTGTGAAGCAAGTTGTTTATTTTTAATCATATTACATTATGATTTTGGCGTCCCCTGAAACTGCTGCCCGGGGCGGGTGCCCTAGATTCGGGTCAGGCTAGATGTCCTAACAACGCATAGGTACTCACAAAACGCAAAAGAAATGTTGTTTCCTAAAAGTTTGGTTTTCGAAAAGTAAAAACTGTAGTAAGTAAATTACAATTTAATCTATGGTGATTTACACCCATCGAAATAAGATGACAACAAACGTAACCCAAACAAAAAAAAGTTACCCCAACAAAACTCTGTGCAAGGTGGTGGGGCAATATAAGTCTGTGCAGCTCGTTCATTCATCAATTCATAAAAATTGATTCATGGTCTCTATTGTTGACACTTTAAAGGTACGGCAATTTTTTTGCGCAGTGCAGAACGTCTTATCTCGATTTAGAAATTTAATATTTCGACATTAACGTTTATGAAATAAAGTTAATTTTGAATGTGTAAGTGGAGCTTTATTAAAAAGCAGATTCATATGAGAGTTATCGTTCTAGTTATCTTATTTCGATGTTTACACCCGTATTTATAATATACTAGCTTTTGCTCGCAGCTTCGCCCACGCGTACGGCAATTTCGGGGATAAAAAGTAGCCTATGTCCAGGTCATCGCAGTGGGAGAGTAGTCGGCTGTGAAGCGAGGAGTCGTGGGTTCATTTCCCGCACAGAGACAGAGTTTATTTGATCCACAAATATTTGTTTCGGGTCTGTGTGTTTTTTCCCCAGAGGAGTTAACGTCAGGCAGGCAGCCGGCGTAAAAACTACAAGCCAAATCATTCTGTAACATGTGTTAAAAAACATGTTGCGCCGACCCCACTACGAGTGGGATAAGGGCAGGTGGAAGACGGAAGACGAGACGAATAAATAAATAAAACTACAAAATTAATAACAATTTATTTAATACCAAATGCCGTTAGAATGTACAATAATACAAAACCCATAACAATTCACTTTGTGACTATAAATGTTTACTCCTAACTTACATAATAATTGTATTGAGATTCGTTACGCATTTAGAATTTACTGCCGCACTCAGAGATGTTAATTAACTTTAATTGTTAATTAGTCATTACCTTGAAATCGATTTCAAGTACTTATTGACACAAGCCAGTTTCTTACTATGCTTTGTTTTATTGAGTACAAAAATAATAGAAATGGTTAATTGTCAATTAAAGTTAATTCACGTAGTGCGGTACTTAGTTAATTTTATAGTTTGAGACACTTTGAGTATTTAATGGAAATTTATGATAAAATTAAAAAAAAGTGGCGACTATAGGTAGATAGGTTCGTTTGTGCTCGTCCTGCTTTGTGTGCGAGACCTTGTAAATATGTAGGTTGTATGTTTGTACAGCATTCTACAACGTGTTACAGAAAGGTGTGGTCAAATTTAAGCAACGTATAGTGTACGATATAAGTATTATACAACGTGTTACAGAAAGGTGTGGTCAAATTTAAGCAACGTATAGTGTACGATATAAGTATTATACAACGTGTTACAGAAGGGTGTGGTCAAATTTAGGCAACGTATAGTTTACGATATAAGTATTATACAACATGTTACAGAAGGGTGTGGTCAAATTTAGGCAACGTATAGTTTACGATATAAGTATTATACAACATGTTACAGAAGGGTGTGGTCAAATTTAGGCAACGTATAGTTTACGATATAAGTATTATACAACATGTTACAGAAGGGTGTGGTCAAATTTAGGCAACGTATAGTTTACGATATAAGTATTATACAACATGTTACAGAAGGGTGTGGTCAAATTTAGGCAACGTATAGTACGATATAAGTATTTCCAACCGCGACCAAAGTCAATAATGACAGACACACGTTCATTGTCTATACAAACACACCACGCACACAGCAAGACGTGCAAGAACGAGTTGATTTATCCATAGTAACCTGCCTCATCCAACATGATTCTTGAGCCATTAAAACGTTACAAGTAACTATAAAGTATGTATAAAGTGGGGGCGACCCAGGCGCTCTGCAACAACGACAAACCCGAGACAACCGCTGTGACGTACCATATTAAATAGATAACTAACATCTGCCATAGTATGTGGAACACCATGAGGCTGTAATGGAAAAGATTTATTAGTTGTTGAGCAAATCACGAATATTTTTTTGTATATGATTAGACGAGCAATTCGCTCGCCTGATGGTAAGTAAGTTACAAATCACTACATGGCACTGCACTCTTCATTCAGAGACATAACATGTTAACACCCCGTTTCTGAAAGGCTGATCAAATCAACATTCAACTAAGAGAACTTTGATTTTGACACCGCTGTCAAATCAATTCGAGTTGCTGAAACGTTATTTAGTAAAAAAATTATAATATTTGATATCTCTTTAGTAGCTTTTGACATACGATTTTTCATATTAATTTGAAAGTTATGTTAACTAACATGTGTGTCAAATCAAAGGTGTTGATCACGCTTCCAGCAACTTAATATGGACTTGACATTTGATTAGTTAATTTTACACTGATCAGCCTTTCAGAAACCGGGCGTATGTGTCATAATGCCCAGTAATTGCACTGGCTTCAATGTCATTATATATCATTGAGAAGTTCTTCCTTTTTTGAAATCGGTTGATTAATAACAAAACAACATAAGCTCACGCATTTATCCCCGAAAAGGTAGGCAGAGTAGCAACTAGTGCTGCATCCAAATTGCGCTGAGATTATTTTCGTCCCATGATGTGATAGGGTGCGAGCCTATCGCCATACCTCGCTCAAATTCCAATCCCGGACATTCATTCAAACGCGAATGATTACCCGACCGGGGAATTGAACCCAAGACCCCACGATTCTCAGCGTTAGTACGCTGCCACCAGGCCAATTACTTAATTTATAATATATACTTACACTGCCTCGGTGGCGCAGTTGTAATGCGTACGCGTTACAACTGAGACTGACGCTGAGGTCTCGGGTTCGATCCCGAGTCGGGTAAAAGTGATATTGGATTTTGCTATTACGAAATGCTCAGTATCAGCCCGGAGTCTGGAATTTGTGCCCGGTATGGCGATAGGCTCGCCCCCTATCACATCGTGGGACGGAGATACGCTCGGCGAAATGTTGGTATACTAGTTATACCTCAGCCTACCCCTTCGGGGATTACAAGCGTGAGTGTGTATGAATGTATGTATATACTTACACAGAGTCTTTGTTTCTCGCAGATTGTAGGTTAGTATCTTTCTCCTTGTTAAGGTACCTTCGGACTCCTAAAAGCAAATTTTTGAAGTAATCTTCCCACTGTAAAAAAACAACAATATTAATAAAAATACACAATAATACATATACGAGTGG
Organism: Mimas tiliae; assembly: GCA_905332985.1. Taxonomy (NCBI): domain Eukaryota; kingdom Metazoa; phylum Arthropoda; class Insecta; order Lepidoptera; family Sphingidae; genus Mimas; species Mimas tiliae. The sequence goes on along the minus strand of HG995265.1, from coordinate 3,585,522 downwards.
CAGAGCCACGCTGTAGACAATTTTGTCTACAGCATGAATGGGCCGGCTCGTCCGGGTCGTTACCACTGTCTCACAGAAAATCGACGTAAAGTAGCGGCTTACTGCTGCGTTTCGTACGGTGAGTGAGATATCCGGATGCCCAAATTCCCCTCCTCTTCCCAATCCCTTACTTATCCCTTTATTTTAAGGTCGGCAAGGCGCCCATGATTCTTTTGGCATTGTGGGCGTACATGGGCGGTGGTGTTCACTTACCATCAGGTGACCCACTTGCTCGTTTGTCGTGGCAAGTCCCTCGTAGTTCTTGATACCCACGATACAGGTTAACCTAGTGTGGGGTCAGGACTTTGTGTGTGACTGATGTAAAAAAACAAAAAAAATACTCACATATAAAGTGGTGATATCTATATAAAACAAATCTTTGTCAGTGTTGTTTAGTTGTTTTGACAGTTCTATAGTGTTCGGGTTGTAGAATTTCCATTCGGTAAATATGAACCTCTGGAGAAGATTTAGGGAAGTCCATACGTTTCTATGAAGACGCCATAGTCTGAAAAAAAAACATTAATATTTTAAGCAAAGTACACACGATGTAATTATTTCAGCCCCCGTAGTATCAAATCTTATTGTATTATAATACTAGCCCTGTATTATATACGTCCCACTGCTGGGCACGGACCTCCTCTACTGAATGAGAGGGGTTAGGCCTTAGTCCACCACGCTGGCCTAATGCGGGTTGACAGACTTCCCATACCTTAATTCTTATGAAGAACTTCTCAGGTATGCAGGTTTCCTCACGATGTTTCCGCCGTTAAAGCAAGTGATAATTAACAATTAATACACACATCACTTAGAAAAGTCAGAGGTGTATCACTTGGGGCTAGTTTCGAACCGTCTCGACAGTCCATACCACTCCCCGCTGAGCTATCACTGCTATTTATTGCTAGGACATAAATAAAGCATTTTCTTTTTTATCGAATTAATAACATTTCGATATTCGACTTTTATGTAAGTTTATTACATTCGCTTACTTGTATCGCTGTTTCGCTCATATACAGTATGTAAAAAAACCCTGTTGGCCCTTTCTAAGCCGTGAAGATAGTCATATTGACACCTTAATATTAAATTAAAATAATAATAAACAGAAGCGAGATATTATCCTTACACAGGTAGCTTAGAAAAATTAATGTATTAAAAAAATGTTATTTTCATCTGAAAAGTGATGAACAGCTGACTGATGTGACGTATTCACGAAGCGTTTGATGCACGTAGACACCGCAACTATCTCGCTCTGACTCCGAGACATCGCTCTTGCAGAGGTAATCAATCGAAATACGGATTACAAACAATTAATTAATTCAAGTTTAAAAATAAATATGATTATTTTTATAGTCCAATTTTCATTTCATTACGTTTGAATATCGATTCTGATAACACAGTTAAAACGCCCAACGGGGTTTTTGTTACATATTGTATAGGTGTTATTCTAACTCTAAATACGATTTGTATCGCCCACTTCTACTGTCAAGGTCAATATCAATGACCCCCAAATATGGTCACACCTTAGTGTAACACGTTGTATAATGCTTGGGTTGTAATGGTAACTATTTATTTATTTCCACTTAGCACTACTTTTACTTATAGCAGCGATAGCTCAGCGGGGAGTGGTATGGACTGTCGAGACGAAAGTCGCAGGTTCGTAACCAGCCCCAAGTGCATACACCTCTGACTTTTCTAAGTTATGTGTATATTAATTGTTAATTATCACTTGCTTTAACGGTGAAGGAAACATCGTGAGGAAACCTGCATACCTGAGAATTTCTTCATAAGAATTTCGAAGGTGTGTAGTCTACCAACCCGCATTAGTCCAGCGTGGTGGACTAAGGCCTAACCCCTCTCATTTAGTAGAGGAGGCCCGTGCCCAGCAGTGGGACGTATATAATACAGGGCTAGTGTTATTCATATTACCCATGTTACTATCCTTGTCAATTCACTCTAGGTACATGGAATTTATTCGTCTCAGTCAAAGACTTTAATGTATACTACTAGGCAAGCTGCGCGGTACATAGAAATTGTACCACTAAGTTGTGGTCAATTGACCGTAACTCAATATTACCACCTCGCTTACTCTCAACTAGAACCCCTATCGCGCTCCCTGTTTGTGAGCTGTCAAACTCGCGCGTTATGTGACGCAATTTTACTTTCTAAACAGCCCGTCTAGTAGTATACATTAAAGTTTTGGTTCTCAGTTATATTATATACTTACATAGGTTTCCCGCCGGTGACTCTCAGCACAGTGTCTAGTAATAATGCAGGAATAAAATGAACAAATATAGCCGAAATTCTAAACAGCCATAGCGACGGCACAAATTTTAAATGAGGGTACCTGGACAAAAAACGATACAGTTTATTTTTGTCGTATGCTGTAACTGCAGCACTAGCCCGCGAAATATATATGTTTTTTTTTATAATTGCAGCTCGATCTTACGATATAATTATCGATGTTTTTTTTTTTTTTATTACATTGAATGACGAGACGAGCAGGTCGCTCGCCTGATGGTAAGCGCCACGCCTGCTCATAAACAGAAGCAACGCCACCCAGAACTTTAAATAAAGCACTGCATGACACTAGACTGCGCTCGTCACCCCGAGACATAAGGTGTTAAGTCTCATAATGCCCAGTAATTACACTGGCTTCAATATCCTTCACACCGGAACACACTGTTGCTTGGCGGCAGAAATAGACAAAGCGGTGGTACCAACCCAGCCGGTCTCTCGCAAACGAGGGACCTACCACCTTGTAAACCTTGTTTTTTTCCATTTTTTTTTGTTAATGTTACACCAGAAAAAAAGTAGCAAGTTCTAAACATAATTACAGAAACGAATAAAAACAAATTGCCAACGATATTTAAAAAAAATATATAGTAAAAAAAATACCACAAAAAGTTTTTTCTGTTTTTTTTTACATTTTATTCACAAAAAAATAGTAGTAACTTACCACACAGCACTCTTTATTGGATATTTGTGTAACATTCCATTAACAGAGGACTCTAGCAGGGACCATGCAAACGGTTTCTGAGTAGACGACGAACAGTGGTACACTGTTACACCGGATCTACAAATAATGGGGGAAATAAATGGGGAATAATAGAAATAATAAACAGGGGAGGGGTACAAAATATTTTTTACGGGTAGAGCCACGCTGTAGACACTTTTGTCTACAGCATGAATGAGCCGGCTCGTCCTGGTCATTACCACTGTCTCACAGAAAATCGGCGTAAAGTAGCAGCTTGCTGCTGCGTTTCGTACGGTGAGTGAGATATCCGGAGTCCCAAACCCCCTCCCCTTCCAAATTCCTTAATTATCCCTTTCCTTTAAGGTCGGCAACGCACCCATGATTCTTTTGGTATTGTGGGCGTACATGGACGATGGAGATCACTTACCATCAGGTGACCCACTTGCTCGTTTGCCGGCCTATGTCATAAAAATAATAATAATAACCCTCAACCAGTTTTTTATAGCATAGATCGACAAACTAGCAAGTGGGTCACCTCACGGGAGATGATCTCAACCGCCCATGAACCTTCGGATATATCTATCGACTTTTCAACTATAGATATTGTATTTGGATATCATAGTTGTTTGAAAACTAGAAAGCTAAAAATAAAAATAACCAATTTTGTGTCGGTACTATAATTTTTTGCTGGAAAGCATCGACTTAAAATTGATAATTGTTAATTTTTAGCTTTTTAGTTTTTTTTGCTCCCCAGAGGGGTTGATGTCAGGCAGGCGGTCGGTCGGTCGGGCGTAATAACTACAGGCCAAAACTTTTATGTAACATGTGTTAAATGCATGTTGCGTCGACCCCACTGTGAGTGGGATAAGAGCAGGTGAAAGAAGAAGAGTTTTTTTGAGTCAGTTCTATTTTTGTTAAAAAGTTTTTATTTTTCTACTCGTATTCCTATTGATGGAATCATCAAAATCGGTGCAGAAAAGACGAAGTCAATCTTTCATCCCCGATTTCAACCCCTTAAGGGTGTAATTTCTTTTTTAAAATGGGTCCAACTTTATACCCATATATGATAGTCTTCTAAATAACAAAATAAATCACCCAAATCGGGCCACATTTGGCGAGTAATGCGTGGTTATACATACATACAAAAGAGATACTAGTTCAGAAGCTCTTCAGGTTTTATTGTCGGTTAGTTTTTACCTACTATTAGATAACATTTTTTTGCTGTAGTGTATAAAGTAAAGAGCTGTCTCTTGAGTAGTAGAGCCACGCTGTAGACAGGGGGAGGGGGATTTATAAGTTTCACCTATTTGCGTGTGCGTGCGCGTTCGTGTGTGTGTGTTGTCAATTTACAGTTGTAAATACATTTTTTTGTTTCAAAAATCTAGTTTATTCAACTTCGGTCTAAGCTATGTTTGAAGAATTTTTTGAGTGCTAGAGTAACGCTGTACGCAGTTTTGTCTACAGCATGTATGGTCCGTCTCGTCCGGGTCATTACCACTGTCTCACAGAAAACCGGCGTAAAGAGCAGCTTGCTGCTGCGTTTCGTACGGCGAGTGAGATATCCGGAGGCCCAACCCTCCCCTTTCCCAATCCCATCATTATCCCTTTCCTTTAAGGTCGGCAACGCACTCATAATTCTTTTGTTATTGTGGGCGTACATATCACTTACCATCCGGTGACTCACTTGCTCATTTGCCGGCTTAAACTATAAAAAAAGATAGCAACTCACGATTTCTTCGCAGCATACCATCCAGCAACCAGCAACTGATTGACGACTACATCCACGGGGATATAATCAGCAATGTTCTCTGTAGCCATTGGCAGGCGACGGACCACACCTAAAATAATATACATACATACATAATAAGCAGCGATAGCTCAGCGGGGAGTGGTATGGACTGTCGAGACGAAAGTCGCAGGTTCGAAACCAGCATACGCCTCTGTCTTTTCTAAGTTACGTGTGTATTAATTGTTAATTATCAGTTGCTTTAACGGTGAAGGAAACATCGTGAGGAAACCTGCATACTTGAGAAGTTTTTCATAATAATTTCGAATGTATGTGAAGGGTATGTGAAATTTACAAGGTGGTAGGTCCCTCGTATGCGAGAGGCCGGCTGGGTTGGTACCACCGCTTTGTCTATTTCTGCCGCCAAGCAACAGTGTGTAAGCACTGTTGTGTTCCGGTTTGAAGGACATTGAAGCCAGTGAAATTACTGGGCATTATGAGACTTAACACCTTATGTCTCTGGGTGACGACGGCAGTCCAGTGTCATCCAGTGCTTTGTTATTTAAAGTTCTGTGTGGTGTTGCTTCTGTTTATGAGCAGGCGTGGCGCTTACCATCAGGCGAGCGACCTGCTCGTCCCGTCATTCAAGCTAATAAAAAAAAGGCCCGTGCCTAGCAGTGAGACGTATATAATACTCGCCTAGTATTATTATTATTATACATACACACTCATGGGGTATGCAGAGGTGTAACCAGTACACCCACATTTCACTGAGCTTATTACCGTCCCATTATGTGATAGGGAGGAGCTTAAGCCGGACACAATTCCAGACTCCGGGCTGATACTGAGCATTTTATAATTGAAAAACCCAATACCACTTTACCCGACCCGGGGATCGAACCCGAGACCTCAGAGTTAACCTCAGTCGTAACGCGTACGCATTATAACTGCGCCACCGAGGCAGTCGAGCATAAGCTAGTAGATCATAAAGAGAATATCAGTGGAAAATTTCAGTTTTCTAGGTAGAGTTTGGTCATTATTTTGATGAGTCAGTGAGTTATTGAGTCAGTCAGGACTTTTCTTTTCTTATTACATACATACATAAATACGCACTCACGCCTGTAATCCCCAAAGGGGTAGGCAGAGGTGTAACCAATACACCCACATTTCGCCGAGCGTATCTCCGTCCCACAATGTGATAGGGGGCGAGCCTATCGCCATACCGGGCACAAATTCCAGACTCCGGGCTGATACTGAGCATTTCGTAATAGAAAAACCCAATACCACTTTATCCGACCCGGGGATGGAACCCGAGACCTCAGAGTTGACCTCAATAGTAACGCGTACGCATTACAACTGTGCCACCGAGGCAGTCTTTTTTTTGTTTTTTTATTTATAATCTTTTTGTTTATTTTGCTCCCCAAAGGGGTTGACGTCAGACAAGCGGCCGGTCGTAAAAACTAAATGACAATTTCTTCTGTAACATGGTTATAAAGCATGTTGCGCCGACCCCACTGCGAGTGGGATAAGGGTAGGGTGGAAGAAGAATAGTTGATAAGATACCTTTAGCAGCTCCCATCAGGAATCCTTGAGGTCCCACTTTGGAACTCGTCCATCCTGGTACCGGTTCCTTCCATGCTCCAACAACTGCAAAATAACGATTTTTGTATATACAACTCAATAACGAGACGAACAGGTCGCTCGCCTGATGACAAGTGCCTGAACATAAGCAGAAAGAGAAATTCTCGACGACAAATAGAAAAACGTCTATAGCTTTTAAATTGTGGAAAAGTTTTTTTTTTATAGAATTAAGCCAGCAATCGAGCAAGTGGGTCACGTTGCCGACCTTAAAGAAAAGGGATAATTAAAGGATTGGGAAGGGGAGAGGGATTTGGGCCTCCGGATATCTCACTCACCGTACGAAACGGAGCAGCAACAAGCTGCTACTTTACGTCGGCTTTATGTGAGACAGTGGTAACGACCCGGACGAGCCGGCACATTCATGCTGTAGACAAAACTGTCTCCACCGTGGCTCTAGCTCTCAAAAAAATCTTCAAACATAGCTTAGACCGAAGTTTAAACGAGATTTCAAATAAAAAAATGCATTTAAAACTGTAAATTGACAAAACACGCACGCATTCGCACTCACACGCACACGTACACGCAAACGCAAATAGGTGAAACTTATAAAACCTTCTCTTTTATTCGGGGTAATAAGAAATAAAAAAAAACATATACTTACTCATGGTAGGTCTGACGATGGTACAGGGGAATTGGTCAGCGCATTTGACAACTTCATGCTCGGCCAAATGCTTCGTGAATGTGTACGTATTGGGATGGTCTTTCAGTAATCTGAAATATTTTTTTTTAATTTTTTTTAGATAGCTTGAATGACGAGACGAGCAGGTCGCTCGCCTGATGGTAAGCGTCACGCCTGCTCATAAACAGAAGCAACGCCACACAGAACTTTAAATAACAAAGCACTGCATGCCACTGGACTGCGCTCGCCACCCCGAGACATAAGGTGTTAAGTCTCATAATGCCCAGTAATTTCACTGGCTTCAATGTCCTTCAAACTGGAACACAACAGTGCTTACACACTATTGCTTGGCGGCAGAAATAGACGGAGCGGTGGTACCAACCCAGCCGGCCTCTCGCAAACGAGGGACCTACCACCTAGTAAATATTTTATTTATATTATTTGTGTGTAATATTGTACATTATATAAATAATAATCCTAGCCCTGTCTTATATATTTCCCCCAGCTGGGCACGGGCCTCCTCTACTAAATGAGAGGGGTTAAGCCTAAGTCCACCACGCTGGCCTAATGCGGCTATTTTAGCAAATTCAACCGTATTTTTAGCAGATTCATATGAGAGTTATCGTCCTAGGTATCTTTTATCGATGTGTAGACATCAATAATTTGTAATATTTAGCATTAGAATTCTGAAATGCCTTAAATATTGTTGATCTGTTCAAATAAACAACTTGCCAACTAAATTCTCTAACTTCTCTTCTTCAACTACTTGTGAAAGTCAGTTGGCATAGCCTAATGAACTAACCATTTAATACTGATTTTACAACATCCGAATAAATTTTAAACACCAGATAATAATAATAATACACTACCAAGACTGTCCCTATTGTCTTATCAACTACAGGAGTCATACCTCATACACTACACACAAGCATCAAAGCCCTGAACTTACACGCTTCCACTTACACTCTACTACAAAAGGCAGTCATTCTAAATACGTGTCGTCTAGTCAGGAAATTTTTATCAAATGTTTAAATATCCACATAATTATGCACTTGGCTTTGGCCCGTGTATAGTTATCATTTACCCTCCAGTAATGGAGGAGACTGTAAAAGGTAAAAAGCAATAATAATAATAATAATAATACACCCAACAGTCACACACATAGCTCTGACCCCACACTAGGTAAACCTGTGTCGTGGGTATCAGGAACTACGAGGGACTTGCCAACCCACAACACCCAGACCCGAGACCAATATTTGTGGTTCACACAAACATTTGTCTCGGTGTGGGAATCGAACCCACGGCCTCTCGCTTCGCAGCCGGCTACTCGCCCGCTGCGCCACGGAGCTGTCAAACACTACGATAGCCAGTTTAAGGGTACACTTACAAACAATAATAGGGTAGTTTCCTATATTGAATTTTATACATTATTTTATAAGCAACAGAAAATGATACGCAAATAAACCCTTTTATTAAAACACAATCAAAATTGGTTCAGAAATGTGCCCGCAGTTATGACTTTAAATGTTGGTATGAGGAAAAGTGGGTGCGTAGTAGGGATATCTCACTATCTCGCTTGCACGCGTGCACCATAATGAACACTTTACACAGTGACGTCAAAGTTTGCGTCGTCTGTCCTTTGACAATTACCCCTTCTACAGGATTGGAATGGCTTCTAAATTATTTATTATTGGTCCGATTTATAAAATTCTTTCGGCAATAGATTTTGAGTAACGTAAATTATTGATTTAAACAATAAAACAAATCTAGTCAACCACCCTATTTAGTTTACTTGAGAGGTAAAAAATAGGTTTAATAAAAAAAAAACTCATACTTGGGTTCAATATCGTCGAGCGCTTCGTCATTAAGTGATTGTACTAACGAAATGACCTTCTCAACATCCTCGGGGGCTTCATACACCTTCTCATGAACTTCTGTGAGGTACGCGTTGACATACGCTGATGATACGTGGATCATTACCTGAAAACAGTACCATTTTTTTTTTATTAGCTTGAATGACGACACGAGCAGGTCGCTCGCCTGATGGTAAGCGCCACGCCTGCTCATAAACAGAAGCAACGCCACAAAGAACTTTAAATAACAAAGCACTACATGACACTGGACTGCGCTCGTCACCCCGAGACATAAGGTGTTAAGTCTCATAATGCCCAGTAATTACACTGGCTTCAATGTCCTTCACACTGTTGCTTGGCGGCAGAAATAGACAAAGCGGTAGTACCAACCCAGCCGGCCTCTCCCATACGAGGGACCTACTACCTTGTGGTACCACCATTTTGATCATTTCTGACTGAAGACTGCCTCAGTGGCGCAGTTGTAATGCGTATGCGTTACGACATTTTCATCTGAAAACTGATGAACAGCTGACTGATGTGACGTATTGACGAAGCATTTGATGCACGTAGACACCGCCACTTTCTATCTCGCTCATGCTACAAGTCACCGCTCTTGCAGAGGTAATCAATCGAAATACGGTTCACAAACAATAAATTAATTCAAGTTTAAAAAATAAATATGATTATTTATATAGTCCAATTTTCATTTCATTGCGTTTGAATATCGATTCTGATATTACAATTAAAATGCCCAAATTTTAACAGGGTTTTTGTTACATATTTATGTATGGGTGTATGTATTTATTTATTCTACTCACCTTTAAATTCCTTGTTTCTTTACAAAGTGCCATTATTCTTTTAGTACCTAGGAGATTGATATTGACTGTGGGCCTGAGATTGTCCTGAAATAAACCATAAATTTTATAACAAGTGTTAACTGCTGCTTGATATATGGCTTACAAAAAATAGCACTTTGGAATAAAACTATATGGTTTATACGAATTTTATCGCGGTTTAATTTAAACGTCGGGACTAAAATAAATATTAAACCGCGATAAAATCTGTAAAATCTAGTTTTATTCCAATGTGTAATATTCGCGTAAATCACAAATAGCAGTGTTTTTTAATGCCTAAATGATGAAACAAGCAGGTCGCTCACATGATGGTAAGTGCCACATCTGCCCATAAACAGACGCAGCACCACATACAACCTATTTTTGTTTTTTATACCATAGACCGGCAAACGAGCAAGTGGGTCACCCGATGGTAAGTGATTTCCACCACCCATAAACGCCCACAATACCAGTAGAATCATGAGCGCGTTGCCGACCTTAAAGGAAAGGGATAATTAAGGAATTGGGAAAGGGAAGGGAAGTTGGGCCTCTGGATATCTCACACCTTACGAAACGCAGCAGCAAGCCGCTACTTTACGTCCGTTTTCTGTGAGACAGTGGTAACGACCCGGTCGAGCCAGCCCATTCGTGCTGTAGACAAAACTGTATACAGCACGGCTCTACCACTCACAACCTTATAAACTTGAAGTTCATTGCATGGCATTGGAGCATTCATCACCCCGATTCATAGTATGATAAATCATAATTCCCAGTAATTTCACTGGCTTCTAGCAGTAAATAAAAAAATAAGGATACCTCAATGAAAAAACCAAATACCTGAAAATCAAGTGTAGCAGCTGAATGTATAACAACATTGACATTGTCCACAAGTGTCTGCCGGTCTATAGCGCTCAGTCCAAGGTTCTCTTCCCCGACATCACCAGATATTGGGATCAATTTCTTGAATATATCTTTTGTGTTTGATTCCAACAGTCTTTCGAATATCTGTAGGGTTAAAAAAGTGAGAATTTACAGTTTCTGATTACTGTCTACATACGCATATGCCCTCACGCCTGTAATCCCTGAAGGGGTAGACAGAGGTGTAACTAGTACACCAGTACGCCTCTGCCTAATTTCGAGCATTTCGTAATAGAAAAACTCAATACCACTTTACCCGACCCGGGGATCGAACTCGAGACCTCATCATTGGCCTCAATCGTAACACGTACGCATTACAACTGTGCCACCGAGGCAGTCAACTGATTACTGTCTACATTACTATATATACTATATTACTAGGTTACTATTTAGTAGCACTGGTTGTTTAACAGCCTCTAAGTAAATATTTGATATTGAAATAAAATAAATAAATACACCCAACAGTCACTCACATAGTCCTGACCCCACACTAGGTAAACCTGTATTGTGGGTATCAGGAACTGCGATGGACTTGTGGTCCCACAACACCCAGACCCGAGACCAATATTTGTGGATCACAACCTTTGTCTCAGTGTGGGAATCGAACCCAAGGCTTCTTGCTTCGCAGCCAGTTACTCGCCCACTGCGCCATGGAGCTGTCAATTTATTTTCATTTATTGGGGATGACAAACAGTTACATAGAAGTTGCGGCAGTAGCTTAGAATTAAATTTTAAAAAATGTCATAATGTAACAAACACCGCTATCAAGTCATATAATTACAATAGACACTTAACTGAACTTAATTTCTATTTAGTACAGCGATAGCTCAGCAGGGTGTGGTATGGACTATCAAAACGAAAGTTGCAAGTTCAAAACCAGCCCCAAGAGCATACACCTCTGACTTTTCTAAGTTACTTGTGTATTAATTGTTAATTATTGTTTTAAAGGTGAAGGAAACATTGTGAGGAAACCTGCATACCTGAGAAGTTCTCCATAAGAATTTCAAAGGTATGTGAAGTCTGCTAATCTGCATTAGGCCAGCGTGGTAGACTAAGGCCTAACCCTTCTCGTTCAGTAGAGGAGGCCCGTGCCCAGCAGGACGTATATAATACAGGGCTAGTATTATTATAATACATTTAAGTAATATATATATACCTAATACAGTGATACTAAAACATGCCACTTGGAAAAAGAAACAGGAGGTTTTAAAAGGCAGAATAGAAGCCGCAACTTCCATCACAGTAAAATGCAAGAATGTACCCATCCACCCTAAGCTAAAGCAGTAAATACTGCTACTTACTATTTGTGAAGTCTTGTAAAAACTTGTTTTCTATATTGTGTATTCTTTTATGATCATTATAAGATTGCATAAACATTGCAAGGGTGCTCGTTCACCAGCTTTAGTTTTACATAACTTGGGCGTAAATTTATACGGATTTTATTGCAGTTTAATTTTACTTTGGCCATTGGGGCATTTCGAAAGCTTTTCAGCCTTCATGGTCACAGTGCAGGCCGAGTTGTAGGTCCTCTCAAAAAGTTAATGTTCTACCTTCACTTTGTTTTTTTTTTAATGTTTATACTAAAGCTTTCGAAACTTTGGAATCTTAACCCTACTCAACTACTTCTGATTATACAAATAACCTCAGATAACATAGTTTCTAACTTACTGGGTTTTTGGGGAATTCTTCCAGCCTCTCCGATATTTCTTTGCCTTTCTTCGGTCTCATGAGTAAATATACATTTCCTACTTCAGGAATACTCCTTAAAATTCTTTCGATAAGGCAGACTCCGACAAACCCCGTGCCGCCGGTTATAAAAAAGTTTTTGCCGCTGTAGAACGCCCGAATTTGCGATTCTTCCGTCATTTTTGCCAGTTTCACTCGCAGTTTGTGTTATGAACTCTGTAAATAATTAAATTAATAACAATCATTTGCGAAAACAACAAGTCGTAAAATTAAACGCAGTAGGGCTGTCATTAGGGGTAGGGATGTTCAATGATAATCGAACAATCAATTTGAATCACTCTTAATAGTTTAATATCGATGATAAAACATAGATGATGATGATGATGATGATGATAGAATCAGATACTATTTTTTTTATCTTTATTAGATCGAATGACGAGACGAGCAAGTCGCTCGCCTGATGGTAAGCGCTACGCCTGCTCATAAACAGAAGCAACGCCACACAGAACTTTAAATAAAGCACTGCATGACACCGGACTGCGCTCGTCGCCCCGAGACATAAGGTGTTAAGTCTCATAATGCCCAGTAATTACACTAGCTTCAATGTCCTTCACACCGGAACACAACAGTGCTTACACACTGTTGCTTCATTTCAATAATATGTATAATAGGATTAAATAAAATATCAGATATAATCATAAATTCATAACTTTCGTTTTCATCATCATCATATTTCATCACATATTTCAGCGGGGACGGATACGGATTGCTGTGACGGAAGTCGCAGGTTCGTATCCAACCCCACGAGCATGCACTTCTGACTTTTCTAAGTTACGTGTGTATTCATTGTTAATTATTATTATCGCTTGCTTTAACGGTAAAGGAGATATCGTGACGAAACCACCAAACAGCAGTAAGCACTATTGTGTTGACCGGTTTGAAGAAAAATTAATCCAGTGAAATTACTGGGCATTATGAGACTTAACTAAAAAAACCAGACGAGCGATCTGCTGGTCGATCAGTTGTATAAAAAGCATATCAAGGTAGATATAGGTCACGGCGAGAGATAAATAATTTACCTACATAATGTTTCGTTATTTGCCTACTTTAAGAAGTGCTTTATTAAGAATGCAGACAAATTAATGATTGTCGTCATTTTTTGTAAGCGCTCTTGCTCTAGTTGCTGAGCATAAAAATTAATTGGACGAGGTGGGCTTAAGTTTACAGATACAATTCACAGGATTCGACTCGCCCTGCTTTGAAATCGATACACTGGAAAACAGTATTGTAATGAATCTATTAAAAAAATTGTTGCATCGAATACACTTCAATCGAATTCATAATAATTAAATCGTTTCAGCATCCCTACTGTAAAATTAAATCAGAGATGGGAGTTGCCAGATATAATCTAAAAAATCCGAAGGAAAAATGAGGTGATTGCGGGTGAGTGAGGGTGAGAGGATTAAGATGAGAAATAAGAATCAGGAGATGTGCCACAAAATTAGTAGGTACCTATCTAGATTTTTCCGTGGCATAGTGGGCGAGTAGCCGGCTGCGAAGCGTGAGGCCGTGGGTTCGATTCCCGCACCGAGACAAATGTTTGTGTGATCCACAAATATTTGTTTCGAGTCTGGGTGTTGTGGGACCGCAAGTTCCTCGTAGTTCCTGATACCCACGATACAGGTTTACCTAGTGTGGGGTCGGGACTATGTGTGTGTGAAAAAAAAAAATCATTCCTGTAGAATACTGACTTTAATTATATTACGAAAAAAATAGAACTGTTCATCTGTTTTCTTACCAATCAAGAATCTAGTGTTGTGTCAACTTACGATGCAATTATCTCGCCTTATATTCCAAATTACAATGTCGTGACTGTCCGTGACGCTGAGGCCGACTGTTCGGAGAATAAAAGTTCTTCGTTTTTTTTCGAATGGATTTTTGCTGTTAGCATATATTGCCTTTACAGCTTCACCTGACAATAAAGCCGGCGCTTATGGCGCTCTAGCCAGAAATATGTATAATATAGGTACTTAGTAGCGATTAAGCACAGAGGCGCCTTATAGAAGGCTCAGACCTCAGCATGAGCAATCGCTGGGGGGTATAGTTTAGGGCCATCTCTACACATCATTGTGCCGACGGTCAGTTGTGGGAGTTCTTCGGACTCGCAGGCGTGTACTATGTCGGGGTCGCGTATTATTATTGCGATTCGGATTGGGCAAGGAAAGTGTTGCTTCGATAGCGACTGTGATGGAGTCGTTGGGATCTGCCAAAACATGTTTGGGACGACGACGGAGGATAAAAGTTCTTCGTAGTTGATATCCAATAGACAAGATTTTGATTTTGTGTTAGGTACCTATCGATGATCAATCAATTGATTGTGTGTGATTGTTGGGTGCCTTATTACCACCCAACCTATGTATACCTATGGTACTTAATTAGTAATTTATATGAACTTAGAACTTTTTACGAACGAATACCGTTTTTTTACCATCATCATAGGCCAGCAAACGTACAATTGGGCTACCTGATGGTAAGTGAGCTCTACTGCTCCTATAAACGCCTACCACACAAGAAGAATCATGGGCGCGAGTGGGAAAGGAAGGGGGATTTGGGCCTCCTGATATCTCACTCACCGTACGAACCGCAGCAGCAAGACGTTACTTTACGTCGATATTCTGTGAGACAGTGGTAATGAATTACTGTCCATTTATTCATATTGTATGGAAAAATAAAGGTACTTAGTGATAAAGCGGTTACACTATATAATTCAACTTTAACTGCACTTTACTGCAGGATAAATAGAAATTGCGGCACTAAGTTACGGTCAATTGACTGTAATTAAATATTACCATCTCGCTTATTCTTAACTAGAACCCCTCTCCCGCTCCCTGTCTGTCAACTGTCAAACTCCCGCGTTATGTGGCGAACTTTTATTTTTAAACAGCCCGTCTACTATTGTACATTGAAGTATTTGGTATAACTGAGTAGCCGAACATTGTATTACTCTAAGATTGTACTTATTACGTTTTATTAAAACATATGAAGATGTAATAATTGTACAATGTACAGCAAGAAGTAATGTTCAAGACCACCACTTACATCTTAACAAACAAAAAACGCACTTAGATTCAACGGTGCCCTTGTATTATTAAGTTGTAGGATTATTATAAATTAACCAATTCGTAAAGAGTCTAACACGCTTCACACACATCGCAATCGTATCGTGTGATGGTAAGCGCCACGCCTGCCCATAAACATAAGTAACACCACACAGAACTTTGAATTACAAAGCACTGTATGGCATTTTAGACTGCGAAATTTATATTTATGGAATATATTTCTGGAAGTCTTAACTCCCAGCACAGCGTTCAATGTACTTTAAAGTTCAAATGTTTGGGTAGCCTGCTACACTTGCGCAAAGTCCAGTTGTGTGTGTGAGCTACTATATAAATTCATTCAAAAATCAAGATGCGACTGGGGCAACGCAACTGTCCTAGAATGTATTGAGTTGCTTCACGAAACAACGTGTATATAGAAAATACATGCACTTAAACAATATGTAACAAAAACCCTGTTGGTCCTTTTAGCTGTGTTATGAAATCGATATTCAAACATAAGAAAATATCTGTAATGAGAAAAATCTAACAAAAGTGGGACCGATGGTGGGCCAGCAGCTCAATGAAAGTGGTATTTTAAATGAAATACCTACTACTAAAATCTATAATTCTATGTGTTTTACGTTCGTAATAATAAAGCGGCGACTCGCTGTAATAGTAAAAAGGTGCCGTACCGAGTAACTACCACTTTTGATAAACCACCGGGTGATCGCCAATCGTTATTTTTATGGTAGATTTTTCTTAATTCAGATTTCTTTACGTTTGAATAACTATTCTGATAATGTGGTTAAAAGGAACAACAGTGTGTTTGTTACATATATTATAATATAGCCATACCGCGTCTACAAAACTCTCGTCCATCCTATTTGTCGTCTAATCGATTACTGTGAACGCACATGTTTGCAAAGCATGTCTGGCAGATACACTTATTTGCGGCAAGCTTGTGCTCAAATGTGTGTTGAAAGGTCTTCAACTAAATGTTCAAACATTTGAAGCTATATCTGGCGCCCGCATTACATATTGTGTTACAAAGCATGCTGCGCCAACAACTGCGAGTGGGGTAAGCATAGGTAGAAGATTCTTGTACTAGAATCGACTAGCGAAAAGCAAAGACTTTAATGTATACTACTAGACAAGCTGCGCGGTACATATAAATTGTACCACTTAGTTGCGGTCAATTGACCGTAACTCAATATTACCATCTCGCTTACTCTCAACTAAAACACCTATCGCACTCCCTGTTTGTGAGCTGTCAAACTCCCGCGTTATGTGACACAATTTTACTTCTAAGCAGCCCGTCTAGTAGTATACATTAAAGTCTTTGGCGAAAAGTGGTGGAATGATTATCATGACCCTTTCGAAACTTCTAGTCTTTTTACTACTAAACAAATTCCGCAAAGTGTGTACAACGACCACAAATAAACCCGACTACCTTGAGTTTAGTAACCGAGGAAAGAAATTATGAATAGTTTTTTTTTTTTTTTTTACACATACATTGAATGACGAGACGAGCAGGTCGCTCGCCTGATGGTAAGCGGCACGCCTGCTCATAAACAGAAGCAACGCCACACAGAACTTTAAATAAAGCTCTGCATTACACTGGACTGCGCTCGTCACCCCGAGACATAAGGTGTTAAGTCTCATAATGCCCAGTAATTACACTGGCTTCAATGTCCTTCACACCGGAACACAACAGTGCTTACACACTGTTGCTTGGCGGCAGAAATAGACAAAGCGGTGGTACCAACCCAGCCGGTCTCTCGCAAACGAGGGACCTACCACCTGTTGCGTATTATATGTATAAATATGAACTTTAAAATATTGCTTATTTGTATGATGCTTGTTGAATAAAATGTACCTACATTGGTCTGTTTTTTAATTCCGAAGTCATTTCGACTGCTTTTGGTGATTTTATAATGCTCTAATTTGGCAGAAAGTTGACTAATTATCACGTAGAAATTATCATTTATCACCATAGAAATAATATTTGAATATATTGCTTCCTATGGTATTTAAACGTATTTATAAAAATAGGAGGTTCTCAATTTGGCGAGTTTTGTTTTGCTATTTTTATGTGTGAAAAAAAACATTCCATAGAGTTTAGATTCGATAAATTTGGTTATGATCTGCTCGCGGCGTAAAAACATTAAACTCCGGATAACAGCACAACCATCGCGATTGTCTTACAATAATATGTAAGTACTTAGTTATTTTTTTAAATCGGTTTTTAAATTCTTTTACATTGAAGTTTCTTTTAAATATCACGCATAACGTCACTTTATTTTTAGTATCTACTTTCCTACATACACGAAATATCTTCGATGGATTCAGTGGCGGATCCAGGATTTTGGTTCTTGGGGGTTGGTCTTGAACGAAAATTAGAATTTAAAAAATTTAATTATACTATACAGACTTAAAATGGAATAAGTAAGGATAAACGATGAAAATTATATTGTAGGTAGTATAGTTCTAAGAAAGTAGGATAATACATACGCACTCACGCCTGTAATCCCCGAAAGGGTAGGCAGAGGTGTAACCAGTACACCCACATTTTGCCGAGCGCACATACGTCCCATGATGTAATAGGGGGCGAGCCTATCGCCAGAGCGGGCAAACATTCCAGACTCCGGGCTGATACTGAGCATTTCATAATAGAAAACCCCAATATCACTTTTACCCGGTCCGGAGATCGAACCCGAGACCTCAGCGTTAGCGTCAGTCGTACTCTTAACGCGCACGCATTACAACTGCGCCACCGAGACAGTACGAAAATATCCAGATTAAGATTTGTCAGTGGACTCAAATGCTTTTGGAAGGGGCTTGAGCCCCCCTGGATCCGCTACGGCGTGGATTCATATAAAAACAGCTGCTTTCACTGATGTAGGCACTTAACTACCTACATTTCTTACGAAAATAAAATTTGTTTACAACATCGCAAAAATTTGGGTTAAAATTTTTCTGAATACATTTTCAATAATATTAAATGATTATGAGCCACGCAAATAGGTATTCCGAGGTCAGAAATGTATGTACTTACGTAGTTATATTTAAGTTGTTATTTGTAGTGTGTAGCAGTGATAGCTCAGCGGGGAGTGGTACGGACTGTCGAGACGAAAGTCGCAAGTTCGAAACCAGCCCCAAGTGCATACACCTCTGACTTTTCTAAGTTATGTGTATATTAATTGTCAATTATCACTTGCTTTAACGGTGAAGGAAAAACATCGTGAGGAAACCTGCATACCTGAGAAGTTCTTCATAAGAATTTCCAAGGTATGTGAAGTCTACCAACCCACATTAGGCCAGTGTGGTAGACTAAGGCCTAACCCCTCTCATTCAGTAGAGGAGGCCCGTGCCCAGCAGTGAGACGTATATAATAAAGGGCTAGTAAAAAAAAAAAAAAAAAATTGTAGTGTAACGTTGTAACTGGGCTTCTCCACCTCTTAACCTAAGTCTGTCGCTCACCACACTTGTGGACAAGATGACACTCAGATAAGCATGGATACCTCGCTAGTCGGGAGTCTCGTAAAGAGTTTAATATTCTTTGGTCGGGAGAGAACTGCGGTCTCCGTAGTGTGAGCGTATTTATATGGTGCCATCTGACATAGATGTCATCCCTATTATTATCTACCGCCATTATCAAGTCTACCATACTTGATAGTGGCGATACCCTCAATAGCCATACACTACATTATTAGAACAAAAAACTAGACTGTAATTGTGATTGGTTGGTTTACATTAAAACCTATCCATTCATCTTTCTTTCTGACTGGCGTTTGTTGAAATAGGTGATGATTTTTTATTTAACCACTGTGTCGCAGTGGGCGAGAAGCCGCCTGTGAAGCGGCCGCGGGTCCGATTCCTGTGCACTGAGACAAAATGTGTGATCTACGAATATTTGTTTCGGGTCTGCGTTTTTTCACCCCAGAGGGGTTGTCAGGCAGGTGGCCGGTCGTACAAACTACAAGCCAAATTACTTTGTAGCATGTTGCGCCGATAGCATTGTCTATTTCTGCCGCCAGGCAACGGTGTGTAAGCAGTGTCGTGTTCCGGTTTGAAAGACGTAAAAGCCAGTAAAATTACTGGACATTATGAGTCTTAACAAATTATGTCTCAGGGTGACGAGCGCAGTCTATGCTTTGTTATTCAAAGTTCTGTGTGGCGTTGCATCTATTTATGAGCAGGCGTGGCGTTTACCATCAGGCGAACGACCTACTCGTCCCGTCATTCCAGCTAATAACTAATATAAAAACAACTTTCATTTTAGAATATCTAAATGATTCAAGCTAATAAATTATATCAATATATAAAAAATAATCGCTTTAATCTAATATAATCATCAATTTTTAAATGAAGCAATCTAATACGAAAGCTGAAATGCAAAACATGTTACAAAACATATTTTATAGACATCAATTTAAGTAACTGTTATTTTCAACCGTTATACAATATTTTATTTAATATTCATAATTTAATATTCGCATTGCAATATCTATTAATGATGATGATTTAAAGGACATTCAACCCAGAACAACATTTAGACCGACTTCTAAAAAGTAGGTTCTCAATTCGACGATATTTTGTTTTAAGCGTGTTCTGCAATATTTCTGACACAAGTTAAAAATCTTTATATATATAAAAATCAATGTTTGGTTGTTCGTATTTCATGCGCTGTCATGGTCGTTCATGCGATTGCGATAAAACTTTGTTAACTTTTGTGAATTTTGAAAATTTATGGCGGGTATTGTAATTGAGTGTCGTTTTTTAAATATTTGACATTTGACACTGAATAGTTAAATCTACTCCCTACTATATAAACTTTTAGGTGTTAATAATAAACTACATTTAATATTATACATAAAAATATGTACAAAAATAAATCTTATTAATTAATATAATTATTCATCACATATACGAACAAATTTATTTTACGAGGAATGCTTTTCTATAGTTACGAAGCCATGCTGCCTGGCGCAACAAAACCTATAACAGGACAATTGTTACATAAAAAACATGTACAAAGGTAGACTTATCTCTACAAGAGATTTCTTCCAGCCAGCCTTGTTCGTAACAATAGACTGTTGGACAATTGTAACGGTCTTAATAGTTAACGCTATTTTAAATTATATGACCTACATGCTTTTTGAAAATATTCAACGTGTTACAGAAAGGTGTGGTCATATTTTAGGGTCATTACATACACCTTACAACTCGTGCTTGTGTACCGGATCTTTTCAAAGCCAAGACATCCAAAAATTTCACGTAAATTTTAATCACTCGTTTATTAAGATCGATAAGATTGATGGCATCACTATTAATTATTATGAAAGACACTCACTTTTTAATAAACTTAAATAAGATGTACGTAATTCTACGGACATACGTACGTAACTTGTAATTTAAACACAAATTAACACTTGAAAGCGATTGTGTGCTGAAGACGATATAGGCACCATCCTCTAGAAGCATGTTAAAGACTTAATTCTCGGGTCTTCCATCTATGATTGGGCTTAATACAGTCAACGATCCTCTTAAAATCTGTTATTAGTTACACCAACACAAAGTACCAATACATAATACTTTTTTTAGTCAAATACACCATATGAACGCGTAATCAATCATAATTCATAAAATAAGAAATTGCCGTACTGACTGCATCAAATAAATATTGACATTTGACAACTGTTTAATGTTTTTTAATTATAAAATAATTAAATGAAAGGAGGTCTATTGTATCATTATTTATCATTTAGTGTTGTCCAAAGTTGAAAGTCGATATCGACATGTTACTCATTCGATAAAAAAGAACATTCTATAATTATTGTCCTAACAAAGCAATCGGATTTGGTACTATGGGAGATAAAATACTTATACCCTACACTATACATTGCTTAAATTTGCCCGCCCCTTTCTATAACACGTTGTTTATATAGAGAGCTACATTGTGTTTCCATTCTCAGGTATTCCTAAGAAATAATATAATAAGCCCCAAAGGAGACAGGCCACAAAGGCATAGCGTAGGGGCGGCACCAGCAGCAATCCAGGATTCCCCGGAACCGCCCCCTTTGGACGGAGGCCCCCGCGGGGATTTTAGCTGTTACACCGGCGTAGGAAAATTGTTTAGGGCCCCGTTTGATGTGACCTAGGTCGAAAGGCCAGTGAATCCAGCATAAACATCCCTCCACCCCCGGGCTAGGAACGTATCCGTAAGATTTTTCCCCGCGCAAATAATACCATATTATTTATTTTATTTTATTGCATAGGCCTACAAACGAGCAAGTAGGTCACCTGGTAAGTGATCACCACCGCCCATGTACGCCCACAATACCAAAAGAGTCATGGGCGCGTTGCCGATCTTAAAGGAAAGGGATAATTAAGGGATTGGGAAGGGGAGGGGATTTGGGCGTCCGAATATCACGCTCACCGTACGAAACGCAGCAGCAAGGTTTTCTGTGAGACAATGTTAACGACCCGGACGAGCCGGCCCATTCATGCTGTAGACAAAATTGTCTACAGCGTGGCTCTACCCCTCGTAATATTACTAACAAAGTAACAGTGCCGTGTTCATGTCCACTTGCATAGATTAGCAGTTGCGTTCCGGTCATTTTACAAGTGAATGAGAGCATGTAATGTACTCTTGCATATCAAAAACATGTTTACAATCCCAATTAAACAAACGACATTTTTAGATAGTTGCAACATGATTGCAATAAACGCTTTCAAAATAATGATACACGTAAGAATTTGGAGCAATCTATCTAGGTTACACGACAAGCATAGCGCTCGCCTAATGGTAAGCTTCAAGCCTGCCTGCACATTATAAACACTGTCTATTTTATAATGAACTAGCTTTTGCTCGCGGCTCCGCCCGCGTGATTAGACTTTTCCGAAATAAAACGTAGCCTATAACCGCCTCCAGGGTCCCATCTATCTCTACATCAAAATTCATCAAAAATCGATTCAGTGATTTAGGCGTGAAAGCGTAACAAACAAATAGATATTTTTTTTTTTCATAAAAAGTTACCTATGTTACTTCTTATACCTCCAAGAATCAAACAAACTTACATTCACATTTTTAATATTAGTTTAATTGTGTCTTCGTCTCACTGTGCTTGCATTCGTGCAGAACAAGTCGATATTCAGATCAAGTGGAATATTTTAAAACTCGCGGCGCTTCGTAATATAAATGCATTACGCCTATAATGTGTACTGGTAGACGGCACACCTTTAATAACGCCACCTATCTACCAGCCGCTATCCAGCCGGGTTCAATAATAAACCAGGTTTATCCCACCAGTGTTTATTCATACTGCCTTCTTTTTTCTTTTCATCTGCCCTTACCCCACTCGCAGTGGGGTCGGCGCAATTTTTTTAACAAATGTTACAGATAGATTTGGCTTGTAGTTATTACGACCAGCCGCCTGCCTGACGTCAACCCCATTGAGGAGAAAACACCCAGACCCGAAACAAATATGTGTGGATCACATCATTTTATCTCGGTGCGGGAATAGAACCCGCGGCCTCTCGCTTCACAGCCGTCTACTCGCCCACGAAGGCTGACAAGGTCATCCTGCCTTCAAGATCTTTAGGTATAATTTTGTACGGGAGGTTGAACTTTGATCATATAACTTCGAGTTCTAATGTTGACTGAATTGATTAACGCTTACGTAAGAACCTACGTATAGACTTACAAGGAGGTATAAAAAAATGGATGACAACATTTAGTGGTAAAGCCACTGGCCAATTACCACTTACCACTGTCTCACAGGAAACCGGTGTAAAGTAGCAGCTTGCCCGAGTCCCCTCCCCTTTCCAATCCCTTTCCTTTAAGGTCGGCAACGCGCCCATCACTTATGGTATTGTGGGCGTAGGTACATGGGCGTTGGAGATCACTTATCATCAGGTGACCCATTTGCTCGTTTGCCGGCCAATGCAATAAAACAACAAAAAATTGTCTCGGTGCGGGGATCAAATCTACGGCCTCCCGTTTCCCAGCCGGCTAATCGCCCGCTGCGCCACTGACGCTGTCATTGACGGATAGGAAGAGCAGTACGAAATACCGTGCTGGCTATGACGTCGCAAGGCATCCTTATTGTAAGGGGCTCCCAAGTCTCCTAAGAGACGAAGCAGCAGAGCGTAGTGGCGGTTCCGGCAACAATCCAGTACGCCTAGTACAAGTTGTCATAGTTTTCTAAAACGGTGAAAGTTTTCGTTTTCTCTCCAAACGTCGAGTATCAGTAGCTAGTAGTGAGACCTATGATGAATTAAATTAGTAATGTGGTTAATTTTATTTCATATTAGTCGAATATGAAATTTGTTTTCAAGCGATTCTTTCCTTTATTACCGTATGAATTACTAGTTTGACACTCCGACGGTAGTCATTTTATACGAATTCTAAAACTGTGAACGTATTTGTAACTCATACTAGGCCTACAGAGCACACTCAGGGTCTCCCGGGAGCTTTCCACTTGCGCTGAAGCCACCGCGGGGATTTTAGTCGGTATAACAGCATAGTGATTTATTTGGGTAGGGACCCGACCCAGCGGTCGTTCAGACAACTGGGTCGGAAGTCTGGGGAATGCGAAATAAATATCACCCTTTTCCCGGGGACGGGAAGGTATACGTAATAGGGATTTTCCGCTTCCCAATATTCTGTCTATCGACAGTTTTGCTTACTGTCAGTAGAATTTTTACACATACTTATTTAATAATAAATACACCCAACAGTCACACACATAGTCCTGAACCCACACTAGGTAAACCTGTATCGTGGGTATCAAGAACTACGAGGGACTTGCGGTCCCACAACACCCGGACCCGAGACAAACATTTGTCTAGGTGCGGGAATCGAACCCACGGCCTCACGCTTCGCAACCGGCTACTCGCCCGTTGCGCCACGGAGGCTGTCTATTTATGGAAGATTTGTCAAAACACTATCGATAGTATGCAAATCTGTCGATAGACAGAATATAGGGAACGGTCATAAGTCGGGCAGGACAGCATCTGTAAGCGGGTGCTTATAAAATGTAAAACGGAATATTAAATTACAACTAATTACTTGACTACTTACTTAATTATTCATACACATTTCCGTTAAAGCTTGTCTGAATAAAAAATATATTAGCATGAATTTTTAAAGAAGTCAGTCTCTAGTTGCGGCAGCTTGAGTAGGTAGGGATATAACTAACATTTTATAAAATTTTACTTATCCCATCCTCACCTTTCCTTAACAGAACCACGCGTGCTGGCTTACGAAACCACAGCTTCGTGGTCTCTTCCATCTCGGCTAGAACTAAAAAGTTCGCAAAATCTTACTTCTGCCGGACCATCAAGCTGTGGAATAGTTTGCCGGCACACGTATTCCCTCCTTCCTATAATATGGGGTCCTTTAAACGGAGTGTGAAGAAGCAATTAGGCAGGCCGGCATAATTTTGCCGACCTACGATAGACACATCGTCTGTCGTTGGTCGACAGTATTCTTGGATTGCGCTGCACTTAACATCAGGTGTAGCGTAGTCACTTTGCCGAGCCAGTATAAAAAAAAAAAAGATGTTATATTGTAATGTTTAGACTTATATCCTTGTGTGTCAACGGTAGAAGTAGTAAGATACATCGGGACCCGTCGATACAGGCTTGCCTAGTGATGGGACAGCATAGATAGTATGAACACATTCTAAAACAATTACCAATGTTTCTCCTACCCTATTAATAATTGTACATCTGTAAAAAATTGTAATTTGTAAATATATATTATTCATTTTCATAATGCGCTTCGGTAATCTGCGGATGTGTCGAAAATTCGGTGATGATGACTAAACAATTCTGAGAACATTAAAACTTATTTTTCTCTTGAATTACTGACCGAAACCGGATAGTCGGGTATTAATTGTATATTCGTAATTATTCATAAAAACAATGTCGAAGCGCGTGCTATTATGTGGGTATTTATAGGAAGTTCTATGACAAAATTAAAAAATCTCGAGCAATGACTTCAATGCATTCTAATAGACCGGCTGCGCGGTACATATTCCGCAACTAAGGCCCGTATTTAAAGAACAACATTCAAGTGAGCTCTTTGCTAAGTGTCGATTTCTGTAAACGTGACCATAGACAAATAGAAAAGCCTATGACGTGACCAAACGTTTTTGTTTGGCGCCAAAAATAGACCAATCATGTGTACCTACTAAAATCGACTTGAGTGTTTTTGGGCCTTCCATCATCCCCCGAGGCAGAGAAGGTATCTGTAAATGGGATTTTTCCCCGCGGAAAGAAAAGGTGAACTAAGGCCCAACCCTTCATGTAGATGAGGCCCGTAACCCGCAGTTGAATGTTTAATACAGGGCTGGTATTACTATATAATTATTTTACACTATTTTAATACATCTTTCAACACTGAGTACCGGAAGATTTATTTATAAACTTAATTCAAATAGTTATATTATGTAGTAGCCAGTATAAGCTCCATAGCACAGTGGGCGAGTAACCGGCTGTGAAGCGAGAGGCCGTGGATTCGATTCCCGCACCGAGACAAAAATGTTACTGTATGCTTTTCTAATGTGTCTATGCTGTATCTGGTCTGAGTGTTTTCTCCCCCGAGATGCTGATGTCAGGCGGCCAGTCGTAAAACTACAAGCCAAATGTTTTGTAACATGTGATAAAAACCATGTTGCGCCGATCCCACTGCGAGTGGGATAAAGGCAGGTTGAAGCAGAAGGAAGAGCTAATGAAATATTAACTATTATTATAACATCTCTCACACTTATTGTCAGATTTATTTATAAACTTAATTACTTAAATAATTTAGTAGACAGGTAATAATTCTTGAAGAAACCTTGGAAATGTTTTGTTATTAAGAATGACCTCGCACATCCTATGTAAACATACATTGTTGAATTATAATAAAAGGAAAATCTCCTATGTAGGTAAATATATTTTATTTTGAAATATCTAATGCTTATAATTCAATGTTTGATTACGGTCTATGTAAATAACTTTTGAAGCTGTTGTGTGCATAAAAATTTATTTCAAAAACTATAGTGACGTAACAAGATCTCAGTGGTCTTATTTGCAAAAACAGAACGTTTTTAATGTAAATATGTATCTATGGACAGCCTCCGTGGCACAGCGGGCGAGTAGCCGACTGTGAAAATAGAGGACATGGGTTCGATTCCCGCACCGAGACAAATGTTTGTGTGATCCACATATATTTGTTTCGGGTCTGGGTGTTGTGGCACCGCAAGTCCCTTATAGTTTCTGATACCCACGATACAGGTTAACCTAGTGTGGGATTATGTGTGTCACTGTTAGGTGTATTTATTTATTTACTTATATAAATAATTGTTAGGCCATCGCGGCACTACGACGCGACCTAGGCATTAAAACGCAAACGTAAAACGTTCCATTTTTATTATTCCCTGGAAATATTTGAAAAAGGGAACTTCGCCGGCGCGGCGTCTAGTCTGTCGTAACCATCGATATAAGATAAATAGTACAATAACTCTCATATGAGTCTGCCAAAAATACGGCTCCACTTACTTACACATGCAAATGTAATAAATATCACACGTAACACTCATACACGCAACAAAAATTACTTAACGTTCAAAATCAACTTTATTTCACTAAAGTGAATGTCTTAATATTAAATTTCTAAATCGAGATACAACGTTTTGCACCGCGCAAAAAATTAGACGTATTAAGTGTCAATTATAGATCATGAATCAATTTTTATGAATTGATGATTGAAAGAACTGCACAGACTTTTATAGAACCGCCCCCTTGCACAGAGTTTTGTTAGGGTATTTTTTTTGCTTGAGTTACGTTTCTTGTCATCTTATTTCGATGGTCGTAACTCGCGAGACTGAAGGCAAATAAAGTTTTTATGTTTTTATCACAATCGCGGAAATTTTCCAATAGGGTCAAAGACTTTAATGTACCTATACTACTATTTTTATGTTATATGTTATAACTGTCATAAAATTATAAGGCTATTGTTCGTAATCTTATATCTTGGTAATTTAAGTATGATCCATGACCACAACCACTCCGCCAGGAGTGTACGACTAAGAAGAAGAGAATCAAATTATATTTGAGTGGTAGAGCCAAGCTGTAGACACTTTTGTCTACAGCATGAATGGGCCGGCTTGTCCGGGTCTGTCTGTCTCGCGGAAAACCGACGTAAAGTAGCAGCTTGCTGCTGCGTTTCGTATGGTGAGTGAGATATTCAGAGGCCCAAATCCCCCTCCCCTTCCCAATCCCTTTATTATCCCTTTCCTTTAAGGTCGGTAACGCGCCCATAATTCTTTTGGTACTGTGGGCGTACATGGGCGGTGGAGATCACTTACCATCACCCACTGACCACTTGCTCGTTAGCCGGCCTATGCTTAAAAAAAAATATTATAATATATCATATATTATAAATATTAACATTAACAGTTAACATATTTTTTTAACACCTGGCGAGAATTAAATTGAACACGCATCTGCAATGGGTAGAACACCAATAATAATAACACGCTTATGTATTATGTACAAAAAGTTATGCTTTTAAAACGAGTGATCAGTAGGTATTTTTTTAGATCAAAATATGGTACTTATTGAATCAATCATAATGCATCCACAAAACTTAAAGGTTACCTACCTTTAATTTTATTTTTACTTTGATATTGGATGCTATGGATAAATGAATATTGACTACATATCAGTTACAAAATGGTTTTTAAACTAAATACCTATTATATAGCTCAATTTTGAAGAACTGTATTGGTAGGTTATATTTAAGTTATTGCGAAAACATTCCAAAATGTTCGATTAAGTTGAGTATTATTTACAAAAAATAAATTAAATTCGAAACTATGATTATGTTGATTTACAAAAAAATATATATTCGCGTTCTTTGTTCCATTTATGAAAGATTAAAATATTTAAAAAATCCCTGCGCATTATTTGAATAAAAATAAAATAAAATTGACTTACGTTATCACAGAAACAACACAAAATAACACAAACACTGTTAGCCGCAGAATGTGCAGCGAGGTAAGTGTTTTCGTGGGGATACCACGCCACGCCGCCCCGCGCCTACTAAATGTATGTCGATTGTCGACTTGTTGATGGGATAAGTGCTGTCCAATAGGGCGACTTTTAGTCGATGATAGCGACGATTTTTTTGTCGTAGGTCAACAACTGTGCTTCCCTAAAATTAATTTAAACTGTACTAAAACTAAAAGTGATAAAGCCACGCTGTAGACAGTTGTGTGTACAGCATGAATGGACGGGCTCGACCGGGTTATTTTCGCAAAAAACGACGTGAAGTAGCTGCTTGCTGTTGCGTTTCGTAATGTCAGTGAGATATCTGGAGGCCCAATTCTCATCTCCCCTTCCCAATCCCTTACTTATCCCTTTCCTTTAGGGTCCATCCAGGCATCCATGGTATTTGTGGTTGTTCATTAGCGGTGGAACACACTTACCATTAGGTGACCCACTTGCTCGTTTACCGGCCTCTGCTATAAAAACTGTTTAATGACTAATATTATCCGATTCATATCGCAAAGAACTTGCTATTGCATTAAAATAAACTGAATTTACCGATCTAAAACTCTGACAATTGAAATTAGTTCCATCTTATTTTCTATCGAGATAAGTTTACTGCATCGTGTATCAAGCTTCTTCGTTTAAGTAGGTATTACCTTAGCAGGCAATTTTTTACATTATTTATATCTTCCGTTTTTAACGTTGAAAAACTGATCGGAAAATGTAGTATCGATGCAATTTGGACTGTAATCTGCACTCGTATCGCGTTTATGCGATGATTATTTTCACTGACACACCTCAATCTCTTGTTTTAGTCTATTTTTGGCGCCAAACAAAAACGGACCAACGACGTGTACAGAAATCGACACTTAGCGAAGAGCTCACTGGAGTGTTGTTCTATAAAACAGGCCTAAATGTGTCTCGCTCCTACGCCTTAGACGTCATTCCCGCCTCGCCGGCCGCGTATGCAACACAATTTTACTTCTGAACAGCCCGTCTATGGTATTAAAGTCTTTGGTGTTAAATAACGTTTCTATGGCCCATAGTTGTTAAGTTGTTGTATTTATAGATGATGTTATATTATATATATATATATATATATATGTATAACAAGACAAGATTTATGGGTGCGATGACTCCTGAACCTATCTTATATTATGTCTGCAGTAAGTACATATTTTTCAATATAATCGCATTGTCGCAATGTCTGAACAGCACATTAGAGAGACCGATGGCCAGCATGCGGTTATGCTCGAAGTGTTACAATACGTAACTGGTTTACGTTAACCAACGCTGTTGTTTTTCCTGTTTCGATGCCTTCGAAGGGCAGAGATGTGGGATTTTATTACTGGCGTCACTACTAACCTTGATGCAGCGCTGCAAAAAAACAAACAGAATATTGGCGGAATTTCTGACAGTGCGGCCGCTGCTTAATTTATTTATTAAATATTTTTTAAGTTTGTGTTTGCTGTATAAAAGTGGTGTGGGTTTGTGCAATATCAGCGTATGGAAACATTGAAATGAGTGAATATGTTGGTTTTTAAAAGACACAAAAAAGCAAAGTGGTCTCTGATATTAGCTGGTTCCTTATGGAACAAACGGCAGTATGGTCGAAAGACTATAGCCCGGTCCTTTGGACGTACTATATTAAAAAAATCGAACATGGTCGGCAACTACTCGACTAGCGCGGGCGTTCAAAGCCCGTTCGGCAACTGTTGTTCGATGGAGTGAGGGAGACATCACTTAAGTTTAGTATGTCTGTTGGTAAATGTGTATAGTATATTTATTTATATTATACTAGCTGTCCCGCGCGACTTCATCCGCGTGCATATTACTTTTCCGCTCCCGTGTTTCATACAAAGTTCAACCCCCTTTTACCCCCTTGTAATGTAAATTTCCAAAAATCCTTTCTTGGCGAGGCCCCTACATTTTATTACTTTTTCGGCACACCCCGCGCCGCCAACCGCTACACTACCAACCGGGACGGACGTACAATCCGCGAACCACTATTTTTAAATCTCTGATATCTTCTAAGATATTCATTTTAATGGTACCTAAAGGGCAATTTTGATCTTCATGAAATGTACAACGTATTTATTGTATTTAATTGAATAAGGAATAATACTGTATTGTTTAAAATACCTTGATAAATAACCCATAAAAAAGATAAAATGGTTACTGTGGGTTATCCTTAGGAGTTTTTTTATTTTTTTTATTAGATTGAATGACGAGACGATCAGGTCGCTCGCCTGATGGTAAGCGCTACGCCTGCTCATAAACAGAAGCAACGCCACACAGAACTTTAAATAAAGCACTGCATGACACTGGACTGCGCTCGTCACCCCGAGACATAAGGTGTTAAATCTCATAATGCCCAGTAATTACACTGGCTTCAATGTCCTTCACACCGGAACACAACAGTGCTCACACACTGTTGCTTTGCGGCAGAAATAGACAAAGCGGTGGTACCAACCCAGCCGGTCTCTCGCAAACGAGGGACCTACCACCTTGTACCTAGGAGATGAACTGTATATACCATTGCGGACTTGTTTTACCGATATTTTTAAGATATATAAGTACAATTCCATAGTACATTAATATGATCTATCTCGTAAGGTATAGCCAGCGTTTGCAATGTCAGCGCACAAAAATATGTTTGTTACGACGTCACATTACAAATCTTTAATTTTCTCGGCTTTTCTCTACTATATTATGCATGTATAATACATATAAACCTTTGTCTTGAATCACTCTATCTATTGCTGAAAACTGCATCAAAATCTGTTGCGTAGTTTAAAAGATGTAAGCGTACAAACAGCGGAGCTACTTTGTTTTATTCTATTTAAAAAGATGATACACACCCACATTCAATAAGGTATTTTTTTAAATGGAATGTTTTTTTTTGAGTTGTAGAGCCACGCTGTAGACATTTTTGTCTACAACATGAATGGGTCAGCTCGCCCGCGTCGTTATCACTGTCTCACAGAAAACTGACGTAAGTAAAGTAGCAACTTGCTGCTGCGTTTCGTACGGTGAGATATCCGGAGGCCCAAATCCCTCTCCCCTTCCTAATCCCTTAATTATCCCTTTCCTATAAGGTTGGAAATGCGACCATGATTATTTTGTACATGGGCGGTGGAGATCACTTACCATCAGGTGACCCACATGCTTGTATTTCGCATTCCGCTTTCACGATTCAATCTATACTTCTTTGGAACTCGCTTCCCCTCGAAATCAGGGCGACCACAAGCCGGTTAACTTTTTAATAAAAGTACGGTTACTTTTCGCTGATGGTGTGGCAGAAGCACAACTTTAGCGGATACATAGAAATGTGTATTGAATTATGTATCATTTATATTTAAGTTCTATATAATTTATATTATTTATGTGTTTATTTTCGTAAAATATATCAAAGTATTCTGATCCTCCTGATTAGATTTATGTATTAGCATCTTTTTATTTTATCTGGTAGATAATGCCTTTGGGATTAAGTCCACCTTTATACATATTGTGTATAATATGAAGTTAAAATAAATAAACTGTAAAAATGACATTGAATTAAATTCAATCTTCAGGGTATCCCGCTTGCAATGCGGAATAGCCTAAGTATCCTAGGCATGGATATTTGCTGCAATCTGAATCCAAGGAACCACATCGAACAAGGTGATGATCTGAACAAGGTGCGTAGGTTTTTTACACCCGGCCAGCTTTACCGCTTATACAAAGCGCAGGCACGGCCGGGTGCGGAATACTGTTCGCACCTATGGCACGGTTCCGCAAAGTACTTGCTCGATGCCTTGGACGGATTGCAGCGACGGGCTGTCCGCATTGTGAATGATGCTGACGTCACAAAAAATTTAGAGCCGCTACAGCTGCGTAGGGACATTGCCTCGCTTTCTGTCTTTTATCGTCTGTATCACGGTGAATGCTCTGAAGAATTGTTTGACCTTATTCCTTCCTTACCTTTCCTTAACAGAACCACGCGTGCTGGCTTGCGAAACCATAGCTTCGTGGTCTCTTCCATCTCGGCTCGGACCAAGAGGTTCGCAAAATCGTATTTCTGTCGGACCATAAAGCTGTGGAATAGCTTGCCGGCGCACGTCTTTCCTCCTTCCTATAACTTGGAATCCTTTAAACGGAGTGTGAAGAAGCAACTAAGCAGGCCGGCATAATTCTGCCGATCTGCGATAGATTCAGTGTCTATCGTTGGTCGACAGTAATCATGGATTGCGCTACACTTACCATCAGGTGTAGCGTAGTCACTTTGCCGAGCCAGGATAAAATAAAAAATATATGCAAATGAACAATCGATTAATATTCGATTATGAATTGTGGAGTGACATCGATTAATCAATTAAGAATAAGTACCTTTAATGGTAATCAACAGCATTATTTACGTTGGTACCCTATGGGTATGGAACCATCAATGGCCGTTCCCAATATTCTATCTATCGACAGATTTGCTTACTGGCAGTAAAATTTTGACACTTTTTGTATGGAAGATCTGTCAAAACAATACTAATAGTAAGCAAATGTGTCGATAGACAGAATATAGGGAACGGCCATAAATAAACGTTGTTATCCATAGTATTCGTAAATCAGAGAGAATAGTATTTTTCCATTAATTCGGAGACCGTTACACCGGTGTGGAAATAGGCATGAGAGGTCCATAACCTGTTTTTTGAGCGACAAATTCCGGCTAGTGCATTCACGCATGTTCTTTGGATTCCAAAACTAGTAACACTTCACACTTTACACACATTATAGGGTCCCTCGAATGCGAGAGGTCGTCTGGGTAGGTAACACCGCTTTTCCATGCAGTGTTTTGTAATTCAAAGTACTGTGTGGCGTTGCTTCTGTTTATGGGCAGGCGTGGCGCTTACCATCAGGCAAGCGACCTGCTCGTAATATCATTCGCTAAAAACAAACCTTTTACATACGCAGTCACACCTGCAATCCCGAAGGGGTAGGCAGAGGTGTAACCAGTACACCCACATTTCGCCGAGCCTATCTCCGTCCCATGATCGAGGCGAGCGTATCGCCATAACGGGCACAATTCCAGACTCCGGGCTGATACTGAAAGTTCGTAATAGAAAAACCCAATATTACTGTTACCCTACCTAGGGATCTAACCCGAGACCTCAACGTCAGTCTCAGTCGTACGCGTATGTATTACAACTGCGCCACTGAGGCAGTCACCGATATATAATGTATAGATAGATATATTAATTTTAAGTAATAAATAATAAAGAACATACCTATAATACAAACTAAACAGTTTTATTTTATTACATTAGCGATTTAAAAAGGGATGTTTAAATATGCCCAGTTTTAGGGCAAATGTCCGGCCTAATACAGCGCCGAGTCCGACTTTTTAATTTTAGGGCCTGGCAAGTGGCAATCCTAGGTGTAGGGTTACCGCTGTTTACAGTCAGTGCTCCCTAGAGTAAAATTGTTCTGTGGTACAGTGTAGTCACTTTGCCGTGACAAGATAAAAATAGTTTAATATTCTAACTCCCGTCAAAAATATATCCGGAGGCCTAAATCACCCTCCCTTGCCAATCCCTTAAAATCATCCCTTTCCTTTTAAGGACGGCTACGCGCCCATGATTATTTTGGTATCAGGTGACCTATTTGCTCGTTTCCGACCTATGACATTAAAAAAACAATATGAAAACGTGATGCAACAAGTAGGTAATTGAACACGCAACAGCAAGGGTCAAGTTAAGAGCGCAGTTAAGTACCTACAGTTAAACAATGAAACCTTGCAACCAAGATAAGTATAGTCATTATTGATATTTACTAGGTACGAGGGTACGCGAGAGGCCGTCTAGGTAGGTACCACCGCTTTTTCTATTTATGCCATCAAGCAGCGGTGAGAAAACACTGTTGTGTGCTGGTTTGAAGGACGTTGAAGCCAGTGAAATTACTGGGCATTATGAGATTTAACACCTTAGGGTGCAGTTTAGTTTCATGCAGTACTTCATAATTCGAGGTTCTGATGTTGCTTCTGTTTATGGGTAGGCGTGACGCTTGTACCATCAGGCGACCGATTCGATCCGATACCAGTCCCATCTAGAGCTAATAATAAAATAAAAGATATTTCTAAGAAATACCTTGATTACAAAACCATCAGTAACAAATTCTCGTCAATCTCGCTAGATATATCTACTCACTCAAATTTACAAAAATCTTTAAACAACACTAAACATAGGTAGGTACTAGACACCAATAGACACACTGCTAAATGTAAAGTTTCTGACTGGTTACTACAAGATTATTACTCTACGAAAATAATCACACGGAAGTCCTTTTCATATCTGTATGTTTTTTGGTTAATAAATATTATTATTTAATCTTTGTGGCCACTATGAAGTTACAAGCGGCGCGGCGTAGGTACAAAACACGCGACATAACTTAGCCAGATTGAACTCAGGTGCCGTGTCGCAGATTTATTTGGATTGTAGTCAGTAGTCCGTTGGCGAGACAGAATAAAAAAACGAGCCGTAACTAATCGTATAAAGAAGTTACAAGACGCCAAACATTCTACAATTCAACCAAAGAATGTAAAGTATATGTATGTATATACCTACAACGTGTTATAGAAAGGGGCGAGCAAATTTAAGCAATGTATAGTGTAGGGTATAAGTATTTTATCTGCCATAGTACCATTGCATTGCTAGGACAATAATTATAGAATTTTCTTTTTTATCGAATGAGTAACATGTCGATATCGTCTTTCAACTTTGGACAGCACTAAATGATAAACAATGATACAATAGACCTCCATTCATTTAATTATTTTATAATTAAAAACATTAAACAGTTGTCAAATGTCAATATTTATTTGACGCAGTCAGTTCGGCAATTTCTTATTTTATGAAGTATGTTTGATTACGAGTATATTTGTTGTATTTGACTAAAAAAAGTATTATGTATTGGTGTAACTAATAACAGTTTTCAAGAGGATCGTCGACTGTATCAAGCCCAATTCATAGATGGAACACCCGAGAATTAAGTCTTTAACATGCTTCTAGTGGATAGTACCTACCTATATCATCTTCAGCACACAGTCTCTTACAAGTGTTAATTTGTGTTTAAATTACAAGTTACGTACGTATGTCCGTAGAATTACGTACATCTTATTCAAGTTTATTAAAAAGTGAGTTTTGTTCATAATAATTAATAGTGATGTCATCAATCTTATCGATCTTAAAAACGAGTGATTAAAATTAACGTGAAATTTTTGGATGTCTTGGCTTTGAAAAGATCCGGTACAAAAGTACTAATTGTAAGATGTATGTAATGACCCTAAAATATGACCACACCTTTCTGTAACACGTTGTATACTACGTCTAGTAGTACGGGCTGTTTAGAAGTAAAATTGCGCCCCATAACGCGGGAGTTTACAGCTCACAGACAGGGAGCGCGATAGGGGTTCTAGTTGAGAGTAAGCGAAATGGTAATATTGAGTTACGGTCAATTGACCGTAACTTGGTGGTGCAATTTCTATGTACCGTGTAGTTTGTCTGTATATTAAAGTCTTGGATACAACGTTTTTTTTGGCCGTGGCCTGTACTCTAGTAGACTACGCCGCGCCGTGGTATTGTGTTCTTCTTTTTTTTACATGGGGAAAATCCTCTTGGATTCCCGGCTACCTTAAAAGAAGATAGACGGGGTATGCCGGATTTTTACCGGCTAAAAACCCCATGGTTGTCGCCATCTGCACTAAAAGTTTCGGGACCTCCAACAGAAACACGTCGAAACCCCTCCAATGCAACGCTGTAATACCACGCCGAGGGGGGGAGGAGTGGTATTGTGTTCTGTGGCTCGCACTATCACGCTTCGTTTAACTGCACCATGACCTCCGCAGTCTGTAGTGGATTTGCGTCATAGACAGATCTAAGTTCTAAATAGATATCTCAAGTGCCTCAA
This sequence comes from Mimas tiliae, assembly GCA_905332985.1. Lineage (NCBI taxonomy): Eukaryota > Metazoa > Arthropoda > Insecta > Lepidoptera > Sphingidae > Mimas > Mimas tiliae. The sequence goes on along the minus strand of HG995265.1, from coordinate 3,549,159 downwards.
TCCGTATGAAACGTTTGGAATGAACTCCGTGCCTAGGTGTTTTTTATAGCATAGGCTGGCAAACGAGCAAGTGGGTCCCCTGATGGTAAGTGATCTCCACCGTCCATGCACAATTCCAAAAAATATGGGCGCGTTGCCGACCATAAATGGATAATTTAAGGGACTGGGGCGGAGTGGAGGATTTGGGGCCTCCGGATATCTCACTCACAGACCTAAACACAGCTGCAAGCTACTGTTAAACGCCGGTTTTCTGTGAGATAGTGGTAACGACCCGGTCGAGCCGTCCCATTCATTCTTGCCTCGAACGTGCGATAAACTGTCCCCGTCTAAATAAGGTTTTTTTAGCACAGGCCGGCAAACGAGCAAGTGGGTCATCTGATGGTAAATGACAGCAACAAGCTGTCACTTTACGTCGGTTTTCTGTCAGACAGTGGTAACGACCCGGACGAGCTGACCCATTCATGCTGTAGACAAAGGTGTCTACAGCGTGGATCTACGACTCATAAAAAGTTCCACGGCACTATGACATATCCTTCTTTAAACGAGGATTAAAAAAAAGTATTCGTAGGCAGCCGAAACTGCTTACCATCGGGCGAACCGCTTGCTCTTTTGCATATTTAAGCAATAAAAAGTCATTTCGTGATATTTTTTATTATTGTAACGTCACAAGAATAATTCAATGATGAGAAATACTCTGGAATCACTTTTGTGGAGTTTTATGAATACGATACGAACAGGCATGAGATATATTTTTTTTGAAGTCGGTAAAATAATAAAACTTCAATAAATCGCTACAATTTAATTCCATTATCACTTAAACAATACAAATTTGTGGACGCTTAATGTAATACATGATATAGTCTACCCTAAATTAACCATAATCGTATTTCAAGAAATCAGTATGACAACTGAAAAAAAAACGGGTCAATTGCAATAGATATTTGTGGCATTTATAATTACACTAAAAACATTTTTTTAAAGTTTTTGTTAAGCTTTAATTTTTGAGGATTTTTCATATTGGAAGATTTTTGAAAAAGGCACATAAAAGACATTGTAACAAGTATATTTTCTACCACTATTTTATTTCTCGAAATACAAGTTACAAATAACGTTCTTTAAATGTAATACAATTACTTCCACTTTTCGATGCAGATGGCCGCATTTACGTTTTTTAAAAAGGTCAGTTTTGAAATACTCGTATATTACTATATTAATTAAAAAAAGAACGGATTTATGCAATTATTATATAAAAAACACGCTTCACAATCTACATATTAAAAACAGATATTTTATCTTACATAACGACTGAATTATAAGCATAACTTTCTTCATATTTTGTGTTGTTTAAAATTCTATAAAATTTAAAAAAAACTTCCATTCGTTTGAATAAAACCGTTTATTTTATATTTTTGATATTGTTTTTTTTTTTGTATGTGCGTTATGGAAATGTTAAATTGGTAGTATATTTTGAATTTGATCATTTTATTTCAATCGAACTGTATATACCTTAACTAACATCTAATAACTATATACGATCTACAAAAACTTTTTAGGTACATTGTATTATAAAGATAAAATGAGTTTCAATATATTTTCATCTTTGTTTAAATTAATTATGCGAGAATAACGATCTATAGCATTTAATTTATGTATTTATAGCTCTTGTAAATTTACAAATAGCAACCATATTTTTCTCAACGAACGATGAGTAAACACAAGATATAAATTAGATTGTAATAAAGAGAGTTTAAGAAGAGTGAAACAGGCGCTAAGTATAAAGTCAAATAAATAGACATAATACAAAATGTTATGTCAACAGAAAGTTGTTTCTATACCCTTATTCTGCCAAAGTAGGGACATTCAAATTGTGACAAATTCATCAGTTCAGGTATTTATGACGAGACGCGTTTAATGAGATTCGTGACAGATTATTAAAGTAGAAGAGATTCATGATGCAATACGTCAAATTAGATTAATGACATTCTTAAAAAGAGTTTCATGTCATAAGTTAAAAAAAAACATGACGAAATGTCATAAATGTCAATAACTTGGGACACGCTTTACATTAAGGACATTTTTATTAAAACCATATGAGAATAAAACAGATCCGTGACATATTTTTCAAATACACGTTATTCACAGTTAAAGTTGTATAGAGAGACAATATGTACTAAAAATATATTTTCGTATAATATTGAGTAATGCATGCTTTCATGTGTGACAAACATTATGAAAATTATTAAATAAATAAAGGACAAAGACACCAAAACATGATATAACTATTTTTATATGAAAATTGTGATTTTTGTGATGCAGTTTTAAAGCAATCTAAGTTATGGCAAGAGAAACTTAAAAAATATAATTCTTATTTATACAAAAAATTGTGATTATACGGCTTTATTTATAAATATAAAAAAAATAACTGGGTCTATTTTTAAAGCAATGTCTTTTAAAATTCACTTATTATAATAAAAAAATATCTTAAACTAATTAAGTACTGGTATGGAATGTATACGTATGCATATGGTGTTTAATTTCAGAACATACAACATGTATGTAAAAATACAATATTAACACAGATTTGTTTTTCGATTCACTATGTTGAGATAGTTGAAAAAAAAAACAAAATTATTAACACACCTGTATAATTTAAAAAAAATAGGCATTAAAATATGGCTCATATACACGAAAACTTGAGTATCAGACTATAATAATTTACAAAAAAATACGCAAAAAGTAATCTTAACAGTAGTAATAATATCAATAATTAATCATAAAGCTTCAAAAAATACTTTAAATACGTACAAGGGGATATATTTTTTCTAATTACAAAAAAATCCAATAAAAATATATGATAGCTACCACCGCCGATAAAGAATATATTAAATCCATAACCTATAAAATGTCGCTTAATAAATAACAAAAAAAAAAACTTTACAAAAAATAAACGATTAATAAAATCTCATAATTTTAAAACTATCAAATCCGGTGTTTTTGAGGGAGATGACTTTAGAAGGCCATACATCCCCAGTATTAAATCCTAGGACGTTATCTATAAGAGGGATTATTTGCTTAGTTAAGAGGTTGAATTTGTGCACCAACTTAGATAGTTTACTCTTATAAATAAATACATCCCAAAGTCACACACATAGTCCTGACCTCACACTAGGTAAACCTGTATCGTGGGTATCAGGAACTACGAGGGACTTCCCAACCCACAACACCCAGACCCGAGACCAATATTTATGTATCACACAAACATTTGTCTCGGTGTGGGAATCGAACCCACGGCCTCTCGCTTCACAGCCGTCTACTCGCCCGATGCGCCACTGAGCTGTCAAGGGAGCTTGTGCACAATGAAAAAATATATAGAGATTCAATTACATGAGAAACTTTTTATACCCAACCAGTATATTCAGCGAGCGATCTTTAGTTGGGAGTTGTAGAAACCCCAGAGCATGTACCTATAGTCCGACCAGCTTTTCTGTGAAGTGGCCAAAGTAGGAACTACGTCCGCAATATTGAAATGTCATTCGATTATCTAATGCTTTCGAGTGCTCCGTGTGTTTCATTGTGATACGACAGTGGCGACACCTTTCAGTTCACAGAAAGCTTGGTACCACTATACCTCTATTTTTTCGAAGTAGTGTATTCATTTGTTAATTATCACTCGCTTTAACAGTGAAAATATTGTAAGGAATTGAACTGAACTGACTGAGGAACTTTTTGAGTGGTAGAGGCACGTTGTAGACAGATTTGTCTACAGCAAAAATAGGCCGGCTATTTAATTAGTATTCACTGTTCTTGTTATCATTTCAGCACGAAACTACATTGCTCTTATAATTTTGGATTGTCGGTAATTTACGTCCAATCTTACCTGGTAGAGGAGAAAGTTACTTACGCTATTAAAAAAGCGTTAATTGTGACCATATTAAGCACCAGCCACAGACCAAAGATACATAATAGACATAGCAAGTATACCAAATTTGACTGCTGAGATTAAGTGAGATCTTGCGCACGCATAATCAGATTTAGATAGTCAACGTCAAAAACCTCTTTTCGTGATGTAGATTCTAGAGAATTTTCTTTGGAGTTTCTTATGCTTTTCTCCTTACTAAATTGCTATTATGGTGTTCCAGCAGGTACGAAAAATAAGACACTTGATTTAATACAGACTGAAAAACTTACGATGTCTTTTTTGGTATGTGGCACAAGCATTGTTTATAATAAAAAATATACTCTCGAATAATAAAGAAAGATTATCCCTTTACAAAAAGAAATACACATTATTATATACTAACTCTTGCTCCTGGCTCCATCCGTGTGGACAGCCTTTTCCGGGATAAAAAGTAGCCTATGCACTAATCCAGGTCATGGCCTATCTGTGTGCCAAATTTCATCCAAAATTGTTCAGCCTTTGAGGCGTGATTGACTAACAAACATCCAAACTCACAAACTGTCACATAGATAATAGTTTAATATTGTATATTAGGACGGACATATTGCACTAAGGAATGTTATGTAGACAGAAATACAATAATCTTTAAAAATATGCACGTAAAAAATATTCATGGACTGATTGTTTTTTTTTTAATAATATGTCGATGTTTATGTCGTGTTTCTTATAAAACATAAAAATATTTTCGTTTTTTAATATAGTAGGTCATCAAAAGACCAAGTGGGTTACCCGATGGCATGTGATCTCATGAAAAGGTAATTAAGCATTGCGTACATTTCAACATCTTATTTTTCGATAAATTTGGCTTCAAACTGCCAACTTTTTTACATAATAGAACGAAGTGTAGTTAATTGATACATAATATGTAAGTATATAACCTTAATGTATTCACTGTCTAGTACGAGTTCTAAGTTTTGTTACGAGTACATAGACAAAATAGACATCACAAGTGTACCCAATTCGCGTGACAAGACAAGTATGAGATTTTGCACCCGCATAATCTGATTCATTCAACTGCCTCTGTGGCGCAGTTGTAATGCGTACCCGGTACGACTGCTGTGCTGAGGTCTCGGGTTCGATCCCCGGGTGGGGTAAAGTGATATTAGGTTTATCTACCATGAAATGCTTAGTATCAACCCGGAGTCTGGAATTGTGCCCGATATGGCGATAGGCTCGCCCCCTATCACAACATGGAACGTGAATAAGCTCGGCGAAATGTGGGTGTACTAGTTACACGTCTGCCTACCCCTTTGTATGTATGTATAATCTGATTTCCGACCATTTTCAATAAACGATCTCGGTTTGATCGCACAAATGAGCCAATCAGAAGCTCACGCGTACAAATTACTTTATTGCTTGCTAAAATCGTTTATTGGAAATCGCCATAAGTCTGTACTCGACGTTACCGCAGTAAAACGTCAGCTGAACATACGAAACATGTCTTTTCGTGCCGTTAATAATTGAAAAATCTCCTCTAAAGTATTTAAAAGGTGTTTTTCTTCGGATGTTACAGTAGATACGAAAAATGTGGCACACTCGACTTCATACAAACTGAATTACTTGCGATGTCTATTCCAATCTATGTCTGTGGTCATTTATTCTCTACATTAATTATGACAATCACTGTATATACGTATATTGTACTCCACGTAGGGCGTCATCTCTTCTTGAGTGGGGTAGCATAGATCCTGTAAAAAACGAAGAATTGTATATGTTCTTTCTTTTGTTTAATTTTTTTTATAGCATAGGCCGGCACACGAGCAATTGGGTCACCTGATGGTAAGCGATCTCCACCACTCATGTACGCCCACAATACCAAAAGAATTATGGGCGCGTTGCCGACCTTAAAGAAAAGGGATAATAAGGGATTGGGAAGGGGAGGGGGATTTGGGCCTCCGGATATCTCACTCACCGTACGAAACGCAGCAAGCTGCTACTTTACGTCGGTTTCGGAGACAGTGGTAAAGACCCGGACGAGCCGGCCCATTCATGCTGTAGACAAAATTGTCTACAGCGTGGCTTTACCACTCGTAAAACGCCAACAAGTATATAAATTTTGTAATATATATTCAGGAACGATGAAACACCAGTGTGCCCAATTTGAAAATCTTGTCTTGCTCGTCTAGTCATTCATAAAAAAAACCTTACCCTGGACATAATATAATGGGACTTGTTGGGGGTGAACCTGGCCCTGATCTTCAGAACTTTTTCTTCGTTGCACTCCAGCGCCATCTTGACCCCCCACATGTCAGCATCGGGTGACAATTTCGGCAGTTCTCTGTTGTGTTGACACGTTTTTGAGGTTTCATCGTAACTGCAATGGACGTCGCAGAGTTGAAACTCCTTTAGTTTCAATGACCTGTGAAAGAAAACGGTATTTTTTACAAAGTAAATATTTTTATCGACAGCCTCCTTGGCGCAGCGGGCGAGTAGCCGGCAAGTCGTATATCGACATGTAAAAAAATCGATAAAAAAAACTGCTTTATTGCTTTCCCAGCAATGCAATCGGATTTGGTACTACATAGGTGAAAAATACTTATATCATACACTATATTAAATAGCTTAAATTTGACCACATCTTTCTGTATCACGTTCAGATATATACATCTGATCTGTATGTGATTAACGCCCGGTTCCTCATAGGCTGATCAAAGTAAAATTAACAAATCAAATGTCAAATCGAAATTGAGTAGCTAGAAGTGTGGTCAACACCTTTGATTTGACACACATGTTAGCTAACATAAGTTTCAAATTCATATGAAAAATCGTATGTGAAACGCTACTAAAGAGACATCAAATATGTTTTTTTTTTTCACTATATAACGTTTCAGCAACTCGAATTGATTCAAATTATTTATTGAATCCATAAAATGTTATACATCATTTAGATTCAGTCAAATTTTTACTCTTTATTTACCGCCAGTTCGGAATGCTGTTTCGCTAGATAAGAACAGACAAGAAACTCTAACGTTGCTCTTTTCAAATCTGATTTACAATATTGGTACTACATTAATTAATACAATTTAATTAGAGTTAAAGCAGCTCAGTTTATGCCAAGAGGAACATTATAACAAAATAATGATTATAGACCATGAGTCCCATGACCACGATGAATAAATTACATTGATTTGACAGCGGAGTCAAAATCAAAGTTCTGTTGACCACACCTTCTGCAACACGTTGTATATTTCATAATGTGACTACTAGGCCATATGTTATTTGGTAAGCATTTACTCAAAGGTGAAAAAGGCGCTATAAATGATACATACCTGAATGTAACCTCGATATTCTTATGATTAAGGCAGTGCGACAGCGGCACGGTGTAGGTAAAGTTATATATCGAGTGAGCGCAAACTGTCTCAGTAAAGAGCGACATGTTTGTTAAATACTTGCTCGCTATACCGAAACGGACCGTGTCGCATTCTGAAAATAAATAAAATAAATACACCCAACAGTCACACACATAGGCCTGACCCCACACTAGGTAAACCTGTATCGTGGGTATCAGAAACTACGAGGGACTTGCCAACCCACAACACACAGACCCGAGACAAGTGGATCAGACAAACATTTGTCAAGGTGCGGGAATCGAACCCACGGCCTCACGCTTCGCAACCGGCTACTCCCCTACTGCGCCACGGAGACTGTCGATAAATAAATATCGATGTTATTATCACAGAGAGTTACAACCGTTTTTACAATCGATTTGTGCTGTTAGCCTATATTGCTTTTTAACCGACTTCAAAAAAAGAGGCGAGTCAGTTAACAGCTTATAGTATTATAATTTACTTAAATATTTTGTTTTCTTGCAGAATTTAAAATCATCTCAACAAACGAAAAAATCTGTTAAAGGTAAGTTTATCTAATTAATCGACTTCAAAAAAGGAGGAGGTTCTCAATTAGGCGCGTTTTTTTATGTATGTACATCGATTTCTGCGCCAATTGTGAACCGATTTTGTAGAAAAAAAATCATTCGATAGAGTATAGCTGCGATGTGCTCCCATATAAATTTGGTTAAGATCTGATGACAGAATACGGGGAAAAAAATAAAACTCCTCAACCGCCAACAGTACACTCGTCGCGATTGTGTTATTGTATTGGAATTTCATTGCCATTGCTATAAATTGAAATCGGTTTCTAAGTTTTGTTAAACGTTATAGTTATACAGCTTCACCTGACAATAAAGCTGGCGCTTATGGCGCTCTAGCCAGAAATATGTATAATGTACTTAGTAGCGATTAAGCACAGAGGCGCCTTTTAGAAGGCTCAGACCTCAGCTTGAGCAATCGCTGGGGAGTATAGTTTAGGGCCGTCTCTGCACATCATTATGCCGACCGTCCAAGGGTCAGTTGTGGGAGTTCTTCGTACTCGCAGGCGTGTACTATGTCGGGGTCGCGTGTTATTATTGCGATTCGGATTGGGCAGGGAAAGTGCTGCTTCGATAGCGACTGTGATGTAAATTTTTCGCCCTTACTCTGTTATCTAAACTACCAAATACAGTAGGTATATGGACCACCCATGGGAAGGTTTCATCGCTGTATTTATATCTGCTGCCAACTGAGATATTGGAGTCATTGAAATTACTGCATTATGAGTGTTAACATAAATTTCATGTTTCAGTGACGAGCGCAGTGCAGTGATATGCAATACAGAGTGGTGTTGCTTCTGTTTATGAGCACGCTTAGCACCAAGCGAGCGACCTGCTCGTCATATTATACGTTTCGAATACCTGCACCCGGTTTCTGAAATGCTGATCAAATCAACATTAAAATAACATAACTTTGATTTTGACGCCGCTGTCAAATCAATTCGAGTTGCTGAAACGTTAATTAGTGAAAATATTAATAATATTTGATCTATCTTTAGTAGCGTTCGATATACAATTTTTCATATTAATTTGAAAGTTATGTTAACTAACATGTGCGTCAAATAAAAGGTGTTGACCACGCTTCTAGCAACTCAACTTCGACTTGACATTTGATTAGTTAATTTTACTTTGATCAGCCTTTCAGAAACCGGCGCTAACATTTTAAATAAGTTCCTTACCATGTCCATTACTAACTTCTCGAGACTGTTCGTTAAGATTCATTTCTTCCGAACTAGACCTTATCTCCTCTTTAGCCTCTCTTCTGTGTCTCACTTCGCTTATGTTCTGCTTATTGGAGTCCAAAAAATTTGACTCGGCGTTGATTTCCCCATTTATATTGTATTGGAGACTTTCAGAGTTATTTTTCTCCGGCGGTATAATCGGTAATTTGTCTCTGGGTATCGGTTCTAAAGGTCGAATAGAAGTTTCATTCAATTCCTTGTCCGGTTTGGATCCTTCTAGAGGTTCTTGATTTTCATATGTCTGTGGAGGATCGAGGCCACAGGATGTCTGCGAATGGCGAATTGAAATCGTTTATTCAGTGTTTAGGCCGATACTATTACGGCCATTCTCAATGAACTATCTTAGCTTGATACTCCAGATAGATTGCGCAAATGATTCAATCTGAATACAGTTTGAACGTCATTCGAACAAATTACTTACCTTGATTGTTTATTGAACAATCAAGGTAAGTAAGTAATTTGTTCCAAACCAAGATTTTTAATTGTAAATGGCCGTTAGAAGTTTAGAAGTAAAATTGTGCCACATAAAGCGAGAGTGACGTCTACGGCGGAGGAGCGAGGGGAGATACTGTACTGAAAAACCTAATTCTACATAGGAGTAAGCGAAATGCCTCGATGGCATGGATATGAGAAGACTGGCTCGGTGACGCAGTTGTAATGTATGCGTTATGACTGAGGCTGACGCTGAGGTCTCGGGTTCGCATTACAACTGCGCTACCGAGACAGTTTCAAAGCGAAACATTTTGATTGATCAATCGAATTCAGGACCTCGGCAATTTCGCAGCCTGAGTAGACCATTGATACACCGAAAAAAAATATCATTCTTACCAATAAATTCCTGATTAATGAAGAGATGTATAGGAAATCCTTTTAGAGCAGCATGAATAAAAAAAACTCACTATTTACTTTTGACCCGTGTGTGTATTTGTTTACAAGTGTGTGCGTGCGTGCGTGCGTGTGTGCGTGTGTGCGTGGGTGGGTGGGTGGGTGTGAGTGCGTGCGCGTGTGCGTATATGTGAGTCTGCGTGTTTGTGTGAGTATCGTAGTAGCGCCTAAACGAATGGACCGATTTTAATGTGTTTTTTAAACTAATTTTTAGTGTCATTTTTTTTAGCTATGTTTAAAAACAATCTGTTCAGCCATTTAAAAGTTACAGATGTTATAATTGACGTTTTAACTGTTAGGTTATTATTTACATTACATTAGGTATTTATTACTTTTTATAGCAACGGTCATAGCTCAGCGGGCAGTGGTACAACGCAGGTCGCAGGTTCAAATCATCCCCAAGAGCCTGCATCCGACATCTTTTTAAGTATTGCGTGAATTAATTATTAATTATCACTTGCGTAAACGGTGAAGGAAACATCGTGAGGAAACCTGCATACATGAGAAGTTCTTCATAAGAATTTCGAAGGTATGTGAAGTCTGCCAACCCGCATTAGGCCAGCGTGGTGGACTAAGGCCTAACCCCTCTCATTTAGTAGAGGAGGCCCGTGCCCAGCAGTGGGACGTGTATAATACAGGGCTAGTATTATTATATGTACCTGACAGTCAGAATCCAGCTCGTTGTTATTATTTGCAGCGAAGGTACACCTGCCTCCGATGATTTCCGATATCCTCGATATCGAAACAGGCTTCTCCACTTGTGGTGCTGTCGTTTGCACTGTATCTGCGGATAAATAGCGGTATTTACCAACAAATATCCGGAGGCCCAATTACCCTCCCCTTCCCGATCCCTTAATTATCTCTTTCCTTAATTTAGGCAATAAAAAACATATCAAACTACATAAGAATCCCCGAAGTAGTAGGCAGAGGTGTAACTAGTACACCTACATTTCGCCGATATTTTCGTCCCACAATGTGATAGGGGGGGAAGAGCCTATCGCCATACCGAGCACAATTCCAGACTCCGTGCGGATACTGAGCATTTCGTAAAATAAAATCCAATATCACTTTTACCCGATCCGGGAATCGAACTCGAGAAAAACCGAAAACACAGAAAACCGGCGTAAAGTAGCAGCTTGCTGCTGCATTTCGTACGGTGAGTGAGATATCCGGAGGCGCAAACCCCCTCCGTTCCTGATTCCTTAATTATTCCTTTCCTTAAGGTCGGCAACGCACCCGTGATTCTTTTGGTATTGTGGGCGTACATGGACGGTGAAGATCACTTACCATCAGGTGACCCACTTGCTTTAAAAAAAAAAGTACTCACTGATCAGATTGCTGACGTAGTTCCTGGTAGGATGTAGTGTAGTAGAAATAATATGCAAGGGTTCCGTAGGCGTGGTAGTTGTGAACTCTGGAGTCGTTTTATGGGGACCTTTCTCTGCAATGGATTTTTGGTAAGTTATAATATGTCTTCTTTCATTTGCTCTTATCCCACTCGCAGTAGGGTCGGAGCAACATGCTATTTAACACATGTTATAGAAAAATGTGGCTTGTAGTTTTTAGTACCCGCTTGACGTCATCTCCTATGAGGAGATGTAAACATCGAAATAAGATAACTAGAACGGTAACTCTCATATGAATCTGCCAAAAAATATGGCTTCACTTACTTACACATGCAAATGTAATTACACGTAACACTCATATACGCAACAAAAATCAATGAACGTTCAAAATCAACTTTATTTCATAATAGTTAATGACTAAATATTAAATTTCTAGGTCGAGATACGACGTTTTGCACCGCGCAACAAGTTAGACGTATTAAGTGTCAACTAGTGATCATGAATCAATATTTATGAATGAACGCGCGGCACAGACTTTTATAGCCCTACCCCCTCCCCTTGGTGGGATCATTTTTTGTTTGAGTTACGTTTCTTGTCATCTTATTTCGATGCCCACAACTAATAAATCTTTAGCAACGCCTACCTTGTTAAAATCTGTCAAGGCGAAGGTAGATAAATACGACAAACATAGCCCTTCTTTGACGCAGTCGGTAAACAATGTACGAGCCACGTGAGGGATTTTTTATTGACTTTTTGGTATCAAAGTAATACCTACTATAATTATGAACTGGATAATATAACACAGTATAAGCTCACGCCTGTATCAACGATAGGGTAGGCAGAGGTGCAACTACAGCTGAACTCATGTTTCGCCTAGCTTATTTCCATCCTATGGTATCATAGGGGGTGAGCCAAATGCCAATACACAAATTCAAATTACGGCCAATTTTAAACAAAGTGATTTTTCGTATAGAGAATTCAAACTGATATTGTGATTGCCTGACCTGGGCGTCGAACCCAGGAACTCATGGTTTCATTACCTAAATATGTTGCCACTACATTAATGAGATGATGAAAATAACATAACGTTTAACAACATTTGGAAACAGCCTTACATTTTTAGTGGTAGTTACAGCAATAGCATGTAAATTCCAATACAATAACACAATCGAGACGAGTGTACTGAGGGGCTAGCACGGAAAACTATCGAAATCGTAATGTATAGGTATCGAGGGCTCGATAGATAATTCCTTAAATATCATTGGTCTATATTCCATATATATTAGTTTCTTTTACGTACGACAGAGGCGCTGTACTAAAATCTTATAGTAATTGTTGTCGATGACAGCTCGAATAACTTTTCGCAAGTTTCCGTGCTAGCCCCTCAGTTGTCCGTTGAGGAGTTTTATTTTTTTACTTCGCGCCCCGTCATCAGATCCTAACCAATTTTATATGGGACCACATCGCTGCTAAACTCTATCGAGTGAAATTTTTTCCAACAAAATCGGTCCACAATTGGCGGAGAAATCGATGTACATAAATAAAAAACGCGCCGAATCGAGAACCTCCTCCTTTTTTGAAGTCGATTAATTAGATAAACTTACCTTTAACAGATTTTTTCGTTTGTTGAGATGATTTTAAATTCTGCAACAAATTAAAATATTTATGTAAAAATTTTCATACTATAAGCTGTTATCGGTTTTGTCGGTATCGGTAAGACAGTGGTACCGACCCGGTCGAGCCGGCTTATTGATGCTGTAGACAAAACTGCTTACAGCGTGGTTCTACCACTCAAAAAATGGCACACTAATAATGATCTGGTTTTTTTTTATACTAGCTCGGCAAAGTGACGACGCTACACCTGATGTTAAGTGTAGCGCAATCCAAGAATACTGTCGACCAACGACAGACGATGTGTCTATAGTAGTTCGGCAAAATTATGCCGGCCTGCCTAATTTAAAGAAACAACAGTCTTCGAAGAATCGAACCCAGTGCCTCTTGGTTCATAAACGCTGTCAATAGATCAATGCACTTACTTGTATATGGTTATGATCAGGCGGTGCTCCGTTAATTTTCCCGTAATGTGGGTAGTTTGAAAATTTATCTTGCTTTCTGATCTCTTTCATGGAGATCAACTCTTGATGCTCTCGGAAGTATAGCGCCGACATTACCACGAGGCTGGAAACAAACAGTTTTTTTTTACATGAGTCGGTTCAACCGGGGTAGCACCATCGAAATAACTCTGATATGAATCTGCCAAAAATACGACTCCACTTACTTACACATGCAATGGTAACACTCATACACGCAACAAAAATTAATGAACGTTTAAAATCAACTTTATGTCATAAAAGTTAACGTCGAAATATTTAATTTTTAGATCGAGATACGACGTTCTACAGCGCGCAAAAAATTATACGTATTAAGTGTCAACTAGAGATTATAGAGCTGCAGACTTTTATAGCCCCCCCATGCACAGTTTTGGTGGGGTCATTTTTTTGAGTTACGTTCCTTTTCATCTTATTTCGATGGTTAGCACCATTCTCAGTCAACGGTAGCACCGCTATTTCAAAGATTTATTTATAAGTAACTAGCTTTTACCCGCGGCTCCGCCCGCGTGAATAGACTTTTCCGAAATAAAACATAGCCTATAACCGTCTCCAGGATCTCATCTATTTCTACATGAAAATTCATAAAAATCGGTTCAATGATTTAGGGATTTAGTGAAAGCGTAAGAAACAAATAGATATTTTTTTTCATAAAAAGTATCCTATGTTACTTCTAATACCTCCAAGAATATGTGTACAAAGTTTCATGACGATCGGTTAAGTAGTTTTCACGTGAAAGCGTAACAAACAAACTTACATTAACATTTATAATATTAGTATGATATCTGTAATTAAATCTTACCATACAGCCATGATGAAAATCAATATTGTGATCACAATTTGCAAAAACTTATTCGATATTAATTCACTGCTCGCATCTCCGTAATCCTTGCGACAACAAAACCGCAACTTGGTATTGCCATACGAAAAATCATCATCATTCCTCAACCATAGACATGTGTCTTTCTTCTTCGATAAAGTACTAAAATTCTCCTCTGGCATTTTTTTCGCATCAATATAATTTGGGTTGTCTAAATTGTCCAAATTTTCCTGTGTTTTGGAATGATATCTGACGCATGTTTTATTATAGTTGTAATATTTTGCGTATTTCGAGTAATTTCCGTGGCAGTTTTTGCATTGTTTTCGGGTGTATTTCGGGGAGTTGTGGTTCATTTTGTGGCAACACTCATGTTTGCGGATACTTCGGGCGATATCTCTAATTTGGTCTATGGACACGTTGTCGTTGTAAAGGGATTTTGATGAGTTTGATATGGCTGAGTACCGGGAATCTGAAATTAATCATACCTATTGTCAGTTTATCGCTTCATTGATCTACTGGCAACTTACCAGGGTTGAGAACCGTAATGTCCTGGGTTCAATTCCCAGGTCGTGCAACCACAATATATTGAGTTTATATATAAAAATAACATATGAATTGCCCGAGATTGGAATTTGTGCCCAGTATGCCGATAGACTCGCACCGTAAATAAAAATAAAAAAAACTTACCATTACTAACGCTAGAACGCGAGCTATCCCTTCTCTGCAGTACACTAATCTTGCATAGTTTCTTGTTAATCTTCTCCAGTTGGTCTATACGTGACTCCAAGTTGCCTGTCACTTTGCACAACTCCTTCACAGCGCCTAGATTCTCCATGAAGATGCGGTCCTGATAAATAACAACACCAATTATATTTTAATTCAATATGTATTCATGATTAGCATGAATCTGGCCTAAGTTAAATAGTGTTCGAAGATAAAAATGACCCTAGCGTTTAAAGTTCAAAATGTTGGTTAAAATTTAACGAAATAAGAATTCAATTTCTTCTGTTGAAATTTTTATGATGCTGAATTTAGGAATGCATAGCAAATTTGTTGATAAAAGTGACCGAAACAGAAAAAAAATTGTACCGCCTAGTCTTGAAGTTGAAATTGCGTTGATTGCGGTGACCGAAACAATTTTTTTGCCGAAACCGAAGCCGAAATTTTGCCCGAAGCCGAAACTGAGGCCGAATTTTGCCCGAAGCCGAAACTGAGGCCGAATTTTGCCCGAAGCCGAAACTGAGGCCGAATTTTTGTCCGAAGCCGAAGCCGAATCCAACCTACCTTATTAACAACGAGGAACTTGGGTATGGTGTCGCCGTTGGGCAGCGTGACGTCGCCGGCCTCCTTGACGGCGTCGGGCAGCACCGAGCGCAGCTCCTGCGCCAGCACGCCCGTGTCGCGCGCCGGCGCCGCGCCGCGCGGGTCGTACCCGAGCAGCCCCGAGTGCGCCGCGAATGTCGCGTCGTATGCGAATCTGATGGATACACCACACAGCTTGTAGCTGTAGCTTGTAGCTATGTCTAGCGCCAGGGTGTAGCCATAGCTAGAACCAGGTTGTAACTATGACTTGAGCCAAGTAGTAGACATGACTAGGGCCAGTTTGCACCCATGACTTCATCCAGGTTGTAGCTATGACTAGAGCCACGTTGTAGCCATGATTAGAACCAGGTTATAACCCTGACTAAAGCTGAATTGTAGCCAAGAGTGAATACATTTTTTTTTTATTTGCCCGAATGACGAATAAATCGCTTGGACTAATGGCAAACACCACGGCTGTCTATAAACAACTCTTATGTCGACGTCATTCAATTGTATAAAAATTATGAAAATAAATCTTCATCCCAAAAGCATGTTGACTTAAAACATGAGGAAGCCTTGAATACACATTTTGAGATCTTAATAAAAAAATACTTTTCTTTTTCAGTATTATGTCATCACCGAAATCCAGTCGTATAAATGTTAGACATTATTGGTTTTGCAAATTAAATTTAAAAAATATATATTTATAATTACTGTGTTCTGAAATTAGTGAAGAGTCCCCATCAGGCCCTGCGCCACTGCTCGGGGTGCCTATAGAATAAAGACATAACTCCATACAGGCGTAACTCGAATTACGCTCGTGTACTTCTGTGGTAAGAACTATGTACTTACTTTACAACCCGTATGCTCTGAACATTTCGAAGCTGTTGCGCGGTGTCCAGTTCTTCGATATTGTGTTTCGCTCTCGCGTCAGATGGATGGAGTATATGCCCCATAACTTTGAGGTTTCCTGAGAAAAAAAAGATTAAGGTCCTCTTCAATCTACTCTGAGCAAATTGAACTTACCAAATAAATCGTGACACGATCAAAAACAAGTCACACCCGCTTCCAAAAACTAGATAGGTGGTGACACTGATGATTCTGAACATACCTCTAAAAAAAAAACAAATAAATATAACTTTATTTTTCAGCAAACCGTGCGCGCTTCTCCCGCGTTTTCGATGGCCGTTGACCTCGAGCGTCAGCTGATTTTCTACTTGCGTTCGTCTTCCACCTGCCATTATCCTACTCGGCGCAACATGCTTGTTAATACAGTAACATTAGGCTTGTAAATTTTAAAAGACCGGCCGCCTGCCTTACGTCAACCCTCTTAAATACTTATACGTCATAAAAAAACTTGCTTTATTGCACTATTAAAATATATATTGATATGATATTGAAAAATATTGAATGAATAATAATTGTATTTAACTATCTTAAAACGATATTGCGTGAACAATAAAAAAAAACTTCTTGATTTTTCAGCGGTATCGTGTCCGTAATCACTAGCACTATCAGCTGTATCAGTTTTCGGAGGCGTTTCCCTTACACCCAGTATATAACAGAAGAAAGTGTTTATGGTGGACACTTACTAACAGATGACTGATGACAGTAGCTTGTTTGGAGCTCTTATGCTAAGGGAGGGGCTTTAGAACCACGCTGTAGATAGTTCTCTTTACAGTATGAACGACCGGTCGTTGCCACTGTCTCACAGAAAACCGACTGCTGCGTTTCATACTTCTGAAGTATCCATAGGCCCAAATCCCCCTCCACTTCCTAATCCCTTAATTATCTCTTTCCTTAAAGATCGGCAACGGGTCCATGATTCTTCTTGTGTTGTGGGCTTACGTGACTTACCATCAGTTGACTCACATACTCGTTTTGCCGGCCTATTCTATAAAAAATAAAGTTTATCCACCTCCCTCTAAAATTGTATACTCACCATTAACAACACAAGATTCGTCAGGCCTGTCCGTATTGATACCAACTCTTCCGTTGAAATGCACGCTGTTCTCTGACACTCCACGTTGCCACCAGCTCTCGGTGCAGTCTGACTCGAACTGTCCAGGATTTGATGCCTGGAAGGGACATTACAGCTGAATTCGAGCTGACATCATATTTTTGGTAGTTTTGGTTACTTTTAGCTAGTAGTAAATGCGTGCTTTGAGGTAAAAGGCTCAGTACGTTTAGTGGGGTGGGCTTGACTAGAATACAGTGTACAGAATTCCCAAATGCTATATCATAATATCAAAACAAATTATGTCAAAAAGGTCATCCGATTTTGCTATCAATAATTATCCGAGATTATTACAAATTTATTTGGATTTTAGCAGTTCTAGAAGCAAATTAGACCTGGCAAAAATATATAAAAACGAGGCAATGGCGTAAATTGGTTCCCGTTAAGGGTTGTGTGGTCAGACGATGGGTCGCTCCACATAATACCAAATCCACTGTCAAACCATGATCGGCGGACTTGGATGGCGGACCCTGCCATTAAAGATTACAGTTATTATAATTTGCAAGAATTTATGGATAAGAAATTATAATGTGTACCTACCTGTCTACCTTATAATTTAAGCTAAGCTTTAAAAATTTGCATGCTATATGTTGTAGCAAAACATGTATGTGCTATTAGAATTTATTTGTAACACCTTTTATACCATGTTTTATGCAAATAAATGATTCATGATTATGATGATTACCAAGAATAAATGATGCTGCAAATAATATAAAAAAATAATTAAGGAATAAAGATTATATTACACAGACCCTGACGATGATCCGATCACTGGCATGCGCTACCACCATATGGTCTGCCTGAGGAGAATGCGCCTTCAGAGCCACTACCAGTTGAAAGTGGCGCTGGTCCGGATTTGGCCTGCCCTTCTTTCTCATATTATTATTTGTTGTCTCTGCGAAGTGTAGTCTACCAACGGTCACTTTTGCGCCTTCTCGACGGATTTCGACACTGAAAAGATTTTTTTTTACTTGTGAGTCACCGGTGATATGTATGGTGATACATTCTTGGTGTATAATATTGCAATTTAAGAGTTTAACATTTCTGATAACCGACACTACCATATAATAAATTCATAGTTACAAATAGTCTACTTTCATCTGAATATTTGTAATACTCGTATCTACAACATTTCTAGATGTTTGGTGTTAGTTACTTCAAAATATTTAAATTAATAATTAGCTAGTTAAATAACTAAAGCAGGTAACACCAAAAATTACTTGGTAAAAATGGATAAATAATAATTAAATATTTGATTAATAGCTTTACTAAAAGTTGTTATTTTTCAAGAACGGTTTCATTCTATACTGTTTTCGACTTTTAGTATGATCACCGGTGACTCATACCTACATAAAATGACACTCCAACTATACATACCCAATATAAGCCCAATTATATAGCCACGATTTCTTTCTATCCCATGATGTGATAAGGGATGAGTCTACGGCCATACCGGGCGCAACCTTGATTGCGGGAAATGTTAAATGAATGGAAATGTATGTTAAATACATATTTAAAATAAACTCACGGCACTGGATGGAAAGGTTTCTTTGTTCTGTCAGATTGACTCTGTTCCACTCTCACTTCTTGACTTGGGTCTTCGGCCTGTAGAGAAAAAGGAAACAGTTTGCACTTCATTCGTTAATTTTCTAGCCACATACAACACGCTTAAAATTATAATATAACACCAAAAGTCGTTGAACAGATCCAGATTTCCAAAAACCCTATACAGTATGTAACAAAAACCCTGTTGGCTCTTTTAGGGTCGTGAAAAGAAATTGTTAAATTAAAAAATAATAAACAGAAGCGAGATATTATCCTTACACAGGTAGCCTAGAAAAATTGACAGATTAAAAAAATGTTATTTGCCTCTGAATTTCTGTGTGTATTGACGAAGCCAGGGGGTACGCCCGTGGCGCGTTTGATGTATGTGGACGCCGCAACATGCTATCTCGCTCTTAATCCAAATCATCGCTCTTGCAGAGGTAATCAATCGAAATACGGTTTACAGACCATAAATTAATTAAAGTTTTTAATAAAATAGCTCGACTATACAAATCACAAGTTACTTAGTTTTCACTTCTATCGGCAGTCCCCAAAGACTTGCACCACATGTTTTTTTTTTCTTGAGAAGACATTACCACTAAAATGCAAAAACTAGTAAATAACCATACCTTGACTCCGTAGAAATGGAGGCAGAAGTTGTTAATCTTCTTAAATCCGTCCGTGGTCTTCACATAATGAGGGTCCCCTTGGACCTGAATCTGGCACGTCACTTGAAAATGATTCTTCTTCTGGCACACAAAAGCTTCATCGATTTGTGAGAAGTTGAAACCCTTGTCCGCGCCGACCACGTACGTCGGTGGTTGTCTGAGAAATATTAGCTCTACATTATACGGTTGTAATGCGTACGCGTAACCACTGCTTTGGTGAGGTGGCGGGTTCGATCCTCGGGTCGGGTTAATGTGATATTGGGGTTTTCTTTCTTTTTTTTAAAGCATAGGCCGGCAAAAGAGCCAGTAGGTCACCTGATGGTAAGTGATCTCCACCACCCAGGGACGCCCATAGTAACAAAAGAATCATGGACGCGTTGCCGACCTTAAAGGAAAGGGATATTTAAGAGATTGGGAAGGGGAGTGGATTTGGGTCTCCGGATATCTCACTCGCTGTACGAAACGCAGCAGCAATCTGCTACTTTACGTCAGTTTTCTGTGAGACAGTGGTAACGACCCGGACCAGCCGGCACATTCATGCTGTAGACAAAATTATCTACGGCGTGTTTCTACAATTTCAATTTCTATTACGAAATGCTCAGTATCAGCCCGGAGTCTGGAATTGTGCTCGGTATGGCGATAGGCTCGTACCCTAGGGACGAAGATACGCTCGGCGAAATGTGGGTGTACTGCTTACACCTCTGCCTACCCTTTCGAGGATTACAGGCATGAGTGCGTATGCATGTATAAAATTTTTGCTTAAGGTCGTAAAAATCTACATTTCGCAGTATTACAAATATGCACGTGACTGGCTTTTGGATATGATATGTAAATTAGCAAAAACAAAATCCTGTGATTGATTAGTCAAAAATAATTAATAATCAACTTTAATACAAAGTTAACCGTCTTATTTATTTATAAAAATGATTTATGGCTTTGATTTATAAAACTTATGATTTGGCTTTCAAAAAGATATGCCCGGCTTTTAGTGCAAAATACAGCGCCGAGTCCAGCTTCTTTATGTTATTTTAGGGCCTGGCAACCCTACTCCATCGCACACGCGTACGCGCACGCACACTCACACGCACACGCATACGTACACGTACACGTACACGTAAACGCACATACACTCCTACATAGAACGTGGTCAAACTTAGAACACTCTTATTATTTGTAGGTTAGAATACTCACAACGGCTTCAAATTCCCATCATACAGCATGTGCCATGCGGTCTGTTGGAATGGGGCGAATCTGATACATTGTAGGGGGGCGTCATCCCCCGCCTCGGAGCCGTCCACCGACGGCGGGGCCCGAGCCACGTGGACAGTACTTTCTGGCGACAGCGCCGCTGTAAAAAAAATATGAAATAAGCTCAAGCCTTTATCCCCAAAGTTGTAGGCAGAGGTGCGACTAGTTCCGCCGAGCTTATATCCATCCCATGATGTGATAGGGGACCTCACGTTTCTCAGCATTAGTACGCTGCCACTAGACCAATGAGGCGATCAATTTTAAAAAAATCATGGGGCAAATTTAGAAAAAAATTGGTTAGTCTTTCTTTCTTTCTTTCTTTATAGTATAGGCCGGCAAACGAGGAAGTGGGTCACCTGATTGTAAGTGATCTCAAATCTCTATGTACGCCCACAATACCAAAATAATTATGGGCGCGTTGCCGACCTTAAAGGAAAGGGATAATTAAGGGATTGGGAAGGGGAGGGGGTTTGTTCCTCCGGATATCTCACTAACCGTTCGAGACTTTACGCCGGTTTTCTGTGAGACAGTGGTAACGACCCGGACGAGCCGGCCCATTTGTGCTGTAGACACAAGTGTCTACAGCGTGGCTCTACCACTTTACCTATCTAAGTCAAAGATGTATTCTCTTGAGGCTGGTTTTGAACCTGCGACCTCCGTCTCGACAGTTGGTATAACTTCCTATCCATTTTTGTTGCCAAATACCAATGCATAAGCGCGAAACTACTGAGCATTATGAAACTTAAAGTCTATGTCTCGTGATGAATACAGTTTCTAATTCAAAGTTCTGAGTGGTGTTGCTATTGTTTATGGGCAGGTGCTTACAAACAGACGAGCGAGCAACTCGTCTCGTCATTCATTTATACAAAAAAAAAGAGAAACCGTCACCTGGCTCACATTTCACTTGAGAGTTATCCAACTTCCTCTTCTTGCCACTGTTCTCCTGGACTGGGTAGACAGTGCCGATCGTCTCTTGGCCCAGCGCCACAAGTTGTGACCCCATCGCGTCCAAATCTGACATGTCTACCCTCATTCCGTACCTGCTCTGGTACATCGGGTCTATCACATCATGGCGGACTTGCCTCATGCCCAGATCAACTATCCCATCTTGGGGCAGCACCACCACCTCACTCAGATTGTTGTCTATGTTATCAGATTTAAGTTCTTCGTAGATGTACTCCCCGTTTTGCTGGAGTATCTCGTGGGGTGGTATGTGGTCGTGCACCAGCATGTATTCGGAGGTGAGCACCGTTTGTGGTACGGTGATGGTGTGGGGCTGCGGGTCTGATGGGCTGTAGGGGTTCTCTGATCCGGAGTCCGGTGGACTCTCTGGGAGTTGGTGGCCCCTGTGGACAGGAATTTAGATGTTTCAGTTTCGTGGATATTGAATAATATAACCTTCGATATCAATTAGAGAAACATCTGCTCATGGATAGACTCTCTTTCAACATGATGATATCTATGAACAATCTCGATTAACCTATATATGCACTCACGCCTGTAATCCCCGAAGGGGTAGGCAGAGGTGTAACTAGTACACCCACATTTCGCCGAGCGTATCTCCGTCCCACGATGTGATAAGGGGCGAGCCTTACGCCATACCGGGCACAAATTCCTGATGATACTGAGCTTTTCGTAATAGAAAAACCCAATTTCACTTTTACCCGACCCGGGGATCGAACCCGAGACCTCAGCTTCCTCCTCAGTCGTAACGCGTAGGCATTAAAACTGCGCCACCGAGGCAGTCGATTAAACCTGTTTCAAAGAAAATAAAAACCGTATTCAAATTGCTCCATATTGGTAGACAGAACTGTCTACAGTGTGGCTCTACCGCTTAGATTTACAACGTTCTACTCTCTTTTATGGGTATTCTCATTTTATATAGCAGTGGCCGGCAAACTAGCAAGTGGGTCACCTCATTGTAAGTGATCTCCACCGTCCATAATCATCCACAATACCTGAAGAATCATGGACGCGTTGCCGACCTTATAGGAAAGAGATGATTAGGTTATTGCTAAGTGAAGTAGTATTTGGGCCTATGGATATCCATAGTTGTACTTGAAGGTGGCATGATGATGGGCGACCGCGGGGCCGATATATTTATGCTTGGAGTACACGTTATGACGGAATACAAAGCCCTGTGGCCAGCTTTCCCCAAGACGAGGTGCAGAAAACAATTTAGCACTCACACCTATCGACTGTTGAGTGATAGACCAGACAGTTTTGTCTACAGCATGAACTGGCCGGCTTGTCTGGATCTTTACACTGTCTCTCAAAAAAACCGACATAAAGGAGCAACTTGCTGCTACTTCACATCGGTTTTCTGTGAGACAGTGGTAACAAACCCATTTTTAAAATCAACATTCTCTCTATTCTAAAAAAAAGTAACTGCCGCCGCCGCCGCCGCTGCCAAAAGCTTGTCACGCTATCTCCTCCGAAACCGCTGGGGGTATGGGGTCGAGACCGATACCAATCGATGCAGAATAATGTGGGGAAGAAAGTAAGATATATATTTTTGGAAAATTCCACTTACAAAAGAGGGTAGGGGGGGGGGGGGGGTTGAACTTTGTACAGAACTTTTTTAATGGAACGGAATACGACTGTGAAACTATGCACGAACTTTGCTTATTATAATTAATGAAATATGTGATTCACATTATTGCGAAATTTTATTTGTAAAAGAGGGGAGGAGGGGTTGAACTTACTCACTCACTCACTGATTAATCACGATTTCTCAAAAACAACTAACGCTGGGGTCATGAAATTTGGCTAGGTGATACTTTGTGTAATGGCAAGGCGTCCTAAGAAAGGATTTTTGGAAATTCACATTTTAAGGGGGTAAAAGGGGGGTTTGAATATTGTATGAAACTTTTTAATTAAACGGAATACGACTGTGATATTAAGCACAAATATTGCTTATCATAAATAATGAAATATGTGATTCACATTTTTGTAAAATTCCACTTGCAAAATGGGGGAAAGGGGTTGAACTTAGTATGAAAGTATTTATTTTAACTTTTGAACAACTTGACCGATTGGGGTCATATTCACACCGTACATTTGTTTTGTGGAGACAATGGTTTATAACTATATATCATCACGAAACCGCGGAGTCCTCTCACCGTTAACATACTGGAGGCGAGACTGCAGAACTTCGGCAGCCTGGTTATTATGCGTAATGCATTATTGTATTGAACCCTAAGTGCACTTAATTCCGCCTTCGTATGGCTACTCCACAGCTGGCAGGTATTAAATAAATAATAAGTAACATACCCATTCCTTCGCGTTTCGATCTGCGGCGGGTAACAGCCATCACTGACCGGGCCCATATACGCCTCGAAGTCCAAGTCCTCGATGATTCCCGGACCTGTGAACCAAACATCTTGGTTGAATGATTTTATGTTGAATATGAGGTAAGTTTATTGCTGTTTTTATTTGCTTGAATGACGAGACGAACGTCATGCATGCCCATAAACATTACAAAGTGCTGCGTGGCACTGGATTGCGCTCGTCATCTCGAGACATAACTTGTTAAGTCTAGTAATTTCACTGGCTTCACCGTCCTTCAAACTGGAACAAAACAGTGCTTACACACTGCTGCTTGGCGGCAGAATTAGACAAAGCGGTAGCACCAACCCAGACAGGCTCTTACATACGAGGGTATCACCTTTCGTTATTCTGCTATAAAGACATACATTACGACAGAAAAACATTTTAAAATCTCCACATTCATAGCTCTACATCATGAAACAACATCTCTTTGAATATTTATGTTCATTATCATTAACCTGTCATAACCATTGCAAACGTAGCTGGGTTAATAAAATTGCATTAATTAATTATGTTTGCTAATACGGTTGCACCATTTTATATGCGCGAGATGATTTTATATGAGACGCGAGATGTGTCTCATAATTTGGTTCTGTATAAAACATATCAAGAATAGGACATTTTCTTTATGGCATAGGCCGGCAAACGAGCAAGTGGATCACCTGATGGTAAGTGATCTCCACCGCCCATGAATGCCCACAACACCAAAAGGATGGGTGCGCTGCCGACCTTAAAAGAAAGGGATAATTAAAGAATTGGGAAGGGGAGGGGGTTTGGGCCACCGGATATCCCACTCACCGTACGAAACGCAGCAGCAAGCTGCTACTTTACGCCGGTTTTCTGTGAGACAGTGGTAATGACCCGAACGAGCCGGCCCATACATGCTGTAGACAAAAGTGTCTACAGCGTGGCTCTACCACTGATATTTTGATACAGATCAGTCCTTTTTGTTCTTAGCTGACAACAACAAACAAAGCTACTCAATTTTGTCTATTTATTTTTGTTTTCTTCTAAATCAGGTTTTAGATGTTTTAGTTTCGTCGATTATCGTTAATTAAAATACCCCGATATCAATTAGAGAAACATCTATAAACTCTTGAACTGATGAACAGATCATCTTCGTGATGATGATGAACATGATGAAACCAGTTTCATTAATAAAAACGCATTAAAATTGGTCCATATCAGTAGACAGAACTGTGGGGTTGACGTCAGACAGGAGGCCGGTCGTAAAAACTACAAGCCAAATCTTTCTGTAACATTTGTTAAAACCATGTTGCGCCGACCCCACTGCGTGTGGGATAACGGACAGGCGAAAGAAGAGGAGAGAAGGCACGTGCCCAAAATGAGATATAAGACATGGCTACAGTTGGGAGGAGAACGCCTCGGCGAAATTTGATTGATCAAGTTGAAGATATTCTCGAGAAAGGCCAGGTCAGGAGTACCCTAAACCGATGTGCATGTATGAAAAATTTAATGAGAATGAAGGAGGTGTGCATCGTAGCAAGTGGAAATCCGATGTCTCTGCCTACCCCTATAGGAAACCGGCGTGAGTCTATGTATCATGATCATCATCAGCCACAAGACGTCCACTGCTGAACATAGGCCTCCCCTAATGCCTTCCAGGCCGACCTGTTGGAAGCGGCCTGCATCCATCGGCTTCCTGCAACCCTTATCAGGTCGTCGGTCCATCTTGTAGGTGGACGTCCTCTGTTGCGCTTGCCCGTACGTGGCCTCCATTCGAGAACTTTTCTGCCCCATCGGCTATCAGCTATATTCTACGAGCTATGTGGCCTGCCCACTGCCACTTCAACATGCTAATCCGCTGGGCTATGTCGGTTACCTTCGTTCGTCTACGGATCTCCTCATTTCTGATTCGATCACGTAGAGAGATACCAAGCATAGCCCTCTCCATAGCCCGTTGAGTGGCAGTGAGTCTACGTATGCGGCCCATAGTAAGAGGCCACGTCTCAGTCCCATATGTCATCACTGGTAACACACATTGGTCGAAGACCTAAGTGAACAGAACCTAACCCATAAGTCTATGTATGTATGTATGAATGTATAAATAAATACACCCAACAGTCACACACATAGTCCTGAACCCACACTAGGTAAACCTGTACCGTAGGTATCAAGAACTACGAGGGACTTGCGGTCCCACAACACCCAGACTCGAGACAAATATTTGTGAATCAGACAAACATTTGTCTAGGTGCGGGAATCGAACCCACGGCTTCACGTTTCGCAACCGGCTACTCGCCCGCTGCGCCACGGAGGTTGTCAAATGTATGTATGTAAGACATGGCTACAAGTATTATAAAATGGGACTAAAATACGCCTACGGAACCCAAAATCCACACGCTCAGTCCACTGTTACCAGCTGAACACTGGTGAAAGGGGAGGTGAATGCCTTCGACTTATTAAGATTCATTGATGAAACAGACAGTGACGCCCGATTGACGTGACGTGATAGCAGTAAAAAAACATGTGTTGCCTCTTAAATATGGAGGAAACAACAAAGTGGATATTATTATGTACATTTTTAAACATTAAACATACATATTATACATACGCACTCACGCCTGTAATCCCCGAAGGGGTAGGCAGAGGTGTAACCAGTACACCCACATTTCGCCGAGCGTATCGCCGTCCCTTATGTGATAGGGGGCGAGCCTATCGCCATACCGGGCACAAATTCCAGACTCCGGGCTGATACTGAGCATTTCGTAATAGAAAAACCCAATGCCACTTTACCCGACCCGGGAATCGAACCCGAGACCTCAGTGTTGGCCTCAATCGTAACGCGTACGCATTACAACTGCGCCACCGAGGCGGGAACATTAAAGTTTACAATTATACCTTTTTCTTTGCACAAATGAATAATAATTTGCTTTCTTTCCGTCCGGGATAATGGCTTAATACCAAGGTACGCCATCTCGACCTATAGATTTGACGGTGTTTGTTATATGGGGCGACCCGTTGTCTGACACCCACTCGCCTTCTTTTTTTTGCTGCGGGGAAAATCCATCTTACGGATCATCTTGGGGGGGGGGGGGGGTGGAGGAATGGTTATGTCATCACCAGCCTTCCGACCTAGTTCACTACTGAGTGACTGCTAGATCGAGACCCTAACTAATTCCTACGCCGGTATTTTTTTTATTGTCTAGATAGGCAGACGAGCAGACGGCCTCCTTCGACGCTAGTGGGGTGGTTCTGGGAGATCCTGGTATACCTGGATTGCTGCCGGTACCACCCCTACGCTCTACCTATGTGGCCCGTCTCCCTTGGGGGCTTGGAAGCTACGTCATAGCCAGAAGGTCCTTGGGGTCTGCGACAGCGTGAGATTTTCGC
The DNA here is from genome assembly GCA_905332985.1 of Mimas tiliae. Taxonomy (NCBI): domain Eukaryota; kingdom Metazoa; phylum Arthropoda; class Insecta; order Lepidoptera; family Sphingidae; genus Mimas; species Mimas tiliae. The sequence goes on along the minus strand of HG995265.1, from coordinate 3,521,469 downwards.
ACTGCCGTCCGTCTCGGGGTCGCATTAAGTAAATGTACGAGTATACTTTACATACAGCCTCCGTGGCGCAGTAGCCGGTTGCGAAGCGTGAGGTCGTTGGCTCGATTCTCGCACCAAGACAAAAGTTTGTCTGATTCAAAAATATTTGTTTCGGGTCTGAGTGTAGTGGGACCGCAAGTCCCTCGTAGTTCTTGATACCCACGATATAGAAACTAGTGTGGGGTCAGGACCTATGTATGTGACACAAAAGTATTATTTTCTTACACATTCAGGGTCCTGTCAACCGGAATACCACTCTCTTATATAACAAATGGAGTACACAATCACTTAATAATTTATCTCACCATATTTAACAACCATCGACTCAGCAGCTACGTCGACTGAGTGAACACGATGCGCGCTCGATCGTACTGCTACTGGCTAACCTGTGCGTGATCGTTAATGATAATGGAGACGTTTTTGCAGTGGACATTCGCAAGGCCCAAGCGACAAGTCAAATTTTCTACACGGATGCTTAATCCGTGGACTTTTTGACAAACTTGAGATCAGAGGGGCGATCACAAACAACTTACGAATAAGTATACGAATCGAGAACGCTAGCATTTGTATGAAGTTTCAAACAATTTTTTGACATTTCGATACGAATACGTTCTCACAAGTTATTCGTGCTAGACCCTCAGATTTTACAAGTTGGTAGGTCCTTCGTGTGCGAGAGGCCATCTGGGTTGGTGCTGAGCCAGAAATTACTGGGCATTATGAGATTTAACGTCTTATGTCTCGGGGTGACGAGCGCAGTCTCTAATTTAAAAGAAAAGTTGGTACAAGGTGGTAGGTCTCTTGTATGCGAGAGGCCGTCTGGGTTGGTATCACCGCTTTATTTATTTCTGCCGCCAAGCAGCAGTGTATAATCACTGTTGTGTTCCGGTTTAAAGGATATTGAAGCCAGTGAATTTACTGGACATTATGAGATTTAACATCTTACGTCTCGGGGTGACGAGAGCAGTCCAATGCCATGCAGTGTTTTATAATTCAATGTTCTGTGTGACGTTGCTTCTGTTTATGGGCAGGCGTGACGCTTACCATCAGGCCAGCGACCTGTAGGCCAATTCTCGTAATTTTAAAATGTTCAAAATATCATTTCGATCTAGTCTCAGCGTCAAGAAAGTTGCAAATGGCATTCTCTTAAACCAATAATCAACGTCAAATGCACCTAGCATTAGCAGTAGCATTATACCGTTTTGGCTTCAGTAAACTTTTATTCTACATTCAATCTCATTAAAATCTATGTTCACATTTGACGTTGATTATTGGTTTAAAAAAGAATAGAGAGAGGAGACGCAAACCACGAGTGGATAAAGTAATGTAAGTAGATTCCAATAAACACACGCAGTATGTAAATACATTTTACCTTATAAATCATTAAAGTTTTCCATAATGGCGGGAATTCCGCGTCAAAAAACTTAGCACGCTACCTAAGTCGTCGTGGCAATTGTATATTTTCTTTATATTATCTTTTTGAGACTGTCTCGGTGATTGTAATGCGTACACGGAACGACTGTTGTGCTGAGGTCTCGGGTTCGAAGTCGGGTAAAGTAATATTGGGTTTTTCGATTATGAAATGTTTAGTATCAGCCCGGAGGCTGGAATTGTGCCTGGTGTGATGGTAAGCGTCACGCCTGCCCATAAACAGAAGTAACACAAATCAGAACTTCGAATTATGAAGTACCTACTGCATGGCACTGAACTGAGCTTGTCACTCTGACACATAAGGTGTTAAGTCTCATAATGCCGAGTAATTTCGCTGGCTTCAATGTCCTTCAAACCGGAACACGCTGCTGATTGACGGCAGAAATAGACAAAGCGGTGGTAGGTGCCGAGACGGTGTCTCGCATATTACCATCTTGCTGACAACTAGAACCCATCTCCCGCTCCCTGTCCGTCAGCTGTAAAACTCTCGCATTATGTGACCCAATTTTACTTTTAAACAACCCTTCTAGTATACATTAAAGTCTTTGGTATTCATCAATTACTGAGGTCTCATAGTACGCATGGACGCGCGGTGGCGATTTTGGCACCAAATATAAACGGATCAATGACGTACACAGTAATCGTCACTATACGTTTGCGGGCACTATGAGACCTCACAGTAACGTTTATAAACACAGGGATGAGTCATTGTGATGTGCAGCTAAAATCGGTCGTTACCCTTCCGGAGAGTGAGTCACAAGTTTACCTTAGATAATGTTACTAAACCAACAGGGATAAAGTTTTACTGCGAGATAATCACGCGATAAGGAATATTAATTAGGCTGGGGAAAAACGAGAGAGTAAATACCTTAAACTTAGTAAATTACTCCTGGATTTATTGGATGACAGCCTACGTGGCGTAGTGGGCTGTGAAGCGAGAGGCTGTGGTTTCGCGTCCCAAACATGTTTTGGCGATCTCAACGACTCCATCAAAGTCGCAATCGAAGCAGCACTTCCATGCCCAATCCGAATCGCAACAATAATACGCGACCCCGACGCAGGACACGCCTGCGAGTACGAAGAACTCCCACAACTGACCCTCGGCACAATGACGTGCAGAGGCGGCCCTAAACTATACTCCCCAGCGATTGTTCAAGCTGAGGTCTGAGCCGTCTATAAGGCGCCTCTGTGCTTAATCGCTACTAAGTACATTATACATATTTCTGGCTAGAGCGCCATAAGCGCCGGCTTTATTGTCAGGTGAAGCTGTAAAAGTAATTGATACAGGTTTACCAAGTGTGGGATCAGGACTATGTGTGTGACTGTTGAGTGTATTTATTTATGTATATCGGACTAGCTTTTGCTCGCAGCTCCGCCCGCGTTAATGGTTTTTTCTGGGATAAAAAGTAACCTGTCTTTCCCCAGGATATAACCTATATCTTTACCAAATTTCATTAAAACACGTTAATTAAAAGCCGTGAAAATGTAACAGACAGAGTTACTTTCGCAGTTATAACATTACTATGGCTATTGTGATATAATATGGATAATTTTATAGAAAAAGACTAATCTTCTCCCACCTGCCCTTATCCCACTCGGGGTGGGCTCGGCACAACATGCTTTTTATTTTTAACACACGTTAGAAAGATTTGGCTTATTGCTTCTACACTACTGAGGCAGTGATAGCTCAGCGGCGAGTGGTATGGACTGTCGAGACGAAAGTCGCAGGTTCGAAACTAGCCCCAAGAGCGCATACACCTCTGACTTTTCTAAGTTACGTGTATATTAATTGTTAATTATCACTTGCTTTAACTGTGAAGGAAATGTGACGATATCATACCTGAGAAGTTGTCCATAAGAATTTCGAAGGTACGTGAAGTCTGCCAATCTGCATTAGGCCAGCGTGGTGGACTAAGGCCTAACCCCTCTCATTCAGTAGAGGAGGCCCGTGCCCAGCAGTGGGACGTGTATAATACAGGGCTAGTATTATTATTACTACAGAGGCTTATTTATGACTGCCTCGGTGGTGCAGTTGTAAATTGTAATGCGTACGCGTTACGGTTAAGCTACGCTGAGGTCTCGGGTTCGATCCCCGGGTCGGGTAGTGGTATTGGGTTTTTCTATTACGAAATGTTTACGAAATTACAGTATCAGCCGAAGGTCTGAAATTTGTGCCCGGTACGGCGATAGGCTCGCCCCCTATCACATCAAGGGACGGCAATACGCTCGGTGAAATGTACCCACATTTCACTGGTTACAGCTGTGCCTACCCTTTCGGGGATTACAGGCGTGAGTGCGTATGTATGTATGTACTACAGAGGCTGTTGTCAACCCTAAAAGCGACCATAAAGCAATATTTCAATATCTACGATTTAAAATTGCCTATACCATCGACTAGACTACTTCCATTAACGAGTGGTAGAGCCACGCTGTAGACAATTTTGTCTACAGCATGAATGGGCCGGCTCGTCCGGGTCGTTACCACTGTCTCACAGAAAACCGACGTAAAGTAGCAGCTTGCTGCTGCGTTTCGTACGGTGAGCGAGATATCCGGAGGCCCAAACCCATTACCTTTCTTTTAAGGTCGGCAACGCGCCCATGATTCTTTTGGTATTGTGCGCGTACATGGGCGGTGGTGTGCACTTACCATCAGGTGACCCACTTGCTGGTTTGCCGGCTTATGCTATAAAAAAGACTATCAAACAATATTTCAATATCTACGATTTAAAATTGCCTACCATCGACTAAACACCTGGCCATAAGTTACCATAGACACAAGTCCAGATGCATTTTCACGGATCAACGGTTCCCGGGGGTGGTTTTTCACACGATTACGTAAATTAGCTCATTGGGGTGGTTCGGTAAACGTTGCTCAGTCAAGCTTGTGATTTGTTATTAATACAAAGGGTGGGTGGGCAGGTGGGCAGGTGGGGCTGAGCCAGCATAGCGATCGCGAGTCGCGACAAACGAAAATTGCATAGCGGTTTTAAATGACGGCAAACGAGCAAGTGGGTCATCTGATGGTAAGTGATCTCCACCGCCCATGTACGCGCACAATACCAGAAGAATCATGGGTGCGTTGCCGACCTTAAAGGAAAGGGATAATAAAGGGATCGGGAAGGGGAGGGGGTTTGGGCCTCCGGATATTTCACTGACCGTACGAAACGCAGCAGCAAGCTTTACCCCTGTTTTTTGTGAGACAGTGGTAACTGCCCAGACGAGCCAGTCCATTCATACTGTAGACAACTGTCTACAGCGTGGCTCTACCACTCATCAGGTGAAATTTATTCGCTCAGGTGGAATTATTTCTTTAAATATAAATGGAAATAAATGGAACTGCAGTATATCCTATGGAATATTCCACATTTAACGGAACTATGCGTGAACATATTATATAGCAAAATATATAGAGACAAACCTCTTTGTTTTTTTGCGCCAATTAAAAAAGAACCAAAAAGTTGCTTTCGTCGAACAATAGAACGTCGATTTCAGAATATCCTGAATTTTGGCATGTCTGTTACATTTCGTACAGACGAATTAAGAACATCGTTGTTTTTTTGCGCCAAAAAAGTGCCAAAAAGTTGTTTTCATCGAAGTAAGTCGTCGTATTCAGAATATCCTAAATTGTGCCATGTCTTACATTTCATAGAGCAATTTTCTATATGAAAATTACATTCTAACCATTGACCTGTTCTATACAAAACAAACATCGTCCTAGCCTAACAAAGAGGCCCAATAAAAAGTATTTATGCTAAAAATTCCTTTGATTCGCGCACCAAATGTATTTACGATGATGATATCGAAGCGATGGTATCCAATTACATTTATTATGTAGTCATTACACGACACTGCGTAGTCGCTGATCGCAACGCGCACGCAGCGTATTCATACAACACCTACTAAGCATCAGGGTTTGAAATTATATAGATAATAAACAACGAAAAAACGAATGCGTTTTTTTTATTAGCTTGAGTGACGAAACGTGCAGGTCGGTCACCTGATGGTAAGTCGTAACCCCTGCTCATTAGCAGAAGCAATACCACACAGAACTTTTAATTATAAAGCACTGCATAGCATTGGACTGCGCTCGTCACCCCGAGATATAGAAAGTCTCAGAATGCCCAGTATTTACCCTGGCTTCAATGTCCTTCAAACTGAAACACAACAGTGCTTGTGCTTACACACTGCTGTTTGGCGGCAGAATAGACAAAGCGGTGGTACCAAAACTAAAAGTGAAATTTGCATACACAAGAACGAGTGACAATTTCGCTTAAATTTTTTAGTTAGTTCTAGAGAACTAGAACTTACAATCTTAAGCTTGGCGATTAATATACTTAACAATAAAAACCTGTTTTATATTAATTTGTCTAAATTTAGCGAATGAAATCTTATATAAAAAATTGTAAACATAGATAGGATAAAAATCAAGTATGTAAGTGTTAATTAGGTAAATTAATGAATAGAACATCATCTTCATCTCCTAGACATGCATTAACTGCGTGGAATAATCTATGTGATGGTTCCGAATACAATATCTAAATGTAATGTCTAATTATCAACAGCAGTGATAGCTCAGCGGGGAGTGGTATGGACTGTCGAGACGAAAGTCGCAGGTTCGAAACCAGCCCCAAGTGCATACACCTCTGACTTTTCTAAGTTATGTGTATATTAATTGTTAATTATCACTTGCTTTAACGGTGAAGGAAAAACATCGTGAGGAAACCTGCATACCTGAGAAGTTCTTCATAAGAATTTTGAAGGTATGTGAAGTCTGCCAACCCACATTAGGCCAGTGTTGTAGACTAAGGCCTAACCCCTCTCATTCAGTAGAGGAGGCCCGTGCCCAGCAGTGGGACGTATATAATAAAGGGCTAGTAAAAAAAAAAAAATATCAACCATTATTTACCAAAGTAATTATCTTGATTCTTATCACAATAACTATCATTGACTGATAAATATTGCTAAAAAAACGATTCTATGTGGTGTCGCTCGACATCTAATCATCATCGAATCTTTAACTGGAAAGCACTTCATGGCATTTGCTGAATCGGTTTTTTCACGCAGTATCAAACCGCTATTTTACGTCGGTTATCTGTGAGACAATGGTAACAACCCGGTCGAGCTGTTCCATTGATGTTGTATAAAAAACTGTCTATAACGTGGCTCTACAACTCAAATGTACTCAACTAACGTAAAACCGCACAGTTCACACGGAAAATATACAGGGTCCTTTATCCCCGCGTGTTCGCCGACTGATCGATGCGTTGAAGTGTGATTGTGTGTGTGTCTGTGGGTTTCATTTGACGCACGTCCAAGAGTCTGACGTCTGGGTATATGATCATTTTTGATAACTTTGTAAAAGTAACGTGGGCGTTTCACGGTTTCCCTAGCGCGCATACAATCTCCCCACACTTTCCCAATACAAGATCCTTATCTTAAATGTCACACGCACCCATAGTGACAGCCTCCGTGGCGCAGCGGGTGAGCCGGTTGCGAAACGTGAGGCCGTGGGTTCGATTCCCGCACCTAGACAAATGTTTGTCTGATTCACAAATATTTGTCTCGGGTTTGGGTGTTTTGGGACCGCAAGTCCCTCGTAGTTCCTGATACCCACGATATAGGTTTAACCTAGTGTGGGGGTCAGGACTATGTGTGTGACTGTTGGGTGTATTTATTTATTTATTTATAGTCTTCAGGTACTCAGAGTCGTTCCGGGATCAGCCATTGTGTATCCAGTAACTTCATGCATAATTTTGCCGATCATCGTGGGACGTAATTACTCTTTTTTTTAAGTGAAAACTTCTTTAGCCGCATTGGGCACTTTTTGGTAGGCGAAAATCTTATGGGTTCGCGTCACCGTCATGCTCATGACGCGCAGCGGCCGTGTGCTGTGCGCGTTATACACTTTGTTGGATGGGTGAAATCTCGAAAAAGTTCTAAGTTTTCACTTCTATCGGCAGTCTTTACAACTGCCAATTCTTTTTTATACTATCCCGCCCACACACCCGCCACTGGAACTCCTGTGCACCAGGATCGACAGTGGCGCGCATTTTTGTTGACACCGAGCAGTGAAGCCCGGCGAGTCTCTGGGTGTAATAAATTGTCTTTGTCCCGCAACGAAATTAATCAAATAGAAGGTTAAGGAGGAGTTGGAAATAATAATTGTCCACTTCCCTCCATATATTTTTAAATATTATTTACTATTGACTGCTCTATTGCCGCAATATTAGCTTTTAGACAATATTGACTGCCTCGGTGGCGCAGTTGTAATGCGTACGCGTTACGATTGAGGCTAACGCTGAGGTCTCGGGTTCGATCCCCGGGTCGGGTAAAGTGGTATTGGGTTTTTCTATTACGAAATGCTCAGTATCAGCCCGGAGTCTGGAATTTGTGCCCGGTATGGCGATAGGTTCGCCCCCTATCACATCGTGGGACGGAGATACGCTCGGCGAAATGTGGGTGTACTGGCTACACCTCTGCCTACCCCTTCGGGGATTACAGGCGTGAGTGCGTATGTATTGACTTATTTTTTTTTTACTCTTGGCTATTTCTTGAGAAGGCCAAAGGAATTTCTGTACTTTACACTCGCATAATTCTGTAAAACAATGTTACATTAAAAGAGGCCATAACCCATGAGTTTGATTCGGCATTTCTTCTCATGGCTAGCTCCGAAATGCCGTCGTAAATGTAATGTAGCATAAAAAAAGATTGACATATAAAAGTGATATTTATGATGCAACTTACAGAATAAATGATTTGAATTTGAATTAGGTAGACAAAATAATGAACAAAGGAGGTCTTAACCTTAGGCACAAGGACATTTACAACTGGAGAAGCCAGATGTAAAGCACCATGGATGTCATTAAGTGGGTCCTATCTCTGTGTGCAATGTCTCTTGACGGTCGACATTATATTTCGACAGCATTGGAGGCCAATAAACGTTGACTGAAGCCAACACGGTATAATGCTACTGCTAATGCTAGGTGCATTTGACGTTGATTATTGGTTTAAGAGAATGCCATTTGCAACTTTCTTCACGCTGAGACTAGATCGGAATGATATTTTGGACATTTAAAATTACGAGAATTGGCCTCCTGTACTTAACTGGTCCAGTGTAGTCACTTTGCCTTGCAAGAATTAAAAAAAACCATCGGTGACTCTTTCTTCTCTTCGACCTGCCCTTATCCCACTCGCAGTAGGGTCCAACATGTTTTTTTAACACATGTAACAGGAAGATTTGGCTTGCAGTTTTTACGACCGGCCGCCTGCCTGACGTCACCCCCTCTGGGGAGAGGTGGCTATAATCATATTTACCTTAATATTAAAACTGTGCTATAAATATACCAAATGACTAAGCTAAGCATATAACTAACACGCTTGGCTTCGATCGACCGATTATGTTTAGGCACGGATTAGACTGTCAATAATTCTATGAATATTTGTATCAGTCAAGGAAGGAAAGTATCCTATCATGACTTTATTATTGCTAGTTGTTACCTAGTGGTACAAAGTCCATTTGTAATTTAATAATTTTTATTTTTGTGCGTTATTTTATTGACGTTTATTTGTCAAAGAAAATACTTATACAAGCTAGGTCCCTCGTATACGAAAGGCCGTCTGGGTTGGTACCACCGTTTTGTCTATTTCTGTTGCCATCCGGTTTAATGGACATTAAAGCCAGTGAAATTACTAGGCATTATGAGGCTTAACATCTTATGTATCGGGATGACTGCAGTGTTTTGTAATTCAAAGTTCTGTGTGGTGTTCCTTCTGTTTACGGGCAGACGTGTCGCTTACCATGAGGCGAGCAACAAGCTAGTTTTGCCATTCAAGCTTATAAAAAAAAAATATAAACATATTTTTTTTAATTTTTTCCTATTACATCAGCTGCGAACGTGGACAAACACGTCATTAGCGCGACAAACTATTATGTGTTTGAGATTGTCACATTGGCAGTATGAGCGTAAACAACTAATTTTTTATTTTAAGTAATTTAATGCTTTGGCATTTTTTTAACACATAGGTATATATAGTAGGTAGCTTTCTGCACTCCTTCTCCATATAAACTATAACTATGTCAAATCTCACACCACACTCCTCCGTGCACCCATTGCTTAGAAAAGGGTTAAACGTTTTCTCTTCAGATAATTAATATATAGGATTAGCTTTTGTTCGCGGCTCCACCCACGGCCTTTTCCGGGATAAAAAGTAGCCAGGTGTTGACCACGCTTATAGCAACTCAATTTTGACTTGACATGAGATTTGACATTTGATAAGTTAATTTTACATTGTTCGCCTTTCACAAACCTGTGTTTCATCCCCTTAGGAGTGGAATTTCTTCGTTTTATTAATTGTCGGTTAAAAAATACACATAATGACTACCGTGTACGGGGCCTAATACGATTTGCCGCAAACTGAATGCGCCAACACGTAAGCGAGTAACGCTCCATTTGCCAATGTGTTAAAGCGCCATTACCGAAACCAGTCCGTGCCGTTCAATAGATACTAAATATTTCAAAATTAGAACGATACATTTTATTTTTAACTATATTGAAATTAGAATGTGGTCTCTCTAGACGACAACGATTATTATAATGTAAATTTTAAAAAGAAAAATAATAATTACACAATATTATGAACACGCTTCGTATTATTACTTGAAAAGAACTCGTTTATTTTATTAACCTCTAATTAATTCAAATACAACACACTGTAGTCGTAACATTGTTTACTGGGCTGAGTGGATCTTGTTTCCTTAGCCAATTCGCAAATATGAAACACCTTTATATCGTTGCACAATACTTCTGTATTAAAATTGTTATTCACGCATACTACAGGTATTGCCATAAATATTGTAAAAAAGTAGGTTTTTTTGCGCATTTAACACATTTATAAATTTGGCAAAATCGACCACTTATATTTTTTAATATTTTTTCATCGTCTTACTCTATAGTTTTTTGTGAAATGCCGATTAAAAAAACAATACAAGGAAATATTGAACGGAAAAGAAGTTTAACATAATATAAATATTTCTTTTTCGCCCCTTTGGCGTAGCGTACTTATAGTCAGGTACCGGCGAGATTATGGGTCAATTCACATGTCAGGCAATCACCATCTAAAAAAGAAACGATTCGAAAATTCACACAATAGTGGCTCTAGGCTCGGGATATGCAACACGACATATCTCGCGCGCGAGAGAGACAACTGTCGACGACAAATATCTCGATTAAAAGTGTCGACATTCGATAAAATTACGTCATCATATTAGGCTTCGTAGACAAAATCCTATAGCGAGGTTGAAAGTACTAATTTCTGTACTTTATCTCAACTTTTGACATAACGAGTCGAGTGTTCTATGCAACCATGTTAGCTTCGAGAGACATATAGAGATAACCAGATAAAACTGGCTTTTCACGATAAAACGATTCGACGTAACGTTTAACAAAACTTAGAAACCGACTTCAATATTTATAGTGGTAGTTACAGCAATATATGTAAATTCCAATACAATAACACAATCAAGACGAGTGTACTGAGGGGCTAGCACGGAAAACTATCGAAATCGTAATGTATAGGTATCGAGGGCTCGATAGATAATTCCTTAAATATCATTGGTCTATATTCCATGTATATTAGTTTCTTTTACGTACGATAGAGGCGCTGTACTAAAATCTCATAGTAATTGTTGTCGATGACAGCTCGAATAACTTTTCGCAAGTTTCCGTGCTAGCCCCTTTGTTGTCCGTTGAGGAGTTTTATTTTTTTACTTCGCACCCCGTCATCAGATCTTAACCAAATTTATATGGAACCACATCGCTGCTAAACTCTATCGAGTGAAAGTTTTTCCAACAAAATCGGTCCACAATTGGCGGAGAAATCGATGTACTCAAACGCGCCGAATTGAGAACCTCCTCCTTTTTTGAAGGAAATAAGCTTGATGAACTGTGAGTCTATTAGTTATTCCTTTGCCTACACGTTCGGCATACTTTTTTATTACATAGCTTTGTATATTTTTGTCGCCAAGCGGCAGTGTGTATGCATTCATGTGTTTCGATTTGAAGGACATTGAAACAAGTGCAATTACTAGGCATTATGAGACTTAACATCTTTTGTCTTGTAATGATGTGCGTAGTGCAGAACCATGCAGTGCTTTGTAATTGCAAGTTCTGAGTGGTGTTGTTTATGGGTATGCGTGGCGCTTACTATCCGACGAGCGACCGGCTCGTCTTGTCATTGAGTTCTATATAAAAACCTTTATATTTTAAAGTTATTATTTTGTATGACTACAAATTGAGCTGCACAATACGCACTGACAGATCGCATAACGCCGTCCTAATGGTCAACATAAATAATTGAAGGTTGGTACCTTGCCGTGCAGGTACCCTGCCCGTCGTCCTGCTAGGTTCCTGGCTGCCAACCTCCTCCATATGCCATGTATATTCCATTTTCAAACGCAAAACATTTCTTTTTTAATTACGTCGCATCTAACACGAATCCGTGGTGGCACATTTCGTTAAGTTTTTTTTTAGGCAAAGGTCACTTAATCACACAGCCTTATAAATTATATGCAATGTTTATAAAGAGTCTATTATGATTTATCTTTAAATTAATTACGATAATTAATTATATTTAGTTTTTATACAACTTTTTTAATAAAACCGCAGGCAAGGGGCGACGCGTTTTTGTTTAGACCAACAAAAAACAATATTTGTTCGATAAGCGTCCGTCAATACAATAATCTGGTAAGGCACTAACGTAGATTCGTTCGCTTGCATTCCACCCTTAACGTGAAAGCGAGATAGAGTATACAGTCCACTACGCGTGAGACAAGGACAATTATATTTCTCCAGAACGTATATTGATACACAGGGTGGTACGCCAGCCAATCGGTGGCCATTTCACGGTCTATACAGGGTTGCGTGGCGTCCAATTACAAACGTTTTGTTATTAAGGGTGGGGACTATTTAGGGGGGTAAATATGTATTAATATAATGTAGCATTAGAGCTAAATCACTGTCATAAAGTCTGATTTATGACGCGATAACGATTTTGAAATGAAAATGAAAGTTTCACCATAGAATAGAATATTATGTGATGGGGATATAAATTATTGTATGGAAGACCGCGCTATATACATAAGCTCATACTGAAAATTAAGGGGTAGGCAGAAACGCAACTATTGCACTAGATTATCTCCATTCCATGATGTGACAGGTGGCGAACCTATTGCTATACCGGGACTTTTTTATATCCGGTAAACGAGCATGTGGGTCACCTGATAGTAAGTGATCTACACCGCCCATGTACGCCCACAATACCAAACGAATCATGGGTGCGTTGCCGACCTTAAAGAAAATGGATAACTAAGGGATTGGGAAGAGGAGGGGATTCCAGTCTCCGGATATCTCACTCACCGTACGAAACGTAGCAGCAAGCTGCTACTTTAAGTCGGTATTCTGTGAGAGGTATTCAGTGGTAACGACCCGGACGAGCCGGCCCATTCATTATGTAGACAAAACTGACTACAGCGTGGCTCTACCACATAAAACACACACTTCCAGACTTCGGGCTAATACTAAGCATTTCGTGATAGAAATTCCAATGCAATCCGATCTCAATAAGCTCGCCCCTTGTCACATTATGGGTCGGAAATAAGCTCGGTGAAATGTGGGTGTACTGGTTCCACCTTTGCCTACAACTTGGGGGATTACAGGCTAGAATGCGTATATTCCTATACCTTACTTATACATGATAATAAATCTCATGAAATTGAATAAGTAGTTTTCAATTTTTAACCGACTTCACAAAAGGAGGGCGTGTGTTAGGTAGGTGTGTTAGCCTGTTGTCATACCGGGCACAAATTCCAGACTCCGGGCTGATATTGAGCATTTCGTAATAGAAACACCCAATATCACTTTTACCCGATCTGGGGATCGAACCCGAGACCTCAGCACAGCAGTCGTACCGCCTACGCATTATACGCATACAACTGCGCAACCGAGGTTGTCTGCACACGTAAAGTCTCATGATGACCATAATTTCACTGGCCTGTGTCCTTCAAATCGAAGCACAACAATGCTTACACACTGCTCTGCGGTAGAAATAGACAAAGCAGTGGTAGAAATAGACTAACCCAGACGGCCTCTCGCATACCTACGCCCTCGTATAGCCTACCTAGGAAAAATATCTCGGAGCGGGAATCGAATCCGCGGCCTCTCGTTTCACAGCCGGCTACTCACTATGACATGGAAGCGTCAGATTTCCTTGTTGGTTTACCAGCCACTGTTATAAAAAGCACCTTGTCATACCAGCTGGTCCGCCAGACCCTCAACCGTCACGGTCGATCAGCTTCCACCTGACCTTACCCCAGACACGGTCCAAAGGACTCAATGACTGAATTTTGATCAGCGCACGTTCGATTCCTGAGAACATACCGTTTTGAACCCAGCCAACTGTGACAATTCAGTTTTATTACGTTCGGCACGACAGCAGCGATAGCCTGGTGGGGTGTGTGAAGGTCTGCAGATGGAGGTTGTAAGTTCAAACCCTGACATGAAAATATGAAAGTTTTAAGTTACGCGCATTCATTGTTAATTATCTTTCGCTTTGATTGTGAACAAGAATATTGTTAAGGAATCTGAGTGGTAGAGCCGCGCTGTAGACAATTCTGTCTACAGCATGAATGGGCCGGCGCGTCCGGTTCGTTACCACTGTCGCACAGAAAACCGGCGTAAAGTAGCAGCTTGCTGGTGCGTTTCGTACAGTGAGTGAGATATCCGGAGGTCCAAACTCCCCTCCCCGTCCCAATCCCTTATTATCACTTTCCTTTAAGGTCGGCAACGCGCCCATGATTATTTTACTATTGTGGGCGTACATGGGCAGTGGAGATCACTTACCATCAGGTGACCCACTTGCTCGTTTGCCGGCCTATACTATAAAAAAAACTGCTATACTTGACAAATTCCCATAAGAATTTCGATTTCTTTTTATATTAGCTTCAAATGACAAGACGAGCAGGTCGCTCGGCTGATGGTAAGCGTCACGCCTGCCCATAAAAAGAATCAGCACCAACCAGAACTTCGAATTATGAAGTAATGCATGACGCTGAACTGCGTTCGTCACCCCGAGAGATAAGATGTTAAGTCTCACAATGCCCAGTAATTTCACTGGCTTCAATACTCTTCAAACCGGAATACAACAGTGCTTACACATTGCTGCTTGGCGGCAGGAATAGACAAAGCGGTGGTACCAACCCAGACGGCCTCTCGCGTACGTGGGACCTACCACCTATTAGACTGTACTGTAAATGCTCAAGCTGTCCGTGTATAGCTGCTCTCTTCATGGATTACCCAGGTCAGGAGGTCCCATTCATACTGCACACAAAACTATCCACAACGTGGTTCCAGCAATAATTAAAGATTATGAAAACGGACTGCCTCGGTGGCGCAGTTGTAACGCATACGCGTTACGATTGAGTCCAACGCTGAGGTCTCGGGTTCGATCCCCGGGTCGGGTAAAGTAGTATTGGGTTTTTCTATTACGATATGCTTAGTATCAGCCCGGAGTCTGGAATTTGTGCCCGGTATGGTGATAGGCTCGCCCCCTATCACATTATGGGACGGAAATACGCTCGGCGAAATGTGTGTGTACTGGTTACACCTCTGCCTACCCCTTCGGGGATTACAGGCGTGAGTGCGTATGTATGAAAATGTCAAATATCGTACTGGAATCAAACTCATTAAACATTGCGTGTCACCAACCAAGCATCGAACCTAACCCTAAACGTATTTACAGAACTAAATTAACAACACGCGACGTAAACGATTGTTTTGCTTTGGGCAAAGGTCGTCGGCGATCACTACCCACCCCCTATTTGATTCGGCGTGATCGTAATTGCTACCGTGGGAAGGTACGGACAGGTCAGAATTAACAATTAACCAAATTATTTTAATAGAATGTTACTGCCTCGGTGGCGCAGTTGTAATGCGTACGCGTTACGATTGAGGTCAACGCTGAGGTCTCGGGTTCGATCCCCGGCTCGGGTAAAGTGCTATTGGGTTTTTTATTACGAAATGCTCAGTATCAGCCCGGAGTCTGGTTACACCTCTGCCTACCCCTTCGGGGATTACAGGCGTGAGTGCGTATGTATGTATATTTTTTTTTTATAGTATAGGCCGGCAAACGAGCAAGTGGGTCACCTGATGGTAAGCGATCTCCACCGCCCATGTACGCCCACAATACAAAAGAATTATGGGCGCGTTGCCGACCTTAAAGGAAAGGGATAATAAAGGATTGGGAGGGGGAGGGGGATTTGGGCCTCCGGGTATCTCACTCACCGTACGAAACGCACCAGCAAGCTGCTACTTTACGCCGGTTTTCTGTGAGACAGTGGTAACGACCCGGACGAGCCGGCCCATTCATGCTGTAGACAAAATTGTCTACAGCGTGGCTCTACCACTCCGCAAAACTCCACACTATTTTATTAGAACTTCATTAATGTAATAAAAAAGGAGTCGAAAAATGATCTATACAAATAAATAAAATTGAAGAGTCTGTTGGTAATATTAAAATAACCGCTGTTTACTACATGCATTTGAATGTATATACGGTACATATACCAAAATATATTTTTTTATTTTTTGTCTGTATGTCTGTCTGTTCGTTACGGCTAATCTCTAGAACGGCTGGACCGATTTTGACGGGACTTTCACTGGCAAATAGCTGATGTAATAAGGAGTAACTTAGGCTACTTACGCACTTTTTTATCCCGGAAAATGGCATTCATGCGGGCGGAGCCGCGGGCAAGAGCTAGTCTACACTAATATTATAAAGAGGAAAGATTTGTATTTTTGTATGTAACGAATAAACTTAAATGTTACTGGACCGATTTCAAAAATTGATTTACCGTTAGAAAGCTACATTATCACTGAGTAACATAGGCTACTTTTTATCTCGGAAAAGGCCGTTCACGCGGGCGGAGCCGCGAGCAAAAGCCAGTAGTAAAAATATTTGAAGTTCCTTAGATTTAACTTTATCTTTCAGATACCGAGATTACTTTTTTTATAGCATAGGCCGGGTATAGCAAACGAGCAAGTTGGTCACTTGATGGTGATCTCAACCGCCCATGTACCCACAATACCAGAAAAATCATGGACGCGTTGCCTATATATACAAGATTGGGAAGGAGGATTTGGACCTCCAGATATCTCACTGTACGAAGAGGTCCTTTCCTTTAACCTTTCCTTTAAGGTTGGTAACGCATGCGTAATTCTTCAGGTATTTTGGACGTTCACGGGCGGTGGATATCACTTACCATCAGGGGACCTACTTGCTCATTTGTCGATTAAAAAAAAACGGAAAATATAACGCTCCTTAGCGCAGTCGGGTAAAAACTGATCGAAAGCAGCTAAGACCGAACCGGGCGCCTATTTAATAGACAAGCCGGTCCCACGACTCGACCACGACGTAATGCGTACTTCCGTTTCTATTGAGTGTGCGCAGTACCCACCCGCATTAGGAGTGAACTGTGACCCTAGAAATTTATTTATTAGATACACCATCGATTGACTGCCTCGATGGCGCAGTTGTAATGCGTACGCGTTACGATTGAGGCTAAAGCTGAGGTCTCGGGTTCGATCGCCGGGTCGGGTAAAGTGGTAATGGGTTTTTATATTACGAAATTCTCAGTATCAGCCCGGAGTCTGGAATTTGTGCCCGGTATGGAGATATGCTCGCCCCCTATCACATTAGGGACGGAAATACGCTCGGCGAAATGTGGTGAAAAATTGGCAGATGTAGAGACTGCCGATAGAAGTGAAAACTTAGAACTTTTAGTATTCAAATTTGAAATTTCATAATGTTTGAATTAAAATTATCAACATCAATCTGGTTTTCACATCTATTGCTACGTCCTAATGCTGGCCTTGGACCTCTACTGAATGAGAGGGGTTAGGCCTTAGTCCACTACGCCGGCCTAATTCGGGTTGGCAGACTTCACATACCTTCGAAATTCTTATGGCGTATTTCTCAGGTATGCAGGTTTCCTCACGATGTTTCCTTCAACGTTAAAGCAAGTGATAATTACCAATTAATACACACGTAACTTAGAAAAGTCACCTGGTTTTGAACCTGCGACTTGTCATAATGTAGTTTAGGACAATAATGTAGAGTCAAATACGGCCGGTCCTAAAACTACAAGCCAAATCTTTCTGGAACGTGTTAAAAAGCGTGTTCCGCCGACCCCACTGCGAGTGGGATAAGGGCATGTGGAAAAAGGTTTAAGTACCCATATCTATTTAATGTAATGAATAGCTAACGCACAAAACTCGCAATTGCTCTGATCACGGCATCGGTTGCTATGGAAACAACTGTTGGATCGATGTCGGCTCCTAGATCGTAGACCTTGAAGATATTTTCAAATATAGCATATTACTCTTTCTACCGACTCAAAAAAGGAAGTTATCGATTCGTTTTTATTTGTTACCGACTTAAAAACGGAGGAGGTTCTCAATTCGATGCGTTATTTTTTTTTGCTTTGTTTTTTATGTATGTACATCGATCTCTCCGCCAACTGTGGACAGATCTTGTTGGAAAAAAAATCATTCGATAGAGATAAGCTGCGAAGTGGTCCCATATAAAAAAATAAAACTCCTCAACGGACAACAGTACACTCGTCGCGATTGGTTATTGTATTCGAATTTACATGCTATTGCTGTAACTACCATTAAAAATTGAAAAACAAAATAAGTTTTAACAAAACCTAGAAATCTACTTCAAAATAAAAACAAGTCAAACATAACAATTTCTATTGGTCTCTTTGGAGTCGGTGCCTGTGTCGCTGCCGGTCAAATGAAACTTATTTTATTTTATGTATGTCTTTTTACATGATAGTACTATGTAGGCATATGAGTGGTAGAGCCACGCTGTAGATACTTTTGTCTACAGCATGAATGGGTCGGCTCGTCCGGGTCATTACCACTGTCTCACAGAAAACCGGCGTAAAGTAGCAGCTTGCTGCTGCGTTTCGTACGGTGAGTGAGATATCCGGAGGAACAAACCCCTCCCCTTCCCAATCCCTTAATTATCCCTTTCCTTTAAGGTTGGCAACGCACCCATGGTTCTTTTGGTATTATGGGCGTACATGGGCGATGGAGATTACTTACCATCAGGTGACCCACTGGCTCGTTTGCCGGCCTATGCAATAAAAAAAAAACTCTTATGCGAGATGACGTCTGGGTTTGTACCGCTTTGTCTATTTCTTACGGTTCTGTTTCGGTTTGTAGGACATTGAAACCAATAAAATTACTGGGTGTTATGAGACTTATAATCTAATGTATCCACAAATATATATTTCGGGGATCGAACCCGAGACCTCAGCGTTGGCCTCAATCGTAACGCGTACGCATTACAACTCCGCCACCGAGGCAGTACATTCTTTCAATTTCCTAATATTGTTAAAGGTATATTGATCAAACAGCCACGTGGTGGTGGGCGTGCACCATCCCTTCCGACGATGAATCGACCAATCAGGGAAGGTTTCGTAAATTACAAAAGCGTGCCGCCATTTGACGGTCCGAAAATGACGTACAGCCACGGGAGTGTACAGGTCGATTACATTTTTGACGTATTTTCAACCGACTTCAAAAAAAGAGGAGGTTCTCAATTCTTATTTAATACTATGGACATATACACACATATCCACATACAGACAAAGAGGATAAATTTTATACGCTTGACACAAAAACCGACTTTAAAATAAAAACACTGAAAAGTCAAAAATTACAATAAGCCTGTGTCGCTGCCGGTCAAACAAAATTGCACCGACTCCAAAGAGACCTAGATAAATTTTTAATATTTACTTTTCAGTGTTTTTATTATGAATTCGGTGTCTAGGTTTAGTTAAAACTTATTTTATTTTTAAATATTTAGTGGTAGTTACAGCAATAGTATGTAAATTCCAATACAATAACACAATCGCGACGAGTGTACTGTTGTCCGTTGAGGAGTTTCATAATTTTTTACTTCGTAATCAGATCTTATCCAAATTTATAAGGGACCACATCGCAGCTAAACTGTATCGAGCGAATTTTTTCCAAAATAATCGGTCCACAATTGGCGAAGAAATCAATGTGATGTACATAAAAAAGCAAAGAATACACGTCGAATTGAGAGCCTCCTCCTTTTTTAAATTGGGGTAAAAAGTATATGATCATAGAGGTCGAATTTCGACCACTACGGGACCACTAGTACAAAAGCTGATTCTATCTTTTTTAAAACACTCCATTCTGTATATACCAGAAGGCCAATTCTCGTATTTTTTTTTTTTTATAGTATAGGCCGGCAAACGAGCAAGTGGGTCACCTGATGGTAAGCGATCTCCACCGCCCATGTACGCCCACAATACAAAAGAATTATTGGGCGCGTTGCCGACCTTAAAGGATAGGGATAATAAGGGATTGGGAAGGGGAGGGGGATTTGGGCCTCCGGATATCTCACTCACCGTACAAACGCAGCAGCAAGCTGCTACTTTACGCCGGTTTTCTGTGAGGCAGTGGTAACGACCCGGACGAGCCGGCCCATTCATGCTGTAGACAAAATTGTCTACAGCGTGGCTCTACCACTCGTAAAACCACCAAACTCAAATGCACCTAGCATTAGCAGTAGCATTATACCGTTTTGGCTTCAGTCAACTTTTATTCTACATTCAATGTTATTTCGATCTATGTTCACATTTGACGTTGATGATTGGTTTAAGAGAATGCCATTTGCAACTTTCTTGACGCTGAGACTAGATCGGAATGATATTTTGAACATTTTAAATTACGAGAATTGGCCTGCTGATGACATCACAAGCGAGCGTCACGACATCACAACTAACGACACTAAAAATAAATTAATGTTGTTATTTTTAAAACCCGTCACCCTGTAGTCATTTAATTAATGTTGCTGGCGCTTGCGAATAGACATTTGATTTTTTTGTTAGGTTTTTAGGTAATTTCATGTTGTCGTGTCTCTTGTATATTGTTTTTTCTTGACGCAGTGTGCGGGTAGCCGGCTGAGAAGCGAGAGGCCGTGGGTTCGATTCCCGCACTTAGACAAATGTTTGTCTAATACACAAATATTTGTCTCGGGTCTGGGTGTTGTGGGACCGCAAACCCCTCGTAGTTGCTGATACCCACGATACAGGTTTACCTAGTGTGGGGGCAGGACTATGTGTGTGACTGTTGGGTGCAAAAAAATAATAATATCGTGATTTAAAATCAAATTTTCGTTCAACTATAGGATAAGTAAAATTTAATTTCAGATTAGCCTTGGTATTAACCTTCAGCGGATAAGACCACGGTGACTACGGACCTAGCACTTTGCGCTTATTTTTTAGACTAATCATTGACCGCGTCTCCGTCTCGTCTAGAAACGCAGTAATGCAGAAAATTACACTTTTTTGTACATATTTATTTGGTTTAAGGCTGTTTTTTATTTTAGCTCGAATAAAATTGGGTATTACTTTTTATATCAGACAAAAAAAGTGATTGGCTGCGCATAGCCTATATTTATTGGTATATGCATATAACTGTAATCCAAGTATGTACTTAAGTAATTTATTTATTTAAGGACATAAGTAAGTATATCTTATTGAAAAGAAAACACCGAATACTTAGTTTCTTATCAGGAAATTACTTTGACTGCACAACATCTCTATATTGCTTTCAATCGAGAACTAAAATGGCTAACCAACAACGAAAAAAGGAGAAGAAAATACGTAAAACCTCTCTAGCTTATTAATAAATAGTAAAAAGTTTTATGATTTTAATAGGAATAAGAGCTTTTTATGATTTTAGCAATTTCAGTGGGCATAAATATTACCTTCCCTACCTTTAATAATTCGAATTTGTTTAATAAATGCACTCAAATAATCTTATTAATTTTTTTATGAACCTACATACTTTCAGTTTCACGAGGAAATTATTTTCCGTCCCATGTCCTCACTATAAGTAGACGCTCTACACAAATTAACCACGATTCTATGATTTCAGAGGGCCGTGACAGCATAGTGTTTTGAATACATTACATTTATACTGTCTCCTTCCACCTGCCCTTATCCCACTCGGAGTGGGGTCGGCGCAACATGTTGCAGAAAGATTTGGCTTGTAGTTTTTACGACCAGCCACCTGCCTGACGTCAACCCCTCTGGGGAGAAAGCACCCAGACCCGAAACAAATATTTGTGGTGTGCGGTACCCAAATCAAATACGCACTCACGGCTGTAGTCCTCGAAGGAGTAGGCAGAGATGTAACCAGTACACCCACATTTCGCCGAGCTTATTTCCGTCCCATGATGTAATAGGGGGCAAACCTATAGCCATACCGGGCACAATTCCAGACTCCGGGCTGATTCTAAGTATTTCGTGACAGAAACATTTAAATTTCTTTTTTTGTAGTACTAGGGGCGTCGCCCATGTTTTTCCACAAAACATAAAATTAAAGTCCGACGAATATTAGACATATGTTACTTTCTTCCCCACATTATTCTGCATCGATTGGTATCGGTCTCGACCCCATACCCCCAGCGGTTTCGGAGATAGCGTGACAAGCTTTTGGCAGCGGCGGCGCCAGTTACTTTTTTTAGGATAGAGAGATTTAATCCTACTGTTAGTGTAAGTAAAGTGTAAAAAATAAGTTTTTTTTTATTAGCTTTCGATGACGAGATGAGCAATTCGCTCGCCTGATGGTAAGCGTCACGCCTGTCCATAAACAGAAGCAACACCAACAATCTTTTATATTGTGGGTATACATGGGCGGTGGAAATCACTTACCATCAGGTGTCCCACATGCTCGTTTCCCCGCCTATGCCATAAAAAAGTAGTCCCTCCATAATCTACATATTCTTTTATATGAATAAAGGACCCTGTGGAGACCGGTCAGTCAATCGAAACTCCTTGATTGATCCCTTCCGGTTTAGTACAAAGGATCACTTGAGATCCGACTATGATTCTATCAATGTCATGTTCAAAATTACACACTATGTATATATACAAGCTCATGCACTGTATACTCGAATGGGTAGACATGAGATGCAACTATACTGCACCAAAGGTTCGCCGAGCTAATTACCGTCTCATATCACGCCTGTAATCCCCGAAGGGGTAGGCAGAGGTGTAACCAGTACACCCACATTTCGCCGAAAGTATTTCCGTCCCTTATGTGGTAGGGGGCGAGCCTATCGCCATACCGGGCACAAATTCCAGACTCCGGGCTGATACTGAGCATTTCGCAATAGAAAATAAATCATACCACTTGACCCGACCCGGGGATCGAACCCGAGACCTCAGCGTTAGCCTCAATCGTAACGCGTACGCATTACAACTGCGCCAACGAGGCAGTTATTACCGTCTCATATTATAAAAATAAATAAATACACCCAACAGTCACACATACAGTTCTGACCCCAAACCTATGGTTTAGGGTACTCCTGACCTGGCCTTTCTCGAGAATATCTCCAACTTGATCTTTTTTTTTATAGTATAGGCCGGCAAACGAGCATGTGGTGACCCACACTGATGGTAAGCGATCTCCACCGCCCATGTACGCCCACAATACAAAAGAATCATGGGCGCGTTGCCGACCTTAAAGGAAAGGGATAATAAGGGATTGGGAAGGGGAGGGGATTTGGGCCTCCGGATATCTCATTCACCGTACGAAACGCAGCAGCAAGCTGCTACTTTACGCCGGTTTTCTGTGAGACAGTGGTAACGACCCAGACGAGCCGGCCCATTCATGCTGTAGACAAAATAGTCTACAGCGTGGCTCTACCACTCGTACCACTCGTGATCTATGAAAGATCTAACTATGCTGATACAGGTGTTCATAAAACACATAAATCTATTTAATCAGAATTTACCCCCACAATGACGGTTGTTCTAGGTCGTTTTGTCTATTGTATAGACATCGTACGTGGGAAATTGCTTGGTTAATTGTTTTTAATGGCAAGAAATCAAAATGAATGACGGTTGGTATGTTTGAGTGTTCAAATATTTGATTTTGATACATAGATACATGCCTGTAATCCACGAAGGAGTAGGCAGAGGTGTAACTAGTACACCCACATATCGCCGAGCTTATTTCTGTCCCATGGTGTGATAGGGGGGCGAGCCTATAGCCATTCAAGATACCGTTCGTAGAATTTCGTGATAGAAAAACTCAATATCAGTTTTACTTGACCCGGGGATCGAACCCCAGACTTCAGCACAGCAGTCGTACAGCGTCCAGAGTACAACTGCGGCACCGAGGCAGTCTTGATTTTGATATATTAATTAGATATAGCTATTTTAGTTTATTTTACGCGTCATGTGACCTGTTTGCATTGAGATGGTAGGTCCCTTCTTATTCGAGAAACCGTCTGGTATTGTCTATTTCTGCCGCAAAGCAGCAGTGTGTATGCATTGTTGTATTTCGGTTTGAAGGGCATTAAAGCCACTGAAATGACGAGGCTGTATGAGACTTAAATTTTTACGAATAGGATTCCAAGCGAAGTCCAGTGCTATGTAGAAGTTTAGTCCTCCTTATCTAAGTAGGATAACTTGTATCGTGGGTATCAGGAACAAAGGCCCCAGTACACCCAGACTCGAAACATGGGGGATCCCTGGGGGATTTCTGGGGATCGAACTTGCTGCTACACGTTTCACAGCTACTCGTAAACTGCGCTATGGAGAATGTCAAAGGATAAAAGCAAATACCATTCACTCATTCACATTGATAAGGAAATTTCTAAAAACTACTAAAGCTAGGATCATAAAATTTGGTCGGATTATAGTTTGTGTAATATAGGCGCCCGCCTATAGGAATCTTGCAAAATTATCATTTTATGGGGGTATAAGGGGGGTTGGAACTCGGTATGAAACTGTTTATAGAACAGAATACCAATATAATGAGACACATCTTTCAAAATTAGGTCAAAATAATAGGTAAAAATTCAAAAAAGGCAAAACATATACCCTTTCATGCACCAATGAAGTGTTTTTTTTTATGGCATAATATGCCGGCAAACGAGCAAGTGTGTTAACTGATGGTAAGTGATCTCCACCGCCCATGTACGCCCACAATACCAAAATAATCATTGGCGCGTTGCCAACCTTAAACGAAAGAGATTGGGAAGGGGAGGGGATTTTGGCCTCCAGATATCTCACTCAACGTAAGAAACGCAGCAGCAAGCTGCTACTTTACGCCGGTTTTTTGTGAGACAGTGGTAACGACCTGGACGAGCCGGCCCATTCATGCTGTAGACAAAACTGTATACAGCGTGGCTCTACCACTCATTGTAACCATACCATAATAGTGATATCAGTCATAGTGATACCCTAAAACCTTTTGGTGTTAGGACCCTCTATACGTAGAATCTTTAACGCCTTGACATAAATACGAAACAGTTTATCCAATTGGCGATCGGTTCTCACGAGAAATTGTCTACGGTTAGTGACCAGTAGATAATAATTGACAAACAAATCTCGAAAAAGTAGAAGTCTGTAACCAAACAACAGTCACACACATAGTCCTGACCCCACACTAGGTTAACCTGTATCGTGGGTATCGGGAACTACGAGGGACTTGCGGTCCCACAACACCCAGACCCGAAACAAATATTTGTGGATTAGACAAACATTTGTCTCGGTGGGAATCGAACCCACGGCCTGCTGCGCCACGGAGGCTGTCAAGATCTTCCAACCCCTCTTATAGCTTGGAGATCGTATGGAGTGCAGTATGGACTCGCGCGTTGTCATGCAAAAGCAGTGGGGCCGAGCGATTCACCAAAGCTAGCTGCGGATGTGCGAGCTTCTCCATCATTGGGTTCTGTGTGTTTTTCCATAATTTGGACAAGATTTTGGCGGGAAAAAACAATACCCGAGAGGCAGTACCTACAAAATGCCTTTGAAACGTCTGTTGCCATCCGTCAAAAACTTTAATGTATACACTAGACAAGCTGCGCGCTACATAGAAATTGTACCACTAAGTTGCGGTCAATTGACCGTAACTCAATATCACCATCTCGCTTACTCTCAACTAGAACCGCCATCGCGCTCCCTGTTTGTGACCTGACAAACTTCCGCGTTTTGTGACGCAATTTTACTTTTAAACAGCACGTCTTAGTATACATTAAAGTCACTGCGCTGGGTAAAATGAATCGATAGCTCACTACTGGGTGGGTACTTAGATAAAAAAATATGGATAAAAAATCACTTTTCATTAAACTTAGCAATACATCCATGATTCATTTGGTCATCGGCGGAGATCACTTACCATCAGCTGACCCACTTGCTCGTTTGCCGGCCTATGCTTTGAAATAAGACCTACTTCTTCTTTTATTTGGATGGCGAGGAGCACAATATTCGGCTATTTTGCCAGTGTCGCGTGGAGAGTGAAGATAAACGACGGAGACTGGGGGTGTATAGAGCGAAAATAATAAAAAAGGATACCGGTCAATTTAGAATAGTATCACCCAGTTGAATTTTAACTAAAAAAAAGGACAACACCATATGAGTAAAAAAACGGGGGGGGGGGGGGGGAGACCTTCATAATAAGGTTAAATTAGCACCTATGGGTACATAAAAATAAGTCCTATAAATGCCAATACACTTTTTACATATAACAGGAATCTGGAATTGTGGACCTTACAAGAATTTTGATGAGTCAACCCAACCAGTTTTCTAGGCTCGCTTTAAAAACAGGTTACGTGTCTACGAGCTAGTTACTTGTGGGTTTTTAAGTAGAATCTATTTAAGTTTATCTAGTACTAGCGACTGCTCCCGAGTAAACAGCCTTTTTCGGGATAAAAAGTAGCCAATAACTGCCACCAGGGTCCCATCTATCTCTGTACCAAAATGCATCAAAATCGGTTCAGCGATTTAGGCGTGGATGCGTAACAAACTCACTTTCGCATTTACAATATTAGTTAGGATAATAATAAGAGTGATATATTTATATCATAGGCCAGTAAACGAGCAAGTGGGTCACCTAATGGTAAGTGATCTCCACTGACCATGTAAGCCCACGATACTAAAAGGACCATGGGCGCGTTGCATACCTTAAAAGAAAGGGATAATTAAGGAATTGGGAAGGGGAGATGGTTTGGGCCTCCGGAAATCTCACTCACCGTCCAAAACGCAGCAGCAAGCTGCTACGGTTTTCTGAGAGACAGTGGTAATGACCCGGACGAGCCGGCCTATACATGCTGTAGACAAAGTGTCTACAGCGTGGCTCTACCACTCAAAATATGACTTACTGTAATACTTTGTATATTGTAAAAAGCCGAACATCAAGGCTTGAGTCAAGTTATTGAATCAGCCACTGTACGATACGCGTAACTTACCCCGCCTGGGGCCTTATTCTCCAACTGCATGACCGTATAAACTCATAATGCAACCGCGTTACTCGAACTTCGCGAAATGGGCATGAGCATGGCATTCTTTAAGCCAATGTTAAATGTTCTTAACAAGCACGTAACGCACCTTAACGTAACTTAAAACTTAAGACTTGACATTGGCTTAGAGATGCCAATTTCACGAAGTCAACTTAACGCGGACACGTTACGAATCCATAGTCATAGAGAATAAGGCCCCTGAAGTTACTTACGAGCAGCGTCGCCATTTTAGTAGACTAATGGGTGACTGGGGCGTAAAAGGTGGGTGAAGAGGGTAACTTCCGAGCGGCACTAGGGCGTAGAAGGTGGGTGAAGAGTCTAACTTCCGAGCGGCCATGAAGACTGCCACCTCTAGCTTTGTATAAATTTTTATTTGGTGTCACGCGGGCAAATTTCACCGCACCGCAGTGCCGCGTTTATTCTATGAGCATAGTATTCTTATTGCTATGAACTACATACCTAATAGTATGTACTTAGTATTATAGTACATAGCAACATCACCAATACGCAAGCAGAGTGGAGTTAAAAATACATGCATCTTCGAGAAATGTACACGTCTGAACACTATATAAACTCATGGTAGAGTCATTGGACTTTGCCGCCATTGTACTCCGAATTGCGCGCCAAATTAATTCAATATATTTTATACAACTACGTAATTTCTAGTTGCGTATTTAGAATAGTATGAGTAATATGATATTATATTGGGAATTCACAGACCTAATATTAATATTATACGTGTTTTGAAAACGGAATATTTACTTTTTTTTTTTGTTTGTTTGTTCCATAAGGAACGATCAGAGACCATGCTGCCAAGTCATTAGTTATATCTTTTCTTATATTCCAAGAACGATGAAACAGGGGTGTGGCCGATTTCAAGGTCTTGCTGGAGTTTTGGTGATAATTCCTTTCAGTTCAATGCTTCTTAGACGACTTTCTTCAAGCGAATCGAAAGTACAAGGTCGACAATACCCTTGATCAAAAATCACGTAAATCCACTTATTTCAATGTTTCCATACACTATTCATCATCGTTATGATTATTGCACAAAACCACACCACTTTTATACAACAAACACAACTTTAAACTAGTTTAGGAAATAATTAAAACAAGAGAGCCACCGCACTGTAAGAATTCCCGCCAAAACTCTCCGGAATATTTACTATTTTTTAAATAATGTTTTTACTTTGGCAGAATTGCGAAGGAATGCAAGGACATTCAGCCACATTTGCAATTGCAATATACCATCTTGTTTTCTTATTTTCAAGAATTTATAATTTAAAGGTTTTGATTATGTGCGTTTATCCTTGCAGCTTTGTCGCCACTGATTTGTAAAATCAAATTGTAAAGTCTAGATATTAACGTATTATAATTTTAAACACTGTATTTCAAAGTTGATTGTTGCAAAATATTACACAACTTTTTTGCAATTATCATGCTGTTTACGAAATTAAAACATGTAATTAATATCATAGTTCCCGCTATTCTAAGTAAATAATTTATGTTACGGTTTTTACCCGCGCCAATGACCTTGAACACCCTGCGGCCACTTAAAAAGCGACGAGGTGGATGTGGAGACAGGGTGGTGGCAGAATTGGTTGGTTTTTGTTTTAAACTGTCAAAAAAATCAAAGAGTTTGAGATCTGTATTTTTTATGTTCACGCATAAATCCGTTATATGTGAACTGATTTGGACGATTCTTTTTGTATTCGGTTTACTTCGGTTGTTTACTATTTTCATCTTTCGTGAAATAATCAGTGCATATATGGCGAAATTTGAGTACTTAATTATTTCTGAAACATTGAAAATTTACTACTATTTTTTTTACGATGTCACAGCACTTTTTTACCCCGTTAGAACCTTATATGGTAAAAACATAATATATTAGTAAAAAAAAGTATTTTTTTATTTATGCTAACTGTTAAAACGTCTGATTGCAATTAAATAATTAACAGACACATTTAAAATATAGATAACTATGAATGAACTGATAAAAATACCATTTGCAACAATCGATGATAACAGCGACTCAAACCACTAGCTGTTGGCGCCAAATGACCTTTGACATAAACACAACAGGTTATTTCTCTATGGGAGTCTGTTACCGACAATCGACAAAATAAAAGTCATGGACTAACGCAGGCACGTTTATCTCGATACGATAAAAACTTGGGAAGATTCACTAGGCACCACAACTCAACAAATATCCATCGTGAATAACATAAGTAATTCATAACAGTTTTAATATTTTTTATCTTTAACAATTAAAAACAAAAAAAAAAAACAATAATAAAAACAATAAATGTATTTAAAGATGCCAGTACGCATAGAGTAACTAACTATGCCAGTAGGTACGTATAAAAATAAAAAAGAGTTCTTTATAAAAGACAACCAATAGTGAAACAAGGTTCAATAAACGAAAATAACATTCTAAAGACGGTCAATAGCCATATGAGCATGCCTTGAATAACTTAATTCGTGTCCCTTTTTAGAATTTACTTCACGCATAGCCGAATTCCATAGAAAGTAGGTACTTACTTAGTACAGAAAGGTCTCCGATCCCATCCATTTTCTCAGAAACACCGTAGCGTCGAATGTTTTTGTTTTTACTTTGAATGGTTGTATCAACCTGTCACCCATTTCTTTGACACTATGTTGTAACTTTAGAACGTATTTTTTTAAAGTTATACACACGTAGATACATAATTACACACTTATATTTCGTATAAAGCTAACAGAGTTCACCGTTTGCACATTTTTTCCGTGTTTTTTGATAGATTCATAGATTTCATTCAATCGTCGTCAACTATGACAATCACTATGTGCTAATATGTGTCACGGTACACTTTATAAACTGTTTTAATCACGTTTTATCACAATATGGGATGTGCGTGTACTAAATATATGTTTTTATAAAAACGAATATGCACATAAAACTCTTATTCACACACACAACACAAAAACACTAGAAACGTCACTGAACTAAAATGTTTTTTTTCTGCGGACCTGTTCCCTGACCACGTGACTTGATTGACAATCGCCACGTAGTTCGAGATGTATTACAGAGATGGCAGCACACGTAGCGTGCAATATTTATTGAAGAATATTAAATTATTGAAAGCATTGGAATTGTTTTTCACATGTAACAAACCATGAAAATTTTATTGGCGTAGTGAATAATTTCGATGTAATGAACTTTTGTTTTATGCTGATTGTAGGACTTTGATTACATGAGAATTCTTTATTTGAATGGTCTAGATTTTATATTGTTTCTAAGGTGCTGGATGCCTCAAGCAACTGTTCAATAAATAACTATTCTATCATCTTATTTCGATGATTCTATCCTTAGAATAACTACATATAGAAACTAAGTACACACACGAAATTTAAGCTGTTCAATTGGAGCCATGTGTAGCTCCAAACTACAATTACCTTACTAATAACTACTCACCATAATACTATGTTTATGATCCTCACGTATAAATCAATTTATTAAACACATTTTGCCTATCTACAAATTACCAGGTTTTTAGGAAAATACATTTTATCTGACAATTCTTTTGTGTTTGTGTACTTGCAACGCACACTTAGCGAATTTTCAGCTTAACATTGTAAGAATGCGTTGTTTGGACATCTGCCTTTTGTAAGTAAGTAATTATTCTAAGACTCTATCTAAGTACTGATTTCCTTACATCCTTACTCCCTAACCAGCAGTAGTTCCCTTAACCAAAATATCATATTTCGAACCTAGATACGGTGTATCAACCAATAATCCGATAAAAATGCTCTGGCCTCAGTTTGACTTGCCAACATGCAATTTTATTCATTTTTTTTTTATTAGCTTGAATAACGAAACGAGTAGGTCGATCACCTGATGGTAAGCGCCATGCCTGCCCATAAACAGAAGCAACACCACACATAACTTTGTATTCCAAAGCAGTGCATGACATTTGGACTGCGCTCGTCACCCCGAGACATATGATGTTAAGTCTGATAATGCCCAGTAATTTCACAGGCTTCAATGTCCTTCTAACCGGAACCAGTGCTTTCACACTGCTGTTTGGCGGCAGAACTAGACAAAGCGGTGGTACCAACCCAGACGGTCTCTCGCATACGAGGGATCTACCACCTTGTAGCATATAAGCACTCCCCCAAATATTATCTCGCCTACACACTCGCCTGTTTAAGCCAGATATTGGGACACGTATTGTTGACACCGATCCCTTAATTATCCCTTTCCTTTAAGGTCGGCAACGCGCCCATGAATCTTCTGGTATTGTAGGCGTACATGGGTGGGTGAGATCACTTACCAACAGGTGACCGCATTTGCTCGTATGCACTCGCACTCACGCACTAACTCACGCCTGTAATCCCCGAAGGGTTAGGCAGAGGTTTAAACAGTACATCCACATTTCGCCGAGCGTATCTCCGTCCCATGATGTGACAGGTGTAAACCTATCGTCATATAGGACACAATTCCAGACTATGGGTTGATACTAAGCATTTCATGATAGAAAAACCCAATATCACTTTAATCGACCCGGGAATGGAACCCGAGACCTCAGCGTCAGTCTTAGACGTAACGCGTACGCATTACAACTGCGCCACCGAGGCAGTTTTTATAGCATAGGCTCGTATGGTATGCTATAAAAAACAGAGGTGAGGACCCTGGAGGCTGGTTTCAAAACAACTTCTTTCGCAGTAGACCATACCGCTCCCTACAAGACTACTGCTACTT
Source organism: Mimas tiliae (assembly GCA_905332985.1). Taxonomy (NCBI): domain Eukaryota; kingdom Metazoa; phylum Arthropoda; class Insecta; order Lepidoptera; family Sphingidae; genus Mimas; species Mimas tiliae. The sequence goes on along the minus strand of HG995265.1, from coordinate 3,489,854 downwards.
ACATCGAGTTACGACACTATCCCGCCCACACACCCGTCACTGTAACTCTTGTAAGCCAGGATCGACAGTGGCACGCATATTTCGACACCGAGCAATGAAGCTCGGCGAGTCTCTGGGAATGCAAATCTGTTTTTATACCGCAACGAAATTAATCAAATAGAAAATTAGGGAGGAGTTGGAAATAATAATGGTCCACTTCCCTCCATAGCAAAGCGGGAATATGTACTACATAATTACATTCATTAGGTATAGATAAAAAAAATACATTTCCATTTAAAATGGGGACCTTACAGAATCATAGATAACACATTGAACTTCGCAGTTAGCTATCAACACCATAGACAACTTGTTCCATAGGTTACCCTAGTAACCAGTTTTGTCAACAAACGAGCGAATGGTCAAATTGGTGGTTAAGTGGTGAGTTTCAATAAATTATAGCAAGTTTTAACCCATTATATTAAGCCTGAAATGTGGGCCACCAAGATCTTAGGCTGATTAACGGACGAGGCAATGACGCAGCTTGGTTCCCGTTGACTGCCTCGGTGGCGCAGTTGTAATGCTTATGCGACTGAGACTGACGATGAGGTCTCGGGTTCGATCCCCGGGTCGGGTAACAGTGATATTGGGTTTATCTATTACGAAATGCTCAGTATCAGCCCGGAGTCTGGAATTGTGCCCGGTATGGCGATAGGCTCGCCCCCTATCACATCATGGCACGGAGATACGCTCGGTGAAATGTGGGTGTACTGATTACACTTCTGCCTACCTCTTCGGGGATTACAGGCGTGAGTGCGTATGCGATGGCGCAGCTTGGTTCCCGTTGCGGGTTGTGGGGATTAGACGGTGTGTTGCCCCACAATACTAAATCCACCGGCAAATCTTGATGGGAAGGCGGCACCTGGAATGAAGTCAGGATTACGCCTAAAACGCCGAAAAAAAATATTCTTAAACGTATACGTATAATAATTTTATATATAGACTCACGCCTGTATTCCCCGAAGGATTAGGCAGAGCTGTAACTAGTACACCTACATTTCGCCTAGGTTATTGCCGTCCCATGATGTGATAGGGGGCGAGCCTATCGCCATATCGGGCACAATTCCAAACTCCAAGCGGATACTGAGCATTTCATGATCCAATCCAATATCACCTACCCTACCCTAGGATCGAACCCGAGACCTCAGCACAGCAGTCTTACCACGTAAGCATTACAACTGCTTAAATCAAGCAGATGGAAATAAAACGTCTATTATTATATTTCAGGTACTTAAATATAAACACTCAAAATGCCTGAATTAATAGAGCAAATGTATTGCTCCCAGCAGATCATTATTCCGCCGAAGTTTCCTTATATACTCAAGAGATATTGTAAAGGTAAGTATAACTAATAACATTGACAGCGTCTGTGCTCCGTCATTAGATCTTAACCATATTTATATGGGACCACAGTCCACATTGCAGCTAAACTCTATCCAATGAAGTTTTTCCAATAAAATCGATCCACGTTTGGCGGAGTTATGTGTAAGTTATACATACAAAAAACGCGTTGAATTGAGAACCTCCTCCGTTTCTTTTCGTAGGTTGATAAATAATATATGGTTAATAAATAAATACACCTAACAGTCACACACATAGTCCTGACCCCACACTAGGTTAACCTGTATCGTGGATATCAGGAACTAAGAGGGACTTGCGGTCCCACAACACTCAGACACGAAACAAATATTTTTGGATCACACAAAAATTTGTCTCGGTGTCCGAACCCGCAGCTTCTCGCTTCACAGCCGGTTAATCATCCACTGCGCCACGGAGGCTGTCAATAATATGTTGAATTTTATACATTATTTTATAAGCAACAGAAAATGATACGCAAAAGAAACCCTTTTATTAAAACAATCAAAATTGGTTCAGAAATGTGTGTGTTTATGGCTTTAAATGTTGGTATGAGTAAAAGTGGGTGCGTAGTAGGGATATCTTACTATCTCGTTTGCACGCGTGCACCATAATGAACATTTTACATAGGGACGTCAAAGTTTGTGTTGTCTGTCATTTGACAATTACCCCTTCTACTGCCTTAGATACAGAATTTGAATGGCATGTAACTTATTTATTTTTGGTCCGATTTATAAAATTCTTTCTGCAAGATTTTGAGTAACGTAACTTATTGATTTAAATAATAAAAAAAATCTAGTCAACTACCCTATTATTACATAACTATTTGTTTATTTCAGCTGCCATCAAAACCCAGCCATATGATCTACTCCGCTGGTCATGTGAGTACTTCAAAGCGTTAGCGGAACACCGCCCGCCTCCTGTCAAACTGCGGCTGGAATATCCCGTGTACAGTACTGAAGGGGGATTGACTAGGGGATGTCTCAAGGTGCTCGCTCATCAGGTAAAACGTCTCTATTTTTTTTACCGAGGAATAAAACAGAGAACGTTCGCTTTTGTTTGTTTTTTGTATAACCACGCATAACCCCACTAAATGTGGAACGATTGGGAGAATATTTTTATAAAGAAAAATTGGGTCCGAAGTTGGTCGCATTTAAATTTCAGGAAGAAATTACAACCCTAAGAGGCTGAAATCAACTAAGCCCGCAATATAAAGCGGCTTAATGCTAAAGTCTGGGTCAATGGCCCGCGCGCTTTACCGCGCTCCAATACTCAGTAGGTATATCTCAAAGTGCGCCGATCCGCACAGCTGATTCCGAGTGCCGATGTTTTTATATTCGTTTTACATTACGTTAATAAGAAAGATACGAATGTAACTATTATTTGAATAAAACGTCATTTTATTTATTGGTCTAAACAAGAATGGCTGGAAAAAATGTACAATGGCATAATTCTGCCGATCTACGATTGATTCAGTGTCTATCGTTGGTCGACAGTATTCATGGATTGCGCTACACTTACCATCAGGTGTAGCGTAGTCACTTTGCCGAGCTAGGATAAAAAAAACAAACGTATTCTGCGATTTATTTTATGATAATGTGTTTGTAAGCATAATTCTGACGACATATGAGCTAACGTTATATTTGGACTGCATTGCGACCAACCACTGTGACGAGCGAGTTATAAAAATGAATCAACCTTCATACAGCTATCAACCATGGACGAGATCCCCCTCCCAACCCTGAAGGCGGCGTGGCAAGGGTTCTGCCTGGACTCTGACGAGTTGAGGCGGATCCTGTGCATCTGTGAAGTGTATCTCAGGAAAGATACAGTACCGTTCCTGCATTTTATAGCAGTGGCTGGCGGGTTGCTGACTAAGGTATGTGTTTTGAGGCATCATAAGTGAAAATAAAAGAGATTTTTCTTTTTCTTTCTTTCTTTCCGCCTTCCCATCAGGATTTGACAGTGGATTTGGTACTATGTGGAGCGATCCTATCGCCATACCGGGCACAATTCCAGACTTCGGGCTGATACTGAGCATTTCATAATAGAAAAATCCAATATCACTTCACCCGACCCGGGGATCAAACCCAAGACTTTAGCACAGGAATCGTACGCATTACAACTGCGCCACCGAGGGAGTCGTTGGATATGCTAGAAAAGAATGGCTAAGAGCAAGCTTTCAGACATTCAATAAATAACTTAATAATATAAGTTTCTTACCCGTTCTCCTCTAGCGAAACAGCATTCCGAACTGGCGCTAGAATAAAAATAAATTGAAGGAATCTAAATAGTTGTTATAACATGTTATGAATTCCATCAATTAAATTTGCGCACGCGTCACCCACAGGCACAAACACACACACACACGCGCGCACACATAAATATTTATACACACTAACAAATTTCTATTTCTAAGAATGCTTTACTCCCAAGATGTCTTATGTTAAGACGCCTATGTAAGCCATACATTAGCTAAACATAAAATGTTAATAATTAGTGTAAAAAAATACATACGCACTCACGCCTGTAATCCCCGAAGAGGTAGGCAGAGGTGTAACCAGTACACCCACATTTCGCCGAGCGTATTTCGTCCCTTATGTGATAGGGGGCGAGCCTCTCGGCATACCCAATACAAAACCCAATACCACTTTTTCCGACCCGGGGATCGCACCCGAGACCTCGATGTTGACCTCAATCGTAACGCGTACGCATTACAACTGCGCCACCGAGGCAGGCTGTATAAAAAAAAACTATAATACAATAAATATTTTGATTTTAATTTATTTATACCGCAGACCTTGACTCACACGATGATTCTACTTTGCGAGTCGCTGACCAAGGAACCGGACGGTGGGTCCGCAGCCATACCAGTGCATGATTTTCTAACGATGTACAAGTTTCTGGCACCCATCGACGCTTCGAAGGACACTAAATATATCAACGGGTACAAGGAAGGTAAGAGACTGGAATTCTGGAATCCCTAAACATTATTCTTATTCTTCATTATTTTCCAGGTCAATAATGAATATACAACGTGTTACGGACAGGTGTGGTCAAATTTAAGCAGCATACTGCAATATATATATGGTGTACAAAATAAGTATTTCATCCTCAATAGTGCCAAATCCGATTGCATTGATAGTTTTTTTTGTATGAGTAAAATGTCGATATTCGATTTGCAACTTTGGGCAACACTAAATGCTTTTGTCTCAATAAAGCTGCTGGAACTATTATTCTCGCTCACCCACTTCACTTAATTTATAGGGATGTGTTCGATCGTATCGATATCCGAACGAGTGATTAAAATTACTTAGCATGAAATTTTAAGATGTCTAGATTTTGGTAAGATCCGGTACATTTAAACACTCACTGACAGGTATATGTAACGACCATTAGATATAACTGCCTACACCTTTCTGTAACATGTATTTTTTTATTGCCCAAATAGACAGACGCACAGGCGGCCCACCTGATGGCAAGTGGTTACCGCCGCTCATGAACCCCGGCGTTACCAGAGCACAGCCAAGCCGCTGCCTACCGTTGATGGAAAACTCTTTATAAGCCTCGCTTAAAGAAGGACAGGTCATAACGCCCGGGAAACACCGTAGGGAGTTCATTCTAGATAATATCCACAATGGGCGTTCCTGGGCTGTGTTGATCGTTCACTTCGTTTGCATAACTTTTGCTATAAAGATGTGTTGAAAAGATGTATCAACTTTATTTGACCCAGTAAGATATTTATCCATAGAATGGATCAACTAGCACACAAATTATCCTGTTAGGTCAATTTAGTAAAAAAGTTATGTAGATCTAAGACGAAGGTTTTTCCTTTATTTATTTTCATCCAGATCATTAATGTTTGATAATTATTTTTATTTGTTATTAATAAGAATACGAAGAATAGCACTCACGCCTGTAATCCTCGAAGGGGTAGGCATAGGTGTAACCAGTACATCCTCATTTTGCGAGCTTATTTCCGTCCCATGATGTGACAGGGAAAAGCCTATCGCCATACCGGGCAAAATTCCAGACTCTGGGCTGATACTGAACGTTTCGTAACAGAAAAACCCAATATCTATTTTCCCCGACCCGGGGATCGAACTCGAGACCTCAGCACAACAGTCGTAACGCGTACGCATTACAACTACACCACCGAGGCAGTCCAGAATATCCTAATCCTAATAGTCCTTTATTATAATTTATATGTGAGGTTAGTTTTAGAATTAGTAGACTTTACATAACTTCGAAATTCTTATGGAGAACTCTCAGGTCTGCAGGTTTCCTCACGATGTTATCCTCACCGTAAAAGCGAACAATATATAACAATGAATACACATGTAGCTGTGAAAAGTCAGATTTGTGACCTAGGAACTGATATAAAGTCCACGACCGACGCGACGTGATAGTCTAGGGGTGAGACGAATCACACCCCTAGACTATCACTGTGTTATATCATTTGTAATAATGGGCCCTCTAGGTGTAGCACCTCCACCTGAATCATTATCAGAAGAAGAAGAAACGATGCCATCGTGGAGTGGACCTCCTGAAGAAGTGAGTATCATAAAGTATATTTCCACTCTAGCATTTTCAATATCAACGTCTTCCTTTGACATATGCTTCTCAGCTCACTGTGCTACTGTAAGCTTCATTGCGCTACAAGCAACAGAAGATGACGTAATTTGTAAGTTTTAACAAAAAAACACAAAAACTAATATACTATAATAGAATATATAGAATAGTAGTCTATCTAAAGGAAGGCTGCCCGACACTCGTATCTGTGCACGGTTCAGGATATTTCGTCAAACAGTTTGGTGTCTTATGAAAAAGGATGAGTCATTAGACCAATTATGCTGTAAAGAATTCCAATTTGAGTGGTAGAGTCACGCTGTAGACAGTTCTTTCTACAGCATGAATGGGCCGGCTCGTCCGGGTCGTTACCACTGTCTCACAGAAAACCGGCGTAAAGTAGCAGCTTGCTGCTGCGTTTCGTACGGTGAGTGAGATATCCGGAGGCCCAAATTCCCCTCCCCTTCCCAATCCCTAACTTATCCCTTTCCATTAAGTTCGGCAACGCGCCCATGATTATTTTAGTATTGTGATATTTTAGTAATGTGGGCGTAGATGGGTGATGGAGATCACTTACCATCAGGTGAACCACTTGCTCGTTTGCCGGCCTATACTATAAAAAAAATGCATATCCCCGTCTTACGAGTACATATCAGAGTAGCTTTAAATACATTAGCTCACACCTGTATCCTCGAAGGAGTGGGCCGAGACGCAATAAGTATACCTACGGTTCGCGGAGCTTGTTTCCGTCTCATGATGTAATAGACGGAGAGTCCATTGCCAAAATCGGGCACAAATTCCAACCTCGGCCAACTCATGTATAATTTTACGAACAAAAAACTCAACATTCTGATTGCCTGACCTGGAAGTTGAGCCGAAGAACTCAATGGTAGAGTAGGTTTAATGTAGGTTTGAGCATCTTCTGGTCTCACTTAGCAACCAGCGCATATGATTAAATGGCTGTACTCTTCTATCCAGGGGATAATTAATCACCCAATAGTGCACCGGATAATAATCCAATCTTCCCCCTTATAGGTAATATCAGATGATTACTGGGAGGACACACAAGACCTGCAAAGGTTATCACTGATTAACGACAACGTTGCGCGCTCAACGAGGTTGAGCGTTAAGCTAAACATGCCGATTGTAGGGAAGATTGAGAGATCGCCGTCTATAGAGAGAGCGGGACAGATAGAGAGGGAGAATTATTTGAGGGAGAGGAAAGGTTGTTTTTAAGTTACTTCAGTAGATAATTTAGTAATGGAGAAGGCTAAGTCCTTCTAAAAATAAACTAAAACTAGTCTTCTAGTCCTGCACCTATTTTGTGAAGATTTTGATCCTTGAAATCTAATAAGTAAATAACTTGATCAAACAAGCAGCGTAGGTCTCGTGCAATTCTAAGTTTATTATATTAAACAGCGTACATACGTACATAGACTCACGCCTGTTTCCCATAGGGGTAGGCAGAGACAACGGATTTCCACTTGCTACGATCCTTGCATACCTCTTTGACCTCATTGACTTACATTAAATAAAAAACAACGTCATTCAATAAAATGAACTTCCGATAGACAGATGCTGCCTGTTTTTTTAATAGCCCGGAATTACTAAACGAGCAGGTCGCCTGATGGTAGGTAAGCGCCACACCTGCCAATAAACAGACACAACACCATACTGAACTTTGAATAAAGCACTGCATGGCGCAGCAGCAGCAAGCTGCTACTTTACGTCGGTTTTCTATTACACAGTGGTAATTACCCGGACGAGCCGGCCCATTTATGATGTAGATAAATCTACAGCGTGGCTCTAGTAGTAGTGTCTAGTATTTTCTTGCCTAACATCAGACTATATTCCACAGCTTTCACTGAAATCTCTGCATATAGATTTGCTCTAATATGGTTTATTATTTTACGACATTAGTTCCCAAAATGGCATGAAGGTGGCCCCCAGGGATCCACAGGAGACTCAACGGGGGTCAATAGTTAGATCTAATCTTCACATTTTTGTCGAGTTTTGGGAATATGGTAGAAATATAGCTGCAGGGGGTCCACCGGAACCAGCTAAATTTTGAAAGTGGTCTATGAGAAAATAAGTTTAGGAACCTCTGTTGTAGGCGATACCAACGATTGTCAAAATCGATTTCAGATCAATACAATGCTTCCAGTTTATCTATTTTACTTCATTAATGACTAGTTTTACAATATACTGCTTGTTTCCAGGTAGAGTCGTGCCAAACGAAGAGGTTGAAGTTAGTTTTTAACAATATCCTATTATTATTTTTATTAGTACTGTTGTATAACGCACAAGCTTAGGGGGATCCAGAAGACTTCTCAAAATGTTCCGGTTAAATCCAAAATGTTGGGCTAGGTTTTTTTTTATTGCAAGAGTATTTATTAATGTCTTTTGTTGAATTGGACGTTGCAAAATTCGCTTGCTTGATATATTAGAATGAGTCATGTTGTCAGTTCTCAATACGAAGGATGCTTAAGATCTCGCAAATTGGAGGTGTCTTAGTAAAAAGGCGGACCCTGGCATTAAGCCGTTCCGGCCAGGTAGAGAGCACCCACTTGGTCCCACTTTTCGTGTATTCTATAGTAAATGTATTTATTTTTAAACGTGATTCATTTCCTTACAGAAAAAACTTCGAGAAATGAGCGCTGCAAGATTCCAATCCCAGGAAGTGCCTAAAGAAGGTGGGTTTATAATAAAAAAAATCGATTATAATTCTATTGTGTTCAAAATAATTTTATTAATTACCATTACCATTTTTTTTCCATCCTGACATGACAAAGTGACTATACCTGAGATTAATGTGAACATAGATCTCATTGAGATCGAAAGGAGAATAAAAATTGACTGGAGCTAAAACGTTATTCTAAGGGTGTTCTGCTACCATTTATAAATGACACATGCTCTTAAATAAACATCAAAATTGAGATTGCAAAGAGATCATATTAAAACCGAATGGAACTTAAAGAGGAGCAGAATATCATTTTTTACTGAATTCACAATCTAATCTCAGTTTGATTAAAATTCATTCGCAGTGTCAGTTGAAAACGAGAATTGGCCTTTAGGTACCCTCCCATCAGCAAAGTTCACTGCGTTGTCTACATTATCAATTTATAAAGTTGTTTAACTCTGAATTAATTGTAGAGATTGCTCAGAGCGTATGTTATAATATTTATGTCTCAATAAAATTATAGTATCTAAACATGTTAATAGATGTTCAGAAATTTAAAGAAGACATAACGCCAGAGAAGAAAGAATTGAAAATTTGCGTGTTCGATGAAGACGGAAATGAAATACCTTACGAGATTTATGGTTATGTGCTTATTTTTAAAATATTCAATTAATAGTATTTAATGTTGGTGAAATTCGATACCCAATGATAGTTACTCAAAAATATTTATAATACCTAATTCTTTTATTCCTTTAATACAGTATTTATCTAGAGTCGTTAAAATATCTCGCTTAAAACTCAATTTATTGACTTTATCCAAGTAGTGAATCATAGTAGAGTATCTTTGAAACGACTGTGTAGAGTTTAAAAACGTTTTACTAAATATTTCCCCATGGTACGAGTAATAGTAGTTCTAACCAATATGGATTTTAATTAAGTATAAAGCCTGGACTGGAAAATTCCTTTAAAATTGGTAACTATATTTGTTCTATATTGTCTGTAGGTTTTATAAAAAAATACATGTTATTTTAAAGATATGTAGATGCATTTAGCATTCTGATGATGAAAATAATAATTACTTTAAGCTTGTGTCCACTAAGGGATAATCAGAAGACCAAATGATCTCCTAACATTTAGTCAATGACATTTGCACAAGATGACTACGGGTGTATCGTCATATTAACATAATTATAATAACAGGAATATAATAATTCAGGAGAACCAGAAATAGAAGAAACTGAGGAAGGCGAAGATGAAACGCTAGAAGAGACTGTACCTACAGGAGTAGAGGAAGAAGTCAAAGAAGAAGAACATGTTGAGAATGAGAAAGACAAGATTAAGCAGTACGTCGATGAAGTAAATGATTTTGTGTCAATCTTCTAGTTACTTTTTAGATTGGTGGATGACTGAGATGTTATATTTTTCTTTACCTTTTAGGTATTTTCCATTCTCATCCTTTTCTTTCTTTAGTGTTTCCAAGCGCGTGCAGACCGTATCGCAGATCTAGAACAGACCTTCGACGAGATTGCCGTTATAGTGGATAGGTTCAAGTCTGCTAACTATGATCTTGGTTAGTGTAACGAATAACACTTAGACACTTACGTTGATTGTGAATCGTGATTCGATATTAAGATGTGAGAATTAAAAGTAAGCTACCATATAGTCCGTATAGACCATAAAGTCAGGAAAAAGCAGATAAATTGACGATGCTGCACCAACTTATGATAAGTACAGTACAGTCCAAATATAATATCGACCAAACGAGAGACATACAAAGAAGTAGTGTGTAGTAGAGCCACGCTGCTTCATTCAAAGCCAGTTTTGTCTACAGCATAAATGGGCCGGCTCAACTTAGTACCACACCATTGATTTACAGCAAAATGTCGTGAAGTGGCACGTTGTTGTTGCATTTCGTACATATCTACGTATTTCCGGAGGTCTAAATCACCTATTCAATTCTTATCAGCATTTCATTCCTTTCGTTTAAGGTCAGTAACATATCCATAATTCTTCTAGTATAGTGGATGTTCATTGTTATTAACTCCTACCGTTCCACTAGCTTTCCAAATTTAGCGTTCTTCGGTTGTAGTAAAGAAGGATTAATTTCTGGAGTAAGTAGATGACAATCTTCAAGCAATTGTTTGTTGCAGGCATGGTGGCTGGCCGTCAGATGTCAACTACCAGTGGAGAGTTCATAGTCCAGCACATCGAGAAGGAGATCCTCGCGTACATTGATGAGCAGATCGCTATCCTACCGGATCCTGATTTGAAGAAGAAGAAGGTACAATACAATGGCAAAATATGCGTTTAGACAATGTTCGGATATTAAGAATTATTACAAATATGTAACGAAATGCCGGAGTCAATCAGTTACACGAGAAAGAAATAAATACACAATACAATATTCTAACGGGTTTAGAATAGGCCTTAACCTATGAAATTGCCGTTCTGTACGAAAAAAAGTGAAAGTATTATTCCATGTTTTTTTTTCTGTTAATCATGTCGTCATCGATGACTCTTCGGCGCAAGGTCTGACACTTACAGACTTCTACTTTTTATATAATTTGGACAACTTATTGGCGAGAAAAGTGTCTTTGAAGAGTTTGTTTCCTCCCGTCCAGCTGATTTCATCAATAAGGGCTTCTATAAATTACCACTGCACTGGCAAAGATATATGTAAATTATTTACTTAAATATTATGTATTTATTGCAGGCTAAGCCTGAAGAAGTGGCGATGATACGCGAGATCCTGGACGACTTTCTGGATGAGAACATGGACGTGATCGTTCCCGAAATCGAAGAAGTGGAGGAAGAGGAGCAGCCTATACCTGAGGTATGTATTTCATTTTCAAACGGAATTTACATACATACATACATACGCACTCACGCCTGTGATCCCCGAAGGGGTAGGCAGAGGTGTAACTAGTACACCCACATTTCGCCGAGCGTATCGCCGTCCCATGATGTGATAGGGGGCGAGCCTGTCGCCATTGAATCGCCACTGAATTTACCTTTATAAATTAAACAGTTCATATTCGAATAAAACCTTTGCTAATCGTCTAATCCGTTAAGGTCTTCAGTTTAAATCCCAGAAGCGGAGATGACACTTTGTGATTGAATTTTCGATTTGAAAAATCATATATTTGTTGTCCGGGATTGGAATTTTCGATATATTTTTTTTATTAGTTTTTTTTTATTGCATAGACCGGCAAACAAGCAAGTGGGTCACCTGATGGTAAATGATCTCCACCGCCCATGTACGCCCACAATACCAAAAGAATCATGGGTGCGTTGCTGACCTTAAAGGAAAGGGATAATTAAGGAATTGGGACGGGGAGGGGAATTTGGACCTCCGGATATCTCACTCACTGTACGAAACGCACCAGCAAGCTGCTACTTTACGCCGGTTTTCTGTGAGACAGTGTTAACGATCCGGACGAGCCGGCCCATTCATGCTGTAGACAATAGTGTCCACAGCGTGGCTCTACTACTCAACTTGAATTATGAGATGAGCAGGAAGCTCGCCTGATGGTAAGCGCAACGCCTACCCACTAACAGAAGCAACGCCACACCGTACTTTGAGCTACAAAGCAATGCATGACTCTGGCCTACGCTCGTCACCCCGGGACATAAGTTTTCAAGTCTCATAAAGCCCAGTAATTCCACTGGATTCAATGTCCTTCAAACCAGAACACAACACTTGGCGGCAGTCTAAAAAATTCAAGGTATTGTATTCAATATTTCCAGATAACAATTGTGTACGCGGTACCCGGCATAGGAGGGCCAGTTGATGAAGACATAGTGAGGGAGTTCACAGACTACGCTCTGGACGTGTGCAAGGTGCAGGCTGACGTGTTCATGCCGAGGAACATCAGGCATTTCCTGTGCCCACCACTTGAGAAGTGAGTCGCTATGATAATAGTGCCTTACCAAATACTTTAGTGTATAGGTAGGTACTATTTATTAGACCGGCTGTTTAGAAGTAAAATTGTGTCACATAACGCGGGAGTTTGGCAGCTGACAGACAAGGAGCGGGAGAGGGGTTCTAGTTGAGAGTAAGCGAGATGGTAATATTGAGTTACGGTCAATTGACCACAACTTAGTGGTACAATATCTATGTACCGAGCAGCTCCTCTAGTAGTATACATTAAAGTTTTTGGTCTTTACCTATGAAATTGCCGTTCAGTTCGAAGTTTTATTTTCATCTTATTTATTTCTATTTTTTTTTATATAGTATAGGCTGGCAAGCGAGCAAGTGGGTCACCTGATAGTAAGTGATCTCCACCGCCCATGTACGCCCACAATACTAAAATAATCATGGGCGCGTTGCCGATTGGGAAGGGGAGGGGAATTTGGGCCTCCGGATATCTCACTCACCGTACGAAACGCAGCAGCAAGCTGCTACTTTACGCCGGTTTTCTGTGAGACAGTGGTAACGACCCGGACTAGCCGGCCCATTCGTGCTGTAGACAAGTGTCTACAGCGTGGCTCTACCACTCATAATGCAGATGTGCGAGCTTCTGCATTATTGTGTTCTTTAGATTCAGATGTTCTCACTGTTATAAGACCTATAGTTAGAGCTCCGAATCCAAGTAAGCCTACGCTGCTTTTGAAGGGCTCTTTTGAACCATAATACTCGTAGGTAGAATTTGAACCATAGAAGCAGAAGACAGAAGCAACACCACACAGAGCTTTTTATTACAGAGCACTGCATGGCACTGGACTGCGCTCGTCACCCCGAGACTTGGGGATGTTAAGTCTCATAATGCCAAGTAATTTTACTGGCTTCGATGTCCTTTAAACCGAAACACAGGTCTTACACACTGATGCTTGGCGGCAGAAATAGGTAAACGATGGTACTAACCCAAAGGACCTCTTGCATACTAGGGCTATACCACATACCTTTCTCACGCTCTTCTTAAAGGAGATTAATAGAGGCTCCAGATTTTTGAAAATACCTTTTCTTTCGCAGATACATCGAGCACGGTTATGAAGATAATCTGAAGAAAGAAGAGATACCGACTGGTGGTGTTATCACTGATTAAAATTAATCTTCTCATATCCTCTTTCTGTATAACATACGCACTCACGTCTGTCATCCCGAAAGGGTTAGGTAGAGGTGTAACCAGTACACCCACTTTTCGCCGAGCGTATCTCCGTCCTTTGATGTGATAGGGGGTCATACCAGGCACAAAATCCAGACTCCAGGCTGATACTGAGTATTTTATATTAAAAAAACCCAATATTACTTTTACCGTCGGGTACCGTCAGGGATCGAACTCGAGAACTCAGTCGTTAGAGGCGTTAGCCTCAGTCGAAACGCGTACATTACAACTGCGCCACCGAGGCATTCTATATTATTTGTCTGTATGTCATTCTGTATTGTCTTTCTCAAATCATTTTTAGATATCTTTGAAGTATACGGTATATTTAAAATATCTCCACTTAGTGTAAGACGCCTTCCAGCTTATAGCCTGTTTCACAATGTCCTATAAATTCTTCTTATTTCACCTTCCCTTATCCCACTCGCAGTGGTGTCGGAGCCACATGTTACAGAAAGATTTGGCTTATAGTTTTTACGACCGGCCATATACCTGACGTCAACGCCTCTCGGGCGAAAACACCCAGACACGAAACAAATATTTGTAGATCACAAACATTTTGTCTCTGTACGGGAATCGAACCCGCAGCTCGCTCACAGCCGGCTACTCGTCCACTGGACCACAAAGGCTATCTAATTAAATGTGCAAGACAACAAAATACAACACCATCGCGCTGTCTATACACACACGCGTTTATCAAATTGGTATTTCCAAAATAGTTTAATGCGTTATCTCGCAGACAACATTTTAATGGGTCAGACAGGCCCTTAGTTTTATATTCATATTATTTTAGTCTGTTACTGGCCATATAATTATTATCAAAACATTATTATTATATACATACGCACTCACGCCTGTAATCCCCGAAGGGGTAGGCAGAGGTGTAACCAGTACACCCACATTTCGCTGAGCGTATTTCCGTCTCTAATGTGATAGGGGGCGAGCCTATCGCCATACCGGGCACAAATTCCAGACTCCGGGCTGATACTGAGCATTTCGTAATAGAAAAACCCAATACCACTTTACCCGACCCGGGAATCGAACCCGTGACCTCAGCGCTGACCTCAATCGTAACGCGTACACATTACAACTGGTCGGGTAAAAGTGATATTTGGATTTTTTATCACGAAATGCTTAGTATCAGTCCGGAGTCTGGCATTGTGCGCGGTACAAGTCTTAAAAAATATTTTATGTAAAATGGCCATTATGAGTTTAACCTATGATTTCTCCCCAGAGTGGTTGACGTCAAGCAGGCGGTCGGTCGTAAAAACTACAAGCCAAATCTTTCTGTAACATGTGTTAAAAAAATATGTTGCGCCGACCCTACTGCGTGTGGGATAAGGGCATGTAGAAAAAAACGAGTTTACCCTAAAATAAGCAGTTGGCAGGAAATGCATCTACACGTTTCCACAATGAATAATATTAACCCATTTTTGGTCACAGGAAGTTATTTATATAAGGAAAGATACCCTAGATATATAACAATTTAAAGATACCCTTTGCTGTCGCATTACGCACAACATGTTATTTAACCGACGATAAAAGAGTAGTTTGTTTGTTACGCTTTTACGCCTAAATCTTCGAACCAATTTGAAATGATTCAGTGATAGAAATGAATTATTGTATAGAGATAGATATGACCCTGGAGACGGTTCTAAGCTACTTTTGACATACATGCATACGTTCTGACGCATGTAATCCCCGAAGGGGTAGGCAGAGGTGTACTGGTTACAACCAGTACACCCACATTTCGCTGAGCGTATTTCCGTCTCTAATGTGATAGGGGGCGAGCCTATCGCCATACCGGGCACAAATTCCAGACTCCGGGCTGATACTGAGCATTTCGTAATAGAAAAACCCAATACCACTTTACCCGACCCGGGAATCGAACCCGTGACCTCAGCACTGACCTCAATCGTAACGCGTACACATTACAACTGCGCCACCGAGGCAGTCATTATTATTATATATTATTTTAAAAGCTTAAAAAATAATTCAATATAGTTTAATGCCATTTAACATGTCGCTGAATCAATCGCCACATTAATGGGCAATCAATTTTGTCCGCTATTACCCTTAGGTTACTGTTGGGGTTGCCACGAATACGACGTAGCATCAAGGCGATTATCATTTTATATGCATTGAATGAAAGAAAATACCTATGTTTATTACAGATTCTCACATTATTAATAAAAGCATTGTGAATAAAGCTTCTTTTAACAAATAAATGTCTTTACATTACCTATACTGGCCTATTCAGTTGCAGATATACTTTTATACTGACACATACATAAGCTCACGCCTTTATTCCCGGTAGGTAGAGGTGCGTAGTGCACCCATATTTCGCCGAGCTTATTTCCGTTCCATTATGTGATAGAGTCGAGTCTGTTGCCATACCGCGCAAAAGTTTCAATGCTGGGCAATTCATGTGTGATTATTCGAATCGAGAATTAAACACAGGTTATTATTGCATGACCTGGGAATCGAACCCAAGACCTCACGGTTCTTAGCGTTAGTACGCTGCCACTAGACCAACGAGGTAATCCTTTATACTTAAGGATATAGAATAACCTCATAGATATCCGATTCAAATATGCCTTCATCTTCCGGCCTTTTCCCATTTCTAATTGGGGTCAGCTCTCTTAATCGTCCTTCTCCAAAAACATCGTTTCTAGGTCATCATCGAGTCCAGATTATCTTTTGCGAGATCTTTCTTAAGATCCATCTTAATCGGGCTCTGCTAAGCCTTTAGAATTCGACTTAAGTTGCAAAACTTTTTGTCATGTGTTCATCAGCGGGCTTAGCATAGGGAACATGAGATATCTCGCGCGCGAGGGAGAGATAACTATCGACGACAAATATCTCGCGTAATAGTGTCACCATTCGGTAAAATTACGTCGTAATGTTAGGTTTCGTAGACGAAATACCACAGCGTAGTTAAAAGTCTAACTAATTTTCTCTACTTTAACGACTCGAGTACTATGCAACCATGTAAGCTTCGATAGACATTTAAAGATAACTAGATAAAACTGGTTTTACACAACAGAACGAGTCGACAAAATTATCTCGTTTTGCATATGCTACGCCCATAGGACTTCGCATGACATGGCCGCAACAAGTAACAACGCAGACGCGTCTCTGTGAGCTTCTCTGGTATTGGTTTTATCTTGAAGCTGCCTTGAATGTAAATATTCTTTTATTAGCTTGAATGACAAGACGAGTAGGTCGCTCGCCTGATGGTAAGCGCCACGCCTGTCCATAAATAGAAGCAACGCCACACAGAACTTTAAATAACAAAGCACTGCATGACACTGGACTGCGCTCGTCACCCCGAGACATGAGGTGTTGTCTCATAATGCCCAGTAATTACACTGGCTTCAATGTCCTTCACACCGGAACACAACAGTGCTTACACACTGTTGCTTGGCGGCAGAAATAGACATAGCTCGACACTAAACTTAGCATCAGCATTCCACCCGATTAAATATATCTGAACATCAATATTCAATAAATATTTTAGGGTTTAAGCCTTCGGTTTTCCAGGCCAATACAGATACACCTTCAAAAGAAAATAATGTCTTTCTTCAAAGGCTGGCAGTGCACCGACCAGATGAGCAAGTAGCTCGAATGATTGTAAACGATATGCTTGACCATAATCAGTAGCAAAACCACCCAGGATCTTAAATTACAAAGTATTGCATGGCACCTGCACTGCGATCGTCCCCCCGGGACATAAAATGTCATGACAATATCCAGCGATTTCCACTGGCTTCAACGTCCTTTAAACAGGAACAGAGCGGATATAGGTATTACAGGATATGGACATCCAGGTTCCAATGAAACATCCTAAACTTTACATTGGTTTTTATTTTAATATATGGAATAATAAATAAACCCCCCCAATGTATACCGTTCTATCACCGAGACACGTTGGCGGCCTGCGGACTATCGCATTTTATCTACAACTACGTCTAGGGCATAGACAATATATCAGCGAAGGCATAATAACTCTCCATAGAACAAAGACCATATCTATTACTTTGCGTCTGTCATTGGCTGTATGATTTTTATTCTTAGGCAAAATTATGTACTTTTTAATATTTTTTTAAAACATATTGTGGTTTGATAATTATTGTTCTGTTTATGTCGTTCAAAACTCTTTTATATTTTTTTTAACATTGGCAACCAGACGCAGCTGAGACAAAATGGCGACGATCAACCATTGAGCATTTATTTCAACCGGCACTAATTAACATTCCATCATTGTACCACGGTTTAACACCGTCACCACACTCGATGGCATTCTAAGCAACGAAATTTTTCATATAAAGCAACCTTGATGCGGTCCCCGAACGACATACGCCATATTTGATTCGTCAAATTTGCCGCCATTTTTTTTTGAGCGCCCTAATTGATATCAGTAGAAATTTGGAACTTTTCAATAAATTTAACAATTTAAATGCGATATTTCGTTTTACGATTACAATCAATTTAATTTTTAGATTACAATGAAATTAATTTTATTTCTAGTTCAAGAATATTTACCTTCTACAATTTTTTTTGTTAAACAAGATGGCGGCTGTATGGAGTTTTCATTCGGAAACCACACCAGCTATACACCACTCCAAAACTTCCTACATTACAGTACAGCGAAATAATTAAATATACACTTTATATGCATTTGGATTTTACTTTGGGTAACTAAATACTATTTACACAGTAATAAATATCCATTTTGCACAAACATTATTTACGTTTGTTTTTTTTTCTCTCTAAAAAATAATTCTTAACATTAAAAAAAGCATCAACGCAAAAATCTTTACAAGCCCGCTAAATTAATAACACTTCAAGGAAGAAAGTTTTTTTTTCAAAATTTACATACAATATACTTACAGCCGAAAACAAATCTCTGCCAAGTGACATATAAAGTCTGTCACATACAGCGACAGATAGACAGGACTTCACTCGCAAACCATCTCCGTGTAGGAATCGACAAGGATTGTTACACTAATTAAAAACTTAAATTAATTAAAATTGGAAGAAAAGGAATGAATTTTTAAAGATGGCCATCACATATCCTCAGTTATAATATCAACTATTTCATAGTATTCATCTTCATTCAGCTACGGATATTTAATATAATATACAAATTTACCTAAAACCCAATAATTTCGAAATTATGAGATCAGATACATTTTACAAAATTACAATAATTGTATAGGTTTAGGAAGAATTTAGAAAACTTATCTCGAACAAGTAAGTCAATATTTTTAAATTAAGAGAATTCAAAACAATCATGGATCACACGTAGAGAGAAAATTATTGTATAAATAGTCCACAGCTTCTGATAAAAACAACATCAACCATTTGACTTCACATAAACCATAACGTCGCTGAACATGCAACAATTGCACGCAAATTTCAAATTACGAATAAATTATTCAGTGATAGATGATTTGTATAAATTGTTTAGTAAAATCAAATGGGGTAAAGATATCGATTCGTAGAAGGCAAACGCAGGATTGACCGATGAGACGGTAGTATTAACTGGGTAAGACAGTAATAGTACAGAATTTGTCGAGAAAAAAAGGAGCGACAATTTGCTTATGGCTAAAAGTAGTAACCCGACAATACGAACTCTGAATTTAATGGCAGTATCTTAAGAAGGAGTATGATTAAAATTTTGCAGGAGTAGGCAAGCAGATTTTTTTAGACCATGGTGATTTTTTAGACTAACTCGTGGTATAACGGCATAAACTACGCAACATAGCACTTTGCCAGAAATTTCGGGAAAATAATCAGAGCATTTCATTGTGAATACAATAATAATGAGATATAGTGTCATCTTTAAAATATCCATTCCAAAGAGCAAATATATTACAATCGCTGCAATAATTCAATAAATGTGAGAGCGAAAGCGTTCCGCGTAAGTTCTTACACATTAGGAGAAAATGCTAACACTTAAAACACGTTCGTATAAACTTAGGCATTACTTAACAAGTATAGCTTACATTTACTATACGGCTGGCGAAGAACATGTTACGATGGAAGAAATTCACAAAATACATGAAATAATGACATCAAACTGTTGAAGTTATTCGTGCAACTAATATTGGCAGTGATATAAGTCCATTTTTAATGGAACCCAAGGATGGTGAGGAAAGTTATTGGAAACCATGGAAGGCGAAGAGTTAAATCTCACTTTAGTACAGAGCGACGACACCCCATTCCAAATAATGGAATCAAAAGGGTACCTACATAGTAAAATAACTTTAGATATATCTAGGCGAATTCTAAATGCATAAATTTATTAGGATATGACCGTAAATGGATATGTGATAGATAAAATTCGAATTAAAAAGGACTAAGTTGATGTTTTTATGTAAAAGGTGGAAGCATCTAAAGGTAATTTTGATCAATTGTAAACATGTTCACGCCAGTCACTATAGGACATATCATATTTGGTAGACAGCATTCATTATCCAATGTTAGTACATTTGGAGAACTATATGTTGATGTCGGTGACGATTGCACTAGTATTTAACGTAAATTCCAAAGTGACAAGTCTAAAATCTAAGTAGATAACTTAAGATAGATCACCGAACTGTTCCTCGAGTTTATTAGACCGGAGTTTTACATTATATAATTTAATAGGTGCCGTGGCTTACATGAGGTACTTTATTTTAATAGCATATGCTGGTTACTAGGTGGAAGATCCCTCGTATGCGAGAGGCCGTCTGGGTTGGTACCACCGCTTTGTTGCAAACATTGAACACAAAAATGTACATCATTTTTTTACTGCGCAATCGCCACCATATCAACGCCGTACGCCATATGGCGTCACAATGTAAAAAATGAAATTTGCAATATGCCCCTACGTAAATTAGAAAATAGGAGCGGGCCCAGGGCATATGGGAGTCTTGACCCACTTGAACAAGAATAGAGGGTCAGAAAACAATTTCATTTCTTGAAATTATTATTAGGTACACCAACATTCGCTAATTTAGTTGAAAATAACGACTACTTACTAACAATATATCTTAGACCGTGTCAGTTTTAATGACTGTGGTGGTTTTCAAAACAATTTATAAGAAAATGTTGGGTAACTACCTTACTATATTGCCTGCTATTAAAATTATACGCTTTGGCAATCATTGTCTATTTTGAAAATATGAGCGCGTGATGATTATGATCTAAATCATAAATGTTGCAAATTTTTCTCTTGAGTGACTGACCAGGCACGGTTGACACATTTTTTTGCATATTCTTATTAATTTGTAAAGAAATGATCCCAAACGTATAAATGTAATCGTAAAACTGCACTGCGCGGAATATAATTTTGGAACAGAATCAAAGTAACAATAATTTTGTCCTATGATTATGCTTAAAGTAATACTATGCATTAAAAAGCCACTGTAAAGCTAGTTATGGCAATTTTTTTTTTTAATACAGATGGTCGCAGCTAACTTGTCCATGGTCTTAATTTTCTTAGAGTTGGTTTCTAATGAGCCATTTAGTCATTAGGGCTAGAAGGCTCAATTAAGTAAACAAAAGTAAAATTTCAAGTCTTTAAATTTAAAATCACTTTTAGTTTAAAAACCAAACCAAACATGACCTGATTAAGAGCTTTCATAGATAGCGATCATATATTATACTAAATAATAGTGTCAAGCACCCAAAGAAATATGGCTCTACCCCCAATCTGCTAACTGGACCCGCCCCAGGAGAATTCCGAGACCAACAAACTATGGGACCTTGCATAAAATCCTACCTAAAGATGAAAAAATAAACAAATAACAAATAAATACCTACATTAGTTATTAACTAAGGAAGCGTCATGTTGTTGGAACGATATTTTGTATAGATTAGATTTTTTTTACTAAGCAACTCGAAGTAGCCATGTTTTTGAATAGACTAATTAGTTTTTTAACCACAGTATAAGCCTACCGAGATCATAAATTACGTATTTTCTGTCTAAAAAGGTTCTTACTAAATCTCATAACATACTTGTAGTTTAATTCGAAAATTAATCACTAATTCACGCAATTTATTCTAATCGAAATAAATGGTATTAGATTTTTTCGAAATGTTTTTTTTCATCAACAACAACCAATTTTTCCTAAATAAATACCTACTATTTTTTTTCAAAAACATGGACACTTCATTCACAATTTTTAACATGGACCTTTTAGAAAAAGTCTATTTAAAATAGCACGTAATAGGGAAGAAATCATTTTACCAAATAAATTAGTTGGTTCAATTCATAAAAAATGGATTTGACACATCAACATTCTAGTTTTAAGATTCAATAAATAGGTACGTATAAAAATTTTGGAAGATAGATTATACAAAAAACCTTCGATTCCCTTTCGACGAATTTACAAAAAAAGCAAAAAAATTGCATTTGGTGTTTTTACGCTCTTAATAAATACTTTTTTTTACATTTCCACAAACCTTTTTTCACTAAAACCCCTATAATCCCCCTTTCCGACCGATAAAATAATAAAAAGGCTGCATCGTCTTTCATGTGTCTAATTGGTACCAAATATTATTATTTTGTGACAATCTCATTGGTGTAAGAAAAAAAACAGTTTTTTTACCTATTCTGACAAATATTTTAATTACTAAAGAAATACATCTTTTGTTAATGTCGTTGCTAATCAAAGTAATAATGGCACACAGATCAAGTTACAGTTGTCATAAACACCAATTAACATAGACCATAAAAAGACGACGCAGCACAGATAAATAATCAAATCTGTCAACAATTAAAAAACTGAAAATAGTTCACAACAGTAAATTTGACTAGTTCGCATACCGTTTCTGTCAAATTTGAGCTTACTGAGAGAAAACATCTAATTCGCTTTATGGACGAAACGAATAAATAAATCACATACATTTTTTTTGAACAACCACTAAGCGCCGTGTTTCACTAAGTAACGTACGCATAATAGACCATTTACACGAGGCCATTTATTAAGACAATCTTGATTCATTCATTCACAATCCATTTATTTGGATTATCTATTCACACAATGGCAATAATGGATTGTATCAATAGATTGGCTTCGTGTAAATGTTCCATAGCCTCCAATAGATGTCGGATTATCATCCATCAACCAATCTCAGCACTGAAACAGCCAATCAGATCGCTGAATTGCAACCCAATTAAAAACTTCAATAATACGCCATCTATTGAAAGTTGTTCACAACACGGTCATAGCTCTCGTTTGGACTATCAATTGAGCTGTCGGTACAAAAATCATGGAATAACTTACTATAAGTTAACAGAAACTATCTTATATTACACTAGCACTTGGATAGGCACGGGGCGATTGCACCGTCCTTAGCAAAGCTAGAACAACTGCCCCATAAGCTAAAATTCGAAGAAGAAAATATACTTTTTATTTCCGACGTGGTTTTATTGCAACAGATGTGTAGGGTGATGTAAAGGGAATTGATTTCAACAACTAATGTCCTTTAGGTTCTGACGATGTTATCGAGTTTGTTTTAATAACCGTCTTATGCCTTAGTGACATTATATATACCTATATTTATTAAACCATTAAAATACTGGATTAACTTGTAACATATAATCTAAACTCAAACCCGTGGTATAATTTATGTCAAAAACATTAAAATTTATAATTGTGGCATCATTGTTTATAACCTAAATATCAAAAGATTTAACCATTAATCAATTTTTTCAAAACCATTTGATTCCAGAACTGTAACAACGTCTAAAATTAAT
Source organism: Mimas tiliae (assembly GCA_905332985.1). Classification (NCBI taxonomy): domain Eukaryota; kingdom Metazoa; phylum Arthropoda; class Insecta; order Lepidoptera; family Sphingidae; genus Mimas; species Mimas tiliae. The sequence continues at coordinate 3,466,360 of HG995265.1, read as the reverse complement.
TCTCTCATTAGCTAAGAATCCAGAAGTCAACTATTCTAGTGTATCTAAAGGAACAATTATCATTCACATAGTTTTATACTTCTTCTGTAAAGTAATCATCATCATTTGTAACATAATCCTCATCATTATCATCATCAACAAACCCGTGAACACCGTCACCACCCATCACCGTTTCATCACCAACGACTGTTGCAATGACTCCAACAATACGTCCAGTTATGGCTGCGGAAGCGTTTCTATTGTATTCTTGCATCAGGCGATGGCCAGCAGACGCGCCGCTCTAGTCAACATGTCAATAATACTTCGCCATAACTTGCGCAGTACATTAGAACGGTAGAACAGGAATCTCCATATGAAGAACACCGCCGCGATTTGGGTCACGATGTGGACTATGTGTAATCTGGAATTAAATTTCACGATTGAAATTGCGGAGAGTGAACTCTAAAATAAAGGTGTTGAGGCATATTATGGACTGGAAGAATGGAAAATGGTATAATTAAAATTCTGGAATACATAATACAACACAAATTATAGACAAGACGCTCGATAAAATTAATTAAGATATAAATTAACAAAAAAAAGGAAATAATCTATTGAAATACTGGATAAGAAACTCAAGCAAATTGATTCACGGCTATCAATCTAAAATTAAATATATGCCAATCTGATAATACAAAATTTGTTGTTGTCGTCTTTTCAGATTTCAGTTTTATTATACACAAATTAAACACTGTCCACCTCTAAAACGTCGTATTAGGCCCTGAAAGTTAAATGAATATTGAATCTAAAATCGAACCCTCACCTCCGCAAAAGCGTTCTAGATTTGCCGAGCGTATCGGGACTCTCTTTGAAGAGGAACCTCCTGATGCCGAGCACGTACGACTCTATGTACGCGTCCCAGTCAATGTTCCTCACGTTGAAGTCGAACGTGCGACGATCGTCAAGCGAGAGAGATTCACACAACGCTTGCACGTTGTCGTCCGCGAACGCCCACTGTCGCGTCGTGAAATATTCCAGACACGCGGCCGCCTTCTCCAGCTTGTTTTGGACTCTTACCATCCTGGAATTTTAAATAAAACTTTGAATGACTCTAGTTACTTTAAATTGTAAGGCCATTTTAAATCATACAGCTACCTTGCGCACTCACAGTACGCCCTAGGGCCCTTTCAGATAGCAATTGCCAATAATATGTCATTATTATAAAAATGCACTAAATTGCAAGCGTCATGTTTTTAAATTGGGTTTTGATACAAGATATAATGATTGAGTTTGGTTATTACTTCTAGGCCCCTTCAAAGTGGCCTGAGCTAGTGCGTACTCTTATGGGAAAGGCGGGAATAGTGCTATGATTCCAAATATACCTGAATACAAACTTAACAGATTCATGGTGATTTTCTTCGGATAGATCATACAAAGGCTTTGGCTTGTAGTTATTACCACCGGTGGCATACCTGACGTCAACCTCATCTTATCCCGCAAGATGAATCAAATGACTGCCTCGGTGGCGCAGTTGTAATGCGTACGCGTTACGATTAACCTAACGCTGAGGTCTCGGGTTCGATCCCCTGGTCGGGTAAAGTGGTATTGGGTTTTTCTATTACGAAATGCTCAGTATCAGCCCAGAGTCTGGAATTTGTGCCCGGTATGGCGATAGGCGTAAAGTAGCAGCTGGCTGCTGCGTTTTGTACGGTAAGTGAGATATCCGGAGGCCAAAACCCCCTTCCCTTACCAATTCCTTAATTGTCCCATTCCTTTAAGGTCGGCAACGCACCCATGATTCTTTTGGTATTGTGGGCGTACATGGGCGGTGGAGATCACTTACCATCAGGTGACCCACTTGCGCGTATGCCATATGCCGGCCGGCCGGCCTATGCCATAGAAAAAAAAACAATACCTATCACATCATGGGAGGGAGATACGCTCGGCGAAATGTGGGTTTATTCGTTAAACCTCTGCCTACCCCTTTGGGGATTACAGGTGTAATTGTACCGCATGAGTATGAATCAAATGGAAACATTAGAGTAACGTAGTGAAGGCTCACATGGGTTTCTTGCCGGTGGACTTGGCGAGTAGGTCCATGATGACTGCGGGCGCGCGGTGCTGCAGCAGCGACAGCGTGCCGTGCTTCAGGCGGCTGTTGGTGATGTCACCGCCAGGGTACCACAACACGTCGGCTGGAAACAATCAACACCGAGCTCAGATATTTAACTGAATTAGTTATTTGTTGTAATTGGTAAATTTTATGTTAAATTATGTAATGTTTTGTTAAATTAGGTAATGTTTTGTTAAATTAGTGATCTGTTTGTTAAATTAGTGATTTTTTGTTAAATTTGTGTTTTTTTTGTTAAATTAGTGATTTTTATGTTAAAATTGTGATTTTTTAGTTAAATTAGTGAATTTTTAGTTAAATTAGGTAAGTATTTTGTTAAATTAGTAAATTTTTAGTTAAATGAGTCAATTCTTAGCTAAATTATTGACTTAATTATTAGTTATATTAGTATATTTTTTATTATATTAGTGATTTTTTAGGCAAATCACCTCATCCTTATCATACTTCTAGAAACCACGAGATCCTGCGTCTTAATTTCAGGCCACGCAATCATAATAAGTGTTTAAATATTCGATCCGAAAACTCACACACGAGTGCCCGGTATGGCTGTAGCCTCGAGCCCTATCAAATCATGGGACGGGAATAAGAGCGCCAAACCGAAGAAGCACTAGTTGGGGCACATAAGCCAGAGCTTATGTATTTTTAGTTATAACGTCATTAGCTAACGTATCAGCAAACCTATCAAGATCAATGCTATCATCTATAGATTATTTTTAGTCCCCAAAGGGTTACTGTCCTCAATTTAAAAAAAAAATGAGACTGTACATCTTATGTCTCAGGGTGACGAGCGTGGCGCTGTTGTTCTGGGTGGTGTTGCTACTGTATAAGGGCAGGAATAAAACTTGCCATTAGAAGAGCGACTGCCTGGCTCCTCATTCGGTGAATAATGTAAAATGGTTATACCGATTACAATTCAAACAGTCAGTGAAAAAAGAAAGCTTAAAATAAATGCAATACTTACTGAACGGATGTTTCCTCATGTATTTAAAACTTGTCTTGACGAAGTCCCGCCACGTGATCGGATTCTGTTGTCCGGTACAACAGTTGTACACCATCACGCCATCACCCCTGCAATAGCCAAACAACTTACAATCAATTCGGATAGAGTATATATTTGCTTGAGATGACTGGCGTTGTGCTTGCGACGTTGAAAAATCTTCAAATTCTACAAAATCACTTTCGATAAGTACTTCATCGGATTCTACATTCAGATTTTTGTTTACACTTATAGATAGTTCAACACATTCTTGTAGGTATTATTATATGTGTGTAATGTGTTTGATCATAGTAAATGAGTGTGTATCTGTCATTCTTCTTCCACCTGACCTTATCCCATTCGCATTGTATTATAAATTGTTTTTGCATTCCGTTTTCGCACTATAACCTTTTGAAATTTTCTCTTTTCATGTGCGTCTGCTACACGCCTACAATTATCAGATTGATCACGGTCTCGAGGATCAAGACCGCGATCCTCGTGTCAAAGTCCAACATCGTTCTGTAATGCGCGTTGATAAGCATCATCACTTACCGTCTCATGTGCGTCCGCCATGCGCACACGATCATCAGATTGATGACGGTGTCGACGGGCACCAGGTCCGCGACCCTGGTGCCGCAGCCCAACATCGTCCTGAAGATGCCCTTGCCCACGGCCGCAATGATGCCGTTCGGTCCGTTCCAGTTGTCCACCCAACCTTTGACCGGCTCACGAACGGATGACAGCACTGGAAAGCAGAACATCTCTGATTGTTTATCACTTTGAATTTCATATATGTTTTGAGTTATTTTTCATCTGTTTTGACAACTAAATATATCAATAGTAAATTTTCCAATTCCAATGTGCCTGGGATAGAATTAGTGACCAATATGGAATATGATTGCTCTGTACCACATCGCGGGATGGAAATATCGTGTGTTGCGAATGCATTTATTACAACTCTGCATATCCTTTCAGGAAATAATTCTGGAATTCAAACGGACACCAAGAAAATTATTTAGCTTATTACTTAGCTTTAGCTAGTATTAATTGGTAATTAACACTTGCTTTAACAGTGAAGGAAACATCGTGAGGAAACCTGCATACCTGAGAAGTTCTTCATAAGAATTTCGAAGGTATGTGAAGTTTGCCAACTACGGCCTAACCCCTCTCATTCAGTAGAGGAGGCCCGTGACCAGCAGTGGGACGTATATAATACGGGGCTAGTATTATTATTATATTTAGCTCAGGCGTCAGCAGTTAAATTCGCCTCCTCAACATATTTATTGAATTAACAATCAATTAATCCGATAATATAAAATATCATATCTGGTACTTAGTGTGTAAATGTGTGTCAGTGTGTATTGACAATCTAATGATATCATATCAAAATTTACCAGAAATCATATCTACAATAAATTCACCTGCCAATTATATCGCTGATTGTAATCTAGTGACTCAAATTGTGACTAATATTTATGAAATATATGACAATGAATTGCTAAAATCAATAATGATTATAATTCTGCTCAAAGGGGTTGATCTCCCAAAACGGGATGACGTCAGGCAGGCAGCCGGTCGTAAAAACTACAAGTTAAATCTTTCTGTAACATACGTGTTAAAAAGCATGTTACATCGAACCCACTGCGAGTGGGATAGGGGCAAAAGAAGAAACATAAGAATGATTATAATATTATTATTGATTTTAACCATAGAATTATTAATTTAAAAAATTCACTAATCAAAGATACTTAGGGTTAGCACGCACTGTAATTAAGCGCCGACTGTTTTGAACTTTCTTTTGGCTTTCTGCGCAATCTCACTAAGAGTGTTTTTAATATTTTCCTAAATAGTTCCTACTGCAGGTAGGTAGACTTCGCATACCTACGAAATTATTATTATGAAAAAATGAAAAGTTTCCTCAGGCTGTTTACCTTCGCTGTTAAAATAAAAACGAGAAAATTAAAAGCAAATACCAACTAGGAATACAATGATATTTTGCAATTAACAAAACCAATATGAATAGTTTAGAAACTAAATTGGGTTACGTGGAATTGTGTTTATTTGTGGCAATTAACGGTAAAAAATAGTGGAAAGAAATAGTGGAATAGAAGAAGAAACCTTTATTCGTTAAATAATATTGCTATTTATTTGCTAGTAGGACGACTTTCTAATAAAATTTATTAACAAGATTTGATTCACTAACTTCTTTTATTTGTCTGACTGATATGATGATCAGATTGTTCGTCTTTGAGTAAGCGCCACTCCTACGCATAAACAGAAGTAACGCATGGTACTGCACGGCCCTCATCACTCCGAAACATAGAGATAGTCTCATAACACCCAATAATTTCAATATCCTTTGCGTCTCCGGAAATCCCACTTATCGTATTAAAAGCGTCAGCAAGCTGCTACTTTACGCTGGTTTTCTGTGAGACAGACCACTGTCTGTCTGACCACTGGCCAGACATGTTAGTACCAACTAACATGGTCGAGCTGGCCCATTCACGCTGTAGACAGCTGCCTACCAAGTGACTTAAAACTCTAACAGAACAATAGTAAAATAATATTTACCGATTGAAGGTCTGACGATGGCGACTGGTAGATTCCCGCACTCCTTAATGAGCATATCTTCCGCCAACGCTTTCGTGAACGTGTATGTATTAGGCCTGTCACCTGGAAATTAGACATACCTATAATATAAAGTTTTATTAGCTTTAGATGACTAGACGAGCAGGTCACTCGCCTGATGGTAAGCATCACGCCTGCCCATAAACAGAAGCAACACCAAACAGAACTTCTAATTCTGAAATACTGCATGGTACTGGACTGCCGCTCGTCATCCCGAGACATAAGATGTTAAGTCTCATAATGACCAGTAATTCCAACCAATGTCTTTAAACCGGAACGCAACAGCGTTTACCCATTCCTGCTTGGCGGTAGAAATAGACAAAGCTGTGTTACATATCCAGACGGCCTTTCGCATACAAGGGACCTACCACCAGTAAAAGTCTTATTTATCTAGCAGAAAGATTATGATTCAGAATGCATTGATAGAAAAATCTCAGTAGAGTCTGCTAGTATGCATTGGCCATTGTGAATATTATTTTATAGAAGACTAGTTTTTGCTCGCGGCTCCGCCCTTATTTTTTTCCGGGGCAGAAGAACCCCTATGTCCTTCCCCAGGATATAACCTATCTCCTTACCAAATTTCGTTAGAATCCGTACAGCCATTTAGCCGTGAAAACGTAACAGACAGACAGAGTTATATAGTTAATATTGTTTACACCTTGCGTTGGTTTTAGTAGGGATTTCTAAGGATTTCTAATTTTTCTAGTAATAAATATAACTTATGTTACTCAGTGATAATGTAGCTTTCTAACGGCAAAAGAATTTTTGAAATCGGTCTAGTAGTTTTTAAGTTTATTCATTACATACTAAAATAAAAATCTTTCCTCTTTATAATATTAGTGTAGACTACCTAGTGGGCGAGCAAGTTTGTAGCTAGTCGTGGATCTGATAGTAATTGTATGAATACCACATCCCATGAACACCAAGTACCAAAGGTAATGTAAGCACAGTACCACTTAGGTGCGTTGCTGTTTTTTTTATACTGACTCTGCATAGTGACTACGTTACACCTGATGGTAAGTGTAGCGCAATCCATGAATAGGTACTGTCTCACCGGCGATAGACACTGTATCTATCGTAGATCGGCAGAATTATGCTGGCCTGCTTAATTGCTTCTTCAGACTTCATTATTTCGGGTGTAGAAACGAGATTGGTAGGAGTAAGGACACTTTTGAGGTTCCTACAATCTCGGTGATCGTACTAAACACCTAAGCTATGGTGCCTAGTTTACGGTGATTCCAGTATCAATTTGATAGGACCTTTAATGCTGTAGACGAATTTGTTTAGTGTCGCTTCACTACTAATTGATCCTACAGTATCAGTAGTGATAAACAGGTAATCGATATCCAACACTTTCAACAAAATAAAACTATTTTTAATTCTCATGATGAGACAAGCAGGTTGTTCATCTTATAGTAAACGTCAAGCCCTGCATTGAACAGTAGCAACACCACCCAGAACTTTGAATAACAAACTGCATGGCACATCTCTACGCTCGTCACTCTGATGCATAAGAAGTTAAATCTCATAATGGCCAGCTATATCACTGGCCTAAGTGTCATCTTTAAATAAATTAGAATAACAGTTCATCAAGTCTTCGATACAGCCTCTATGGCATTCGGCTGTGAAGCAAGAGACCGCGGCTTCGATTCTCGCAGAAATGCTTGTGTGATCCACAAATATTTGTTTCGGGTCTGGGTGTTTTCTCCCCAGAGGGGTTGACGTTCAGGCAGGCGGACGCGACTAGTCGTAAAAACCTCAACACAAAAATTTCTGTAACATATGTTAAAAAGCATGTTGCGCTGACTCCGCTGCGAGTGGGATAAGAGTAGGTGGAGGAAGAACAGTTCATCAAGTCTCACCAACTAGATCTGGTGTGATCCTGTCGACTAGTTCGTCAGGTAAGGTCTGCACGAGGGTGACCACGTGTTCGGGGTGCGCGGGGGGAGCGTACACCGTCTCCTCGACACGCTCCCGCTCGCAGTTGCAGTATGCAGTCGATACGTGGACCAGGGCCTAGGAGGAAGATCGTTATCAAGTCTTTAGGGCTCTGATATGGAACCATAGTATTCATATTTATAGGTCCATAAAAACATCTCGTAAAGTATTTTAGACAGAAAGGTCGAGGCTTTGATGACTATATTGAATCTGACATGAAGTTTGCAAACAAACACCTATTTCTAGCCAAATAGTCTACAAAATACTTTACTTAGCAAAATTTATATGTTTCACTTTGCCCGCTCGAATAAAAAAAAATACAACTTCGAACCAACTATTTGAGAAGAACCTAAATAAGGAACTCTTACCTATATTATATGGCTTTAGATATAGTTAGTGAAGCGAAGTGACCTCTAGTTCTAGTACTGAAAATCAGCGCTGTGTTGTGGTCCACGCCACAGCACAGCAACACGCTGAGTGGTCACCTACCTGTCACAGTCACGACGCGCAATTGTCAAAACCATATTGATGGTATTTAGTTCTTATTGTTTTACTGTAAATTTATTGTGATCTGTGACTAATAAATTGTCTTTCTTTCTTTCTTTCTTTCTTTATCATGTGGTGAAACAGCGGCACCAGGCGTTGGATGCCCAGTATTTTTATCGTGTAATATATATTTAATAATGAATATTTTAGCTACGTTACCTCCAGCCCTATCATGCGGTAACACAACTGCCCTAGCTGTTGCATGCCCAGCATGTTTATCATCAAATATATCTTTAATAATGATTATTTTAGCTACGTTACCTCAAGCTCTACCATGCGGTGACAAAGCTGTACCAGCTGTTGCGTACCCAGCATGTTTATCGTCACCGACAGCTTCAGTTTCTCGTCAAACTTCACCGTCGCCGCCGAATGAAACACCACTGACACCTAGTAAAGAAAAATCATTGTTGCAAATCATGTATTTATTTGACATAACTACTTATTAGTTATTAATTACGAACTTTTGTCACAATAGTAATGGATAGTGGATAGTGGTAGTGGTAGTGGTAGTACTGGATAGTGACAACCATACCACTACCATAGTGGTATGGTTGGCATAATGACGACTCACGTAAATTAGCCGACGCGGGTCCCAATTCTTCTAGTCATTTAGGTAAATAAAAAATAAGAATTAAGATTATGAAATGTAAACCCAACGATCAGAAAAACCCATTCTGTCAAATGACAGATGTTGAATGATTAGGTAAGCTTTATTAAGGAAAAAATCTATTGCCTATTGTTACATTGTTAATTGAAAAGTCAACGCATGATTAACAACGTGGCATAAATAAATTAATCACAAATAAAAGGATTGAAATAAAACTAGTTCATACGGATTTTATCGCGGTTAAATTTTTATTTTAGTCCCGACGTTTCGAAAGCTTTTCAGCCTTCGTGGTCACGGAAGAGGCCAGTCTCTCCAAACGGACTAAAGTAACAATTAAACCGCGATAAAATCCGTATAAACTAGTTTTATTTCAATGTGTAAACGCGTAAACCTAAGAAATCACTAAATAAAAGGATGTATCAATAATTACAATTATTTTAACTCCGAGTCGTGTCAACGTGGGAATAATAAGTATTGACGCATTTTATCCGTGAACCGTGACCTTAACTTTAAATAATTGATTATATATGTTTTTTCTAATCGAATTATTTTTAGTGACAAAATTCTCCGAATATATTATTATTATTTACCAGCTGTTACCCGCGGTTCCGCCCGCGTAAATGTCTTTTTCTGGGATAAAAGTAGCCTACGTTCTAATTCATGTCTTGGTTTACTCGTATGGCAAATTTTATTCAAATCTGTTCAGCTGTTAAGACGTGATTGATCTACAAACATCCAAACTTTCATATTAATAAAAGTATAAAAATTCAACACCCCCTCTCCCTTCTCTTTCGCCAGTGGGATATTACAAAAATCTAAAACACATGTTTCATTATTTTTAATAAGCAATATTCAAGTTCAATTTCACCGTCGTATTCCGTTCCATAAAAAATAAATAATTTTAAAAGTGGACTGAAAAAAACTATAATGCACTAAAAAGACTGAAACAAGATTGAGAATAGAAAAAACTATTAAAATAAACGATGAACAAAGTAAACTCTACTTCGGTTTAACAGACTATATGGTGAGCTAAAAGCCTAAATACCCGTATTAAGTTTAATTACTATTTCGCGCTATAAATCCGCCATTTTTTTCCAATACCGGTATTTTGGACAGTCTAAGGACACTTGGGTTTTAAGACGAATATTGAGATACCTTAACTGTCGAAATCTATCTAGCCGTTGGGAAAATACCATGTAATAAAGAAATCAACAAACATACATACAAAATACGCGTGAAAAACATGACCCTTCCATGGCATTCAGGTAAAAAGTTCAGCTCACTGTACCTACGAAACGCAACAGAAAGATATGTAGATTCGTCAGTTGTACTATCTTACTTGAGCCGGCTCATAAGAGCCGGCTCATAAGAGTCTACAACCTATAAAGGTTGTAGACATAACCGTCTACACAGAGGCTCTACCAATTATGTATGCATGTACTATGCATACGCACTCACTCCTATATACCCCGAAATGTGTAGGCAGAGGTGTAACCAGTATCTACACCCATATTTCGCCGACCTTATTTCCGTTCCAAGCCAGCCTATCGCTATAACGGAGACGATTCCAGACACCGTGCTTATACTAAGCATTTCTTGATAGAAACACCCAATATCACTTTTACCCGACACGGGGATCGAACCTGAGACGTCTGCACAGCAGTCATACGCGTACGCATTACAACTGCGCTAGCAAGAGATGCTGTAAGGACTGCAGGCTATTAAATAATGTATGATGATGACTTTGATAGCATACCTTCTGACACAGCATGGTCTGATCTGAAGCACTGATGCCAAGCTCGGGCTCGGTGATGTCGCCAACAATAGGCACAATCTTCGCCAACTCCTGGGGCCGGTTTCTTCTTAACGTTTCGAACAACTGGCAAAAAACGTAATGCAAATTATGGCTGTCTTTAAATTGAAAGTAAATTGTCACGTCGTCTAATAGCCAAGAGCTGCAGCTGACTTGACGTAAGTAACAGACAATTCAGTAAACACCGAAAAGTCACAGACATAATTCTGATCACACATTAGGTTAACCTGTATCATGAGTATCAGGAACTACGAGGGTTCAACAACACCCAGACCCGAAACAAGTATCTATTTGTTAATCACTAAAAGAATAAAATCGTTTATTGATCATGTGGGCAATTAAAATATCGTTTATAGTCAGTACAAAAATAAAAACAAGACATTTAGGCATCAGAAAACATATTATCAACATAATATGTAGATACACATATCATACATAACATCATCAATAATACACTAAGCAATTACACTAAATCAGTTTATTTTTATACATTGGAAAATATTTTTGTTATGGAACAAGTTCAATATAATAATAATAATAATATTTATTAGGCACAAAAACAAATATTATTATTATTATATTGAACTTGTTCCATAACAAAAATATTTTCCAATGTATAAAAATAAACTGATGAACAATATTGATATGAATTTCATCGGGAGTCGATACGGACCATATACATAACCAAAACGGCACGTGTTTTGAAAAACTACCACCCGGCGACACACAAACATTTGTCGCGGTGCGGGAATTGAAACCGAGATCTCTCGTTTCACAGCAGGCTACTCTCCCGCTGCGCCATGGAGACTACTTGATTTTATTAACAGCAAAAGTACCTAGTGGATTAATTCTACTAGATCCATGTAAATATACGTTTTATCAGTGATATAATATACCGGTGACTGTGTGAGCTCCGTGAGACGCGACGCGACGTCCTGTCCGCGTTTCGGCCTCATTAGTAAATAGATCTTTTTTATTTTAGGACAACTTCTCAACAGCTTTTCTACGAGCACCTGAAAAAAAATGCGTCTCTCTTATATTTAAATAAACTTGGGTTTGCTACGAGAGTGGTACCAAGGCCGTCATGGTGACCGCATACCATCATGGCGAACGTTGTAGACAGTTATGTCTAGCACGAATAGGTCGGCTCGACTAGGTCGTTACCACTGTCTCAAAGAAAACCGGCTTACAGTAGCGGCTTGCTGTTGCGTTTAGTACCGTGAGTGAAATATCCGGAGGCCCAAATCCCCGTCCATTTCCCAATCCCTTAATTATCCCTTTCCTTTAAGATCGGCAACGCTCCATGATACTTCTGGTATTGTGGGCGTATATGAGCGGTGGAGATCACTTACCATCAGGTGATATTGCATTTTTCTGCCTAGCTTTAACAGAGCTCAGTGCCAGGCTTCGCCTTTCAACTAACACGCTTCCATTTTACCCGATATATTAATAATTACCTTCCCCATGAATCCTGTACCACCGGTTACGAAGACAGATTTGTCCGCGTAAAACTCAGCAACCGGCACGTAGTCTTGACTCGCCGGCCCGAAGTGGCTTCCAGACACACATGACGCCATCTTTCCTTTCCAATCTTTACCTTTTACTTCTCAATCTTTTATCTTTAAAGGCATATATGTGTCGTTAAACACATGTGCGTGTTATTTGTGTTGTTAACGCGGGAAATTATTTATTAAGTTCTATTCAGCATGGTTATTTGCTTTCACCTGGAACAATGCAACAATGTATATTAATGATTGATACATTATTATAAACTGAAGATGCTAAGACTAAAATTAAAGACGCGATATCTTAATGAGAATGAAAGATGAACATCTCGAATAAGCTTTTTCTCGTGGCTCTGCTAGCATGCCCATCATTATTTCTTCTTCCACCTACCTTGATCTCACTCGCAGTGGGTCGCAATATGCTTTTTAACACATGTTACAGAATAATATGGTTTAGAGTTTTTACGACCGGCCGTCGCTGCCTTCACTTGAAAAAGACTTGAAAATTTGGTAATTTGTAAATGGGCAAATTGTGTTCTATACATTGATTTATAAGTGAGGATCATAAACATAACATGGTGAGTAGTATGGTGATAGTAGTTTGGAGCCATATATGACTCCAAATGAAGGGCTATAATTTCGTGCGTATCCTTAGTTTCTATAAGTTGTTCTAAGACAATAACAATAAAATAATCATGAACGCAGATAACCTCAAAATTCGCTTTCCACTTCCCAATAGTTCCTTCTCTATTCACCCTCTACATTAACCTTATGATAATCACTGACATCAATAGTATTCGAAATCACGTCAATTTCAATGGGAAACCGTGTTTCTTTATACGTGACACGAGTATCATAACTTAAGCTTCACCCGCGACTCCATTTTTGGTTATATTTCATATTATAATAATTAACCAAAATTATAAATACTATATTTTAAAACAGATAAAGCCAATCATGACAGTTGGCGTCAATTGACACTCAGGTTTTTTTAACAGCCAGATGACTAGATGTTAAATGTTTTGATAAATCTTTTTAGAGCATTTAATTCCAAAGTGGTTGGATGTAAGAAGGTTGATCGAAAACTGATAACTTTGGTGTTAAAAAAACACCTTCAGCCTTGTTTTTTTTCTAACGGATTTGTCCTGTGAGCCTATATTGCTTTTACAGCTTCACCTGACAGTAAAGCCGGCGCTCTAGCCAGAATATGTATTATGTATTTAGTAGAGATTAAGCACAGAGGCGCCTTTTAGAAGGCTCATACCTCAGCTTGAACAATTGCTGGGAAGTATAGTTAAGGGCCGTCTCTGCACATCATTGTGCCGAGGGCCTGTTGTGGGAGTTGTTCGGACTCGCAGGCGAGTCCGATGTCGGAGTCGCGTATTATTATTGCGATTCGGATTGGGCATTGCTTTAACGGTAAAGGAAACATCGTGAGGAAACCTGCATACCGGAGATGTTCTCCATAAAAATTTTGAAGGTATTTGAAGTCTGCTAACCAACATTAGGCATGGAGAGACATCGTCCGATCGAAATGCGGACCATCCGATGATGACCACGATCCTCAGTCATGAGGGGCCGACTACAGAGAGAGAACCCACATTAGGCCAGCGTGGTGACAAAGGTCAAACCTCTCTCATCTAGTATAGGAGGCCAGTGCCCAGCAGTGGGACATATAATACAGGGCTAGTATTTTATTTTTTTAAGATTGTTTACCTCCAAATTCTGCAACCTGTGTTGATTTAGGTTAATATGATGTATCTGTTAATGGTATGTGCAATTAGGTTTACGCAACTTTTGTTATCATAGATAAATGTTTACAGTCACACCCATGATATGTTATCATTTATCACTCACGTGCTAGTATTTTGGACATTTTCGACACATCTTACCTAACATACGTACGGACTGACCGTAACTTATGGTTATCTAGATTCTAGAGGAACGTTTTTGAATGGTAAAGCAACACTGTAAATAGTTTTTTGTCTACAGCATGAATGGGCTCATCCGGGTCGTTACCACTGTCTCACAGAAAACCGACGTAAAGTAACAGCTAGTTGCTGCGATATGGTGAGTGAGGTATTCGGAGGCCCAAATCCCCCTACCCTTCCCAAACCCTTAATTATCCCTCTCCTTAAAGGTCCGCAACGCGTCATACATGGGCGGTGGAGGTCACTTACCATCAGGTGACCCACTTGCTCGATTGCCGGCCTATGCTAAAAAAAACTAAGTAGGCCCGATTTTACTGAGATAAACTCATGGTTAGCCTGCAGAGGGTGTGACGCTCCATATAATACCATATACCACCAATTTATGGTACGAAAAGACAGACCCTGCCATTAAACCGGGATAACGCCAGGTGGAAAGAAGAAAGACTTGGCTTAAAGACTGCTTTCAGTTGATAACAGCCGGGACAGACTTCACGTGCTCTCCGAAGCACGGAGACGTTCAGTTGAAATACCACTAAGCAGTCACCCATCCATAGACTGACCGCGCCAAGGGTTGCTTAACTCACTAATACTTTACCGATATTTTATAGCATAGGTCGGCAAACGAGCCAGTGGGTCACCTGATGGTAAGTGATCTCCACCGCCCATGTACGCTCACAATACGAAACGAATCATGGGCGCGTTGCCAACCTTATAGGAAAGGGATAATTAAGGGATTGGGAATGGGAGGGGTATTTGGGCGTCCGGATATCTCACTCATCGTACGAAACGCAACATCAAGCTGCTACTTGACGTCAATCTTCTGTTAGGCAGGGGTAACAACCCGGTAGAGTCGGTCCATTCATGCAACAAAAATCTACACTGACTTCACCACTTATTTTTTTTTAATACAGATGATAGGTGGTGAAAATCCTGCATTTACGGGCGAATTTCAAACCCACGATTCCCATCACAGTCTATACTGCTCCCGGCTAAGCTATAGGTGCTTCTTCAGAATAAAATAAAAGGAAAACCGAAATACTTTCTCTTGCAAGGTCGACTGACTCAATATATCTAGGTCGCCGTTCATACCTTTCTACAAATAGTGAATCGGAAAGTGTTTGACTCATCGACGCATAAGATTTCTTTTCGAATCTTTGAGTTTTATCCTGACACTGAGGCCCTCATAGCTAGGTGCTTTTTTCAAGTGGTTGAGCCACGCTGTAGGCAGTTTTGTCTACAGCACTAATGGGCCGACTCGTCCGGGTCGTTACCACTATCTCACAGAAACTGGCGTAAAGTCGCATCTTGCTGCTGCGTTTCGTACGGTGAGTGAGATATACGGAGGCCCAAATCCCCATCCCCTTCCCAATCCCTTAATTACCCCCTTTCCTTTAAAGTCGGCAAATACGATCACTGCATCCTATCTATCTCCCTAAAATAAATAAACAATTGAATACAGATCTATCATATTACGGCATAGTAGAGTGTGTTCCTAAAATAGTTCAACGATCCGCCTGCGCGTTGCATTTTACACGCAACTGTCACTGACCTTCGAGCGAAAGCATACTCAAGAATTCATTGTACTAATGCGTGCTAAAGTGTTATCTAAATCTACACTTATATTATAAAGAGGAAAGGTTTGTATTTTTGTATGTAACGAATAAACTTAAAAACTACTGGACTGATATGAAAAATTATTTCACCTTTAGAATCCGTACATTATCCGTATGAAAACTTCGATAAAGTAACCCAACGTATGAAAATAATACCAAAATAACGTTATACCGCGTACGCTGCGGAAATTATTGACAATAGAGCTACGTGATGCACTACAATTTTATAGAGGTCATCAATATCTACAAAAAAGTCCGCGATACATGACATCCACATGTCTAACTATTACAGTCATGTCACAATAACTACCTTTTTATATAAATTATGGGTTATTTACCAAGATATTTTGAACAATATAGTATTATTCCTTATCCAATTAAATACATTAGATACGTTGTGCATTTCATGTAGATCAAAATTCAAAATTGCCCTTTACAGCATATCAATAAAATGAATATCTTAGTTGATATCAGAGATTTAAAAAGCGGGAGATTCGCGGCTGGCGTCTGGCGGGCCGTACGTCCGTCCCGGTTGGCAGCGGTCGGCGGGCGCGGGGTGTGCTGAATAAGAAATAAAATGTAGGGGCCCCGCCAAGAAAGGATTTTTGAAAATTGAATTTTGGCACACAGGTAGACCATGCCTAGGATTAGGAATTAGGCTAGGAGCCGCGAGCAACAGCTAGTAATATATATATGATGGATATTGGTGCAGTCCAAACTATTCTAGCAAATCCACAATCAGACGTTGCATAAAGATTATGTCTTCTAGCAACCCTCACTAATTAAAATCCCATTTCTATTAATATGTATAGTCGGCGTACTCATAAACACAATATATTATGTATTTATCTATGTTGCTTGTAATAGTATAAGATACGATGGAGTTGACATAGCCGTATGGATAAGCTTAAGAGTTTTTCTTTTAGAGACCGATCTTGATCTTGGCTCAAATTGTGACAGTGTAATTAATATTAATACTGTTATTGTATTTTATAATTTGTGTATTACTAACACTTAATTTTGTATTTAAATATTTATTAGCGGAGGCTTGTAATAAGCAACATTAGTTATTTAAGAAGCTTCTACATATTATGCATGTTATTAGTCTGTAAGCCTTCCCACAAGTAAATAAATAAATAATAACCCCAAAACAAAGAAATAAAAACTACACTGTGGCCATTACAGGAGTAAGTGAGTGCGTATAGAAAGGAAGAATGATAATCTCTTCCTTATGGTTATGCATTTTAATAAGATATGACAAAACAAAACTTAAAAGGAAGGATGAATAAAGTCATTATGCTCGACCAAATATGACTGCGGTTTTATTTGATCACGTGTCAATTACTTTTGAGTGACCTTTCCGTGAATTTACTGCCTTAAGAAGACCTATACCTGTCGATCCTTTGAGTCATCATTCATAAAAATACATGCGCAAATTACAATACGCGATTTCTCGGGCCCAATCTCTTGGGGACAGCATCGTGTAATAAGAAACAGGGAGTCCCTAAGTAGGGCGATCGAGTGGTTCCGATATCCGTAGGTGTCTAACGCCTTGTCGATGTAGTGGAATAAACATGTTTTTGAGTAGTAGAGCCACGCTGTGGACACTTTTGTCTACAAGACGAATGGGCCGGCTCGTCCGGGTCGTTACCACACTGTCTCACAGAAAAGCGGCGTAAAGTAGCAGCTAGGTGCTGCGTTTCGTGAGAGATATCCGGAGGCCAAAACCCTCCCCTTCCCAATCCCTTGATTATCCCTTCCCTTTAAGGTCGACAACGCACCCATAATTCTTTTGGTATTGTGGGTGTGCATGGGCGCTGGAGATCACTTACCATCAGGTGACAGACTTGCTCGTTTGCCGGCCTATGCTATAAAAAAACCAGAGCCAATGCTGCCGAGGGAGTGCAATGTTGCCAATTTTGCATTTTATTTTCTAAAATTTTTTCGTCTCATTTGGCGTATTTTAACGCACATTTTGACTTAGTGCACAGAGAAGGGATACTAACATAGTTTTAGGTTTAATAAACACAATCTGTAATTATTTTATATTTAAGTTACTTTGTAAAGTATTATTCTATGCGTCCATAGTTGCCTGAAAATAAATGGTATTATTAATAAAAGTTGATAATATTGAATTAGTTCATATGTTTATAAACTTTAATAGTTACGTTTTGTGAATATAAAATTGGTTAATGATTGTAGGTTTCCAATAATACACTAGATTTGTATGTAAAATAATCGGTACAACGTATAATTATCACATATGGTTGTATAACTTCGACATTATGTTAATAAATACGTTTTGTGAGTATATAATTGGTTATTTATTGTAATTTATTGGTTTTTTCATTAAATACACTATACTTATATTTACATGCATTGCAGTTTTAAATTTTATAACTTTATGTTAAATAATTTTACCTTTACGTTAATAGTTACGTTTTGTGGTTATTTAATTGGCTAATTATTAAGATTTTCATTATATACACTAGACTTGCATGTATAATTATCAGTGCTTAATATTTTAAAACTTTTTGTTGTATAATTTTGACTCAACGATATTGGGTTTTTCTATTACGAAATGCTCAGTATTAGCCCGGAGTCTGGAATTGTGCCCGGTATGGCAATAGGCTCGCCCCCTATCACATCATGGGACGCAGATACGCTCGAAGAAATATCGTATACTGGTTACACTTCTGCCTACAGGCCTGAGTGCCTATTTAATAACGATTTACATGGGAAGAGTATTATTTAAAAAATATCAATCGATGGTAATCACTTCAACTCATGGTTTATTCACTTTTACAATAAGACTGTTTTACATACCACAATCTCATGTCAGGATGCACTTGATTACTCTCTTATGAATTATAACTAAGAGCGAACTAGGACTGAATAGTAAACCAGCAGCGCTACCGCGTAATGAACTGTTGGACTGGTCAACTAAGCACTGATCTTAGTGAACTGGAGACTGCCTCACTGACTGCGGGCAAATGAGCTCCAATTTTTTTTTTTCTTTTTTACCCTGACAAGAGTCGGCTTTAGTCAGCGACACCGGACTTTCGGGCGAATGCTTTAGGCACTCCAACCCTAAAATTTAAGTGACCTTCGCTGAGGGCATCCACCCCTAATGGGGGATACGGACCTCGGCTCAGGACGGCCACTGGAGGGGGGCAAAGACATTTGCGATTGGGGTTTAGGGGGATTTTTATAAACTACTTATAATCTAATTTGTATTAACTTCATCGGCACGCGCGCACGCGGGTCGGTCGAAGGGTCGGGGGTGCTTCGGGGAGCGCGGCGAGGTCCTCTTCGGCGAGGACGGAATGACGGTCTTGTCGAGTGTATTTGGGTGAGAACTTCCTCCATCTCTCGGATGGCCACAGTGGTCGCATCGTCGGGATCGGTGAGGACGGAACGCGGTCTTCTCCACTTTGCGCTCGTCAAAGGGAGTATATATCGACGGTCGGCCGGTGAACCCAACATAACCGTTCCGCTTCCCCCCGGAGCGGGCGGTAGCAATAAGTCGCTTTTCCCCGCAAAAAAAAAAGGCAGGTGGTCGTAAAAACAAGCCAAATGTGTTAAAGCATGTTGCGCCGACTCCACTGCGAGTGGGATAAGGGCCAGTGGAAGGAAGGAAGGAGTCTTTGGCAGCTGACAGCGGTTTACGATGGATATGTGATTATTAGTTGAAATTATGTCATACCGCAACTATTCTGAATATCAATTTATTGACAACTAGCTGTTGCCCGCGATTTCGTCCACGAGAATATACCTGTAATCCCCGAAGGGGTAGGCAGAGGTGTAACCAGTACACCTACATTTCGCCGAGCTTATCTTCCTCCCACGATGGGATAGGGGGCGAGCCTGTCGCCATTATAGGGGGCACAATTCCAGACTCCGGGTTGATACTGAGCATTTCGTAATAGAAAAACCCAATACATAAGTAAAATAATGAATTTAAAATTA
This sequence comes from Mimas tiliae, assembly GCA_905332985.1. Classification (NCBI taxonomy): domain Eukaryota; kingdom Metazoa; phylum Arthropoda; class Insecta; order Lepidoptera; family Sphingidae; genus Mimas; species Mimas tiliae. The sequence continues at coordinate 3,446,724 of HG995265.1, read as the reverse complement.
TTATTGCCGTGATCCTCATGAGTACGATGAATAAATTAATAATGCGAAGATGACTATGAAATAAGATTATATATCTTATTTGTGTCTACAGCACGAATGGGCCGGCTCGTCCGGGTCGTTACCACTGTCTCACAGAAAACCGGCGTAAAGTAGTAGCTTGCTGCTGCGTTTCGTACGGTGAGTGAGATATCCGGAGGCCCAAACCCCCTCCCCTTCCCAATCCCTTAATTATCCCTTTCCTTTTAGGTCGGCAACGCACCCATAATTCTTTTAGTATTGTGGGTGTACCTGGGCGGTGGAGATCACTTACCATCAGGTGACCCACTTGCTCGATTGCCGGCCTTTGCTATAAAAAAAATATAACAAGCAAAACGTGCAATGATATACAAAGCTTCGTCACTAAAGCCAAAAACGGCTAGGGAGAGATTACACACCACGTGGCTATGTAACAAAAACTCTATTAGCCCTATTTACGTCGTGAAGATATACATATAGACAGCTTAATAATAATAGTTAGATTAAAAGAAATATAAACAACATAAGCGAGATGTTATCCTTACACAGGTAGCTTAGGAAAAGGAACATATTTAAAAAAGTTATTTTCATCTGAAAACTGATGAACAGCTGACTGATGTTACGTATTGACAAAACCGGGTGCACGCCGCAACTTGCTATCTCGCTCTGGCTCCGAGTCATCGCTCATGCAGAGGTAATCAATCGAACTACGGTTCACAAACAATAAAATAATTAAATTATAAAAATATAATATGATTATTTTTATAGTCCAATTTTCGTATGCGAATTGTTTCATTGCTTTTGATTATCGATTCTGATATCACAGTTAAAACGCCCAACAGGATTTTTGTTACATATTTTCTCTATTCTAAAAAATAGTAACAGACGCCGCCGCCGCCGCTGCCAAAAGCTTGTCACGCTATCTCCTCCGAAACCACTGGGGGTATGGGGTCGAGACCGATACCAATCGGTTCAATATAATGTGGGGAAGAAAGTAAGATATGTTTCATATTCGTCGGACTCTTAAGTTTTTTTTTTAAATTTTATGTTTTGTGGAAAATCATGGACAACGCCCCTAGTGTATATACAAAAAACAATATAGGTAAGTGTCGAACAGCAAATGGTTGAAAATTTTATCGATTCATGAGGAAATAAGTTCGCTATGGTCACAATAAAATTCGCTGTGAATTCTGATTCATCATCGTTATCAAAACTTCACCCAATTTCGTCGAGTTTGAAATCATATCACTTATCAGTTACTTTGATTATATAATGATAAGATATGAGCGTCTACAATAATAATTATGTAAGTTAAAACATGTTTGATGGTTACCTGAACATTTTTTTAAAGCATAGGCCGGCAATCAAGCAATTGGGTCACCTGTTGGTAAGTGATCTCCACCGCCCGTGTACGCCCACTCTACCAAAATAATGATGGGCACGTTGCCGACTTTAAAGGAAAGGGATAAGTAAGGGATTGGGAAGGGGGATTTGGGACTCCCATTCACCGTATGAAACACAGCAGTAAGCTGGTACTTTACGCAGTTTTTCTGTGAGACAGTGTTAACTACCCGGACGAGCCGGCCTATTCATGCTGTAGACAAAACTGTCTACAGCATGGCTCTAGCACTTTGAAAACTTTTGTAACCGCCACAATGGCTCGCTCGTTCTGGTGTCAGCTTATATCCAGTAACTTCAGGCCGGCATAATTCTGCCAACTATGATCGTGTGTTGACACTCAACATTATATATGAACTGCACTGTACTTAACAAGGTGGTAGGTACCTCGTATGCGAGAGGACGTCTGGGTTGGTACCACCGCTTTGTGTATTTCTGCCGCCAAACAGCAATGTGTACTCACTGTTGTGTTTCGGTTTGGAGGCACAAATCCCCCTCCCCTACCCGATTCCTTAATCATCCTTTTCCTTTAAAGTCGGCAACTCGCCCATTATTATTTTGGTATTGAGGCCGCACATGGGCGGTGGAGTTCACTTACCAACAGATGACCCACTTGCTCGTTTGCAGGCCTATGCTATAACAAAAATGTGTATAAAGTTTCTCTCTTTTGTGCAAAATTTACGCAACAATGCCTAAGTAACCCTAAAATACAGCATTTTGACATACCAATACCATTCATACAAGATCTACGAACAAGATTTCCCTTTCAATATCCACGCAAATCCTATAATAACCTGCGACAAGGACGGAGAGAGAATCATTGTTGTTAGAAAGAGAGAGAAAATCCGACGGGGAAAGTAACTGAGTCATACTCGTATTAGAAGAAAGCATGTATCGAATAGTCTTATTGGGAACAATGAAAAACCTACGTTGCGTGCGGTACTTAGCGGTAGCAATCATTCGCTCGATCACAGTAATCGATATAAACGATGATGAACATCGATATTAAACGATGTGAATATCGATTCGTCATCTTCCCTTCTTATGGAACGGCACAGCATTTAAAGTTAGTCATTTGTAAATAGAGCCACGTCGTGGTGTAGACGAGACGTGCACGACGCTCGTCTAGTAAGCGTCACACCTAACAGAATGAACAATTAGAATAAATACACACACCCAACAGTCACACACTTTTTTTTGCTGGCAAACAAGCAAGTGGGTTTACAAATAAATGATTTGATTTGTATGTTTATTTTTTTAATTGCACATACATATACAAGGGTGGTATCATTGTATAGGTCCTATATATAATATAGAAGTTGCTTAATGCCTTTTTTATATAAGTCATTGGACACTCGCACAAGAACTTAGCTTTGGTTCCTGCAAAAAATGCATGCATATATTGCCGTCTCCAAATACCTCTGATCCACTTTGACTAGCATCTTTGCTTGAAACCCTTAGTTATTAAATAGTTAGACTCAAACAAAGAACAGAATGATGTCTCTATCAGTCCAGTAACGCAACCATTCAATGAAGTTTATTCATCGCCGAACATGAACAATTACAACATTTCGCAACATTAAACTCCAGCCAGTATTTATTAGCGCCAACAGCTATACAACGTCCCTTTATCGCGGTACCAGTCGATAGTAGCAGCCCCTTACCAGGTACAATTAAGAATGTAGTGACGAAAAGAGTTACGAAAAATATGAAATTTGTTCTAGATTATCATTAGCCGTAACTACTATTTCGTCATACAGCTTGTCCTGAAGAAATCATAAACAACCTTTGTCAAACAGACATAGATAGATGCAGTTGTGATTTATTTTATTCCTTTTTCCCTGACATTTTTAAAGATATTGTTCCTATTACAAATCTACATGCAGTGCAACTGACTGAACGAGTAGTTGACCTTCCTAGACATTCAAATTATAATGAGTATAGTACAGATGCCAGCATATACTGATAATCAGGCTAAATGGACAATATACCCTCTCATTGCTGACCTTATGCCTTTCAAAAGAAATCAACAAATACATAAATAATAATACTAGCCCTGTATTATACTCGTCCCACTGCTGGGCACGGGCCTCTACTGAATGAGAGGGGTTAGGCCTTAGTCCACCACGCAGGCCTAATGCGGGTTGGCAGACTTCACATACCTTCGAAATTCTTATGAAGAACTTCTTAGGTATGCAGGTTTTCTCACGATGTTTCCTTCACCGTTAAAGCAAGTAATAATTAACAATTAATACACACATAACATATAAAAGTCAGAGGTGTATGCATTTGAGGCTGGTTTCGAACCTGCGACTTTCGTCTCGACAGTCGATACCACTCCCCGCTGAGCTATCACTGCTTTTTTACGCAATACATACGTCAGTATATAATAAATTTGCATAACACCTTAGAATACTTTGACCGCTACATTAAAATTCACCCGTAAAGTTGTTGGAAAACAACAACATACTTGTGTTCGTAATTTCCACATAAAATAATTAGTTTATTTTTGTGTTTTGACTTTTTTATTGGAATGAATATAAAATTATATTAAAATAAAAAATTGTTTGTTTGTGTAAAGTTTCGTCAACAAAATTATGTATCGAAAACTACGAGCGAAACAATATTTTGTGTAGTGTTTAGGGGAAAATATGACATCGAAAACCCACCTTAAGTACGCCCATTGTGTATGTTTAGAGCGACATAGTCTTAATTTAGGCTAAGCTTTATAAATAAATAATTAAAAAAATACATGAGGTGAAGAAAACTGATGTAGGTGCTAAGCAGTTTGGTATTTTAAGTCTAAATTAATTGATTGATCGATTAAAAACATTGTTATCGGAAAATGATAATTTATATTTTAGGCCATAGCTTTGCTTGTTGATAAGAACATTGTAAGACTGACGCCCGTTTTCACAAACTGTTGCGTAAGTATGACAGCAACGCTAAGGCAAGTAAGTACATGCGCCTGTAATCCTCGAAGGGATAGGGAGAGCTATAACAAGTACACCCACATGTCACCGAGCCTATTTCCGTAACGTGATGTGATAGGGGGCGAGACTATCGCCATACCTAGCACAATTCTAGACTCCGGGCTGATACTGAGCATTTCGAAATATAAAACCCAATATCACTTTTACCCGACCCGGGGATTGAACCCGAGACCGCAGCACAGCAGTTGTACCGCGCACGCATTACAACTGCGCCACCAAGGTAAAGTCAGTCAAGTAAGTATTTTTATTTAACTAGGTAGTTTATGAAGGGAAATTCCAAGAAAATGAAAGAGCTTCGGCCTGGAAATTTTATGTCGGAAAATCCGGGAAAGTCGAGAACGCATTCGTAAATAAATTTAGCAGGGAATTAAATAAATCCGCAACTCACTGAGGTTCAACAAATAATGATAATGCAAGCTTCCAGTGTTAAAAAAGAGACAACTTTTTTTGGAGAGGAATTTTCGATACAATAATACAATAATTTCAATGTAAGTATTAGACATATATTTTTTATAATCGATTTATTAATTATCTTTTGCTTGCTTAAATCGGGTTCACACGATTCCATTTTAGTTGATCAACTGACTTGAACCATCAAAGGTTTTGTGCACGATTCGATTGAAAGTTTGTTCAGATGGATCAAATAAAATCGAACCATGTAAACCAGCCATTAGTAATGTTCATTTAAATATCTATAAATGTATTTGATACGCTATTAAAGTGGGTGTAAATTTAACATTTTGCAAAGATTTTTAGAATCCCCGGATTCTGGATATTTTCGGGATCTGAATATTCCCGGAAACGTGTTTATTTTATTGCCTATCATTGTAAAAAAATACATCTGTTATTATATTTATAGTCAAATTACATAGTATTTAAAACTATTTCAACAACTTCAAACCACTAATCCTTCATTTTTAACCGACTTAAAAAAGGAGGAGGCGAATATAATTATTTTTTTAATGTTTATGTATGTACATCCATTTATTCGCCAATTGTAGACCGATTTTGATGAAAAAAATCAATTCGATATACCTAGTTTAGCTGCGATATAGTCCCATATAAATTGATGACGTCCCGATCTGATGACGGAGTATGGAGTGAAAAAATGAAACTCCTCAACGGACAACACACTTGTCGCGACTGTTATTGTGTTACTTAGAACTAACATGCCATTGTTGCAGCTACTACTCGAAATAGAAAAATAAAAAAAACTTAGAAACCGACTTCAAAATAAAAACACTGAAAAGTTAAAAATAATAATTTCTATAGGTCTCTTTAGAGTCGGTGCCTATCACTCTATGTCGCTGCCGGACAAATAAAATTTCACCGAGATTTAATTGCAATTTATAGAAATTACATATGACTTTTCTGGGTGTTTTGTTTTGAAGCCAATTCCTAAGTTCTGTTAAAACTTATTTTATTTTTTTCAATTATGCACGCCAGATATTTCTAAGGTGCGAACTTAACCCAAAAGAATAAAAGTCCATTTATGCAGTTTAAATCGAAACTAATCACCAATAACAGAAAAAAATCCAACTTCACGCCATGGCCACTAGTGTCAACAGCCCACACGTATAAAAAAAATTAAAACACGTACCAAACAGCCACTGAACCGACACACTCGTAATTTCACTGTCAAACTATCACAGAACGTAACCGACGCAGGCGACGGTCCCCGAAGCACTGACTGGCGAATGCCTGAGCCCGAATACAGATAGATGATTTCACTAAGCTGATATGAATGGGCTGGGGTACACCCATTTAAAATATAGTAAACTCGTTGATCCGCCCGCGTAGATGTCTTTTTACATCTATCTACATACATTTTTTTACTCTTTTGTCTACAGCATGTATGGGCCGTCTCGTCCGGGTCATTACAACTGACACAGAAAACCAGCGTAAAGTAGCCGCTTGCTGCTGCGTTTCGTACGGTGAGAGATATCCGGAGGCCCAAAATACATACGCACGCACGCTTGTATTCCCCGAAGGGGTACGCAGAGGTATAACTAGTACACCCACATTTCACAGAGCGTATCTCCGTCCCATGGTGTGATAGGGGGCGAGCCTATCGCCATACCCCGCGCAATTCCAGGACTCCGGACTGATACTGAGCATTTTGTAATAGAAAAACGCAATATTAATATTACCCGAAGATCGAAACCGAGAGCTCACCACAGCAGTCGTACCGCATACGCCTTACCAACTAACCCAGGGAGGCAGTTAGATCTATCTGTATTCCTCCCTTTCATCCAAATTCCTGCAGCCATTAAGGTAGGCGGCGACGACGGAATAAAACTTTGGCTAATTAAAGGTGTAGAGGAACGGGTTGTAAATGTCCCCTCTAAGAAAGGGGAGGTCTTCATATTTTAGATGGACGCTTGCTGATAGCCTGACAAGAGTCGGCTTTAGTAGCGACACCGGACTTTCGGGCGAATGCTTGTAGGCACTCCAGCCCTAAAAATGTTCGGAACTTGTATATATAGTAACCGTCGCACAAACTTTGCTAGCGCGATTCAGGATCGGATGACTATGCATTATGCGGTGCGCGCTGCGTGCCGCCACAGTAGATATGGCAGACAATGTTCTTTTACAACGGAGGATGTTCAAGACCAGGCGAAGTGGAAGCGTCAAAGTAGGAAGGTGGATCCAAGCCAGGATAATGCCACACAGAATTCTGGGATTACAGGCGTGAGTGCGTATGTATATATGAATTTCCGTTCATTCCGGCGTTATTACCATACCTATTAATGGAATCAAGTTTAAAATATTATCATTTGATAGGACCCACTTGATGACATCCATGGTGCTTTACATCCTGGCTTCTCCAGTTGTAAACGTCCTTGTGCCTGAGGCTGAGACCTCCTCAGTTCATTATTTTGTCTCCCGTTTTACTATGGAAGAAAGTGGTCAATTATTAGGTATTTCCAACTCCTCTCTAACTTTCTATTTGATTAATTTCGTTGCGGGATAAATACACATTCAGATTCCCAGAGAGTCGCCGAGCTTCATTGATCGGTGTCGAAATATGCGTGCTACTGTCGATCGTGGCTTACAGGAGTAACAGTGGCGGGTGTATGGGCGGGATAGTCTCGTATACAAAAAGTTGCCAACCTTAAATAGAACCCCTAACCACGCGTAACGCGTTTCAAAGCTGGCTGCTCACTCACCGCGCCATGCGACCTTTTATTTATTTATTTATTTATTTATTATAAATGCACTTCCTGTTTATGTGAAATTAAATATAATTAAAACGATATACAATGTATATCGTCTGTCGTTTAGGTTGTCTGGTAGAGATCGCTTTTAGCGATAAGACCACCTTTTGTAACATAATTTAGTTGTAAGTTCATCATACTAATATTATATATGTGAATGTAAGTTTGTTTGTTACGCTCTCACGCGAAAACTACTTAACCGATCATCATGAAACTTTGTACACGTATTCTTGGAGGTATAAGAAGTAGCATAGGATACTTTTTATGTTTTTTTAAATCTATTTGTTTGTTACGCTTTCACGCCTAAATCGCTAAACAGATTTTGATGAATTTTCATGTAGAGATAGATGGGACCCTGGAGACGGTTATAGGCTACGTTTTATTTCGGAAAATCTATTCACGCGGGCGGAGCCGCGAGCAAAAGCTAGTAGTGTATAATTTTATTATTGGTGTACAATAAAGAGTTTTATTTATTTATTTATTTATTTATTTATTTATTTATTTATTCATCACACACACACAGTCATTACAGGATATACCCAATTCGAACTGGCGGGACTATTACATAAATCTAAAAGATAAAATAACAAAAACATATAACTATATACTATAACATAAATGAAATTAAGTATAACAAATAACATATAACAAAATTTTTGCGAGCTCACTCCAGTTACACGTCAAAATATCTGTTTTGACATGCACCTCATTTATAATTTTATATATATATATATATATATATATATAATTTTATATTTTATATATAGTTATCTATTTAATGCCACACTAAACGCACTTTGTTATTAAAAAACCGGTCAAGTTCGAGTAACACTCGCGGCCTGGTTTTGTATCATTACTCTGTACATTTAAACTTATTTGTGTGTATTTTAGAAAAAAAAAATTGTTTGGAGTGGCCACGCTGTTTTTTTTTGTACGTCTGTCTCTATACTGTAGACTATTGTTTATACAGTATCAAAGGCCCGGCTCGACCGGCAAGTTAGCAGAAAACCGACGTAAAATTTGCGTTTTGTGCTCAAAAGCTGGAATTCAGCTTTTTAGTCTCTTATGATTTTTTTGTTAGGTATATTTTTTATGATGTCGCAATAAAAATAACAAATATTCTGATCATCATGCTATGCTTCTACTTACTACTTATATTATAACTGTAATTTTATATGATTAATTTTGGATGATTGTAAACATAACACAGACGCAGCTGCGGGATACAGTTAGTATTTTATAATCTAGTTGTTTTAGCTCACAATACAAGTAACCTTTCCTATTAAATGTGATGAAACTAAATTCCACCACGGCCATAATAATAAACTACTGGATTAAAGCAACGTATGTTTTATCGTTGCTCGGAAAAATACACTGCATCTGATGATAAAGGCAGTCCAAACAATTATAATGTCTTTCTTGACAGCCTCCGTGACGTAGCGGGCCAGTAGCCGGCTGCGAAGCGAGAGGCCGTGAGTTCGATTCCCACACAAAATCGAAATAAAAATAAATAAATAAAAATAACCAATTTGGAGTCGGTGCTTACTACGAAAAATTACCAATATTGCGACTATACGACAATTTTTCTGGAGTCGGGTTTATTTCTGTTATAGAGTTTTATTTTACCATTTTTAGTGAGAGATTCATCAAATTTGTTGCGTAAATGATGAAGTTTTAGTTTTCATTCCCGATTCCACCCCCTAGACGTGAAATTTCACCCCAAAATTTATATGGGATTAACTTTGAGGTATACTCTTTCGAAAGAAAAACGTATCATTCAAATGGGTCCACATTTAGGGGAATTATGCGCGGTTATATACATACAACAACAACAAAACACGTCGCATTAAGAACCGCCTGCGTTTTTTTTGGTCGGTTAAAAATATGGCATCTTATACCCTTCCATCAACTGTAAACATCAACTGCCGCAAAGAGCGAAACAGATCGCCGAGATAGATCGTGGGTTCGTTCCCAGCCCCCAGGGCATACAAAACTGTCACTTCGAATGTACGTTTTGTAAATTATCGTTTGCTTTAACGTTGAATAAACCCATTGTTAGGAACCCCGTATGCCTCTGAATTGTCGAGTGTAATAACCAACCAGCAGTAGGCCAACTCAGTGGACCAAAGACAAGCCTTACTCCTTTCATTAATCAAAGACTTCGATGCTCGTCAATAAAGAACACATTATATATTTAGTCACATAATATAATATAATTAAACAGATGTGAATAATAGTAAAAAATATGATTAAACAGTATACGACACTGTCGCCTGGTTTCTAAAAGGCGGGAAAAAATTAACTACCTAATCAAATGTCTAATCTCATGTCAAGTCGAAATTGAGTTGCTAGAATCGTAATCAATACCTTTGATTTAACACACATGTTAGTTAACATAACTTTCAAATTAATATGATAAATTGTATATAGAACGCTACTAAAGAGACATCGAATATTATTTTAGCACTACACAACGTTTCAGCAACTCGAATTGATTTGACAGCAGTGTCAAAATCAAAGTTCTGTTATTTGAATGTTGATTTGATCAGCCTTTCAGAAACCGGGTGTGTATGTTATTATATTCCTGTGCCTTATCTTCGAAGAAAAAAAAGATAACATTATTAAAATAGCTAACATAACCGGCCAGTATCACGAAAACCGTAAGGCGAAACGGTAGGCTTTCATGTAAACAATAGGAAAGAAGATAAGTATGTCAAACATTCACTTGTCAATGATCGACGGCGAGGCAAGCACCGTATGGCTTCCATGGACTGTTGCTGCCCACTACTGCCCTATTTATAAACTTCAACAATGGACATTACATATAAGCTTATTTTTTTTTTTTATCCTGACTCGGCAAAGTGACTACGCTACACCTGATGGTAAGTATAACGCAAACCATGAATACTGTCGACCAACGATAGACACTGAATCTATCGCAGATCGGCAGAATTATGCCGGCCTTATTAGTTGCTTCTTCACACTCCGTTTAAAGGATCCCATGTTATAGGAAGGAGGAAACACGTGCGCCGGCAAGCTATTCCACAGCTTTATGGTCCGACAGAAATACGTTTTCCGTCGTATGATGTGATAGCGAGCTTATCGCCATACCGGGCATATCAACCACGGGCAACTCATGCGTGATTTTGCAATTTGAAAACTCAAACACAAATTTTGATGGACCGATCTAGGATTTGAACTCCCTGTTGTTGAGCTTGAACAGGCTGCCACAAGACCAATGAGGTAAAATATCGTTAACTCCTATAAAATTTACTAGGTGGAAGGACCCTCATGAGAGGCCGTCTTGGTTGGTACCACCGCTTTGTCTATTTCTGCCGCCAAGCAGCAGTGTGTACAACAACACCAAACCGGACAACACCAAAGTCATGGGCGCGTTGCCGACCTTAAAGGAAAGGGATATTTAAGGGATTGGGAAGGGGAGGGGGATTTGGGCTTCCGGATACCTCACTCACCGCACGAAACGCAGCAGCAAGCTGCTACTTTACGTTTTCTGTGAGACAGTGGTAACGACCCGGACGAGCCGGCCCATTCATGCTGTAGACAAAACTGTATACAGCGTGGCTCTACCACTCGTAAAAATCTGTGTGGTGTTGATATTGCTTCTGTTTATTGGCAGGCGTTGCGCTTACCATTAGACGAACAACATGCTCGTTTCGTTACTAAAACTCTTCTTCTTCTTCCACCTGCCCTAATCCCACTCGCAGTGGGGGTCAGCGCAACATGCTTTTTTAACAAATGTTACAGAATGATTTGGCTTGTAGTTTTTGTGGCCGCCTACCTAACTTCAATCACTCTAGGGAAAAAACACACAAACCCGAAATAAATATTTGTAGATCACACAAACATTTTGCCTCGGTAATCGAACTCGCGGCCTCTCGCTTCACAGCCGGCTACTCACCCACTGCGCCACGGAGGCTGTCTGTTTCATTATTAAAACCAGTAAAAAAAGTTCTAAATCTCACACTGTAAATCTTGCCAACCTCAGCTTCAAGTGACGCTAAGAGGACTTTCCCGCGTAAAATAGGACATTGCCCGCCAATGGCCCTTAGTAACCTCTTCATAAGTCAATAAAAATCTTGCCCTACCAGTAGAATGTATAGGATGTCCTTAATTTATTTGATAGGGACACTCTCATAGGTCGTATGAAGACCGTCTGGATTGGTATCACCGCTTTGTCTATTTCTGTCGCCGAGCAGCAGTGTCTAAACACATTTAAAGGACATTAAAGTCAGTGAAATTACTGAGCATTATGACACTTAACATCTTATGTCTCAAGGTGACGAGCGCAAATGAACATAAAAAATCGTATGTCAAACGCTACTAAAGAGACATCAGATATTATTAAATTTTTCACTAAATATCGTTTCAGCAACTCGAATTGATTCGACAGCGGTGTCAAAATAAAAGTTCTGCTAGTTGAATGTTGATTTGACACCGCTGTCAAATCAATTCGAGTTGCTGAAACATTGATTAGTGAAAAAATTATAAAACTTGATGCCTCTTTAGTACCGTTTGACATACGATTTTTCATATTAATTTGAATGTTATGTTAGCTAACATGTGTGTCGAATCAAAAGTGTTGATCACGCTTCTGGCAACTCAATTTCGACTTGACATGAGATTTGACATTTGATTAGGTAAATTAACATTGATCAGCCTTTCAGAAACCGGGCGTAAGTCTTCCATTCAAGACACAGAACTTTTAAGAGAATAATAGCTGTAAACATATGGGTAACGGGCATAGCACTCCCAAAATAACTATAATGGGTGAGTGACCCGCGGAGGAAATACCAATAAAAAAATATAGGACACACACATGCTAGTTGTCATCTTTGTATAAAGCAGTGTGACATCACACTTATGTATATAATGATTGATGAAATAAAACTTATATTACTCATAATGCCTCGGTGGCGCAGTTGTAATGCGTACGCGTTACGATTAAGCTAAGGCTAAGGTCTCAGGTTCGATCCCCGGGTCGGGTAAAAGTGATATTGGGTTTTTCTACTTCGAAATGTTCAGTATCAGCCCGGAGTCTGAAATTTGTGCCCGGTATGGCGATAGGCTCGCCCCCTATCACATCGTGGGACGGAGATACGCTCGGCGAAATGTGGGAGTACTTGTTACACCTCTGCCTACCCCTTCGGGGATTACAGGCGTGAGTGCGTATGTATATATTCTCTTTTATGTATGTAGGTACATAGATTTCTCCGACCGAGAACCGGTCTTCATAGGACCGATTTTGTTGGAAAAAAATTCACTCGATAGAGTTTAACTGCGATGTGGTCCCATATACATTTGGTTAAGATCTGATGACGGAGTACGGAAAAAAAACTCCTCAACGGACAACAGTACACTCGTCGCGATTGTGTTATTGTATTGGAATTTACAATTGGAAGTCGGTTTCTAAGTTTGTTAAACGTTATGATTATAATGATATGAATAAGGGTGGATATTTCAAAATTCAACCCCTAAAGGGGTATACTCTGGATTCGAAGTTATATGGAGAAATAATATTAAATAGACTTTTCGTCGGAAAACTTCGTAGGAGTACTTCTAAAATAAGCAAATACATATTATATATATCATCGAAATAAGATAACTATATATAATACTCAACTCTCATATGAATCTGCCAAAAAATACGGCTCCACTTACTTACACATGCAAAGGTAAAATCACACGTAACACTCATACACGCAACAAAAATTAATGAACGTTCAATATCAACTTTATTTCATAAAAGTTAATGTCTAAATATTAAATTTCTAGGTCGAAATACGACGTTCTGCACTGCGCAAAAAATTTGACGTGTCAAGTGTCAACTAGAGATTATTATGCACAGTCTTTTGGTGAGGTAATTTTTTACTTGAATTACGATTATTGTAATATTATTTCGATGATATAATACATTAAAAAACTAAACGAAAAAATGGAAACGCTCTAAGAGTTGCAAAATGCTACTTTTTTCTACAAAAACACTATTGTCTAGAACAGACACTAACTCCGGCCAAGAGCGAATCGGAATCGTGTACTGGGGGTTCTGTGAGAACGTCCTTTAATTTTTACTGTTAGTTCTTTATTACATACGCACACACGCACAGGTGTAACCAGTACACCCACATTTCGCCGAGCGTATCTCCGTCCCACGATGTGATAGGGGGCGAGCCTATCGCCATAACGGGCACAAATTCCAGACTCCGGGCTGATACTGAGCATTTCGAAAAAAAACCCAATACCACTTTACCCGACCCGGGGATTGAACCCGAGACCTCAGCCTTAGCTTAATCGTAACGCGTTCGCATTACAACTGTGCCACCGAGGCAGTCTTATTATATGTTCTTTATTATTTGGAGTATAAGTGGGCTGCCAACATCTTATATCCAAAAGCAACCATATGTACACGTGGTACACTCTGCTGATTACCGGACAAGGCAATGACGAAACATGGTTCCCGCTGCTGGTTGTGAGGGTCGGCCCATAAGTGCCGTAAAAATCGTTGGTCCAAGAAGACGGACCCCGGCACTAAGCCGGGATAATGCCAGGCAGAAAGAAAGAATGGTTCCTGTAAAAAAATACCCGAAGGGGTAGGCGAACCAGTACACCCACATTTCGCCGAGCGTATCTCCGTCCCTTTATGTGATAGGTGGCGAGCCTATCGTCATACCGGGCACAATTCCAGACTCCGGGCTGATACTGAGCATTTCGTAATAGAAAAACCCAATATAACTTTTACCCGACCCGAGGATCGACCCCGAGACCTCAAGGTCAGCAGTAACGCGTACGACAACAAATATAAAAAATAATCAGATAATATTAGTACGTCGATCAAATCATTTATTCAATAATTAGGCCGCCAAGGGCACTTTTACAGTTTTAGGGCAATTAAGAATCTACCGGTGCTCCGGAAATGCCCACTGGTCTGAGAAGACAAGCCCACTGAGTTTGTCTAGCTGGATCTTCTCAGGACTGGGTCGCGCCGCGTAAAATCCAGTGGTAAAGTAAGCCCACAGAGTTTGTTTCGCCGGATCTTCTCAGGCTGGGTCGTTTTGGATCCGGTGGCAGTGTTAAAACACGTGCCGTTTCGGTAATGCTTATAGTCCATAACGTCCCATAAAAAAGAAGAAATAATAATAATACTTAACGATTCTGGACTATTTCATAATAAAAATATTGTAAAATTTATAGTTGCCCAGTGTATTTTGATGATGCTATGTATGATATGTATACATTAGTTGATATGATTTCTATAATTAAGTTTCTTTATTGTTGTACTGACTTGTCATAAGCGCTATTTTAATTGCCTACATGATTAATAAAACTATTTAATTTCATTTCAAGAAACACCAAGAAACTCAGCCGTAGGTCTTTTGCATTTTTTTTAAATATATTACCTATTGGTTTATAAATCAAACATAAACATTTACTAATTTAGACATACATCATTAATGAAAAAAACAATCAATTTAGGATTTTTAGGATCGATGCACTTGCCTGTACGCTCTGGCAATAGAGGTTCGTTGATACCTTTTGAATATGGAACTCTAACAACTATTTAAAATAAATGATTAAATATAAATTTTAATAATTATTATTCAATCTACATATTTATATTATACAAATTTTCATGATAAAAATAACCTAATTAATTAATTATGAATAAACTGTGTATAAAATACTTATAAATAGCATAAAAAGTAAAAATAATCACATCCTTTATTACTTTATTATTTTGATGTTATATTAAATTAAATAAAAACTATTATTCTATGTTTATTTTCTTCTCGTATACGGGAGGCCGTCTGGGTAATCTGGGTCGGTACAACCGCTTAGTCTATTTCTAAGAAGCCGCAGTGTTTAAGCACTGTTGTGTTCCAGTTTGAAGGACATTGGAGCCATTCGATTTTTTATTTGTACGGAATACTTACACCTAGCATTTACGATATTAATACAGGATAAATTTAAAAATCCAATTTACAAGTTATCACAAATATGTAATAACACATATTACCTAATACAAGTTTAAGGTCAGTTAATCAGCAAATGAAGATATCACAAACATAATTAACACTACGTACCCACAAAAATATTCCTTCGGAGTTGAGAGACACTGGTAACAAAGAAGTCCAAATCAACCCTATCAGAAACTTCATTTAACCGTAAACTTCATTACATCTCATACGTCGAGTATTAGTAGCCACTAGTGGGTACTATGATGAATTAAAATTAATAATATGGTTAATTTTATTTTATATTAGTCGAATATAAAATATGTTTTCAAGCGATTCTTTCCATTATTACCGTTTGAATTAGTAGTTTGACACTTCGGCGGTAGTAATTTTATACGAATTCGAAAACTTTGAACGTATTTGTAACTCATACTAGGCCTACAGTGTATGGGTCGTATTAAAAAATACTTTCTGCTTTTTTCTTTCTAATCGAACAAAGGCAATCTCACAGTACTTAAGTTTTAAGGTTCTTTATATAACCGAGATTTATACAAGGGTAAAACCGCCTGCAAAATAATAGGTCTTTACCTATGAAATTGTACTTTACGAGTAAAAGTATTTTTTCCATCTTTTTTATTCTCATCAAAGCAACCATGCTATCGATGCATCTTTCACAACGCAGTGACATATTATCGATGCCCTTCTTGAAGAAATCGGCTGGACAGGAGGTAGCATACATCTCCCATCTCAATCTCATCATCGATACTCTTCTGCTTCTGTTTATGGGCAGGCGTGACGCTTACCATAAGGCGAACGACCTGCTCGTTTCGTCTCTCAAGCCTATAAAAATAAAAAATCTACGGTTTGAAGCCAGGACCTCACAGTTTTCAGCCTAAGTAGACTGACACTAGACCAATGAGGCGATAAGAAAAAAATATGCGTCGAAATGGAAACCTTCTCCTTTTTTGAAGTCTGTTAAAAGTAGCCGACTGCCTCGGTGGCGCAGTTGTAATGTACGCGTTATGACTGAGACTGACGCTGAGGCCTCGGGTTCGATCCCCGGGTCGGGTAAAGTGGTATTGGGTTTTTCTATTAAAAAATGCTCAGTGTCAGCCCGGAGTCCGGAATTTGTGCCCGGTATGGCGATAGGCTCGCCCCCTATCACATCGTGGGACAGAGATACGCTCAACGAAATGTGGGTGTACTGGTTGTAACCAGTACACCTCTGCTTACCCCTTCGGGGATTACATGCGTGAGTACGTATGCATGTATGTCAAAAGTAGCTTAGAACCGTCTCCAGGGTCATATCTATCTCTATACAATAATTCATTTCTATCACTGAATCATTTCAAATTGGTTCGAAGATTTAGGCGTAAAAGCGTAACAAACAAACTACTCTTTTATCGTCGGTTAAATAACATGTTGTGCGTAATGCGACAGCAAGGGTATCTTTAAATTGTTATTTATGTTTCCTTATATAAATAACTTCCTGAGACCAAAAATGAGTTAATATTATTCATTGTGGAAACGTGTAGATGCATTTCCTGCCAACTGCTTATTTTAGGGTAAACTCGTTTTTTTCTACCTGCCCTTTTCCCACACGCAGTAGGGTCGGCGCAACATATTTTTTTAACACAAGTTACAGAAAGATTTGGCTTGTAGTTTTTACGACCGACCGCCTGCTTGACGTCAACCACTCTGGGGAGAAATCATAGGTTAAACTCATAATGGCCATTTTACATAAAATATTTTTAAGACTTGTACCGCGCACAATGCCAGACTCCGGACTGATACTAAGCATTTCGTGATAAAAAATCCAAATATCACTTTTACCCGACCGAGCGATCGAACCCGAGACCTCAGCACAGCAGTCGTATCGAATACGCATTACATCTGCGCCACCGCGGCAGTTGGATCAAGATCAGGCGCCTAATTGTAAAATAATCAAAACCGTAACGGTATCTTATATATAAAATTCTCGTGTCACAATGTTCGTTCCCATACTCCTCCGAAACGACTGGACCGATTTGTATAAAACTTTGTGTGCATATCGGGTAGGTCTGAGAATCGGCCAACATCTATTTTTCATCCCCCTAAATGTTAAGGGTGGTCCACCCCAATTTTTTTTGTTTTTATTTTTTTATGATACAAAATTAAAAAATACATACAACCCAAAATTTTCACCCTTCTACCATCAACCCTTATTTTTTAATAGTTGTCAAGCGCGTTTCTCGCCGCTGTCGCCTACTAGGCTACTTTAATCCTGGAAATAGGCATTCACGCGGGCGGAGCCGCGGGCAATAACTAGTTATTATGTAAAATTGTTAACATTACAGCATCAATAATCATTATCGGTTTAATTTTAAATAAAATCGTTACTTTTAACGTTAATTCGTAGTGACATGGGTAGAAAAATAAATAGTTTTTTTACAGCATAGGCCGGAAAACCAGCAAGTGGGGTCACCTGATGGTAAGTGATCTCCACCGCCCATGTACGTCCACAATACCAAAAGAATCATGGGCGCGTTGCCGACCTTAAAGGAAAGGGATAATTAAGGCAGGGAAGGGAAGGGGATTTGGACCTCCAGATATCTCACCGTACGAAACGCAGCAGCAATCCGCTACTTCACGTCGGTTTTCTGTGGGACAGACCCGGACGAGCTGGCCCATTTATGCTGTAGATAAAACTGTCTACCACTCAATGAAATCGTATGACGTAGGCGAGAAACAGGAAATCGCCGTTGACAAGATCGCATCATACTAAGTACTATTTTTTCAATATATATCTCGTGGTAAAAAGATCTATTATATACTTGTACTAGCTGTTGCCCGCGGCTCCACCCGCGTGAATGCTATTTCCAGGATTAAAGTAGCCTAGTGGGCGACAGCGGTGAGCGCGGCGTGGGGAGTGATCACATCGAGCGAGTCCCGGTGAGAAACGCGCTTGACAAAAATACTAATATCGCTATTAAAAAATAGGGGTTGATCGGAGAAGGGTGAAAATTTAGGGTTGTATATATTTTTTAATGCTGTATCATAAAAAAATAAAAAACATAGTTGTGTCTAAAAAATAAAATAATAAAAATTAGGGGTGGACCGCCCTTAACATTTAGGGGGATGAAAAATAGATAGTAACCGATTCTCAGACCTACTGAATATGCATATAAAATTTCATAAAAATCGGTCGAGCCGTTTCGGAGGAGTATCGGAACGAACATTGTGTCTCAAGAAATTTATATATTAGAAGATAATAAATAAATAATTAAATAAATACACCCATCAGTCATACACATAGTCCCGACCCCACACTAGGTTTCCCTGTATCGTGGGTATAGGAACTACGAGGGACTTGGCAACCCACAACACCCAGACCCGAAACAAATATTTGTGGATCACACAAACATCTGTCTCGGTATGGGAATCAAACTCACGGCCTCTCGCTTCGCAAAAAAAGCGGCGACAGTTCAGCCAGGAGTGGTAGGACTGTCAAGACGGAAGGCACAGGTTCGAAACCAGCGCCAAGAGCATGACTTTTCTAAATTACGTGTGTTATTGCTTGTTTTAACGGGGAAAGAAACATTTTGTGCTATAAGTTCTGGACAGTCAATTCTATTGTTGAATAGCTTGTAAAGTCTTCAATCCTAGATTCCTAAATATTGTCCTTCTGTCTGTCGAACTTTGAACATGACATTGGCGTGACTCGCGTGTGACTCACATGTTTAATTCGATGACATAATTTCTGTGACACTCGTAATTGAATATTTCCCTGGCCTTCGACCACACTGTCTCGTTCCAGTAAAATGTTGGAATTGAGCAAATCTGTAGATTACATACATACGCACTCACGCCTGTCATCCCCGAAGGGGTAGGCAGAGGTGTAACCAGTACACCCACATTTCGCCAAGCGTATTTCCGTCGCTTATGTGATAGGGGGCGAGCGTATCGCCATACCGGACACAAATTCCAGACTCCGGGCTGATACTGAGCATATCGTAATAGAAAAACTCAATAGTACTTTACCCCGGGGATCGAACCCGAGACCTCAGCGTTGACCTCAATCGTAACGCGTACGCATTACAACT
Organism: Mimas tiliae; assembly: GCA_905332985.1. Taxonomy (NCBI): domain Eukaryota; kingdom Metazoa; phylum Arthropoda; class Insecta; order Lepidoptera; family Sphingidae; genus Mimas; species Mimas tiliae. The sequence continues at coordinate 3,427,048 of HG995265.1, read as the reverse complement.
GCGCCACCGAGGCAGGCAGGCAGAATAATCGGTAGATTATACATACTTTAACTGCGGAGCACAGGCCTCCTCTACTGAATGAGTGGGGTTAGGCCTTAGTCTACCACACTGGCCTATGCGGGTTGGTTGGTTCACATACCTTCGAAACTCTTATGGAAACCTTTTCGGGTATGAAGGTTTCCTCATGATATTTCATTCACCGTTAAAGCAAGCGATAGTTACCAATTAATACACTCGTAACTTAGAAAAGTTAGAGATGCATGCTCCTCGGGCAGTCAGTCCTGCCGCCACTGAGCACTCGCTGTTTATTAATTATATAAAAAATATACCATATAATATTAATTGACTAGCTCGATGCCGCAGTTGTAATGCGTACGCGGTACGACAGCTGTTCTGAGGTCTCGGGTTCGATCGCCGGGTCGGAGAAAACTAATATTGAGTTTTTCTATTACGAAATGCTTAGTATTAGCCCGGAGTATGGAACCCGGTATCACATGCCCTTATCACATTATGGGGCGGAAATACGGTGAAATGTGGGTGTACTGGTTACACCTCTGCCTTCCCTGGGGATTACAGGCGTATATAAAAAATATACAACGAAATTCAAATATAGGAAGTAGGTAATACGCATGTTAACGAAGTTTTTTCATATAATTAAAATAATGACACGAGCTTTATACACGCGACGCTATGGTTACTACGGTGTGAAAAATAACATATCCAATGTAACCATGGGGAATAGAGTAATTAATTAAGTTTTTGGAGTGAAAACTTCTTTAGGCGCGTTGAGCACTTTTTGGGTGAACAAAAATCATGGAACTCGCGTCATCGTCACCGAACGGTTTGCATGAGCTATATGTATACTGTTTATATATGTACATAGACATACCTCCGTATTAGTATACATATACAAAGAGTATATCTCTCTACTTAAGTATTAAATTGGTCATTAACACTCCTTTACAAACAAAAAATAATTCAAGAACAATAATCTAATAGCTCGACGATACAATTCACAAGTTACTTAGTTTTCACTTCTATCGGCAGTCCCCAAAGACTGCCGCGCATGTTTTTTTCGACTCATTAGTCTTGTGGTAGACCGACAAAGTGAGGTTCTAGGTTCAAATTTCACATCAGACAATAACAATAATTACACCCGGTTTCTGAAAGACTAACCAAATCAAGATTCAACTAAGAGAACTTTGATTTTGACACCGCTGTCAAATCAATTCGAGTTGCTGAAACGTTATTTAGTGAAATCACGTTTGACATATGATTTTTTATATTAATTTGAAAGTTATGTTAACTAAAATGTGTGAATCAAAGGTTTTACTACGCTTCTAGCAACTCAATTTCGACTTGACATGAGATTTGACATTTGATAAGTTAATTTTACATTTACATTAATCGGGGGATAAAGTCTGAATTTTCGATTTGAAATATAACACGAGGTTTTTCATAGAAAAGGCCAGCAAACGAGCAAGTGGGTCATCTGATGGTAAGTGATGTCCGTGAACGCTCCCAATACCAGAAGACTAATGGGCGTATTGCCGAGGGATTAGGAAGGGAAGAGAATTTGGTCCTCCGGATATCTCACTCACCGTACGAAACGCAGCAGCAAGCCGCTATTTTACGTCAGTTTTCCGAGTTGCCCGGGGCTGGAATTTGTGCCCTGTATAGCGATAGGTTCGCCCCTATCACATAATGGGACGGAAATTAGCTCGGCGAATGTAACAGAGGCCGGCAAATGAGATCACCTACCATCAGGTGACCCACTTGCTCGTTTGCCGACCTATGCTCTAAAAAACAAAATTTAAGTCTTAGTCCCAGAGGCTTCACTGGTTTCAACCTCCAAACCGGAACGCAATAGTGTTTACAGATTGCTGCTTGGCGGCAGAAATAGACAAAGCGGTGGTACATATCTAGACGGACTCTCGCATACGAGGGACCTACCCACCTAGTAGCTAGACTTTACCTCTTACGTATAAGATGACACCTAGACCTAAACTCATAGAGTATTGTCTCACCTGGGAATCGAAGTCAAGACCTTGCTATTTGATTGCCACTACACCAAAGGCGATCGAGATAACCTAGTTTGAGTTTAAACGCGTGACTTACCCAGTTAAATGCGGTAACAGAATCAAGCGACTGCCACTAACTAGATAGTATGAACTAAAGATTGGGGTTAGTTTAGAAAATGCCAGTTATAGCGAGTTCTCACTATTCAATTCAAATTATTTATTGAAGCCATAAAATGTTATGTACATCATTTAGATTCAGTCAAATTTTAATTAATAATAATAATAAAAATCTTTATTTTCTCGTCATCACAAGTTCAGATGCAGTTTGGATGCTGTTCCGTTAGAGAAGAACGGACAATAAACTCTAACGTTGTTCTTTTCAAACCCGATTTACAATATTGTAACTACGTTAATACAATTTAATTTGAGTTAAAGCAGCTCAGTTTATGCCAAGAGGAACATTATAACACAAAATAATGATTATTGAGTATGACTCCCATGATCCAATTTTAGTTGATCAACCGAATTGAATCAACAAAAAATGTACGATTTATAAAGTCTGTTCAGTTGATTCAAATCGCATGCGATTTAGCAGTCGTTCAAGAAAATTTGAACCGTCTGAACTTATTATTATTAAACTTATGAGCTTGTTTCAAAATTAAATTATCACCAGACAATGTTCTACAGCTAATTTAGAAAATACCAATTCGACCCCCTTTATTTTTTTTATTAAAGTGAATGACGAGACGAGCATGTCGCTCGATGGTAAGCTTCACGCTTGCCTATAAACAGAAGCAATATCAATGAAAACGTAACTTTTTCCCATCAAAACACTTTAATCAATCAAATTGATTGGTAATTGAGTGGTAGAGCCACGGTGTAAACAGTTTTGTCCACATCATGAATGCGGTTATTTTAATATTACAAAGGCGCTCATAGCTAGTTGCACTCACTAATCTGTAAACGATAAGTGAGTTAAGCAACCCTTGGTTGCGGTCAGTCTGTGGATGGGTGACCGCTTAGTGGTATTTCAACAGAGCGTCTCCGTGCTTCGGAGGGAACGTAAAATGTCGGTCCCGGCTGTTATCAACTGATAGCAGTCGTTAAGCCAAGTCGGAGGCCTTCGGGTGGTTTGAAAAACTCTTACACTAGGTTGGCCACTAACCATTCGATAAAAGGAGAAGAAGAATATTACAAACATACACTTCAATTTTATTTATATGTATAGATGACGAATATAAGCTTAACGAACTGTGGATGCCAATGTTGCACGTCCGCTTATACGTTCAGGGATACACGCTTGAGCATAAGTCGGTATGGTAGGTAAATAGTTATCTTATTTCGATGGGTAAATCCATAAAATACGTAAACAATCGCCTATATTGATAACAAGCATGTAACAGAGGAAAACATTCAACAAAATTTACATCTAGTAATATACATACATACGCACTCACGCCTGTAATCCCCGAAGGGGTAGGCAGAGGTGTAACCAGAACACCCACATTTCGCCGAGCGTATTTCCGTCCCACGATGTGATAGGGGGCGGGCCTACCGCCATACCGGGCACAAATTCCAGACTCCGGGCTTATACTGAGCATTTCGTAATAGAAAAACCCAATACTACTTTACCCAGGGATCGAACCAGAGACCTCAGCTTAATCGTAACGCGTACGCATTACAACTGCGCCACTGAGACAGTTCTAGAAATATTTATGAGCATAAAATATTTTAGAATTTTATCGTATGTATTTATTTAATACGTATAAACGAAAACGAATCTAAATATCTACATTTGAAAAAACAAGAGACTCGCAACTTCAAAGTACGAAATAAATAAAAAAAATAAAAAATTATAAATCATTTTTACGGCAATTATTAGGTATTACGGCAATTATATGAGAAATTATGAAAGTGATATAATAACCTAACCTAACCTATCAGTTATGATGAAAACGTCCAAAATCATAAACAGAATTGCTGTTAATCGTTGAGGAGATTCCTATTTTTTCTTGTACGTCGTCGTCAGATCTTAAGCAAATTGATATAGGACCTTCGGGATATAATAGCCTATCAAACACAAAAACTATTTTATCATTATTTATTTACATTTACTTTTTCAATACATGAACAGAATTTCTGTCATTTTAATCAGCTTTAGAAAAAAAAACCCACACAAATCGGTTCATTCGGACACTACGTTGGTACAGGCAGACAGATAAAATGGCTAAACGTAAAATACCCCTTTTTATCAGTGATAAAAACGTAATTGTGAGTGTTTTTTTGCACACAAGTACACAAAATATTATAGATAAACCATAATAATTATGTATTTGGGATACATTATATCAGACACTGTCATAAACACAAGACACGGTGACCTCATTACGTTATATGTCTGGGACAATTTCGATCAACATTGGGCACTTAGCCGACAGTTGTCCCGAGTCCCGGCATTGCACCGCGCATGCCCAAAACCCATTCAGGAACGTCAGAGACAAGGACAGAGCAATGAGAGCAAGTGGGACGGCAATAGGATTCCAAAAATTCAGGGAAATCCCACACTCCCCCCATAATAAGTCGAAAAAAAGTATTATGTCACTACCGCACTGGTGTCTACATAAATGAAGAAATTAGATCATGCTATTAAACTAGATTGGATTAACATGCCCCCCACAGACTGTTACTAACTGCATTACGTTTATATTTTAGGTCATAGCTCTTGTTACACGATATACTTACATATGGCTGGTGTAGCTGCGATCCAAATGCAGGAATAATAGCACATTTGACCAAAAACCATTTAGTAAGTCCTTAAATGATGACCAGATTGAACGTTCACAGGTTATGAAGCAAAAAAAATTGTTTAATGTAATAACACACACTGGTTTTCCGTACCGCGGCGAACTGATTGTAGAGTACTTTAGTTATTATTGAATACCGTGTATTAAACGTGTGTAAGGAAAAAAAATCAATTCGGTAGACGCTCAGTTGGTAGCCATTTTGTGTGTGGCCGGGTGTCGGTGGGCAGGCGGCACGCATGCGCCTGTGGAAGCCGCCCAAACGTCTGGTGCGACGGGACATGCGAGATGTTATATTCTATTATCTGTTCTAGCCCACAGATAATTTAGATTTAAAAAGTATTTTTAAAACGATTATGCGTGCTATGTACTATGAGATATACCATCATATATATACTGTTATATATTAATACGCAAATATCAAAAGTTGTGGTCGCTTTTTTATATTAATTATAAAAAACTTAGAAACCGACTTCAAAATATAAACACTGAAAAGTTAAAGTTTTTTATGGTACTTACAGCATTATCATGTAAATTCCAATACAATAACACAATCGCGACGAGTATACTGTTGTCTGTTGAGGAGTTTATTTTTTTACTCCATACTCCGTCATCAGATCTTAACCAAATTTATATGGGACACGTCGCAGCTAAACTCTATCGAATGTTTTTTTTTTCCACCATATCGGTCCATAATTGGCGGAGAAATCGATGTGCGTACATAAATATAGCAAAAAAAAACGCGCCGAATTGAGAACCTCCGCTCCTGTTTAAAGTCGGTTATAGAAGGGAATGATCTTAGAATAACTACTTATAGAAACTAAGTACTCGCACAAAATTTAAGTCGTTTAATTGGAACCATATATGGCTCTAAACTACGATCACACTACTAATAACTACTCAGCATAATATTATGTTTATGGTACTCGCTTATAAATCAATGTATGAAACACATTTTGTCCATATACAATTTTATTTTTTTAGGAATATACATTTTAGTTGAAATTTCTTTTGCGTTTGTGTAGGAGCAAACACCATCATACTTAGCGAATTTTCAGCTTACAATTGTGAGTATGCGTTGATTTGACATCTACCTTCTGTAAGTAGTTATCTACACTAATATTATAAAGAGGAAAGATTTGTATTTTTGTATGTAACGAATAAACTTAAAACTACTGGACCGATTTCAAACATTCTTTTGCCGTTAGAAAGCTACATTATCACTGAGTAACATAGGCTACTTTTTATCCCGGAAAAGACCGTTCACTCGGGCGGAGTCGCGAGCAAAGGCTTTATATTATTCGTATATATAAGTTTTATATTATTCGCAAGATACTGTGACGTCGATATGCACCAAAATCATTTGTTTATGTCGCTATTAACGCATTTAAAATCAAGTAAATGTACACAATTTTTTTCATACAATCATCGAACATCGATGGGGCCATAATCTAAAATAAGAATAGAATAGAATATTTCCATACAAAACGCTATAACATAAACAAAAGAAAGCATTTTGAGGGTCGTATGAACAATATTGCTTTCATTTCTTCTAAATAGTCAAATTTCGATACACTCCTCTCCTCCTCTCACTCACTCTCAGTTGTAATGCGTATGCTTTACGATTGAGGCCAACGCTAAGGTTCGATCCCCAGGTCGGGTATAGTGGTATTAGGTTTTTCTATTACAAAATGTTCAGTATCAGCCCGGAGTCTGGAATTTGTGCCCGGTATGGCGATAGGCTCGACCCCTGTACATAAGAGACGGAGATACGCTCGGCGAAATGTGGGTGTACTGGTTACACCTTTGCAGTACAGACGTATTGTGTGTATGGATGTATGTAGAAATAAAATCTTTTAAAAAGGCGTACGTACCTAGTTATTATTCGATTACTGGTTTACTGAGTATATTCGATAAAAGTGATTGGTCAGCGAAACGAACTGTCAAGACGAAAGTCGTAGGTTTCACACCAGCCCCAAGAGCAACTCTGACTTTTCTAAATTACGTGTGTATTAATTGTTAATTATCGCTTGCTTTAACGGCGAAGGAAACATCGTGAGGTAGCCTACATACTTGAGAAGTTCTCCATAAGAATTTCGAATGTGTGTGAAGTTTGTCAACCCGCATAGGCCAGCGTGGTTGACTAAGGCCTAACCCCTCTCATTCAGTAAAGCAGGCCTGTGCCCAGCAGTGACACGTGTGTACTACAGGATAAAATCTATTAATATTACAGGATAAACAAACAATCACGCGTTCATCACGCGATGCGGTAATTTGTTCGAAAACTAAATGCTACTGGATATTTGTTCTTTGATATTAGCTTTAGATGACTAGACGAGCAGGTTGTTCGCCTGATTGTAAACACCACGCTTGCTCATAAGCGGAAGATAGAAAGAAGAAATTTGAATTACAAAGCACTGCATGGACTTCAGTCGTCCCCCGAGACAAGGTTTTAAGTCTCATAATGTCCAGTAGTTTCACTGGCTTCAATGTCCTTTTTAGAGCATAGGCTGACAAACGAGCAAGTGGGTCATCCGATGGTAAGTGATCTCCACCGCGCATCAACGCCCCCAATATTTTACCAAAAGAGTCATGGACGCGTTGGTGACCTTAAAGGATAGGGATAATTAAGGGAAGGAGTGGAAGTTTCTGGCCTCCGGATATATCACTTACCATACGAGCGCAGCAGCAAGCCACTACTTATGTTGGTTCTCTGGGGGACAGAGGTAACAACCTGATCGAGCAGGCCCATTCACGCTGTAAACATGACTGTCTACAGCGTGGCTCTACCACTTACAAAAGCCGAAACACAACAGTGCTCACACAATGCTATTTGGCGGTAGAAAGGAGGAAGGCGGTAGGAGGCATCGTCTACTCGTTCACTACTCTAGTGCAGGTGAGGTTGGCTTTGGATCTATGATGTTGGTGGCCCAATTACACTCTAACTAAAGAATATTCGTAGCTTTATACTAACTCCATCTAGTGGCATCTCAGGAAAACACAGAATGGGTAGCGCCATTTGTTTCGTTTTCTACGAAACGTAGAGTCGCAGCTATCTATATCAATCTATCGCAGAGAATGTAACCTAAACGAAATGCCGAGACCAATGTCGCAGGTTCGAATTCACTTTTCAATTCGTCTGTTTATATTTTTTATGTAGCTATAACTCCGCCAAATGTGGACTGATTTGATTTGGATGATTGTATTCGGTAAGGATTGGATTAATTGGTGATTTAATTTTTAAGGAAAAATTTTCGCTTCCAAGGGGATGAAATAGGGGATAAAAGACAAAAAAATCGACATCTATTATTATATTGATAGAATAAAAACCACTAGGTACTATTATAGAAATATATACATGAACATAAATAAAAAGTATTTTCATACAAATAAGGTAGTTTACTATGTTCAATTTTATACACAATAGAAAAATGCAAAACTTCTCTGAATGTTGGTGTCAACTAATTCCAGTACGATGCTTCATAGACGATTTTCTCCAAGACGACCAAGGACGAACAATACTCTTGGTCAAAAATCACCTAAATTCCCTTATTTCAATGTTTCCATACACTGTTCATCACCGTCAATGTACATTTCACAAATCCACACCACATTTATACAAGAAACACAACTTTAAACTAGTTTAGGAAATAATTAAAAATTATATGTCACAATTCCCGCCAAAACACTTCTATGTAAAATATTTGTATGACAAAATTTAGTTTCTCACATATCCGCTGTGCGGCGCCACTGAGTTTTTCATATAAATATTTCACGTCGTCGCTAGCTATTTTACTGAAACAAACTCATGGTTAGCCTGCAGGTCCAGTTTAGCAGCTTTGCTATGTTAGTAGAAAAAAACACGTAGCACTTACCATGAGGCGAACGAACTGGCCTCGTTTTTCAGTAGTATAAAAATATAATAAGTAATAGTACTTTTCACCTCTTGGTATGTTGTGTACGAACCCTAACACGACCGAATTTTATTCAAATAGTTCACGGTATTCAAATAGTTCTGTCACCACGCAATTCATTGGTTACATCACACATGTTCATAAAAAATAGTCAGTTTTATGCCTCTCCTGAAAACTAAGCCCATTTAAGTTGCGCGGTATTGTTAGCTAAATGACGATATGCTAAGGCAAGGCCGGGCGTAGTGATTAAACTGTATTCCGACAATGGCCGTTCCCAATATTCTATCTATCGACAGATTTGCTTACTGGCAGTAAAATTATGACACATTTTGTTTGGAAACTATTGATAGTAAGCAAATCTTATAGGGAAAAGCCATAATTCATTTCCAATCGATATGGTTAGATTCATATCGATCTGGAGATTTGGGTCATAATCGCAATTCGTTGTGAATATTTAAATTATTTATGAAGGAAGAGTTGAATCCCCACTCCATGTCAGCTATTTTTGTGATAAATGTTAAAGCAGGATAAATCTATAATAATAACATTATCCTCTTATGACTCAATTATGATGTGACAGTTACAGACACCAAATATTCGGATTATTTGGGACATTGGCTCTTTTTGTTCAAGACAATTGGGATTTGGGCCTCCGGACATTCACGTATGAAACGCAGCAGTAAGCTACTAAAATATAGGATAGGAGAAATTAGGATTTACGTAATTCCGTATAAATTATTAAGATACAAGATTGTACATTTTCAGTATAATTTAACTAGTACCACCTAGTTAAATTACCTAGTTAAAGGTATTGAGGCATGAGGCAGCCATCTAGGTTAGTACCACTGCTTTATCTATTTCTGCCAACAGCAGCAGCGAGTAAGCATTGTTGTGTTTCTATTTGAAGGACTTTGACAACAGTGAAATTACTGGGGATTATGAGAATTAACAATTAACGTTTCGGAGTGACGCAGTCCAGTGCCATGCAGTGCTTTGTAATGCATACTTTTGTGTGGTTTGCCTTCGGTTTATGGCAGGTGTGACGCTTACCAGCAGACGAGCGACCTGCTCGTTTCGTCATTTAACGATAAAAAATCCCTCATACACACAATCTATTGATACCCTACCACAACTTGGATCAGTAAATGTGTAACAAAGGGCGTACAGTGTCATGTTTTTCATACACTATACTATTGCATTATGAAGCATAAGTTGTTTTTCAATAATAATGTATAATATAATAGTGTGGTGTTTCTTTTTTGTAATATTTCCGTGCAATTATTGTGGGGGTAAGTTTGAGTTATACAAAAGTTAGAAACAATTTCATTTTCAACAATTAAGTAACTACATAGCCCAATAGCGTGTTTACGCGGTTGTGTTTAACAGACTTTAAAAAGGAGGAGGTTCTCAATTCAGCGCGTTTGTTTTTAGTTCTGACATGACTCTAATCAACATAATATGCTGTATGGTTTTGTGGTTCCGTAGCCAAATGGCAAAAACGGATCCCTTATAATTTCGTCATCTCCGTCCGTATGTCACAGCCATTTTACTCGGAGACTATTGGTACTATATTATGGTACGCACTCACGCCTGTAATATCCGAAGGGGTAGGCAGAGGTGTAACTAGTACACCTAGTAACTGATACACCCGCATTTTGCCGAGCGTATCTCCGTCCCACGATGTGATAGGGGGCGTGCTTATCGCCATACCAGGCACGAATTCCAGACTCCGGGCTGATACTGAGCATTTCGTAATAGAAAAACCCAATACTTTACCCGACCCGGCGATCGAACCCGAGACCTCAGCGTTAGCTTAATCGTAACGCGTACGCATTACAACTGCGCCACCGAGGCAGTCATTATGGTATGGTAGTCAGTATATTATGGTCCATATACAAATAACATCCATATAATATGGATCAAGTTTGTTAGGTGGTAGCAAAGTCTTTAATGTATACTACCAGACAAGCTGCGCGGTACATGTAAATTGTACCACAAAGTTGCGTCAATTGACCGTAACTCAATATTACCATCTCGCTTACTCTCAACTAGAACCCCTACCGCGCTCCCTGTCTGTGAGCTGTCAAACACCCGTGTTATGTGACGCAATTTTACTTCTGAACAGCCTGTCTAGTAGTATACATTAAAGTCTTTGGGTGGTAGTGGTATTGTAGGTGGCGGCGTCGTGTGCCGGGTCGGCCACGTCTCTGCAGTGTCCACAGACACACGGTAATTACCGTAGATGCATAGTATTTTAGCCCAATCTATGGTCTATGGTAATTTTGTATTACCTTGGCCGTGTCAAAACATCACATAGGTTACTCCCAAAACAAATTCGGGTTCGCAAAACGAAACGTAATAGTAGTCTAACCATAACTGTACGAGTCGTAAAGTGGCAACATTTTGGCAATGAGGGGAATTACCTGTACTTCTCTAGAAAGTAGAATAAACATTAGGAATATGGTATAGCGGAGTTTTCTAGTGTATAGTACCTGCCTACCATTTGTTTGTAAATCGTATTTTTAAATATATATATATAAATACACCCAACAGTCACACACATAGTCCTGACCCTACACTAGGTAAACCTGTATCGTGGGTATCAGGAAGTACGAGGGACTTGCGGTCCAGCACCCAGACCCGAGACAAATTTTTGTGGATCACACAAACATTTGTCTCAGTGCGGAATCGAACCCACGGCCTCTCGCTTCGCAGCTGGCTACTCGCCCGCTGCGCCACGGAGGCTTTCCATAATACTAGCTTTATTTATAAAATTGCAAGGTAATTTACACGGTATTTCTGGGTTTGAAACAAGGTATTTTTAGCTTTTTGCCCTGGCAACACGGTAACTTTATTTTTTCACATGGAGAAACTGCTTCCCTGTATCATGGTTGAGGAAGCTGATGGCAGGCACATGCCTCAGACTCGTGAACGGGTGTTGCTTGTGTGGGCTGGTTTACTCGGACTGTTTCCTGTTTGTTTAAACTCTTTCATTATTGTCTTAATTTGTTCGTCGTGCCTATCGAGGTCGCGCATGTTGATCTAATCTGTAGCTATCATTTCTATGATTTTTAAATGTTTCATGTCATAAATTCAACTGCTCTATTTTCTATCAAATATTGTAAAGCTCTCAACAATCATTATAAACTAGCATTGAAAAGAGTAACGTTAGAGTTTCTTCCCGTTCTTCTCTAGCGAAACAGCGTTCCGAACTGACGGTAGAGATTTGACTGATTCTATATAATGTATAACATTTTATGGATTCAATAAATATTTTGTTGATTTTGATTTTATAAACCGCTACAAAAAGGTGTAGTGAAATTAATAAAAAAAGGTGGGTCTCCATACACGTCATTGAGCGTTTTTTTTCTTGCACATAAGTATATCATTAGTTCCTTTTAAAAGATATATAGGTTGCTAAATTCCGCTCCGCTTCCAGTTCTGCTTTTTCAATTTCTGCCGCCAAGTAGCAGTGTGTAAACACAGGTGTGGTTCGGTTTGAAGGACATTGAAGCCACTGAAATTACTTAAATTATTATTATTATTATTATAAATTAATTATTATGAGACTTAACATCTTATGTCTCGGGATGACCACCCGCCACTGTAACTCCTGTAAGCCTGGATCGACAGTGGCGCGCATATTTCGACACCAAACAATGAAGCTCGGCGAGTCTCTGGGAATGCTAATGTGTCTTTATCCCGCAATGAAATTAATCAAATAGAAAATTAGGGGAGAATTGGAAATAATAATTGTCCACTTCCCTCCATAGCAAAACGCGAGACAAAAAAAATGAACTAAGGAGGTCTCAGCCTCAGGCACAAGGACATTTACAACTGGAGAAGCCAGATGTAAAGCACCACGGATGTCATTAAGTGGGTCCTATCACGCGAGCTGTTAAACTTGATTCCAATAATAGGTATGGCAAAAACGCCGGAATGCACAGAAATTCCTCCTAGTCTCCACAAGATCCATATAATATACAACTCTAATATTAATATCCGATTTTTAAAAAAACAATAAGATTACACACCTTATTTACATGGACGACATCTCTACAGTAACATAGTTTAACCACATCAGTCTTGCATCAAATTACGATCTTCATCGAGACCTTAAAGTGGACTTCATTATTTATTTATTTATTTAAATCTTTATTGTACACCAGAACATACACAGTATGATAAAAAAAGAAAAAAAAAAGAAAAAAAACTTCGTGAAAAACATCATAAAAATTAAGCCAATCCTCACGAACACAGACTTCATCATCATGTGAATATCGAGGCAATCCAGCTCCTTGACAACACAGACCTAGTGAGAAGACTAAACAGGACAATACCTTTCGAGTTAGTGTAGTGAATGGTTAGTGTAATATAGTGCAGTGAGTGCTATTCGTAAAGAAAACGTGAACATTGTGTCTTCCCGTTAATAGAGACAATAAGAAAAGTGTTAATGGACATATTCTTAATCATAGTCTCATTAGAAATTTAGGTTAAATTTAAATTACTCATTGGTCATAATAAACATAGCTCGCAGAACTGATAGCCGATGGTGCAGAAAAGTTCTCGAATGGAGGCCACGTACGGGCGAACGCAACAGAGGACGTCCACCTACAAGATGGACCGACGACCTGACAAGGGTTGCAGGAAGCCGATGGATGCAGGCCGCTTCCAACAGGTTGGCCTGGAAGGCATTAGGGGAGACCTATGTTCAGCAGTGGACGTCTTGTGGCTGATGATGATGATGATTGGTCATAAGGCTAGATTGTAATTTTAATGATACACTGTAGAAGGTATCACAAAACAAAAAGTCTTGCATCAATGAATTGTTAGCTTAAGCCAATAATTCCCACCAAACCGCAGCTACTATACTGTCACAACTACAAATAAACACTGAGCCCCTGTCCGTTCAATGAGACATCTTTTATACTGTTTGCTTTTATCCGTTGAGGCGAGGGTAGGTCGGTCACCTACGTATACCAGAGGGTAGGTGCGATAACAGAATATTTTCCAATAATTTCCTTAAAATAAATCAAAGGGGAAAACATATAGAAAACAATCCATACACACTACCAACAGGACAAATTATAAAACCTCTAGTACCTACAAATACCTGGGATTCCAGCTCAAGTTCATAAAAACAATAAGAATCAAAAAGTATAAACACACGTAATTATTATATTTTAACCCCTGAAAGCCTAAGCTTAAACACCCGCATTAATTTGAGTAGCAGGCGAGACCCAATTACAAATTATAGGCCGAAAGAAAATTCTGGTTAAAGAACTTTAACTAATGGGAACTTTAACTAACTTAAATTTAATTAATGGGTTCTTATTGTTTATTATTTATTTTAATTAACCTTTTTGTTCTTTGTTATACATATGCGGAGACTGTTTGTTAGCAACATTGTAATTTTTAGTTAAGTTAAACAATATATGTTATTATTAGTCTAAGTCTTCCCAAAATACAATAAATAAATTTTGTTTTCTATTCTCAATCTTGTTTCGATCTTTTGCATTACTTTTAAATTGTCTTTTCGCAGTCGGTTACTGTTTTTTTATTAAATATTTATTTTATTACTTATATGAGAGTATTATTTTATTACAGCTGCGATAGCTCAGAGGTGAGCGGACTGTCGAGACGAAAGTCGTAAGTTCGAAACCAGCCCCAAGAGCATACATCTTTATCTTTTTTAAGTTACGTGTGTACTAATTGTTAATTATCGCTTGCTTTAACGGTGAAGGAAACATCATGAGGAAACCTGCATACTTCAGAAGGTTTCTATAAGAATTTCGAAGGTATGTGGAGTCTGCCAACCCGCATTAGGCCACCGTGGTGAGCTAAGGCCTAACCCCTCTCATTCACTAGAGGAGCCCCGTGCCCAGCAGTGGGTCATGTATAATAAAGGGCTAGTAGTAGTATTAGTCGGTTTTATTTTTTGTCAATAAAGTGTTTAATTTCTTTGTTTCAGAAGAAAAACTATTCGCCATCGATATACATGAACATGTCAATGGGCAGAGTCAACATCTCGCAGTCTGCAATGTCACTGAAAGAAATATTATCATAAAAAAAGGAGAAAATATCGGCTTCAATGTTACTAGCGAACAATCCATCGATACGGGAAAGTAAGTATTACCATATACATTTATACCAAAAGCCGGCAAACGAGCAAGTGGGTCACCTGATGTAAAGTGATCTCCACTGCCCAAGAACACCCACGATACCAAAGGATATTGATGCGGTACTGTATTTAAAAGGAGGGAATAGTAATTAGGAAGGGGAGGGAGATTTGACCTCTGAAAATCTCACATACATGCGTACTCACGCCTGTAACCCCCAGGGGTAGACAGAGGTGTAACCAGTACTCCCACATTTCGCCGAGCTTATCTCCGTCCCATGATGTAATCCGGTTTGAAGGACATTGAAGCCAGTGAAATTACTAGGCATTATGAGACTTAACATCTTATGTCTCGGGGTGACGAGCGCAGTCCAATGCCATACAGCGTTTTGTAATTCAAAGTTATGTGTGGTGTTGCTTCTGTTTATGGGCAGGCGTGGCGCTTACCATCAGGCGACTGACCTGAGGGGCTAGCACGGAAAACTATCGAAATCGTAATGTAAAGGTATCGAGGGCTCGATAGATAATTTCTTAAATATCATTGGTCTATATTCCATATATATTAGTTTCTTTTACGTACGATAGAGGCGCTGTACCAAAATCTCATAGTGTCTCATAGAAATTGTTGTCGATGACAGCTCGAATAACTTTTCGCAAGTTTTCCGTGCTAGCCCCTCTGCTCGTTTCGTCACTCAATCTAATTTTAAAAAAATCTTTTTAAAATTTCAGTTGTACTTTGAGAAATGACAATTCGCAATTGACTACTAAACTCACAAAACAAAATGGTATCGGCGGTGTCAAGGAGAATATTTTTAAGGTAAGGTTTGTTTTTTATGGCAACATAATGTTAAGCTCTCTGGCCTGTAGCAGTGTAGTCCTGCAGGGGTGGGCAGAGGTACAACTACAGAGACTATCCTGCCCACACCCACTACTGTAAATCCTTAAGCCAGAATCGATAATGACACGCATATCTCGTGAGCAATTTCCACCTCCTTAACTTTCTATTTGATTAATTTTGTTGCGGGACAAAGACAATTTAGCATTTCCAGAGACTCGCCGAGCTTCACTGCTCGGTGTCAACAAAAATGCGTGCCATTGTCTATGCTGGCCCACAGGAGTTACAGTGGCGGGTGTGTGAGCGGGATAGTCTCGTTAAAAAAATATCTCGAAGCAATGAAACTGCGCGAGACTGGAAATGCTAAGCCTGTCTTTATTCCACGACCAAATTAACCAAATAGAAATATATGGAAGCGTTGAAAATTTAAAAAATCTACGTAATACCACTTCCCGAGACGCTCATAGGCAGTTTTTTTTATATATCATAGGTCAAAAAACGAGCAAGTTGGTAAGTAAACTCCCCGGCCATGTACGCCTACAATACCAAAAGAGTCATGGGTGCGTTGCCTACCTTATAGGAAAGGGATTGGGAAAGGGAAGGGGATTTGGGCCTCGGGATATCTCACTCACCGAACGAAACCCAGCAGCAAGTTTCTACTTTACGTCGGTTTTGTGTGAGACAGTGGTAACGACCCGGACGAGCCGGCCCATTCATGACGTAGACAAAAGTGTCTACAGCGTGGCTCTACCACTCAGGACGTGCGTATTTGTTTCACCTTTTAATAAGGGTAATATGTACAGTACTCTTTATTTTAAAAGGAATTTCTACATTTTTAAATATTACATTTATAAAAAAATAAACATTTAAAATTAATAAAAAGTATCACCCTCCAATGGTGAGGCCTACGCCCCAAGCTACCGGTGGTTAGGACCCCAAAGTGAGGGAGCTCTACACAATAATATTTTTTTTTTCCAGTTTAATACAACCATATTATCAGGGAATTGGACTTGTAAATTCTATTATTTGTATCAGCCTGGCAGTAAAGTTAAGCCTGTTGTACAATTTGATGACGGGTTCAATTATACCGTTTCCATATGCGACAGTGTCACAATCTCCATAAACGGTAAGTTAATATATTTTATATACATAAGATGTATAAAGGTGACTGCCTCGGTGGCGCAGTTGTAATGTGTACGCGTTACGATTGAGGTCAGCGCTGAGGTCACGGGTTCGATTCCCGGGTCGGGTAAAGTGGTATTGGGTTTTTCTATTACGAAATGCTCAGTATCAGCCCGGAGTCTGGAATTTGTGCCCGGTATGGCGATAGGCTCGCCCCCTATCACATTAGGGACGGAAATACGCTCAGCGAAATGTGGGTGTACTGGTTACACCTCTGCCTAACCCTTCGGGGATTACAGGCGTGAGTGCGTATGTGCGTATGTATGTATGTATGTATGTCTAAAGGTGGACTTAATGTTAAAGGCATTCTCTACCAGTCAACCTGTGGGTGATGCAGACACGAGATAATGTGGGTATCATCGAAATAAGATAACTAGAACGATAACTGTTATATGAATCTGCCAAAAATACGGCTCCACTTACCTACACAAGCATAGGTAACACTGATACACGCAACAAAAATTAATGAACGTTCAAAATCAACTTTATTTCATAAACGTTAATGTCTAAATATTAAATTTCTAAATCGAGATACGACGATCTGCACCGCGTAAAAAACTAGACGTATTAAGTGTCAACTAGAGATCATGAATCATTTTTTATGAATTGACTAGCTGTTGCCCGCGGCTCCGCCCGCGTATGTCTATTTCCAGGATTAAAGTAGTCTAGTGGGCGACAGCGGTGAGCGCGGCGTGGGGGGTGATCGCATCAAGTGAGTCCCGTCAAATCCCGTCCCGTCGAGCGCTTGACAAAAATACTAATATCGCTATTAAAAAATAGGGGTTGATGGTAGAAGGGTGAAAATTAATAAAATAAAAAAAATTGTGCAAAAAATACAAAAAAAATGTTAGGGGTGGACAACCCTTATCACTTAGGGGTATGAATGATAGAAAGCCGACCAAATTGAAAATCAGTACTACTAATGATCTATTACATTTTGTGAGTATACAATTTGGACGCATTCGCGATATTATCACTTTTGTTGAGTTTCGGAACGCGACATTAGATCCTCCAACGCGCACGCGACGACTATTTTGATAGATATGATTGAATTTGAACTTTGTGCAGCATTAATAAATTGCAAATTGACTCTTTGAAGTTAGGAACACACCTACATTTCTTAGACAACAGTGAGTGATTGTAATTTAATATGAACTTTATTAATTAGCAATAAAGTTCAAATTGACTCTACATTTTATTTAGAAAACGTTTATATGGGAAAAGAAAAGGGCTGTTTTTAGGGTTTTCCCGGCAATTATACCTTAAACCTTCCCTAGACCTCCACGAACATTTCAAGACCAAGATAAGATAAATCCGTTCAGCAGTTCTCGAGTTTTAGCGAGACTAACGAACAGCAATTGATTTTTATATATATAGATGAATGAACGAGCTGCACAGACTTTTATAGCCCCGCTCCCTTGCACAAAGTTTTGGTTGGGTAATTTTTTTTCTTGAGTTTCGTTTCTAGTCCACATATTTCGATGGTGGGTATATATAAATCGTCGAAAAGAACAAACTAACAAGAAAAAGTAAGTAGACAAGATGCTAATACATAAATCTACTTATACAACATGTAACAAAAACCCTGTTTGTTCTTTTAGCTGTGTTATGAGAATCAATATTCAAACCAACTGTGGATCACACAGAACTTTGAATTACAAATACTGCATGGCATTGGACTGCGCTCGTCACCCCGAAACATAAGGTGTTCAAGTCTCAATGCTCAGTAATTTCACTGGCTGTAATGTTTTTCAAACCGGAACACAACAGTGCTTACACACTGCTGCTTGGCGGCAGAAATAGACAAAGCCGTAGCTCCAAAGCAGACTGCCTCTCGCATACGAGAGACCTACCGCCTTGTAAACGTTGTACCTACTCTTATCTATTTCTGCCGAATAGACAAGGCGGTAGTACCAACCCAGACGGCCTCTCTCTTACGAGGGACTTACCACCTTGCAAAATATCTAAATATCCTAAATACCCACGATACAGGGTAAATATGGGGTCGGGGACTATGTGTGTGACTGTTGGGTGTATATATTTATTATTTATTCTACTATTTTATCGCACCATTATTATTTATGAGTGGTAGAGCCACGCTATGGACAGTTTTGTCTACAGCATGAATGGGCCGGCTCGTACGGGTCGTTACCACTGTCTCACAGAAAACCGACGTAAAGTAGCAGTTTGCTGCTGCGTTTCGTACGGTGAGTGAGATATCCGGTGGCTCCAACCCCTCTCCCCTTCTCAATCCATTAATTATCACTTTCCTTTAAGGTCGGCAACGCGCCCATGATCCTTATGCTATTAAGGGCATATCTGGGTGGTGGAGATCACTCACCATCACCCTCTTGCTCATGACACTCTTGCTCGTTTAGCGCCCTATAATATAATAAAAAAAAAATTATATCAATGTATTTTTGTTTTTCTTAAAGTCCCTCAATTAACTAATAAAAGGAATGACTGCTAATAAAATGATTGTTTATTTTCAGAATCATGGTATTGTGATGACACATGCATTATATCGACTGCGAGCATTGTATCGCTACTTAGTTTAACTATATTCTTACTCCTCGGTGTTGTTATATACTACAGACGTAAATGTAAGTAAATATATTTTTAAAGTGAAACTTTTATTAGATCGTCTCAATTTTTTTGGCCTGTGTGTTGCATGTCGCGTGACGGTCGGCCGCGGAGTAGGGATAAAGTGAAAGGCGCTCGCCAGAGCAGCCAAGGCCAATATGGCGGCGTCTATAGTTCGCACGCTATTTTGTTTGTTTTTGTTAGTGTTTAATGTAATATTATTTCAAAATTGTTTAGTTAAATGTCTATAATGTGAAAAAAAGTTTTACTTTTAACGTGGTTTCATAAAACCACACAATCTTTTTTTTTTATACGTAATAGGTAATGATTTTTGCTCATGGTAGAGCCACGCTGTGGGCAGATTTGTGTACAGCCAGTAAACAGTGAACAGACTCGCTTGACCAGTGTGGTACCACTGTAGTATTGATTTTTCCGGAGGTCCAAATCCAATTCCTATTGTCTTTAGCGTTGACAACGCAATCATGCTTCTTCTGGTATTGTCCATGGATGGAAAAATAAATATTTAACAATAGGAGAACTGATTACTTCTTTGCCAGCCGCTGCTACTGCAAAACGTATGTCTGTTTCTAAGCCTTTGACAATCTGAATGTACTATGTGCATAAAAAAAAGATAACTAGAACTATAACTCTCATATGAATCTGGAAAAAATACGGCTCCACTTACTTACACACCCAACAAAAATTCATGAACGTTCAAAATCAACTTTATTTCATAAAAGTTAATGTTTAAATATTAAATTTCTAGATCGAGATACATTCTACACCGCGCAAAAATTAGACAAATTAAGTGTCGGCTAGAGACCATTTTTTTCATTCCATTTTTTTTCCAATTGATGAATTAACGAGTTGCACAGACTTTTATAGCCCGTCCCCTTCCACAGAATTTTGAAGGGTAATTTTTTGCTTGAGTTACGTTTCTTGTCATCTTATTTAGATGATTATGCGTCCAAATATTGTATGTATATTTTATATTTATGAAGGATGTACATATATTACTTTTCTAATGACTACAACCGCACCTGACCAGCGTTTCCACGTAAAAGTTCTAAGCTCGACTGAGTTCCCTCATAACGCACCCTCACATAATGGGGTTATACGCTCGGCGAAATGTGGGTGTACTTACTGGTTACACCTCTGCCTACTCCTTCGGGGATAACAGGCGTGAGTGCGTATGTTATCATATACCTACAATCTATATATATTACATTATAATATATTGAGCATTTTCCTGTTTCATTTTGTTGTAATATACTGATTTTAATTGTTTGAACATAAAATTATAAAACATTACACGACATGCACCGATATCTCAGCGGGGGGAGTGGTACAGACTGTCTAGACGAAAGTGGCAGGTTCAAAACCAGCCTTTAAAGCATACACCTACTGCATGGCACTGGACTGCGTTCACCAGTCTGATAACGCCCCGTAATTTCACTGGCTTAAAGTCCTTCAAATCGAAACAACAGTACTTACATACTGTTACTTAGCTGCAGATATACAAAACGATGGTACCAACCCAGACCTATCGCATACGAGAAACCACCATATTGTAAAAAAAATTGCGTGCCAAAAAAGATTTATAAACGTATTTGTTTGCAGCCAAAGCACTTCACAATCTTGAAACATTATCAGCTATGCCACGAGAATCAAATGATCGAGGTAATTTATTCTTTTGTATTTTGTTGGTAATTGTGAGACATTTCCTATGCCTCATTTGGGTCATCCCTGAGCGGATTCCAGGGTTGGTGGAGCGATGAATTGGCTGTCATGTCATAAGCTGTGGAATAGCTAGCCGGCGCACGTGTTTCCTCCTTCCTATAACATGGGATCCTTTAAACGGAGTGTGAAGAAGCAACTAAGCTGGTCGGCATAATTCTGCCGATCTGCGATAGATTCAGTGTCTATCGTTGGTCGACAGTATTCATGGATTGCGCTACACTTACCATCAGGTGTAGTCACTTTGCCGAGCCAGGATAAAAAAAAATATAAAGTCACGCTGTAGACATTTTTGTCTAAAAGACAACGATGTCTAATGTTCGGCCGGGTTAGCATTACCATAGATTTTTTTATTTTTGACTATGGTATCAGTGTCTCACAGAAGATCAATATGCCAAGAAGCTTGCTGGTGCATTTTGTACGGTGAATGAGGTTTCCAGAGGCCCAAATCACCCTCCCCTTCTCAATCTTTTGATTACACCTTTCCATTAAGGTCGGCAACGCGTCTATGATTCTTCAGGAGTTATGAACTGTCTGGACGTTCATGGGTGGTGCAGATTATCATTGAAAACTTGCACGTATGTCGTCCTGTGCCATAAAAATATAATAGGGTAGTTTCCTATATTGAATTATATACATTACTAGCTGTTGCCCGCGGCTCCGCCCGCGTGAATGCCTATTTCCAGGATTAAAGTAGCCTAGTGGGCGCCCCCGGTGAGAAACGCGCTTGACAAAAATACTAAAATTATTATTAAAAAATAAGGGTGAAAATTTTGGGTTGTATGTATTTTTTAATGTTGTATCTTAAAAAAATAAAAACAAAAAACTTTCGTCTAAAAAATAAAAAATAAAATTTTGGGGTGGACCACCCTTAACATTTATGGGGATGAAAATAGATGTTGGCAGTTTCTGAGACCTACCCGATACGCACACAACATTTCGTACAAATCGGTCCAGCCGTGTCGGAGGAGTATGGGAACGAACATTGTGACACGAGAATTTTATATATTAGATTTTATAAGCAACCGAAAATGATTAAAAAAAAAGTAATAAAAGGGTTTCTTTTGCGTTAGTAGATTGAATGGCAATCGCTCGCCTGATGGTAAACGCCACGCCTGCCCATAAACAGAAGCAACGCCACACAGAACTTAAAACACAATCAAAATTGGTTCAGAAATGTGCCCGCAGTTACGACTTTAAATGTTGGTATGAGCATATATATGAAGAAAAGTGGGCTACGCACCCACTTTTCTTCATATATATCTCACTATCTCGCTGGCACACGTGCACCATAATGAACATTTTACACAGTGCCGTCAAAGTTTGCGTCGTCTGTCATTTGACAATTACCCCTTCTACGGGATTTGAATGGCTTCTAACTTATTTATTTTTGGTCCGATTTATAAAATTCGGCAATAGATTTTGAGTAACGTACCTAACTTATTAATTTAAATAATTTAAAAAATCTAGTCAACTACCCTATTCAAT
This sequence comes from Mimas tiliae, assembly GCA_905332985.1. Taxonomy (NCBI): domain Eukaryota; kingdom Metazoa; phylum Arthropoda; class Insecta; order Lepidoptera; family Sphingidae; genus Mimas; species Mimas tiliae. The sequence goes on along the minus strand of HG995265.1, from coordinate 3,404,369 downwards.
AGCCAAAACCTTCAGGTGCATTTGCTGATTTCCATTCACATTTTACCATCGTACTCTTCGTATTCCTTCTTAGCCAAATTTATACAGCTCCGTGGCGCAGCGGGCGAGTAGTCGGCTGCGAAGCGAGAGGCCGTGGGTTCGATTCCCTCACCGAGACAAATGTTTGTGTGAACCACAAATATTGGTCTCGGGTCTGGGTGTTGTGGGACCGCAAGTCCCTCGTAGTTCCTGATACCCACGACACAGGTTTACCTAGTGTGGGGTCAGGACTATGCGTGTGACTGTTGGGTGTATTATTATTATTATTATTATATGAGATTCCCATAGGTTTAAGACACTGAAGCCAGTAAAATTACTATGCGTCTGGGCATTATGGTACTAAACATAAGTCTTAGGATGATGAACGCAGTGCCGTGCCATATAGTAGGTATTATGAATACCAAAGTTCTGGATGGTGGTGCCATCAGGTCAGAAACCTACTCAACTCATCAGCCGAATAAGAAAAATATGATTGTCCGACCTTAGATTTGAACTTAGGACCTTTTATTAGATTTAATAAGTGGAAAATGCAGGATCATGATACTAGAGCAGTTCTCCACCAAAACTTCGCTGACTACACCATTCACCAACGTCAGTTTTCTGTGAGACAGTGGTAACCCAGTCGAGCCGGCTCATTCGTGTTGTAGACAAAACTGTCTACAATTTCTACCAATTGTACCCCTTGTTTTTAGAGACTAAAGGGCAATTATAAAAGCTTTGTTGATAATTACTGTGATTATTATTCAGACGAAGCAGTGATAGCTCAGCGGGTAGTGGTATAAACTGTCGAGACGATAGTCGCAGGTTCGAAACCAGCCTCAAGTGCATACACCACTGACTTTTCTAAGTTACGTGTGTATTAATTGTTAATTATATGTGTATTAATTGTTAAAGCAAGTGGCTTTAACGATGAAGGAAACATAGTGAGAAAACCTGCATACCTGAGAAGTTCTGCATAAGAATTTCGAAGGTATGTGAAGTCTGCTAACCCGCATTAGGCCAGCGTGGTGGACTAAGGCCTAACCCCTCTCATACAGTAGACGAGGCCTGTGCCCAGCAGTGGGACGTATATAATACAGGGCTATTTTTATTTATTTTATTTTTATTATTCAGACGAGCAACCTGCTCGTCTCGTCATTGAGTTGTATAAAAAAACAGAAACGATCTTAATTGACGTTTCTCAGAAATAATCTAATTCTAAGAAATAGCTAAATAATAATATAATATTAGTTAATTATTATTTACTGGTTGACATCCTCCGTGGCTTAGTGGGCGAGTGGCCGGCTGTGAAGCGAGAGGCCGTAGGTTCGATTACCGCACGGAGATAAAATGTTTGTATGATCCACAAATATTTGTTTCGGGTCTGGGTGTTTTCTCCCCAGAGGGGTTGACGTCAGGCAGGCGACCAGTCGTAATAACTTCAAGCCAAATCATTCTGTAACATGTGTTAAATAGCATGTTGCGCTGACCCGACTGCGAGTGGGATAAGGGCCGGTGGAAAGAAAGATTATTGACTGTGTGGCTGTAAATGCCTTAGACCATAAAAGTTATGACGTGTCATGTGCAATAACCTTAGCAATAACAGTGACTAAAAAAGTTACCAAGTGACTTAAAAAAGCACCTCTGGGACTTAAATCACCCCGTCCCATCGGATTTCATCTCACCTGATGAACATCTACCCCCTGGCAAAGAACTGCAGAGGCCCACTTGGCAGACATTGAACCGTCTCCGTACCGGGGTGTGTCGTTGTAAGACAAACATGGTGAGCTGGGGTTACTCATCAAAGCCCGATTGCGACTGTGGTGCTCCAGAGCAAAACATGCTTCACTTGCTTAAGTACCCACTGTACTCTACCACCTGTACAAGTAAAGATCTTATGGAGGCTACAGACACTACTGTAAGTGTAGCAAAATTTTGGAGCGGGAAGATATAACTTTTTTTGATACAACATTTATAGCCATTGACACGATAGAAGAAGAAGAAGCAATAACAGATTCTTTTTCCCCCAGCTCGCTACAGCAAACCTCCTTTGAAGAAACCTCTGATAACAGTGGAGTCTACAGAAAGAGACAGCTGCATTTATGAGGCGTTAGATGCGCTACAATTACAAGGTAAAATATTTGTACTTTTTAACCGACATCATAGAAGGCCTCGGTGGCACAGTTGTAATGCATACGCGTTACGACTGAGGCTGACGCTGAGGTCTCAGGTTCGATCTCGGGTCGGGTGATATAGGGTTTTTCTATTACAAAATGCTTAGTATCAGCCCGGAGTCTGGAATTGTGGCCGGTATGGCGATAGGCTCGCCACTTATCGGCATCATGGGACGGAGATAGGCTTGGCGAAATGTGGGTGTACTGCTTACATCTCTGCCTGCCCCTTCGGGGATTACAGGCGTGAGTGAGACCATCATAAAAGGTCACCTCGATTGTAGACATATTTTTTTTTTATTACATTGAATGACGAGACGAGCAGGTCGCTCGCCTGATGGTAAGCGCCACGCCTGCTCATAAACAGAAGCAACGCCACACAGAACTTTAAATAAAGCTCTGCATTACACTGGACTGCGCTCGTTACCCCGAGACATATTTGGACTGTGCTTAAACATAAGCACTTTTTTTCAACACCCCCTGATTCAGCGGCTCTGAAAACATTACCTCGTAAGTTTCACCTCTTACTTAGTAAGTAAAATACTGGCGAGAGAGTTGGACAAGGTATTTATCCAACTTGTTACAGAAAGGTGTGGTCACATTAAGGGTCATTACATACACCTGACAGTGAGTGTTTATGTACAGGATCTTATCAAAATCTAGACATCTTAAAATTTCACGCTAATTTTCACTCGTTTATTACGAAGGATAGGATCCCATCTATATCAATTAAGGAAAGTCAGTGACAATAACAATGCTGGAAGGAGACAAATGCTCAGCTCTTTATCATTTAGTGTTGTCCAACGTTGCAAGCCGAATATCGACATGTTACTCAGTCGATAAAAAAGAAAATGCTGTATTCATGACTTATCAATGCAATCAAATTTCATATTACGGGGGGTGAAATACTTATATCATACACTACACGTTGTTTAAATTTGACCACACCTTTCTGAGACACGTTGTATAATTGTACCCAAATAGATAGCGACCATTGTACACATCGCAAGACCAAGACTCGTTCCGGCAAGACTACCTATATCGCCCGGACACTCGCTACTGTTACTCCTGTAAGCCAGGATATCGAGCAGTGAAACTCGATGAGTCCCTGGGAATGCGAAGCAGTCTTTATTCTGTAACGAAATTCATTATTCTGTGATAGGAGTTTAAAGTATACATTTTTCACTTCTGTCTTTCTTCGTCCTTACAAGTTGTGTTCCGGGTCCAGTCAGGGTCAAGTCCTATAAGACAAGCTGGCATAATACACAATAGTACAATTTTGTTTCGGTTTCAAGGACATTGGAGCTAGTGAAATTATTGGGCATTATAAGACGTAACATTCTACGCCTCGGGTTGGCGAGCGCTGTCCAATGCCATGCCATGCAGTACTTCGTAATTCAAAGTTCTGTGTGGTGTTACTTCTGTATAAAGGAAGGCGTGGCGCTTACCATCACGCGAGCGATCGGCTCTTATTGACATTCAAATAAATACAAAATGTATATTACTTATATGATTTCTTTAACCTTTAGCAGGTAATAAATAATAATGAATACACGTAATTTCGAATAGCCTCGTGGTTGGTTTCGAACCCACGACTTTAGTATCGGCAGTCCGTACCACACTTTGTTAAGCTATCGATGCTATTTTAGAACTGCATTGTATCAAAATAATGTTTTAGTTCCAGCAAAGACTATGGAACAAGCTGATGACACTCCATCTTCATCCACAAGTGACATAAATATAATAAAAGAAACCAAAAAGAAAAATAAAACAAAAGAAAAAAAGAACAAGAAAGGTAAGGGTACTTTAGGATTTACACACGACTTAACTTTAAACTAAAACAAACTTTATTAGTTTAATCTTGCAAATGGTTGTGTAAATTAAAAAATGATTTTTGGTAATTTACATTTTAAGGAGGAAAAAGGGGAGCTGAACTTTGTAGGAAAAGGTTTTATAAAACGGAATATGATTGTTATATTGAATACAAGTATTGCTTATTAAATATATAGTGTTTCACATTTTTGTAAAATTACACACGAGCACTTTTCATTCAGGGAAAAGAAATTTTACGCCGCCGGAGCCGCGGGAAAAAGCTAGTAACCTATAAATTTAATTTAGTTTCCGTTTAGTTTTAGTAGAATTTTGGAAAAGTTCTCAGGTACGCTAGGTTTCCTCACGATGTTTTCGTCACCGTTAAAGCAAGTGATTATTAATTACTAGTACATACGTAACTTAGAAGAGGTGTATATTAGTTCTTAGGGCTGGTTTCGAACCTGCGGCTTCGTCTCGACAGTCCCGTGCCACTCCCGCTTGAGTTAAATAATAGAATAAAGAAATAATACGTAATAAATAACAATTTTATGAAATAATCATTATTTACTTGTAGAAAACAAGAAAATGAGCCTTCCCGTCATGAAAGCTTCGAAAATTGAGGGCGAAGTCAAGATTCGAGCTTTCTCGTTTGGAAAGCCTAAAGCGAAACGTAAAGCTGGTAAGTTGATAGTCTATTTTTTATAGCAGACATTCACGAACAAGCAGGTCACCTGAAGGTTAAGGAGTTCAACCACGCATGGACACCTACAATACCAGAAGAAGATGCACCGATCCTTAGAGAAAGGAATGAGGATAAGGAAGAGGACGGTCTTTGTGGGCTTCCAAAAATGTCACTTACCGTATGAAATGCAACAGGAGAGAAAATGGTAGTTGATACCACCCGAATCAATCCAACCAATTCATGCTGTAGATAAAGCTATCTACAGAGTGGACCTACCACTTAAAGGATACTACAATATCCTTACCTGCGTTCTTATAGAAATACGTTGTCAAAATTTCAGCTTTGTAGGTCCAGCAGTTTGGTCGAGGCATTGCGCGTTGATGATTTAATTTATTCATCGTGGTCATGGGACTCATGGTCAATAATCATTATTTTGTTATAATGTGCCTCTTTGCATAAACTCAGCTGCTTTAACTCAAATTAAATTGTATTAATGTAGTATCAATATTGTAAATCAGTTTTGAAAAGAACGTTAAGAGTTTCTTGTCTGTTCTTCTCTAGCGAAACAGCATTCCAAACTGCCGGAAGAGTTAAAATTTTAAGAGTAAAAATTTGACTGAATCTAAATGATGATGTATGTGATAAACATTTTATGGATTCAATAAATAATTTGAATATGAATTGAATTTGATGAATCATGCTCAGGACGTGTAATTTTACATACATTTTCTGCTGCCAAACAGCAGTGTGTAAGCACTGTTGTGGTCCAGTTTGAAGGATATTAAAGTGAAATTACTGGGAGACTTAACATCTTATGTCTCAGGGTGACGAGCGCAGTCCAGTGCCATGCGGTTCTTTGAAATAAAAAGTCCTGTGTGGTGTTGCTTCTGTTTATAGGCAGGCGTTGTACTTACCATCAGGCGAGCGATCTGCTAGTTTCGTCACTCAAGTTAATAACGCACAATGGCCCGACATTCAACAGGCTAAGTGCGGAGAAAAGGAGCCCACAATCATATCACTCAAGTTAATAAATAAATAATAAAAACACCCAACAGTCACACACAGTCATGACCCCACACTAGGTTAACCTGTATCGTGGGTATCAGAAACTACGAGAGACTTGCGGTCCCACAACCCCCAAACCCGAAACAAATATTTGTGGGTCACACAAACATTTGTCTCGGTGCGGGAATCGAACCCACGAACTCACGCTTCGCAACCGGCTACTCTCCCACTGCGCCACGGAGGCTGTTGTTAATAAAAATAAAGTACGCTCCTCTCTTCAAACTGTTGTATATAAAATCTCCTTTTTCAGATAAAAAAGACAAACGCACAACCATAGAACGAATCAGGGAACGACCTCCGTTACCATTGCCTGAAGCTGAAATCGCATCGAGTTCTGATGAATACGAAGGTAAAAAAATCTTTCTGATACTCATTTTATCCATAGCCAAGTGGCAAAAATGAAACCCTTATAATACTGATAAAATTTGGATGGTAAGTATATTCTATAGACCGCTCTACAAAATTGTAATGAAATAAAAAAATAGCAGTTGTAGAGACTGCCGATAGAAGTGAAAACTTAGAAGTTTTAATATTAAAATTTGAAATTTCATAATGTTTGAATTAAAATTATCAACATCAATCTGGTTTTCACATCTATTGACACTCGGAGCAACAATAATATGCATGTTTATATGGTTTTTTAGTACTCACTATTGTACTGCACAATGATTCTACAGTTAAACGATTCAAATAATAATCAAACAAAAGCACTATTTCAACAATGCACAGTATATACACATTGAACTTTTCACTAAATCTATTCTATTTCATTTATAAGATATACACAGCACTAATGTTGCACAATACGTCAGCTGTATAGCTGCAGATATACTGCTATAAGCATGTCGGTGACGCGAACGCACGAGATTTCACCCATCCAACAAAGTGTCTTACGCGCAGCACACGGCCGGTGCGCGTCATGAGCATGTCGGTGACGCAAACCCATAAGATTTTCCCCTACCAAAAAGTACCCAACGCGGCTAAAGAAGTTTTCACTTCAAAAACTTCTTCATTGGCTCTCCATACGTGTGAGGGACGACGATTGCACATAAGCATACCATTTGATAGGTCGTTATAAATGATATACCTAGAGGTTGCTAAATTACTTTTATACAACGTGTTACAGAAAGGTGTGGTCAAATCTAAGCAACTAATAGTGTACGACATAAGTATTTCATCCCCGTAGTGGCAAATTTCATTTCATTTACAGCATTTTCTTTTTTATCGAATAATCAACCTGTCTATACTCGTTATCGACTTGTAACTTTGAACAACACTAAATGATAAACAGCTGGTTTTTTGTCCCACTTCAGCAATGTTATTCTCGCAGACGCACTTCAGTAAATTTATTTCTACAGCATGTAGACAAAAGTGTCTACAGCGTGGCTCTACCACTCAAGTTAATAAATTTTTGTACTTCATAGAATACTATATTTTTTCAGACATGGGTCAAACACCGTACATCCCAAGCACTCCCGAGCATACTAAACGTAAGTATTTAGTCTCGCCCGGGCCGTTACCACTGTCTCACAGACAAGCGACACAAAGTAGCAGCTTGCTGCTGCATTTCGTACGGTGAGTGAGATATCTGGAGATCCAAATCCCCCTCCCCTTCGGCAACGCGCCAATGATTCTTTGGTATTGTGGGCGTATACGGGCGGTGGAGATCACGGACCATCAGGTGACCCACTTGCTCGTTTGCCGGCCTACGTCATTAAAAAAACTGACCAAGTGTATTGATCGACCTTTGTAGTTCGATCCGCTTAGAGAAAATCATCTATGAAGCATCTTACTGGAAGGAATTGACACCAAAACTCCAATAAGATCTTGAAATCGGTCACACCGGTGTTTCCTCGTTCTTGGGAATACTTATAAATATATGTATACTAGCTTTTGCTCGCGGCTCCGCTCGCGTGAATAGACTTTTTTGAAATAAAACGTAGCCTATAACCGTCTCCAGGGTCCCATCTATCTCTACATCAAAATTCATCAAAATCGGTTCAGTGATTTAGGCGTGTGATGAAAAAAAAACTATTTGTTTGTTACGCTTACAAACAAATAGATATTTTTTTTTCATAAAAAGTATCCTATGTTACTTTTTATACCTCCAAGAATATTTGTACAAAGTTTCATGATGATCGGTTAAGTAGTTTTTGCGTGAAAGCGTAACAAACAAATTTACATTCACATTTATAATATTAGTATGATGCTCGTACTTGCCATTGACAGCCTCCGTGGCGCAGCGGGCGAGTAGCCGGTTGCGAAGTGAGAGGCCGTGGGTTCGATTCCCGCACCTAGACAAATGTTTGCTGATCCATAAATATTTGTCTCGGGTCTGGATGTTGTGGGTTGGCAAGTCCCTCGTAGTTCCCGATACCCACGATACAGGTTAACCTAGTGTGGGGTCAGGACTATGTGTGCGACTGTTGGGTGTATTTATATGGAAATAGAACCCCTGAGCAAAAAAAACAATGCCGTACCGGTTCCGTATGCATTTTAATGTGTTTCAGATGAATTTAATAAGGTACCGAAAAATAAACTGCCCATGCCAATGAAAACCCAGAACACGTTAACAAAGGCTGCACCACCACCTCTAACACCGAAGAAACTCATGAACTCAGGTAAGGTATCAGCCACGTTCTACGTCCTAGCCCCCATGGCCCACACCTGATTTTTTTTATAGCATAGGCCGTCTAATCCTGGTTGGCGCAGTGGGCGAATAGCCGCCTGTGAAGTGAGGCCGCGGGTTTGATTCCCGCACTGAGATAAAATGTTAGTGGGATCCACGAATATTTAATTCTGGTCTGGGTATTTTCTCCCCTGACGGCAGGCAGGCGGCCGGTCGTAAAAACTACAAGCCAAATCTTTCTGTAACACGTGTTAAAACATGTTGCGCCGACCCCACTTCGAGTGGGATAAGGGTAGGTGGAAGAAGAAAAAACTATACCTAATAAAATAATCAGACCTGCAGCCTGCTGCTCATATAGATGGTAGGTTTCTCATATGCTAGAGGCCGTCAGGGTTGTTACCACTGCTTTGCCTATTGACACCATACATACATACGCAATCACGCCAGTTATCCCCGAAGGGGTAGGCAGAGGTGTAACCAGTACATCAATATTTCGCCGAGCGTATCTCCGTCCCTTATGCGAGCCTATCGCCATACCGGGCACGAATTCCAGACTCCGGGCTGATACTGAGCATTTCATAATAGAAAAACCCAATACCATTTTGAAAATAACTTTATTTAAAGCATATTGTCAAGTGTTTTATACGTGCAGCCTATGGGCTAATTACACACAGCGCGCTATCGGCGCCCTGCGAGTCCAGTACAACAACGGACTAAGGATGATGTTGGGCTTACCACGCTTCTGCAGTGCGTCGACAATGTTTGCATTGGCACGTACCGACAACTTTGATGCCATAATGCGTAAAAGAACGGCGTCGCTGCTCTGCAGAGTGCGGGGGAGCGCCAATTCCATCCTGAAGACTATAGCTTGTAGATATGACTCAAGCATAATTAAGCGTTGTGTACGTATCTGCATCACCAATAGGCAGATTGTATCTAAATTGTGATTTTTCCGTTTGTATGTTATGTAATCGTTGTGTTGTCTCTTGCTAATATAGTTATTTAAGAAATTTTTGTCATCTAACCCAATATGGATTTTCAAACGTCCGAAATAAATGATTATTATTATTATTATTATTATTATTTTAGCCGACCCGGGGATCGAACCCGAGACCTCAGCGTTAGCCTCAATCGTAACGCGCACGCATTACAACTGAGCCTACGAGGCAGTGTATTGACACCATTTGGGGAAATATTACAATTTTCTAACCGCATTTATAACTCGACAGAACCCACACCGGCGGTTACTCAAAAACTATTTGTACCAACCGTAAAACCTAATCTCAACACAGTCAGTGAATTGGAGAGTGTCCTCAAGAAGAAAGGAATAAGTGAGTATTTGCTATCTCTTTTTTTCTTTATATAACGTGTCGAGTATTCTAAGTATACAACCATGTTACCGTCGTAGATAGAGTATGTAACAAAAACTTTGTTGGCCCTTTTGGGTCGTGAAGATACAGCTTAAGCAAAATAGTTTAATTTAAAAAAATATAAACAGAAGCGAGATATTATACTTACACAGGTTGCTTAAAAAAATGTGCATATTTAAAAATGTTATTTACATCTGAATTTATGTGTGTATTGACAAAGCCGGGGGCGCGCGCGCGGATCGGCGTGTTTGATGCACGTAGACGCCGCAACATGCTATCTCGCTCTGGCACGACATAACTCTTGCAGAGGTAACCAATCGAAATACGGTTTACAAACAGTAAATTAATAAAAGTTTAAATAATAAATATGATTATTTTATAGTAAAATTTTCGTATACGAGTTATTTCGTTTGAATATAGGTTCTGCAGCCTAACCATGAGTTTGTCACGGTAATATCGCTAGCGACGATGTAAAATGTTTGTATAACAAAAATTTGTTTCTCACGTATCCGCTAGAGGCGCCACTGAGTTTTTCATATAAATATTTTAAGTCGTCGCTAGCGATTTTACCGTGACAAATTCATGGTTTGCCTGCCAATATCACAGTTAAAACGCCCAACAAGGTTTTTGTTACATATTGTATAGAGATAACCAGATAAAACTGGTTTTACACGACAAAACGAGTCGAAAAAATCATCACGTGTTGCATATGTTAAGCTCCTTGGTGTTTGCAGAATATTAATGTATGGTAATTTGACAATAACAGGCTCAACTGGGCGTTCAACATCCCCCAGTCGACCCAAAGGGACTCTACCAAAACCAAAACTACCACCAGAGCCTAGTGAGTTATACATGTCTAAAAAAAAACTAAAATAAATTAGGACAAGTATTTTTGAGAATATTGTTTATTGACAGTTAATTAAAATGTTATAATTTGTTGATCCAGGACCAACTGAATCTGTGGCAATCCCTCGGCCGAAAGGAACCCTACCTAAGCCGTCTTTACCAACACCACCAGGTAATATAAACTTTATACTTCTATATTAAATGTTACTATACAAGGCTAGTCGAAAAAGGTGTACTAAACCGAAAGAACAAAAGTAGCCGTAATCTACACCAATATTATAAAGAGGAAAGATTTGTATTTTTGTATGTAACGAATAAACTTAAAAACTACTTTAACATTACTTTACAATTTTAAAAATACTTTTGCCGTTAGAAAGCTACATCACTGAGTGACATACGATACCTTTTATCCCGGAAAAAGCCGTTAACGCGGGCGGAGCCGCGAGCAAAGGCTAGTCTTATATATTTTTTGTTCGTATTTTACGCGCTGTCATAACATATATCCGATTGCAATAAAACAAGTTAACTAGTTAAGTTAATAAGTTATTTGCACTTGCGCGAAGGTTGTAGGTAATCTACAAAGGGCGATGTTTTAACTTTGAAACTTTTTTATGAAACTGAATAAAACAGTGAAATTGAGCACGAATATGTATATGTTAAACGTCACGCCTGCCCATAAACAGAAGCAACGTCACACAGAACTCTGGATTACAAAACACTGCATGACACTGAACTGCGCTAGTCATCCAAAGAAATGTTAAGTCTCTTAAGCTAAGTAATTTCACTGGCTTCAATGTTCTTTAAACCGAAACAAAACAAGTGCTTACACACTGCTGCTTGGCGGAAGAAATAGTCAAAGCGGCGGTACCAACCCAGACGGCTTCTCGCATACAAGGGACCTACCACCAAATCGCTGATAAATGGGGATGGATTAGGTTTTGAGACACCGGAAATCTCACTCACCATGCGAAACGCAACAGCTAGCAGACATTTTACGTCGGCTTTCTGTGAGACAGTGGTACTTCCCCGGTCGAGCCAGCCCATGACTACCAACCACTTATTTATGGTATATTTGTTTCTAGGGTCAACGAAACCAGCAAAACCTGTTCCACAGACACCACTGAAGCCTACTATGCCAAAATTACCGCGTAAGTTTTGTTTAGAGGTACTAGGGGCTTTGTCCATGTTTTTCCACAAAACATAAAATAAAAAAAACTTAAAGTCCGACGAATATGAAACCTATCTTACTTTATACCCCACATTATTCTGCATCGATTGGTATCGGTCTCGACCCCAGTGGTTTCGGAGGAGATAACGTGACAAGCTTTTGGCAGCGGCGGCGGCGGGCCAGTTACTTTTTTTAGAATAGAGAGTAAGAGAGATTCTCTGAGCTATTATTCCGTATATCCATGGTGATTATTTGTGCAAAATAATTGTTACCCATTTTTTATCGAAGGATCGAGCTGCAATAGGGTAGTTTACTAATTTTTTTTTATTATTTAAACCAATAAGTTACGTTACTCAAAAATCGGACCAAAAATAAAGAAGTTAGAAGCCATTCAAATCCTGTAGAAGGGGTAATTGTCAAATGACAGACGACGCAAACTTTGACGTCACTGTAAAATGTTAATTATGGTGTACGCGTGCAAGCGAGATAGTGAGATATCCCTACTACGCACCCACTTTTCCTCACACCAACATTTAGTCATAACTGCGGGCACATTTCTGAACCAATTTTGATTGTGTTTTAATAAATGGGTTTCTTTTGCGTATCATTTTCTGTTGCTTATAAAATAATGTATAAAATTCAATATAGGAAACTACCCTATTTTCTAAAACCAAAATTAAATTGTATTTCACGGGCTAGTGCTGATCTTACACATTAAGATTTTTTTAAAGTATTTATATTTTGACAGTACCCTCACCAGCTGCTACTCTAAAACCAACCAAGTCTTCGCCTATGGGTGGTAAGTTTTTTATCGCATACGAAAGACCTACCATCTTGTAAACACCGTTTAAACTGTGTCTTCTTATTATTACTTAGTTTTCTACATGCACCCTTCATCCTTGACTCAAATCGAACGAGCAGGTCGCTCGCCTGATGGTAAGCGCCACGCCTGTCCATAATCAGAAGCAACACCACACAGAACTTTGAATTACAAATTGAGGCTGACAGCCTCCGTGGCGCAGCGGGCGAGTAGCCGGGTGCGAAGCGAGAGGCCGTGGGTTCGATTCCCGCACTGAGACAAATGTTTGTGTGATCCACAAAAATTTGTTTCGGGTCTGGGTGTTGTGGGACCGCTAGTCCCTCGTAGTTCCTTATACCCACGATACAGGTTTACCTAGTGTGGGGTCAGGGCTATGTGTGTGACTGTTTGGTGTATTTATTTATTATTTATTATTACAAAGCACTGCATGGTATTGGACTGCACTCGTCACCCCGAGACCTAAGATGTTAAGTCTCATAATACCCAGCAATTTTACTGGCTTCAATGTCCTTCAAACCCGAACACAACAGTGTTTACACACTGCTGCTTGGCGACAGAAATAGACAAAGCCGTAGTTCCAAAGCAGACTGCCTCTCGCATACGAGAGACCTACCGCCTTGTAAACGTTGTACCTACTCTTATCATATCAATATAATTTCTGTTAATAAACAACTAGATTTGAGCATAATAAAACATTAGAAAGAATGCTTCATGAGCATCCGTTTTATGTACAATCTGAAGATTCAGTAATTCTTTCATGGACCAAAAACTCCCTCAGAAATTGTACATACGACTCGTTTCTTTTATACAATTGTATGGTGAGACGATCAAATCGTTTACGTGACAAGCACCATACTTGCCCATAAACAGAAGGAACACCAGTCAGAACTGCACGATACTACACTGCGCTAGTCACCACGAGACAGATTTTAAGTCTCATAATGTCCAGTAATTTAATTGGCATCAATATAGAATGCTTTATATCCACAGCTCCAGTACCTCCACCGATCTCAACGCTACCAAGGCAGAATCCAAAACCAGCAGAAAGTAAGTATAATTTCAACCTTATGTCGTGTAATATTAGCTTTTACTTTTACTACTTTACAGTGGTAGAGCCTCGCTGTAGACTGTCTACAGCATGAACGGGCCGGCTCGTTACCACAGAAAACCGACGTAAAGTAGCAGCTTTCTGCTGCGTTTCGTATGGTGAGTGAGATTTCCGGAGGCCATAATCCCCTCCACTTCCCATTTCCTTTCATTATCCCTTTCCTTTAAGGTCGGCAACGCCCATAATTATTTTAGTATCGTGGGCGTACATGGGCGGTGGAGATCACTTACCATCAGGTGACCCCCATGCTCGTTTGCCGGCCTATGCATTAAAAAATCTCTCACTTCACACAACCAGAATAAACCAGTGTTGAAATCTCAACTATCCAGAATGTAATAATTGTTACACAATAATAACACTTACTTGTGGATGACTTTGGTCTGCCACACTTTCAGCTTTACGTCCTCTCAGCATTCACGAAAAGATCTGCCTTCAGCCTCGGTTGCGCACAAACTGACTGCTGTAATGTGGGAGCGCTTCTTATATAGAGTTTCCCCCACCCCGAGAGTAGAATCAACCGACAAACAACGTAAACCACCCTCAAGTCAACAATATGACTGGCGGTACCCACAATTTACAATAAAATATGCTGTCCGTCAATTCAGCTCAGTGTCATTCTCCGATATATATATTTACCCCTGCCTATATACTATTGATAACCGCAAGCGGGTGCTCAAAAGATCCAAAAACCTGTATTCCGAGTGCAGACTCGTTATTTACAATTAAGACACCGATTAACAAACACACTACTTAGTAACGCCAAATAGTAAACCTATGATTCGCTTTAAGTTTGCTTTGTCGCCCGAAGATTCAGTTGTTATCGCTTCTGAACACAAACATTCTGTTTCGTCGCCCGCTGCCTTTAAAAAACGGCCCGACTGAAACGGGTCGGTTTATTCAAAAAAAGTTACCCACTTACTGACAACAGATGGCGCTTTCAACTTGCGAATGTTCATACAAATATATTAAACTGTAATTTCGCTACCTGACAACGGATGGTACCTCTGCCCATCTGTTCACTTTGTATTTGTATTGATCGGCGTAACAATATATATTTTTATTTCGATAGATCCTGCACCGATAGCAACTCCGAGGCCAGCCAAGCGTCAGCCAATGGATGGTAAGTTAAAGATCGGCGCGCTTAACATACCACCTTGTAAATTTGGCAACTCGATTTCTCTTGTTGTACATGTAGACATGTCAATCGTAGAAGCCGGTATTCAAGCCATGAGAAATAAGTGACGTAAAGTTTCCTCGTTTTAAGGATTAGAGGTTAGTTAAGGGATTGGGAAGGGGAGGCGGATTTAAAAATGCTGCACAATACTATAATACAGTATACTTGCAGATTATTTTCAACGGTGTGAAGTCACTATAGCTTTCAGAGAGTAAAGCGTGATGGCAGGTGATAACGGGTACAGGTTTCTGAGTGGTAGAGCCACGCTGTAGACAGTTTTGTCTACAGCACAAATGGGCCGGTTCGACCGGGACGTTACCACTGTCTCGCAAATACCGACGTAAAATAGCAGATTGCTGCAGCGTTTCGTACGGTGAGTGAGACATCCGATTTCAAAATTCCCTTCCCCTTCCCTGTCCCAATCCCTTGATTACTCCCTATCGGTTAAGGTTGGCAACGCGCCCCGTAATTCTTCTGGTATTGTGGGCGTACTTGGGCAGTGGAGATCACTTACCATCAGGAGATTGCTCATATCCTATTAAGTCCCTTTATACTATTTTTTATACTCTGTAAGTTTATAATATTCTATATAATTGTATGATCTGCTTTTCCAGCCTATGCCATTTAACAAAAAAAAGAAAGATTTATTAAAATTAAGCAGTGTATGGATTGTTTTTGCTTTATTTCCACAGCGCCAGTACCGCCTCCGATTTCTACACTACCAAGACCTATTCTAGCCGCACCAGTTGAAGGTTCGTTTTCAGCTGCTACGCTCCCATGAGTCAAAGCGTGATATCCTACTACTGAAAGTTTGGATGTTTGTGAATTTGGATGTTTGTTAGACATCACGCCTTAACGGCTGAACGGTTGTGGGTGAAATTTGACACACAGATAGACCATGACCTGGATCAGCACATGGCTGCTACTTTTTATTCCGGAGAAAGCCATTATCGCGGACGGAGCCGCGTGCGAAAGCTAGTCCATAATATAAACTTTCCGGAAACAATTGTCGAAATTGTAGTTGGAACAGAAAACTCATCAAATCTGCTGCGTAGTTTGGAAACAACTATACTAGCCCTGTATTATATACGTCCCACTGCTGGGCACGGGCCTTCTCTACTGAATGAGAGGGGATTAGGCCTTAGTCCACCACGCTGGTCTAATGCGGGTTGGCATACTTCACATACCTTCGAAATTCTTATGGAGAACTTCTCAGTATACAGGTTTCCTCACGATGTTTCCTTCACAGTTAAAGCAAGTGATAATTAACAATTAATACACACGTAACTTAGAAAAAACAGAGGTGTATGCTCCTGGGGCTGGTTATGAACCTGCTACTTTCGTCTCAATAGTCCATACCAGTCGACTTCATTTACATGACTTTAATTACGTAAATAACTTCTGTCCACACATGGGAAACACAATGTAACATATAATGATAACTTTGAGTGGTAGAGCTAGGCTGTAGACTTTTGTCTACAGCACGAGAGGTCCGGCGCGACTGGGTTGTTACCATTGTCTCAGAAAACCGACGTAAAGTAGCGGCTGGCTGCTGTTTTTCGGACGGTGAGATATCCGGAGGACTTTAGATTTTACAAGGTGGTAGGTCCCTTGTATGCGGGAGGCCGGCTGTGTTGGTACCACCGCTTTGTCTATTTCTGCCGCCAAGCAACAGTGTGTAAACACTGTTGTGTTCCGGTTTGAAGGACATTGAAGCCAGTGAAAATACTGGACATTATGAGACTTAACACCTTACGTCTCGGGGTGACAAGCGCAGTCCAGTGTCATGCAGTGCTTTGTTATTTAAAGTTGTGTGTGGCGTTGCTTCTGTTTACGAACAGGTGTGGCGCTTACCATCAGGCGAGCGATCTGCTCGTCTCTTCATTCAAGCTAATAAAAAAAGGCCCAGATCCCCTTCCCTATCCCTCAATCATCCCTTTCCTTTAAGATCTGCGACGCGTCTGTGAATTAAATAGGTGTTCATGGATGGTGGTGATCACTTACATCAGGTGACACAGCTGCTCGTTTGCCGGCATATTTTTTTTTATGGAATAGGCCGGCAATAGAGCAAGTGGGTCACCTGATGGTAAGTGATCTCCACCGCCCATGTACGCCCACAATACCAAAGAATCATGGGTGCGTTGCCGACCTTAAAGGAAAGGGATAAATAAAGAATTACAAAAAATAAATGTCTGTATTTTTTATTTTAGAACCAGATTATGAAACTGACGACAATGGATGGGAAGGCGAGGACTGGACATACGAACCACTACCAACTTATAATATTTATAGCAAGTAATGTCAAATATCGAAAATGTGAAAAACATCGACTTTGAACAAAAGTTATGTACGTGTTACAGAAAGGTGTGGTCATATTTGGGTCGTTACATACAGTGACAGTGAGTGTTAATGTACCGGATCTTATAAAAATTGAGTGGTAGAGCCACGCTGTAGACGCTTTTGTCTACAGCATGAATGGGCCGGCTCGTCCGGGTCGTTACCACTGTCTTACAGAAAACCGACGTTAAGTAGCAGCTTGCTGCTGCGTTTCGTACGGTGAGTGAGATATCCGGAATCCCAATCCCCCTCCCCTTCCCAATCCCTTAACTATGCCTTTCCTTTAAGGTCGGCAACGCACCCATAATTCTTCTGGTATTGTGGAGGTACATGGACGGTGGAAATCTCTTACCATCAAGTGACCCACTTGCTCGTTTACCGGATATTGGTATAAAAAAAACTTACCACAATATCGTTATAACTCGATGCTCGAAGACTCGATGCAGTAAGCCTCAATGAGCATTAAGTTTACTCACAAGTTCTTAATAATAGTGCAACCCTAATCCGCCTTCAATGCAATTCCTTTTAATCTTCTTCCACCTACCCTTATCCCACTCGCAGTGGGGACACAATATATCGCACCTTTAAAGACACACCGTTACTAAACGATAAAAAAAAATTAACAATTTTGATAAAATTAAACAACAACTGGTATTAACACGATATTGCATTTAACCAGCAAATCTTATTTAGTTTTGTAACGGTCAAAATTAGCGCCATCTACCTCTAAAAGTGGAATTTTTATGAAAGTGTAAAATTCATCGTATAGTTTGCGTAATTTTGAGAAAAATGGCATTAGTAACTCAATTCTTGAAAAAAATAGTTTAGTAACGGTTTGTCTTTAAAGGTGCGATTACTTTTTAACACTAGTTACAGAATGTTTTACGATTTGTAGATTTATAGTTTTTACGACCGCCTGCCTGACGTCAACCCGTCTGGGGAGGAAATCACCCAGAGCCGAAACAAATATTTATCGATCACGCAAACATTTGTCTCGGTGCGGGAATTGAACCCGCGACCTCTCGCTTAACAGCCGGCTACTCGCCCACTGTGTATGCGTATGCTCAATAGATTATATTTCTTGCCAAAGAAACCAATTAAGACATCGATTATATAAATATATACTTATAATGCTTAGCTTTAAGTGCGTCTAGCGAAGAGGAAAAAATTCGGCTCCATTAAAATTTCAGAAATTCAACCCCGAAAGGGATGAAAGTCTAACATTTTATAATTTATAGACCGATTTCAATGATTCTTTCACTAAAGTACGCATCGAATTGAGACCTCCACCGTTTTTTACGTCGGTAAAAAATAGCATAAATCGTTTACTTTTTCGTTTGGGTCTGTTTTATTGTTTGTTTTAGTATTTTATATATTTAGGGTAAATTTTTCAATCCGAATATTTTAACCGCCAGATAATGCACAAGATAGCCAGTTTAAGAAGCACCAATTTGAATTTAAATAGTTCCCCGCTGTTCCAAGCATCGAAATAAGATAACTAGAACGATAATTCTCATATGAATCTCTAAAAAATACGACTTCACTTACTAACACATGCAAAGGTAATCACACGTAACACTCATACACGCAACGAAAATTAATGAACGTTCAAAATCATATTTCATAAAAGTATTGAAAAATATTGAATTTCTAAATCGAGATACGACGTTCTGCACCGCGCAAAAAATTAGACGTATTAAGTGTCAACTAGAGATCATGAATCAATTTTTATGAATTGATGAATGAACCGAGCTGCACAGACTTTTATAGCCACGCCCCGTTGCACATAGTTTTGGTGGAGTAATTTTTTGCCTTGAGCTAGAGACGTTTCTTGTCATCTTATTTCGATGGTTCTAAGTATATTTTGGCAGCGTGATTTATATCTTGCAGTCATTTATTGTATTTCATAACGTTTAAATTGAAATATCGACCCTTTTTTAATTAAATATTTTTACGATCTCATTACCAGAAATTCGTCTTCTTTCTAGACGTACGTTTATACGAATATAGAATGCTCGCAAAATAATATAATCGGACTGAATATCGCTCACTTCACCCGCCTTTTTTATAGTAGACTATCTGTCCCGCCCGGTTTTACCGCAGGCATGTTACTGCCCTGCTCCCATGGGTCATAGCGTGATATACTTAATACATATAAAATTGCCGTTCTGTATGAAAAAAGTTAAAGTATCCACCTTTGTTATTTCTATTAATCAAAGTAAACACCCATTCTATACGACCGGCCGCCTGCCTGACGTCTATCCCTCTGGAGAAAACACCTAGCCCGAAACAAATATTTGTCGATCGCACATACATTTGACGTCAAAATATATAAAAAACTAGCTGTCCCGCGCGGTTTCACCCGCAACTACAGCAGCGCGACATGCCGGGTCCAATTGTGAATCTAAACCATCCAGGGCGCCACCCAAACGCATCCAAAAAAATCATTCAAATCGGTCCAACCGTTTAGGAGGAGTTCAGTCACATACACACGTACAGTAGAATTATATATATAATATATATATATATATATATATATAAAGATATTCCCTTTTATACACGCTGTTACCGACGACTTCATTTTATCATTCATTATCATTGTGATCGACATTCTATATTACATTAGGTCTAAGTTTTCGAACTTCGTCGCTTCCTATCGTTTTATAGCATACTAGCTTTTGCTCGCGGCTCCGCCCGCATGAATTGATTTATCCGAAATAAAACGTAGCCTATAACCGTCTCCAGGGTCCCATCTATCTCTACATCAAAATTCATCAAAATCGGTTCAGTGATTTAGGCGTGAAAGCGTAACAAACAAATAGATTTTTTTTATAATAAGTATCCTATGTTACTTCTTATACCTCCAAGAATATGTGTACAAAGTTTCATGATGATCGGTTAAGTAGTTTTCGCGTGAGAGCGTAACAAACAAACTTACATTCACATTTATAATATTAGTATGATGTGCTGAAAACAATATCTGTGACGCCGCGAGTGACTTAACTTCAGGGCGACAAAGTTATTTTGCGCGTATTGTAAGGATTACGTAATTAAGAACATCATATAGAAATAACTTAATTTTAATATGTACAGTGCATTTATTATTATTAAATATACAAAAATCTATCAACTATGTTTTTTATTTTAACCTAAAATGTAGCCCAGTACTTAAAGGAATCCGCTCAATTATCAAGTGGGTCACCTAAGTAATCTCCACCGCCCATGTAGGTACGCCCACAATGCTAGAAGAATCATTGACCTTAGAGGAATGGGATAATCGAAGGGTTGGGACGGATGGTGTGATTTGATCTCCGGATATCTCATTCATGAAATGCAATAAGCCGCTACTTTACGTCGGTTTTCTTTGAGATAGTGGTAACAACCCGGTCGAGCCGGCCCAATCATGCTGTAGAAAAGACCGTCTACAGCGTAGATCTACCACTTTAGAAAAATCGGTGTTTTGTCAACCCCATCTATTCTGCTTCGAACGCATCCAATACAATTATAAAACATTAATATCTGGAACATCACCTTTGTAACAAAATGTAATCGAATCTTAAGTCGATATAAACCGCCAATGAAACTCCGCAATAAAAATATATTTTCAATATTATTACTTTTTAACGCCTTTATCGATAAAATAATATGAAAATAAATTTCATAGATCAAGTTGGAGATATTCTCGAGAAAGGCCAGGTCAGGAGTACCCTAAACCGACGTGCATGTATGATTTTTTTTATAAGAGTGAATGAGGCCAAAGAGGTATGCAAGGATCGTAGCAAGTGGAAATCCGTTGTCTCCGCCTACCCCTATGGGAAACAGGCGTGAGTCTATGTATGTAAAATAAATTTCATTACGATTACTAAACAGATAAAACGACTGATAAAATTTAACATTAAAGTACTTTAAAAATTAATATTCTATTCATTTGTAACAAAAATAAAACTGCACATACACATAATATGAGTGGTAGAGCCACGCTGTAGACACTTTTGTCTACATCATGAATGACCCGGCTCGTCCGGGCATTACCACTGTCTCACAGAAAACCGGCGTAAAGTAGCAGCTTGCTGCTGCGTTTCGTATGGTGAGTGAGATATCCGGAGGGCCAAATCCCCCTTCCAAACTTACTTATCCCTTTCCTTTAGGGTCGGCAACGTGCCTATATTTTTTTTGTATTGTGGGCGTACATGGGCGGTGCAGATCGCTTACCATCAGGTGACCCACTTGTAAATTATCTTAATCGATGTTTTTTCCACACCTTGGCTTTTTCTTTTTATTTACGTTTTTTTCCAAAGTTTTTTGGACTGCCTCGGTGGCGCACTTGTAATGCGTACGCGTTACGATTGAGGTCAACGCTGAGGTCTCGGGTTCGATCCCGGGTCGGGTAATGTGGTATTGGGTTTTCTATTACGAAATGCTCAGTATCAGCCAGGAGTCTGGAATTGTGCCCGGTATGGCGATAGGCTCGCCCCCTATCACATCGTGGGACGGAGATACGCTCGGCGAAATGTGGGTGTACTGGTTACACGTCTGCCTACCCCTTCGGGGATTACAGGCGTGAGTGCGTATGTATGTATGTATGTTCTAAAGTATATCGACCCGAATTATACACGTTTTCTATTTATTGCCAATTACTTCATATCGTCCTCTGTAATTTTGATTTTTTTCGTATCTTGTAATATTTCGTCGATTTTATGCAAGTCTTTGAGCGACATTTGTCCCGAACCCCTCTCTATCGGTCTCGGTTGCGACGGGTCTGGTTTCCATCCTAAGAAATTTATTATCTGGTAAGTAGCTGGAACGCCTCTGGAATCTTTTTCTGGAAAATCCTGGAAATTTATTTTTTAAATAAATTTATGAAATAATTATTTAAAAAACTTATTACAGAAACAATTATAATAATAATAATAATACTAGCCCTGTATTATATACGTCCCACTGCTGGGCACGGGCCTCCTCTACTGAATGAGAGGGGTTAGGCCGTAGTCCACCACGCTGGCCTAATGCGGGTTGGCAGACTTCACATACCACTTTATGGAGAACTTCTCAGGTGTGCAGGTTTCCTCACGATGTTTCCTTCACCGTTAAAGCAAGTGATCATTAACAATTAATACACACGTAACTTAGAAAAGTCAGAGGTGTATCCTCTTGGGGCTGCTTTCGAACCTGCGACTTTCGTCTCAACAGTCCATACCACTCCCCTCACTGAGCTATCAGTGCTACCAGAAACAATTATATAAATCCAAAAATAAATGAGTTACAAATATCAAATCTGGTGGAGGGGTTACTTGTCAAATGAGAGACGACGCAAACCCTGACGTCACGCAAAACGGCCATTACGGTGCACGCGTGCGAGCGAGATAGTGAGATTTCCCCACTACGCGCCCACCTTTGCGCATACCAATATTTAAAACATGAACAGTGACTTAATTTCTAACCCAATTTTAATTCTGTTTTCGAGAAACAGTTTCTTTTCCGTATCATTTTCGGTTTAAACATTCTTCTTCCACCTGCCCTTATCCCACTCGCAGTGGGGTCGGGGCATCATGCTTTTAAAAAATGTTACAGAAAGATTTGGCTTGCAGTTTTTACGACCGGCCGCCTGCCTGACGTCACCTCCTCTGGGGAGAGCATTTCAACATTATTTTATATAAATTATGTTTTAAATTAGACTTGGTCAAACACTTTTCCCCACTACTATTAATTATAAATGTGAAACTTTGGATGTTTGTCAATTTGGATTTTTCTTAGTCAATCAAGCCTTAACAGCTGAACGGTTTTGGGTGAAATTTGGTACACAGGTAGACCATGACCCTGATTTGGGCATAAGCTCCTTTTTATCCCAAGCTACTTACAAGGTGGTAGGTCCCTCGTATGCGAGAGGTGGGCAGGGTTGGTACCACCGCTTATTATATTTCCGCCGCCAAGCAACAGTGTGTAAGCACTGTTGTGTTCCGGTTTGAAAGACATTCAAGCCAGCGAAATTACTGGGAATTATGAGATTTAACACCTTATGTCTCGAGGTGACCAGCGCAGTACAGTGTCATGCAGTGCTTTGTTATTTAAAGTTCCGTGTGGCGTTGCGTCTGTTTATGAGTAGGCGTGGCGCTTAGCATCAGGCGAGCGACCTGCTCGTCTCGTCATTCAAGCTAATAAAAAAAATTAGTTTTTATACAAAAATTTCCTCACCTTGCCATACATTTCATCGTATATAGCTGCAGCCGCAAACTGTACATCCTTACTTAACCTCAAAGGTCTGTTGAACGCGGCATTAGATTCCCCCAGAGTCCTGACATCCTTCATAACATCCCACGCAGTGGGATACCACACTGTAATCGAGTCCACATCCACTGTTTGTAGTGTAAAACCGGCACTGAAAACATATTTTTTTATAGTAGACGCCGGCGAACGTGCCAATGGGTCAAGTGACGGTAAATATATTTTTTTATAGCAGAGAGCGGCATTCAAGTGGGCCACCTGATGGTAATTGATCTCCATCGTCCATGAACCATAATACTGAAGAATCATGGACGCGTTGCCGACCTTAAAGGAACGGTATAATGGAAGGATTGGGAAGGGGAGAGTGTATTGGGCCTCCGGATATGACATTCATCAAACGAAACGCAACGGCACGCTGCTTTTCACGTCGATTTAATGTGAGAACCGGTCGAGCCAGCCCAATCATGCTGTAGTCATAATAGGGTAGTTTGCTATATTGAATTTTATATATTATTTTATAAGCAACAGAAAATGATACGCAAAAGAAACCCTTTTATTAAAACACAATCAAAATTGGTTCAGAAATGTGCCCGCAGTTATGACTTTAAATGTTGGTATGAGGAAAAGTGGGTGCGTAGTAGGGATATCTCACTATCTCGCTTGCACGCGTGCACCATAATGAACATTTTACACAGTGACGTCAAAGTTTGCGTCGTCTGTCATTTGACAATTACCCCTTTGATGACCCCTTACAGGATTTGAATGGCTTCTAACTTATTTATTTTTGGTCCGATTAAAATTCTTTCTGCAATAGATTTTGAGTAACGTAACTTATTGATACATACGCACTCACGCCTGTAATCCCCGAAGGGGTAGGCAGAGGTGTAACTAGTACACCCACATTTCGCCGAGCGTATCTCCTCACACGATGTGATAGGGGGCGAGCCTATCGCCATACCGGGCACAAATTCCAGACTCCGGGCTGATACTGAGAATTTCGAAATAGAAAAACCCAATACCACTTTACCCGACCTGGGGATCGAACCCGAGACCTCAGAGTTAGCCTCAATTGTAACGCGTACGCATTACAACTGCGCCACCGAGGCAGGCAGTAACTTATTTTTTGTAAAAAAAATAAAAAATCTACTCAACTACCCTATTGTCTACTGCCTGGCTCTACCACTACTAAGTTACTAAGTAGGTCTCCCAAATGCGAGGGGCCATCTGGGTACGTACCATTCCTTTGTCTATTTCTGCCCCCAAGGACCAATGTATAAACACTGGTCTGTTTCGTTTTGGAGGACATTAAAGCCAGTGCAATTGCTCGGCATTATAAGACCTAACAACTTACGTTATAATTCGAAGTTCTGTGTGATGTTGTCTGTTTATGGGCAGGCGTGGCGCTTACCATCAAGGCTCGTCTTTGAGCTGTATAAAAAATACTTCCATCAGATTTAAATGGTTTCTAACTTGACCTCAATTATAAAATTCTTTCGTTAGCAGATTTGGGGTAACATAAATTAACATACTGATTTATAAAATTAAAAAATCGATCTCCTCAATCGGAGTTAATCGATACTTACGTTGTAAGCAACCCTCCTATATCCCTGATCCTGGTAAAAGGGGATATGTGTGGGGAAATGCCACCACTCCGTTCACTCTCTGCTAATTGTAACGACTGCCGCAGTTCGATCAAAGTATCCCCACCGAATACGCAAGCCATAAATACCTGTAATAGATAGACCTGTTTTGTGTGTGGTAGAGCCACGCCGAAGACAGTTTTGTCTACAGCATAAATGGGCCGGCTCGTCCGGGTCGTTACCACTGTCTCACAGAAAACTTTTATTTTCCACAAGAGCCACGAGTATTTGTTTCGGGTCTGGGTGTTGTGAGTTGATAAGTCCCTCGTAGTTTCTGATATCCACGATACAGGTTAACCTAGTGTGGGGTCAGGACTTTGTATATTTATTTGAAAGAAAGAAAGAAAGAAATTAAATTTATTTGCAACAAACACAAATTATACACGTATAAAAAGAAAAAACAGATAAAAAAAACACTTTGCTGCAAACAGGCTCCAACTCAGCAAATATGTTGGCAGTACAGCCAACGCTGGTCTTCCGTTGGGCCGTTTGATGTGATTGTCATGGAGGACAAAAAACTTTGTATAATAAAATAAACAAAATAAAAATAAAAATAAAATAAAACAAACAAAATGAGCATAAAATAATTAGAAGCTAAAATAAAACTAAATCATATTATCTAAAAACAACAACAACAACAACAACACTATTAATTAATTAACAACACTAATTAACACACAGACAAGAGCGATTGTGTAGACATCTGTTACCCACTGTCCAAGGAGCATAAGCTGAAACGTAAGTAGGAGCAATAGTGAGACAATAATAATAAAACCAAGCATTACTTTATTTTATATAGCACTGGTATCATGCTTAAGGAGTCCCTGAGCTACTTGATGGTCAAGTATAAAATTTCTGAGCTTTAACTTGAAACCATTAATGTTTTGCAGGTTTCTAATTGGCGGAGGGATATTGTTCCAACATTTAGTGGCTATGTACCGGAAACTACCTCTAAAAGCCGCTGAACTATGACTGTGAGTGTAGAGCTGTTTTGCACACTGCCGAGGCCCACGTGAGGTGTGACCTGTTGCCCAGGACAATTTGCTATGAAGATAGCCAGGTGTTTTATGCTTCAAGACTCCAAAGAGAAGACAGGCAAGATGGAGTTTACGCCTATGTCGCATTTTTAAAATTTTGTGTGTGTTAAGATAAGGGGTGACGTGGGCTCTCAATGGAATCTTGAAACAGAAGCGGGCACAGGCATTTTGCACTCGCTGAATAAGTCTTTGAGTTCTGGCTAGTAAGCGAGGGCCAAAGACTGTATCCATGTAGTTCAGTCTTGATAGGACAAGTGATTCTACAAGCTGTAAGCGCAAACTTTCCTGCAGATATGGCCTCATTTTGTATAACACCTTTAATTTATAAAAACAGCTCTTAACTAAATTTGCAACATGCTTCTCGAAACGAAGCTCACTGTCCATATGCAAACCTAAGTTGCGAGCTTCATATACTCGCTCAATAGGATTGCCTAAAAGTTGGAGGTTAATTGGTTGACTTAGACTACGCAGCTGATGCTTGGTACCAAAAACGATGTACTTAGTTTTGTCGGGATTCAAAAGTAGACAATTGCGTGTAGACCAGTCAGCAATTTGAGTAAGATCCTCATTTAGTTTAAATACTGCGTTATTGACTTCTGATGGTTTAAAAGATATGTACACTTGTATGTCGTCTGCATAAATGTGAAATTTGCAGTGCTTGATATGCATAGTTACATCAGACAAGTATAAAATAAACAAGATTGGTCCCAGGATAGAACCCTGTGGTACCCCCCTAGTGACAGCCACTCTGTCTGATAACAAAGTAGATCCATTTTCATAGCTAAGTTTCACAACCTGACAGCGATAACTCAAGTAACTATGGAACCATTTTAGGGATTTGGAGTCAAAACCGTAGTAAGATAACTTAGACAGCAAAAGATTAATATTAATTGAGTCAAAAGCCCTTGAGAAATCCAGCAATACCAGTAGTGTACACATACCTTCGTCTTGAGAGCACAATATGTTATCTGTCACATCAAGCATTGCTGTCACTGTACTACGCCCTTTTCTAAAACCTGACTGTGTCTCAGGCAAAATATTATTATTTTCTAGATAATCCACTAATTGTTTACAAATAGCTTTCTCAATGACTTTGGATAAACAAGGCAGAATACTTATAGGCCGCAGATCTTTCAGCTCTGAAGGGTTTGTATGCTTTGGTAATGGACGAACAATTGCATATTTCCAGATATCGGGAAATGTAGTGGTAGCTATGGATGTATTGATAAGGTTTCTAATGGAGTCAATAGTATAGGGAAATGTCATAATTAACATATCCAATGTGATACAATCACAGCCCTCAGCATTGGATTTCAGACTGCTTATAATTTTGCTTACACATTCCAGACTAACTTCCTTCAGCTGAAAGGTAGTATCATTAAATTTGTGGTATTCAAAGAAGGTTAGTTGTGAGAAACTAACATCAGTGCTACCTGGGATATTCAGAAAGTGATTATTTATAATATTTGGGTCATTGAAGAAAACAGGCAACTCTATATCATTACTTGGAAGTAAGGTTGCTTTGAGATTCTTCCATAATAACTTGGGCTTATTTATATTACAATTAATATAATATTTAAAATAGGAAGCTTTTTCATAAAAGAGTGCCTTGTTGACGACCGATTTTAGATTTTTATAGTATTCTTTCTTATTATCACACTTATTTTTGTTGTAGTCCCTCGAGGCTTCATCACGCAACCGCATCATAATTTTAATAGTATCCGTAATCCACGGATAGGAGCGATATTTGATGTTCTTAGTTTTTAATGGGGCATGAAGATCGAAAAGTGCCGTAACGCTAGACGTTAAGGCGCTTACAATGTCATTAACATTGTCTAAGGAGGAGATTAGGTCCCATCTAATAGCTTGTAAATCTGTGTTAAAAGCACTAATGTCAATATTTTTTTTATGTCTATATGTTATAATGCGCGGAATCGGTTTTGCGCGTTTAATGATAAATTCGCAGCCTATAAAGCAATGACCATACAAAGAGCCTACATGCTCAACCATCACTTTTTTTGAGCATAAGTCCGAACAGATAACATCAATGAGTGTGTGACTGGTATCTGTATGGTGGGTCGCCTCAGTAACTAGTTGGGATAAACTAAGACAAGATAAAAATGTCATGAATTTTATTGTTTTTATGTCTGTACTATAAAAATAATTAATGTTAAAATCACCCAATAAAATAATATTGTCATAATTAGAGAATGAGCTAATCGAGTCAGATATTGCGTCAAAAAATAGATCAGTATCCAACCAGGGTGGACGATATGCTGTGCCAATAACCAGCTTCTTCCCATTAAGGGTCAGAGAGAGCCACATCTGCTCAACGGAAGTATGCGCTGGGGATACGGGGTGTGGTAAGCTCCTTAGATTAATATCTCGCTTAAAGTAGAATCCAACACCTCCACCCCGCGATCGTAGTTCGCGCGGTCTAGGAATGTGCCGCAAGCGGTACCCCGGCAGGGCTGGTGCACGGCTCTCCTCACCCACTCGTAGCCAGGTCTCGTTTATAGCCAGAATATCAATATCATTACGAGTCACCGCAGCGACAAAACTGTCATGGTTAGTTCCAAGAGAGCCCGCATTAAACAAACCGATCTTCAAAAACTTAGACATTTCCCCCGCCAGGCCACTCAACAAATGAAACGAGACTGACAAAAAGTGACAGAATATTATGTATTGCTAAGTCCACAGGAGCTAGTATAAAATTGTTTAAATTGTAAATAGTTAATTGTAAATAGTTATATTGTAAATTATAATTAATTGGTTGTTGATGTACATACATACTAAAATATTTTAATGAGTAATATAATATTGTGTAAATAATTGTAAGTATTTGTAAAATTAAATAGATAATGTGTATATTATAATCATTATTATAAATTATGGATATGTGAGCAAAAAAAATTGTGAACAAAAGTGGATTTCATTCTCGGAAAACAAGCAATAAAAGCAGCAGTGCCCAGATGTCTACACAAAAACATAGTAAACCAAAACAATAGTTTCTCCATTCTCACGAACAGTAAATAGGCAAACAAGCAAAAGAGGAGGAAAAACACATAAAGAAAAAGCTGTATAAATAAAAACGGCAAACTATCTACTGTCCAAAAATTCGATGAATATCATCCTCGCGTATAATGCGCTCCACTTTTCGGCCATCCTCCTTACGAGCGAATATCTTGCCCCCTTTGGTCCACACATACCTCCAGTTATGAAGATTGCCTGCATGACGTGCTTTGTGAAATATCTGGCGGTTTGTACGGGTTAAACGCTCGTTAATGTGTACACGATTTGCGGAGTTGGATGGACCACCGATCCCAAGCTCGCCCGCATTCAGACCGCGGCGGACCCGCGCTTCCCGAAGGAATGCCTCGCGAGTCACACGGCGTGCAAAATGGACAACTATATTTCGCGGACGCTGTACTGTGGCGCCGGCGAGATTTTCAGGAGTGTCCACCCTGTTGCGTCGTGTAGATCCAACCCTTTCGGCATGTACGACGTCTACTTCGTTGATAGCGACACCCAACTTAGCAGAGAGGACCTTCACTATGTGAAGCGTGCTTTCCTCTTTGCCCTCCGGTATGCCTGCCACCTCGACGTCGTTGAGCAAAAGCTCCTGATCGCGCTCATTTAGCTGGGATTTCAGATCCGCGATAACATCGTTAACCGATCCCGTCTCAGAAGACTTTTGCTCGACTTTACCTTCAAGCGCAACAACTCTTGCGTCTAAGCTATTCATGTGGTCTGTACATGCCCTGAGTGAATCTCTCATCTCAGTCATTTCAGAGCACAACTTAAGCACCTCCTGTCGCATTAGACGGAGCTCGGCACGTAGTTCATCCTTAAAAAGCCGCAATTCAGCCGCCACATCCGGCGATGGGAGTGCCCCAAGATCAGACGAAGCATGATGCGTTATACTCGGGCTAACTAGATCATCTGAGTTGTGTCCTACCTCAGTCCTTCCACGCACAGGGGTCTCCGCTTTGTTGTCTCTTTTGTCATACTTCGTGCACTCAGGACAACGCCACGACGGCAATGATGTTCCTCTAGGCAAGCCTACGCACGTCCTATGATATGCAGCATTACAAGAACTGCACTTTACGCCCTCTGCCGGTGATAGAAATTTAGCGCAGCCGCCGCATTTAATTGATGGCATCGTACAGGTAGCTTCTTGCGTAGTAGTGATCCAAGTGACTAGGTGGCGCTACTGTCTTGATTAGACGAAGTACAATCGATCGCACAAGTTTATCACGTTAGCCTCACTAGATGGCGCTGCGCATAGACTCGGCTTTGTGTGAAGTAGGTATACTATGGTGTATATGTGATTGTGAACACCATGAGATGCGATAACGCAGTCGGAACTTATAGCGCGCACACACACTGGACAGCTCACTTGCTGCCTTTATTAGATGTAAGGATTCACTTATTTTTCTAATTCAGGGTAGATTCAGGGACCACTTTCACAGGCTCGATGATAATTGCCACAAATAATCTTTTCCACTGCACCAAAACTCCGGATAACGTTTTATGTTTCGAATTAAAACCTCGGGGTACTTTTTTACGCTAAACTGTATGACTAGGATTATTTGTTTTATTTTTACGACACTTTACACAAATCAGGTGATAGTGACAGGTCCGCTTTTTTTTGACAATCCAATGACAAATATTTATTTAAATGATAAGCCCCCAAGATTCAGCACCAACTTAAAATGAGATATAAGTACTTTTAACACCTAATTTTGAGTTAGTGCTTTCAATTATTGATGAATACAATAGCACCAATTCAAAATTAAGAAGAAAGTAAGATATGTCTCATATTCGTCGGACTTGAGTTTTTTTTTTATTTTATGTTTTGTGGAAAAACATGGGCAACGCCCCTAGTTAGGTAAAAAAAAAACCTATGCCGTTATTTGAGATACTTCCACTCACCCCATCAGGTTGAAGGCACTGCATCACCCTGTCGAAAAGTCCTGGCAAATCATTGACCCAGTGCAGTGCCAGTGACGACACCAGTAGATCAACACTGTTATCTGGAAACTGAAAAATGAAAATTATTTAAATCTACATTCTTCTTCTTTTTCCACATGCCCTTATCCCACTCGCAGTGGGGTCGGCGCCACATGGCTTTTAACTCATGTTAAAGAATTTGGGTTGTAGTCTTTACAATCGGCCATCTGACTGACGTCAACTGCTATAGTGAGAAATGCATATACTCGTATGTATAACAATTAATTTCGCTGCATAACTTAAATAGCACTTTACTGAGGCTCGCTAACTATTTAAGGCACAAGGCACACACTTGCTGAGTGGTAGAGCCACGCTGAAGACAATTCTGTCTACAGCATGGATGGGCTGGCTCGTCCGTTACCACTGTCTCACAGAAAACCTGCGTTTCGTACAGTGAGTGAGATATCCGGAGGCTCAAATTCCCAATCCCTTACTTATCCGTTTCTTTTAAGGTCGGCAACGCGCCCATGATTATTTTAGTATTTAACATTTAACATTTTAACATTTTTTTTATTATTATAACATTTAGAATTACAGTGTCATTTACAATAAATTTCCATGTAGTTGGTAGGACATAAATAAATATTGCTTAACACTAAGACTAGGGTATCTGATGCCATCCACACTAGGGCGAGCCTGTCTCGTGGATGGCTTGGTGCCGTTTAACAAAATATTGTGTACAGATAATTTAGATAAAATTTTATTTGAACATGAATGAATCTAAATAAATATGTATGTGCATCTGCATGTGTGTGTAAGTGTGTGTGTGTGTGTGTGTGTGTGTGTGTGTGTGTGTGTGTGTGTGTGTGTGTGTTAGGTGCAAACTTTAATTACTTTTTCAGATTCTGAGTATGTTTTACTATGCAGCCATTGCTGAACTTTTTTTTTAGCTATGTGTAAGGAGCACATTTTAATGTCACATTCTTTTACTACTTTGTTGTATATGAAAGAGAGCATAAATAATTGCATACGTTGTGCAAAAGTAGTATTCACTATGGTGTGTTGACATTTGAATACGCGTCGTAGTAGCAAAGTAGGATATTCGGCGGATTGGATTACATTCTTGTGTTGTTTGAGAACTATTTTAAGTATGTATAGCTGTCGGACATTTAGGATACTTGCATCCGTGTAAAGTTTGTCTGAGGGATACCTATAATGTTTTCTTAGCATCACTTTAAGTACTGCGCGTTGTGATCTCTCTACATTTATCATAGTCGAGGAAGCCACTCCACCCCATACAGTTATGCAGTATGTTAGAATAGATTCACACAGGCCTACGTAAACAAGGTGTAGGACTTTTTTTGTGGCTGAATTACGTAAGAGTTTCATTATGTGAGTGAGTTTTCTAATACGTGTTCCGACTAGAGTGGCGTGTTGTTTGAAAGAGAGACGATTGTCTATAATGACTCCTAAATATGTGACAAATTCGACAAGTTTGATGACGTCACATGAGCAATTACCATTATTTTTATTACATAGCGCTGTGTGAATTACAAGGTTAGAGTGATATATCGGAGCTGACGCCAGAGTTTTGTTGAAACAGATGTAGCTAGACTTACTGGTGTTTAGTGTGAGGAGGTTCAAATCAAGCCAGCGTTTGATATTTGAAATGCCAATCTGTGTTGCACGATTCACTGACTCCCATGTTTTTTCGTGAAACAGAATTACTGTGTCATCGGCATAACAAATAATTTCACCATTTTGTGTGTTTGTGAGGTGGATATCATTGATGTAAATAGTAAAAAGAGTGGGGCCGAGAACACTGCCTTGTGGCACACCAAATTCGATGGTTTGCTGACTACTAGTGTAATCTCCGACTTTAACAGTTTGACGTCTGTTGGTTAAGTAGGTCATAAACCAGTTAAGAGTAGGTCCCCTGAAGCCAAATATCTCTAATTTCTTAAGAAGTACGGGGATTGCAACTGTGTCAAATGCTTTCGCAAGATCGAGGAATACGCCTATGCATTTTTGGTTATTGTCTAAGTAAGATGTGATCCTGTTGGTAAGAAGGCTGACCGCGTCCTCGGTAGACTTGCCCTGTCGAAAACCAAACTGGTTATGGGATAGTAGTTGTTTTTTGTCTAAGTATGATGTAATCCTTTTATTGACGACCTTTTCAAGAATTTTGGAAAATGTTCCTAAGAGGGATATTGGTCTGAAGTTCCTGGGGTCATTCTTCGGACCGTTTTTGTGAATGGGGGTCACCACAGCATCTTTCCATTTATCAGGAAATACTCCTGAGCTTAAACTGATATTGATAATGTGAGTTAATGGTACAGTTATAACGTCTTTCAATACTTTTAAAAGTAAGGGCCTGAAACCGTCCTGACCAGGGGCACTGCTAACCTTGACTTGTTGGATAAGTTGGGCAACCTCGTGTTCATCGGTTGGCTGCATAAAGAAGCTAAACCCTACGGATTTTTGTGTGTTAACTTTAGATAATATGGAGTTTTGGTCTTCGCGCATCTGTGAGAGTAATTTGTTTGCTAAATCTTTACCAACTGATGAGAAGTATTCATTACAACAGTTTACAGACTGTTGTGGACTCGATTTACTATTAAGTAATTCCACGGAATTATTATTTTTGGTTGAGCGATAGCAGATGTCATTTATAGTTTTCCATAGTTGCCTTGGGTTGTCCTTATTTGTCTCTAATAGTTTACTTTCATAGTCACGTTTTAACTTATGTATAAGATTAATGTAGAAGTTTCTGTAGCGCTTGTAAATGAATTTTTTTGATTCGTCTTTGGGGTGTTTTCTTAAATCTAGATGCAGTTTATCTTTTTGGTTCATACACCTGATAAGGCCCGGTGTGATCCATGGTTTCCAAATATATCTAGTGCGAGATATCTTTTTTTCTGTAGTGTGTTTGTTAACAGTTACCGAAAGTATAGAATGAAATACATTGACCGCTGTATTAACGTCTGATGTTTCAGTTACCAAGGACCAGTCAGTGTTTCCGAGTTCATCTGCTATAGCTTTGTAGTTTATTTTAGTAACGTATTTTTGGCGATGTTTCATATTTTTTGGTGTACTAGTGTTTAGTCCTAGCATTGCCATGCGGTGATCAGTAATGTCTGTGTCATAAACTATACCTAAGGATGAGTGATTGTTATTTGTCCTAAGAAATATGTGGTCCAAACAGGAGTCATGTCTAGTCGGTTTGGTTACAACCTGTTTGAAGCCGTGTCCAACCATCAGGCATAGATATTCGGAAGATGTTATCTCAAGATTTGATAATAAATTAATGTTCAAGTCCCCAGTGACGATAACAGTCGAGCGGCTTTTTAGAGAGTTTAATATATTATCAAGAGAAGCAAAGAAATTATCAAGTTGCCTAAATGATGGGGAACGATATATTGCGACTATTGTAAGATTGTTTGGCAGATCTATTACCAAGGCTTCGGCGTCAAGAATCTTTGGTTCTGAGACAGTTGCGCTCCATGTGTCATGAACAAAGACAACCACCCCACCGTTCTGGTTGAGGTTATTTACAGTGTGATACATAATATAACCAGGTATCTGACCTATTGAGACACCACTAGCAAGCCAGCATTCAGTCAAGATTATCACGTCAAAAGGAGTGTTTAAACGGTTTAGTTCAATGTAAAATGCATTGAAATTATTATTAACGCTACGAATATTAAAGGTTAACGTTTTGAAGTTGAAAGCTGAGGTCAAGACATTCTGGCAGTCTTCTGGAGATTCTTGTTCTAGACACTCTATTTCAGTAGTGTTATCAATTTCGTTTATTTGGCTAATAATTGACATCGTAAAACAGGGTAAAGAGGAAGCTATCACGTATAAAAAGAGTGAGAGTGTCATGGTGGGGTAAATAAGTGGTTAAAGTTATATAACGTTTCTTCGTTTTGTGTATTATGCCGGCTGAAATTGATGATAAATATTTGTAAGTCGTGGTAATATTGATGCAATAAAGAGCAGTGCCAATAGGTGAGAATGTTTTGCGAATGTGAGTAGGTTTGTCGCGTGAGGTACATGGTTGTGTATGGTGTATTGAGCGTGTCAAGTCATTTCTGGTGAGTATAGTACAGTTATATTGCAGAGTAATAGGATCAAAATAACAAAATGTATGTTTATAGTATAGAGTAAGCAAAATTATAAAAAAAGACACGTATGTACTAAAATGCAGGAGTGTCCGTAGGTTGCGTGGGACCAATTTTGGTGTCCAGGTCTTCATGTGTTCGTATAGGTATCGGTGGCTTGCCTTCCGCTCTTCGCACGTACACTGTGGCATCACGCACCCAGCAGTAACGAAAGTTGTGAGTCTGAGCACGCAGACGGGCGTCTCGAAATAACAGCCTATTAGCCTTTGTTAGACGTTCGTTGATATAAACCCTGGAGGTGGATCCCGGGATGATGTCTTCGGAGGATAAGGGTCGCCTTACTTTAGCAGCTTTGAGAATGTCGCTGCGCAATCCTCTTCGTGTGAGTCTTAGGACAATTGATCGAGGCTTATCAACAGAATTTGAACGACGTGGACCTACGCGGAAGACTCCTTCAACATCCGTTTCATTTAACTGAATCCCAATTTTTTTTGCCGTGACAGACACAATGTGGGGTAGATTTTCTCCAGTCTGTTCAGGGATTCCTGTTATCTCCAGTACATTCCTCATACTGTCCTGTTCCTGGTTGTTGAGTTTGTGCTCGAGAAGTACAATAGAGTTCTTGAGGAGCAGGATTTCGTTATCTTTAGCAGAGAGTTTTTGACTAAACTCGTCGAGTTTTTGGTTGAGCGAGTCAGAGACAGTACATAGTTTTAAGCCAATATCTGTGTTCTGCTTTTTGAGGCTTAAAACTTCTTGTTTCAACTGCCGAATTTCGGTCAGTAGAAGCGAAGTATCAGGGTCCGAGGAGCGAAGAGGAGGCTGCGTAACCTTCCCACGGGTGCCGCGAGAGATGTTGACATTCTCAACGTCACTGGATGAAGACATTTCTTAAGTAGTGTCGACAATAATAACTAAAATTGACAAGATAACAAGCGATGTTCGATGCGCGTGCAGCTGACGTTGGGCGGTGTGGAGTGCGGGGGCGGATTGGGGGCGTACATGGGCGGTAGAGATCACATCATCAGGTAACCCACTTGCTCGTTTGCCGGCCTATACCGAAATGTAGATGTAATGGTTACAGCTCTACCTACCCCTTCTGCGATTACAGACGTTTACATTTACAGACCTTATGTCTCAGGATGACAAGTGCAGTTCAGTGCCATGTAGTGCCCTGTAATCCAGATTACTGTGTGACATTGCTTCTGTTTATGGGCAGGTGTGATGCTTAACATCAGGCGAGCAACCTGCTCATCTTGTCATTAGGGCAAAAGAAAAAAAAACCTGTTAAATCACTCACATCAAGATTCTCTTCATCCATGACCACCTTCTCAAACTTGACGTCGTCACCGACAATCGCTTTGTTAAGATGTGTCTGCGATGTGTCACAAAGAGTGACTTTCTCAACACTGTCAGGGAGGAAATGTCTGGATACATAACCCCTGCTCGCACCTGGCAATGTAGAAATATATCTTTATATATATAATTCTACTGTATGTGTGTATGTGACTGTACTCCCCCTAAACGGCTGGGCCGATTTAAATGATTTTTTTTGTATGCATTTGGGTGGCGCCCTAGATGGTTTAGATTCACAATTGGACGTGGTAGGTGGCGCTGCTGTAGTTGCGGGTGAAACCGCACGGGACAGCTAGTTTTATTATAAATAAATAACTCGCCTCGGTGGCACAGTTGTAATGCATACTCGTTACGACTGAGGCTGACTATGAGGTCTTGGGTTCGATCCCCGGGTCGGGTAAAAGTGATATTGAGTTTGTCTATCACGAATTGCTCAGTATCAGCCCGGAGTCTGGAATTGTGCCTGGTATGGCGATTGGCTCGCCCCCTTTCACATCATGGGACGGAGATACGCTCGGCAAAATGTGGCTATACTGGTTACACCTTTGCCTACCCCTTCGGAGATTATAGGCGTGAATGCGTATAAAAATATTATATACATACATACATACATAGACTCACGCCTGTTTCCCATAGGGGTAGGCAGAGACAACGGATGTCCACTTGCTACGATCCTTGCAAAATATTATATTTATATAACAAACATTAATACAATTCAGTCTAAATTAGATCAGCTTAGAGTATCTACCAAATAACTTCTGAAACCTCACCAAGCTCCACTGCATTCTTAAATGTCCTTTTAATATCGAAAACACGGTCAGCGGTCCTCCACCCAACCTCCTCTTTGATAAACTCTGCTAAGTGATAATCGTCTCTCTGCGCCGATCTCTCCCTTTGCAATAGCTTCGTTTTTCTATCAAATATGTTCATACTACGGTACACAGAGCTGGCTGTCTTTTTCTTAGTTACATTTGAATTATTTCGTATGACTACATTACGTAAACATCGGCTTTCAAATAACAATTTATTTGACATAAATAGTCTGGATACAGAATAAGGAATTTTTGACATTTTACGTGTTTTACTTGTAGGTTTCGGCACTGAATATTATCTATACGAATTTATAACATTATTTTGTAATCATTTATCGTTTTCTAGGTTATGTTTTGATTTCATTTTTTTTTTTTTTTGTATTTTTGTTCCATAAGGAACCGGCTAAGATCAGAGACCATACTGCCAAGTCATCAGTTATATTATTTTCATAATATCCAAGAACGATGAAACAGGGGTGTGGCCGATTTCAAGGCCTTGATGGAGTATTGGTGAAAATTCCTTCCAGTTCGATGCTTCTTAGATGACTTTCTTCAAGCGAATCGAAAGCACAAGGTCGACAATACCCTTGATCAAAAATCACCTAAATCCACTTATTTCAATGTTTCCATAAACTATTCATCATCATTAATGATTATTGCACAAAACCACACCACTTTTATACAACAAACACAACTTTAAACCAGTTTAGGAAATAATTAAAACAAGAGAGCCACCGCACTGTAAGAATTCCCGCCAAAACTCGTTTTGATTTCATCTAGAATGACAGCTGTGTTTCAGATTTTTCAGGCCTGTAATAAAAGTTTGTAGAATTATGTAATGATATTATAATATAATTGATACATCATTAATTAACATTACATCATTATTTATTACGTTTATATCGTTAAAAATCAGACTCTGTACTAAATCACATTTTAAATATTATATTTGAATTTAAGATGAATAAACCTCTATGTTTCGTTACATAATAATAAAAGTTACGAACGCATCGACATTCGACGCAGTCACATTGACAACTGACCAGTAAATTCAGCGTTGCCAGACCTACGGATTTATCTGTAAATCTACGGATTTTTGTCCTCACCGATGAATTTGGTCCATAGAAAATCAACGGATTTTTAACATAATTAATCTTTTCATCTCGCTATACAAAAACATAAAGTATTACGTGATTGTGTAAAAGAAAACATTAGCGCAAGAAATAAAACGCAAGGTTTCGCTACATGATACATCATGCAACTCATGCCTCCATCGATTACCTAATTTACTATCTAACTTAGCAATTATTAGGCGAGCCTAGGTGAGGGAATTTAGTACATCCACACTTACTTTCGGGTTGCCTGGTGCCTCTTCAATTAAAGATATATCGATGATTAGGATTGGTAACACAATGCAACGATTAAATTTGATATCTATGTAATTTATTTAAATTTGATATACTGTACCTATATTTTATTTCCTTCCATTTTCGACGTATCGTGTTAAGACATATCCCATGCTAAGTTTGTTTTGGTTTTCAATGTTTGTTTTCGCGATTGGAACTGGAAATAGCTCACTATAGACTAATAATAGGTCAATATAATTAGTAAATAACCTTAAAAAATGCAGTAGAGCCATGGATTTTGTAAACAATGTTTTTTTTTAGATGAACCTACGGAATAAGAACTTGCATCTGGCATCACTGCAAGACGCAAGTGATTGCAAGTGATTAAAATTATAGCTACATAATAAAATAGTTGGCAAAAGACACTCAAATTAATAAGACTACAAAGTGAGTATTACTATCATAGTAAGTGATAGTTAAAATACATATGTAAAGTGTTTTATATCCTTAAATTTGTGTTTATAGATGTGGCCGATAGTAATGCAATTTTTAAGAAGCAATGCCCCATATATCACGTTACCGATCGCTGCAGTCGTTGGCGTGATAGGTTATAATTTGGAGACCTTGTTGTCCGATAGATATACACCTTACAACAGTAAGTATATAAAAAAAATACGATTTAGATAAGTGACAATAAATATAATTCTTTTATTTCCGTCCACTGATAAGCGGTGAGACTATTTTTTAAATAGTATAGGCCGGCAATCAAGTAAGTTGTACACTTGATGGTACGTAAGTGATCACTGCAGTGCCCATGTATGCCCACAGTACTAGATTAATCATGGGTGCGTTACCGACCTTAAAAGAATAGAATAATTAAGGTAGGGGGATTTGGGCCTCTGGATATTCCACTCAGCAGTAAGCTGCTACTTTACGTCAGTTTTATACTGGGCACAATTCCAGACTCCTGGTTGATACCGAGTATTTAGTAATTTAATAAAAACCCAATATCACTTTACTTGACCTGGGGATCAAACCTGAGACCTCCGCACAGCAGCTATACGGCGTACGCGTTACAACTGCGCTAAAGAGGCATCAAAATGATCTAAAATACAGTATTTGCTTATTTTTAACCCATAACAATAAAGAGTAGTATTTTCCTGACACAACAACATATCCAAAACAACATGGTGGACAGAAATAAGCACCGAAATATGAGTGTAATGGTTACACCTCTGCCTATCCCTTTGGAGATTACAAATGTGAGTGTGTATGTGCATACAGTAAACACCATTTATTTTTTCAGAACCAGTCCAAGACCAAAGATTAGACCGACTATCAGATGAAGAGACGCTCAACGACCCAACAAATGTAAAAAAACTAAAATACAAAGAGAATGTACTTGGCAAGAATTTGTCACCATCATTACAAAAAAACTCATAATGTAATATTTAAAGTAGAAGCACTGTCACTTGTGACAACTTACAATTGTGTTGTAAGCTAAGCTTGCCAATTTTTACTATTTATAGTGATGATGTTGCAGTGGGAATAGTTTATATAGTGCATGTTGGCACATTGAACTAAATGTTGCGCTTAATCGCGGAACACGGAGTACACATATAAAGTTACTTTATTGTCTGCTGTATTTGGTTGTAACACACCGTAGTTTTGATAAATTATAATTTTACCACGCCTGCCAATCCACGCCACGCCACGGTCAATTTGACTACCTCGGCGGCGCAGTTGTAATACGTATGCGTTACGACTGAGGCTGACACATGTCTCGGGTTCAATCCCCGGGTCTCTTTGGTTCGGTTAAAGGCCTCTTCTGTAGTGAGTTGAAGAAGCACAAAAATCTAATGAATCTAGCCCAAACATTGAAATCCGTTTAGTTATCTAGTCATTTATATCCGCATTGTTCTATCTAATAAAATATATATAATTTGGAAGGAAAACTATTTCGATTGCTCAATTCATTCCGTACTGGCGATAAATTAAAACGCGCCGTTAACCCGAAATGGCAGTGACTAATGACCCAACAAAAATCACGTGTGCCTCAATTAGTCCTGTAAGTTTTGCTTACGGACTTACATAAGACCTGCGTAAGTCGTTTACACCTCGAAGAACTTCTAGGTCTGTTTCCGTACTTACAGCTTACATAATTCAAGTACATATTTTATATTAGTAATTTCTTCGTAAGTCATTTATGTACAGCATACGTAAGTAAAAGTTGCAAATGTGGTCCAGCCCTAATAAATATAATTATGGCTTAAACCATAATTGGTTTGTTATATCTCATTAAATTGGTAACATGAAATATAATAAAGCTTGAAATATATTAGCCATAGTTAAAAATTTGTATATAATTAAAGAAACTATATTTTTAATGCACTATATTGATTTTTATTTCCCTCTTTTTTTGCTTATTATTATGTGGTAGGTCCCGCGTATACGCGACCGCTACCACTGCTTGAGTAAGCAGTTGTTACGGTTCGAAGGACATTGAAATGAAATAAATGGGCATATGAGACATATAAACTTATGGCTCGTGTGATGCACACAGTCCAGTGTCATGCAGTTCTTTGTAATCCTCAAAGTTCTGTGTTGTGTTGCTTCTGTTTATGCGCAAGCATAGCGCTTACCATCAGAATAGCGATCTGCTCATTTCGTCAAACAGACTTATAAAAAAAAGAATACATCTGGGATTTCATCGAAGGATAGCAAAATATCATAAACCTTAAAACATAAATACTTTATTCATTAAAACTATGTGAGAATAAACAATGTAACGCCGGATAGTTAAGGAACCAATCATTATATACAACATAATTATAACAACTTTGAAATAAAACCATATTTATATGGAGTTTTTCAGAGGCGGATCGACGATTTTGGTTGGGAGGGGGAGGGGGGTGTTTGGGGGCATGATCCCCTTAACCATCCACTGGATCCACTACTGAGTTTTCTCGTACTACTTATGCAAGAAAATAACGGGTAGGTAACTCTCAATTATGAAGCCGCGTTCTAAGATTGTTTTGTGAAACTTAGTGAAACGGGCTCGTAAACAAGAGTTTTCTGTTATATTTTTGTCTGTAAATGCGATATATCCTATCTACATCGGATTTAATTCATTATTATTATGATCAAATTCGGGTACCTATTCAAATATTTTAATCCATAGCAACACTCAATAAGATCATGATTTAGCGTTAAAACATGGGATGGGCCCATCGAAATAAGATCACAAGAAACTTAACTCAAGCAAAAAAATTACCCCACCAAAACTACGTGCAAGGGGGCGGGGCTATAAAATTCTGTGCAGCTCGTTCATTCATCAATTCATAAAAATGTATACATGCTCTC
This sequence comes from Mimas tiliae, assembly GCA_905332985.1. NCBI lineage: Eukaryota > Metazoa > Arthropoda > Insecta > Lepidoptera > Sphingidae > Mimas > Mimas tiliae. The sequence continues at coordinate 3,362,316 of HG995265.1, read as the reverse complement.
TAGTTGACACTTAATCCGTCTAATTGTTTGCGCGGTGCAGAACGTCGTATTTCGATTTAGAAATTTAATATTTAGATATTAACTTTTATGAAATAAAGTTGATTTTGAACGTTCATTAACTTTTGTTGCATAGATGCAGAGCGTTACGTGTGTGTTACCTTTGCATGTGTAAGTGGAGCCGTATTTTTGGCAGATTCATATGATAGTTATCGTTCTAGTTATCTTATTTCGATGGATGGGCCACTGAAATATCAGAAGAAATAAATTTACGACTCGATTTACAACTAAAATGAACGAACGCCAGGAAATACAACTACATGTGGTTGCTAAGAAACCCATAACACCCGCTGAATTTACTTCATTTTTTACTACTTTTTATTAGCTATCTACGCGGTAATAAAACGTCGGATAACGGACGAGACAATGGCGAAACTTGGTTCCCGTTGCGGCTTGTGGAGGTCTGACGGCAGGTTGCCCCACATAATTTCAAATCCGCCTTGAAGTCGTGATGGGAAAGTGGACCCTGGAAATAAGCCAGGATAACGCCAAGCAGAAAGAAAGAATAAGTATCGCAATAAAATTTTCAAACATTAAAACAATTTGTAAGTAAGTTTTTTGTAAGTAGATACCAGAATTTGATCATCACCAATAATAACAATATAGTTTTGTTACACAAGCAGACTCAGGTTTTAAAATCTTCACATATTAAATACTTAAATTATATACTTACCTAATAAAATACTACAGACCACCCATGGAAACTGAATCAATTTAATCTTTTGATTATAGTGGGTCAGACACCCTTGCCACATTCTAAATCCGCTTCTGAACTTCATCTCGGACAACTAAAATACCTTTGCTGACATTTTTAACTACAAACATATTTTACACGTCTTAATCGAACAATCATTATTATAAAATAGATAAAGATATTAATATTGATATATGCCTGGTCTTGCGTAGATTCAGCAGTCAATTAAAATTATTTATTAAGTTTTATACAAGTTATATGTTAAGGCGGACTTAATACCGAAGGTATTATCTACCAGTAAAAAAAAATATTACAATACATTCAAAATTATACCGGCCTAAAGTTACTCACCTGCCTGCGGCCGCCGGCCAAGTAATTTTACGCATTTTGTTACTGTGTGCAGATAATAAAATTTAATTGTTACAATAGAAAATTAATCCAAGTTCCCTTAGATGATAAGCATCCAATGCCCAACGTTGACTTTAAGTCGCATTGATATCGATATTTTATCCCGACAAGTCCATATTTTTAAAAAGTATCGAAATTATATAAAGTGACTGAACTGCTCGTCTTGTCATTACTTTGTATAAAAAACTATCAAAAGCGACTTTTTATAGGATGCAAAAATATTCGTAAAATTTCAAGGCGATGAATAGATATTTTCTCGATATAATGATATTGAAAACATGATATATTGATACATTTTTTGCATTTCTGATATATTAACGTCACATTCCATCAAAACACAGTGTTCACACAAGCTACGTTCACCTTCATACTTGTGGACTTTCAACTTGCAAATTGCCTTTTCCTCTATTGCATGCACGTACTATAGCGCATGCAACAGTGACCATGTCACAAGTATGTTTTATTTGTATGTGAGCTCACAGCACGCAGGAGAATTCAGGTCGGCCAAGTTACTTTTAGCGCGTATTTGAAAACGCTCCATTCATACTCGCTCACATCGCTTCGCCCATACCGCTTCAGGTGACTAGCATTTACGCGTGAAATATAAAACGTAATCATAACTTGTGAATTCTAAATGGCTATCTGAATTAGTTTAAAATATTTAATATTAGCTAATTTAGAAAATATGTACTTGACTACTTTTTAGAAGTGTTTGATAATTTCATTATATTTTAACTAATATATTCTGGTACAGAGTACCCTTTGCTTAACTTACGCCCGAATACTGAAACACACTTCAAGCATTTAAGATCTTAAAACATGTTAGGCTCTCATACGTCAAAATTGTATGAAATGAGTAGTCGTGAGAGTCGGCCGTTGAGTTAAATTGTCAACTAAAGTTAAGCATAAGTCAGTGAAACGGGTAGAAGAAGTAGAATTTTGAGTATCATCGAATTTAATATTTTCACCGACACATGCATTTTGAAATGTATACGATTGTTTGGCTTTTTTATAAAGCTGTAGAATTTCGCTATTAAACACTCTAAATATAATATTTGTGCCCAAATTTCCACACAAAATGAGTAAATGTGTAAACGCGAAACTTGATTTTACTAGTTTTTACTGACTATTAAAGAACACGCGTTTTTTATCGACGTATGTGAATAATCGACAAAAATATTGAACTTATAATTTTCCGCGGAAATCTTGCTATTTGCCACCACATTTTGTCGTCGGGGCCAAATGACCCCCCACTAAATCCATCCCTGTCTAACTATATTAATATCTACCAATAATTTTACCATAAAATTGTACTCAAAATGACTATTCGAAACTAATTGGCTCTTGCATAACAAACTTTTCGATTTCCATCAAATTGCAATAGACATTGTACGGTGTTACACTAGACAATAAATACTTCCTCAGTATTTCTAAATCTTCTAGAGCTCTTAATTTTTTTATCCTCATTTCCTTGTCATTTGTGCCCGGTTTTTCCGTAGCTAGCGGTAGAATGTCTTCCTTCTCCCTCTCACAAGTGGCAGCGTCTGTAACTCTATGATTGCCACCAAATACCGAACCATTCGTACCTTGGCCCGTCAACAATTCTTCATCAACCGTCAAAAATAAGTCCAAATTCGGCAACTCTGCATAGTAGTTCTCCACGTCGTAGTCTTTAAGCATGCTACACATGATCTGTTCGTCATTTTCAGTTACTTTTGGCACTATACACAAGTTCTGCTGCGGAGGTTGAACATCATAACCTGTGTTGACAAAACTGGTCGTTATTATATCACACGGAGTCCTGTTCCACGCTTTCTCGAGCATGTATAACGCTTCTAAACACGTCATATTCCTGTCCACACCGCGAACAACGTTCATCACTTTTTCTTCTAATATTAATCTTCTGAACTCAGCGCGGAATGCTGCTGAAATACCATTTTTCATCGGCATAAGACCACTTGCCGCTTTCCACGGGACAAAAACAAGCTTCAAATGCGATAATTGTAGCTTAGAATGTATTGTAGCTCTGTCTAAGATAAGTATGGCTTTCCTATTCTGTAACTGTAGCTCTCTGTTCCAATATTTAACGTACTCTTCAAACATTTGTGTAGTAAAATGGGCTTGAGAATGTCTTATGTACGTAACGGGTAATGTGTCAGGATCTCTGTATGAATGTACTAATGGGTCCTCGGTACCACAGACAAGCAATTTCTTTTTGTCCGTGGCAGGTACGTTGGCACACATGAAAACTGCCAATCTATCTTTGGCATAACCTTGTATGAACTTTCTTCCTGCCAATTTTTTTATTCTACCCTTTGACGGATTGAAATAAAACCCTACTTCATCACCGGTGTAAATATCGTCATCACTGATTCCTAATCTCACATCACACCATTGCTCTTCAAAGAAAATCTTCTTCCATTTAGATTCTGCCGTCTGATTATAATCACGTTTCGACGGTGTGCCTCTGAAGCATATATTGTACCTCTTTTTGAACCTGTCCAGCCATTTTTTACTCCCATTAAACGCTATAAATCCAGATTCTTTAGCAAAAGCCTCGGCCACATCTTGCAGCATTTTCCCTGACACTTGAACATCGTTAGCTTTCTGACTTTGAAACCATTCTAAAATCCTTGTATCTAGTACACTGTTCATGTATTTAAGATTCTTTTTCCCCGCCTTCTTGGGTATCATATACTTGTCTCTGTCTTCCCAAAGTTCATTTGCAACCTCCGGTGTCAGGTTGTATAACTTACAAATATCGTCCACCGTTCTTCCTTTATAAAGTTTATTGACAATAGCACACTGTGTGGGGTATGGTAGATCCTGCCTTCGTAAGTACCCGTCATTGATATCTGTCTTTTCGAAATTATAGTTGGGCTCGTTAGATTCCTCGGATCCATTTCCTTCGTATTTGACTTCGTTCTCGGTGCCGGTGGCCGGATCTTCTGTTTCTTGGTCCGATATGGCTTCAATCTTGCATTCTACCATGCACGCTTTTATTTCTCTGCAACAAATGTGTAATAATAAATAAATAAATAATAAATACACCCAACAGTCACACGCATAGTCCTGACCCCACACTAGCTGTATCGTGGGTATCAAGAACTACGAGGGACTTGCGGTCCCACAACACCCAGACCCGAGACAACTATTTGTGAATCAGACAAACATTTGTCTAGGTGCGGGAATCGAACCCACGGCCTCACACTTCGCAACCGGCTACTCGCCCGCTGCGCCGCGGAGGCTGTCACAATAATTACTTTAGAATAGATATCGCCAGGTTGAAGTGGAGATCGGCGGGACACTTGGCTAGAAAAGACCAAACAGGTGGACTAAGGCAGTTACATAATGGTACCCAAGAGGAGATCGAAGACCTCGTGGCAGACCACCAGCCAGATGGACTGATGATATAGTGAGATACGTCGGTATACACTGGACGCGTCTCGCACAAGACCGGAAGAATTGGCGTGAATTGGAGGAGGCCTATACCTAGCAGTGGGTAGATACAGGCTGAATAGTATTTAGAATAGATACTACTATTATCATATATCATCAGTCCATCGGGCTGGTGGTCTGCCACGAGGTCTTAGAATAGATAAGACAGAATTAATTTGACAGCTTGTTTCGGGTCTGGGTATTTTCTTCCCAGAGGGGGTGACGTCAGGCAAGCGGCCGGACGTTAAACTGCAAGCCAAATAAATCATTCTGAACATGTGTTAAAATAGCATGTTGCGCCGACCCCACTACGAGTGGTAAAAAGGCAGGTCGAAGAAGGGTCAATAGGTAATTTCTTAGAACTCGATAATTTTCTCACTCAGAGCCAATTAATGATTTATGCTCAGCGACCTGATCGTTTCGTCATTCAAGCTAATAAAAAAAATGCTCCATTACTGAGTACAAAGGGGTGTGCAAGGATCACAGTAAGTGTAAATCCGTTGTCTCTTCCTACCCTTATGGGAAACTGGCGTGATGAAAAAGTCGTAATTGATATCTCTGAGAAATAATAAAAATTCAATAAATAGCTAATTGAAAATTAATGTTACTTGATGTTCTGAGTGCCAGATAGCAATTCGTTACAGGTACAGATGTACCAAGTTAACTGTCAAATGGAACAGTGTTCCCAACCTAGTGGAATTATCCCTAGATTTGGTAAGTTGGACCCGCCGCGACACTAGTGTGTAAATTTTGCTATCTAGTGGCTAGTGAACGTTGTAGTGCTTTACATAACTACTGGAAACTGGAAACAAACTTGTCTTGGTTTTCGGATCATATGTATACAATATCACTGTTCATAAATATCCAGACAAATTTTTTTTTTTACCCAATGACGATGTTTCCGTTGACGGAAGACTTTATTTGGTATCCTGAAAGTCATTTTCTTAATTTCTGAAATTTTGATGAAAATAAACGAATTACTTTTTTTTTATTGCATAGGCAGGCAAACAAGCAAGTGGGTCACCTGATGGTAAGTGATCTCCACCGCCTATGTACCAAAAAAGTCATGGGCACGTTGCCGACCTTAAAGGAAAGAGATATTTAAGGGGTTGGGAAGGGAAGGGGGATTTGGGCCTCCGGATATTTCACTCACCGTACGAAACGCAGCAGCAAGCTGCTACTTTACGTCGGTTTTCTGTGAGACAGTGGTAACGACTCGAACGAGCCGGCCCATTCATGCTGTAGACAAAACTGTCTACAGCGGGGCTCTACCACTCGTAAAACTTACTTACCTTAATAATTAATTATTATTCGTAAAATGGCAATACTGGAGCGAACAGAGCTACACTCTTCACAGTTAGCTTGGTACATCTTTAATATAATTTTGTAACTAAGAAAAGTATACAAATAAATAGCAATAAAAACAACTCACTCAGGCTGATCGTTGGCCGAACGTTTCTTCGGATGAGAGCAGACATGCTTTTTCAGTTGTGATCTAGTATAGAACTTTTCCGAACACATCTCACATTCTATTGTCTTCTCATGGGTCATCATGTGGCGTACCTGTAAAAAAAAATGCTAAGTGGTAAGTCCCTCGTATGCGAGAGGTCGTTTGGGTACCATTTCTGCCATTGAAGGACATTGAAACAAGTGAAATTACTAAGCATTATGATAATTTAAAAACTTATTTATTTATTTAACTTTATATTATAATAATAATACCAGCCCTGTATTATATATGTCCCACTGCTGGGCACGGGCCTCTTCTACTGAATGAGAGGGGTTAGGCCTTAGTCCACCACCCTGGCCTAATGCGGCTTGGCAGACTTCACATAGCTTCGAAATTCTTATGAAGAACTTCTCAGGTATGCAGGTTTCCTCACGATGTTTCCTTCACCGTTATAGCAAGTGATAATTAACAATTAATACACACATAACTTAGAAAAGTCAGAGGTGTATGCACTTGGGGCTGGTTTCGAACCTGCGACTTTCGTCTCGACAGTCTATACCACTCCCCGCTGAGCTATCACTGCGTTAACTTTATATACAAATGTATAATGGCAGACTTAATGCCAAAGGCATTCTCTACCAGTCGACCTTGGGTGATGCAGAGAAGAAACAAAGTAGGTGTAGAACAGACTTAAAATAAAAGAAACCCGAATATAGAGTAATATATACATTATAGAATACATACTATAAATAAATTTTAATATATAAATACAATAAAAACTAGTGAAAAGAATCTGCCACTTGCCTGGTCAGTAATGCCCGAACTTTCAACTTGTATGTATAACAGTAGGTGGACATCCTGATTTCAAGACTTATGTCCCGGGGCGATGAACTCGGTCCATCGTCATGCAGTGCTTTGTAATTCTAGGTTTTGTTTGGTGCCGCTTCTGTTCATAGGCAGGTGTGGTGTTTACCATCAGGCCAGCACCGAGCTCGTTTCGTAATTCAGACAAATAAACTAGACTGCCTTGGTGGCGCAGTTGTAATGCGTACGCGTTACTACTTAGATTGTCGCTGAGGTCTCGGGTTCGATACTCGGGTCGGGTAAAAGTGAATCAGCCTGAAGTCTGGAATTGTCCCCGGTATGGCGAGAGGTTCCCCCCTATCACCTCATGAGACTGAGATACGCTCGGCGAAATGTAGGTGTACTGGTTACACTTCTGCCTACCCCTTCGGGAATTACAGGCGAGAGTAAGTATGTATGAACTAGTCAAATATAATTTTCTATTTGATTTAATACATTATACTTACCAAATTACCTTTAAAAGCAAATTTGACATCACACACTGCACATTGAAGACTCTTTTCCATGTGCACCTTGCTGTGTAGCCTCAGACTAAAAGCTTTCTTGAAATAACGACCACACTCTTCACATTTGTGTCTGAAAACAAAATTATCCATTATATACATACAGTAACTAGCCTTTGCTCGCGGCTCCGCCCGCGTGAACGGCCTTATCCGGGATAAAAGTAGCCTATGTTACTCAGTGATAATGTAGCTTTCTAACGGAAAAAGAATTTTTGTAATCGGACTAGTAGTTTTTAAGTTTATTCGTTATATAAAAAAATACAAATCTTTCCTCTTTATAATTTTAGTATAGATTTCTTATGTTTACGTAAACAATAAATAAATACATGGCTAACAGTCACACACATAGTCCTGACCTCACACTAGGTTAACCTGTATCGTAGGATCAGGAACTATGAGGGACACACAACCATTTGTCTCCGGCTACTCGCCCACTGCGCCACAGAGGACGTCAATTAATTATTTTATTGTAAGAAAAGGGTGTTTAATTAATTTAATTTTTTGAATTGTCATCAGTCTTTGATAAGTATGCCAAATTTCGAGTTAATGCGACGTTTTGAAGGGGGCCAAAATCATGTTCAAAGTTTCCGTTACATATATATCATAATAATAATAATATTTATTTATTTATTTCAGACTTTGTCCATATCATAATTGTTGTTAGTTACAGTGACTTAGAATCTATGTTAGTAATAACTAATGCTATTTTGTAGGGTAACCCTATGCTAGGCCTTAAGATTTTTTTGCATGTAGGCGTATCCAGTGGCCCAGAAACAAGGAGTCCCACCTATCCGCCCACATTCCGACGATGGTGTTGGAGCTGCAGTGCATTCGTGCCATTAGTGAGGCACAGCGTTTCCTAACTATAGCGTGAAAGCCATCTAAGCGCGCCTCCGCAGACATATTCATATACATATGAAGGTAATAAAAGCGTATTAAAAATTCATGTACCATAATAGAATTTAAACAAACAGTAACAGCCAAACAGTCCACACAAGCAGCACCCATTCACGAGTATGACGCATGTGCCAGCCATCAGTCTCTTCAACCATGTTATATGGAAGTAACCGACCCGATACACAAAGTCACCGCAAGCACAGAAATTTGAGCGAGCATGACACACCCAGACTAATTACAATAGGGTATTGAAATATATGTATGTCTCTAATTTTATATTGACTGATTGATTTGCATGTGTAAGTAAGTGGAGGCGGTATTTTAAAATTCGCCTCCACTTACTTACACATGCAAAGTTAATCACACATACACGCAACATAAATTAATGAATGTTCAAAATCAACTTTATTTCATAAAAGTTAATGACTAAATATTAAATTTCTAGATAGAGATACGACGTTCTGCATCGCGCAAAAAATTAAGACGTATCAAGTGTCAACTAGAGATCATGAATACACTTTTATGAATGGATGAATGAACGAGCTGCACAGCCTTTTATAGCCCCACCCCCTTGCACAGAGTTTTGGTGGGGTCAATCTATTGCTTGAGTTACGTTTCTTGTCATCTTATTTCGATTAATGACACAAATTAAACTTTGACTTATTCGGCATGGCCATAGGTGCAGTGAAGCGTTTATTAAATAACATATATTTTAATTCTCAAAATGTTGTAGTTGGTTTACGCTCAGTAGATAAATTTGTTTTCTTTATTCTTTTTTATTTCTGTAAAACGTGTTAATTTGATATTTTGTTGGTGCACTGTATTAGGTTGATATTTTTAATTTTATATGTGGAGGCTTGTAAATGGCAACATGTTTATGTAACCTACATTTAATTTCCCATTTTTTGTAATATTAGTCCGTAAGCCTTCTGTAAAATAAATAAATAAATGAAATGCAAATTGTATACCTAGTCTTTACTTGATGCTCCAAAGAATGTTTCTTCAATTCTTGCGAGGAACTAAACACAGATTCACATATGTAACACGGGAATTGCCTCCCCTTCTTTTTGTTTTTAATCATCTTTTTTCTTTTAGATGTTGATGGCTTTGATTTCTGGAAAAGAAATTTAGGTGTCATACAATTGTCGGTGGCGTAGTTCTAATGCGTACGGGATACTGCTGTGCTTAGTTCTCGGATTCGATCTCCGGATCAAATAAAAGTGATATTGGGTTTTCTATTACGAAATGATTAGTATCAGCTTCGAGTCTGGAATTATGCCCAGAATGGCGATAGGCTCGCCTCCTATCACATTATGGGACAGAAATAAGCTCGGCGAAATGTAGCTGTACTGGTTACACCTCTGCCTACCCCTTCAGGTATTTCAGTTGTGAGTGCATATGTATGTATACAATTGTTAGTCGAATAACAGCCTCTGTGACACAGCCGTCGAGTGGGAACAGAGCCTCACGGAGCACTCTGAAACACGAGCGCCGGTTGGATTCCTGCACTGAGCCAATTTTTATGTGATCCACAAATATGTTTTTAGTCTGGACGTTTTGTCCCCAGAGGGATTGAAGTCAGGCAGGCGACCGGTCTTAAAAACTAATCTTTCTGTAACATGCGAGTGGGATAAAGGCAGGTGGAAGAAGAGTGTGTTATAATTTCAACAGTAGAAAATACCATATTTTTAATAAACTGAATGATGAGACAGAATAAGGGCTACACCTGCCCATTGTTAATATTCGTAAATAAAACTCGAAACTCATCGATTTGATCCAGTTTTGGTATGGGTTTTTTGTTTGTTTATCTATTATCTAGTAAAATAAACCTAAATATACTTAGAGCGCTTACCATGCTAAAATCAAAGGCCTGAGCTTCTTCCACCTCTTCCATCTCAATAGTAACTAGATCACTAGATAACAGAGGCTCATCATCACTTTCCTCACTATTTCTTTTGCGAAGTCCCATAATTTCGGCTTTTCTCTTTATAGACGACAAACTTTCGTCTTCTGAGGAACTTTCTGTGCTTTCGGGTTCTTGTTTTATTTGATTTAGCGCCATGGTGCTAGATTTACGGTTTCTGTTTATCCATACATAAGTCTTTAACAATTTTGCTATTAAAACATCTATGTTTCACAACAAAAACAATAACGCCGCCGCACTCCAAACAGAATATTACGCCATTTTTAATGTTTTCAAAAAAAATATGTCAATATCATTCTGCATTGTGATTGGCTGATTTTATTTAATTATGAACGCTGCTGTAAATCTGAAAACATAAAAGCACCATCACACGTGCGTATTGTTGTTGTGTCGCATTTATTTCGATAGAATCTATATATTTATTTTTATAACTTAAATGACGAGACGGTATGTCGCTTGCTTCATGGTAAGCGCAATGCCTGCCCATATACAGAAGTAACGCCACACAGAACTTTGAACTACAAAGCACTGCATGGCACTGACTGCGCTCGTCACCCTGAGTCATAAGTTGTTACTGCAACTTAAGTTAATTTCACTGGATTCAATGTCCTTCAAATCGGAACATACAACAGCGCTTACACACAGCTGCTTGGCGGCAGAAATCAACAAAACGGTAGTACCAAGTTGATACTTATCAACTCAGACGGTCTCTGACATACTAGAGAACTACCACCACCTAGTATTTTACCTAGTATTTTTTACTATGGCAACAAGAATGCTGTCAATTTAAAAAGTTACTCCTGTCAATGAACCGCTTGAAAAAAAGCAACGCGCATCGCTTCTCTTTTGGAATTTATGGTACAGTAACAAGGCTCGCTTTTGTGTTAGCAAGAAAAACTTCTCACGAAACCTAATAAAACGCGTAAACAATACTCGTTTAGCGTTTCTATTCGCGAATAGACGCGTTCACACGAATTTGTTAGCAAAGCGTCGCGGTTTACGGATCAATATCGCTATAATGCGGCCGTAGCGAAGCGTCATTGCGTCAAGCCAATGGAGAATAAATCCGGCGTGGGAATACAAGATCATTGGATGAAGAGTATGATGGAAGCAGCTGGCAGCGACAAAAACGACCGATCAGTGAAGCGCGAGAAAATGGCAGAGTTCAACGGCGAAACCGTAACTTACGAGTTGAAACAGCAGCAGAACGATACACGATATCGCTGCGACGTTTGCGACTTGACGTTTGAAGGTATGGAGTACCTGATGTTACACAAGAAATTCCATGGCAACGATAAGGACGCTCCCGAGGCGATCCTCCCCGACTTACCGTCGGTTGTCAGAGAAGGGCCGAAAAAGCGCAGGAAATTCAAATGCGACCAATGTGACGTGAAAGTGAACTCACAGTATCATTTAGACATACACAGGAGTAAGCATGACGGCGCTACTTCAAAAAAGCACATATGTGAAGTCTGTGATCGTAGTTTTGTTGCAGCACAGTTCCTCAAAAGCCACATGCAGACTCATTCAGCAACAAGCACAATAAACTGTGAGATATGCAGCAAAAGTTTCACCGGACAGGCATATCTCAAACTGCACATGCAATTACACAATGATATAAGGAAATTCAAGTGTTCAAAGTGCGATGAAATGTTTCCAACTAAAAACTGCCTTAAAATCCACATGAAGAAGCACACTAAGGTGAAAAATTTCAAATGCGATTGCTGTAGTAAGTTTTTTGTGTCGAAAATTACAATGGAGAAACACAGGCAGACCCACGAAGGGCAGCCACTGGATTGTCAAGTAAAATGTGGTCATTGTGACCGGACTATGCACTCAACATTACTCCGTACTCACATTGCCCGAGCTCACTCCAACTCTGTAGACGATGATGTGAAACGTCCACACAAGTGTTCGACCTGCGGGAAAAGTTTTATTATAAGAATAAATCTTAATTTGCACATAAGAGTGTGCCATCCAGATCTTGCGGAGGCTGAAGATGAAGATGACGAAATAATGACGGATAATTCCTAGTGTTACTCTTATACAACATGTATTATTACGAAATATAATTACTTTTTTATGCTAATGATTGTTTATTTGAGGTATAAGATGCAGCGAATGAGTTGGGACAAAATTTTACAGAACTTTGCCCATGTTATCCACAAAACATAAAATAAAAAAAAAACAAAGTCCAACGAATATGAGACATATGTTACTTTCTTCCCCACATTATTCTGCATCAATTGGTATCGGTCTCGACCCCATACCCCCAGCGGTTTCGGAGGAGATAGCGTGACAAGCTTTTGGCAGCGGCTGCGGCCGCGCCAGTTACTTTTTTTTAGAACAGCGAGACAATAAGTTGGCCAAATAGATGCAATTATATTTGCACAGATCATGAAATATTTACTCCCTTCACCATGATTTTTCAACTTACAAAAAAAAACAGGTCTGTCTGAACTGGAAAAACTCAATCTGATCTGTTTTTTTTGTATGTATAACCATGCTTAACTCTGCTAAATATGCACTGATTAGGATGATTTTTTTTTCATTTGAAAGAGTATAGCTTAAAGTTGGTCCCATTTTTATTTCAAGAAGTAATTCCATCCCTAGGTGGTGAAATTGGGCATGATTCAAACTTCGTCATTTATGCACCCATTTAATTTCAGTAAAAATATTTTTTTTTTGTAACAAAAATATAACTTCCAAAGAAACTAAACATCCAAAAATTCATATAATTTATTTTGAGTCGACTACACTGACTCAACATTGTCTATTTTTATATTTAGCCTTTAGTTTTTCTTCCTTTTTATTTTTTTTATCCTACCTCAACCTTGGAAAAATCATTGCTATAAAAGAAAAAACTCGCCGAATTGAGAACCTCCTCCTTTTTTGAAGTCGGTTAAAAAGAGTGCTGAATTGGATTTATGTATTTTGTAGGTGGTTATATTTTCCCTTCCTCCCCCTTTCTTCCCTTCATCTCGATTCACCTCGATTGATTACTACATAGTCCATAAGTTAGATTTTGTTTTTGTGGCAATAATTTTTTTAATTTATTTTAGTTATTTGGAAAGAAGTATAAATACAAGCCACTTCTACCACTGCCCGTCAGTGGCGCAGTTGTAATGCGTACGCTTTACGGGCGTTAGGCTCGCCCCTATCAGCGTCAGTCGTAGGCATAGGCATTACAACTGCGCCACCGAGGCAATCGATTCACTTGGAATGATCGATTCCCAGTTCAAATAATCAATATTTGTGTTATATATTGAAAAGTGAATGAGAAGTGATTAGCAGTGATATCTCAGGTGGGAGTGGTATGGACTGTCGAGACGAAAGTCGCAGGTTCGAAACCAGCTCCAAGAGCATACATGTCTGACTTTTCTAAGTTACGTGTATATTAATTGTTAATTATCACTTGCTTTAACGGTGAAGGAAACATCGTGAGGAAACCTACATACTTACCTGAGAAGTTCTCCATAAGAATTTCGAAGGTATGTGAAGTCTGCCAATCCGCATTAGGCCAGCGTGGTGGACTTCGGCTTACTCCCTCTCATTCAGTAGAGGAGGCCCATGCCCAGCAGTGGGACGTGTATAATACAGGCCTAGTATTATTATTGAAAAGTGAAAGTCACAGCGCAGTGGGTGAGTCGCTGTGAAATGAGCCGGCGGTTTGTTTCCCATACCGAGACAAATATTGGTGTCGAGTTGGGGGTGGGGGTGAGGTCAGGACTATGTGTGTGATTGTTGGATGTATCTATTTATTATCCTACTTCCTACTACTATAACTGTGAATGTTTGTGAACTTGGATGTTTGTTAGTCAATCTTAACAGCTGAACGGTTTTGGAAGAAATTTGACACACAGGTAGACCATAACCTGGATTAGGACATATGCTATACTTTTTATCCCGGAAAAGGCTATTCACGCAGTGTAGTCGCGAGCAATAACTAAGTTATTATAAAAACACGTACTTATTTGATTTGCTTGAAATTGGAATATGTGTGCGATATGTCCATTAGTCCGCCCCCTATCACAACATGGTACGGAAATAAGTACGGCAAAAGTTAGATGCACTAGTTGTACCTACCTTTGCCTACCCTTCCGGGATTTGGACATTCTTAAGTTAAGTATGTAAATAAATAGTGACTGCAGCGGTGGCACAGTTGTAATCCGTACTTACGACTGAGGTTGACGCTGAAGTCTCGGGTTTAATCCCCGGGTCGGGTAAAGTGGTATTGGGTTTTTCTATTATGAAATGCTCAGTATCAGCCCGGAGTCTGGAATTGTGGTCCATGCCCATATGGTATGGCGTAGGCTCGCCACCCAAAACATCATGCGACGGAGATACGCTCGGCGTCATGTGGGTACTGGTTACACTTCCGTCTACCTCTTCGGGGATTAAAGGCGTGAGTGCGTATGTATGTATGTAAATAAATAAAGATGATACAACTTATACGAAACGGTATTTATTCTATAACATAATTTTAAATTATTCAACTTTCTCTTCTTGCTGTTCACCTTCTGTTTCTTTCTTCGCTTCTTCTTCGTTCTTTGCAGCTTCTTTTGCTGCTTGCTGCGACAAAAATACAAAATAAATGATATCACGAGGTTCTGAGTGACATTTTCTGAGTGGTAGAGCCACGCTGTAGACAGTTTTGTACAGCATGAATGGGCCGGCTCGTCCAGGTCGAAACCACTGTCTCACAGAAAACCGACGTAAAGTAGGAGCTAGCTGCTGCGTTTTGTACGGCGAGTGAGATATCCGGATCGTCCAAATCCCCTTTCCAAACTCGTATTTATCTATTTCTTTTAAGGTCGGCAATGCACCCATGATTCTTCTGGTATTGTGGGCGTACATGGGCGGTGGAGATCACTTACCATCAGGCGACCTACTTGCTCGCTTGCTGACGTATGCCATAAAAAAAACATCGATCTGGAGCGGCGCGGCGCGGCGTAGATACATGATTATTAAGGTTCCTTAGCTAAATGGCAAAAACGGAATCCGTATATTTTCGTCATGTCTGTTTGTCTGACCGTCTGTCCCTTTGTCCATCCGTACTTACAGCCATTTTACTCCACTATTAGCACTATATATAAGTATATATGGTAGAAATTTGGTTGGTATATCCTCTTTATATACACGCATTTATCCACGCCTTAAGTTAAATATACGCACTCACGCCTGTAATCCCTGAAGGGGTAGGCAGAGGTGTAATCAGTACCCACGTTTCGCCGAGCTTATCTCCGTCCCATGACGTGATAGGGGCCTAACCTATCGCCATACCGGGCACAAATTTCAGACTCCGGGCTGATACTGAGCTATTCGTAATAGAAAAACCCAATATAACTTTTACCCGACCCGGGGATCGAACCCGAGACCTCAGCGTCAGCTTCAGTCGTAACGTAGTAGTTTATATTACAAATTACAACATCCGTGGCGCAGTGGGCGAGTAGCCGGCTGTGAAGCGATAGGTCGCAGGTTCGGAATTGAGCCCGCAGCCTCCGCAACGGGGATAAAAAATGTTTGTGTGATCCACAAAATTTTATATTTGTTTCGGGGTTGTTAGGGGCAGGTGGAATAAGAAGTATTTTATATTACCACTGCCTCGCTGGTGCAGTTCTAATGCGTACGCGGTACGACGGCTGTGCTGACGTCTCGGGTCCGATCCCCGGATCGGGTGTTGATATTGGGTTTTTCTATCACAAAATGATTAGTATCAACCCGGAGTCTGGAATAGTGCCCGAAATGGCGATAGGCTCGCAACCTATCAGATCATGGGACGGAAATAAGCTCGGTGATATGTGGGTGTACTAGTTACACCTCCTATCCTTTCGGGGAGTACAGGCGTAAGTACGTATATGTTTATATTACAAATATTATTATTGTGATGTATATTTCTATAGTTACAGTATACGTTTCCGAACATCGTCGCTACCTATCGTTTTATCGCATAATGGCCAAGAAGCGCCCGCTCCATGGTAGAGTCGGCCCTACCATCCGCCCATCTAAATTCTCGCCTAACTCACCGCAGCTCTGTTAATGTCTTCTTCTTTTTTCTTCTGCAGTTCTCTACTAACTTCTCGGATAAGTTCTAGCTCTTCTATCTGATTCTGGGAAAGCGGGTTATACGGGCTCACAGGTTCCTTATCAGGGTCCCCCATCGCGTCCACAAACACGTTGTATTTCGTCATAATTCTCTCATACCGTTCTCGTGAGACGGGTATGTATTTCTCCTTTTTAATCACCATTTTTTTTGTTTGAATCTGAAAAAGATATTAGTGCGTAAAATAAGTAGTTCAAAAATGTATCGCAAGATGTCGTTACTAGTATTTAGCTGGGCTAAAACCGCACTTACATTTATAGGTTTATAATTTTTCCAGAAAATCTGGTAAAGGAATTAAAAGTATACTGCTTTATTCCTTGCCATATATCTACAATCTTTTCAAACATGTATTATTTGACGATCAAGGGGAGCTGCCATTCATTTAATTTTCAAAAAGTTTAAGAAGAAAGAAGTAAAAGAAGTTTAAATAAGGAATAAAAGTAAAACATTTACATCACCTTTTACGTGTGCCCCGTTGTAAAACTAAATTACTAATGACTAAAGTAGCAGACTCATTGTATTGTAAATCGTAATTATCCAGTGGTTTAAAACATTTTTATATACGTTCTTTGGAAAACCTCTATGACATTGTGAATTAAACTTCCAAGTGTTGGATCAGCGTAGAACAATAAGTATCATATAAATATAAAGTGTATTAACATCTCAAGAAGGTTTTCGTCTGTGTTTATGATACCCAATATTGATTCTTTAACTGGCCTCTAGCTTGTTGACTTTTATTTACACTATATATGAGTAAAATGGCATTATTTATGATACGGTTGTATTTTAAACCACAGAGTACTTTGTTTTTTAAACGTTATCTTACGTAGTATAGGATGGTTGGCAGCAACTGCAGTCCAAATGTCAAGCGAATTAATAAAACATTTATAAATTGACTATGTATTAACACACGAACAATAAGTAAATTAACATTAAGTATACTTTGTAGGAGCTTATTTGTATTTAAATTACTATAGGTACAGTTTACCATATTAACATTGGCCTTCAAGTTAGAAAGAGGAAGGCAGAAGTGCAATTGAGTGCATCAATAAATCGTCAGTATTAACCGACTTCAAAAAAGGAGGAGGTTCTCAATTCAGCGGGTTTTTCTTAATTTATTTTGATTTATGCACATACATCGATTTCTCTGCCAAAACATTATGTCAGTTTATGTTAAACTGACAAAAATAAATGTCAGGTCGCCAAAGTCGGGTCAATTATGACTACCGAATCCTACCGTTTCACGATTATCAAGTTCAGTAAGTTTGTGCTTTTCATGAAAACTCACGCACTCCGAGCCGCACTACTTATAGCACTACCTACCTTCCTATTTCTGCCGCCAAGCAGACGTGTGGTAGTAATGCTGTGTTTCGGTTAGGAGGACATTAAAGCCAGTTAAATTACTGGGCACTATGAGACTTAAAACTTTGTCTCGGGATGACGAGCGCAAACCAGTGACATGCACTAATTTGTAGTTCAGAGTTTTGTGTGATGTTGCTTCTGCTTATGGGCAGGTGTAACGCTTACCTAGGCTGGTCTTATCATTTAAGCAAAGAAAAAAGCCTATGGCGCGGCGCAGCGTACGTGCATGATATGTTTTTCTAAATATGGCATATCTCACAAAGTGGTAATGCCACGCTGTAAAAACGTTTCTTTCTAGATAGTCTGTGGCTGTAACCACGCCATTTTAACCAACGTCTACTTAATTGACCTTTAACCTCCAACAAATATTCGCAAATTGATGGCACGAATTGCCAAAATCATTGAACATTAATTTACAAATAATAGAACTTAAATTTATCATTTTATATATTAACTTGCAGGTAAATATTAAAATAAACAACAAGATTTACGTATATCGGAACGTAATTCCACCCCTCGCAAGGGTAATGACTCACACACACCCCCAACCCGAAAAACGCCGAAGTTACCCGAGGGCGGGCCGAACACGTCGCGTAAAGTGAACGCTTGAAAAACACAATTTCCCAAAATTATGTAACAGTTTAAAACGGGACATTTTAAATTTAACATTTTTATGTTATAATGTGATAATACAATCGTGGAAATCATCGTGACGGACTAGTGTTGTTAGTGACGCGATGTTGGCACATATATCGATTTTCTAGTGACGTGCGTTCATTGCGGAATGTGGTGTTATTATTGGTGTATTTATTAATTTGTAAGTGTTTTACACCATTGCGGATGATGGAAAACATCGACGCATAAGTTTGTGGTTCGTGCCTCGATTTTTTAAATGTTTTCTACGTGCTGGGCAAAAAATATCGATTTTTACGTGGACGCATTCTGCTATATTTAAACCTAATATAAAAAACAATTTACTACGTTATTAAATAAGCATAATAATTTTATATTACAATTGCTGTCCTCTCACTGGTCTTGTGGCAGCGTACTAAGGCTGAGAACTGTGAGATCCTGGGTTTAATTCCCAGTTCGGGCAATTATAATTTGTGTTTGAATATTCAATTTTAAAACTATCACATGAATTGCCTGCAATTGAAATATGTGCTCGTAGGCTCGCCTATCACATCATGGGACGGAAATAAGTTCGGCGAAACGTGGATGTTTTATTTGCACTTCTGCCTACTCTTTCAGGGATAAAGGCATGAACTTATTTCTGTATGATAATTGCTGTTTTATGACAACATACATTATTGACATTGAAAATAAAAAAAACATAATATTTATCCTCGTGTTTATATTGATCTTAATAAAATATATTTAAAAAAAAATTAATAAAGTAATATATTAGAAAAAAATATCATGTCACCGGATCTTGGCACATACGAATTAAAAAGAATTACATAATATTATTATCTGTGCATATTCCAATTGAACATACGTAATCAAAATTTGAAAGCAAAATAAAATAAAAACTTCTAAATTAAATCTAAGTAATGTTATTTTTCATCCTAAACGCAGATAATATACAAAATTTAACATACAGAATATAATTCAATCGCTAGGCATGTATTATTGTTTATTCTTATGTCCTACAAAGGTCGCGACACAAAGATGGTTTTAAAAAAAAACTCAACAATTTTAATTTTAGTTTCACTGTCAGCCTTGTCTGGTGGCTTCTCTTCCGCCTTATCCCAGTCGCAGTGGGGTCAGTATAACATTTAACACGTGTTACAGAAAGATTTGTCTTGTAGATTTTGCGTCAGCCCCTCTGGAGAGAGCTCTGTATATAGGCTATAGTTCCGTATTTACCACTAGAGCACGCAGAGCATTAGTCCAAGGTCCCCAGGCTGAAGGGACTCCGAAATATCGAAACTCAATTACTGACCCCAGAACGCGACTTGTAAAACAGATACGAAACTTATATAATTGCTATCCTATAATATCTTAAATCTCTTATAAACTAAGCACAATTAAACTAGTATTAACATTTAAATTAAAAAACTTCCAAAGTGCGCTTGAATGAAATATTTTTTTCGATTGAGAAAAAAATTATCTCCAGCTAAAATGAAAATGCATTTCGTAAAAATATAATATATAGGTATATATTTAGAGTAGACACCGTATATTGACATTTTAAAACTAAAATGTTTAAATCTAAAGCCATTTCATGTCACAATATATTTTTACGCGTGTTTCTGCATGCGTGCCAAATGTTGACTAATACTGGTCTAAAAATTAGCTATATATTTTATCGACCATATTTTTATCGAATTAAAGATTCACTATTCGACGCGTATGTATCTATTATTTTTTATTATTCTCAGTTACGAAACGAGTAGGTCGCTCGCCTGATAGTAAGCGCTAAGTCTGCCCATAAACAGAAGAAACACCACACATAACTAAATGCTAAAAAAATAATTTAGTTAATGTTGATTCGGTGCAATGTTCTAATAATCTATACTAATATTATAAAGAGGAAAGATTTGATTGTTTGTTTGTTTGCATTGAATAGGCTCCGAAACTACTGGACCGATTTGAAAAATTCACTATTGGGAAGCTACTCTATCCCCGGGTGACATAGGCTACTTTTTATCCCGGAAAAGGTCGTTGCAAGCAAAGGCTAATTGATTAATAAATTCGCAAAAGCATCGACTCAAAATGGATTCATTTTATTTCGGTAGGTATTTATTTTAATTTAGCTAGGTACCTAATGATATTATGCGTGAAACAAAATTTTATGTTATGCATTTCACGAAGAAGCACCCACTCGGAACTACACTACTTAGAATGAATACGTGCGGCACTTAGCATTAATATAAGTACAGCAATAGATTTTTAGTGACAGCCTCCGTGACGCAGTAGGCGAGTGGCTAAGTGGGCTGGCTGTGAAGCGAGAGGCCGCGGGTTCGATTCTCGCACCTAGACAAAATGTTTGTGTGTCACAAATATTTATTTAGGTTCTAGGCGTTTTCCCCCCAGAGGGATTGACGTCAGGCAGGCGGCTGGTCGTAAAAACTACAAGCCAAATCTTTCTGTAACGTGTTAAAAAACATGTGGCGCCGACCCCACTGCGAGTGGGATAGGGGCAGATGGAAGGAACGAATAGGAATTCATAGTAACAACATGCAATTAGCCCCTCATTAGTCTAGTGGCAGTTTAGACTGAGAAACCGTCAGGTCTAAGATACAACTCCTAGTTTGAGCAATCACAATTTGTGTATGAAGTTTGTGATTCCGAAAATCAATGCGTTGCCCGGGATTGGAATTTGTGCCCGTTATCACAGATTAACTAATAGTTACTTCGCAAACCACTCTCCCAATAACACATAATGGGACAGAAAAGATCTCGGCGCAACTGCACTAATTAGTAATTGTATCTCGGCCTACACCTTCGAGGACACAAGAGTGAGTTTATATTTATACATACATACGCACTCACGCCTGTAATTCCCAAAGGGGTAGGCAGAGGTGTAACCAGTACACCCACATTTCGCCGAGCGTATCTCCGTCCCACTATGTGATAGGGGCGCGCCTATCGCCATACCGGACACAGATTCCAGACTCCGAGGTGATACTGAGCATTTCGTAATAGAAAAACCCAATACCACTTTACCCGACTCGGGGATCGAACCCGAGATATTAGCATTAGCCTCAATAGTAACGCGTACGCATTACAACTGCACCACCAGTTTATATTTATATAGAATCAATATGGCAGGTCAACGACCCTTAATGCCGAATATTTTGATAAACGCGAAACAGTGAGTCATACATTAGAGTTGCGCAAGGGGATGAAGGATCCTGACCCCAAACGCACCCCTTAATGTATCTTGAGACGTTTCAAATATCCGCGGAAAACAAAATATTAAATACTAGCCTTTGCTCGCGGCTCCGCCTGTGTGTACGACATTTTCCGGGTTTTTATCCCTATGAAGCCAGTCTATGTTACATACATACGCACTCCGCCTGTAATCCCCGAAGGGGTAGGCAGAGGTGTAACCAGTACACCCATATTTCGCCGAGCGTATTTCCGTCCTTTATGTGATAGGGGGCGAGCCTATCGCCATACCGGGCACAAATTCCAGACTCCGGGCTGATACTGAGCATTTCGTAATAGAAAAACCCAATACCACTTTACCCGACCCGGGGATCGAACCCGAGACCTCAGAGTTGACCTCAATCGTAACGCGTACGCATTACAATTGCGCCATCGAGGCAGTCAGTCTATGTTACTCAGTGATAACGTAGCTTTCTAACGGCAAAAGAATTTTTGCAATCGGTCCAGTAGTTTTTAAGTTTATTCGTTACATACAAAAATACAAATCTTTCCTCTTATAATATTAGTGTAGAAGATTTCTCCGGATATCTCACTCACCGAACGAAACGCAGCAACAAGCTGCTACTTTAGGTCGGTTTTCTGTGAGACAGTGGTAACACACGGACGAGCCGGCCCATTCATGCTGTAGACAAAATATCTACAGTGTGGCTCTACCACTCGTATTTTATCAATGACAACAGTGATTTTACCCACGGTAAAGGGGGGGGGGGGGGTCTGTCTGTGGCATCGTAGCGCATAAACGCGTGGGCTCATTTGAAAGCATTTTTATTTAATTATCTAAGCTATGTTGAAAGAAACTAATTTCCAGCCATGTAGATCTTTTTCTAAATGTCGGAAGATTTTTATATTATTTCAAAAGAGTTTTTGCGTATTAAATAACCTAGCCATACAACCCCCGAACAATTAAATTTCATCAAACATAGCTAAGAACCATATCGATTAAACCCGCTTTCAAACATAAAAAACGCATTCAAATCGGTCCAATCGTTTTAACATGGACACATAGAAAAGCAATTATGTATCTATGGTTTTAGCTACGATGCCCCAACACACACACACGCATACAAACACACAATCACACATACATAGATTACGAAATCAAACTAATAACACCACTCTTCTGTATCGGGAGTTAAGGACTTAACACTTAAAAGGCATAATTAACCAACTGCGAATAGACTAATAGAAATTGTTATTTTTGACTATTTAGCGTTATTTTCTGAGGACGGTTTTAAGTTTTGTAAAACTTATTTCATAATTTAATTTTAGGTATAGCTATGGTATGTAAATTCCGATACAATGACACAATCGCGATGACTATGCTGTTATCCGTTGAGTTTCATTTTTTTACTCTGTACTTCGTTATCAGATCTTTACCAAATTACATCGCAGCTAAACTCTATCGAATGTTTTTTTTTCAACAAAATCGATCCACAATTGGCGGAGAAATCGATGTATCTCTCTATTCTAAAAAAAGTAACTGGCGCCGCCGCTGCCAAAAGCTTGTCATGCTATCTCTTCCGAAACCGCTGGGGGTATGGGGTCGAGACCGATACTAATCGATGCAGAATAATGTGGGGAAGAAAGTAAGATATGTCTCATATTCGTCGGACTTTAAGTTTTTTTTTTATTTTATGTTTTGTGGAAAAACATGGGCAACGCCCCTAGTATACATAAAAAAGGTTAATAAATAGCCGGATTGAGAACTTCCTCCTTTTTTGAAGTCAGTTTTAAACGAACGAACGAATCTATAAAATGAAATCTATACTGACTAAGTGTACGCTCTAAATTGTCCCATATCCCAAGGGATGGAAATATCCATCGACGGCAAAATCTATTTCCTTTAGGAGATACATTTAATAACAATTTTAATAACGTAATAACTCGGGTCTAACAGGACAGCCTCTGTTGCGCAGTGGGCGAGTCGCCATCTGTGAAGCGAGAGGCCGCAGGTTCGATTCCCGCACCGAGACAATTGTGCGTGATCCATAAATATATGTTTCGGGTCTGGGTGTTTTCTCCCCAGAGGGGTGGACGTCAGGCAGGCAAGGAATACATCAGGTCTAACCAAGTTGAACATTGTAAAAAGTCTTCATCTAACACTCCTGTGACACGACTTGGCAATACTATTTTGAGTGGTAGAGCTATGCTGAAGACAGTTTTGTCTACAGCACGAATGGGCCAGCTCGACCTGTAGGCCTAGTACAATTTTTAATAGTTTTCGTAAATGATGAAAGTTTTCGTTTTCTCTCCATACGTCAAATATTAGTAACCACTAGTGGGAACTATAATGAATTAAAATTAATAATATGGTTAATTTTATTTCATATTAGTCGACTAAGAAATTTATTTTCAAGGGAGTCTTTCCTTTATTACCGTATGAATTACTAGTTTGACACTTCGACGGTAATAAATTGATACGAATTCGAAAATTGTGAACGTATTTGTAACTCGTACTAGTTCTACGGGTCGTTACCACTGTCTCACAGAAAATAAAAGTTTACAGAAAATCTTTCTGTAGCATGTGTTAAAAGCATGTTGCGCCGACCCCACTCCGAGTGGGATAAGGGCAGGTGGAAAAAGAGCATTGGTAATGCTGAGCAGTTCTGACGGAGTATTAAAGTTTGGAACTAGTTTACAATTTGCTGGTGGGAATGTATTAACCCATATTGGTATTCATAGTTGATTATTCACGTGACTCGCAACAATAAATTAAGTGGAAGTGACGTCACGTTTGTAATTAAAAATGACAGCGCTGTAACAAACACTATTTTTCCACACCAGTCTCTGAAATTGTGATTGGATAATTAGTATTACATTAAATTTTATATGTATAGATTTACCAAAACATATACACACGCACTCTCGCCTGTACTCCCCGAAGGGGTAGCCAGAGGTGTATCTAGTACACCTACATTTGGCTGAGCTTATTTCCATCGCATGATGTGATAGGGGGCGAGCCTATCGCCATACCGGGCACAAATCCAGACTGCGGGCTGATACTAAGCATTTTGTGATAGTAAAACCCGCTATCAAATAAAATGTTTTCTTCTGCATCAGTTGTATACATATATCACCTAACGCCTGCCAATAAATGCTTTCTTTCTTTCTTTCAATCAATTTACCCAACCCGGGGATCGAACGCGAAACCAGGTTAATTAATGTTTAACCGAGAATAATTTCACTGTTTACAATTTCCTTCAAACCGAACACCACAATGCTTACACACAGTTGCTTGGAGGCAGAAATATACAAAGCGGTTGTACCAACCCAGACGGCCTCTCGCATACGAGGGACCTACCACCTTGTCTGAGAAAGCAACGTTGGGTACATTGAAATAATAATAGTGCGATATAGTTGTGGAAGGGTGGTTAAATGGTATAAAAGAGGTTGTCGCCAGAACTGGAGTTCTTTTGCCCGCAGTCAGTCGGTCAGTCTCCAATTCACTAAGATCAGCGGATGAACGTATGACAGGAAACATACTTTAAGAACCCATTTCCACCAACAGGTTTGAAAAAAGAACCGCCCCAAAAATCATAAATTCATAGACACCAACATTATAAAAATCGAGGCATGAATTAAAAATAAACAGTGCATCAAAGCGTGTCATGACCGTCCATTCCAAATTCAAATCTTAAATGTCCGAACCAAAATGGCGCCGCAACGTGCGGATCGGGGAGATGGTGCCTGTGAGATATGACCCACCGTTTTGACAGGAGCTAGGCAAAATGGAGACCACAAGCACGACGGCCACGGAGGCCTATCAGTACGTGGGACCTTTCAGATTGGAGAAGACCCTTGGGAAGGGGCAGACAGGTGAGAGTATTTTATAATAAGTATAATTAAACGGTATCTCAGAGAGGAGTGGTAAGTGGCGGAGACGAAAGTCGCCGGTTCGAAACCAGCCCCAAAGCATGCACCTCTGTTTTTTCTAAGTTACGAATGAATTTACTGTTAATTATCGCTTGCTTTATAAGGAAACATTGGGAGGAATACTTTAGAAGTTGTCTATAAGAATTTCTAAAGATGTGAAGTCTGCCAACCCACATAAGGCCAGCATGGTAGACTAAAGCCTAACCCCTCTCATTCAGTAGAGGAGGCCCGTACCCAGCAGTGGGACGTGTATAATACGGCTCGGGGGTGGCAAATGTAATTGAGACCCTGGTGAGCTTTTTTGCGTTTGTTGGTAATGCATAGGCTTGGTGACTAGCGGATCCAGGGTTGGGGCTCAAACCAACCCCCTCCCCCCCCAAAAAGTATTTGGGTCCACTGACATATCTCAAATCTTGACATTATCCTACTTTATTAGTACTAAGTACCTATAATATAATTTTCATCGCTTATCCTTACTTATTCCATTTTAAGTATGTATAGTATATTCTCAATGTTGTTATTATAATTTTGGGTCAAGCCCACCCAAACCAAAATCCTGGATCCGCCACTGGGTTTGGCATTGAATGAGATTATGAGATTTGGGGGTCCCCTAAGACCGGGGGCCCAGGGCGACCCGCCTCCCCAGCCCCCCTTAGTCCGCTACTGAATATTATCATATAATTTATCCAACTAGGCTCCATATGTCCTGGCATTTTGCCAATACTGAAAGCTTTCTTCACTTTCCTGCTTCATTTTTAAGTATCATTAAAGTTGTATGAGAGGCACCTTATATGGAGGGCTGCCGTTTAAAATTGTTTTAGCTTTATTTATAGCAGAGGCACACGTACGAGCAAGTGGGTCACCTGATGGTAAGTGATCTCCACCGCCCATGAACATACATAACACATGAATCTTGGGCGCGATGCAGACTTTCTCACTGACCGTACGAGACGCAACAGCAAGCTGCTACTTCTTGTTTACTGTGAGCCAGTGGTAACAAGCCGGTTGATCCAGGCCATTCATACTTTACACAAAAGTCTACAGCGTGGCTCTACTACGCAAAGTAACTTATTAAATAAATATCATTGTAATAAGTTAAGGGGGGGTTTTCCCAGAGGGGTTGACGTCAGGCAGGCGGCCGGTCGTAAAAACTACAAGCCACATCTTTCTGTAACATGTGTTAAAAAGCATGTTGCGCCGATCCCACTGCGACTGGGATAAGGGCATGTGGAAGAAGAGATTGCAATAAGTTAAGGATTTACTTTTATTATATAAATCACACATTCTAATGGGGTCGGGCGGCGATACCTTATTTAGTGCTTTCAGCGATAAAAATTCAAAATTCAAAATATTTATTGAATCCATAAACTGTCATACATTATTTAGATTCCGTCAAAATTCTACCGCTAGTTCGGAATGCTGTTTCGCTCGAGAAGAACGAGCAAGAAACTCCAGCGTTGCTCTTTTCAAAACTAGTTTACAATTATTACGAGTACAGCATAAGGTTTTACAATATTTAATTGGAATTAGAGCAGCTCAATCAAGCAATTACAGAAATGACATCTACGCATTGGATTAACTTGCATGATCTCCATAAGCATGACGAATAAATTAAGACCTTAAGATAGTGTTAACAAATAAAAGATAACAGTCCGAGCAGACCAGTCCACACAAGCAGCACCCGTTCACGAGTATGACGCATGTGCCAGCCATCGGCCTCCTCAACCATGTTAAAGGGAAGTGACCGACACACCACCCGGCACACGACGCCGCCGCAAGCACAGACATTAGAGCGAGCATGACATACTCAGATTGATCACAATTAGATGTAAGATAGGTACGGTACAGTCATTATTTCCTAAAGACTGCCATGAAGGTCACTCAACTCAATATCCATTAAAACAACTTATCATTACCTACATTATAAATTTCCCAGTAATAAGTAACATTAGCTATGTATACTAGGCAATAGAATAGCTTAAGACCAAGCCTTTTCATCATCTAAATATTCAGAAATTTCATAATAGGCTTTAAGACATAGTGATCGCTTAATAGTAGCTTTAAAGTTGTTAACACTTAATTCTTTAATATGATTGGGAACTTTATTGTTAAAATGTATACCAAGACCCTTAAAAGAATTGCTGATTTTGTGGAGCCTGGTTTTATAATTAGCCAAGTTATTTTTATTCCTAGTAAATTATATTTATTTATTATATTTAATTTAATTATACTTAATCGAAGTTATGGATATCTCTAAGTTTAGGAAAAGTCTCTATAATTGTGACAACATACATTAAGTTAGCGATACATAAACAAACAAAATTATTGCTACAATTTATTGATAATTTCTACAAATATGTAAGAAAAAACATTAAATAATTTGGAGCACAACTAATAAAACAACCTTAAGAAAACTACAGATCAACAAACATTAATTGACAGTAGGTACCGTGGCTTGACTATCGTACATCATTAGCCTCAGCTATAAAAAAAATTCTTAGCAATGCACATAAAAGCAAACGACATGTCCACCCTCCCCGACAGCTTCAGTAATAATAGATAATGACTCTAGGAACGTTTTTTTTTATGGCATCGGCCGGCAAACGAGCAATTGGATCACCTGGTGGTAAGAGATCTCCACCGCCCATGTACGCCAACAATACCAAAAGAATCATAGGTGCGTTGCCGACCTTAAAGGAAAGGGATAATAAAGGGATTGGGAAGGGGAGGGGGTTTGGTCCTTCGGATATCTCTTACCGTACGAAACGCAGCAGCAAGCTGCTACTTTACGCAGGTTTTGTGTGGGACAGTAAGGACCTAGACGAGCCAGCCCATTCATGCTGTAGACAAGTGTCTACAGCGTGGCTCTACCACTCATAAAATGTTGCGATGCATTGATATTTTTTGGCGATATACTAATATCATTCGATGTATATTTTTTTTATTTAGTATCGAAATTAAATCGATATTTTAAAATAGGATGCCTTGAAATGTAAACCAAACCTGAAGCAAATGTCTCGATAATTTTTACGAAGCCAAAAAAGGTCATCCACATATCAAGCCAATATATCTTTAGGTATATCAATACATCTTTCTCAATATTAATACTTTTTTTAAATATTGATAAGGTATAAATAAGTACTTGTTTTGCACTTTCGACATGCCTAAATGACGAACCGACCCATTACATAACCACACGTAACAGCGTAGGGTAGATCGCCTACACTGCGACAGAATGTGGTATAGTTACCGGCTCGATTCCTAAACACAGATTGTTTCTCAGTCTACGGTACTGATACATTAGTGGGGGCAGTTTAGAGTCCAATAGACGACGAGCATCGACTAAAGAACCAATAAGCGTGAAACGTCGCGTCAGCGGCGTCCCACGCTTCTTCATTCTGCCAATCAGAAATACTGCGCAAGTGAAGTTTGTGCTCACGATTCGTGCCGATTATACTGGGTGTTGCAGAAATGTGGTATCAAAAATAGGTCTACATACAGGAGAACGATTTAAAACTCAATGATAAAGTCGAAAAATGAAAATTATACTTAAATTGTTTCAAATTATTTTAGCAATAAGATCTCTAAATCGCATTGCGACCTGAAATCATTTAAAAAGTATCATTCAATTGTGTATGTATCAAACATACTTACTTATAGCATAAGTAGTCGGTTAATGTGTAGCAGCTAGTTAGTCCTTGGACTATAAAAGGATTATCTCGATATACATTTTAAATTCGATTTATACAAAAACTATGGCATTCATGTGATTTTAATTTATACTGGTAAATAACTTGTTACTAGCCTTATAAGTGTAGTCTTTATTGATACCACCTTCTTGCAACATCCCGTATAGATACAATTTTTAAACTCTAATATCGAGCGTTCGAACACAGCTCCACCGAACTCTGACAAATTATACCTACTGTAGTTATATTTATTTCGATTCAGGATTTTTCAGCATTGTGCACTTTAATAAAAAAAAAACTTATTTTTCTTTCTTCATGCTACGTCTCTGTACCTCTGGACCCGTTTTTTCAATTCTGAATCTTCCACTAAAGCTTGCAGCAAGGAATTTGTTAAAAATGGATCTGAAAAAAAAAACTATCATGCTCAGAAACCATATACATAGATCCTTATATCCTTCAGACCGGAACAAACCAGTGTTTTCACACTGATGTTTGTCGGCAGAAAACCTACCCAGACGGACTTACTACCTAGGGTTTTACTGAGTCTATAAAATGTATGTTCAACCAACTGGGTAAATATTACATAAGATCCGACATACAATGCGACCTCATTCCATCTCAAACATTTTGACAGGCGTCCACACATCCGTTGTTAGTAACAGTTGTTAGTTTACCTGGGACAAGACGTTACAACTCGCAATATAATCACCCGACAACAAAAGGGTGCTATATGTCGATCACGTGGGTTTTGGCGGGAATTCTGGCAGTGCAGTTGACAAATCTTTAAATTCTATATGCGTGCACGGAGGAGTGTGAGATTTGACGTAATTAAAGTTTATATGGAGAAGAAGTGAAGAAAGCAATTTATATATAATGTATGTTAAAAATATTTCTATTTTAATACACAAAACATAACATTCATTGTTTACGCTCACACTGACATTGTCTGAATGTCAAATCTCACAACTGACGTGAATGAACAAAATAAAAAATAGGTCAATTTTCGTGGAAACAGAATACAAAGATGGAATAGCTCGCACATCTGCAGCCAGCTTTAATCAATCGCAAAATCAATCGATCTTGCGCCTACATACAGACTTCTTCTTTTTCCATAATTTGGACAACTTTTTGGCGGGAAAAAATCGATAACAGTAGAAACATTTTGGCAGTACAAAATATCTTCAAGAAAAGTATGTTGCTTCCCGTCCAGCCGTTTTAAATTGATAAATTGATCTGTGCTGGCAAAGATGCATCGATAGCATTGGACTTTGATTAATAGAAATAAAAAAGATGCGAGAAAATACATTTTTTTTGTACCGAACTACAATTTCATAGATGCCTATTAACAGGAAGCAGAGTAGAATACTACTAAAGCGTAAACGCTAACACTAACGCCCCTGACATTCACTGCATTAGCAATGTGAAACTAAAAACAAAATATACTTACTAATATTAATAAAACTGCCTTCAGTTTTCCCATTCCACGGTGATAGCGACACGCTCGGAGGCACCGACTGCAAGGTCGCTGATTTTGGATGACATTCTAACTGATTAAACAGCAGCACGAGAAATATGCTGAAACGAAAATGATAGCATTTTTATTTTATGGCAATGGCTCGCAAACAAGCTAGTGGGTCGCCTAATAGTAAGTGATTTCTACCGCCCATGTACGCGCGCAATACCAGAAGAGAGTAAGTTCGCCTTTATAAATTGTTTAAATAAAATATAAGATTATGATTTAGATTCCAAATATTTTTTTACTCTTTTGCCAGTTTGAAAGTTTCGCCAGGTAACATCGAATAAAATATTCTATAATGGCTCTCTTAATAACTGCTCCTTTTGCATATGCCGACAGACGAGCAAGTGGGTCACCTGATGGTAAGTGATCACCACCGCCCATGTACGGTCACAATACCAAAATAATCATGGGCGCGTTACCGACTTTAAAGGAAAGGGATAATTAAGGGATTGGGAAGGGGAGGGGGATGCGGGCCTCCGGACATCTCACTCACCGTACGAAACGCAGCAGCAAGCTGCTACTTTACGCCGGTTTTCTGTGACAGTGGTAACGAACCGGACGAGTCGGCTCATTCATGCTGTAGGCAAAAGTGTCTACAGCGTGGCTCTACCACTCATAAGACTCTACCAATCATTCTAACTTAGATGTTTCTAATAAATCACTTATTAACCACAGAACCCTAAGCGCCCACAGGTATATGACGTCGATTGGCACATCCTTCCGCAATGCGTCTTCTAATGCGGTGTTGTAAATTAATTCTGCCGTCCCGTCGATGGAAAGACAAAAAAAAAGAAATAAGGTTAATAAATTTTGAGGCCCTTTTGATATAGTTTACTGGTTACTATAATGATTGGTACCATCGACTTAAAATAACTTAATAATATATATATTTTTAGTTTTTCTGCTTCGATTTTGTTTTGTTAAAAGATTTTCTTTTACAACTTTTAGTGAAATATAATAATAATACCAGCCCTGTATTATATACGTCCCACTGCTGGGCACGGGCCTCCTCTACTGAATGAGAGGGGTTAGGCCTTAGTCTACCTCACTGGCCTAATGTGGGTTGGCAGACTTCACATACCTTCGAAATTCTGATGAAGAACTTCTCAGGTATGCAGGTTTCCTCACGATGTTTTTCCTTCACCGTTAAAGCAAGTGATAATTAACAATTAATATACACGTAACTTAGAAAAGTCAGAGGTGTATGCACTTGGGGCTGGTTTCGAACGTGCGACTTTCGTCTCGACAGTCCATACCACTCCCCGCTGAGCTATCACTGCACATATTATATATTTAGTGAAAGAATTGGCAAAATCGGTGCATAAATTGCGAAGTTGTATTCTTTCATCCCCGATTTTGTGGATCACAAACATTTAGTCTCGGTGTGTGAATCGAACCAGCGGCCTCTCGCTTTACAGCTGGCTAGTCACCCATTACGCCACAGAGGCTGTCAATTCTATATCTGTGAGAAGTACGACAATTTACTAATTTAATTATTACATACATACATACGCACTCACGCCTGTAATCCCCGAAGGGGTAGGCAGAGGTTTAAATAGTACACCCACATTTCGCCGAGCGTATCTCCGTCCCACGATGTGATAGGGGGCGAGCCTATCGCCATATCGGGCACAAATTCCAGACTCCGGGCTGATACTGAGCATTTCGTAATAGAAAAACCCAATACCACTTTATCCGACCCGAGGATAGAACCCGAGACCTCAGGCGTTAGCCTCAATCGTAACGCGTACGCATTACAACTCCGCCACCGAGGCAGTTTAATTTAATTATTTCTTACCTTGAAAAACTTATGAATGACATGATGATAATACAAAGAAAAACGTGTTATAATTACAGTCTTCACAGTGTATCTGTAACGATGGCGATGCTTCGGAGGAAGTTAGGCATCCGATTTCCTACATTTAGGGATCTATATAGAGTTGTTAGTAAAAAAACTAGGTGGTAGGTCCCTCGTATGCGAGAGGTCGCCTGGGTTGGCACCACCGCTTTGTCTATTTTTGCCGCCAAGCAACAGTGTTCCGGTGTAAAGGACATTGAAGCCAGTGTAATTAATGGGCATTATGAGACTTAAAACCTTATGTCTCGGGGTGACGAGCGCATTCCAGTGTCATGCAGTGCTTTTTTATTTAAAGTTCTGTGTGGCGTTGCTTCTGTTTATGAGCAGGCGTGACGCTTACCATCAGGCGAGCGACCTGCTCGTCTCGTCATTCAAGCTAATAAAAAGAAAAAAAATGAAGAAAATCAATACCTTAGAGGCAGTACAAAATACCTTTGAAGAGTTTGCTGTCTCCCGTCCAACCGATTTCTTCAAGAAGGGCATCGATACATTGTGTTGTGTTTTTTTTTTATGGTATAGGCTGGCAAACTAGCATGTGGGTCACCTGATGGTAAGTGATCTTCACCGCCCATGTACGCCCACAATACCAAAAGAATCATGGGTGCGTTGCCGACCTTAAAGGAAAGGGATAATTAAGGAATTGGGAAGGGGGTTTGGGCCTCCGGTTATCTCACTCACCGTACGAAACGCAGCAGCAAGCTGCTACTTTACGCCGGTTTTCTGTGAGACAGTGGTAATGACCCGGACGAGCCGGCCCATACATGCTGTAGACAAATGTCTACAGCGTGACTCTACCACTCATAATATATTATGGTGAAAAAACTATAACTTTTTTATTTATTTATTTATTTTTCCACTTAACACTACTTTTACAGGGTCGGTACCCCAATACAGTAGTGTCGACTTACTGCTTACATTTTTTTATTATATTTTATAACTAATTACCCATGTTGCTATTCTTGTGAATTCACTCAGAGTACAATGGAATATATCCGTCTCAGTGGCAATAAGGTTGAGAGTGCGGAGTGCACGCGTCAGAGGCGCCTCTTTCATTAGGTTTGTACGAGATTGCGGGATAGCCAGCAATGCTGGCCTCCGTCGCCGCCACACATACCTATCCGGTACACACAGGTTCACCCGGCTTAGAATATCCCCATTATATACCTTTCCTCTTAATATTTTAAAAATAAATGACGTGAGTGCAAGTTCCCGTCTTACCCTTAACTCATTGTATCCTACCATTCCTAAAACAAATAGAGACGGATACATCAATGGGTAGAATGGGTAAACGCCGTACTGTTTTAAATATATATATCTAATGAACTTATTTTGTATTTTCTCCAACATGAGTCTATACTTAGTTTCATGTGGAGCCCAGATAACTGCATTACATTCTAATTGACTTCTTACCAAAGCATTGTACAGTGCTTCAACTGCTTTTACGTTAGTGAAGTCACGAGCGATACGAAGTATGAATCCTAAGTTTTTATACGCTCTCTTACATATGTTTATGATGTGATTACGAAAAGTTAGCCCAGCGTTAAGACGAACTCCTAAATCTTTCACTTCTGTGACCCTCTGTATCGGTGTCTCTTCTATCGTGTATGTATACAATATGGGTGCTTGCGACCGGCAAAAACTAATAGATACACACTTTAAGATGTTAAATTGCAAAAGATTGTCTTTGCTCCAAGTGACTACCCTATCTATGTCACTTTGTAATCGTTCACAATCACCCCTACTATTTATCGTTAGTGACAACTTAAGGTCATCGGCAAACAGTAGACATTTTGCCTCCTGAACAACTTTTGGCAAATCATTTATCATAAGAATAAACTGTAACGGCCCCAAATTGCTACCTTGGCTTACACCCGATCTAGTGTGATATGGTTTTGATATGTGTCCCTCATATTCAACATATTGCTGCCTGTCCCTTAAATAACTCGCAAAGAAGTTAAGTAAATGCGGGGTGAATCCAACACCTGCTAACTTCCTTAACAGCACGTCGTTATTGACTAAGTCAAAAGCTTTCTTAAAGTCAAAGTACGCAGCGTCAGTCTGCCCCCCGCTGTCCACTGTTGGTACAACATCAGCCATGTGGCTAATTAAATTGCTGGTGGTATTCCTACCCGGTCGAAATCCGTGCTGTTGGTCTGATAGCTGCGCACTGACCTGTGAGTAAATATTATTGTGAATGGTGGATTCAAATATTTTAGCTGGAGTTGACAAAACAGCCACGGGTCTATACCCATCCACTTTTGTTCCTGCCTTCCCTTTCGGTACTGGTACAACTCTAGTTATTTTCCACTTATCAGGAAACTCCTGTGCCCTCAAACAAAGATTATAAATATAAAGTAGGGGCTCAGCTAAGACAATACGACAGTCCCTGAAGATGTACGGAGGAATGCCGTCTGGTCCCGCCGACTTCTTCGGTTTAAGTAGTCGAAGCGCCCGTTGCACCTCTTTCAACTGTAGTTGGTCGAGGTGAACCAGTGCCCCTCCGTTCTCACCGCCCGCTTCCGCTATCGCCTTGTTCACATTTAACTCCGCCCGTTCTTTATTGTACACAGAATAAAAATATTCGGCAAACTCTTTAACACATTTTTCACCGTTTAATATCTCCCCATTCTTTAGAATCTTTTTCGGATTTATACTAACTTTTTTAGAGTTAACATATTTCCAAAAAGACTTTGGGTCCGTTAGTAGCTGGTTTTGAATACGGTACTGGTGTTGGCTTCGTGCGAGTGCTATCATATTCTTAACCCTAGTCCTACACTGGGCAAACGCTTCGTAATCCATCTTCAACTTACTAGCTTTATATCGTTTG
Source organism: Mimas tiliae (assembly GCA_905332985.1). NCBI lineage: Eukaryota > Metazoa > Arthropoda > Insecta > Lepidoptera > Sphingidae > Mimas > Mimas tiliae. The sequence goes on along the minus strand of HG995265.1, from coordinate 3,326,953 downwards.
TGAAGAATCGATTTCCATTTAATGTCACGAATTATTTCATCAGTGTACCACTCGGGGTAAATGTACCTCGAGCTTACACGACTTCGTTTCTTTTTGGGAACGCAGTCATCTATAACTGAATTAATTGTATCATAGAAATATTTCAAGCTCATCTGTAAATCTAACTCATATAATAAGGTCCAATCTATTGCCGCTATATATGAATACAGCCGATGGAAATTGGCTTTATTAAAGTTCCATCCTTTGTATGCATGTGTGTCCGCGTCAGGGGTGTATGAGCCGGCGGGCGCGCCAGCGGTGGCGATGCAGCAGCGCGGACGCAATACGATACTCACCTCGAGTGGCGGATGGTGCGCGTCGATCGGTACAAGCGGCGAGTCTGACGCGCGGACACTCACAGTCTTACCTTCCACAAATGTACTAAGCACAAGGTCCAATTGTCTGTCATTACAATTCCCTATTTTATTACTCTGAGTGAATCCACAATATGACATTAAATATTCGTAATAAGCACTTATATGGGTTGTGCAAGAATATAAATTAAAATCGCCTAATACTACAATGTCACTGTACATATTACAATATTGTTCTATTATTCTAAATAACAACATATATTCGTTTTCGATACTGTTAGGCGGTATGTAAACAACGCACAAGAAAAATAAAAATCTACTATGCAGATACACGGTTGCACCGACTAACTCGAACGAATGTTCGTCCACTGCGACGTCACACGGTACCGGTACTCGACGTAGCTCCAAGCGCGGTGCGGCCACGAGACACGCGCCGCCCTGTTTACGCCCATCTGCTCGGTCACATCGTAAAATTGTGTATCCAGGTGGAATTATTTCCGCATCGTATATAGAATCGGTGCATCCTGTCTCTGTGACAGCGAACAAGTCTGAGGATGCAGATGATATATTTTCATAGAATTCATGTAATTTTGTTCGTAGGCCTCTAACGTTCTGGTAGAATATTTCAATATATTTACTCGGTACTTTTTTGTCGCTGGGGTTGCCTACGAAACCACACCCATTCGCAGAACTCAATGTTTACTGGCCAATTGTCCTGTTCACATAATTTGGGATATAGACTTTCTGGTACTCCTATAATAAAAGAGGCATAGTCCCTTTCTGTTTTGGGTTTTATTTTATCCACTTTAACCGGTACTTCTTTCCCATATATTTTTTTTACATATTTTTCTAAATTTTCTGCTGTGGTGTTTTTCTGAAGGCGCCAGACATGTAAATATTTCTTTTTTTCTGTCCCCTGAATTTCAGTGGTATCTGTACTTCCTCCTCTTTTCACATCCGAGTTCGGATACCTACTTTTTTTTCTAATAACGGTGGTCCATTTTTCTTCTCCACCAAGATCAGATTTATTTTCTAAAACCTCTGTGGTATTGTTTTGGATATTCTTTTCTTCATAATTAGTTTGTACTTCGTTTAAAATCTGAATCCTTTTTGCTGACTTTGTGGCCACACCCTGAATTGTAGTTGGTTTGTTATGACTTGTTTTTTGTTGTACCGCCTTAACAAAATTAAGTGATGGTTTTGGCACTTCCCTAGTGTTATTAGATGCCGCGTTTAGGCTACTCTTCATATGAAGACAAGCTTCTAGATGTTCATTTTTTTCTATTAAACATTTGACTTCTGTTTCCAACACATCAACTTTTTTTGCTTTTTCTTCAACTACCTCTAACAATTTTTTTACTTCACGTAACTCTGTTTCTGTGTTTATAAATCTATCTTTGAGTAGTGAATATTCGTTTGATTGTTCATCTAATCGATGTAATATTTCCATGCGAAACAAGCGTAGTTCTTCTAACACCTTATTCTCGATGTCGCTATGATCTTGTTTCGTTTTAATGCGACTCCCTCGCTCAGTGTTGATGTAACTACTCGGTGTAAATGTTGTATCCATTTTTGCATTACCTCTTACTGGCGTATTAGAATTATCCTTTTTTGGAATATTTCTCGTACATTCTGGACATCTCCATTTGGACTTGTATTCCTGTGTGAAGGATTCAAACTTTTCCGTTGTTAAAGATAGACACTTTAGGTGATAATTTTTTTTGCATGTTTCCTGCGCACATTCCATGTATAATATATCATAAATCACGGCATTACAGCCGTTACATTTTGTATCCATTTATTTTGACACTATAAATACTTGATTGTTTATTTAATATTAGTTAAAAAAGCGGACCCGACCAAAACTTGACCGAACTGTTTCAACTACCCACTACTACGATTTTCATACAGAACGGCCATTTCGTAGGTAAAGATCTATTATATGGAGCAGTGTACTATGTCTAGTTCCAAGATGACTTAACACTACCATACCTATATTGCAAAGAAATATTGAAAACATAACCGATTATCGAATAACTTTTTATCTTAAAATATTATAACCAAGTATCTAATTATACATTTTGAAGTCTCATCCGTCGACTCTTCAAAGAATTGGGGCGGGTGAAAACACTTTGACGTTGAAGAGCACTCGTCTTGCCTTTGATATGAAATTTAAAATTCATAGAAGAAAATACGCGGTGAATTATAAACGCATACGTGTTACAGAAAGGTGTGGTCAAAATTAAGCAACGTATAGTGTACGATATAAGTACTTCACTAAGTACTGGGACCTAAATAAAGAATTTTCTTTTTCTCTCAACTGAGTATTTGATAGAAAAAGAAAATGAAAAGGTTGTCTGGAAGAAATCTCAGTTTGCGATAAGACCGCCATTTGTACTATAATTTTTAAGGTTCTATTGTTTTTAATTTTCTTACAGATATACAATAAAGAGTTTGTAAATAAGTATATTTTATTGATAATTGACTTGCAACTTTGGACAACACTAAATCATAACCAGATGAGCTTTAGTCTCACTTCAGCATTGTTATACTCGCTCACGCATTTCACCCAATTTATAAGAATGTGATCGATCTTATCGATCGCAATGAGAAATTAATGATTAAAATTGCCTTGAAATTTTCGAATGTAGATTTTGTTAGGATCTTGTATATAAAACTACTTTATACGGATTTTATCGCGGTTTAATTTTATTTTTCCCGACGTTTCGAAAGCTTTTCAGCCTTCGTGGTCACGGGAAAATGAAGGTAGCTAATGTAACATTAACTTTTCGAGACGACCTACACCTCAGTCTCTCCCGTGACCACGAAGGCTGAAAAGCTTTCGAAACGTCGGGAAAAATAAAATTAAACCGCGATAAAATCCGTATAAAGTAGTTTTATTTCAATGTGTAATATTCGCGTAAACATAAGAAATCACTTTGTTAGGATCTTGTTTAATAGGTAACACATAATTTGTTACTTATTTGATTTTTATATTATGTAAGTACTGTGTATTACCTAATGGTATTGCTATTGAATAAATAAATATATAAACACTCACTGTCAGGTATATGTAACGACACTTAAATATGACTACCTACATCTTTCTCTAGCACGTGTAAATGCTTACGGTTGTACCCTCGAAGGTTTAAGCTAGAGTGTGGGCGGGTCGGGAACTTATTTCCGTCCCATAATGTGATAAGTGGCTAGTCTTCCTCCTAAGTCAGTCTCGAGCAACTTTTGTGCCCAAGACCTCACTGGTTTCAGCCCTAATTACCCTGCCTCAGGAACAATGGAGAAACCAAAAAATCACACATGAATTTCCCGGGACTGAAGTTTGTACCCGATATGGCGATAAGCTCACCCTTATCACATCATGGGACGGCATTGCTCGGCGAACCTCAGCATTGTACCTCTGCCTACCGCAGGGCGTGAGCACCGATGTAGTAAGCGATAATAAACAATGCGTCACTTTGTAAAATCAGAAGTGTTTACCTTAAGGGCGTATGTCTCCGTATAGGTGACACAACGTGTATGCTTCTACTAGATTAAGAGCTACATGAATCAATTTTTTTATTATCATGAATGACGAAACTGATTATAAGCGCACGCCTACCCATAAACAAACAACACCACACAGAACTTTCATTTATATTTTACAAAGCACTGCATGGCAATATAGTGCGTAAGTGACCTCGCGACATAAGTTGTTAAATAATGCCCAGTAATTTTACTGGCTTCAATGTCCTTCAAACCGAAATACAATGCTGATACTGCTGCTCGGCGGCAGGAATACATTAAGTGGTAGTACCAACTTAGACGGCCTCTCGCATACTATGGACTTCCTACCTAATATTGTATTATTGTTGTAACATCTCTATATAATTACTTACAGTGCAGAAAAGGCTTGTAATTCAACGCTACGGTTTCATGCGAAGTCTATGTAATAATATGGGAGTTGTATTCTTTTCAACCGAATTTAAAAAGGAGGTTATTAATTCGTATGAATTTTTTATGTATGTTTTTATGGCATAGGCCGGTAGACGAACAAGTGGATCACCTGATGGTAAGTGATATCCACCACCCATGTACGCCCATAAGACCAAAAGCCATGGGCGCGTTGCCGACCTTAAAGAAAAGGTATATTTAAGGTATTGGGAAGGGTTTGGCCTCCGGTTATCTCACTCACCGTACGAAACGCAACGTATTTCTCATATATCTATGAGCTATAGAAGTAGGATCATTTTTATATGATAGTGGAATAGCGGCCTTTCTCGAATAAACCAAGGTTTCCAAATAATATACAGCGTTCAAATTGACAAAGGGGCCGAACCAACCCTATTTTTTGTCGGTAGTTAAAAATTTGTTGGCAGGCAGCGCGTGTTATTCCGATAAACATCAACCATGGTTTTCTGTAGATAAAATAGGAACTTATTGTGCTGAAAACATAAAAAAACTAAGTTTTAATTCTTAGGTCATTGTTTTCTTCGTGGCTCTTCTTTAATTTACTCTGTGCTTGTCTCTAACTTAGTTTGTAGTTCGACTTTGAATGTTCCGAGAAATAATTTTTCGTTAATTATGTAAGGGCACAGATACGAGTAGAGGGGAGTGGTGCGGACTGTTGAGACAAATGTCGCAGGTTTGAAACCAGCTTCAAGAGCAATATACATACATGACTTTTCTAAATAACGTGTGCATTTATTAATAGGTATCGCGTCCTTTAACGGTGAATGAAACGTCGTGATGAAACTAGCATAACTGCATAATAATTTAAGCATAATAATTTTGAAGGTATTTGAAGTCTGCCAATCCGTATTAAGCCAACGTGGTGGACTAAGGCCTAACACTATTCATTTAGTAGAGGAGGCCCGTGCCCAGCAGTGGGTCGTGTTTAATACGGGTCTAATATTATTAGTTACCTATTAGAAAATAATAGCATTTAATTAATTATTTACAGGTCTCGTCAAACTGGGCGTACATTGCGTAACAGGGAAGAAAGTAGCCATAAAGATCATAAATCGAGAGAAATTGAGCGAGTCAGTGCTAATGAAGGTAATTAATAAACTATATTTAGTGACATCTAGCGTCGAATAGCAGTAATACATACTACACTGATTATGCAAAGTTTAGTTTAATTTGTATTATTTACAATAGATGTCGCTATTATGGAATATTATAACGTATCTAATGATAACAATAATTTTTAAATGTGGTATTTAAATAATAATTTACAATAGTTTATTATTTTGGTTCTTAGCAATTTATTTTCGCTGTCCCTAGAGATAAAAAAAACGATGGTTAATTTAACATTTTACCTTTTCAGGTTGAGCGTGAAATAGCTATCATGAAATTGATAGAACACCCACACGTGCTCGGATTGTCGGATGTGTACGAAAATAAAAAATATTTGTAAGTAAACATACAACTTTAAACTATGAATTTGATGTGAATTTACTGTATTAGACACATAATCCAGTCCAATATTACAGGGGCCTTACTCTTGACACTTTCGAGTTCTGGTTCAATCGAGTTTGATTCGATTTCAAGCGTTTTGGTACTCCCGAAACCGACACTAGCGCACGTTCGAGCTGCGGCTCAAATAGGAACTAGCTGGGATCAAAAATTCGTTAGGTTCGAGAAATGCTTACTCCCCATTGTTTCGTACGATCGTGTATCGAGCTGTGAAACAACGAATAAACGACAAATTATTCGATTGGTAAATAGGCACCGTACCAGGATCGAGTGATGAGGTTTTGTGTGTTTTAGTGGCTAATGTCATAATTATATTATGTACAAAATATTTTCTTTTACCTGATACATATTTGTAACCCAAATATCTGATATGTAACATGACAAAAAAAATACTTTAGCAAGACGCTAAGTTTGAATCGAGCAAATAAAAAATAAAAGCTTGTGTAACTTGTTTGTAGGCCAAAGGTATAGTCGGGGCTATGGTACGTTTTTGGCACGGTATTTCTGCCACCAAGCAGCAGTGTGTATGCACTGATGCATTTCGTTTTGAAAGACATAGTAGCCAGTGAGATGACTAAGGATTATGAGTCTTAACTTATGTCTCCGGGTGGAGATGAAGAACGCAGTCCAGTGCCATGCAGTGCTTTGTAATTCAAAGTTCTATTGGTGTTGCTTCTGTTTATGGGCAGATGTGGTGCTTTTGATAGCATAGGCGGGTAAACAAGCTAGTGGGTCACCTAATGGTATGTGATATCCACCACCCATGTACGCCCACAATACCAAAAAAAAATATGGGTGCGTTGCCAACCTTAAAGGAAAGGGATAATTAAGGGATTATTTCCGTCCCATGATGTGATAGGGGCAAGTCTATGGCCATACCGGGCACAATTCCAGACTCCGGGCTGATACTAAAAATTTCGTGATAAAAAGCCCCAATATCACTTTTACCCGACCCAGGGATCGAACCCGAGACCTCAGCACAGCAATTATACCACGTATACATTACAACTGCGCCACGAAGATTTTTTATTCCATTATAACGAAAACGCCAAAATATGGCGTCTGCCGAATCTGCAATAAAAAAAAAAACGCCGCGTCGTGGTATGTTGCCACGCAAGGTTGTATAATCCGTGGAAAAATACTCGATCACGTACTCGATCTAACGGCTGTTTTCGATTAAACTCGAAACACTTCGGGAGTGCGCATTTTTAGTTCGAATCGAAAAACGAATCAAGAATCGAATCATTTTCAAGAGTAAGGCCCCTGTATTATAGCCATATGTGTTAGAGTGAGTGGTACCGTATAAAAACTTTTATAGTAGTACATATAGATATATACATTTTCTTTCTTTCTTTCATTCGTTTTCGTTAACATTAAAAACTTGAGGTTATTGTTAAAAAACAATGAGGTTATTGATTTGTTAAACTAAATTTTATTCGCCGAACCAAACACAATTGCGGATGTTACACAGAATTTTCACTTTTTACCAACAGATGGCGTTATAATAAAGTTTTATTTGTTTGTTTTCAGATATTTAGTACTTGAACATGTGAGCGGTGGTGAACTCTTCGATTACCTAGTGAAGAAAGGCCGACTAACTCCAAAAGAAGCGAGGCGTTTCTTTAGGCAAATCATATCTGCTTTGGACTTTTGCCACAGTCATTCTATTTGGTACGTAATAAAATGGCAAAAAATATCAACTAAACCGAAATTTCTTAGCATCATTATGAGCAATCAACTGTAGAAATATTATAAAGAATCTTTTTGATAACAATATTTTTATGATCATTATTATGCAATTTGTATTTTCACTTAACCGCCATCTAGTATCGAATAGTGTAACAATCAATAGGAATAATTCAACAGTTATCTATTCAAGTGACCCCCAAAAGATGGCGCTGTTCTCAGAATTGTCTTTACCAACCAGCGATGCAAAAATAACATAATTACAAATATGATGTATAATTTATTATTGTTTTCAGCCACAGAGACCTCAAACCGGAAAATCTTCTATTAGACGAAAGGAATAACATAAAAATAGCTGATTTCGGCATGGCGTCCCTCCAACCGGCAGGCTCGCTCCTTGAAACGTCCTGCGGAAGCCCTCACTACGCTTGTCCAGAAGTTATTAGGGTACGTAGTAATTGTTAGAGTTGAACGTAAGACTTACACAATACTTAGGGCAATGCAATTTAATTGATAGTAAAAAGAATAACCAAAATATAATAATTCAATAGAGAACAAGCTTTTTCTTCAAACAGTACCATATGACAACACATGAGAACTCTTCTGTTGAATTTTTCTTTTTATAAATAAATATTAAGGTTTCTCGTTGCATTCAACCTTCTTTAACAATCATAACAGACACACACACTTATTTTTTTCTGTCGCGGGTTTAAGCGATTTATCACTACCGCCCCACCCTGGGGGTGGCAGGGACGGTTATGTTGGACTCGTCCGGCCTTACGACCCAACGTGAAGTCAAACTGGAGAGATGGAAACATCCGGACAACCGCTGGGCCGAGTCCCTAACACTATATAACGGCAATACCAACTAAAAAAACATGCGGGGCAGTCTTTGGGGACTGCCGATAGAAGTGAAAACTAAGTAACTTGTGAATTGTATCGTCGAGTTATTAGATTATTTTCGAATTATTTTTGGTTTGTAAAGAAGTGTTAAAGACCAATTTAATTATATATATTGTATACTAATAACGCACGGAAGTATATCTATGTACATATATACACAGTATACATATAGCTCGTGGAAACCGTTCCGTGACGATGACGCGAGTTCCATGATTTTTGTTCACCCAAAAAGTGCTCAACGCGCCTAAAAAAGTTTTCACTTCAAAACTCCGAGGCGAGAAGCGGCCAGGCTTCAGCCGGTACCATCCCTGCGCGGTGCTGCCTTGCGGCCCGTACATTAGGTTAACCTCTATAGTGGGTATCAGGAACTACGAGGGCCTTGCGTTCCCACAACACCCAGACCCGAAACAAATACTCAATTGTAAATCACACAGATCATATAATTATTAAGACACAGACATTATATCGCTGCGGGAATCGAAAGTGCGGCCTCTTACTTCACAGCCGGCTACTTACTTACTGCGCCACGGAGGTTGTCATCTATATACATGCATACGCCTGTAATCTCCGAACTTATTTCCGTCCCATGATGTGATAAGGGGACGAGCCTAAGGCCATACCGGGAACATTACCAGACTCCGGGCTGATAGTAAGCATTTCGTAATAGAAAAACCCAATTACACTTTTACCCAACCCAAGGATCGAACCTGAGACCTCAGCGTCATCCTCAGTCGTACGTTTACGCATTATAGCTGCGCCAGGCAGGCAGGCATTGCGAGGCAGTCGAGTTTACTATGTACCTTTTTTTCCTGGCACGACAGTGACATTTTTTAACAGCTTAGGCCGGCAAAGGAGCTAATGGGTCTCCTGATGGTAAGTGATCTCCACCACCCATGTACGCTCATAATACCAAAAGAATTATGGGCGCATTGCCGACCTTAAAGGACAGGGGATTGGATGCCTCCGGATATCTCACTCACAGTACAAAACGCAGCAGCAAGCTGCTACTTTACGCCGGTTTTCTGTGAGACAGTGGTAATGACCCGGACGAGCCGGCCCATTCATGCTGTAGACAAGTGTCTACAGCGTGGCTCTACCACTCAAGAAATGGCGATATAGTTGCCCTCTATCACATCATGGGACGGAAATAAGCTCGGCGAAATGTGTAATAGTTACACCTCTGCCTACCTCTTCGGCGAGTACAGGCATGAGTATGTAGTGAGTATGTGCATGTATGTATAATAAAAACGAATAATAAATAAATAAATACACCCAACAGTCACACACATAGTCCTGACCCCACACTACGTTAACCTGTATCGTGGGTATCAGGAACTACGAAGGACTTGCGGTCCTACAACACCCAGACCCGAAACAAATATTTGTGGATCGCACAAACATTTGTCTCGGTGCGGGGATCGAACCCACGGCCTCTCGCTTCGCAGCCGGCTACTCGTCCGCCACGGAGGCCAAATGTATGTAATTTACCCAAAGACTTTAATGTATACTACTAGACGGGCTGTTTAGAAGTAAAATTGCGTCACATAACGCGGGAGTTTGACAGCTCACAGACAGGGAGCGCGATAGGGGTTCTAGTTGAGGGTAAGCGAGATGGTAATATTTATTTATTTTATTTTATAATACACAATACAGAATACAATTATTGCAAAAATAAGAGACAAAATTATACAGTTATGAGCTAGATTGTAATATTGAGTTACGGTCAATTGACCGCAACTTAGTGGCACAATTTTGTATATATCGCCGCGCGCAGCTTGTCTAGTAGTATATGTACATTCAAGTCTTTGAATTGTCCTTTTCTAGTATAAAAAGTATGTATGACCGAATCTAGGTCATGATCTACCTGTGTGCTAAATTTCATCCAAAACCATTAAGCTGTTACGGTGTGATGACTTACAAACTTCCAAATTCACAAACTCACATTCAAACTTTCAGTAGTAGGATATCACGCTTTGACTCATGGGAGCATAGCAGCTGGGAACTAACCTTCAACTGGTGCGGCTAGAATGGGTCTTGGTAGTGTAGACATCGGAGGCGGTACTGGCGTTGTCGAAATAAAGCAAACACAATCCTTACACTGCTTAATTTTGATCAATCTTTCTTTTTAACAGATTTATAAAAAGGAGGTTCTCGCTTTTTTATGTAGTATGTACATCGATTTCGCCGCCAATTGTGGTCCGATTTTGTTGGAAAAAAAATCACTGGATAGAGTTTAGTTGCGATGTCCTCCCATATACATTTGGTTATAGGTTGGTTGGAGTAAAAAAATAAAACTCCTCAACGGCCAACAGCACACTCGTCACGATTGTATTGGAATTTACATGCTATTGCTGTAACTATAACTAAAAATTTAAAAAGAAAGTTTAACAAAAAACTTAGAAACCAACTTCACAATAAAAACACTGTAAAGGCAAAAATAACAAATTCTATCAATTGTATTCTCTTTAGAGTCGGTGCCTGTGTTGCTACCGGTCAAATAAAATTGTTTTATAGCATAGGTAAGATATAATAAGTATAAGCAAGCACCTGATGGTATGATAAATATTTAACAATTAATAATGGACGTTTCCATATTACAAATATTGTTACTCGATGATTGTTACTAATGTAAAATGAAAAGACAACAAATAAATAATTTTGTGTAATTGCCTAGTGTATTTTGACTATGTATGTTATGTATACATTAGTTGATATGATTTTATACATAAGTTTCTATATTTTGTACTGACTTGTCATAAGCGCTATTTTAATTGCCTACATGATTAATAAACTATTTCATTTCATGTGATCTCCACTGCCTATGCAGGATACTTAGGATTACATAGTCGACAGTCCCTTTCTCAGACAATCTACTTACCTATATAGGTACTTCCGTGAGAGCCCTTGAGGTCCGCGGGCCAGGAAACATTCATTTCGGCAAGTGAATTCAATTGATTTATTGGTGTCGGCAATTTAGGGGCCATTGTCAGGTCAGATTTAAAAGTATTGACTGTTGAAATACGTTTATACAGCGACATTTTATATACAACAAAAAAATAAAGCGCATCGAATTGAGAACCTCCTCCTTTTTTAAAGTTTTCATTTTTTATTATTATCTTGAATGACGAGACGAGCAGGTCGCTCGCCTGATGGTAAGCGCAACGCCTGTCCATAACTTTGAATTACATGCCACACAGAACTTTGAATTACAAAGCACTGCATGGCACTGCACTGCGCTCGTCACCCCGAGACATAAGTTGTTAAGTAATTTCATTGGCTGCAATGTCCTTCAAACCCGAAAACAACAGTGCTTACACACTGGCGGCAGAAATAGACAAAGCGTACCAACCCAGACGGCCTCTCGCATACAAGGGACCTGCCACCTAGTAAATTTTATGTTTTTGTTCTACGTTTTATGCTTCTACCATTTCGTACAATCGAGTTGATTAGAACAATCTTGTAGCGAGTCGTCCGAGGTCAATAACTATTGTAGATTGGTGGCCAGCGAAACAATTTGGCCCACTTAACTAAGGGCCATTTGTTTGTACTAGTGTAAAATGATTATATTGTGCTTTCTACAGTTGCTTGGTGCCTGGAATAATCATATTTCATACCAACTTTTGCTCGTGGATGCATGACCACGCGATTGTTTTTAAAAATAATATACATACATACGCAATCACGTCTGTAATCTCCAAAGGGGTGGCTAGCGGTGTAACCATTACACCCACATTTCACCGATACTTATTTTCGTCCCATGATGTGATAAGGCCAGCCTATCGCCATACCGGGCACAAATTCCAGACTCCGGGCAGATACTGAGCATTTCGTAATAGAAAAACCCAATATCACTTTTACCCGCCCGGGGATCGAACCCGAGACCTCAGCGTTAGCCTCAGTCGTAACGCGTACGCATTACAACTGCGACACCGAGGCAGACTTAGCATTGTGTAATAGAAAAACCCAATATCACTTTTATCAGATCGAACCAGAGACTTCAGCACAGCAGTACCCGTACCTACGCTATTTAACTGCACCTCTAGGTCAGTGGCCATAAAAAAACCTATGTCCTAACCCAGATCATGGTTTACAGCTTGAGTCAGATTTAGGCAATGCGGTCGTATCTACCTAGACGGCCTCTCGCATACGAGAGACCTACCACCTTTTTTTTGTCGCGGGGAAAAGTGATTTATCACCACCGCCCCACCCCGGGGGGAGGCGAGACGGTTATGTTGGGCTCAACCGGCCTTATGACCCAACGTTAAGCCACCCGGGAGAGATGGAAAACATTGGAATTTCCTCATGGTCAATAATCATTATTTTGTTATAATGTTCCTCTTGGCATAAACTGAGCTGTTTAAACTCAAATAAATTGTATTAATGTAGTATCAATATTGTAAATCAGTTTTGAAAAGAGCAACGTTAGAGTTTCTTGTCTGTTCTTCTCTAGCGAAACGGCATTGCGAACTGGCGGTACAGTTAAAATTTGACTGAATCTAAATTGTTTATAACACATTTTAACAACATTTTATGGATTCAATAAATAATTTGAATTTGAATTCGGGAGAGATGGAAAATATCCGGACGACCGCTGGGCCGAGTCCCCAACTCGTGTACTTACATCCTACGCCGGTAATACCAACTAAAAACCCTGCGGATGCCATCTTCAGCGCATAAGAGACGGCTCCGGGTTCCCGAGGCAATAAGCGCCCCGTGCCTACCACCTAATTATAACATAGTTCCGGTCATTTTTATATCGCTATTGTCTTTTTTTTCTTTCCTTCTACCTGGCGTTATCCCGACCATTGCCAGGGTCCGACTTCCCACTAAGATGCCTACACTTCGCCCGATCTTGAGCCTTCTCTGTAGTAAGACCGTTGGCTCTCATATCTGCCTCTTATATCAAGCCTGCGTTTTTTGGGCCGCCCGCGGGATCGTAGTCCTGGTACGTTCTGGCACAGGCACTTGCCACCGACGTACTCCTGTGGTTTCCTCAAAACGTGACCAAAACTATTAGACCCTATAATTCGAGAACTTAATTATAACTAATATACATACATACATACGCACTCACGCCTGTAATCCCCGAAGGGGTAGGCAGAGGTGTAACCAGTACACCCAAATTTCGCCGAGCGTATTTCCGTCCCTTATGTGATAGGGGGCGAGCCTATCGCCATACCGGGCACAAATTCCAGACTCCTGGCTGATACTGAGCATTTCGTAATAGAAAAACCCAATACCACTTTACCCGACCCGGGGATCGAACCCGAGACCTCAGAGTTGACCTCAATCGTAACGCGTACGCATTACAATTGCGCCATCGAGGCAGTCAATTATAACTAACTGAATTAAAAATTCCTGTATATCATTGGGGGTGTCCATTTATAAATGAAATGATTCAGAACTGTCACCGATGCTAACGGATGTTATAATCAAAACGGAAACACAAATAATTTGATTACACATGATTTCGTTTCATGTGTACACCGTCAGGCCGCCCGGCGCTATGGCAAAGGAAATATTTATCTTCCAAGTTACAACCATTATGAATACTCATTTTCTTCATACCAGCTCCGTGGCGCAGCGGGCGAGTAGTCGGCTGCGAAGCGAGAGGCCGTGGGTTCGATTCCCACACCGAGACAAATGTTTGTGTGAACCACAAATATTGGTCTCGGGTCTGGGTGTTGTGGGACCGCAAGTCCCTCGTAGTTCCTGATACCCACGACACAGGTTTACCTAGTGTGGGGTCAGGACTATGTGTGTGACTGTTGGGTGAATTATTATTATTATTATTATCTATTCTAATACGAGTATATAAAGCTGAAGAGTTTGTTTGTTTGGTTGAACGCGCTAATCTCAGGAACTACAGGTCCGATTTGAAAAATTCTTTCAGTGTTAGATAGCCCATTTATTGAGGAAGGCTATAGGCTATATAAGGCTTTTTCCCCGGCATAGGCCGTTCACGCGGGCGGAGCCGCAAGCAAAAGCTAGTTTATTATAGAACAACACTCTTGGTTGATTTGTCATTTTTGGCGCCAAACAAAAACGGGCCAATCACGTGTACCGAAATCGACACTTAGCAAAGAGCTCACTTGAGTGTTATTCGGGCCTTAAAGTACTACTATTATAAATGTGAAAGATTGGATGTTTGTTACTCAATCACGTTTTAACAGCTGATCGGTTTTGGGTGAAATTTGGCACACAGGTAAACCATGACCTAGATTAGGACATAGGCTATTTTTATCCCGAAAAAGGCCGTAAACGACAAAGACGTTAATGTATACTATTAGACAAGCTGCACGGTACATAGAAATCGTACCACTAAGTTGCAGTCAATTAACCGCAACTCAATATTACCATCTCGCTCACTCTCAACTAGAACCCCTTGTTTCTGAGCATCAAACTCCTGCGTTATGTGACCCAATTTTACTTCTAAACAGACCGTCTAGTCTTTGGTACACGTGGGCGAAACCATGAGCAAAAACTAGTTATTAATAAGAATAATACCTTTAATAAAAATCAATTCTCAAGGAATGTAACAAATGAAACAATAAAATTGTACTAGAAAGGTATTTTTAATACACTTCCACAAGCGTATGTTAATTACACATTAAGAAAGTTTTAAAGTAAGTTATCCTACCCACCTCCAAACCATTATTAAGTACTTTATAAACCATTTCAATATGGCCACAGTATTAATTGTAGAAAAAATAACAAAAATCTACTTTGACGTTTTTTTGTATGGCGAGACGAGCAAGTCGCTCGTCTAAATATTAACCAAAGCCTGTCCAATACAGTATCAACACCACCCAGAATAGGATTACAAACACATGAGATGTTAATTGTCAAGTCTCATAATGCCAATTAATATCATGTGCTCAAATTTATTTAGACTCAAATTATTTCAATTTCTATAAGCATCTTAAAGTGGTTTCATATTGTAATAAATTTTCTACAATTAATAAAGTTCAAATGTATTCTACACTATTTAAGACATATAATTATGACAAATTCGTACATCCAGGCACGAATTCTGGCCAACAACGGGGGGGGTACAGCCCCCCGTAATCCAATCGGAACTGGACCCCCTATATCTCGAAGTGTTGCATACAAAATATTTTAATACATAGCGAGTATAATCACAAAAACTATAAAAACACTAATCTAGGAATGTCAGATCTTAAATGAAAATGTCGTTAGTATTAAAAGCTAATATTACAAAAAATGGGATGTACATTGTATGAGCAATTTTTTATGATCACAGTCAATATGTGTTGAACAATCACAAGCCTGTATCAAGCATTTTATTATCTATTATATTTTGTATTTGACAAAGTTATATTTGCTTTCATTGATCTTTGCTTATCTTTAGACTATACCCAACTACAAATAGTTCGATGGTTAACTAAAGTTAAGCAAAGGCCAGTGAAAATGGCCATAACACATTATCTTGTTATGAAATGTTAGATTTTACAATTCAATATTCGTTCAATATTCGTTGCAATTTTTTATACTAGCCAATATTATAAAATAATAATTTTAAGTTAACAAAATATCAATTAATTTGATCTAAAAATGAGGGAATATTAATAAATTTTATAGCAACAATAATGATAAATTAAATTACCCACCAAATATCAGAAATTTTCAACCTCAATTACTCCTCTGAGTATAAAACAAAAGAATATTAACACATTTTAAATCAGCAAAAACTCTATACATTTTAATAACAGATTCAAACCTAGTAAGCAACCTAAACAATGATAGAAAATAACTACTGCACATACTATAATTTCATGTAGCCTTATACACAAACATTTATAGCTCTTACTCCTTCAGAGATGTCAATTTAATTACCAAGTAACCATTTCTTCAAATTTGATTACAAGTATTTGAAGTCAGCTACTCTGTTGTTTCTTGGCTAAACTAAAACTAACTTAACTAGATTTTACTTTTGAACATAACAAAGTTAAGTAAAATTAAGTCCAACAAGTATATTTTTCATTGTGTCACACAAATATGAATAGAGGTCTCTATATACCAATTTGACATATCTTTATATATATATAATTCTACTGTACGTGTGTATGTGACTGAACTCCTCTTAAACGGCTGGACCGATTTGAATGATTTTTTTGTGTGCGTTTGGGTGGCGCCCTGGATGGTTTAGATTCACAATTGGGCCCGGTAGGTGGCGCTACTGTAGTTGTGGGTGAAACCGCGCGGGACAGCTAGTATTATGTAATTTATTATTAAATTTAGTTTAGTTGGTATCAACAGAATATCCAGAAATATGTTATGAATGCTATTACAGTTATCCTGGCCTGAGAAGTTTATTAGTTACCCCGGCCAAGTTATTTTGCGCGTATTGTATAGGAGTGTCATATAAAAGTTTATGTATAAGGTTGTAAAGGCATTTTACAGACTATACTATAATACATTTAGCATAAAGTCAAAATGTATAGCAAAAAATAATCACAATTTTATGGACTTAGCTATACTAGATCTTGATCAGGGTTTGATGCAAAAAATTTATTTAATAATTATTGAAATAAAACTAGTTTATACGGATTTTATCGCGGTTTAATTTTTATTTTAGTCCCGACGTTTCGAAAGCTTTTCAGCCTTCGTGGTCACGGGAGAGACAGCTTTCGAAACGTCGGGACTAAAATAAAAATTAAACCGCGATAAAATCCGTATAAACTAGTTTTATTTCAATGAGTAATATTCGCGTAAACCTAAGAAATCACTACTTAATAATTATTGTTCTAAATATTTAAAAAATAAATTGGTAAGAGATATGTAATCCCCATCTTGTAATGCAGCTGAGGAGGACAAGGATGATGTGGAACACCATCAATTTACTTAAATCAGCACTTTGTTGATTTTATCACACTGTTGTCTACAAATTTTGTTTTAATTATACATTTTTAATCAAGAAACTGTGGCTGAATAAATACATAACAGATTGTATTGATTGTTATTTGTGGATATTTACATTGTAATGGATCTTTGCTTGAGAATTATAACTTCATGACACATATTTATTTTGATCAAACCCTGCTACGCTGCCTTTTATATGTTTATGGCGTAATATGCTATAATACAGTACTTATAGCATAGTCTATACACTTTGGTCTACAGAGCCATATTGTAGCATCAGTTGAACTTTAATTATCCAGTAGGACTACCATACCATTTAATCATCATCTACCCTCTGTTTCTTACTAGTATTCGACGGCGTTTGTGGTGGAGAGCAGGCAGTGTCCCTTCTTTTCCCTGAATGTCTGGCACAGGTGGTCCCAGACTGCCTATTAGATCTATTCTGAGACTCACGGGTAGGCGAAAACTGGGTCATCATTTCTACATCATTGAATATCACCTGGGCACCTCCCCCACATGTAGGAATTACGTCACCCTTGTACAATTTCGTCTCCAACTCCCCATCAGTGTCTTGTTCTTGCGATATGAGACAATATTTGGATGTTTTGGAATTAGCAATGTCTTTTACAGTCTTCAATTTATTCACAACTTTACTGTTGGTAATGCTGGGTTTGAGGACGGTGCCCATTGGTACAATGTTGTTTGGAGCATGTTCTACCCATCCTCTACCATCTGCAGATAAAGATCTTCGGTGACGAGGGTTGGCTACAGCTATGCCTCTACGTGATGACGTTGGAGTGTCTCTTGTTTGGGGTACTGAAGTAAAAGGTGTAAGTAAATGGGCAGGTAACGCTCTAGGTGTCGACCCGGGAGTAAACTCCCTACCAGATTGAGCAGCCATGTCTGTTTTTTGGTACGAATCAACGTTATCCCCTCTATCATTCAAAGCTTCTGCTATAATACGAAGTCTGTTCTCCTTCTCTTCTATGGCATTCCGGAGTCTCTCCTTTTCAGAATTGAACTCTCTAGCTTTTTCATGTTCAGCTGCAATCTTGTGGTTGTACTTTCGTTCTAGAATTTTCTTTTGCTTCTCTTTGTCCAGTTTGTTTTGGCTTAACATCAAATCCTTCTCCTGCAGTTCTCTTTTTAGTGAAGAAGTGTACTCGGTCATTTCATTAAGCTTTCTCTGGTGGGATAATGATGCATTTTCAGTGGCTGTTAGTCTCTCTTCTAAAGCTCTTACTCTTCTCTCTGCTGCAGCTAATTGCCCTCTCAGAGAAGCATTCTCACTTCTAACTTCTAATGACTCTTTCTCTAAATCCAGTAACTCTGATCTCAATCTTTCATCTTTTATAGCTTTACTTCTTTTCAATGTCTCTCTACGACTTATCCTCATCTCTAAATGTGCCATCAACTCCTTAATTATGTGTGCTGCTTGAGAACTGTTCAGTTCTAGACTTGGGAAGTCAGGTCCTAAGCTGTAGACTAAACCTAAGTCTAGTTCTAGATCTTTAGCTTCCGGTCTGGCTATGTTCTCCCTGGCTATGTTGAAGAGTCTGTTGGCCTTACGACGGCCTGATGTAAGACCTATGGTTGCACCAATGTCAACCACTTGGGCTTTGGTGACTTCAACTTCTGCTGCCATTTCGGCAAACCTCATGACTTGGAGTGTCTCGTCGTAATCTTCGGCTCTTGGATTAGCACAAATAATCATCCGAACCTGGCCTTCACCTTCAAAGAAATTTTTGAAAAGTAAAGTTATTTTTGACTCCCTATACGGCACCATGTTAGAAGTACCGTTAACTTGATTCTCTCTTAGAGCCTCAAGACAAGTCCTTAAAGTCATCAAGGACTTATTGATGTTCCCGGCTTCCTTCAACCGTTGGCCAGTATTTTTTGTTCTGTTTGTCCTCTCACTTCCGGCTAAATCTACTAAACTTAATTGGCTAATGCAAAGGAACTTTTTGTTGTGAATCACAGTCTCTCCTGTCTCGTCTAATGGTGCCTGCACCAAACGGATAGTGAATACGGAATGACTTCTGGAAGATTCTGCATTAAGTGTTGTGTGGGCCATTCGTTTCCGTTTCAAACCCATGTAGAAAGCATCAAAGGCGTCATCCGCAGATTTGATTTCTATTTCGGTGACTCCGTGCACATACATGTTTCGTGCACCGTCTTCTCTTATAAGTTTTACCGGTAGTGTTTTACTAGGAGCGCTATCCTCTAGCAAATCATAGACACAGTTATTATAAACTTCAACATAAGTTACAAATACTGCATACTGGTTGTCTTCATTAATTCCCTCGACTTTAGTTACGTCTGAGGATGACATAGCTAAGTCAGGATTTGAATTGTTTTTTCTATTCGATTTGAATTTATGCATCTCCTGCTGCCTCTCCAACATGGCCTCCGCCTCCGTGGCTATGTCGAACATGTTCATTTTATCAGGTTTGAATACATATTTCGGAGCTTGGTAATCGTTGATAGTCTTAAATATAATGTTCAAACAACGCGGCAATATACCACAATTTTGCGGCTCCCCGGTCATCGTGAACGTTTTCCCGCTCCCGGTAACACCGTATGTGAATAATAAACCATTTTTACCTTTAACCAAGCCCTCGACTAAGGGTTGGGCGACTTTGTCGAAGACTTCTTGCTGGGAAGTTTCAGGCGGGAAAACTTCTTTGAAAATGTATTTCATGGTTTTGTTACTCTCGTTTCTGTAGCTGAATGCTGTGATTGGTGGTGTCAGGAGAACTGTAGTCGGGGACACAATCTTCATACATGGTAAATCAGATTCTCGTTGCATGGGTCTCAGGCGGCAGTATACTTGCACAGGATCTCGGTCTTGCGCGAGATTTTGCCTACTTCGCGCCGGCGTCCGCATGTCGTTTAACTTTTGTTTCGATTTCGCAGACTTCATTTTGTCGTATTTATCACACACATTCACTTCGTATTGAGTTTCTCGCGATTTTACTTTTCAACGGATTTCGTCAAATCAAAGCAACGGTCGTTTATGAATTATCAATAACATACGAGTACAGACAATATAGCCACAATGCTAGTTTTTTCTCTTTCTTACGTATTCGAATTTATATTGCTGATTCGTGTAACGGCAGACGGTTGACAGCATTTTGATTTGGTTGGATTGTACCTACCCGACCATGGGAATGTTGACATTGTAGTAATACCAGCTCTGTAAAATTTACGATTTATACGAATATTTTTTTTGTGTAATTAGAATAAAATACACGTGTATGTAATAAAAATTATAGAGTTATTAATAAGAAACTTATCTTACTATTGCTAATAAAATCAACAGATTTGAAGATATCATTAACACGGCATAATATCATATTTTAAGTGAACTGTATTTTTCAACTTATCATTATTGTAATAAACAGTCAATGTGTGTGACTGTTGAGTGTATTATATAAAAAAAACATTTAAAAAAACACGTTGAACATGATATCCCTTTTATTTTCCATTGTTACAGGGATTCTCATTAGTAGGCAACATTCTATGTTTCTAAGAAAAAACTTCGCGTATGGTCCAACGTTCCGTTTTTATAATTTGTTGTTATGAACTTTTGTCGTGGTAAAATTAATCAAAGCGTGTTATATAATTAACGTAAAAATACACTATTTTAATACGTGAGAAATATCATTCAATGAAATAAAATTACATTGTATATGTTTATTGTGAAATGGAATGTACGATAGTAAACCATTCAAAATAAATTTTATTTAAAGGGGTATGAAATACTATGTACCATTAAATTAATGATATAATTTAAATAATGTGTTTATTTTTATAGGGTGAAAAATATGATGGTCGAAGGGCGGACGTGTGGTCTTGTGGCGTTATCCTGTATGCATTACTTGTTGGTGCGTTGCCTTTTGACGACGACAACTTACGTCAATTACTTGAAAAGGTAATTTATGTTTAGGTCTTCATTTTTGTACTTTATTACATATGTTAAGTTTATCTTATCTTAAAAATTAAAAAGTTGGTATATTTATATCGGTATGTGTGCAACATCTAGCGGGCAGTAGCAAACAAACCTGTACTGCAACTTTCAAGGACAGATGGCGCTATATACCTACAATCTGTCTCTAAAATGTTACACGATATTTTAAAATTAAAATTAATCTAGAGAAATATCTATAACCTCATTGATTATTCATTATTCAGGTAAAACGAGGAGTGTTCCACGTCCCGCATTTTGTGCCGCCAGACTGTCAACAACTCTTGCGAGGCATGATCGAAGTAAACCCCGAGAAAAGAATGACGGTAACAAAAAATCTTGAATTTATTATACAAGGAGAAAGATAAATCTACATTAAGTTTTAATTAATATGCTTAAAAGTGTTCCTATTTACAAATAAAAGAATCATTGTAGCGCATTCTGAGCACATAAAGTCAATTAAGAGATCTGTGACGATTTTAATTCTATTTATGCATAACAGCGCCATCTTTTAGCGATTTGTGACATTCATATTGAAAAACTTGCAACATGAATATTATTAATTTAAAGTTATTTTATCTTACCAAACTGAATATTGTTCAGTTGGCAGAAATAACTCGACATCCGTGGGTGACAGCAGGAGGTAGGGGCGAATTAGAGCAAGAATTACCCATGATGGAAGTTGTGCAGACGAGAGTGCTGCCATCTGCCGAGGCCGTGGACCCTGATGTTTTGCAGGTATGAAATTTGGGTTCTAAATGCGGTTCTATCGGATCAATTGTACAGTAAGCTAATTTCTATTACTGAAGCGTAAGAATAAAAATTAATTAAACATTGTTTAAATATTTTCCTGCCACCCTCAGAGACTGCAATAATCATAGATTATTTTTCACGCACAGTCTTGTTTGGGCCAATAAATACAATGATGGAATTTCACTGCCTCGGTGGCGCAGTTGTAATGCGTACGCGTTACGATTGAGGTCAACGCTGAGTTCTCGGGTTCGATCCCTGATCGGATAAAGTGGTATTGGGTTTTTCTATTACGAAATGCTCAGTATCAGCCCGGAGTCTGGAATTTGTGCCAGGTATGGCGATAGGCTCGCCGAACCTATACGCTAGATACGCTCGGCGAAATGTGGGTGTACTGGTTACACCTCTGCCTACCCGTTCGGGGATGATTACAGGCGTGGGTGCGTATGTATGTATATATGTATGGAATTTCATTCACTTATTGATTAAAATCTTATTTTTCTTAACAACGTAATGTATAAGAAGTACTTGTATTGTTTTGTAGAATAAAATAAAATGAAAATAAACAAAATGCTATTTATTTTACAGGCCATGTGCAGTCTGGGTTGTTTCAAACAGAGAGAAAAACTGGTACAAGAACTTTTAAGTCCACAGTGAGTATTATATTACCGTTCTCCCAGGGATATTTCGTCTTTGCTTTTACTTCTTCTCTTATCTCCATCCTATGGTTGCCTGTAAGAGATTGCCCTGAGCGATAAGGCCGCCAATTGTACTATTATTTGTTTTTTTTTTACTTACTTGTACTTTAAGTGTTGTACAATAAAGAATTATATATAAATAAATAAAAAATGAATAAAGTTGGAATGTTTGAGTATGAGAGTGTCCGCTTGTGAATTTAGATCTTTTTTAATCAATCACGCCTTCGTGGCTGAATGGTTATGATTGTAATTTGGCACACAAGTAAATCATGATCAGAGTTATTTCATAGACTTTTGTCTCGGAAGAAGATAAGCGCGGGCAAAGCCATGACGAAAAACTAGTTGTAAAATAAATTATAAGTACTAGTTTCATAATACTGAGCTATGTGTGTGTGGTGTGTTAAGATACAATGATTGTGTCTGCGGTTGAACTGCCACTAATCATGATAGGGTTTTTGAAAAAAATTAAAATTTTATTCATTATTTTATATGTGCCCGATAATAATACGAAAAAGAAACTGTTTTGCTAAAACAGAATTAAAATTGGATAAAACATGATGACAGTTTAAGTTTTAATATTGGTATGAGCAAAGGTTGGAGCGTAGTGGGAAAGTCTCACTAACACTCTCGCACGCGTGCACCGCTAATGGCGTGACCAGTCTTGTGACGTCACACGACATGTTGTGCATCCTTTTCCGTCATTTAACAATTACCCCTTGCAGCAGATTTAAATAGCTTCTATCGTTTTTTTATTTTTGACTTGATTTAAATAATCCTTTCGATAACAAATTTTGGGGAACGTATCACAATGATTATAATAAAAAAAAAACGAGTCAAATACCATATTGCATAATATAATTTTATGCTATTTAATCCGTTATTCCAGCCATAACACAGAGAAGGTGATATATTTCCTACTGTTGGAGCGCAAGCGTCGGCGACCGGCGAGAGACGACGAGCCGCGACCCCCCGCCCCCGCCGCACCCGCCGACCCACCGCGCAAGAGACTCGACACATGCCGGGTAACTATGTATAGTAGAAGGTGATATACTTGTTACTGTTGGAACGCAAGCATCGCTGACCGAAGCAACAAAGATCGGAAAAACAGACTTACTGTACTCACAAATAATAACTTTCAAATATAAATTATTGAACTTATTAATCAGCGCTAGATCCATGGTCCCATGGTTCGTGTAAATACCATATTTTTTATATTTGGCATAATTCGTTCCAGGTTAACGGACAGTCAGCACATTTTGGTCAAATTAGCGAAGGTTCCCCAATCACGCCACGAAGATCACAATTCAGGTAATTATTACACTTCAGTGGAATTGAAATAACTCGCTCAATAACATACAGTAGTTGTGACTGCCAGAGGATAACCCCTCTGGTCTACTTCCACGTCTCTCACGTCTCGAGTATAACACTCTGCAGTTATATCTACTTCCAGTGTCTCTCTGTCCAGTGGTTTCTGTGGCCAGTCTCAAGGCAGTCTGGCCTCTGTGGTTGGATCGGGATGGAGGTATGGTGGCATGGAGGCGTGGAGGAATGGGGGATTGAGGGTTAGAGGGATGGAAGGATAGTGGGATGCAGGGATGGAGGGATGGTGGCATGGTGGGGTGGAGGAATGGGGGATTGAGGGTTAGAGGGTTTAAAAGGATAGTGGGATGCAGGGATGGAGGAATGGTGGAATGGTGGGGTGGAGGAATGGGGGATTGAATCCTGGAGGGATAGGAGGATGGTGGGATGGTGGGAACCCAGTTTCAGCATTGCCTCGTCAGGTTCGCTTTGGGCCTACGATGTGGTCACGTCATAATATCAATTGTTTTTTTGTAGGTCGTCTTCGAGTCGACGCACCGAAGGTCGAAGCTCACCACAGCTCTCTGCCAGTCCACCTGGTAAGTCGCGTAAGTTCTCTTCATTTACTTAAAACTTATTCAGTTTGAGCTAATAGCTCCTGTATTATACACGTCCTACTGCTAGGCACGGGCCTCCTCTACTGAAGAGAGGAATCCTCCTTGGAATGAGAGGGGTTAGACCTTAGTCCACCACGCTGACCTAATACGGGTTGGCAGGCTTGATATACCTTGGAAATTTTTATGGTGAACTTCTTAGGTATGCTTGTTTCATCACGATGTTTCCTTTACCATTAAAACAAGCGATGATTAGCAATGAATACACACGTTAAGTACTTAGAATAGTTAGAGCTGCATACTCTTGGGGCTGGTTTCGAACCTGCACCTTTTGTCTCGACAGTTTTTGAGTGGTAGAGCCACGCTGTAGACAGTTTACAGCACGAATAGGTTGGCTCGTAGTTCGTTACCACTGTCTCACAGAAAACTGACATGCGGCTTGCTGCGTTTTGTACAGTGAATGAGATATCACCTTCCACCAAATCTTCTCCCTTTCCCAATCCTTTAATTATCCCTATATTTCAAGGGCAACACGTCCATGATTGTTCTGTTATTGGGTGTACATGGACGATGGAGGTCACTTAGCATCAGGTGACCGCTCGTTTGCCGGACTATGCTATAAAATAACTAAGACCTAACCCATCTCATTCGTATAGGAGTCCCAGCGGTGGGACGTATGTAATACAGGGCCGGTGTTATTATAGATCTATAAAAATATATAATCATTTTAGCTGGTCACACGCCACACCGCGTGTCCTCTTTAGGGGGGACCCCGGCTACTCCCGGATCTCCTTTAGGTAAGCTATGATTCATTTATGATAATCCTATAAAAGTGTTGCTGTATAATAGGCAGGGGGGGAGATGCAACAGGTCAGCCAAGAATCGCGGCCGGTGGATGACGAGGGTGAGGAGGTTTCAACGGAATATTTCTTACTACCCTACTACCTATTATAAATGTGAAATTTTAGATGTATTTTTTATATGTTTGTATGTAATGATGGTGATGAATATGTGTATGTATATTTTTATTTTATCCATATTTGTGGATCTCACAATTATGAATTTTCTCTCGGTGCGGGAATCGAACCTGCAGCCTTTCGTTCCACTAGCCTGCTGTACTAGTGTATTAAATTATGTTATTCGTTTTTATTTCAGCATCACCGTCAGTCCGAGAACACCATCATCAAAGAGCGAACTCAACAGGACCTACCATCAGCTTGAATATTAGTAAGTTTATAGCATGTGCTTTTAAGTAGACAGTTGTGTCTACACCATGAAAGGACCCGCGCGACTGGGGTACTACCATTGTTGCTGTTGCATTTCGTAGTGAGAATACCGGAGGACCAAATGCCCCCTTCCTATTCCAGTGTCCTTTATTTTATGGTTGACAACCATCCATGATTTTATGGTAGTATTTCTAAACTCTGAATTATGCAATTCTTGCTCTACTCTGAATTGCCCATGTCAAACGATTCTTGCCCTTATCTTAATAACCACCCTTGAAGAAAATCTTGCCCAACTATGAAACAAATCCTGGCTATTCTCCTTGTCTATTTCTTTTGGAAGTTTATATTCAATTTGTTTTTAGGTGGTGAGCCAGGGGAGGCAGTAATTATTATAAACGAAGCCCCCATTATGGGATCTTCAGTGGCGGCCAGACCCCATAGTCCATCACAATCACATAGAGGTAAGAGATCATATTTTTTTAACCAATGACATATAAGAGGGGTGTATAACACCAGTTGGACGCACAGACCACGGACGATATACGTAATGTGTACTTCCTTCGCGTGCCATGATTAGGCGTAATGTATGTGTACTCCCTTTACTGGCCACGATTATGAGTAATATTCAGCGCAACGTGGCAAGGCACACTATACCAGGAGTAAGGAGATCGCTTCCGAAGCCGAAACGGTAATAAAACTTAACATACGCACGAGTCACGCCTGTAATCCCCGAAGGGGTAGGAAGAAGTGTAACCAGTACACCCACATTTCGCCGAGCGTATCTCCGTCCCTTATGTGATAGGGTGCTAGCCTATTGCCATACCGGGCATATTTTCAGACTCTAGGCTGATATTGAGCATTTCGTAATAGAATACCCCGAAATCACTTTTACCCACCCCTGGGATCGAACCCGAGACCTCAGCGTTGGCCTCAATCGTAACGCGTACGCATTACAACTGCGCCACCGAGGCGCACCGGTAAAACTTAACAAAAACGGAAAACGCTATTGTTTTGCTGTTTACTTACCATTTTGGAAACGTAAGCCCGCAATGTAAAGCGTACTAATGCTAAAGTCGGGGTCAATGATCCGCGCGCATTACCGCGCTTCAATACTCAGTAGGCACATTACGCCGTGCGTCGCGTTGCACAACTGTTTTTTTTTTATTGGCTTTACATTGCGTTATGAAGAAAAAATCAATTTTAATTATTATTTGAATAACACATCATTGTATGTATAGGCCCAAACAAGACTGTGCGTGAAAAATAAAAAATAAATATCGACTTATTTCACTTTTTTTTTGTGTAAACGTGTTTATAATCACCAGCACTGCAGTCCGCAGACTGCAGTGACCATGTCATGTAGTAACAATAATTGACACGCTTGGTTTATATACAGGACTCTTACTCGCGGCTTCGCTCGCGTTAATATCCTTATTCGAAACAACCTCCGCCATTACGCCATTAAAGGAACTTAGTGAAAATTTTCAAATTTGTAGCGCCAGTGATTTAGGTTTTAGCGATTAAATCAGTCATTCAGTAAGGACAAGTAATTATATCTGAATAGATGACGTAGTGATAGTTCGCAACCAGCTCCAAGAACATACACCTCTGACTTTTCTAAGTTATGTGTATATTAATTGTTAATTATCACTTGCTTTAACGGTGAAGGAAACATCGTGAGGAAACCTGCATACCTGAGGAGTTCTCTATAAGAATTTCGAAGGTATGTGAAGTCTGCCAATCCGCATTAGACCAGTGTGGTGGACTAAGGCCTAACCCCTTTCTCCAGTAGAGGAGGCCCGTGCCCAGCAGTGGGACGTGTATAATACAGGGCTAGTATTAATATTAATAGATGACGTATTATGTTATTATCCCTTGTCATTCCTGATACCAAGGGGATTTCACAAGGTCCCTCGTTTGCGAGAGGCCGGCTGGGTTGGAACCACCGCTTTCTTCTATTTCTGCCACAACAGTGTGGAAGCACCGTTGTGTTCCAGTTTAAAGGACATTGAAGCCAGTGAACTGGGCATTATGAGACTTAACACCTTATGTCTCGGGGTGACGAGCGCAGTCCAGTGCTTTGTTATTTAAAGTTCTGTGTGGCGTTGCTTCTGTTTATGAGCAGGCGTGGCGCTTACCATCAGGCGAGTGACGTGCTCGTATCGTCATTCATGTTTTAAAAAAACATGATAGTGGGGATGTGACTGTCGGATACTGTTGGGTGTATTTAAAAAAAAATGTCTATCCTGTGCTTTCAGTTCGTGAGAGGTCCTCCCTCCCTGGCCCTCCGATCTGTACCCAGTCTCCCGCCCAAGTGTCACTGTTCCCAAACCTTGGAACTATAACAGGTAACTGAGACTTTCTTGGGCCTGAATTTTCGTCACTTCAGGGGGAAAAGCTCTAGCTGGATTATTTGTTTTATTAAATTTTCGGAAAAATACACTATTGTAGTTTGTACCAGTAATGGTATAATAGTTGGTGCAAAAGCATCGAAATAAGATGACAAGAAACGTAACTCAAGCAAAAAAATGACCCCACCAAATCTCTGTGCAAGGTGTAGGGGCTATAAAAGTCTGTGCATAATAATCTCCAGTTGACACTTGATACGTCTAATTTTTGTTGCGTGTATGAGTGTTACGTGTGATTTAATATTAAGACATTAACTTTTATGAAATAAAGTTGATTTTGAACGTTCATAAATTTTTGTTGCGTGTATGAGTGTTACGTGTGATTTAATATTAAGACATTAACTTTTATGAAATAAAGTTGATTTTGAACATTCATTAATTTTTGTTGCGTGTTTGAGTGTTACCTTTGCATGTGTAAGTGGAGCCGTATTTTTGCAGATTCATATGAGAGTTATTGTTCTAGTTATCTTATTTTGATGTGCAAAAGGAAATTTTAAATCTGCGTCCCTCATTGTACCACCAAGACGCCTTAACCCATATTTTTATTTTCATGGCATAAAGTTTCTGATGCCGATTTTTGGTAATCTTCTTCTTCCACCTGCCCGTTACCCCACTCGCAGTGGGGTCGGCGCAACATGCTTGTAACACATGTTACAGAATGATTTGGCTTGTAGTTTTTACGACCGGCCGCCTGTCTGACGTCAACCCCTCTGGGGAGAAAACACCCAGACCCCAAATATATATTTGTGAATCACACAATTTTTTTTGTGTCGGTACGGGAATCGAACCAATATATCAAATGCCTTTTTTGTAAATGTTTAACGTGTTTGTTTCAATGTGTTGTAGGAGTGGGCGGGTGTGGTGGTGGTGGTGGTGGTGGCGGTGCCGGTGGTGGTGGTCCGGCGGTTCCGTGGCGCGCGCGACTCGCCACCATCAAGAACTCGTTCCTTGGATCACCACGCTTCCATCGACGGAAAATGCAAAGTCTGTACTATTACATTACTAAAGCACTCAGAACCCCCAATTAACTTTAATTGACAATTAGAAAATATTTAGATGAAGTTATTGAAACAATCATATATACTTTTTTGAGAAAATCGCATACAAGGCCTCCTTTTGTAAGTTGGTTAATAATCGTCCACAGCATCATCAGAGGAGGTACATCTGACTCCGGAGTCATCCCCGGAGTTGACTAAAAGGTCCTGGTTCGGTTCCCTGCTGCTCTCTGCTGATAAGGAAGAGACCTTTACCGCTTTGGTGAAGGGTAAACCACTCGCCACCGTCAAAGCGGATCTTATACACGCGTTTCTTAGTGTAAGTATTATTTTGGAAATATTTTTTTTCCTGCCTTGCAAAGTCACTGCACTGGAATCCACTGGACATGATGTTAAGTACAGTGCAGTCCAAATAATATAATGTCGACGGTCGGCAGAATTATGCCGGCCTCAAGTTACTGAATATACATGTTACAGAAAGGTGTGGTCAAATTTAAGCAACGTATAGTGTACGATATAAGTATTATACAACGTGTTACAGAAAGGTGTGGTCAAATTTAAGCAACGTATAGTGTACGATATAAGTATTATACAACGTGTTACAGACAGGTGTGATAAAAATATTTTACGTAGGCTTATTTCATAAAGTCTTGCCTCAACCAAATAGTGATGATGTGAATATTTTGTTCGAATTTATGGGCCAATTATCATTTGTAGGCATACGAGTACAAGACATACTGGATGGAATAAAAGTCCCAAATAAATAGAAAAAAAAGAAAAGTATTTTACCCCAACCGTAGTATCAATACGAATTGAATTGAATTGAATTGTTATGATATAACTAAAGAATTGTCTTTTTCATCGATTGACTAACATGTCAATATTCTACTTACAACTTTGGACAACACTAAATGATAAACAGCTGAGCTTTTGTCTCACTCCTTTGTTATTCTCAATCACGCATTTGGCTAATAGGGATGTGATCGATCCTTTTGAAAGTAATAAACGATTAAAATAAGCGTGATATTTTAGAATGTCTAGATTTAGATTGGTATATAAACACTCACTGTCATGCGTATGTCCCTTATATATGAGCACACTTTTCTGTAACACGTTGTATATATATTACATTGTGGTGCAGATAGCTGAGCTATCTCACAGTGTGCTGAGTCCGATGTCCTTCCGTGTGGAATACAAACGAGGCTCCAACGCACCGGCAATGTTCCAGCGGCACGTCAGGTTTCAGGTAAACTATTCTAACGTGACTTTACTTTAACCTGTGATTGTGGATGGAAGCTGAGTGTTTGAATGGAATCTGAGCGTTTTGAATGAAAACTGAAAGTTTAAAGATGGAATCTGGCTGTATGTTTAATGCAAACTAAGAGTCCGTAGATGGAAAGTGAGTGTTTCTGGATGGAAAGTGAGTGTTTGTGGATGGAAGCTGAGTGTTTGTGGATGGAAACTGGGTGTTTGTGGACAGAAACTGAGTGTTTGTGGATGGAAACTGAGTGTTTGTCGATGGAAGCTGAATGTTCGTGGTTGGAAAATAAATATTCACTGTCAAATTAATCTCGAGCGTATTAATTTGATTTTAAACGGAAACGGATTATAATTTGATAAATGTGTAAAATTCCAGGTAGATATATCAACAATAACGAAAGCACCTGGGGAGAATGGGAAAGAGTATCTCTACGCTATCACATTTACATTGTTATCAGGTAAATAATATCCTTTATCGCTGCGCCGGGTGAACGATCAGACGCCGCCGATCATCTCATATTAAAAGAGGACTAAGAAGACGTCAATCTGAATCAATCGATCGATTGATCGACGAGCTTCGGCGGCGTCTATTCCATCGCAGTATGGCGAGGCCTTTATTTTCAACTAAAACAATCAGTTCTACCACATTCCAAAGATCATTTATGGTTTCATATTTTACTGTCATATATTATTTGTTAAAGTAATACGTCATAAGTTGTGAGTTTCGATTTCGGCTAAAAATTGGCCGACACTTCGACGACCCGGACCTAAACAAATTTTTAAAATAATTTTGATGAGCTGACAGAATGTAGATGAAGTCGACCATTGAAAAAAGAAGTAAAAAAAACGGATTGAGAACCTCCTCCTTTTTTGAAGTCGGTTAAAAACTAGTCAAAAATACCGGATGTAAGAGGAACGTTTCTAGATCCGAAACTGTAATAAGACACTACCTTAATATAAACGTAAAAACGCTATGTCTTTATGTAAATTGTCATTTTGGAAACAAGCCCGCAATGTAAAGCGTACTAATGATAAAGTCGGAGTCAATGACCCGCGCGTATTACCGCGCTACAATATTCAGTATATTATGTATATCGCGCCGTACGCCGACCCGCACAGCTGTTTCTGAGCGTCGTTGATTTTTTTCTTACCTTTTTATTATTGATATTAAAAATACCATTTTAATTATATTAGGTATATTCTGTTTTTTTATAGTATAGGCCGGCAAACGAGCAAATGCGCCATCTGATGGTAAGTGATCTCCACCGCCCATGTACGCCCACAATACTAACATAATCATGGGCGCGTTGCCGACCTTAAAGGAATACTTTATGCTACTTTACGCTGGTATTCTGTGAGACAGTGGTAACGACCCGGACGAGCCAGCCCATTCATGCTGTAAACAGAACTGTCTACAGCGTGGCTCTACCACTCAAACGACACACTTTCCCACTGGACATCCTTTACTAGTATTGTTGTTGCAATCCAGTATATAATATTGTTGTAGGCAACATCCGTCGTTTCCGGCGCGTGTGCGAGGTGGTGCAGGCGGCGGTGTGTCGCTCCCCCGCGCTGCACCCGCCCTCGCCGCGAGCGCTGCGGCGCACGCTACACGCGCACCGTACGTATTCACTACACTGCACTGCACTGCACTACACTACACTACACTACACTACACTACACTACACTACACTACACTACACTACACTACACTACACTACACTACACTACACTACACTACACTACACTACACTACACTACACTACACTACACTACACTGAACTGCACTGCACTGCACTACACTGCACTGCACTGCACTGCACTGCATACACTGCACCACACTGCACCACACTGCACCACACTGCACTTCACTATACTGCAGTGCACCACACTACACTACAGTAATAATAATAATAAAACTTTTAATTGCCGCAACACACAATTTTTGTACAATAATTTATGGTATTATAAATTGAGTGCCAAAAGGAGTGAACTCAGCTCAAGTTGACAGTGAGCAGTATAACCACTTCACCAGTCAACGCTGGTTTTCAGTTCTCCCCATTTTCTCACTGCTTATTGTATACGATTAATTGAGCATTTAAACCGGTTTTAATAAACCGTCTCTGAATCAAATTGCAGAGGAAGGGCAACACATTTACACATATTACGTCGCACACACTACACTACACTACACTACACTACACTACACTACACTACACTACACTACAATGCACTGCACTGCACTGCACTGCACTGCACTGCACTGCACTGCACTACACTACACTACTAATAATGATCAATTCATTTCAGCCGGTAACGAGATACCGGACAGTCCTGAGACTCCGCACCAGCAGTCGGACCACGACAGCGACTCATCAGTATTCGACACAGTGAAGAGCCCCACAAGCCATACGTCCATAGATCAATTAGATCAGGTAATCATCTGATGATCTCACCATATTACTAAAACCATTTTAATAAAACTTTACGAAGCAATTAATTTCGAAAATGTACAAATAGTATAGTAGATATACATGGCGCCAACGCAACTTGTGACTAACTTCTGAGCGACTAAGATATTATGCTAGTTTTATAATACGTGTATCGTAAGCTCTCGATTGACTTAACGTTTTGCACAGTCGAGTTATTGCAGTATTAAATAATTTCCCGGTCACAGACTAAAGATTTAAATAGACACCGTATTTAGTGTGTACCTTCTTCGCATGCTGTGAACTTGCGCAACGTTTTTGACACACGCAATTTATGACTTAGTGCGCCGTTCATGTTACCGCAGTGGCATATCAGTGCAGGCAGTAAACCAAGACAAGTGCAAGTTGGAACTTGCGCCCCAAGGGATTAATTATGATTACGATTATAATTTTTACTTTTTGCGTTTTTCTATTATTTGTCAGAATATCCATCATAACGCATATTCGATGAAAATTTATCCGCCCACCTATTTTTTCAATAGCATAGGCCGGAAAACGACCATGTGGGTCCTAATGGTAAGTGGTCTCCACCGCCCATGTACGCCCACAATATCGGAAACGTCGTGGGCGCATTTCTGACCTTAAAGGAAAGGGATTATTATGGAATTGGGAAGGGAAGGGGATTTGG
This sequence comes from Mimas tiliae, assembly GCA_905332985.1. Taxonomy (NCBI): domain Eukaryota; kingdom Metazoa; phylum Arthropoda; class Insecta; order Lepidoptera; family Sphingidae; genus Mimas; species Mimas tiliae. The sequence continues at coordinate 3,293,322 of HG995265.1, read as the reverse complement.
GCCTCCGGATATCACGGTTCTATAGATAAATATGCTTAAAGGTAGAATAAACATACAGACGGGCTTAATAATAGGGTTCCGTAGACGTCCTTTGGTTCGAGTTATAAAAATGTGGCACGCTTGGTTTTCATAGATATTAAAGTACTTACGTGGTTTATTTAGTTCCATGTCTCATTCAGAGCATGTGAAGTTTCACTTAAACAAGTGATATTATTTTCAGAATGGTACACATCCCCTAGGATCTAGTTCTTCAGTTACAAGCGGCTCTAGCAGCTACAAGGTACATATTTACAGTACTATGATTAAAATGCCCTTCGGCAGTGTTCGGATTTTGATGTTTTTCTGGCCATCTGGTTCTGGTCATGGCTGACCAAGAGAAATATAAGTATAATCATCACATGTCCGTATTTTCGAAATACCCGAAGATTGCGGAAGCGCATAATTTAAATCGTAGCATTGTATTCCATAACAAACCTGCATAGCTGAGAAGTTCTTCATTAGAATTTCGAAGGTATGTGAAGTCTACCAAACCGCATTAGGCCAGCGTGGTGGACTAATGCCTAACCCCTCTCTTTCAGTAGAGGAGGCCCGTGCCCAGCAGTGGGACGTGTATAATACACATAGTAGTATTATTATTTATTGTATTCCATAACACAGACACAGATCTAAGTAGATGACGCATTTACTCCGTGTGCCGAAATCCTGGGCAAAATCATGCGTACACTGATTAGTCCGCTGCACGTTACCTCAATAAAATGTCAGCCGAATACGAACAATGGTTTTAATGCACCATACCAGTATTGTAATAATTATGATTAAAATAAAACGACTTCAAAGCCCGAATCGCGGTGCATTTGCTATTACGCATTGGGGAATTCCCGAATCAGTGTCATCAGATCCTAACCAAATTTATATGGGACAGTTTCGAAAAAAAAACTTATAACAAAATAACTTATGAAATTAATTTTCTAAATCGGTACATAGGTCCGACTTATGTGCGAACATACTTAAAAATATATTTCGGGACGGGGTGTTGTGAGACCGTAATTCCTGATACCCACGACACAAGACTCGTATCTTACTGACTGTGTGTGACTGTTAGGTGTTATTTATTTATCTATAACGAATTGAGAGTTCCTTGCGAAGACGGTTAAAAACTCCTCCAATTACCAAATGTCTCTTCACGTCACAACCGGTACAATTAAAGTAGTACGCTTGGTTTTATACAAATTGACTTGCGATGTCTATTCAAATCTATGTCTGTGGTTAGCTCCTAATGCCCAACATACATGAAGCAACAAAGCTAACATCGCAGTGCTTCCTGTGTTTGGCGTTAAGACTTAGAACCACATCTCACGTCAAGCAATTGAAGTGCGCAATAATGAAGCAGCGTCAAAGCCGCCGTATCTTTTGCTTTCGCGGATAAAAACTATCGCTACCATCTCACCCCAGGGCGAAGCAGGACGGTTATATTGAACCCACCGATCTTACGACTCAGCTTTAAGCCACCCGGGAAAGATTTAGGGGGTAGAACTTAGATAGTTGTGTTTTGTATAACAGACGGCGCGACGACGCGCAGAGCCGGCGTCAGCGTCACTCGACCACGAGATCATGAGCTGTGGACGTGACCTCCCAGGTAAATGGTTTTTAATTAGCCCGAATAACTAAACGAGATAACATCCTCCATGGCGCAGAAGGCGAACCGGCTGTGAAGCAAGAGCCCGTAGGTTCGATTCCCGCACCGAGACAAAACGACGACGACGGACGAGTTTTTAGTCCCCTTATAAAAAAGAAGAGTCCCATAATGCCCAATAACTCTGAGATGAGAGACTACTCAACTGATAAGTGATAATAGGAAACACAACACGTTTTTTAAAGACGGTTTTTATAGCATAGCCCGGCAAACTACCAAGTAGCTCACCTCATGGTAAGTGATTTCCATCGCCCATTTACGTCTACAATACCAGAAGAATCATGGACGCGTTGCCGACCTTAAATTAAAGGGATGATTAAGGGATTGGGAAGAGGAGGGATACAGATCTTAATGGGAGTGCATTCTTTTAGACAAAAGTGTCTACACTGTAGCTTTATCACTCTACATTTATGATTTTATTTGTAATACAAGGCACGAACACGAAACGCTCGTCATCAGAGTGTCGCGAGGCGACATCGTCTCCTCGGCGAGGGTTGGAGGCGCGCGACTCCGTGAAGGACGTGCTGCGACGGAACAGCTCTCTGCGAGACACACGACGAGACCGAGATCGGGAACGAGAGCGAGACCGCGACCGCGACCGCGACCGCGACCGCGACCGCGACCGTGAGACATCTACCGCGCCCTCCGCACCTCCCGCACCACCTGCCGCATCCGTCGCGTGAGACTACTACGGCCTTGGGAGAATGTGAGTTAAAGTATACTTCGAAGAGCGTCAGGAAAATCACGATGCGGGACTGCTTTCATACAAAACGAACGTGTTCCTGTCGTCTGTCGCGCAAAATGCACGTTTAAAATTATAACTTTATCTTTTCTTTCTGCGTGGCGTTATCTCGGCTTAGTGCCAGGGTCCGCCTTTCTACTAAGACGCCTCAACATCAACCGATCTTGAGTATCTTCCATAGTGGGACCATTGGTTTTCATGTCTCCTAATACTTTTAAAATCTATCGATTTCCCTTGAATTTTCGATATCATTTCTACGATTTTTGTTTCAGATCCAATTGTGTTTACGAATCAGTGGCGAAGGACAGCGACCCCCCGCGTCCCCCGCCGCTACACCGCGCCGCCTCCCTCGCGTGAGACTAACTACGGCCCTGGTAGAATATGAGCTATGTTCAGGTTATGTACATGCATTGTATTATATGAAAATAATATTACATTGAAATGGTTAAGATTTATTTTATAAAATGTTTTATGTAAAATTTACAGTGCTTCAACGGATCAAAGATCTAAACAGACACCTACAATCTACTTGGCGTGTATGCACTTGAGTTACCCCAATAACACGTCAATGTAGATGTGAAAATGTGACTCGTTTTGTTTGATTGAAGTACTTTCGTTGTCTATTTAGGTCTATGTCTGTGGTTTGACATTTAAAGCCGTGCCCTGACTCCGAGTGAATGATATTCCGTCTGCGCATTATAGTTTAAGATATTTGAGCAAGTTTTGCTATGCTATTGACACACATAGTTATTCTATACTAGTACATAGCACCTCGATCAATAGAGACTTGAATTATGTATTAAATTAACTAAAAATCCGTTACATATACAGTGTATCAAAAATCGAAATGATAAAATAATTCAACATTGACCTCGTTCGGAAATTGAATCTACAACGTGTAACAGAAAGGTGTGATCATATTTAGGGGTCGTTACATACACCTGACAGTGAGTTTTTATGTACCGGATCTTATTAAAATCTAGACATCTTAAAAAAATTAGTCACTCGTTTATTCTCTATAAGTTAAGTAAAGTGCGTGAGTGACCAAACAATGCTGGTATGAGACAAAAGCTCAGCTGTTTATCATTATTGTCCAAAGTCGAGTATCGACATATTACTTATTCGATAACAAAGAAAATACTATATTTGAGTCCTAGCAATTTGTACTAGGGAGGGGTGAAATACTTATATCGCACACTGTACGTTGTCTAAATTTGACCACACCTTTCTGTAACACGTGGTATATATTTTACTAGAAAACGTGTGTCCGGTTTTACTGATAGTTGCTTACCGTGCTACCTGTACACGTAGATACCGAAGTCAGTAATTCCGTAGTACCAATGTCCAAAATAACGGTGACATTTTCAGTATCCCCTTAACATGTTTCAATATTTATACAAAGTAATAATGATACAACTTATTAAGCTAGACTTCCGATCGCGTCAGTGACGCGGCAACGTCCTTGCGTCTTTACGTTTGTGCTATGTGTACTATGTGAGACTATTCGCTGGTACACGTATGATGATTGACGCTATGATCGGAAGTGTACCTTTATTTCTTATGTATAATGAAATCGTATTTTTTATAAGCCAAAATAATTGAAAAAGACATGAACATTTGAACATAGCTCCATAAACATCGTTAAAATCGTTCGTGAACCGAACAATGTAAAAATAGAAAAAATATATTGTCAATCGGATCGTAAGATCTAACTAGTTGAATAATGAGCACAAAATACGGAAATTAAAAAAAATTGGAAAAAAATGTTTTTAGACCCGCCCCGTACTTCCAAAGTTTTAAAATTACCAAAAATAGTATTCACTAACGCTTCCTAATCGACACCATTTATGGGATTAAGGTGTAAAAAATCTGTGGTGTACTTCCATATGTTAGTGTGTGAACGATGGGATGTTTTTTTTTTCACAAAAAATATATAGATATAAATATTCTCTTAGATATCGTTTGAAAAAAGTATATTTTTCACTACTACTTTTTACTTTTTATTTTTTGACTATCTACTCAATATACTTTAGACACTATAGGTTGGCGACACATTTACTTTAATTTTACTACACGTACACAAAAAAAACATCCCAACGTGACGAAAATAATATGCTATAGCCATTTGAGTGAGGACACAAAAATAATTCTTAGCGAAAAAAATACTTTTTTTATAGCTGTACTTATAATAAGCTTGTATGTACGTGTTTAAAAAATATATGAAAAAAAAAGATAAACGAAACCGGCCATGTATTTTAAAATAAAAAACGCTACCCACATGTACTGAATATGCTATATAGATTAAGTGCTGATCGAAAAAATGTATGTATGCCTGTATTTTTGCAAATAAAAAATTATATTAATGAAATTATAATATGGTCCCCACTTACTGCCGTGAAACGTAGGCGTGCTTAGGTAGGTCCACTGGGTGGCACTGGGTGCTACTGGGTGACAATTGGTTACAAGTGTTCTTATACATGATGTTAATTAAATTTTATTTTTATTTGGAATGGGGCATATTTCACTCTTCATTACACATTTTTGCCATCATTACTCTATTCATGTTTAGTTTTTTGCTAATATGTATATTAATGTCCATTGCAGAGCTTCACTTGTTTTTTTTAACTTAGATGGTTTTTTGAACTATGAGTCGTAGATATTTTAATACCAAAGCAAAGTTTCCGATACCAGTGTGGAAATCCTACTTTGGGATAAGGAGGGGTTTCCTCTTTATTTTCTTGGGAATTTATATGCCCCTATAACCAAATAAAACGGGTTAATAATTTATTTATTTTATTAGCACCTGTATGTTAGTTACTTTATAAATAACAGCTGACGAGATCTTGGAATATTCTTTTTTATGTTTTTTGGACCGTATTCTGGAAAATATATTTTTTCATTCATTCATACTAAACTGTATAACTTATATTAAATGACATTTTAAGAGAACAAGTCATTACGTATCATTTAATCAGTTAAAAAAAATATATTTCGTGTCATGACAAATAAATTCTCTTAATGACAAATTTGTTAAAAAAGCACAACTTTAATGCAAAAACAACATATTCAAATGCATATTTTTTTTGATATTTAATCTGAATAATACTCGTACTTATTTATTTGGGGTCATCGTAAGAATTAATTGAAGAGACCCGTAAGTTGCAAAAACTAGGTAGGTATTTGGTATTTGAAAAGAATAATAGGTACTCCAATCATTTATTACTGATATTTTTGAAATTGGCAGATTTATTTATTGATATTAATAATTTGTTTGAAGCACGCATTTTATTCTATTAAAACCTTCAGACTCTGGAATGAGCTTCCCTTCGCGGTGTTTCCTCAGCGTTATGTCATATCCTTCTTCAAACCAGGCTTAAAAACTATTTCCACGGTAGGAAGCGGTTTGGCTGATGTTGCTAATCATCCATCGTCCATGGGCGACGGTAACCACTTACCATCAGGTGGGCCGTCAACTGCCCGAAGGCAAATAAAAAAATCATTTTTCTTGATACATATTGGTTAAAAATTCTATACGACTTTAACATGGAGGTTCTCAATTCTAGTGTTGTATGTGCCTATTTTACTCGTTAACTCCGCCAATACATTGTATACATATTTTTATAAATAACTGTACACCAGTTTCCAAAAACTAACAAGGTGGAAGGTCCCTCGTATGCGAGAGGCCGGCTGGGTTGGTAGCACCGCTTTGTCTATTTCAGCCGCCAAACAGCAGTGTATAAGCACTGTTATGTTCCGGTTTGAAGGGCATTGAAGCCAGTGAAATTACTGGGCATTATGAGACTTAACACCTTATGTCTCGGGGTGACGAGCGCAGTCCAGTGTCATGCAGAGCTTTGTTAGTTCTGTGTGGCGTTGCTTCTGTTTATGAGCAGGGGCGGCGCGCTCGTGATTACCACTAAATAAATTAACCTTTTTTTCGCAGCAGCATGTTTAGATAGACAAATAAATACATACAGCAGTTGTTTATATCATATCATTAAAATATACATTAAAACGTTTTTTTAAATAGAGATATGTAACGCTAGTGAAAAAATCAGCTGACGCTCGAGGTTAGCTAACGCGAGCGTCGCGTGCTCGTGGTCATAAAAAGAAGAGGTAGGTATATTTATTTTGCGATTATTTAGTGGTATCATGCCCATAATCACCAGTACTATCACCTATCTTAGTTTTTGAAAGCGTTTCTCTTACACTCTGTATTTTTTTAATTCTCATGAATAGACTGCCTCGGTGGCGCAGTTGTAATGCGTACGCGTTCCGACTGAGGCTGATGCTGAAGTCTTGGGTTCGATCCCCGGTTTGGATAACAGTGATATTGGGTTTTTATATTAAGAAATGCTCAGTATCAGCCCGGAGTCTGGGTATGTGCTCGGTATGGCGATAGACTCGCCCCCTATCACATCGTGGGACGGAGATACGCTCAGCGAAATGTGGGTGTACTGGTTACACCTCTGCCAACCCCTTCAGGGATTACAGGCGTGAGTGCGTACGTATCATGAATTCTGTAATACCAACAGCCTAAGGAGTGTTCCTAGCAGAAAAATAAATAGCCCTCGAATGTTTTTGGACTAAAATCGAAGTAAAAATATTACTAAAATAAAATTAAACCGCGATAAAATCCGTATAAACTAGTTTTATTGCAGTGTAAAAATATAGTTTGGTATTTTTTTTATTTGTCCAATTTTTTTAAATATTTTATGACAAAATGTCACATACATTGACGTAAATCATAAAAACATGTATCGATTACTCATTAGATAATTTAAACCTTTTCTTGTATTTAGATAGAAAAATTGTATATTAATGATATTAGGTGCTTTTTTGTATTCAAAAATTGGTGAAATATCTGAATATATGTAAATTTACACATGAATATGTTGTGTGAACTCAAAATTGTTGTATTTTTAGTTAATGTAATTTGTAGCCTTTTTTGTTATATACAATGTATCTATTAGTTATTTTATGACACATTATGTTTAAAATTGACTGCCTCGGTGGCGCAGTTGTAATGCGTACGCGTTACGATTAAGCTAACGCTGAGATCTCGGGTTCGATCTCCGGGTCGGGTAAAGTGGTATTGGGTTTTTCTATTACGAAATGCTCAGCTCAGCGAAATGTGGGTGTACTGGTTACACCTCTGCCTACCCCTTCCGGGATTACAGGCGTGAGTGCGTATGTATTATGTTAATATTATAATCTTGCTACATCATTATTTTTTCTTGAGTGAAAGACACAGCTAGACATTGTAAAAATAGGTACTCTACCTTTATTTTTCTTTTCTTCTTTCTTTCTACCCCCTTATCCCACTCGCAGTGGGGTCGGCGCAACATGCTTTTTAACACATGTTACAGAAAGATTTGGCTTGTAGTTTTTACGACCGGCCGCCTGCCTGATGACAACCCCTCTGAGGAGAGAACACACAGATTCGGAACAAATATTTGTGGATCTCACAAACATTTTGTCGAACCCGCGACCTCTCGCTTCACAGCTGGCTACTGGCCCACTGCGCCACGTAGGATGTCATTTATGTGTAAAACATATGACAGAATTTAACCTAACCTTATTTGGACAGCATTTTTTTTATGTGCCTATTATATACACACAGACGATTCCTTTCGCTAACATTACTAATATCGTCACTTAGCTAACAATACCGCGCAAGTTAAATTGGCTTAGTTTTTAGGAGAGACATAAAACTAAATATTTTATTGAACATGTGTGATGTAACCAATGAGTTGCGCGGTGACAGGACTATTTGAATATCGTGCTATGTATGGTTAATTTATTTTTGTGTAAATTTATTGGATACGCGGCAAAAACAATTTATCCAATGACAATATTACATGGCTCATTTTCGAGTTACGCGATATTGTTAGCTAAGCGACGATATGTGAAAACTAGTCGACCTGAGCTTTAACATATCACCTATCATCACTAAAATTAAAAACTATTTACAAAAATAACAGTTTATATAGTAAAGCTTTCATTTATTTTTAAGCAAAGACAAAAACGTGCGGAGGGCCTTAATTCGAAGTTATTTTCTTCATAAACTTAATTACGTTTGTTTTTTGTTATAATTATCAACTTAAAATGTGATTTGTTTAAACAATCTAGTCAATTTATGTGCAATATGCATGCAAAGTTGATCAAAGCTTAAAATATCAGACTGGTTTAAAATAATATTACAGTGCTAATATGCATGTTAGATTTTTTCCCAAAGCGATATTTTTTTAAATTAATACATCTTATTTTTTAAAGTAATATTTTTTTGCTTGAGTTACGTTTCTTGTCATCTTATTTCGATCTCATAAAATTGAATAGGTGGTTTTATAAATGGAATCTATATTCTCTTAATGTATTTGCTGTTGACAGCCTCCGTGGCGCAGCGGGCGAGTAGCCGGTTGCGAAGCGCGAGGCCGTGGGTTCGATTCCCGCACTTAGACAAATGTTTGTGTGATGCACTAATATTTGTCTCGGGTCTGGGTGTTGTGGGTTGGCAAGTCCCTCGTAGTTCCTGATACCCACGATACAGGTTAACCTAGTGTGGGGTCAGGACTATGTGTGTGACTGTTGGGTGTATTTATATTTATATATTTTTTATTTCAAGAATCAATAGTGATAATACAAAACACTTTTAACTGTTTATTAGTGGGTTATAACTCTGTATTTTACGTTCAGTAAAATTCTAACCCAGCCTAACCTAACCTTTGTTAGACTGTTATAAAAATATGTTTAAAAATGTAATTTTTTACCAATAATTTAAGTGTTGCCTGTATATTTCAAGGTCAGTCATGCTGTAAAATTTAATAATAGGCCAACTAACCGCTGATTGTACGGAAAGAGTATGATTTAAAAAATACTAGATTTAATTTGATCCAAGTTACACCAATATTGGATTCTAGAAACTTATCTGCATAACATTATGAATATGGATTATTTTAAGTGTGAAATTGGATGAAGCAATATCCCATGTATTTAACCGCCATAATAAAAATATGTTTACTCTAATTTGTGTATTGAGCGTTATTACCTTTAGCTATGTTTTATTATACATATACACAAATCAGAAACTACTGTACAATCGGCAAATCTAAACTGTTAGAAATTCTATAACGATTCCCACGTGTATATTTTGGTATGTTTGATGTATTGGATCCATTGTTGGTGTTTGCGAAGTCAACCAACTATCCAACTATTAACATTAAGTACATAATTGTCCTATTTATTAATTCGAAAGAGATGTTGGGTCAACCAATGTATACAAATAACGCAATTGATGGTTGGCTGTGCGATTGGATCAAACGGAATCGTTGTAGAATGTTCCCGCTTAATAAGTGTTCGTGCTGTGTATAATATTTGTCTGCGGTGTTGGCGTATTGGTCAATGTTGGCCGAACGTTGGCGCCGGAGCTGTAAATGACTCGATTAAGTAATGCTACGCTATATCAGTACTGTAACTGCTTAAGGAACTCATCGGTTAATATTGAAGAAAAGTAATAAAATAAATAAAAATATTTTTGTTTCTTTTTCATAATGAGTAAAGTACACTGTAAGCATTAAGTATAGGGCCTTTGTATTGTAGAATTTTCACTGGCTTTAATTTCCTTCAATCCTAAACACAACAGTGTTGCTTAGCGACAGAAAAAAACAACCTAGACCGCTTCTTGCATACGAAGGTTAGATACCACCATGTAACGCACAAATTATATCAATATTATACTCTGACAGCATTTACAGCTAATATTGGTAATCCATAAGTATTAAAATTAGATTTAGATTGGTAGGAGCTACTACTAGACGGGATGTTTAGAAGTAAAATTGCGTCACATAACACGGGAGTTTGTCAGCTCACAGACTGAGAGCGCGATAGGGATTCTAGTTCAGAGTAAGCGAGATGGTAATATTGAGTTACGATCATTTGACCGTAACTTGGTGGTGCAATTTCTATGTACCGAACAGCTTGTCTAGTAGTATACATTAAAGTCTTTGGGTGGGAGCGTATCAGGTTCACGATTCGTTCCGGCACGGCGCGGCGAGTCGAGTTCAACCGGTGTATATCCAGTTACTTATGGCCGGCATAATTCTGTTGACTGTCGAATGACGCAAAATCCCTTGGACTAAACTGCCTAAGCTGCATTTAGTGTCAAGGTCTTATTTTCTATCACCACACTTTGTAATCACCGACCAAATTATGGGTATTTTTTTGGTAACGTTAGTAACGAAAAATAACAATATTTGTAAGTACTTTAATTTATACTACTAGACAACCTGTGGGACACATAGAAATTGTACCACTAAGTTGCGGTCAATTGACCGTAACTCAATATTACCATCTCGCTTACTCTCAACTAGAACCCCTATCGCGCTCTCTGTTTGTGAGCTGTCAAACCCCCGCGTTATGTGACGCAATTTTATATCTACACAGCCCGTCTAGTAGTATACATACATTTAAAGTGTTTGGCTATCATTATATGATATCCTCCCCTCTGAAATCCCCCGTCCCACCTGTATGAAATCCCTCCTTTCTCTTACCTTTCCCTCGGTTATTCCCTTTTTATGTAGGTGTGTTAAGGTTAATGGTATCAAACTCTAAGGTTATATGTTATACATCTACATTTTAGTACCTATATGGTGTTCATCTTGTACTTATTTGTGCGTCTCTCTTTGTTGTAGGTCTATTTGGTTGTATATGAAAGTCAACTTGGAAACTATATGTCAAAATTCATATTTTCTGTATCTTAATCGGTATTATTTTCGATTCGTAATATCTACGTGACACTTGCAGAATTGTGGTAGGGCAACGCCGCAAAAGCCATAAAAGAAAGAAGAAGAAGAAGAAGTGTTTGGTTATGGCAACACATTCACTTTTCCATGTGTCTATGGTTATGGGTACATAAATCAATTAACGTTACGAGTTACCAAAATAAGTATCGCTAAAAATAACGATAATTAAACCGGTATTTTTGTCTACCGTGTCACTGTACCGAATTACCTTTAAAAATAACTATCATAATACTAATTATTTAACGTTAAAATAGCTTTATCGGTATTTATAACGTTAAAAAATTAACACTACGTAACGTTACGGCTTGGTAACGCATATGTCATTGAAATAAAACTAGTTTAAGCGGATTTTTCGCGGTTTTATTATTATTTTAGTCCTGACGTTTCCAAAAATTGTCCCGCGATAAAATCTGTATAAACTAGTTTTATTTCAATGTGTAATATTCGCGTAAATCTAAGAAATCACAATGTAAACCAGTACGGACTGGAAATTGCATCTGTTCATAATAAAATTATTAACTACCCGACGGTACTCATTATTCAAGCTGTGATCGACTACCCTCATGATTGTTAATAGTTAACTGGGCGCTGCGTCTCGCGAGCGGCAGAAATACTGGATCCTACGCTGTCGGTCGAAACAGCGTTGCTAATCACACGCGAATTTCGGTCTATTTAACGAAGTTTGTAGTCGGGGCCCCTTGCTTTCATGGTGATTGTAGTATAGTGCTAGAATTTTCGGTATAAACTTTAATCTAGTTGAAGTGCGCTAGTGAAGCTCAGGCGGTTGCCGCGTTGGCGCTGGCCCCGCTGGTCAGTATGAACACTCATTATGCAGTGTTCCCTAGGTTACTGTAAGTTATGAAATAGAAAGTACTAACTGGCAACTGTGTGACCTATTCAAGATTCGAACCCGCAAGTCATAAGGTAAGTGATGGATTTCAATTCAATTTATACGGGCTTTAACCGACTTCAAAAAAGGAGGAGGTTTTCAGTTCGTCGATTTTTATGTATGTACCTACATCGATTTCTCCGCCAAACGCAGACCGATTTTGTAGGGAAAAAATAATTTTATAGAGTTTAGCTGCGTTGTAGTCCCATATATATTTGGTTAAAATCTGATGACGGAATACGGATAAAATTAAACTCCTCAACTGATAACCACATAGTCATCGCGATTGCTTTATTGTATTGGAATTTACATGCCATAGCAGCACATGCCACTAAACAATGTTTTTTTTAACATAACTTAAATACCCGTTTTACGGTAGGCAATGGCCTGGCTGTGCTCTGGCATTGCCGAGGTCCATGGGCGGCGTTAACCGCTAACCTTCCTGCTTTTTTTGTTTTGTATCCCAGTTTGTATGGTAGTGTACACACACACACAAACACCCACTCACACACGCTCATTGACTTTACCCACGCTAACAAATTATTTTAATTGGTTTCTCAAGACAAAGGATCCGCCTAATTTGAGAACCCCGGCAAATGTTTTTGTATCATTCTTAATTTAAATAAAAAAAAACATTTTAATATTTCTCATGTCTATTGAGGGTATATATTATCAAGTATGGTATACTTGATAGTGGCGGTAGATAAGAATATAGATGACATGTGTGTCCGATGACACCTTATAAATATGCTCGCCGCTACGGGGAGCGTAGTAAGGGTTTGTGAGCGTCTAAAGCGCTCACCCAAAAGTCCGGTGAACCTGAATACAGCCGACTCTCGTCAGGCTATCAGCATGAAAAAAAAACACGAGAGCGTAGTTCTTGCCGGACCCCCTTTGCGTTCTTAATAAAAGGGAAAATTGTGGGAAAAAAATCTTGCCGGACCGGGAATTTTGGCGGGAATTCTGACAGTGCGGTGGCTCTCATGTTTTAATTATTTCCTAAACTAGTTTAAAGTTGTGTTTGTTGTTTAAAAGTGGTGTGGTTTTGTGCAATAAACATTAAATATGATGAATAGTGTACGGAGACATTGAAATAAGTGAATTTAGGTGATTTTTGACCAAGGGTATTGATCGACCTTGTGCGGTCGATCCGCTTGAAAGTTGTCTAAGAAGCATCGCACTGAAAGGAATTAACACCAAAACTCCGGCAAGACCTTAAAATCGATCACACCCGTGTTTCATCGTTCTTGAAAAATAAGAAAATAATATAACTAATGACTTGGCAGCATGGTCTCTTAGCCGGTTGGAACAAGAAAAAAAAACCGTTCCTGCTAGGTACTAGCATACCCCTGAGTGTTATCTGTGTGTGTGTATATATAAAAAGTGTTCATACGTGTGGTGTGCGATCGGTCTCCGTGCAAGGTTTGGACGGTGCTCAATTCAAATACGAGACGTGGAAGACTACAGTAAGTACATACGTTTTTGGTAGCAGAGCGTGGTTTCCTTTCCGGTTTTATGTTCAAATCATCGAAATAAGATAACTCTCATATGATTCTGCAAAAAAATACGGCTCCATTTACTTACACTTACAGAGGTTAAATCAAACGTAACACTCATACACGCAACAAAAATTAATAAACGTACAAAATCAACTTTATTTCATAAATGTATTAGTCTAAATATTCAATTTTTTAATCGAGGTACGACGTTCTGCGCTGCGCAAAAACTAGAGATCATGAATACATTTTTATGAATTAGTGAATGAAAGAGCTGCACAGACTTTTATAGCCCCGCCCCCCTTGCACAGAGTTTTAGTGGGGTCATTTTATTGCTTGAGTTACGTTTCTTGTCATCTTATTTCGATGTTTCAAATGTCTGCAATTAATTATGTATTGCATGTGTTCGTTATCTACCTACCCACTAGTGTACAATATAATTGTACGCTCTCCTTGCCGCTACGGACCCGTGGCGGGCGCACGGCTAGCTTGGGATCTAAAGTCGTGGGTTCAATTCTTGTGTTGAAATTATCTTGTGCTACGATCTCCTCTCTTCCACCTGCCATTATGCCACTCGCAGTGGGGTCGGTGCAACATGCTTTTTAACACATGTTACAGAGAGATTTGGCTTGTAGTTTTTACGACCGGCCGCCCGCCTAATGTCAACCCCTCTGGGGAGAAAACTCTCAGACCCGAAATCGATATCTGTGGATCACACAAACATTTGTCTTGGTACGGTAATCGAACCCGCAGCCTCTCGATTTACCGCTACTCGCCCACTCATAGACAAATGAAATAGTAAAATAATAATAAAAAGAAATGTAATAGCAATAAAACAAAATACTTTAATGTATACTACTAGACCGACTGCGCGGTACATAGAAATTGCGCACTAAGTTATGGTCAATTCACCGTAACTCAACATTGCTATATCGCTTACCCTTAAGTAGAACCCTCCTGCCCCCCTATCTGTGTCTTCTGTGTGCCTTATTACACTATTCCTCATCCGGGTAGCAAGGGCGACTCCACACATACCACGTAGGGAGCGCATTTACTCTACTTTCATGCTTCTGCCAAACCTTTTGTAACATAATTTAATTGTAAGGTTCATAGTGTATAATTTTTATTTTTGCTGTACAATAAAGAGTTATCTATCTATCTATCATAGAAAATGCAGGTACTAGCTTTTGCTCACGGCTCCGCCACCATGAAGGTTCTGGGATAAAAGTAACATATGTTTTATCCAGGTTATGGTCTACCTGTGTGCCAAATTTCATCCAAAACCGTTCAGCCCTTAAGGCATGATTGACAAACAAACATTCAAACTTTCACATTTATAACAGTAGTAGGAAGTAGGATTCGTGGTTACAATGTTCTAGGTTTTGAACGACATATATTGTTTTTTAGAAGCAGCGATAGCTCAGTGGGGAGTGGTACGGACTGTAGAGACGAAAGTCGCAGGTTCGAAACCAGTCACAAGTTAATTATCACTTGCGTTAACGGTGAAGAAAACATCGTGAGGAGCCCTGCATACCTGAGAAGTTTTCCATAAGAATTTCAAAGGTATGTGAAGTCTGCCAACCCACATTAGCTCAGCGTGGTGGACTAAGGCCAATCCCCTCTCATTCAGTAGAGGAGGCCAGTGCCCAGCAGTGGGATATATATAATACAGGGCTAGTAACAAAAAATGTTTTTGTTTGTTTTCGTGATAAATAAATGGTTTATATTTAATTAAGTATACCTACTTGATTTAAAAATGACAAGTAAATAGTTGACTGCCTCGGTGGCGTAGTTGTGATGCGTACGCGTTAAGATTGAGGCTGACGCTGAGGTCGATCCCTGGGTCGGGTAAATGTGATATTAAGTTTTCTATTACGAAATGCTCAGTATCAGCCCGGAGTCTGGAATTTGTGCCCGGTATGGCGATAGGCTCGCCCCCTATCACATCATGGGATAGAGATACGCTAGGCGAAATGTGAGTGTACTGATTACACCTCTGCCTACCCCATCGGGGATTACATGCGTGAGTGCGTATGTATCTATGTTGCAAAGAGAATATTAAGGACCACTGATCTGTGTACATACGTGAGTATGGGCATGTGTGCATTTAATTTTCTAAAGTGGGTAGTTAGTTGTGTACATTTCTGGAACATGTTTGGTGAAAGAGTATATATTGGTATAAGTATACAAGGTAGGCCACTCGTATGCGAGAGGCCGGCTAGGTTGGCCACCGCTTTGTCTATTTCTGCCGCCAAGCAACAGTGTGTAAGCAATGTTGTGTTCCGGTGTGAAGGACATTGAAGCCAGTGTAATTACTGGGTATTGAACTCCAAGTGACTGAACTGGGTCGTGGTCAAGATTCACTTAAAGACTTAACACCTTATGTCTCGGGGTGACGAGCGCAGTCCAGTGTCATGCAGTGCTTTGTTATTTAAAGTTCTGTGTGGCGTTACTTCTGTTTATGAGCAGGCGTGGCGCATGGTAACAACAGGCGAGCGACCTGCTCGTATCGTCATTCAAGCTAATAAAATAAATATATTGGTCAGGACACAAAAATAAAACAATCTGATAGATTTTCAAATATATTTCAGTAATCAAAATATAATAATAGGCTTACACTGTTATAAGTTACAAATTGTATCGACCGCGTGACCATCAAAACAAAACTAAAAGCAAAGAGCGTCAACCGCAAACCGCTGTACAACACGTATATTTATTTACAAGCCGTTACTCGTGTAACTGGATTTTTTGTTAAATTTTACATCGATTCAGTGCTTTATACACATCGTGATCTCGCCTTACATATTTAAAAAAACGAAAAAATAAAACGATTAAAGCTTCTTAAACTAGTCGTGAAATTACATTAACATCTTGTGCATTTAACGCTTTTGTTTAAATAAATCAACTCGTTTGCTGTACTGACTGCGAACCTCATGAGGCGGGCGTAGTTACTGACCGCGGACCTCATGAGTCGACCGTAGTTACTGACCGCGGATCTCGTGAGGCGGGCGTAGTTACTGACCGCGGACCTCGTGAGTCGGGCGTAGTTACTGACCGCGGATCTCGTGAGGCGGGCGTAGTTACTGACCGCGGACCTCGTGAGTCGGGCGTAGTTACTGACCGCGGACCTCACAAGCCAAATGTAGTTACTGACCGCGGCCCTCAGTACCGAGGTCCCGTGTCAGTAACTGAGGTATCGTGTCAATACCGCTGAGTCATTTAAAAAGTGGCTGATAACTCGTTAATATATTCATTCGATATATCTATAGCTATTTATTATCATCGGTTATTTTTTTAATACTTCCCTCGTGTTGTGACCCCTTATAAAATATCGTTTATTTTTTTTTGTTTAATTTATCCAATGTTCTGATAATATAAATTATATAGCTAAATTTATTTACAAATAGTCTTTTTATGGGCTACAGTTTTTAATATTTGAGCCTGTTTCGTTGAGTTGGACGCTGGTAAATGAAAATTAAAAATATATTTTGCATTACCACTTAAAATATAAGAAACAGGCCTTAAATTAAATCTAAGTAGGCAAGCATCGTCAATTCGCTGTGTGTAGAAAGAACACGAAAAAATATATAACAAAAACGAAAATTCTGTAAAATATTCAGGAACTTGTTTCTAGTGAATTTATATACATTATTTTTTTTTCATTCTCCTTAAATTAATTATCACAAATAAAACATTTTTTTGCAACTATCCATTACATATGAGCAAATATAATTATTTTAAACTACCGTTGGTCGTTGGTTTGCAGGCTGGATGATTTAAGGGGCATTAATGACGTCATATATTCTAATGACATATATATAAGTATATAGCATATATACTAAGGCCGGGCGTCAGATTTGTGGTCATTTTTTCAAAACAATTGAAATGAAATGAAATGAAATAGTTTTATTCATCATGTAGGCAATTAAAATAGCGCTTATGACAAGTCAGTACAAAATAAAGAAACTTATGTAAGTACAGAAATCTATTGAACATGATAACAGAAGCTGCCATAGATGTTTTGTAAATCCATGTCCACGTTGATGCACGAAAAACTGACATAGCATATTTATGTAAAATATTTGCAATTTACTCCCAACACCACAAAGTTTTATAGACCATGTAAGTACATTATGTATGGAAACCAAGCGTGCCGATTTTTACTACGTAGACTGACGTCACCGCGATGCGCACAGACTGCGTAACGAATTGGCGGGTTTCACAAAAGTTGCGCATTCATGAAATGTTTTCATAAAAGCTGTAATATGGGCTCAAAGGACTAGTATCCAAAATAATCAAATTTAGAAGAAGTATTTTCACACATGTCTGTTTAGTAACAAAATAAACGAGCGATTTAGCAACTCGCTCAAGTTGTCATGCAAGTCCGGCAGTTCCACACCGATTGCTTTTTATGAACTGTTAATTTTAAAGCTGCCTTTATATATATCAAACGTGCACCTTAAATCAACATTTTTTTAATACAATAATATAGAGTGACACAATGGGGTTTGAATAAAAGAAGGCTTTTTTCAACCCTGCGAAAATATACTTCAAATTAAATAATATCAATACTTTTAAAATGTACGTAAAACTAAATACAATATCAAATATCTAATGAACATTATCAAATATAATAAAACTTGTGACAAATTATGAATTTTGATCTATACAAGTATATATTCCTTACAATATCGTATAATGTATATTTAAAAAAAAACATGACTTCACTAGTCTAAATAATTAGTTTGTACATCGTGTTACAGAAAGGTGTGGTCAGAGTTAAGCAACGTATAGTGCACGATATAAGCATTTCACTCCCGTAGTACCAAATGAGATTGCATTGCTAGGACATAAAAAAAGCATTTTCTTTTTTATCCAAGGAGTAACACGTCGATATTCGAGTTGCAACTTTGTACAACACTAAATGATAAACAGCTGAGCTTTTGTCTCACTCCCGCCTTGTTATTCTCGCTCACGCACTTCACTTCATTTATAGGGATGTGATCGATCTTATCGATAGCAATAAACGAGTGATTAAAAGAGGCGTGAAATTTTAGGACACCTATATTTTGATAAGATCCAGTACATAAATGCTCACTGTCTAGATCAAAGGTTGCCAAACTTTTTTTCTAATAGTCCAGTTTAAAAATTTTGCCGATCCCGGTGGACCCCCTGCAGCTACATTTCTACCATATTCCCAAAACTCTACAAAAAAATATTAACATTAGATCTAACTATGGACCCCCGTCGAGTTTCCGACCCCTGGGGAACTAATGGTCTAGATGAATTTAACGAGACCTTAATATGACCACACCTTTCTGCAACATTGACTATTTATTTTAATATAACCTGTTTAATAAAAACAACTTCTTAACGCACTTTCTCCTCTAAATGGCTTCTGACTATACACTAGTGTGACTACAGATTGTGTCACTCTATATGGAAAAAAAAAATGCAATCATAAGTATGTCCTTTTACAGTATATTCGAACGTTATGTAGCTTATTGGGCATAGTCAAAATATTGAAAACGAAGTGAAGGTTATTAAAAAATTACACTATCTAATAACATTATCTAGTAGAAAACCCGGTAGACGATTGAAATAAATAAAAAAAACAGCCTATGTCCTTTGACATGCCATTTGCATGTGTCAAAGTACCCTCTGGAATTTAAAAACACAGCTAGAATATTATTTAATAAGATTTTGCTTCCGTTATAAGCCCCTCTAACACAGTCATTAATACGCCCATACAAGCTCAGTTCGCTTACATAATTGGTGATAGTGCCAGCCATATATGTCACTGACATATAAACATGATGACAGCGCTGTGTGTCGCATGTACAACACACATGTGTATGGCTGTCCATTCTGTTCGTATATATGTACATTGTTCAAACGAAAATAGTATATTAAATACATTTTAGTACACAAATATTAATTAAAATGAAAAAAATCTCATACAAATATGGACATTGAATATTCATTAAGTACCATAGATATAAATGTAAAGATGGTTTACTAATTATTATTAGTCAATAAAAATAATATGAATCGATTGAATGTTTATAAATACCTAAAAAACATGATTAAAAATAACATGATTTCTACTATTTAGTTACATATATACGCACTCACGCCTGTAATCCCCGAAGGGGTAGGCAGAGGTGTAACCAGTACACCCACATTTCGCCATACCGGGCACAAATTCCAGACTCCGGGCTGATATTGGGTTTTTCTATTACGAAATGCTCAGTATCAGTTTTTCCCGACCCGGGGATCGAAGCCGAGACCTCAGCGTCAGCTTCAGTCGTAACACGTACATATTACAACTGCGCCACCGAGGCAGTCGATGCAATATTAAAAATAAAATGATTTCTACTATTTACTTATTTGTTAAAAGGAAATGTACCTGGCACCTACTAATGTTAATGGCATAATTAGATGTCAAATCATAATTGACAGTAACAAGTAAACATCTGAACACGTATATCTATGTTTATTATCATATAAAATTAACATCTATCTAAATCGATAACGGTAAAATATTTCCGGTATACTTTCTTTGAGCTGAAATGTGCAAACGCGCTATGTTGTGTGCCGGTGTTGCCATTTATCACTATTTAGACGTGCCGGTGTTTTGCGGCAACCGGAAAATTTCATTAATTTCCGTAATATGGTAAATATACATTTGAACCTGCTTAACACTGGTATCATTACGAATACGTGTCTAGTTTTATAGAGCAAGGGAATTTATAGGTTTTCATACATATACGGAAATATATTTTACATTCATTGGGACCTTATCAACCACTGGTGACAGTGAATAGGTTTATTAATGATTTTTACAAAATTAATTGTAGTTCGATGTGAATATTCAAAAATACCAATTATATTTATATACCATAATTAAGTCATAAAAAAATTGTAGCATTCAAAAGCTACCAACTCTTATTTTCCGCCCTTTTTTGTTCAAGGAAACAACAACTATTACCAGAATAATAGTGAATAAATTTAATATACTGCACTGGTATTGAAAATAACTTGTTCATCTTAAATGGTACGGGTACAAAATCTTTACCACTGGCTCGATATGAGTTTGTATTTAAATGCAACCAACAACAATCGCATTCGCAATGCCGGCTAGCTAAATACCTTCAGCTGGTGCTTACGACATTCTACTTGCAACCGGTGAGCCTTTTATTGTTGAGAATCATTGTTAGGATACATAATGACACCTTGTTAGCAATTGTGTTAAGTAAACGACATAAGAGTTCAGTTCGAATTTTTTGAAAGGACTGTATTTCTCCCAGACTCGTATTTTACACAAACTTCCCGTTCACTAACCGCAATTGTATACATGACGTACTAATAACCACCAGAAATCATTTAGCAGAGACCGGAAAAATTTAGACATATCGAACCGGAAAAAATTGGTCAACCGGAAAAAATTTGCTATGTGTATGAGAGTGAGTAGGCAACACCGCTTCAATTCCAGTGGGTGCGAGGCGGCTAGCAAGCTCGCCTGTCGCCGTCATATCATCTGCGTAGGAACGCTAAAGTAAGCACCGGTATGAACGCGGCCGGCGATACACGTGACGATCCACTGTATTTGCTACTTTGTTCACATGTACCTGAAATATAAAGTAATCACATTTTCACTTATAAAGAATTCCACTTGCCCTTATCCCACTAGCAATGGGATCGCAGCATAATACGTGTTACAGAGAGATTTTGTTTGTAGTTTTTACGACCGGCCGCCTGCCTGACGTCGACTCATCTGGGGAGAAAACACTCAGACCCGAAACAAATATTTGTAGATCACACAAACATTTTGTCTCGGTGCGGGTATCGAACCCGCAGCCTCTCGCTTCACATGCGGTTACTCTCTGACGGCGCCACGGCGGCTGTCAAACTTATAAAGAACAACTAAACACTATTGAAAACCTGAAAACTAAAAACTTTTATCATAGTTCTAATTTTGAGTCTTGGGGGTGACGAGCGCAGTCCAGTGCCATGCAGTAGGCCTAGTACAAGTTTTAATAGTTTTTTAAAACGATGAAAGTTTTCGTTTGCTCTCAATACGTCAAATATTAGTAGCCACTAGTGGGAACTATGATGAATAAAAATTTCTTATATGGTTTATTTTATTTCATAATAATAGAATATGAAATTAGTTTTCAAGCGATTCTTTTCTTTATTACCGTATGACACTAGTTTGACACTTCGACGGTAGTCATTTTATACGAATTCGAAAACTGTGAACGTATTTGTAACTCGTACTAGGCCTACCGTACTTAATTGCGAAGTTCTAATTGATGTTGCTTCTGTTTATGAGCAGGCGTGACGTTTACCTATAGGTCCATTGATGACGTTAATAAAAGAGTCGTAACCCCTCTTGAAGCCCACGGCCAGCGGCCAGCGGTGGGACAGTATAATGGTGGTTACATACCGTTGAGCGTGAGGTTGTAAGCCTTGTCTCCCGCGACACCTGGTTGTAACGTTCTGTCGCACGAGTGTGTCGCCGCACTCACTAGCAAGTGTTGCGTGCTGACGCCACGTGTGTCTGTAAATACATATTAATTCATTACCATTTATTTTTATACATACATACATACATACATATAGTACAACAAAATAAAAGAAAAAAACATACACAAAAAAAGCAAATATATTATACGTGTTACAGAAGGTGTGTTGGTCAAATTTAAGCAACGTATAGTGTACGATATAAGTATTATACAACGTGTTACAGAAAGGTGTGGTCAAATTTAAGCAACGTATAGTGTACGATATAAGTATTATACAACGTGTTACAGAAAGGTGTGGTCAAATTTAAGCAACGTATAGTGTACGATATAAGTATTATACAACGTGTTACAGAAAGGTGTGGTCAAATTTAAGCAACGTATAGTGTACGATATAAGTATTATACAACGTGTTACAGAAAGGTGTGGTCAAATTTAAGCAACGTATAGTGTACGATATAAGTATTATACAACGTGTTACAGAAAGGTGTGGTCAAATTTAAGCAACGTATAGTGTACGATATAAGTATTATACAACGTGTTACAGAAAGGTGTGGTCAAATTTAAGCAACGTATAGTGTATATAAGTACTATACAACGTGTTACAGACAGGTGTGGTCAAATTTAAGCAACGTATAGTGTACGATATAAGTATTTCACCCTCCGTAGTACAAAATCCGATTGCATTGCTAGACATTAATAACCATTTACTTTTTCATCGAATGAGTAACATGTCGATATTCGTCTTGCAACTTTGGACAACACTAAATGATTAACAGCTGAGCTTTTGTCTCACTTCATTATTAGTCTCGCTCATGCACTACACTTAATTTATAGGGATGTAATCGATCTTATCGATCGTAATAAACGAGTGACAAAAATTGACTGACTGATTCGGTGGCGCAGTTGTAATTCGTACGCGTTATGACTGCTTTTCTGAGGTCTCTGGTTCGATCCCCGGGTCGGGTAAACTAAAAAGTGATATTGCTTTCTATCTCGTGATAGAAAGCATTTCGTAATGCTTAGTATCAACCAAGAGTATGGAATTGTGCCCGATATGGCGATAGGCTCGCATCACATCATGGGACGGAAATAAACTCGGCGAAATATGGGTATACTAATTATACCTCCGTAGGTAAAAAGTACCGTGATATTTTAGAAAGTGTAGATTTTGATAAGATCGGGTAAATAAACACTCACTGTCATGTATAGGTAAAGACCCTACAATATGGCCACACCTTTCTGTAGCACGTTGTATAGATGATATTGGATTGTAGGTATATTATATACAGACCGTTGGTGAGATGCGTAGTGTATATAAAGCAGATCGCGCGAGGATGATGCGAGTGTGTATAGTGAAGCGGCGCCGCCACCAGGAACCCACGACCACCCTCACGCCAGCTGCCGTGGCATGTGTACACTGCAACAGACAAACATTAACACTCACCGACGTACACGTGACACGTGAACCACAGAGCCTCGTCACTCATTACGGAAGTAAGAGTGAGTCACCGAGACGGCTTACTATCAAACGAGAAACCTGTCTCGTCATACAATTAGTTAATCGATTATAGATTTTGGTAATTAATGGATTATGAATTGACATCGACTTATGAAAGAAAGAAAGAAAGAAATGTTTATGTTAGTTGCATCATAAGTCATGCAACAAACATAATGCAGTACACAATATAATTAATATTCAACTAACTTAAAACTACACAGTTGCATGCCTTCAAGGTGACAACAGGAGACCAGCTCAGTTAAATGCTGTGATTATAGGGCGAGCCACAACACAGCGCTAGTTTTCAGTGGCCTCCTAATTTTTAGTTAATTATTAACCATGGAATAATTTTAATAATTATAAATCGTGGATTCATATCAATTAATATTTTATAAAATAATCGATTGTCAACATTACTACATCCACTATCATTCATTTTAGACGATTTGTAATCAATCACGCCATATCCGCTAAACATATTTTGATGAAATGTGGCACACTGATTGACCATGGCCTGGATCACAATACATTCAAGGGGACGGAGCTACGAGCAAAAACTAATTCAAATAAATGAGGTACCTGTGCTGGAGCAAGATGATTTGAACTCGATGGTATCTTGAGCCGCATCACAGCCGAAACTGGCGCTGTGATAGTCTCCGGATACACATTCGGCAGCACGCGTCTCCTCATCATCTTGATCACCTGTCAATCATCATGTAAATAGTTCCGATAATATGAATGAATTGTGAATTGGTTGGAGGCTTGTAAGCTATAAGTCTAAACTATAGATGTTATATTTAAATGTTATTAGTCTGTAAGCTTCCCTAAAATAAATAAATAAATATGATTTTAAAGGCGGTAGGACCCTCGTATGCTAGAGGCCGTCTCGGTTGGTACCGCCGCTTTGTCCATTTCCATTGCCAAACAGTAGTGTGTAAGCATTATTGTGTTTCGGTTTGAAGGGTTACAACAATTATTTTCTATTTACTCCTAAACTATAATTAAAATAAATAAATAAATAAATACACCCAACAGTCACACACATAGTCCTGACCCCACACTAGGTAAACCTGTATCGTGGGTATCAAGAACTACGAGGTACTTGCGGTCCCACAACACCCAGACCCAAGACAAATATTTGTGAATCAGACAAACATTTGTCTAGGTGCGGGAATCGAACCCACGGCCTCGCGCTTCGCAACCGGCTACTCGCCCGCTGCGCCACGGAGGCTGTCAATATCAAAAAAACGTTTCAATAATATTTATTTCAGTTTGATATAGGAATCGATTTTTTTTTTTTTTTTTTATCCTGGCTCGGCAAAGTGACTACGCTACGCTACACCTGATGGTAAGTATATAGTAGTATTTCGTTTTGTGTAATTAGGACTTTATTAGTACGCTATGTCCGACCTCTTGTATGGAGACGAACAACTGTGCACCGGGGTCAATTCCAGACACCGGGCTGATACCAATCATTTCATTATAGAAAAACCCAATATCATCGACCGACCCGGGACCCGGGGATCGAAACCGTGACCTGAGCACAGCAATTGTATTGTACGTACTCAATACAAATGCGACACTACACACACACACGCACGCACGCACGCACGCATGGCCTTGTTGTGGTGGGACATATACCGTCTACAATGGGAGGGGGGTTGGGCCTCAGGATATCTCACGTACGAAACGCAGCACCAAGCTGCTACTTTACGCCGGTTCTCTGTGAGACAGTGGCCAACGACCCGGACGAGCCGGCCCATTCATGCTGTAGACAAAAGTATCTAAAGCGTAGCTCTACCACTCGAAAAATCTGGGTATCTAGCTACCCCCACCTACTATTTGTAACAAATGTTTTCCTTCTTTCTTTCTTTCTAACTCACCTATAGGGATCTGTTGTCGTCTCCTGCGCCTGTCTGCTAGTGAGTTCACTACAGAGTATCTGCCCAATACGGGACACCGCATGGCCGTCAATGTTGTAGCTGTAATAAAATGTTATTCGTTATTTTAACCGACTGACCAAGTGTTGCCGAATTAGTGTGGATGTCTGCTTAGGATTGACCGAAACTGTGTAGACATCTGACCAAGATTGAAAAAATCTGTGTAGATGTCTGAGCAAGATTGACCGAATCTGTGTGGACGACTAACCAAGTTTGACCGAATAACCGAATAGTGTGGACGTCCGACCAAGTTTGACCAAATTCGTGTGGATGTCTGTATAAATTCGACCGAATTCGTGTGGACGTCTGACCAGGTTTGACGGAATTCGTGAGGATGTCATTGACTGATCAAGCCTGACCGATTGTGTGATGTTTGTCCGTGTGAGAGTGTATGTACATACCGATGAGCGTGAGCGGTGGTGTAGCAGCAGCGGCAGCAGCAGCAGTAGTGGAGTGGTGCGCGCACGCGTCGGAGGGCGCGTCGTGCAGCTGCGCGCCCAGCGACGCCTCCAGCACTCCGCCCGCGCGACGCTCCAGCACCACGCACGCGTGACCCGACTCACTGCACACGCACACACGTTACGTGTTACATGCTAGAGGTTACATACTACATATAACGTGTTACACGCTACATGTTGCATATTACATGTTACAAGTTACGCGCTACATATTGCATGTTACACGTTATAAGCTACACACAGACATATTACACGTTGTCAGTACCTGTAATGTTTCTTTCTTTCTTTCCACCTGCCCTTATCCCCACTCTTGGTGGGGTCGGCGCAAAATGCTTTTCAACACATGTTACAAAAAGATTTGGCTTGTAGTTATAACGACTGGCCGCCTGCCTAACATCAACCCCTCTGGGGAGAAAACACCCAGACCCGAAACAAATGTTTACGGGCCACACAAACGGAGGCGGTCCTAGAATAGCTATAATTATATGAAATTCTCACCATCCTTTAGTAACGTGTGCGACAAGTTTGATGTATTTGTTGTCTTTATGCTCGAGAATCGAATGGCACACCAAACGCTTCTCCTCAAACGAACCATCTTCATTCATTATCTGAAATTAATACAATACATCAGTTACAAGTGTTAACAAGAATGTCAAATATCATATACATACGCACTCACGCCTGTAAACCCCGTAGCGGTAGGCAGAGGTGTAACCAGTTTACCCACTTTTCGCCGAGCTTATTATCGTCCCATGGTGTGATAGGGGGCGAGCCTATCGCCATACCGGGCACAAATTCCAGACTCCGGGCTGATACTGAGCATTTCGTAATAGAAAAACCCAATATCGCTTTTACCCAACCCGGGCATAGATCCAGAGACCTCAGCGTCAGCCTCAGTCGTAACGCGTACGCATTACAACTACGCCACCGAGCCAGTCTTATATAATCCTTATATAGTACATATAATATAGTGTTTATATACCTTGAGCGTGGCGTTCTTGGTGGTGAAGTGGTATTGGTGGGAGTGGTCGAGGCTGAACCATTTGTGATGGTGCACTATCCACGACGGGAAGTGGCAGCGATTGTGCTCGTCGTCGCCTGAAAGTTAAAACATTTTTTTTTGTATCCTTTTGCAGCATATACATACGCACTAACGCCTGTAATCCCCGAAGGGGTAGGCAGAGGTGTAACCATTACACCCACATTTCGCCGAGCGTATCTCCGTCCCACGATGTGATAGGGGGCGAGCCTATCGCCATACCGGGCACAAACTCCAGACTCCGGGCTGATACTGAGCATTTCGTAATAGAAAAACCCAATACCACTTTACCCGACCCGGGGATCGAACCCGAGATCTCAGAGTTGACCTCAAACGTAACGCGTGCGCATTACAACTGCGCCGCCGAGGCAGTCTGCAAAGATAGGTCATACAATGCAGTCCAAATATAAATAATGGACCGTCAAGAGACATTGGCGTCACTCGACTGTCGGCAGAATTATGTCTAAAGTTACTGGATATAGACTGACCGACACCGGAATGCGACTCGCCTGAAATACGACTACACCTTTCTGTAACACGTTGTATACATAAGTTTACGCCTTTATCCTCAAAGGGGTAAGCAGACGTCGAGCTTATAGCCGTCCCATGATATGACAGATGGCGAGCGTGTCGTCATAATAGTAATAAATATATAATAATACTAGCCCTGTATTATATACGTCCCACTGCTGGGCACGGGCCTCCTCTACTGAATGAGAGGGGTTAGGCCTTAGTCCACCACGCTGGCCTAATGCGGGTTGGCAGACTTCACATACCTTCGAAATTCTTATGAAGAACTTCTCGGGCAGCAGGTTTCCTCACGATGTTTCCTTCACCGTTAAAGCAAGTGATAATTAGCAATTAATACACACATAACTTAGAAAAGTCGGAGGTGTATGCTCTTAGGGCTGGTTTCGAACCTGCGACTTTCGTCTCGACAGTCCATACCACTCCCCGCTGAGCTATCACTGCTTGTCGTCATACGCGGTACAAATTCCAATCGCGGCCAATTCATGTGTGATATTTCGAAATGTAAACTCGAAACACAAATTGAGATTGTCTGTTGGAAATTGAAGTCAGGACCTCACGGTTCTCAGCCTTAGTACGCTGTCACTGAACCAATGAAGCAATGAGACCTGCTCGTCTCGTCATTTAGTCTTATAAAACAAGTTAGTTGTTGATGTACACTTGTGCTAGAGTGATGCTGTAGACAAAACTGTCTTGTCTACAGTACGAATGGGCCGGCTCGACCGAGTCTTACCACTGTCTCACAGAAAATCGACAAAGTAGCGGCTTGCTACTGCGTTTCGTACGGTGAGTGAGATATACAGAGTCCCAAATTCCTCTCCCTTTCCCAATCCCTTATCTTTAAGGTCAGCAACGCGCCCACGATTCTTTGATTGTGGGCGTACATGGGCGGTGGAGTTCACTTACCATCAGATGAACCACTTGCTCGTTCGCCGGGCTGTGCTATATTAAAAACCAAAATACTGACTGTTAGTAAGTTTCATAGTGCGGCTGCCGTCGCTAGGTGAAGACAAGCCATTGCACGTGGCGTCGCCTGACTGTGCGATGCTGTACGTCGTAATCTTGTCTGAGTGTTGACCTTTGTATATAAAACATCTGAAATATAAATACAATATCAATAAATTTATTGAATAACTTTTTTTTTTTATTGTATAGGCTGGCAGACTAGCAAGTGGGTCACCTGATGGTAAGCGATCTCCACCGCCCATGTACGCCCACAATACAAAAGAATTATGGGCGCGTTGCCGACCTTAAAGGATTGGGAAGGGGAGGGGGATTTGGGCCTCCGGATATCCCACTCACCGTACGAAACGCAGCAGCAAGCTGCTACTTTACGCCGGTTTTCTGTGAGACAGTGGTAACGACCTGGACGAGCCGGCCCATTTATGCTGTAGACAAAATTGTCTACAGCGTGGCTCTACCACTCGTAAAAACTGACTGCATAAAAATTATACATACACACACACGCCTGTAATCCCCGAACGGGTAGCGCCACCGAGCCAGTCAGTTTCCCCCCTTAACATATATATATATCCAGGTATTTACATTACACCAACTATCGTCTGACCAAATTTCAAGATCCTAGCTTTAGTAATTTTTGAGATTCCGTGTTTAATCGGTGAGCGAGTGGTGGTTTCGTTTTTATACAACATGTTACAGAAAGGTATGGTCATATTTAAGGATCGTTACATACACCAGACAATTAGTGGATATGTACCGGATCTAAAAAATCTAGACATCTTAAAAAAATCACTATAAATTAAGTGAAGTGCGTGAACGGGAATAAACATGCTGGAGTGAGACAAAAGCTCAGCTGAGACCGACATATTACTCATTCGATTAAAAAAGAAACGGTGACATTTTAGGAAGTCTCTGTTTTGAAATGATCTGGTACATAGGTACTTACTGTAAGGTATATGTAATGACCCTTAAATATGACCACACCTTTCTGTAACACGTTGCATAGATCAATTTTGGTGTAGGGATAAAGACAGCTTTGCATTACCAGAGACTCGACTGATTCATTGCTCGGTGTAAATATATGCGTTTCATAGTCGATTCTGGCTTTTTTTATTTATTTTTTATAGCATAGGCCGGCAAACGAGTCACCTGATGGTAAGTGATATGCACCGCCCATGTACGCCCATAATACCAAAAGAATCGTGGGTGCGTTGCCGACCTTAAAGGAAAGGGATAATTAAGGGATTGGGAAGGGGAGGGGGTTTGGGCCTCCGGATATCTCACTCACCGTACGAAGCGCAGCAGCAAGCTGCTACTTTACGCCGATTTTCTGTGAAACAGTGGTAATGATCCGGACGAGCCGACCCATACATGCTGTAGACAAAAGTATCTACAGCGTGGCTCTACCACTCATAAAATGGCTCTCTGGCTTACAGGAGTTACAGTACCGGGTGTGTGAACGAGACAGTCGCAGGCCCTGAGTTCAACTTATGATTAGACACCATCTGAACAGCTATAAGACCGTATACATACCTATAAGTGACTGGCTCGGTGGCGCAGTTGTAATGCGTACGCGTTACGATTGAGGCTAACGCTGAGGTCTCGGGTTCGATCCCCGGGTCGGGTAAAGTGGTATTGGGTTTTTCTATTACGAAATGCTCAGTATCAGCCCGGAGTCTGGAATTTGTGCCCGGTATGGCGATAGGCTCGCCCCCTATCACATGTGGGACGGAGATACGCTCGGCGAAATGTGGGTGTACTGGCTACACCTCTGCCTACCCCTTCGGGGATTACAGCCGTGAGTGCGTATGTATGTACATACCTATAAGTGTCCTCGTCTGTGATGGTGTTCCTGCGCTGGACTTGATAGATCTGCCCCACCAGGTATCGAGTGGAACCTTCCTTCCACGTGGCCAGGCACACCAGCTCTTCAACTGGAAAATACAAATAATTTTTTATAGGACACAAGTGGGTCACCTGGTGGTAGATGAACATCATACTATCATACTAATATTATAAATGTGAATGTAAGTTTGTTTGTTACGCTTTCACGCGAAAACTACTTAACCGATCATCATTAAACTTTGTACACATATTCTTGCGACGTATAAGAAGTAAGAGTACCTAACATAGGATACTTTATATGAAAAAAAAAATTATCTATTTGTTTGTTACGCTTTCACTCCTAAATCACTGAACCGATTTTGATGAATTTTGATGTAAAGATAGATGGGACCTTGGAGACGGTTATAGGCTACGTTTTATTTCGTCAAAGTCTATTCACGCGGGCGGAGCCGCGAGCAAAAGCAGTAAAACATAATTGAGGGACTGGGTAGGGGAGAGGATTTTGGGCCTCTGGATATGTTACTTACAGTATAAAACGCAACAGCAAACTACAAGACAGATAGACAGCCTCCGTGGCGCAGCGGGCGAGTAGCCGGTTGCGAAGCGTGAGGCCGTGGGTTCGATTCCCGCACCTTGACAATTGTTGTCTGATCCACAAATATTTGTCTCGCGTCTGGGTGTTGTGGGACCGCAAGTCCCTCGTAGTTCCTGATACCCACGATACAGGTATACCTAGTGTGGGGTCAGGACTATGTGTGTGACTGTTGGGTGTATTTATTTATTTATTTACATAACAACCCAGATGAGCCGGCCCATGAATGCTGCAAACTGTCTACAGCTTTATCACTTAAAAGCAAGCATTCAGTTTACTAGGGCCCGTTGCCATGGTACACTCGCTCAACTGAACTGGATCCTGTAAAAAAACTGGTAGTTTCTGTGCGAATGGGCCCTCAGTATAAGTTTTTTTAATAGACTAGGCCGGCAATCGAACAAGTGGGTCACCTGATGGCATGTGATCTCCACCTCCAAAAAACCAGATAGCAGATAGATAATTAACGCGTTGCCGACATTAACGAAAGAAGGAGATAGAGGATTTGGGCTTCCGTTTTCCTAAACTACGAATAAGTAAGATGGTAAATCTATTGATGTTGACGTACCATTACTCTCCGAGCTGGGCAGGTCAGGGCACGCCATGTACCGCAGCAGCAGGCGGGAGTCGTCGGTGCACGACTCCGCGCGAGACGGCGGATTCACGCAATCACCTGAACCCCTGGAATTAACCACATGGTATTATATAAAATAGCAGCAGCAGTGATAGCTCAGCGGGAAGTGGTATGGACTGACGAGACGAAAGTCGCTGGTTCGAAACCAGCCCCAAGTGCATACACCTCTGACTTTTCTAAGTTATGTGTATATTAATTGTTAATTATCACTTGCTTTAACGGTGAAGGAAACATCGTGAGGAAACCTGCATACCTGAGAAGTTCTTCATAAGAATTTCGAAGGTATGTGAAGTCTGCCAACCCACATTAGTTCAGTGTGGTAGACTAAGGTCTAACCCCTCTCATTCAGTAGAGGAGGCCCGTGCCCAGCAGTGGGACGTATATAATACAGGGCTGGTATTATTTTTATATAAAATTATCAGCTCTGCTTTATATACTGTATCTCTCTCTACCAGGGCTCGGTTACTAAACGACTAGAAGTCGCCAAAATTAGATGACTAGACGTCAACGACGTTACATGACTAATGGTCTCCAATACTAGATGACGTCTCCAATGTTAGACGACTAGACATCTCTAATGTTAGTCGACTAGACGTCGCCGATTTTAGAAAGAAAGAAAGAAAGACAATTTATTAGTCACAGATCACAATAAATTTACAGTAAAACAATACTAACTAAACACCATCAATAAGGTATTGACAATAGGGTAGTTGACTAGATTTTTTTTATTATTTAAATCAATAAGTTATGTTACACAAAATCTATTGCAGAAAGAATTTTATAAATCGGACCAAAAATAAATAAGATAGAAGCCATTCAAATCATGTAGAAGGGGTAATTTTCAAATGACAGACGATGCAACCTTTGACGTCACTGTGTAAAATGTTCATTATAGTGCACGCGTGCAAGCGAGATAGTGAGATATCCCTACTACGCACCCACTTTTCCTCATACCAACATTTAAAATCATAACTGCGGGCACATTTCTGAACCAATTTTGATTGTGTTTTAATAAAATCGTTTCTTTTGCGTATCATTTTCTGTTGCTTATTAAATAATGTATAAAATTCAATATAGGAAACTACCCTATTGCGCGTCGTGACTGTGACAGGTAGGTGACCACTCAGCGTGTTGCTGTGTGTTTTACACATCTAGACGTCGCCAATGTTATACGATTAGAAGTTGTTGGAATATGGGGGATAAAAGAAAACGATTTACGCGTTTACAACTGATTAGAATTTTTTATATTTTAGGAAACACAATCACAACTATAAGATCAACCATAGATAGACAGAAGACAAGTGACATAACCTGTGCGTTTACAAACTATGCTTAGTATTATAATTAACAGTTTTTGCGTTTACGAAGAATACTAAATAAAAACATTATTCTAACAGAAGTCATCAATATTATATAAGACTAGACTTCTCCAATATTAGACGTATCGACGTCTCCAATGTTACAAGACTAGGAGTCTACAATGTTAGATATTGATATGTGTATATACATGTGTTGTATATCTATCGACGCAAAACAACATTCTACACTAGCAACACCAACTAAGTCATCTTGCACGTGTTCCCAACGACGTAAACAATTGACTCACACGATCACCCCACTACTTCGCCTATAAAAAGGCCGTCGGCTTCAATAGCGTGGTCATTCGTTGGTCAGCGCCCGTAGTGAGAACATCTGTATCTGTGTAATACTTATAATACTTTGAATATAGACTTTGATTATTGCAATTTACTGTTTTAAATTATTCCTGTCGTGGAAACCTTCAATACTAATGAAAAGAATGACGTCTAGCTGACGTCAATGTTTTTAAAAACACGGTACCTATTCCTTCGTCATATATTTTTTGTGACTGCCTCGGTGGCGCAATTGTAATGCGTACGCGTTACGACTGAGGCTGTTTCTGAGGTCTCGGGTTTGATCCCCGGTTCGGGTAAAGTTGATATTGGGTTTTTCTATTACGAATCATATCGAACGACGACGACGATGACTAGTATCAGCCCGGAGTCTGGAATTGTGCCCGGTATGGCGATGGGCTCGCCCCCTACCACATCATGGGACGGAGATAGGCTCGGCGAAACGTGGGTGTACTGGTTACACCTTTGCCTACACCTTCGGGGGATTACAGGCGCGGATTTTAATAATTTCCCTTTTTGATACATATTTGTCCATAACATACCTGTTGTAAGTGAAAGTAAAAGGCGCCGGATGGAACGGACAGGGCTGCGGCACAGGGCGAGGCTCCTTCCTGAACATGGAGACGAGCGGTGCGTCGCCCGTGATCGATTCACATATCGTCGCTAACGAGTCTTTTGATGAACAATACGCTGAAATACATAAGAGATTGATGTTTGTTTTATTTTATCCTAGCTCGCCAAAGTGACTACGCTACACCTGAAGGTCAATTCTCGTAATTTTAAATGTTCAAAATATTATTCCGATCTAGTCTCAACGTCAAGAAAGTTGCAAATGGCATTCTCTAAAACCAATAATCAACGTCAAATATGAACATAGATCGAAATGAGATTGAATGTAGAATAAAAGTTAACTGAAGCCAAAACGGTATAATGCAACTGCTAATGATAGGTGCATTCGACGTTGATTATTGGTTTAAGAGAATGCCATTTGCAACTCTGACGCTGAGACTAGATCGGAATGATATTTTGAACATTTAAAATTACGAGAATTGGCCTTCTGATGTTAAGTGCAGCGTAATCCAAGAATACTGTCGACCAACGACAGACGATGTGTCTATCGTAGGTCGGCAAAATTATGCCGGCCTGCTTAATTGCTTCTTCACACTCCGTTTAAAGGACCCCATATTATAGGATGGAGGGCATGTGTGTTCCACATATCAATAATATTAATACATACACCCAACCAGTCACACACATAGTCCCGACCCCACACTAGGTTAACCTGTATCGTGGGTATCAGGAACAACGAGGGCCTTGCAGTGCCACAACACCCAGACCCGAGACCAATATTTGTGGATCACACAAACATTTGTTTCACAGTGCGGGAATCGAACCCCCGGGCTCTCGTTTCACAGCCGGCTACTCGCCCGTTGCCCCACGGAGGCTGTGAATTATTCGGGTTTGGGTGTTTTATCCCCAGTGGGGTTGACGTCAGTCAGGCGGCTGGTCGTAAAAACTACAAGCCAAATCTCTCTGTAACATGTGTTAAAGCATGTTTCGCCGAACCCTCTGCGAGTGGGATCAGGGCAGGTGGAAGGAAGGATATAAGAAACTTTGGAATCATACTTTATAATACAAGGTGTAAGGTCCCTCGTATGCGAGAGGCCATCTGGGTTGATAGTTGACACCACCGCTTTGTGATACTGCCGGCAAGCAACAGTGTGAAAGCACTGTTATATTTCGATTTGAATAGCATTAAGCCAGTGCAATTACTGGGCGTTACGAGATTTTTCATATTAATTTGAAATTTATGTTAACTAACATGTGTGTCAAATCAAAGGTGTTGATCACGCTTCTAGCAACTCAATTTCGACTTGACATAAGATTTGACATTTGATTAGTTAATTTACAGAATAACTTACTTTCTTTATATTGTAGTACGTATTTATGTTTTTCATGTATCACCATACACCGGTAGCAGTCTTCATTCCTGGAAATGATAAAAATAGTATTGTAAATACACAGCCATATCATTCGTTCGGTAGTCGGTCGCGACCACCGCACACATGGTGAAAAACCGCCATAGTAGCTTGTTTAGGCGATCCACGTTCCCGGGTCCGCCAGTGTATTAACGAGGAGCCGGCTTTAAAGCGAAATGCTGCGGGTTCGGATCCCGCAGCGAGTCAAATGATTGTGTGTTCCACTCTTCGAATAACTACTTACTTACAGAAGGTACGCCCATCCAATGCATAATCATAATCGAAGTTAAAAATTCGCTAAGTGTTGTGTGTTTACACTGACCCTGCGACTGAACTTTAACCGAACTTTGAGTAGGTAGATTGTGATCTACTACTAGTAACTAGACCTGGATTATACACGTCCTACAGCTGGACACGGGTCTCCTCTACTGAATAAGAGGGGTTAGGCCTTAGTCTACTACGCTGGCCTAATGCGGATTGGCAGACTTCACATGCCTTCGAAATTCTTATAGAAAACTTCTCAGGTATGTAGGTTTCCTAACGATGTTTTCTTCACCGTTATACAAAGCGATAATTAACAATTAATACACAGAAAAGTCAGAGGTGCATGCTGATGGGGCTGGTTTCGAAACTACGACATTCGTCTCGGCAGTCCGTACAACTCCCCGCTGAGCCATCGCAAATTGTAATATGACGAAAAATTGGTATTCTGATCCTTGTTAAGTTCAGTCCGTTTTCAATATGACCTCATTTCGATATCATTGTAATCTCAATTCAGTCACAATTTTGACGTCTATTTATTTAAGGACATGTGTCATTAAAAAATATTAGCAGACTACCGTTATGGTTTCAGTCAATTTATAATCTATTTCCGATCTCATTTCGATCTATGTTCACATTTGACGTTGATTATTGGTTTATGAGAATACCATTTGCAACTTTCTTGACGCTGGCACCAGATCGGAATGATATTTTGAACATTTTGATTACAAGAATTAGCCTTCGGGTACACTTCCACCAGCAC
Organism: Mimas tiliae; assembly: GCA_905332985.1. Lineage (NCBI taxonomy): Eukaryota > Metazoa > Arthropoda > Insecta > Lepidoptera > Sphingidae > Mimas > Mimas tiliae. The sequence goes on along the minus strand of HG995265.1, from coordinate 3,257,027 downwards.
GTTTAAAAAAACAGAGCAGCTAACACAAATACTTTAATGTATACTACTAGACAAGCTGCGCGGTACATAGAAATTGCACCACTAAGTTACGGTCAATTGACCGTAACTCAATATTACCATCTCGCTTACTCTCAACTAGAACCCCTAATGCACTCTGTCTGTGAGCTGTCAAACTCCCGCGTTATGTGAAGCTATTTTACTTCCAAACAGCCCGTCTAGCAGTATACATTAAAGTTTTTGATCTAACACGTAGAAAAAATATTTTTCTGCAAATATGCCCTACCTTTCATACAACAGGAACTTGTCATTGGAGTCTGTCTCAGTGCACTCGCCCTTCATCTGTATGTGCGTAGAGTTGATCACGATGAGACCAGGGCTGCCCAACTGGAACCAGCTGCCCCTCCAACCCTCGGGGAAGGTGCAGCCGCCGCCTGGAAACCAGACACATTAACGTTAGTAATTCTACGTATTAATATTACATACATACATACGCACTCACGCCTGTAATCCCCGAAGGGGTAGGCAAAGGTATAACCAGAGGTATAACCAGTACACCCACATTTCGCCGAGCGTATTTCCGTCCCACGATGTGATAGGGGGCGAGCCTATCGCCATACCGGGCACAAATTCCAGACTCCGGGATGATACTGAGCATTTCGTAATAGAAAACCCAATACCATTTTACCTGACACGGGGATCGAACCGAAGACCTCAGCGTTAGACTCAATCGTAACGCGTACGCATTACAACTGCGCCACCGAGGCAGTCAGCCACATTAGTAATTCTACGTATTAATATTATAAATGTGAAAGATTTGGATGTTTGTGAGTTTAGTACAATATAAGGTGGTAGGTTCCTCGTACACGAGGCCTTCTGGGTTGGTACCACCGCTTTGTTTATTTCTGCCGCCAAGCAAGTGTGTAAGCACCGTTGTGTCTCGGGGTGAGGATCGCAGTCCAGTGCCATGCAGTACTTTGTAATTCAAGTTCTGTGTGGGCGTTGCTTCTGTTTATGCACAGGCGTTGGGCTGACCATCAGGCGAGTGTACTACTCGTCTCGTCATTCAAGAAAAAAAGGTTGTTAATTTGTATGTTTGTAAATCAATTACGCCGTAACGGCTGAACGGATTCGAATGAAATTTGGCACACAAGTAGAGCCTGACCTGGATAGGAGATTGGTTACAACATTTTTTATACATATAACTCAGTGACGAGACGAGCAGGTCGCTCGTCTGATGGTAAGCGTAACACCTGCACATAAATAATAGCAACACCACTAAATTACAGAGCACTGCATGGCACTGCACTACGCTCGTCATCCCGAGACATAAGATGTTAAGTCTCTTAATGCCCAATAATTTGAATGGCTTTAATGCCCTTCAGACCGGAATACAACAGGCCTTCCACATTGCTCCTCGATATTTGAGGAAAAATAATGACTTTTGGGCGGCGCCGAAAGTAGTTGTAATATTTTTTTTTTTACGCCTGGATAGGAAGACGAGCAAACGGGCCACCTGATGGTAAGTAGTCACCGCCGCCCATAGACTTCTGCAATGCCAGGGCACAGCAAAGCCGCTGCCTACCGTCGAAGGATTACTCTTTTTAAACCTCGTTTAAAGAAGGACATGTCATAGCGCTCAGGGAACACCGCTGCAGGGAGTTCATAATATAAATAAATAACATTTCCCTCTGAAACCCCAAGGGTCATTGCCCGATCAAGGTTCGATTCCCATCGCACTAAGAACAAAGAAAACTCAAATCACAGCGTGCATTCGTATTATAAATTCATTAAATAAATGGGGCATATTTTTCAATGACATTTTTGAAACCGTTGATTCAGAAATGTGTGGGGTTGAAACAAAAGAGCTAGGTCTCGATTGTGGTCTAGGGTTCGTAGGACGCCTAGGACCTCAATAGACCTTTGTTTGCGCCATATAGTTAGCAGCTGTGGTACATTCAATGAGTCAAGGCGAGGTGCAAGATACAGACGATAAGCGGCGTTTTAATCCTACTACTTAGTGATTTCTTATGTTTACGCGAATATTACACAATAAAACTAGTTCAGACGGATTTTTTCGCGGTTTAATTTTATTTTAGTACCGACGTTTCGAAAGCTTTTCAGCCTTCGTGGTCACGGGAGAGAGGTGTAGGTTGTCTCGAAAATAATTTTTTTATGAATTGATGAATGAACAAGGCGTATCTACGTGGCGGATCCTGACTTCGTACCGGCGCGTCTGGCGAGCTGTCGCCGAGACGCTCACCCAGCACACGCTACCCGAGCTACCCCGACACTACACCACCGCGGCCGTGCCACCGGTCTACTTCCCTGAGTGTCCGTTCACCTGGACTCGGGAGTCCACGACAGGCCAGTGACTCGTGTTTGCTTAACACCTGCAAACGAGTACCGAGTTGTAACGCGGTGATGTGAAATATATCTCGTATACACGTACAAAACCCTGGTTTTAATTGTCTCACACTACTACCTAACTTCTGCCGCGTTTCTTCTACAACTAAATAAAACTTAACGCCGCAGCTGTTTAAACATGTTATAAAAACTAGCTGTCCCGCGCGGTTTCTCCTGCAACTACAGCAGCTCCACCTACCGGGTCCAATTGTGAATCTAAACCATCCAGGGCGCCACCTAAACGCATACAAAAAAATCATTCAAATCGGTCCAACCGTTTAGGAGCAGTTCAGTCACATACACACGTACAGTAGAATTATATATATAAAAATACGCACACATAACCCTATGATCTGACGTGCTGGTAGCTGTATTTTCACTTGTAGTTAGCGCGATGCGTGCAGTTTGTATTTTGCCGCTAAGGTAGTGAGCGGAAGCCACAGTGTTGTGCGTATTTAAGATTAAAAAACAATATTGTTTTTTTTTATGAAACCATTTGTTATGAGATAAGATATAATAATACTAACCTTCCACTGCTGGGCACGGGCCTCCTCTACTGAATGAGAGGGGTTAGGTCTTAGACAATCACGCTGGCCTAATGCGCAGCAGATAATAATTAAAGTTGGCCACGTCTTATTACACCCATCCTGACTAACCTTGTATATTCATACAAAACATAACCTTTCTGCTGACGCAGTCGGGCAAAATGATGTCCCTCATCGACCGCCTTTTATGACTTACGACATACGACACACAGTGCGTGCCCTTTGTCAACACAGAAAGGGAAGCCAGGTGTGTCGTCACTAGTGTTGTTTTCGTGTCGTATGTCGGTGCCTTTCATCTTGTACGATTGTTTTAATATTAATTAGCTTAGTATATATAGATGGTGGTGACTGCCTCGGTGGCGCAGTTGTAATGCGTACGCGTTACGATTGAGGTTATCGCTGAGGTCTCGGGTTCGATCCCCGGGTCGGGTAAAGTGGTATTGGGTTTTTCTATTACGAAATGCTCTGCATCAGCCCGGAGTCTGGAAGTTGTGCCCGGTATGGCGATAGGCTCGCTCCCTATCACATCGTGGGACGGAGATACGCTTGGCGAAATGTGGATGTACTGGTTACACCTCTGCCTATCCCTTCGGGGATTACAGGCGTGAGTGCGTATGTAGCTTAGTATACATAGATTGTGAGACAGCTTCCGTGGCGCAGTGGACGAGCGCAGTTACTCAACATAATAAAAAAAAATCGAAATGTTCGAAGATTGACGAAGCGCATAATGTTAACCGTAATACATGAACAATGCGGACCGCTTTATGCCATATAACTGGATCATAACACAATTTGCCGTAACTCTTCGGAGCTTTTCATAATGCGATTTCCGTTGCCGGTAACACACGTGGCGCGAGTCGTGCAAGAGGGAACTAACTAGTCATGAATTTTTTATACAAAAATATCTTGTATTATACTAGCTTCTGCCCCCGGCTCCGCCCGCGTGAACGACCTTTTCCGGAATAAAAAGTAACCCTATGTCCTAATCCAGGTCTACTTGTGTGCCAAATTTTATCCAAAACCATTCAGCCGTTACGGCGTGATAGACCGACAAACATCCAAATTCACAAACTCACAAACATCCAAAATTTCACATTTATAATAGTACTAGGTAGGAGTAGGATTTTATGTTTTATTCTTATAATTGCACTTTTCAGATCATACCAGAGTTGTGATCCTGCAGACAGCCCTAAAGGCACTCTATGACCCTAAGTATTAGAGTATATGATATTCAATATTCTGACTACGGAGGATGCCCAAGACCGGACGAAGTGGTGGACCCTAGCATCAAGCCGGGAAACGCAAAAAAAGTATTGCTTAAAATAGATCTAAATCAATAAAATTTTACTTACATATTTACTTATTCTACGATGCAATATATATACGCTACATAGATAGATATTCTTTTTATCTTCTTCCACCTGGCCTTACCCTCCCCACTCGCAGTGGGTCGGCGCAACATGCTTTTAGTACATGTTACAGAATGACTTGACTTGTAGTGTTTACGACCGGCCGCCTGCCTGATGTCAACCCCTCAAGGGAGAATATAGACATCATTGAGTAAAAATTATAACACCTCTCCTTTCTGTCAGGTTTAAAATTACGATACAATAATATGAAATGTGACAAACAAAATGTAACAATAAATCAATTCCCTTGCAATCACATTATCGTCGCTTAGCTAACAATACCGCACAAGTTAAATTGGCTTAGTTTTCAGGAGAGACATAAAACTGAATATTTTTTATGAACATGTGTGATGTAACCAATGAGTTGCGCGGTGACAGAACTGTGTGAATATCGTGCTTTGTATGGTTAATTAAAATTTTTGTGTAAATTTATTGGATACGCGGCAAAGCAATCCAATGAAAATATCACATGGCCAATTTTCGAGTTACGCGGTGTTGTTAGCTAAGCGACGATATTGCATAGACCCGTCCAATTTAAAAACAGGATATTAAATAGTATAATCGAGTTTCATATCAGAATATCTAATGAACTTGCTCATTTAGTATACACCTATCTCTTTCGCACCATCTCTCAAGACATGCGTTAGAGATGAACGTGTATAATTCTGTCTATTTTTAGTTTTATAAGGAAACTAGATCCGGATTACACATCCCAAAGGTTATATGTAATTACAATTACCCGGTATTTAAGTTTGTTAGTACATACATATAGAGTAGGTAATTAATAGATTATAACGATATTGAGATTGACTATTTAATATTTAGAGCCGCATTAAGCGGAGCCACATAGGACTATAATCATGTGCAGAGACGGCCCTAAACTATACTCCCAAGCGATTGTTCAATCTGAGGTCTGAGCCGTCTAAAAGGCGCCTCTGTGCTTAATAGCTACTAAATACACTATACATATTTCTGGCTAGAGCGCCATAAGCGCCGGCTTTTTGTCAGGTGAAGCTGTAAAAGCGATGTCGACTGTCGAGACGAAAATAGCAGGTTCGAAATAAGTCCCAAGAGCACATACTTCTGTCTTTTCTAAGTTACGTGTGTATTAATTGTTAATTATCACTTGCTATAACGGTGAAGGAAACATCGTGAGGAAACCTGCATACCTGATAAGTTCTTCATAAGCATTTCGAAAGTATGTGAAGTCTGCCAACCCGCATTAGGCCAGCGTGGTGGACTAAGGCCTGACCATTCTCATTCGGTAGAGGAGGCCCGTGCCCAGCAGTGGGACATGTATAATAACAGAGCTAGCAAAAAAATAGGACTATAGTCAAAAATTTATAATCTTAAACAATAGTCCTTCTTGTATAATAGTACTCTAGGCATCGAAATAAGATGACAAGATACGTAACTCAAGCAAAAAAAATGACCCCACCTAAACTCTGTGCAAGGTGCAAGGGGGCGGGGCTATAAAAGTCGTTCAATCATCAATTCATAAAATTTGATTCATGATCTCTAGTTGACACTTAATACGTAAAATGTTTGCGCGTTGCAGAACGTCGTATCTAGATTTTAGAAATTTAATATTTAGACATTAACTTTTATGAAATGAAGTTGATTTTGAACGTTAATTGTTTTTTGGTGTAAGTATGAGTGCTACGTGTGATTTTACCTTTGTATGTGTAAGTAAGTGGAACCATATTTTTGGCAGATTCATATGAGAGTTATCGTTCTAGTTATCTTATTTCGATGACTCAAGGTACGGCTAATCGGTATTCTTCCATACAAACGTTGGGGGGTGATTACTCAACGGTTTGACATCGTACGTCGAACGTCAAGCGTGATATTGATTTATATCATCGTTATTCATGCCGGTACGTAAACAGAATTGTAATATAAAAAGTGATTTGAAAGTTATACGAGTTTCGATGTCAGGTATATTAGCACTATTTTTGTGCAATTTTGGGCGTAAATATATGGCATAAGGAGTACGAAATCTCCAAAACGAAATTCGTACAAGCATTGTTTAATTATTCAAGAGTTCTAATAATTTTATTTTGAATCGGTAAATTATTTGTTTTTTTTATATAAACACTTCCCCCACAGTACTGTGGGCGGCGAAGATTTATTTGACTGGTTAAGAAATCTCGCTAATTCTTAACGCTTTCTTTCTTACTTTCCTTTCATAATGAAAAGAGTAAGGCACGCTGGCCTAATGCGGGTTGACAGACTTCACATATCTTCGAGATATGTGAAGTCTTTTGTTGAACTCTCAGGTTTCCTCAAGATGTTTCCTTCAGCGTTAAATCAAGCGATAATTAACCAGGAATACACACGGAACTTAGAAAAGTCATATGTGCTTTTTGGGGCTGGTTTCGAACTTGCGACACGTCTTTCCTCGCAGCCATTACCACTCCCTACTGAGCTATTGATGCTTACCGACCGATTTACTTCGGCAAAATGAATTCAACTCAAAATTCGATTTGGTTTCACGTCAATTAACCAAATAAACAAAGCATTCTACTCCACGGCGCCGCGCGGCCATTTTGTAGAGTAAACAATATTGTAGGGCGTTTCTCCACGGGCCATCGCACGATACGATTGCGTTTGGGGAGATTTTAGAGTGGTAGAGCCACGCTGTAGACACTTTTGTCTACAGAATGAATGGGCCGACTCGTCCGGGTCTTCACCACTGTCTCACAGAAAACTGACTTAAAGTAGCAGTTTGCTACGTTTCGTACGGTGAGTGAGATACCCGGCGACTCAAATCCCTCCTCCTTTTGCTTTCCATTATGGTCAGTAACTCGTCAATGATTCTTCTGGATGGAATTTCGGCGGCAATTCTGATTGTATGGTTGATTGGTGACTTTGACGAGAGTTATTGATCGAACTAGGTCGTTCGATCCGCTTGGAAAAAATCGTCTATAAAGCATTTTACTGGAAAGATTTGGTGCCAAAACTTCAACATGACTGAAATCTGCCACACCGGTGTTTCATCGTACTTGTGAAGACTTGACCAATATATTATATTATATTCTTATCGTTGGCGAAATGCATAATAACGCGAATCCATCATTAAACAAAAGAAAGAAAGCATGATGCTTCTGGTTTTCTGTGTGTTCATGGGTGCTTGAGTTCACTATCATCAAGCAATCCACTTTTGCTCGTTTGCCTGTTTCAAAATGGCTGATCAAATAAACATTCAACTAACCGAACTTTGATTTGACATCGCTGTCAAATCAATTAGAGTTGCTGAAACGTTAGTGAAAATATTAATAATATTTGATCTCTCTTTAGTACCGTTTGACATACGATTTTTTCATATTAATTTGAATGTTATGTTAGCTAACATGTGTGTCAAATCTAAAGTGTTGATCACGCTTCTGGCAACTCAATTACGACTTGTAAACTCACTATCACTTTTGTGCAATAAAGATAAATAACTTCGTCAGGATGTTCAAAAAGTTTAATAGTCTATTCACATAAAATGCAATATTATATTACTGTTCACAATTTATTACACTTGCTATGATTATTCACAATTCTAAATACACTCGGGCAGCGTTACCACGAAAGAGTTCTAAGCACGACTAAGTTCCCTCAACTAATAATGCGCCCGCTTATATACCTTAGCAATCACCTCCAGCACATCTCAGTGTTATTATCTACCCGCTTTACATAGTTATTCCCTCGACTACCTTCACTAAGACCAATACACGGTGCTATTACTAATATGAGGGTAACAGACTTGACACGAGATTTGACATTTGATTAGTTAATTTAACATGATCAGCCTTTCAGAAACCAGGCGTAAGTTAAAAAAGACGTGTCGTGTCGGATCGTGGAGATCGGCTGTTCATACAAAATGGCGGTTCGCGCGCAAAAATCGAGTGTTTTGTTTTTCAATTAAACGCTGGCTAATATTTTTCATCGCATTACCGAGTAATTATGTTTGTGAACCTGGAATATTGTCGAGTTAGCGGTTTTTGAATGTTTTTAAACATATAAATTTTATTCTCATTTTAAAGATTCTATGCCCAAAGAAAATAAAACCGGGTTAATGTAATTGCCTATTGTATAGTAGTGTACAACGATAGCTCGGTGGGGAGTGGAACGGACTGTCGAGAAGAAAGTAGCAGGATCAAATCCACCCCCAAGAGCATATAACTCTACTTCTCTAAGTTACGCGTGTATTAATTGTTAATAATCGCTTTCTTTAACGGCGAAGGAAACATCGTGAGGAAAACTGTATACATGAGAAGTTCTCTATAAGAATTTCGAAGGTATGTGAAATCGCAGCCCGCATTAGGCCAGCGTGATAGACTAAGGCCTAACCCCTCTCATTCAGTAGAGAAGGCCCGTACCTAGCAGTGGAACGTATACAATAACAGTGCTAGTATTATTATTTTTGACTGCCTCGGTGGCGCCGTTGTAATCCGTACGCGTTACGATTGAGACTGACACTCGAGGTCTCCGGTTCGATCCCCGGGTCGTTTAAAAGTGATATTGGGTTTTTCTATTACGAAATGCTCAGTATCAGCTCGGAGTCTGGAATTTGTGTCCGATATGGCGATAGGGTCGCCCCCTATCACATCATGGGGCGGAGATACGCTCGGCGAAATGTGGGTTACACCCTGCCTACCCCTTAGGGTGTTACAAGCGTGAGTGCGTATGTATATATGTAAGTATGTGAAGTAGGCCTAGTATGAGTTACAAATACGTTCACAGTTTTCGAATTCGTATAAAATTACTACCGTCGAAGTATCAAACTAGTAATTCATACGGTAATAAAGAAAAGAAGCGCTTGAAAACTAATTTCATATTCTATTATTATGAAACAAAATAAACCATGTAAGTAATAAATTTTAATTCATAGTTCCCACTAGTGGCTAGTAATATTTGACGTATTGAGAGAAAACGAAAACTTTCATCGTTTTACAAAACTATTAAAACTTGTACTAGGCCTACAGGTGAGGTTGGCTTCGGGCCTAAGATGTTGGTGACGCCCTTACAATCCACGTGCTCTGTGCTCCACAATTTTCAGTCGACGATCAAGTTCCCAAGCACATCAGTGTCTCGAAGTCACAGACCTCTAGAGTGGCCTGTCAAAACACTTGCGACCGGAACACCGAGACGTAGGCGACGCATTAAACAATTGCGACTGTCAAATACAATTGTCGACTACTCCGTACCATCGAGACGTTCGCATGGGAGATTGCGGGGTCATTTTGCATTGATAGCCTCATTTTTTCTAATTAGCTTGAGTGACTGCCTCGGTGACGCAGTTGTAATGCGTACGCGTTACGGTTGAGGCCAACGCTGAGGTCTCGAGTTCGATCCCCGGGACCCGGGTAAAGTGGTATTGGGTTTTTCTATTACGAAATGCTCAGTATCAGCCCGGAGTCTGGAATTTGTGCCCGGTATGGCGATAGGCTCACCCCCTATCACATAAGAGACGGAGATACGCTCGGCGAAATGTGGGTATACTGGTTACACCTCTGCCTACCCCTTCGGGGATTACAGGCGTGAGTGCGTATGTATGCAAATGTATACATGTACCACCTAACGCCTGCCAATAAATGCTTACTTTCTTTCAAGTAACCTGCTCGTCTTGCTGTAGCTGTAAAAAACTTTAAAACTAATAATAATTCCGAGCACACACCACGCCCCACTCCAGGGGTGCAGTAAATGAAATAAATCCGTGCATTGTGTATATAAAATTAATATGAACGTAATTGTTTTCGTTGGTCGGATGGGACAGAGCACCTGCCTCGGTGTAGCGCGACTTATGTAAATGATACTTTGGATTTTTTAGATAAATAAATAATAATAATAATAAATTTTATTTCCATACCATATTTCTCTTAGGAGTAGACTTAAAGTATTACATAACAAAATACTGTTGAGACTTAATCAATAGGACGGTGGCCCTTGCACTAAGCGTAGCTTGTATCGCATATATATATATGTATAGATATCTTACATACGCACTCACGCATGTAATCCCCGAAGGGGTAGGCCGAGGTGTAACCAGTACACACACATTTCGCCAAGCGTATCTCTGTCCCATGATTGTGATAGGGGGCGAGCCTATCGCTATACCGGACACAATTCCAGACTACGGGCTGATACTGAGCATTTCGTAATAGAAAAACCCAATATCAATATTACCAGACCCGGGGATCGAGCCCGAGACCTCAGTCGTAACGCGTACGCATTACAACTGCGCCACCCAGACAGTCAAAGTTGGATATCTTTAGCATTTTAATTCAGACGCAAAAAGTGTGACCAGTTCAAAACATTTATGTACAGCTCTGTGACATCGTAGTACACAAACTGGTGGCCCAATGTCAAAGAGATTTCATTTGAAAGCTTGTTTAACCGAAATGGTTCTGTAAATGTGCTTGTCACGTTAAAAAAACGGAATATATTATTATCAAACTCATTAGTGACAACTGGCAACCCTATTCTTAACCCTTCAGCACTGCCAAACTGCGTTACCGAGTCGGATGAATGGGCTCGTTTGCAACGCGGACCGCCATACAAGCTATCAGAATACGCGATTTGTTTTATATGTTTATTAAATAATACTAGCCCTGTATTATATAGGTTCCACTGCTGGGCACGGGCCTCCTCTACTGAATGAGAGGGGTTAGGCCTTAGTCCACCACGCTGGCATAATTCACATACCTTCGAAATTCTTATGGAGAATACTCAAGTATGCAGGTTTCGGTATCTACCCGTTAATAATAATAAATTAATTATTTAAGATCGGCAACATGTCTCGGATTCTTCTGATATTGTGGGTGTACATGTGCGATGGATATCACTTACCATTAAGTGACCCATTTGCTACTTTGCCGACCTAATACTACATACATAAGCTTCCTTCTTTCCACCTGCCCTTGTCCCACTCGAAGTGGGGTCGGCGCAACATGCTTTAACACATGCTTAAACAAATATTTGGCTTTTAGTTCTTACGACCGGCCGCCTGCCTGAAGTCAGCCCCTATGGGGAGAAAACACCCAGACGCGAAACAAATATATGTGAATCAAACAAACATTTAGTATCGGTGCGGGAATCGGACCCACGACCTGTGGTTTTACAGCAGGCTATCCGCCCACTGCGTCACGTAAGGCTATGCTACATAGGCTATAAAAAGTAATATTAAAATTATGTAAAGTATCAAGACACTACATCATAGTATACGGTTCACAAGGCTTAAGCCCGTGCCCAGGTGTGCTGTAAAGACGTTTTTCTTGTCTCCGGGCCTGTGGAGACGCGGTGCCGCTGCATACCAGTGATACGCCAGTTATCGATAAAATATATCGATAAAGTAACACATAAAAAACAAATACATCCTACTATTATTATTAATATTATAAATATGAAAGTTTGAATGTTTATGGGTTTTAAATTTGTATATTTGGCGGATTTGGATAAAACTTGGCACACAGGTAGACATGACCTGAATAAGAACATATTCCACTTTGCGAGATAGATGGCGCTAAATTGAATTCTCAAAAACAAATTATTTCCGGAAAACTTCTAAAAAATCGATATTTTGCTATATTGCAGTAGAATAAGGACAGGAGGATGACGTTGGCATATCACATAGACATAAAGCCATGGCTGTTCAATGCCTTCTCAGTATCTACCTATTGATCCTCACTTCCCAGTGGATGAATGATAGCCGTCGCGTCTAAAATTTTCGTTGAAATATTGAAATCGCATTTATCTCGATCGACTCTAGAAACTCTAGACGTATATTGGAAAGTATTGAAGCATACACAATTATTTTTACAAACGCCATTGACTTACACGATAGAATCTGTACAGCTAAAAAAACATATCGATATCGACACTGCCGCTACTCTATACAAAGCATCTATCAAACTATGACAAATATTGTTTTTAAACATGCCGCAACGGGGTTAGTACCCACTACCCTCCGCTCAGAACCGTACGCTGGATTCCGGACATATTTATGGAAATACCTACTTGAGAGTATTGGTCTTTGTAACCAACTTCAAAAGAGGAGGAGGTGGCTGATTCAACGGTATTTTTATGTATGTTACGCAATTCATTAATCTAGAACATTTTTTTTATAGCATAGGCCGGCAAACGAGCAAGTGGGTCACCTGATCGTAAGTGATCTCCACCGCCCATGTACGCCCACAATACCAAAAGAGTTATGGGTGCGTTGCAGACTTTAAAGGAAAGGGATAATTAAGGGATTGGGAAGGGGATTTGGGCCTCCGGATATCTCACTCACCGTACGAAACGCAGCAGCAAGCTGCTACTTTACGTCGGTTTTCTGTTACCTAGGTGACCTAGTTGCTCGTATGCCATAAAAATAAACACTCCGCGACATGAGTTATGGTCTGTAATTTCACTGGCTTCAATGTCCTTTAAACCGAAACACTACAGTGGGCCAGGGTCGATCAGTGTAGGAACACTGTCCCGAAAACAGTAGTCAAAGGTCGGCTTGCTGGCGAGTGACGTTTCTGGAGGTTCAAATCGCATAATAGGGTAGTTGACTAGATTTTTTTTATTATTTAAATCAATAAGTTACGTTACTCAAAATCTATTGCAGAAAGAATTTTATAAATCGGACCAAAAATAATTAAGCTAGAAGCCATTCAAATCCTCTAGAAGGATTAATTGTCAAATGACAGACGACGCAAACTTTGACGTCACTGTGTAAAATGTTTATTATGGTGCACGCGTGCAAGCGAGATAGTGAGATATCCCTACTACGCACCCACTTTTCCTCATACCAACATTTAATGTCATAACTGTGGGCACATTTATGAACCAATTTTGATTGTATTTTAATAAAATGGTTTCTTTTGCGTATCATTTTCTGTTGCTTATAAAATAATGTATAAAATTCAATATACGAAACTACCCTATTCTTGCTTTTCATTGGTGTAGCTAGAGTTTTTCTGAAGCTGAGGGGGTAGACGTCTATATATATTTTTTATTAGCTTGAATGGCGAGACGAGCAGGTCGCCCGCCTGATGATAAGCGCCACGCTTACTCATAAATAGAAGCAACGCCACTCAGAATTTTAAATAACACTGCACTGCATGGCATTGGACTGCGCTCGTCACCCCGAGACATGAGGTGTTAAGTCTCATAATGCCCAGTAATTTCACTGGCTTCAATGTCCTTTAAACCGAAACACAACAGTGTTTACACACAGTTGCTCGGTGGCAGAAATAGACAAAACGGTGGTACTAACCTAGACGGCCTCTCGCTTACAAGGGACCTACCACCTTGTAAAACCAGCTTGCTGGCGAGCGACATTTCTGGAGGCCCATATCGCAGAGTTACGATTGTTGTCCATTAGCGTAGCTAGAGAAGCAGTGATAGCTCAGCGGGGAGTGGTATGGACTGTGGAGACGAAGAGTCGCAGGTTGGAAACCAGCCCCAAGTGCTTACACCTCTGACTTTTCTAAGTTATGTGTGTATTAATTGTTAATTATCACTTGCTTTAACGGTGAAGGAAACATCGTGAGGAAACCTGAGACGTTCTTCGTAAGAATTTCGAAGGTATGTGAAGTCTGCCAACCCGCATTAGGCCAGCGTGGTGGACTAAGGCCTAACCCCTCTCATTGAGTAGAGGAGGCCCGTGCCCAGCAGTGGTGGGTTGTATATAATACAGGGCTAGTATTATTTTTAACTAGAGATATTTCAGGGGGTCGGCAGCCGTCTAGCTGATAACACCTAGTGAACCTATAGTGTCGGTCCTCTGCGATAACATAAATAGGGGCGACGGAATTACTTCACAGAGCCTTAATTTATTTAGGACGTGGGAACGCCTCTATGCTAATAGTTTATGACCCTTCGAAAATAGTCACTACGCCACGCAGTCATGTGATAGACGGTGTCTTTAATAGGGTATTTGACTATCTCCAACTCTATACATTATTTACAAATAAATAAATAATAAATAAATACACCCAACAGTCACACACATAGTCCTGACCCCACACTAGGTTAAACCTGTATCGTGGGTATCAGGAACTACGAGGAACTTGCGGTCCCACAACACCCAGACCCGAGACAAATATTAGTGGATCACACAAACATTTGTCTCGGTGCGGGAATCGAACCCACGGCCTCTCGCTTCGCAGCCGGCTACTCACCCGCTGCGCCACGGAGGCTGTCGAGTATGTACATGATAATAATACGAAAAATAAATTATTTTGCGAAAACAAAATAACTAGGCTGCCTCGGTGGCGCAGTTGTAATGCGTACGCGTTACGATTGAGGTCAACGTTGAGGTCTCCGGTTCAATCCCCGGGTCGGGTAAAGTGGTATTGGGTTTTTCTATTACGAAATGCTCAGTATCAACCCAGAGTCTGGAATTTGTGCCCGGTATGGCGATAGGCTCGCCCCCTATCACATCGTGGGACGGAAATACGCTCGGCGAAATGTGGGTGTACTGGTTACACCTCTGCCTACCCCTGCGGGGATTACAGGCATGAGTGCGTATGTATGTATATATTTAAAAAGTTCTTAATGTAATATATTTTAATTTAAGTAACGTAACTTATTGATTTAAATATTATTAAAAAATCAAGTCAACTACCCAGAAGGGTTGACGTCAGGCAGGCGGTCCGGTAGTAAAAACTACAAGCTATACCTTTCTGTAACATGTGTTAAAAGCATGTCGCACCGACCCCACTACGAGTGGGAAAGGGCAGGTGGAAGGAAGAAATCAAGTGAACTACCCTATGGCGTACAAAGCGAATAGTAGAGCCACGCTGTAGACAATTTTGTCTACAGCATGAATGAGCCGGCTCGTCCGGGTCGTTCACCACTGTCTCATATAAAACCTACGTAAAGTAGCAGCTTGCTGCTGCGTTTCGTACGGTGAGTGAGATATCCGGAGGCGCAAATCCCCGTCCCCTTCCCAATCCCTTAATTATCCCTTTCCTTTAAGGTCGGCAACGCGCCCATGATTATTTTAGTATTGTGGGCGTACATGGGCGGTGGAGATCACTTACCACCAGGTGACCCACTTGCTCGTTTGATGGCCTATGCGATAAAAAAAAAGTTTCGCGATCTCTTGTCTCTGTCACACATCTCAAAACAGGACTAACACTGCAGGTTATAATGCAGTCTTACAGACTTTATAACCTGAAATTTCCTCTTTCCTCAAATAAAATAACGACTTTCCGTAAAGAGGACATCTGGCTAGCCTCACGGAGTCTAACTTTCTACTTTCTAAAGTTGTGGTCATATTGGTGAACTATAGCGGGACGTTTAACGCAAACCGTAGTTTAACTACTAAGTTTGGAATATACCGTATCCGTCGATTACGGTTACAATAGGGTAGTTTCCTATATTGAATTTTATACATTATTTTATAAGCAACAGAAAATGATACGCAAAAGAAACACTTTTATTAAAACACAATCATAATTGGTTCAGAAATGTGCCCGCAATTATTACTTCAAATGTTGGTATGAGGAAAAGTGGGTGCGTAGTAGGGATATCTTACTATCTCGCTTGCACGCGTGCACCATAATGAACATTTTACACAGTGATGTCAAAGGTTGCGTCGTCTGTCATTTGACAATTACCCCTTCTACAGGATATGAATGGCTTCTAACTTATTTATTTTTGGTCCGATTTATAAAATTCTTAAAATCTAGTCAACTACCCTATTATTGTAACAAGTGATGGTTGACGACATCTACATTAGTAGTACATTTTGGTAGTACTGAAAACAAATGAAACAAACTTTAAATAACGTGATCCATTGCTAAGAGTAACATTCACTGAAAGATGGTGCAAGCCAAACTAAGTTTGTATATTTTTTATTAGCTTGCGGGAAACGAACCCGCGACCTAGCCCACTGTGCCACAGCCTCCGTGGCACAGTGGGCGAGGTCGCGGGTTCGTTTCCCGCACTGACACAAATTGTTATCCATAAATATTTGTTTCGGCTCTGGGTTTTGTTTCCCCGGAAGGGTTGACGTCAGGCAGACGTCCGGTCGTAAAAACTACAAGCCAAATCATTCCGTAACATGTATTAAAAGGATGTTGCGCCGACCCCACTGCGAGTGGGATAAGGGCAGTTGGAAGAAGACCTTGAATGACGAAACAAGTAGGTCGCTCGTCTGATAGTAAGCGTCACGCCTGTCTAAACAAAAGTAACACCACACAGAACTTTGAATTACAAAGTACTGCATGGCACTGGACTGCGTTGACCCCGAGACTTAAGTTGTTAAATCTTATAATTCTCAGTAATTTCACTTTAATTTCCTTCAAACCTCCTACCTCCATCCTATCCTACGGATGGGTCGGTTATACAATGAGCTTTATGATAAAAATAGTACACTTGATATTTTGAACAGCAAGGCGGGGCCATTTTTGCGTAGTACTAAAAATATATTAAAGTAAGCAGGGTGTAAAAAGTTTAATTATTTATTTATTTTCTTGACTTTCCCTTCACTTTGTTATAGATTAACAATATTAATTAATTTGTATTAGTTTGTCATTTCCGCACTGTTATTTTAATAGGGCATATGTTTAGGAACTTACTAGTACATTAAATTATAATTTTTAAGTTATATTACTTGTATGATTGTATTTTGTGTTAAGCCTTTTATTGCTAAGAAAAATAAAAACCGTAACATCCAGTAAAAAGCACAAACACATCACACAGACAGACAAAGGGGTCAAACTTATAACATCTTTCTTTTAGTCGGTGGTTAAAAATATTGCGTTATACGTAATTTATAAAGGGAAATATTGCTTTATTTACTAAAATATGTGTTAAAGTTAATTAAACTCTGCTATCATACAGAGCAAATAAAGAAAACACACGCCCCTTTTATTGACATCGAAATTTTATATCCGGTAATAAATACCAAAATAAATTGAATGGTTCCGAGTGTTGCAAAATACCCGGATGTGTGCAATAGTGATAATGCATTTTTCATTTCATATTTTTTTGTAAATTTTAATAATGAAAATTATTGGCTGACAAACTTCAGGAATGTCGCTTAAGGTGGTTTGGTCACGTATAGAGGAAATCGCAGGAGTACGTCGGTCGTTGATGCCTGAGCCAGATCGTACCAGGAATACGAACTCGCGGGCGGCCCACAAAGCCTTGGCTTGACGTATTGGAGGGAGACATGAGAGCCAATGGTCTCACAATGGAGGATGCTCAAGATCGCGCGAAGTGGAAGCGTTTAATTATGAAGGCGGACCCTGGCAATTAGCCGGGATAACGCCAGCCAGAAAGAAAAAGAATAAAGCAAATTAATAAAAACAATATCGTTCAAAAAATTCATATAGTCTGTTCACAATTATAAAGCTTTACTCCGTATAAAAGTTGACTGATAGACAGACATCCATGCAGTACTAAAGTACCGAATGTCCAACAAAATAGTTTACAAGGTGGTACATCCCTCGTATGCGAGAGGCCGTCTGGGTTGGTAATAGTACCACCGCTTTGTCTATTTCTGCCACCAGGCAGCAGTGTGTAAGCACTGTTGTATTTCGGTTTGAATGATATTGAATCTAGTGAAATTACTGCGCATTATGAGACTTAACATCTTATGTCTCGGGATGACGAGCGCAGTACAGTGTCATGTGCCAGTGTTCTGTAATCTAGAGTTATGTTTGACGTTGCTTCGGTGTATGGGCATGCGTGGCACTTACCATCAGGGAAACGACCTGTTCGTTTCTTCAGTCAAGTAAATAAAAAAAAACAAATAATCTTAAACACTTTACACACGAAAATTTATACGCACTCATACGCACTCACGCCTGTAATCCCCGAAGGGGTAGGCAGAGGTGTAACCAGTACACCCACATTTCGCCGAGCGTATTTCCGTCCCTTATGTGATAGGGGGCGAGCCTATCGCCATACCGGGCACAAATTCCAGACTCCGGGCTGATACTGAGCATATCGTAATAGAAAAACCCAATACCACTTTACCCGACCCGGGGATCGAACCCGAGACCTCAGCGTTGACCTCAATCGTAACGCTTACGCATTACAACTGCGCCACCGAGGCAGTCACGAAAATTTAATATTCACAAAAGAAAGAAAAATATTTGTTTTAAATTACTATTTACCAACTTTTTACTTATTTATCAAGTGCAATTTACATAGTACATATACGATGTGTACACAGAAAAAACGCCGCGTTTTCTATCTACTATAATTTTCTTTTTTTATAGTATAGGCCGGCAAACGAGCAAGTGGGTCACCTGATGGTAAGCGATTTCCACCGCCCATGTACGCCCACAATACAAAAGAATTATGGGCGCGTTGCCAACCTTAAAGGAAAGGGATAATAAGGGATTGGGAAGGGGAATTTGGGCCTCCGGATATCTCGCTCACCGTACGAAACGCAGTAGCAAGCTGCTATTTACGCCGGTTTTCTGTGAGACAGTGGTAACGACCCGGACGAGCCGGCCCATTCATGCTGTAGACAAAATTGTCTACAGCGTGGCTCTACCACTCGTAAACCAAATCAAACCTTTAAATTGTAAATACGCCATCTTCACTACCTAACCGAACTGTAGTAAATCAGAATCCAATTGGCTAAGCCGAATTACACTTAATAGAAGATATCAAATTCAATTGTAAATTTAGTTTCAAAGTTATCGAGTGAATAGAGCTACACTGTATTCAATCTGTTTACAGCACGAATGGACCAGGGGGATACTACTGTCTCATAGAACCTCGATGTGAACTTTTAAACCCCTTACTACTTAATTAAGACGATATGACAATACTTTTAGAAGATTTGTGATTGAATTTAGAGGGTGAAATAAAATAAATAATAAATAAATACACCCGACAGTCACACATAGTCCCGACCCCATACTAGGTTAACCAGTATAGTGGGTATCAAGAACTATGAGGAACTTGCAGACCCACAACACCCAGACCCGAAACAAATATTTGCGGCTTAGGCAAACATTTGTCTCGGTGTGGGAATCGAACCCACGGCCTCAGCCGGCTATGCGCCCACTGCGCCACGGAGGCTGTCATATAATATAATAACAATAGCGCCCACATTGCCAGCTGTGATCTGTATTCAATTGAATTTTATAAAACACGCTTCTCGAAATGTAATTTAACTCCGATTTAACTAGAGCCAGTAATTTAAAACAAACAAAATAGTTGCCCTCGAAAGAAATACGACAATATGATAAATATAAAACAAAAAACTGATAAAAAACGCAGCGTTATTTCTCTGCATTATAAACACACCCTTGTTCAATTAAACCGAGTATCCAGCATCATAACTTACCCCACATAGAACCAATCTAAAGGTGGTTAAATTGCGCAGAGTCTTAACAAACTTAACTGCACAGTTAAAGGGCCAATTTGGTCGTACACAAGGCGGTTAATTTAACTTTAAAACGGTCACAATTCACCTTTATTGCGGACACTGGTTTAGAAATACTGATATATTGATATTGTATAGTCATTTGTTGGTAGGTATTTATGATACTAGGTTTATCTCGCGGCTTTACCCGCGTTTGGAAATTATCGGTAATCTCCGTGGCACGGTGGGCGGGCAGCCGGCTGTAAAGCGAGAGGCCGTGGGTTCGATTCCCGCACCGAGACTGATGTTTGTTTGATACACCAATATTGGTTACGGGTCTGGGTGCTGTGGGACCACAAATCCCTGGTAGTTTCTGATGCCCACGATACAGGTTAACCTAGTGTGGGTTCAGGACTATGTGTGTGACTGTTGGGTGTATATATTTATTTATTAATCAGCTATTGCTAATGACTCCGACCATGTGGAAGACTTACTAGGTGATAGAACCTTTGTATGCAAGATGCCGTCTGAGTAGGTACCAATGTTTTGTCTATTTCTGCCGCCAAGCGCAATGTATGAGCACTGTTGTTTTTACGACATTAAATTTACAAAGCATTATGCGACATAACATCTTATGTTTCGGGGTGACGAGCGCAGTCGAGTGTCAAGCAAGTACTTCATAATTCGAAGTTCTGATTGGTGTTGCTTGTTTATGGGCAGGCGTGACGCTTACCATCAGAGGAGACGTTACCCATCATGATGTGATGATGAATTTGGTATTATGTTGGGCCTATTATGCTGTTGGCCCACTTACTGCACTGCAGCGCTGCTCTATCAATATCAAAGTTCAAAAGGAAATGAAATACGATATCGCGTAGCCTTTTCACGTATTGTTGAGTGTAGTATTACCATAAGGCGTAAAGCCCCGTGATTTTAACATATCTTTTGTGAGAGAGTGTCCACTGTGAAATGTAAATTTCCTTTACATGTATTCATATGGCCAAAGAGCCGAAACGTGGACACTTTCACGCTTGTATACCGGAAGCAGTAACAGCTGAAATGAAAGTCGCCGGTTCGAAACCGGCCCCTAGAGCATACACCTCTGACTTTTCTAAATTACGTGTGTATTAATTGTTAATTATTACTTGCTTTAACAGTGAAGGAAACATTGTGAGGAAACCTGCTATACCTGAGAAGAACTTCTTCCATAAGAATTTCGAAGGTATGTGAAGTCTGCCAACCCGCATTAGGCCAGCGTGGTGGACTAACGCCTAACCCCTCTCGTTCAGTAGAGGAGGCCCGTGCCCAGCAGTGAGACGTGTATAATACAGAGCTAGTATTATTATTATTAGTTATAATAGAAGGGATAAGTAGAGATATGTATATATACCACCGCTTTGCCGCCAAGCAGCTGTAAGCACTACTGTATGTCGGTTTGAAGCCAGTGGACTTTATAGACGTAACATTTTGTCTCAGTGTGATGAGTGCAGTCCAGTACAGTGCTTTGTGATACAAACTTCTGTGTGGTGTTGCTTTTGTTTATGGACAAGCGTGACACTTCCCATCAGGCGAGCGAACTGCTCGTCTCGTCATCTAAAGCTATTTAAAAAAAGCAGGTTTTGCTCGTTTTTACGACCGGCCTTCTGCCTGGCGTCAACTCCTGTGGGAAGAAAACACTCAGACCCGGAACAAATATTTGTGGATCACACAAACATTTTGTCTCGGCGCGGGAATTGAAACCGCGGCCTCTCGCTTTACAGCCGGCTACTCCCTCACTGCGCCACGGAGGAATGCACTTCATATACGGCATAGTAGAATTAGGAACCAATTAAACGTCGTCAAGGACGTCAACAATCTGTCACATTTGAAAATCGAACCACGAACGTGCGACACTAGCGCCGCCCGACTGTCAACGGATCTGCAAGAGTGTACTTCAATCGATTGGACGCGCTGGCTTGTCGGAAAAGAATGATTGCAAAACTGTCATGGCTCACTGATGTCGACGAGATTGTAAGTCAACGCGAGACTCGGACGTGTTGAGCCGTCGAGTGACGTCGTCAAATTGAATCGTCGCGTCGATTTTATGCGTTGATGTCATTATGAATTTAATCTTCGTGAGGTTACGAGTTGATAGATAATTTGACAGTCAGCTCTGCGACCGAGACAAGAGACCGCGACGCGCGACGACAGCAAAATTCCCGTTTTGTATGAAAATTTATAAGTACGTTTTCATACAAAGCGGGAAATGTCGCTATTGCCTAGAGTTGCCAACCGTCTGGTGTTCTCAGGATATGACCTGGTTTTTAGAGTGCCCTGGATAGTTTTTAAACAGCGTCATTCGTTTTTAAAGCGCCCTGATAAGGTCCTGTGTTTATCAAATTCGCGCGCCACTTTTGCAATCCTTGCGTTACGAGCGGCCCGGTCGAGCCGGCCCATTCACGCTGTAGACAAAACAGCGTGGTAGCACTTTGAATTAATAGCTCTACCATTCTGCCCCTCGTAGTTCCCGATACCCTCGATACAGGTTTACCATCTGTGGTGTTTTCATAATAGGGTAGTTTCCTATATTGAATTTTATACATTATTTTATAAGTAACGGAAAATGATACGCAAAAGAAACCAATCAAAAAACCAATAAAAAAACAATTAAAATTGGTTCAGAAATGTGCCCGCAGTTATGACTTTAAATGTTGGTATGAGGAAAAGTGGGTGCGTAGTAGGAATATCTTACTATCTCGCTTGCACGCGTGCACCATAATGGACATTTTACACCGTGACGTCACAATTTGCGTCTTCTGTCATTTGACAATTACCCCTTCTACAGGATTTGAATGGCTTGTAACTTATTTATTTTTGGTCCGATTTATAAAATTCTTTCTGCAATCGATTATGAGTAACGTCTCGTAAAATAATCTAGTCAACTACCCTATTAGTAGCTCTACCATTCTGTCCCTCGTAGTTCCTGATACCCTCGATACAGGTTTACCATCTGTGGTGTTAGGACTGTGTGACTGTTGGATATTTATTCACAATTACTAGATGGAAATCAAAGTAACATTCTATCGTGTATCATTTAATTGCCAACAATTTGTCACATCTGGCAGTATCGTGTCACGTGTGCGACTTAATTCCTGACTGACAGTCATGCGAACGAATCATGCATGTAATAATAGGTCTTTACCTATGAAATTACCGTTTTGTATGAAAAAAATAGGTATTTTTTTATAGCATAGGCCGGGAAACGAGCAAGTGGATCAATCACCTGATGGCCCACAATACCAAAAAAAAACATGAGCGCGTTGCCGACCTTAAAGGAAAGGGATAATTAAGGAAATGGGAAGGGGAGGGGATTTGGGTCTCCGGATATCTAACCCAGCAGACAGCTACTACTTTACGCCAGTTTTCTGTGAGACAATGGTAACGACCCGGACGAGCCGGCCCATTTATACTGTAGACAAAAGTGTCTACAGCGTGGCTCTACCACTCATAAATTATTATTTCTATTCATCAAAGTAACCACCAATGCTATCGATGCATCTTTGTCAGCGCAGTGGCAATTTATCGCTGCCCTTGAAAAAATCGGCTTGGCGGGAGGCAATAAACTCTTCAAAGGCATTTTGTAATGCCTCTCGGGTATTAATTTTTTCCCGACAAAAAGTTAGCTACATACATAGACTTACGCCTGTTTCCCATAGGGGTAGGCAGAGAAAACGGACTGCCACGTGCTGCGATCCTTGCATACATCTTTGGCCTCATTCACTCATTATTTTTTTTATACAAGACTGTTTTATTTTATTTTAGACGGCGAAATTGAAAGATTTCGGTTGTAGTTCATCAGCTAGACGGCTGCCGATCCCCTGGAATATCTCTAGCTTACGCCAATGGAAAACAATCGTAATTCTGCGATATGGGTCTCCAGAAACGTTTCTCGCCAGCAAGCTGGTTTTACAAGGTGGTAGGTCGCTCGCATGCGAGAGGCCGTCTGGGTTAGTACCACCGTTTTGTCTATTTCTGCCGCCAATCAGCAGTGTGCAAGCACTGTTGTGTTCCGGTTCGAAGGGTATTGAAGCCAGTGATATTATAATGAGACTTAATACATTATGTCTCGGGGTGACGAGCGCAATTCAATGCCATGCAGTGCTTTGTAATTCAAAGTTCTGTGTGGTGTTGCTTCTATTTATGAGCAGGCGTGACATTTACCATCAGGTGAGCGACATGCTCATCTCGTCATTCAAGCTAATAAAAATAAAAAAGATAGACGTCTACCCCCTCCCCTTCAGGAAAATCTCTAGCTACACCAATGGATTTGAACCTCTAGAAACGTCACTCGCCAGCAAGCTGACCCTTGACTACGGTTTTCGAACAGTGCCCCTACCCTGGTCGATCCCGGCCCATTCATTACGTAAATATTTAAGTATCATTGTTGCGAACATCTCTTTCTCAGTTATTGTGTTTTTTTTGTTCCACTGCGGCCGACATTAATATTCTCCGCAAGCCGTGTAAAGTCATTACGAACCCTAATGCCAGGATATTACGGTACTTTTTCTGTTAAGCAGGGTTACGTAACGAGCGCACATCAATATCGGGCGAAAACTCCTTGACGATGTTAACATATAAATTATAGGGCGGTCTGTTTATTTCTTCTTGTTTCAGTATGTTAACCTTCATTCTCGTGCCCTCCTTGTTTACCTACCTACCTACCTACTTGTCTGGTATTATGCTGAACTGGAACTCTTTCAGCATGAGACACATTCTGCCTACCTCCCGACACATTCGTCACTGTAACTCCTGTAAGCCAGAGTCGACAGCACGCACTAAGAATATATCGAGTAGTCTATTTTACCCTCACACCCGACAATAGGGTAGCTGACTAGATTTTTTTAATTATTTAAATCATAAAGTTACGTTACTCAAAATCTATTGCAGAAAGAATTTTATAAATCGGAACAAAAATAAATAAGTTAGAAGCCATTCATATCCTGTAGAAGGGATAATTGTCAAATGACAGACGACGCAAACTTTGACGTCACTGTGTAAAATGTTGATTATGGTGCACGCGTGCAAGCGAGATAGTGAGATATCCCTACTACGCACCCACTTTTCCTCATACCAAAATTTAAAGTTATAACTACGGACACATTGTGAACCAATTTTGATTGTGTTTTAATAAAAGGTTTGTTTTGCGTTTTATTTTCTGTTGCTTATAAAATAATGTATAAAATTCAATATAGGACACTATACCTGTAAGCCAGGATCGACTGCATAAACTTAGAATGTACCGAGCAATGAAGCTAGTCGAGTGTCTGGGACTTATAAGTTGTCTTTGTCCCGCAATGAAATTAATCAAATAGAAAGATAGGGAGGTGTTGAAACTACAGTGAAAACTCTTTACAACAAACTACGACGGCCAAAGCATTTTTGATCGTTATAGATACATACGCACTCACGCCTGTAATCTCCGAAGTGGTAGGCAGAAGCGTAACCAGTAAACCCACATTTTATTTATTTATTATTAGGAAAACTAACAGCTAACACAATGTAAATATGTTATTGAAGTAATACTATAAAGCCATTTATAGGTTTTCACGGATATTTACAAAATTATAAACTAGTAGAACACAGCGAGTAGAGCAACAGTATCCATAATACTGGTAATAAATACTATAGTGGGAAACATACATACGCACTCACGCCTGTAATCCCCGAAGGGGTAGGCAGAGGTGTAACTAGTACACCCACATTTCGCCGAGCGTATCTCCGTCCCACGATGTGATAGGGGGCGAGCCTATCGCCATACCGGGCACAAATTCCAGACTCCGGGCTGATACTGATCATTTCGTAATAGAAAAACCCAATACCACTTTACCCGACCTGGGGATCGAACCCGAGACCTCAGCGTCAGCCTCAATCGTAACGCATACGCATTACAACTGCGCCACCGAGGCAGTCAAATTGAGTCGCAGTGTCAGTTAAATACGTGAATTTCTCCAGCTACAAGCGAAGTCGGATGTAACCATTGTAACAGTCAACCCTTGCGTGACAGATCGGTGTACGGTGGGCACGAATGGCATCATTTATTTATGGGGCGGACAAAAATGATCGAATATATACTAGCTGGCTGTGCCTACCGCCGAAATATATTATCTGTACGATGAACCTGGTTCAATAGCGGTGTGGCCTTCAGATACAGGTTTTTTTAATAGCATAGGCTGGCAAACGAGCACACGACAGCCTCCGTGGCGTAGCGAGTAGCTAGTTGTGAAGCGTAAGGCCCTGGGTTCAATTTAATTCCCGCACCGAGACAAAATATTCTACAAATATATTTTTCGGATCTGGGATCTATTCCCAGAGGTGTTGACGCCAGGCAGACTACCGGTCGTAAAAACCACAAGCCAAATCTTTCTGTAACGTGTTAAAGAATATGTTGCGCCGACCCCACTGCGAGTGGGATAGGGGCAGGTGCTAGAAGATAACGATTTACTTTAGTGATTGCCGTGAATACGCTGTTCACCTAGGCATTGCAAGTCAACGGCATACAGATATGTGGACTTATAAAATGCTTTAAATTAAATATCATACTCCTACTACTAATATAAATGTGATGAAGTTGAGATGTTTGTGAGTTTATGAATTTGGATGTTTGTTAGTCAATCACGCCGTAACAGCTGAACGGTTTTTGGGTAAAATTTGACATACACCTTATCATTTTATCCCAGAAACGGCGGGCGGAGCTGGAGCAAAAGCTATTTGTTAATGAAAATGAAAATATTTAATGAATCCATAAAAATGTTATAAGTACATCATTTAGATTCAGTTAAATTTTTACTCCACCGCCAGTTCGGAATGCTGTTTCGTTAAAGAAGAACGGACAAGAAACTCTAACGTTGCTCTTTTCAAAATTAATTTACAATATTTGCACTATGATAATACAATTAATTTTGAATAGAGTTAGAGCAGCTCAACATATGCCAATGAGGAACATTATAAAGTAAAATAATGAAATTATAATGATAATTGCGCACGACCCTCATGAGTACGATGAATAAATTAATACTATGAAGATGACTGTGAAATAATATCTAATATGTTATATATATATATTTATTTATTTATTTGGAGCAACATACAATTACATACTGTTACGAGCCGGCACACGACGCCGCCGCAAGCACACACAATTTTTTTTTGTACTAGCCCTGTATTATATACGTCCCACTGCTGGGCCCGTGCCTCCTCTACTGAATGAGGGGATAGGCCTTAGTCCACCACGCTGCCTAATGCGGGTTGGCAGTCTGCCAAAATCGAAATTCTTATGCAGAATTCCTCACGATGTTTCCTTCACCGTTAAAGCAAGTGATAATTAATATTTAATACACACGTAAATTAGAAAAGTCAGAGGTGTATGCTCTCGGGGCTAGTTTCGAACCTGCGACTTTTGTCTCGACAGTCCATACCACTCCTCACTGAGCTATCACAGACACTTATATCGTAGCTTAATAACTGAAATAATAAAAATAAAAATCGAGTCCAGCACACTGTTCGGCAAACTCGGTATTGTGTGCAAAACGAAATCGGCCGGACGCGACGAAATCGCTTCAATTGGGAAGCACTCACCTCGTAGCGGCACACCCATTTGTCAATTGTTTCGTGTACAACGACACAGGCGGATTGATACTTGTTTATACATTTTCGGAGGGCCCACTTGCGGACATCCCCCAATAAAACTCCTGTAAGCCAGGATCGGACAGCACGTACCGATAAAGTACCAAGCAAAGGCTGTCTTTCCAGCACACACGCCACTGAAACTTCTGTAAGCCAGGATTGGACAGAACGTACGAATAAAGTAGCCACCCATTTATGGTAGACGTTCCCAACACGCGCACCAAACGCTTAGCCTCCACCTTCATCATACGGACTGCCAAATTGTGGAACAAGATGCCGGAGTCTTTGTTCCCCGATGAATATAATCTGGGTGTGTTCAAGTCGCGAGTGAATCGTTTGTTGCTAGATAAGAGTGCTTCATCTTAGGCCACATCATCGCTTACCATCAGGCGTGATAGTGGCCAAACGCGAGCATATTACGTAATTAAAAAAAAATAAGACTATCTCCCCGACATATCCGCAACTGTAACTCCCATATAATCCAAGGTCGGACAGTACGCACTGAGAATGTACCGAGCAGAGGCTATTCGATAGTCACTATGACCCTGATAAATCGGTGGTGGATACTCCTGTAAGCCAAGGTCGACAGCACGCACTAAGGATATACTGAGTAGTCTATTTCACCCTCATACCCAACAATTCCTGTAAGCCAGGATCGACAGCATAAACTGAGAATGTACCGAGCAATGAAGCTAGTCGAGTGTCTGGAAATTAGAAGCTGTCTTTGTCCCGCAACGAAATTAATCAAATAGAAAGATAGAGAGGTGTTGGACATACAGTGAAAACTCTTAACAACAAACATCAACGGACAAAGCATTTTTGATCGTTATAGATACATACAAACGCACTTACGCCTGTAATCCCCGAAGGGGTGGGCAGAAGTGTAACCAGTACACCCACATTTCGCCGAGCGTATCTCCGTCCCATGATGTGACAGGAGGCGAGCCTATCGCCATATCGGGCACAATTCCAGACTCCGGATTGATACTAAGCATTTCATGGTAGAAAACCCAATCGCTTTACCCGACCCGCAGAAGGAACCCGAGAGTTCAGCACCGCAGTCGTACCCCGTATTACAACTGCGCCACTGAGGCAGTCAGAGTTTTATTAAGTAGACAAGTATCAATATTAACAGATCGCGCTATACACAGCGTGTCGACACCGAGTCCCGTGACGTCACCAGGCGCCGCTAAGTGATTGGCACTTGCATCAACAACGGTCGATTATCTTTGTATTTTATACGTATTATACCATGATGGTTTATCACACACCCGGCGTGGCATCACTAATGGCCGGCACAGGGATTCCAACTGGCTAGCGTGAAGATGTCCATAGTTTCTGATGGGACTTGGGTAAAGCGGCTAACCGTCCCGAATTGGCAGCTGTAGTCCAGTTTTACAATGCTTATTAAAATAGTCCCGCAAAACGTTAAATGCGTCCCGCATGTCCCGATTTCGTTATTTTCCATCATTGATTCATAGATTGCCAAGTTTAACCAACACGCAACAAAAAAAATTAACGGACGACGAACTAGTTACGTACGTACATTATAACGATTGAACTAGGTACACTCAACCTACCTACTTATTATAACTTGCCATACGGCAAGCCACTTCCATGAGTGTCAGTGTGATCGGGTTGTATCGTTCCGAGTCGCGCGAGTTTACACCCCGCGCGTTGGCCACCTTAGACTTATTCCTGTAGACAGTATTCCTGACGCTATGCCGTCTGTCGTTCCTACTTCTAAAAGTTTATCTCCCACACTAAGAAATGTCAATTAACTGTCACTTCTTACTGTCAAATTACCCCACCAAAACTCTATGCAAGTGGGCGGGGCTATAAAAGTCTGTGCAGCTCTTTCATTCATCAATTCATAAAAGAAAAATCATGATCTGTAGTTGACAATTAATACGCCTAATTTTTTTGCGCGGTGCAGAACGTCGTATCTCAATTTAGAAATTTAATATTAGACATTAACTTTTATGAATTAAAGTTGGTTTTGAACGTTCTTAAATTTTTGTTGCGTGTAAAGTATTACGTGTGATTTAACCTTTGCATGTGTAAGTAAGTGAAGCCGTATTTTTGGCAGATTCATATGCGAGTTATCGTTCTAGTTATCTTATTTCGATGGCTACAAAGGTATGTTCCGTTACTGAACACAAAACGCAAGCAAGTCACAAATTTTCGACGATTAAGCATTTAAAGTCGCGAGCGTAATTTACCGGAAATCCCACTGCCCTAAGGACGCTGTTTTCGTTGTTCGACCAGAGAAATGACTAAACATTATGAGACTTAACATATTTTGTCCCAATACAGTCCCAAGAAGTTAGTAATTGAATGCCTTGTATGATTTTGCTACTTTTTTATATTGAATTTTATAAGCAACAGAAAATTCTACGCCAAAGAAACCCTATCATAATTGGTTCAGAAATGTCACCACAGTTATGACTTTAAATGTTGGTATGAGGAAAAGTGGGTGCGTAGTAGGGATATCTCACTATCTCGCTTGCACGCGTGCACCATAATGATCATTTTACACAGTGACGTCAAAATTTGCGTAGTCTGTCATTTGACAATTACCCCTTCTACAGGATTTGAATGGCTTCTAACTTATTTATTTTTGGTCCGATTTATAAAATTCTTTCTGCAATAGATTTTGAGTACGTAACTTATTGACTAAATATTAAAACAATCTAGTCAACTAGCCAATTGTATAAAAAAAAACCATAACTTTTAGTACATTACCCACTTAATCGTAAAGATGTAATTGTAGAAAAAATTACCTGCAACAAAGAATAAATTTAAAGAAATTAAATACAATGTACAGTCGGATGAGAAGCTAGAGGCAGCGGGTTCGATACCCGTACGAAGACATATGTTTGTGTCATCCACAAATATTTGTTTCGGGTCTGGGTGTTGTGGGCTCACTTTGAGTCAGTTAATTATTGAGTACATTTTTTTATAGCATAGGCCGAAAAACGAGCAAGTGTGTCACTTGATAGTAAGTGATCTCCACAGCCATGTACACCCACAATACAAAAATAATTACGGGCGCGTTGCCGACCTTAAAGGAAAGGAAAAATTAAGCGATCGGGAAAGGGAAGGGGAATTGGGCCTCCGGGTATCTCACGCACCGTACGAAAAGCAGCAGTCCGCTACTTCACGTCAGTTTTCTGCGAGACAGTGGTAATGAGCCGGTCGAGCCGGACCATTCGTGCTGTAGACAAAATTGCAGCGTGGCTCTTACACTTAAAAAAATTCAATTGACGTCTCTGAGTGCGGATGTGTATTGACCGTTAGGCTTTATTTATTGTTTATACATACATACATACATACATACATACATACGCACTCACGCCTATAATCCCCGAAGGGGTAGGCATTGGTGTAACTAGTACACCCACATTTCGCCGAGCGTATCTCCGTCCCACGATGTGATAGGAGGCGAGCCTATCACCATACCGGGCACAAATTCCAGACTCCGGACTGATACTGACCATTTCGTAATAGAAAAACCCAATACCACTTTACCCGCTCCGGGGATCGAACCCGAGACCTCAGCGGTAATAATCGCATTACAACTGCGCCACCGAGGCAGTATTGTTTATATCAAAACATAATTTGCATAGTGAGTACAAAACCGTCCTTGTGCAAACTTGTGTGTCCGTAAACAGGTACAATCCCGCGGGGGCCGTCCGCCACTGATACAAATGGAAAGTCCCTGTACCGCCTCCCGAGGGAGGAGAGCGTGTGCCTACTGCCTACCCGCAAAAATACAATAACTCTCATTTCCTTTTTTTAAACAATTGTGGTATA
Source organism: Mimas tiliae (assembly GCA_905332985.1). NCBI lineage: Eukaryota > Metazoa > Arthropoda > Insecta > Lepidoptera > Sphingidae > Mimas > Mimas tiliae. The sequence continues at coordinate 3,225,879 of HG995265.1, read as the reverse complement.
TAATTTGCGATTGTAACACATGCGAGTGGTCATCTGGGTTAGTACCAAAGCTATGTCTATTTCTGCCGCCAAGCAAGTGTGTTCCGATTTGAAGGACATTGAGGGCGTTGAATTTTGACAGTCTTCGTTGCGCAGTGGGAGAGTAGCCGGCTGCGAAGCGAGAGGGCGTGGGTTCGATTCCCGCACCGAGACAAATGTTTGTGTGATCAACATAAGTTTGTTTCGGGCCTGGATGTTGTGGGACCGTAAGTCCTTCGTAGTTCCTGATACACACGATACAGTTTAACCTAGTGTGGGGTCGGGACTATGTGTGTTAGGTGTATTTATATATTTGGGCACCAACATTATTACACCAAAGGAAACTTGACCGCCTCGGTGGCGCAGTTGTAATGCGTATGCGTTACGAATGAGGCCAACGCTGAGGTCTCGGGTTCGATCCCCGGGTCGGGTAAAGAGGTATTGGGTTTTTCTATTACGAAATGCTCAGTATCAGCTCGGAGTCAGGAATTTATGCCCGGTATGGCGATAGGCTCGCCCCCTATCACATCGTGGGACTGAGATACGCTCGGCGAAATGTGGGTGTATTGGTTACACCTTCCCCTTCTGGGATTACAGGCGTGAGTGCGTATGTATGTATTACACTAAACAACTTATGTCTCGGGGTGACGAGCGCAGGACTGGGTCGCGCCGCGTAAAATCCAGTGGTAAAGTAAGCCCACTGAGTTTGTTTCGCCGGGTCTTCTCAGGTTGGGTCGTTTTGGATCCGGTGGTAGTTTTAAACAACGTGCCGTGCATTACCGAAAATGCCTATGGTCCATATCGACCTTTAAAACAGAGAAAAAATAACAATAATAATAATACTTAACAATCCTGGACTAATATAAAAATATTGTAAACTTTATAGTTGCCCAGTGTATTTTGACGATGCTATGTATGTTATGTATATATTAGCTGATATGATTTCTGTACTTACATAAGTTTCTTTATTTTGTACTGACTTGTCATAAGCGCTATTTTAATTGCCTACATGATTAATAAAACTATTTCATTTCATTTCATTTCATTTCAGTCCAGTGCCAAGGCAGTAAAGATGTAAAATCTTAATTCTTATGGGCAACCTACATTAATGATATGGTCAAACTTCTCGTCATTGAACAAATAATTAAACGTTGAACATTTTAATGATATGGTCAGTAATAACTAATAGTTAACTTTTACATGATACGGTTAACTATTTCCTGAAATGTTTTCACGATCTGGCTACAACGTATACAACAATCACTGAATATGAAATGCAATAAGCGAAATAAGTCAAATTTATATAAAGTTACAAGCAAAACTATAATAAAATAAACAACTTTTAACTTTCAATCTATCGAAGTGTGCATGCATGTTGTCTGTCGGTTATAGTTTAAAAAGAATAATACAAAAGTTTGCCGTGAAATTAGTTTGTAAGCATCGAAATAGGATGACAAGAAACGTAACTCAAGCAAAAAATCACCCCACTAAAACTCTGCGCAAGGGGGCGGGACTATAAAAGTCTGTGGAGCTCGTTCATTCATCGAATCATAAAAATGGATTCATAATCCCTAGTTGACACTTAATTTTTTCGCGGTGCAAAACGTCGTATCTCGAACTAGAAATTGAAAAATTTGTGTCCATGATTCTTTTAATAATATGTTGTTTCATGGGCCTTGGGGATCACATACCATCAGGTGACCCACTTGTTCGTATGACAGACTTTGCTATAAAAACTACTAAATCAATGTTCTAAAGAATTTTTTACATGTGTACACCAATAATTGAATTTAAAGCTCCTAACACAATTTCCGTGTGTTCGGAGCTTCACAGTCTGGTTGTAAATGCAGTTAGGGCCCTTTCAGACTGAATGCGTCGCCGCTGCGGTCGGGGTTGAGTGGCCCTTTATTGACGCCTTATTGACTGCTTATTCACACACTATTATACGTATATCTTAAGTAAGTTAAGTAGGCGATGGACTGGCGAGCCAGCCAGCCAATAGTGGGTATAAATAGATTGCATCGCAGTCGCGGAAACATCGTCAGCTTGCCGGCTCTGCTCATCCTTTTTTTGTGGATGGATTTGTGTTGTTTGCCTATATTGCTTTTACAGTTTCACCTGATAATAAAGCCGGCGCTTATGGCGCTCTAGCCAGAAATATATATAGGTAATGTATTTAGTAGCGATTAAGCGCCTTTTAGAAGGCACAAACCTCAGCTTGAGCAATCGCTGGGGAGAATAGTTTAGGGCCGCCTCTGCACATCATTGTGCCGAGGGCCAGTTGCGGGAGTTCTTCGGACTCGTAGGCGTGTCCTATGTCAGGGTCGCGTATTATTATTGCGATTCGGGTTGGGCAAGGAAAGTGCTGCTTCGATCGTGACTGTGATGGAGTCGTTGGAATCTGCCAAAACATGTTTGGGACGACGACGGAGGAAGGACTACTGATCTATTGACGGTTAGGCCGCGGTCCTACAACTTCAAGCACACACAGCGAGGCAGGGAGCCATACTACAGTTAAATAAACCGCGGTTATGTATTTTTGAAGTGAAAACTTATTTAGGCGCGTTGAGCACTTTTTGGGTGACCAAAAATCATGGAACTCGCTTCATCGTTACCGAACGCTTTCCATGAGCTATATGTATACTGTATATATATGTACATAGATATACCTCCGTGCGTTATTAGTATATATTATATATATACAAAGAGTATAAGCTGATAATTTCGACGATACAATTCACAAGTTACTTAGTTTTCACTTCTATCGGCAGTCCACAAAGACTGCCCCGCATTTATTTTTACGAAAGAGGGGGCAACGGAGCAAGCGGCTCACCAGATGGTAAGTGATCACCACCGCCCATGGACACCATATATACTAGAGGAATTGTCGATGCTTTACCGGCCTTTGAACTGTTTATTGACTTGATTGGCTGTGTATAACTCTGGCTCACTGGCGTACCAGTGTTGTTACTCGCCAATGGATCACCCATTTTACGTATATCTAGTCCGGTCACACACCCACCATTGTATATTTATTAATTTATACTTCATATACATGGAGTATAAAGACGGACTTATTGCTAAAATCATTCTTTACCTCTAAATCTCTTTGTGTGATATTTTTATCTACATAAAACTAGTACAGATAACGATCGCGACAAGATACATAATATACATCGACATCCTCCGTGGCGCAACGGGAGAGTAGCCGGCTGCGAAGCGAGAGCCTGTGGGTTCGACTCCCGCACTGAGACGTAACGTGTGCGCAGCATTGGGACGTATAGAATACAATATTATTATCAAATCATCAAAGATGACCAAGTCTCACGTCCTGCAGTATATCGACCGACATTAAGCGCACATCCCAGTCCATTACGTCTCTTTGGCCTGTAGTTTATGACCCTACATGTGCCCTACAGTACAGATTAGCTACTAACAAAAACTATTAGATACGTTTTTACGTTCTTCTTTCTGTGATAGTTGTTTTGCTTTGGTTTTTACGACCGTAACTAAACGTGAATGCTTGGTAATATAAGTTGGCAGTCAGTAGAACGCTGGTTACGTTTCCAACTCGTATTAAACCGCTTTGTCTATAAGTTTTTTATTAGTTTGAATGACGAGACGAGCAGGTCGCTCGCCTGATGGCAAGCGTCACGCCTGCTCATTAACAGAAGCAACGTTACACAGAACTTTAAATAATAAAGCACTGCATGATACTGAACTGCCCTCGTCACCCTCAGACATAAGTGTTAAGTCTCATAATGCCCAGTAATTTAACTGGCTTCAATGTCCTTCAAACCGAAACACAAAAGTGCTTACACATTACTGCTTGTTGGCAGAAGTAGACAAAGCGGTGGTACCAACCCAGAAGGCATCTCGCATACGAGGGACCTACCACCTTGTAAGTGATTTTAATAAACATACACACATCGTGTGTATTAATTGTTAATTATCGCTTGCTTTAACGGTGAAGGAAACATCGTGAGGAAACCTGCATACCTGAGAAGTTCTTCATAAGAATTTCGAAGGTATGTGAAGTCTGCCAACCCGCATTAGGCCAGCGTGGTGGACTAAGGCCTAACCCCTCTCATTCAGTAGAAGTTTGAGCCCAGCAGTGGGACGTGTATAATTCAACAGGGCTAGTATCTCTACTAATATTATAAAGCTGAAGAGTTTGTTTGGTTGGTTGAACACGCTAATCTCGGGAACTACTGGTCCGATTTGAAAAATTCTTTCAGTGTTAGATAGCCTATTTATTGAGGAAGGCTATAGGCTATATAACATCACGCGCGGGCGGAGCCGCGAGCAGAAACTAGTTATTTAATAAACATATAAAACAAATCGCGTATTCTGATAGCTTGTATGGCGGTCCGCGTTGCAAACGAGCCCATTCATCCGACTCGGTAACGCAGTTTGGCAGTGCTGAAGGGTTAAACACAGGGTTGCCAGTTGTCACTAATGAGTTTGATAATAATAATATATTCCTTGTTTTTAACGTGACAAGCAGTTTTTTTTTTTTGAGTTGCAGAACCCCGTTGTAGACAGTTTTGTCTATTCGACCGGGTTATTACCACTGTCTTACAGAAAACCAAGTAAAGTGGCAGCTTGCTGCTGCGTTTCGTACGGCGAGTGAGATATTCGGCGACCTAAATCCCCTTCCTAACCCCTAATCATCCCTTTTTTTTCAGGACGGCAACGAGCCCCTGATTCTTCAGGTATTCTTCAGGTTCATGGGCGTTGGAGGTCACTTCCCATCACGTGACCCACTCGCTTGTTCGCAGTCCTCTGCTATAAAAAAAACAAGAAATGGAGTCAAACTCCCTTTGTACTTCCGTGTGTGTGTTTATGTAAACAAATGGACCGATTTGTTTTTTTTTGTATGAAAGCTGGTTTACTTCAGAGGGTTCTATGTTACTGCCTCGGTGGCGCAGTTGTAACGCATACGCGTTACGACTGAGGCTCACGCTGAGGTCTCAGGTTCGGTCCCCGGGTCGGGTAAAAGTGATATCGGGTTTTTCTATTACGAAAAGCTCAGTATCAGCCCGGAGTCTGAAATTTGTGCCCGGTATGGCGATAGGCTCGCCCCTTATCACATCATGGGACGGAGATACGCTCGGCGAAATGTGGGTGTACTGGTTACACATGTGCCTATGCACGCCTGGGGATGAGTGACAGGCGTGAGTGTGTATGTATGCATGTATGTATATGTTCTATGTTATTGCAAAAAATCTGTTCTGAAAAATTTAATGACGAGTCGATTGTGCGTCTTTAGGTGTCGCGTTAGCCCGTAAACAGCTAAGCAAACAACAAGCAATTGCTTAGTGATAGAAATAGACAAAGCGGTGGTGTCTAGTACCCACCAACCAACCCACACGACCCGTCGCATACGAGGAGACCCTCAATAACACATCGTTTAATTGGCCAAACGAGATACAAGCGCGTGCCAACCCTACCACTCCGGGGTAGGGTTCCAATGCTGAATATTAACTAGAATATATACACAGCTTAATCAGGGCTGCTACGTGACGCTGTATTTTCGGTGTAATTGATTTTAAAGCGTGCCCCGTGTGACAATGTTTGCGTGTAAGGCCAATGATAGCATTCGTGTGATAGCAGGTGAGTTTGCTGGACTACAGGTTCGATTCCCCGGTAATTTTTGCGTTCTTTTAGCATAAGGTCGAAAAAACAAGCAAATCGGACACATGGTCCTTGACTAGGAGGTATAAGAGGCATCGTGTAAGCACTGTTGTGTTCCTGACTTTTTTTTATAGCGCAGCCCTGCAATTAAGCAAGTGGGTCAACTGATGGTAAGTGATCTCCACCGCCCATGTACGCCCACAATACCAAAAGAATTATGGGCGAGCCGCCGACCATAAAGGAAAGGGATAATTAAGGGAACGGTAAGGGGAGAGGAGGGGATCTGGGCCTCCGGATATCTCACTCAACGTACGAAACGCAGCACCAAGCTGCTACTTTACGTCGGTTTTCTGCGAGACAGTGGTAACGACCCGGACGAGCTGGCCCATTCATGCTGTAGACAAAGGTGGTTTGAAGGCTATTGAAGCCAGTGAAATGACTGGGCATTATGAGACTTAACAACTTACGTCTTGGAGTGACGAGCGCAGTCCCTTGCAGTAGTTTATAATTCAAAGTTCCGTGTGGCGTTGCATCTGTTTATGAGCAGGCGTAACGCTTACCATCAGGCTAGTCGGTGACGATAATAAAAAAAAACTGGGAGTTGTAGAGACTGCCGATAGAAGTGAAAACGTAGAAGTTTTAATATTAAAATTTGAAATTTCATAATGTTTGAATTAAAATTATCAACATCAATCTGGTTTTCACATCTATTGACACTCCGAGCAACAATTATATGCATGTTTATATGGTTTTTTAGTACTCACTATTGTACTGCACAATGATTCTACAGTTAAATGATTCAAATAATAATCAAACAAAAACACTATTTCAACAATGCACAGTATACACACATTGAATTTTTCACTAAATCCATTCAATTTCACTTATAAGTTAGTTATACACAGCACTAATGTTGCACAATACGTCAGCTGTATAGCTACAGATATACAGCTATAAGCATGTCGGTGACGCGAACCCATAAGATTTTCCCCTACCAAAAAGTGCCCAACGCGGCTAAAGAAGTTTTCACTTCAAAAACCAAAGACTTATATACTATTAGACGGGCTGTATAGAAGTAAAATTGCGTCACAAAACGTGGCACTTTGACAGCTCAGAGACAGGGAGCGCGATAGGGATTTCAGTTGAGAGTAAGCGAGGTGGTAATATTGAGTTACGGTCAATTGAGCGCAACTTAGTGGTACAATTTCTATGTACCGCGCAGCTTGTCTAGTAGTATAGATTGAAGTCTCTGTCAAAAACCATCCAATTACAAAGTACATACATCATTAGGCGTGGTGCACGAGTGCAAACAACTTGACGCGCGTCGTGTTTGTTCGTCCGGTCGCGTTTGCCGATGGCGGCGGTCGGCTCGATTGCATTAAAGTAGGTATTTATACAGACATAATCACATTAGATTATTTATATATATTTATTTTTTAATTTTTTATTATAGCATATATAATATGTATTTTTATGTATCATTAGTTGTTTTATATATATTTTATTTTATTGTTATTCATGTATCTATTATGCATACGTATATTTATATCTATTTATACTCGTGTGTTATTTGTGTATCCTGTCGTCTTTTCTTTGCACCTACCTCATACATATCTGCACCACCCAAAGGTTGACTGGTAGAGAATGCTTTTAGCATTAAGTCCGCCTTTAATACTCCTTGTATATAAAGTGTAATAAATAAAATAAATAAATAATTAGACGGTGCCAACACTTATCATTCTGTATGAAAAATAAGCGTGTCACATTTTTTGGGTTTAGTACCCAATGAAAGGTAACTATGGAACTCTATTACAGAGTCCTGTCTGGCTTACCTTTGAAGAGCTATATTTCTGGTACCTTAATAGGTAGCCAACGAGACTATCCGGCCCACACACCCGCCACTGTAACTCCTGTAAACCAGAATCGACAGTGGCACGCATATTTCGACACCGAGCAATGAAGCTTGCAGAGTCTCTGGGAATGCAAATCATGTCTTTATCCCGCAACGAAATTAATCAAATAGAAAATTAGGGAGGAGTTGGAAATAATAATTGTCCATTTCCCTCCATAGCAAAGCGGGAGACAAAATAATGAACTAAGGAGGTCTTAGCCTCAGGCACAAGGACATTTACAACTGGAGAAGCCAGATGTAAAGCACCACGGATATCATTAAGTGGGTTATCACGTGAGCTGTTAAACTTGATTCCAATAATAGGTAGCCAGCTGATGTTATATTTTTTTTATTAGCTTGAATATCTGTGGTTTTTTTTATATCTCATACAAATCATAAATTCACATCTATACACCCGAAGGGTTAGGCAAAGGTACAACAAGTACACATACGGTTTGCCGACCATATTTCAGTCCCATAACGTGATGGTGGCGAGTCATATCGCCACATCGGACACCAATTCCAATAACAGGCAACACGGGTATTCTTTACGAAAATTCTACTCTAGTTTTGATTGCCTGACACAGTAATTGAACCAGGGACCTAACAATCAATATAACATACGGCCACCAGCATCCGTTACGCAGTTGGCCTCCTCGTTTTTTAAATCGGTTAAAAATCAATCATAGACACCCTCCGGAGTGCAGCGGGCGAATAGCCGGCTGTGACGCGAGAGGCCGCGGGTTTGATTCCCGCAACCCGACAATATTTATGTGATACACAAATATTTGTTTCGGGTCTGGGAGTTTTGTCCCCAGAGGGGTTGACGTCAGGCAGGCGGCCAAAACTACAAGCCAAACCTTTTTGTAATATGTATTAAAAAACATGTCGCGCCGACCCCACTGCGAGTGGGATAAAGGCAGGTGGGGGAAAAAGATACTTAAAAACAAACGAAACAATTAACAGTGGCAGAGACGAATGACAGTAATAAATTCATCCATACCAGAATCGAACTCTGTACCGCGGCGGAGTAATATGAACAGAGTCGGTAACAATTGAACGTTTGTTGAATTTCAAGTGACGTGGCTAAGGGCACGTACACACTACGCGGCGCGCGGGTACATTATTGTACACGATACGACAAATAATTGAATTACATTGAAATGTACCGGTGGACTCATGAAGTGACAAAGAGTAGTTACTTTGCAATCTTATTCCCAACCGACGTTAAAATGAGGGAGTTGTTTTTTAAGGTGCTACTAGTTACGCAGTGATAGCTTACACACATAACCCTGACCCCACAGTAGGTTTACAAGGTGGTAGGTCCCTCGTATGCGAGAGGCCGTCTGGGTTGGTACCGCCGCTTTGTCTATTTCTACCGCCAAACAGCAGTGTGTAAGCACTGTTGTGTTTCCGTTTAAAGGACATTGAGGCCAGTGAAACTACTGGGCATTATGAGATTTAACATCTTATATCTCGGGATGACGAGCGCAGTTTAGTGCCATGCAGTGCTCTGTAATCCAGAGTTCTGTGTGATGTTGCTTAGGTTTATGGGCAGGCGTGACGCTTAAGATCAGGCGAGCGACGTCCTCGTCTCGTCATTCAAGCAAATAAAATTTATTTATCTTGTATAGTGCAGTAGTATCAGGAACTATGAGAGACTTTCGGTCTCACGACACCCAGACCCAAAGCAAATATTTGTGGATCGCGACAAATATTACATTTGTTATTAATAAATTTGTCCGAAAAGGGCACGTCACGAGTACCCTCAACCGACGAAAATGTATGAGAAGATGTATGAATGTGGAAGAGGCGAAAGAGGTGTGTCAGGATCGTAGCTTGTGGTACTCAATAGTCTCCTTCTACCCCCATGGGACATAGGCGTGAGTGTGTGTAATGAGTGTATGTATGTATGTAAATTTGTCTCGGTGCGGGAATCGAACCCGCGGCCTCCCGTTTCACAGCCGGCTACGTAAAACTACGTATTTATCCATCCACTAACGCTAAACTGAATAACACGCCGTGTATGGAAGAGTGCGAGTGTCTGTTACAATTGAACATGCTACTTGAATTACGACAGTCGCGGGGCTAAAGGGCACGTACACACGCTACCAACGTACATCTCCATTGTTACGTACGATACGTTATTAACTGAATTAATAACCTATACATTTCTGCCTCGGTGGATCAGTACGATTGAGGTCAACGCTGAGGTCTCGGGTTCGATCCTTGGGTCGGGTAAAGTGGTATTGGGTTTTTCTATTACGAAATGCACAGTATCAACCCGGAATCTGGAATTGTGCCCTGTATGGCTATCGGCTCGCCCCCTATCACATATAATATACAAAGGAAATACGCTCGGCGAAATGTGGGTGTACTGGTTACACCTCTGCCTACACCTTCGGGGATTACAGGCGTGAGTGCGTACGTATGTCCATTTCTCCCCAGAAGGGCTGATTTCAGGCAGGTGTTTGATCGTAAAAACTACAAGCCAAATGTTTCTGTAAAATGTGTTAAATGTTGCGCCGACCCCACTGCGGGTGGGATAAGGGCAGGTGGAAGAAGAATAACCCTATTCATTAATAAAAGCTTTTGATAAAACCGATTCAAAAAACTACAAAGCTGAAAATTTAACTAAACAATTGCAAGTCGGTGGTACTGTATTTTAATAGTCATTGATTGATACCACCGACTCAAAATCGTTTTGTTAACTTTAGCTTGTTAGTCTATAGAGTCAATTTAAGTTTTTGTAAAAAAATATTACTATTTTAGCAAAATCGATGCATCAATCAGTGTATAAAGGTGTGTTTATCTTTCATCCCTGATTTCACCACCTTAGGGAATAGAATATTTCTTAAAAACGGGAACACCATCACAGTAAACCCTATCGAATATAATCGGTTCAATGGTTGAGTTATGCGTGAACATACATAAACAATAATAGGTCACTTTATCTATGATATTACCGGTCTGTAGTCTGTACGAAAAAAAGCTAAAGTTTATATTTTTCCATCTTTTTTGATTCTAATAATCAAAGTAACCACCACCACAATAACTAACCACTAAGTGTCAATAAGAAACCATACCACTACCATTCCATTACCATTGTGAGAAAAGTTCGTAATCTACTAAATTTACAATGGTCAGCCAATAGTCTCTTGATGGGATCATGTTGGAATTGTGGTACAAAGGTGATTACCAAATACTGTAAATTGTTTTCATTGGTACGCCATCGGAGAACTATAATGACGCCACAATGGCGCCATTCAATTAGTAGATTACCAAAACTGACAAAATGAACAATTACAAAGCCACTGACTGATCTAACTTTTTGAGGCAATTGTTACTGTAATTAAATACACCCAACAGTCACACACATAGTCCTGACCTCACACTAGGTTAACCTGTACCGTGGGTATCAGGAACTACGAAGGACTTGCCGTCCCACAACACCCAGACCCGAAACAAATATATGTAGATCGCAAAAATATTTATCTCGGTGCGGGAATCGAAACCGCAGCCTCTCGCTTCACAGCCCACTACTCGCCCACTGCGCCACGTAGGCTGTCACCCAATAGACCCAGGAGTAATAGACTAAGTTTAAGGTATTCACTTTCTGTTTTCCCCAGCCTAATTAATATTGTGGATCGCACAAACATTTGCCTCAGTGCGGGAATCGAACGCACGGCCTCTCGTTTCGCAGCCGGCTACTCGCCCGCTGCGCCACGGAGGCTTTCAGTGTATTAGCAATGATTAGCTATTGTAATAGCGGACTCGGATCGCTGTTGACTCTTTCGCTGGTTATCCGAAATTTGCTAAAAAAAACTACGTCAATACGACCGCATGTCGTGCGACGTTGGAAACCCGCATACACCTCTCGTGGCATATCGACCCGCGAGACAGGAGAAAACAAATTAGCGATACTGGAGAGACGCTGCCTCTGAGGAATACATAATAATCCAACAATATTGAGCGTTTACAAGTGCAGTTCTCAGGTGAACTGGATTATGAGACGCAAAATATTATATAATATTTAATTTAATACACTTTATACAAAATATGTACAGGCGGACTTAATGCCAGAGGCATTCTCTACCAGTCAACCATTGGGTGGTGCAGAGAATAAACAAGGCAGGTGATAAAAGTAATAGTGAGATGGTGGGGAGGTAATAATTAAATATAATGAAATACATACTAATACGTAAACTTATCGTACATAATAATATAACATAATTTTGTATAAATACATAAATTAAATATAAATATGTTTATATATACGTATTTACTGCATACATCATTCTAATATTATAAATGTGAATGTAAGTTTGTTGGTTACGCTTTCACGCGAAAACTACTTAACCGATCATCGTGAAACTTTGTACACATACATATTTTTGGAGGTACGAGTATAAGATGTAACATAGGATACTTTTTAAGAAATAAAAAAAACTATTTGTTTGTTACGCTTTCACGCCTAAATCACTGAACCGATTTTGATGAATTTGGATGTAGAGATAGATGGGACCTTGGAGACGATTATAGGCTACGTTTTATTTCGGAAAAGTCTATTCACGCGAGCAAAAGCTAGTAATTATATAAATACACATACTTCTAGTGTGTTGATTCTGCTAATCTATCAAACAACAGTTGCCGAACTCTGGCTTTGAAAGCCAGGCGAGTAGTTGACGACCTAATTTCGAGAGGGAGTGAGTTCCATTGAATTAAAAAGGAAGAATGGGTAAAGTCTGCGCTATGTGGGGGACGCTTGAGTAAAAGATTAGTTGAAGAGCGAAGGTTTCTGGTATGGTTACTACCAAGGTACTGAAAGTAGGAAATTAAGTAAGAAGGTGGAGTAGAAGACGTAAGAAAGGAGAAGAGTGTGGTAAGTGCACGCAAAGAGCGGCGTTGACGAATGGGTAACCATTTCAGGTGCTGGCGTTGAAATGAAAAATGGTCATATTTATTTATTTATTTTATTTACTAGGGGCGTCGCCCATGTTTTTCCACAAAACATAAAATAAAAAAAAAACTCAAAGTCCGACGAATATGAGACATATCTTACTTTCTTCCCCACATTATTCTGCATCGATTGGTATCGGTCTCGACCCCATACCCCCAGCGGTTTCGGAGGAGATAGCGTGACAAGCATTTGGCAGCGGCGGCGCCAGTTACTTTTTTTTAGAATAGAGAGAGAGAAATTTTATATACAAAACATGTATAAAGGCGGACTGAAAATGTAGTGGTAAGGTATTTTTAGTGGTAGAGCCAAGCTGTGCAGTTTTGTTTACAGCACGAACGGGCCGGCTCACACAGTCACACAAAAGCCCGACGTAAAGCAGCGGGTTGTTGCTGTGTTTCTTACGGTGAGTGAGATATCCGGAGGTCCAAATCCCCTTCCTCTTATTGATCCCTTAATCATCTTTTAGACAGCCTCCGTGGCGCAGCGGGCGAGTAGCCGGCTGCGAAGCGAGAGGCCGTGGGTTCGATTCCCGCACCGAGACAAATGTTTGTGTGCTCCACTAATATTTGTCTCGGGGCTTGGTGTTGTGGGACCACAAGTCCCTCGTAGTTCCTGATATCCACGATACAGGTTAACCTAGTGTGGGGTCAGGACTATGTGTGTGACTGTTGGGTGTATTTATTTATTATTTATTTACTTTGAGGTCGGCAACGCGGCCATGATTTTCCACGTATTGTGGATGTTCATGTGCGGTGAACATCATTTACAGGAGACACGTGCTCGTTTGCATATATGTACTATGAAAAATAATATAATGCCTCGGTGGCGCAGTTGTAATGCATACGCGTTACGATTGAGGTCAACGCTGAGTTCTCGGGTTCGATCCCCTGATCGGGTAAAGTGGTATTGGGTTTTTCTATTACGAAATGCTCAGTATCAGCTCGGAGTCTGGAATTTGTACCCGGTATGGCGATAGGCTCGCCCCCTATCACATAAGGGACGAAGATACGCTCGGCGAAATGTGGGTGTACTGGTTACACCTCTGCCTACCCCTACGGGGATTACAGGCGTGAGTGCGTATGTATATGTAAGTATGTTATGATCAATATCATCCCCAATTGAACAACTTCGCCGTCACACCACTAGTGTGTCACAATGGTGCTGTATTGGCACAATTTACCGTTTTGATTGGCTAATGTCCGCCGGATATGACTGCGCTCGTGACGTCAGTGCACTTCTGAAGTTCAGACGGGACTCGTTCCGGGATGCAAACTCAGATATAAGAGTACATACATGGTCTCGGCGTAATGACATACATACGCACTCACGCCTGTAATCCCCGAAGTGGTAGGCAGAGGTTTTTTTTTTATGGCATAGGCCAGCAAACGAGCAAGTGGGTCACCTGATGGTAAGTGATCTCGACCGCCCATGTACTACAATACTAAAAGAATTATGGGTGCGTTGCCGACCTTAAAGGAAAGGGATAATTAAGGAACTGGGAAGGGGAGGGGGTTTGGGCCTCCGGATATCTCACTCACCGTACGAAACGCAGCAGCAAGCTGCTACTTTACGCCGGTTTTCTGTGAGACAGTGGTAATGACCCGGACGAGCCGGCCCATACATGCTGTAGACAGTGTCTACAGCGTGGCTCTACCACTCATAAAATCATGATGTGATAGGGGGCAAGCCTATCGCCATATCGACAGCTATGCATGTAAATTCCAATACAATAACACAATCGCGATGACTATGCTATTATCTGTTGAGGAGTGTTATAAGTGCTGCCAGTACTAAATAATAGCACAACGGTTATGACGTCACACTATCATTGTATAACTTTATAATGTATGTTAATATATAAGATAATCTATGACTTATTTAATTATTCAATTATAATTATTATACACGCTATTTAGAACGTTCCAACATGTTCAATAATAAATACAATTACTAATGTGAACTATTTGTAAAAAGGTATAAATAAGGTGGAATTATTATTGTCGGCAGTCAGTCGGTTGCTAAACGGAATATAAAGTGTTACTCTGCCCAAATAAATGGAGAAGGTCGTGTACATTGTGTTTCAATTGTTCTACTTCGTTACAGGAGTTACATTATATTACCCCTTACTCCGTCATCAGATTATAACCAAATTTATATGGGACCACATCTCAGTTAAACTCTATTGAATGATTTTTTTCCAACTATATCGGTCCACAAGTGCCGGAGAAATCGAATGACATTTACGGCAGACAGCGGCTTGGCTGTGCTCTGGCATTGCTGAGGTCCATGGGCGGCGGTAACCACTTACCATCAGGTGGGCCGCCCGCTCGTCTGTCTATCCAGAGCAATAAAAAAAAACATTAAAACAAAGTCGCCGAATTGCTAACGTCTTATTTTTTTTTTAAATCTGTTAAAAAGTACAACCGAATTGAAAACCTCCATTATTCAAGTCGGGTAAAAATAACATCAGCAAGCCAATCACAGTGTCAAGTGAAACGTCTATAACAAATTTACGAAAATAATACCAATCACAAACACGATTGGAATGTAACTGAATTAAAATCCCCGCGGAACCCCATCTTGTCGAGTTATTTTAAAATATCCACCCCAGCTTGTACGGAGGGATGGTACGACCCGTACACTTATTAGCTACAGATGTAAATCGTATGCGAAAATTGATATTTTGATGTCATAATCTTTTCTACTACTATTGACAGCTCCGTGGCGCAGCGGGCGAGTAGTCGGCTGCGAAGCGAGAGGCCGTGGGTTCGATTCCCACACCGAGACAAATGTTTGTGTGAACCACAAATATTGGTCTCGGGTCTGGGTGTTGTGGGTTGGCAAGTCCCTCGTAGTTCCTGATACCCACGACACAGGTTTACCTAGTGTGGGGTCAGAGCTATATGTGTGACTGTTAGGTGTATTATTATTATTATTATTATAATAAATGTGAGTGTGTGACTGCCTCGGTGGAGCAGTTGTAATGCGTACGCGTTACGACTGAGGCTGACGCTGAGGTCTCGGGCTCGCTCCCCGGGTCGAGTAAAAGTGATATTGGGTTTCTCTATTAGAAAATGCTGAGTATCAACCTGGAGTCTTAAATTTGTGCCCGGTATGGCGATAGGCTCCGATACGCTCAGCGAAAAAGCAACCCGCCGTCTAACCCCCACATCAAGCAACGGGAACCAATTTTCGCCATTACCTCGTCAGTTAATTATAGTTTTTTTTTTATACTAGCTCGGCAAAGTGACTACGCTACACCTGTTGTTAATCCAAGAATACTGTCGACCAACGATAGACGACGTGTCTATCGTAGATCGGCAAAATTATGCCGGCCTGCCTAATTGCTTCTTCACACTCCGTTTATATTACCCCATATTATAGGAAGGACGGAACACGTGTGCCGGCAAACTATTCCACAGCTTGATGGTCCGGCAGAAGTAAGGTTTTGCGAACTTTTTAATAATAAATATTATTGTACAAATAACTTATAGTATATACTTATGGTTTAGAACTAGCGACTTTCGTCTCGATAGTCTTTAGTCCCACTGAGCTATCGCTGGTGTTATTTAATACACATAACTTTTTTTTAACTTGCGTTTTATAAAAAAGCTATTTCAAGAAACAATTAAAATGACCGGCCGACCGCGCGCGCACCGTCAGAATTCCCGCCAAAACTACAAGCTCGAATTTTAAAATGTGCGGCTAAGCGTACGGGAATAATGTATTGTTCCAACCACA
Source organism: Mimas tiliae (assembly GCA_905332985.1). Lineage (NCBI taxonomy): Eukaryota > Metazoa > Arthropoda > Insecta > Lepidoptera > Sphingidae > Mimas > Mimas tiliae. Next base: position 3,209,632 of record HG995265.1, on the reverse strand, counting down.
GCCTTACTATCCGACGATGGTTCGTGAGTGCAATTTGTTTTTTTTTTTCGAAAGCGAAGGTATTATTTTTTACTCGTTATTTTTTTGACAGCGAATATTTTTACTACAATACCGGTGAAGAGTATTCAAGTAATTTTTGTTTTATTTTAAACTAACCGTACCTCTTGATTTCGCCTGCGTGCATCCCACTGCTCCACTCTCGTCGGTCATGATACAGCATGAACCATGTTTTTTTATTAGCTTGAATGACGAGACGAGCAGGTCGCTCGCCTGATGGTAAGCGCTACGCCTGCTCATAAACAGAAGCAACGCCACACAGAACTTTGAATAACAAAGCACTGCATGACACTGGACTGCGCTCGTCACCCCAAGACATGAGGTGTTAAGTCTCATAATGCCCAGTAATTTCACTGGCGTCAATGTCCTTCAAACCGAAACACAACAGTGCTTACACACTGATGCTTGGAGGCAGAAATAGACAAAGCGGTGGTACCAACCCAGCCGGCCTCTCGCAAACGAAGGACCTACCACCTTGTGTAATGTCTCGACAAAACAAATATATGGTGTGAATATATGACCACCTTGTTCAACTCATTCAAAATTTCCCAATGGACAATATAGTGACGAATAATTGATTCCGTTGTTTATTTTTAATGGAATGATTTTATAAGAAAAATAATAAAAAAAAACATACAGCATCATGTTTGGATAAACAAATATAACAGTTATTTATATCCATAAAACAAATCATTTAATTTATCACTTTTTTAAATAGGGAAATGTAAATAATCAACTGACGCTCGGGTTAGCGGCTATTAGATAGGCACATTTATTGCGCTATTTTTAGCAGTATCATGCCCGTAATCACCAGCACTACTATTTGCCTTAGTTTTCGGAAGCGTTTCCTGTACACCCAGTATGTGCGACTGTACGGTTTATTTATATATAAACCCTCTAAAAATATACACTCACGCCTGTAAGGGGTAGGCAGAGGTGTAACCAGTACACCCATATTTCGCCGAGCGTAATTATCTCAGTCCCACGATGTGATAGGGGGCGAGCCTATCGCCATACCGGGCACAAATTCCAGACTCCGGGCTGATACTGAGCTTTTCGTAATAGATATATCACTTTTACCCGACCCGGGGATCGAACCCGAGACCTCAGCATCAGCCTCAGTCGTAACGCGTACGCATTACAACTGCGCCACCGAGGCAGTCTAAAAATATCTATTCATAATAATAATATGATAACAAACCCACATCCGTTAATCCAATTATACATTCATTGTGAATATTGCATTATTCCTGCTCACCCCACGTGCAAGCTCGCTTGATGTATGTACATTGTTAAAAAAACCACTGTTTGTCGATCATTCGACCGAGCTTCTGATTGGGCCTTTTTGTTGATTTTTCGGGGGTTGAAAATTATTTAAACAAAATGTTAGGGATGATCGCGAGTGTTATCCGTTTCTGTAGAAATTATAAGAGGTTATTTATTTTTAGCAGTGATAGCTCAGGTGGGAGTGGTATGGACTGTCGAGACGAAAGCCGCAGGTTCGAAACCAGCCCCAAGAGCATACACCTCTGACTTTTCTAAGTTACGTGTATATTTATTGTTAATTATCACTTGCTTTAACGGTGAAGGAAACATCGTGAGGAAACCTACATACCTAAGAAGTTCTCCATAAGAATTTCGAAGGTATGTGAAGTCTACCAATCCGCATTAGGCCAGCGTGGTGGAATACCGCCTAACCCCTCTCATTCAGTAGAGGAGGCCCGTGCCCAGCAGTGGGACATGTATAATACAGGGCTAGTATTATTATTATTATTTATTTTTACTAATAAGACCGACTGCGCAAAAGAGCATCAGCCGGGGATATTTAAGTACAGTACTAATGGCCGTTCTCTATATTCTACCTATCGACAGATTTGCTTACTATCAATAGTGTTTTGACAGATCTTCCATACAAAATGTGTCAAAATTTTACTGCCAGTAAGTAAATATGTCGATAGACAGAATATTGGGAATATAGTTTATAATTATATAAGATATAAGATTATAGTTATGCGTTAAGGCTAACTTAATTTTTTGACGATTTAATCTCAATATCCAATGCTTATTTTCTGCCGCCAAACTGCAATGTGTAAGCATTGTTGTGTTTCGGTTTGAAGGACATTGCAGCCAGTGCAATTACTGGGCATTATGAGACTTAACACCTTTACGTCTCGGAATGACGAGCGCAATCTGGTGCCATGCAATGCTTTGTAACTCCCAAGTTTTGTGTGGTGTTGTGTCTGTTGATGGGCAGGCGTTGCGCTTACCATCAGGCGAGCGACCTGCTCGTTTCGTCATTCAAGCTAATAATAAAAAGCACTAGATGCCTCGTATGCGAGAGGCCATCTCGGTTCGTACCACCGCTTTGTCAATTTCCACCACCAAGCAGCTGTGTGACTGTAAGCACTCTTGCATTTCTGTTTGAAAAACATTGAGGCCAGTGAAATCACTGGCCTTAGCACATGTTACAACAAGATATGGCTTGTAGTTTAGCTTTTACGACCGGCCGCCTGTCAGACGTCAACCCCTCTGGGGAGAAAACATCCAAATCAACTTCCACCACCATAAACCCCATTTCCTTTTCTATCCTGTCTGGCCAGCGACAAATATTATTGATTTTTCTACTACGTTCGCGTACATTGCCAATTTTCTTCGTTGACAGGTCAATTTTGACGGGGAACAATGCACAGCGGTCCGGTACAGTCCGTCCCGTACTCTTTGTACGAAACATTTAAATTTTGCGCTTCAGGTTTGGAGATTTCGGCGGCTAGTCCTTTAGTTTGAAAACACGTGCCGTTTCGGTAATGCCTATGGTCTATATAGACCCATAAAAAATAATAATACATTGAAATAAAACTAGTTTATACGGATTTTATCGCGATTTAATTTTTATTTTAGTACCGACGTTTCGAAAGCTTTTCAGCCTTCGTGGTCACGGAACAGAATAGAATAATACTTAACAATTCTGGACTATTCCTTAATAAAAATATTGTCAAAATTATAGATGCCCAGTGTATATTGATGATGCTCTGTATGTTATGTATACATTAGTGGATATGATTTCTAAACATATAAGTTTCTTTATTTTGTACTGACTTGTCATAAGCGCTATTTTAATTGCCTACATGATTGGTAAGGTGACCACTGAAAATCAGCGCTGTGTTGTGGTTCACGCCACAGCACAGCAACACGCTGAGTGGTCACCTACCTGTCACAGTCACGACGCGCAATTGTCAAAACCTTTTTGATGGTGTTTAGTTAGTATTGTTTTACTGTAAATTTTTTGTGATCTGTGACAAATAAATTGTCTTTCTTTCTTCTTCTTTCTATTAATAAAACTATGTATTTAATTTTTTCCATATTGAATTCTTTGTCACGTCACGTACTCAGTGTCACTCTCACATCTAAGGGCCCCGGCCATCGAAATAAGATGACAAGAAACGTAACTCAGGCAAAAAAATTACCCCACCAAAACTCTGTGCAAGGGGGCGGGGCTATAAATGTCTGTGCAGCTCGTTCATTCATCAATTCATAAAAATTTATTCATGATCTCTGACACTTAGGTACACGACACATTTTTTGCGCGGTGCAGAACGTCGTTTCTCGATTTAGAAATTTAATATTTAGATATTATCTTTTATGAAATAAAGTTGGTTTTGAACGTTCATTAATTTTTTTTCGTTCTTCAACTTCTTTTCTTGTTATCTTATATCGATGATAATTCTATACTATGAGCAGAAGTGGGTACGTTCTGTGGACATAGAATAGCCATATAATAATAATGTATTTAATAAAAAATACTACTCGATGGCGCAGAAATAATGCGTACGCGTTACCACTGCTGTGCTGAGGTCTCGGGTTCGATCCCCGCGTCGGGTAAGTGATATTGGGTTTTCCTATCATGAAATGCTCAGTATCAACCCGGAGTCTGGAAATGTGCCCGGTATGAAGACAAGCTCGCCCCTTATCACACCATCGGAAGGAAATAAGCTCGGCGAAATGTGGGTGTACTAGTCACACTTCTGCTTAACCCAATATCACTTTTACCTGACCCGGGTACCGAACCCGAGACGTCAGCACAATCGTACCGCGTACGCATTACAACTGCGCCACCGAAGCAGTCGTAACATAAAGATATAATATCATTCCAAAACCTATCTATCATAGAACCTTACTATAAAATTTATAAACACCGATAGTCGATCATAAGTAATGTCGGTAATGTAAAGGGGCATTCACAACCGATCGTAGAACACCACTTAACATATTAAAAGTGTTCAGTAAGTCGTAATTTCGGTTTACCGTCGCTTTGGACACATTCAAGCGTATATCTAGCGCTCCATTAGACGCCACGGCGCGCCGCGAGGGGACATTTTTAGAGTGCGTTCACATTCGGCGATGGAAACGCGACGTTTTTATTGTGAGTTGTGTGTACCATTTTAAATAGGGGAGGTTCGCTATTTTTTTACCGACTTCAAAAATTCTTAATTCGACTGTTTTTTTTTCTTCAAATTATAAAGATTTTGATGGTTCTTTTTTTATTTGAAAGCTGGTGCTTCTCGTTTGGCCTCATTTCAATTTGGTTAAGATCTGACGACGGAGACCGAAGTAAAAAAATAAACCTCAACGGACAACAGTACACTCGTCGCGATTGTGTTATTGTATTGGAATTTACATACTATTGCTGTAACTACCACATTTTTTTTTTTTATAAAATAATGTTTAACAAATCTTAGGAACCGACTTCAAAATAAAAACACTGAAAAGTCAAAAGTAACAAATTCTATAGGTATCTTTAGAATCGGTGCCTGTGACGCTACCGGTCAAATAAAATTACTAATTTAAAAAAATTGCAATTTGAAGTCGGTTTCTAAGTTTTGTTAAACGTTATTTTATGAATGGCTTATTTGTGAGATCTATTTGGAGAATCAAACAATTTTATCGCGGTTTAATTTTTATTTCGCTTTAACTCTGAAAGAATACATCGTGAGGAAACCGTTATGCCCTGTCCCTCTTCAAGCAAGGCTTAAAAAGTTTTCCTTCTACGGTAGCCAGCGCCTTGGCTGTGCTCTGGCATTGCTGAGGTCCATGGGCGGCGGTAACCACTTACCATCAGGTGGGCCGCCCGCTCGTCTGTCTATCCAAGGCATTTAAAAAAAACCTTCGTATCTGAGATTTTTTGAATGATAATTTTGAAGGTATGGCCAGTAGTAATAGATCTGTAGGTAAGCAGCGATAACCTAATGGGGTAAGTATTATCGGATTGGATGTCGCGAGTTCAATATTGGGGTACACATGCATACATACGCACTCACGCGTGTAATCCCCGAAGGGGTAGGCAGTGGTGTAACCAGTACACCCCCATTTCGCCGAGCGTATCTTCGTCCCACGATGTGATAGGGGGCGAGCCTATCGCCATACCGGGCACAAATTCCAGACTCCGGGCTGATACTGAGCATTTCGTAATAGAATAAAAAATCTAATAGGTACCTTCCCACCAGCAAATCTCCTAATTAAAGCGATCTAAATTTAAGCTTATATTAACAGAAACTAAGCACCAACTCAGAATCAAACTTCCCGTAGAGCATGTAACAATAATATGACCTACAATTGCGGCGACATCTGAACCACAAACATTTAAACAAAGTTGGTAAGTGGGACGAACATGACTGTGTTATTAAATTGAGCTATATACAACGTGTTACAGAAATGTGTGGTCATATTTTAGGGTCATTACATACACCATTATTGAGCGGTAGAGCCACGCTGTAGACACTTTTGTCTTGTTACCACTGTCTCACAGAAAACCGACAAAGTAAAGTAGTAGCTTGCTGCTGCGCCTAGGATTCTTTTGATACTATGGGCGTACATGGGCGTTGAAATAACTTACCACCAGATGAAGCACTTGCTCGTTTGCTGACCTATGCCATAAAAAAACCTCACAGTGAGTATTTATTGTACAGGCTCTTTTCAAAACCGAGACCTATTAAAATTTAACGTTTATTTTAATGATTAGTTTAAGATCGATAAAATTAATTATATCACTTTTAATTATTATGAATGACATTCAATTTTCAATAAACTTGAATAATGTGTACGCTATTCTACGGACATACGTCCGTAACTTGTTATTTAAACATAAATTAACACCTGAAAAGGCCTGTGTGCCGAAAACGATATGCCATCTTCTAGAAGCACTTTAAAGACTTCATTCTCGGGTCTTCCATCTATGAACTAGACTTAATGCAGCCGACGAGCCTCCTATAAGCTATTATTAGCTGCATCAACACAAAAAACCAATTCTTAATACTTGTTTTTAGTCAAATACAACATATTTTCAAAATTTAAATGTACTGTAATCATACTTGATAAACTGAGAAATTGCTGAACTGACAGCGTCAAATAAATGTTGATATTTGACAACTGTTTAATGTTTTTTAATAATACAAACTTAAAATGATGGTCATAAGTGTCACTTTTATCATTTAGTGTTGTCCGAAGTTGCAAGTCGATATCGACATGTTACTCATTCGATAAAAAAGAAAATTCTATAATTATGTCCTAGCAATACAATCGGAATTGGTACTATGAGGGATAAAATACTTATGTCGTTAATTTATCCACACCTTTCTGTAAGACGTTGTATATTTTAAACAAGATTAAAAGCAGCAGTGTTGTATTCCAGTTTGAAGGACATTGAAGCCAGTGAAATTACTGAGCATTGTCGAGACAAAGGCGCGTATTCACAAACAACACTTGCTCATTGCTAAGTGTATATTTCTGTGTACATGAGTGCTCTGTTTTTATTAGCGCCAAAAACTAACCAATGACATATATAGAAATCGCCACTATGCGTTCGCACAATACCCAAAGTACCAAGTGTCGCCATTGCCTCGTCAGTTAATCAGCAGAGTATACCACATGCAAGTGAGGAGGGCCTAAGATGTTGGTGTCTTTGTTAATAGCTTGAGTGACGAAACCAGCAGTTCGCTCGTCTGCCCATAAATACAAGCAACACCACACAGAACTTTGAATTACAAAACACTGCGTGGCATTGGACTACGCTCATCACCCACATAAGATATTAAGTCTCATAATGACCAGCAATTTCGTGAGGAAACCTGCATACCTGAGAAGTTTTTTTTATAAGAATTTCGAAGGTATGTCAACCCGCATTAGGCCAGCGCAATGGACTAAAGTCGCACTCTCATTCAGTAGAGGAGGCCCGTGCCCGGCAGTGGGACGTGTATACAGGGCTAGGTTAAGCTATTACTATATTTGCTTTATCTAAATGGCCGTCTGTATTAATAAAACAGTATATTAATATAAAACGAGTAGAAAATTGGAATTGTCGCATCTCACAGGCCATTAGTTTAACGAGACGCCACCCTTAAACTTACCCCTATCGATGTGAAATATTCATCCGCCGAAATAAAAGGGGGACGCTTGCGGACGGTGTTTTTACACAAACAACTGTAAAAATGTCGTTCTGTCTAGACGGGCCGGCTTAAAAAATGTACAAGATGCGTTATGGATCATTTGGAAGGAATGGGAAAACGCGCGTTTATTTCCCCGCTGAGAATTGGCGAAATTATTTAGTTGCTCGAAGGAGGGTTGTATTTTGTTCTGTGTATTCATTTGCCGTTTTCTGTAGCCTAAATAGTGTTAGGTAACACATTCTCATTGCGTGCTGTCGAGTCTGGCTTACAAGTTTTGATATTGAAGCCAGTAAAAATACTGCGCATTATGAGACTAAACACCTTACGTCTCAGAATGACGAGCGCAGTTTAGTGCCATACAGTACTTCATAATTCGAAGTTCTGATTGGTGATGTTTCTATTTATGGACAAGCGTGACACTTACCATCAGGCGAGCGACCTGCTCAATAAAAAAAAGTTATGTGTACATATTATAAGTACATTCTCAGTGTGTACTCTCGAGGCTGGCTTACAGGAGTCACAGTGGCTAATGTGTGGTCAGAATAGTCTCAGACATATATTAAGCTCAACAAATCTTGCCACCCAAAACATATTCACAAAACTTATTCCTAGACGACCTAATCCTAATCTTAATCGGACAGCTTAATTAGTGTTGTGATATATTTATCGATATAATCCCGGGATTATGCGCGATAGCACGCACAGTTCCTGGGATTAGTGAGAGCGCACGGCCGCGCCGACGCGACGCGACCTCCGTTTATCTGTACGCGCACAAATTACTGTTTATTATACGGGTGTCGAAGGATTTTTTTTTGTAGCATAGCCGGCAAACGAGCAAGTGAGTCATCTGATGGAAAGTGATCTCCACCGCCCATGTACGCCCACAATACCATAAGAATTATGGGCACGCTGCCGACCTTAAAGGAAAGGGATAATCAAGGGATTGGGAAAGGGAGGGGGTTTGGGCCTCCGGATATCTATCTCACTCTCCGTACGAAACGCAGTAGCAAGCTGCTACTTTACGCCGGTTTTTTGCGAGATAGTGGTATTTGGTAACGACCCGGACGAGCCGACCCATTCATGCTGTAGACAAAAGTGTCTACAGCGTGGCTCTACCACTCGTAGAATTTAGATGGCTGTCCAAGCATACTGTTAACCACGCATAGATACGTTAGATTTCTTAACAGGAGCTAAAATGATACGTAGGATATTTGCTAAACGGCACAATGTATTTTTCATAAAGCTTAGTAAATAGTTCGCAAATTAAAGGCTCTCGGAATAACCACATATGAAAAGACTAACAGAAATATGCTTTCAAACAGTAATATTCCATAAAAACTTGATAAAAAAAACAACAATCAAACCACTTCGCACTGGCATATGAAACATGCCGCAGGGCCCGCAGCGTCGCCGTCCGGCCCGGAATCCCGCAAAGCCCGGGATTACGGGATTACATCCCGGGATAAAGTCGATACAATCGTAGCACACCGCTGCCTGCGGGCTGCGGTAGCCTCGACAGCAAAAATTGAATTAATGGAGATGTGAAAGTAAAAATAACTTTTGAATGTGATAGTTTGTTTTTATTTACATGAATTACGACAACACAGACTTAGTAAGAAGACTAAAGAGGATCAAACCTTTTGAGATAATGTAGTGAATAGTTAGTGTAATATAGTGCAGTGAGTGCTATTCATTCGTAAAGAACACGTGAACAATTGTGTCTTCCCCTTAATAGAGACAATAAGAAAAGTGTAATGGACATATTTTAGTCAGGGTCTCATTAGAAATTTAGGTTAAATTTAAATTACTCATTGGTCATAAGGCTAGATTGTAATTTTAATGATATACTGTAGAAGGTATCATTCACAATAAAAAAACAAAAATATGAATTACGAGACGCGCAGGTCGCTCTGCTGATGGTAAGTGTCACATGTTTCATGTCAATAAACAGGATCAACACCAACCAGAGCTTTTTATTTTTATTTAATAACATAGGCCGGCAAACGAGCCAGTGGGTCACCTGATGATAAGTGATCTCCACCGCCCATGCACGCTCATAATACCAAAAGAATCATCAGTGCGTTGCATACCTTAAAGGAAAGGGATTGGGAAAGGGAGGGGGATTTGGGACTCCGGATAGCGGATAGTTTTCTGTGACAGTGGTAATGACCCGGACGAGCCGGCCCATTCGTGATGTAGACAAAACTGTCTACAGCACGAATGTCCACCTACACCCACAAATTAAAACGATGCCCTCGTTTTTTACCACCACTGCAACTGAATAAAAAAAACTACACAACAGAAAACTACGAACGTTGCGGTGAAAAACTGTTCAAAAAAACGACAGTCAAAAGGTGAAAACTATTAAAACGAGCCACCGCGGCAGTTTCGCAAAAACACCGATTTATTAGTTCAACCGCAACGTGTAAAAGCTTTTGATGTCGCCGTGTATCAACTAGACAAAACGCATGGTTTCACTCACGTACTGCTTATACTTTTGTTTTTTTCTTATTTGGAGTAATTACAGAGTGACCAGATACAATCTTAATAATAATAGCACCCGTGTCGCAGCAGGCGAGTAACCGGCTCTGAAACGCGAGGCCGCGCGTGGGTTCGAACCCCGCACCAAGACATATGTGTGTATAATTCACACATATTTGTTTCGGGTCTGGATTGGTACCACCGCTTTGTCTATTTCTGCCGCCAAACAACAGTGTGTAAGTACTGTTGTGTTCCGGTTTGAAGAACATTGAAGCCAGTGAAATTACTGGCCATTATGAGACTTAACACCTTATGTCTCGGAGTGATGAGCGCAGTCCAGTGTCATGAAGTACTTTGTAATTTAATGTTCTGTGTGACGTTGCTTCTGTTTATGAGCAGGCGTGGCGCTTACCATCAGGCGAGCAACCTGCTCATCTCGTCATTCAAGCTAATAAAAAAAAAATATAATACACAAACACCCACTTCGGTATAAAATTTCATAGTATGGATAATTATGGTTAAACTTAGACAACGACAGACTTTGAACTATATTTAACAAGCGGTTAGAGTTAACACGCGGTCGTTTCGCGGAAAGTCAGATTTACGAGTTGCGCCGTGACGTGTGAAAGCTTTGATGTTGCCGCTTTATAATTAGTACTCCAATGAGTTTATTGCTACAGTTTAAATTAAATAAAGTTTAGACGTTTTATTGGTTAGTTTTAACGTTTCTTTTGTGAGTTTCTGAGTTCGATTCCTAGGTCGGGTAGTCAACATTTATATTGAGTTTTTGCATTCGAAAAACACAATTGATTTACCCCGATTTGAATTTTTTACCCAATATGGTGATAGACTCGCCTATCACATCATGGGACGGAAATATTTTCAGTGAACTGTGGATGTACTGCATCACCTCTTCAGGGATACAGTCGTGATATCAGTACATATGTTTTTTAATGACAAGCGAGCGAACAGTTGGGTCACCTGAAGGGAAGTGACCACTACCGTGCCTGAACTCAAATCCCGACGCGGCGCGGGGGCATTGCCGAACTATTATTTGATTGTGAGCCATTACTAAAACAAAATGTCTCTACCTGGGAACAGAACTGCCGACGTCACGGTTCCCAACCGCCGATTTATCCACAGGCGGTAACAATTATCAATACATCTCAATTTGATGACTCGGCGGTTTTTAAAGCGTGGGGACAGGAGAATAGCAATGTCGGAATATGCTTTGTCAAGTACACACTAGATTTAATAAACGCAGCGTTTTTTATTGCAGCGTTTAATTTTTTTCGCACTCACGCCTGTAATCCCCGAAGATGATAGAGGTGTAACCAGTACACTCACATTTCACCGAGCGTATCTCCGTCCCATGATGTGATAGGGGGCGAGCCTGTCGCCATACCGGGCACAAGTCCAGACTCCGGGCTGTTACTGAACATTTCGTAAAAGAAAATCACTTATATGAGCTGAGGTCCCAGGGACCGAGCCCGGGACCTCAGCGTCAGCTTCGGTCGTAACGCGTCCGAATTACAACTGCGCCACAGAGGCAGTCTTATTTTTAAATTTATAAATCTTTATATATATGATTCTACTGGACGTGTGTATGTGACTGAACTACTTAACGGGTGGACCGATTTGAATGTTTTTTTTGTATGCGTTTGGGTGGCGCCCTGGATGGTTTAGATTTACAATTGACCCCGGTAGGTGGCGCTGCTGTAGTTGCGGGTGAAACCGCGCGGGACAGCTAGTTAATTATATATTTGTAAAAAATCTGGCGTACAAGTCTGTTAAAACCGCTGCGTTTCGCCAGCCTAGTGCGTACGCTAACGTTAACTAGACAGTTAAAAATGGGGTCAATAACGCAAGTCACAACAGTTAGTCGAGTAATTGATTGAGATTTCGACTTTTGTTTCCAAATTTAGGGGTCCTCGTGACGGTAGGCGGTAATTTTTTGGCGCCATATTGTTGATCATTTTCGGATGATTGTATTGTATGCGTTTTATGCAATTAATGTGATTAATCGAGTTAACAGCGAACACATGTGCGCACACGCATAGTAATATGTTCAATACATAATGGCATTTAAAATAATTAAATAGATTCTATTATTATTTCTGCCGCCAAGCAGCAGTGTGTCAGCACTGTTGTGTTCCGATTTGAAGGCATTGAATCCAGTGAAATTACTGGGCATTATGAGACTTAACATTTTATGTCTCGGGGTGACGAGCGCAGTCCAATGCCATGCAGTGCTTTGTAATTCAAAGTTCTGTGTGGCGTTGCTTCTGTTTACGAGCAGGTGTGGCGCTTACCATCACGCGAGCGACCTGCTCGTCTAGTCATTCAAGCTAATAAAAAAAGTTAATGTCAAAATATCAAATCTCTAAATGGAGATGCGACGTTCTGCACCGCGCAAAAAATTAGACGTATCAAAGTGTCAACTAGGGATTATTATGCACAGACTTTTATAACTCCGCCCCCTTGCACAGAGTTTTGGTAGGGTATTTTTTTTGCTTGAGTTACGTTTCTTGTCATCTTATTTCGATGGGTACGGTACCCTAGAAATTGAAAAGGTCTTGTTGATATTTCTTACATACATACATACATACATAGACTCACGCCTGTTTCCCATAGGGGTAGGCAAAGACAACATATTTCCACTTGCTACTATCCTTGCATACCTCTTTGGCCTCATTCACTCTCATTAAATTTTTCATACATGCACGTCGGCTTAGGGTACTCCTGACCTGGCCTTTCTCAAGAATATCTCCAACCTGATCTTTGAAGGTTCGCCGAGGCCTTCCCCTCCCAACTGTACCATTCACACTCGCCATGTATATTTGTTTCGTCAATCTTCACGTTGATATTTTACGTGGCATATTTTTACATAAATTGAACGTTCAAGCATAAAATCCATAATAACAAAGCATGTGAGTGCGAAACTCTTAACTCGCGTTATTCACACACCGATAGACACGAGTGGAGACTGCCTCGGTGGCGCAGATGTAATGCGTACGCGTAGGCTGACGCTAAAGTCTCGGGTTCGATCCCCGGGTCGGATAAAACTGATATTGGGTTTTTCTATTACGAAATAGTTACGAGTGGTAGAGCCACGCTGTAGACACTTTTGTGTACAGCATGAATGGGCCGGCTCGTCCGGGTCGTTACCATTGTCTCACAGAAAACCGACGTAAAGTAGCAGCTTGCTGCTGCGTTTCTTGCGGTGAATGAGATAACCGGAGGCCTAAATCCCCCTCCCCTTCCCAATCCCGTAATCATTTCCTTTAAGGTCGGTAACGCGCCCGTATTTTTTTTGTATTGTGGGCGTACATGGGCGGTGTAGATCACTTACCATCAGGTGACCCACTTGCTTCATTGGCAGCCTAAACTATAAAAAAAAATGCTCAGTATCAGCACGGAGTATGGAATTGCGCCCGGTATGGCGATAGGCTCGCCCCCTATCACATCATGGGACGGTTATCTCCGAAATTTGTACTGGTTACACCTGTGCCTACCCCTTCGGGGATTATAAGCGAAAGGGTCATATAATAAGATTCCTATCAGATTATCTTTGCAAACTTGCCAAATCATCTATATACAAAGTGTTACAGAAAGGTGTGGTCATATTTAAGGATATACATCTGACAGTGGGTTTATGTACCGGATCTTTAGACATCCTGAAATTTCACGCTAGTTTTAACCACCCGTTTATTACAATCGATAAGATAGATCACATCCCTATAAATTAAGTCAAGAATAACAATGCTGGAGTGAAATAAAATTTCAGCTGTTTATAATTTAGTGTTGCCCAAAGTTGCATGTCGGATATCGATGTTACTTATTCGATAAAAAGAAAATTCTTTATTTATGTTTTAGCAATGCAATCAGATTTGGTACTACGGAGGCTGAAATACTTATATCGTACACTATAAATGCTACATGACCACACCTTTCTGTAACACGTTGTATATAAATAAATTTAATTCCAGCCCTGTATTTATACTAAAAACATGCGAGCCATGAGCCAAAGCTAGTATTAAATATTATGATACCAACATAACAAAACTAACCAGCAATTGTCGCAACACGCACAGCAATCCCAACTAACAATATTAATATTTAATCGCATCTTCGTCGCACGTCATTTATCAACACTGGGGGTTGGAATGACTTGGGGCTGCGGGGGCTGTCTACAGGGGCGTATGCTGGGGATAGATCGAGGGTGAAAAGAGAAACTTTACGAAAGGTAACCTATAAATTAATAGAATCAGTTAAAACCCCCCGGCGTCAATTATAAAAAAAATTGTAATTGCCAAATACCTAATCATTTTTTTTTTAATTTTATTACTTTCTCTTTTCCCCAGAGTGGTTGACGCCAGATAGGCGGCCGGTCGTAAAAATTATAAGGAAAATCTTTGTGTAACATTGTGTTAAAAATAATATTTTTTTAAATTTTTATCGTAATTTAGAACGACGAGACTGGCAGGCCATTACAATATATCGTCCAAAATTATCGATGCATAACTACAGTGTAGTCCAAAAACAATGTAGATCGTCGGGAGACATTACATCCCTGGAAGTCCGTCAGAATTATGCCGGTGATATACACTGGAACGCGACTCACCTGAACGAGCCAATATATATATATATATATATATATATATATATATATATATTTATAGCATAGGCCGGCATCGAACAAGTGGGTCACCTAATGGTAAGTGATCTCCACGCCTCATGTACGCTCACAATAACAAAAGCATTATGGGCGCGTTGCCCTTAAAGGAAAGGGATAATTAAGGGATTGGGAAGGGGAGGGGTATTTGGCTTCCGGATATCTCACTCACCGTATGAAACGCAGCAGCAAGCTGCTACTTTGCATCAGTTCTTTGTGAGACAGTGGTAACGACCCGGACTAATCAGCCCATTCGTGCTGTAGATAAAAGTGTCTACAACGTGGCTCTACCACTCAAACAATATGGCGGTGAAAAACCTTTCACCGTATGTACAATGGTCGCTCTCCATTCAGGTACCCTCACACCATATATTATTCTAAATACATCCCTGCTTGGGGGTCAAATGACTGTAGTACGACATATGAAAACCATGGGCCGAATGCATCGAGGGGACCGCAAATGTAATGGAAAGACGCCGGTCATTAATATACATCATTATATATGAGTGAATGGATTGGTTGCGACTTGTGACAAAACGTCTATATTTTATTATTTGAATCACGAGACGAGCAGATCGCTCGCCCGATGGTTAGAGCTACGACTGCCCATAAACATTTAAAGAAAGAAAGATGGAAGTTTATTATTGGACCAATAATTACAGGTTACAACAAAGTGAAAAAAGCAAAAAAGAATATAAACAAAAAAAAAATTTTTTTATTAGCTTGAATGACGAGACGAGCAGGTCGCTCGTCCTGATGGTAAGCGTAACGTCTGCCCATTTCGCACACAATACCTAAAGAATCATTGGCGCGTTGCCGACCTTATAAGAAAGGGATTAATTAAAGGATTGGGAGGAGGATTTCGGCCTTCGGATATCTCACTCATCGTACGAAACAGCAAGCTGCTACTTTACGTCGGTTTTCTGAGAGACAGTGGTAACTACAGGACGAGCCTTTTGTACTGTACACAAGACTGTCTACAGTGTGGCTCCATTCGGTATTATGTTGAACCGTGACGTCACTATGTTGAAAATACATAATGTATAGAAAGAACACTGTAGACAAAAGTGTCTACAGCGTGGCTCTGCCTCTCAAAGTTGCCTGGCATCAACCCCTCTAGGTAGATTCAGTGACTGGTCACTCAGGCAATAAAAAAAACACATTGTCAAGAGTCTAACACTCATAAGGAGATGCCTTTACTGAATACGAATGTAATTCTTTAATTATAGCAAAAAGAAAACCATCTGTATGGTCAAGCACTTTAAGACATGCGACGATTCTTCGCCCACAATAAAGACTATTGCAGTTTGTCACGGGAATTGTCGAAACCGTATGGGGTGGGCCACTGGGATGAATCCTCGGGGACAATGGATAATGATCGCGTCTCACGCAATATATGTGAATGTTTTACAAAGCGTTGTAAACGGAATAGGGTAGTTTCCTATATTGAATTTTATACATTATTTTATAAGCAACAGAAAATGATAAGCAAAACAAACTCTTTTATTAAAACACAATCAAAATTGGTTCAGAAATGTGCCCGCAGTTATCACTTTAAATGTTGGTATGAGGAAGAGTGGATGCGTAGTAGGGATATCTCACTATCTCGCTTGCACGCGTGCACCATAATGAACATTTTTCAGTGACGTCAAAGTTTGCGTCGTCTGTCATTTGACAATTACCCCTTCTACAGGATTTAAATGCCTTCTAACTTATTTATTTTTGGTCCGATTTATAAAATTCTTTCTGCAATAGATTTTGAGTAACGTAACTTATAGATTTAAATAATTTAAAAAACTAGTCAACTACCCTATTGAATGAGTATATCTATTGCTAGAATACTTCCTTAGATTGTTTTTAACATGCTTTTATTAGCTTCATACGTATTTATGTATGTAAGTAACGGAAACATTGAACATGTTTTTGACCCCCTTTAAAACGTCGGATTTACTCGAAATTTGACATACTTTTTGACATTCTCAAGGACCGATGACAATTGATAATCATTGAAAATAAATAATAGTTTAAAAAAACTAAGAAACACGCCCTTATAGAAAATCCAACATAAAAATTAAAAATAAATATAGTTTAAAATATTTTAATGTAAAGCGTGGTTTTAGTTTTTTTTTAACTATTATATATATTTTTTCTTTAGCCTGCCATTGAAAATACTGCGCATTATGGGACATAACATCTAATATCTCGGGATAGTAAGAGCAGTACAGTGCAGTATTTTGTTAATATAAGTTATGGATGATGTTGTTCATAGACAATCGCTTACCATCAGGCGAGCGGCCTGCTCATTACTACTCTGGCGCTTCTTTATGTTGTAATAATTAATTATTATTATTTGGTTTTGATGCCTTGAAAAACGAAATAGGTCTTAGAATAACTAAGAACTACTTACAGAATGTAGGTAACCTAACACCACATACTCACAATCGTAAGTTGAAAATTCGCTAAGTGTGATGTGTTTACTTGCAACGTCACGCACACAAACGCAAAAGAAATGTCAGCTAAAATGCAAATGGGTGGCAAAATGTTGAATAATATTTTATGAAGCATATTATACGAGAATTACTTTTTGAATAGTGTCTAAAGATATCTCCGTTTTGATCTTTTTGTTAGTTATTGCTATTTTAATACTTGACATTGGCGAAATCATCCCAAATCGGTGGGGCCATAACTCAATAAAATATAATAGAATAGAATGGCAAAATGTGTTTCATACATTGATTTATAATTGAGAATTATAAGCATAATATGGTGAGTAGTTCTTATTATGGTGATCGTAGTTTGGAGTCATATATGGCTTCTATTTCGTGCGAGTACATATTAATGTTTCGATAAGTAGTTTCGAGTGGTAGAGCCATGAATGTTCCGGCTCGTCCGGGTCGTTACCACTGTCTTACAGAAAAACGACGTAAAGTGGCAGCTTGCTGCTACGTTTCGTACGGTGAGCAAGATATCCGGAGTCCTAAATCCCCCTCCCCCTTCCAATCCCTTAATTATGCCTTTCCTTTAAGGTCGGCAGCGCGCCCATAATTCTTTTGGTATTGTGGGCGTACATGGGTGGTGGAGATCACTTACCATCAGGAGACCCACTTGCTCGTTTGCCGGCCTATGATATATAAAAAAAGTTATTATACGAAATAGGTATATTTTATTCCGCAAATTTGCAGTAATTGCATGTGTCCGACCCCGTTTTTGATCTCGTATATTGAAATATCAAGAAGCTAATACACGTCTGAAAAACTATAAATCAACTCGCCCGATCATTTTATTACGTTCGACCGCACAATACAATATAAAGTGCCTTTATATGTACCAGTGTGTATAAAGAATTATATTTCTTACTTCAATGAAACTGTAAAATCATCGAGGGATGTCAGACTTTCATTGTGTTTTTTTTTTACTCGACATAAATAAAGGTCCTCAATCGGTCTTTTGAAGGGTTCGGTATCCAAAGGGCGCCAACGGACCCCTATTACACAGCATAAACCGTCTGTCGGTCAGTCTTACCTTTTACGGGATATATCTACCACCGCTTTGTCTATTTCTGACAAGCAGCATCGTGTAAGCACTGTTCCGGTTTGAAGAACATTGAAGCCAGTGAAATGATTGGGTATTGTGAGATTTGACATCTTATGTTTCGGGGTGACGCGCGCAATCCAATGCCATGCAGTGCTTTGTAAATCAAAGTTCTGTGAGGTGTTGCTTCTGTTTATTGGCAGATGTGGCGCTTAGAATCAGGCGACATTTTACAGAGCCAAGATCGGAGTGGTAGAGCCACGCTGTAGACATTTCTGTCTCGAGCATGAATGGGCCGGCTCGTCCGGGTCGTTACCACTGTCTCACAGAAAACCGGCGTAATGTAGCAGCTTGCTGCTGCGTTCGTACGGTGAGTGAGATATCCGGAGGCCCAAATTCTCCTCCCCTTCTCAAGCCCTTACTTATCCCTTTCCTTTAAGGTCGGCACCGCGCCCATGATTATTTTTGTATTGTAGTCTTACATGGGCGGTGGAGATCACTTACCATCCAGGGACCAATTTGCTCGTCTGCCGGCCTATACTATAAGAAAAAAAAAGATAAAAAGAAGCTCACATTCTCGTTTAATATTTTATCAATAACAAAACCATATAACCGGTCTTGTATTACAAATGTAAAAATAATATCGAATACATTCTGTTCACGGCGTATGAAGAAAAATAACGAATCTACATACAAAAATATACGACGACTCGATTTGAAAATAACATGAGAAATAATGTTATGTATTCAAATACGTGAGTATGTAACATACGCACTCACGCCTGTAATCCCCAAAGGGGTAGGCAGAGGTGTAACCAGTACACCCACATATAGCCGAGCGTATTTCCGTCCCTTATGTGATAGGGAGCGAGCCCATCACCATACCGGGCACAAATTCCAGACTCCGGGCGGGTACTGAGCATTTCGTAATAGAAAAACCCAATACCACTTTACCCGACCCGGGGATCGAACCCGAGACCTCAGCGTTGACCTCAATCGTAACGCGTACGCATTACAACTGCGCCACCGAGGCAGTTTGAGAAATAACAATGTTATGTATTCAAATATACATACATACGCACTCACGTCTAATCAAGGCAGCGGTACTAGTACACCTACTAACGGATTCCGGGGGTTTCTAAGGTACTAAAGCCACCCCCCCCCCCCCCCCCCAGACACTCACAGAACTTTGAATTACAAAGCACTGCATGGCACTGGACTGCGTTCGTCTCCCCGAGACATAAGCTGTTAAGTGTCATAATGTCCAGTAATTTCACTGGCTTCACTACGCCTCAAACAAAAAAACAACACACGTCTGCTTGACGGCAGAAATAGACAAAGGTGGTGGCGTCTCTACAAGAGACCTAATTAGTATAATGGAGGAGCCACGTGCCCTGCAGTAAGACTTATTCACAGCGCAGTCGTAATTGTAAAACAAACAGCGAAAAAAAACGCGTCTAATTAAAAACCTCCTTTTTTAAATCGTTTAAAAAGGTTAACCCTCAAGTCACGGATCGAGAAGCAACCATTTAAAACGCGAGGTAACAATGAATAAATTAATAAATAAATGTAGTCACCCACTAGAATATTGTTATGGAAGTTATTGTTGACAAGTTTTTCTCTCGGCTCCGCCCGCGTGAACTCTCTTTTCAAGGATAAAAAGTAACCAATGCCCTAATTCAGTTCATGGTCTACCTGTGTGCCAATCATTCATCCAAAACCGTTAAGTAGTGATTGACTAACCAACATCCAAATTCACAAACTCACAAACATACAAACTTTCACATTTATAATAGTACATAGTAGGATTTACAATTTGAGTAGGTCAGGGGTACACTGAGAGCTGGTTGTCAAAACACGATTACAGAAAAGGGTATCTCAAAAGTGTTAATGACATGTTTCCGACTGCAATACACAGGCGCATTCAGGTTTCTATTGTATATAATTTTCAGCTAGTCATAGCGGCGCCCATATTGTTTTTATGTGACATCACCCACTTAATGTCACAACCACAGACTAAAGATGTATAAACTAGATATATAATATGTATAAACTTAATGTGCGACACACCAAAATAAACTAATACTCTATGCGCAACGCAATAATAGCGTCATTATACGTTATAAAAATCTGTACACATGTTTTCTGTACAGAATATAATATTTACGTGGGCTATTTATATACCTCTTTGTATATTTCTATCGCCAAGCAGCGGTGTACAAGCACTGTTGTGTTTCGGTTTGGATGACGTTGAAGCTAGTACATTACTGCGCATTATAAAAATTAACATCCTAAGTCTAGGGGTGAAGAGCGCAGTCCAGTGCCATGCAGTGCTTTGTAATTCAACTTTATGTTATGTTGAATCTGTTTATAGGTAAGTGTGGCGCTTGCCATCAGACAAGTGACCTGCTTGATTCGTCATACTAGATAATCCAAAAATCGGGACATACGTACAACGTCTGTATCAATCAAGATATTTTATCAACCAGTTTAGGCTTCCAAAGGCGCCAAAGAACACCTGAAATGTTAACCCTTTTTTCCTAGCGCATTCACGAAAAAAGGTTAACCAGTACTCGGTATGCCTCGAACCTAACACTCACCATCGCTTAACATTAGTATTTTGATGTTGTACGTGAATTATTCACAAATTATAATTCAGGTGCCTCTTCCCCTGTCACCCACCCACTTGGCTTCTCCCTGACGCCGTTTCTACCATCTCGGAGATAATTTCATTTGATAGAAACAGAATAAGGTCGAATTTCGTTTGACATTATAATACACCGGATTAAGAACGTCCTTTTCTTTATAATTATGAGCAAAAACTTAATAACAGACTTCAAAATATATCACTGATAAAAAACGACCTTCTAAAAATAACACTGATAAAACCAACTACAAAAAATAACACTGTAGAGTCAAAATTAACAGTTTCTATAAGTCTCTTTGAAGTCGGTGCAACTTTATTTGAACGGCAGCGACACAGGCACCGAATGAAATTTTGTTAAACTAATTTATTATTTTTCAACTTTTAGCGGTGGCTAAAAGTGTGGCATGTAAATTCCAATATAATGACAATCGCGATGACTGAGGAGTTTCAATTTTAGCTCCGCAGTCAGTCATCAGATCTTAACCAAATTTATATGGGATCAAATCGCAGCTAAACTATCTAATGATTTTTTTTCAAACAAAATCGTATGACAAGGTGATAGGTCCCTCGTATGCGAGAGGCCGGCTGGGTTGGAACCACCGCTTTGTCTATTTCTGCCGCCAAGCAACCATGTGTAAGCACTGTTGTGTTCCGGTGTGAAGGATATTGAAGTCAGTGTAATTACTGGGCATTATGAGACTTTACACCTTATGTCTCGGGGTGACGAGCGCAGTTCAGGTTCATCAGTGCTTTGTTATTTAAAGTTCTGTGTGGCATTGCTTCTGTTTATGAGCAGGCGTGGCGCTTACCATCAGGCGAGCGACCAGCTCGTCTCGTCATTCAAGCTAATAAATAATAAATAAAAAAAAAACAGTCCACAATTAAATTGGCGGAGAAAAAAAAGCAAAGAATCGCCGAATTGAGAACCTACTCTTTATTTGAAGTCGGTTAAAAATGGAGGGAAATTGCAAAACATTGGCTTCATTTCACACACCGCACAAATGAGTTGAAATATCTATAACATCATGTGGTAAAAAAAAAATAGGTACTTACATCTTACGCACCTAATTTTTCTTCGCATTAACAAACTTTTTACAGCTATCGGCACTTACCTGAAAACAAAAATAAGACATAAGTAATATGAAATGAAACATGTTTTTTATTATTTTTACACCCAACAGTCACACACATATTTGTGGGTCACACAGTTCAGTGCCATGTAGTGCTTTGTAATGCAAAGTTCCGTGTGGTCTGTTTATAGGTAGCCGTGGCGCTTACCATCATCGAGCGACCTGCATGTTTCGACATTGAGGCAAATTAAAAAAATCCATGTAATTTTTATGAATCGAAACTTTGTCAATCGAAGTATTTTCCGAATCGAACACGAATTGCCCGATTTGTGGTTGGAACCTCACCCAATTTCCTACTACACTGCAACTGGACCAAATGAGACGAGAATCGATCGTTTCGCACAGTAATATAGAATACACAATAATCCCTAAGGAAACAACCCCATCACGCGGGCAAAGTCGCACGGCGTTCTACTCGTAGTTGACAAACAAAAGTAAAAAGTACGTTCTCGATGTCGGCGCCCGGTCGCGCCAATTTGAAACTCGATTTAACTGGGCGCTGTGCAGAGTAATCTGCGTGCAGATGCTGCTGATATTAAACTCGGTGTTACGTGGTTTTTATGTAACGCGTACTTGAAAACGAGGTTTTTTTATCACATGTACGAGAATAGCGCAGTTTTTCGCCAGGCTCCGTGGCGCAGTGGGGAGTAGCAGGCTGCGAAGCGAGAGGCCGTGGTTTAGATGCCCGAACCGAGACACGTGATGGTGTAATCTATAAATAATTGTATCGGGTCTGGTGTGGGACCGCAAGTTCCTCGTAGTTCCCGATACACATAATACAGGTTAACCTAGTATGGGGTCAAGACTATGTGTGTGACTGTTTAAAAAATCTTGAATCTTTACGGGCTGTGGGAGTCAGACGGCGGGACGCCCACATAATAACGAATCCACCGTCAAACCATGGTGGGAAGGCGAACCCTTACATTAAGCCAGGATAACGCCAGGCAGAAAGAAATAATGGATGAAAGTAGACAGTTTTATCTAGAGCATGAAATGAATGGGCCGACGCGACCGGGTTGTTACCACTGTCCCACAGAATACCGACGTAAATTATCAGCTTGCTGCTGTGGTTCGTACGGCGAGTGATACACCAGGAGGCACAAATACCTCCCTTTGCCAATCCCATAACTGTCCCTTTCGTTTAAAGTAGGCAACGCGTCCATTATTCTTCTAGTATTGTGGACGTTTATAAGCGGTGAAGATTACTTACTCAACGGCCGACTGTTTAACGGTCGCTTATGTTCATACAATTTTGACAGATAAGAGCGTCTTAACATGTTTAACACAAACTTAAATGCTTGAGTTGCGTTTTAGAATTCGGGCGAAATTAAGTTGACGGCTGACGCGAAACTGTTACGTCAACTCAAAACTATACATTTAGAAGCTCACGCACCCACAATAAGGCGTGCAACGATAAAGCGATGTGATACGTGAATATTTTTCGCTGCAAGCCTCTGGCGCGCACTACACTACGCCGTCGGCACATGAAGAGGGTTGGTTAATTTTTAACAAAACCACGTCTCGGTTAATGATCCTTTTGTTTTCGTATACTCTCTGCCGATATACATATGTGTCGAGAATTATGTTTTAGATAGGTATAAAACAGATTCGAATTTTTAAATGACTGCCTTATAATTAAAAAAAAAATACACCCAACAGTGACACACATAGTCCTGACCCTCTCGATGTAACTATGACTGCCTCGGTGGCGCAGTTTTAATACGTATGCGTTACGACTGAGGCTGACGCTGAGGTCTCGGGTTCGATCCCCGGGTCGGGTAAAAGTGATATTGGGTTTTTCTATTACGAAATGCTCAGTATCGGCCCGGAGTCTGGAACTGTGCCCGATATGGCGATAGGCTCGCATCACCTATCACATCATGGGACGGAGATACGCTCGGCTAAAAGTGGGTGTACTGGTTACACCTCTGCCTACCACTTCGAGGATTACAGGCGTGAGTGCGTATGTAACTATATTCTTGCAAATAAAAATCAATTCATTCCTGCATTTAAACAAAACCTAAATTTATTTATAATCATTACAAAAATGCTGATGAATTAATTGCTGCAAGCGTTAGTTAAAATTAACAACTGCTCGCAAAAACACAAGTCACCTGCGACTTACAAGCCTCAATGTACAAAGCGGACTTAAGCCTCAAAAGGAATATATAATAATATAAACAAATACGAAGAGAAAATGTATAATAATATATAAATGTCATGTTACCCGCAAATCTGTGAAATGTTGGTACATTAATTAAAAACAATTTCAACATAGTACTTGATTGTCTAAAGGTGACGAGCGCTGTCTAGGGTGATTTTTAATTTTACTAGCTTCAATTTCGTTCAATACTAAACATTGCTGCTTGGCGTCAGAAATAGACAAAGCGGTGGTGCCAACCCAGTCGGCTTCTCGCATACAATATGAATGAACGAGCTGCACAGACACTTATACACGCAACAATTAATGAACGTTCAAAATCCACTTTATTTCATAAAAGTTAATGTCTCTAAATATTAAAATTCTAAATCGAGATACGACGTTCGGCACCGCATATTAAATTAGACGTATTAAGTGTCAACTAGAGATCATGAATTGATGGAATGAACGAACTGCACAGACATTTATAGCCCCGCCCCCTTGCTCAGAGTTTTGGTGGGGTAATTTTTTTGCTTGAGTTACGTTTCTTGTCAACTTATTTTGATGACGATTACAGTTCTAAATAGGTCACATATCAAACGCATTGTTATTACTAACCTAATTTGCCAGCCTTTATTGTGTGTTCTTCATGAATAATTATTATTATTGTTATCATAATATTGTACAAAGTTTGGTACGATATCAATGTGGGAAAGTATTGTTCCAAAAATTCTTTATTTACTTAAACGAACGAGGCCATATGATGAAAATGTTAGAAGCTTCTGTAGTTTTACCCGACTGCGCCCAAATGAAGGTTAAGTTTTTATGGTTTTTGTATCTATGTGCACATGCATAAGATTCTATATTCCAATAGTAATTTAGTTTTTTTATATTAGTATGAATGACAGAGACGAGCAGGTCGCTCGCTTGATGTTAAGCGCCACGCCGCGCCTGCCCATAAACAGAAACAAAGCACTGCATGTCACTGTACTGCATGCCCAGTAATTTCACTGGCTTCAATGTCCTTTAAACCGGAACACAACAGTGCTTCCACACTGCTGCTTTGCGGCAAAAATAGACAATTGGTGGTACCAACCCAGATGGCCTATCGCATACCCGTGACCTACCATCTAGGAAATAGGCACGCAGCAACTACATTATGAAACGAAAATAATCTCGGCGAACCCCTAGTTGCAGCTCTTCTTACCTTGGGATACAAGCGTAACTGAATCTTCTTCCATCTGCCGTTATCCCACTTGCAGTGGGGTCGGCGCAACATGCTATTTAACACATGTTACAGAAAGATTTGGCTTGTAGTTTTTACGACCGGCCGCCTGTCTGACGTCAACCCCTCTGGGGAGACAAGTGTAAATGTATGAAAAGATGAAAATAAAAATACAGACGATTTCGTCTTGAAACTTGAAAAAAGGAGGATTTTATTTAAAAATCTCCTTTTTTTCAAGTCGGTTAAAAATATTCTAAATCAAACTTATCGATATAGTTTTATCGCATCACTACAAAAGTCCAGTTCTATTATAATAGGCGTATTGTTTACATTGTCAAATGAAGGGGAATCAGTATCGTCCTTACCGCCACATTGCCTCCACATAAAAACCAACCCTATAGCTTCAGACATAAAATCATTTTTCGTATGAAACCGTATTCGCCATAACTTCCTCGAGTCTAAAAGACATAAAAACCATTGATCGTTCACGGATAAATAAATTCTATCACATAAATAATATGTGTGATATTGGCATAGTTGGGTATAGTGTTCAGTAGTTATGGACCGAAAGATCGATAATGCTAATCCAGTCTACGTCATCTGGTAGAGGGGTGGTTAAAATTCGAACGAACACGATTTTTTTTTATTATTGAGTGACGAAACGAGCAGGTCGCTCGTCTGGTGGTAAGTACCAGGTCTGTCTATAAGCAGAAACAAAACCACACAGAACCTTAAATTACCAATTTCATGACAATGGACTGCACTAGTCACCTCGAGACATAAAATGTTAAGTTTCATAATACCCAGTAATTTCAGTGGCTGCAATGTCCTTCAAACCGAAAAATAACACAGTGCTTACACACTGTCGCTTGGCGGCAGATATTAACAAAACGGTGGTACCAACTACCAACCCAGGCGGCCTCTCGCAATAACTTCTCTTGAACTAACTTCGCCAAATGTGGTTCAATTTGGGTGTTTTTTTTTGTATTCGATAGGGTTTACTGTAGTGATTGTCCCATTTAAATTTTCAGTAACAATTCCACGCCTAAGGAGGGGAAATCGGGGATGAAAACTCTACATCAAATTTCATGCAACTATTTTGATGATTCTTTCACAAAAAAATGGTTTTAACTAAAGACAAAGCAGATAAAAAGTAACTAATAAATTTTTAGTCGGTGGTATCAATCATTGACTATAAAACTAGAGTAACACCTCAAAATTGTTTAGTTTTCTTTGTTGTTTTTTTTTTTTTTGTGGCGGTTTTATTTTATGATATTTTTTTAAATTCTTTTCCTTTAATACACAATGATCGGCGAAGTGCATAACTTCAGTCGTAGTAACGAGACTATTCCGCCCACACACCCACCACTGTAACTCCTGTAAGCCAGGATCAATAGTAGCACGCATATTTAGACACCTAGCAATGAAGTTCGGCGAGTCCAAAGACTTCTGGGAATGCAAAACTGTCCTTATCTCGCAACGAAATGAACCAAATAGAAAATTAGGGAGGAGTTGGAAATAATATATACCCACTTCCCTCCATAGCAAAACGGGAGACAATAATGAACTAATGACTTCTCAGCCTCAGGCACAAGGACATTTACAACTGGAGAAGCCAGATGTAAAGCACCACAGATGTCATCAAGTGGGTCCTATCACGCGAGCCGTTAGTACTGTGTTATAGTTAGTCATCCAGCATTCTTACAGCCACTGTAGGTACATAGGTTCGAAGCAAACAAAGCCCGGGATAGCTATGTAAAGGAAACCACACATTAACGCGTAAATAATCCACAATGTGCTAATCAAAATGAACGCTACGTTCTGAATCATTATTACTTGAACAGAGAGATGTAGTACGGAAATACGTACATACACACTCACGCCTGTAATCACCGTAGGGGTAGGTAGAGGTGTAACCAGTACGCCCCACATTTCGCCGAGATTATTTTCGTCTCAATGTGTTAGGGGGTGAGCCTATCGCCATACCAACTGGGATTAAGGGTGAAATGGTTCAACTTAAGTGAGCTGATTACCCGTACTAGACACAATTCCAGACTCCGGGCTGATACTAAGCATTGCGTGATTGAAAAAGCTAATATCAGTTTTACCCGACCCGGGGATCGAACGCGAGATCTCAGCACAGCAGTCGTACAGCATACGCATACGCGTACGTTACAACTGCGCCACCATACAGCCATACGTCAATACAGGGTAAAATAACAGACCCACCCTCGCCGTATTGGTCTAGTGGTGTACTTAGGCTAAGAAACCGTGGGGTCCTGGGTTTAAATCCCAGTTCGGGTAATCATAGTTGCTTGGCATTGGAATTTGTGCTCCGTATGGCGATAGACTCGCCCACCATCATATCATGGGACAGAAATAAGATCGTCTCATCGTAGGTGACGTAGTTACATCTTCTACCCCCCCTCAAGTCTTTTTTTATAGCAAAGGTCGGCAAACAAGTAAGCGGGTCACCTGATGGCAAGTAATCTCCACCAGTACCAAAAGAATCACGGGCGCGTTACAGACGTTAAAGAAAAGGGATAATTAAGGGATTGGAAAGGGGAAAGGGATTTAGGCTTTCTGATATCTCACTTGCCGTACGAGACACAGCAAGTTGCTATTTTACGTCGATTTCTGTGCGACAGTGTGATCCGATCGAACCGGCCCATTCATGCTGTAGACAAAACTGTCTACAGCATGGCTCTGCCACTAACCAAAGAGTCACCATACAGTTTTCTCATACCTGTGCGGCGGATAGTATTAATTAACGTTCGTATCATAATTATTCGAATCTTTACCAGCAAGATGGTGTTAATACCGCCTCAAGCAGTTGTTAAACAATGAATCATTCTAATTTGCCGGAATTATGCGCGGGATGAGAAAGTTTCTTTTTATTAATGACGGAACGAGGCCGAGCGGGTCGCTCGCCTGATGGTAAACGCAACGGCTGCCTATAAACAGAAGCAAAGCACCGCACGACACTGGACTGCACTGCAGTTGCTGTCACTTTGCTGACAAAAACCGGCTATGTACCTGTCAGACCTCATACAGTGAAGGGTTCCGTGATACGCAAATATTCACTTACGCCTGCAATCCCCGAAGGGTAAGCAGAGGTGTAACCAGTACACCCAGTTTTTGTCGAACGTATCTCCGTGCCACGATGTGATAGGGGGCGAGCCTATTGCCATACCGGGCACAATTCCAGACTCCGGGCCGATACCGAGCATTTCGTAATATAATAATACATTTTCCACTTCTTTAGACACGCATATCTCAGAAACTAATCTACACGAATATTATAAAGAGGAAAGATTTGTATTTTTGTATGTAATGAATAAACTTAAAAATTACTGGACCGATTTCAAAAAATCTTTTGCCGTTAGAAAGCTACATTATCACTGAGTGACATAGGCTACTCATTTTGGAACATTACTCATTTCCTCCTCTTATCGTTGTAAACTGATGCCTCGGTGGCGCAGTTGTAATTCGTACGCGTTACGATTGAGGCCAACGCTGAGGTCTCGGTTTCGATCCCCGGGTCGGGTAAAGTGTTATTGGGTTTTTCCATTACGAAATGGTCAGTATCAGCCCGAAGTCTGGAATTTGTGTCCGGTATGGCGATAGGCTCGCCCCCTATCACATAAGGGACGGAGATACGCTCGGCAAAATGTGGGTGTACTGGTTACACCTCTGCCTACCCCTTCGGGGATTACAGGCGTGAGTGCGTATGTATGTAGGTATCATTGTAAAAGAACATAACTCAATTAAAAGTATGGACAGCCAACCAAAAAAGAAAAATCTTAATTTCACTACACCTTTATGTACCAGTAAATAGAAACTTAACTTGGCGGACACACGTGCCGTGTGTCTACATAGATCTACCATCCAAATTTCATCCATATAGTGCTAAAAAAAAATGCAGTGATAGCTCAGTGGGGAGTGGTAAGGACTGTCGAGACGAAAGTCGCAGGTTCGAGACCAGCCCCAAGTGCATACACCTCTGACTTTTCTAAGTTATGTGTGTATTAATTGTTAATTATCACATGCTTTAATGGTGAAGGAAAAATCGTGAAAAAACCTGCATACCTGAGAAGTTTTTCATAAGAATTTCGAAGGTATGTGAAGTCTGCCAACCCGCATTAGGCCAGCGTGGTGGACTATGGCCTAACCCCTCTCATTCAGTAGAGGAGGCCCGTGCCCAGCAGTGGGACGTGTATAATACAGGGCTAGTATTATTATTATAATGCTAATTAAGTCGCCGAGTAAAATGGCTGTGACATACGGACGGACATGACGAAATTATAACAGTTCCGTTTTTACCATTTGTCAACGGAACCCTAAAAAGACACACGCACGCACACACAAACTAAGTCAAATTGATAACACCCCTAGATTTTGTTGGAGCTCAAAAATAAAGCCTACACTACCTCTGAAAACTAACATAGTCGTTCAGCTCCAGGCTTAAGCCGCGAGACTCAAAGTTGTAAGCCCGCGGGAGGCTAATAAGCCCGGGCGCAAACACTTAGGCGTATCACTATCGTGGCCCATCAAACTGTTATTTGCATAAATAATTCGACAAATGGCTCTCCACGAATCTTACAAGTTTTGGGCACACACGGGAGCGTGTTGTGAACAGAATCGTCGCGATTATGTGTAAACGCTAAATTAATTGACTGCCTCGGTGGTGCAGTTGTAATACGTACGCGTTACCACTAAGGCTGATGCCGAGGTCTCGGGTTCGATCCCCGGGTCGGGTAAAATTTATATTGGGTTTTCCATCACGAAAATGCTCAGTACGGACCACATTTGAGGTAAAACGAATACAAACGAACCTTTACAATATCGGTCCAGATTTGGTCAGATATCGCGTAAGATACAAAAAAAAACGACTCGTCTAATTGGAAACCTGCTATTTTTGGAGATACAATTACGAGAAGTACCTAATTTGACAGCCTCCGTGGCGCAGCGGGCGAGTAGCCGGCTGCGAAGCGAGAGGCCGTGGGTTCGATTCCCGCACCGAGACAAATGTTTGTGTGATCCACTAATATTTGTCTCGGGTCTGGGTGTTGTGGGTTGGCAAGTCCCTCGTAGTTCCTGATACCCACGATACAGGTTAACCTAGTGTGGGGTCAGGACTATGTGTGTGACTGTTGGGTGTATGAAAAAAAAAAAAAAAAAAAAAAATGCCATAATGTAATGTAAAATTATATAAAAAAAACAAATATACGAGCAAGTGGGTCACCTGATGGTAAGATCCCCACCGCCATGTACACCCACAATACCAAACTAATTATGGGTGCGTTGCCAACTTTAAAGGAAAGGGATAATTAAGGGATTGAGAAGGGGAGGTGGATTTGGACCTCCAGATATATCACCCACTGTACGAAACACAGCAGCAACCTGCTACTTTACGCCGGTTTTCTGTCACGACCCCGTAGAGCCGGTTCATTAATGCTGTAGACAAAACTGTCTACAGCGTGGCTCTACCATCAAAAATTAAGAACATTCACATTTTTTGACACGAGACTATCCCGCCCACACCCGCAACTGTAACTCCTGTAAGCCAGAACCGACAGTGGCACGCATATTTCGACACCGAGCAATGAAGCTCGGCGTGTCACTGGGAATGCAAATCTGTCTTTATCCCGCAACGAAATTAATCAAATAGAAAATTAGGGAGGAGTTGGAAATAATAATTGTCCACACACATTTTTTGTCAGTTAAATTTTATCACACAACCACCAAACGCGGCATATCCCCGCACAATACACGCCCGTGTCCACCCAAAGCCGCACAAAGTGTCTTCCCAAGAGTACAACTTCAGATTTCAAAGCTTAACACGATTAACAACGTTCCAACTGCTTGTTTGCGCAGTTTTTAAGGTTTCTGTCGACTCCCCCGCGGCGTTGTCTCGATTTTATTTAATAAAGTTGGGCTTTACAATTGATTTCCAACTTAAGTGTTAGTTTAAGGTTGTAAAGGTGGGAGTTAATGCCCTAACTACTGCGGTTTGTCGATTTTTTTTTATTAGTTTGAATGAAGAGACGAGCAGGTCGCTCGCCTGATGGTAAGCGCCACGCCTGCTCATAAACAGAAGCAACACCGTACATAACTTTGAATTACAAAGCGCTGCATGGCACTGGACTGCGCTCGTCACCCCGAGACATAAGCTGTTAAGTCTCACAATGCCCTTCAAACCGGAACACAACAGTGCTTTTACACTGTTGCTTGGCGGCAGAAATAGACAAAGCGGTGATACCAACCCAGCCGGCCTCTCGCATACGAGAGACCTACCAGCTTGTAAACCCCACAACAATATTTGTAGATCACACAAACATTTGTCTCGGTATTAGAATCGAACCTACGGCGTCTCGCTTCGCAGCCGGCCACTCGCCCACTGCCACGGAGCTGTCAATCATCATGTATCTGCTACTATACAGCGGATTTCTATGAGACAGTAGTACTAACCCAGTCGAACTGGCAGCAGCACGGCCCTATTTCCAAATCACAGTATGCAGATGGTAACAGTATGCCATACCAAGGCGTTATCTCCATTTCGACCTTCACAGTCGGGTAAATTAGTTGGCCAAAAACCCTTTATCACGCTAGAGGATTTATAGTGTACGTTTCTGTCTACCCCCGTTACGATGCTAAATGATATACAGGGTTCATTTAGATACGAATCGATATGGACGAGAATACGTGACCGAAATAGAGATGCGGTATCGATGATGTTACATCGATATAATGGTGAGATATGTTTTTTTAAGCATAGGCCGGCAAACGAGCAATTGGGTCACCTGATGGTAAGTGATCTCACCATAAACGCTAACTGAAAAATCATGGACACGTTGCCGACCTTAAAGGAAAGGGATAATTAAAAGAATTGGGAAGGGGGGGCTTTGTGCCTCCGAATATCTTACTCATCGTACTGAACGCTGCAGCAAGCCGCTACTTTACATCGGTTTTTTGTGAGATAGTGGTAACGACCCGGTCGAGCCGGCCCATTCATACTGTAGACAAAACTGCCTACAGCGTGGCTCTACCACTTTAAATTAGCTAGTTAATATTAGGATAATTCTATATCATGAAATGAGAACATATTTTTCGGAAATATTGCTACCTTCTTATGTTTACGTGAATATTACACATTGAAATAAAACTAGTTTATACGGATTTTATCGCGGTTTAATTTTAATATTAGTCCCGACGTTTCGAAAGCTTTTCAGCCTTCGTGGTCAGTCTCTCCCGTGACCGCGATAAAATCAGTATTAACTAGTTTATATTATATTATATTATATAGTATATATATGTATATATAACTAGTTTTATTTCAACAAATATAACTGTCGTTTTCGTACCTGTCTCCGTATGTCCCCTACACCCAGTCCTGTCGCTCACCACACTTGTCAACACAGAAAACACTAAGTTCCGGACACCTCGGCAGTCGGGAAAGAACTGCGCTCCCCTTTTCTTTCTTTTTTTTTGGTTTGGACTAATGCTGATAGCCTGACCTGATAGCTGAGTCGGCTTTTGTCAGCGTCACCGGACTTTCGGGCGAATGCTTTAGGCACTCCAACCCTAACCGTAGTGGCGAGCGTATTTATAAGGTGTCATCTAAGGTGTTATTCTTATCTACCGCCACTATCAAGTGTACCATACTTGATAGTGACGGTACCCTCAATACCCATACATATCTCAGCCTGCTGCCGTCTACTGTTGGACGCAAGCCTCGCCAAGTGAGCGCCAACCATCCCGGTCAATACATACAATAGCTAATTCAAATTCACCGTGTTTATTAATGCGTTTCCTGCGAATTTATGTTTGTAAGTAGATTTAAACCATATTTCTAGAACAATCTACCACTAAGCAACAATGTAAGTTAAAGGCACACGTACAAGTACTCTTGTTCTTACAAACTATTTGATAACTTCCCGTTAAGTTTAATATAAGGGTTTCTTTGTATCGATGTTTGAAACTTTGCCATTGGTTTAGAATAGCCTAACCCTTAAGAGTACGCTAGTCTTAAATAACCTAACCCTTAAGAGTACACTAGTCGACAGCTCGAACTCCTTAGTGGGAGCAGTCAAAAATGCATGCTATCTCACCCTAACGTCGCACGGCGTGAAGTGTTCGAGTGAAATACACAATGATTCGTGAATAAAATCGAGCGCCTAAAAATATATTAATTTTGAAATAAATTGACTTTGGGATCGGTGGTTCTATGAAAAACCCATTGATTGTATTGATTTAAAATAAAGTTATTTATACTAATTGGATAATTAACTATGCTTGTACAAATTTCGAAAATCCTTATGTTATTATTTTCACTGTCAAAACAGAGTGAAAATTTGTGTTGAAATATGACAGCCTCCGTGGTGCCAATGGGTGAGTAGCCGGCTGCGAAGCGAGAGGCCGTGGGTTCGATTCCCACACCAAGACAAATGTTTATGCTACTAATATATATTGGATATGGTCTGGAATAAGTATTATTATTAAACCCTTAACATAAATCAGGAAAACATCTGTAACTAATTTCTAAATGGCAGAAACAGATTTATTTCAACCTAGTCTAACTATCTCGATTAAACCAACTTTCAAACGAAGAAAACCACTGTCCCTTCGCTCAGGCGCTACGGTGCCACACACAGGCAGAAAAATGGTCTCTCTTTTTTTTGTCAGGGTTTAAAAACACACAGTAACATCTCTGCGGTGAAACCTCTAGGGTCAGAATCATATAATATTATATACATACGTGAGTATCCCTTAAATATATTGGCACCAGTCGGTTCTTACCTGCGAACAAAAAAGAAACTAATAAATAATACAATTAATTACAGATTCATCATAGTTCATCGAGTTCCAAAAATATTAAAATTCCAGCGTGATTGAATATGGCCTGTCCACTCTAGTTGGTAGACAAGCAGGATGTATAAATAAATACACCCAACAGTCACACACATAGCCCTGACCCCACACTAGGTAAACCTGTATCGTGGGTATCAGGAACTACGAGATACTTGCGATCCCACAATACAGACACGAAGCTAATATTTGTGGTTCACACAGACTGTTAGAAAGAAAGACAGAAAGGTTAAAATACAGGTCTGGTTTTTTTATAGCATAAGCCGGCAAATGAGCAAGTGGATTACCTGATGATAAGTGATCTCCACCGTCTATGTACGCCCACAATACCAGAAGAATCATAGGAAGGGGAAGGGGGTTTGTCCCTTCGGATATCTCACTCTACATACGAAACGCAGCAACTAGCAAGCCGTTACTTTACGTCGGTTTTCTGCGAGACAGTGGTGACGACCCGGTCAACTCATTTTGTACTGTACCCAACACTGTCTATTCGGTATTATGTTGAACCGTGACGTCACTATCTATGTTATAAATACATAATGTACAGAAAGAACGCCAGATACCGAGTCTGAGGTAAGACAAGCAAGCAACACGCCCCCGAGCGTCTCATCATTTGAACGTCTTCATTTTATATTCTAAACGCAAATTTCATGAAAAAAAAAATACAATTTCCCCCTCAGTGCCGCGTATTTGGACTGGCGCTTGTGTTAAGCAATTCAAGTTGTGGGCGAGAGCGATTTGATACTGGGCATTTGAAGTATAGCGTCATACCAAATGTATAGTATTTTTTATGGCATAGGTCAGCAAGCGAGCAAGTGGTTCACCTGATGGTAAATGATCTCTAGAGCCCATGGACGCCCACAATACCAAAAGAATCATGAGCGCGTTGCTGACCTTAAAGGTAAGGGATTGTTGAGAAGGGCTTCAATGTCCTTCAAACCGGAACACGATGCTTGGCGGTGTATATAGACAAAGCGGTGGTAAGAGATACCTACCATCTTATAATATTAATAATATAATACATATATGATTAACAGTAACATAAATATTTAATTTCAACCCGCTACTGTCTCGTGACTGAAACCACACCCCCGAGCCACTCGTCCCGCAGTTTACATCCCCACTACCTCAGAATACAGAAAGAACCAGAAGCCGCGTTCAACTGTAATTGCGAGCTACACGCTGTGTCCAAAAACCAAAACAACGCCCCCCGCCCGCGTCACTTCCCACCCGCGTAATGTTGCTAGCTCAGGCATTATTTGCCCGTTTTTAGGGTAAATTTTGGGAGTCTAGGAGGTGAGATAATAATAGAATAAAAATTGTCCTATTCTATATAATAATGTACCTACGTAATTGTCTCAAGAAGTCGATAGATTTATTGAATAAAAGACGCTTTAGAAAAAAAATACATTTAATTTCCTTTTTGCTGAGTAAGCTTTTTAAAATATTGTCTCTTAGAACTTGAACTTATTAACAAAGATTTACATTTAGATAAATGATGAAATCTTATGTCTAGGTATTTTTCAATCACAGCCCTTATCAGACTGTTTCTGTGGCTTAAACCATTTATATGGCTATTCCCAACTGGAAATATGTCATCTTTTCCTACGAATTGCTTATAAATTGAAATAACGAATGCCAAACGTTGAGAATTCGAGGTTATAACTATATCCTCGTTTGAAATTCTTCGAACGTGTGCTTCGCAAATACAACATATGTCATAAACACACTGAGAAGAGAAACAAAGACCACCTCTATTCTTTAAACCAATAAGTTTATGAAACCATTTGACATCAGAAGCTAACATAGCTTCTATACAAGACTGACATTTTATAAGCTTCACTAGGTAATAAACAACACTCCCAGCTATGTAACCTACAATATATTTGGATAAGTCATGTAGCTGAGGCAAGTCAGAAGACAATAATTTTGCGATACTGCCACCATTTTTTTCAATAGGTGATGTTGTTGAAACTTGACTAAATAGTTGATCATTGTCTTCAAATCTTTGCGAGTGTGCTGAAAAATTAATTGCTTTGGTTGATGATGAACAATTTAATATGCCTATATTTTCTAGAGGTATACAATTGCTGCTATCAGAGGCTTTAAGTTCTAGATGACATAATACTTTTCGATAAATGCCTTTAAATTGTTTTGCATTTGGGTTATCGTTATGGCCCCCGTGCATTCGTATCATCCCGAAGAGTAGTTCTAAATGGTCTTGACTGAATTTATATGTTGGTATAAATACAAGCATACTGTCAATTTCAACTAAATTCGCGTATAGGCATTTCAGACTCTCAATACAAATAAAAATGCCAAGAAAACCTGTTTTACACGCACATTCTAAAATCGGTTTGTAGCTTTTTATTATAACTTGTCGGTCATCTCCCTTGATTTTTCTTTTCGTGGCATTTTTAATTTTTAATCCACGAATATATGTTGTCATTCGATCAAGAAAATCGTAAATCATGTCTTTATTGCTTCTATTCAATGGTTGCTTGAAATCAAATTGTTTCATATTACGGGAGTTAAAAATATCAAAGAGATTATTCATGTTGTCTATAAAAAGTTCGGTTGGTTTAGAATTTTTGAATGCTAACAATTTTGCATCCTCGCGACAAAATTTTAACGCTGTTGCGACACTTTTACTCAAAACCTGACTAGCTAGCTTAACCTTCATAATGTTGTTACGAAACATTATATGCCTACGTGTAAGCTTATTTGCTATATGGAGCCCTTCATTTTCCTGAAGTTTATTAAGCTCACATAGTAGATTCCAATTTATTTCTTGGTCATTTTCATCCAAAATATATTTTTTTGATTCAAAATGATTTCTTATTAGTTTAAACATATGTACGGGGTCTAAGAAAACAGCTACATCAGAATTGTCTACCGGGTGCTTAAACGTCGTTTTCATTTCACTTTCATGGTCTATTTTACATCCTAGTAATTTCATTGCCGTTATGTTGGTTGCATGCCCATCAAACGTTAAAGAAACTACTTTAACACCAGCATCGTGACATTTGATGAGACATAATTTAATTAAATTAACTTTTTGTTCTGCATTTAAACCGTGTACTAAGAAATATCCAAGAGGTAATTTGAAATTGTCGTTAATGCAATTCAATAAAAGAACGTATGCTTCAGAAGCTAAGGTTTTGCAATTTTCAGAAGTACCAGTCCCCATGTCTACATATCCGCAATTCTTTTTGCCATCCCATAAAGATTGCTGTCTGATGGACATCTCATCAGCCATCAACGAACAAATAATTTTACGCTTAGAAGACTTAACCTTTTCTTTTAAAGCCAAAAACGATTCATCTGAGAATCCAGGCTCTCCGCTTATATTAGAGTACCACCTAGACAATGTTTTCGGGTGTGGAAGGCACGTGTCAAATGTAGCTCTTACGTACTTATAGGCAGTCGGAGAAAGAAAATTTAGTGTAAGACAAAACTTTTTGATCTGGGGATTGTATTTTGGTTTCTTCTTTTTTAGAATGCATTTTCGATATACATTATTAAAAATATCAGCTGTTACAACATTTGTTGACAGCAGGTCATAAACATCATCGTTGACGTAACGATTATTTTTTAAATTCTTGAGAATACCTTTTAAAGATTCGTTCTTTTTCACAAGACGTCTATTTTTTTGTTGCAATGTCTTTATTCGTCGGACATGCTTCTCAGAAAGAATTTGTTTTTTGCGTAATTGGGATCTTAATTTAACTTTTTTCGGCGTGTCAAATATATAGTTCAAATCGGATATGTTTACGTCACCAATCTCCAAGTTTGATTTAGCGGGCGAATGAAGTTGCTCAGCGTTTTTTGACTTTTCCATGTATGACCCGGACTCTTCTGCTATTATGGCCAAATGCTTACTTGGAAAAGCTTCTGTCTTAAGTCTTTTCAAACCACATTTTGTCTTATAAATGTATTTCTCCTCAAAATGCATCGAGCAAACTACGCTTCGCTTCGATGGTTTCCATAACTCTTCCAGCCGTGCTCTTTGTATTATTTTTGTCCACACCGCTTTCCTTTCTTCATCAGCAGGGAAGCTAAAATTTGAGATAAATAATTTATAAACATAGTTTCATACCCGCTCCCCCTCACCCCTTCTCCCTCACACACACATCAAAAAATGTTTAGAAATCCGATATTAACATACTATTTAATAGGATTATTTGGTTTGGTACACACGGGCTGCACTGATGCTTTATACTTTCTTTTTTCAAGTCGGTTAATTTTTATTAAATTACTTATTAATATTCTACATTGAATAAAAGCCCTCAAAAGGTAATAAAAAGAAGGGTAAATCAAAACTCTTATATTGGCAACACTAACAAGATGGATGCATCATTATCTATGACAATTGAAAACTGAGAAATTTATTCAATAATTAAATAAGTTGATACCTAAATACGATACTTACACGTGAAATGTGATGCCATCTTGTTTCTTTTTTAGACCTGCTGCATTTTTGCAGGTAGGAACGACACAAGACGGCATAATTTAGTTAAATTGGTCACCGATAAAACGCGTCATGCGTTCCGACGGTCACAAGGTCACTGATCGGTCGCGCGTCAAACTACTCTATTTAAGAGTAGTTTTAGTAGCTTCAGTATTAGGCGCGCTCACGGTTTCTGGTTCTTTCTGTATTCTGAGCCCACTACGTTTCTACTTGATAAAGTGTGTTTTACATTTTATATTCTGTTAGTGTGTACAGGCTCTTAAGTTTTTTTTATATTAAAATTATTTCATTTATTGTTGGCATTTTA
This sequence comes from Mimas tiliae, assembly GCA_905332985.1. NCBI lineage: Eukaryota > Metazoa > Arthropoda > Insecta > Lepidoptera > Sphingidae > Mimas > Mimas tiliae. The sequence goes on along the minus strand of HG995265.1, from coordinate 3,170,661 downwards.
AACAAACTCTGACGAATGAAATATTTTGAAGCACCGGAAAAATGGGAGGATGTTATAAGTTTGATCACTTTGTCTGTATGTATGTGGCATCGTTTGACAGCCTCCGTAGCGCAGCGGGCGAGTAGCCGGTTGCGAAGCGTGAGGCCGTGGGTTCGATTCCCGCACCTTGACAAATGTTTGTGTGATTCACAAATATTTGTCTTAGGTCTGGGTGTTGTGGGACCGCAACTCCTTCGTAGTTCCTGATACCCACGATACAGGTTAACCTAGTGTGGGGTCAGGACTATGTGTGTGACTGTTGGGTGTATTTATTATTAGCGTTGCGCCAAACCGAATGGACCGATTCGGGCGTGGTTTTATTTAAATAAAAAGGTAAATTACGTCCGCTTTGTCTATTTTTCAGTGGTAGAGCCACGCTGTAGACACTTGTCTACAGCATGTATGGGCCGGCTCGTCCGGGTCATAACCACTGTCTCACAGAAAACCGGCGTAAAGTAACAGATTGCTGCTGCGTTTCGTACGGTGAGTGAGATATCCGGAGGCCCAAACTCCCTCCCCTTCCCAATCCCTTAATTATACCTTTCCTTTAAGGTCGGCAACGCACCCATGATTCTTTTGGTATTGTGGGCGTACATGCGCGGTGGAGATCACTTACCATCAGGTGACCCATTTGCTCGTTTGCCGGCCTATGCTATAAAAAAAACCTTTGATTTAACACACATGTTAGTTAACATAACTTTCAAATGAATATGAAATATGTTATGTCAAACGCCACTAAAGAGACATCAAATATTACTAATATTTTCATAAAATAACGTTTCAGCAACTCAAATTGATTTGACAGCGGCGCCAAAATCAAAGTTCTGTTAGTTGAATGTTGATTTGATCAGCCTTTCAGAAACCGGGTGTTTGTATTAGGGATGTTACGGATCTTCGCCTCCGACTCCGAAAGGTCGGAACTTCCGATTGATTTTACACCTCCGATTCCAATTTCGGCTCCGATAATTTTGAATCGGAGGTTATAACGAAGATAGAAAGCCAGTGAACGTACAAGTCTGTACACGATTTGACTTGTCGCTCGGTCTTGCTCGGTGAATTCCGCTCGCGTCTCCCGATCAGTTATTTGTTTTGTTTTTATTCGTGTGTTAGACGCGCTTCGAGACTCTTTAAAACTGACTTGTCAATTTAAATTATTAGCGATATATTTTATTTAAAGAATAAATAGTGAAGCCTAAAACAAGTGTTATATGGAACTATTTTCATTAAATTGATGCGAATACGGCAAAATGAAAAATTTATGAGAATATCATCCCCTTAACGTTTAAATTACATAGGTATCTCTATTCTACTCCGCCTCTGACTTCGGCTCCGGCTCCGGCTCCGGCTCCGGCTCCGACTCCGGTTCCGGTAAAACCACCTCCGTAACATCCCTGGTTTGTATTATTACTACGGTCTGCAAATTCTATTAAAATATACTCTAGAAGTATTGTGTGCTAATACATATTACACTGTATCTTTGTATATCTGTTTGACCTTAGTCCGATAATAAAATGCCATCTGGTGATATTATTACCAGTGTCAGTGGGACATATTGCATGACGCAAAAATATTATCCTACTAATATTATAAATGTGAATGTACGTTTGTTTGTTACGCTTTCACGCGAAAACTACTTAACCGATCATCATTAAACTTTTTACACATATTCTTGGAGGTATAAGAACTAACATAGGATACTTTTATGAAAAAAAAACTATTTGTTTGTTACGCTTTCACGCCTAAATCACTGAACCGATTTTGATGTAGAGATAGATGGGACCCTGGAGACGGTTATAGGCTACGTTTTATTTCGGAAAAGTCTATTCAGGCGGGCGGAGCCGCGAGCAAAAGCTAGTCGAATATAAACTTGTAACATGGCTGCGCTTGTATCCATACTATACTATTTTCAACAAACTTTAAAACGGAGTTTTTTTTAATTATTTAATTTTGTGGTTATTAGGCTACTTTAAGTTTACTCTAAAGACTGTCGCAGGTTCGAAACCAACCCCAAGAGACTGCACCTTTGACTTATGTAAGTTACGTGTCTATTCATTGTTAATTATCGCTTGACTGCCTTTGACTGCCTCGGTGGCGCAGTTGTAATACGCGTTACGATTGAGGTCAACGCTGAGGTCTCGGGTTCGATCCCCGGGTCGGGTAAAGTGGTATTGGGTTTTTCTATTACAAACTGCACGGTATCAGCTGGAGGTCTGGAATTGTGCCCGGTATGGCGATAGGCTCGCCCCCTATCATATCATGGGACGGAGATACGCTTGTGGGTGTAATGGTTACACCCACATTTCGCCATTTTCCGCCTCTACCTACCCCTTCGGGGATTACAGGCGTGAGTGCGTATGTATGTAATGTATGTATTCAAAAAAAGGAGAAGCCTCTCAATTCAGCGAGATTTTTTTAACGATTACCTTGTAATCATAGATAATGTTTAGTGTATGGCCCACTTAAAACATACCCTTTTCTGCAATATATTGCATATATATTGTCATGATATTCTTCAGTCCTTGAAGTTACACGTGTCAGATGGCCTCGTTTTTTTTTCTTTACTAAAGTAATATTTTGTCTTCATTACGATACTGTGTTATTTTAATATTATATTCGAGTCGCTTTACCGAGTGAAATATTATTTGTAAGCGATGAACAAAAACAAAGATAGATAGATTATTCTTTATTACACACTAAATTAAGAAGGTAGCTTATAAACGAGGATCATACAGTAAGGGTGATACAATGAGCGGTCTTATCGCAAACAGCGATTTCTTCCAGACAACCTTAACCAGAGACTCAATTCGACGTACGCATGCATCGAAATAAGATGACAAGAAACGTAACTTTAGCAAAATTACCCCACCAAAACTCTGTGCAAGGGGGGCGGAATATAAAAGTCTGTGCAGCGCGTTCATTCATCAATGAATTGATTTATGATCTCTAGTTGACACTTAATACGTCTAATTTTTTGCGCGGTGCAGAAGGTCGTATCTCGATTTAGAAATTTAATATTTAGACATTGACTTTTATGGAATAAAGTTGATTTTGAACATTCATTAATTTTTGTTGCGTGTGTGAGTGTTACGTGTGATTTTACCTTTGCATGTGTATAAGTGGAGCCGTATTTTTGGCAGATTCATATGAGAGTTATCGTTCTAGTTATCTTATTTCCATGACTAACGTAATATTTTGTTTCGGAGGGCTCATTTTTTTGCTTGAGTTACGTTTATTGTCATCTTATTTCGATGACTATAACAATATTTTTGGACACCGCCATCCCTGAAGGGCTGAAAATGAGTGGGAAGTTAACTAGATAAATCATTTACGGAACCAACTTGAAGCTTGATACTAATGCTCTTCAACATAATAAAATGAAACACGAATTTAACCCCTAATCGGACAAAGGGGATGGGTAAGTTCGTATGGGAAAACCTATTTTTTATGTCAGAACTAACGAAGTCATGAGCAAAAAATATTTATAAAAAACAGCCGTGATCAATGATCTAGAGGCCAATTCTCGTAATGTTAAATGTTCAAAACATCATTCCGATCTAGTCTCAGCGTCAAGAAAGTTGCAAATGTGAACATAGACCGTAATGAGATTGAATATAGAATAAAAGTTGACTGAAGCCAAAACGGTATAATGCTTATGTTAGGTGCATTTGACGTTGATTATTGGTTTAAGAGAATGCCATTTGCAACTTTCTTGACGCTGAGACTAGATCGGAATGATATTTTTAATATTAGGAAAATTACGAGAATTGGCCTGCTGTACTTACTCAAGTGAAATAAAGTATGGAAAATTCCGTGATGTCATAAATGAAGTCACGATTTTCACGGATCAAAGTGAAACATCTTATTCGCCCCTTGCCCTATGGGTAAACAATACGTGCCAGCCGGGAACTGAATCCGTGACCTGACAGTAGCCGCGGGGCTTAACTGTAGAGTCAGTAGCAGGGGCACTTCGCATCTCATGTAAATAGCAACTGTCTGTGTTTTGCGACTTCTTCGCCATTTTGTTTTGCCAAAATATCTTACTGTAGGAAGTACTGTAAGAACTTTCTGAGTGGTAGAGCCACGCTGTAGACACTTGTCTACAGCATGTATGGGCCGGCTCGTCCGCGTCTTTACCACTGTCTCACAGAAAACCGGCGTAAAGTAGCAGCTTGCTGCTGCGTTTCGTACGGTGAGTGAGATATCCGGAGGCCCAAACCCCCTCCCCTTCCCAATTCCTTAATTATGCCTTTCCTTTAAGGTCGGCAACGCACCCATGATTCTTTTGGTATTGTGGGCGGTGGAGATCACTTACCATCAGGTGACCCACTTGCTCGTATGCCGGCCTATGCCATAAAAAAATCTTTATTTTTTTTATAGCATAGGCCGGCAAAACAAATTATGTCTCGGGTGACGAGCGCAGTTCAGTGCCATGCAGTGCTATGTAATTCAAAGTTCTGTATGGCGTTGCTTCTGTTTGCTTGCTGTCAGGCGAGCGACCTGCTCGTCTAGTCATTCAAGCTAATTAAAAAAAAAAAACATACACAGTGAAGGTGTCTCTGTCGTTAGTGATCGTCTGCGAGTCATCCACATATTACACCATCTTGTTACACCGGATGCCCAGTGATAAGGCTACTAAATAAAGAACGAAATTTTATCTTATACTCGTGGCGACAATTCGCGGGAAATTTAATGACATCATCGTTCCAGAAATTGAACCTTAAGCCGCGCGTTCTCGATACGGTACCACCGTTGAGTGTCGGCTTGAAGTAAACATTTGATAATCTATTAACATTTAAATGATTCATCCACGTCAGTCACGTTTCTGGATCAATGTATTTTTTTTCATTAGCGTTAATATCTATACGAGCAAGACATAAACCGATACGAAGCGAAGCTCGAATACCTAGATCTAGTGCATTAGTTCCCAAAGTGGTCCAGGTGGACCCCCAGGTGTCCACGGGAGGCTCAACGGGGGTCCATAGTTAGATCTAATCTTAATTTTATCGAGTTTTAGGAATATGGTAGAAATGTAGCTGCAGGGGGTCCACCGGAACCAGCTAAATATTGAATGTGGTCTATGAGAAATTAAAGTTTGGGAACTTCTGATCTAGTGTAACATAGATTATCCACCAAAATGATAATATTTGTAATATAAAATACCATAATTAAAATATAGGCGTGGATAAAACCGTATCCCTGACCCCGGGATCGGGTAAAAGTGATATTGGGTTTTTCTTTTACGAAATGCTCAGTATCAGCCCGGAGTCTGGTATGGCTCGCCCCCTATCACATCATGGGACGAAGATACGCTCGGCGAAATGTGGGTGTACCTCTGCCTACCCCTTCGGGGATTACAGGCGTGAGTGCGTATGTAAGAAGAGGAATATTTTTTATTATTCCAACCTGTCTTAATGGAAGTTTTATTTGCTTTTTAAGGTTGTTGTCAGTTTAACACAAATATTCTAGGAAATAACGGTAGCAAATTTGATTGCATTGTAAAATATTTTCTTTTTTATCGAATGAGTAACATGTCGATATTCGACTTGTAACTTTGGACAGTACTAAAGGATAAACAGCTGAGCTTTCGTCTCACTCCAGCATTGTTATTCTCACTCACGCACGCCACTGTGTTTAGGGATATGAATGATCTTATCGATCGTTATAAACGAGTGATTAAAATTAGCGTGAAATTTTAGGATGACTTATAAGATTCGGTAAATAAACACTCACTGTTAGGTATACGTAATCCTTAAATAGGACCATATCTCTCTGTAACAAGTTGTATAACTTCATATTGCATGTTAGTTAGTAAATAATCGTCGCAAAGGCTGGGAGGAGCTGGTGGGAGTGATTAAGGTGACCACTGAAAATCAGCGCTGTGTTGCGGGTCACACCACAGCACAGCATTACGCTGAGTGGTCACCTACCTGTCACAACTCACAGCCACAACGTGCAATAATCCTGCCATACCTATTGCATAATTTAAATAGATGTATGCATGTTGTGTAATATGTTGTGATAAATAAATTACTTTTCTTTCTATTACACGATCTTTTTGTACCCAACTGGATAGCAACCACCGTACATATGGTGAAAAACCCACTATAGTGGCTCGTTCAGCCGAGTGCATTCCTGGGTCAGCCAGTGTACATCCAGTAACTTCAGTCTGGCATCCGTCAACAAAATCCGTCCACAAATGGTGGAGAGAAATCTATGTAGACACGTAGGAAAAGCAAAAAACATACTCCCTTTCGCAGTGAAAGTTAAAAAGTGAAATATTCCCACCTCCAAAAATAAAAACATCAAAAGACACAATATGTCAACGTAAATCGGAAACCATTTCTAACTGGAGGAAACAAGACGTTAACACTGAAAATGCGGAAACAATAAAAATTCTCACTAATCTGTTGTATGCATCATGGACGGTGGTACGCGCTCGTGTTCAAACGTATACCTCCGTCGACCAGCGTCAGACATAAATCAGTATAATGGAACGGATGGTTCCGGATGTTTTTAATTTTGTATATAAATATAATTCGAAGAATGGAGATCAATTGAGAGGGTTCCCAGAATTGTGACGATTAAAACTTACGATGGGATGAGGGATCAAACCAGTGTAATTTTTTTACTGTTTGAATGGAGAATTTCTTATTTACTTTTTTATTGCAGGGATTGGCAAACGAGCAAGTAGGTCACCTGATGGTATGTGATCTCGACCGCATATGAATATCCATAAAACCTGAGGTATCATGGACGCGTTGCTGACCTTAAAGGAAAATGATTAAGGTATTGGAAAGGACACGTTAGTTGGGCAGATTTCGAAATTATCAAGATAAATATGTCTATGGAATTTCTCTCTACATTTAATTCGTAAAAACAGAGAAGTTTGTTGACCCTTTGTCTGTTTGTTTGTCTGTTTGGCAATCTAGCACCTTGGATCGGTTTGTATGCGTTTCTTTCGTTTACAATGGTTTTTAACCGCTCCCGCAGACTCCTATTAGACGGAATTCGACATTTAACTAACGTCGTCGACATTTATAATTAGTTCAGGGTTTCAAACGATCGACACAAGTCTACCGTCTGTCTGTCTGCGTGTATTTCTGTACGAATGTCATTTAAATCTTTTTCGCGTCAAAACAAAAAGATTCCTCGCGTGAATTGTGAAGTTTACAAATTCATTTACAACTAATTGGCTTGTGCTAATAATGAAAAAAAGCTAAAGAGCTATAAAATAAACAAAGAATTTTGTAACTGTATTTTTCATTTATAAAATAAGTAAGCCTTTAAGTTTTTTTTATATATAGGCCATTTGATTGTTATTTTAATGTATATAGTGATAGAATTACTATAAAAAACGGTGCCATAAATGACGAAGATTGAATATTTTATCATCGACTTGATCCCCTTAGGAGTTGAACTTATTCTTGAAACTAAAATGGGACCGACTTTGAACGATAATATTTCTAATAAAAAAGAATCATCTGAATTTACATTTACATTTTTACGGAGTTATGAATGCGGCGGAGTATACATAAAATAAAAATAAAATACACGTGAAGAACTGTTTTTTTCGTCGATTATAAAGCCGATGGACGTATAAATGATGTAGTGGGAACTTGCACTAAGATTAGCGCGTCGCGTATTGCGAACATCTCAGTATCCCCCCCCCCCTCGCACGCCTGCACCGTAATGGCCACGGCCAAAAGAAATTAAATAGTTTATTATTAATCATGTAAGCTATTACAATAGCACTAATGACAAGTCAGTATAATAAAAATAAAAGAGCTTATGTATAAAAATCATATCAAATAATGTATACATAACATACATAGCATCATCAAAATTCACTGGGCAATTGCACTAAATCTATTTATCTATTTTTACAATATTTTTGTCATGGAAACATCCAGAATTATTAAATATTTTAGGTCGATAATGGACCATAGGTATTACCGAAACGAGTGGGCTTACTTTACCACTAGATTCAAAGCGTCACGAAAATCGAACCAAACACCCTATTGCACAGCCTACCCTCTCAGGAATATGCACGTGAGCTTATGATACGTGTCCTAAGTCACCTTGGCACATTAGAAACTTGTCCTAGTTCATAGGCTTCAATATAATATGGCGCCGTACAATATCGTCTAATATCTAGTTACCGCGGCACAATAGACACTTTTCTATTCGGAATCCATACTAGTACAAGGCAATTTCATCACCCGCCTTTAAATGTTGCTATATTTTGGAACGAATGGAAAAGTCGACACGAGATACTTAAATCAATTCAAATAAGGAAATTGGAATATTTCGGCCCCATAATGGGAAATAACAAGTATGAACTCCTTCAACTAATTGAAGCGAAAATAAAGGGCAGGAGCAGGCCCGGTCGTAGAAGGATATTATGGCTTAAAAAATCTTCGCCAATGGTTCAACATGAGCACAAGATATATTGTTGCGAGCGGCAGTTTCTTCTTCAGTATAATCTTCATTAATTTGAGCGACGAAACGAGCAGGTCGCTCGTCTGATGGTAAGCGCCACGACGGCTCATAAACAAAAGCAACGCCACACAGAATTTTGAATTACAAAGCACTGCATGGCATTGATCTGCGCTCGTCGCCCTGAGACATAAAATGTTAAGTCTGAAAACGCCCAGAAATTTCACTGGCTTCAATGTCCTTCAAACCGAAACACTGCTTTCACACTGATGCTTAGACGAAGTGGTGGCAACAATCGAGACGGCCTCTCGCATACGAGGGACCTACCTCCTTGTAAATAGAGTCAAATAATCTATTCTTAGGCAACATTTGTTAGATCGCAACACCAGACTTGTTGGGGACTCCCTATTTATCACTTATCGATTGATAATGAAGGTGTCTGAGAATGTAATGCCGGGTAGATTTAAATAATAGCCGTGCAAGTAGTAAACAAGTTGTACGCCTGGTGGAGGACAGTTGCTTTATAAGAGAGCGCTCCGTCATTGGGAGCTCAGTACTGTGGGTACTGTAAGTGCTGAGAGTGCTCTCAGTTCTCTGGGTTCTGTGTGTTCTTGGTTCTCGGTAATCAGTCACCAGTCTCGAGTACATTACTACGTGGTTACGCTGGCTCAGTTGAACTTATTGTTGCCTAGAAGCATTCAGCTCATTCAGAGTGCTCATGGGTAATAGTTCTAACACTATTTTGATTGTACTACTGTAGATAGTAGAGGGCTACAACAGAAGGTATTAGTCGATGTACACACCGCAACGCTAAAACCGCTCCGGGCTGTCCCAATAGAGGAGAGATTGTATAGATGTATAATGCTCACGTCCATTAATTGTTACTAAAAGCCGCGAACGTTGAATTCGACAAACCAACACGAAATTGTTTATTGTGACCCATAAAACATTGTAATTGTTTACGGGCATATATTATTCATTTGATTTGAAATTATTTCTTCGAAAATGGCGTTCATCCTGAATGAAAACTAAAACAAGGAGTTTCAATATTACCATCTCGCTTACGCAGTAGCTCTCCTCTCCCACACCCCCATCTTAGACGTCACTTCCGCGTTATGGGGCGCAATTTTAGGTCTAACAGCCCATCTATAGTAGTTAAGTCTTTGATATTTTCCATATATTTCTTGCACGCATTGTGAGAAGGCCTCTCACTCTGGGGTCCTAACCACTGGTGGCTGGGATCGTAGGTCTCGGCCACCAGACGGTGATATTGTTAGTATTTATAAATATTTCTTAATCGTATATTTAAAAAACGTAAAAGAAACCGTTTAAAATAAAGAGTACAGTATTTTTATAACACGAGCCTTATATTACACACGTCCCACTGGGCACGGGCCTCCCCTTGAGAATGAGTTTTTTTTTAATGCGTACAAGGTAGATGCCTCGTATGCGAGAGGCTGTCTGGGTTGGTTCCATCGCTTTATCTATTTCTGCCGCCAAGCAACAGCGTGAAAGCACTGTTGTGTTTCGGTTTGAAGGACATTGAAGCCAGTGAAATTACTGGGCATTTTGAAACTTAACATTTTATGTCTCAGGGCGACGAGCGCAGACCAATGTCATGCAGTGCTTTAATTAAAAGTTCTGTGTGGTGTTGCTTCTGTTTATGGGCAGGCGCTGCCACCAGGCGAGCGACCTGCTCGTTTCGTCACTAAAGCTAATTAATAAAATGCCTCTGATAATTAGATACACCCCACGCCACAAATATTTATTTGAACCAATAAACACTGATTCATGTAACAGTCACGGGTGACGCTTTATATACTGATGAATAATTACCGCATTCATGGTTTAGTCATACAATACAATACATAAACTATTGCACATATAAATAGGAGAACAGAAATAATTAATAATAATACTAGCCCTGAATTACGAGTATATACGTCCCACTGCTAGGCACGGGCCTCCTCTACTGAATGAGAGGGGTTAGGCCTTAATCCACCACGCTGGTCTAATGCGGGTTGGCGTCGGCTCAATGCGAGTGGGCAGATTAAGTTACCTTCTATCTGTTGAAAACTCTCTTAATTCTTTTAGGAGTCTCAACAGGTTCCTCATCAGACCATGATGTTTTACGTCATCGTCAAAGAAGCGATAATTAACAATGAATCTACTCGTAACTTCCTAAAAGTCAGAGGTGTTCGATCCTATGTCCATTCTATGTGATCCTATGATCCAGCGCCAAGCATTTAATGTTTGGCATATGCTGATTTGGATCCTTATGGCGCGGTCGTGGTGGGACATATACCGTCCACAGTGGGTGGGTATCTAAGTACCCCCCCACCTACTACTTATAAAACAGTTTTTTTCTGCATCAGTTGTATTACATGTACCACCTAACGCCTGCCAATAAATGCTTTCTTTCTTTCTTCTTTCTATGTTCTGGGATGGGAACTGCGACATCCTTCTCTACAGACAGTTCCACTCCCCGCTAGTCTATCGCCTAAATATCTATTAGAGGTATTTAATTATATTGAGTGTTCCGGTATTGAATTGGCTGATTGCACTTAATGTTTAGTGGTATTTGAACAGAGCGTCTCTGAGTGTTTCGGAGGGTACGTAAAACTCGGTCCCGGATGTCAACTTTGCTGTTAGTTTATAACATACATACATACATACGCACTCACGCCTGTAATCCTCGAAGGGGTAGGCAGAAGTGTAACCAGTACACCCTCATTTCGCCAAGCGTATCTACGTCCCATGATGTGATAGGGGGCGAGCCTATCGCCATACAATGCACAAATTCCAGATTCCGGGCTAATACTGAGCATTTTCGTAATTGAAAATCCCAATATCATCTTTTACCCGACCCGGGACGCGAACCCGAGACCTCAGCGTCGGCCTCAGTCGTAAAGCGTACGTATTACAACTACGCCACCGAGGTAGTCGTAGTTTATAACAGCCGGGACCGAGTTGTTACGTGCAGCAAGTCGGAACCTTTTGGGCGCCTTAAAAATTGTGACACTAGGTTGGCTACTGACCATTCGGTGTAGAATAATATTTCTGTCTTTAGAGTCGGTGCTGTGTCGCTACCGGTCAAATAAATTGTCTCCAAAGAGAATAGAATAGATAGAATTAGTTATTTATGACTTTTCAGTGTTTTTATTTTGAAGTCGCTTTCTATGTTTTGTTAAACATTATTTTATTCCGTATCCGCTTCACGTCAATTTTTTTTTATTTTATGGAATAGGCCGGCAAACGAGCAAGTGGGTCACCTGATGGTAAGCGATCTCCACCGCCCATGTACGCCCACAATACAAAAGAATTATGGGCGCTTTGCCGACCTTAAAGGAAAGAGATAATAAGGGATATCTCGCTCACCGTACGAAACGCAGCAGCAAGCTGCTACTTTACGCCGGTTTTCTGTGAGACAGTGGTTACGACCCGGACGAGCCGGGGCGTATTTTATTTTTATCCATTTTAACCGTGATGTTCTAACGATATGCTAACTTTAACACAGAAAATCATAATTAGCACTCAAATATTTGCCCCTAGCGACCCCCCTCCCCCTTTCTCCCACCTCTCGCCATCTGAGTGATGTTTTTCATTAAGAATTATCATATTATTTTCTTTCTTGCGAATATTTGATTTGACATTATTCATAATTTTGAAGAGGCGTTCGTAATTTCATCAAAATAAATTCGGCATATGCATAAATGTTTAATTTTTTTATGTTATTTTTTTCTTTATACCAGAAGCCTTTCTTTTACAAGGTTATAGGTATGCGAGAGGCCGTCTGGGTTGGTACTACCGCTTTTTCTATTTCTGCCGCCAACAACTATTTCGGTATGAAGGAAATTAAATGAAAAAAATAATTGCCAGTGAAATTACTGAGCATTATGAGACTTAACATCTTTCGTCTCGGGATGAGGAGCGCAGTTCAGTGCCATGCAGTGTTTCTCTAATCCAGAGTTCTGTGTGACGTTGCTTCTGTTTATGGGCAAGCGTGACGTTTAACATCAGACAAGCAGACGTCTCGCCATTCAAGAAAATAATAATACAAGAGTATTTTTCCATGTGTGTGAGACGGATCGAGAACGGAAAGCCGCCACGGTCCCATAATTCCATTAAAATGAAAACACAACATTGATCAAAAATTCCCTACGGGCTCGTCGTCGCGTCGAGTCGAGTCGCGTCGTCTTCCAAAAAACAAAAATTGAATTATGATTGACGCAAAATGACGTTTTCATTTTAACGCCGCGCGTGAAACGAATCATAATTTCTATTGAACATTTTTTCCCTTATAAAGGTACCTAAGCAAACTGGCAGGTGGGTCACCACTGCGACGACCGCAATGCCACAGGAATAAGGTAACTTTTGATTTTATTTTTCAAGTTATACTTCTTTTGACAGCCTCCGTGGCGCAGCGGGCGAGTAGCCGGCTGCGAAGCGAGAGGCCGTGGGTTCGATTCCCACACTGAGACAAATGTTTGTGTGAACCACAAATATTGGTCTCGGGTCTGGGTGTTGTGGGACCGCAAGTCCCTCGTAGTTCCTGATACCCACGACACAGGTTTACCTAGTGTGGGGTCAGGACTATGTGTGTGACTGTTGGGTGTATTTATTTATTTATTTATTTATTTATTGTCAAATTTAAATATATTTATTAGCAAATTCATATGAGAGTTATCGTTCTAGTTATCTTATTTCGATGGTTATAGTAATGTGTATATGTGTGCCCATTCGAATGAAACAATATCATCAAACACGTATCACTCTGTAGAAAGATACATACATACGCACTCACGCCTGTAATCCCCGAAGGGGTAGGTAGAGGTGTAACCAGTCCACCCACATTTCGCCAAGCGCATGCCCATCCAATGATGTTATAGGGGGCAAGCCTATCGCCGAACCGGGCACAAATTCCAGACTCCGGTCTGATACTGAGCATTTCGTACTAGAAAAACCCAATATCACTTTTACCTGACCCGGAGATCGAACCCGAGAACACAGAGTCAGCCTCAGTCGAAACGCATTACAACTCCGCCACTAAGGCAGTCGACGCAATACAAACGTCAGCTAAGAAGTATTTAAAAAAAAAAAACGTAATTCGCAGCCAGCCTCTACGCCACGGAGTCTGGGGCGGGTCTCGTTTAATAAAGTATATAAATGATAAAACAAACACTGTAATTCTATACTACATTATTCAACAGTTTCAACTATAATTTGTAGCTAGACTTAATGTTAAAGCTCGGAGCGATTGCTTAGCTCATAGAAAATTCTCTTAGTCATAACTATTGCAGAGTTATTACAGTACTAGACGGGGATTATGTTTAACCATCGACGCAAAAAGAGAAGTGTTAAAGTTTAAGGTCTTTGTAGGATGGTATCTTAAAACGAGTGAATCAAATTAATTGCGGTTTTTTATTAGCCTGCATGACGAAACGAGCAGTTCGCTCCAACGTCGCCATTTTACCATCACATCACCCGACACCGCAGTAGAGTTCATCCTTATTACCTGGAAACAATCCCGTCAAGCACGGTACGTTTCCAGCGTTCATTTCTACCACGCATATGCAAGCTCTGGAATGAACTCCCTGCAACGGTGTTTTTCGAGCGTCATGACCTGTCCCTCTTTAAGCGAGGCTTAAAAAGAGTTTCCCATCAACGGTAAGCAGCGGCTTGGCTGTGCTCTGGCATTGCTGAGGTCCATGGGCGGCGGTAAGTGACCATCAGGTGGGCCGCCTGCTCGTCTGTCTATCGGGGCAATTAAAACTGCCAACTGGTGAATGCGTTCAGAGTTACCGTCGCGTCGCGTTAAACTGTAACTGTATAATAATATGTTTACCCCGCCAACGTGTTCTTCATTTGGTACTATATCAGTGGCGAAGGTGCTACACAACACGTTACCTTCCGGCCAAAGACTTTTATACCATAGACATAGGCATTTATATGTAAAATGGTGTCGCATACGCAGCGGGCGCGGCGCGGCGGCAATGACGTCTAAGGCGCGGGAGCGAAAGGAATTAAGAGTAAGGAAGAGCAATATTACCAATATTGAGACGGCTGTTTTATTTTGTATTAATTTTCATTCCCAGTAAATGCCTTTTCGGATCCGGGTGTTTTCTCCCAAGAGGGGTCGACATCAGTCAGGCGCCTAGTCGTAAAATCTACAAGCCAAATCTTTCTGAACTTGTGTTAAAAGCATGTTACGCCGACCCCACTGCGAGTGGGTAAAGGGCAGGTGGAAGATGAAAAAAATAAGTATCAATATTTTTATGCCAGGTCTATAAAACTGCTAGTTCTGACCAATCAATAAATTAATTGCTCATGTTATTATATAGGTGGAACATTTAATGTCATTTCCCACGATGTCATTGACCTTTGACGACACGATTAGCTAGTAGGAATGAACTACCAGACTGGATAGCGAATAGCGTACACGTAATGATGCATTAACTAAGCGTTAATATTAAACTTCAAAGATCGTTCGAGTGGTAGAGCTACGCTGTGGACAGTACGAGACATAAGATGTTAAGTGTCATAATGCCCAGTAACTTCAACGTCCTTCAAACCGGAACACAATAATTCTTACACACTGCTGCTTAGCGACAGAAATAGTTAAAGATACCAACCCAAACGGCTTCTCTCATACGAGGGACCTATCACCTTGTAAAAAGTAAAGAAGAGAATTTATAGAGTCCGCTTAAAAGAATCGAACCCGCAACCATTCCATAATATTCACTCACAATTTGTCCGAAGTCCGGGGGATTAGTTCGCTGACCAAACTCAAACTAATGAAACAATGTTGTCCCCTACAATCAAGCGTGGACGCCGTTTTATGAGCAAAGCGGGTTTATAGCGAAAGAGATTTGTTCGCGTCTTTTTTGTCGCAAAAAAAATGGACATACATATTGAAATAAAACTAGTTTATACGGATTTTATCGCGGTTTAATTTATATTTTAGTCCCGACGTTTCGAAAGCTTTTCAGCATTCGTGGTCACGGGAGAGACTGAGGTGTAGGTCGTCTCGAAAAGTTAATGTTACATTGGCTACCTTCATTTTAAAATTATACATTAATTATACTTTCGAAACGTCGGGACTAAAATAAAAATTAAACCTCGACGGAATCCGTATAAACTAGTTTTATTTCAATGTGTAATATTCACGTAAACATAAAAAACCACTATGTACATACATACATACCCGTGCATGAATTTATTATGAATATGGATCAATAAACACATTATAGCGTAATAAATGATGACGTGGTTACACACAAACATATTTAAAAGCCTTTGTATGCCTGTAAAAAAAGTAGTCCAAATACTGTAAAGATAAAAGGCGGGATTTACCAACAACAGACAATTAATCAATCTAAGTATTCATAAATTATTCTATTCAGTTCAGTGAAATGTTATTTCATATTCGACAGTCTCCGTGGCGCAAGTTTAACAGCTAAGTTTAACACACAGAAATTGAGAGACCGACAGACGTATAGACTGACATATTTTTTTGTCAGGTGTTAAAAAAAAAACTGATACGCGACAAAAAAAAACGCAATAACCCCGCTCACCACACAAACACATCCCAATGAGGTCCCCTGTAAGTGATAGCCTTACGAATTGGTTTCGGTGGTAATTTGTGGGACATTATACACACACAGACACCGTGCACATGTGTGGGTCGGTCACGGACAATTTGTCCACTCAAGAGGTATTGATTGCTTCGCCATGTATATTTTTCCTACCAATTGTATTAAAATTGCCTCCGTATGCGATTAATCTTGATTTCCTTTAATGGGAAATACACAGAAAATGGCACACGATCCTAATATGACTTTATTACAGATCGACAAACATGGCATAGCAGCGATGGCTCAGCGGGGAGTGGTACGAACTGTCGAGGCGTAAGTCGCAGGTTCGAAACTCCAAGAGCATACACCACTGACTTTTATAAGTTACGTGTGTCTTAATTGTTAATTATCGCTTGCTTTATCGGTGAAGGAAACATCGTGAGGAAACCTGCATACCTGAGAAGTTCTCCATAAGAATTTCGAAGGTATGTGAAGTCTTTCAACCCGTATCATGCCAGTGGGGTGGACTAAGGTCTAAGGTCTAACCCCTCTCATTGTAAGCACTGTTGTGTTCCGGTGTGAAGGACATTGAAGCCAGTGTAATTACTGGGCATTATGAGACTTAACACCTTGTCTCGGAGTGACGAGCGCAGTCCAGTGTCATGCAGTGCTTTGTTATTTAAAGTTCTGTGTGGCGTTGCTTCTGTTTATGAGCAGGCGTGGCGCTTACCATCAGGCGAGCGACCTGCTCGTCTCGTCATTCAAGCTAATAATAAAAAAAAAACAGTACAGGAGTAGTGGGACGTGTATAATATAACAGGGGTAGTGAAAGTAAAGAAAAAACGCGCCGAATTGAGAACTCCTTTTTCGATATCGGTTAAAAAGGAATGCTCTCAAGACTGAGCTAAGCTTGTGTCCATTGTTAGTTGAACGGTTGTTTTTTTAACCGTTTGTGTTCTCAAGACTCACAAGTTAGCGCTGCAGGCGTTCTAGTCATTACAAAAGAGTCTCAAACTGGAGCAGCCACCTCAAGGGCGTTGCGAAGAACTTAGGCACTTGGGGCTATAAAAAAACAGGCCAAGTGTGTGTCACGCACAGTGAAAGGTTCCGTAGTGTAATCATACAAATATTATAAATGTGAATGTAAGTTTGTTTCGCTTTCACGCGAAAACTACTTAACCGATCACCATGAAACTTTGTACATATATTCTTGGAGGTATAATAAGTAACATAGGATACTTTTTATGAAAATATCTATTTGTTTGTTACGCTTTCACGCCTAAATCACTGAACCGATTTTGATGAATTTTTATGTAGAGATAGATGGAACCCTGGAGACGGTTATAGGCTACGTTTTATTTCGGAAATGTCTATTCACGCGGGCGGAGCCGCGAGCAAAAGCTAGTAGAGAATATTTCATAGCTCAAAAACTATACAACCTACATACTGTTCTAATGTTCCTCTTGGCATAAACTGAGCTGCTTTAACTCAAATAAATTGTAATGTATCAATATTGTAAATCAGTTTTGAAAAGAGCAACGTTAAGAGTTTCTTGTCCGTTCATCTCTAGCGAAACAGCATTCCGAACTGGCGGTAGAGTTAAAATTTGACTGAATCTAAATGATGTATAACATTTTATGGATTCAATAAAGAATTTGAATTGGACTCATTCAAGCCTGCATTCCCCGAATGGGTAGGCAGAGGTGTAACTACTAACTAGTACTCCCACATTTCGCCGAGTTTACATTCGTCCCATGATATGATATGGGGGCGAGAATATCGCCATACCGGGCACAATTCCAGACTCCGGGCTGATACTGAGCATTTCATGATAGAAAAACCCAATATCACTTTACCCGGGGATCGAACCCGAAACCTCAGCACAGCAGTCGTACCGCGTACGCATTACAACTGCGCCACCGAGGCAGTCAACCTTGTCACGTATACAATTTAGCTTATTGAAACCAATTTTCGTTGAAAATACCTTTTAAGTTATACTACATGATTATTTTCAGAATTGTCCACAGCGTAGTTTAAAAGGTAAAGGAGGGTTGGGTACGACAGATTTTTCACGAATTTGGACACGCATATCTCACAAACTAATGACGTAAGTACTAAGTATATATAAAAAAGGTAATTTCGCAACCTCACTGGTCATTTTTAATGACCTAAATAATGCACACATGCATGAAAAATAGTCACAATAAAAAATAGTCATGCCTCAGTTACATGTATGGAGTCACGCAAACATTTTTTTTCTTAATTTTACCAAACCTTTGTCTAGCGGTACATACAATACACATACCATCCAAATTTCACCCATATGGTGGTAATAGTCTCCGAGTGAAATGGCTGTAACATTCGGACGGACATGACGTAGTAACGGTTCCGTTTTTGCAATTTGTCTACGGAACCTAAAAAAACATTTATGTTTCTTTATTTTTTGCAAAAAGACCAGTGTTTTTGTTCTGTTACCGAGGGCTTCGCCGTTCTGAAAGTAAATTCACGCTGTAGACTTTTTGTCTACAGCATGAATTGGCCGGCTCGACCGGGCAGTAACCACTGTTAAGTACAACAAGGTGTTAGGTCCCTCGTATGCGTCTGGATTGGTACCACCGCTTTGTCTGTTTCTGCCACCAAGCAGCAGTGTGTAAACACTCATGTCTTCCGGGTTAGAGGACACTGAAGCCAGTAAAATTACTGGGCATTATGACACTTAACATCCTATGTCTCAGGGTGACGAGCGCAGTCCAATGCCATACAGTTTTTTTGTAATTCAAAGTTCTGCGTGGTGTTGCTTCTGTTTATGGGCAGGTGTGGCGCTTATCATCAGGCGAACGACTTACTCGTTTCTTCGCTCAAGCTAACAAAAAAGTTGCAGCTTGCTGTTACGTTTCCTACGAAGAGTGAGATATCCGGAGGCCCAAATCCCCTTCCCATTCCCAATCTATTTATCATCACTTTCCTTTAAGGTCGGCAACGCGTCCATGATTTAGTATTGTTTATAGGCAGCGGAGATCACTTACCATCAGGTGACCCAGTTGATCGTTTTCACAACTCAATGACTCCGGTCTCGCTAGATGGCTCTCCAGGATAATGATAAAGACGCATTACCCACGCCCACGCTTGATATATTGCCCGCAAGAACAATATCCATGTGGCCACGCCCCGCCCTTCAAATAGGGGTACAATGAACGTTATTCTATTTTTTTATATCACGGGTGTAATCCCCAAAGGGATAGGTAGAGGTGTAACCAGTACACCCACATTTCGCCGAGCATATCTCCGTCCCATGATGTGATAGGTGGCGAGCTATGTATACAGCAAAGATTTAAAGTCGATGTAAAGAATTTAATTAAACATATGTGTATATGATTGCGCCTGACTTCACTCGCATACCATTCCGAAACGTTGCACATGTACGTAGCTAATAAAAATGTTTTAAAATGGAAACAATTGTATTTTTTTTATAGCATATGGTAAGTGATCTCCACTGCATGTGGCTGTACATTCACAATACCAAAATAATCATGGGCGCGTTGCCGACTTTAAAGGAAAGGGATAAATAAAAGGCTCGGGAAGGGGAGGGGATTTCAACCTCCGGATATCTCACTAACCGTACAAAACGCAGTATTAGTATAACTGTTGCCTCCCGTCCAGCCGATTTCTTCAAGCAGGCCATCGATAAATTGCCACTGCACTGGCAAAGATGCATCGATAGCATGGGTGGTTACTTAAATTCATACGAATAAAAAAACATGGAAAAAAATACTTTAATCTCGTGTAGAACGGCAATACATACGCACTCACGCCTGTAATCCCCGAAGGGGAAGACAGAGGTGTTACCAGTACACCCACATTTCACCGAGAGTATCTCCGTCCCATAATGTGATCGGTGGCGAGCCTATCACCATACCGGGCACAAATTCCAGACTCCAGGCCGACACTGAGCATTTCGTAATAGAAAATCCCAATATCACTTTGACCCGACCCGGGATCGAAACCGAGACCTCAACGTCAGCCTCGGTCGTAACGCGTACGCATTACAACTGTGCCACCTAGGCGGAGAACGGCAATATCATAGGTAAAGATATCACAACGTTAGCAGATACATAGTAATGTGTATTGTATTTATCATGTGACTGGCTCGGTGGCGCAGTTGTAATGCGTACGCGTTACGATTGCGGTCAACGCTGAGGTCTCGGGTTCGATCCCCGGGTCGGGTAAAGTGGTATTGGGTTTTTCTATTACGAAATGCTCAGTATCAGCCCGGAGTCTGGAATTTGTGCCCGGTATGGCGATAGGCTCGCCCCCTATCACATAAGGGACGGAAATACGCTCGGCGAAATGTGGGTGTACTGGTTACACCTCTGCCTACCCCCTCGGGGATTACAGGCGTGAGTTCTTATGTATGTATGTATTTATCATATATGTATAGTATATCTTCTAATATATAAAATTCTCGTGTCACAATGTTCGTTCCCATACTCCTCCGAAACGGCTCGACCGATTTTTATGAAATTTTATATGCATATTCAGTAGGTCTGAGAATCGGCTACTATCTATTTTTCATCCCCCTAAATGTTAAGGGAGGTCCATCCCAAAAAAAAATTTGACATTTATTTTTGTTTTAATTTTTTTTATGATACAACATTAAAACGATCAACCCCTATTTTTAATAGCGATATTAGTGAAATGAAATGAAATAGTTTTATTCATCATGTAGGCAATTAAAATAGCGCTTATGACAAGTCAGTATAAAATAAAGAAACTTATGTAATTACAGAAATCAAGTATCAAATAGTATTTTGTCAAGCGCGTTTCTCACCGGGGGCGCCCACTAGGCTACTTTAATCCTCGAAATAGGCATTCACGCGGGCGGAGCCGCGGGTAACAGCTAGTATCATATATATTTAAGTTCTATATAATATATATTATTTATGTATGTATTTTATGTATTAGCATCTTGTCTACTCCTTTCTTGTTAGTATTTTCTTATCCATGATTTATATACACCCATATTGTCTCGTCTCTGCATCACCCACATGTAGACTGGTAGAGAATGCATTGGGCATTAAGTCCGCCTTTATACACATTGTGTATATGAAGTTTTAAATAAATAAATAAAGACCTTTTATATAGATAAACTATTACTTACTTATCAGTTATCTCTCTATCACAGCTAGAGATTAGATAACAATTTATAAAGCGATATAATTGAACTATTTAATACACTCAATTCATGAATAATACATTGTTTTGTTAAACTTTTTAAAACGTATCCCAATGAGTAATTATATAGAGCTATTACTTACATTTATTTTAATGGATTCAAAGTCATTATTTAATTAAATTTCTTTTATTATTAGCTTGAGTGGCGAAACGAGCAGGTCGTTCGCCTGATGGTAAGCGCCACGCCTAACCATGAACAGAAGCAACACCACACAGCACCACACTAAGCACTGCATGGCATCGGACTGAGTTCGTCACCCCGAGATTTAAAATGTTGAGTCTCACAATGCCCAGTATTTTTTTATTATTTTTTATAGTATAGGCCGGCAAACGAGCAAGTGGGTCACCTGATGGTAAGTGATCTCCACCGCCCACGTACGCCCACAATACTAAAATAATCATGGGCGCGTTGCCGACCTTAAAGGAAAGGGATTGGGAAGGGGAGGGGTATTTGGGCCTCCGGATATCTCACTCACCGTACGAAACGCAGCAGCAAGCTGCTACTTTACGCCGGTTTTCTGTGAGACAGTGGTAAGGAGCCGGACAAGCCGGCCCATTCATGCTGTAGACAAAATTGTCTACAGCGTGGCTCTACCACTCAAAAATCTGCATGTAATTGGACTGCGTTCGTCACCCCGAGACGTAAGATGTTGAGGCTCACAATGCCCAGTAATTTCACTGGCTGCGATGTCCTTTAAATCGGAAACCAACAGAGCTAGCACCCGGCTGCTTGTTGAAATTGACAAAGTTGTGGTACCAACCCAGACGGCCTCTCGCATAAATCCACAAAACCTTGATATTCATATCATTATTACGGTAACATCATAACGTTTTGTTATCACCTTCCGAAATAGTCCACTAGACACATTGGCAAATATAGACCAACGGCAAATATTTGTTCAAACTTCACCATCAATGTCGTAACACATCTGAATATGGGGCTGTTTGTTTTGCTACATCGAAATAAGATGACAAGAAACGTAACTCAAGCAAAAAAATGTCTCCACCAAAACTCAGTGCAAGGGGGCGGTGCTATAAAAGTCTGTGCAGCTCGTTCATTCATCAATTCATAAAAATTTATTCATGATCTCTAGTTGAACCTTAATACGTATAATTTTTTGCGCGGTGTTGAACGTCGTATCTCGATTTAGAAATTTAATATTTAGATATTAACTTGTTATATTTAGATATTTAGATATTAAAGTTGATATTGTTGATATTTAGATATTAAAGTTGATTTTGAACGTTAATTAATTTTTGTTGCGTGTATGAGTGTTACGTGTGATTTTACCTTTGCATGTGTAAGTAAGTGGAGACGTATTTTTGGCAGATTCATATGAGAGTTATCGTTCTAGTTATCTTATTTCGATGTTTTGCTATCTGTATACAACGCAGTAATTTGTTAGCACAATGCTAATATTGTATTTTTGTCGAGTGGTAGAGCCACTCTGTAGACAGTTTTCTACAGCACTGGGCCGGCTCGAGCGGGTTACCAATGTCTCAAAGAAAACCGACGTACGACGACGGCTTGCTGCTGCGTTTCAAACGGCGAGTGAGATATCCGGAGACCCAAATCCCCTTCCTTTTCCTAATCTCTCAATTATCCCTTTCCTTTAAGATCAGCAATGCGACCATGATTCTTCTGGTATTGTGGGCGTACATGGACGGTGGAGATCTCGTTTACAAGCCTATATAATAAAAAAAAAATATGCCGCGACTTTTAACCTGTAGAAATACACTATTTCTTTTTTTAATAAATTCCTTCTTTCTCCTATTCTTGTCTCCATCCAATGGTTGCCTGTAAGAGATTGCCCTGAGCGATAAGGCCGCCAATTGTACTTTTCTTTTAAAATGTATACTCCTGTATGTTATATATTTTGTATACAATAAAGATTTTAAATAAATAAATTTAAACACAGATCGGTGAAAACGGACAATAAATTCATAATAAAGATCGGTATCTGCTTATCTTAAAATATACAAAATGTCTTTATTCTTATCTTAAAACTTTTGTGTTCGGGAGGCGGCAGCATATATGAAATCTAAATGTGTTTGCATATTTAAATAAATCTAATTTAATTAAACATCTTGATAGTTTTATCAATGCATTATAATAACATGGTAACACCATTAGAGTGCGATATGAAAACGGGTTTAAAAACTGTTATAGGACTAGCTTTTGTGTGGACGTTTTTATTGTTCCTACAGGTAGAGGCGATAGCTCAACGGCGAGTGGTACGGACTGTCGAGACGAAAGTCGCAGGTTCGAAACCAACCCCAAGAGCATGCACCTCTGACTTTTCTATGTTACGAGTGCAATAATTGTTTAACGGTGAAGGAAACATAGTGAGGAAACCTGCATACCTGAGAAGTTCTTTATGTCTGCCAACCCGCAATAAGCCACCGTGGTGAACTAAGGCCTAACCCCTCTCATTCAGTAGAGTAGGCCCGAGGCTAGCAGTGGGCCAAGTATAATACAGGACTTGTATTATTATTCATTATAATAATAGAAACACAAAAGCCTCCGTGGCGCAACGGGCGAGTAGCAGTCTATGAAGAGAGGGACCTCGGTTTCGATTCCCGCACCGAGATAAAATGTTTGTGTGATCCACCAATTCGTTTCGGGTCTGGGTGTTTTCTCCCGAGAAGTGTTGACGTCAGGCAGGCGACCGGTGGTAAAAACTTACGACCTTAATTGGGGATAATTAGAAAGGGATAATTAAGGGATTGGGAAGGGGAGGTGGATTTGGGCCTCCGGATATCTCACTCACCGTACGAAACGCAGTAGCAAGCTTCTACTTTACGTCGGTTTTCTGTGAGACAGTGGTAACGACCCGGACGAGTAAAACGAGACGCAATACAACTGCGCCACCGAGGCAATCATATATAAATATATATTAATTTTAAAGTTGATCTTATGTCTGTATTGTCTACTAGCCAGGTCGTCGGACACGCTGGCATCCTCCATCCCGGTGCCATCAATCCTCAGCACCGCCCGTTCCGGATAATTTGCCGAGACGTACCGCCCAGCTGTTTATTTATGCGGTATTCATTCCTCAGAGCCGCGACGACTCTCAAACATTTACCCACTTACTTATAAAAGTAATTTGTTTTTAACCGACTCATAATACCAAAGAGGTTCTCAATTTGTGTGTATATTGTTTTTACTGCCTGCCTCGGTGGCGCAGTTGTAATGCGTACGTGTTACGACTGATGCGGTTCGATCCCCGGGTCGGGAAAAAGTAATATTGGATTTTTCTATTACGAAATGCTCAGTATCAGCCCGGAGTCTGGAATTGTGCACGGTATGGCGCTAGGCTCGCCCCCTATCACATCGTGGGACGGAGATACGCTCGGCGAAATGTGAGTGCAGTGGTTACACCTCTGCCTTACTACCCCTTCGGGGATTACAGGCGTGAGTGTGTATGTATGTATTATTTTTATAAGCTCACACATAACTTCGCCACATGTTTGGTATGATTTGGATGTTCCTTTTTGTATTCGATACTTTCGTGGATGAACTTCGACGCTGGTCCTATTTATGGAAAGAAAATTCCACCCATTAGGGGGTGATATCGGGGATGAAATACTAAAACGTCCAATATTAATGCACCGATTTTGATGATTATATCACAAAAAAAGGAAAATAACAACGTTTTAACAAAAAAAAAAACTTTTTTTATAGCATACGCCAACAATACCAGAAGAATCATATGTTGTCGATTTGACGATTGTCTCTTTCTTCAATTACTCATTTACTTATGGGCATGTTAATAGGTTTTTTTTAATATAAGATTTGAGCATCACAAATGAATTATAAAAATACATACATACATAGACTCACGCCTGTTTCACATAGGGGCAGGCAGAGACAACGGATTTCCACTTGTTACGATCCTTGCATACCTCTTTGGCCTCATTCATTAATTCATTATAAAAATAATAAAAGCAAATGGAAATCTCTAACTTATTATAAACTAGTGATTTCTTATGTTTACGCGAATATTACACATTGAAATAAAACTAGTTTATACGTACGTGGCCTTCGTGGTCACGGGAGAGATGTGTGTCCATATACCACCACCTAAGAAAAACATACGAGGGAGCGCTAACATTCTAAACCAGGCGAGTACCAAATTGTCACGAGCTGTCTCTCCCGTGACCACGAAGGCTGAAAAGCTTTCGAAACGTCGGGACTAAAATATTAATCCGGGATAAAATCCGTATAAACTAGTTTTATTATTAAAAAACTAAAGATTAATCCACATAGTTTGAGCACCACTGGCGCAGACGCTCGCAGTTCGCGCACTTTTAATTTGTTATTTGCGACACGGACGGATCGGCTCTCGTTGCTGTTCGGGCGCGTGACGTCACGGTGCTGCGGTGACGTCATTTGACAGCTCAACCGTAATTAGGGGTGAAAAACTGTCGAAAACCGAACCTGATGACGCTAATGGAGCGTGAAAAATGCAAAGTGGACGCGACGTGTATCGACTGAAATTATTTACTGTTAAAAGTCCAATATAGTATTCTTCAAGAGTTGTTAAATATAAAAAACCGGCCAGCCTCCGTGGCGTAGCGGGCGAGTAGCCGGCTGCGAAGCGAGAGGCCGTGCGTTCGATTCCCGCACCTAGACAAATGTTTGTATGATCCAGAAATATTTATTTCGGATCTGGGTGTTGTGGGACCGCATGTCTCTCGTAGTTCTTGATACCGAAGATACAGGTTAACCTAGTGTGGGGTCAGGATGTCAGGATGTCCACACTTGACACCGCGAGTACAGCGCGGGGGCTCGACTTCTGCTCGGCTCTCCTTTACACACTGCCACGATCTACACGCCTGCGATCCGAATAGAATGCGACGCGATCCGTGCGATCAGCGTCTGCGAGTTTTGTTTTTAGTACATTTTGTATGGGGACGTGCGCGATTTTATCCACGGCCGCGATCCACACAGCGATCTACCGAATGCGCGGTATTTTTGTTCTCCGCCGCAGCATGGACAAAATGTCCGCCGAAAATTTGCCACGGGCTCAACGCACATGGTGTGGGATCATTTGTTCGCCGGAACTAGAAGCATTTAATTCATATGAAACTAATTGTATAGTTTTGTTTTTAGCTTTTTGAGTCGGTACACTTAATGAATTATAAGTTTCCATTAACCACACGCTTCGCCATTATCACTTTTACCCTACGCGGGGATCGAGCCCGAGACCTCAACACACAGCCGTAACGCGTACGCATTACAACTGCGACACCGAGGCAATATAAAAAAATATATACAGACAAATTGAGAATATATTTGTTTTTTTTTTTAATTTACTTCGGTTCAAAAGCACCACAAACAAATAACCGGTCACAAACAATTCCCAATCAAAAATTCTCATTTATAAAACACATCAAAAGCGGTGCATCCAAATCCCGGTTCAATTCCGAGAACGTGGCACACCATCCGGATATAATCTGCGAGCGTATTAGAAACTTGGATAAATCTGTGGTAAGCCCTGTCGGTTATTGAGTTAAAGAAAAGTTACTTTAAAATTAGGGTCATCACACGTAAAAAAATAACAAAATAATAAATACACCCAACAGTCACACACATAGTCCTGACCCCACACTAGGTTAACCTGTGTCGTGGATATGAGGAACTACGAGGGACTTGCGACCGCGGGTTCGATTCCCACACCAAGACAAATGTTTGTCTAATCCACAAATATTTTTTTCTGGTCTGGGTGTTTTCTCCCCAGACGGATTGACATCAGGCAGGCGCCCGGTCGCAATAACTACAACCCAAATCTTTCTGCAACATTTGTCAAAAAACATTTTGCGCCGACCCCACTGCGAGGGGGATAAGGGCAGGTGGAAGAAGAAGAGTAGAGGGAGGAGGATTTGGGCCTCCAGATATCTCACTCGCCGTACGAAACGCAGCAGCTAAGCGCTACTTTACATCGGTTTTCGGTGAGACAGTGGTAACGACCCGGTCAAGCCAGCCCATTCATGCTATAAATAAAACTGTCTACATGATGAATCTACACAAAAAAAACCTATTTTATTAACTACCGAATATAAAATTGCCATCATTTAAACCATTTCTAAATCTGTCAGCCCTAATATGAAGACACCGGGGGAGTCGACGGAACGTCATAAATCTGACGGAACCCCGCCTATTGCAATGAATCAATCGCACAAAAGGTATGGAGTCGACCGAGCTTCCTCGGCAGCGGTACTCTAATGGCTATATTTAGTGGATGGAATTAAAAAAAAGATCTACAACTATTAATTAAACTGTGGATGGGACTATGGAGACAAAGGTCGCGGATTCTATTCCGGCTCTCTAGACATACTTACACTGACTGACTTTTCTAAGTTACATACATACGCACTCAAGTCTATAATCCCGAAGGGGTAGGCTGAGGTGTAATCAGTACTGTACTTGCATTACACCTACTATTCGCCGAGCTTATTTCCGTCCCATGATGTGACAAGGGTTACAATCCCACTGATAGTAAGTATTTCATGATAGAAAAACCCATTATATGTTACGTGTTTATTAGTTGTTAGTTATTGCTTCCTTTAACGTTGGAGTAAACATCGGCAGGAAACCTGCATACTTGAGAATCTGCCATAAGAATTTCTAAGATATGTGAAGTCCAAAGACGTTAATTTATACTAATAGACAAGCTGCGCGGTACATAGAAATTGTACCACTAAGTTGCGGTCAATTGACCGTAACTCAATATTACTATCTCGCTTACTCTCAACTAGAACCCCTATCGCGCTCCCTGTCTGTGAGCTGTCAAACTCCCGCCTTATGTGACGCAATTTTACTTCTATACAGCCCGTCTAGTAAGTAGTACACATTAAAGTGTTTGGTGAACAATCGATTGTCTAACAATCCGCATATAAGAGGCGTGGTGGATGGACCTACCACCAAGTAATTAGTATTACCTGGTATTCTAGATTTTCATATGCGGTGTAGATCCACTCACCATCCGGTGACTCACTTGCTCGTTTGCCGGTCTTCTGACATAAATATGTATTCAACGCCCACTCCATCCCCTTCGTTACTCTTAACAGCATTTTAAACTCTGGGTAATTTATTTTAAACTTATTTACATAAACATAGGGTGGCATTACATACGGCTTAAGTGTTACATTACTACGTTAATGCATTTTTAACTGTACACCGTGGTTTATTAGATCTAGTGAAAACGTTGTCCGGGGTTCAGTTCAGGATCTTATGCTATAAATCCGCAATAAAGCAACTATTTTTTTTTATTTTACTTAATGACGAAACGAGCCGGTCTGTCGCCTGATGGTAAACACAACACCTGCCAATAAACAGACGCAACACCACCCAGAACTTTGAATTACAAAGTACTGCATGGCACTGGACTGCGCTCGTCACTCCGAGACATAAGATATTAAATCTCATAATGCCCAGTAATTTCACTAGCTTCAATGTCCTTCAAACCGAAACGCAACAATACATACACACTGCTACTTGGCAGTAGAAATAGATAAAGCGGTGGTACCAATCCAGACGGACTCTCGCATACGAGGGAGCTACCTACATTGTAATATACATAGAATAAAGTTCGAAAGTGATTCCTTATTTGATTTAAAATATTTCAACGTCTTTTGCTATGACTGTTTTTATAAGCGCAGTTCAGCAAACGGGCAAGTGAGTCACCTGATGTTAACTGATGACGCACACAACAACCGAAGAACCATAAACGCGTTGCCGACCTTGAAGGAAAGGTATAATTGAGGAATTGGGATGGGGAAGGGGGTTTTGGACCTACGAATATTTCATGAAAACTAAACATAGTGATTTCTTAGGTTTACGCGAATATTACACATTGAAATAAAACTAGTTTATACGAACAAGTTACATAGTTTACAAGAACAGGGTGTATATAAAATAGATTGTGACTGTGGACTCTCATATATCGGACAAACTAAAAGAAGCATAGGGACCCGCGTAAAAGAACACATAGCTGATGTTAAACACCGACGCTCTACGAAGTCTGTAGTTGCTGAACATTCAGATGAAGGCTCCAAACATTACCTTAGATTTGACAAACCACAAATTCTTGCCAAAGAACACCGATTCCTACCTAGGATGATTCGCGAGGCTATTGAAATTAAGAAACACCCAAATTTCAATAGAGAAGATGGTTGGAAGCTTGCACAAGCCTGGGATCCAGTTATACATTTAATTAAATCGGAACCCAAAAGACCAACTGCCAGACCTCAAGATACCGTGAGCTCTTTCTGCGTAGATCGGACTAGTGTCAACTAACTTTTTAAATAATTAAAAATAAATGTATAATTTTAAAATGAAGGTAGCCATTGTAACATTAACTTTTCGAGACGACCTACACCTCAGTCTCTCCCGTGACCACGAAGGCTGAAAAGCTTTCGAAACGTCGGGTCTAAAATAAAAATTAAACCGCGATAAAATCCGTATAAACTAGTTTTATTTAAATGAAAACTAAACAATTACACATAAAAAATTGCTTTGTATACTGTATACAACTTTATATGTATTTTTTCGTTTATGTTTTACATATTTAGAATTAAGTCAATTACCCCGTCTGAAATAGGAACGGCACCTATTACCGCTATAATATAATACCGGTAGACATTTGTCTATCGGAAAAAAAACACATACACACCCCATTCCATATTTAAAACCGTAACACTTCCCCGTCGCCTAATAGCCGAAACGTGCCTCCTTGCTTAATTTCAAATATAGCGCAACGTTCTAAAATGGCGCCATTTCCACAAATCCCCGCCTTATCCACCGGCTTGCAGTTAGCGCCATCTGTCATCGAGTTTGACAGTTGACAGTGAAACTGTTTAAAAATAGAACGCACGAAGAAATCTCGCCTCGAATGCAAGATTTTAAATGAGTTTTTGTCGATGTCATTTTTTTTCCGATGCGAGAATAGTTGCCAGAGTGAAATATAGTTTTTCAATATGATAAATATTATATTGACAGTCGAGAGATATTTTCTTTAACTATCTGCGATGCCGAATATCTCTTTTTTACATTAACATTTAAAGAAATGTATTCTCAAAAAAGACTACGGTCACTTACATGAGAATTCAATTTGCATAAAGTAGACACAGAATTGGCACGTCGTGCGCACAGGGATACACTTCCAAAACATTCGCCATGTTGGTAACATACTAGATAAGCACATCAGTATTTGTCTAAAACATATTGAACAAGTTTTACTTTATATGTGTTGACATTATATGGGAATAAACGAAACTAGCTTTCCACCGGTGGGTGTTGAGTGAAACTCTGTAATAGGACCCCGAGATAGACGGCAGTATAAAAACCTCGTGCTTCTGTAGACGCTTAGGGCGTTTCGGTTGTGGGAGGGCTTCCAAGCACCGAAGGAGACAGGCTACTAAGTGGTAGGTCCCTCTTACGCGAGAGGCCGTCTGCGTACCACCGCTTTGTCTATTTCTGCCGTCATGCAGTAGTGTGTAAACACTGTTCTGTTCTGGTTTGAAGGACATTGAAGCCATTGATTACTGAGCATTATGAGACTTAACATCTTATGTCTCAGGGTGACGAGCGCAGTCCAATGCCATGCAGTGCTCTGTAATTCAAAGTTCTGTGTGGTGTTGCTTCTGTTTTGGCGCTTACCATCAGGCGAACGAAATGCCAGTCTCGCCATATAAAGCAAACGCAAATAAAAAATAAAACGCAAAGCGCTGTTGGTGGTACCGACAGCAATCCAGATATACCACGATCCCTGAAACAAGCCAACTTGCGTTAAGGAGGCCGGCGCGGGGTTTTTAGAACATCGGAGTAGGAAAATTGGTAAGGGCTCTAGCAGTCATTTGGGTGTAAACTAAGCTGGAAGGCCGGTGAGTCCGGCATAAACATACCATCACCATAGACTGACCCACCAATCCATAGACTGACCGCGCCAAGGGTTGCTTAACGCTAATCGTTTACTGATTAGTTTTTTTTATGGTATAGGCCAGCAAACTAGCAAATGGGTCATCCGATGGCAAGTGATCTCCACCGTCCATGTACACCCACAACACCAAAATAATCAGTGTAAGGGGGATTTGTGCTACCGGATATCTAATTCATCGTTCGAAATGAAACAGCAAGCTGACACTTCATGTTACTCTTCTGGTAGAGACAACCCATCCATGCTGTAGCATATACTCAACTGTCAATATACCACTTAAAAAATGCAAGTTGACTCGCGCACCGAGAATTCCGTAATCTGAAATTTTTACTTAATGTTTTTTATCATATGTTAGTGTAACTGCCGTAATAACGTATATACTGTGTTTTTAATTGCCAATTACCTTTCAAACATAGCACAGGCAAACGGCGAAGGCCCTGTAATAAGTAACTCGCGCCGCGTAAAGTCCAATGAAATGAAATGAAATAGTTTTATTAATCATGTAGGCAATTAAAATAGCGCTTATGACAAGTCAGTACAAAATAATGAAACTTATATGTTTAGAAATGATATCAACTAATGTATACATAACATACATAGCATCATCATCATCATCATCACGAGTGGTAGAGCCACGCTGTAGACAATTTTGACTACAGCATGAATGGGCCGGCTCGCCCGGGTCGTTACCACTGTCTCACAGAAAACCGACGTAAAGTAGCAGCTTGCTGCTGCGTTTCGTACGGTGAGTGAGGTATCCGGAGGCCTAAATCCCCTCCCCTTCCCAATTCCTTAATTATCCCTTTCCTTTAAGGTCGGCAACGCGCCCATGATTCTTTTGGTATTGTGGGCGTACATGGGCGGTGGTGTTCACTTACCATCAGGTGACCCACTTGCTCGTTTGTCGGCCTATACAATAAAAACAATATCAAAATATACTGGGCAAGTATAAACTTTACAATATTTTATGGAATAGTCCAGAATTGTTAAGAATTATTATTTCTTTATTTTGTACTGCGCTGTCATAAGCGCTATTTTAAACGCCTACATGATAAAAAAAAAGGTTGATTGTACAATTTGAGTATGATACCCTAAAAACCATTACTGGAACTTTAACCAACTCTGCACGCACGCTAATGACGCTGTCATCAACTGAAACGTCAAAGGGACCGAGAATTACTCGACGCGGCGTCATCCGTCATCAAGTTGACAGTAATGACAGAAGTAAAAACACGTGAACAGAAATGGGTTAGTGAAGGCGATGACACGGGCTTTTGAAGTGTTCTTTCTCGTTATGTTGTAAAATGTATCTTTAGTCAAATACAAAAAGGATCAATCTATGATTCCCTAATAAACAGAAAAAGAAGGCATTCTTTTTTATTGCATAGGTCGGCAAACGAACCAGTGGGTCACTTGATGGTAAGTGATCTCCCATGTATGCCCACCATACCCGTAGAAGCGTGCGTTGCGGACCTTGAATGAAAGCTATAATTAAGGGATTGGGAAGCAAGCTGCTACTTTACGCCGGTTTCCTGTGAGACAGTGATAATGACCCGGACGAGCCGGTCCATTCATACTGTAGACAAAATTATCGAAAATATTTTTGTCTAGTGCGGAAATCGAACTCACGGCCTCTCGCATCACAGCCGGTTACTCGTCCGATGCGCCACTGAGACTGTCTTTCTTTCATTTATGGTTTCTACCTATAATAATAATTGAAAATTAACTTGGAATTTGTATTTTTAGCAATTTAGTCTTTTTTGAATTGAAGTTTAAAAAAGTTTTTTACAAAACAGTAAATAACCCGTCACTGTTATCAAATGTAGTTAAGATTGCGCTCCGGGTCGGGGCGACCCGACACAGATAGGGTTAAACGCAACAATAATCACCGCTCACACTGTGTTAACCCTTTGCACGGCCACAATTATCTATGTAATTAACCCGTGCATCGCCAGTCAGACCGCAAGCGCGAGCGGGGGGCCGTTTCTACCCCCCTAATGTGTTAAGGAATTACGGTTCTCAAAATTAGATATAAATTTTTAATTTTTGATTTGGTGAAGAAGAAGAAAGAAGATAAACGATTTTTTTGTACAGCTGACCACGCGGTTATAAGTAAACCACTAAAATAGGATATTTGACTATGTTTTTCTTAATTGTTTTTTTATTGCTCTAGAATCTAGATAGACAGACGAGCGAGCGGCCCACCTGATGGTAAGTGGCTACCGCCGCCCATGGACCTCAGCGATGCTCTGGCACAGCCAAGTCGCTGCCTACCGTTATGTCTATTTATCATACATTATTTTATATGCAAACAACAATAATACCGTTTTGCGAAAACAGAACTAAAATTAACTAAAATTGGATAAAAAATGAGGCCGCAGTTCATGTTTTAAACATGGGTGCGTAGTGGGATAATCTTACTACATATCTCCCTCGCTCGCTTGCACCATAATGGCGGGACCTGTATTGTGACGTAATTTGCCATGTCGTGTATCCTCTTTACGTCATTTGACAACTAACCCCTCCAGTAAATTTGAATGACGTCTAACATGTTTATTTTTGACTTGATTAAAATAATTATTTCGATAATAGACTTTGGTTTACATACTACTTGACGGCAGAAATAGGAAAATCGGTGGTACCTATCCAGACAGCCGCTCGCATACGCCAGAAAGATAAGAGTACTCTCCTCGCCCCTTAGCAGAGTTATCAGTATTGTAATTTGTCCTCTAGGCCCTATCACATCATAGGACAGAAATAAGATCGGCGAACTGTCACTTGTCACTGAACACATTGCTTCTCAACCTACCCCTTTGGCTACAGGCTTTAGCTGATGCAATGACGTAACATCCAAAAATAATCATTTAATTTAATGTTTTCATTATATACATTAACGATACAGTGCTAGCCATTAAAATCGTGCACTGCGAGAATATTCAAATGCGGACGTTTCCTTGTGTTAGATTTTTTTATTTTTAATCCTTGTCTCATTTAAAACGCATTACGGACACAAAATGGTGAATGCACGGAAACACAAAGGGATTTTCTTTAATGTTTACCAGTAAAAAATGAGGGATGTCTGATTGAAATATGAAATTAATAGTTTTTTACTTGTAATAGTTAGAGTATGCTCTGGTTTATTGATAGATAAAATTAACAAATAGATCTTACAGTCACACACAGGTAAAAGACTTACGTCGTGGGCATCAGGCAATACGAAAGACTTTCGGTTTCACAACCCGGTCGGTGTGGGGATCGAACCCAAGACAATCGAATCTTCAACATCTGATAACGGAATACCTACGAGTGAAAAAATGTAAGTTCCTCAACGAATAACGTGCATTTGATATTCTTTATTTTTTTACACTAGTATGGTTAAGTAAGACTACACGGGGCCTGGTGTTAAGTTAATAGCACATAACATATATAATGTCAACTATCAAGAGACATTGCGTCCCACGACGGTCGGTAGTATTATGCTGGTCTGATGTTACTGGATGTACACTGACTATCACGTGAACGAGACTCGCCTGAACGAGCCACTAGGGTGGGTTTTCACCGTGTGTATGGTAGGCGCTATTAAGACGGGTACAAAAATGATCAGTTACCCTTCCACCAGCATTCGTTGAGGGGTATCCAATTTGTGACGTTTTAGGTTATGATTAATTTATTTGAAGGACAGCACCTAGTAAGACTAGCCGGCAATGTTAAAGCGACCATCGAGAGATATAACGTCTCTCGTTGTTCGCCATTATATAATAATACATTATCACCATCAAGTGCAGTGTACTCACTTTGCCGTGTCAGGATAAAAAAGGAAGGCTCCACTCGAGCCCGCACCTTACGTCGTCGAGTTGTTTGCTTTAAACATGCGCTTTTTAGATGAACTTGTATAATTTCACCGAAGCCGATCAAAAGAAAATTGGATCGGTATTTTTAAAAAATACAGTTAAGCGTGACCTGTCCGCTTACTGGCCGAGCGTCCTGTTCATTTCGAACAATTCTTTTTTCACCAGCTATTAAAGATAACCACAATCATTAAAATACTTAAAGTCACTTAATAGACCCTAACCACGACGCATCCTATACAAAAACACATCTAACCACATGGAGTGACATGAAAAAATAACGCATAATCGTCCACAAATTGTACGACCGACGACCGCGGGCCGAGGCCGTGGCGTGTTCTCGGCGAGGACATTCAATTTATTTTATTGCCGCTCGCCGTTTACAAGCGCCGATAGAATTTATTACGTGTCGTCGGCGCGGTTGGTTTTTTGGCCCGCATTGTAATCACTTTCAGTTTGTTCTAAGTATAAAGCTGGCGACTGAACTGAACGGTGTATCTTAACGTAACATGTCTCAACGAGTGTGTACAAACGTTACGACGCGACGCGACCGCGGCGTCTGCGAAAATCTGTCTACGGCTCTCAGTGGCGGATCCAGGATTTTGGTTTGGCTTGACACAAAATTAGTATAAAAAATTGAGAATATACTATACCTACTTAAAATGGAATAAGTAAGGATAAGCGGTGACAATTATATTGTAGGTAGTACTAAGAATGTAGGATAATATCAAGATTAATTTCAGATTTGTCTGTGGACCCAAATGCTTTTGGGGGAGCTTGAGCCCCTAAGCCACCCCCTGGATGCGCTAGTGACGACTCTGCTTACACTGACTATACAAATAGTAACATGTTATATAGTTAAACGATGTGTGATACGAGTAGCTCGAGCCGAGCCGCGGATGCAGCGCAAACTATTATGTTTACACAACTTTGCACACAGCATAAATATGTTTCTTTTAAGCATAGGCCGGCAAACGAGCTAGTGGGTCACCCCATTCACCATTCATGCTGTAGACACTTTTGTGGCATGAAAGGGCCGGCTCGTCCGGATAGTTACCACTGTGAACGGTCTCACAGAAAACCGACGTTAAGTAGCAGCTTGCTGCTGCGTTTCATACGGTGAGTGAGATATCCGAAGGACCAAACCCCCTCGCCTTCCCAACTCCTTAATTATCCCTGTCCTTTAAGGTCGGCAACGCACCCATAATTCTTTTGGTATTGTGGGCGTACATGGGCTGTGATCGCTTACCATCAGGTGACCCACTTCCTAGTTTGCCGGCTTATGCTATAGAAAAAAAAGTAAGACCATTGGCTCTTGCGTCTTCATCTAATACGTCAAGCCAGTGCTGTTTGTGTCGTCAGTGGAATCGTACTGGACCACCATTTTTTTCATTCAGCCTGACTTTATCCCGGCTTAATCTCATACCAAAGATGTGACGTTATTTGTTATAACTACTGGTTAAAATGATATGAGGCAATCCGCAATCTGACCCGTAACAGGAATCTTGATGGCGAACAACGAGAGACGTTACATCTCTCGACCGTCGCTATCATTGCCGGCATATCTAACAGTCCTTCAAACAAATTAATCATAATCCTAAACGCCACAAATTGGATACTCTTCAACGAATGCGGGTGAAAGGGTACCTGAGGGGTTAGCACGGAAAACTTGCGAAAAGTTATTCGAGCTGTCATCGACAACAATTTCTATGAGATTTTAGTACAGCGCCTCTATCGTACGTAAAAGAAACTAATATATATGGAATATAGATCAATGATATTTAAGGAATTATCTATCGAGCCCTCGATACCTTTACATTACGATTTCGATAGTTTTCCGTGCTAGTCCCTCTGATCCTCTTTGTATCAAGTTTCACCATTGCCTCGATCGTATTCAGTAGAGTGTACCACGAGCAGATGAGTTTTGGGCCTAAGATGTTGGCAGCCACTTACACGCCAACCCTTGGACTAATACGCATAAAAAAAAAAACAAAAACTCACCATAAGAAGAATATACAGCCAGCGACAGCAGCAGCACCACGCGCGCCACCATCCGCCCGAACTTGACACGGAACGCGCGCAAAATGGCCGCCATTGCGAAATTAAAAAACAATATGGCGGCGAACTACGTACAAAACTATGTTACACTACACTTAAATCACATAATACTGATCTTTTTAAGATTATTTTTAACTTAACCGGTGTTCTTGACGACTTTGTCGATTTAGAATTCATTCGCGGTGTGGTTTGTTGGCGTCTGTAACAAAACGAAAAGTATATTATTAAAAAACTGCCTCGGGAGCTGACGCTGAGGTCTCGGGTTCGATCCCCGTGTCGGGTAAAAGTAAAATAAATACACCCAACAGTCACACACATAGTCCTGACCCCACACTAGGTAAACCTGTATCGTAGGTATCAGGAACTTGCGGTCCCACAACACCCAGACTCGAGAGAAATATTTGTGAATCAGACAAACATTTGTCTAGGTGCGAGAATCGAACCCACGACCTCACGCTTCGCAACCGGCTAATCGCGCGCTGCGCCACGGAGGCTGTCAAAGTGATATTGAGTTTTTCTATTACGAACTGCTCAGTATCAACCCGGAGTCTGGAATTGTGTCCGATATGGAGATACATTAAATAAGTTTAATGGTAAATCTCGATTTAGGATCGTCGTGGAAATCAGCCTAAAAGGTGTATATTTGGATCGAAGCTTAAAAGGCATACAAAAGCGATAATTAATTTCCAGTAACATAAGACATTCCTGTCCAAATCCAAGAACAATATGGCGGCGAACTACGTACATAACTATGTTACACTACACTTAAATCACATACTTAATACCAAAGACTTTAATGTATTAAGATTAATCTAGGCAATAAAAAAAAAATAAAAAAACCAAGACTCCATTTTATACTTGCATAAAATCCAGATGTTATAAACAAAGAGTTCAAATACAGTACGAGCAATCCAAAATCTCGACTCGATCCGGAAAATACCGGATTGTGCCGCCGGCTCTCCTGTGCTTTGCTAATGACGTATTAGCTAAGAGCCATGGGACTCGCCTACATCATTGTATAAATACATTTGTAAATTGGTACGCAAAAGTGGTAAAAAATATTATTCTATATTATTTTCTACAAAAGAGTGAAACCGGAGTGATTTCATCCTTAAATATGCTATGAAGCTTGTGGAACAACATAAGGACGTAACAAAACGCACCTGCAACTAAATTTTTCTTACAAAATTGATTCTATGTTCGATGATTGACGAAGCGCAGGCATTAGGCATTATCTACCAGCCTATCTTTTACTATGAGGTATCAGGCCATAGTCCACCACGCTGGCCTAATGGGGGTTAGTAGACTTCATATACCTATTCTCACGATGTTTCCTTCACCGTTAAAGCGAGCGATAATTATTATCGATGGCCTAAAAAAAACATTAAATTAAAAAATAGTTCTTTGAAAACCTTTCTCTCAAAAATGTTATACATATGTAGATGCCGCAAACAAACAGCCCCTAGCTCTCCGACAACAACAGATGAAGGGACGTCTAATGCACTAATTAATGCACTCCATTTTGCCCGTATTTTTGTTTCATCACATTCGCCCTCGGGCCGAAGTGACCCAGGGTTGTCACTACAGTTCAACTTGAATAAATATTGACATAACTCACGTCTGTACCCTGATGGTGCACCCACAGTCGCCTTGTTTATTTAATGGAATGCATTATAGGCCGGCATAACTGCCGATCAACAATAGATATATCGTTCGTATTCTTGGGAGTGTAAGTGGGCCATCGCCCAACCTCACCTGCACGTGGTACACTCTGCTGATTAACGGACGAGGCAATGTCGAAACTCGGTTCCCATTGCGGGTTGTGGTGGTCAGGCGGCAGTTCGCCCAATATACCAAATACCGTCAAAACTATGGCACGGGAAGGCGGACCATATAAAGCCAGGCAGAATGACTAGAATTTGAAACTCTAACACGCGGTTTCTGAAAGGCTGAGCAAATCAACATTCAACTAACAGAACTTTGATTTTTACACCGCTGTCAAATCAATTCGAGTTGCAGAAACGTTATTAAGTGAATAATTTAATAATATTTGATCTCTCTTTGACAGCCTCCGTGGCGCAGCGGGCGAGTAGCCGGTTGCGAAGCGTGAGGCCGTGGGTTCGATTCCCGCACCTTGACAAATGTTTGTCTGATCCACAAATATTTGTCTCGGGTCTGGGTGTTGTGGGACCGCAAGTCCCTCGTAGTCCTTGATACCCACGATACAGGTTTAACCTAGTGTGGGGTCAGGACTATGTTTGTGTGACTGTTGGGTGTATTTATTATTATTATTATTATTTATTTAGTACAGTTTGACATACGATTTTTCATATTAATTTGAAAATTATGATAACTAACATGTGTGTCAAATCAAAGGTGTTGACCACGCTTCTAGAAACCCCATTTCGACTTGACATGAGATTTGACATTTGATTAGTTAATTTTACACTGATCAGCCTTTCAGAAACCAGGCGTGAGGTAAATAATGTTATGTTATGGCGACAACCCTACGGGCAGAGTTGTAACGCTTCATCTCGCTCGCACTAGTAGCAAATTGAATTATACAAAAAGAAACGGAAGCTATCTGAGTGGCGAGTGTTCACTCGAGACAGGTGTAACTTTAGTAGTTTCTTGATATTTTAATTAGATTTTTTAATGGTTATTTTAACTCGTACATTATTAAGACTTTATTATGTAGTTTTCTATGTGGAAGTAAATGGAGTATTTACACTCGAGGGAGGTCTTTAATGATAGGTAAATAAATGAAACAATAATTTAAAAAAATACACCCAACAGTCACCCCACACTAGGTTAACCTGTATCGTGGGTATCGGGAACTACAAAGGACACACAAACATTTGTCTCATTTTGGGAATCGAACCCACGGCATCTCGCTTCGCAGCCGGCTACTCGCCAACTGCGCCACTGAGGCTGTCAATTTCTGTCTGTTGATTTATTATTATTATTATTTGAAACAAAAAGCTTTTTATATTAAGAATACTGTACATCAACCGATGAAGAAAAACGGATGGTTTTGAATTAGATGCGTTTTTCGAATCGATAACTCAAACACAAATTGTGATTGCGCGACCTGGAAATTCAACCCAGGACCTCACGGTTCTCAGCCTTAGTACGCTGCCACAAGACCAATGAGGCGATTTCATTTGACCTTTATTTTGAACCAGCTTTTTCTCATCTGAATACTAAATGAAAGTATAATGTCAATCAAGTAAATGTCGCTGGTCGAGACATCGCAACTGGTTCGAAGGAAAGTTTAACAATGTTAATAATATATTGACGGTCTACGTGACGCAGCCAAACCAGTTGTGGACGGGAGGCCGTGGGTTCGATCCCGCACCCAGACAAATAAACATGTGATTTACAAATATTTGTTTCGGGCTTAGGTGATTTCTTCCTGACTCGAGACAGGCGCCAGTCGTAAAAACTACAAGCCAAATGTTTCTGTAACGTGTTTTAAAGCATTTTGCGGCGATCCCATTGCGAGTGGGATAATGGCAGGTAGGTGGAAGAAGAGCCTGAATGAAAGCGCCACGCCTTTTTCGTTCATTCTAAAAGCTATTAAAAAAATGTATTAAAAAACCACACATTCAAATCTTCGATCAAATCATCTATTCGATTAAGCGCTACTATGCTACAAACAGACACACACGCCCGCAAACAATCAAAAGCGGCAGACTTGTAACTTTTCGTCGGTGGTTAAGATTTTAATCATACTGTGGGACGGAGATACGCTCGGCGAAATGTGGGTGTACCCCACCACAGAGGTGTAACCACTGCCTACCCCTTTGGGGATTACAGGCGTGAGTGCGCATGTTAAGGTTTAATTATTTTGCATTAAATGAGGGTAGTCGAAAAGAAAGGATATTACTTAAAGGGGAGACGCTTGGCAGATGGATTAATTCTGGACAGGACGGTTGACAAGTTGAAATCAACAAAAAATACAGCGAAGTGAGGTGCATAAAAAAAATTCAACGCAAAACGATTGAATTTGAAATTGAAGTGATTGGAAAATACAAAGTGTATCGCATTAAATCTTAGAGTTTAATTGGAGATATCCCTACTGTTGGTTAAAATATAATAAATTGAAAATGAATCCCGGACGGACCCGCGAGCGTTTGCCAGCTATAGTACGGTGGGATATCGCCCGGGGGCGGGACGAGTGGATTCAACGGTAACAAACAAACGTACAAAACGACTGTGACATGCTGCCGTGTCTGTAATCCTTGGATCACATTGTTATATCCCAACCCCCGCGTCCACCATCCCATACCCCTTCATCTCGGTAACATGGCCGTTCATTTGAGTGGGTTATTTAATAAACTAGATTAGAAAATTGTTACAGATTAAAATATTGAAAATCTATAAATAAATGACTGCCTCGGTGGCACAGTTGTAATGCGTACGCGTTACGATTAAGCTAACGCTGAGGTCTCGGGTTCGATCTCCGGGTCGGGTAAAGTGGTATTGGGTTTTTCTATTACGAAATACTCAGTATCAGCCCGGAGTCTGGAATTTGTGCCCGGTATGGCGATAGGCTCGCCCACTATCACATCATGGGACAGAGATACGCTCTGCGAAATGTAGGTGTACTAGTTACACCTCTGCATACCCCTTCGGGGATTACAGGCGTGATTGCCTATGTATGTATGTATAAATGAATTGTTCTTATATGATATATATACAACGTGTTACAGAAAGGTGTGGTCATATTTTAGGATCATTACATACACCTTACAATTAGTACTTATGTACCGGATCTTTTCAAAACCAAGACATCCGAAAATTTCACGTAAAATTTAATCACTCGTTTATTAAGGTCGATCAGATTGATGACATCACTATTAATTATTATGAACGATACTCACTTTTTAATAAACTTGAATAAGATGCACGTAATTCTACGGACATACGTACGTAACTTGTAATTTAAACCCAAATTAACACCTGAAAGAGATTGTGTGTTG
Organism: Mimas tiliae; assembly: GCA_905332985.1. NCBI lineage: Eukaryota > Metazoa > Arthropoda > Insecta > Lepidoptera > Sphingidae > Mimas > Mimas tiliae. The sequence continues at coordinate 3,128,548 of HG995265.1, read as the reverse complement.
AAGACAAATAGGTACCATCCTTTAGAAGCATGTTAAAGACTTCATTCACCGGTCTTCCATCTATGAATTTGGCTTATTACAGTCGACGATCCTCTTAAAAACTTTTATCAGTTACACCAATAAATAATACTTGTTTTTAGACAATTACAACATATTTTTTAAACTCGTAATCATACTTTATAAAATCAGAACTTGCCGAACTGACTGCGTCAAATAAATATTGACATTTGACAACTGTTTAATGTTTTTTTAATTATAAAATAATTAAATGAAAGGAGGTCTATAGTATCATTGTTTATCATTTAGTGTTGTCCAAAGTTGAAAGTCGATATCGACATGTTACTCATTCGATAAAAAAGAAAATTCTATAATTATTGTACTAGCAATGCAATCGGATTTGGTACTATGGGAGATAAATACTTATACCCTACACTATACATTGCTTAAATTTGCCCGCCCCTTTCTATAACACGTTGTATATTGACTACCTCGGTGGCGAAGTTGTAATTTATACACGGTATGACTATGCTGAGGTCTCGGGTTCGATCCTGTGACATGCTGCCGTGTCTGTAATCCTTGGATCACATTGTTATATCCCAACCCCCGTCCACCGTCCCATACCCCTTCATCTCGGTAACATGACCGTTCATTTGAGTGAGTTATTTAATAAACTAGATTAGAAAATAGTTACAGATTAAAATATTGAAAACCTATTAATTATTTACTGCCTCGGTGGCCAAGTTATTCTGCGTACGCGGTGCGACTGTTGTGCTGAGGTCTCGGGTTTGATCCCCGGGTTGGATAAAGTGATATTCGCTTTTTATATCATGAAATGATTAGTAGCAGCCTCCTCTGCCTACCCATTTCAGGAGAACAGGCGTCAGTGCATATATATGTCTGTATAATATATTTAATCATTGCGAACATTATGGGACTGACATAGTCAAAATTGACTCAAAGTCCCTAAAATAAGTTATAATAAAAAAAAAATAAGATGTATATTTTTTTCTATTCTGAATGACGAAACGATCCATCGTTCCGTCGCGTCGTCTATACGATATCGTCTCTCGTCTTTTTTCTATCGAAATTCGTTGTCGAATCAACCTATTGTCGTGTTCTGTCTAAACGCGTTGCACTCTAGCTTTATATTAGCAAAAGTGGGCACGTATACTATCTCGCTCGCACGCGTGCACCGTAACGACTATTTTGCACCGTGACGTCAAGGTTTGCATCGTGTCATTTCACACGTAACCTTTCCGTCAGATGTGAATGGCTTCTGATTTATTTATTTTTGAACATATTTATAAAATTCTTTCAAAATAGGTTTTAGGTATCTTATATTTCTCTCTATTCTAAAAAAAAGTAACCGCCGCCGCTGCCAAAGCTTGTCACGCTATCCCCTCCGCTGGGGGTATGGGGTCGAGACCGATACCAATCGATGCAGAATAATGTGGGGAAGAAAGTAATATATGTATCATATCAGTATCATATTCGTCGGACTTTTAAGTTTTTATTTTTATTTTATGTTTGTGGAAAAACATGGGCAAAGCCCCAAGTAAATAACAAAATAAATCAAGTCAACTACCCTATTATGCTTTAAGAAACAATTTACTATCGTGAGACGAGCGGACAGACAAGCAAACAAACGAAAAAGAGCTAACAGACCGATCGCTCCGCGTCGTCTCTGTGTCGTTTGTCAACGCAATGATTTATCGTAGTCGCCATTTTGTTTTCTTTTGTGTCACCCCCTACAATAATATCAGTACAGAGAGATTTAAATTATGCGTTTCAGTAATGTTCGTTTTTACGAATTATTACAAACTACACATACGCAGGTAATGCCCGGCTATTCGCGCCAATCATGCCAGAGGAAAATAAAAATCTAATATCGCGCGTTCATATTTCCAAAATATAGGAAAATTGCACTATATTACACAATTACTTTTAATTCGAATTACAGCAGCTCAATTTGTGCCAATGAGAAATATTATAAAGTAAAATTATAAAATTATAATGACTTTTGCGCATGATCCATACAATATATGGGGGTGATTACTCCCACCGTTTGACATCGTACGACAAAAATTAAGCATGATATTGCTTTATCACATAGTTCTCCATGCCTGTACGTAAACAGAATTTTTTAAATAAAAAGTAATTTCAAAGCTATGAGCCTCGAAAGATCCCTATTTCAGCAATAGTTTTCAAGCAATTTTGAGCGTGAATAAATAATATAAGTGTGTAATCTCGAAAACTAAATTCATACAGGCATAGTTTAATTATTCGAGAGTTTAAATTACTTTATTTTGAATCGGTACACTCAGTGGGTTTTCCATTAAAACATTTCTTCCAATATCTATTCATCAAGTTTTTAGATGCTCAATTTTAATACGATTTATTATTGTACACTTCACTCCAATGTTCAACCCCGCGGTAAGGTGATATGGCATGCATTTTTAATTCAATTCAATGACGAAGTCAAGTCCTCGACTAGCGGTTGGCAACGCTCCCGTGATTATTCTGGTATTGGGGGTTTCATGGGCGGTGGGGATCATTTACTATCAGGCATGAATTTGCCAGCCCGTTACCACTGTCTTACAAAAAAAAACGGCATAAAGTAGGCCCAAATTCATACCTCTTCCCAATTCGTCCTTCCTTTCCTTTAAGGTCGGCATCGCGTCGATAATTCCTTTGGCATTGTGTACGTACATGGGTGGTGGAGATCACTTACCATCAGGTGACCCACTTGCTCGTTCGCCGGCCTATGTAATAAAAAAGTATCCCACTTGCTCGTTAAGCCGACTTTCTGCTATAAAAAATATAAACACACTTGAAAACATTATGGTCCAGCTGAGACGTATCTGTCATACAAATGATTTATGTAAGCGTCCATTTTTATTTTTTTTATCGATGCCATCCCGACTTAGCGGTTTCTTTCATGCTCGAGGCAATAATTATTGATTTCAGCGCTTATATTTTTTTTTATAGCATAGACAGACAACCGATCAAATGGGTCACCTGACGGTAAGCGATCTCCACCGCCCATGTACGTACACAATACCATAAGAATCACGGGCGCTTTGCCCAACTTAAATAATAGTTAAGGGGTTGGAAAGGGAGGGGGATTTCAGCCGCTACTTTACGTCGGATTTCTGTAATAGAAGGGAGGTAGATTTGGGGCTCCGGCAATAACACTCACCGCAACATCGAGCTGCTACTTCACAACGGTATTTCAAAGTCGACTAAACATACATACATACTTACTCACACCTGTAATCCCCGAAGAGGAAGGTAGAGGTGTAACCACATTTCGCCGAGCGTAACTCCGTCCCATGATGTGATAGGGGGGCGAGCCTATCGCCATACCGAGCACAATTCCAGAATCCGAGCTGATACTGAGCATTTTCGTAATAGAAAAACCCAATATCACTTTAACCCGACCCGGGGCTCGAACCCGAGACCTCAGCGTCAGACTCTGTCGTAACGCCGCCACCGAGGCAGTCGGCTCAACATTTGTCAACATACTTATTTTTAACACGTACTTATATCAATATAGACATAAGGAATCGACTATCAGGAAATATGAAAAAGTCATCACCTCACAAACACAACTTGTCATATCTGTTTTAAATGTGCGCGCGGCACCGCCTTTGATGTGTCCACGAAACAGTTATTTAACGTTTCGGTTCCGGGAATAACTAACTGTACATGGAAATATAACGGATGCGTTTAGAATTAGGCGCACGGCACACCGCGAGATGAACTAACCGCCCGTATTCATAAATAACACTTTAAGTAAGCTTTATGCTAAGTGTCCAATTCTGTGTACATTTTGCCACAGGCCCATGTACGCCCACAATACCATGGGCGCGTTGCGGACCTTAAAGGAAAGGGATAATAGGGTAGTTTCCTATTTTAAATTTTATACATTATTTTATAAGCAACGGAAAATGATACGCAAAAGAAAAACTTTTATTAAAACACAATCAAAATTGGTTCAGAAATGTGCCCGCAGTTATGACTTTAAATGTTGGTATGAGGAAAAGTGGGTGCGTAGTTGGGATATCTCACTATCTCGCTTGCACGCGTGCACCATAATGAATATTTATACAGTGACGTCAAAGTTTGCGTCGTCTGTCATTTGACAATTACCCCTTCTACAGGATTTGAATGGCTTCTAACTTATTTATTTTTGGTCCGACTTATTAAAAAAAATCTGCAATAGATTTTGAGTAATGTAACTTATTGATTTAAATAATAAAAAAATCTAGTCTACTCCCCTATTAAGGGATTGGGAAAGGGAGGGGGTTTGGGCCTCCGCATATCTTACTCAATGTACGAAACGCAGCAGCATATCACATCACACATCACATGATTGGTCTTTTTGTAATTTCACTGGCTTTAATATCACACAAACCATGATTACACACTGCTTCTTGCCGGCAGAAATAGACAGAGCGGTGGTAATAATCCAGACGGCGGCCTCTCGGATTCATAGCCCCCTAAACTTGTATCAAAGACACATCAATCATCTATTTAATATAACAACGCATAAAAAATGACAAACGTTTTCAACTATCATTATATAAATAGCTGTGACCAAACCGATCAAGTTCTGATTGAGGCATCGGGGTCCATTCAGTATTTATTAGGGAATGTACATAAGACATCATCATACTATCCTACTACTATTATAAATGTGAAAGTTTGGATGTTTGTGAATTTGGTTGTTTGTTAGGCAATCACGCCTTAACAGCTGATTCATAAAAATTGATTCACGATCTCTAGTTGACACTTACCCTCGTATCTATAGACAAGTAAAACGTGTTACTTGAGTAAAAGTAATAACTTGAGTCACGATTTTTATTCTATAGTTTAGAAATTGGCCCAAGTAAGAACTGTCAAAAGTTAGAATTCTTAGCCAAGTAATAGTCGCCATTTTCATTACTTAAGCATTGCTTGGGCTCGCATGAAAGTATATTGACGTTAATATTGGATACATTTTGGTGTTGTAAAACATTATTTTGAAAAATGGATGCTATTGAAAATGTATTCGCTATTATAGACAATATTGACAGTGATGTATTAAATTAAGTCGAAAATAGCTTGTTTGTGAGTGTTCCGAGAGTCTACTTGCGCGATGTGGACCGTATTGTGACTATTCGGAATATTGTTTTAAGAAAAGGTTTAGATTTACTAAGAGCGTCGTAAAAAAATATTTTTACCATTGATTAATTATAAATGACCTACGTTTGGATAAGAGCACTTTACTCCAGAATGCCAGCTTCTGATGACGTTACGTTTTTACGCAACAAGTAGCTTCCAGATTGTTTGTGGGGATATAAGTAATGCATATTGCACAATCAACTGTGTGTAGAGTTATCAAACGAGTGAGTCGCGCCTTGGCACTCCAAATGAAAAAATATATTAAGTTTCCTGTAGATTTAAGGAAGATTAAAGAAGAATTTGAGAGGCTTGGACGTGTGTTGAACTCCTCCTTTATCGTTTCCCATGTTGTTTTCTTTTTATAGGCACTGGTGGCGTTTGTTTGCTTGCACGATAAAATATTCTCATTTTTCTGGATAATATTGAGAAATAAATCCTTCTACAGTAATTAATTATTATCACTATCACTACTAATTTTAAAAGTTTGTATTTCTTGCGTACCTTACAAAGTACAACTATTAGCAATGATAACCGTGAACAAAAACAAATTTCGATGAATGTTAAATACTGACAAACAAATGTCGCTGTTAAAACGGGCATATTATAAACATATTTAAAATGCACTTTACAACATGCTAACCAAACGCTGTAAAAGACCTTTCAAAGTTTTTTAGCATTATAAGACTTTTACCCGCGTATAAACGTTTAGTTTATCGTGTAAGCATCACAGTTATATCGTTAATTAATTTACCACAAACTATTTTCAGTACATTATTTTTATTATAATATTTTTAGGTCCGAAGAGGAATATTAATAATAAAAAATAACAATCTTCCCCTTAAGGGGATTCTTTTTAATTTAACAAATTACTAAATTTATTTACGATTCCTAATTACAATTTTATTCAGTTTGAATTAATTTAAACCCAAGGAACAAATCAAAAGTGAAATTATAACGGACTTACAAATCGCGCCGACGCAAACCGACAGAGCTTCTGCTTGCGACAGAGTCTCGAAGTGTACTGAGCGTGAACGACTCTCGCACTGCCTTTTATAGGTGGCGAGGGCCTACCCACACCAAAGTTACCAAAAAAAAACATTTAACATCTAACACGGCCTCTCCTGACTATGCGTCGTCCTCGACCGCATCTTGGATTTCCAGCGATGCAGTGGTCTCGGCTCCAGTGTGCTGCGAAGGGCCTGCTTGGGCATCTTCAGATGTATGGTCTTCAGTACAATTGGCGCTGTCAGTGTCTATAAAACCATGTCACATATTTATATTCGTTAAAAAGTTGTAAGATTGCCTAAATCTTTCATACATCTCCCTTACAAGGCCCTCATTCTTAAGTTCTCCATACACACAATAGCTAGACCCTATAAATGTTCATGAAAATCCACGACTTCTATGTAATCGTACAATTCCATGAACTCTGAAGAACTCATAAATCATCAGTCTTACTTCACTTAAAGCTACTAAGCTTTTTACTCAGCACAACATTCATCTTCTAGCACATACATGTAGGGCAAACACCCCGCAGTTTGTTTGCCGATAGGAACGTCCCGCAGTCCGTCCTCTACATGTCGAGGTATCCCGCAGTCTACCTCCCTTGAGATGACCTGCAGATCATCTCAAGTACCGTCACGACATCCCGCAGTCTGTCGGACGCAGAACGTCCCGCAGTCCGTTCTTTCTCACTGACAAACAGTGCTCAACAGCAACTGCTAGTCATTACAATACTCACGCTCAAAAAATGCAGCGCAAGCATCGGGGCACCACTCCCCAAGCCACGGTACCATATACTGTGCTGCTGCCTGTGTGGTCTTCCCATAAGATCCACTCAATAACTTCAGCTCGTACCTTCCACTAGGTAACGCACGTATGACCCTGTAGGGGCCACGCATGCCTGGATCTAGCTTGCCTGTTGACTGACTATACTTAATTACAAACACAAGGTCATTTAAATTGAACACCCGCGGAGGGTGTCTCGTTCGATTAACATAACTGTCCTGCTGAACTTGGTTACGCCGCAACAAGTCAGCAGCTCGACTTCGGTGTAACTCACGCAGTCCCTCACGATTTGGCGGGGAGTCTTCAAGCGCCACATCGCGAATAAGGCTTCTTATCACTGGAGTCGTTGCATCAGTCCCAATCATAAGGTTCAATGCTGAGGCCTGCGTTGTCTTCTGCTTGGTGATATTAAGTGTTAACTGCAGCTTCCACAGCGTCTCAGCCCACTTTTCACCCTTCTGATTCACCTCAATACGAAGCATGTTAAGTACAGTTCGAGCATATCTTTCGACTTGCCCGTTCGCATGGTGCATTTCTGGGGTGATGTAATGCACTGCAGAACCTATCTCATTAACATAGTCTCCAAACTTGGAGGATTCAAACATACGACCTTTGTCAGTTACAATTAATTTCGGGGTGCCAAATAATGAAACGGCATTAGTAAAAACTCTCAAAAGCTCGCCTACGTCCTGTCTGTATATTGGGTACAGCAGGGTGTATTTGGTAAATGCATCGACTAAGAGTAACACGAATTTATACCCGTTTGACTCGGGCAAAGGGCCCAACACGTCCAGGTGTATGGTGGAGAATGGAAGTTCAGGCTTCTCCCAGGAAGTTATGTTTTGCAACGGGGTCCTAGGTACTCGTTTCTTGGAAATACAAACTAAACAATGATCAATGTATTTCTTCAGAAATTGTCTTAGGCCCGGAAACCAAAAGTGTTTGAGAATAAGGGCTAAGGTCTTATCAAAGCCTATATGAGCATGTTCATCATGAAATATGCGGAGCAAACTAAGTCGGTGACCCTTAGGAATAAAACATAGAAGTCTGGAACTCTCACCGACTGGCGAGTACTTGTAATACAGAATGTTGTTTTGTAGAATGTAACGGGTTGAGTCTAGACCACCCTCGCCAAACCGCTCTATCAGTTTACGAGTTTCATCATCTGCCTCCTGTGCTATTTGAGCCCAGTTGCGAGGTCTTGTGATGTTAAACACTTCGGTTGAGGGATTACGGCTCAGGTAGTCTGCGTGAGACATCATAACCCCCTTCCTATATTCAATGTTGAATGTAAAGTCTTGAAGGTATACCCACCACCGTGCTACACGTGGGAGTAAGTCCTTTTTGCATTCAGTAGCCTTAAGGGCATTACAGTCAGTCACTATTTTGAATGTAATACCAATGAGGTAATGCCTAAAGTGCTGCAGGGCCTTCACTACCGCTAAGGTTTCCAATTCGTAGGAATGGTAGCGGCTCTCCGCACCCTGAGTTACCTTACTAAAGTATGCAACCACCCTTTTATTACCGTCCTTATCAGTCTGTAGGAGTACTGCCCCATAACCTATGCTACTCGCGTCTGTATGTATTTCGGTCGGTAAACTGGGGTCGAAAATGGCTAAGATGGGCTCAGTTGTCAGTAGTGTTATAATTTCTTGTCTAACTGACTCCTGTTCGGGTCCCCAATGGAATGCGACACCCTGTTTAGTCAATTGAGAGATACAACGGGTTTTACTTGCATAGCCCCTAATGTACCGCCGGAAATACCCCGCAAGTCCTAGGAACTGGCGGACTTGCTTTACGTTTTGTGGTGTAGGTGAATTTACAAGAGCGCTAACCTTATGAGGGCTCGGCCTAACCTGACCCTCGCTAATAACCCTACCCAAGTACTCAATTTCAGTGGACAGGAATGTGCATTTGCGAAGATTTATGGAAAAACCTGCCTCAGTCAATGTGGTGAGTACTTCATGAAGTAGTTTAATCCCTTCTTGAACTGTGGAACTCATCAGGAGTACATCATCGATGTACACCAGTACGGTTCCATTTTCAATGTATTTACGCAACGTCTTATTGATAATTCTTTGATATACGATCGGGGAATTAGTTAAACCGTATGGCATTTTTAGGTACTCAAAGTGACCTTCCGGTGTAACAAATGCGGTCTTATGGACTGAGGATTGTTCCAACTTTATCTGGTGAAAGCCGGTAGCCATGTCCAGTGAAGAAAATCGACTGATTTTCCTATCACCTAATCGATCAATATGGTCGTCTATCAAAGGGAGGGGATATCGATCTTTTACGGTGATTCTATTTAACGCTCGATAGTCAACGCACATTCGGTCTGACCCGTTTTTCTTCTTCACGAGAATGATTGGACTTGAGTATTCTGATTCTGACTCGCGAATAATTCCCTTACATAAGAGGTCATTAACAATCTCTCGAACCTTCAATTTTTCCGCTAGGGAAAGCTTATAAGGTCTGTATGTAATTGGGATGTCACTAATCAAGTTAATACGCATTTCACCTGTTGTTACAGTAGTGGTTGCGGTACCAGAAATAAAAAAGCCAGAGAAGTAGTTGATTACTTTCACAAGGCTATCTCTCTCAAAACCCTGCAGTGGAGTCTTAATCTCGACCACCTTGGCTTCGGCAAAATTAACATTAGAAGCTGTAGGGCTGTGTGTTATGTGTTGGGTATTTTTGGTTCTAACATAAGTTATTCCGTCTCTATTCAGAATATCAGTGCCAACTATTATGGGGGTAGACATAAAACAAGAGGGTACTACAAGAAGGTCTGCTTCGATAGCAATCTCGCTAAACTCGAGGGTAAGAGTGACATATGATTTAACCACAAACGCACGATTACCTAAACCCTTAAGAGTATAAGTAGTAGGTTTTAAGTTATGTGAAAAGTACTTTAAAATATCTGAAGATATCAAAGAGACATTGAGGGCACCGCTATCTATGAGTACGTCGACTGGTATACCCTGTACTACAGCGGTAGTAATATCGTTGCTACCACTATTTTCTATTTGGTCACAACATAAATTAATAGTACGTTTGTCTGGTTGTGCCTTAGCTTTTGCGAAACATTTTTCTTGTGTGTGACCTTTCTTTTTACAGAATGTACAAACGTCAACAGAGTACTCTAGGGACTTAAGTCCCTTAGTACAATGGAAGCTTCTATGACCGGGTTGTTTGCAAGTAAAGCATTTCGGTACGTTAGGCCCTGGTCGACCGTGATTAAAACGGTCCCTGGGCTGAAGTGAAACTTTACCTTTGGGTGGATATATGGAATTGGGTTTTTGGTATATTGACAAAAATGAGACTATCTTTTCCGGTGACAATTCCGCATTGGCGGCTGCGGCGCGCACTTGTGGATCGTTAATACCACGAATTACGATTGACGTCATCAGTTCGTCACTAAGACCTTTGACTATACGTAAGCGCAAAAGAGTACGACGCGCGTATTCGCTGTAGGAAGAGTATTTGTTAGATGTCGTGTTCATAGCGTCAAACAGAATGGTCGCGTAATCTAGTTTTCGCGGACAAAGGGGTCTAAATTCACGCATGAAGCTACTCCATGACCTATCGTTTGACACCCACTCATTTAACCATGTTTTAGCGTCACCTCTAAGGTGACCTGCGACTCGAGACAAACACTCCTTATCTTCCCAGCGGTTAGCTAGCCGCGCACGTTCGACTTCATCGCACCACGCGTCTATATCGTTGATGGCAGGGTCGAAATTGGACACGTAATAATTATGAGTACGGGTAGGAGCAAAAGTTTCAATTGCAGCTATAAGAGCTTGAGTACCGGGGGCTGTGCTCTCAGGGTTATCTTTGGGGGTGGATGTTAAATTTCTCTCGATGGTTTCTAAACGCGTAATAATTGTGTCCAATGTTCGATCAAGACTCGGGTGTGAGTTAATCAATCGTGAATCAGCATCACGCGAACCGGAACCCTGGCGTATGTGAGACTGGGATGTCACTTTCGACCGGGACCGTGAACGACGCCGTTTTTTTGATTGGATAGGCGAATGGCTATACTCTCGTAAGGACTGTACGACATGATCACAATGCAATCTGTCTCTTGGCGCTGTTGGTGTTCGATCGCGCGACCTACTGGTTGACCTGCTAAATGATTTACTGCGCGAGTCCGGCCTATGAGGAGACCCAATGCGCGATCCGTAACGTGATCTACATGGTGTTCTACTACGCGTCCTATAACGCGACCTATCACGCGTCCTATCACGCGGTCTATCACGGGTACGGTGACGTCGGCGTGACTTGCTACGCGATCTACGATTCTTCAACATATCACACCACAAATTTCTTTAACACTTGTAAAATGATTGCACAAACGATAATATGCAAAACAAAAAATAAATAAAAAGATAGTTGATTCGTTCCAAGGTACAAACAACAAAAGTGGCTCCAAACGGCTTAGGCAGATGGCTTAGATTAGTATCCCACTTCTGATTTTAGGTCCGAAGAGGAATATTAATAATAAAAAATAACAATCTTCCCCTTAAGGGGATTCTTTTTAATTTAACAAATTACTAAATTTATTTACGATTCCTAATTACAATTTTATTCAGTTTGAATTAATTTAAACCCAAGGAACAAATCAAAAGTGAAATTATAACGGACTTACAAATCGCGCCGACGCAAACCGACAGAGCTTCTGCTTGCGACAGAGTCTCGAAGTGTACTGAGCGTGAACGACTCTCGCACTGCCTTTTATAGGTGGCGAGGGCCTACCCACACCAAAGTTACCAAAAAAAAACATTTAACATCTAACAATATATATATATATATATATATATATATATATATATATATATATATATATATATATATATATATATATATATATATATATGTAATATGTTGTATCAGTACATAAACATAAAAACTAAAATATGATGAATAATTAAGTCTTTTGTCCTTTGTGTATTTAAATAACAAAACGCTAGACGCAATATTTTCAGTTCGAAAAGATTCTCAAGCACTGAGTAATACTTTAAGCATTGCTCAAGTGAGTAATATGCATTACTTGTCTATAGAATATAATTTACTTAAGAAATTACTTAAGACCAAGTAATGACTTAGTTGAGAAATTACTTAACAACAAGTAATGACTCCTTTATAGATACGAGGGTTAATACGTCTAATTTTTTGCGCGGTGCATAACACCATATCTCAATTTAGAAATGTAATATTTCGACATTAACTTTTATGAAATAAAGTTGATTTTGAACGTTCATTAATATTTGTTGCGTGTATGAGTGTTACGTGTGATTTTACCTTTGCATGTGTAAGTAAGTGGACCCGTATTTTTGGCAGATTCATATGAGAGTTATCTTTCGATGACCACCGCAGCAATCATCCAAATCTGTCCTCATTTGGTGGACTTATGCGTAAAAAAATATATACAGACAAATAGAAAACCTTTATTTTTTGAGACGGTTAACAGTTAGTAAGCAGCCACCATGGCGCAGTGGGCGAGTCGGCTGTAAAACGAGATGCCGCGGGCGCGATTCCCGCTACGAGACAAATGTTTTTATGATCCCCTTATATTTGTTTCGGGTCTGGATGTTGTGGAAGGCAAGTCCCTCGTAGTTCCTAATACTCACGATACAGGTTAACCTAGTGTGGGGTCAGGACTATGTGTGTGACTGTTGAGTGTATTTATTAATTTTTTTGGTTGTCAGTTTTGCTTGATAATAATCTGACATAATGTCATATTTACCTTAATAAATTCAAATCTTGACACTAGAGTGGACATAGCTATAATATGATGGAAGTCCATTACCGAAATCGTGGTTTGACCTCGTGACCTTTTTACTTTTTTTAAGCGACGCAAGCGGAAAAATTTTGCCACCGCTCAATGCGACTCGAGAGGGTTAGTGTTGGGATGTAGGAATTTTTGTATCGATAGTCGATTTTCTCGTTCTTCTCTTATCTCTAGTCTACCAACCCGCATTAGCCCAGCGTGGTGGCCTAACCCCTCTCATTCAGTAGAGGAGGCCCGTGCCCAGCAGTGGGACGTATACAGAGGGCCGATATTATTATATTATTAGTATACAAATCGCGAAAGACTAAAAACAATTATTGCAGAATAATTACTTTGCTGTTAATAAGCTACCGCGTTTTCTACCGATATGTTATTTTAAATAGCAGTTTTATATTACTTTCTAACTGCTAAAGATACCTCAATAAGAAAATAAATCAACAATACAATAAAACTGATATATTTAACATCAATCAGCAACATTTAATAAAACTCATCGTTAATATAATCATATGTCGACATCGATATTATCGACCGAGTCCCATCTCTACTCATTCACCTGTATAATTTGAAGGATCCTTGAGTGCAGCGCACTCCAAAAGCGACCCGTTTACTGTGTCTACGGGTTCTATTCTCTTCAACCCTTGTACGGCGCGGCGTTTAAGCTCAAACTCTGACGTATCGCATATTTTTGTACCGGGTGACACACTAAATTAAGGTTGTCTGGAAGAAATCGCTGTTTGCGATAAGACCGCCCATTGTATCACCCTTACTGTATGATCCTCGTTTTATAAACTATCTACTTTATTTAGTGTGCAATAAAGAATATTCTATTCTATTCTTAAACGTTACAAGAATATCGGTGGACAGTAAGTGCTATGATTTTATGAGATACGAGCTATGAGCTTCAGCCATCGAAATAAGATAACTAGAACGATAACTATCATATGAATCTGGCAAAGAATACGGCTCCACTTACTTACACATGCAAAGGTAAAATCAAACTTAACACTCATACACGCAATAATTAATGAACGTTCAAAATCAACTTTATTTCATAAAGTTAATGTCCAAATATTATTAGACGTATCAAGTGTCAACTAGAGATTATTATGTACAGACTTTTATAGCCCTGTCCCCTTGCACAGAGTTTTGGTGGGGAAATTTTTTGCTTGAGTTACGTTTCTTGTCATCTTATTTTGATGGCTTCGGCGATCTTTGTCTATATTGGAAATATTAATGCGTGCTGATGATGGTCTAATACATAAGATTGTGTACTTATTTTCTCTCGGGTAGGGTTACCAGATGAAAAATTTAAAAGTCCTGTAAAAAGATTGATTTCTATAAAAATGTCTTGACTTGCATAAATGCATTTTCACGTAAATGGTAAAAGCATAAAGGTAATCCATAATCTGTTTTAGGATATGGAATTTTTTAAACTGATTTTATAACAAAACTTAAAATTCGACATCATAATATAACACTGAAAACTCAAAAATAACAATTTCAATAATAACAGCTGCACCGGCCTACATACGGCAAAACTTGCCGAATTGAAAACCTCCTCCTTTTTTCGTCGGTTAAAAACACATTCAAACAAGCGGAGTCGCGTGCAAAAGCTAGTATTCAATAAAGTTACGTCCATCTCTCTCCGACACTAATAATTCTCAACTATCCGTCCCTGTCTAGCGATAAAATTTAACCACCCGAAATCTGTGCTTGCATTCGCCTACTTTCAGCTCATATTGTGCATCATAAAGCCGGTATTACTCGTCCGTCTGTGTATAAAACGCCGGTAAAGATCTGATTTGAGATACGCGACAGAGACAGAGAGACCGCGACATGTGACACGAGTGAATAGAGACACGTTCGTTTCGGATAAAATTGTATGGAAACGGTCCCAAATCTAACTAGCTAGGTCCCTTGTATACGAGAGACCTTATAAGTTGGTACCACCGCTGTCTATTTGTTTTTATTGCCTAGATAGACAGACGAGCAGACGTCCCACCTGATGGTAAGTGGTTACCGCCGCCCATGGACCTCAGCACTGCCAAGGCGCTGCCTACCGTTATTTCTATCGCGATGCAGCAGTGTGTAAGCACTGTTGTGTGCGTTTGAAGGACATTAAAGCCAGTGCAATTACTTGGCATATCGAGACTTAATAATCTATGTTTCGGGGTGACGAGCGCAGTCCAGTGCCATGTAGAGCTTTGTAATTCAAAGTTCTGTGTGGTGTTGTCTGTTTATGGGCAGATATGACGTATACCATCAGGCGAACGACCGATCGGTTCATCATATAAAAAAGTAAAAATAAAACCTTGTAATCTCCTGTCTCGCTCGCATACCTCAAAAGTCAAAACGTACCTACAGCACCACAAAATACATAATACCTTACTTAAATACATGTACCTGCGCCCTAGATGTTAGGTCTCTTGCGAGTCCGTCTGTATACGCTTTATCTATTTTATTTCTTCCTCCAAGCATTTGTGTTTTTTTTTATTACATAGGTCGGCATACGAGCCAGTGGGTCACCTGATGGTAAGTGATCTCCACCTCCCATGTACGCCCACAATACTAGAAGAATCATAGGCGCGTTGCCGACCTTATAGGAGAGGCATTAAGGGATTGGGAAGGGGAGGATGATTTGGGCCTCCGGATATGTCACTCCGTACGAAACGCAGCAGCAAACTACTACTTTACGCCAGTTATCTGTGAGACAGTGGTAACGACCCGGACCATTCATGCTGTAGACAAAACTGTCTACAGCGTGGCTATACCACTCTGAGAACGTGTGTTCCAGCTTGAAGGACATTGAATCCATTATGAGACGTTAACTTTGAAGTATCATAGTGCCCACGAACGTATGGTAAACTTGCCCTATATTACACACGTCCCACTGCTGGGCACGGGCCTTCTCCATTAAATGAGAGGTGATAAGTCTTAGTCCACCACGCAGGCCTAATGAGGGATGGCAGACTTCACATACCTTCGAAATTCTTATGGAGAACTTCTGAGGTATGCAGGTTTCCTCACGATGTTTCGTTCGCCGTTAAAGCAAGTGATAATTAATACACAAGTAACTTAGAAAGTCAGAGGTATGCTCTTAGGGCTGGTTTAGAGCCTGCGACTTTCGTCTCGACAGTCCATACCACTCACTGCTGAGATTACACTGCTATTAGTATTATTACTGCATATACATCTAATGGACATACGCTGATCACGGAACGCCTATCGTTAGTGACCCTATGATTGATTTTTCACCATGTATACGGTAGTCACTATCCACTCAAGTACATACATGCATCGGATACACCCAGAGTACAAGCAAACATTGGATCCAATATCGCAATCTGCCCCAAAAACTAGGCCGAACGTATAAAACACGGATGTGCGACGACAATACGGTTTCGCGTCATAAATTTAATCATAAACTATATGTCCCATAAACATTTTATAAGGCTTTTAATTCACGGACACTGCTATTTATTGCATGGAGGAGGAGAGGGGGGGGGGGAGATCTTTTCAGTAACGCTAGCTTGTTATATACGGATTTACTCACTATCTTAAACTTCTGTCTGTCTGGCGTCATTCCGGATTTACTCTCTATAAGCGATCTAAGGTTTCTCGACTATGGTCTAGCTGCTTGCTCCCATTGCTGGGTACGGGCCTTCGCAACTCTATGAGAGAGATTAGGCCTTAGTCCACCACGCTGGAATTGAGAATCTGTTTTTTTTTCAACGGTTAATAAATAGTAACTATATGTATATTATTTACGATTTACGACAGCCTCCGTGGAGCCGCGGGCGAGTAGCCGATACCCGCATTGAGACAAATGTTTGTGTGATCAGCAAATATTTGATCGGGTCTTTTTTTCATTTTTTTTTATTGCATAAGCCGGCAAACGAGCAAGTGGGTCACCTGATAGTAAGTGATCTCCGCCCATGTACGCCCACAATACCAAAAAATGTCATAGGCGCGTTGCCGACCTTAAAGGAAAGCGATAATTAAGGGATTGGGAAGGGGAGGGGGATTTGGGCCTCCGGATATCTCACTCACGATACGAAACGCAGCAGCAAGCTGCTACTTTACGTCGGTTTTCTGTGGGACAGTGGTAATGACACGGACGAGCCGGCCCATTCATGCTGTAGACAAAATTGTACCGCCCCTGGTTTCGGACCCGGGAAGTCCATCCGGACAGCCCGTAGAGATAACGGCTTACTTAATACTGTTTCATACAACCAAGATCGCTAAATACGTCCTACAATTACCCCTTCTAGCTCCAACCTCTCATCCTCACAAACAGTGCTCAAACAACGCTCCACTTACGCGAAATTAAATTTTAAATTGCGGGTAGTTTGGTACAGTGGAGTACAAGTATTGTGCACTAATTGTACGGTGAGCTATTGAGCCAAATTGCCGCTATTATCCTGACCAGTGTTACCCAAAGTGGTTCTGTGAAACCCACGGTATATTTTACGCGCCTCGGCAAAAAGAGGGCGTGTTACAAGTTTGACATCTTTGTCTTTGTAAGTCTGCTTCCTTCTGTCCTTATCTCACTCGTAGTGGGATCAGCGCATAGTGCGCTTTTCAACACATGATACAGAAAGATTTGGCTTCTATTTTTTGCGACCGGGAATATGCTTGACGTCAACCCGTTTGCCTTGTAAATAATAAAATAACAGTTTAATGTCCTAAAACACATATTTTACTAAACATAAATACAACGGTCCTCGCACCTGTCACCAGCAGACGACCATGTTAGGTTGATAAAATATCGACATATTTTCTGTGAAGTATCAATATTTTCCCTCAAGTATCGAAATAATATCAGATTGTTATTTTTTTAATAGGATGCCATGAAATGCAAAATGTGAAGCCAATATTTCGATGACATTCCAGAAAAGTATTCTTTTCTTTCTACCTGTATATATAACGATACTTTTTTTTATACTGATACGATATATAGTATATCGATATTTCTTTGCACTTGCGACATGCCTTGAACCCGTATCGTGGTAAACCACATAAGTTTTCAGAATTGTTTTATAAAATGTGTTATTGTTATATAAAAACTATTAAGAAATATAAATCAGGAAGGAGTTAAATAAATACACCCAACAGTCACACACATAGTCCTGACCCCACACTAGGTTTAGCTGTATCGTGGATATCAGGAACTACGAGAGACTTGCGGTCCCACAACACCCAGACCCGAAACAAATATTTGTGGATCACATAAACATTTGTCTTGGTGTGGGAATCGAACTCATGGCCTCTCGCTTTGCAGCTGGCTACTCGCCCATTGCGCCACGGAGGCTGTGTTGAGGAAGACTTTTGCTCAGCAGTAATCCAATATAGTTTTGAAAAAAAAAAAACCTAAATCAGTACATTGTTACGACAAAGATCTATTATAACATCTAAAATGTATGCAGTTTTGCAGGTAACGGGGCTAGCTCGTAAGTTTGAGAGCCACTGACCTAGAATGTACACGAGTGAGGAAGGGGGTTAAAGTCTATTGGATCGACATTTTCTAACGTTTATCAAGTACTCTAATCCTACTGAGTTGTTTAAGAGATTTTTTTAAAATAAAATTTATAATAACAATAATAAATAATAAATACACCCAACAGTCACACACATAGTCCTGACCCCACACTAGGTTAACTTGTATCGTGGGTATCGGGAACTACGAGGGACTTGCGGTCCCACAACACCCAGACCCGAAACAAATATTTGTGGATTAGACAAACATTTGTCTCGGTGTAGGAATCGAACCCACGGCCTCTCGTTTCGCAGTCGGCTACTCGCCCACTGCGCCACGGAGGATGTCAATACTTTGAGTCGGCGTTATTTTGATTGTATTTGGTAAATGAATGATGGGTTTAAATTTTTTTTGACTCTTTTTGTTTCCATTTTTGTTAAAAAAATATTTTCATTACTTTTAGTGAAATAATTATGCAAAACGATGCATAAATGTCGAAATTTTAGATTTACATCCCCGATTTCACCACCTTCTCGGTGGAATTTTATCTTAAAATTGAAATGGTGGTTCCATTAACTTTGAGCTACTCCTTTCGAATGACAAAATAGTCAAAATTGGATGACTCTGTAAACAGTTATGCGTAATTATGCATATAAAAAATATGCGCATCTAATTGAAAGCCCCCGCTTTTTTCATCGGTTAAAAATTTGCTGAACAACCTGTCAATTTCAGTGCACTTAGATACGTTGCTGTTTTAGCTATAAATTATTTACATCACAATTGGCTCTCCATATATCACATCATGGGGCGGAAATATCTTCGACGAAAAGTGGGGGCACCTCCGCCTACCCCCTCGAAGTTACAGGCGTGAGCTATGAATGTATGCACTCGGTGGTTAAATCGAAAATCCGAAAATAGTCCGACGCGATTCGAACCTAGCTACGTCCGTATAGGTAACAGAACACCTCTCACTAATGCATTCTACGTACTGACGAGTTTACAGCGAATGGAAAAATGGTATACTGTTTCTGTTTTTTTTATAGCATAGTCCGGCAGAGGAGCAAGAGTGTTACCTGAAGGTAAGTGATCTCCACTGCCCATGTGTACGCCCACAATACCAGATGAATCATGGGCACGTTGCCGACCTTAAAGTAAAGTGATAATTAAGGGATGGTGAAGGGGAGGGTCCTAGTCCCACACTAGGTTAATCTGTATCATGGGTATCAGGAACTACGAGGGACTTGCGGTCCCACAACACCCAGAAACGAATCATATTTTGTATATCACACAAACATTTGTCTCGGTGAGGGAACCGAACCCACGCTCTCTCGGTTCGCTGCGCCACAGACCTTGTCATATAAGTTATATATTATAATAACATTATAACTTATAAGTTTGACCCTTTGCCTGTCTTTGTTTGAAACTTATAACATCTTTCTTTTTCATCGGGGGTTAAAACGGGTCTAAACGAAAAACGTAAACGGGACACAAACATCACTTAAGTAAACTCTTTGCCAAGTGTTCAATTCTATGTACATGATTGGTCTGTTTTGATTTACCGCCAAAAACTAACCAATGAAGTTTATAGAAATTGCCACTATGCGTTCGCGCTCACTAAGAGGTCTCATAATAACGTTTATAAATACGGGGGTAACCGTACCCGCCAATGCAGCTAATGTAACTACCTAATGGCCATTCCCATTTTTTATTTTTTTTATTAACTTGAATGACGAGATGAGCAGGTCGCTCGCCTGATGGTAAGCGCCACGCCTGCTCATAAACAGAAGCAACGCCACACAGAACTTTAAATAAAACACTGCATAACACTGGACTGCGCTCGTCACCCCGAGACATAAGGTGTTAAGTCTCATAATGCCCAGTAATTACACTGGCTTCAATGTCCTTCACACCGGAACACAACATTGCTTACACACTGTTGCTTGGCGGCAGAAAAAATATTCTGCCTATCAACAGATTTGCTTACCGACAGTAAAATATTGACACATTTTGTATGGCAGATCTGCCAAAACACTATCGATAGTACCCAAATCTGTCGATAGACATAATATAGGGAATGGCCGTAAGTGCCGACGAAAGCAGGTGTCATAAAATAGCCACGGCGATTCCAAGTTCACCGACCTCTCAGGACCTCGGTGTAACCTAATACCATGCATTAGAAACCAGTTTTGATCTCAGAACAGGTCCTAAACACAACCAATGCTAAGCATAACTACCAGTTTAAACACAGACTGGGCAAGAGTTAGCGATCCCTCTTGGCTTCGCATGGGTTATAATATTGTTAGAAAACTATTGTTTATAACTATTGACTGCCTCGTTGGCGCAGTTGTGAGGCGTACGCGTTAAGATTAAGCTAACGTCGAGGTCTCGGGTTCAATCCCCGGGTCGGGTAAAGTTTTTCTATTTCGAAATGCTCAGTTTCAGCCCGGAGTCTGGAATTTGTGCCCGGTATGGCGATAGGCTCGCCCCCTATCACATTATGGGACGGAGATACGCTCGGCGAAATGTGGGTGTACTGGTTACACCTCTGCCTACCCCTTCGGGGATTACAGGCGTGAGTGCATATACTATTGTTTATTGAACACTCTGTGAAATGTACTGAATGCTTCTAGCCAACAATCCATGTCAGGATTTACAAGAGACCGTTCTCTAATTGATAATAAGTACCTTCGGGCAGCATGACCTGTTATGTTCAACTGATAATCAACAGAACCAACGTAATTAATGAATTCGAGACTGGAGTCCACTGGTGTCAGACCACCGAGAACTGAACTCCCAATGACGGAGACTGTATTATGGTTTTAAATCTGTAAACACCAGTGGCGAAAGCCCATACAACAAGATTCCTTTGGTGTTCCTATATACGTTTTTTAATGCAAGTTTTAAGGTGCACGACCGAGACAAAAGACAACAACGCGTCAGATTTTTATGCAATTGCATAGATAGACTATACGTTTTTTTTTTATTCGGGCACGGCAGTGACTGGCTACAATGAAGGACGAGCGCAGTGCAGTGCCATGCAGTGCATTGTTATTCAACGTTTCGTACGGTGTTGTTCCTATTTATGGACAGGTGTGGCGCTAAGCAACAGGCGAGCGACCTGCTCGTTTCATCATCCAGACTAACAAAAAGTCTATTTCAGTAGTACTTGCAGATAAACTAAACAATCATTAAGGCCGCCTTGCACCGTGCACGTCGCTCCTAAAACGAAATTTACCACTAAACTTATTTAATTATTTATTTTTGTTACAGGATCGTCGTGGGCCTAAGTGGTTTTATTTCATTTATGCTTAATTTGAAACTGGACATCTAATAATGAAAAAAATCCCCATTTACTATTATAGTACTACTTCGGTGGCGCAGTTGTAATGCGTACGCACTATTGAGGTCACTGGTTCGATCCCCGGGTCGGGTAAAAGTGATATTGGGTTTTTCTATTACGAAATGCCCGGAGTCTGGAATTGTGTCCGGTATGGCGATAGGCTCGCCCCCTATCACATCATGGGACGGAGATGCATAAATGCATGGTGAATCTTAAAATAAACCAGGGGCAGTAGTTCTCAAATTAGACAGAGCTGCATCTTGAAAAATCATTTTAAATATAATGAAGTTATCTGGTGACCCACTTGTCTGCTTACCAATCTCTTATACAAAAAAAAATATGAATTATAATTAAGTGAATACTAAAATATACTCAAAACATTGGTAGTTAAAACACTTAAAAAAAAAAAAAACATTTCCTTTGTTATTTTGTTAAACACTGGTTATTTTAAAAATAACTCTTGTAAAAATAGAACATTTTAAATGTATAAAAAGACACACCTTCCAATGACCCAGACCAGTGGTTAGAACCCCAGAGTGACGCAAAAGTCACAAAGTGGGCCATGTCCAATAATACCACCTTCTGAATCTGACTCTGGACCCAAAAATTAATTGTGAGCCTCTGGAGGTGTTGGTTGAGGCTCTTTGAAATCAACCGATTACCTGAAACTACTATCAGAACAATGGTCGTCAAATCCACATCCCACATGTCATGTGCCAGGTCTAACTAATAATACACCCAACAGTCACACACATACCCTGACCCCACACTAGGTTAACCTGTATCGTGGGTATCAGGAACTACGAAGGACTTGCGGTCCCACAACACTCAGACCCACGGCCTCTCGCTTCGCAGCCGGCTACTCGCCCACTGCGCCACGGAGGCTATTATAGTATTTGGACAATTCGCCTTTGACATTTTTTTTATTGCATAATGTAAATTACTCTTTATCTATAGAGTTATTCTTAAATTTTTCATTATAAAATTTATATAAAAATAGAACATTTAAAGATATAAAAAATATATCAACCTCCGATGGTGAGGCCAAGAACCCAAGTCACCGGTGGTTATTATTATTATGAAATAGGCCATAAGTTAATTGTATATAATTGATATTTACCAATAATGAACTTGATTAATTAACCAGAAATAATATTATAAACACTAATAAGGAACTGAGGAATGAGGTAATGTTCCATTCATATTAATAACTAGCCTTTGCTCGCGGCTCCGCCCGCGTGAACGGCCTTTTCCGGGATTAAAAGTAGCCTATGTTACTCAGTGATAATGTAGGTTTCTAACGGCAAAAGAATTTTTGAAATTGGTCCAGTATTTGTTACATACAAAAATACAAATCTTTCCTCTTTATAATATTAGTGATATGATACATAAGTTCTCAGGCCTTTATCCCGAAGAGGAAGACAGATGCAACCATTATTCGCCAAGCTTTATTTTATCACCATCTTTGAATGGCCTTTTCCAGGATAACAAGTAGCCTATGTCTTAATTCAGGTCACAGTCTACCTGTGTGCCAAATTTAATCCAAAGCCGATCTGTATAGCCGTGATTGACTAAAACATCCAAATTCACAAACTTTCACATTTATAATAGGATTTTCTCATGTAATGGGATAGGGGTATAGGCTCAACAGAAGTTAGCTTGATGAGCTAAAGATGGACTAGTTACTCCTCTGCCTCCAGAAATGCAAGCATGAGCTTATGTTTGTATGTGGTAGACAAATTTGACAGTTTTGTCTACAGCATGAATGGGCCGGCTTGACCAGGTCTTTACCACTGTCTCACAGAACACTGATGTGAAGTTGTGGCTCGGTGCTGCGTTTGGTACAGTGAGTGAGATACCTAGAGACCCAAATCCTCTTTCCTTAAGCTCAGCAACACATCCATGCTCCATAATTAATTTGGTATTGTGGAGTTTCATGGGTGGTTTTTTTTGGTTGCATGATAGCCTGACGAAAGTCGGCTTTAGTCAGCGTCACCAAGCTTTCGGGTGAATGCTTTAGGCACTCCAACCCTGAGCATGGGTGGTGGAGATCACTTACAATCAGGTGACCCAGTTACTTGTTTGCCGGCCTCTGCTATAAAAAAACCTGTCTGTCCTACTTTAAAATAGATCTAACTCTCTTCTTCCATACCCCACTCGCAGTGGGGTCGGCGCAACTTGCTTTTTAACAGACGTTACAAAAAGATTTGGCTTGTAGTTTTTACGACCGGCCGCCTGGCTGACGTCAACCCCTCTGGGGAGAAAAATAGCTCTAACTATTGACCCATAATAGGCAGCTGGCTGAAATTTTTACAGAATGTGACGTATGGTTATGGCGGATACCATAACAATTAATAAAAATAACAAAAAAATACGGCGGGTGGTGCTAAGTTCAGGAATCCAAGTCTATGTTTTCGATAATATAACCCTGTATAACTAACACGCAACTCGAGCATTTAAGATCGTGTTAAACGTAAGGTCCTCTTATCTATCAAAGTGATTTGAAAATAAATAGTCATTACACAGTCGGCTGTTGAGTGAAATTGAAACAAAAGCGATGTGACGCTAATAAAAAAAAAAAATTGCCAAAGACTATTTTGTTATTGTTGGAAATTGCCTAATTCCATATTCAAAATTGAAGATAATCAACAATGGAACATGAATAGTGGTTACATAAATTTATGCATAATATAAGTAATGTTTTGTTTAATATTCGTAGTTAGAGATGGTATGTAAGTAATTAATCTAACGTTACTATCGTGTACTTACAAGAGAAATTATAATATTGTAGGCATGGACCAGTAAAGGTGCTGCTTTGTCACCTTTCACGGACACCTTTTAGACACGGCTTACAATAATAATAGGTAATTATGTAAACAGACTTAACAAGATTTAAATAAGACACTTATGAGATCGTACGATAATGTGGCAAAAAAACAGATAAATTATTGTTTACTAACCTGATGATTATTCCACTTGCACAACTTTATAACGTAATAATTCCGTAACCATCACTCTAAACACATAAAACCAGTAACCACGTCTTGCTAATATTACGGTACACCGGCCGTTCTCACCGACCTTACCAGGCCGTGGGATAAATATGCATTTTTTATTAACTTATATCGATTACCTATTAGCGGACCATTGGCTGAATGAGATCCGAACGACGTACAACGGGAAGCGTCACGTACTATTATATTTGGTTTAACCGCCGAGCACCTTAGTAATTTCATTAATAACATATAAAAATCGATTTCACAGTTCACAACTCAAACATAGGTTCGCGACCCTCGTGTCAATACATTATTTTTTACCATTCAACACAATGTGCACGTTCAACTATCACAAGATTTTGCTGTTTGTAGCATAAATGAACACCGTGTCGAGTAATTAATTTCTTAAATCCAACTATACAAAGGTTACAAACATTTTTTTTTTGCGGTCACAGCACGCACGACTCAAGCTCCGCACGCTCGCGATGAAACTAAACTGATCATAGATGTCGCGTTATGGCAGCCATCATGGAAAATGGCGGACGACATTAGCCGTCAAATAAATGCAAGTGACTTTATACTCTATTTCTTATGAAATAAAGTATAAACATCTGATACATTTTGTTATGCCACTCCGCAATTCGATCGTATAATGCGACTTATTATAAAAGTACGAAATGGTGCCGCAGTAGATTGCAACACAAGTCCTTCTCGTATGTGCGCGTTAAAAAATTAATATTTTTTGTCCCTTTTTTGCTCGTCGCGAATTCGAACAAATATTTTATTGTGGGTGCGCTTGCGCGAATGATGTCCAATTTACGGTTTGATTATGCGAACGAATATGAACTTTAAATCTTTGGGTCAAGGTGTAGGGTCATACGATTAATTGCATGACAAAAATTGTTTACGAGGTGTCCTATTTGAAATGCAGGTAGGACAGACGTTTTAGGTATCTACCTGAATACCATTGTGACTACCTACAGTTACTTTATTCCTCCACTTTGACCGGTCTTTTGCATCATTCTAACTGATTTAACAAACTATGTACGTACCTATAATATATCGTACCGATATCGTCGAATAGGTATTCAATAAATAGCAATCATGATGTAATATTTAATCAAAAACAAAACAAACATTAATACAAATTCAAAGCAGTTTATTTTTCATTGATAGCACTGAATTAAAATTGGTTAATTTCATTGTTAACTAAGTATTTAGCTTTTTTTGGTTTTGTTAAAACTGGGCTACGTGGCCGTAAAACTACAAAAAAGCTGCACGAATTGAGGTCCGTGTTTTTTCGTTCGGAAAATTAGTTAATAAATTAATTAAATGGCCAGGAACCAGTAAATCCTGAATTCGTAGCTAAGTAGAGCAATGTTCTCAATGGGATAAATGATTTCAATGAGATTTGAATTTCAGATAATAATATTATTTGCCCAGGATTACATCTTCAGAGGTACGTATTTTTTAACAGCCCGACTGTCATACATGCCTGCAGGAGGTGGGTGCACAGACTGGCCCACCGCTATGCAAGTTGAACCCTGAGGGCTGACATGGTGGCGTGCTGTGCTGGCTTCCTGTGTTCTGTCTGAGGGGTCAAGCTCCATAGTATGTAACAAAAACCCTGTTGGACCTTTTTGGGTCGTGAAGATAGACAGCTTAATAAAAATAGTTAAATTAATAATAAACAGAACCGAGATATTATCCTTACACGAGTAACTTATAAAATAAACATATTTAAAAAATGTTATTTACATCTGAATATCTGTGTTTGATGTACGTACGCCGCAACATGATATTTCGCTCTGGCTCCAGGTCATCGCTCTTTCAGAGGTAATCAATCGAAATCCGGTCTGGTTGTGGGACCGTAAGTCCCTCGTAGTTCCTGATACCCACGATACAGGTGAACCTAGTGTGGGGTCAGGACTATGTGTGTGACTGTTGGGTGTATTTATTTATTTATTTAAATACCTATGTAAGTATATATATATAACCATGCATATTTTTGCATAGAGTGACCCAATTTTAACGTTCTTGTTGTATAAGATAGTTAAACATGTCATAATAATAATACTAGCATTAAATTATATACGTCCCACTGCTGGGCACGGGCCTCCTCTACTGAATGAGAGGGGTTAGGCCTTAGTCCACCACGCTGGCCTAATGCGGGTTGGCAGACTTCACATACCTTCGAAATCCTTATGTACAACTTCTTAGGTACGCAGGGTTCCTCATGATGTTCCCATCACCGTTATAGCAAGCGATAATTATTAATAATTAATACACACATAACTTAGAAAAGTCACAAGTGCCTGCTCTTGGGGTTGGTTTCGAACCTGCGACTTTCGTCTCGACAGTCCGTTCCACTCCCCGCTACTTACCTACTTCAATTCAAAGAAAATCTACACATTATCAGCCCCGGATCTACGATTTCTTTGAACCGGGACAGAAACTTCATAGTGACCCCCCCCCCCCCCCCCCCCACCAGCGTTTGGGATAAATAACTTAAATAAACTAAAAGAAAAGCAAAGAATGATGCATAAAGGTCCTGGGTGGCGCCTTTTTCTTACGAGTCGACGGTAAGCCAACCAGGCTTCCGTATACTAGACGGTTTGTGGTGCAAGTTTTTTAATTTTAATCATTTTATATTATGATTTCCGCGCCCCGTGAAATTGCTGCCCAGTCGGGTGCACCGGTTTGATCCAATAGATCTGGGCCAGCAAAATATGCAGTAATATCGGGATGAAAGACTACAACTTCAGCATTTGTGTATCCATTTCGATGATACTTCCACTAAAAGTAGTAAAATAACTTTTAGCAAAAAAAAACATACTCAAAGAATATGTGAAGCCAAACATTTATTACCCATTTGGAGTCGGTGCTATCAATCATAGGTAAAGCATATTATAGGCCATTAATTTGTTAGACGCTTTTGTATAGTAACAGTAGCGCCATCTAGTTCTACGTTGTAGTAAATAAATAATCCACTAACGTAACTTAAACTCCTACCCTACTAGTTTCCTTTGGCACTGTATTTGTGAATCAGTTTGTGACAACTTTCGCTAGATGGCGCTATAAACAAGTAACTACATTTTGGACCGATTTTTAAAGGGTTTACACATCATTACCAATGAATATTGATACAGAAAGTATTGATTTAATATTGACGAATGTTTAGAATGTTTAACTGCGTGGTAT
This sequence comes from Mimas tiliae, assembly GCA_905332985.1. NCBI lineage: Eukaryota > Metazoa > Arthropoda > Insecta > Lepidoptera > Sphingidae > Mimas > Mimas tiliae. Next base: position 3,100,781 of record HG995265.1, on the reverse strand, counting down.
CAATTTAAAAGACAGACTCCGTGGCGCAGTGGGCGAGTAGCCGGCTGCGAAGAGTGAGGCCGTGGGTTCGATTGCACCGAAACAAATGTTTGTGTGACCCACATTTTTGTTTCGGGTCTGGGTGTTATGGTACCGCAACACCCTCGTAGTTCCTGATACCCACGATACAGGTTAACATTTGGGGGCAGGACTATGTGTGTGTTTTTTTTATTGAGAAGACAACAGTTAAGAAGTACCTATGCAACACGAGATAATTTTACCGACTCGTTTTGTTCGGAAAAATCAGTTTTATCTGGCTATCTCTATAAGTCTATAAGTCTATGATCCGAAGGCAAATCTCCCTTCCATTCCCAATCCCACAATTACCTATCCCTTTGTTTCTTCTGGTATTGTGGGCGTTTATGGTGGTGAAGATCATTTACTATCAGGTGACCCACTTGGTCGTTTGCCGCTCTCTGCTATAAAAAATACGAGATCCGTCGGAGAACTAAGTGGCCGACATTGCTGGCCGAAGTGGTTGGGCCATACTGTCGCCGTTGGAGCCAAAGGAAAGACCACGGTTGTGGAAGCGTCGTGTAGGCCGATGTAGGACTGATGACCTGAAAGACGTTGCGGAACCGACTGAATGAGAAGACTGGTGGACCGTTAAAGGTGGCGTAATACGTGTAATAGACGGATATATGCTGATGAATGAATGGATGCCTACCAAAGTGTTTTTTTATTGCATGGGCCGGCAAACGAGACAGTTGGTCACCTGATGGTAAGTGATCTCCACCGCCCATGTACGCTTACAATACCAAAAAACATGGGTGCGTTGCCGACCTTAAAGGAAAGAGATAAGGAAAGCGCCGGGACGGGTAAAAGTTATATTGGGTTTTTCTGTTACGAAATGCTCAGTATCAGCCCGGAGTCTGGAATAGGGTAGTTTCCTATATTGAATTTTACACATTATTTTATAAGCAACAGAAAATTATACGCAAAAGAAACCGTTTTATTAAAACACAATCAATATTGGTTCAGAAATGTGCCCGCAGTTATGACTTTAAATGTTGGTATGGGGAAAAGTGGGTGCGTAGTAGGGATATCACACCATCTCGCTTGCACGCGTGCACCATAATGAACATTTTACACAGTGACGTCAAAGGTTGCGTCGTCTGTCATTTCACAATTACCCCTTCTACAAGATTTGAATGGCTTCTAACTTATTTATTTTTGGTCCGATTTATAAAATTCTTTCTGCAATAGATTTTGAGTAACGTAACTTATTTATTATTTATTTTATTTTAAATCTGTATTGTACACCAGAACATATACAGTAAGAAAAAAAACAAAAATACATAAATAAGCACAATTGGTGGTCTTATCGCTCAAGGCAATTTCTTACAGACAACCATGGGATGGAGAAAAGAGAAAAGGTAGTCAAAGGCGTACAAACTTTAACTTAACGTAACTTAATGATTTAAATAAAAAAAATCTAGTCAACTACCCTATTGTGCCTGGTATGGCGATAGGCTCGCCCCCTATCACATCATGGGACGGAAAAACGCTCGGCGAAATGTGGATGTACTAGTTACACCTCTGCCTACCTCTTCAAGGATAACGGGTGTGAGTGAGTGCGTTAAAAAGAAATGGGAATTTTGACATGTCAGTGCGGTTTCCATAAAGTTTCTGTGGTTGTTATCGATAAATCCGTGTATCATTTTCACATGAATTTTGAACTTCAAAGACATTGTGCAACGAATGACCAACTATTTGTTACTCATACTGGGTTTTTTTTCATAAAAATTACATTTACATCCATTAGCTGACAATATGGCAAATGGAAAATTTTCAGTTGCTATTTACGTCAGTCAAATCAGTGTCTTATGAAAACAATCAAAGTGTGTGTCGGACCATGCACAGTGAAGGGTTCCGATAAAATTAAATATAGGAAACTACTTCTTTGTTAGGAGTACATTTTAAGTTATATGTATAACATTGGTATTTTTTTTATTTTCCACCTCCTAGTTTAAAAGTTAGAGGGGGGGGGGGGGGGGATACATTTTTCACGACTTTCGACACGCATATCTCACAAAGTAATTACTTATTTATACAAAATGTAACAGAAACCCTGTTGGTCGTTTTAACTGTGATATCAGAATCGATATTCAAACGTAATGAAATAACTCGCATATGAAAATAAGACTATAAAAATAAACATTTATTTATTTTAGTTATATAACTTTATTTAATTTATTGTTTCTAAACCGAATTTCGATTGATTACCTCTGCAAGAGCGATGACTTGGAGCCAGAACGAGATAGAAAGTTGCGGCGTCCACGTACATATATCAAACGCGCCGAGCCGCGCGCGCGCCCAGCTTTGCCAATACACAGATATTCATGATTTATTTTTAATGTTAATTTTTCTTTTTATATTTGACTGCCTCGGTGGCGCAGTTGTAATGCGTACGCGTTACGATTAAGTTAAGGCTGAGGTCTCGGGTTCGATCCTCGGGTCGGGTAAAGTGGTATTGGGTTTTTCTATTTCGAAATGCTCAGTATCAGCCCGGAGTCTGGAATCAGACGTGGGACAGCGTGGGACGGAGATACGCTCGGCGAAATGTGGGTGTACTAGTTACACCTCTGCCTACCCCTTCGGGGAGTACAGGCGTGAGTGCGTATGAGTGCGTATGTTAATTTTTCTAACCTACCTGTGTAATCTCGCTTCTGTTTATTATTTTTTAATTTAACTATTTTTATTAAGCTGTCTATATGTCTATCTTTACGACCCAAAAAGGGCCAACAGGGTTTTTGTTACATACTGTAAAAAGAGGGCATTTAGCAATCTCTATATCATTTTTAAGGACCTATCCAATGATACCACTTATGCCTATGTGTGATTGAAAAATACATTCCTCAGTTACATGCCGCCCCAATTTGTTTTCAAAATTTCCCTAACCCTTTGTGTAGCGATTCATAGACCTACCATCCAAGTATCCATATAGTGCTAATAGTTTTCGAGTTAAATGGCTGTGATAAACGGACATGGCGAATTTATAAGGGCGAAATTAATTGTATTAAGCTTTCGAAACGTCGGGACTAAAATAAAAATTAAACCGCGATAAAATCCGTATAAACTAGTTTTATTACAATGTGTAATATCCGCGTAAACATAAGAAATCACTAAATAAGGGTTCTGTTTTTGCATTTGGCTACGGATCTTTAGAAAATATACTAAGTCGGTGTTAAAATGTTTTTTTAATGTTGACAATAGAGCTTATTACTGCTAAGTATTCGTATTTTTAGGGATCCATGCTTAGAGTGCCATCGTTTTTGAGCGGTAAAGCCACGCTGTAGATAGTTTTGTCTACAGCACGAATGGGCCGGCTCGACCGGGTCGTTATCACTGTCACATAAAACCGACGTAAAGTAGCGGCTTGCTGCTGCGTTTCGTACGGTGAGTGAGATATCTGGAGGCCCAAATACCCTCCCCTTCTCAGTCTCTTAATTATCCCTTTTCGTTAAGGTCGGCAACGCGCCCACGATCCTTCTAGTATTATGGGTGTACAAGGGCGGTGGAGATCACTTACCATCACGTGACCCACTTGTTCGTTTGCCGGCCTATGCTATAAAAAAGAGGAAACCTGCATACCTGAGAAGATCTTCATAAGAATTTCGAAGTTGTATGAAGTCTACTAACCGAGTGAGTATTGGTAGTCTGAAGGCCATACTCCTCTCATTAAGGAGGCATAAGGAGGCATATGCCCAGCAGTGGGACTTGTATAATACAGGGCTTATGTTATTATAGGCAGTAGCGAACTAAACGGGGCAGTCCGCCCCGGTCTTAGGGGGCGCTCAAATCTTCGAAATCTCATATTATAATGCGGAAAAAAGATCACCGAGGGCTCCAAATTGATTTGCGAAATTCAAAATTGCGAGAGACCGGCTGGGTTGGTACCACCGCTTTGTCTATTTCTGCCGCCAAGCAACAGTGTGTAAGCACTGTTGTGTTCCGGTTTGAAGGACATTGAATCCAGTGAAATTACTGGGCATTATGAGACTTAACACATTATGTCTCGGGTTGACGAGCGTAGTCTATTGTCATGCAGTGCTTTTATTTAAAGTTCTGTGTGGCGTTGTTTCTGTTTATGAGCAAGCGTGGCGCTTACCATCAGGCGAACGACCTGCTCGTCTCGTCAGTCAATAAAAAATAAAAAAAAGAAGAAGCCTAAATCCTAGTCCAGTTCTAGGTCAATCGACTACTCGCCCACTGGTTATCAAATACTTACGTACTTCGAAGATATTTCGAAGTACGAAGCACCAAGTGTTGGTTCTGTATGCATCATTACTGTGAAGAAGTCTATGTTCACAGACCTTGAGTCTAGACTTAATAAACACTAAGTGCTATATAAAGTTTGTTTTCCGTGTTTGTTTTTTATATTTGATTTAACGACAGCCTTTGCTTGTATACAAAAACCTCTTTGAATAACTTGTCTTGGTTTACAATTGTCAATTACCATAGAAATAGCTATTGTTTTGCGGTAAACATATGTATTATATTATTTAAGTAATGCGAATAAATGATTATATACGTACGCAATCACGCTTGTAATCCCCGAAGGGGTAGGCAGAGGTGTAAACAGTACACCCTCATTTCGTTGATTCCGTCCACGATGTGATAGGGGGCGAGCCTATCGCCATACCGGGCACAATTCCAGACTCGGGGCTGATACTGACCATTTCGTAATGCCCCCTCCCCTTCCCAATCCCTTAATTATCCCTTTCCTTTAAGGTCGGCAAGGCGCCCATGATCCTTTTGTTTTGTGGGCGTACATGGGCGCTGGAGATCACTTACCATCAGGTGACTCACTTGCTCGTTTGCCGGCCTATACTATAAAAAAGGATACCCATATACTTATAAGAAAGAACACTTTGAACTTCTTACTTAGGTACTTCAACAAATTGACACAATGTTCAGCAAATATTGGAACTATACTGCAAACTTTAAATAATGACTTAGTTAAAGTTATATATTATGTGGGTTTTATATATGTTAAAAAAAAAAATTATTTGTTTGCTTTAGAAATCCGCCATAAAAACATATTCTGTGAATATCGGCTACCTATCGATAGTTCAAAAGATAGAGTAAATAATAAATACACCAAACAGTCACACACTTAGTCCTGACCCCACACTAGGTTAACCTGTATCGTGGGTATCAAGAACTACGAGGGACTTGCGGTCCCACAATACCCAGACCCGAAACATTTATTTGTGGATAACACCAACATTTGTCTCGGTGTGGGAATCGAACTCACGGCCTCTCGCTTCGCAGCCGGCGACTCGTGCGCTACGCCACGGAGAATTGTTTAGTTTTAATTATAGTTTTTTTAAAGAAATTACGGTTGGGTTGGTACGAAGTTATTTTTAAATGCATGTACTTACTTACGTCATACTCGTAGGTTTATGTGTCTATGCTTACGTCTATACTTAAATAATCTTTTATTTTAATGATAAATGCGTGTAATTATTTTATAATTAAAATGTGTATCTATTGCTGGATCTTAATTTAAATTTTATATATCACTTTAATTTTACATTATAAATGTATGTATAATTATTACATTACATTATTATAACTTTATTGTACTAGGTAACTAATTAAAATATTAAATGATACATTAACTTTAAAAGTTAGTAATTACTTTCTATATCTGACATCTGACTAATTACATTTTGTTTTAATTCTATTATTCCACACAATTACAATGTTGTGACTGTCTTAAACTGGTGTTACACTCATTGGATTTTCCGTTTTAAATAAATTTTAATGCAATAATCTTTACAGCGTAGACCGGCAAACGAGCAAGTGGGTCACCTGATGATATGCGATCTCCACCGCCCATGTACGCCCACAATACAAAAAGATATATGGGCGCGTTGCCGAACTTAAAGGAATGGCATAATTAAGGGATTAGGAAGGGGAGGGAGATTTGGGCCTCCAGATATCTCACTCCCCCTACGAAACGCTGCAGCAAGCTGCTACTTTACGTCTGTTTTCTGTGAGACAGTGGTAACGACCCGGACGAGCCCATTCATGCTGTAGACAAAAGTGTCTACAGCGTGGCTCTACAACTCATAATATGCATTTACTTTAAAATTATTGTTGAAATATAGTAGAATACAAACTCCATATTCATACATAGACAACACATGGTCTATGTGTCAAGCTTTTATATTTCGAATAATATGTGTTAGCTGACGGTTGTACTCGGAATTCATTAAATGTTTTATTTCTCCTAAACATTCGTTTTAACATTATTCCAACAGGTTATGGGCCCAGGCCGCCTGTACAAAGTTATAAGTAAAAATATTCCGAGTTAGCTTAAATAAATCAACTAAGTAGACGTTATAGTTTTCCATCTAGAATATTCCACGTTGTTCTTCGCCGGTTCGTTTTCTTGTGCGTTTTTTCAGCATAATTATTTTGGAAAATGCTATCAAGCAGTTCAAAGTTATCAATCCAAAAGCTTACTGGCCGTGATAACTGGTCTAGTTGGAGTTTTGCTGTAAAAGCATACTTGCAACATGAAGAGTTATGGGAATGTGTGGAAGCAATATCCACTGATCATAAGAAGGATCAGAAGGCAAAGTCCAAGCTGATATTATTAGTGGATCCGGTAATATATGTTCATATTCAAGACGCCAAGTCGGCTAAAGAAGTATGGGACAACTTAATACGCGCTTTCCAGGACTCAGGTCTGCTCCGAAAGGTTGGTTTATTAAAAGACTTAATTAACACAACACTAGAGACTTCTACTAATGTGGAGGAATATGTGAATAAGATTATGTCATCAGCACATAAATTAAGAAATATCTCATTTGAAGTGGATGATGAGTGGCTCGGGACTTTGATGTTAGCGGGTTTGCCAGACATGTATAAACCTATGATTATGGGTATTGAGAGTTCCGGTGTAAAAATTAGTGCAGATCTGATTAAAACAAATCTTTTGCAAGAAGTAAAAGTATCTGACACTACGGCTTTTTACTCAAACTCAAGAAATAATTATAAGAAAAATAATCAGTCAAAGTCAAAAGGTCCCCGATGTTTTCACTGTAATAAATATGGTCATTTAAGTAAAAATTGTTGGCACAAGAAAAATAAAACTGAAAGTAAAAATAATAATGATAATAATAATGGTTTTATAGCAGTTTTTTCAGCCATGCATTTGATCTGCGATTCTACAAACTGGTATGTGGATTCTGGTGCGTCAACTCACATGACGATGCATAGAGAATGGTTAGAAGATGAGACTGCACCACCTGTTCACAGCATAAGAATTGCTGACAACAAAGTGTTACAAGTTCAAGGTTGTGGTAATGTAACATTGCAAGTACCAAATGAGGATGGTAGCAACAGTACAATACAGGTAAAAAATGTTTTATTTGTACCAAAGCTCTCAACAAATTTACTGTCAGTTAGTAAAATAATAAAAGCTGGCTGCAAAGTAGATTTTGACAAGACTGGATGTACAATTTATAACCAAAATGGAATAAAAGTTATTTGTGCGAGTCTCATAAATGATACCTATAGACTAAATATCCACAATTATAAAATCAATGCAATGGCAGCTACTATAGAGACAGATACTTTTTTATGGAATCAGCGTATGGGGCATTTAAACTTTAATGATGTCAGTAAAATACCAAACTGTGCTACTGGTGTAAAATTGCCAATGCAGACTGAAAGTTGTATATGTATTTCTTGTTTAGAAGGAAAACATAGCAGGCAACCATTTCCAAGTAGTAGCTCCCGGGCAAAGGAATTGCTAGAGCTGATCCACACGGATGTATGTGGACCAATGCAAACTACATCAATTGGAGGTGCAAAATATTTCATAACATTTATTGACGATTTTTCACATAAAGTATTTGTGTATTTTATGAAAAATAAATCCGAGGCATTTGATAAATTTGTAGAATTTAAGAGTCGCGTAGAAAATGAATTAAATAAAAGTATAAAAATCTTAAGAAGCGACAACGGAAAGGAATACATAAATAAACAGTTTGAAATTTATCTAAAGAAATATGGTATATTAAATCAAACGACTATTCCTTACACTCCGCGTTAGTGAAAGAATGAATCGTACACTTATCGAACGTGCCAAATGTATGATGTCAAATGCTGAGTTACAGAATTACTTCTGGGCTGAAGCGGTGGCAACAGCTGCTTACATTGTGAATCGATCGCCTACTCGTGCACTCTCCAACATCACACCTCATGAAGCATGGACAGGTATTAAACCAGATTTAAGTCACATGAGAATATTTGGATGTAAAGCAATGGTGCACATACCAAAATAAAAAAGGAGAAAACTAGATACAAAATCTGTTGAATTGATTTTCGTCGGATATTCTGATTGTACTAAAGGCTATAGGTTCATAGATGTTAAAAGTAGAAAAGCAGTCATCAGTAGAGATGTGGTGTTTCTTGAAGCAAGCATCAAAAGAAACATGATTGATTCTTCAGCATCTGTAACAGAAGTAAATATGATTAACAAAATAAGTAATCAAGAAAAGACACAACAAAGTATTAAAAATAATATAAATGAAAAGAAAAATGAAATTAACTTACCTTTGACTAAACAACAGTATGACGCTAGGACTGAAAATGATAATGTTGCTCAGGATTCAGTTGCCATACAGAGTATTCCAAACATCTGTGACACCTCAAGTCCAAGCACATATGATGATCCTACAGACGAGACATACTTACCAGACGAGAGTGATGATTCCACTCCAATTTTTCAGAGAAATCTCAGGTCACGTCGTCAAATTGCATTACATGATGAAAGTCCTGTATCTTATATTTGTATGAATGTTGAGTCAATACCAAGTTTGCTTAACAATGATCCACAAAACCTTGAAGAGGCACTTAAAAGCAACAAGGCAGAAGAGTGGAAAGATGCAATGAATTACAAATATCAATCTTTGTTAAACAATGAAACTTGGTCGTTAGTTGACATACCTACTGGCAAGAAAATAATTCCATGTAAATGGGTATTTAAGTCAAAACTTAAATTACGTATTCCTATGGTAATGTTCTGTGATAATCAAAATGCCATTAGTATTTCAGGTACTGAAGGTTATCATGCTCGGAGCAAACATATTGATGTTCGGTATCATTTTGTGAGAGAAAAGATTGCTCTCAAGTATGTATCAGTATTATACAAGAAGACTGAAGATATGGTTGCTGACATACTAACTAAGCCACTGCATCGACTAAAGCACGAATGGTTTACCAAAGCAATGGGTTTGCATTCAGGAGAGGATGTTGAAATATAGTAGAATACAAACTCCATATTCATACATAGACAACACATGGTCTATGTGTCAAGCTTTTATATTTCGAATAATATGTGTTAGCTGACGGTTGTACTCGGAATTCATTAAATGTTTTATTTCTCCTAAACATTCGTTTTAACATTATTCCAACAATGATCATGCAATTATCACTGGCTGTATTAAATCTACATACGCACGCACTTACGCCTGTACTCACCGAAGGGGTAGGTAGAGGTGTAACTAGTACACCCACCGTTCGCCGAGCTTATTTCTGTCCCATAATGTGATAGGGGGCGAGTCTATCGCCATACCGGGCATAATTCCAGACTCCGGGCTGATACTGAGAATTTTGTAATGGAAAAACCCAATATAATTTTTAGCCGATCCAGCGATCGAACCCGAGACCTAAGCGTCAGCCTCATTCGTAACGCGTGCACATTACAACTGCGCCACCGAGCCAGTCAAAAGTCCTGTCATAAATCTATACAACGTTATAAAAAGGTGTGGTTAAAACGGGGTACCCTGAGACATGAGTTGTTAAGTCTCATAATGGCCATTAATTTCCCTGGCCTCAATGTCAAACCCGAACACAACAGTGCTAACACACTGTTCCATGGCAGAAATAGATAAAGCGCTACCAACCCAGCCGGCCTCGTATACGACGGACCTACCACCTTGTAGCCTTCAAACGTCATAAAATGCAGAGGTCCATGCATAGCGTCATTTCCCCCGACTGTTATGTATCTTATAACAAAACCTTAGCTTAACCCATTCATAAACGATCGGACTGCGGCGGACATCGCACGCCCGGCATTATACCGTTTTGCGCAACCGGCATTTTACATAACGCTTATATAATTGGGCCCCAAATTTTTCGGTCAATAAGATGGTTGCTTTCGAATAGTGTGCTATTTAAAAACGTGCGATTAGTGTGTGTTGTGAATTATTATAGGTAAGTTTAGCCGAAATTATATATATTTTTTGTGAAAGTCCATTGCCCAATTTGGCGTTAGATAATTTTGCAATACGGATACCCCAGTTTTTTTAATTACATGTATGTTTTGGACATCTGATAATGGTATGTGTATATACGCAACTTATGTTATACTAACCTATATTTATACACTTGACTATGCGAGCTTTTAAGTCTTTTTTCGTTCAAAATTATTTTATTTTAGGGGACGTGATATAAAGTTTTCTATAAAAAAGAACTAAGTACAAATATTTAAAAACTTTACAATATTAAAATCCTATAAAATAATAAGATATAAATTATGAATATATCAAATTATGAAAACAATATCGTTGAAATGTCATGTTAGTTTTATTATTTGATATATATTTTTCGAAATTACATTCAGTACGTAATATCAAATTCACATAGGTTTTCTTCTGAAAATTGGAATACAAACGGCATATTATTCCGTTTCAATAACTTCCTAATTGAGTAATAGTCTTATAAAAATAAGATATAAATAAACACATATTTTGACATATTGAATTTATTTATAAATATTGTTTTCTTGAAAATATAATCATAAGTAAGTAAGTTAAGTTAAGTAAGTTTTTAAAATTTTGTAAATCACATATGTTTTGATAATGCGGAAAATATTTGTGATATACAATTATAGAAACATGATAGTATCTTTCATTCACAAATTAGGTGGTTTATTATGATTTTCGACTGTTATCTCACAAAAACTATTACGTACATATATTATTTTTGTAGAAAATATTTACACTTTGTTAAATTAAACTTTTGTAAAACAGTTATTTTTATAATACAGGAAATATATTTGTGATATGCTTACTCCATTTAAAATTGATATTTATTTCGATTTATAGATTAGGTAGTTTATTATGTTTATAATTATAAAATACGCCATCACCTAGGTATAAGATATTGTCATATTATTAATCGATATTTTTTATTCCAAATACCATACCCTTTTTTACACCACATTAATATTGTGGGTTCATACAAATCCACTTTTTTATTGTACTGTAGAGATTTGCGTGTTATCTATTTTATTATTTTACCTTTTTTTCTAATTTATATCTAAAATACTAGATGTTTATTAATAATAAATCCAAAAATATTGAATTAATAATACAAAACAATACAAATTGCGACCTGTAAATCATTTAATTATGAGTTAATAAACTGCGTATGTATTAAATATACGTTACTGCATAGATATTCATTGACCCTAGGTCCATAAACCGATTAGTTTGATTCAAACTATTTAGAAACTATTCAAGTGTGTTTAAAGCATACCAATAAATAAAAAATCACTCTAGCAGTGCAGTTCTATTGATAGCTCATTTTTGCAACACACTATGTAATAAGGAAATAAGTACACCCAACAGTCACACACAGTCCTGACCCCAAACTACGTTAACATGTATCGTGGGTATTAGGAACTACGAGGGACTTACGGTCCGAAAACACCCAGATCCCTGATTCACGACAGTCAATTGATTTTTTTACGATCAAGGTGGGGGTTTTTTTCTGAATTTATAACTAACTAGATGCAACATGCGTATTTTTTTCAAAGCAGACGCATTTATTAAGTAATAGAAAATCAAAATATCACTTTTACCCGACCCGCGGATCGAACCCGAGACCTCAGCGTCAGCCTCAGTCGTAACGCGTACGCATTACAACTGCGCCACCGAGGCATTTTTTACTTTTTATTATATCATATCGTCAACAACTGGCAAAAGTTTCACCACAATTAGATTAGTGGTTAGGCACGTGTAGAGGACAAACAAACAATCCGAGAACACAATAATCTAGGTCGGTTATTTTTCGGTCACCTTTCCACAGTTAGAAATGTATTGTTGACGCTATCCAAGCCCGCTAAAGTGCAGTTCTTTACAAATGCCGGAAAGCCCTACTAGTGCGTTCAAATGACCTCTGTGTGCAAGAGTTTTGTAATAAAACCGCGAAGAATACTAAGCGCCTGTGCCATCACCTCTGAGTGAATGCTATCTGCATAAAATATGACATGATCAAATACAAAAGTCTCACATATGTACCGAACGAATAATAACAATTAGGTACTTTCAAAAATAGTCGGTTAACTTAATTTGTGGCGATCCCGCGAAATTCTATTTAATTTGTTTTGAATTTTTGAAATTAGAAGCTCGATCCTTCGATTAAATATGGATAAAAATGATTTTGTGCAAATAATCACAATGGATATACGGAATAATAACAATGACAACAGCATACGAGGAAGCGGGTCACCTGATGGTAAGTGATCTCCACCGCCCATATACGCCCACAATGCCAAAAGAGTCATGGGTGCGTTGCCGACCTTAAAGGAAAGGGATAATTAAGGAATTGGGAAGGGGAGGGGGTTTGGGCTTCCGGATATCTCACTCACCGTACGAAACGTAGCAGCAAGCTGCCACATTTCGCCGGTTTTCTGTGAGTGGTAATGATCCGGACGAGCCGGCCCATACATGCTGTAGACAAAAGTGTCTACAGCGTGGCTCTACCACTCATAAATATAATTATGCATGTCCAGAAACTTATTTTTTTCTCAGATTAGTAATTATGGACATTCATTAACTCTAAAATTAAATTGAATTTCGCGGGCTAGTGCTGATCTTTCACCTTAAATCTAACTTGAATTTATGAAATAGGCAATTGGTAATTTAGGTTGTCCACTTATCGCCTTCGGAGACGTAAGCATATTTAGACTGATCAAAGACTTTAATGTATACCTACTACTACACAAGCTGCGCGGTACATAGAAATTGTACCACTAAGTTGCGGTCAATTAACCGTAACTCAATACTACCATCTCGCTTACTCTCAACTAGAATCCCTATCGCGCTCCCTGTCTGTGAGCTGTCAAACTCCCGCGTTATGTGACGCAATTTTTCTTCTAAACAGCCCGTCTAATAGTAAATTAAAGTCTTTGAGACAGATAGATTTTGTCGTATGACGCAGAAAATTGGCGTAAAGTAGCGGCTTGCTGCTGCGTTTCGTACAGTGAGTGAGATATCCGGAGGCCCAAATCCCCTCTCTGTCACAATTCATTAATTATCCCTTTCCTTTAAAGTCGACAACGCGCCCATGATTCTTTTGATATTGTGGACGTTTATGGGCGGTGAAGATCACTTACTATCAGGTGACCCACTTGCTCGTTTACCGGCCTATGCTATAAATGCCGCCAATGAACAAGGTGAGGCTTATGCATTGTTGCTTGGCGTCAGAAATAGTCAAAGCGGTGGTACCAACCCAGACTGCCTCGTATACGAGGGGCCTACACCTAGTTGTATTATAAAGTTGATATAATGTCTTAGATATGACAGAGATTATTTTAAACAAATAACGAGCTGTAAATTGGCAATTTTTATAATTTCCGCAATACATTCTGTTGCTACATCATAATTCTGCTCTCAGGAATGTAATGATTGCGTTTTCATAGTTATATTTCTTAAGCGATGACTTAAAATTGAGTCACGTTGGGTCTTATGAAGTTAAGTTGTAAAACAAAATGTGTTCAAGATTCAAGAAAGTGCGGAATGTTGCCACATGGAACATTTTTAAGGCTTTGCCTGTGAAAGAAAATTGTTTCTAGTCATTTTTATAATAACGCCAACCTTGTATTATATACGCCCCAGTAATCAGCCTACTCTTTTTTTTTATTCGTCCAAAGGACAGGCTATAGTCTTTCGACCATACTGCCTAGTCTTATGGGCCTCTTCTACTGAATATTTTTTTTATACGTAATAGGCTCGCGTTAGACCAGTATCACGCCTTATGGTAAGCAATAATAAGACTTAAGTTTGCCTTAGCTGTGCACAGTGTCGGTATTTATAGAGTTATATTTGACTTGCGCTGAGTATAAACTTAGACACTTAAGCCCGTACTACAGAACGATACTCAAGTGAGCTCTTTACTAAGTGTCAATTTCTGTACACGTGATTAGTCTATTTTTGGCGCCAAACAAAAACGGACCAATCACGTGTACAGAAATCGACACTTAGCAAAGAGCTCATTTGAGTGTAGTTCTATAATATCCTCCGGATATCTCTCACCGTACGAAACGCAGCAGCAAGCTGCTACTTTACGCCGGTTTTCTGTGAGACAGTGGTAATGACCCGGACGAGCCGGCCCATACATGCTGTAGACAAACTGTCTACAGCGTGGCTCTACCACTCAAGAAATTCCTAAACTACTTTATAATTGTGTTTGTTGTATAAATGTGGTGTGGATTTGTGCAATAAACATTGGCTGTGATGAACAGTGTATGGAATCATTGAAATTGGTTATATTAATTGATTTTTGTGAATTATGCTTAATTGTTTTTTTTATACAATTAAGAAGACGAGCATGTCGCTCGCCTGTAGCAAGTAGCAACTGCATGGTACTGCACAGTACCTACACTGTGCTCATTACCCCGAGGCTCACCCCCGTATACATAAACAGCACTATGAGGTCTCATAGTGCGTGCGAATACCTATGACGACTTTTGTATTTACCTATACGAACGGTACGGTACGTATTTAGTTTATGACACTAGATAAAAACAAACCTATTACGTATAAGTACATAAATCTATACTAAGCAAAGAAATCACTAAACTAGTATTCTTGAAAACGAGCGTAAGTCTCATAATGCCCAGTAACTTCCCTGGCTTCAATCTCAAACCGGGCCACAACAATACTTGCAAACTGTTATGTATTGGCAGAAATAGATGAAGCGGTAGTATAACCTACCCAGTTCAAATTCAAATTATTTATTGAATCTATACAATGTTATATATCATGTAGTTTCAGTCAAATTGTAACTCTACCGCCAGTTCGGAATGCTGTTTCGCTAGAGAAGAACTGACAAGAAACTCTAACGATGCTCTTTACAACTGATTTACAATATTGGTACTCCATTAATACAATTAATTTGAGTTAAAGCAGCTCAACTTATGCTTTATATGCCGGCGATTCTCAACAGAAGTTACGTGTCATTTGTCATTTTTGAACATTCTGGGTCAGTGGGTTGGCGTCAAAAACTGTGGAGTCAAGTGTGACGCTCGCCGCGCCACGCTGCTGGCCCATTTCACCAACCTTGTACGGCTTGTACGCGACCCGCATACGATTTGACAACGCCATGACGCTTGCAATATGATGGGTTTTGAAATTATGTTCTTTTGCTTTAGTTGTACAATATTAAAAAGTCTCACGCTTGGTTTCTGAAAGGCTGATGAAAGTAAAATTAACTAATCAAATGTATAAACTAAGGTCAAGTCGAAATTGAGTTGCCAGAAGCGTGGTCAACACTTTTGATTCAACACACATGTTAGTTAACATAACTTTCAAATTAATATGAAAAATCGTATGTGAAACGCTACTAAAGAGAGATCAAATTTATTAATTTTTTCACTAAGTAATGTTTCAGCAACTCGAATTGATTTGACAGCGGCGTCAAAATCAAAGTTCTGTTAGTTGTATGTTGGTTTGATCAGCCTTTCAGAAACCTTTGCCGACCGGCACCGATACGGCATACCTACATTATCCCGGCTATTCGCTTGAAGAGAACTTCAAGCGAAAAGCTGGGGTATATTTGTATGTCTGGTCGGATGTCTGCTGTCGCCGTCTGCGCTGCATGGAGGATCCTTCCCTTTCCACACTGTGGGTACGCGTGGATCTCGGCACGCAGAGCCGAATCTATGCGTGCCTTTACAGATCCCATGACGGGGATGACGAGACAATTCGGCTGTTTAACTACATCAGCCAGGCGGCAGATGACGCGCAGGAGCAGTATCCGACAGCGGAAATGGTGGTCTTGGGGGACTTCAACGCACACCATGAGTTGTGGCTGGGTTCCTCGAAGACTGACCATGCTGGACGTGCTGCCCATGCTTTCTCTCTGACTCATGACTTGTCGCAATTGGTGCATCAGCCCACCAGGATCCCTGATGTGGCACGTCATGCGCCTTCACTGCTGGACCTTCTGCTGACGAGTCATCCAGCTGGGTACAATGTGACGGTAAGCGCCCCCTTGGGTACTTCTGATCATTGCCTGGTTGGATCGTCGGTGCCTCGTGCTTTGCCTCCACCTCCCGTGACTACTCGTCAGCAGATTGGGATGGTATGCGCGAATATTTTGCAGCCATCCCTTGGCGGCAACGCTGCTTTGAGGGCACTGATCCTTCTGGAATGGAATACTACATTCCTTCCTCGAAGGTCATCGGAAGTGGCTGAGGATGCTCCTGCTTCAATCGCGAATGTGCTGATGCTGTTAGTGTGAAACAGACGGCGTATCGCGAGTGGATCAGGAGTCACGCCAAAAAGGATCCCAATGTAAGTTCTCTCAAGGCAGCCTATAACCAAGCCACCAAGGCCTGTAAGAAGGCTTACGTTAGAGCGGATGCGCAGCGCGTTAACAAGATTGGATGTGCTTTGGCTGATCAACCAACAAGTAGCCGAGCTTATTGGAACCTTGCCAGAGCCATCCAATCTAATTTCTGCCGACCTTCACTGCCTCCGCTGAGATATCCGGATGGATCGCTTGCTCACGGGCCGCAGGAGAAAGCCACCTTGCTGGCAAATCTCTTTGCGGCTAATTCGCGACTCGAGGATGGCAATAAACTGCCACCCACGGTGCCTGATTGCGGACACTCTATGTCGGATGTCCGAATCAGGCATTGTGATATTCGGTGCGAACTGCAGTCGCTCGATGTCCGCAAAGCCAGTGGTCCGGACGGTATCCCAGCGATAGTTCTCAAAAATTGTGCGGCGGAGTTGTCTCCTGTACTAACGCGCCTATACCGCTCTTCCTTCCTCTCCGGTATTGTGCCCCAATCTTGGAGAGAGGCCAATGTGCAACCGATCCCAAAAAAGGGTGATCGATCGGACCCTAGCAACTACCGTCCAATCGCCATAACCTCAGTGATGTGCAAAGTAATGGAGCGGATAATTAACGCGCAGCTGGTCCGCTACCTGGACGATCACTCGCTGATCAATGACCGGCAGTACGGCTTCCGGTCTAAACGATCAACGGGTGATCTTCTAGCGTACTTGTTACATTGCTGGGGGGAGGCGGCTGACATGCATGGCGAGGCTCTAGGCGTAAGTCTCGACATTGCCAAGGCTTTTGATAGGGTCTGGCACCGTGGCCTCCTCACCAAGCTTGCGGCGTATGGGCTTCCCGACAACCTGTGTAAGTGGATCTTTGGCTTTCTGCATGAGCGTAGAATGCGTGTCACTGTTGAAGGGCACGCTTCGCAGCTCATGTCAGTTAATGCCGGGGTCGCACCAGGCTCTGTGCTTTGGCCCACCTTGTTTATGCTGCATATCAATGACATGTTACCACTTGGTAACATTCATTGCTATGCAGATGACAGCACTGTGCATGGGCATTACTGCAGTAAGCCTCCTGGTAGCCGGGAAGTCACTGAGAGACAGCGAGAGAATCTTGTCATTGAGCTTAACCAGACCTTGGATCTCATTTCAGAATGGGGTACCAAGATTCTGGTTAAGTTCAATGCCAAGAAAACCCAGGTGTGCGCGTCGGAATCCTGAACAAGGTGCGTAGGTTTTTTACACCCGGCCAGCTTTACCGCTTATACAAAGCGCAGGCACGGCCGGGTGCGGAATACTGTTCGCACCTATGGGACGGTTCCGCAAAGTACTTGCTCGATGCCTTGCACGGATTGCAGCGACGGGCGGTCCGCATTGTGAATGATGCAGACGTCACAAAAAATTTAGAGCCGCTACAGCTGCGTAGGGACATTACCTCGCTTTCTGTCTTTTATCGTCTGTATCACGGTGAATGCTCTGAAGAATTGTTTGACCTTATTCCTTCCTCACCTTTCCTTAACAGAACCACGCGTGCTGGCTTGCGAAACCATAGCTTCGTGGTCTCTTCCATCTCGGCTCGGACCAAGAGGTTCGCAAAATCGTATTTCTGTCGGACCATAAAGCTGTGGAATAGCTTGCCGGCGCACGTGTTTCCTCCTTCCTATAACTTGGGATCCTTTAAACGGAGTGTGAAGAAGCAACTAAGCAGGCCGGCATTATTCTGCCGATCTGCGATAGATTCAGTGTCTATCGTTGGTCGACAGTATTCATGGATTGCGCTATACTTACCATCAGGTGTAGCGTAGTCACTTTGCCGAGCCAGGATAAAAAAATAATAATATATAAACCATGACAACATACAATGGTTACTTTTTTCTTTTTTTTCGGTCGAATATAATATTGAAGCTCTCAACTCGACCCGTATATGTTTTTAACTGACTTCAAAAATATATTTTTTAATTTGATTTAAATGCTTCGGTGGCGCAGTTGTAATGCATATGCGTTACGACTGACGCTGACGCTGAGTTCTCAGGTTCAATACGCGGGTCAGGTAGAAGTGATATTGGGTTTTTATATTACGAAATACTCAGTATCAGCCTGAGTCTGGTATTGTGCCCGGTATGGCAATAGGCTCGCCCCCTATCACATCATGGGACGGATAAACGCTCAGCGAAATGTAGGTGAACTGGTTACACCTCTGCCTACCCCTTCCGGCATTACAGGCGTGAGTGCGTACAACACCGACAAAAAACTAAAAAAGCTAAAAATAAAATAAATAAGTTTGAGTTGGTGCTTTCTAATATAATTGATTAAATTGCAATAACAACTCAAAATTGGATATTTTTAGCTTTAGGTACATTTTTAGGAGTGGTTTTTTATTTTATTTTAAAATTTTTATTGACATATAATCATCGAAATAAGATGACAAGAAACGTAAATGAAGCAAAAAAATGACCTCTCTAAAACTCTGTGCAAGGGGGCGGGGCTATAAAAGTCTGTGCAGCTCGTTCATTCATCAATTCATCAAAATTGATTCATGATCTCTAGTTGACACTTAATACGTCTAATTTTTTGCGCGGTGCAAAACGTCTTATCTCGATCTACAAATTTTATATTTAGACATTAACTTTTATGACTTAAAGTTGATTTTGAACGTTCATACATTTTTGTTGCGTGTATGAGTGTTACGTGTGATTGATTTGCATGTGTAAGTAAGTGAGCCGTATTTTTGGCAGATTCATATGAGAGTTATCGTACTAGTTATCTTATTTCGATGATGCGTATGTAAAAAAGATATGCCTCCTGTCTAGACGTCTTCAACGCCTGTCTGCATGACTTTTATACTGTGAAATGTAAACAAACTATACCGTAGCTGATGCTATTCATTCGTTGTTGACAATTGCGACACCACTATCCGCGTGCTGATTACGTGACGGCACCAGAGACGACCGCGTCCATCGCGCGGGTCGACGTTTTTTTTTTATTGCATAGGTCGGAAACGTGCAAGAGAATGATGGTAAGTGATCTCCACCGATGTACGCCTACAATACTAAAAGAATCAAGGGCGCGTTGCCGACCTGTAAGGAAAGGGGTAATTAAGGGTTTGGGAAGACTCACCGTACCAAAAGCAACAGCTGCTAATTCTGTACGATAATTAATAAACGGCTGTACGAATTTTAATGAAATTTGGCATGGAGATAGATTATATCCTGGGGAAGGACATAGGCTACATTTTGTCCCGAAAAAAACATGGATGCGGGCGGAGCTCGAGTAAAAGCTTTTAGTGTACGTTTAAAAAAATTAATGCATAAACATGTACAGTTATTTCTAACATATTTAATTTTTTATTAAGTAGGTCTTTTATTTTGTTACATTTCATTATTGTTTTTTAGATGTTTTTAAGGTAATAAATAATTAAGAATAACTAACTTTGTAGCGCCCATGACAACACTAATTACAAAATACGCCAAGAGATGACGCCACTGTCTTAGCGCGATGCAAAACGTATGGCACAGGTACATCGCGATGGCAAGATTCTCCGGCAAAACATTACTTACCGAACACAAGGTTGTAAGTGGTGTAGAAAAGTTAGGATTAGCCTAGTTACCTAATTTAGGGTTGGAGTCCCTACAAGCATTCGCCCGAAAGTCCGGTGTCGCTGATTAAAGCCGACCCACGATCAGGCTATCAGCAAGCGTCCATATAAAAAAAAAAAAAAAAAAAATTACCTAATCTGTGATAAATGAGAGACTTGCACCTTGATGGTATCTTTCGTTGAAAGCAGAATACGTTAAATTAAGTAGTTTGTGTAGCGAATGACTTCCACCCTTGTTGGGATCATTCATCGTTACTCGCTAGTCGCTAGTATTATACGCAAATATACTCTTTCCCGTACCTCCACGTGTGTTCCTGCTACGCTCCAGTCCGCCCGTCCGCTACAACTTGATTTAAAATTATTATTGTGTAAATTAAAAACATGTGACTGTTTAATTTTATATTATTACTCAAAATAAAAAATCTTTATTATATTCGAGATATTCGGAAGCCCAAATTCCCCTCCTCGTCCCAATCCTTTAATAATCCCACTCTTTTAAGGTCGGTGGGTCAACTTACCATCAGGTGACGCACTTGCTCGTTTGCCGGCCTATACTAAAAAAAAGACAGAATATTGGGAATGGCTATTAGAGAAGAACGGGCACGAAACTTTAACGTTGCTCTTTTCAATATTAGTTTATAATAATAGGGTAGATGACTAGATTTTTTTTATTATTTAAATCAATAAGTTACGTTACTCAAAATCTATTTCAGAATGAATTTTATAAATCGGACCAAAAATAAGTTAGAAGCCATTCAAATCCTGTAGAAGGGGTAATTTTTTAATGACAGACGACGCAAACTTTGACGTCAAAGGTAAAATGTTCATTATGGAGCACGCGTGCAAGCGAGAGAGAGAGATATGCGAGTGTCCCTACTACGCACCCACTTTTCCTCATACCAACATTTAAAGTCATAACTACGGGCACATTTCTGAACCAATTTTGATTGTGTTTTAATAAAAGGGTTTCTTTTGCGTATCATTATCTGTTGCTTATAAAATAATGTATAAAATTCAATATAGGAAACTACCCTATTTTTAAGAGCGTAAAGGTTTTACAATATTTGATAGGAAATAGAGCAACTCAATTTATCACATGAAACATTTAACAATCATAGAAATGATAGCTTCGGATTAACATGCACGACCTCCATAGACACGACGAACAAATTAAGAATATGATGAGAGTTTAATCAAACAGGAAACAGTCAAAGGGCGGGCGAGTAGCCGGCTCTGTACCGTGCGGCCGGGGATTCGATTCCCGCACCGAGACGAAAAATGATTATATGATTCGCAAATATTTGTTTCGAGTCTTCTATCCCGCCCACACACCCGCCACTGTAACTCCTGTAAACCAGGATCGACAGTGGCACGCATATTTCGACACCGAGCAATGAAGCTCGGCGAGTCTCTGGGAATGCAAATCGTGTCTTTATCCCGCAACGAAATTAATCAAATAGAAAATTAGGGAGGAGTTGGAAATAATAATTGTCCACTTCCCTACATAGCAAAGCGGGAGACAAATTATGAACTAAGGAGGTCTTAACCTCAGGCACAAGGACATTTACAACTGGAGAAGCCAGATGTAAAGCACCACGGATGTCATTAAGTGGGTCCTATCACGCGAGCTGTTAAACTTGATTCCAATAATAGGTATGGCAAAAACGCCGGAATGCACGGAAATTCCTCCTAGTCTCCACAAGATCTGCTGGTGGTAGGATATACATATCCGCCCGGATAGCGACCACCGTACGCATGGTGTAAAACCTGCCATAGTGACCCACATAATATTATGTGGATCGCGTTCCAGGATCAGCCAGTGTATATCCGGTTCTCGATAGGCTTGCGACGTGACATGGTTGCTGGCTGGGGTGAGTATATAGGATCACTGTTGGATAGAGGTGTATTGACTCGCCGGCCAGGGAGACCCGTATAAACGGTTGTTCCGCTGGCCGCCCGCGGTATAGTACAGGGGCCCAATCGTGGTTAACCACCTCGAGAGGCTGCCTCACCATGCCGCGCATAATCTTGGGTAGGTCCGTCGTGCCGGTTGGTGACCGGATGTGGGGTCCCGGCGGCCTATCCCGGGAGGGTACGGGGGCCCTTCCGTCCGGCGAGTCAGTCTGCCTCTTTTCGGCTATTATGTGACTCTGTACCCGTCACGGTCATTAGTCTGCCATGTCGCAAGCCACTCGATTTGCTTCTTCCCCCTTCTTTTCCTTTTTCACATGACAGCGCAATTAAAGAGAACAGGTCTTACAGCGGTGCACAACCCCACCACCGCGTTCACAATGGAGTTCACTAACATCCGTGGACTCCACTCGAACCTAAGCGCCGTCCACCACCATCTTGAGACGGCCCGGCCTGCAATGCTTTTCCTGACGGAGACGCAGATTTGTCGTCCGGCCGATACGGCATACCTACATTATCCCGGCTATTCGTTGGAAGAGAACTTCAAGCGAAAGGCTGGGGTATGTTTGTATGTCCGGTCGGATGTCTGCTGTCGCCGTCTGCGCTGCATGGAGGATCCTTCCCTTTCCACACTGTGGGTACGCGTGGATCTCGGCACGCAAAGCCGAATCTATGCGTGCCTTTACAGATCCCATGACGGGGATGACGAGACAACTCGGCTGTTTAACTACATCAGCCAGGCGGCAGATGACGCGCAGGAGCAGTATCCGACAGCGGAACTGGTGGTCTTGGGGGACTTCAACGCACACCATGAGTTGTGGCTGGGTTCCTCCAAGACTGACCATGCTGGACGTGCTGCCCATGCATTCTCTCTGACTCATGACTTGTCGCAACTGGTACATCAGCCCACCAGGATCCCTGATGTGGCAGGTCATGCGCCTTCACTGCTGGACCTTCTGCTGACGAGTCATCCAGCTGGGTACAATGTGACGGTAAGTGCCCCCTTGGGTACTTCTGATCATTGCCTGGTTGGATCGTCGGTGCCTCGTGCTTTGCCTCCACCTCCCGTGAGGGTAAAGCGCAGGATCTGGCACTACTCGTCAGCAGATTGGGATGGTATGCGCGAATATTTTGCAGCCATCCCTTGGCGGCAGCGCTGCTTTGAGGGCACTGATCCTTCTGCGAGTGCCGATGCTATTGCCGACGAGATCCGATTAGGAATGGAATACTACATTCCTTCCTCGGAGGTCGTCGGAAGTGGCCGAGGACGCTCCTGGTTCAATCGCGAATGCGCTGATGCTGTTAGTGTGAAACAGACGGCGTATCGCGAGTGGATCAGGAGTCGCGCCAAAAAGGATCCCAATGTAAGTTCTCTCAAGGCAGCCTATAACCAAGCCACCAAGGCCTGTAAGAAGGCTTACGTCAGAGCGGATGCACAGCGCGTTAACAAGATTGGATGTGCTTTGGCTGATCAACCAACAAGTAGCCGAGCTTATTGGAGCCTTGCCAGAGCCATCCAATCTAATTTCTGCCGACCTTCACTGCCTCCGCTGAGATATCCGGATGGATCGCTTGCTCACGGGCCGCAGGAGAAAGCCACCTTGCTGGCAAATCTCTTTGCGGCTAATTCGCGGCTCGACGATGGCAATAAACTGCCACCCACGGTGCCTGATTGCGGACACTCTATGTCGGATGTCCGAATCAGGCATTGTGATGTTCGGCGCGAAATGCAGTCGCTCGATGTCCGCAAAGCCAGTGGTCCGGACGGTATCCCAGCGGTAGTTCTCAAAAAGTGTGCGGCGGAGTTGTCTCCTGTGCTGACGCGCCTATACCGCTCTTCCTTCCTCTCCGGTATTGTGCCCCAATCTTGGAGAGAGGCCAACGTGCAACCGATCCCAAAAAAGGGTGATCGATCGGACCCTAGCAACTACCGTCCAATCGCCATAACCTCAGTGATGTGCAAAGTAATGGAGCGGATAATTAACGCGCAGCTGGTCCGCTACCTGGACGATCACTCGCTGAACAATGACCGGCAGTACGGCTTCCGGTCTAAACGATCAACGGGTGATCTTCTAGCGTACTTGTTACATTGCTGGGGGGAGGCGGCTGACAGGCATGGCGAGGCTTTAGCCGTAAGTCTCGACATTGCCAAGGCTTTTGATAGGGTCTGGCACCGTGGCCTCCTCTCCAAGCTTCCGGCGTATGGGCTTCCCGACAACCTGTGTAAGTGGATCTCTGGCTTTCTGCATGAGCGTAGAATGCGTGTCACTGTTGAAGGACACGCTTCGCAGCTCATGTCAGTTAATGCCGGGGTCCCACAAGGCTCTGTGCTTTCGCCCACCTTGTTTATTCTGCATATCAATGATATGTTATCACTTGGTAACATTCATTGCTATGCAGATGACAGCACTGTGCATGGGCGTTACTGCAGTAAGCCTCCTGGTAGCCGGGAAGTCACTGAGAGGCAGCGAGAGAATCTTGTCATTGAGCTTAACCAGACCTTGGATCTCATTTCGGAATGGGGTACCAAGAATCTGGTTGAGTTCAATGCCAAGAAAACCCAGGTGTGCGCGTTTACGTGCAAAAAATCCCCGTTCTCTCCCCTCCCCAATCTTCAGGGTATCCCGCTCGCAATGCGGAATAGCCTAAGTATCCTAGGCATGGATATTTGCTGCAATCTGAATCCAAGGAACCACATCGAGGGCGTAATATCAGCCACATCACGCAGGGTCGGAATCCTGAACAAGGTGCGTAGGTTTTTTGCACCCGGCCAGCTTTACCGCTTATACAAAGCGCAGGCACGGCCGGGTGTAGAATACTGTTCGCACCTATGGGACGGTTCCGCAAAGTACTTGCTCGATGCCTTGGACGGATTGCAGCGACGGGCTGTCCGCATTGTGAATGATGCAGACGTCACAAAAAATTTAGAGCCGCTACAGCTGCGTAGGGACATTGCCTCGCTTTCCGTCTTTTATCGTCTGTATCACGGTGAATGCTCTGAAGAATTGTTTGACCTTATTCCTTCCTCACCTTTCCTTAACAGAACCACGCGTGCTGGCTTGCGAAACCATAGCTTCGTGGTCTCTTCCATCTCGGCTCGGACCAAGAGGTTCTCAAAATCGTATTTCTGTCGGACCATAAAGCTGTGGAATAGCTTGCCGGCGCACGTGTTTCCTCCTTCCTATAACTTGGGATCCTTTAAACGGAGTGTGAAGAAGCAACTAAGCAGGCCGGCATAATTCTGCCGATCTGCGATAGATTCAGTGTCTATCGTTGGTCGACAGTATTCATGGATTGCGCTATACTTACCATCAGGTGTAGCGTAGTCACTTTGCCGAGCCAGGATAAAAAAAAAAAAAAAAAAAAAAAAAAAAAGATCCATATAGTATACAACTCCAGATGTTATGGGCATACTGTCTAGCATAATGTTGCGCTAATCATGCCAGAGACTACACTCCCAAAGGATATGATGTGCGGACTGCTCGTACTCCCTACCCGGTGTAGAGCATGGGTTGTTTCCAGTCTGGGTGTTTTCCTCCCAAAGAGCTTTTATTTTTATTTGCTTGAATATCGAGACGAGCAGGTCACTCGCCTGATGTTAAACGTCACGCCTGCCCATAAACAGAATCAACGTCACACAGAACTCTAGATTACAGAACACTGCATGGCACTGAAATGCGCTCGTCATTTTTTTTTTGTTATAGTATAAGCCGGCAATCCAGCAAGTGGGTCACCTGATGGTAAGCGATACCCACCGCCCATGTACGCCCACAATACAAAAGAATTATGGGCGCGTTGCCGACCTTAAAGGAAAGGGATAATAAGGGATTGGGAAGGGGAGGGGGATTTGGGCCTCCGGATATCTCACTCACCGTACGTAACGCAGCAGCAAGCTGCTACTTTACGCCGGTTTTCTGTGAGACAGTGGTAACGACCCGGACGAGCCGGCCCATTCATGCTGTAGACAAAATGTCTACAGCGTGGCTCTACCACTCGGTAACATCTCGAGACATAAGATGTTAAGTCGCATAATGCCCAGTAATTTCAATGGTTTCAATATCTTTCAAACCGAAAAACAATAATGCTTACACACTGCTGCTTGGCGACAGAAATAATGATATCGGGCAGGCGCCGGTTGTGAAATTTTCGGTTACTTATTTTTGGTCGGTTAAAAATCGAATCGTATGAGCGTTATATTATATGTAACAAGTACGTAAATCAGCGCTGTGTTGTTTCCACGCCACAGCCCAGCAACACGTTGAGTGGTCACCTGCCTGTCACAGTCACGACGCGCAAATGTCAAAACCATATTGATGGTTTTTAATTAGTATTGTTTTACTGTACTAGGGGCGTTGCCCATGTTTTTCCACTAAACTTAAAATAAAAAAATCCTTAAAGTCCGACGAATATGAGACATATCTTACTTTCTTCCCCACATTATTCTGCATCGATTGGTATCGGTCTCGACTCCATACCCCCAGCGGTTTCGGAGGAGATAGCGTGACAAGCTTTTGGCAGCGGCGGCGGCACAAGTTACTTTTTTTTAGAATAGAGTGAAATTTATTGTGATCTGTGACTAATAAATTGTCTTTGTTTCTTTCTTACGAGAGACAGCCCACACCGTCGATGTTGGAATGTCACAAAATGCTTAGACCTATAGACATTGCATAAATTTTAATAGAATGAATGGCAATCTTGATCATATCCTTTCATTATCCATGCACTCGTTGCTATTGTTATCCTTAACTTATTTGGATGACCGTTGGCAATGAGATGTAGAGAAATCTACATAGGTTTTTGTGAGTGGTACAGTTACTTATTTATTTATTTTTGAGGGGAACATGCAGTGAAACTGAAAACACATCTCAACAAAAACAAAAATATATGTATATATATATACACATAATGTCTATATACGTTAGTATTTTAGTTATATTTATTATTTATTTTATATATGCTATTTATCGTATTTATATATAGTTGTTTTATTAGTATGATAGTGTATTGTTTTATTTATTTATGTTTAAGTATTAACACTTCAAAATGTTTCATTATACACCCCGACCTGCTGTTTATTCTCTGAAATCTTCTCCATCGAAAGGTTGTCTGGTAGAGATCGCTATTAGCGATAAGATCGCCTATTGTTACATTTATTAATTTTGTTTTGTTTTTTCTTTACTGTAATATTCTGCATGGTGTACAATAAAGTGTTATCTATCTATCTATCTATTATGAGCCACAAAATATCGTAACCCGAGATAAAAATCTAGTTATTTATAAACCCTACGTCCTTTTGTTTCGCAAAATAATCAAAATTCACAACAGATGTTTCTATTAATGATTTTTATGAGGAAATTATACTAACACCAACTAGCATACCGACCCGCGGTCGTATCTCGTTGCGTGTGCTGTTACGACATGGTGAAATCTCTTACATAACTGACATTGAACCAGTAACATTATTTTGTTATCGAATCATATTTTTCGGCGGACATATTAACAGTCTGTTTAGTTCCCAGTATAACTTACTTAAGAAGCAGTGATAGCTCAGTGGCGAGTGGTACGGACTGTCGAGACTAAAGTCGCAGGGTCGAAACCAGCCTCAAGAGCATACACCTCTGATTTTTGTAAGTTATGTGTGTATTAAAATTGTTAATTATCAGTTGCTTTAACGGTGAAGGAAACATCGTGAGGAAACATACCTGAGAAGTTCTCCATAAGAATTTCGAAGGTACGTGAAGTCTCCCAACCCGCATTAGGCCAGCGTCGTGGACTAATGCCTAACCCCTCATTCAGTAGAGGATGCCCGTGCCCAGCAGTGGGACGTGTTTAATACAGGGCCAGTATTATTATTATTTTTTAATATGTACAATAAAGAGTAATAAAGAGACTGTCTCGGTGGCGCAGTTGTAATGCGTACAAGTTACGATTGAGGCTAGCGCTGAGGTCTCAGGTCCGATCCCCGGGTCGGGTAAAGTAGTATTGAGTTTTTCTATTATGAAATGCTCAGTATCAGTCCGGAGTCTGGAATTTGTGCCCGGTATGGCGATAGGCTCGCCCCCTATCACATCGTGGGACGGTGATACGCTCGGCGAAATGTGGGTGTACTGGTTACACCTCTGCCTACCCCTTTGGGGATTACAGGCGTGAGTACGTACGTATGTACAATAAAGAGTTTATAAATAAATAAACAACCAAACTCACAAACATCCAAACTTTCACATTTATAATAGTAGTAGGAACAATAGTAGTATAGTAGGATATAAAATAAATAAATAAATACACCCAACAGTCACACACATAGTCCTGATCCCACACTAGGCTAACCTGTATCGTGGGTATCAGAAACTACGAGGGACTCGCGGTCCCACAACACCCAGACCCGAAACAATTATTTGTATCGGTGCGGGAATCGAACCCACAGGCCCTCGCTTCACAGCCGGACCCTCGCCCACTGCGCCACGGAGGCTACAGACGAATAAAATAGCGAACCTAATTTTTGCGTCGGCTAAAAATTTACATTGACGTGTGTCAAAGCTGGTGTCATTTGTTCTATTCTATTTATATTTAGCTAGCAGTGATAGCTCAGCGGGAAGTGGTATGGACTGTCGAGACGAAAGTCGCAGGTTCGAAACCAGCCCCAAGTGCATACACCTCTGAGTTTTCTAAGTTATATGTGTATTAATTGTTAATTATCACTTGCTATAACGGTGAAGAAAACATCGTGACGAAACCTGCATACCTGAGAAGTTCTTCATAAGAATTTCGAAGTTATGTGAAGTTTGCCAACCCGCATTAGGCCAGCGTGGTGGACTAAGGCCTAACCCCTCTCATTCAGTAGAGGCCCGTGCCCAGCAGTGGGACGTACCTATATAACACAGGGCTGGTATTATTATTATTATTTATATTTTTAGTTGAAATAAAACTAGTTTATACGGATTTTATCGCGGTTTCATTTTTATTTTAGTCCCGACGTTTCGAAAGCTTTTCAGCCTTCGTGGTCACGGGAGAGACTGAGGTGTAGGTCGTCTCGAAAAGTTAATGTTACAATAACTTTTCATTGATTAATGAGTATTTCATTAATTAATGAGTAATATTCGCGTAAACCTAAGAAATCATTATATTTTTAGATTATGGCCCCATCGATGTTCGATGATTTCGCCAATGTCAAGTATTAAAATTACAATATCTAAAAATGAAGGTCAAAACTAGTCTTAAAAAATCTTTAAAAAGATGTACTGTGTGTTGTAGTGTCATTTGTTCGCTAAATAAACCTTTTGACTTTTGATTTACACACTTCCAAAACCTTGTACATGTTGCGAATTCAATGAAATGCCACAGTGACTAGGTATGTTTGTACATGTTTTCAAGATTTCCTATTAACAAGTAGTTAAATATTAGGCACGAGAGAATTACTTATACACATTTTTTTATTTGCTTGAATGATGAGACAAGCAGGCTGCTCGCCTGATGTTAGCGTCACGCGTGCCCATAAACATGTGGTCCCATTCGAGTCTGGGTGTTGCGGGACCTCAAGTCCCTCGTAGTTCCTGATACCCACGATACAGGTTAACCTAGTGTGGGGTCGGGACTATGTGTGTGACTGTTGGGTGTATTTATTTATTTTTATTTTATAGTTATAGACGGGACAAAGCGAACAAATTTGTGATCCCTTACATGTTACATACCTACACCCGGTTTCTGAAAGGCTGATCAAACCAATATTCAACTAACAGAACTTTGATTTTGACACCGCTGTCAAATCAACTAGAGTTGGTGAAAAATTGATTATAGTAAAAATTTATAAAATTTGATGTCTCTTTATTACCGTTTGACATACGAATTCTCATATAAATTTGAAAGATATGTTAGCTAACATGTGTGTCAAATCAAAGGTGTTGACCACGCTTCTAGCAACTCAATTTCGTCTTGACATGAGATTAGTTAATATTACTTTGATCAGCCTTTGCTTCAGCGCCTGAAGCAGGCGCTAGTGTTAACAAGTCACTCAGTCTAGTTTGAGACGTCCACGTGACAAGTCTTGCTTGTGTTTTAAAGGCAAAGGAAAACACTCAACACTACACTAGTTATTAGCGCAACATACTGTGTGATAGCTAAACTGTGTTCTATATTTGTTTTTGCTATTCAAAACTAGATAGCGTTACTGACGCTTGGGATCAAAGATTTTGTATTAAAATGTTTGCAATGGCCACTCTATATACTTTAATTCTCTTTGTATGATGCCAATTTAATTGTAGGAATTTGATCCTTTTTAGTAGGTCTAGTACGAGTAACAAATACATTCACAGTTTTCGAATTCGTATAAAATTCCTCCCGTCGAAGTGTCAAATTAGTAATTCATACGGTAATAAAGGAAAAAATCGCTTGAAAATAAATTTCATATTCGATTAATATGAAATAAATTGAACCATATAATTATTTTTAATTCATCATAGTTCCCACTAGTGGCTACTAATACTCGACGTATAGAGAGAAAAGGAAAAGTATTAAAACTTGTACTAGGCCTACAGCATCGTAAGCGTATTTGGTTCGAAGACTTCTTCCGGAAAATTGTAGATGGCGCTGCGATCCGGTTAAAAACATTAATGCGGGCGAAGCCACGAGGGACAGCTTGTATGTTATAAACTTGCACACACTTACATAATATAGATTTACCTCACATCTTTCTTATGGGAAGTTGGACGGAAATGCCACACTTAATATTGTAACATCTTTCTTGAGGTATATATTATAACGTGTTACAAAATAAACTTTATACAGAAAGATACTCGGTCATGACACTAGTTTTAAATCTGCTTTTAAGTATTGTTTCTATTTTAGAACGACTTTTAAACTAGACTCATCAAATTTTAAATTGTGTTTGATATGAGATTATGTGATTTACCAAAGATAAAGTCTTTGTGATTTACTTAAAACTGTCAAGAGTATTCTCGAAAGCAGATCAAGGATCATGGGCGAAAAAAAGTCAAAAGACGAATACCTAGTTACGTTATTATTCTAAGAAATTACAATTATGCTTGACTGCCTCGGTGGCGCAGTTGTAACGCGTACGCGTTACGATTGAGGCCGACGCTGAGGTCTTGGGTTCGATCCCCGGGTCGGGTAAAGTAGTATTGGGTTTTTCTATTACGAAATGCTTAGTATCAGCCCGGAGTCTGGAATTTGTGCCCGCTATGGCGATAGGCTCGCCCCCTATCACTTTATGGGACGGAGATCCGCTCGGCGAAATGTGGGTGTACTGGTTACACCTCTGCCTACCCCTTCGGGGATTACAGGCGTGAGTGCGTATGAATTACAATTATCAATTCGACACTTGAGTGTAGTTTCAGCTGAGTACAATTTAAAACTCGTTCTGAAATAAGATGCATGCTTGAGTTTAGATTTCAACCTAAAATTAGGTTAGAATGATCAGAGTTTAAACGCTGTTTGAGACGCTTTCTGTAATACAGGCCTAAGTCAACAGCCTCAGTGGCGCAGTACGTGAGTAGCCGGTCGAGAAGCGAAAGGCCGCGGGTTCACTTAATCTTAATCTTATATTTTTACTTATACCTCACATTTTACACACCCATAACATCTACAACCCAACACTGCACATATCCGGCAAAGGGCGGTCTATGTATCAATTTTTTTGAGTGGTAGAGCCACGCTGTCGATAGTTTTGTCTATAGCATGAATGGGCCGGCTCGTTACCACTGTCTCACAAAAAACCGGCGTAAAATGCAGCTTGCTGATGCGTTTCGTACGGTGAGTGAGATATCCGGGGGCCCAAATCTCCTTTCTCCATCCCAATCCCTTAATTATCCCTTTCCTTTAAGGTTGGCAACGCGTCCATAATTATTTTTGTATTGTAGGCATTCATGGGCGGTGGAGATCACTTACCATCAGGTGACCCACTTGCTCGTTTGCCGGCTTATGCTATAAAAAAAATGTACATAGATATACCTCCGTGCGTTATTAGTATACATTATATATATACAAAGAGTATGTATGTCTCTACATATTTATCCATATACATAATATGTAGCCCACCGCGCGGCATGCCTCATATACATGTATATGTTTATGATGAAGGATTAAAGTTTAAATTGCTCATTAACACTTCTTTACAAACCAAAAATAATTCAAAAATAATAATCTAATAGCTCGACGATACAATTCATATTGTCTACTGCCTATAGAAGTGAAAACGAAGTAACTTTGTTTTCACTTCTATAGGCAGTCTCGAAAGACTGCCCCGTATGTTTTTTTTACAATCAACAACCAACTTATAAGAATGAATGTTGTTATGACACCGCTTGTAGGAGATGTTCCCTCGATAAGTATATTAGGGCGGGCATAAGCGTGAACATAAAATAAATAAAACATCGACGATTTGAGAACCTTTATTTTAAGACGGATAAACACTCGAAGTTTTTGTGAAGATGCGTAAGATAATTAATTTATTATGTGCATAATTTCATTTCAACAGGATATAATGCTTGGCTGCCTAAATTGTAAACAAAAACTAAATTACTTATTATAATTTAATTAGTTACTTAAGTGGTGTACTTATTAACGTCCATGATAATTCAAACTCTAGGTTTTGTGCAAACTTTTTATAGTACGTCGCACAGATCTGTAGGCCAATTCTCGTAATTTTAAATGTTCAAAATATCATTTCGATCTAGTCTCAGCGTCAAGAAAGTTGCAAATGGAATTCTCTTAAACCAATAATGAACGTCAAATGTGAACATAGATCAAGATTGAATATAGAATAAAAGTTGACTGAAGCCAACACGGTATAATGCTACTGCTAATGCTAGGTGCATTTGACGTTGATTATTGGTTTAAGAGAATGCCATTTGCAACTTTCTTGACGCTGAGACTAGATCGGAATGATATTTTGAACATTTAAAATTACGAGAATTGGCCTTCAGATCACTGATCTTGTTCATGGTTCGTGTCCCTGAGGCGATAAAGTCAATTCCTACAGAGAACTTCTCAGGTATGCAGGTTTCCTCACGATGTTTCCTTCACCGTTAACGCAAGCGATAATTAACAATAAATACACACGTAACTTAGAAGTCAGAGTGTGCTCTTGGGACTGGTTTCGAACCTGCGACTTTCAACTCGACAGTCCGTACCACTCCCCATTGAGCTATCGCTACTTATTGTGTAAGGGTGTAACTTAATAATTTTAATTATTTTGTTCGCAGAAAAAATGAAATTGGAATATGGCGTCAATACGTGACAGTCGTTTGAGCCCACGTGACAGAAATTATACACCGAATATGTCCGAAAGAATGAAGTCACACACTAACGAAGACAGGACTTACAGTGTCGATGTAAATATGAATGTAACTGACAAGATGTCCGAGATACAACAGTTTTATAATGGAAAGAATATTTTAATAACTGGCGCTACAGGTAAGCTTTTTTTTACTTTATATTTTTATTGCACTCATAGGCAGACGAGCTAGAGGCACAGCCAAGCCGCAGCCTGCCCTAATGTTAAATAAAATGCAGTCCAGTAATAATGCCGACCGTCAAATGTGATTGGTAGACGCCAGACCGTTCCACACTAGTCCATATTTATATTATAAATGAAAAAGTAACTCTGTCTGTAGCGTTTTCGCAGCTAAACGGCTGAATGGATTTTAATGGAATTTGATAAGGATATAGGTTATATCCTGGGGAAGGACATAGGGTACTTTTTGTCCCGAAAAGATATTCACGCGGGCGGAGCCGAAAGCCTAATTCAAATTATTTATTGAATCCATGAAATGTAATCATTTAGATTCAATAAAATTTTAACTCTACCGCCAGTTTGGAATGCTGTTTCGCTAGAGAAGAACGGACAAGGAACTCTAACGTTGCTCTTTTCAAAACTGATTTACAATATTGATACTACATTAAATTTATTTTAAGTTAGAGCAGCTCAATTTATGCCAAAAGGAATATTATAACATAAGTGTGCAGGATCCGCAAAGCTAGTAACTAATAAATAAATATCATATTCAAGTGGCATTAAAAGTTTCGGAACCGCTGGACTAACACACAAGGTACCACCGCTTTGTCTGATTCTGCAGACAAGCAGCAGTGTGTAAGCACTTTTGTTTTCCGGGTGTTTTGAAGGACATTGAAGCCAGTGAAATTACTGAATATTATGTACATACATACGCACTCACGCCTGTAATCCCCGAAGGGGTAGGCAGTGGTGTAATTAGTACACCCACATTTCGCCGAGCGTACCTCCGTCCCACGATGTGATAGGGGGCGAGCCTACGCCATACCGGGCACAAATTCCAGACTCCGAGCTGATACTGAGCATTTCGTAAAAGAAAAACCCAATACCACTTTACCGACCCGGGGATCGAACCCGAGACCTCAGCGTTAGCCTCAATCGTAACGCGTCCGCATTACAACTACGCCACCGAGGCTGCAAGTGACCATTATGTGATTTAATATATTATATCTCTGGCTGACGAACGCAGTCCAATGCCATGCAGTGCTTTGTAATTCAAAGTTCTGTAGCCCTAGTAGGAGTTACAAATACATTCACAATTTTCGAATGCGTATAAAATTACTACCGTCGAAGTGTCAATCTTATAAATTCATACGGTAATAAGGGAAAGAATCGCTTGAAAACAAATTTCATATTCGACTAATATGAAATAGATTTAACCATATTATTAATTTTATTTCATCATAGTTCCCACTAGCGGCTACTGAGACTCGACGTATGGAGAGAAAACGAAAACTTTCAACGTTTAGGAAAACTATTAAAACTTGTACTAGGGCTACTGTGTGGAGTTGCTTCTGTTTATGTGCAGGCGTGGCGCTTACCACCAGGCGAGCGACCTGATCGCTTCATCATTCAGGAATCGAACGTCCCTATTCACGGTCTGTAAGAAATCCAGTGATACACAATATAAAATGATTATCTGGTACCCCTTGACCATACAGAATTCGGAAATGACGGAAGCATCTGTGCACCCAGGATGCGTTTACTAATTAAGGTCGAATAATGCGACATTAATGAGTATTTATTATGATCCACGACCTTGTCTCGGCCCTGTTGGGCTAAAGAGTCGCCCATTTTTAACCGACTTCATTATAATTATGTAAACGAAATAGCAGTACACGACTGCAATTCATCGATAAATTGTCATCATAAAAAATAATGGGTTTATTTCAACAGTTACAACTGATTACTTGATTATAACTATTTTCTGCCAACCTCGGTGGCGCAGTTGTGTACTATTACGACTGAGGCTGACGCTGAGGTCTCGGGTTCGATCTCCGGGTCGGGTAAAAGTGATATTAGGATTTTCTATTATAAAAATGCTCAGTATCGGCCCGGAGGCTGGAACTGTACCCACTATGATTGTTCATCTTGTTCATCCACACTGTTCATCTTGCCGCCGAAATAAATAGTAATTCAAATCACTCGGACTCTTTTTTTATGTCACCTACTGATACCTGTGAAGTTATTTCCATAATCAATAAACTGAAACCTGACAGTGCGCCTGGACTCGATGGTATAGGTAATAGATTTATCAAAAGATTTAGCCAGTCAATTGCTGAACCACTGACATATGTTTTTAACGCTAGTTTATCTTCGGGAATTTTTCCTACATGCTGGAAAACTGCAGCTATTATACCAATTCATAAAGGTGGCTCTAAATATGATCCGACTAATTATAGGCCAATATCTTTGCTGAGTGCGTTCTCGAAGATACTTGAAAAAATAGTACACAAAAGACTCTCAAATTATCTAGAGTCAAGAAACTTTTTATCACCTAATCAATTTGGTTTCCGTGCATCTAAATCAACTGAGACAGCAACCACACACCTTCTAAACAAAGTATCTTCTGCATTAGATGCTGGAAATGCTTGCCTTGGAGTTTTCTTAGATCTTTCCAAAGCTTTTGATACAGTTTCACATTCAATTCTATTACGTAAACTAGAATGTTCAGGTATCCGTGGAGTTGCTTTGGAATGGTTCTCTTCTTACTTAGCAAACAGAAAACAACATGTCTCGGTCGACGGAAACTTGAGTAATGTCTGTGAAACTCACGTAGGTGTTCCTCAAGGCAGCATTCTTGGTCCTCTCTTATTTATTCTCTATATAAATGACATTACCCAGCTCTTTCCTACTGAGGACAACGTTGAAGTTATTTGTTATGCTGATGACACTGCACTCTTATTTAGAGATTCAACTTGGCAAGAAACATTCTTGAAAGCCGAAAGAGGTATGGAAAAGATAGCCACTTGGCTGAACGGTAACTTGCTCACTCTAAATATTGAAAAGACAAGTTATCTTTGCTTCCATAAAACCAAAGCTTCTTCTCCCCACTCGTCACTATCTTTGAAAATTCACACCTGTCATCAAAGTTTGTGCCAATGTCCCCCGCTTAAAAGAGTAAATAATCTTAAATATCTTGGAGTCATCCTAGATGCTAAACTTACCTTTCATGATCACATTGAAGCGCTCTCAAAACGTGTCAGGAAAATTATAAATGTCATGAAACTACTTAGAAATGGAGCCAACAAAGAAACTCTAAAGCTTGTTTACATCAGTTTATGCGAATCCATCCTTCGCTACTGTATCACAATTTGGGGAAGTGCGGCGAAGTCTTCCCTTATCTCAATCGAAAGAGCCCAAAGATCTGTTTTAAAAGTGATGTTGAAAAAAGATTTTCGATATCCGACACATCTCCTTTACCAAGACGCTCAGGTGCTGACTGTACGCCAACTATACATCCTCAGTGTTGTCCTCAAATTTAATGGTGTGTACAAGAGTTCTTTTGAATATCAGCTTTCCCAGCAGAGTCGACGTCCAAAGATACACATACCTAGGGTTAATACTTCCTTCGCCAAACGTTTTAGCCATTTTTCATTTCCTAACATATACAACACAGTAAATAATATTTGCTCAATTTACCAACTTAACAATAGCGAAATAAAAAACAAGTTAAAAAAATACTTCCTAACTCTTAACTATTCTGATACAGAACGAATTTTAACAAATCTTAAATAACCTGTTCTATAACCAACTATATTGTATTCAACTTTCTATATTATTTATTATTTTTTATCGAAACATCTTTCATTAGAAGACACTATTAGAAATTTTTAAATACTTTATTATATATGTATATATATATTTTCTTGTTTCATACTATCTTTACTTAAATAATTCGTATTAAATTCATATAGAAGAATATATATCTTAATATATATTTTAATACTTATTTATCTATTATTCTATATTTAAATATACCTGAAATACCAAAATTTTATGTTTGTTCGTTACGCCCACTCTGATTTTATTAATGTAAAGAAGAATAATGATTGTAAATCTAACTGGTCTCCCGCGATACAGGTGCGCCTAGTGCGGGGACCGTTGCATTTTATCATACTTCCTTGTAATGATTTTTTGATACGAAATAAATATTTGTATTTGTATTTGTATGACATCATGAGACGGTGACACGCTCGGCGAAATGCGGGTGTACTGTTTACACCTCTGCCTACCCCCTGTGTGCATACGCAACTATTATGTTTTTTTATGTAACTATTTTTATCAGTCTTGTATGACCGTCCCACTGCTGGGCACAGGCTCTTCACTAATGAGAATTTAGTTCACTATGGTGCCTTAATGCCAGTTCGGACACTTCACCGAAGTTCAAACAAGCGGGTCACCTAATAATTAGTGCTCTACACCATTCATGAACATCCACCATGGCTAAAGAATAGGCATAATTAAGGGATTAGGTCTTCAAGTCGGTTTTCTGTGGACATTGATAATAGCCCGGTCGAACCGGGCCGTTCGTGCCATAGACAAAATTGTCTACAGCGTGGCTCTACCACTTTAAAATATGGATGCCACAAAAATTATGCCCTCGGCTCCGCCCGCGTGATAAAAATATTCCTTACCCTAAAAATTTCATACAAAGTTGTAACTCTTTTACCTCCTTAGAATGTAAATTCCCAAAAATCCTTTCTTAGTGGGCCCCTACATTACACAAAACAACTGACCAAATTTCATGATTCATTCTGATGATGATGATTATTAGTTTAATAGAATGCCATTTGCAACTTTCTTGACGCTGAGACTAGATCGGAATGATATTATGAATCTTTAAAATTACGAGAATTGGCCTCCTGGAGTTGCTTCTGTTTATGGGCAAGTAAGTCGCTTGCCAGCAGGAGAGTGACCTGCTCGTCTCGCCATTCAGTTGAGTAAAAAAGTCAACAATAAATATTGTAGTTATAATAATTGTATAAGCATACACTGCATTTACCAATGGCCTAGCTCATAGGCCACCTTGGCTCGAGGTCGCGGGTTCAAAGCTCTTAACATCTCAGGGAGTATAATGAATGTATTTTTGGGGTAGACCTTGCGGAAAATTACTCGCAAATATCCCACTAATATTATAAACTAGCGTTTGCTCGCGGCTCCGCCTGCGTAAATGACCTTTTTCGGGACTAAAAAAATTGTCCTAATCTAGGTGTGCTAAGTTTCACCTAAAACAGTTCAGCCATTAAACCGTGATTGACTAACAAACATCCAACTTTAGAAGTAGAATGTACATACGTACATACATACATACACATTCACGCCTGTAATCCCTAAAACCTTTGCCTAGCAAAGGTGTAACCAGTACACCCATATTTAGCCGTGCTTATTTCCGTCCCATGATGTTCGAAGAGAGCCTATCGTCATACCAAGCACAATTCCAGACTCCGGGCTGATACTGTGCACATGTAAATAGAAAAACCCATTAACATTTTTTCGACCTGGGGATCAAACCCGAGACCATTACTAGACCAATGAGGCGTTATTACAGTAATATTAATTCAATATTACCTTCGGATGTAATAAACGGCATCGGATATCTTTAAAAAGTTTTATAGCGTATTGTAATATATTTATTGGGATATTTTTATTATTATGGCTTCTTTATTAAAGTTAATTATCACCATACTAAAGGCCTATTTACTCGAAGAGATTTTATCGCACATCTTGGGATTTATAAATAATTAAATACACCCAACAGTCAGACACATAGTCCTGACCCCACACGAGGTTAACCTGTATAGTGGGTATCAAGAACTACGAGGGGCTTGCGATCCCATAAATATTTGTCTCGGTGCGGGAATCGAACCACAGCGCAGCCGTACCGCTATACGAATGGACCGACTTGGATGCGGTTTCTTCGAAAGCTTATTATTATTGACAGCCTCCGTGGCGCAGCGGGCGAGTAGCCGGTTGCGAAGCGTGAGGCCGTGGATTCGATTCCCGCACCTAGACAAATGTTTGTCTGATTCACAAATATTTGTTTCGGGTCTGGGTGTCGTGGGACCGCAAGTCCCTCGTAGTTCTTGATACCCACGATACAGGTTTAACCTAGTGTGGGGTCGGGACTATAAGTATATAAATTATTTATTTATATTTATATTATATAAAATTGCTCTTAAGTATAGGTAACCTTGATCTGATGCAACCAATTCATCAGCAGCTTTCAGCTCCTCGATGATGAATAGCACCCATTATGTAGTTTTATTCATTATGTGGGGTTAAGACGAGCAGGTCGCTCGCCATTGCTCGCGTTGAATTCGTAAGAACTGTACTACATGGCTGTTATTACTCTTAGATATAGCAGTGATAGCTCAGTGGGGAGTGGTATGGACTGTTGAGACGAAAGTCGCAGGTTCGAAACCAGCCCCAAGTGCATACACCTCTGACTTTTCTAAGTTATGTGTGTATTAATTGTTAATTATCACTGGCTTCAACGGTGAAGGAAACATCGTGAGGAAACCTGCATACCTGAGAATTTCTTCATAAGAATTTCGAAGGTATGTGAAGTCTACCAACCCGCATTAGGCCAGCGTGGTGGATTAAGGCCTAACCCCTCTCATTCAGTAGAGGAGGCCCGTGCCCAGCAGTGGGACGTATATAATACAGGGCTAGTATTATTATTATTATTGTATAGGCCTCAGAAAGCGTCTCAAACAGCGCTTAAGCTCTGATCATTCAAAACTAGTTTTAGGTTGAAATCTAAACTCAAGCATGCATCTTATTTCAGAACGAGTTTTAAATTGTACTCCGCTGAAACTGCACTCAAGTGTCGAATTGATAATTGTAATTCCTTAGAATAATAACGCCAGTAATTCGTCTTTTGACGTGTTTTCGTCCATGCGCCTATCCTTGAATCTATTTTAAGAGTACTCTTAACAGTTTTAACGTAATTCACGATTGAATCGATGCATGAGCAATAATCTCATCTCAAATACCATTTAAAAATATGAAACTACTCAGTTGAGCGCCGATTGATGAACCTAGTTTCAAAAATCGTTCTAAAATAGAAACAATACTAAAAACCACATTTCAAACTAGTTTCATAAACTGAGTATCTTTCTGTAATGCAGGCCATAATACCCTATGAATTCACTGGCTTCAATGTCCTACAACATCGGAATAACACAGTGTCTACACACGGCGGCCGAAAAAATAATAAAACCTTGACGAAAATAACAGTCTGAAAAAGCCTTAAATAAAATTAACCTATTTTGAGTCGGTGCTGTTTCGATTTAATGGTCAATTAATGGTAAAAAGCACTGACTCAACACTGGTTAATATAATTTTTAACTTTTAAGTTTTTTTGGGCTTATATTTTTGTAAAATGTTTTTATTTAGCTACGGATATTTTATAAAAATCAGCACATATATGTTGAAGTTTTAGTCCTTCATGACAGATTTAGAATTCATTGTCAGATTTCTTTTGAGGGATAGAATTTCGTTTTGAAATTTAAATGGAAGCATATTTGACCTAAGTATACTCTTTAGAATAAAGAAATGCCTGTGAGACTGCCTCGGTGGCGCAGTTGTAATGCGTACGCGTTACGATTGATGCCAACATTGGGGTCTCGGGTTAGATCCCCGGGTCGGGTAAAGTGGTATTTTCTATTACGAAATGCTCAGTATCAGCCCGGAGTTTGAAATTTGTGCCCGGTATGGCGATAGGCCCGCCCCCTATCACATAAGGGACGGAGATAAGCTCGGCGAAATGTGGGTGT
The DNA here is from genome assembly GCA_905332985.1 of Mimas tiliae. Lineage (NCBI taxonomy): Eukaryota > Metazoa > Arthropoda > Insecta > Lepidoptera > Sphingidae > Mimas > Mimas tiliae. Next base: position 3,059,543 of record HG995265.1, on the reverse strand, counting down.
ACTGGTTACACCTCTGCCTACCCCTTCGGGCATTGCAGGCGTGAGTGTGTATGTAATAAAAAAAAATATCATTAAAACCGGATCACTTTGTGAAAAGTTATGCGTGGTTTTACAAAAATATACGCCATATTGAGAACCTCCTTCGTTTTTTATGGTTATTCCCGATTTTTCCAGGATTCCTTGGCAAGATCCTGGTGGAGAAGCTTCTGAGATCCTGTCCTGGTGTGGAGAACTTGTACTTACTCATCCGTCAGAAGAAAGGGAAAGACATTTATACGAGAATGGAGGAGATTTTTGAAGATCCGGTAAGTACTACAGCTTTTTAACCGACTTAAAAAAGTGGTATTGGGTTTATCTATCACGAAATGCTTAGTATCAGCCCTGAGTCTGGAATCGTGCCCGGTATGGCGATAGGCTCACCCCCTATCATATCATGGGAGTGAAATAAGCTTGGCGAAGGGATTACAGGCGTGAGTGTATGTATGTATAATATAACGTTTAACAAAACTTAGAAACCGACTTCAATGTACAGCAATAGCATGTAAATTCCAATATTTCTCCGTACTCCGTCATCAGATCATAACCAAATGCATATGACCACATCGCAGCTAAACTCTATCGAGTGAATTTTTTTCCTACAAAATCGGTCCACAATTGGCGGAGTAATCGTGTACATACATAAAAAAAGCAAAAATTAAAATTGAAATAAAACTAGTATATACGGATTTTATCGCGGTTTAATTTATATTTTAGTCCCGACGTTTCGAAAGCTTTTCAGCCTTCGTGGTCACGGGAGAGACTGAGGTGTAGGTCGTCTCGAAAAGTTAATGTTACATTGGCTACCTTCATTTTAAAATTATACATTTATTTTTAATTATTTAATAAGTTAGTTAACACTAGTCCGATCTATGCAGAAAGAGCTCACGGTGTCTTGAGGTCTGGCAGTTGGTCTTTTGGGTTCCGATTTAATTATTAAGAAATCACTATACAAAAAATAAGATTAAAGAAAAACGCGCCGAATTGAGAACCTCCTCCTTTTTTGAAGTCTGTTAAAAATAAATAGCAATAAACAAACTTTTCCCCACTTATTATACGAAACGTCCTTACACATTCAATATTGACAAATCTGTATTTTACATCCTTGGCACAGATGTGGGTTTGTTTGTCCCTTCACATTGTAAATCCATTCTTCATAATATACGCGTGCAGTAAATTATGTGCAATTTGTGGATCTAAGGTCGATTTCGCCAATCTTATAGTTAATTATAATTATCGCTGCGGGTTTTTGACCGCTGGGCCTTGTGCCTAATAGTAATAGTAGATGAGAACTGTGAGGTCCAAGGTGGGACAATAAAGATTTGTGTCTGAGTTTACCATTCTAAATATCACACATGAATTGCCCGTGATTAGAATGTGTGCCTAGTATAAGAATATTCCAGGCTGTTTAAATAAAACAGCTTGACTAATGTAACCTTCTTTTATATATAAACGATAATATAATCACAATGGTTCATTAACACTGCTTTTTACTATAAACGAACAGCATTACAACCTTAATTTACTTAGAAAGCCGAACAACAACTCTACTCGCTGCCGAGAACACACACTTTTATACCTTGTTCCCCTCCATCTTACTTGTTTACGCACAAAGCGAGTGTCATTAATTATAGAATGTACCCTCTTTAGCTTTTTAAATAAACAATATGCCTCACTTAAATGCAAGATAAAGTAATGAAAGCTAACACTAGTATGGCGATAGGCTCGCCTCCTATCACCAGTGGCGTCAGGTGTGCCTCGCGCCATAGCGGGCCTCGCTATAAAGTTTTACGAGTTATTTATTAAAAGACTGCCTCGGTGGCGCAGTTGTAATGCGTACGCGTTACGATTAAGGCTAACGCTGAGGTCTCGGGTTCGTTCCCCGGGTCGGGTAAAGTGGTATTGGGTTTTTCTATTACGAAATGCTCAGTATCAGCCTGGAGCCGGTATGGCGATAGGCTCGCCCCCTATCACATAAGGGACGGAGATACGCTCGGCGAAATGTGGGTGTACTGGTTACACCTCTGCCTACCCCTTCGGGGATTACAGGCGTGAGTGCGTATATTATTAAAAGCTTAGTTATTCGTATTTATTTCCGTACACGTGAGTAGTATTTATCCAGAGTCGTCTGGCTACACTGGGAAAGTTTGGCGACACCGTGTACGAGACTCGGGGAATATCAGTCTTTAATTTGGATTTGTTTGTGTTATTTTTTATTGGCGATTTTTTATTCGTGTTTAAATTTGTCTCATTTAATTTATGGTTTTCAATCTAACTGGGAAATGAAAGAGGCCTCGCCGCCTCTGCCATCACACCATGGGACGGAAATAATCTGACCGGATCGTAGGTGTACTAGTCGCACCTTTGCCTACCCCTAGGAGATATAGGCGTGCGCTTATACTATTTTTATTTTCAGGTTTTCGATCGGCTTAAGAAAGAATTGCCCAAGTTCAGGCACAAAATCGTGGTAGTTCCAGCTGATTGTGAAGCCGCTGGACTTGGTCTCACGCTGTCTGATACACAGTTGTTGACGGAGAAGGTTTGTTAAACGTTTTTGAGTGAAGACACTTTTGTCTACATAATGAATGGGTCGGCTCGTCCGTCGTTACCACTGTCTCACAGAAAACCGACGTAAAAAGAAAAAAAAAGTTAACAAATTAAAAGGGTGCTCCAAATCGATCCACATTTGGCAGGAGTTAAGTGTGAACATAAATTAAAAAATATATACAGGGGAATTGAGAAAATTTTTGGCGGTAAAAATTACCATAAAAAATCTTTAAATTTCAGGTAAATATTATTTTCCACGCAGCAGCGACTGTCAAGTTTGATGAACATCTCAGAGCGGCTTTGGGGACGAATGTACGGGCGCCGCTGAGCCTCCTCAGGCTAGCAAGAGATATGAAGGGGCTTGATGTAAGTTCTTGTGGAAGGTTAAACAGGGATGGCATCGAATAGAAATCATTCATGCATCCATCATTTATACTATGTGTTACAGAAAGATGTGGTCAAATTTAAGCTATGTATCCCGCCCACACACCCGCCATTGTACTCCTGTACGCCAGGATAGACAGTGGCACGCATTTTTGTTGACACCGAGCAGTGAAGCTCGGTGAGTCTCTGGGAGTGATAAATTGTCTTTGTACTGCAACGAAATTAATCAAATCGAAAGAAGGAGTTGGAAATAATAATTGTCCATTTCCTCCTTAAAGCGGTTGACAAAATAATGAACTAAGGAGACATTAGCTTAACCTTACACTACATGAGTATTCCATTACCCGTAGTACCAAATCCGATCCCATTGCTAGGTCATAAATAAAGCATTTCCTTTTTTATCGAATGAGTACAGCAAAACATCTTGGAATTGAGCTGATCACTCCTTACAAAATTGGCTGTACATACTTCTCTTTTTTATATATTATATAATTTACTATTGACTGCTCTATTGGCGCAATATTAGTGTTTAAGGGAATACTGACATTTTGAATTTTTGAAGTGAAACTTCTTTATCGGCGTATGGGCGAAATTTTATAGCAATGTAAAAAAAAAATTGTAACGTTTTTCTGTTACGCGCCATCTTTATTTCTGGGTAACATTTTTTATTATTATTTCATTTTGTTTTATTTAATGTAAGTGCGAGTGCCAAGTATGTCTGGTATGCTCTGGCTATTTCTTGAAAGGGCCAATTCAGGAATTTCTGTACATTACACTCGCATAATTCTGTAAAACAATGTTTGGACATTAAAAGAGGCCATAACCCATGAGTTTGTTTCGGCGTTTCTTCTCATGGCTAGCCCCGAAATGCCGTCGTAAATGTAATGTAGCATAAAAAATTATTTGACATGTAAAAGTGATATTTATGATCCAATTTACAGAATAAATTATGTGAATTGAATTTGAAAAGTAACATGTCGATATTTGAGTTGAAAAGTACATGATAAACAGCTGATGGAGCCGCTACTAGACGCTCAGAATAATTTATTGTGATGCGATTGATCTTATCGATCTTAATAAACGAGTGATTAAAATTTGTCCAAAATATTAGGATGTCTAGATATTCATAAGATCTTAAGTATACATATATATTCACTATCAAGTATCAAGTGTATGTAACGACCCTTAAATACAACCACACCTTTCTGTTACACTTACTGGAACTGCGTATTTTTATGGGATAGCGTGTAGCCCATGTTTTTCCCTAGGGTTCAAGGTCTCTTCTTACCAAATTATATCAAAATCGGTTCAGTGGTTTATCCGTGAAAACGTAACAGACAGACAGCCAGTCACTTTCATAATATTAGTATGGATTTCTTGGGTTGAAAAAACATAAATTAAATGTTTAGTTTCTCCTCTAAAACTTATAATTTAAAATAATTATTAAACTAATTAACTTATGCTTTACGAGATTTTCACTGCAAGGTGACGTAGTTGAAGACTGCATCCCCACAGGGGTAAGCAGTAGTGAAACTAAATCACGCATGATTCGCCATGTTCAAGCAAACCTAACGCCATTGGATTAAGATTGATACAAGCAAACGTTATTTTTTTCAGGTGTTAATGCACATATCGACCGCGTATTCGAACTCACACCTCCATCACATCGAAGAGAAGTTCTATCCGTGCGAAGCGGATTGTGAACAACTTCACACGATGATAGACAAACTGTCAGACGAACAGATCAATGATGTATTACCTAAGTAAGTATACAGAACGATTTTATAACTTTATACAATACTTTTGCTTTTGCTCGCGGCTCCGCCCGCGTGAATAGACTTTTCCGAAATAAAACGTAGCCTATACCGTCTCCAGAGTCCCATCTATCTCTACATCAAAATTCATCAAAATCGGTTCAGTGATTTAGGCATGAAAGCGTAACTATCATCATTGCTATCATCATTGATTTATTTATCAATCACGTCTTCATGGCTGAAAGGATATGGATGAAATTTGGCACACGGATAGACCATGATCTGAATTAGGGTAGAGGATACTTTTTTGGTCGAACCGGTCTATTATTTCTGTGGCCCAAACTGTAGACAATGCTCTTTAAGATTGTTTTCGTGACTCTTCGTGTAATTATTTTATTTCCAGAGTATTGGGACTTTGGCCAAATACATACACTTTTACGAAAGCCTTAGCCGAGAAGGAGATCCGAAGGAGTGCTGGAGGTTTACCCGTTGGAATATTCAGGCCTGCGATAGGTACATATTTTCATTACTAGATGGCGTTGTAATACATCGCCTTATTTTTAGGGTTTCACGCCAGAATAAAGGAAGAAACAAAGAGTAAATAAAGCTCTCGGTTTTTATAACACCAGACCTGAATTGTATACGTCCCACTGCTGGACACAGGCCTTCTCTACTGATGAGCCTTATATAGGTTAAGAGACTTAACACCTAGATAAATCAGACAAAATTTAACATTGAATACACAGGTAATTTTTAAATCATTCTCTTGGAGCTGGTTTTGAACCTGCGACTTTCGTGTCGGCAGTTCGTACCACTCTCCGCTGAGCTATCACTGCTTTATAAGAAACATAAGTTACACTTAAAGATTAAAAGTACCTAGGTGGTTGGGTATGTAGGTATCTAGGTACTGTACGTAACCAAGTTTACAACCATTCTCCAAGACAGTCTCCGTGGCGCAGTGGACGAGTAGCCGGATGCGAAGCGAGAGGACGTGGGGTTCGATTCCCGCACCGAGACAAATGTTTGTGTGACCCACAAATATTTGTTTCGGGTTTGGGTGTTGTGGGACCGCAAGTCTCTCGTAGTTCCTAATACCCACGATACAGGTTTACTTAGTGTGGGGTCAGGACTATGTGTGTGACTGTTGGGTTTATTCTGTATTTGTTTTTCAGTAACTTCAACGGAGAAAGAACCTTTAAAATGTTGGCTGGATAACATGTATGGACCGACTGGCGTCGCAGCCGGTGCTGGTGAGATATTTTTTATTAGTTTGAGGGATGAAACGAGCAGGTCACTCACCTGATGGTAAGCGCAACGCCTTCCCATAAACAGAAGTAACACCACACAGAACTTTGAATTACAAAACACTGCATGACATTAGACTGCACACGTTACCCCTAGATATAAGATGTTAAATCATTTAATGCCCAGTAATTCCACTGGCTTGAATGTCCTTCAAGCCGGAACACAACAATGCTTACACACTGCTGCTTGGCGGCAGAAATAGACAAAGCGATGGTGCAACCCAGACGGCCTCTCGTATTCGAGAGACGTACCAACTTGTTATTTTAGTAGACCATCACCACCACCTTTTTTAGTAGACTATCCCCCCCACACACCTGTCACTGTAACTCCTGTAAGCCAGGATCCTGGGAATCTGGGGTCTGGGAATGCATATGTGTCTTTATCCCGCAACGAAATTAATCAAATAGAAAGTTAGGGAGGAGTTGGAAATAATAATCGTCAACTTATAGTTTTTTTTAGTAGAAAGCAAGTAAACAGACAACTTATTCATAACTTTTAGGAGTGGTAGAGCCACGATGTAGACATTTTTGTCTACATCATAAATGGGCCGGCTCGACGGAGTTGTTACCAGTGTCTATTAGTGAAAAAATTAATAATATTTGATGTCTCTTTAGTAGCATTTGACATACGATTTTTCATATTAATTTGAAAGTTATGTTAACTAACATATATATGTTAAATCAAAGGTGTTGGACACGCTTTTTGCAACTCAATTTCAAATTTACATGAGAATTGACATTTGATTAGTTAATTTAACATTGATCAGCCTTTCAGAAACCGGGCGCGTAAATCTCTCAACTCATAATATGTTTACTGACATTACACGTTGTATTTCAGCTACGGGGATAGTCCGGTCAATCCATTGTGACTCCGGAGTGACTGCAGACATAGTGCCAGTGGATCTGGTAGTGAACTGCCTAATAGCATCAGCTAGGAGCGTCCACGCAGCTTACAAACAAAGGTATGGATCTTAATTTATAACCTAACCATGAAACCCCCTGACATCATTTATCTATCTATCTATCTATCTAAAGAATAATATATACTACTAGACGTTTAGAAGTAAAATTGCGACACATAACGCGGGAGTTTGACAACTCACAGACAGGAAGCGCGATAGGGGTTCTAGTTGAGAGTAAGCGAGATGGTAATATTGAGATACGGTCAATTGACCGCAACTTAGTGGTACAATTTCTATGCACCGCGCAGCTTGTCTAGTAGTATACATTCAAGTCTTTGATCTACTTATATGTAATAATAAAATTAATACCAACCGGGGACTGATCTTTGGTACACTCTAATATAGTGTATACAAGAATAGCCGTCGAGCGGTGTCACATCACAACATTAGATTAAATCACTTACCATCACGTGACCCACTTGCTAGTTTGCCGGCCTAAGCTATAAAAAAAAAGACTTGCAAGGCTGGTGTCGCCAACGTCTACGTTAGGTTAGGCTGCCACGCCCATTGTAATTTCTGATACCCACGATTAATATAAAACCAAGTGTGAGGTCGCGACTGTACGATTATTTTTTGTGTCTCACCTGATGGTAATTGATCTCCACCGCCCATGTACGCCCTCAATACTAGAAGAATCGTGGGCGCGTTGCCGACCTAATAGGAAAGGGATTAAGGGATTGGGAAAGGGAAGGGGATTTGGGCCTCTGGATATCTCACTCACCGTACGAAACGCAGCAGCGAGCTGCTATTTTACGCCGGTTTTCTGTGAGACAGTGGTAACGACCCGGACGAGCTGGCCCATTCAGACAGTTTTGTCTACAGCGTGGCTCTACCACTCTGGTAAACCCGGTAAGCGTTAAAACGAACAAAAACATGATATTTCCAGGCACCCACCACCAGAGCCGCCTATCTTCAATTACGTCAGCTCCGTAGAGAACAAAATAACGTGGGGCGACTTTATGAAGAAAAATGTTGTAATGATCGATAAGTATCCCTTCTCAGATGCTGTGTGGTGAGTTCCTAAAATTTTTTTTTGCACCAAAGCCCGATTTTATAGATGGACAAGATCGTGCGCGACCGTCCTGCGGTGTATCGTCCCCCCCAACGTCTTGTACACCGCAGGACGGTCGCGCACTATCTTGTCCATCTATAGTAGATGGTAGGTCCTTCGTATGCGAGAGGCTGTCTGGATTGGTACCACCGCGCCGTCTATTTCGTCTTTTTTTCTATTTTTAGTACCGATGTGTTCGGTTTGAAATGAAGCCAGTGAAATAACAGGGCGTATGAGACTTAACATCTTATGTCTCGGGGTGACGAGCGCAGTCCAATGCCATGCAGTGCTTTGTAATTTTAGGTTATGCTTCTGTTTATGGGCAGGCGCGGCGTCTACCATCAGGCGAGGGACCTGCTCGTTTTCTCACTCAAACTAATAAAAAAAACGCAGTCATACGTTTTCATAATTCTTTTATTATCTGAAATCCCTGATTAGCGAGGTCACACGGTTTAACTTTACTTGATTAACCGACCCGAACCAACAAAAGCTGTATTTTGATCAATTCCTTTTAAAGCCTTTCAAATTTTATTTAGCATTTGATTAACTAAAATCGAACTGTCCCAAAACGGGGATGAAAGACTAAAGCTTGAAAATTTTGATGATTCTTTCACTAAAAGTATTTTTTAACAATGACAAAACGGACTCGTAAAAAAGAGAATTTGTGTAATGTCACCTATGTATAAGATCTTTTATTTACCACCTATGCTTACAAAAAACTATTTTGATTTGAATTGATAAAAATAAAAGTGACCAATTTCGAGTCGAAATTGGTAAATTTTCTTTAGTTTTCAACAAGTCACTTTCTCAAAATGTCAATATGTGGTTTGTATTTCAGGTACATGTCGATAATCCTCACGAAGTCAGCATTCTTGAACAGCATATACATTTTGTTCCTGCATCTGGTCCCAGCGGCATTGGTGGACGGACTGGCAGTCTGTCTCGGGAAGACTCCAAAGTAAGTAATAGGTGTAGAACATTGTCCACAGCATGAATAGGCCGGCTCGACTGGGTTATTACCACTGTCTTGTAAGAAACCGACTTGAATTAGCAACTTGATGTTGCGTTTCGTACGGTGAGATATCCTAAGGCCCACATAGCCCATCCCTCCCCTTCCCAATCCCAACCCCTCCTCTTCTTAATCCTTTAATTATCCCTTCCCTTTAAGGTCAGCAACGCGGCAATGATTTTGGTATTGTAGGCCAACACGTGGAGATCACTTACCATCAGGTGACCCACTTGCTCATTTACCGGCCTGTGTTATAAAAATATACAGGTATATAATAGGGTGTTGTTGGCACCCTTTGCGTATGAATCTTAAAAAAGTAAGAAATGCCATAATATAACTTCCATTTGTTACAGGATGCTGAAGGTGTACAGGAAAGTTCACAAATTCTCGTCAATTTTAGCATATTTTTGTACAACCGAAATAAATTTCTGCAATCGCCGGACACGAGAGCTTTGGGACAAGACATCTGATGCAGATAAAAAGGTAGATGATTAGTTAAAGAGTTATCCATCGACTTCAATGACCATTATAAGTCCGTCATGTGCTAATTGGACCCGCGCACCAAAGGTTCCCCGTCTAAGATACCGCTAGTCGGTATTTTTTGCATACTACGTTGCGGTGAGATTACTTCAGTCGAAGCAAATTGCTCAATCCGAATCGCAATAATGATACGCGACCCCGACATAGGACACGCCTGAGAGTCCGAACAACTCCCACAACTGGCCCTCGGCATAATGATGTGCAGAGACGGCCCTAACTATACTCCCAAGCGATTGTTCAAGCCGAGGTCTGAGCCTTCAATAATGCGCCTCTATGCTTAATCGCTACTAAGTACATTACACATATTTCTGGCTAGAGCGCCATAAGCACCGGCTTTATTGTCAGGTGAAGCTGTAAAAGTAATATAAGCAGCACAAATACATTCGGAAAAAAAATACTTCACTGTATATAATGTAATAACATTCTACGTTAAAAGTTAAGCATAATATATAATTTATCTTACCGTTACTTATGATTGTATGTAAACATAATTGTATGATCTAATATTGGTTAGAAAGTTATAAGTCCTGGAAAATCGATATTTCGAACAGAAATTTTCATGTATTTTCGGAAGTGAAAAAATAACATGAGTATAAAATAACCGAAATGAAATTCATACAGGCCTAGTTTAATTATCCAATAGTATTAATTAACTTTATTTGAATCGATACATTCAGTGAGTTTTTCTTGAAACACCGATCCGAAAGCCTATTTATCAATTTTTAGGCGCTCGATTTTATCACTAATGATTGTGTGTTTCACTCGAACGCTTCACGCTGTGCTATGTTAGAGTAAGATAGTATGCAGGTATGCAAATGTAAATTTCTAAAAACCCTTAGCGGGCCTTTACATTACACAATCTATCTTTTTTGGCCAAATGTATGATCCTAGTTTTAGTAGTTTTTGAGATATCTTAATTAATCAGTGAGAGTCGGCGATATTTCGGTTTTACGGACTCGGATCGGCGGTTCAGACAAGTTCCGAATAACCTAGTACGTGATATTGAAATCCATTACTTACCTTAAGACTTGCGGGTTCGAATTTTGAGAAAGAGGGATCTCCAGGGAGGCTTCAAAACTTAAAGTAAACTAGGGAACACTACATAATAAGTGTAAACTCACTATCACTTTTTGTTCAATAAAGATAAATAACTTGGTCAGGATGTTCAATAAGTTTAATAGTCTTCATATTAAATGCAAAATTATATTACTGGCCAAGTTAATTACACTTTCTATGAGTATTCACAATTCTAACTACACTCGGGCAGCGTTACCACGAAAGAGTTCTAAGCACGACTAAGTTCCCTCAAATAATAATGCGCCCGCTTATATACCTTAGCAATCACCTCCACCACATCTCAGTGTTATTATCTACCCGCTTTACATAGTTATTCCCCCGACTACCTTCACTAACACCAATAATGGTGATATTACTAATATGAGTGGTAGAGCCCACTGTAGACACTTTTGTCTATAGCATGTATGGGCCGGCTTTTGCGGATCATTACCACTGTCTCCCAGAAAACCGGCGTAAAGTAGCAGCTTGCTGCCGCGTTTCCTACGGTGAGTGAGATATCCGGAAGCCCAAACCACCTCCCCTTCTCAATTCCTTAATTATCCCTTTCCTTTAAGGTCGGCAACGCACCCATGACTCTTTTGGTATTGTGCGCGTACATGGGCGGTGGAGATCACTTACCATCAGGTGACCCACTTGCTAGTTTGCCGGCCTATGCCATAAAAAAAATTAGGCAAAATTAGGGTAACATAGGTGTGTATGTTAATGTTCGTACTGTCCAGCCGAACTGTTCGGCCACCGCGTGACGACCGCCTGAGGTTCTCCGATACACTACTGGATTAAAGTTCATTCCGAACCGAATGCTATCATTATCACTACTATCACTATCAAATTATAAGTCCCTAAGGCACCACCGCGTTAAACAATCGAAAATCGCGCGTGATTAGCACTGCTGCTTTACGGTTTACCCCACCAAGACCGCCTCGTCGATCGACGCGTTTATAAGTTATTGTTTCTTTGTTCCATAAGGAACCGGCTAAGATCAAAGACCATACTGCCAAGTCATTAGTTATATTCTTCTCATAATTTCTAAGAACGATGAAACAGGGGTGTGTCCGATTTCAAGGTCTTGCTGGAGTTTTAGTGTTAATTCCTTTCAGTTAGATGCTTCTTTAAAAGTTAACAATCATGAGGGTAACCTATCAGAAGAAGTTTTGGCGGGAATTTTGACAATGCGGTTCATCACTTATTTTAATTATTCCTTAGACTAGTTTATTTGTGTTTGTAGTATAAATGCGTTGAGGATTTTTGGAATAAACATTGACGGTGATGAACAGTGTATGGGAATATTAAAATATGTGAATTTATGTGAATTTTGTCCAGGGGTATTGATCGAATTTGGTCTTTCGATCCGCTTGGAGAAATCGTCTATGAAGCGTCGTACTGTAAAGAATTGACACCAACACTCCGAAATGACTTTGAAATCGGCCACACGTTCATCGTTCTTGTGAATACTTGAAAATAATAAATACATACATACATACACACTCACACCTGTAATCCTCGAAGGGGTAGGCAGAGGTGTAACCAGTACATTTCGCCGAGCTTATCTCCGACTCCCACGATGTTCCCACGATGAGGCGAGCCTATTGCCATACCGGGCACAAATTCCAGCTTCCGGGCTGATACTGATCATTTCGTAATAGAAAAGCCCAATACCACTTTACCCGACCCGGGGATCGAACCCGAGATCTCAGATTAGCCTCAATCATAACGCGAACGCATTACAACTGCGCCACCGAGACAGTCGTGAAATATTTTTGCCGCCTTAAAGTGACCTTGACCTCATTCTCTGACACAAATACAATTGAGGTCGCTTCAGTGTTTGTGAAATTCGACACGCAAATGAAAACATTATGTAACCATTTCACTATGATGTAAGTACTAGCAGTGGCCCCCGATTTCATTCACTTGAGCTACAATATTTCATAGGGTTCTTACAGACTTTAATAGTATAGACGGGCTGTTCAGAAGTAAAAATGTGTTGCATACGCGGCCGGCGAGGCGGGAGTGGCGTCTAACGCGCGGGAGCGAGAGGAGTTGAGAGTAAGCGAGATGGCAATATTGAGACGGCTGTTTTGTTTTGTATTAATTTTCATTCAACAAAAATGCAAGTTTTCGATCAAAACCAAGTAATAATATAGTTACTTCCATAAAATAACTTCAAATGAAATGATTAATATATGCACGTAAATAATGCCAATGTTTTATGGGTCACAATAAACAATTTCGTGATAGTTTATCGAATTTAACGTTCGCAGCTATTCAAACAACAGCTCTTGTCGCTCTCTCGCAGGTGACTAAATGAGAATGAGATGATGTGAATAATTGACCGTAACTTAGTGCGCAATTTCTTTGTACCGCACAGTCTGTCTAGTAGTATACATTTAAGTCTTTGGGTTCTAACAAAATATACATAAAATAGATTCTTTGGACTAGTGGCATCCTGGCCTATGGACTTTAAGCTTGTGAGCCTTATATTCATATTATCCCGCCCACTGTATTGTTACGCCATTGTAACTCCTAGCGGGGTCGAAATCGGGTTTAGAGTCGTTTTTCTTTAGCCATTTTTATGAAAGTTCATTAATGTCTTTGCTATAGAAATCCTGGGGACAGGAATCAATGAATTATATGGGTGAATTTTATGAAGAAAATAACATTAAAAAGTCAAAAATAATTTCTACAGTTTTTATGGAGTTAGTGCAATTTCCGTTGACGGGCACCAGGACCAGCACGACTCCAAAAATACCTTCAGAATTTGTTAGTGTTATTCTTTTAATTCGGTGATTATAATGTTACAACGTTACAACTATTATTGGAAACTACGTGCCTTTCAGAATTGCTTTAGAACAAAAACCAACTTGATTAAACCGGATTTCAAATAACATATTGAAATAGGTCCATTATTTAAGGCGCCACAATGCCTATTGCAAGGATCAGGAGACATTTTTTGAGTGGTAGAGCCACGCTGTAGAAACTTGTGTCTACAGCATGAATGTGCCGGCTCGCCCGGGTCGTTACCACTACCTCACAGAAAACCGACGCAAAGTAGCAGCTCGCTGCTGCGTTTCGTACGGTGAGTGAGATATCCGGAGGCCTAAATCCTCCTCCCCTTCCCAATCCCTTAATGATCCCTATCCTTTAAGATCGGCAACGCGCCAATTCTTTTGGTGTTGTGGGCGTACATAGGCGGTGGAGAACACTTACCATCAGGTGACGCACTTGCCTATGACATAAAAAGAAGACAAAGGACTAAACCTGCAACCTTCTTTTTTAAAGTTAACACCTTAAAGTTTTGAAAAATCTGTTGATTTCAGATGTTCCCATTCAGCATGTCCGACGTGGAATGGGATTCTTATTTCGAGGGCTACATGGCGGGAATCAGACGGTATCTGTTCAAGGAGAGAGACGACACACTTCCCAGGGCTAGGATTAAATGGAAAAGGTAATTATTCAACTGTACCTTAGATTAAACTAAGTTGACTGCGGCAAAATACACCCAGTAAATACACACATATACGCACTCACGCCTGTAATTGCCGAAGGGGTAGGCAGAGGTGTAACTAGTACACCCACATTTCGCCGAGCGTATCTCCGTCCCACAATGGGGGCGAGCCTATCGCCATACCGGGCACAAATTCTAGACTCCGGGCTGATACTGAGCATTTCGTAATAGAAAACCCTAATGCCATTTTAACCAACCCGAAGATCGAACCTTAGACCTTTGCGTTAGCTTAATCGTAACGCATACGCATTACAACTGCGCCACCGAGGCAATCCTTCCTAGTAAACAACTTTGAACTATTATTATTATAGAATGGTTTTTAGTGGTAGAGCCATGCTTTAGACAGTTTTGTCTTTAGCATGAATGGGACGACTCGTATGGACAATCCGATTTAGCTTACCGGTAAAATGTCGAAGGTAGCTGATGCTAACAAAATATAATGTGCGACCACCTTAACTTTACATTTTTATTTATGTCTTTGCACTATTATGCATTTCGCCGTTGACAAGTGTTTAATATCTTTTTACAAAAACGATGAAACCCCGGTGTGACCGAAATCAAGGACTTGTCGGATTTTTGGTGTCAACTCCTTCTAGTACGATGCTCCATAGATGATTTTCTCCAAGCGGATCGAACGACCAAGGTCCATCAAACTAAATTCGCTTATTTCAATATTTCCATATACTGTTCATCACCGTCAATATTTATTTTACGAATTCAAAGATTTATATAACAAGCACAACTTTAAACTAGTATATGAAATAGAACTCCCGCCAAAACTCGCACCAAGAGGTGTGGCCCACACGTACTTGTAACTTTTTTTTTTGTTTGTTCCTTAAGGAACCGGCTAAGATCAGAGACCATGCTGCCAAGTCATTAGTTATATTCTTTTCTTAAATTCCAAGAACGATGAAACGGGGGTGTGGCCAATTTCAAGGTCTTGTTGGAGTTTTGGTGTTAATTCCTTTCAGTTCAATGCTTCTTAGACGACTTTTTTCAAGCGGATCGAACGCACACGGTCGATCGATACCCTTGGTCATAATTAATATTCATCAGCGTTAATGATAATTGCACAAAACCACACCACTTTTATACAACAAACACAACTTTAAGCCAGTTTAGGAAATAATTAAAACAAGAGAGCCACCGCACTACCAGAATTCCCGCAAAAACTCTCCACCAAAACTCCTTTTGTCACTATATTTATTTTTATTGTTACAGATTATACTATCTACATCAGATAGCACGAGTTGTTTTCCTATTACTATCGTTATATTGTATATGGTCAGTATTTAAGTCGTTATGGTGATTCGTGTACCTACTTATTGTACAGTCGATACGAATATTTAAAAATAACATAAAATAAGTGCAATAGCATGTGTGAAAAGCCGAAAATATGATTTAATTTTAATACTAACAAGCGATGGGAGCGTTGCGTCTGTTTATTGTACCTTTTATGTTCAAGATTCAAAATCAACCGTCTGCATCTGTGTTTAAAATTGCTTTCTACTTTAGAGATATGGGCAAAGGAAACTTAGTCCATACAGCCAATCTGCTGAATATATTTGACACTCAAATGATTTATTTAATTTCAAAGTTTTAACATAATATTACGTTAAGCTGGCGCAATGTTATTTGAACAAATGTATGATCAAAATATTTCCTGTTAAATAATAACAAAACTAGCCCAGTATTATACACGTCCTATTGTTGGGCGCGGACCTCCTCTACTGTATGAGAGGGGTTAGGCCTTAGTCCTCCATGCCGGCAGACCTGGCGGCTTCCTATTACCAAAGGACATTTTTATACTTACTACTCCATGCCGGATGGCAAGAGCATAACCAGGATTTGTTCAAGAGTTGGCCGATATTTGCTTTAAGGGGGCAAAGCCGGGGAAAGTACATACAAAAGGCCAGCCAGTCATGAAGCACAAACAACGTTGTATGACGCACACCACGTGCTAGTTTTCGAACTAGGCGTGGTATGTTTTATAGAATATTGATGTTCTATTACTTATGTACAATGGTATTTAGAGTGGGTCTAGAGCCCCACCCGTCTTAAAAATGTTCTACGTCTTTTGTAACGTCAGTTCGGGTAACTTTTAATATATATAAATAATAATATCAAATTTAATGTATAAATAGAAACCAGTCATTATATGTTACACAAACTAAAATAAATTATAATATAGATTTTACGGAAGGATTAAAAGTTACCCAAAATTCAGGATAGCTTTAAATGTAACTTTTATTGCAGTTTTAGGGTTGTTTTGAGGATTTTCTAATAAAATTGTTGGATTCTATTGAAAAACAAAATAAATAAACACCTATTTACCCCATAAAATGTAATGTTTTAATTAATGTTTTTTAATGCTTCTAATTAAATTATAATCGGCAGCGTTAATTTAAAAAATGGGAGCATAAAAAACAATAAAGAAAACTGCAGAATGGTTACATATAGTACGATTAAAATTATGCGCTTCGGCAATCTTCGTTTATTATGAAATCATGAAAGATTTATGATGAAGCTGCATTTGTAACATTATAATTAGGAACTTAATTTTCTTTTAAGTGACTAATAAGTTCGGGAAATCCCAGACTTTAATGTACTTAAACTACTAGACAGGCTGTTTAGAAGTAAAATTGTACGTACTTGTTACGTAAAAACGAGTTTGTCATGCGTGTTTTTTGTCACACAGTTAGTGATGGGTAGGACACGACTTTTAAATGAGTTTGTAAGAGTAGCTCTTTTTTGTACTGAGCCAGTACAAGGTCCACTTCAAATGAGGCGAGGCGTCTTGAAGGTTATTCGCTCGTTCTCTTTCACGCACGCAGTCTGCGTCATGGGAATAGTAAATAATGGGGACATAAAATTTTAAGTAGTTCCTACAGCCAAAAATTTGAGCCGCTCTTACATTATTTAGTCATGTACCTGTACGTGACAAATGTAATGCCTTTTGTGTGTCCTACTCAACAATAGACACAGTTTCACCTCTCGATGCGGCGAAATATGATGACTGGAGACGCACTCCAAGGTGTATTATGAGGTATTTGTATGGCAAATTGGGTACAACTGTAAAATAAATGGATTGATTCTTTGTTACAAGGTAACGGTACATCGCACTTATGGGTAATGTATAAAATGTAAATGTTAGTGTAAATGAAAATATTAGTTACCGAACGAAATAAATATTTTATATACAATTGATATTTGTTTTATGACCCTCCAGTTTCTGAGTATAATGGAACGTAGCGGGATCGTCTTAAGGTGGAAGATCAGCATTAGCCCGCGAAATACAATTTAATTTTGTTTGTTTTAAATTATAGCTCGATCCTTCATATTCTTTCCATATTTAATCGAACGGACGAGCTGCAATTTTCAAAATAACAATATTAAATTTAATTTCGCAGGCTAGTGCTGACATTCGACCTTAAACAAAGGTCTTAGTAAGTATTAGGACAACAAATATATGCTGGAAGTACAGGTGCTGTTATCAAATGCTCATTGATCGAATTTATATTTTGAGAAAATATCCGATACATATTCAATTATTTTTACAATTACAGTACGTTGCTTCATACAGGATTTTCTTCAAGCAGATCGAACGACCTAGGTCGATCAATACTCTCACCACACATAATTCAATGTTTCCAAACACTGCTTATCACCGTCAATTTTTATTGCACACTACTTTACTACAACAAACAAAACATTAAACTAGTATATGAAATAATTAAAATAAGAAAGCCCCAGAATTCGCGCCAAAATTCCCTTTTTTTTTCTTTCTTTGACAAGGCGTTGTTTGCAAAGTGCATATACCAAAATTCCATAGAAAATTCCCAATCTATTGTCAAGATGTAATGGTTTTGTCATTAAAATTAGTAATTTGTTTTTTCCCCAATTTCCCTTCTGGAATTTGACATTAGTGCTTATATTTTTACGGTATGTACCGTACCTGAAGGGTACAGTCACTCTTATTACAGAGCCAACGCCGTGTGTTTTATCAACGGTTTTATCTTATGATTTTTATTTACCTAATGTTTCGAAGGAATCTGCTTTCTTCAATTTTAGTTTGTAAAGGCTTTGTTGGTAATTACTATGATTATTATGGAGTAGTTAACATTGTCCAAGCAAAATTTATTTTAATTAATACCTTTATAGAACATGCTGGAATATGCAAAAAACGAAAATTTCGCGGGCTAGTGCTCACAAGTTACATCGACAAAGATGTGTAGCCAAATGATATTTTGTGTACTGTGTAGGAATAAACACGTGCAGAAGACACAGCTTAAATATCAAATCAACCTTAGATGCCTGTACAACACTAACTAATATGTTTAAAATATAAAAAATATGTGATTAATATATTTATTATCTTAAAAAAAGTATTTACAAACTAAGTATATTTTGTATAAAGTATCTCAAATACTATTTCTTAAAGTATTTTGTACCCGATGTCTCAAATACATTAGTTCTAAGTATCTTGTATTCCAGGTACTTTTTATGTACATTTCTGCTGTAGACAAAATCAAGGTTGCGGATAGCTTCTACTGCCTTTAACATGCCTTAAAGAAACGTTATTATTCATAGTTTAATTAATCACTATTTGTCTCTTTCTTCTTTACGTCAAATTCCTTAATCGGTAAAATCATATCGTAAAACTATATCGTCGATATCACTTGCACAGGAAAGTGCGACAACTGTTAGTAAAATGATAAGCTTAAACATTTTAGATGCTTTATTAAACGCGACAGATTTAAGACTAAGTACATGATAAATTAGCTTTTCCGCCTTATATATCGATTTCTAAATCCGTGTAGCTACTAACCTTTGCCACATGATAATATCATTATTTTGTCTTAGAACTGAGATAAGATAGTTTGATGTCACGGTTATCTACAGTAAAAAGAAGAAATAGCAAATCAGTAAATATATTTAATTTAGGAAATTATGATGTTTTTTGTATTAATTGACAGCATCAGTGGCGCAGTGAGCGAGTAGTCGGCTGGGAAGCGAGAGACATATTTGTGTGACCCACAAAAATATATTTTATAGCGTTGACCGGCAAACGAGCAAGTGCTAAGTGATGGTAAGTGATCACCGCCGCTCATGTTCGCTCATAATACCATAAGAATCATGGGTGCGTTACCCGACTTTTAAGGAATGGGATAGTTAAGGGGCATCTGATAGCCGATGGGGCAGAAAAGTTCTCGAATGGAGGTCACGTACGGGCAAGCGCAACAGAGGACGTCCACCTACAAGATGGACCGACGACCTGACAAGGGTTGCAGGAAGCCGATGGATGCAGGCCGCTTCCAACAGGTCGTCCTGGAAGGCATTAGGGGAGGCCTATGTTCAGCAGTGGACGTCTTGTGGCTGATGATGATGATGATGATAGTTAAAGGATTGGGAAGGAGAGGGGGATTTGGGCCTCCAGATATCATACTCACCATACGAAACGCAGCAGTAAGCCGCTACTTTACATCGTCTTATTTCGTGCCTTAGCGTTTATCCCTCGAAGTGGTATATAGGCAGGTGGAAGACGAAGAGTGGCGCCACCATTGACAAAAAGCTATAATAATAGCACATACTCATTATTGTTATGCTTTTTGGTATTTTTTATTTAAGTTTCCTTTTATTATCAGTAAATTTACTTCCACGCAAGCCGCGAGCAAAACCCAGTTAACAAATATTACTAGAACATGCTGTTATTACTTAAAATGTTTTTGTGTACCTTTACATAGTATTATGACCTCTGATAATATCTGGGTGATTATATTTGTTGAAAAATATATTGTTTTGAATTAACTTATTTTTCTCTGCGACGGACATTTTTTGTGCACGAGTTGAAAATCTGAGCGCATTTGTATTCTGTGTGGTATGATGACAGGTTCAGCCTCTTCATTACGGTACTTTTGGGCAGTCAATTGTAATGTTTCTTCTTATTCCAACGAGGTCGCGCACCCAACCGTATTCCCGCCCATATCATTATCATCACAACAATGATGACTCTTCCTACTGATTTGACACTCTGTATGTTATGAACGCGGCCATACTGCTCCCTTGGCGGCATCTCAGCGTCCCACCAAGCAAGCAGTGTTGAGTCACTTGCCGCGTTTATAAAATGTAGTGTGCTGGTTCATTATGATGAGTCATCCAAGCTATCACGTAATCTTTTGCCATTAAGCATGCCACCAGAGGAGTGACTTTAGCTTTAGGCGGAGAACATCGTGGACTACGTGCGCCAGAAGACAGTGTATTCGCCGATGCTGAAATCGTGGATTTTCCGTGATCAGAAAAAGGCACCTCGAAGAGAGAGCTTCTGGCTGCAGAGCGTAGTGTTCGTCACATCCGCGGCCACATTTAACTCGGTCGCATACATACTTGTGCAGGGCAAATGTTACTAAGACAGTCTTAGCCAAGGTTTTATATGCTAACGTTTTGATTTAGTTTACAGAAGCATCGGCTTGGCTGTGCCCTGGCATCGCTGAAGTCATTAAAAAACCTGGCTTATACATATATTATGTTAATAGGAAATTAACTGTCATGATATTGAATAAAAAAATAAAAGATTGCATTTTGCTTCTTATTTATATTAAAAAGAAAAGTTCTAACAATTGCATCAGATTAAAACAAATCAATTTACAAAAATCAGTGGTGACTCTTCCATTCGAGCCGAGAAGTTTTTACTAAATGTTAAATTGCAATGATGACGACTTTTATATAAAACTGGGTAGCCTGCTGATAAAGCAAAGATCACAGTTTGATTCCCACGTTGAAATAAGTGACACTAAATATTGACACCATTGTAAGATACTTTCGACTATAGAAAATAAACTGGTAGCCTGTTGACGTTATTGAGGTTGCGGAGACCCTCCACTACCGTTAACACAACCCATTTTTCTCTTTCTTCTTTACGTTAAATATTAATATGTAAGGCCTTTAATCGGTAAAATCATTGCAAGTTAACGTGTATTTATCTTTATCGAAATTAATATCCTTTATAACAGCTTCGAAGTCGCTCCTTGAGTCTTTTTTCTTGCGATTTAAAATAACATAATCAGGTGTGTTATCAACATTCCATGATGCGTAAGTTAAAAAGTAATTGTCATTTAAAATCCAAACTATAACGACTTCTGCATCGAAATTATCTGTACCACACAAACAACGTTGAAACGTGTTATTCACCACTGCAGTTGCTTCGTCTCTGCTTCTAACGATAATAGGGATTATTTCCATAGTGTAATTGGATGCACTTCGCCATAACAACGCCATTGGCAGATCTGATTTATATTTACATGAGCATATCGTGTCAGTTTTCTTTATAAGATAATTCGTACATTGGGTAACGTTGTTTAATTTTGACGAGACCGAAGCCATTGGCATAATGTCTCCGACTATCTCGTCGATATCACTAGCACAGGAAAGTGCGGCAACTGTTAGTAAAATAATAAGCTTAAACATTTTAGATGTTTCTTTAAACGCGACAGATTTAAGACTAAATGGCATATTAGCTTTTTCGCCTTAAATATCGATTTCTAAATCCGTGTATCTAACCTTTGCCACGTGATAAAATCATTATTTTGTTTTAGAACTGTGATAAGATAGTTCGATGTCACGGTTATCTACAGTAAAAAGAAGAAATAGCAAATCAGTAAATATATTTAATTTAATTATTATGTTTTTTGTGGTAATTGACATAGTGGGTGAGTAGCCACAATAATGCCGTCGCAGAGAAAAATAATTAAGTTACTTATTTTTCTCCGCGACGGACATTGTTGTGCACGAGTTGTAAATCTGAGCCCATTTGTATTCTGTGTGGTATGATGACAGGTTCAACCTCATCATTAAGGTACTTTTGGGCGGTCAATTGTCATGTTTATTCTTATTCAAACGAGGTCGCGCATCCATCCGTATTCCCACCCATATAATTATCGTCTCATCTTGATAGGAATGAGCCTCGTGAGGGTGTTCCAGACGATTTTCTTTACCAGACAATATCCAAACACGTATTCTTATAGAATCTTGATGGAATTCCACCCATATCACGTCCGTGATTTGCTCTGTAAATAATTCTAAGCGAGTTTACGACAAATGTTCTTGAGCCCAACTAAGTCTACGACTCAAAATTGTTTATTTTTAAATTCTTAGTTTTTTTGAGTCGGTTTTATTTTGGTAATAAATCTCAATTTTTTGGTAAAAGTATTATCACAATCGGTGCATAAATGAACATTTTCAGATTTCAAACCAGAAAAAATCAAGGAGCTAATTTTTCATATAGATACAATCTTTTACTGTAGGACAAATAGTTTTTAAATTATCCGGACGTAAATTTGATCACCCAACAGTGACACACATAGTCTCGACCCAACACTAGGTAAACCTGTATCGTGGGTATCAGGAACTACGAAGGGCTTGCGGTCCCACAACACCCAGACCCGATATAAATATTTGTGGATCACACAAACATTTGTCTCCCCGCCCTCTCGCCCGCTGCGCCACGGAGCTGTCTCTCTGAGCTGAGCTGAGCTGAATCCTTTGCTATTGTAGATTTTATAGTAGAGAACGGCAAACAAGTGGGAGCAAGTGGGTCACCTGATGAAAGGAATCAATTTTAACAGATTATTCTATACATTTTCAATTAGTTCAAAAATTTGCCACTGCCGACATATTCTTGTCGCACTCGTATCGTATCATGCTAATTGACGTAGGTATTTCGTCAATTTTGACATGCCTCTTTTTACTTATTTACTGTAGGCTGGCCTCGGAATGCGACTCCCCTAAACGAGCCACTATATTTTGTTTTCAGCGTGTGTACGGTGGCCGCTATCCAGTCGTGTAAAACACGCATCAGGTGCCATCACAACAATGATGACTCGTTCTACTGATTTGACACTCTGTATATTGTGAACGAGGCCACACTGCTCCCTTGGCGGCATCTCAGCGTCCCACCAAGCAAGCAGTGTTGAGTCACTTGCCGCGTCTATAAAATGTAGTGTTCTGGTTCATAAGATGAGTCATTCAAGCTATCATGTAATCATGTGATGAGGCGTGACTTTGGCCTTAGGCGGAGAACTTCGTGGACTACGTGCACCAGAAGACAGTGTATTCGCCGATGGTGCAGATGCTGAAATCGTGGATTTTCAGTGACCAGGAAAAGGCACCTCGGAGAGAGAACTTTTGGCTACAGAGCGTAGTGTTCGTCACGTCCGCGGACACATTTAACACGGTCGTATACAGACTTGTGCAAGGCAAATGTTACTAAGACAGTCTTAGCCAAGTTGTATATGCATACGAGCAAGCTAAAATGAAATGCTTCCTAACATAAAATACCTACCTAAACCAAAAAATTAAAATGATATTAAATAAACAAAAGACGACCGATCGCGAATTAAATAATAACGGAAAATTGGCAATTTTTTAAAAGACAAGTCATGCTTTTCAATAATATAGTAAGCGAACAAAAAACAAGCCCACTGAGTTTGTTTCGCCGGGTCTTCTCAAGTTGGGTCGCGTTTGGATCCGGTGGTAGTTTTAAAACAACACTTAGGAGATACACATGGTCCGCATTCAATCTCCCTAAAGTTAACTATAGGACTTTGTATTTCCTAAATTATAAATTAGTGAAAATCCGAACCTAAAACAAGCCCCCTGAGTTCAAGTAGCTGGATCTTCTCAAAGTTTGGGTCGCGTCGCGTTGAATCCAGTGATAAATTAAGCCCACTGAGTTTGTTTCGCCGGGTCTTCTCAAGCTGGGTCGTTTTGGATCCGGTGGTAGTTTTAAAACTCGTGCCGTTTCGGTAAATGCAGTGGTCCATACCGACTCAAAATATTTAATAATTAATAATGGACGTTTCCATATTACAAATACTGTTAATAATGTAACATGTAAAATAAAAATACAACAAATAAACAATTTAGTGTAATTGCCTAGTATATTTGACGATGCTAGGTATGTTATGTATACATTAGTTGATATGATTTTTATACATAAGTTTCTTTATTTTGTACTGACTTGTCATAAGCGCTATTTTAATTGCCTACATGATTAATAAACTATTTCATTTTATTTCATGCTCATGTTTTGATTTAGCTAGCAATGAACTGCCATGATATTGAATAACAAAATAAAACATTGCATTTTGCTTCTTATTTATATTAAAAAGAAAAGTTCTAACAATTGCATCAGATTAAAACAAATCAATTCACAAAAATCAGTGGCGACTATTCAATAGGAGCCAAGAAGTTTTTATTTACGAGTATTGTAAAGTTGAGTTACAATGATGACGGCGTTTATATAAAACTGGGTAGTCTGCTGATAAAAGAAAGATCACAGTTTGATTCCCTCGTTGAAATAGGTGACACTAAATATTGACACCACTGTAAGATACTTTCGAGTATAGAAAATAAACTGGTAGCCTGTTGACGTTATTGAGGTTGCAGAGGGCCTCCACTACCTTTAACACACCCCATAGAAACGTTATTAATCATAGTTTAATTAGGTAATCACTATTTGTCTCTTTCTTCTTTACGTTAACTATTAATATGTAACGCCTTTAATCGGTAAAAACATTGCAAATTAATGTGTATTCTACTTTATCGAATTCAACAGCCTTTATAACAGCTTCGAAGGCGCTCCTTGAGTCCTTTTTCTTGCGATTTAAAATAACTGAGTCCGTATTGTCATCACCCTTCGATGATAAGTAAGTTAAAAAGTAATTGTCGTTTATAATTCTAATTACACCGACTTCTGCTTCGATAGCATCTGTACCACACAAACAACCTTCAGCCGGGTTATTCACATCTGCAGCTGCTTCGTCTCTGCTTCTCACGATAATAGGGATTATCTCCATAGTGTAATTGGATCCATCTCGTCCCAACAACGCCATTGGCAAATCTGGTTTATTTTTACATTTACATATCGTGTCAGTTTTCTTTAAAAGGTAATAGGGTAGTTTCCTATATTGAATTTTATACATTATTTTATAAGCAACAGAAAATGATACGCAAAAGAAACCCTTTTATTAAAACACAATCAAAATTGGTTCAGAAATGTGCCCGCAGTTATGACTTTAAATGTTGGTATGAAGAAAAGTGGGTGCGTAGTAGGGATATCTCACTATCTCGCTTGCACGCGTGCACTATAATGAACATTTTACACAGTGACGTCAAAGGTTGCATCGTCTGTCATTTGACAATTACCCCTTCTACAGGATTTGAATGGCTTCTATCTTATTTATTTTTGGTCCGATTTATAAAATTCTTTCTGCAATAGATTTTGAGTAACATAACTTATTGATTTAAATAATAAAAAAAATCTAGTCAACTACCCTATTCCCGCAACGCGTAACGTTGTTTGGTTTTAATGATACCATCGCCATTGGCATAGTTTCTCCGACTATCTCGTCGATATCACTTGCACAGGAAAGTGCGACAACTGTTAGTAAAATAATAAGCTTAAACATTTTAGATGTTTCTGTAAACGCGACAGATTTAAGAGTACATGATAAATTAGCTTTTTCGCGTTAAATATTGATTTCTAAATCCGTGTAACCATAGATACATAATGTGTCTATGCTGTAACTAACCTTTACCACAAGATAATATTATGTTTTTGAATTGTGATAAGATAGTTTGATGTCACGGTTATCGTTAGTAAAAAGCAGAAATAGGAACAGTAAATATAGTGAATTTAATTATGATGTTTTTTTGTGTTAATTGAGAACCTTCGTGGCGCAGTGGCCGTGTAGCCGGCTGTGAAGCGAGAAGCCGCGTGTTCAATTTCTGCACCGAGACTAACGTTTGTGTGGACCACAAAAAGAAACGGGTCTGGGTGTTGTGGGACCGCAAGTCCTTCGTAGTTCCTGATAACAATGATACAGGTTTACCTAGTGTGGCGTCGGGACTACATGTGTGACTGTTGGGTGTATTTATTTATTATAATACTCGGTTATTGGTATATTGATACCTTGACGGTCGGTAAAGAACTAGCCTCTCCGTACCTGTGAGTTTATTTATAAGGTGTTATTTGACGTAGATGTTACACTTATTATCATTTGCTACCACCACACTTGACAGCGATGTAAGTAGACGTTTTTTTTTCGAATGGATTTGTGCTGTTAGCATATATTGCTTTTACAGTTTCATCTGACAATAAAGCCGGCACTTATGGCGCTCTAGCCAGAAATATGTATAATGTACTTAGTAGCGATTAACCACAGAAAGTCTTTTAGAAGGCTCAGACCTCAGCTTGAGCAATCGATGGGGAGTATAGTTTAGGGCCGTCTCTGCTCATCATTGTGCCGACGGTCAGTTGTGGGAGTTCTTCGGACTCGTAGGCGTGTCCTATGTCGGGGTCGCCTATTATTATTGCGATTCGGATTGGGCAGAGAAAGTGCTGCTTCGATAGCGGCTGTGATGGAGTCGTTGGGATCTGCCAAAACATGTTTAGGATGAAGACGGAGGAGCCTTAAGTAGAAGTAATTAACATGCAAACTTCGAACAGACGACCATAGGGTTGATGCATGAACTTGAATTCTCACTTTAATGTACTTATACGCGCAATAAAAATTACGAAAACATAATCAATATTGGTTGAAAAAGTAATATTACAAGTATTATTATTAATTCCATAACCCAAAACCTTCAGTGTGCGTATCATCTGTACGCCGATGACCTACAACTATATGCTCAGGCGAGGGTCGATGACGTAGCTATTGCTATCGCCAAAGTAAACAGGGATCTGGATCATATCAAAAACTGGTCGGACCAGTTCGGTTTGGGTGTGAACCCGGATAAATGTCAGGCGATAGTAATAGGTAGCTCGCGAATGATTAACAGACTGGACACAACAACTCTTCCTCCAATCCTGTATGATGGTTTGGTCATCGCTCTGTGTCCTAATGTAAAAAACCTAGGGTTGAACATAGACTCTACCTTCAACTGGCAGGCCCATGTTACTTCTGTTTGCCAAAGAGTCACAGGCACTCTTCGCGCTCTCTATCGCTTGAAGAACTTTCTCCCGTGTAAAACCAAGACAATGCTTGTGCAGACCTTAATCCTTCCTATTATCGACTATGGTGACGTGTGTTATTTTGATCTGAATGCAGATTTACTCAACAAACTTGACCGTCTTCTCAATAACTGCATTCGATTCATTTTCAATCTCCGTAAGTATGACCATGTGTCTTCTTACCGCTCCCAACTCAAATGGTTACCCATTCGTCAGCGCCGAAATCTGCGCGCACTTACTACACTCTTTTCTATTCTAACTTCACTTAATCCCCCTTCTTATTTAACTTCTAACTTTCAGTATCTTGGATCTAATCACGAAAGAAACCTTCGCTCTTCATGCAATCTTCTTCTACAGTGCCCTCCTCACAATTCTGACTTTATTCATTCCTCCTTCACTGTCCAATCTATACTTCTTTGGAATGCGCTCCCACTCGAAATCAGGACGTCTACCAACCGACTCACTTTTAAATTTAAAGTGCGGGCGCTATTGGCTGAATCACGACAATAGTAGATTCATACTATATGTATTATGTATATATTACAATATTTATGTAAGTACTAGTGTATATAATATAATACATTTATATGTATTTATGTAAGTAATGTTGTATCATAGTCTTCTATATATGTAGATTTATGTATTAAGTAGTATCTTGTCTACTTATTTTTCTTGTTCGTTTGTTTTATTCGACGATTTATATACACCCACATTATCTCGTCTCTGCATCACCCACAGGTAGACTGGTAGAGAATGCCTTCGGCATTAAGTCCGCCTTTATACATGTTATGTATATAAAGTTTAAATAAATAAATAAATAAATAAATAAATTATAGGCGTGAGTTTACGGGGAATTATGAGACTTAACAACTTATGTCTCGGTGTGACGAGCGCAGTCCAATGCCATGTAGTGCTTTGTAATTCAAATTTATGTGTGGTGTTGGTTCTGTTTATGGGCAGGCGTGGCGCTTACCATCAGAGTAGCGACCTGCTAGTTTCATCCCTCAAGCTAATAAAAAGCAGTAAATAAATTTTCACGTGACTGCAGCCGCGAGCAAAAGTTAGTTTATAAATATTACTAGAACTTGTTGTTTTTAATTAAAATGTTTTTGTGTATACCATACCTATATTATGACCTCCGATAGCATCTGGGTGATAATTTTTGGCGAGAAATATATTGTTTTTTAATTAACTTGTTTTTCTCTGTACACAGTTGCTTTGAAAAGGGACTCTAAATTTGTAATTTATAAACACGTCAAAGAAACACACAACTTAATTAAATAACACAAATAAAAAATAAGTGAAAAAAACAAGAATTATATGTAAATGAAGAAGAAGAACAAAAACAAAGTAATACAAGATGTGGATTTTAGACAAAGAACGTACCAAATAAGTATAAGCAGCGTGTGTCTCCCGATATTTCCGAAAGGTTCTAGTTCAGCCATCGAAATAAGATAACTAGCAGGCCAACCATGAGTTTGTCTCAGTAAAATCGCTAGCGACGACGTAAGAGATGAAGATTATATGAAAAACTCAGTGGCGCCTCTAGCGGGTACGTGAAATAATAATTTTTGTCATACAAACATTTTACGTCATCGCTAGCGACTTTACTGTGACAAACTCATGGTAAGCCTGTAGAACGATAACTCTCATATCCATTTATCTAAAAATACGGCTCAAGTTACTTACACATGCAAAGGTAAAATCACACGTAACACTCATACACGCAACAAAAATTAATGAACGTTCAAAATCAACTTTATTTAAAATTTCTAAATATTAAATTTCTAAATCGAGATACGACGTTCTGCACCGCGCAAAAATTAGACGTATCAAGTGTCAACTAGAGATTATTATGCACAGACTTTTATAGCCCCGTCCCTTTGCACAGAGTTTTGGTTGGGTAATTTATGGCTCGAGTTACGTTTCTTGCTATCTTATTTCTATGAGTTCAGCATATTGCCAGACACGACGTGCTTGGCGCTGGTGTTTTAGCATTTACACTTCCAGAAAATCCAGAAAAACTAAGAATATTATCATAAACGATCCATATATCAAAAGAAAGCTTATTTAATGACTTATAAGCGATTTTTTACATTTAACTGTTTTTTTTAAATTACAAATTAAAAAATTTAATTGAGAATTTCTCTTCGATTCTACACATTGAATTAATAATAATAATACCAGCCCTGAATGCCTCCTCTACTGTATGAGAGTGGTTAGGCCTTAGCCTAACACGGGTTGGCAGACTTTACATACCTTCGAAATTCTTATGGAGAATTTCTTAGGTATGCAGGTTTCCTCACGATGTTTCCTTCACCGTTAGAGCAAGCGATAATTAAAAATTAATACACACATAGTTTAGAAAAATTGTTGACTTCATAAAAGTAGGAGGTTCTCAAATCGATATTGTTTTTGCTTTTTTATGTATGTACATCGAATTCTCCGCCAATAGAGGACCGATTTTGTTAGAAAAAAATTCATTCGAGAGAGTAGCAGAGTAGTAGAGTATCAGAGTTTAGCTGGGATGTGGTTTCATATAAATTTGGTTAAATGTGATGACGGAGTACGAAATTTATGTTTTATAAATGTGTGTTTTTATCATCTTTTTGTTGTGCTATGTGTATGTGTGTGTAGAAAAATAAATGGTTTAAATGGTTTTTTTTAAATGAAGTAAAAAAATTAAACTCCTCAACGGATAATAGTATAGTCATTACGATTGTGTTCTTGTATTGGAATCTACGACCCATAGCAGTACCTACCACTAAAAATGGATTTTTTACGACACTTAAAACCTGACTACAAAAAATAACCCTGAAAAGTCTAAAATAACAATTGCTTTAATAGGTCTCTTTGGAGTCAGTGCGATTTCATTTGACCGACAGCTGCACCGGCACTCACTCGTAAAAGACCTATAGAAATTGTTATTTTTCACTTGTCAGTGTTAGTTTTGAAGTCGGGTTTTAAGTTTTGTTATTGTGGGTAACAACTGATACAAATTATTGATGATAGCTTAAAATTCATTAGGTACATATTTAAGTTGAAGTAAAAAATTAAATTCATTAGGTAGTACTTATTTAATTTTAACCTGAGACGCAAAAAGAAAAGCTTTATTATATTCAAGACGGCTTTAATCAGTGAAATTATTACAAAACAACGTATAATTCCTCTTATTAAAATCAATAGTATGTATAACAGCGTCAAAGTCGGTTTTCGAATCAACTTTCTTGCGGTATAAAATAACTATATTTGTTTTTTTGTCATCAACCTCCGGTTGTAAGTAATATAAAAAGTAATTATCGTTGAAAACTCTGATTACAGCGATCTGTACGATTATTTCATTCAATTCGCACAAACAGTCAGCAGTTTTGATATCAAACGCCGTGGCTACATCTTCCTCGTTTGTGACCATAACAGGAACCAATTGTTTAGTTAGATTTGTTTGTATTTTAGTTATCGACAGGATTGGCAAATCCTTTTTGTTTTTGCACGTGCATTTCTTGTCAGTTTTCTTTATAAGAAAACGGGGACATTCGTTAGGATTCCCATCCAATCTTGGTGTAACCGCAACAGGCGTTACTTCACCAAGAATCTTGTCAACATCACTTGCACACGAAACCGCGGCTATCGTTAGTAAAATTGTAAAAATCATTTTAGCGAGATGTTTGGATACAATCGGACTAAGCTTGATAGTGTTTTTAATATCGTTTTACGCCTTATATACGTCGATTTCTAAATGTAAATAAACCTCTGACATACGATAAGGCGTATTTGTTCTATAAGTTTAATTATGCAGGTCATAACTTCATAAGGTTATCGATACATAGATAATTTTAGTAGAAAATCATTAGGTACATACATACATACGCACACACGCCTGTAATTACCGAAGGGGTAGGCAGAGGTACACCTCTGCCTACCCTACGTGGGT
Source organism: Mimas tiliae (assembly GCA_905332985.1). NCBI lineage: Eukaryota > Metazoa > Arthropoda > Insecta > Lepidoptera > Sphingidae > Mimas > Mimas tiliae. The sequence continues at coordinate 3,028,434 of HG995265.1, read as the reverse complement.
GTACTGGTTACAACCAGTACACCCACGTTTCGCCGAGTTTATTTCTGTTCATGATGTTATAGGGGGCGAGTCTATCGCCATACCGGGCACAATTCCAGACTCCGGGCTGATACTGAGCATTTCGTAATAGAAATAAAATATCACTTTTACCCGACCTGGGGATCGAACCCGAGACCTCAGCGTCAGCCTCAGTCGTAACGCGTATGCATAACAACTGCGCCACCGAGGCAGTAAATTTCATGATTAATTATTAATTAGCAGTATTAATTATCGCTTCCTTAAACGGCGAAGGCTCCATAAGAATTTCGAAGGTATATGAAGTCTGCCAAAACCGCATTAGGCCAGCGTGGTGGACTAAGACCTAACCGTCATTTATCCTGCAGGCTAACCATGAGTTTGTCACGGTAAAATCGCTAGCGACGATGTAAGATATTTATATGAAAAACTCAGTGGCGCATCTAGCGGATACGTGAGAAACTAAATTTTGTCATACAAATATTTTACGTCGTCGCTAGCGATTTTACTGAGACAAACTTATGTTTGAGGCACTGTAGACAAAACTGTTTACAGCGAGGCTCTACCACTTTGAACAAAACTGTGTAAACCGTGGTCTTACCACTCTCTTTTGTTTAATTAAGGCTTCGCATTACTTACTTTTACATTTCGTCAACAACAGGTATAATGTGAATAAAACCACCTAAAATAACTTATTTCAACGTCTCCATACACTGTTCATAACCGTTAATGTTTATTACACAAATATACACCACTTTTCTATAACAGACACCTTTAACCTAGTTTAGAATTAATTAAATTAGGAGATTAATGGCACTGTCAGAATTCGCGCCAAAATTCTACCCTACCACTTTGAAATAATTTTTTTTTTTGTTTGTTTGTTCCTTAAGGAACCGGCTAAGATCAGAGACCATGCTGCCAAGTCATTAGTTATATTCTTTTCTTATATATTCAAGAACAATGAAACGGGGGTGTGGCCCATTTCAAGGTCTTGTTGGAGTTTAGGTGTTAATTCCTTTCAGTTCAATGGTTCTTAGACGACTTTCTTCAAGCGAATCGAAAGCACAAGGTCGACAATACCCTTGATCAAAAATCACCTAAATTCACTTATTTCAATGTTTCCATACACTATTCATCAGCGTTAATGATTATTGCACAAAACCACACCACTTTTATACAACAAACACAACTTTAAACCAGTTTAGGAAATAATTAAAATAAGAGAGACACTGCACTGTCAGAATTCCCGCCAAAACTCTTCCTTTGAAATAATATGTTGTACTCGTAGAACGTTGTCCACAGATTAATTATTAGTAGATATCTAACGTCGTAGAAGGTGTTATTTCGTGTATGGTTATTTTTGTTTGTTCCTTAGGGAACCGGCTAAGATCAGAGACCATGCTGCCAAGTCATTAATTAATTATTTTCTTATTTTCCAATTTAAATGAAACAGGAGTGTGGCCGATTTCAAGGTCTCGCTGGAGTTTCGGTGTTAACTTGGGTGTTAGGTTGTACTACTGTTGTAAATAAAATATAATAATATTTTTCAAGAGCGATGAAACAGTGGTGTGACCCATTTCAAGGTCTTGCTGGAGTTTTGGTGGTAGGTCTCTTTGGAGTCGTTGCGATTTCATTTGACCGACAACTGAACCAGCACTGACTCGAAAAATACTTATAGAAATTGTTATTTTTACTTTTCGGTGTTATTTTTTGAAGTCGGGTTTTAAGTTTTGTTATTGCGGTTAACAACTAATAAAAAATATTTATAGCTTATAATTCATTAGGTACATATCTAAGACGAAGCAAAAAATTAAATTCATTAGGTAGTACTTACTTAATTTTAACCTGAGACGCAAGAAGAAAAGATTTATAAGATTCAAGACTGTTTTAATCAGTGAAATTATTACAAATCAACGTATAATTCCTCTTATTAAAATCAATAGTATGTATAACAGCGTCAAAGTCAGTTTTCGAATCAACTTTCTTGCGGTATAAAATAACTGTATTCGTTTTTTTGTCATCAGCCTCCGGTTGTAAGTATTGTAAGAAGTAATTATCATTGAAAACTCTGATTACAGCGATTTGTACGATTATTTCATTCAATTCGCACAAACAGTCAGCAGTTTTGATATCAAACGCCGTGGCTACATCTTCCTCGTTTGTGACCATAACAGGAACCAATTGTTTAGTTAGATTTGTTTGAATTTCAGTTATCAACAGAATTGGCAAATCCTTTTTGTTTTTGCACGTGCATTTCTTGCCAGTTTTCTTTATAAGAAAACGGGGACATTCGTTGGAATTCCCTCCCAATTTTGGTGTAACCGCAACAGGCGATACTTCACCAAGAATCTTGTCAACATCACTTGCACACGAAACCGCGGCTATCGTTAGTAAAATTGTAAAAATCATTTTAGCGAGATGTTTGGATACAATCGGACTAAGCTTGATAGTGTTTTTAATATTGTTTTACGCCTTATATACGTCGATTTCTAAATGTAAATAAACCTCTGACATACGATAAGGCGTATTTGTTCTAGAAGTTTAATTATGCAGGTCAAACTTCATAAGGTTATCGATACATAGATAATTTTAGTAGAAAATCATTAGGTACATACATACATACGCACTCACGCCTGTAATTACCGAAGGGGTAGGCAGAGGTACACCTCTGCCTACCCTACGTGGGTGTACTGGTTACAACCAGTACACCCACGTTTCGCCGAGTTTATTTCTGTTCATGATGTTATAGGGGGCGAGTCTATCGCCATACCAGGCACAATTCCAGACTCCGGGCTGATACTGAGCATTTCGTAATAGAAATAAAATATCACTTTTACCCGACCTGGGGATCGAACCCGAGACCTCAGCGTCAGCCTCAGTCGTAACGCGTATGCATAACAACTGCGCCACCGAGGCAGTAAATTTCATGATTAATTATTAATTAGCAGTATTAATTATCGCTTCCTTAAACGGCGAAGGCTCCATAAGAATTTCGAAGGTATATGAAGTCTGCCAAAACCGCATTAGGCCAGCGTGGTGGACTAAGACCTAACCGTCATTTATCCTGCAGGCTAACCATGAGTTTGTCACGGTAAAATCGCTAGCGACGATGTAAGATATTTATATGAAAAACTCAGTGGCGCATCTAGCGGATACGTGAGAAACTAAATTTTGTCATACAAATATTTTACGTCGTCGCTAGCGATTTTACTGAGACAAACTTATGTTTGAGGCACTGTAGACAAAACTGTTTACAGCGAGGCTCTACCACTTTGAACAAAACTGTGTAAACCGTGGTCTTACCACTCTCTTTTGTTTAATTAAGGCTTCGCATTACTTACTTTTACATTTCGTCAACAACAGGTATAATGTGAATAAAACCACCTAAAATAACTTATTTCAACGTCTCCATACACTGTTCATAACCGTTAATGTTTATTACACAAATATACACCACTTTTCTATAACAGACACCTTTAACCTAGTTTAGAATTAATTAAATTAGGAGATTAATGGCACTGTCAGAATTCGCGCCAAAATTCTACCCTACCACTTTGAAATAATATTTTTTTTTGTTTGTTTGTTCCTTAAGGAACCGGCTAAGATCAGAGACCATGCTGCCAAGTCATTAGTTATATTCTTTTCTTATATATTCAAGAACAATGAAACGGGGGTGTGGCCCATTTCAAGGTCTTGTTGGAGTTTAGGTGTTAATTCCTTTCAGGTCAATGCTTCTTAGACGACTTTCTTCAAGCGAATCGAAAGCACAAGGTCGACAATACCCTTGATCAAAAATCATCTAAATTCACTTATTTCAATGTTTCCATACACTATTCATCAGCGTTAATGATTATTGCACAAAACCACACCACTTTTATACAACAAACACAACTTTAAACCAGTTTAGGAAATAATTAAAATAAGAGAGACACTGCACTGTCAGAATTCCCGCCAAAACTCTTCCTTTGAAATAATATGTTGTACTCGTAGAACGTTGTCCACAGATTAACTATTAGTAGATATCTAACGTCGTAGAAGGTGTTATTTCGTGTATGGTTATTTTTGTTTGTTCCTTAGGGAACCGGCTAAGATCAGAGACCATGCTGCCAAGTCATTAATTAATTATTTTCTTATTTTCCAATTTAAATGAAACAGGAGTGTGGCCGATTTCAAGGTCTCGCTGGAGTTTCGGTGTTAACTTGGGTGTTAGGTTGTACTACTGTTGTAAATAAAATATAATAATATTTTTCAAGAGCGATGAAACAGTGGTGTGGCCCATTTCAAGGTCTTGCTGGAGTTTTGGTGGTAGGTCTCTTTGGAGTCGTTGCGATTTCATTTGACCGACAACTGAACCAGCACTGACTCGAAAAATACTTATAGAAATTGTTATTTTTCGGTGTTATTTTTTGAAGTCGGGTTTTAAGTTTTGTTATTGTGGTTAACAACTAATAAAAAATATTTATAGCTTATAATTCATTAGGTACATATCTAAGACGAAGCAAAAAATTAAATTCATTAGGTAGTACTTACTTAATTTTAACCTGAGACGCAAGAAGAAAAGATTTATAAGATTCAAGACTGTTTTAATCAGTGAAATTATTACAAATCAACGTATAATTCCTCTTATTAAAATCAATAGTATGTATAACAGCGTCAAAGTCAGTTTTCGAATCAACTTTCTTGCGGTATAAAATAACTGTATTCGTTTTTTTGTCATCAGCCTCCGGTTGTAAGTATTGTAAGAAGTAATTATCATTGAAAACTCTGATTACAGCGATTTGTACGATTATTTCATTCAATTCGCACAAACAGTCAGCAGTTTTGATATCAAACGCCGTGGCTACATCTTCCTCGTTTGTGACCATAACAGGAACCAATTGTTTAGTTAGATTTGTTTGAATTTCAGTTATCAACAGAATTGGCAAATCCTTTTTGTTTTTGCACGTGCATTTCTTGCCAGTTTTCTTTATAAGAAAACGGGGACATTCGTTGGAATTCCCTCCCAATTTTGGTGTAACCGCAACAGGCGATACTTCACCAAGAATCTTGTCAACATCACTTGCACACGAAACCGCGGCTATCGTTAGTAAAATTGTAAAAATCATTTTAGCGAGATGTTTGGATACAATCGGACTAAGCTTAATAGTGTTTTTAATATCGTTTTACGCCTTATATACGTCGATTTCTAAATTGTAAATAAAACCTCTGACATACGATAAGGCGTATTTGTTCTAGAAGTTTAATTATACAGTTCATAACTTCATAAGGTTATCGATACATAGATAATTTTAGTATAAAATCATTAGGTACATACATACATACGCACACGCCTGTAATTACCGAAGGGGTAGGCACAGGTGTAACCAGTACACCCACGTTTCGCCGAGCTTATTTCTGTTCATGATGTTATAGGGGGCGAGTCTATCGCCATACCGGGCACAATTCCAGACTCCGGGCTGATACTGAGCATTTCGTAATAGAAATAAAATATCACTTTTACCCGACCTGGGGATCGAACCCGAGACCTCAGCGTCAGCCTCAGTCGTAACGCGTATGCATAACAACTGCGCCACCGAGGCAGTAAATTTCATGATTAATTATTAATTAGCAGTATTAATTATCGCTTCCTTAAACGGCGAAGGCTCCATTAGAATTTCGAAGGTATATGAAGTCTGCCAAAACCGCATTAGGCCAGCGTGGTGGACTAAGACCTAACCGTCATTTATCCTGCAGGCTAACCATGAGTTTGTCACGGTAAAATCGCTAGCGTCGATGTAAGATATTTATATGAAAAACTCAGTGGCGCATCTAGCGGATACGTGAGAAACTAAATTTTGTCATACAAATATTTTACGTCGTCGCTAGCGATTTTACTGAGACAAACTTATGTTTGAGGCACTGTAGACAAAACTGTTTACAGCGAGGCTCTACCACTTTGAACAAAACTGTGTAAACCGTGGTCTTACCACTCTCTTTTGTTTAATTAAGGCTTCGCATTACTTACTTTTACATTTCGTCAACAACAGGTATAATGTGAATAAAACCACCTAAAATAACTTATTTCAACGTCTCCATACACTGTTCATAACCGTTAATGTTTATTACACAAATATACACCACTTTTCTATAACAGACACCTTTAACCTAGTTTAGAATTAATTAAATTAGGAGATTAATGGCACTGTCAGAATTCGCGCCAAAATTCTACCCTACCACTTTGAAATAATATTTTTTTTTGTTTGTTTGTTCCTTAAGGAACCGGCTAAGATCAGAGACCATGCTGCCAAGTCATTAGTTATATTCTTTTCTTATATATTCAAGAACAATGAAACGGGGGTGTGGCCCATTTCAAGGTCTTGTTGGAGTTTAGGTGTTAATTCCTTTCAGTTCAATGGTTCTTAGACGACTTTCTTCAAGCGAATCGAAAGCACAAGGTCGACAATACCCTTGATCAAAAATCACCTAAATTCACTTATTTCAATGTTTCCATACACTATTCATCAGCGTTAATGATTATTGCACAAAACCACACCACTTTTATACAACAAACACAACTTTAAACCAGTTTAGGAAATAATTAAAATAAGAGAGACACTGCACTGTCAGAATTCCCGCCAAAACTCTTCCTTTGAAATAATATGTTGTACTCGTAGAACGTTGTCCACAGATTAATTATTAGTAGATATCTAACGTCGTAGAAGGTGTTATTTCGTGTATGGTTATTTTTGTTTGTTCCTTAGGGAACCGGCTAAGATCAGAGACCATGCTGCCAAGTCATTAATTAATTATTTTCTTATTTTCCAATTTAAATGAAACAGGAGTGTGGCCGATTTCAAGGTCTCGCTGGAGTTTCGGTGTTAACTTGGGTGTTAGGTTGTACTACTGTTGTAAATAAAATATAATAATATTTTTCAAGAGCGATGAAACAGTGGTGTGACCCATTTCAAGGTCTTGCTGGAGTTTTGGTGGTAGGTCTCTTTGGAGTCGTTGCGATTTCATTTGACCGACAACTGAACCAGCACTGACTCGAAAAATACTTATAGAAATTGTTATTTTTACTTTTCGGTGTTATTTTTTGAAGTCGGGTTTTAAGTTTTGTTATTGCGGTTAACAACCAATAAAAAATATTTATAGCTTATAATTCATTAGGTACATATCTAAGACGAAGCAAAAAATTAAATTCATTAGGTAGTACTTACTTAATTTTAACCTGAGACGCAAGAAGAAAAGATTTATAAGATTCAAGACTGTTTTAATCAGTGAAATTATTACAAATCAACGTATAATTCCTCTTATTAAAATCAATAGTATGTATAACAGCGTCAAAGTCAGTTTTCGAATCAACTTTCTTGCGGTATAAAATAACTGTATTCGTTTTTTTGTCATCAGCCTCCGGTTGTAAGTATTGTAAGAAGTAATTATCATTGAAAACTCTGATTACAGCGATTTGTACGATTATTTCATTCAATTCGCACAAACAGTCAGCAGTTTTGATATCAAACGCCGTGGCTACATCTTCCTCGTTTGTGACCATAACAGGAACCAATTGTTTAGTTAGATTTGTTTGAATTTCAGTTATCAACAGAATTGGCAAATCCTTTTTGTTTTTGCACGTGCATTTCTTGCCAGTTTTCTTTATAAGAAAACGGGGACATTCGTTGGAATTCCCTCCCAATTTTGGTGTAACCGCAACAGGCGATACTTCACCAAGAATCTTGTCAACATCACTTGCACACGAAACCGCGGCTATCGTTAGTAAAATTGTAAAAATCATTTTAGCGAGATGTTTGGATACAATCGGACTAAGCTTGATAGTGTTTTTAATATTGTTTTACGCCTTATATACGTCGATTTCTAAATGTAAATAAACCTCTGACATACGATAAGGCGTATTTGTTCTAGAAGTTTAATTATGCAGGTCAAACTTCATAAGGTTATCGATACATAGATAATTTTAGTAGAAAATCATTAGGTACATACATACATACGCACTCACGCCTGTAATTACCGAAGGGGTAGGCAGAGGTACACCTCTGCCTACCCTACGTGGGTGTACTGGTTACAACCAGTACACCCACGTTTCGCCGAGTTTATTTCTGTTCATGATGTTATAGGGGGCGAGTCTATCGCCATACCGGGCACAATTCCAGACTCCGGGCTGATACTGAGCATTTCGTAATAGAAATAAAATATCACTTTTACCCGACCTCGGGATCGAACCCGAGACCTCAGAGTCAGCCTCAGTCGTAACGTGTATGCATAACAACTGCGCCACCGAGGCAGTAAATTTCATGATTAATTATTAATTAGCAGTATTAATTATCGCTTCCTTAAACGGCGAAGGCTCCATAAGAATTTCGAAGGTATATGAAGTCTGCCAAAACCGCATTAAGCCAGCGTGGTGGACTAAGACCTAACCGTCATTTATCCTGCAGGCTAACCATGAGTTTGTCACGGTAAAATCGCTAGCGACGATGTAAGATATTTATATGAAAAACTCAGTGGCGCATCTAGCGGATACCTGAGAAACTAAATTTTGTCATACAAATATTTTACGTCGTCGCTAGCGATTTTACTGAGACAAACTTATGTTTGAGGCACTGTAGACAAAACTGTTTACAGCGAGGCTCTACCACTTTGAACAAAACTGTGTAAACCGTGGTCTTACCACTCTCTTTTGTTTAATTAAGGCTTCGCATTACTTACTTTTACATTTCGTCAACAACAGGTATAATGTGAATAAAACCACCTAAAATAACTTATTTCAACGTCTCCATACACTGTTCATAACCGTTAATGTTTATTACACAAATATACACCACTTTTCTATAACAGACACCTTTAACCTAGTTTAGAATTAATTAAATTAGGAGATTAATGGCACTGTCAGAATTCGCGCCAAAATTCTACCCTACCACTTTGAAATAATATTTTTTTTTGTTTGTTTGTTCCTTAAGGAACCGGCTAAGATCAGAGACCATGCTGCCAAGTCATTAGTTATATTCTTTTCTTATATATTCAAGAACAATGAAACGGGGGTGTGGCCCATTTCAAGGTCTTGTTGGAGTTTAGGTGTTAATTCCTTTCAGTTCAATGGTTCTTAGACGACTTTCTTCAAGCGAATCGAAAGCACAAGGTCGACAATACCCTTGATCAAAAATCACCTAAATTCACTTATTTCAATGTTTCCATACACTATTCATCAGCGTTAATGATTATTGCACAAAACCACACCACTTTTATACAACAAACACAACTTTAAACCAGTTTAGGAAATAATTAAAATAAGAGAGACACTGCACTGTCAGAATTCCCGCCAAAACTCTTCCTTTGAAATAATATGTTGTACTCGTAGAACGTTGTCCACAGATTAATTATTAGTAGATATCTAACGTCGTAGAAGGTGTTATTTCGTGTATGGTTATTTTTGTTTGTTCCTTAGGGAACCGGCTAAGATCAGAGACCATGCTGCCAAGTCATTAATTAATTATTTTCTTATTTTCCAATTTAAATGAAACAGGAGTGTGGCCGATTTCAAGGTCTCGCTGGAGTTTCGGTGTTAACTTGGGTGTTAGGTTGTACTACTGTTGTAAATAAAATATAATAATATTTTTCAAGAGCGATGAAACAGTGGTGTGACCCATTTCAAGGTCTTGCTGGAGTTTTGGTGGTAGGTCTCTTTGGAGTCGTTGCGATTTCATTTGACCGACAACTGAACCAGCACTGACTCGAAAAATACTTATAGAAATTGTTATTTTTACTTTTCGGTGTTATTTTTTGAAGTCGGGTTTTAAGTTTTGTTAGTGCGGTTAACAACTAATAAAAATATTTATAGCTTATAATTCATTAGGTACATATCTAAGTCGAAGCAAAAAATTAAATTCATTAGGTAGTACTTACTTAATTTTAACCTGAGACGTAAGAAGAAAAGATTTATAAGATTCAAGACTGTTTTAATCAGTGAAATTATTGCAAATCAACGTATAATTCCTCTTATTAAAATCAATAGTATGTATAACAGCGTCAAAGTCAGTTTTCGAATCAACTTTCTTGCGGTATAAAATAACTGTATTCGTTTTTTTGTCATCAGCCTCCGGTTGTAAGTATTGTAAGAAGTAATTATCATTGAAAACTCTGATTACAGCGATTTGTACGATTATTTCATTCAATTCGCACAAACAGTCAGCAGATTTGATATCAAACGCCGTGGCTACATCTTCCTCGTTTGTGACCATAACAGGAACCAATTGTTTAGTTAGATTTGTTTGAATTTTAGTTATCAACAGGATTGGCAAATCCTTTTTGTTTTTGCACGTGCATTTCGTGCCAGTTTTCTTTATAAGAAAACGGGGACATTCGTTGGGATTCCCTCCCAATTTTGGTGTAACCGCAACAGGCGATACTTCACCAAGAATCTTGTCAACATCACTTGCACACGAAACCGCGGCTATCGTTAGTAAAATTGTAAAAATCATTGTAGTGAGATGTTTGGATACAATCGGACTAAGCTTGATAGTGTTTTTAATATTGTGTTTTTCGCCTTATATACGCCGATTTCTAAATTGTAAATAAAACCTCTGACATACGATAAGGCGTATTTGTTCGAGAAGTTTAATTATACAGTTCATAACTTTATAAGGTTAACGATACATAAATCATTTTAGTAGAAAATCATTAGGTACAAACATACGCACTCACGCCTGTAATCCCCGAAGGGGTAGGCAGAGATGTAACCAGTACACCCATGTTTCGTCGAGCTTATTTCTGTCCATGATGTGATAGGGGGCGAGCGTACCCCCATACCGGCCGCAATTCCAGACTCTGGGCTGATACTGAGCATTTCGTAATAGAAACATTATCACTTTTACCGACCCGGAGATCGAACCCGAGACCTCAGCGTCAGCCTCAGTCTTAACGCATACGCATTACAACTGCGCCACCGAGGCAGTCCTACCTTAGTATGATTATCTTAAATTTTTGAGTTGCGTTTCAGTATTCGAGTGCAAGAGAAGCATCGACAGCTTAGCGGGGAGTGGCATAGACTATCGAGACAAAAGTCACAGATTCGAAACCAGTCTCATGGGCATGGATCTCTGACTTTTCTAAGTTATGTGTGTATTTATTAATTATCGCTTCCTTTAAACGGCGAAGGCTCCATAAGAATTTCGAAGGTAGGTCAGACTTCACATGTCTGCCAAAACCGCATTAGGCCAGCGTGGTGGACTAAGACCTAACCGTCATTTATCCTGCAGGCTAACCATGAGTTTGTCACGGTAAAATCGCTAGCGACGATGTAAGATATTTATATGAAAAACTCAGTGGCGCATCTAGCGGATACGTGAGAAACTAAATTTTGTCATACAAATATTTTACGTCGTCGCTAGCGATTTTACTGAGACAAACTTATGTTTGAGGCACTGTAGACAAAACTGTTTACAGCGAGGCTCTACCACTTTGAACAAAACTGTGTAAACCGTGGTCTTACCACTCTCTTTTGTTTAATGCTTCGCATTACTTACTTTTACATTTCGTCAACAACAGGTTTAATGTGAATAAAACCACCTAAAATAACTTATTTCAACGTCTCCATACACTGTTCATAACCGTTAATGTTTATTACACTAATATACACCACTTTTCTATAACAGACACCTTTAACCTAGTTTAGAATTAATTAAATTAGGAGATTAATGGCACTGTCAGAATTCGCGCCAAAATTCTACCCTACCACTTTGAAATAATATTTTTTTTTTGTTTGTTTGTTCCTTAAGGAACCGGCTAAGATCAGAGACCATGCTGCCAAGTCATTAGTTATATTCTTTTCTTATATATTCAAGAACAATGAAACGGGGGTGTGGCCCATTTCAAGGTCTTGTTGGAGTTTAGGTGTTAATTCCTTTCAGGTCAATGCTTCTTAGACGACTTTCTTCAAGCGAATCGAAAGCACAAGGTCGACAATACCCTTGATCAAAAATCACCTAAATTCACTTATTTCAATGTTTCCATACACTATTCATCAGCGTTAATGATTATTGCACAAAACCACACCACTTTTATACAACAAACACAACTTTAAACCAGTTTAGGAAATAATTAAAATAAGAGAGACACTGCACTGTCAGAATTCCCGCCAAAACTCTTCCTTTGAAATAATATGTTGTACTCGTAGAACGTTGTCCACAGATTAACTATTAGTAGATATCTAACGTCGTAGAAGGTGTTATTTCGTGTATGGTTATTTTTGTTTGTTCCTTAGGGAACCGGCTAAGATCAGAGACCATGCTGCCAAGTCATTAATTAATTATTTTCTTATTTTCCAATTTAAATGAAACAGGAGTGTGGCCGATTTCAAGGTCTCGCTGGAGTTTCGGTGTTAACTTGGGTGTTAGGTTGTACTACTGTTGTAAATAAAATATAATAATATTTTTCAAGAGCGATGAAACAGTGGTGTGGCCCATTTCAAGGTCTTGCTGGAGTTTTGGTGGTAGGTCTCTTTGGAGTCGTTGCGATTTCATTTGACCGACAACTGAACCAGCACTGACTCGAAAAATACTTATAGAAATTGTTATTTTTCGGTGTTATTTTTTGAAGTCGGGTTTTAAGTTTTGTTATTGTGGTTAACAACTAATAAAAAATATTTATAGCTTATAATTCATTAGGTACATATCTAAGACGAAGCAAAAAATTAAATTCATTAGGTAGTACTTACTTAATTTTAACCTGAGACGCAAGAAGAAAAGATTTATAAGATTCAAGACTGTTTTAATCAGTGAAATTATTACAAATCAACGTATAATTCCTCTTATTAAAATCAATAGTATGTATAACAGCGTCAAAGTCAGTTTTCGAATCAACTTTCTTGCGGTATAAAATAACTGTATTCGTTTTTTTGTCATCAGCCTCCGGTTGTAAGTATTGTAAGAAGTAATTATCATTGAAAACTCTGATTACAGCGATTTGTACGATTATTTCATTCAATTCGCACAAACAGTCAGCAGTTTTGATATCAAACGCCGTGGCTACATCTTCCTCGTTTGTGACCATAACAGGAACCAATTGTTTAGTTAGATTTGTTTGAATTTCAGTTATCAACAGAATTGGCAAATCCTTTTTATTTTTGCACGTGCATTTCTTGCCAGTTTTCTTTATAAGAAAACGGGGACATTCGTTGGAATTCCCTCCCAATTTTGGTGTAACCGCAACAGGCGATACTTCACCAAGAATCTTGTCAACATCACTTGCACACGAAACCGCGGCTATCGTTAGTAAAATTGTAAAAATCATTTTAGCGAGATGTTTGGATACAATCGGACTAAGCTTGATAGTGTTTTTAATATTGTTTTACGCCTTATATACGTCGATTTCTAAATGTAAATAAACCTCTGACATACGATAAGGCGTATTTGTTCAAGAAGTTTAATTATACAGTTCATAACTTTATAAGGTTAACGATACATAAATAATTTTAGTAGAAAATCATTAGGTACAAACATACGCACTCACGCCTGTAATCCCCGAGGCAGAGGTGTAACCAGTACACCCATGTTTCGTCGAGCTTATTTCTGTCCATGATGTGATAGGGGGCGAGCGTACCCCCATACCGGCCGCAATTCCAGACTCTGGGCTGATACTGAGCATTTCGTAATAGAAACATTATCACTTTTACCGACCCGGAGATCGAACCCGAGACCTCAGCGTCAGCCTCAGTCTTAACGCATACGCATTACAACTGCGCCACCGAGGCAGTCCTACCTTAGTATGATTATCTTAAATTTTTGAGTTGCGTTTCAGTATTCGAGTGCAAGAGAAGCATCGACAGCTTAGCGGGGAGTGGCATAGACTATCGAGACAAAAGTCACAGATTCGAAACCAGTCTCATGGGCATGGATCTCTGACTTTTCTAAGTTATGTGTGTATTTATTAATTATCGCTTCCTTTAAACGGCGAAGGCTCCATAAGAATTTCGAAGGTAGGTCAGACTTCACATGTCTGCCAAAACCGCATTAGGCCAGCGTGGTGGACTAAGACCTGTTCGTCATTTATGCCGCAGGCTATGAGTTTGTTTTGGTAAAATCGCTAGCGACGATGTAAGATATTTATATGAAAAACTCAGTGGCGCCTCTAGCGGATACGTGAGAAACTAAATTTTGTCATACATATATTTTACGTCGTCGCTAGTGATTTTACTGAGACAAACTTATGTTTGAGGCACTGTAGACAAAACTGTTTACAGCGAGGCTCTACCACTTTTGTTTAATTAAGGCTTCGCATTACTTACTTTTACATTTCGTCAACAACAGGTATAATGTGAATAAAACCACCTAAAATAACTTATTTCAACGTCTCCATACACTGTTCATAACCGTTAATGTTTTTTACACAAATATACACCACTTTTCTATAGCAAAGACCTTTAAACTAGTTTAGAATTAATTAAATTAGGAGATTAATGGCACTGTCAGAATTCGCGCCAAAATTCTACCCTACCACTTTGAAATAATAATTTGAAATGTTGTACTCGTAGAACGTTGTCCACAGATTAACTATTAGTAGATATCTAACGTCGTAGAAGGTGTTATTCCGTCTACGGTTATTTTTGTTTGTTCCTTAGGGAACCGGTTAAGATCAGAGACCATGCTGCCAAGTCATTAATTAAATTATTTTCTTATTTTCCAAAATAGATGAATCAGGAGTGTGGCCGATTTCAAGGTCCCGCTCGAGTTTTGGTGTTAGGTTGTACTATTGTTGACAGAAACGTCGTGTTGCTGTGACATCGTGGTATAAATAAGATTCTCGAATGCCAAAAAACTAAATCCTCACAGCAAGATGTCTCTTGGTCTCTATTACATATGGGGAGTGAATCATTTACCATCACATTCTCATTGTAAATATGTAGTAAAAATGCGACAGTAACGCGTCAACCGTCGCGTCATCCTATAGTATAAACCTGTATAAACTATGGTCAGTTTTTTGTCTATATACATATCAGCATACTCTGAGTGGTAGAGCCACGATCTAGACAGCTTTGTCTACCTATAGCATGAATGGGCCGGCCCGACAAAGCATTTCACCTCCTAAGGGGATTTTCGAGATATCGCGCAATACGTAGTTGCTTATTTGTTTTTAGGAGTTTCGAGTCGAAACATCAATTTTTTGTCTCCATACTAACTTACATTCCCTATTACCCCTTTAGGGGATGAATTTTTAAATCTTTTAGTGCTCACTTACCTCCTATTAAAGGAACCTTTGTGCAAAATGTCATGTTTCTAGACGGTTTACGCTCTCCGTTGATGAATTAGTTAGTCATTCAAGACAAGTTACAACGGGCTGCAGAGAGGTGATCATATTTTAGGGTCATTACATACATCTTAAGATCGATTTGTTGTTGTTTAGTGTTGTCATTGGTTGTTTATCATTTAGTGTTGTCCAAAGTCCAAAGTGAATTATCGTTTTTACATGTCGAATATCGACATGTAAAAACGAAACAAAAATTCTTTTATTTAAGTTCTCGCAATGCGATCATATTTGGTATTACGAGGGGTGAAAAACTTGTATGGTACACTATACGTTGCTTAAATTTGACCACACCTTTCTGTAACACTTTGTATAAATAAATAAAACCAAACATTCTTATATAAATTTATTTCCACAAATATCTGCACTAAAAGTCACACAAGAGATTCACTTATTAATATTGGTAGGTTCTTGCTAGGGTGGAACGTCGGCACAAGCCCGCGATGATTTTTTATTTTTTCACAGTTACAGTAGACTACCATCGACCTAAATATCGATAAAAAATATTTTGCACCAATAATCACAATGGTTACACGGAATAATAATAATGAAGACTATAAATATTGCTTTTAGATTTATTTAATGTCTAACATAAAGTTTTTCACATTCGTCGTAAGTAGGTAGTTTATAAAAGGTATTTTGATATATTTTATAATGTATTCAGTACAATAAAGTGATTGTTTTCGCCAAATATTTTCATCGATATATTATTACGATCGAGATGTAATTATCAAACTAAAAAATAATAATTTGGAGGGAGCTAACGTTCCACCTTACGTTAAATATTTTAACATTTACTACTTTCGAAACATTTTACAAATCATAACACTAAATTAAAAAGAACAAAATTATATTAAAAAATAAGTGGTTACGGACACCGTGGTCTGACTCGTACTTTATTTAACAGTAGGCTTAGTACGAGTTACAAATACGTTTAAAGTTTTTTAATTCGTATAAAATTACTATTAACTAAGTGCCAAACTAGTATTCATACGGTAATATAGAAAAGAATCGCTTGAAAACTAATTTCATATTCGACTAATTAGAAACAAACCATATAATTAATTTTTAATTCATCATAGTTCCCACAAGTGGCTACTAATACTCGACGTATGGAGACAAAACGAAAACTTTCATCGTTTAGGAAAACTATTAAAACTTGTACTAGGCCTACAGATGATGCTTAGAATAACTACTTACAGAAGGTAGATGTTCAAACAACACACTCACATTCGTGAGCTGAAAAATCTCTAAGTGTATTGTTATTACTTGCAAAGTCACGCGCATCAACGCAATAGAAACGTCAGATAAAATGTATTATCCTAAAAATTTGGTAATTTGTAGATGGGAAAAATGTGTTTCATACATCGATTTATAAGTGAGGACCATAAACATAATATGCTGAGTAGTTATTAGTATGGTGATCGTAGTTTGGAGCCATATATGGCTCCAATTGAACGGCTGATATTTCGTGCGTGTACTTAGTTTCTATAAGTAGTTATTCTAAGAGACGATGTTTGGGTTTCGCAAATATTTGTTACTTATCTGTCGTGGAAAGTTCCTTGTATTTGTTGCCCACACGATCAGTGGGGTCAGGGTTGCGTGACCGTTGTTTTATTTAAATTAGTAACTATCTAATCAATTACCCTGTTTCAAATAAAAACGTTAGTTGTTTTTATTATTTTAATTAATAAATATTGTGTCGAAGTGTTCCCGAACCTTCCAATTTTTCGGTCGATCTACCGATTTTCTAACACAGGTAACGAAATGCCGTAATCATATTTCTAAATTCTCTATGTCCTAATCCAGATCATGGTCTACCTGTGTGCCAAATATAAACCAAAATCGTTAAGGCGTGATTGCCTAACAAACAGTAAAATTCAGAAACTCACAAACATTTTTTTAAGGGCGTTCAGAGGTTGTTTGGATACAAAAAGATAAATTTTCAATCTCTCACTGATTTCTCTTTAATTTATTGGGTCGCATTTTTGACGAATATTTCTTTTAGAATCCGGGAACACTGGTGTTTTGGACCGCAATTAAACTTAATCGATTTATGCATTTGAAACAGGGTTTATCGAAAATATAATTACAGGATATACACACCGGCAGCCTCCGTGGCCCAGCGGGCGAGTACCCGGCTGTGACGCGGCTTCGATTCCCGCACAGAGACAAAATGTGTTATCTCCCCAGAGGGGTTGACTTTAGGCAGGCGGCCGGTTGTAAAAACTACAAGCCAAATCTTTCTGTAACATGTGTTAAAAAGCATGCACGCCGACCCCACTGCGAGTGGTATAAGGGCAGGTGGAAGAATATAATTACAATAAACAACCCCTAAGTACGTGCTTAAAATAAAACTTCACACAATTGTATACATTAAAGCATTAAACAAGTCTTACATTGGATGGAATTTATTAACCGACGCAAAACGGTGGTTCTTAATTAGACGTGTATAAAGTATAAAAAGAAATATAAAGCTTGAAACACACTGAAAACTGTGCTAAGGAATGCAATGAGTACTAGAATGAAAATAATGTAAAAAACACAAAAAAAAATTCACTAAATTCTCCTTATAAATATCGCTCTTTCTGTTAGTATATCATTGCATATAAACTACAATTTTGAAATAATACTAGTTTATACGGATTTTATCGCGGTTTAATTTGTATTTTAGTCCCGACGTTTCGAAAGCTTTTCAGCCTTCGCGGTCACGGGAGAGACTGAATAGACTGACTGAAAAAAAAATCGTTGTTTGGTTTTATGAAACCACGATAAAAGTGAAACTTTTTTTCACATTATAGACATTTAACTAAAAAAAATTGAAATAATATTACATTAAACACTAACAAAAACAAACAAAATAGCGTGCGAACAATAGACGCCGCCATATTGGCCTTGGCTGCTCCGGCGAGCGCCTTTCACTTTATCCCTACTCCGCGGCCGACCGTCACGCGACATGCAACACAAAGGCCAAATTTTTTGAGACGATCTAATAAAAGTTTCACTTTAATAAAAATTAAACCGCGATAAAATCCGTATAAACTAGTTTTATTTCAATGTCTAATATTCGCGTAAACCTAAGAAACAATTACATTTTTATTTATCTTCATACATGACATTGAGTATTTATAAACATTTATAAAAAACACAAACATATTTTTTTGAGAAAAAAATATTCTACTATGACATATGTTTTTAGAGTTCAGAATGTACGAAAACTATAGAGATTCAAAAGAAAGTTGTCTAAATCAATAAGCTATTGAGACTAACGACTTTTAGGACATAAATGATATACCGAGTTTTTTTTAGGCCATGTCTATGAAAGAAAAAAAAATAGTTTTTTTTGCAAAAAAAAAAAATTTTTTTTGAAAAGAAAATAAGATAAATTGAAAGGTGCTTAAATTGGAATACTTTTCAGAATTCCGAATTTTAGGTCATATAATATGACATCTAGATATATTATGCAATAGGTAATATTGTTGGCATACTTACAAATGTCATGACTAAGGAAGATAAGAAATAAAAATGATTTTTTTTTAACAAAAGAAAGTCATAAGTGAAAGTGCCCAAATTGAAAAGCTTTTGAGTCTAATTTTAAAACATAAGTGATAGATATATTACCTTATTTTTACTAATGTCATGTCGATGCAAGATAAAAAAAAATGATCAGACTAAATAAAAAAAAAATTTTTTTGTTATTCAAACACAGAAAGAGCTTACAGTGGTCATTTTACTGAGATTCTACGAACACGTCTACTTTACATCGTTTAAAATTATTAAAATAGTCATAAATATTAAAACACGATCGCTTCTAGTTGCCATCATTACGTCGGCCTTATCGGTCGCTTCATATGCTTACAGACTAACTGTCGCACTCAGAGACGGTAATGAACTTTAACTGGCAGTTAATAATTTCTCACAAGAGGATTATTTGTCATGTTCACTAGTCAATTAATAATTTATGCTTTGTAAAAGCGTTCGGCAAATTAAAACAATGACATAGTTAACTCAAAATAATCGGACTCTAAGAAAATGTTCGCATTCGAGGCGAAATGGGAGAAGATGATAGAGGACCGAATCCAGTGGAAGAGTAAAGGGGAGGCCTTTACCCAGCAGTGGGACACAGTGTAGGCTATTAAAAAAAAAAAAAAAAATGTTAACACTTAATTGGTAGAGTTAATAGATATCTCTAAGTGCGGCAGTAAATAATAATTTTAAACAGCTATAAAACTAAATAAAGCTAAAATATTTATTGCAATGGTAAAATGGGAATCATCACTATTATAAGTAACTGTCACACTAGCTGATGCTACGCGATGCGACACCGGTAGAGCGATAAACTAGCTGCCTGAGAATTTTAACAACTACGCATTATTATATACCATACGCCGATAAAAATAGATGCCACAATACGTTTGAAGTTCTCATATTTTAAATCGGTGAATATAACTCGATATAGCTTTGCGTAAAAATCGCATAGCTACCAGCTAGTGTGACAAACATAATCAACATACAAAAATCACTCTGCAAAACCTATTTTCAAATCTATATTTGTATCATAAAATCTGCCTAGAAATCTATATTTTCATATTGGACAGGTACAAAACGCTATAAAATTCTTAAAAGTACTACAAAAATTTATTCGTCAATGTAAAAAAAATGTTTTTTTTTGTAAAATTTGTACATAATATTATTGATGATGTTTATATTTCAGTTCAAGGTTACAACCACGATAATTCATATCAAATTAATATTTGAGTACAATGTTCATAAGTTACATAGACATATTTAAATAGACATCGCAAGTGACATTTGTGAGTGGTAGAGCCACGCTGTAGACACTTTTGTTTACAGCATGAATGGGCCGGCTCGTCCGGGTAGTTACCACTGTCTCACAGAACTCTTCGTACGGTGAGTGAGATATCCGGAAGCCAAAATCCCCTCCCCTTCCGAATCCATTAATTATCAAATTATATTAGGCGTGCGCAAGATCTCATACATCGTATCGGTACGCGACGCAGGTATATTTGCGGCATCTATTAAATCTATGTCTATGGTTATTATAGAACAATCATTAATTATTGCTATTTTCGAGTAATTTATTCTAGCAGCCTATTGCTAGTACGTGACGTTATTGATAATTCATATCTATTACATACGGACTTTTTATCGACATTAAAAAAGTCAATAAAACATTTATTTGGATTTAAAAAATACATATTATCCTCGTCATTAAATACCCTATAGAAGTATTTCACAAACGTCACTTTCAAATACGTAATTACTATAAAAATTCGATGGTAATAAACTTGATGTAGCATTGGTATACTTATTTAAAAATCAGATTTAAAATCGATTGCTATACACTGACTGGCGCTGATCGACTGGCGAGCCAAACAATCCAGCGCTCAATATTAGTATGACGATAGACGAACCACAAGACAGGCTTATCGATATTTAAGTCTACGGTTTTACTTGACTGTCCAGTCAAACAGTCTAGCGCTGCAGCTTGTATGATGATTGATGAGCTATGAAGGCGCAAGGATATTTAAATCCGCGGTGTTACTCGCGGCATTTGATACTCGATTGTAGAGTCAAAAGGTCTAGCCCCAGATCACGGATAACTTAGTAGATATGACATATTGATCTGTATAGAACCAAGCGTGTCAATTATTACTACGTACACTGACGATGTCATGATTATTTTATGGTGAATGATGGCGCGTTTCGCTAAATTTTGCGCTTAATCGTGGTGCGTAAAGGGAGTACACATACTGAATCTATATATTAACCGTAATCCGTGGATCTAACGTTGGAGCTTCTTTGAAAATTGATGACTTGAAAAGCTAGTCGTTATTTAAACCCGCGGTTTTACTCGCTGATCAATCAGAGTTTTTATCATCTTCTTTTTGTAATTGAAAATCGCTAAATGACTGAGTAAACTTACACCAAAATTACACCAAGTTAATACAAATATTATTGCCATATTACATACAGTAAATGCAGATGAGGATTCCACACAATAAGTTGATATGCCACGGTGTTAAATTCTTTGCTTGTCCAGGATATCCGTACACAAGGGGATCCGGCCTTAATCCCGGGTAATTAATATCGGGTATTGACGATTCTGAAAAAAATAACATTTTTTTTTATTAGCTTGAATGACGAGACGAGCAGGTCGCTCGTCTGATGGTAAGTGCCACGCCTGCTCATAAACAGAAGCTACGCCACACAGAACTTTAAATAACAAAGCACTGCATGAAAATGGTGTTAAGACATAAGATGTTAAGTCTCATAATGCCCAGTAATTTCACTGGCTGCAATGTCCTTCAAACCGGAACACAACAGTGCTTACACACTGTTGCTTGGCGGCAAAAATAGACAAAACGGTGGTATCAACCCAGCCGGCCTCTCGCAAACGAGGGACCTACCACCTTGCAATAAAACATACAATTGAAAGACGAGCTTGTTGGTCACGTAAAGCCTCATCCAGATGGGAGAGAGTACTGCATGTTACAGACAAGAGTATAACAAAACTCTTGTTTGTCGTCATACAGTCATAAAAAACAATTGATTGACAGGATCTCGTAAATTAGAGTTTCCTGTTGTATTCTCACCAATGAACGAAAAAGTCTTCCGTTTAAATGGTAAGGATCTGCCCATAAAATACTTTCGAGTGGTAGAGCCACGCTGTCGACAGTTTTGTCTACAGCATGAATGGATCCGGATTTTTACCACTGTCTCACAGAAAACCGGCGTAAAGTAGAGGCTTGCTGCTGTTTCGTAGGGTGAGTGAGATATCCAGAGGCCCAAATTCCCCTCCTCTTCCCAATCCCTTAGTTATCCCTTCCTTTAGGGTTGGCAACGGGCCCATTATCTTTATAGTATTGTGGGCGTACATGGGCGGTGGAGAATACTTACCATCAGGCGACCCACTTGCTCGTTTGCCACCCTCTGCTATAAAAAAAACCTAATCAACTTTTTATCATTGGATCTAAACATGCCTAAAATTCGATACAATGCAAATTATTGCAAAATAATGCGAGGCAACTACTTTAAAACGCAATTTTTTACAAAATAATAAATCTTATCGATTGACTCATAGTGTTTACGAAAAACATGCACACATAATGACATTTACCATGGACCAACTCTGTAGTCAGTTTTGTCTACAACATAAACGGGTTACTTGGAAAGAAACGTAATTTTTGTTGGAACAATATTACACACAGACAAAATACAAGACAAAAAAATTATCTAACTAGACTATATGGAGTTTTTATATAAATTTATCTTTTAATTACCCGTAAAAGCTTTAAATATAAATTTCTCACGCTTTTCGTTACAAGTTCACCGATCGAAACTATTAAAAAAAAACAAAAAAAAGCTATAAAAAAATACGAAAAAAAAATTTTTTTACAAAACAATTTTTTACAAAAAAAAAACAATTTGTCAACAAAAAAAACTTTTTTTTGTTCACTTCTTTCCACATCCCCTCACTAAAATTCACTTACCTTTTTAAAATATTGAAGAGGTAAGCTCCCAACAAGACGGCCGTTGTAAATTCGCTGGGTGAAATGGCCGCGGCACCTCCATATTTAACTTGTCCACACGCCGGCGGACATACCGGTATTATTGACTCTACGGGACAAACACACATGCTATTCGTAAGGCATGCCAAAAACAGCAAGCAAGGTCTGTGGCGATAATTTTATCAATGACAAATATCATGGAATTAGGCTCGCCCCCAAAAAGTTTGAAATTATCAAGGTAAAATTAAATAGGGTATATCTTGTGATAATTATCTTATACATTATCCAATAGGGTGGTTGAGTAGATTTTTTTAAATATTTAAATTAATAAGTTAGGTTACTCAAAATCTATTGCAGATAGAAATTTATAAATCGGACCAAAAATAAATAAGTGAGAAGCCATTCAAATCCTGTATAATTTGTGTAATTGTCAAATGACAGACGACGCAATCTTTGACGTCACTGTGTAAAATGTTCATTATGGTGCACGCGTGCAAGCGAGATAGTGAGATATCCCTACTACGCACCCACTTTTCCTCATACCAACATTTAAAGTCATAACTGCGGGCACATTTATGAACCAATTTTGATTGTGTTTTAATAAAAGGGTTTCTTTTGCGTTTCATTTTCTGTTGCTTATAGAATAATGTATAAAATTCAATATAGGAAACTACCCTATTATTATCAAGCCAACCTACATCAAAAAATTATTATATTATTTGAAGCGAGTTGACTAATCTACACTAATATTATAAAGAGGAAAGATTTATATTTTTGTATGTAACGAATAAACTTAAAAACTACTGGACCGATTTCAATAATTGTTTTGCCTTTAGAAAGCTACATTATCACTGAGTAGCATAAGTTATATTTGAGACGGTTATAGACTACTTTTATCCCGGAAAGGATTGTTCACGCGGGCGGATCCGCGAGTAAAAGCTAGTATTAAATATACAACGTGTTACAGAAAGATGTAGTCAAATTTAAGCAACGAATAGTGTACGATATAAGTATTTCATCCTTAGTTAGTACCATTTCTAGGACATAAAGATCTTTTTTTTTCGAATCAATAACATGTCGATATTCGACTTGCAACTTTACACAGAATTTAATATTCAATTATCAAACTATATTTATCAGGATGAATATCATGACAAATATTTCCAAACCCTATCGCCCTCTATCAGATCATGGGACACAAATATGCTCGGCGAACTGTGGCTGCAGCCGTTGCACCTCTGCCAACACCTTCGGGGATACATACATGAGAGATTTTGTACATAATATTTATTCTTGCCTGTTGCCTCGGTGGCTCAGTTGTAATGTGTACGCGTTACTATTGAGGCCAACGCTGAGGTCTCGGGTTCGATCCCCAGGTCGGGTAAAGTGGTATTGGGTTTTTCTATTACGAAATGCTCAGTATTAGCCCGGAGTCTGGAATTTGTGTCCGGTATGGCGTAAGGCTCGCCCCCTATCACATTGTGGGACGGAGATACGCTCGGCGAAATGTGGGTGTACTGGCTACACCTCTGCCTACCCCTTCGGGGATTACAGGCGTGAGTGCGTATGAGTGCGTATTTACCTTGATAATTTCGAACCCTGATAGCATTACATAATAGCTACAATAATCTAATATAATGCTGCAAAATACACAATATGACTACACGGCCAAAAAATACAACTATATTGGATACTTCAACACATACTTGCGCGTTTTACAATGTGTGCGTAGTGTATGTACACAATAACTCTGTGTACCTGTAAAGAGTGGTAGAGCCACGCTGTAGACTCTTGTCTACAGCATGTATGGGACGGCTCGTCCGGATCGTTACCACTGCCTCACAGAAAACCGGCGTAAAGAAGCAGCTTGCTACTGCGTATCGTACAATGAGTGAGATATCCGGAGGCCCAAACCCCCTCCCCTTCCCAATCCCTTAATTATCGCTTTCCTTTAAGGTCGGCAAAGCACCCATGATTCTTTTGGTATTGTGGGCTTACATGGGCGGTGGTGTTCACTTACCATCAGGTGACCCACTTGCTCGTTGCCGGCCTATGCCACATAAAAAAAATACAGACAAAGTCGTGACCATCAGGCGTCCGTTGATCTACCATTCCTGTCACACCATGTATATTTAAAAGCTGACTCACACAAAGCAACACGCACAAATGAACTGACGGGCTAGCACGGAAAACTATCGAAATCGTAATGTAAAGGTATCGAGGGCTCGATAGATAATTCTTTAAATATCATTGGTCTATATTCCATATAAATTAGTTTCTTTTACGTACGATAGAGGCGCTGTACTAAAATCTCATAGAAATTGTTGTCGATGACAGCTCGAATAACGTTTCCACGAATAATAAGTTTCCGTGCTAGCCCCTCAGATGTATATAACGTTACCGGTAAGTTCGACGTGTCCTTCAGCCGAGCCGAGCTTGTTCTGTGCAGTACACGTGAACATTCCGAATTGTCTCTTCTCTATGGTTATCACACGCAGAGTCGTGTCTGTGAATTCGTCGGCCGTTGCAAAGTGGGAGATCCTGGAATTATATACATATACATACGCACTCACGTCTGTAATCCCCGAAGGGGTAGGCAGAGGTGTAACCAGTACACCCACATTTCGCCGAGCGTATCTCCGTCTCATGATGTGATAGGGGGCGAGCCTATCGCCATACCGGGCACAAATTCCAGACTCCGGGCTGATACTGAGCATTTCGTAATAGAAAACCCCAATATCACTTTTACCCGACCGGGGATCGAACCCCGAGACCTCAGCGTTGACCTCAATCGTAACGCGTACGCATTACAACTGCGCCACCGAGGCAGTCGGTTATATATATATATATATATATAGTAATAATAACACCACCCAACCAACAATAAATTGACTGTCTCAGTAGCGCAGTGGGCGAGTAACCGGGTGCGAAGCGTGAGGCCGTGGGTTCGATTCCCGCACCAAGATGTTTGTGTGATCCAGAAATATTTGTTTCGGGTCTGGGTGTTGTGGGACCGCAAGTCCCTCGTAGTTGCTGATACCCACGATACAGGTTAACCAGGACTATGTGCGTGACTGTTGGCCGTGTATTAATTTATGTGTCACCACAACAATTGTCGAATATCACAGAAAACCAGCGTAAAGTAGCAGCTTGCTGCTGCGTTTCGTACGGTGAGTGACATATCCGGAGGTCCAAATACCTATCCCCTTACCAATTCCTTACTTATACCTTTCCTTTAAGGTCGGCAACGCGCCCATAATTATGGTATTGTGGGCGTACGTGATAGGTGGATATCAGTGTGTCCCACTGGCTCGTTTGCCGGCCTATTCTATAAAAAAAATACTGACCACTATCGAGCGATCCACATCTTTCGACAGTCAACATTTATATTTGCATTGACATAATGAACGGCAGTTGTAGTACATTCTCAAAGGGTCTACGAAAATGTATATTGAATCACAATATGTAACTAAGCTTAAGTTATCCAGAATTTGACTATCTGTTTCGATGTACTGTGTATTATTAGCTTTCTAATATCCTAGTCCGCAGTTTATTGAATATATATATATATATATATATATATATACAACGTGTTATAGAAAGGGGCGGGCAAATTTAAGCAATGTATATTGTAGAGTATAAGTATTTTATCTCCCATAGTACCAAATCCGATTGCATTGCTAGTACAATAATTATAAAATTTTCTTTTTTATCGAATGAGTAACATGTCGATATCGACTTTCAACTTTGGATAACACTAAATGATAAAAATTTATACTATAGACCTCCTTTTATTTAATTATTTTATAATTAAAAAAACATTAAACAATTGTCAAATGTCAATATTTATTTGACGCAGTCAGTTCGGCAATTTCTGATTTTATGAAGTATGATTACGAGTTCAAAAAATATGTTGTATTTGACTAAAAACAAGTATTATGTATTGGTACTTTGTGTTGGTGTAACTGATAACAGTTCTAAGAGGATCGGCGACTGTATTAAGCCAATTTCATAGATGGAAGACCCGAGAGTGAAGTCTTTAAAATGCTTTTAGAGGATGGTACATATATCGTCTTCAGCACACAATCTCTTTCAGGTATTATTTTGTGTATAAATTATTACAAGTTAAGTACGTATTTCCATAGAATTACGTACATCTTATTCAAGTTTATTAAAAAGTGAGTCGATCACAATAATTAATAGTGATGTCATCAATCTTATCGATCTTAATAAACGAGTGATTAAAATTAACGTGAAATTTTTGGATGTCTTGGTTTTGGAAAGATCCGGTACATAAGTACTAATTGTACGGTGTATGTAATGACCCTAAAATATGACCACACCTTTCTGTAGCACGTTGTATATAAGGGCGCATGTTTTGGAATACAATCTGGTTTTAATGAATGTATAGTTCTAAAGTTGTACTAATGTATTGATTGTACTCTGTTTTGCGTTTTAAATAAATAAATAAATATTAGGATTGCACTTTACTTATTATTAAAAAAAAAACAATAAACTTACCTGTAATGTTGGTTGTTTGCAAGTGCCAATTCGTCTTTAAGCCACGTAATGGCCGGGGGTGGGTAAGCCTCCACGTGACATTCCAAATCCATGTCGTATTGCAGAGCCTATTAAAAAAAAAATAACATTATTACATACATACATACATACACACTCACGCCTGTAACCAGTACACTCAAATTTCACCGAGCGTATCTCCGTCTCATGATGTGATAGGGGGTGAGCCTATCGCCATACCGGGCACAAATTCCAGACTCCGGGCTGATACTGAGCATTTCGTAATAGTAAAACCCAATACCACTTTTATCAGACCCGGCCATCGAACGCCAGACCTCAGTCAGCCTCAGTCGTAACGCGTACGCATTACAACTGCGCCACCGAGGCATTACAACATTATTAGACCGGTTTATTCTTAGCCAGATCAAAAACAAAAGGTTCGCAATTTGTCTGTATACAACGTGTTACAGTAAAGTGTGGTCACAGAAAGATATCTACTAGGTACTTTCGAAAATAGCTTTGGTGGGAAATGGTCACATTTTAATTTCAAAAAGAATATCCACCTCTAAAGGGGGTGTGAAATAGGGGATGAAAGTTCGTCATTTATGCACAGATTTTGATAATTATTTCACTAAAAATAGTGAAAATAAAAATTAAACCAACTCAAAAAAAGGAAAAAATTAAAATGAACAATTTCGTTTCGGTGAGATTGCAATGTAACGGCAGAAATCAAGAAAGCTCCAATTCAAAATTGTTTTTTTTGGAACGAAGTTCCTTATCGCGCGTTGTGAAAGGGGGCTAGACGGAAAAAATTCTTACGAAAAGTTGTCACGACACTTTTTTCCATTTTTGAAATTATGTAGACAGTTTTAACGACTAAAGTTTGACATAATAGTATTCGATTTTCAAAACTTTTTTGTGTTTAAGTGGCCAGTGTTGTCAATTTGTGAATCAAGTGAAAACTAGTTGGATGAGGTTGTTAATCGATACATCTTGGATTCAGTTTGGTAAGATATTAAATAATATCTAATTGGAACGAAGTTTTGGAACGAAGTTCCTTATCGCGCGTTGTGAAAGGGGGCTAGACGGAAAAAAATCTTACGAAAAGTTGTCACGACACTTTTTTCCATTTTTGAAATTATGTAGACAGTTTTACGACTAAAGTTTGACATAATAGTATTCGATTTTCAAAACTTTTTTGTGTTTAAGTGGCCAGTGTTGTCAATTTGTGAATCAAGTGAAAACTAGTTGGATGAGGTTGTTAATCGATACATCTTGGATTCAGTTTGGTAAGATATTAAATAATATCTAATTGGAACGAAGTTTTGGAACGAAGTTCCTTATCGCGCGTTGTGAAAGGGGGCTAGACGGAAAAAAATCTTACGAAAAGTTGTCACGACACTTTTTGCTATAGTAAGCTATTGTAAGCTGTGCGGCGTCGCATGTTTCTCTGTCTGTCTCTCTCTCTCTTATAGAAAGCAAGCCAGATATTTTCATTTCTATTTCGCATTGAACAGTGTTACGAATATAATATATAATAATAAATAATATTATTATTTATTATTAATAATAAATACAAAAATTAATAATTAATTATATATTAATTAATTTCCTACTTCAGTTACCACAAGCCAATTATTACGAAAATTGAGCCTACTGATTAAGTTTATATAACATTATATTTGTTAATAATAAAAAAAATATTATTATAACTTAAAAAAAATAAAAATTTATTACATTCCTTCACTAATTAATCGAAAGGAACTTCGTTCCATCCGGGTGTCACTTGACACCTCTCATTAATTTTTTTTACATTTTTTTAAGCAGTTTTGTAAAAATAAGTATTTTATTATATTTCTGGCACAAGTATGCTATAAAAAAAGTCTCACCTGAGACAATCTCGGTCTCGGCACGGTAATGACCGGGGCGAATTCGACTTCCAAATTGATGTTCCTGCGCGCCCCTTTACCGACGCCGTTCTCAGCGACGCAGTAGTATGTGCCGCGGTCTTCCTTGTGTACAGCTGCGATTTTCAGGATGTTTCCTCTGAAAAAGAGGATATTGTTAGGTTTTTCCGGGATTATGGGTGAAATGTTTTTTTTATATATCATAGGCCGGTAAACGAGCAAGTAGTCCACATGATGGTAAGTGATCTCCACTGCCCATGTACGCCCACAATACTAAAAGGATCATGGGTGCGTTGCCGACATTAAAGGAAAGGGATAATTAAGGAATTGGGAGGGGGATTTGGGCCTACGGATATCTCACTCACCGTATGAAACGCAGCAGCAAGCTGCTAATTTACGCCGGTTTCCTGTGAGACAGTGGTAACAATCCGGACGAGCCGGCCCATTTATGCTGTAGACAAAACTGTCTACAGCGTGGCTCTACCACTCGCAACTTAAGCGAGCTGATCGCTCGTCTGTGCTACTCGCCGACGTCCCCACCATAAATACAATAGGTTTTTTTACAGCAGAGGTCGCCCAACATGTCACCTGATGGTAAAGGATCTCCACCACCCATGAACAGCAACGGTTGGTCTGTTTTCTGTGAGACAGTGATAAGTGCCGAGTCGAGCCGGTACATTCATGCTGTAGACAAAACTGTCTACAGCATGGCTACATATCATTTAAGTAGCGGCTTGCCGTTGCATTTCGTACGGTGAGTGAGATATCGGGAGGCAAAAATCCCCCTCCCCTTCCCAATCCTTTGATCATCCCTTTCCTTTAAGGTCGGCAACGAGTCCATAATTATTCACTTACCATCAGGTGACACATTTACTCGTTTGTCATCCTGTATAGGCCTAGTACAAGTTTTAATAGTTTTGTAAAACGATGAGTTTTCGTTTTCTCTCAATACGTCAAATATTAGTAGCCGCTAGTGGGAACTATGATGAATTAAAATTAATTATAAGGTTTATTTTATTTCATAATAATTGAATATGAAATTAGTTTTCAAGCGATTCTTTTCGTTATTACCGTATGAATTACTAGTTTGACACTTCGACGGTAGTAATTTTATACGAATTCGAAAACTGTGAACGTATTTGTAACTCGTACTAGGCCTGCAGCTTTTAAAGAATGATTAACTTCAGCGCGGCCAAGCTATTTCACGTTTATTGCATAAAAATAAAATCCCCACCTGTAAATCGAACCGCCAGTGGGTAAAATGGCGTTATTCTCGCGTCTCCACGAAATCTTCGGGAGTGGGAAACCGCCAGCGTAACACTCCATTTGAACACCTGAAAAAGAATCCACAGCGTGTAAATAATATGATAATAATGATAACTTTAAATAGGTAGATACATACATACATACATACGCACTCACGCCTATATTCCCAGAAGGGGTAGGCAGGGGTGTAACTAGTACACCAACATTTCGCCGAGCGTATCTCCGTCCCACGATGTGATAGGGGGCGAGTCTATCGCCATACCGGGCACAAATTCCAGACTCCGGGATGATACTGAGCATTTCGTAATAGAAAAACCCAATATCACTTTACCCGACCCGGTGATCGAACCCGAGACCTCAGCGTTAGCTTAACCGTAACGCGTACGCATTACAACTACGCCACCGAGGCAGTCAATAGATTTAGCCTCATTAATACGAATAAAGCTTATCGCACGACAGAAGCAAGAATTTAACTCCGTGGCGTCAAGTTGTCGTGTCTGAAAGTGGTGACAGCCTCCGTGGTGCAGTCGGTTCTTCGCCCACTGCACCACTGTGAAGCGAGAGGCCACGGGTACGATTCCCGCACCGAGACATATATTTGTGTTATAAATAAATGTTTTGCGTCTGGGTGTTTCTCCCCAGAGTGGCTGACGTCAGGCATGCGGCCGTTCGTAAAAACTATGTATTTTTTTTCTCTAACGTGTATTAAAAAGTATGCTGCACTATATATGACCCCACTGCGAGTGGGATAAGGACAAGTGGAAGAAGCGGTAATTTAACCTATTAAAATATATGCTATTTATTATTTTATACCAAAATTAAGGTGATGTGTGGAATAAAATTAAACTCACTCTCCATCTCGCTCGCTACCACTGATCTCGTAGAGTTGTCTGATATAATAGGGAGTCAACGCACTTGTTAAACTATTATTTTTATTCTAAAATAAAGGTGCCGAGTGGAATAAATTAAAACTTACTGTCCATCTCGCTGGCTACCAGCGATCTCGTAAAGTTGTCTGATATGATCAAAGGTCTACGCACTTGTTTAGCTATTACTTTTATTCTAAAATAGAGTTGCCGTGTGGAATAAAATAAAACTTACTCTCCATCTCGCTGGCCACCACCGATCTCGTAGAGTTGTCCGAGATGATATGCAGTCGGCGCACTTGCTTACCTATTATCATTATTCTAAAATAAAGGTGCCGAGTGGAATAAAATAAAACTCACTCTCCATCTCGCTGGCCACCAACGATCTCGTAGAGTTGCCGAGATGATATGCAGTCGGCGCACTTGCTTACCTATTATTATTATTCTAAAATAAAGGTGCCGAGTGGAATAAAATAAAACTCACTCTCCATCTCGCTGGCCACCAACGATCTCGTAGAGTTGCCGAGATGATATGCAGTCGGCGCACTTGCTTACCTATTATTATTATTCTAAAATAAAGGTGCCGAGTGGAATAAAATAAAACTCACTCTCCATCTCGCTGGCCACCAACGATCTCGTAGAGTTGCCGAGATGATATGCAGTCGGCGCACTTGCTTACCTATTATTATTATTCTAAAATAAAGGTGCCGAGTGGAATAAAATAAAACTCACTCTCCATCTCGCTGGCCACCAACGATCTCGTAGAGTTGCCGAGATGATATGCAGTCGGCGCACTTGCTTACCTATTATTATTATTCTAAAATAAAGGTGCCGAGTGGAATAAAATAAAACTCACTCTCCATCTCGCTGGCCACCAACGATCTCGTAGAGTTGCCGAGATGATATGCAGTCGGCGCACTTGCTTACCTATTATTATTATTCTAAAATAAAGGTGCAGAGTGGAATAAAATAAAACTCACTCTCCATCTCGCTGGCCACCAACGATCTCGTAGAGTTGCCGAGATGATATGCAGTCGGCGCACTTGCTTACCTATTATTATTATTCTAAAATAAAGGTGCAGAGTGGAATAAAATAAAACTCACTCTCCATCTCGCTGGCCACCAACGATCTCGTAGAGTTGCCGAGATGATATGCAGTCGGCGCACTTGCTTAACTATTATTATTATTCTAAAATAAAGGTGCCGTTTGGAATAAAATAAAACTCACTCTCCATCTCGCTGGCCACCACCGATCTCGTAGAGTTGTCTAATATAATTGGCGGTCGGCGCACTTGCTTACCTATTATGTTTATTCTAAAATAAAGGTGCCGTTTGGAATAAAATAAAACTCACTCTCCATCTCGCTGGCCACCACCGATCTCGTAGAGTTGTCCGAGATGATGGGCGGTCGGCGCACTTGTAGTTCCACTTCGGCTGTAATCTTGTTACTTATTGATATCAGCACTTGACACTGATACCAGCCGGCGTCGTTCTCTTGTATGTCTTTAACCTGTAAGAAAAATCATGGCTAAATTTGTTGCTAAGTGCAAAACTCGAGAACGGCTGGGACTATTTTGATGAGTTTTTGATGTTGTGTTTAAGTGGGTCCCTGGATGGTTTATATTCATAATTGGACCCGGTAGGTGGTGCTGCAATCGGGTTCTAACTATCAATTATATGTTGCGGGTGAAACCGCGCTGGACAGCTAGTATAATTATACAATAATAATTATAAAATAGAAATCTTTCTTTTTTGCCTGACGTTATCCCGGTTTAAGAGTACGCTAATCGACGACTCGAACGCGTCTGTGGGCGGAGTCAAAAATGCATGCTGTCTCATCCTAACATCGCGCGACGTGAAGCGTTCGAGTGAAATACACAATACCTCGTGAGAAAATTAAGCGCCTAAAATTCATGAATAGATTTTGTGTGTTTAGATTTGAAGGACGTTGAAGCCAGTGCAAATACTTGGACATTGTGATACTTATGGCCGTTCCCAATATTCTGTCTACCGACAGATTTGCTTACTGGCAGTAAAATTTTGACAAATTTTGTATAGAAGATCTGTCAAAATACTATTGATAGCAAGCAAATCTGTCGATAGACAGAATATAGGGAACGGCCATTAGTGATTTCTTATGTTTACGCGAATATTACACATTGAAATAAAACTAGTTTATACGGATTTTATCGCGATTTATTTTTTATTTTAGTCCTAACATTAAAAAACAAACGAAATTAAAAATTAAACCGCGATAAAATCCGTATAAACTAGTTTTATTTCAATTATGATACTAACATCTTATGTCTCGGGGTGACCAGCGCAGTCCAATGCCATGCACTGCTTTGTAATTCAAAGTTTGTGTGGTATTTCTTCTTTTTTTGCGCAGGCGTGGCGCTTGCCATCAAGCGAGCGACCTGCTTGTCACGTCACAAAAGGTAATAAAAATTAGATTTTTTACAAAAACTTACCGATAGCGTAAAAGTAGCTGTAGAATCGTCGTATCTGAGCGAAAACCTTGAATCTTTGATGATCAGATTGGCATTATTTGATAAAGGCATTGAGTCGATTGTCTTGATCCGGTCATATTTTACCTGAAAATAAAAAAAATGGGTTTTTATTATAGCACGGATAATTTATTTTATTATAGGATAGCAGATGAGCAAAAGGGTCGTCTGATGGTATTTTTTCCGCTTTGCTTGTCATTTATCCCAGATAAAACATAAATCATTTCATATTTGGGTGATATGTTGTTTCTTCTTCCACCTGCCCTTATCCCACTCGCTGTGGGGTCAGCGCAGCATGCTATTTAACACATGTTACAGAATGAATGGCTTGTAGCTTTTACGCCCAGCCGCCTGCCTGCTGGGGAAAAAACACCTAGTCCCGAAACATATATTAATTTATTTATTTTATTTACACATGACACTGCCAATTTGGGGGATTTGCCAACTGGGCAGGCACAACTTCGAGAAGGAGGTTAATAGAAGAATTCGGTTGGGCTGGGCGGCATTCCGGAAGCTACGTAATATTTTCGAGACGTTGATCTCTCTGTGTTTAACAACAAGAATTTTTAACCAGTGCATCTTACCCGTAATGACCTACGGAGCTAAAATTTGGACATTGACCAGCGGACTGGTCCACAAGTTCAAAGTCGCTTAGCGTGCTATCGAGCGAGCAATGCTTGGAATTAACATATCAACGGAAAAATGTAACACCTATAAACTATAACAAAATGTTATAATTATTATTATAATATGATATGTAAGTAATATAAACACATTACGAATATCACAATGTAAACAAAAGTATCTTTGTAAACTCGCTCCAGTAGCATGTAAATAAATCAATTTGTCGTGGATGATATGTATTGACCGTATATATCTGTGGATCACACAAACATTTGTCTCGTCGCGACGCGGGAACAAAACCTCTCCGGCTAACCGGATCCTCGCCCACTGCGCCACGTAGGCTGTCATATTACTAAGTTACATATAAGTTAGGCATCGAAATAAGATAACTAGAACGATAACTCTCATATGAATCTGCCAAAAATACGGCGCCACTTACACATGCAAAGGTACACACAACACTCACAATTGACGTTCAAAATCAACTTTATTTCATATAAGTTAATGTCTAAATATTAAGTTTCTAATTCTAGATACGACGTTCTGCACCGCGCAAAAAATTATACGTATTGAGTGTCAACTAGAGATCATGAATAAATTTTTATGAATTTATGAATGAACCGAGCTGCACAGACATTTATAGCCCAGCTCCTTGCACAGAGTTTTGGTGGGGTAATTTTTTTGCTTAAGTTACGTTTCTTGTCATCTTATTTAGGTAGTTAACAAACATTTTCAAAACCAACGTGACTCTACGTCAATGTTTTCCCAGATCCCGGGAATACGACCAAGCCAGGAAAATAAAATTCTAGTAAGTACCATTGGGTAGGTAACCCTAGAATTCAATATTATAGTTATAAGTGAATAATTACCAACGTATTTTTTTTTATAGCACAGGCCGGCAATCGGCCATGACACAGTGGTAGCGACCCGGTCGAGCCGGCCCAAGCATACTGTAGGTTGACAGTTTTGTCTTTTGGCTCCATCACTCAGAAAACAATAATGCCTTCGTACATTGATATGAGCACAGTTGGAGAAGACGGCACAACCTTTGACTTTTCTAGTTACGTGTGTATTAATTGTTAATGATCACTTGCTTTAACGGTGAAGGAAAAACATCGTGAGGAAACCTGCATACCTGAGATATTTTCTATGAGAATTTCGAAGGTATGTCAAGTCTACCAACCCGCATTAGCCAGCGTGATGGACTAAGGCCTAAATCCTCTCATTCAGTAGAGGAGGTCCGTGCCTAGCTGTGGGACGTATATAATACAGAGCTTGTATTATTATCATTTAAGTTCCGCAACGCGCCCGTGGTTCTTCCGGTATTGTGGGTGTACAGGGACGGTGGAGATGACTTACCATCAGATGACCCACTTGCTCCTCAGCCGGCCTATGCTATAAAAAAATACACAGGAAATGCGTTCCTGGTGGGCGCGAGAAATACGACGTGCTGTGGCATTATTTAATAGAGACATATTATTCAATAGAGGTGGACATAAATAAATTGTAAGTTGAATGTTGAGTTGTACACTAAAGACGTGTATTGTGAGGACGTTGTCCACAGAATTGCTTTGGAGTGTAAATTGTAGGCAAGTTTATTTTATTTGTAAGCATATACTTGATATTAATGCATTTATTCTATTCGCCCCCTAGAGGGAGAAAGGAGATACAAAAAATGTATATAAAATAATAAAATACTTTATTGGTCATGTAGGCAATAGGGTTGATGCATGAAATTGAAACGGCAAATCTATCCATTAGGCGAGCGACCTGCTCGTTTCGTCGCTCAAGCTAATAAAATAGAAAATATATAATTTCGACGGTCAAGAGACATTGCGTCCTTCTCCAGGATATAACTTATCTCCTTGCTAACTTTCATTAAAATCCGTTTAGCCTTAACAGACAGAATTTGGTTTTTTGTGGAATTGGGTTTTTATATTACGAAATACTCAGTATCAGCCCGGAGTCTGGAATTTTGCCCGGTATGGCGATAGGCTCGCCCCCTATCACATCGTGGGACTGAGATACGCTCGGCGAAATGTGGGTGTACTGGTTACACCTCTGCCTACCCCTTCGGGGAATACAGGCATGAGTGCGTATGTATGTATGTTAAATTAACCATACAAAGCACGTTATTCAAATAGTTCAGTCACCGCGCAACTCATTGGTTACATAAACACATGTTCATAAAAAATATTCAGTTCTACGTCTCTCATGACAACTAAGCCAATTTAACTTGCGCGGCATTGTCAGCTAAGCGATGATATGTCTCGGTGCGAGAATCGAACCCACGGCGGCCTCTCGCTTCGCAGCCGGCTTCTCGCCCATTACGGAGGCAGTCAACAATAACATTAAGTAGTTATTTATAACATTATTATAGAAGTATGGGTTGTTTGACTCTTTCCTATCTGTTTGAATATTTACACACAACAATAAATCCTACTTATGGACATTAAATATGATAAATAACTTATCAACAAACCGTATTATTGAGTTTTTGATAAAATTATGTAAACAATTATATTATTTTTAATTGTTATCATAATGTAATTCTCCATACAGCAGCGTGTAATAAAGGAATATGAAGCCACTGAAATTACTATGTATTATAAGACAATAGGGTAGTTGACTAGATTTTTTTTATTATTTAAATCAATAAGTTATGTTACTCAAAATCTATTGCAGAAAGAATTTTATAAATCGGAGCAAAAATAAATAAGATAGAAGCCATTCAAATCCTGTAGAAGGGGTAATTGTCAAATGACAGACGATGCAAACTTTGACGTCACTGTGTAAAATGTTCATTATGGTGCACGCGTGCAAGCGAGATAGTGAGATATCCCTACTACGCACCCACTTTTCCTCATACCAACATTATAAGTCATAACTGCGGGCACATTTCTGAACCAATTTTGATTGTGTTTTAATAAAAGGGTTTCTTTTGCGTATCATTTTCTGTTGCTTATAAAATAATGTATAAAATTCAATATAGGAAACTACCCTATTATATTGTTTGACTGCCTCGGTGGCGCAGTTGTAATGCGTACACGTTACGACTGAGGCTGACGCTGAGGTCTCGGGTTCGATCCCCGGTTCGGGTAAAGTGGTATTGGATTTTTCTATTATGAAATGCTCAGCATCAGCCCGGAGTCTGGAATTTGTGCCCGGTATGGCGATAGGCTCGCCCCCTATCACATAAGGGACGGAAATACGCTCGGCGAAATGTGGGTGTCCCTGTTACACCTCTGCCTACCCCTTCGGGGATTACAGGCGTGAGTGCGTATGTATGTATGTAATTACATATATTGTTTTTAATTGTTATCATAATGTAATGCTCTATACATTATGATAATATACATGAGCGTGTAATAAAGGAATATGAAGCCAGTGAAATTACTATGCATTATAAGACTTATCATCTTAATAGCTTTTGGTCGCGACTGCGCCCGCGTGAATGTCTTTTGTCAGGGCTGTATTTTAATCCAATTCATTGCCCAGCTGTGTGCCAAATTTCATCCAAATCCGTTGAGCCTTTAATGACTAATAAACATGCAAACTCACAAACTTTCTGATTCATAAACTTTAATACCAGTAAGATAGGTTATGTTCTCCCCAGAGGGGTTGATAACAGGCAGGCGGCCGGTCGTAAAAACTACAAGTAATTTTTTTCTGTAACATGTGTTAAAAGCATCTTGCGCCGACCCCACTGCAAGTGGGATAAGGGCAGGCAAGAATAATAGTAGGATAGGAAAGTAGAGGAATATTTGGAAGGAGGAGATCTTCACTGTGTACTTTATAATTCTAAGTCCTGGGATGAGTTACTTCTATTTACAAGCTGGTAGATCCCTCGTAAGCGAGAGGCTGTTTGGATTAGTACCACCGCTTTGTCTATATCTGCCGCCGAGCAGTGTGTAAGCACTGTTGTGTTTCGGTTTGAAGGTCATTGAAGGCAGTGAAACTACTGGACATTATGAGACTTAACATCTTATGTCTCAGTGTGACGAGTGTAGTTCAGTGTCATGCAGTGCTATGTAATCCGGAGTTTTGTGTGACTTTGCTTCTGTTGACTGAGTAACATCAGGAGAGCGACCTGCTCGTGCCGTCATTCAAGCAAATAAACATTAAAAAAGAAATACTTACCCAAAGAACAGGGAAATCGTTGGCATAATGCACGGAGCAATCCAAGTCGACCTGACTGCCGATGTCTCGGATCTGTTCTTGGGTGATGTATGATATAGTCGGAGTCCGCTGGGCGAAAACTGAAACAAAGAGATACATACATAGACTCACGCCTGTCTCCCATAGGGGTAGGCAGAGACAACAGATTTCCACTTGCTACGATCCTTGCATACCTGGCCCCATTCACTCTCATTACATTTTTCATACATGATAAACAAAGAGATGATACATAAAAACATACAATATTTGAATTTGAACACCCATATTTAATGCTGATGACTGCCTCGGTGGCGCAGTTGTCATGCGTACGCGTTACGATTGAGACCAACGCTGAGGCCTCGGGTACGATCCCCGTGTCGGATAAAGTGTTATTGGGTTTTTCTATTACGAAATGCTCAGTATCAGCCCGGAGTCTGGAATTTGTGCCCGGTACGGCTATAGGCTCGCTCCCTATCACATAAGGGACGGAGATACGGTAGGCGAAATGTGGGTGTACAGGTTATACCTCTGCCTACCCCTTCGGGGATTACAGGCGTGAGTGCGTATGTATGTATATTTAATGCTGTACCCCACGCTAATGACCTTGACAAACCCCAAAAACACGCGTCATACAAAACTTCACTAAAGCAGAGGTTTGCACGATCAAAATGATGTGCGGTTCAACTTTTTATAAAGTCGTGGATTTTTTTTATTTAATCTCAAAGATTATTTTGGTTAAAGATTTCAATCTACATGTAGATTGGCTAGAAATTTTGCATCAATCATTATAAAATAACATTTTTTTTTTTACTTAATTTGAGTGTCTTATACAAAATTCGCTGTGACAATGTTCTACAGTAATGAAACTATATTACACACATACATACATAGACTCACGCCTGTTTCCCATAGGGGTAGGCAGAGACAACGGATTTCCACTTGCTACGATCCTTGCATACCTCTTTGGCCTCATTCACTCTCATAAAATTTTTCATACACGCACGTCGGTTTAGGGTACTCCTGACCTGGCCTTTCTCGAGAATATCTCCGACTTGATCTATGAAAGTTCGCCGAGGCCTTCCCCTCCCAACTGTACCATTTACACTCGCCATGTATATTTGTTTCGTCAATCACAATATATTACACACATATTTTATATAAAGTGATTTATATAAAGCTACACATTTTTATGAGTTTTCTTGTAACCCCTCTGTACCCTTTTCTTTTATTTTTGTTTCTTGTAATTTTTACAATTAGGTTTAGCATTAACAGGAGTAAGCTTTTGGGAGTGTAAATTTCTGAATATAATATGCCATTTTTGTTTAGTAAAAATGATTAAATATGTTTATGGGCCGACGTGGCAATCATCAAGCAAGCCACCTGCTAGTCGTATTATTAAAGTATACACATACATACGCATTCACACCTGTAGTCTCCAAATGGGTAGGCAGAGGTGTAGTCAAAAACATGGTCAAATAATATATCTAAAAGTTTATTCAAATTATTTCCCATGTTTTTGATTACTCAAAATTAAGTTTATTCACCTAACACTCTCTTAGTAAATGGATGACAGAATACAATACTAACATTATTATTTTAAATATTTGTTGTGGGTCTGGGTATTGTGGGACCGCAAGTCCCTCGTAGTTCCTGATACCCACGTGACAGGTTAACCTAGTGTGGGGTCAGGACTATGTGTGACTGTTGGGTGTATATATTTTATTATTTATTTATTAAAACATCTTTCTTTCTGCCTTGAGCTATCTTGGCTTAATACAAGGGTCGGCCTTCACATACCATAAATTTGAAATTATTTTGAATTATATTATGTGGCCCGCCAGATCACCTCCACAACAGGAACTAAGTTTTGCTATTGCCTCGTCCGTTAATCAGCAGAGTGTACCACATGCAGGTGAGGTTTGCTATTATCACAAGATAGGTAATACAGTAGAACCTCTATAAGACGAACATCATCAGATACACAGGGTCCGCATTCAATCTCCCTAACATTAACTATAGGACTTTGTATCTACTAAATTATAAATTATTTAAAATTCGGACCTAAAACAAGCCCCCTGAGTTCAAGTAGCTGGATCTTCTCAGAGTTTGGGTCGCGCCGCGTTGAATCCAGTGGTAAATTAAGCCCACTGAGTTTGTTTCGCCGGGTCTTTTCAAGCTAGGTCGTTTTGGATCCGGTGGTAGTTTTAAAACTTGTGCCGTTTCGGTAAATGCTGTGGTCCATACCGACTCAAAATATTTAATAATTAATAATGGACGTTTCCATATTACAAATACTGTTAATAATGTAACATGTAAAATAAAAAGACAACAAATAAACAATTTAGTGTAATTGCCTAGTGTATTTGACGATGCTATGTATTTTATGTATACATTAGTTGATATGATTTTTATACATAAGTTTCTTTATTTTGTACTGACTTGTCATAAGCGCTATTTTAATTGACTACATTATTAATAAACTATTTCATTTCATTTCATCAAGAGAGACACAAAAAATTCGAGATATAGTTTTCCAATTATAGAGAACTATAGATGTAATAAGTCCCAAATAATCGAGTTACATTGCTATGTTCGAGATACAGAGGTAAAATTTAATTTTTCGAGTTATGGTGGGAAAATATGTACCAAAATGGCTTGGAGGGACTCACTGATTATTTCGACTAATAGAGGGTTGAGATTTCGAGTAATGGACGTTTTGGTGTTTGAAGCGAAGGGAACAAAACATTTTTTCCAGATTTGGAGGTTTTCAACTTATCGAGGTTCGACTTAACAACTGTATTATTGATCATTTCAATCTCTGGATTTAGCCCAGATTGAATATCTAGGTACAGAAAACTGGCATCCGGCAGGGAATTAGTCATAAATTTAAGCCTTCTGTAACATGTGTGGGTGTTTGCTGCACATCTGCATAGCCCTACTGTGGTACAGGCGTGAAGATATATTGGACAAGAAATCTTCATGAATTAAATTACCTATATCAGATATATTTAATAAACATTTTTACAAATAAAGCGTGATAAGTAAATTCAATAATATATTGTTAAATAATATTGAAAATTTACAATATGTACTGAAAAATGATTATCGAAGACCTACCTGCGTAGCACTCTATAATTAAGTGCATATTCGTAGGTAATGAACTGGTTAACAACGCATAGGGCATCCTCAAAGCATTATAAATTAAGTAAATATTTTTTCTTCTAGTTTAACAGTAAGTAACCAGTAAATATAAGTGTTTTACAACTAACTTCGTGCCTTCTATTGTTCAAAACATCGCCATGTTTTGAACAATATAAAAATGAAATTCGTGTTTTAAAGTGCGTAGATTTATTTGCGACTTACCATTTGTTGTTACAGACAGTAATAATGTTAAACAAAATCTTATATTTCGCTCCATTTCATAAATAAATAATGCCACACCTTCACAACAAAAATTCAACTTTTGTCGGTTGAATAACGTCACTCAATTGGACATGTACGCTTCAGACTTCGTGAATTGGACTTAATGATAGTGCTGCCAGTATGAATTCCCTAAAAACTACAATAATTTACTGAAAAGGTACGAAATTTGTCAAAAAGGTACGATTTTACAAATTGCCTTATTTAAAAAATATTATGCCTTCTTGGCTTATTTATTTTTTATAACTACGTAAAAAATAAGTTTTGTGTATTGATACTTAATGAGATTCAAGTTCCAAACGTCGTCCACCAAAGTCTTAGGAGAAATTAAAAGTGTTATAATTGTAAACTAGATGGCGCTATTTGCAATATGGTTATTTTGGCGGTCCATCTAGAAATATTTTATTATTTTGTACATACATATATACGCACTCACACCTGTAATCCTCGAAGGGGTAGGCAGAGGTGTAACCAGTATACCCACATTTTGCCGAGCGTATCTCCGTCCCACGATGTGATAGGGGGCGAGCCTGTCTACATACCAGGCACAAATTCCAGACTCTGGGCTGATACTGAACATCTCGTAATAGAAAAACCCAATACTACTTTCACCCGACCCGGGATCGAACCCGATATCACAGCGTTAGTCTCAGGCGTATCGCGTACGCATTACAACTGCGCCACCGAGGCAGTAGTATTTTGTAAATCATACTAATATTATGAATGTGAATGTAAGTTTGTTTGTTACGCTTTCAAACTACGCGAACGCTATTTAACCGATCATCATGAAATTTTGTACACATATTCTTGCAGGTATAAGAAGTAACATAGGATACTTTTTATGAAAAAATCTATTTGTTTGTTACGCTTTCACACCTAAATCACTGAACTGTTTTTGATGAATTCATGTAGAGATAGATGGGACCCTGGAGACGGTTATAGGCTACGTTTTATTTCGGACACGTCTATTCACGCGGGCAAAGCCGCGAGCAAAAGCTAGTAGTATTATAAATGCGAAAGAGAGTTTGTTTGTTACGCTTTCACGCCTAAATCACTGAACTGTTTTTGATGAATTTTGATATAGAGATAGATGGGACCCTGGAGACGGTTATAGGCTACGTTTTATTTCGGACACGTTTATTCACGCGGGCAAAGCCGCGAGCAAAAGCTAGTAGTATTATAAATGCGAAAGAGAGTTTCTTTGTTACGCTTTCATGCCTAAATCGCTGAATCTATTTTGATGAACTTTGGTACAGATATAGATGAGACCCTAGAGAGGATTATAGGCTACTGTTTATCCCACAAAAGGCTGTTCATGCGGGCAGAGCCGCGAGCAAAAGCTAGTAATAAATAAACAAATATCTACTTAATCTCGAAATTAATATTTTTTCGTAACGCATAATATGTCTATCGATTTCCAAATTTTGCCACCATAAGCGCCAACATACCTAAATATAATATACATATTGTAGGTTTTAGGTAGGTACTTACCTGTTTATTTTGATGAGTGATTTACTAAGTACCTATATCACTAATAAAAAAGTTGTAAGTAACAAAATGTTCCATTGATAAAACGCTACTTAAGTGGAGTAAGTACCTACCTACAATATTATCGATGAGGTGACGTAGCTAAATTTTATAATAAGTAATATAAATATTAGGTACTTAATACTATTTATTATTTTTGCCTCGCGTTATTCCGCTTTAGTGCCAGGGTCTGCCTTTCTACAATCGGCTCTTATGTCTCCCTCTAAAAGATTATTTC
Source organism: Mimas tiliae (assembly GCA_905332985.1). Taxonomy (NCBI): domain Eukaryota; kingdom Metazoa; phylum Arthropoda; class Insecta; order Lepidoptera; family Sphingidae; genus Mimas; species Mimas tiliae. The sequence continues at coordinate 2,984,562 of HG995265.1, read as the reverse complement.
TGGCTATTCATCTGTTTAAAAAAACATTATAATAAAAAGAAATACAGTGCTTACTTTAGTAGATAACATTTTTATAATATTATTTGATGTAAGATAATAAACTTACAAACATAATAATTCTGATACGTATCGATATGTTTGTAGAGAGACAATGTAATTATCTAATTAGGATATTTTCGAGTTCAAGGTCATTTTGTATATTTTTACATACATACACACTCACGCCTGTACTCCCCGAAGGGGTAGATACAGGTGTAACTAGTACACCCACATTTCGCCGAGCTTATTTCCGTCCCATGATGTGATAGGGGTGAGCTCGTCGCCATAAGGGGCACGATTCCAGACTCCGGGCTGATACTAAGCATTTCATGATAGAAAAACCCAATATCACTTTATCTGACCTGGGTCTCGAATTTTCAAAAAAGTACGGCCCTTCATTTTTGTAATTTGCCACAATGCGGCCCTTTGTACCTTGTAAAAGGTTGCCGACCGTTGGTTTAAGTTATTTATGATTAAATCTATTGCACTACAAGAAATATTGTCATTCAAAATCAAAGTCCGACATTACATCCGAAGCATTGTCACCGCACAAGTCAATATTATAAACAAACTCCATACAACTACAAGTTATCTCAAATCGTGCGGTGCAATAGTTCGTGCCACAGAATCGTGAGTGAAAATTACATCAAAACAGGTTAAAGTCTAATTAAATTATCAATATTACAACTAAAACAAATCAATTAGTTTATTAAAAATAGTGAATATTACTCAATATTCATATTTATGAATTCTCAAAATAATTAATTATCAAATTCAATTTCATTGCAAATTAATTGTCCCGTTTTATTTAATTATTTCGAATTATTAATTAGTTGAGTTGTATTTTATTTAGTTTATTGAGTGTTTGTTAAATTATTTTAATTTTTATCTAATTAGGTTGTTATTATTATTAGTTTAAATAAGTATTGCTTAATTTGGCCGATAACAATAAGCATTATGTTGTATTCACTCGAGTGTTGTGTAATTTTGATTTTAGACAAAATGGAAGCAGTAGTATTCGATGGAAATGCTTTAACATTGAAGTATGAAGCTAAATATCCAATGCCAAAAATTGTTCACGACACCGATGTTGTAGTCAAAGTAGAATACTCAGGCATTTGTGGTACCGACCTGCATATTATTCAGGTATTTCTTTTTTATTTACCATAATCTCTTCTACAATCTCTGTATGGTAGTAGAAACTTTTGTCTCTACTTTAAGACGCTACATAAATGACTCTCATGAATGCGCTGGTTCGACTGGGTTATTACCACTGATAAACGGAAAACTGACGTGTAGTGGCAGCTTGCGTTGTATTTCGTACAGTGAGTGATACATCCGGAGGCCCAAATCCCTTCCCCTTCCCAATCCCTTATCCTTTCTAACGCATCCGTGCTTCTGGTATTGTGGGTGTTCGTGGGTGGTGGAGATCACTTACCATTAAGCCACCCGTTGCTAGTTTGCCCATCACTGGTATAAAAAATCATCAGCTGTGTAACTCTAACCGTTTGACTGATTTTGTAATTGTTTTCTCTGCCATTTAGACATATTCTTGAAAAATGTTCCTTAAAATGTGTAACGCCCGGTTTCTGAAAGGCTGATCAAATCAAAAATCAATTATTATTATTTTTTTTTTTTTATAGTATAGGCCGGCAAACGAGCAAGTGGGTCCCTGATGGTAAGTGATCTCCACCGCCCATGTACGCCCACAATACTAAAATAATCATGGGTGCGTTGCCGACCTTAAAGGAAAGGGATAATTAAGGAATTACGAAGGGGAGGGGGTTTGGGCCTCCGGATATCTCACTCACCGTACGAAACGCAGCAGCAAGCTGCTACTTTACGCCAGTTTTCTGTGAGACAGTGGTAATGATCCGGACGAGCCGGCCCAGACATGCTGTAGACAAAAGTGTCTACAGCGTGGCTCTACCACTCATCAAACAGAACAGATTTTGACACCGATGTCAAATCAATTCAAGTTGCTGAAACGATATTTAGTGAACAATTTAATAATATTTTATGTCTCTTTAGTACCGTTTGACATACGATTTTTCATATTGATTTGAAAGTTATGTTATCTAACATGTGTGTTAAATCAAAGGTGTTGACCACGCTTCTAGCAACTCAATTTCGACTTTACATTAGATTATACATTTGATTAGTTAATTTTACTTTCATCAGCCTTTCAGACGTAAGTATTTTTTCTTTAAAGCAAATAAAAACAGTGATAGCTCAGCGGGGAGTGGTACGGACTGCCGAGATACAAGTTTCAGGTTTGAAACCAGCCCCAAGAGCATGCACCTCTTACATTTCTAAGTTACATGTGTATTCATTGTTAATTAATCGCTTGCTTTAACGGTGAAGGTAACATTGTGAGGCAACCTGCATACTTGAGAAGTTCTCCATAAGAATTCCCAAGAGCATGCCCTTTTACTTTTCTAAGTTACGTGTGTATTTATTGTTAATTAATCGCTTGCTTTAACGGCGAAGGAAACATTATGAGGCAACCTGCATACTTGAGAAGTTCTCCATAAGAATTTCGAAGGTATGTGAAGTCTGCCAACCCGCAGGCCAGTGTGGTGGACTAAGGCCTAACCCCTCTCATTCAGTAGAGGAGGCCCGTGTTCAGCAGTAGCACAGTATAATACAGGCTTGATTTTTTTAGGGAGAATTCCCAGCAAGTAAGGAACGTCCTCTGGCTTTAGGTCACGAGTTTAGCGGGACAGTTTATGAAGCCGGAAAGGCCGCCATCTTCAAAAAAGGACAGAAGGTTGTCGTGGATCCGAATCGGTGAGTGACTATTATTGATTTTTTTACATACATACTCACACCTGTAATCCCCTTAGGGGTAGGCAGAGGTGTAACCAGTACACCGACATTTCGCCGAGCTTATTTCTGTCCCATGATGTAATAGGGGGACGAGATGTATAATTTCACCTCTGGGTTGATACTAAGTATTACGTGATAGAAAGAACCAATATCACTTTTACCCGACCAGGCGATCGAACCCGATACCTCAGCACGGCAGCCGTACCACGTACGAATTACAACTGCGCTATAAAGGCAGTCTCAAGACACTTTGATTTTTTTATTCGCTTATATGACCAGACGAGCAGCTTGCTCGCCTGATGGTAAGCGGTTTGATCAAATAATAAAACAGGAGCTGTCGAGGATTGGAATTCGTGATTACTGTTGCGATCGACTCGCGATTATATCATGGGACGGAACTGCACTAGTTGCACCTCTGTCTACCCATTTAGGTGTACAGGCGTGACTTTATGTATATACTCTGTGTCGCAAGGGTTATCTTAAGTTTACCTCTACTAGATTTATCATTGAGTTTTAGTGTTGAAGTTCATCAAAAATGAAGATAAGAATATTTGGACATCGAAATAAACGATTCTGAATAATTCAAAGATACAATAATACAGTTTTTTTTATTAGTATAGGCCGGCAAACAAGAAAGTGGGTCACCGGATGGTAAGTGATCTCCACCCCTGAAGAACTATGGGCGCGTTGTCTTAAAGGAAAAGTATGTGGAAGAGGAGGGGATTTGGGCCTCGGAGTATCTCACTCACCGTACGAAACGCGGTAGCAAGCGCATCTGCTCATTTTCCAGTATATGCTATATAAAAAGACCTCATTTAAGTATTGTTTTTGAACATGGACAAATTCATAATTCATGCTGTGGATAGTTTTGTCTACAGCATGAATGGGCTGGCTCGTCCGGATCGTTACCACTGTCTCACAGGAAACTGGTGTAAGTAGCAGCTTGCTGCTGCGTTTCGTACGGCGAGTGAGATATCCGGAGGCCTAAATCTCCTTCCCCTTCCCAATCCCTTTCCTTTAAGGTCGGCAACGCGTCCGTGATCCTTTTGGTATTGTAGGCGTACATGGGCGGTGGAGATCACTTACCATCAGGTGGCCCACTTGCTCGTTTACCGGCCTATGATATAAAAAAATACATATGCTTTCACCAGCGCTTGCAACCTCTGTGACTTCTGCCGCAAAGGGAAATACCAGTACTGCCTAACTGCTGGAATCAACAGCACTATTGGCATCTGGAAAGATGGAGGATGGGCTCAATTCTGCTGCGTGCCTCAAGACCAGGTGTATGCGTTACCTGATGGCATTACAACTGAACAAGGTAAGCAATACTTTCGTATACAACGTGTTACCGAAATGTGTGGTCAAATTTAAGCTATGTATAGTGTACGATACAATTAACGGATGAGGCAATGGCAAACATTGATTACCGTTTCGGGTTGTGGGACGGTGAGTCACCCCATGTAATACTAAATACCATCAAATCTATGGCACGAGAAGGCGGATTTTAGGTGAGATGGCGCCAGGTAGCAAAAAAGATAGCGTACGATGTAGGTATTTCGTCCCCCGTATTATCAAATCCGATTGCATTGCTAGGACATAAACTCAACATTTTATGTTTTACCGAATGAGTAACAGTCGATATTCGACTTATAATTTAGACAAACTAACACACGGTTTCTGAAAGGCTGATCAAATCAACATTCAACTAACATAACTTTGATTTTGACGCCGCTGTCAAATCAATTCCAGTTGCTGAAACATGATTTAATTTCAGAAACCGGGTTGTAAATTATAAACAGCTGAGCTTTTGTATCACTCTAGCATTGTTATTCTTGCTCATACTTTTCACATAATTTATAAGGATATAATCACTAATCGATCTTATCAAGCAGTGAAATTTTAGGGATTTAATAAGATCAGAAGGGCGCTCGCACGAATAACTTTGGAATAAGTATTTTTTTATGAATTTTCAAACAAATTTTTGATATTTATATACGAATAGGTTTTCGAAAGTTGTTCGTGCTAGCCCCTCTGGTACATAATCATTCAGTGTCAGATGTATATAACGACACTTAAATATAACCACACCTTTCTGTAACACGTTGTATAACACAAGACCTAAGAAAATAGCTATTAAAACTTATTATTTACTCAAAACCAATCAGCCTTCAAAGTATGACTTTGTGAACGTCCATTTCCAGCCGGTCTCTGTGAGCCATACTCCTGCGTGTCGCACGGTTTCGACCGTGCATCACCTCTGCTAGTCGGTGAGAAGATTCTTGTAGTCGGAGCTGGTATTATTGGTAAGGTTCTTTGCCTTAATTAGAGCACAATTAGTTGGATTTGTTTTTTTTTGTATGTGTTTCGGTGGCACCCTGGATGGTTTAGATTCACAATTAGACCCGGTAGGTGGCGCTGTAGTAACTGTGGTTTTAACTATCAATTATATGTTGCTGGTGAAACCGCGCTGGATTACTATTTAGTAGGAGAGAGTTTAGAATAGAATATTCTTTATTGCACACCAAATAAAGTAGGTAGCTTATAAACGAGGATTATACAGTAAGGGTGATACAATGGGCGGTCTTATCGCAAACAGCGATTTCTTCCAGACAACCTTCCTTTACGCATTAGGTCAGCGTGACTAAGGCCTAACTCCTCTCATTCGTATAGAAGGCCTGTGCCAGCAGTGGGACATGTATAATATAGAGCTAGTATTATTACATACGCTCTCACGCCTTTAATCCCCGAAGTGGTAGCCAGAGGACCAGTACAACCAAATTTCGGCGAGCTTATTGCCGTTATGTGATAGGAGGCTTATCGCCATACCGAGCACAATTCCAGACTCCGGGCTGATACTGAGCATTTCGAAATAGAAAAACTCAATATCAATTTTACCCGACCCGGGGATAAGCCCGAGACCTCAGAACAGCTGTCGTACCGCGGACGCAGTACAACTGCGCCACTGAGTAAAATGATTATATAATATTATTAATATATACATACATACTTATACACCATTAAAATTTTATGATACCGCGTTATAATTTTACACCCTGCGTTGGTAATAAAACGAATGCCATAATATTCTAATCTTTATGGATATCAAACAACATGTTATTAAGAATTATCAGAATAATAATCGTTTATTTTTCATGATAAAAATTACCTAATTATATTTGTTTACCTCCTCGAGTTTATATTATTATGATAAGACAAGCAAGCAGCGATAGCTCAGTGGGGAGTCGTATGGACTGTCGCGACGAAAGTCGCAGGTTTGAAACCAATCACAAGAGCACACACCTCTGACATTTCTAAGTTATGTGTGTATTAATTGTTAATTATCACTTGCGTTAACGGTGAAGGAAACATCGTGAGGAAACCTGCATACCTGAGAAGTTCATCATAAGAATTTCGAAGGTATGTAAAGTCTGCCAACCCGCATTAGGCCAGCGTGGTGGACTAAGGCCAGACCCCTCTCATTCAGTAGAGGAGGCCCGTGCCCAGCAGTGGGGTCCATTTATAGAGCAGGGCGAGTACAAAGAAAAGACAAGACATTCAAATATGATAATATGATGTCAAAGTTTTGTAGTTAGCCATGTACCGAATCATAAAGTGGGTCATTACCACTGTCTCACAGAAAACCGATGTAAAGTAGCAGCTTGCTGCTGCGTTTCGTACGATGAGTGAGATATCCGGACGCCCAAACCCCCTCCCCTTCCCAATTCTTTAATTATCCCTTTCCTTTAAGGTCGGCAACGCACCCATGACTCTTTTGGCATTGTGGGCGTATATGGGCGGTCGAGATCACCCACCATCAGGTGACCCACTTGCTCATTTGCCTGCCTATGCTATAGAAAAAAACCTTAGTCAGATTTATAGATATACAGATATACATACCTACTAATATACCTACTTGCATGCAGGAAACCTATGGGTGACCACTCTCCATCATCACGGCCATAGAGATGTGACGGTGTCAGAGATGAATAAAACACGATTGGAAATCGTGAAAAACTTAGGTAAGTCACTAGTCATTTTTAACCGACTTCAAAAAAGGAGGTTCTCAATTCGGCGATTACTTTTTGCTTTCTTCTAAGTTTCAGTACCGAAATGCTGTTAATGGAACCCTATTCTAAATGGAAGGGCTCTATCATTGAACCGTAAAAGATAGCTGCTGAAATTTTGATAAAATATTTTTTTTTTATACATCCCATAGAGGTAGGCAGAGATGGTCTTTACGCGGTCTCGGCATACCACTTTTACACTCTATTTTTAAATAAATATACCAATATTCAATCTTTGGAGTGTAAGTGTGCCACCAGCATCTTAGGCCCAAAGCCAACCTCACGTGCACGTGGTACACTCTGCTGATTACCAGACGAGGCAATGGTGAAACTTGGTTCCTGTTGCAGGATGTGGGGGTCAGATGGCCCCCTCAAAAAATACCAAATCCACCGTCAAATCATGATGGGTAGGCGGACACTGTCATTTCAATATAACGTTGCGTTTTTATTTATTTATCCTGACTCTGCAAAGTGACTACGCTACACCTGATGGTAAGTGTGGCGCAATCCATGAATACTGTCGACCAACGATAGACACTGAATCTATCGCAGATCAGCAAAATTATGCCGGCCTCCTTAGTTGCTTCTTCACACTCCGTTTAAAGGATCCCATGCTATAGGAAGGAGGAAACACGTGCGCCGGCAAACTATTCCACAGCTTTATGGTCCGACAGAAGTAAGATTTTGCGAACCTCTTGGTCCGAGCCGAGATGGAAGAGACCACGAAGCTATGTAATATTAAGCTAAGCTATTTAGGGTGGTGTTGGGGCTGCCACGCTTTTTTAGCGTATCTGAGATGTTCGTCGAGACGCATGTGAATTGTTTTTAAGCAACCATACGCGGTTCACATCAGTGGTTGTAACAGTATCCTGCAGGCGTATTTTACGTCGTCGCTAGCGATTTTACCGAGAAAAACTCATAGTTGAGGCACTGAAGGCATTCGCGAAACGGTTTACTGGCTGTACTTCCACCATTGTAGTATCATGTACAGACTGGTGTCAGAATAATAATAAAAAAAATTATTTAGGTACTAAATTAATCTTGTCTTAAATAATATTTTGTGTGTTAAATTATGGGTAATTGTGATCCTTGGTTGGTAGAAGTAAATGACATTTATTATTATTAAGCCAGGATAATGCCAGGCGAAAAGAAAGTCACCTAACAGATGCACACAGCGTCTATACCCAGTTGCACTTCCTAATCGGAAAACGATTAGCGAGTGAAGCAACCCTTGGTGCGGTCAGTCTATGGATGGGTGACCGCTTAGTGGTATTTCAACTGACGCGTCTCCGTGCTTCGGAGGACATGTAACAACTAGCTACCGGCTGTTATCAACTGACAGCAGTTGAAAAGCGAAGTTGGGGGCCGCAGGGCAGCTTGAAAACTCTTTACACTAGGTTGGCCTCTAATTATTCGATATTACATTAGAAAGTGCAACGAATGGACCGATCTGTACGATTTTTTTTATATCAAGTCAAGTAGAGAGACGAGCGTGCAGCCCACCTAATGGCAAGCTGTCACCGCCTCCCATGGTCTGCAGCAATGCCAGAACACAGCCAAGCCACTGCCTACTGTAAAAGATTATGTTCTATTCTAAGATGGAAGATTTTTTACAGATACAGGATACAGGCTGGTAACACCGGATGTTTTGGAAAAAGAGAAGCAACTCTACGATGTCATTATTGATTGCACTGGTAAGTTGACTGGCATCATGATTGGGATGAAAGACTATTCCCCCCACAATCGCCACCGTAACTCCTCTAAGTCAGGATAAATGAAGTTCTTCATTGCAGACCAGCTTTTGCTCGCGACTATGTCCGTTTGAATGTCTTTGTCCGGAATAAAAAGTAGCGTACGTCCTAAGTCAAGTCCTGAGGGGCTACGGAAACTTGCGAAAAGTTATTCGAGCTGTCATCGACAACAATTTCTATGAGATTTTAGTACAGCGCCTCTATCGTACGTAAAAGAAACTAATATATATGGAATAGACCAATGATATTTAAGGAATTATCTATCGAGCCCTCGATACCTTTACATTACGATTTCGATAGTTTTCCATGCTAGCCCCTCTGGTCTACCTTATCATCGAAATAAGATAACTAGAACGATAACTAGTCTCATATGAATCTAAAAATACGGCTCCACTTACTTACACATGCATAGGTAAAATCACACGTAACTATCATACACGCAACAAAAATTAATGAACGTTCAAAAACAACATTATTTCATAAAAGTTAATGTTTAAATATTAAATTTCTAGATCAAGATACGACGTTCTGCACCACGCAAAACATTAGATGTATCAAGTGTCAACTAGAGATTATTATGCACAGACTTTTATATCCCCGCCCAGAGTTTTGGTGGGGTTATTTTTTTGCTTGAATTACGTTTCTTGTCATCTTATTTCGATGTTGCATATACCCCTTTTGCTCGTTTGCCAGGCATATGCTATTTAAAAAATGCATAAATGTACATCTGTGTCATCAGTGTTTTGGCCAATTTTACAAGGTACCTCGTATGCGAGAGGCCGTCTGGGTTGGTACCACTGCGCCGTCTATTTCTGTCACCAAGCAACAGTGTGTACTGTTTCGTTTCTGTATGAAGAATAATGAAGCCAGTGAAATTACTGGACATTAAGAGACTTATGTCTCGGGCTGACCAGCGCAGTCCATTGCCATGCAGTGCTCTATGCAGTATTTCAGAGTTCTTTGGGACGTTGATTCTGTTTATGGCCAGGCGTCACGTCAATCAAGCAGATAAAAAAAAATATTATTTCAGCACTGTATTTATTGTGTTACGCACCACACACCACGCCGTTTTTTTATTTCAGGTGTTGGTAAAGTAATGGAAATATCATTCAACAATCTAAAACATGGCGGTAAATACGTTCTGTTTGGTTGCTGCCCACCCACACACCAGGCGTCGTAAGTATATAGACTAGCTTTTACTCGTGGCTCCACCCGCGTGAACAGCCTTTTCCGGGATAAAAAAGCCTATGTCCTAATCCAGGTCATGGTCTATCTGTGTGCCAAATTTCATGCAAAACCGTTCAGCTGTTAAGGCGTGATTGACTAACAACATCCAAACTTTGACATTTATAATAGTAGTAAGATTGTTCCTGACGCGGGTAAAGTGTTTAATAGCAGAGAGCGATATACAAGCAAGTGGGTCACCTGATGGTAAGTGTTCTACACCGTCCATTAACATTCCCAATACCTAAAGAATTATAGAAGCGTTGCGTACTTTTTGGGCAACGAGCAGGTTGTTGTGTTTCAGTTTGAAGGACATTGAAGCCAGTGAAATTACTGGGCACTATGAGACTTAACATCCTATATTTCGGGGTGACGAGCGCAGTGCAATTCCATGCAGTGCTCTGTAAATTGTAGTTCAAAGTTCTGCGTGGTGTTGCTTCTGTTTATGGGCAGGCGTGGCGCTTACCATCAGGCAAACGACCTCGTTTCATAAGTCAGGCTGTAAAATAAAGGCGCAACCATTAGCATTTGAGAGTGGTAGAGCCACGCTGAAGACAGTTTTATCTACAGCATGAATGGGCTGGCTCGTCCGCGTCGTTACCACTCTCACAGAAATCGACTTAAATAGCAGCTTGCTGTTGCATTTCGTACGGTGAGAGAGATATCCGGAAGCCCAAATACCTATCCCCTTCCCAATCCCTTAATTATCCATTTCCTTTAATTTATTTCCCCATGGTTCATCTAGTATTGTGGGAGTACATGAACGGTGGAGATCACTTACCATCAGGTGACCCAATTGCTCGGTTGCCGACTTATATTATAAAAAAAATGTGCCTGGTATGGTGGTGATAGACTCGCCACCTATCACATCATGGGAGGGAAATAAGCTCTGTCAACCTTGGATGCATAATTTGCACCTTTGCCTACCCCATTAGATATATAAGCACGGGTCTATATACGTATGCTTAACATCTCCGACATAACATTTTCAGGGTAAATCCCTTCCAGATTTATGACAAGGAGTTGACTGTAATTGGGGTCAAAATTAACCCCTTTAGTTTCCCGAATGCTATTGGATGGATCAAAGCTATGGGAAGCAGGTAATGTATATTTTAATTCTTTCGATTTCGGACTGATTAAGAAGAGCAGAATACAACTTTTTAGTCAAATCACAATCTCATCTCAGTAGGGTAGTTGACTAGTTTTTTTTATTATTTAAATCAGTAAGTTACGTTACTCAAAACCTATTGCAGAAATAATTTTATAAATCGAACCAAAAATAAATAAGTTAGAAGCCATTCAAATCCTGTAGAAAGGGTAATTGTCAAATGACAGACGACGCAAACTTTTACGTCACTGTGTAAAATGTTCATTATGATGCACGCGTGCAAGCGAGATAGTGAGATATCCCTACTACGCACCCACTTCTCCTCATACCAACATTTAAAATCATAACTGCGGGCACATTTCTGAACCAATTTTGATTGTGTTTTAATGAAAGGGTTTCTGTTGCTTATAAAATCATTATTTTAAAATTCATTAAAGGAAACTATCCTGTTCGGTAAAAATAACTCGCAGTGTCAGTTAAATACGAGAATTGGCCTTTTGATATTTCTGCTTCTGCTTATTTCTAATATTACTTATAGGTAATTATATTTATAGGTACTTGGATTACAATAAACTAGGTGTGAAAACGTACTCATTATCAGAATATGAAAGCGCCCTGAAGGACTTAAAAGCTGGTGTTGTCGCTAAAGCTATGTTTAAAATAGTTTAGTTTTTTAAATATATTGATTTTGTTATATCTTGTCTTTTATTAACCGACTTCACTTCTCAATTCGGCGAGTTTGCTTTATTTTTGCTTTTATTTAGACTGCACTGGAGTGTAAGTGGGCCACCAACATCTTAGGTCCAAAGCCAACCTCACTTGCACATGGTGCACTCTGCTGATTAACGGACGAGGCAATGACGAAAATTGGTTCCCGTTTCGGGTTGTGGGGGTCAGACGGCAGGTCGCCCCATATAATATCAAATACCGTCAAATCAAATATGGCTCGTAAAAATAATGGAAAGGATTCGGATAGGGCGTCACCGTATAACGACGCGCAGGCCCATCGCCCTAAACCTGCGACAAGTGGGCTAGGGCTACCGCGCACAGTACGGGCGCGCTTAAAGAAGTTAGTACGGATCAAGTTCCGCTTCGCCACGGGGAACATTGGCTCTCTAACCGGACGATGCCGAGAGCTCTCCGATGTGCTCGAGAGGCGTCGGGTGAGAGTCGCGTTTCTGCAGGAAACGCGATAGAAGGGCAACAAATCCCGGAGTATTGGGCAGGGTTACCGGCTGATCTACAGTGGTTCCCCCTCCGGCCGGAACGGGGTTGCTGTAGTGTTGTCGTCGGAGCTCCAGGAGGGAATTCTTGAAGTCGACAGACGGAGCGACCGACTTGTACGCGTTAAAGTGCTGATCGAGGGGGTTATTACCAACTTGATCAGTGCTTATGCTCCGCAAGTGGGTTGCCCTGAATTGGTGAAAGAGGCCTTCTGGACGCTATTTGATGACACTATTCGCAGTGTGCCTCAGACCGAGAGCATTGTGGTGGGTAGAGACCTCAATGGTCATGTTGGTGGGGAATCAGGTGTCTATGGACGGGTTCATGGCGGTCACGGATTTGGAGCGCAAAATGCAGAGGGAGAAGAAATTCTCAGAGCCTGTTCTGCTTCAGACCTGGCCATAGTGAACACGTACTTCCAAAAGGGACCCGAGCACCTCATCACTTATCGAAGTGGAAACCACTCATCACAAATAGACTACCTGCTCTTGAGGAGGTTCCAGATCAGTAAGGTGACTAACTGCAAAGTTATTCCGGGAGAAAGTCTCGCGCCGCAGCACCGTCTCCTCGTCATGGACTTTAAAATACTACCTAAAAAGAAGGTAGCCGAGCGACGACTGTCAAGAATTAAGTGGTGGTTGCTGAATGGTCCCAGACGACTTGACTTCCACGAAGCCGCAGTTACACAATTTTCGAATGTAAAGGCGGACTCCGTGGAGGAACAGTGGAAAGGGACATAGACAGCAATGATCGCTCTTGGTAAGTCGAAGCTCGGCGTCACTAAGAGAGGCCGCGTCCTAGATAGGGAGACGTGGTGGTGGGGCGAAATGGTTCAGGGTGCGACTCGCGAGAAAAAGGCGCGGTTCAAAGCGTGGCAAACGACTAACTCCTAAAGATCGCGCTGCATACCGAACGGCCAAAAACGCAGCTAAGCGAGCTGTGGCTAAGGCCCGATCCGATCATCTGGCGCCTCTATATATTTTTTTTTTTTTTTTAATTAGGTTCACAAAACTGGTTGCAGCACTAAAATAAATAATTGTAAGGCATAGAGGTACGAACAATGTGAACAACCTGCTCGATGTGAACACAGCATGCATTATATAAAAAAGATAGAAAATCACTCTGTAATACAGTAATCTATAACAAAAGAAGATATTAAATATAGATTAATACTAAAGGCATCTCTTAATCGTTGAAATGGACGCACTAAAGATGTCGACTTTGTTTTCAATGCTGTTGCAAGCTAAGCACATGCGGTAGACTGGTGAATGTTGGCCGTGAGTGGTATGAGAAGCTAGAGACCGCAGAGGGCCAAAAGCTCATATATCGGCTCGCTAAGACCCGAGAGAAAGCGACACTCGACATTACCAAGTGCCGATGTGTCAGAGACTAACGGGGCGTTTTGGTCTGTGAGGATAGAGCGGTGAAGGAGAGGTGGCGTTCTTACTTCCACAAACTGCTGAACACCCAGCATTTGGACGTGTCTCTCCCTGAGATGCCCCCAAACCAAGGACTAGTTGCCCCGATCTCACCTGATGAGGTGCTTAAAAGTCTTCGTCGCATGAAAAATCGGAAAGCGGTGGGGCCTGATAACATCCCTATCGAGGCATGGAAGGCGATGGGCTCCTATGGTGTGGAGCTTCTTGCCGACTTGTTCAACCGCATCCTGAACACCAAACAAATACCCGACCTTTGGCGGTTGAGTTTTATAACTCCCGTATACAAGGGTAAGGGTAGTGTTCAGGATTGCGAGAACTACCGCGGCATTAAGCTCATGTGTCACACCATGAAGCTCTTCGAACGCATAGTCGAATCCAGGCTCCGCTAAGAGTGTACTGTCTCAGAGTGTCAATATGGCTTCACACCTGGAAGTAGCACCACGGACCCGGTGTTCGCGATCAGGTCGCTAGTCGAGGCATACAGGACGAAAAAGAAGCCTCTGCATATTGCCTTTTTAGATTTGCAGAAGGCTTTCGACTGTGTGCCCCAGCAGGCGATCTGGTGGGCGCTAAGGGTTAAAGGTGTGCCAGAAGCCTATGTTGACATCATCAGGGACATGTACCTCCGATCCGAGTCTCTGGTAAAGACTGCTGTTGGCGATACCAAACCCTTTCCTATTACCGTAGGTGTCCACCAAGGCTCGGCGCTGAGTCCTTTTCTATTTAGTGTTGTGTTGGATGTCACGACGGCACATATGCAGGAGCAGCCACCATGGGTGCTAATGTATGCCGATGACATAGCACTGGTAGATTAGGACAAACATCGCCTAGAGCAAAGGGTGAACCTGTGGAAGGGGACGCTTGAAAACAGCGGTCTGAAACTAAATGTGGCGAAGACAGAGTACATAGCCTGCTGGAGTACAGACCCGGATAGGGAATGAACTGGCTGTGAAAACGGATCAGTTTAAATACCTAGGGTCTGTACTGCATGAGTCCGGTGATATCGATCTCGACATCAAGGCCCGTATTGGCACCGCTTGGGCTAAGTGGCGGGAGGTTACAGGAGTCACTTGCGACCGAAAGATGCCGATGAGACTTAAAGGTCTCATATACAAGACCATCATTCGGCCTGAACTCTTGTACGGGTGGGGTCTGTACTGCATGAGTCCGGTGATATCGATCTCGACATCAAGGCCCGTATTGGTACCGCTTGGGCTAAGTGGCGGGAGGTTACAGGAGTCACTTGCGACCGAAAGATGCCGATGAGACTTAAAGGTCTCATATACAAGACCATCATTCGGCCTGAACTCTTGTACGGGTGTGAGACGTGGCCTACACTTAAGCGCCATGTTAAGGAGATCCACGTTGCAGAAATGAAGATGCTGCGGTGGATGTGCAACGTTACACGATTAGATCGTATACGTAACGAGTACATCCGCGGCAGCCTGGGTGTCCGCGCCGTGGCTGATAAACTCAAGGAAAGTCGCTTAAGGTGGTTTGTCACGTTTTGAGGAAACCACAGAAGTACGTCGGTCGCAGGTGCCTGTGCCAGAACGTACCAGGAGTACGATCCCGCGGACGGCCCAAAAAACGCTGGCTTGACGTATTAGAGGCAGATATGAGAGCCAATGGTCTTACTACAGAGGATGCTCAAGATCGGGCGAAGTGGAGGCGTCTTAGTGGGAAGGCGGACCCTGGCAATGGCCGGGATAACGCCAGGTAGAAAGAAGAAAGAAAGATTTAGACTGCACTGTTACATGAAGTGAGAAAATCAAGTAAAAAAATTGGCAGTTGTAGAGACTGCCGATAGAAGTGAAAACTTAGAAGGTTTAGTATTGAAATTTGTATTTTCATAATGTTTTAATTAAAATTATCAACATCAATCTGGTTTCCTCATCTATTGACACTCCGAGCAATAATTATATGCATGTTTATATGGTTTTTTAGTACTCACTATTGTACTGCACAATAATAATAATAATAATACACCCAACAGTCACACACATAGTCCTGACCCCACACTAGGTAAACCTGTGTCGTGGGTATCAGGAACTACGAGGGACTTGCGGTCCCACAACACCCAGACCCGAGACCAATATTTGTGGTTCACACAAACATTTGTCTCGGTGTGGGAATCGAACCCACGGCCTCTCGCTTCGCAGCCGACTACTCGCCCGCTGCGCCACGGAGCTGTCAAATGATGACAATGATTCTACAATTAAACGATTCAAATAATAATCAAACAAAAACACTATTTCAACAATTCACAGTATACACACATTGAACTTTTCACTAAATCCATTCAATTTCAGTTATAAGATATACACAGCACTAATGTTGCACAATACGTCAGATGTATAGCTACAGATATACTGCTATAAACATGTCGGTGACGCAAACCCATAAGAGTTTCCCCTACCAAAAAGTGCCCAACGCGGCTAAAGAAGTTTTCACTTCAAAAAACTAAAAGCTAAATATAAAACTATCAAATTATGTGCGGTGTTTTAGCACCGGCTGACTCAAAATGGGTTGTTTATTTATTTATATTGTTGTGCTCTTTGTTTTTCTAAGTAATTTATTTAATAATTTTTAATATATAATAATAATATATACACCCAACAGTCACACACATAGTCTTGACCCCACACTAGGTTAACCTGTATCGTGAGTATCAGGAACTACGAGGGTCTTGCCAACCCACAACACCCAGACCCGAGACCAATATTTGTGGATCACACAAACATTTGTCTCGGTGTGGGAATCGAACCCTGGGCCTCTCGCTTCGCAGCCGGCTAGAATCATAATAATCGATTCGCTGATTTCACCTCCTTAAGCATGGAATTTCTCTTGAAATTTAAATGAGAACAACTTTGAGCAAAATGCTATAGAAAAAATTTAAACAAAAGGCGGTATAATACGTGAAAAAAAATACATACAAGAAAGAAATTGAAAACCACCTCCATTTTCATACATACATACGCACTCACGCCTGTAATTCCCGAAGGGGTAGGCAGAGGTGTAACTAGTACACCCACATTTCGCAGAGCTTATCTCCATCCCACGATGTGATAGGGTGCGAGCCTATCGCCACACCGGGCACAATTCCAGACTCCGAGCTGATACTGAGTATTTCGTAATAGAAAACCTAATATCAGTTATACCCGACGGGGATCGAACCCGAGAACTCAGCGGCAGCCTCAGTCGTAACGCGTATGCATTACAACTGCGCCACCGAGGCAGTCCATCTATTTTTATTATCGGTTAAAAATGAATGTCTGATGGGGCATAGCATAAGTAAACTAAGCCAATGATCTTAACACATTGACTAGGTCAGTATGCCGTCGGTATTATCTAGTACCATTGTTGTTTTATGCGTGGGTGGGTAATGTATGTACTATTGAATCTGAGACCTTTACACCCAGCTGACTTTTTAACCGCCGAACAAATGAGAGGTGCTATTAATTCGATCCCTATGTCTATCTGTGTGTATGTCTGTAGCATCGTACCGTCTCGAATCGACCGATTTGAATTGGGTTTATTTTGTCTGAGAGAAGGTTTAATCAATATAGTTCTTAGGGGTGTAGTTGTACAAGGCGGTAGGTCCTTCGTATGCGAGAGACTGTCTGGGTTGTTACCACCGGTTTTGTCTTGTTTGTTTTTTTGAAGGACATAGAAGCCATTGAAATGACTGGGTATTATGAGACTTAACATCTTATCTCTTGGAGTGACGAGCGCATTGCAGATTGCGCGATATTTAAAATGAAAAAAATTACGGAATTAAAATTATTTTCCCACTGAGTTTAATTACGAAATTAAAATTAATTTCCTATTTGAGTTTTTTGGCAGTGTTTCAGAGTAGCTTACACGTCATGCACTGTACAGTAGGGGAGGATAAAGAGGAATAAAAATACTCGACGATTCCACATAAATCTTATACATTTTTACGAAATAAATGAAATTTAATATTTATTCAATAAGTATTTCAAATTGATCTTGCTGTGGGTTGGAAAGTTACTAATTATTATTGTTTCACAACATTTTTTGAAAAGATCAATGTTCAGCGAAGTAGAATGATGATTGAAGAGAAATGATGTATCGTTGAATTTTACATATACTACACGTAGCTTGGTAGTAGGGTTGTCACTTGTGTTTTTTGTGGCCATGGACTTATCTTTTTATGCAATAATATAATCATCACATAACATAAACCCATGCCTATATCCCTGGAAGGGTAGGCAGAGATGCAAATGGTGCATTCACATTTCGCCGAGCTCATCTGCGTCCCATAATGTGATAGGGACGAGACTATCGCCATACTGGCCACGAATTGCAATCCCGAGCAATTCATGTGTCATTTTTCGAAACGAAAAGTCAAACACAAATTGTGATCGCCCGACCTGGGAATTGAACCTAAGATTTCACCAATACGATTAGACCAATACGATGATAATAGTAATCAACATTAATTGACAAAAACTACTAGATTTTTTTTACAAATATTCTATTTAGGGCTAACCTCTCCCATGATTGTATGAACATTTTTCTTTTATTCCATGAGAGATTCACGCTAGTTCAACAATGGATCAGCAGAAGTAACGTTTATTTGGAATTTTAATATATTGTTAAGACTCAGTACATCATTTTGAGTCGGCGCTATGGATCATTGATTGAGCACCAACTCATCCAAAGTGATAAGTGTAAATTGATCTTCTTTATCCAAAGATTGTGTAAAGTTTAAATCGCTCTCCGTAATTCGCTTTGGATGGACATGAAAGTGAAATAATGTAAATCACGCTTATTGGATCCTTATTAACTTTGCTTGTTTATTCAGCAATAAAAAATTTAGACACCTACCAATTTTACAAGGTGGTAGGTCCCTCGTTTGCGAGTGGTCGACTGGGTTGGTACTACCGCTTTGTCTATTTCTGCCGTCAAACAACATTGTGTAAGCACTGTTGTGTTCCGGTTTGAAGGACATTGAAGCCAGTGAAATTACTGGGCATTATGAGACTTAACACCTTATGCCTCGGGGTGACGAGCGCATTTCAGTGTCATGCAATGCTTTGTTATTTAAAGTTCTGTGTGGCGTTGCTTCTGTTTGTGAGCAGGCGTGGCGCTTACCATCAGGCGAGCGACCTGATCGTCTCGTTAATCAAGCTAATAAAAAAAAAAATGAAACTTATTCCAAAGACAAATTAAATATTTAAAAATGTAACTCATACACAACCCTATTATTTTAACAAATGAAATGTCACTATGGCAAAGAGTGTCATCGAACAAGTATTGTTCAAGATTCAAGGCGCGTGGGCTGTACTCGTGGATGTACCTTGCATCACGATCGATCTCGTGTTTAGGACTCGAGAAAGGCTTTTTATAACTGTTTAATTTGTTTGGATGATAAGACTAGCAGTGCCTCAGCCATGAGTTTGTTTTAGTAAAATCGCTAGCGACGACGTAAAATACTAATATATATTTTTTTATAACATATTGCAAACGAGCAAATGGTTCACTTGATGGTAAGTGAACTTCACCGCCCATAATACCAAAAGAATTATGGGCGCGTTGCCGACCTTAAAGGAAAGGGATAATTAAGGGATTTGGGCCTCTGGATATCCAACCACCGTACGAAACGCAGCAGCAAGCTGCTACTTTACGCCGGTTTTCTGTGTGACAGTGGTAACGACCCGAACGAGCCGGCTCATTCATGGGCTCTACCTCTCTACAATTTTTTATGACAATATTTAGTTTCTCATGTATCATATTGCGCATGGAGGCGCCATTGAGTTTTCCATATAAATAACTTACGTAGGTAGCGATTTTACTAAGACAAACTTATGGTTGAGACACACAGAACTATGAATTACAAAGCATAGCACTGGACTGCGCTCGTCACCCCGAGACATAAGATGTTAAGATTCATAATGTCCAGTAATTTCACTGGCTTCAGTGTCCTTCAAACCGTAACACAACAGTGCTTAGATACTGTTACTTGGAATATATAAGACAAAACAGTGTTACCAACCTAGACGGCTATTTTCAATGTTTTTGCTCGCATTTAGGGCTCTGTCACAAAAGGTGCTAACGGAGCCCTAAGGCTACACCATCTGTCCGTCTTTTTGTCCTACTACAATCCACACACACTGTTGTCCACAGGAATTTCTGTGTTCTGTGGTCTTACCTTTAACATTCATTTGAACTATAATATATATTTTTTATAGCACAAGCCAGCAAACGAGTAAGCAGTTCACCTGATGGTAAGTGATCTCCACCACCCATATACGCCCACAATACCAGAAGGAACACGGTGGTAGGTCCCTCGTATGCGAGAGGCCGTCTGGGTTGGTACCACTTTGATTATTTTGTCGTCAAGTATGTAAGCACTGCTGCGGTTTGGAGGACATTGAACCCAGTGAAATTACTGGGCATTATAAAACTTAACATGTTATGTCTCAGGGTGACGAGCGCAGTGCAATGTCATGCAGTGCTTTGTAATTTCTGTGTGGTGCTGCTTCTGTTTATGGGCAGGCGTATAAAATACTAATATATATTTTTTATAACATAGCCGGCAAACGAGCAAATGGGTCACTTGATGGTAAGTGAACTTCACCGCCCATGTACGCCCATAATACCAAAAGAATTATGGGCGCGTTGCCGACCTTAAAGGAAACGGATAATTAAGGGATTTGGGCCTCCGGATATCCAACCACTGTACTAAACGAGCGACCTGCTCGTTGCATCACTCAAGCTTATAAAAAAATAATGAATAAAGGGCGCGTTGCCGACCATATAGCAATGATATGAAATCGTTTACTGATCATGTAGGCAATTAAAATAGCGCTTATGACAAGACAGTACAAATAAAATAAAAGAAAGTATCAGACATCATAAAAGCGAAAGGGAAAGGAAAGGGGTAATTAAGGGATTGGGAAGAGGGGGGGATTCGGACACACATACAGATAAAGCAGCCAAACTTATAACAATTCTCTATTAACCGACAAAAAAAGCGGACGATGTTCATAACTCCGCCAAATGTGGACCGATTTGGATATGGAGTATAGCTCCATTATATTTATAGGTCTCATTTAAATTTCTATTTGAAATACACTTTTACCCGACCCGGAGATCGAACCCGGGACTTAGCATAGCAGTCGTAACGCGTACGCATTATAACTGCGCCACCGAGCCCTCTCTTATTGCTGGGGGTAGAAATCCAAATTATTTATTGACTTTTCCTCGACACTCATTTCTTGATAATCATGATTGTACCGCCCCACTTTCGAAATGATTCACGATATATGACATTTGGAGGGACGCGACGTAACTGTACCGTACGGATCTGATACAATGACGTGGGCAGGTGTCGTCAACATTTTTTAAACTTATTTTATCAATTATTTCTGTGACTGCCTCGGTGGCGCCGTTGTAATGCGTACGCGTTACGATTGAGGCTAACGCTGAGGTCTCGGGTTCGATCCCCGGGTCTGGTAAAGTGGTATTGGGTATTTCTATTACAAAATGCTCAATATCCGCCCGGAGTCTGGAATTTGTGCCCGGTATGGCGATAGGCTGCCCCCTATCACATCAAAGGATGGAGAATCACCCGGCAAAAAGTGGGTGTACTGGTTACACCTCTGCCTACCCCTTCAGGGATTACAGTGCGTATGCCTATGTTAAAAAATGGTGGGCGTATAACCAAATGTTGTCAGCATCTGCCAAAGGATCACAATACGATGTTTCTGTTATACAAAATGAATTGGCTGTGTATCATATGCATTGTGGTGTATTATTCAGAAATATAATGCTTACTCAATGTGACTCAATGTACAAAGAAAGTTTGATACAATCTTCTTCGTGGGAAACGAAACGCAATGCAGATACCTGTGGGTGGGTCGGTAATTGGTATCAATCTTTATTTTTACTAGCCTGTATGACAATATTTCATTCGATAGAGTATAGCTGCGATGTGATCCTATATCAATTAGGTTAGGATGTGATGACGGAGTACAGAGTAAAAAAATTAAACTCCTCAACGGACCAGAGTACACTCGTCGCGATTGGTTATTGTATTGGAACATACATACTATTGCTGTAACTACCACTAATAATGTAAAAATAAAATAAGTTTTAACAAAACCTAGAAACCGACTTCAAAACTCGATTTGGGATGGTCGTACAGGTCAGCTTTAGATGATAAGTCTGTCTTCCGTATATAAACTTTGTAGTAAGTAGTTATACCCCCAGTAATGTCCAATCGTCAGGTATTTTTAACCCCGTAAGTACCTTTTTGTTATTCGCGCTGGGCGACTGTCTCACGCCCAGGCTCTGCACACCTGACTATTTGATGATCATGCATTGTCGGTCAGACGACCACCATAGTTGTAAGTCCGATTATATCTCAGCCTGTTGTCGTCCACTGTTGGACGTAAGCCTCCCCAAGTGAGCGCCAACCATCCCGGTCTTGAGCAGCCCGCATCCACCCGCTACCCGCCATCTTTTTTAAGTCGTCGGTCCACCGTGCAGCAGGGCGTCCTACACTACGTTTGCCTAACCGTGGTCTCCACTCCAGCACATGTCTGCTCCACCGACCATCTGTCCATCTGCAGACATGACCGGCCCACTTCCACTTCAGCGTGCTAATTTTGCGAGCAATATCGATGACCTTAGTTCTCTGGCGGATGACTTCATTCCGAATTCTATCCACCAGAGAAATTCCAAGCATTGCTCGCTCCATAGCACGCTGAGCTACTTTGAACTTGTGGACCAGTCCGCTGGTCAGTGTCCACGTTTCAGCTCCGTAGGTCATTACGGGTAGGACGCACTGGTTATAAACTCTCGTTTTTAAACATTGAGGGATCGACGACCCGAATATGTTACGTAGCTTCCCGAATGCCGCCCGATGTAAGTCCGATTAATGTTTTGAATCTTAGAGTTAAGTTAGTCTGTAATTAATGTTTGTGAATCTTAGAGTTAAGTTAGTCTGTAATTAGTCTCCACAACGTTCGGACAATAAAAATTAAATTCATTTTAAATATTGTCTTTTTAAAAACGTCCTCGCGGGCTCCCAAAAATTGACTAAGTAGACACTCTTTTTTCTTGTCAATCATAATATCTACTGTATTTGTATTACTGTATATTTACCCAAATAACATTGTGCATGTTCTATTAAACATAATTTAGTAATTATCGGATAAGTTTTGTGTAACAACCACTGGCGAATCTTTAATAAATAAATAAAAAAACAAAAACACTGAAAAGTCAAAAATAACAATTTTATTTGACCGGCAGCGACATAGGCACTGACTCTAAAGATACCTAAAGAGAAGGTTTTCTGTGAGACAGTGGTAACGACCCGGGCGAGCCGGCCCATTCATGCTGTAGACAAGTGTCTAAAGCGTGACTCTACCACTCAAAAATCAGTCATGTACGCGACAAATGTAATGCCACTTTCGAGTCTTACTCAATACTACATACATACGCGCTCACGCCCGTAATCCCGGGTAGGCAGAGGTGTAACCAGTACACCCACATTTCGCCGAGCGTATCTCCGTCCCACGGCGTGATAGGGGGCGAGCCTATCGCCATAATACTACTTACTCAACACTAATTCTACCTTAATCCTATGTGTGAATCTGAATGTTTGTTAATCTATAACGGCTGATCAGATTTGGACAACATTTGGCACAAAACTAAATCATCTGGACATAGGCTCCTTTTATTCCGGGAAAAGCTATGCACACGGATGGATCCGCTAGCAAAACTAGTTATATTAGGTGACCCGCTTGCTCATTTGCCCTCTGTACTATAGAAAACAATTAATGATGCAACATGTCCTACTGTTACACTGAAGTACATTTCTAACTGTGTCAGTATGGATAACAAAATAATCGATATTCTAGTTAGCTTTTACTCGCGGCTCTGTCCGCGTGAACGTCTTTTCCCGGGATAAATATTAGCTATGTTCTAATTCATGTCATGGTTTACCTGTGTGCTAAATTTCATCCAAAACCGTTAAGCCGTCAGGGCGTGATTGATTAACAAACATCCAAACTTTTAGATTTATATTATTAATAGCTTTTGCTCGCAGCTGCGTTAACGTATACGCCCTTTTCCGGGATAAAATGTAGCCTATTTCCTAGTCCAGGTTATGGTATACTGTGTGCTAAATTTCATCCAAAACCGTTCAGCCGTTAGGGCGTGATTGTTTAACAAACATCCAAACTTTCACATTTTATAATTGTAGTAGGAAGTAGGATACAGCTGCAATATTTCAGCGGGGATTGGTATGAACTATAAACTGCCGAGATGAAAATCGCGGAATTGAAGTCAATTCCAAGAGCATGCACTACTGAGTTTTCGATGTTCCTTGTACATACATACATACATACGCACTCACGCCTGTAATCCCCGAAAAGTAGACAGAGGTATAACTAGTACACCCACATACACCCGCTAGGTGATAGTTCTCTCGTATGCAAGAGGCCGTCTGGATTGGTACCCCCACTTTTTCTATTTTTGCCGCCAAGCAATGTGTAAGCACTGTTGAGTTTCGGTCTGAAGTACATTGAAGCCAGGGAAATTACTGGGCATTATGGGAATGATCATCTTATGTTTTGGGTTAACGAGCACAGTTCTATGCCATGCAGTGCTGTTTAATTCAAAGCACTGTATTGAGTTGCTTTTGTTTATGGGGTCGTCCCCGGGCGTGGGGCCATCGGGCGAGCGTCCTGCTCGTCTCATAATTCAAGCTAAAAAAAAACATTTCGCCGAGTTTAATTCCGTCTCGGGATTTGATAGGGGCCTATCGCCATACCGAACACAATTAGACTCCGGGCTGATACTAGGATTTCGTTATAGAAAACCCAATATCACTTTTAGCCGAGATCTCAACTCAACAGTCGTACTGCGTAAGCATTACAACTGGACCACTGAGGCAGTACTCCTCCGTCGACGTCCCAAACATGTTTTGGCAGATCCCAACGACTCCATCACAGTCGCTATCGAAGCAGCACCTTCCTTGCCCTACCCGAATCGCAATAATAATACGCGACCCCGACATAGGACACGCCTGCGAGTCCGAAGAGCTCCCACAACTGGCCCTCGGCATAATGATGTGCAGAGACGGCACTTAACTATACTCCCAAGCGATTGCTCAAGCTGAGGTCTGAGCCTTCTAAAAGGCGCCTCTGTGCTTAATCGCTACTAAATACATTATACATATTACTGGCTAGAGCGCCATAAGCGCCGGCTTTATTGTCAGGTGAAGCTGTAAAAGCAATATAGGCTAACAGCACAAATCCATTCGAAAAAAAAACCGACGCAGTCGAGATGTTTCGTGTATATTATTTATTTTTAGAATGAAAACATAGAGATGGACCCTGCATACCTGGTCTGATTCTTCATAAGAAGTTATGTGAAGAAGTGGTAAAATTAATTGAAACAGATAAATTATTAATTGAATGACGAGACGAGCAGATCACTCGCCTGATGGTAAGCGCAACGCCTGTCCATAAACAGAAACAACGCCACACAGAACTTTGAATTACAAAGCACTGCATACGCTCGTCACCCCGAGACAAGTCTACTCCAGATTTTTCCTCATAAGGCTTGGTTTTGCAAACCATACACACACAAACGGCCTTTGTATCAAAATTATTATGGGTCAAAGTTAAATACAGCAGATAATATGCAAATTCGAATAAATTAGTGCAACTAGGTCGCAGATTAAGGCGGTATTTACCGGTTTCAAGTTGCATTCTGTTTAGGCGCATGATGATGTTTAGATTTATAAAAATCTGTTTTTTTTTTGTAACTTCGCGCTTTACTCTGGATCAAATATGAACCGATTTTGATGATTCTCTTTTGTATTCGATAGAGTTTACTTCGGCGGTGGTCCATTTCAATTTCATGATAAATTTCACCCTCTTAGGGTGCAATCGGGGATGAATTGATTCGTTGAAGTCGATGGAGTTTTCCATTAAAAATAGTAAAATAAAAACTTTTCAACAAACAATAAAACCAACTCAATTTTTATTAAAGGTCGAACCGGCTCGGTCATGATAGCTAAAACTGTATACAACTCCACGTTAACGTTAGTTTCTATTTTTTTCTATTAAAATAGATTATTTTAAGGTCGGCGGCATGTTCCGTACTTTACACTTTTTTATGTTAGCACAAAGCCTAATAATTTCATTTTTTTTTCTATTAACTATATTTTTAAGGATGTATTCGTCACGAAACCGAACGCAGTGATTAAAGTGACAAGTGCTGCCACCTACACAGTTCTACATTTGAATTCTATCCGTTTAACCGGTCGCAACGTATTGCGTGTGCGCGCCGTGAAAATTGACTATATCCTAAATCTAAGAAATTAGTATTCGTGTGTGGTACGAGCTTGAAGATTCCTTGACGGCAACGAGCTCCTATGCCACCCCACGCACGGGGTACCCCTGCACACGACGGTACTGCGAGTCCAAGGTGAGTGCGAGTACACCCACTACTGGAACAATTGTTCCGGGTCCTTCGTTTATTCGATTTGCGAAACAATTGCATTAGCTAATTTTAAACTAAAATCCATTGATATTTCTGAACTAGATTAGAAATAAGTTATGGGCCTTAACGGTGGCGTTTGTGGCGTAAATAAAAAAATCCGCGCAGTACAAGCCAGGTGATAAAAGCTGACATTGAAACAGGTATTTAGTACACATGAGATTTGTTGTGGGTATTGATCTTAAATTAATTTATATCTAAACTATCTTTTTCCAGCGACTCTGTCCGGGTGAATGTCTTTGTCGGGGATGAAAATTAGTAGAGTTCTAATTTTATGTCATGTTGCCTTCTTAGATTTCGGAGGTCCGTGCGCAGCAGTGGGACGTATATAATACAGGGCTAGTATTATTATTATAATTTACTTAAATTTATTTCCCATTTAAGGGTGAATTTTCAAAAATCCCTTCTTAGTGGTCATTACCTCAATATGGAAACTTTGCGCAAAATTTTATGCTTATTATTTTATGCCCATATAATATATATAATAATTATTATAGAATAGATAGAAGGCTAAGGATTCAGTGAAGGATGTAAAAACATTTTATCAAAAATTAAAATAAACTAAATAGCTAAAAATATTACTAACAAATTTTGGGTCGGTAGTACCTACTGTAGTTTATTAGTCCATGATTGATACTACCTACTCAAAATTGTTTTATTTTTAGCTTTTTGGTCAGCGTTACGACTGAGGTTGATCTAACGTCACGGGTTCGATCCTCCGGTCGGGTAACAATGATATTGGATTTCTCTATTACGAAATGCTCAGTATCAGCCCGGAGTCTGGAATTGGCCCGGTATGGCGATAGGCTCGGCCCCGCCACATCATGGGACGGAGATACGCTTGGCGAAATGTAGGTGTACTGGTTA
The DNA here is from genome assembly GCA_905332985.1 of Mimas tiliae. Taxonomy (NCBI): domain Eukaryota; kingdom Metazoa; phylum Arthropoda; class Insecta; order Lepidoptera; family Sphingidae; genus Mimas; species Mimas tiliae. The sequence goes on along the minus strand of HG995265.1, from coordinate 2,957,471 downwards.
CACCTCTGCCTACCCCTTCTGGGATAGGCAGGAGTGAGTGCGTATGTATGTATTAAGAAACATATAATGCGTCTTACTAGAAGAAATTAATAAAGAAAGCATATTATACTAGGTATTTCTTAGCCACAAACAAATTTGATTAATAATAAACTTTGATCATAAACAATGTTTACAATGCACTTTTTCTACCTTGACCTACCGATAGACAAAGGAATCCGTTCCATACTGACAAACAATAGTCAAATCTTCAGACACATCTTTCGACCCACTTTTCGATGTCGCACAATGCATGCCTCTGCTGGGACAGTTTAAAAAAATAAATCGCTCCTATCAATTCGTAATCACAACGTTTTCGTTTGCCTCCATGTATGGACGCACGTTCTTTTTTTAATCGATATTTTTTCCGAGAGTTAACATACAGCCAGTATTGTGTTTTTAAAACTGATTTTATTTATGGTCAGTATTGTGTTTCTTTGAGTGATTGTAAAAATAAAAATTGATTATTTGTGATATTTTAAAAGCCAGTAATGTGTTGAAAATAATCAAAAAATTTAAGTGTCATGTACTTTATTTTACATTCTTTATAAACAAATGCATATCTGAACGTTTTTCATAATTTAATATTTTATTTTGCTAAAATTAAAACAAAAAGACATTAAAAAAACACAAATATGATACCAAAATTATTTTTCATCTTTGTATCAATAATTTCAATAAAAGCGGACTTTTTTCTAAGCCAAGTAAACCACATGGAGTACTATAAAAACAGGACGCGTCCGTCAAAAGCGTTTAGTAGTTTTTCAACGAATTATTTCAACCAAAATATTCTACCCCCAACTGGTAAAGGCGAGAAGGTACAATGCGGTACAAGAACCGTGGATTTCAACCCAACAAGAAATGGAAGAATCGTGGGAGGAACGGAAAGTCCGTATGGCGCTTTTCCTTGGCAGGTGAGTATGTAGTAAAAAGGCTAATTTAAGAAAAGAACAGACATGGCTTTGGAAACTCTCTGTGGCACGGTTCGATTCCCGCACCGAGACAAATGTTTGTGTGATCCATAATTTGTTTCGGATTTGGGTGTTTTCTGCCCAGAAGGGTTGACGTCAGTCAGGCGGCCGGTCGTGAAAATTACAAGCCAAATCTTTCTGTAACATGTGAGTATGTTGCGCCAATCCCATTACGAGTGGGATAAGGGCAGGTGGAAGAAGAAGACATGCCTTTCGACTTATCAACTTGAGTCCGGATTTGAACAAACTAATGACAGACTAAGCTGTATGGTTAAGAACCTGTGCCTTTTTCTTTTTTACGGTCGACAGTATAATTGGACTGCACTGTACATAATATCGGCTCTAGTGTAGTCACTTTGCCAGGATAAAAATATGACACCACAGGACCCCACTTACATACTCGTACATAGAATAAATGTCGCAAATGTACTTCCTATGAAATCCTGGGCAAATTATTTGCCATGCATAAACTAATTTAATTTGCTTGGCGCAAATACTTTAATGTACACTATTAAACCGCACGTCAGGTACATAGAACTTGTGCACCAAGTTACGGTCAATTGACCACAACTCATTTAGTCGACATTTACGAACGTTGCGAACGTTGAAGTCGACAGACTAACTCAATTTTTTTTATTGTGACTCGTAAAACATTGTTATTATTCACGTGCATATGTTATTATTTTGAAATGAATTCATGACTTTCTTCGAAAATGACATTTACTGTCAATGGAAACTAATACAAAACGAATAGTACTTATTATATTTACATACATACATACATACACACTCACGCCTATGTCCCATAGGGGTAGGCAGAGACTATTGAGTACCACAAGCTACGATCCTGACACACCTCTTTTACTTATTATATTTACTTTAAATAAATACACCCAACAGTCACACACATAATCCTGACCCCACACTAGGTTAACATTATCGTGGGTATCAGGAACTACAAGGGACTTGCGGTACCACAACACCGAGATACGAAACAAATATTTGTGGATCAGACAAACATTTATCTCGGTGCAGGAATCCAACCCACGGCCTCACACTTCGTAACCGGCTACTCGCCCACTGCGCCACGAAGGCTGTCTATACATCGATGTACAAAACAAAACAGCCGTCTCAATATTAACATCTCGCTTATTCATAACTCTTCTCGCTCACCCGCCGTTTGTAGCGCAATTTTACTCGAATCGAAACATATGGCGTATGTCTTTTCGTGCTGTGAAGTTTTAAAAGCTTTTAAAAAGTGATTTAAGGATGTAACTGATTAGTATATTGCTCTTGTGACGGCACATCAGGTAAAAAAGGATGACACGCTTGGTTTCATACAGATTGTATGTAGTATTTGCGGCGTCTATTTAGCTTTATGTCTTTGGCTAACCCTAAATTACTTGCTAATAATATTTAACATTCCATAATTATCTCGTCATTTAATTGTATAAAAATAATTAGATTTTAAGTAACACACTTCAGCCTTATATTCCGCTAAACTACAGACGTTCTTTTTTTACTAGCCTGGATATAGAAATAAGATGACTAGAACGATAACTCTCACATGAATCTGCCAAAATACGGCTCCACTTACTTACACATGCAAAGGTAATTTACACGTAACACTCATACACAAAATAAAAATTAATGAACGTTCAAAATCAACTTTATTTCATTTTTTTTTTTATTACATTGAATGACGAGACGAGCAGGTCGCTCGCCTGATGGTAAGCGCCACGCCTGCTCATAAACAGAAGCAACGCCACACAGAACTTTAAATAAAGCACTGCATGACATTGGAATGTGCTCGTCACCCCGAGACATAAGGTGTTAAGTCTCATAATACCCAGTAATTACACTGGCTTCAATGTCCTTCACACCGGAACACAACAGTGCATACACACTGTTGCTTGGCGGCAGAAATAGACAAAGCGGTGGTACCAACCCAGCCGGTCTCTCGCAAACGAGGGACCTACCACCTTGTAGAAGTTAATGTCTAAATATTAAATTACTAGATCGAGATACAACGTTCTGCATGGCGCTAAAAATTAGACGTATTAAGTGTCAACTAGAGATAATTTTTTATGAATTGATGAATGAACGAGCTGCATAGACTTTTGTAGCCTCACCCCCTTGCACAGAGGTTTAGTGGGGTCATTTTTTTGCTTGAGTTACAATACTTTTCATATTATTTCGATGAGCCTGGATGACGAAACCAGCAGGTCGCTTGCCTGATGGTGATCACCACGCGTGCCCATAACAAAGTTCCGCTCGTCAAAAAACTAAAGACTATTGCCAATTGCTACATGCTACATTGTTATTGAAATTTTATTGTTTTTAATTACACAATACGACCCAGTTCGCATCGTTTCTGGCACCGGTGCAGCGCGTTTCGTAAATGTTGACACAAGTTTGACATCTGTCAACTGGAGTCTGCAGCTTTCACTTTTTCCTTTAACTCGGATTTACGTAATCTGAATATTAAAGTGAAAAGATCAGCACTAAATGCACTAAATTTGCGCAAAATCATTTTTGTCCATATTTAATCGAAAGATCGGGCTGCAATTTTCACAAAACTATAATTAAATTGAATTTCGCGGGCTAGTGCTGATCTTTCACCTTAAAGGTGTGATTGTTTTTAACTGACTTCTAAAAAGGAGGAGGTTCTCAATTCGGCTCATTTTTTACAAATATTTTTTTGCTTTTTTTATGTATGTACATCGATTTCATTCAATTGTGGCCCGATTTTGTTGGAAAAAAAACACTCGATAGTTTAGCTGCGATGTAGTCCCATATAAATTTGGTTAATATTTGATGACAGAGTACGGAGAAACAAATAAATCTCCTCCACGGACAACAGTACACTCGTCGCGATTGTGTTATTGTATTGGAACTTACATGCTATTGCTTGAAGTCGGTTTCTAAGTTTTGTTAAACGTAATGTTATATTATACCTATTAATTTTTGGTTACGATGAGGCTGGCATAATCTTGTTGATTCAAAGCCTCTAAATAATTATAGATAAAAAAAAAATAAAATAAAAAATGTTATATTATTCTCAGTTATTGTTAAGGTTAAGTTTCGGAACCAGCCCCAAAAGCATGACCTCTGGCTTTTCTAAATGACGTGTGTCATTGTAAATTACCGCTCGCTTTAACGGTGAAGGAAACATCGTGAGGAAACCTGCATACCTGAGAAGTTCTCTATAAGATTATAGATAGGTATGTGAAGTATAGGTATATTATAGATAGGTATAGGTATGTGAAGTCTGCTAACACGCATTAGGCCAGCATGGTGGACTAAGGTTTAACCCCTCTCATTTGTAGAGAAGCACTGTGCCCAGAATAGGAAAATATAATACGGATTAATATTATATTATTATTCTAGTAATTTCAGATCTCATTTTATAAGTTGGTAGGTCCCTCGTATGCGAGAGGCCGTCTGGGTTAGTACCACCGCTTTATGTATTTCTGCCGCCAAGCAACAGTGTGTAAGCACTGGGAAGCAGTGTAAAAATACTGGGCATTATGAGACTTCATCTTACTCTCTCATATCACTTAACATATTAAGTCTCGGGGTGACGAGCGCAGTCCAATGCCATGCAGTGCTTTATAATTCAAAGTTCTGTGTGACGTTACTTCTGTTTATGCGCAGGCGTAGCGCTTATCATCAGGCGAGCGACATGCTCGTCTCGTCATTCAATAAAAAAAACATAATCAGATATAACGGTCTAACTGTTATATGTATGTAAATGGATTAAAAAGCATAACATGAATCAATTGTTGTCGATTGATGTAGTGAATTTAAAAAGAGATCTTATAACTCGATTATTGTTCAAATACGATTGCATTCAGGCCATTGCAAAGGTCATCTTATTTACCATTTTACATACATACATACATAGATTCACGCTTGTTTCCCATAGGGGTAGGCAGAGACAACGGATTTCCACTTGCTACGATCCTTGCATACCTCTTTGGCCTCGAAAAAGAAAACAAAAAAAATATATATTAAAACGACAGAAAAAACGATTTTATAAAGAGAAATGGGGATTGGAATGGTAGAGGAGATTTGTATGTCCATAAATCTTACCATACGAATCAAGAGCAATCTGATACTTCACATCAGTTTTCTGTGAGACAGTGGTCGAGCCAGTCCATTTATGCTGTATACAAATTACAGCTGGACTCTATCACTTATAAGAATATTACTTAAATGTAACATCATTTGTACGCCCATAATACCAGAAGAATCATCAAAGACTCTAATGTATACTACTAGACGGGCTGTTTAGAAGTAAAATTGCGTCACAGAGAGGGAGCACGATAGGGGTTCTAGTTTAGAGTAAGCGAGAAGGTAATATTAAGTTACGGTCAATTGATCCTAACTTAGTGGTACAATTTCTATGTACCATGCAGCTTGTCTAGTAGTATACATTAACGTCTTTGAGTATCATGGGCGAGTTGCCTTTAAAGAATAGGGATTGGGATGGGAGAGATCATTTGGGCTTCCGGATATCTTACTCACCGTACGAAACGCAGCAGCAAGCCGCTACTTTACGCCGGTTTTCTGTGAGACAGTAGTAACAACCCGGACAAGCTGGTCCATTGATGCTGTAGACGAAACTGTCTACCGCGTCGCTCTACCACTCACTCGGTTGTAATTTTAACGATGTTCTTTTAATGATAGCGGACATGATTCATTTTATTGTTACATTACGAATTTTGATAATTAAAACGTTTGTTCACATTCAGAATTTCACTTTTCTGATATAATGTGAATGTAGTACAGGGCTATCATTGTTAATTATTTCTTGCTTTAACGACTGCCTGTCTCGGTGGCGCAGTTGTAACTTGTAATGCGTACGCGTTACGACTGAGGCTGATCCTGAGGTCTCGGGCTCGATTAGTGAGTGCAACTGACTCTGAGCGCATCTAAAGTATTAATGCAGATTGCAGAGACAATATTATTATGGGGCTGGCAATCAACAATACAGAGGAAGTAAAAGAGCAAATAGTTCACTTGATGATATTAGAGCTCATCGCTCCGTGATTTTAATTAACTGTGAAATGGCAAAAAATGGAACTACAGACAGTGTTCCCAACTTAATGGAATATCCCTAGATTTGATGGTTTGGACCCGCCGCTAGTGTGTAAATTTTGATATATTAACTATATACTCAGTTAGTATTTATCCAATAAACAGACAAATTAACATGTCTAAGTTTTCGGATCATGGATAATTGTATACACACTTGTACCATCACTGTTCATAAATATACAGACGTTTTTTTTTGAGAAATGTCGATACTGACGTTGAAGGTATATATTTCTGGTATATTTTTGTCAATTTCCGGAACTCACTGAAAATAAACGACTTACCTAATGTGAAATACACCTGAAATATCCCTCATAATGTATGATTATACGTAAAATGGCAATACTGGAGCGAACGAGCGACGCTCTTCAATTCACAGTTAGGTTCGTACATCTATACTTGAGTTTGTCACGCATGTTTGACACAGTCATGCCTTGCGGTGTGGAGAAATATCACAAGTGGAGACGCACTTTTAGATGATCACTGTCGCGTATGGACAACAATAATACCAAAGATATGATGGGTGTATTGCGTTAAATACGGACTATCTATGCGAGCCATTATGTACTATGTATGATGCAACACGAATTACAACATTCATTTGCATCAATCATTGCTTAGTTGATAACCGGGGACATTGTGATGTTGATACAACAATTTTAAGATTCTTTTACTAAAAATAGTAAATGTTTTATTTTGGTAGAGCCATGCTGTAGACAGTTTTGTCTACAGCATGAACGGGCCGGCTCGTCCGGGTTGTTACCACTGTCTTACAGACTGGCGTAAAGTAGTAGATTGCTGCTGCGTTTCGTACGGTGAGTGAGATATCCAGAGGCCCAAATCCCCCTCCCCTTCCCAATCCCTTAATCATCCCTTTCCTTTAAGTTCGGCAACGCGCCCATGATTATTTTGGTATTGTGAGCGTACATGGGCGGTGGTGATCACTTACCATCAGGTGACTCATTGGCTCGTTTGCCGGCCCATGCTATAAAAAAAATATTTCTACAACAAAATAAAACTATTTTTTTACTAGCCCTGTATTATATACGTCCCATTACATCCTCTACTAAATGAGAGGGAGTTAGACCTCAGTCCACCACGCAAGCGTAATAGACTTCACATACTTTTGAAATTCTTATGGAGAACTTCTCAGGTATGCAGGTTTCCTCACGATGTTTCCTTCACATTTAAAGCAAGTGATAATTAACAATTAATACACACGTAACTTAGAAAAGTCAGAGGTGCATGCTCTTGGGGCTGGTTTCGACCCTGCAACTTTTGTCGCGAAAGTCCGTACAAATCCTCGCTGAACTATCAAAACTCAACATAAAAAACTAAAAACTATCATTGACTTTTAAACTGCAATAACACCAACTCAAAATGGTTTAGTTTTAATCTTAGCTCATAGTTTATTTGAGTGAATTAAATTGTTATTTTGTCCGTTGCAAATTATTTAATGGTAAACTCTAGACCGGGATGGTTGGCGCTCACTTGGGGAGGCCTACGTCCAACAGTGGACGACAACAGGCTGAGATATATATACAACGTGTTATAGAAAGGGGCGGGCAAATTTAAGATATGTATAGTGTAGGGTATTGGTATTTTATCCCCCATAGTAGCAAAGCCGATTGCATTGCTAGGACATAATTATAGAATATTCTTTTTTATCGAATGAGTAACATGTCGATATCGACTTTCAACTTTGAACAACACTAAATGATAAACAGTGATACTTCAGACCTCCTTTCATTAAATTATTTTATAATTAAAAACATTAAACAGTTGTCAAATGTCAATATTTATTTGACGCAGTCAGTTCGGCTATTTCTGATTTTATGAAGTATGATTACGAGTTCAAAAATATGTTGTGTTTGACTAAAAACAAGTATTATGTATTGGTATTTTGTGTTGGTGTGATTGATAATAGCTTATAAGAGGCTCGTCGACTGTAGTAAGCCAAAGTCATAGATGGATGACCCGACAATGAAATCTTTGAAATACTTGAGAGGATGGTACCTATTACGTCTTCAGCAAACAGCCTCTTTCAGGTATTTTGTGTTTAAATTACGTACGTATGCCCGTAGAATTAAGTAAATCTTATTCAAGTTTATTAAAAAGTGAGTGTCATTCATTATAATTAATAGTGATGTCATCAATCTTATCGATCTTAATAAATGAGTGATTAAAATTAACGTGAAATTTTAGGATGTCTTGGTTTGAAATGATCCGGTTCATAGGTACTTACTATAAGGAGTGTGTAATGACCCTAAAATATGACCACACCTTTCTGTAACACGTTGTATATATAAACTCTACACCTGCCTGTATACAACAGGACCACCCAGAACTCTTCACGCACCCTCAGACTTCACACTCATGGCTTAAGTATCGTGAGAATGGCATTCTTTAAGCCAATATCAAAGGTTCATAACAAGTCCATTATTTTGTCTCCCGCTTTGCTATGGAGGGAAGTGGACAATTATTATTTCCAACTCCTCCCTAATTTTCTATTTGATTCGTTACGGGATAAAGACAGATTTGCATCCCCAGAGACTCGCCGAGCTTCATTGCTCGGAAATATGCGGGTGAAATAGTCTCGTGTTCATAACAAGCAAGTAACATCATATTTATAAAATTGGACATTGGCTTAGAGAACACCATTCAATGCCAATGTCACGCAAAACGTGTTTTTTAATAGCATTTTTTTGATTGCATAGGCCGGCAAACGAGCAAGTGGATCACCAGATGGTAAGTGATCTCCACCACCCATACACGCCCACAATACTAAAAGAATTATGGGTGTGATGCCGACCTTAAAGAAAGGGATAATTAAGAGATTGGGAAGGAGAGGGGATTTGGGCCTCCGGATATCTCACTCACCGTACGAGACGCAGTAGCAAGCTGCTACTTTACGCCGGTTTTCTGTGAGACCGTGGTAACGACCCGGACGAGCCGGCCCATTCGTGCTGTAGACAAGTGTCTACAGCGTGATTCTACCACTCTAGCCACGTGGTCACGTTAGCGTAACGCGGGCATTTTATGAATACACACATGAGCGGTCATAGATCTTCATCATCATCCAGAGCCTGTAGGGTCCCACTGCTGTGTATAGGCCTCTCATATCATGCCATTTGCCACGGTCCTGGAGGTAGTCGCATCCAGGTTCGACCGAGCGATTCTAACAAGGTCGTCACAGAGAATAAGGTCACAAAACTTTATTCGTCCAAAAACACCCATTGTAATAATATACTGTCATTCCTCTGGCGATATCTTTCTTTCTTTCTACCTGGCGTTATCCTGGCCATTGCCAGAGTCCGTCTTCCTACTAAGACGCCTCCACTTCGCCCAATCTTGAACTCCTCTGGCGATATCTCTTCACAATCATTCTTAACAGATCCTGCTCTCCTTTCCAGGTGGAGATCCAAATGCTGGACGTTGATAAGCTAGTGTTTGAACATCATTGTGGTGGCGCTGTCATCGGAGAGCGGCTTGTGCTGTCTGCTGCCCACTGTTTTGATAAGGTTCGTCCTTTTTAACACGCTTTTATTAGCTTCATACGTATGTAATGGAAACTTTGAACATGATTTTGACCCCCTTCAAAACGTCGGATTAACTCGAAATTTGGCATACTTATCGAGGACCGATGACGATTCAAAAAATTCAATTATTGTAATTAATTTAAATTTTATTGAAAATCATTGATAATAAATAATAGTTTAAAAAAACTAAAACACGTTTTTATAGAAAATCCATCTAAAAAATGAAAAATAAATAATTGTTTAAAATATTTTATTGTAAAAACGCGTGGGGTACTTTTTAAGATATTATCAAAATGATAATCCTTCAACTCATATCTACTGTCAATAAACTATTTCTGACTATTGACACCATGCACCCCACGTTTTTTACATTAAAATATTTTAAACTATTATTTAGTTTTCATTTTTTACCTGGATATTTTATATAAGCGTGTTTTTTTTAGTTTTTTTAAACTACTAGGGAATTGTCCATGTTTAAATAAAATTAAAAAAAAAACTTAAAGTCCAACGAATATGAGACATATCTTACTTTCTTCCCCACATTATTATGCATCGATTGGTATCGGTCTCGACCCCATACCCCCAGCGGTTTCGGAGGAGATAGCGTGACAAGCTTTTGGCAGCGGCGGCGCCAGTTACTTTTTTTTAGAATAGAGAGATTATTTATTCTTTCTTAGAGTTGCCATACACGGGCAGCTTGACCAGTTAATCGTTGAACATTTCAACGGGCAGCTTAAACAGTCTATGTCGACTGCTCGAGCATTTAGTATGTCGTAGATTGCGGTAGTTTAACAATAATTAGTAACTCGATTGATATTGTTATAACGGTGGGTAGTGAACGCCGTCATAGTCACGTGATCGGAATCGTTTGGAGGGGCAACTGTCACACTTTAAATATTGGAGAGCGGTGAGTCTGGCATTCAGTTGATTAGAGAGAGCGGTACAGTTCGGACCTTCCAAACGGGATCGATAGTTCACTCAACTCTGTTAATAATTTGTAATTTGTGATTGCTGATTACCTACAAGAATACAAGAATTATCATACAGTATCTTTGTGGTTTATTTGCCTGAGACCTACGCCATGAACCCTGTACCAGGAGTTCCTACCGATAACGGGCGTACCGCCAGTCTATCGGGGGCGCCGTCATCAGAAGTGGGATTCACTCAGGCATCACAACCACCAACTATCCACGAAAGTCAATGGCAGATGATGTTTGAACTCCAACAACGGAATATGGTACAGCTTATTGAAGCTATGAAATCACGTCGAGCTGTACCAACACTTCCAGAGTTCAATCCTGACTCCAATGATGCTGATGCACGTGCCTGGTGCTCGACCATTGATATTTGTATGGCAGAACAAGCGCTGGAAGGAGGTGCCTTGATCATTGCACTCAGCAAGTCTTTGAAAGGCAGTGCTTCTTCGTGGCTGTCACAAGTATCTCATTCTGGTATGACGTGGACTTATTTTAAGGAGCTATTTCTTGCTCGTTATGATAGTGCTGAAACCGTCGCAGCAGCTCTTATAAACATCAACAACGGTAGACCAAAGGAAGGCGAATGTATGGCTGCATATGCAAGTCGATTGATGACTTCACTAGTAGCGAAATGGAAAGACCTGACTGCTGAGGAAATCGCTATATCGTATGTACTTGCGCATACCTCACAATTCGACACTAGACTCCATCGTTTGGCATGCACCACCGAAATTTCCAACAGAAGCAAGTTGTTGCAAGAAATGAAGTCATTTTCTTATTTGAAACGCAAACTACATGATCGTGACAGCAAAGTGCCGGAAAACAAGCGTTTCAAACCTTCAACATCTGAACCTTTGACGTGTAATTATTGTGGCAAGGTGGGTCATAAAGTGATCGACTGTCGCAAACGAAAGTTTAATTCACACCAAACTCAGAGTGCATCCACAAGCTCGTCGTCGATAGCCATTCCTAACATGAAGAAAAACGTCATTTGCTTCACTTGTGGCGAGAAAGGACACATCGCAACACACTGTTCAAACTTAGACTCTCGCGGCAATAGCAGTGCAAACGGAAAGGCCGGTAGCGGAGGAACACCACCACAGCGTCGTGTGAACTACTGTGAGATACAAGGCGTGACGGGCCAGCTAGAACACTCCGGTGAGTCGTATTCATTTTACTTTGATTCCGGTGCCGAATGTTCTCTCATAAAACTTAGTGTAGCTAGCAAATTTTTAGGCACACGTTATCATACCTCTATTCACATTACCGGTATTGGTAACTCCACTCTGTGTTGTACCGAACAAATTCTAAGTGACGTTGTTATTAATGGGAATTGCTTGCCAATTTTATTCCACGTTCTGCCCGATAACTCGTTAAGGCAAGACGTTATGATAGGTCGCGATATTCTAAAGCTAGGGTATACAATTACGATGACAGATACTTGTTTGAAAATTACAAAAATTAAAGAAATAGATTTTTGTGAAGTCCCTTTGAAATTTAATTTCCATAGCGTAAATTCAGATATTTCCTCGGAAAATAAACAAAAATTAGTGACGTTGTTAAGTGACTTTTCCGATTCGTTTGTAGATGGTTTGCCAAAAACGCGTGTTACAACTGGTGAATTGAATATTCGTTTGATAAATCCAAATGCTACTGTTCAACGTCGTCCGTACCGATTAAGTCCAGGTGAAAGGCAAGTTGTGCGTACCAAAATTAACGAGTTGTTACAAGCGAAAATTATTCGTCCTAGTTGTTCCCCCTTTTCAAGCCCTATTTTATTAGTGAAAAAGCGTGATGGTAGTGATCGTATGTGCGTAGATTATCGCGAGTTAAATAAGAATACTGTACCTGATCGCTTCCCTTTGCCTTTAATTTCTGATCTGATTGCAAGACTGTCTGGGGCTAATTTCTTCTCCTGCCTAGATTGTGCAAGTGGCTTTAATCTTATACCCGTTAGTGCAGAAAGTATTGAACGTACTGCATTCGTTACCCCAGATGGGCAATACGAGTATCTGACAATGCCTTTCGGTTTACGTAACGCGCCAAGTGTTTTCCAACGTGCAGCATCAAATGCCTTGGGTAACTTAGTAAATTCATACGCGGTCCTTTACATGGACGATATTTTAATTCCTTCACTAGACGAAAACGAGGGCTTAGAACGGTTGCGTGAGATTCTAGTAGCCCTGACCAAGGCTGGTTTTTCACTGAGTATTTCGAAATGTTCCTTTTTGAAACGTCACGTAGAGTTTCTTGGATATGAAATTACTGCTGGTGAAGTCGGGCCTAATCCAAGAAAAGTTGAAGCTCTTACTAAGTTACCACCTCCTGAAAATGTTCACCAACTCAGGCAATTCATAGGCCTTGCCTCTTATTTTAGAAAATTTATTTCTGGCTTTTCTCAAATTATGACCCCTCTTTTTCATCTCATTTCCTCTAAAGTGTTCGTTTGGAAGCCAGAACATGAGAAAATTCGAGAGCAAATAACTTCCCTTTTAACTAATAAACCAGTTCTTATGATTTTTAATCCTGAGTTGCCCACGGAATTGCATACAGATGCCAGTGCGGAAGGTTATGGTGGTATCCTCTTTCAAAAAGACGATAAATTACATGTGGTCGAATACTTTAGCAGGCGCACCACGAATGCCGAGTCAAAGTACCACTCTTACGAGTTGGAAACCTTGGCCGTGGTGAATGCTGTAAAACATTTTCGACATTACCTACATGGTCGTCATTTTACCATCGTAACTGACTGCAACTCCCTGAAAAGCTCTCATAATAAACTCGACTTGACACCTAGAGTACACCGGTGGTGGGCTTTTCTTCAATCATTTGATTTTGAAATAGTTTACAGACCCGGAAAATTAATGAGTCATGTAGATTTTTTATCTCGGAATCCCCTCCCTACTATTTCAAAAGTTACAACCCAAAAGGTTGAACAAAAACGTGTCGATATTGCGACTTTGTCTGAAAATTGGCTTTTGGCAGAACAGATTCGTGACCCAGAAATTCAGTCTATTGTTTCTAAGCTTAAAAATAACGATCTACCCTCCGATGATGCTAAAACTTACGAGATACGTTCCGGTGTATTATTTCGTAAGGTTCAGAGAAATAACCGCACTCGCTGCTTACCTATCGTGCCGCGTGCGTTTCTTTGGTCTGTAGTGAATCATATTCACGAGGCAGTTATGCATCTTGGTTGGGAAAAGACGCTTGAGAAGCTTTACGATCATTACTGGTTTGATCACATGTCGAAATATGTGCGCAAATTTGTAGACAACTGTATTACATGCAAGGTATCAAAATCTAGGTCTGGCAGAGTACAGGCTGAACTCCACCCCATACCGAAGGTATGCGTGCCATGGCATACGTTACATGTAGACATAACAGGAAAACTTAGCGGGAAAAATGACACGAGAGAATACGTTATCGTTTTCATAGATGCCTTCACGAAGTTTGTTTTGTTGTACCATACATTGCGTATTGATACACCAAGCGTGATTAAAGCACTCAAATCTAGTATTTCCCTTTTCGGTTCTCCTAGTCGTTTAATAGCCGATCAAGGACGTTGCTTTGCAAGTAAAGATTTCAGGGATTTCTGTGAGTCTCATTGTGTTGCTTTGCATTTAATTGCTACGGGTTCTAGTCGTGCTAACGGACAAGTTGAGAGGGTAATGGGAACGTTAAAGGGTATGTTGACGTCTGTTGAAACTTCAGATAGATCATGGCAGGATGGTTTAGAGGATATTCAGTTAGCGTTAAACTGTACTGTTAGCCGTGTCACAAAATCAAGCCCTTTAGAAATTTTTATAGGTAAAGTAGCAAGACCCCTTCATCTTTTGTGTGCAGATAATAGTGAAAACGTAGTTGATATAGCAAATGTGAGAGAGCAAGCGGTACGGAATATAGAAAAGAGTGCCAAATATGAGAAGTTCCGTTTTGATAAAAATAAGGCAAAATTAGTTAAATTTGTTGTTGGTGATTTAGTCCTAATCAAAAATGAAGAACGGAATCAACTGAAGCTTGATCCGAAATATAAAGGTCCTTTTAAAGTAATTGAGCTCCTTGAGGGTGACCGGTATGTTTTGAAGTCTTTAACCGGTAACAGGACATACAAGTATGCCCATGATCGCATAAGAAGGATGCCACAAGACCATGTTCCTAGTGAATTAGACGTAATAAGTGAAGAGTTAGACGTAGAGGATGCGGGTGAAGGCCCATCCACCATTTCAGACTAGTAAATTATTGCACAAAGTATGGCTATAGCTTACTAGTAAGGACTGGTAATGTCTATTCTGTTTTGGGGCTTATCAGTAAGAAGGACTGATACTGACCTACTATAGCTTATCAGTGAGAAGGACTGATATTGTCTATCCTGTTTGGGGCTTATCAGTGAGAAGGACTGATACTGCCTACTTATATTGGACTTGGGTACACGTACCAGAGAGAAGGACTGGTACTATCCCTTGTATTATCGGGCTTAACAGAGAGAAGGACTGTTATTGACCCATCTGTCGTCTCGGGCTTACTGGCAAGAAGTGCTAGTAATGTCTGTTGCTATCATTACTTAGTGCATTAATTATTACTGTGATTTTGTAACGTTAAATTGACTTTTAATCGAACTTGTGTAATCCTTTCTGATGTGACTTAATTATGAGCTACTTTTCTATGTGGCCAGGAAGGCCGAGCTAAGAGACGTCTACAGTTGTATTTTCTTTTGTTACCAGATACACATACACACGAGGACGTGTGACTCATCAGTATGGCCGTGTCGTAGATTGCGGTAGTTTAACAATAATTAGTAACTCGATTGATATTGTTATAACGGTGGGTAGTGAACGCCGTCATAGTCACGTGATCGGAATCGTTTGGAGGGGCAACTGTCACACTTTAAATATTGGAGAGCGGTGAGTCTGGCATTCAGTTGATTAGAGAGAGCGGTACAGTTCGGACCTTCCAAACGGGATCGATAGTTCACTCAACTCTGTTAATAATTTGTAATTTGTGATTGCTGATTACCTACAAGAATACAAGAATTATCATACAGTATCTTTGTGGTTTATTTGCCTGAGACCTACGCCATGAACCCTGTACCAGGAGTTCCTACCGATAACGGGCGTACCGCCAGTCTATCGGGGGCGCCGTCAAGTACATCATAGTGTAGTTAGAGACTATCCCCTCCACTCCCCCACCACTGTTACCTGCTTTACTCAAGGATCGACAGTCGAGCAAATTTTTGTTGACATCGAGCAGTGAAGCTCGGCGAGTCTCTGGGAATGCTAAATTGTCTTTGGAAACTAGTTAGTTTGCAAGTGCGTAGAAATGATCTCTGGAAATGCACTGTTCTAGAACTAGGTACTTCCAAGTAGACTGCATGGACTATGCTCAGGTGAAATACCCATACCTGTAATATAAGATGATTTTTATTAATCTACTACTTCATTTCAGCAACCCCTACAACTTGATCACATTCGTCTGGTGGTCGGTGAGCATCGTCTGAAGGTCCAAGACAAGCATGAGCACAGGTTTCTGGCGGAGAAGGTGGTGTTGCATCCTGACTTTAGGAAAAGTAAGTCACAGCTATGTATTCAACACCAAAGTATATTGACAGCCTCCGTGGCGCAGCGGGCTAGTAGCCGGTTGCGAAGCGTGAGGCCGTGGGTTCGATTCCCGCACCTAGACAAATGTTTGTCTGATTCACAAATATTTGTCTCGGGTCTGGGTGTTGTGGGACCGCAAGTCCCTCGTTGTTACTGATACCCACGATACAGGTTAACCTAGTGTGAGGTCAGGACTATGTGTGTGACTGTTGGGTGTATTTATTTATTTATTTATATTAGTATTACTAAAGATCCTGATATAGTTTTTTTATTCGCCTGAATGAATCAACATGTCTCCGAGCTTATTTCCGTCTCATGATGTGATAGGGGGCGAGTCTATCGCCATGTCGGTTACAATTCTAGATTCGTTCATTTCGTAATAGAAAAACCCAATATCACTTTTACCCGTCTCAGGGATCGAACCTAGACATCAGTATAGCAGTTGTACCGCGTACGCATTACAACTGCACCACCGAGCCAGTGGAGACGTTCATGAAATCCCATTTACACTCCTCTAAAATGTTCATAAGATCTATTTTAATTAATACGCATTGCCCATGTTTTTCCACAAAACATAAAATAAAAAAAAAACTTGAAGTCCAACGAATATGAGACATATGTTACTTTCTTCCCCACATATTCTGCATCGATTGGTATCGGTCTCGACCCCATACCCCCAGCGGTTTCGGAGGAGATAGCGTGACAAGCTTTTGGCAGCGGCGGCGGTAGTTACTTTTTTTTAGAATAGAGAGATTAAATAATTTTATTGTTGTTTTACTTTACAGACGGTCCTCACAGCAACGACATTGCTATGATCCTGGTGTCCAAATCGGGGAGCGGTGTTCAGTTTAACACTCACGTGCGACCGATATGTCTTCCCCAAGCAGCAGAGACTGTGGGACAGTGGTGTGCTGTCTCTGGCTGGGGGTTACAGGCAGGTAAATAACTTTACAACACTAAATTATTCAGTACTAGCTTTTGGTCGCGGCTCCGCCTTCGTGAATAGACTTTTCCGAAATAAAACGTAGCCTATAACCGTCTCCAGGGTCCCATCTATCTCTACATCAAAATTCATCAATATCGGTTCAGTGATTTAGGCGTGAAAGCGTAACAAACAAATCGATATTTTTTTTTCATAAAAAGTGTCTTATGTTACTTCTTATACCTCCAAGAATATGTAAAGTAAAGTACAAAGTTTTATGATGATCGGTTAAGTAGTTTTCGCGTGAAAGCGTAACAAACAAACTTACATTCACATTTCTAATATTAGTATGATAATATAAAAAGAGACATTGGAGTGTAAGTGTACCTCCAACACCCTAGGTCTAAAGCCAATCTCACCTGCACGTGGTACACTCTGCTGATTAACGGACGAGGCAATGATGAAACTTGATTCCCGTTGCTGGTTGTGGGCAGACGGCGGGGCGCCACGTAATACCAAATATTCTCAAATCTATTGCATGAGAAGGCGGATCCTTATTCCGTCCTATGATGTGATAGGAGGCGAGCCTATCGTTATACGTATAAATTTCAATCCCGGGCAATTCACGGTATGATTTTGAATCGAAAATTCAGACTGCGTTAATTAGGTGGTATATCCGTCATATGCGAGAGGCCCTCTAGGTAGCACGGCTTTGTCTATTCCTACCGCCAAGCAGGTCTGTGTAAGCACTGATGTGTTCCGGTTTGAAAAGTATTGAAGCCAGTGAAATTACTAGGATTTATGAGACTTAACATCTTATGTCTCGGGATGACGAGTGCAGTGATACATAATTCGAAGTTCTGATTGGTGTTGCTTCTGTTTATAGGCAGATGTGTCGCTTACCATTTGACGAGCGACCTGCTCGTCTTGTTTGATTGCCCGGCCTGGGATTTGAACGCACGATTACTCGATCTTTTTTTTTTTTTTTTACTGGTTCGGCAAGGTAACTACGCTACACCTAATGTTAAGTGTAGCGCAATCCAAGAATACTGTCGACCAACGATAGACGATGTGTCTATCGCAGGCGAGAAAAATTATGCCGGCCTGCCTAATTGCTTCTTCACACTCCGTTTAAAGGACCCCATATTATAGGAAGGAGGGAACACGTGAGCCGGCAAACTCAACAACTTGATGGTCCGGCAGAAGTAAGATTTTGCGAACTTTTTAGTTCTAGCCGAGATGGAACAGACCACGAAGCTGTAGTTCCATAAGCCAGCACGCGTGGTTCTGTTAAGGAAAGGTGAGGATAGGATAAGGTCAAACAACTCTTCAGAGCATTCACCGTGATACAGACTATAAAAAATGCTAAGTGAGGCAATGTCCCTACGCAATAGGGTAGTTTCCTATATTGAATTTTATACATTATTTTATAAGCAACAGAAAATGACACCCAAAAGAAACCCTTTTATTAAAACACAATATAAATTGGTTCAGAAATGTGCCCGCAGTTATGACTTTAAATGTTGGTATGAAGAAAAGTGGGTGCGTAGTAGGGATATCTCACTATCTCGCTTGCACTCGTGCACCATAATGAACATTTTACACAGTGACGTCAATGGTTGCATCGTCTGTCATTTGACAATTACCCCTTCCACAGGATTTGAATGGCTTCTAACTTATTTATTTTTGGTCCGATTTATAAAATTCTTTCTGCAATATATTTTGAGTAAAGTAACTTATTGATTTAAATAATTAAAAAAAACTAGTCAACTACCCTATTGCAGCGGCTCTAAGTTCTTAGTAACGTCTGCATCATTCACAATGCGAACAGCCCGTCGCTGCAATCCGTCCAAGGCATCGAGTTAGTACTTGGCGGAACCGTCCCAAAGGTGCGAACAGTATTCCACACCCGGCCGTGTGACATTCATACATTCATAGTTTATATTAATATACAATTGTTGCAGAAACTAATGACAACTTTGCTCCAGTACTGAGAGCGGCTGCAGTTCCTGTTATGGACTTAGCCACTTGCAGGAAGAGTCAGGTCCTTGGAGGAAGACAGCAAGCTATTTTGGACTCTATGATATGCGCAGGTGGGTTACATTTGGATTTCTAGCCAAGGGAACAAACCAGGAACGAACATGACAGCCTCCGAGTAGCCGGCTGTGAAGCGAGAGGCCGCGGGTTCGATTCCTGCACCGAGATAAAATGTTTGTGTGATGCTTAAATATTTGTTTCGGGTCTGGGTGTTTTATCTACAGAAGGATTGATGTTAGGCAGGCGGCCGGTTGTAATAAGTACAGGGCAAATCTATAACATGTACTAAAAAGCATGTTGCTCCGAACCCACTGCGAGTGGGATAAGGGCAGGTGGAAGAAGAAAAAGAACAAACGAGTCCAAAAATTTGGTGGGAAGTGATTTGGAGGGTGGTAGGGTACTCCTACCTCCAGAGGAAGCGTTGGTGTATTGTTAATGTTTAAGAAGTAAATGAGGATGGAGGTGGTAGGTCCCATGCAGCTGAGAGGCCGTCTGGGTTAGTACCACTGCTTTGTCCATTTCTGCAGCGAAACAGCTGTGTGTAATCACTGTTGGTTTGAAGGACATTAAAGCCAGTGAAATTGCCAAGTATTTTGAGACTTGTCATCCTATGTTTCGTGGTGATGAGCGCAATCCAGAGTCATGCAGTAAGTTCTTTAACATGTTACTTCTTGACAGCTCCGTGGCGCAGCGGGCGAGTAGTCGGCTGCGAAGCGAGGGGCCGTGGGTTCGATTCCCACACCGAGACAAATATTTGTGTGAACCACAAATATTGGTCTCGGGTCTGGGTGTTGTGGGACCGCAAGTCCCTCGTAGTTCCTGATACCCACGACACAGGTTTACCTAGTGTGGGGTCAGGACTATGTGTGTGACTGTTGGGTGTATTATTATTATTATTATGTTTGTGGGCAGACGTGCACTTACCATTACACGAGCAACCTCCTCGTTTCATCAATAAAAAAATGGCCAGAGAAGGGTGATTTTTTAGTCTCCGTCAATCTGACTGAACGCACAAAAACGAAAATATAGCGAAACTGTACGATTTAAAAGCAGTTTAATTTGATTTTACAAACTCTTACAGGTACCCTCTCAGGAGGTGTGGATGCTTGTCGAGGAGATTCGGGAGGTCCACTAGCTTGCAAGGGTCAGAGCCGGTGGCAGCTTCAGGGGGTCGTCTCCTGGGGGTCAGGGTGTGCGAGGAAAGCCAGACCTGGCGTCTATACACGGGTGTCTTCATACATCGCCTGGATAAGGAGCACTGCTGCTGGTCTGGGTCATAAGATAGCTTCGTAGAGGCTTTATGGTTGTGTCATGAGTTTGGAAGTACTATTGAACCTCCTAGAAAAGAGGGGCGTTATAAATTGACATCTTTTGTATCCGCGAGTACGTAATTTGATGATAGCTCTTTATTAGATCATCACGTGTCCGTCTTTCCGAAGCAAACGCAGGTTGAGGTGCATAACTTTAATTACAGTACTGTAAATTGATGCCAACGGACGGCCCAAAACGCGCTGGCTTGACGTCTTAGAAGATATGAAAGCCAATCGTCTAATATGGAGGAATCTGAAGATCAGGCAAAGTGGAAGACCGGAATAATGTCAGAAGATGGAGAGTATATATTTGCGCTAATAATTCAGTGATGATCACTCAAGGATACATAATGTATAAACAACGCGTTACAGAAAGGTGTGGTCATATTTAAGGGTCGTTACATACACCTGACAGTGAGTTTTTATGTACCAAATTTTATCAAAATGTAGGAGGCATCGTACATACAACGTATCACGTTAATTTTAATCACTCGTTTATTACGATCGAGCACATCCCTATAAATTAAGTGAAATAACAATGCTGTAGTGATACGAAAGATCAGTTGTTTATCATTTAGCGTTGTCCAAAGTTGAAAGTCGAATATCGATATGTTACTCATTCGATAAAAAATGCTTTATTTATATCCAAGCAAAGCAATCGCATTTGTTCGAAATCGAAATAAAATGACAAGAAACGTATCTCAAGCAAAAAGATGACCCCACCAAAACTATGTGCAAGGAGGCGGGGCTATAAAAGTCTGTGCATAATAATCTCTAGTTGACACTTGATGCGTCTAATTTATTGCGCGGTGCAGAACGTCGTATCTCTATCTAGAAATTTAATTTTAGACATTAACTTTTATGAAATAAAGTTGATTTTGAACGTTCATTAATTTTTGTTGCGTGTTGAGTGTTACGTGTGATTTTACCTTTGCATATGTAAGTAAGTGGAGCCGTATTTTTATGCAGATTCATATGAGAGTTATCGTTCTAGTCATCTTAATTCGATGCTACGGGGAGTGAAATATTTATATCGTACACTACACGTTGCTTAAATTTGACCACACTCTTCTGTAACACGTTGTATATGAAGTATGAAGAAGCAACTAAGCAGGCCGGCATAATTCTGCCGATCTGCGATAGATTCAGTGTCTATCGTTGGCCGACAGTATTCATGGATTGCGCTATACTTACCTTGAGGTGTAGCGTAGTCACTTTGCCGAGCCAGGCTAAATATCTTCACTTCGAACTCATGATCGCCAGTTCAAAGGCATAAAGGTAATGTCATATTAACGCCAAAGATTAACAATAAATTATTATATCTTAAATAAACAATGTTTAAACAAAGAACGTATTTATAGCTTATCATTAATAGTGTTATTGCATTAATAATTTTATTATCGCCTCAATGATCTAATAATACTAAGGTTGAGAATCGTGAGGTGTTGGGTCCAATTCCCGGTGCGGGTAACCACAATTACCGTTGATGCGGTCAGTCTATGGATGGGTGACCGCTTAGTGGTATTTTAACTGAGCATCTCCGTGCTTCGCAGGGCATGTAAAAACTCGCTCCTGGCTGTTATCAACTAACAGCAGTCGTTGAGCCATATCGAAGGCTTAAAACGGCTTAAAAACTCTGACACTAGGTTGGCCACTAACCATTCTTTATAGAATACATAGATAAAGATGATTCGTGAGACACTTTTTATTCAAAGTACTATTAAAATAGGTTTTTATCTACGAAGTTGCCATTTGTACGAAAAAAAAGTTATAAGTACCTAGTATGTTTTTATCTATTAATAATATAAAATACATACGCACTCATACGCACTCACGCCTGTAATCCCCGAAGGGGTAGGCAGAGGTGTAACCAGTACACCCACATTTCGCCGAGCGTATCTCCGTCCCACAATGTGATAGGGGGCAAGCCTATCGCCATACCGGGCACAAATTCCAGACTCCGGGCTGATACTGAGCATATCGTAATAGAAAAACCCAATACCACTTTACCCGACCCGGGGATCGAACCCGAGACCTCAGCGTTAGCCTCAATCGTAACGCATACGCATTACAACTGCGCCACCGAGGCAGTCAGTTAATATAAAATAATAATAATAATAATGTTTATGGAGCAATAGGTGTACAATTTTGCCTTAAAAGGAATACAATCAACATATAATAACTATCATATTAAATTTATGGCAATACTAAACAGTGGGACCCAAACTAAGCAAAATAAATAAATACACCCAACAGTCACACACATAGTCCTGACCCCACACTAGGTTAACCTGTATCGTGGGTATCAGGAACTACGAGGGACTTGCGGTCCCACAACACCCAGACCCGAAACAAATTTTTGTGGATCACACATACATTTGTCTCAGTGCGGGAATCGAACCCACGGCCTCTCGCTTCGCAGCCAGCTACTCGCCCGCTGCGCCACGGAGGCTGTCTTGAGGAGCATATGCTTGTATCTTGGGGCCCAGAGTTGCGACTTATACAATGACATGATAATTTTATTCAACTTAACACTTTGGCAAAGAATTAGAGATAAAGTAAAGTAAGGTAAAGTAGGTATAAAGGCTTGTTATAAGAATGTGTGAGGACGAGTATGCGAGTGTATATGTGTGAGTGAAGTGAGTATGTGTTATGAGTGTGTGTGTCTGTATGTGTGATGATTTAGCCGAATAAAATTCTATCGATGCATCTTTGCCAGTACAGTGGTAATTTCTCGATGTCCTTCTTAAAGAAATCGGCTGGATGGGAGGCGACAAACTTCTTAAAGGCATTTTGTACTGCTTCTCGAGTATAATTTTTTTCCCGCCAAAAAGTTGACCAAATTAAGAAGAAACATTAGAAGGTCATCGATAAACTGCACTACGCTGGCAAAGATGCATCGATACAATGGGTGGTTACTTTGATTAATAGTAATAAAAAAGATGGAACAAAGGTAAGTTACCTTAACTTTTTTCGTACTGAACGGAAATGTCATAAATAAAGATCTATTAAATATTGTTTTTATTTTTATACATAAAAGTATATCGTGCATATTTAATAGAATATTAAGAATTATTTATAAGGCTATTAATTAAATATATTATATTAAGCCTTTTTATTGTTTCCATTTTAAAACCCCGTTATTTTTCTTATTTCCTTTATATCCTTTTACAAGGTGGTAGGTCCCTCGTTTGCGAGAGACCGGCTGGGTTGGTACCACCGCTTTGTCTATTTCTGCCGCCAAGCAACAATGTGTAAGCACTGTTGTGTTCCGGTGTGAAGGACATTGAAGCCAGTGTAATTACTGGGCATTATGAGACTTAAAACCTTATGTCTCGGGGTGACGAGCGCAGTCCAGTGTCATACAGTGCTTTATTTAAAGTTCTGTGTGGCGTTGCTTCTGTTTATGGGCAGGCGTGGCGCTTACCATCAGGCGAGCGACCTGCTCGTCTTGTCATTCAATCTAATAAAAAAAAAAAAAACGACTGCCTCGGTGGCGCAGTTGTAATGCGTACGCGTTACGACGCCATACAGTGTTTGTAATTCGGGGTTCAGTGTGGTGTTGCTTCTGAGGGGTTAGTACGAATAACTTGCGAGAACGTATTCGTATCGAAATATCAAAAAATTGTTTGATACTTCATACAAATGCTAACGTTCTCGATTCGAATAATTATTCGTAAGTTGTTCGTGCTCACCCCCTGTTTATAAAAATAAAAATTAGTATATAGTTTTTTTTTATTGTATAGGCTGGCAAACGAGCAAGTGGGTCACCTGATGGTAAGTGATCTCCACCGCCCATGTACGCCCGCAATACTAAATAATCATGGGCGCATTGCGGACCTCAAAGGAAAGGGATAAGTTTGGGCAATCCCAATGGGAAGGGGAGGGGAATTTGGGTCCGTCAATTCATGCAATAATGTAGACAATCACGCACATCTGTTCACTAATGCTGAACTGTTCGCATTTGTTCGGTCTATATATATTAATCCATATGTTGTACGGCCATGTACATGGATCATTATCAATGCCTTACTGACTTCTGACCCATGCAGTGATAGGGTTCAGCCGCATATAACGCCACAGAAAATAAAAATTGGCAAAGTTTTGCCAGTGGAAAAACCACGCTGTAGATAGTTTTGTCTACAGTATGAATGGGTCCGCTCGACTGGGTTGGTACCAATGTCTCACAGTAAACCGGCGTAAAGTAGCAGCTTGCTGCTGCGTTTCGTACGGTGAGTGAGATATCCGAAGGCCCAAATCCCCTTTCCCTTCTTAATTCCTTTATTACCCCTTCCCTTTAAGGTCGGCAACGCACCCATGATTCTTTTGATATCGTGGGCGTATATGGGCGGTGGAGATCACTTACCATGAGGTAACCCACTTGCTCGTTTGGCGACCTATACAAAAAAATGGGCCTATATAAATTTGAAAAAATATCAAGTCAAAAGGGGATGAAAATTAAAACATTGTCATTTCAGCGCCGATTTAATGCTTCTTTTATTAAAAATAGAAAAAAACTTTTTACGAAAAAAACGACTCAAGAAACTGAAAAGTTAATAATACAATTAAACTAGTTATTCCTCAGAGCAGAGATATCCGAAGACATATTTAAATCTTCGAAATCAATTAGAAAAACACAAAAAAAACTTCAAACATAGCTATTTTTTATAGCAGAGGCTGGGATACGATTTACGAGGTGGTAGGTCCCTCGTATGCGAGAGGCCGGCTGGTTTGGTACCACCGCTTTATCTATTCCTGCCGCCAAGCAATAGTGTGTTAGCACTGTTGTGTTCCGGCTTGGAGGACATTGAATTCAGTGAAATTACTGGGCATTAAGAGCCTTAACACCTTATGTCTCGGGGTGACGAGCTCAGTCCAGTGTCATGAAGTGGTTTGTTATTCAAAGTTCTGCGTGGTGTTGCTTCTGTTTATGAGCAGGCGTGGCGCTTACCATCAGGCAAGCGACCATTCCTATAAGGTCGGCAACGCACCCATGATATTTATGGTATTCTGGGTGTACATGGGTAGTGGGCTTTTACCTTTAAAATGGGATTTCCACCGGTCATAGACGCCCTCGATCCCAATAATAATCATGACTACGTTGCCAACCTTAAGGGAAGGGAATAGGGATTGGGTAAGCGAGGGGGGATTTTGACCTCCGGATATCCCACTCACTGTATAAAACGCAGCAGCAAGATTCAACTTGTTAGGGTATTCTCTTTATAGTGGTGTATTGAGGGTGTCTGAGAAAGCAACGTTGGGCGCACTGAAATAATAATGGTGCGATATAGTTGTGGAAGGGTGGATAAATGGTATAAAAGGGTGTCGCCATAACTGGAGACCTTTTGCCCGCAGTCGGCCAGTCGGTCTCCAGTTCACTAAGATCAGTGCTCAGTCGATAGTCCAAGAGTTCATTACGCGGTAGCTATGCTGGTTTCCTATTCTGTCCTAGTTGTTTTAGTTATTATTAATTAGAGAGCGGTCTCTAGAGAATCCTGACATGGGGTTGTGGTCTGTATAGCTGTAACATTGTAAAAGTAACCAATAAACTATGAGTTAAAGTGATAAGCGACTGCCTCGGTGGCGCCGTTGTAATGCGTACACGTTACGATTGAGACCAACGCTGAGGTCTCGGGTTTGATCCCTGGGTCGGGTAAAGTGGTATTGGGTTTTTCTATTACGAAATGCTCAGTATCAGCCCGGAGTCTGGAATTTGTGCCCGGTATGGCGATAGGCTCACCCCCTATCACATAAGGGACAGAGATACGCTCGGCGAAATGTGGGTGTACTGGTTACACCTCTGCCTACCCCTTCGTGGATTACAGGCGTGAATGCTTATATATATATGTATTAAAGTGATTATTGCCGTTTGGTATTAATAAATAATACACGTCTCACGTCACTTCTAACAAACTACACACTGTTTTTTTTCCGAAAACTTTTCTGTGAGACAGTGGTATCGAATCCGTCGATCCGGCCCATTCATGCTGTAGATAAAAGCGTCTACAGCGTGGGTCTGCCACTTTTTTTTTCCATTGCCTACTTTTTAGTATCTTATGTAATAGTACTATTTTCATCACGTTTCGCTTATATTTCTTTCCACTGACCTAACATATTTATCTGACCCCTCACTGTAACCAGCTCACGTGTTTCGCGCAATGATTGGCCGACTTAAAAAGGACGATAAGATCTTTTTATTGCCTTGATAGGCAGATGAACCAGGGCTTGACGTCAGGCAGGCGACCAGTCGTAAAATCTACAAGCCAAATCTTTCGGTAACATGTGTAAAAAAGTATGTTGCGCCGATCATACTGCTAGTGGAATAGGGGCAGGTGGAAGAAGACGATTCCAGCCTGCCTGACGTCAACCCCTCTGGGGAGAAAACATCCAGACCCCAAGGAAATATTTGTCAATCACACAAACATTTGTCTCAGTGTGGGAATCGATCAGTGCCGATCGAATTGCAGCCTCTCGCTTCACAGCCAGCTACTCGCCCTCTGAGCCACGGAGGCTGCCAAAACCTTCTGGAATAGATACTCTGAATGATAGTGAAAAGCTCATCTAAATCCGTTGCATTGTTTAGTGTATTTTTTTTATAGCATAGGCCGGCCAACGAACAAGTGGGTCACCTGATGGTAAGTAATCTCCACCGCCCATGTACGCCCACAATACTAAAAGAATTATGGGTGCGTTGCCGGCCTTAAAGGAAAGGGATAATTAAGGGATAATGGGTTTGGGCCTCCGGATATCTCACTCACCGTACGAAACGCAGCAGTAAGCTGCTACTTTACGCCGGTTTTCTGTGAGACAGTGGTAACGACCCGGACGAGCCGGCCCATTCGTGCTGTAGACACAAGTGTCTACAGCGTCGCTCTACCACTCAAATTATTATTTGATTATTTCTCAATCAGACAAACAGACAGACATAAGCAGAAAGCGACTTTGTTTTATGCTATGTATTGATTTTATTATAGGATAATTCAATTAATAGTTCTTTGTGGTGTTGATTCATGGGCAGGCACGGCGCTTACTATCATGCGAGCGACCAGCTAGTTTCGTCACTCAAGCTAATAAAAAAAAATATCATGCGAGAGGATAAACTTTGAGTTACAAAGCACTGCATGGCACTGGACTGCGCTCGTCAACAGAAGACATAAGTTGATAAGTCTCATAATGTCCAGTAATTTACTGGGTTCAATGTCCTTCAAATCAAAACAAAACAGTGCTTGTAACACACAGTTGCTTGTCGGTAGAAATAGACAAAGCGGTGGTTCCAACCCAAACGGCCTCTCGCATACGAGGGACCTACCTACCTACCTACATTGTATATATCTTGTATCTTGGACGTTCATGGGCAGTAGAGATCACTTGCCATCAGATGACCTACTTACTCGCTTGCCGACCTCCCTTTACTATAAAAAATACACTTAGCTAGGAGCTCACTTAATTGTTCTATAATGAACCTGAATATACTTATTGGATACAGAACCTTATTCCTTAGGGGATACAGTCGGAGTTTAACAAATAACCTATTAATTAATGATTAACTTGATATTAAAATATTTTCATTCATTGATTGTATTTGTTCCCGTTATCAAAATAACCACACAAGGATTTGTACTACTTAAATACTGTTTTAGATCATAGATTAAATAAATACATACATATGCACTCACGCCTGTAATCCCTGAAGGGGTAGGCAGAGGTGTAACCAGTACACCCAATTTTAGCCGTGCGTATCTTCGTCCCTTGATGTGATAGGGGGCGAGCCTACTAAGCATTTCATGATAGAAAAACCAAATATGACTTTACTTGACGCGGGGCTCGAACCCGAGACCTCAGCACAGCAGTCGTAAAGCGTACGTATTACAACTGCGCCACCGAGGAAGTATAAGGCATAGATAAAAGAGTATTTTATATTATTTACCAGTTTTCCGCTTGCACTCTTCTTCTTCTACTTGTCCTTATCCCACTCGGAGTGGGGTCGGCGCAACATGCTTTTTAACACATGTTACAGAAAGATTTCGCTTGTCAACACCTCTGGAGAGAAAATATCCAGACCCCAAACAAATATTTGTAAATCACACAACCTTTAATTGCCTCAGTGTGAGAGTCGAACCCGTGGCCTCTTCACAGCCGACTATTCGCTTACTGTGCCACCGAGGCTGTAGTCAAGACTATGTGTGTATTTGGGTGTATTTATTTATTTAAAATAAGAAAAAATAAAAAAAAACATATAAGTAAATACATGGTGCCTCGGTGGCGTACGCGTTACGACTTGACGATGACGTTACGACTGACGTTGAGGTCTCAGGTTCGATCCCGGGTCAGGTAAAAATGATACTGCGTATTTCTATTACGAAATCGGAACGTTTCAATCAACCTGGAGTCTGGAATTTGTGTCCGGTGTAGCGATAGGTTCGCCCCTTTATCACATAATGGGACGAAATAAGCTCGGCGAAATGTGGGTGTATTCACCTCTGCTTACCCTTTCGGAGATTATAGGCGTGAGTGCGTATTAAGTAAAAATGTGGTACAGAACTATCAGTACAAGAGTCCGACTCACTCTTGTCCGGTTTTTACGACCCAGGTCGATCCGGCCCATTCATGATACGAAAAGTAGGCAAAATACTGTTTTATTGACCCCTCTGCAGAATATTCTTTGCCGCTTGATATACACTCGATTCTGCATTTAGTTTATCACATGATATTATAGCAGACGCTCTAGTGATTTAATTACGAGTGCAAAATTTGTGGTTTACAATGAGAGTGGATGTCCAGCAAGGATACATTTTTGTAAGTTTATTTAAAAAAAATACCGATATAGGTGAAGGAAGTAAGGGACATACAGCCGCGTTTGCTGTGATACAGATATACATTATACTGAATTAATGATGTACTTAATTCATATTTCAAACTCTCAATATTAATTTTCCCGAATATATTTTTTTTAAATTCCCGAACGTGCAAAGGAGTTGTGATCCTTACAGCCTGACTTGAGTTATTTATACGCCATTTTATTTGAACAATTTTGAACTTGTGGAGTTGACTCAATTTTTGTCGTATTAATTTTGTCCACACATTATTATTTTTTTGTATTCTGTTATATAATATTAATTATTCCACACATTAGCAACTATAAGTAATAATAGTGCAACTTTAAAAATAATTATAGTTATGAGATTCTACGCATAATCAAAATGTCGCGTTCAATTTCTCGGATTATAATAAAATCACTATCTGACTCGCGGTTTCACCGAAGGCATGTTTTTTTTTTATCGTGGCTCGGTAAAGTGACTACGCTATACCTGATGGTAAGTAAGATGGTGGTAGCGCAATCCATGAATACTGTCGACCAACGATAGACACTGAATCTATCGCAGATCGGCAGAATTATGCCGGCCTGCTTAGTTGCTTCTTCACACTCCGTTTAAAGGATCCCAAGTTATAGGAAGGAGGAAACACGTGCGCCGGCAAGCTATTCCACAGCTTTATGGTCCGACAGAAATACGATTTTGCGAACCTCTTGGTCCGAGCCGAGATGGAAGAGACCACGAAGCTATGGTTTCGCAAGCCAGCACGCGTGGTTCTGTTAAGGAAAGGTGAGGAAGGAATAAGGTCAAACAATTCTTCAGAGCATTCACCGTGATACAGACGATAAAAGACGGAAAGCGAGGCAATGTCCCTACGCAGCTGTAGCGGCTCTAAATTTTTTGTGACGTCTGCATCATTCACAATGCGGACAGCCCGTCGCTGCAATCCGTCCAAGGCATCGAGCAAGTACTTTGCGGAACCGTCCCATAGGTGCGAACAGTATTCTGCACCCGGCCGTGCCTGCGCTTTGTATAAGCGGTAAAGCTGGCCGGGTGCAAAAAACCTACGCACCTTGTTCAGGATTCCGACCCTGCGTGATGTGGCTGATATTACGCCCTCGATGTGGTTCCTTGGATTCAGATTGCAGCAAATATCCATGCCTAGGATACTTAGGCTATTCCGCATTGCGAGCGGGATACCCTGAAGATTGGGGAGGGGAGAGAACGGGGATTTTTTGCACGTAAACGCGCACACCTGGGTTTTCTTGGCATTGAACTCAACCAGATTCTTGGTACCCCATTCCGAAATGAGATCCAAGGTCTGGTTAAGCTCAATGACAAGATTCTCTCGCTGCCTCTCAGTGACTTCCCGGCTACCAGGAGGCTTACTGCAGTAACGCCCATGCACAGTGCTGTCATCTGCATAGCAATGAATGTTACCAAGTGGTAACATGTCATTGATATGCAGAATAAACAAGGTGGGCGAAAGCACAGAGCCTTGTGGGACCCCGGCATTAACTGACATGAGCTGCGAAGCGTGTCCTTCAACAGTGACACGCATTCTACGCTCATGTTACTGCCCTGCTCCCATAGGTCATAGCGTGATTTAGATATACACCTTCCGGAATAAATTCTCTAAATGATAATGAAAACGGCATCTAAATCCGTTGCGTAGTTTAGGAGAAATAAGCGAACAAACAAACAAACAGACACACGTATAGTTAATAAAATAAATAAATACGCCCAACAGTCACACACATAGTTCTGACCCCACACTAGGTTAACCTGTATCGTGGGTATCGGGAACTACGAAGGACTTGCGGTCCCACAACACCCAGACCCGAAACAAATATTTCTGGATCACACAAACATTTGTCTCGGTGTGGGAATCGAACCCACGGCCTCATGCTTCGCTACTCGCCCACTGCGCCACGGAGCCTGTCACGACTTTGTTTTATCTTTATATATATAATATTACTGTACGTGTGTGTCACTGAAGTCCTCCTAAACTGCTGGACTGATTTGAATGATTTTTTTTGTATGCATTTGGGTGGCGCCCTGGATGGTTTAGATTCACAATTTGACCCGGTAGGTGAAGCTGCTGTAAATGCGGGAGAAACCGCACGGGACAGCTAGTATTACTTATAAAATGAAATAGTTTATTAATCATGTAGGCAATTAAAATAGCGCTTATGACAAGTCAGTACAAAATAAAGAAACTTATCTAAGAGGTGATAGGTCCCTCGTATGTGAGAGGCCGTCTGGGTTGGTACCACCACGTTGTCTATTTCTGCTGCCAAGCAACAATGTGTAAGTTGTGTTCAGGTTTGGAGGACATTGAAGCCAGTAAATTTACTGGGCGTTATGAGACTTAACATCTTATGTCTCGGGATGACTAGCGCAGTTCAGTGTCATGCAGTGTTCTGTAATCCAGAGTTCTGTGTGACGTTGCTTCTGTTTATGGACAGACGTGACGCTTAACATCAGGCGAGCGACCTGCTCGTCTCGTCATTCAGACATATAAAAAAAACTTACTTATAGAAATCAGCTATGGCTTCCGTATGCTAGGCGCTATGTGGAGCATTTTATTTATTTTTGATCATATTACAAGTATATTATGATTTTGCCTCGGTTTGAACCCCATACCCCCACCACCCTAGAGTAAAGCCACGATGTAGACAGTTTTATCTACAGCATGAATGGGCCGGCTCGACTGTGTCGTTACCACTGTCTCATAGAAAACTGACGTAAAGTAGCAGCTTGCTACTGCGTTTCGTACGGTGAGTGAGATATTCGGAAAAAATATATACCTACAGACGAATTGAGAACTTTGTTCTTTTCAATCAACATATATATTTTTTTTTATGGTATAGGCCGGCAAACGAGCAAGTGGGTCACCTGATAGTAAGTGATCTCCACCGCCCATGTACGCCCACAATACTAAATGAATCATGGGTGCATTGCCGACCTTAAAGGAAAGGGATAATTAAGGAATTGGGAAGGGGAGGGGGTTTGGGCCTCCGGATATCTCACTCACCGTACGAAACGCAGCAGCAAGCTGCTACTTTACGCCAGTTTTCTGTGAGACAGTGGTAATGACCCGGACGAGCCGGCCCATACATATTGTAGACAAAAGTGTCTACAGCGTGGCTCTACCACTCAAATACTAAAACAGTTGAAATTCCTGATAAGAGCCGAAATAAAAATATATTTTTCCTTATTCCCAATATTTGTTTGGGGTCTGGGTGTTATCTCCCCAGAGTCGGCCGGCAGTATAAACTACAAGCCAAATCTTTCTGTAATATCCAAAGAATTTAATGTATACTACTAGACGGGCTGTTTAGAAGTAAATTTGCGTCACATAAGGCGGGAGTTTGACAGCTCACAGACAGATAGCGCGATAGGGGTTCTAGTTGAGAGTAAGCGAGATGGTAATATTGAGCTACGGTCAATTGATCGCAACTTAGTGGTACAATTCCTATGTACCGTGCAGATTGTCTAGTAGTATACATTAAAATCTTTGGTAATATTAAAAATCATGTTGCGCCGACCCCACTGCGTGTGGGATAAGGGCAGGTGGAAGAAGAAGATTCTTCGAAGCTTCGAACTTGTCCACAAATCATTTCCAAAGATTTTTAAACAGAGTCGTAATAATGGGACAAAAGCCCCAGTTTTTCGATCATTGCACGAGACGAATGAGGTGATCCAATTCTTTATTTCCTTATTTATGAATATAGATTTATTGCGCAATATTTTAATCAGCCACGTGACATTATTTTGAATAAATAATAACATACTTAATTCATAATAACCCAAATTTGATTAGATAACACATAACTGCAAAATTACAATGAGCCAGTTATATTCGTATAAAAATATCATATTATTATACATACGCACTCACGCCTGTAATTCCCGAAGGGGTAGGCAGAGGTGTAACCAGTACAGACATTATTCGCCGACATTAATTCCGTCCAATGATTTGATAATGGTACGGCGAATAGGCTCATCCCCTATCTTATTAAGGGGTTAAAATAAGCTTAGCGAACGGTAGACACATAATTGCACCGATGCCTAAACGTTCAGGAATACTGGCGTGCGCAGTTAAAACGCCTGCAGCTAAAATTTTTTTTTTTATACATGCATTTGCTAATGTATATCAAAAAGGCAGCTAAAATTCCTAATGTTTTGAATTAAGAACTCTCGTTTACAGTAATAATTATTAAAGTTACATAATTGAATTAAAATGAATCCATATTATAAATAATATAATCAATAATAAATAATTACCTATCTACCTTTACTCCATTGCTGCACATTATTTTTAGTATGACACCAGTTTTGACAACACCAAGTTGCCATCCACACATTCAGACCAACCAAATTGACAAACAATTCAATCGTGTAGAAAGGCTATTATTTTCGATATTTTTTTGAGGGTAGTTAAGATTTACAATGTCATATTTATTTATTATAACAATCTGTGATAGTAGTGTTTATTTATTATTTTAAGGTATAGTTATTACAATAAGCAGCAGATAGCTCAGCGTGGAGTGATATGGATTGTCGAGACCAAAGTCGTAGGTACGAAACCAGCTCCAAGTGAAAAGTTTCATGATGATCGGTTAAGTAGTTTTCGCGTGAAAGCGTAACAAACAAACTTACATTCACATTTTTAATATTAGTATGATAGTATGATATAATATTAATATGAAGTATGATGACAAGTATTTGTTACTTTCAAGTATTCGCAAGAACGATGACACCGTTGTGGCCGATTTCAAGATCTTGTTGCGAGTTTTGGTGTCGATTCCTTCCAGTACGATGCTTCATAGGTGATTTTCTCTAAGCGGATCGAAAGACCAATGGCGATCAATACACTTGGTCAAAAATAACCTAAATTCACTTATTTCAATTCACTTGGTCAAAAATAACCTAAATTCACTTATTTCAATACACTTGGTCAAAAATAACCTAAATTCACTTATTTCATTCTTTTCATACACTGTTCATCACAGTCAATGTTTATTGCACAAATCCACACCACATTTAAAATACAACAAACACAACTTATATCTAGTATCGGAAATTATTAAGAGAACAACATCTGTCAGAATTCCCGCCAAAATTCTGCGCTAATACTATTACCAAAGACTTTAATGTATACTACTAGACAAGCTGCGCGGTACATAGAAATTGTACCACTAATTTGCGGTCAATTGACCGCAACTCAATATTACCATCTCACTTACTCTCAACACCCCTATCGCGCTCGCTGTCAAACTCCCGCGTTATGTGACGCAATTTTTCTTCTAAACAGCCCGTCTAGTAGTATACATTAAAGTATTTGACTATTACTAATTATTTTTTTGTTTGTTCCAGGAATACAAGACTGTGTGGCCAAAAAGCAACATTAAAAACGTCAAATAACAAATGTGATGTTAAATACCACACAAATTGCTAATTAACATTGTTTTATTGATAAAAGTGTATTAAGTGTTAATAATTAAAATAGTGTTAATTAACCTAATAGTAATATTGATATTTTTTAAATGCTTTTAAGTGCTTTAGAATAATTGCCAGTGGAGAAAAATGATCGCCTTTAATCGTGAGTAATTTTTATTATTTTTATGCATCTTTGTTATGGTGAAATGGTCAAACACATAGGTAAAATGTCTTCGCGACATCTTATACATTAACCTGCGTTGACATCGTGTTTCAAGGCATCCCCCCCAAGGCACCCCCACTTCATAAATAGGTATCGCAGGAGATGACCAGTATTTGTGTGCGGACTATACACATTCATATAGCGAGTAGCTGGCTGCGAAGCGACAGGCCGTGGGTTCGATTCCCACACCCAGACAAATTGTTGTGTGATCTACAAATATTTGTTTCGGGTCTGAGTGTTTTGGGACCGTAAGTCCCTCGTAGTTGCTGATACCCACGATACAGGTTAACCTAGTGTGGGGTCAGGACTATGTGTGGTCCTGTTGGGTGTATTATTATTATATATTCGCCTCCCCTTCCCAATCCCTAACTTTTTATTCCTTTCTTTTAAGGTCGGCAACGCGCCCATGATTATTTTAGTATTGTGGGCGTACATGGGCGGTGGAGATCACTTACCATCAGGTGACCAACTTGCTAGTTTGCCGGCCTATACTATAAAAGAAAAATTGTGAAAGAGTATTACACCCTTGTATGGTAGCAGAGATCACACAATCATAGACCGCATCGAATAAAATATGCGTGTATAATTAACACACGTTACTAATGTCAAATTATGTTTGATTACTATACAAGGTGTTACGGAAAGGTGTGGTCGTATTAAAATGTGCACACACCTGACATGAGTGTTTATGTATCTGACCTTAGCTAAATCTAGACATCATAAAATTTCTCGCAACTTTTAATGACTCGTTTATTAATGACTGCCTCGGTGGCGCAGTTCTAATGCATAATCCACGCCTGTTATCTTTGAAGGGGTAGGTAGAAGTGTAACTAGTCCACCCACATTAATTACGCCGAGATCATTTCCATCCCAGGCCATTATGTGATAAAGCGCGAGCCTATCCCCATACTGGGCACAATTCCAGGCTCCAGGCTGATACTGAGCATTTCGTCATAGACAAACTCAATATCACTTTTACCTAACCCGGGGATCGAATCCGAAACCTCAGCACAGCAGTCGTACCGCGTACGCATTACAACTGCGCTACCGAGGCAGTCAGCATTGTAAACACAATGTCATTCGGAAACTGAAGTAACATATTGAATAGCGAATATAAATTGTAATTACATGATTCATAGTGGAAATGTATCTTTATTTCTGATTAGTATACTAGAAAATGATAATATTTCGTCCAGCAGGTTTAGCATAAGCAACACGAGATAAACTTTGTCGAATCGCTTTGTTGGGAAAAAAATTGAGTGTGTTATTTCAATATAGTATATATATATAGGTCAATTATAGGTAAAACTATATAGGGACTGCTTTGGTGGCGCAGTTGTAATGCGTACGCGTTACGACTGAGGCTGACGCTGAGGTCTCGGGTTCGATCCCCGCATTGGGTAAAAGTGATATTGGTTTTTTCTATTTCGAAATGCTCAGAATCAGCCTAGACTCTGGAATTGTACAATATGGCGATAGACTCGCCCTCTATCACATCATGGGACGGATATAAGCTCAGCGATATGTTAGTGTACGAGTTACACCTCGGCCTACATATTCGGGGAATACAGGCGTGAGTGCGTATGTATGTATTGTGTTTACATTATAAGGAGTTATTTATAAACTACTATCTGTCTTGCGGTTTCACCGCAGGCATGTTACTGCCCTGCTACCATGAGTCATAGCGTGACACACATATAAACCTTCTGGAATAAATTATCTAAATGATAGTGAAAACGGCATCTATCACTTCGTGTTTTCATAGGAGTCTTAAGTAGGAGACAAATATGGCGGTATGTCAACCGATGACAACTGATAGGGTTGCGAAACGCTTGAACGAACTACTGAACTAATCAAACCTGAATGGAAAGAGAATGATTTTACTGATTAGGTAATAAAAATTACTTCGGTCATGTGGCGAGAAATAAAACAAACTGTTCCTTCAGTTTATTTACTATGTTTAATCTTTAATAGATGAAAAACATTTTTAGTCATCTGACTTTTTACTACTTGAATTGTCACTTTCTGATGCATGTATTATAATACTCTGTGCCCATATTAACTCTATTGGATTTAACTCACATATAGAGCGCACTTTAACTTTGCTTAGACTTATCTTACTCTAAACTTTGCCGAGTTTATTCTTAGCACAAACTGGGATTTCATATTTATAGCTATTTGACGTTAATATTACCGCTGAGCACATGCTATGATAATTAATGCCAATGCTAACAGACATTTCTTTTCACGTATAACCTTGATTTATGTTCACAAAGTTTAAATGAATTATTATCAGCCAGGACAGCCTCCGTGGCGCAGTGAGCGAGTAGCCGGCTACGAAGCGTGAGGCCGTGGGTTCGATTTCCACACCGAGACAAATGTTTGTCTAATCCACAAATATTTGTTTCGGGTCTGGGTGTTGTGGGACCGCAAGTCCCTCGTAGTTCCCGATACCCACGATACAGGTTAACCTAGTGTGGGGTCGGGACTATGTGTGTGACTGTTGGGTGTACATATTATTAGAATATTGGTCAAACAATGTAACAAAAATAGTGGTCTAAAATTTAATTTTGCATTGTAACTTGTTCACGACGTTTAATAAGGCCTTATTACTTCCTATACTTTAAAGAAACTTTAGTATGAGAATAATTGGGTTTAATTATAAATCGCAAAAAATATAAACGACAGAAATAAATCCGTAAAAGGGGCAAAAAGTCGCCACTTTTATTGAAAACATCGCTAAGGTGCCAATACTGAGCTAGATCGGCTGCATCATTTGTCAAATCTATAAAATATATTTTTATTTTATGACCCGTTTAGAAAACAGAAATAATAATTTATTGATTTGTGTAGTTATTTATCGTATTTGTTATTACAATTCATTAAATTTTAAAATTATTTCCAAAGCTTGTATATCGTATGTTAAAATCATTAATTCATTCACTTATTCCCATCACAAAAAATTAGCATTATGAAATGTCAAATTTACAGTTCCTCTATATAATCTATGCAAATGCCTTTTGGGAATATTCAGTTTTTGAGAAAAATATCGTAATTTATTGGTTAATTGAAGCAATGTGAAGTTTAATTCATATTGTATGTGTTTGTTGCAAAGATCGACATCTTCTCGTATAACTTATGATGTGTGATTGATTCGGAAATTGTGATTTTAATGCGAAGTGAAGTTCGTTTACTACATTAGACAGCAAAGATAGAACGAACGATAAATCCATTGCATAGTTTAAGAGAAATAAGCGGACAAACAGACAGACATACGCAGTTATATACTATGTATTGATTGATAAACTACTTTATGATGAAAACGCAGCAGGCGTTTCGTATGGTGAGTGAGATATCCGGAGGCCCAAATCAGAGGGGACTTCACATTACCTTCATTATCCCTTTCCTTTAAAGTCGGCAACGCGCCCATAATTCTTTTGGTATTGGTATTTAGTGAAACATTTAATAATACCTACTGTCTCTCTAGCGTTTTGACAGTTTTCATATTAATTCGGAAGATAAGTAAACCAATATGTGTGCCAAATCAAAGGTGTTGACGACGCTTCTAGCAACTCAATTTCGATTTGACATCAGGAGGCCAATTCTCGTAATTTTAAATGTTCAAAATATCATTCCGATCTAGACTCAGCGTCAAGAAAGTTGCAAATGGCATTCTCTTAAACCAATCATCAACGTCAAATGCACCTAGCATTAGCATTATACTGTTTTGGCTTCAGTCAACTTTTATTCTACATTCAATCTCATTACGATCTATGTTCACATTTGACGTTGATTATTGGTTTAAGAGAATGTCATTTGCAACTTTCTTGACGCTGAGTCTAGATCGGAATGATATTTTGAACATTTAAAATTACGAGAATTGGCCTCCAGATTTGACAGTTGATTAGTTAATTTAACATTGAACACCCTTTCAGAAATCGGGCGTAAATCAGTATATTTTTATACATACGCACTCACACCTGTAATCTCTAAAGGGGTAGGCAGTGGTGTAATCAGTACATCCACATTTCGTCGATCTTCGTAAGGCCGCCGTACTTGTGGCACATTTATTATTAAGCTGTTTTTTTGTTTTTGTTGTTGTTGTGTGTCTACAATAAAGAGTTACTATCTATCGATATATCCTACAGTATAATGTTTCATGGAACATTGTGTATGGAATATTTCGCTCCAACACGCCGAATGTAATGACATAGCATTGCGTAACATTGCAATACTATGATCATATTTAATGTGATACCAGCTTCGTTTATTACAAGAAAACTGTGTGTTTCTTTTATTATATAATAACACTAGGGGCGTCCATGTTTTTCCACAAAACATAAAATACAAAAGCGTTTCGTACGGTGAGTGAGATATCCGGAGGCACAAATCCCCTTCCCATTCCCAATACTTCACTCATTCCTTTCTTATAAGAGCAGCAACGCTTTCTTTACGTATGGTGTTTCCATCAAGTGACCTATTTACTCGTTTCAAATGGTATACAAACATTTAGGTGTTATTTTTTTACTAGCCTGAATGACGAAACGAGTAAGCGTCATACTTGTTTATAAACATAAGCAACACAACACAGAACTTTGAATCACAAAGCATGCATGTCACTGGACTGCACTCGTCACCTTGAGACAAGTTTTTAAGTCTCGAAATGCCAAATAATTTCACTGGCACAACAGTGCTTCTTTACCAGACTCTGCGACAAAAAAATAAATAGCTGTTGGCAGCTCTTGAACTAGTAGTAGACCATAAATAGAACGAAAGTCCTAGCAACCCAATGAAAATAGTGGTTAATTAAATATTACGTAATAATACACAAACACTTATTTCTAGTTAGTACTATTACCCCGTCATAACACATCTATGGAAGGAATGATTATGATATAGTTGCAAATGGTGGTCCATTTGCGTGACCTTGCAAATTGGTATTTGCAAGGATCATGCTTTTTGCGCAGAATGTCCAGTTCTCAAAAAGTTATATTTACATAACTTAAAGACCGACTTTATTGAGAAATTGGAAATGTGAGGAGGGATTTGGACCTCCGGACATCCCACAGTATGAAACGCAACAGCCAGCTGATACTCCGCGTCGGTTTTCTGTGAGATAGTGGTTACAACCCAGTCGAGTCAGTAAATCTATCTCGAAACCGTCGTTGAAATTTCCAATATCTCTATAAATTGTAACTATTTTTTTAACTAAGTCTTGCCAATAAAGATGAAAAATGAACAGTGCTATCTGTTGACAATATAATCACAACTGATTTGTTGTATTTACTTATTTCTACTTTATTATATTACGTAAATGACCTGCTGGTCAGTTACTCGACGACGTCAAATATTTGTATGACAAAATTTAGTTTCTCACGTATCCGCTAGAAGCGCCACTGAGTTTTTGATATAAATATCTTACATCGTCGCTAGCGTTTTTACAGAGACAAATTCATGGTCATGCTGTATCGGTGTGAAGTATTCGCACTGGTCACCTATATAAAATGCTTCTAGAAGACACATTATGAATTATATGGCAAATACTAATGTTACCAAATAATGTTTTTTGTATCGCGGATCTAACACGGATTTTCCCAGACGAGTGTACCATAAATAAGTGATTTTAATAGTATTTGAACCATCACAGTTTAAAAATTATAGTCTGTCAAGGAATATACAATATGTTACATAAACCCTGTTGGGCGTTTTAACTGTGATGTCAGAATCGATATTCGAACGTAATGAAATAACTCGCACACGATAAAGAGACTATAAAAATATACATTTTTTGTTTAAGTTAATCATTTCATTGTTTGTGAATTGTATTTCGATTGATTGCCTCTGCAAGAGCGATGAATCGGAGCCAGAGCGAGATACCAAGTCGCGGCGTCTACGTGTATCAAACGAGCTACGCCGCGTGCGCGCCCGGCTACGTCAGTACGACACATGAGTCAGCTGTTCATAATTTTTCAGATGAAAATTTAAAAAAGATATCTTTTTTAAATTTGTTCAATTTTCTAAGCTACCTGTATAAGGATAATATCTCGCTTCTGTTTATTATTTATTTAATATAACTATTTTTATTAAGCTGTTGATGTGTCTATCTTCCCGACCCTAAAAGAGCCAACAGGGTTTTTGTTACATACTGTATAATTTCATGTTGCACAAATGTAAAAGTTATTAGATATGAAAATTACATATTTATTAAAGGGTTCTTATTGTCCTATTCACGAAAAATGCCAACCATTATATATAATTTGTGAGTTTTTTACAGTAATTTATCTCAAACGCTCTATCAAGTTTCTGTCCCGGTATGAAAAAATCGTAGATCCGGGGCTGGTAAAGCTAGTGGAACACATTCGAGCCGCTTTGTAGTAATAATGTTGCTTGGGCTACCCACCGCTTTTTCATACAGCTTAATGATAATAGCTAAATATTAGCTTGAATGACGAGACGAGCAGGTCGCTCGCCTGATGGTAAGCACTAAGCCTGCTCATAAACACGAGCAACACCACACAGAACTTTGAATTACAAAGTATTGCATGGCATTGGACTGCGCTTGTCATCCCGAGACATAAGATGTTAAGTCTCATAATACCCAGTAATTTCACTGTCTTCAGTGTCCTTCAAACCGAAACACGACAGTGCTTACATACTGCTGCTTGGCGGCAGAAATAGACAAAGCGGTGGTACCAACTTCGGCCTCTTGTGGAGGATCTGATCAATCTCCTCAATTATCCTGCTATACAGTCCTATTTTCTGAGAGAATGCATAGTAAGTACATAAAATAACGTTTTCTGTCTGACCAAAGCTACACAAAGGGTAAAAGTTAGTATATAAAAATATGTTGACCGATTGCATGTTTTTTTAGACTGTGTCGCCATCATGTTTGTAAAAAGAATAATAACTTTAAACGTTTTATTTGTATGCAAATTGATGTTTATTTCATGTAACATTAAATTACATTACATTTTTATTTTTATTATGGCCGGGGTTTTACAAATATAAATACATACATACGCACTCACGCCCGTAGTCCCCGAAGGGGTCGACAGCGGTGTAATTAGTACACCCACATTTTGCCGAGCGTATCTCAGTCCGATGATGTGATAGGGGGCGAGCCGGGCACAATTCAAGACTCCGGGCGGAAACTAAGAATTTCATGAAAGAAAAACCCAATATCACTTCCCGGGGATCGAACCCGAGACCTCAGTACAGCAGTCGTACCGCGTACGCATAACAACTGCGCCTCTGAGTGAAGTTAAGGGTTCTGTGGTCAGAAAATATCCCATATCTCAAAAACTATACAACCTCCCTTATTGAAACTAATTTTCTTTGGAAGTACCTTTTACTCGTAAGTTATACTACCTTGATTTTTATGCAAATAACATCTGGAGTTGCATACTATATGGATCTTGTGAAAACTAGGAAGAACTTCCGTGCTCTCCGGCGTCTTGCCATACCTATTATTGGAATCAAGTTTAACAGCTCGCGTGTTAGGACCCACTTAATGATATCCGTGGTGCTTTACATCTGGCTTCTCCAGTTGTAAATGTCCTTATGCCTGAGGTTAATGCCTCCTTAGTTCATTATTTTGTGTACCGCTTTGCTATGGAGGGAAATCGACAATTATTATTTCCAACTCCTCCTTAACTTTCTATTTGATTAATTTCGTTGCGGGACAAAGACAATTTATCATTCCCAGAGACTCGCCGAGCTTCACTGCTCGGTGTCAACAAAAATGCGTGCCACTGTCGATCCTGGTGCACAGGAGTTGCAGTGGCGTGTGTGTGGGCGGGATAGTCTCGTACCTTGATTTTTCTCAGAATTTTCCACAACATTTAAATGTGCGGGGAATATTTTTCACGACTTCGGACACGCATATCTCAAAAACTAATGACTTATATAAAAAAGCCATTTAGCAACCTTGATATACAATATGTAACAAAAACACTGATGGGCATTTTAACTGTGATATCAGAATCTATATTTAAACGCAATGAATAAATTCTCATACGAAAATTGGACTATAAAAAAAATCATATTAATTTTTTTAACTTTAATATTTTTTTTGTTTGTAAACCGTATTTCGATTGATTACCTCTGCAAGATAATCAATCTGTGATGACTTTTTTTTATACTGGCTCGGCAAAGTGACTACGCTACACCTGATGTTAAGCAGCGCAATCCAAGAATACTGTCGACCAACGACAGACGATGTGTCTATCGTAGGCCGGCAAAATTATTAAGGGTTCCGTTTTTGCCATATGGCTACGGAACCCTGAATAATTGCATAGTAAATGAAAACATCACGTAATTTATGCTTTCTTGATAAATTATCTTACATTATTATTGTTGCAGTCACGTTTTCTTTACTTTATCGAGATATGACCTTCGGTACATCGACAAATCTACTTTCTTTACAAGATTTGTGTTATACTGCCTCGGTGGCGCATTGCGTACGCGTCACCACTGCTCTGCTGAGATCTCGGGTTCCATCCCCGGGTCGCGTAAAAGTGATATTGGGTTTTTCTATTACGAAATGTTCAGTATCAGCCTGGAGTCTGGAATTGTGCCCGGTATGGTGATAGGGTCGCCCCCTATCACATCATGGAACCGAGAAACGTTCGGCGAAATGTTGGTGTACTGGTTATACCTCTGCCTACCCCTTCGGGGATTATAAGCGTAAGTGCGTATGTATGTATGTATGTATGAGGACAATAATATTAAGATTAGTGATAGATAGAGACATAAAAATGTTTCCTAATAACGTTTAAGCCAAAGAGTATAATTTAAACTACTAGACAAGCTGCGCGGTACATAGAAATTGTGCCACTAAGTTGCGGTCAATTAACCGTAACTCAATATTACCATCTCGCTTACTCTCAACTAGAACCCTTATCGCGCTCTCTGTTTGTGAGCTGTCAAACTCCCGCGTTATGTGACGCAATTTTTCTTCTAAACAGCCCGTCTCGTAGTATACATTATAGACTATGGTTTTAGCAATTCAAATTGATTTGACAGCGGTGGCACAATCTAAGTTCTGTTAGATGAATGTTTATTTGATCAGCCTTTCTGAAACCGGATTGTCAAATTTTACCTCTACCACGTCGATTCGGAATGTCATTTCGCCAAGGAAGGGCGGGCAAGAAATTCTAACATTGCTCTTTTCAAAACCGATTTACAATATTTTCACTTCATTCTTTCCACCTTATCCCACTAACAGTGGGGTCGTCGTATGCATTTAAACACATTTTAAACTCTCACAGCTGACTCCAAGACCTTGGGTGGTAACAAGAAATCATCATAATAAATACAACTTTGTATTATTTTATTATCTTAGATAGAACTTAACTTCCTACTGAGTCATGACACCTCTCTTTCCCACATACATAAATCTCTACAAGTGCGAAAGAGATGAAATAGAACCAGTAGGCTTGCGGTTTTAGTAAAGGCTATTCACATAGTTTGTTTACGTTGAAACATAATTAATATCATTGCGGTCTAATTTGCATTGTAATGTACTAAATCAGACCTTTTTAGTAGTGTCTAATCGGTTCGCGGAAACAGCGGATATGGCTATTTATAAAAAAAGCGTAAAACCCAACTTTTAAAAGTATTTGTGCTGTTTCTAGTGACGTCATATATCTAAATAAATGGAACACATTTAAAAATAAAAAACCCAGTAGTGACGTTTATGTTTAAACCACAATCATAAAATGTAAAAGAAATGATATCTATGACGCATTAAGGAATAGTTTGACAGTTTACGTTTTCTTGTTATGTTAATT
Organism: Mimas tiliae; assembly: GCA_905332985.1. NCBI lineage: Eukaryota > Metazoa > Arthropoda > Insecta > Lepidoptera > Sphingidae > Mimas > Mimas tiliae. Next base: position 2,912,710 of record HG995265.1, on the reverse strand, counting down.
TGGTTCTTTGTGCGAAATATGACGACAGTAAGATTTTAGTGATTTTCGACGCTTTCTTTCTGCCTGGCGTTATCCCGGCTTAAACCCAGGGTCCGCCTTCTCGTGTCATAATTTTACGGTATTTGGTATTATATAGGCCAACCCGCCGCGCGTTTGAACCCCCATAACCTGCAACGGGAACTAAGCTTTGCGATTGCCTTGTCCGTTAATCAGCAGAGTGCTTTGGACCTAATTTTTATTTTTATTTTTTCTATCATAGGCCGGCAAACGAGCCAGTGAGTCACCTGATGGTAAGTGATCTCCACCGCCCATGTAAATATGTTGGTGAATTAGTGATATTCGGCGCTCAGTAACAAATCATAAGCTGTTAAAAACTATTGTGAATCCGTGCTATTGCAGTTATTAATGGTCATTAATTAATACCATCGTCTCAAGAAAATATGTTAAGTCTGATAATGCTCAGTAATTTCACTGGCTTCAATTAAACCGAACACATCCGTGCTTACATACAGCTGTTCGGCGGCAGAAATAGACAAAGCGGTATAACCAACCCAGACGGCCTCTCGAATATGAGGGACCTACCACCTAGTAAAACTTATTAGTACCTATTAGTAGGTAAATAAATTGGGGCGGTTGCATGGAGCGTCGTGGGTATGTTAAAGGATAGATCAGAAGGTCAATTCTCGTATATAACTGTCACTGCGACTGAATTTTAACCGAAATGAGATTAGATTCTGATTGGATTAGAAAAAAATATTCTGCTCCGCTTTAAGTTCAGTCCGGTTTCAATAAATTCTAATCTCGATCTCTTTGCAATCTTTATTCTATTCTATTTTTAAATTATGGCTCAATCGATTTTCGATAATTTCGCCAATGTCAGGTATTAAAATAGCAATATGTAAAAATAAAGATCAAAACGTAGACATCTTTAGAAAGATGCTCAATTGTTAGTCCTTTGCAATCTCATGTCTGCCACAATTTTTGACGTTTATTTAAGGACATGTGTCATTCAAAAACGATAGCAGAATGCCGTTTTGGCTTTAGTCAACTATAATCTATGTATTTGACGTTGATTATGGGTTTATGACAATACTATTTGCAACTTTTTAACACCGAGACTAGATCAAAATGATATTTTGAATATTTTTAATTACGAGAATTTGCCTTCAGACGTTTGACATATGTCTGAAGGCAAATTGTGGAATAAGGCCTAACCCCTCTCATTCAGTAGAGGAGGCCCGTGCCCAGCAGTGGGACGTATATAATACAGGGCTAGTATTATTATTATTATATTATTGCCTTCAGACGTTTGACAAATATCCTTATTTCGCAAAATAACTAGAACAAGATCTAGAAACAAAGGAATTGGATAAAAAGAATAACTTGTACCTATTACTTAGCGCCAGTTTCACCACCTCTGAGTAAAAGTTACTTACTTAATAAAATATTAAACTTACGTGCAAATACAAAAGTCATACTGGGACATATATATATACCGGCAGAAAGATGTCTACTGGGGACTTTGAAAAATAGCTGCCTTTTAAGTTAATTGGTGAATAAATACATACGCACTCACGCCTATAATCCCCGAAGGAGTAGGCAGAGGTGTAACCAGTACACCCACATTTCGCCGAGCATATCTCCGTCCCACGATGTGATAGAGGGCGAGCCTATCGCCAAAGCTAAAGTCTCAAGTCCCCCCCCCCCCCAAAAGCATTTGGGTCCACTGACAAATCTCAAATTACATACGCACTCACGCCTATAATCCCCGAAGGGGTAGGCAGAGGTGTAACCAGTACACCCACATTTCGCCGAGCGTATCTCCGTCCCACAATGTTATAGGGGGCGAGCCTATCGCCATTTCAGACTCCAGGCTGATACTGAGTATATCGTAATAGAAAAACCCAATATCATTTTACCCGACCCGGGGATCGAACCCGAGACCTCAGCGTTAGCCTCAATCGTAACGCGTACGCATTACAACTACGCCACCGAGGCAGTCAAATTAATATTGATATTATCCTACAATATAATTTTAAGTAGGTATAGTATATGCTACTTTTTTTTATTCTCTGGGGTCAAGAAACGTAACTCAAAAAATAAAAAAATTTACCCCACGAATGTTCATTTATAAATTCATAAAAATTGATTCATGATCTCTAGTTGATACTTAATACATTATTTTTATTTTTTTGCGCGGTGCAGAAGGACGTATCTCGATTTAGAAATTTAATATTTAGACATTAACATTAATGAAATAAAGGTGACTTTGAACGTTCATTTAATATTTGTTGCGTGTATGAGTATTACCTTTGCATGTGTAAGTGGAGCCGTATTTTTGCCAGATTCATATGAGAGTTATCGTTCTAGTTATCTTATTTCGACGGTTTTAAGTCGTAAAAACAATTTCTGTTTACACACACAAGATGGCGCCGCAAATAAACAATTAAAAAACAATAATTGCTTCTATAGAGATTCGACAAACGTATACAACTTTATAAAACGGTTATTAAATATCAATTAACTAATTATTTATGATATTCCGCTTCATGTAATGACCTTATTGTACCTTTCCGGATACATCAAGTATTTTTAAAACTGTATTTTTATTATTTTTAGTAAAATTCTAGAATATTCTGGTGGCAGGGAAGCTAGCCTTTATTGTCTTCTTCTTCGTCGGTCCCTCAGTGCTGATGATCGCGACCACTATGTGCCTCCAAGCTAAGCGGTCGTAAGATGTCTGGGCCGCTTGGTATATGCTGCCACCAACATCCCTTTTCACGGCATCTGACCACCAAGATGGTGCTCTTCCCCTGGGCCGTTTCCCTTCTATTTGGCCCAATATTAAGACTCTTTCCAAGTTATGTCTGGAAGAGCCTTTATTATACAGGACTGGATTTCAATGAACACATTAACACTCACTCTTATATCTTAATATGTTTTTGTAACACGCCTTACTACATGGTAGGTCCCTCGTATGCGAGAGGCCGTCTGGGTTGATACCACCGCTTTGTCTATTTTTGTCGCCAAACAGCAGTGTGTAAGCACTGTTGTGTTTCGGTTTGAAGGAATATTGAAGCCAGTGAAATTACTGAGTGAGGTCGGTGTGAGGTCGAACCCACGGGTCTCTCGTTTCATAATCGGGTACTTCACTGCGCCACGGCGACTGTCATATGGCGTCAACCACAGGGGTACCCAGCTTTTAGTCTAAAGGGGGCAAATAAGAATTTTTCTGTAGGTAAAGAATTTAATATAAATAGAAATGTGCATTTAATACATTGCAAAGCGGGAGGCAGAAAGTCGTGGCAGTCCCAGTCCAGGGGGGAGCAGCTGACCTTTATTGCTCCCACTTCAGTACGCTCATGGCGTCACTCAAACAGCGATGCGACGACGCGACGCCAAATACAGCTACTAGCTTTTACTCGCAGCTTCACCCCTCTGACAGTACCAGTTAGTATCAATCTCGCGGAAATGCTTTCATTTCCCGAAAAAAAGTAGCCATTTCCTATCACTAAGTTTGATATCTCCGTAGTGAATTTCAATATATTCAGTATAGAGGGGCAGCCGTGCAAAAGATGTTCACAGACAAAGTTACTTTCGCATTAGAAAGATTCTATTCTATTTTTAGATTATGGCCCCATCGATTTTCGATGATTTCGCAAATGTCAAGTATTTAAATAGCAATATCTAAAAATAAACATCACAACTTAGACATCTTTAAAAAGATGCTCAATTGTTAGTCATTAGAAAGATTATTATATAATAATAAAATACAATTGACGTTTGACATTAGTTTATTTTCGGCTCAGTTTTTTTTTCTTTTTATTGGTAATATCGTTGACTAAGAATAGTAAACGGAAAAATTTGCCAATAAATTATTATGGATACTGCATACATAATATTTAAAAATAGTAGAGTCTCTCTTAATCTCTCCTATGTCTGTCTGTTCGTCAATTAGAATGAGAAAATAATTAATTAAACGTGCCTAATTTCCGGGCAAAGTTTGATTCGCTATTGCCGGTTTCCTATATTCTATCTATCGACAGATTTTCTTACTATCAATAGTGTTTTGACAGATCTTCCAAACAAAATGTGTCAAAATTTTACTGCCAGTAAGTAAATCTGTCGATAGACAGTATATTGGGAACGGCCATATGACAATAAACAAAGCTCAGACTATGCGCACCACTGGTGTGAACCTTTGCGCATCCTGTTTCTCTCACAGGCTCTACCTCTACGTCGCTCGTTCCGCAACCAATCAATGCAAGGAATCTGCATGTATTAGCTCTGGGGAACATCACCCACTATATTGAACCTATATCGAAAAGCATGGTTATGGTTTGGGCATGTAGAGAGGATGGATGAAAGAAGATTGACGAAACAAATATACATGGCGAGTGTGAATGGTACAGTTGGGAGGGGAAGGCCTGGGCGAACTTTCATAGATCAAGTTGGAGATATTCTCGAGAAAGGCCAGGTCAGGAGTACCCTAAACCGACGTGCGTGTATGAAAAATTTAATGAGAGTGAATGAGGCCAAAGAGGTATGCAAGGATCGTAGCAAGTGGAAATCCGTTGTCTCTGCCTACCCCTATGGGAAACAGGCGTGAGTCTATGTATGTATGTATGTATATCGAAAAGCTCTGTAATGTATCATTTATTTTATTGTGGCACAGTTGTAATGCATACGCGGTATGGCTGCTGTGCTGAGGTCTCGAGTTTGATCCCCAGGTCGAGTAAAGTGATATTGGATTTTTCTATCATGAAATGCTTAGTATCAACCCGGAGTCTGGAATTGTGCCCGATATGGCGATAGACTTGATAGATAGAGAGATAGATAGAATATTCTTTATTGCACACTAAATAAAGTAGGTAGTTTATACAACGAGGATCATACAGTAAGGGTGATACACTGGGCGGTCTTATCGCAAACAGCGACTCGCCCCTTATAAACTCAGTGAAATGTGGGTGTACTAATTTACACCTCTGTCTACCCCTTCGGGATGTATAGGCGTGAGTGCGTATGTGTGTACATCTACGAGTTTGGTTTAAATCATTGATTTTCTCAAATAAAACTCCACGCGGATGAAATCGCGGGCACAGATAGTATAACAATAAAATTAGAATAAGTTGGCATTATCTTTTAATAAATTTGCTTCATTTTTTTTTTCTTTTTGCAAACAATTGTTAAATGTAATAATATCAATATTGTTTTATATTTTTTTAAGCTAAATGCCAAATAAATATGCCAAACGAGTAGATAACATGCCTAATAATAATAATAACAGCCCTGTATTATACACGTCCCACTGCTGGGCTCGGGCCTCCTCTACTGAATGAGAGGGGTTAGGCCTTAGTCCACCACGCTGGCCTAATGCGGGTTGGCAGACTTCACACACCTTCGAAATTCTTATGAAGAACTTTTCAGGTATGCAGGTTTCCTCACGATGTTTCCTTCACCGTTAAAGCAAGTGATAATTAACAATTAATACACACATATCTTAGAAAAGTCAGAGGAGTATGCTCTTGGGGCTGGTTTCGAACCTGCGACTTTCGTCTCGACAGTCCTTATTGAGCTAACACTGCTTATTAAAAAAACACATACATAAATATAGGTAAGTTTGTTATACAATACATAAAAAAAATAGAAAATATACTAATGAGATGACGAGGATGTAAAGCATTGTCAAATGTCACAATGTCAAACTATGTTTTTGTCGCAATAGAGTTAATTTTTAACCGCCTTCAAAATAAAAACACTGAAAAGGCAAAAATAACAAATTCTATCTAAACGTTATTTTACATACATACATACGCACTCACGCCTGTAATCTCCGAAGGGGTAGGCAGAGGTGTAACCAGTACACCAACATTTCGCCGAGCGTATCTCCGTCCCATGATGTGATAGGGGGCGAGTCTATCGCCATACCACGCACAAATTCCAGACTCCGGGCTGATACTGACCTTTTCGTAATAGAAAAACTACACAACAATATCACTTTTACCCGACCCTGGGATCGAACCCGAGAACTCAGCGTCAGCCTTAGCCGTAACACGTACGCATTACAACTGCGCCACCGATGCAGTGAAAAAAAATACATATACCTATATATAGGTAAGTTTGTTATAGAATACATAAAAAAAATAGAAAATATACTAATGAGATGACGAGAATGCTTTAAATGTCAAATGATGTGTTTTGTCGCAATAAAATTTATTACTATTAACACTCGGCCAAAACAGTAAGCCCATTGCTCTTCTTTTACACTTCTCAATTTCCAACTGACCTTCATGAATGCGTTTCAACATTTCTTCTCGTAACAAAACTGGTATAAATATTGTATTATCCTTGAAAATTACTCCCTCAATAAAAAGTAAACATTCTCTGTACGCCCAGAATATTCGATTATATAATTTATTTTTTATTAGCTTGAGTGACGAAACGAGCAGGAGGCCAATTCTCGTAATTTTAAATGTTCAAAATATCATTCCGATCTAGTCTCAGCGTCAAGAAAGTTGCAAATGGCATTCTCTTAAACCAATAATCAACGTCAAATGTAGATTGTAATGAGATTTAATGTAGAATAAAAGTTGATTGAAGCCAAAACGGTGTAATGTTACTGCTAAATGCTAATGCTAGGTGCATTTGACGTTGATTATTGGTTTAAGAGAATGCCATTTGCAACTTTCTTGACGCTGAGACTAGATCGGAATGATATTTTGAACTTTTAAAATTACGAGAATTGGCCTACAGGTCGCTCGCCTGATAGTAAAAGCTACGCCTGTCCATAAACAGAAGCAACACCACGCAGAACTTTGAATTACAAAGCACTGTATGGTACTAGACTGCGCTCGTCGCCCTGAGACATGAGATGTTAAGTCTCATAATGCCCATTTCTTAGGTAGATGAAATTACTAATTTCATCTACCTGACACATGTCGATACTTACATCCCTGGCAACCTCATTAAGCAATTCATTAATAACACAGCCTATTTGTCTTTCTGTGTATAATATCAGTCTAATTAAATTTTTCAAAAAACACATCTGAATCTGCTTTAACATGGGTGGTTCTAAGTTGATAGGTCCCTCGTATGCGAGAAGCCGTTTGGGTGGGTACTACCGCTTTGTCTATTTGTACCGCCAAGCAACAGTGTGTTGCACAGCACACAGCAGCACTGTTATGTTTCGATTTAAAGGATATTGAAGCCGGTGAAATTACTGGGCATTATGTGGTGTAACATCATATGTCTCGGGATGACGAGCGCAGTCCAGTGTCATACAGTGCTTTATAATTTAGCGTTCTGTGTGGTGTTGCTTCTATTTATGGGCAGGCGTGACGATTACCATCAGACGAGCGACCTGCTCGTCTTGTCATTCAAGCAAATAAAAAAAAATACATTTCATTAATAACACAGCCTATTTGTCTTTCTGGATATAATATCGGACTTATTTTAATTTTTCATCACAATAATGAACTAGCTCTGATATAAAAGACGTTTGTGCCCCAAATTTATCATACTTCAATCATCCCTGTCCACCATAACCTTCGGGGATTATAGGCAGAGGTGTAACTAGTACACCCACATTTTGCCGAGCTTATTTACGTCCCATGATGTGATAGGGGGCGAGCCTATCGCCATACCGGGCACAGTTTGCAGACTCCGGGCTGATAAGCATTTCATAATACAAAAACCCAATATCTCTTTACCCAACCTGGGAATCGAACCCGAAACAGTAGTCGTACCGCGTATAAATCTCTTCTTATATAAATGAGGCTTTCTGATAGTACAGTAGGCCTAGTACGAGTTACAAATACGTTCACAGTTTTCGAATTCGTATAAAATTACTACCGTCGAAGTGTCATACTAGTAATTCATACGAAAATAAATGAAATAATCGGTTGAAAATACATTTTATATTCGACTAATATGAAATAAAATTAACCATGTTAATCATTTTAATTCATCATAGTTCCCACTAGTGGCTACTAATATTTGACGTATGGAGAGAAAACGAAAACTTCATCGTTTAGGAAAACTATTAAAACTTGTACTAGGTCTACAGACTACGGAACCATTTCAGTTGTCCGCATTCATACTTAACCGGTTTTCCCCCGCAATTCCTCATGATTTACCTAATATGTAAAATATATGATTCATCTAAGAATACTAGACAATGTTTGTTCTTTTAATTTGCAATATATTACGCAAAGAAGGTAGATATGCGTGTCATGCTACGTTTCTATAAAATGGGACAATAATTGACGACGTCAGTGCTGTGGGGATTGAAACGAGATGACACAGGTTCGATTTCCGGACTGCAAATGATTGCGTGATCCACAAATGTTCTGGTCTGGGTGTTGTGGGACCGCAAGTCCCTCGTAGTTCCTGATACTACCGGTATAAGTTAACCTAATGTGGGGTCAGGATTATGTGTGTGACTGTTGGGTGTAATTATTTAATTTTGTCTATTTTTAACCAACTTCAAAAAAGGAGAAGGTTCTCAATTCGGCGAGTTTTATTTTGCTTTTTTTATGTACATCGATTTCTCCGCCAATTGTGGATCGATTTTGTTGGAAAAAAATTCACTCGATAGAGTTTAGCTGCGATGTGGTCCCATATAAATTTGGTTAATAACTGATGACAGGGTACGGAGTAAAAAAATAAAACTCCTCAAAGGACAACAGTACACTCGTCGCGATTGTGTTATTGTATTGGAATTTACATGCTATTGCTGTAACTTGCACTAATAAAAATTGAAGTCGGTTTCTAAGTTATGTTAAACGTTATGTTATTTTTGTTTATTATTGCGTCACTCTATTAAATTTAAAGTATCAAACAGAGAGGTGTATCGAAATTACAAAAAAGTGTTCAAGTGTTAAAACAACTTTATAGAAACTAAGTATACGAAATGTAAGTCGTTCAAAATTAAATTGAAAATTAAGGCTTAAACAACGTGTTATAGAAAGGTTATACATCATATTCAAGTTTATTAAAAAGTGAGTGTCATTCATAATAATTAATAGTGATGTCATCAATCTTATCGATCTTAATAAACGAGTGATAAAAAAAACGTGAAGTTTTCGGATGTCTTGGTTTTGAAAAGATCCGGTACATAAGTACGAATTGTAAGGTGTATGTAATGACCCTAAAATATGACCACACCTTTCTGTAACACGTTGTATAAGGCTCCAAGCTACGATCATCATACTGATAACTACTCACCATATTATGTGTATGATCCACACTTATAAATCAATGTATGAAACACATTTTCTCATCTACAAAGTAGGTACCACATTTTTAACAAAAAAAATTTCTTTTTCAAATAAATATGTCACGATTAGCAAATTTTCAGCTTACGCAATTATGAGTATTTACATTTTCTTCTGTAAGTAGTTATTCGAAGGGCCCATGGTTATTTCCTTTGTTAATTAAGCAATTTTATAAGTTAAAACTAGTAAAAATAGCTAAAACTGTTTAGAAAAACTAGTAAATCTATAAATATGTATAAAATGCTCAATTTCATCCGCGATTCCTATATAAAATTTATTTATTTTATTTATTTATTATTAAGGAAAACAAACAGCACATATAATACATTTGGATACAATAACATGATTTGAACATAAGCCAAACACAGTTTTCACAAATAAAACATGCCATAGTTGAAGACAGTTAAATAGGTTTACAGTACATTATGTATTAGATCGGGATAGTACCAAACAAATGCAATAAATATGCTTTCAAAGAGTTAGTACAACCGTATTATAACAATATAGAAATATTAACATGCATTAAAGGTTTACAACTTTTTCGATTAGTCTTTTGTATCCCCTAAGTTTACAATTGAATAGATCAATATGACAAAAAATGTCCATTAATAATGAATAATTGTTTTATTAGGTATTTCTGAATTCCCCGGATAAAGTAATTATTCATAGACACAAAGTATCTTTGTGTGGGGTCAGGACTGTCCGACCGTTAATGGAATATTTCCACCTGGAATTCTGACCCGCGTCATCATAATATTTGTGTTGTTGTCATTAAAATCAAGTTATTTTCTTTATACGCCGTGATACGTCATTAAGGTGCACTTATAGACTGGGCAGCGATCGCACGCGCTTATTAGAAAAACAGCCTTCGCGAATAACAGCCGTGCGAATGATTAAGTGATGTTACTTAACTTTTTCAGTGACTACAAATAATTAAGTGACCACGAATTTGAATTAAGAATTAGTGGAAAACATTTTATGACAAATTAAAATATAATTTTATTTTTTGTGACAATAATTTTCGGAATTAAGTGACTGCAAAAGTCTTTCGAGAATTAAGTGTGTACGAATTTGTTGAGTGACAGTAAAGTTTTTGGACATCTGCCAAAATGAAGGACATAGTGCAATTTTGGAACCGTGTGTCAAACAGAAGATATTCTGCTGTTAATACAGAAATTAACGATTTACCAAATAAAAAGTGTGATGGGGATAGATTAGAAAATGTCGACTGCGAGCTGAATTACGAAGAAATTGATTTTAATGATAAGAAAGATGCTATTATCAATAAGTTGTTCGAAAAGAGGCGAAAAGGGCATGTCGGGAGGCAGCCTAAATGTAAGTACTTTAGTAAATAAGTCATTTTAATTAACTTTGTTATTTAATGATTCATACGTTATTGATATGAAAATGTGTTGAATTTGACGTGATTACAGAATTGTATAAATTGTTATAAATATTACAATCATTTAAATCATATTTTTCGTATCTATTAAATACGCTTAAGTTAAAAAAAATGTGCTAAAATATTATAATTTGACTCTATTTGAATTTTAAGTACTACGTCTGGGTTGGTAACACCGCGTTGACTATTTCTGCCGCCAAGCAACATTGTGTAAGCGCTGTTGTGTTGCGATTTGAAGGACGTTAAAGCCAGTGAATTTACTGGGCATTATGAGAAAAATGTTTGATGCATAGATATTTGTTTCGAGTAGTATTGTGGGACCGTAAGTCCCTCGTAGTTGCTGATACCCACGATACAGGTTAACCTAGTGTGGGGTCAGGATTATGTCTGTGACTGTTGGGTGTATTTATATAAGAAAGAATAGAATTATTTATCAAATCGATATATTTAATTATTTCACTTAATGTTATACATTACTTATATTCAGTAAAATGTTTACTCTACCGCCATTTCGGAAGTTTGTTTCATTAGAGAAGAATAGGCAAGAAACTATAGCGTTGTTCTTGTCATACATCCATGCGCACTCATGCCTGTCATACCCGAGGGGGGCAGGCAGAGGTGTATTTTTCTATTTAAAGTGGGGACGTCTGCGAGTTGCACAGACCGGTGATCAGCTCACTTTAGTGGAACCATTTCATCCTAAGCTGAGATGTAACCAGTACACTCACATTTCGCCGAGCTTATCTCCATCCCATGATGTTATAGGGGGCGAGCCTATCGCCATACCGGGCACAATTCTAGACTCCGGGATGATACTGAGCATTTCGTAATATAAAAACCCAATATCCATATAACGACCCGGGGATCGAACCTGCGACCTCAGCGTCAACCTCAGTTGTAACGCGTACACATTGCAACTGCGCCAAAAACAATTTAACAAAAAATAAACTATTTAAAAATATTAATACTTAAAAAACTAATAAAGCTAAATTTAAACAATTCTGAGTCGGTGATGATATCACAGTTTTTTTTATCAATATAATGTTTGTCAATAAGTTATAATTCACAATTGTGAAATAAACTCATCAAAATCGGTGCATAAAGGTGTTTTGGTCTTTCAATCTCAATTTCACCCCCTTAAAGGTGGAATTGTTTCTTCAAATTTAAATGGGACCGCCACCGCAATAAACCCTATCGAATACAAAAAGACTCATCCGAATCTGTCCATATTTGGCGGAATTATATACGGATGCATAATTATGTGTATCTGGGTTCCGTTTTTGCATTTTTTTTATTATTATTTGCTTGAATGACGAGACGAGCAGGTCGCTCGCTTGATGTTAAGCGTCACGCCTGTCCATAAACAGAAGCAATGTCATACAAAACTCTGGGTTACAAAACACTACATGGCACTGAACTGCGCTCGTCATCCCGAGACATAAGAATATAAGTCTCATAATGCCCAGTAATTTCGCTGGTTTCAATGTCCTTCAAACCGAAACGCAACAGACCTTACACATTGCTACTTAGCTGCAGAAATAGACAAAGCGGTGGTATCAACCCAGACCGCCTCTCGCATACGACGGACCTACCTTGTAAATATTTGGCTACGGAACACCAAACACTGAAAGTACGTCGTCCTTTATGGTAGACATGGTAAATAAGCAATCTATTTTTATTTTATAGATATTTTTGAGTAGCCGGCTGCGAAGCGTGAGGCCGTGGGTTCGATTTTCACACAGAGACAAATGTTTTTTTCCAAAATGATTTGTCTCAGGTCTGGGTGTTATGGGTTGGCAAGTCCCTCGTAGTTCCTGATACCCACGATACAGGTTTACCTAGTGTGGGGTCAGGACTATGTGTGTGGCTGTCGTAGCGCCATTATGGGACTGTTGTACATGCGACCCCGGGATGGACGGCAGCACGGGTGGTCGGCCTCGTGTCTGCCGTTGACGCCGAGGGCGTCCTTCGGTGCGCGGGGGCTTCTGAGCCCCCCGACAAGGAGACGGGCCGCTAGGCGGCACCGCGCAGGGGCGGTTCCGTTAGCAATCCTTAGATATAGCTAAGGATACCCCGGGGCCGCTCCACATGCGCCGAAGAAGGCCACCGCGGGGTTTTAGTTGGTATGCCGGTGTAGGTTGTATATAGTGTTAGGGACTCGGCCTAGCGGTCGCTCGGATTTAACATCTCTCCCGGGCGGCTTAACGCTGGGTCGTAAGACCGGTGAACCCAACATAACCGTTCCGCCTTCCCCCGGGGCGGGGCGGTAGCAATAATTCGCTTTCCCAGCGACAAAAAAAAAAAAAAAAAAAGGACTATGTGTGTGACTGTTGAGTGTACTTCTATTTATTGTTTTATATTTGTCACAGACATGTATAAATATTAATATTACAACTCATTTTAATTTCCGTATTTAAAACATCACGTTCAGATTAATAATATTTCCGGATATGTTTTTACATTTTATTCGGCCAAATTGGCCCTTATGACGTCACGGTTTCTTCATTTGTTTTTATCTAATTTCCCTAATTTGACGTCAATCAATAAATTTATATTCCGTTCCGCCCTATATAAGAACTAGGGACAAAATATATATACCGAAAACATACATATACACTCACGCCCTGAATTTCCAAAGGTGTAACCAGTACACCCACATTTCACCGAGCTTATCTCAGACCCATGATGTGATAGGGGGCGAGCCTATCGCCATACCGGGCACAATAGGGTAGTTTCCTAAACTGAGTTTTATACATTATTTTATAAACAACAGAAAATAATACGCAAAAGAAACCCTCTTATTAAAACACAATCAAAATTGGTTCAGAAATTTGCCCGCAGTCATTACTTTGAATGTTGGTATGAGGAAAAGTGGGTGCGTAGTAGGGATATTTCATATTCATTTGAAAGTTATGTTAGCTAACATGTGTGACAAATTAAAGGTGTTGATCACGCTTCTAGCAACCCAATTTCGACTTGACATGAGATTTGACATTTGATTAGTTAATTTAACATTGATCAGCCTTTCAGAAACCGGGCGTTAGTGTACGATAAAGAGTTATCTATCTATCACCTTACCCGGGGATTTAACCCGAGACCTCAGCACAGCAGTCGTACCGCGTACTCATTACAACTGCGCCACCGTGGCAGTCGGTAATTACGGTGTTTCCTCTAGAACGATATAAAAATATGTAATTTACTAAGACCTGACCTTGTCACCGTAACATCCTATTACGCTTGCAGTTTAATGAGGTAGACAGAAGTGCAACGAGGTCAAGCTAGCTCACAGCACTTTCTTCTCATGATAGGAGCCTTATCGGTTAAGGAAACATCGTGAGAAAACCTGCATACCTGAGCTTCATAAGAATTTCTAAGATATGTGAAGTCTGCCAACCCGCATTAGGCCAGCGTTGAGGACTTAGGCCTAACCCCTCTCATTCAGTAGAGGAGGCCCGTGGGAAAATCCATTCGGATGTCTTCCCCACCCAAAGGTGGAGGGTTATGCCGGACTCACCAGCCTTCCAATCTAGTTCAATGACTGCTAGATCTTCTTCTGCCACCTGCTCTCATCCCACGCGCAGTAGGGTCGTTGTAACATGCTTTTCAAGACATGCTAAAGAATGATTTGGCTTGTAGTTTTTTACGATCGGCCGCCTGCCTGACGTTTGGGGACAAAACACTCAGGCCCGAAACAAATATTTGTGGTTCACACAAGCATCGAACCTGCGGCCCCTCGCTTCACAGCTGACTACTCGCCCACTGCGCTACGGAAGCTGTCAATTAAAATAGCAAAATAAAAAATAAATCTACTCAATAAAACAAAAAAAATGTGTTGATGGTATCAATCATTGACTATTAAACTACAGGAATACTGATTCAAAATAGTTTTTTTTTATACGTAATAGGCTCGCGTTTGGCCACTATCACGCCTGATGGTAAGCGATGATGTGGCCTAAGACGAAGTACCCTTGCCTAGCAAAAAACGCTTCACTCACGACTTAAAGACACCCAGATTATATTTATCGGGGAACAAAGACTCCGGCAACTTGTTCCACAACTTGGCAGTCCGTATGATGAAGGTGGAGGCAAAGCGTTTGGTGCGCGTTTTGGGAACGTCTACCATAAATGGGTGGCGTTTTGCCGTGTCTCTGGTCGTCCGATGATGGAATATTTAGTCTTATTTTTCGATTTGATTTTTTGTTAAAAAGTTTTTATTTGTGTTTAGTCATGTGTCGTGGATATCAGACACTACGGATTAGTATCTTGGATGAAATTTGGCGTATAGGTAAAATATTACCAGGCATTTTTGGCGGGAATTCTGACAGTGCGGTTGATCTCTTATTTATTTATTTCCTAAACTAGTTTATAATTGTGTTTGTTGTATAAATGTGGTTAGGATTTGTGCAATAAACATTGACTGTGATGAACAGTGTATGCGAATATTGAAATAAGTGAATTTATGTGTTTTTTGACCAAGTGTATTGATTGACTTAGGTCATTCCATCCCCTTGAAGCATCGTGCTGGAAATACTTGACATCAAAACTCCAACAAAACTTTGGAATCGACCACACCGATGTATCATTGTGCTTATGAATAATAATACTAGCCTTGTATTATACACGTCCCACTGCTGAGCACGGGCCTCCTCTACTGAACGAGAGGGGTTAGGCCTAAGTCCACCACGCTGGCCTAATGCGGGTTGGCAGACTTCACATACCTTCGAAATTCTTATGAAGAACTTTTTCAAGTATGCAGGTGTCCTCACGATGTTTCCTTCACCGTTAAAGCAAGTGATAATTAACAATTAATACAAACATAACTTAGAAAAGTCAGAGGGGTATGCACTTGGGGCTGGTTTCTAACCTTCGACTTTCGACTCGACAGTCCATACCACTCCCCGCTGAGCTATTACTGCACTGTTCTTATGAATACTTGAAAATAATAAATACTTGTCATTGGCTATATGCATAAATAATGCGAACATAAACAAAAATAAAAACATTACCTATATTAAGACATAGGCCACAGACTTTAATGTATACTACTAAACAGACTGCACGGTACACAGAAATTGCACCTCCAAGTTACGGTCAATTGACCATAACTCAGTACTGCCATCTCGCTTACTCTAAAGAATTTCTCGCGCTCCCTGTCTGTGTGCTGTCAAAGTCCCGCGCTATGTAACGCAAATTTACTTCTAAACCGCCCGTCTAGTAGTGTACATTAAAGTCTTTGACATAGGCTAACTTTTATCTGTCTATTCTAAAAAAAAGTAACTGGCGCCGCCGCCGCCGCCGCTGACAAAAGCTTGTCACGCTATCTCCTCCGAAACCGCGAGGGGTATGGGGTCGAGACCGATACCAATCGATGCAGAATAATGTGGGGAAGAAAGTAAGATATGTCTCATATTCGTCGGACTTTAAGTTTTTTTTTTATTTTATGTTTTGTGGAAAAACATGGGCAAAGCCCCTAGTAGTATAAATTAGTCTGACATATAGGCTAACTTTTATCCCGTAATAAGACAATCACGCGGGCGGAGTCAAGAACAAAAGTTATTCGATAAGGAAGACCTTGGAGAACTGCGATAAATGCTATTCATTCTAAATATACCAACAATTGCGTAGTCAATCGATAGTTCAACCACCTTCACGCTTCTATCGTAACGGGGTCAGCAGTCAAGCATATGATATCATTATCTCCAATGCTTCATAAATTCATAATAAATTAACTAGTATTTTTTTATAGTATAGGCCGGCAAACGAGCAAGCGTGTCACCTGATGGTAAGTGATCTCCATACGCCCACAATACCAAAAGAGTCATTGGCGTGTTGCCAACTTTAAATGAAAGGGATAATTAAGGATTGGGAAGGGGAGGGGGATTTGGTCCTCCGGATATCTCACTCACCGTACGAAAAGCAGCAGCAAGCCGCTACTTTACGCCGGTTTTCTGTGAGACAGTGGTAAAGACCCGGTCGAGCCGGCCCATTCAAGCTGTAGACAAGTGTCTACAGCGTGGCTCTACCAGTCACTATCATTTAGAGAATTTATTACGGAAGGTTTATATGTATATCACGCTATGACACATGGGAGCAGGGCAGTAATATGCGCGCAAGTGAAACTGCGAGGAACATAATAGTTTTATAATAATAAACGTTCAAACATATCCTCGTTTTACCATTTTGCCTATTAATAAAAACTACATAAATTAACATGTATATATATATATATATATACATAAATACGTACTCACGCCTGTAATCCCCCAAGGGGTAGGCAGAGGTGTAACTAGTACACCCACATTTCGCCGTGTTTATTTCCGTCCCATGATGTAATAGGGGGCGAGCCTATCGCCATACCGGGCACAAATTTCAGACTCCGGGCTGATACTGAGCATTTCGTAATAGAAAAACCCAATATCACTTTTAACCCACCCGGGGATCGAACCCCAGAGCTCAGTTGTATATACAGACGAGTTGAGAACCTCTTTGTTGTTTTGCGTCGGTTAAAAATAGCGGAAGATGGCATAAACAAGTAAAACCGGTTAAGGCACAACTTCCTACAAATAAATAAATAATATACATATCATAAAACAAAGAATATCTAAAAAAGAACGTAATATTTCTAATTTATTCCTTAAGTGATTAATATCCGTGGCGCAACGGGCGAGTAGCCGGTTGCGAAGCGTCAGGCCGTGGGTTCGATTCCCGCACCTAGACAAATGTTTGTCTGATACACAAATATTTGTCTCGGGTCTGGGTGTTGTGGGACCGCAAGTCCCTCGTAGTTCTTGATACCCATGATACAGGTTTACCTAGTGTGGGGTCAGGACTATGTGTGTGACTGTTGGGTGTATTATTATTTATTTAATAGATCAACGCTTTAGATCTTCAAGGTTATTGCTTCTTGAAGTGCGTGCGAACATTTGTGACATATTGACGCACAAAGACTCCATGATCGTTGCAGATACGCGTAACAAAGACTCAAACCTGATTTCTGAAAGGCTGATCAATGTTACTTCAGCCGGCCCATCAAGCTATGGAATAGTTTGCCGGCATACGTGTTCCCTCCTTCCTTTAATATGGGGTCCTTTAAACGGAGTGTGAAGAAGCAATTAGGCAGGCCAGCATAATTTTGGCGACCTACGATAGACACACCCTCTGTCGTTGGTCGACAGTATTCTTGGATTGCGCTACACTTACCATCAGGTGTTGTAGCGTAGTCACTTTGCTGAGCTAGGATTAAATGAAATGAAATGAAATGAAATAGTTTTATTAATCATGTAGGCAATTAAAATGGCGCTTATGACAAGTCAGTACAAAATAAAAGAAACTTATGTGTAAAAATCATATCAACTAATGTATACATAACATACATAGCATCGTCAAATACACTAGGCAATTACACTAAATTGTTTATTTGTTGTCTTTTTATTTTACATTATTAACAGTATTTGTAATATGGAAACGTCCATTATTAATTATTAAATATTTTGAGTCGGTATGGACCACTGCATTTACCGAAACGGCACGAGTTTTAAAACTACCACCGGATCCAAAACGACCCAGCTTGAGAAGACCCGGCGAAACAAACTCAGTGGGCTTAATTTACCACTGGATTCAACGCGGCGCGACCCAAACTCTGAGAAGATCCAGCTACTTGAACTCAGGGGGCTTGTTTTAGGTCCGGATTTTCAATAAAAAAACTAATCATCTGTCAAATACCGTGTCAAATCAAAATTTCGTTCCTAGGAGCGTGGAGCACGCTCTTGGTTACTCAAAGGCTAATCAAATCAACAACTAACAGAACTTTGATTTTGACACCGCTGTCAAATCAATTCGAGTTGCTGAAACGTTATTTGGTGATTTTTTTTATACCTAATATCTGATGTCTCTAATAGCGTTTGACATTATTCTTAATTTGAATGTTATGTTAATTATAATATAAATCAAATGTGTTGACCACGCTTCTAACAACTCTATTACAACTTGACAGTTGATTAGTGAATTTTTACATTCATAAGCCTTTCAGAAACCGGGCGTCAATTTCACGAAGCGATCCGTTCTCACGCCTCGTTGAAGCTAGTTAAATTTACAACATTATGAGACTTAACATCTAATGTCTCGGGGTGCCGAACGCTGTCCAATACCCGAAATACAAAGTTCTGTGTTATGTTGCTTCTGTTTATGGGCAGGCGTCGCGCTCATCAGACGAGCGATCTGCTCGTATCGTCATTTAGAAAAAAAATGTGTGCAATTTACACGTGGTAGAAGTGAAACCTTCAAAAATTTTTGTACACGTAGGTATACAAAACACCACGGTTGTTGTGGTGCCTTTTCTCAAGCTTTGTACTACGCATGCGCGCACAACTGTATAATGCTTCCTATCTCATTTTCTCCCACGTTAAATCGTATTAATTTATGTGTCTGTCTCTTTTTACTGTCGCTTTTTCGTTTCATCGATTTTCAAATCACAACGATGCTAAAGAAGTTTTCACTTCAAAAACGTACGAACATTCTAACGTGTCATGTCTCAACTCTTGTCCATATAAATGAGAGCGCCGCAGACTCTCGGTTCGTCTAATGTCACAAATGTGTACGCACCTTTACAGGTTTGTTTACCATCAGGGGTGCGAGCTGCTCGTCTCGTCATTTAGGTCATACATACATAGACTCACGCCTGTTTCCCATAGGGGTAGGCAGAGACAACGGATTTCCACTTGCTACGATCCTTGCATACCTCTTTGGCCTCATTCACGCTCATTAATTTTTCATACTTGCACGTCGGTTTAGGGTACTCCTGACCTGGCCTGGCGGGGAGTGGTATGGACTGTCGAGACGAAAGTCGCAGGTACGAAACCAGCCCCAAGTGCATACACCTCTGACTTTTCTAAGTTATGTGTGAATTAATTGTTAATTATCACTTGCTTTAACGGTGAAGGAAACATCGTGAGGAAATCTGCATACCTGAGAAGTTCTTCATAAGGATTTCTAAGATATGTGAAGGCCTAACCCCTCTCATTCAGTAGAGGAGGCCCGTGCCCAGCAGTGGGACGTATATAATACAGGGCTAGTATTATTATTTATATTTTATACACACGTAACTTAGAAAATTCATGCTCTTAATGCTGGTTGCGAACTTGTCACTTTTATCGCGGCTGTCGGTGCCACACCCCTGAGCTAAGGTCGCTTACTCAACAAATTTTATATAGAATTTTCCAGTATTTTATCCATAACAGTTGCTTACTGTTAACGTATTTAAAACGTCATAAGGTAATTGATCAAGTATTTATAGTCGAGTCTCCAATGCATTGGGAATTCCGTCACGTCATTTAATTAGTTAGAATGACTATGCTATATTCTATTGTAGGAGTTTTTGCACAATAATCAAAAACTACATCATAAATTATGTAAAGAGAGATTATAGATCGTATATATATCATATCGCTGCATACACACGGCCATTTTGATGCAAAAAATCTTTTGTCAAAAATTGTTATTGGTGCCTCGGTGGCGCAGTTGTAATGCGTACGTGTTACGACTGAGGCTGACGCTGAGGTTTAGGTTCGATCCTCGGGTCGGGATAAAGTGATATTAGGTTTTTTCTATTACGAAATGCTCAGTATCAGCCCGGAGTCTGCAATTGTGCCCGATATGGCGATAGGCTCGCCCCCGATCACATCATGAGATGGGGATACGATCAGCACTGCTCGGTGTACATCTGTCATGCAGTAAGTATAATGGAAACAGTATCTCGGAAACTATAATGTGCGTGAATGCTTTGTTATCACAAAGTATGGTTTATGTCATATAACAAGTAAATCAAACCGGTTTTTGCAATAAAATTAACTAACTAGTTACACCGCATTGTGAATGATGCAGACTAGTGTTAGTACACAACACACAGTGTAGTGTTGAGGATCCGATTTCTAAATGAGATTGTAAGAGTAGCCTTTTTTTAAACGACTTCAGAAAGGCTTATCAATTCCACGCTTTTTTTATTTTATTTTTTGCTTTTATTTGTGCATGTACATCGATTTCTCTGCCAATTGTGGTTAAATTTTGTTGAAAAAAAATTCACTCGATAGAGTTTAGCTGTGATCACATATAAATTTGGTTAAGATCTGATGACGGAATACGGAGTAAATAAATTAAACTCCTCAACGGATAGCAGTACACTCGTCGCGATTGTGTTTTTACATGTTATTGCTGTAGATAGCAGTACACTCGTCGCGATTGTGTTTTTACATGTTATTGCTGTAACTAAAAATATTTAAAAATAAAACAACGTTTCACAAAACTTATACCTTACCTTACCGGTGCCATTTTAAATGAAAAACTGCGTTTTACGTGCGTATTAGTAAAGCGACGACTTGCTGTGATAGTAAAAAGGTCCCGTACCGAGTAACTACCACCTTTGATAAACCACCGGGTGATCGCCAATCGTTATTTTTATGGTAGTTTTTTTATAATTGAGATATTTTTTTAAATTTGAATAAATATGATAACGTGGTTAAAAGGAACAACAGGGCTTTTGTTACATCTACACTAATATTATAAAGTGGAAAGATTTGTAATTTTTTATGTAACAAAAAAACTTAAAAACTACTGGACCGATTTCAAAAATTCTTTTGCCGTCTGAAAGCTACATTATCACTGAGTAAGATAGGCTACTTTTTATCCTGGAAAAGGCCGTTCACGCGGACGTAGTCGCGAGAAAAGGCTAGTATTGTATAAATAGCTTTGTGCACTTCTTCTCCAGGCAAACTTTATACGTCCAATCTCACACTCCTCCGTGCTCATATTGCTAAAAACGTGGTCCAAAGTTTTCTCTTCTCGTATTAAGAACACTTACCCACTTACCATCAGATGACCCATTTGCTCGGTTGCCGGTAAAACTATAAAAAAACAGTTTTTCATTTTATTATTGTCTAGAGAATCTTTCTCCATTTGAATAGCATTTTTTCCTCCGCAATTATAAAATAATTTAACCTTTCATTAACCGCTATACATCTTGCGCTCAGAGTTCAAATTATAATAATAACATAACTCTGGGTTTTTTGCTTCCAAATTAACCTTACAGGCCATATCTAACAGACCGCGTCGTGCTTAAATCTTCCACTAGAATTAAAAGACTATTAGACTGCCTCGGTGGCGCAGTTGTAATGCGTACGTGCTACGATTGAGGCTGACGCTGAGGTCTCGGGTTCGATCCCGGGTCGGGTAAAGTGGTATTGGGTTTTTCTATTACGAAATACTCAGGTATCAGTCCGGAGTATGGAATTTGTGCCCGGTATGGCGATAGGCTCGCCCCCTATCACATAAGGGACGGAGATACGCTCGGCGAAATGTGGGTGGACTGCAGTTACACCTCTGCCTATTTGGGGATTACAGGAGTGAGTGCGTATGTATGTAGAATAAAACGCAATTTAATACGGATACAGGTTTTTTTACCCGACTACGCAAAGATTGGAGGGAGATTTCGCCTCCGCGCGGGAGTGAAGCGGAGTAACTGTGTAAAGCGTGGCATTTAGATAAAACCATAAAGCTGGGTCTCCTGCATATGTTTTCCCCTACTCGCTACACAAAAACAATTTTTTGTTGATACCTATATGTCTAAGGAATGAGCTGCATATGCCAAAACTCAACAAAAATAGATTTCATATTCAAAATTCAAATTCAAATCATTTATTCTGTAAATTGGATCATATTTATATCACTTTTACATGTCAATATTTTTTTATGCTGCATTACATTTACGGCGGCATTTCGGGGCTAGCCATGAGAAGAAATGCAGAAACAAACAAACAAACTCATGGGTTATGGCCTCTTTTAATGTCCAGACATTGTTTTACGGAAATTATGCGAGTGTAATGTATAGAAATTCCTGGATTGGCCTTTTCAAGAGGAAGCCAAGAGTATACCAGACATTCGTAGCACTCGTACTCACATTGAAAAAAAAAGAAAATTTAAATAATTAATAATAAAAAATTCAAAATGTCAATATTCATTTCGCGGACCACTCACTAACATTCCACGTTAATAAAACAAACTTTCATCCACACAAACGTGTATCACATTTTTTTGTGTACCTAGATGTTTTTGTGTAGTGTGTAGGGAAAATACGCGCAGGAGAAACAGCATTAATAATCAAATAACACCTTAAAAAGGCTTGTAGAATACAAACAATTATGTTTAAAAATAATGTCACAGTGAGCAAGTAGTCTGCTGCGAAGCGTGAGGCCGTGAGTTCGATTCCTGCACCGAGACAAATGTTTGTGTGACCCATAAATATTTGTTTCGGGTCTGGGTGTTGTGGGACCGTAAGGCCCTCGTAGTTCTTGATATCTACGAAACGGGTTAACCTAGCGTGGGGTGACTGTTGGGTGTTTGAAAAAAAAATGTGTGAAAAAAGTATTTTCCTTTAAAAAAATTGTTACAAGTATGTAGTATCGTGTATTTCAGATACTTTTATGGGGAATCTTGTAGATTTTCAGAGTGGTAGAGCCACGCTGTAGACAGTTTTGTCTACAACATGAATGGGCCGTGTCGTTACCACTGTCTCACAGAAAACTGGCGTAAAGTAGCAGCTTGCTACTACGTTTCGTACGGTGAGTGAGATATCCGGAGGCTCAAATCGTCCTCCCCTTAAGCCCTTTGCTATAAGTTCGGCAACGCGACCTTGATTCTTCTAGTGTTATGGGCGTACATGGGCGGTGGAAATCACTTACCATCAGGTGACGCACTGGCTCGTTTGCCAGCCTATGCAATAAAAAAAAACTTCATGTAGGCAAGTGATCACCATCATTGGTATTGTGGACATTCATACCCATGAACCATGGACTCATTGCCGTCTACCGATCTTAAATACATATGCACTCACGCCTGTATTCCGCGGAGGGGCAGGCAGAGATGTAGCCAGTAGGTAGGGACATTTCGTCAAGGCTATTTCCGTCCTATGATGTTATAGTGGGCGAACCTATCGTCAGGCACAATTCCAGACTCCGAGGTGATACTGAGAATTTCGTAATATAAAAACCCAATATCACTTACCTGACTCAGGGATCGAACCCGACACCTCAGAATAGCAGTCGTAACGCGTACGTACGCATTACAACTGCGCCACCCAGACAGTCCTAGATTCTAGTAAAATATGTATAAAAACTTTTTAGTAAAAATAAGCAGAACTGAAAAACAATCAAATAAAATGTCTTATTAACTTTGTGACAACCTTCTAAATCTAAATATAACTAGATTTAGGAAGTGTTAAAACCTGTATCAAAATGTCTAGATTCTAGACCTTCAGCTGTGGGTACAAATTATCTATTTTAATTTTGGCATTTAAGTATAACTACTATTATTTATTATTTATTATTTTATTTACTATTATTATTTTATAAAATAGTAAATGTGTGTGCAATAAAGAGTTTTGTATTGTATTGTATTGTATTGTATACAAGTTAAAAGCAAACACTAAACGAAAACTTATCGCAAAAACTAAAACTTAATTGCAAGCTATCTAAAAAACTGTTACCATCATAACAGTGGAATATTCCATCAATTTAGTTCTTATAGGTTAATTCATGGAAAGTTATAAAGTTGGTCGTACATGGTTGGGATATTCCGCCATAATAATAATAATAATAATAATAATACACCCAACAGTCACACACATAGTTCTGACCCCACACTAGGTAAACCTGTGTCGTGGGTATCAGGAACTACGAGGGACTTGCGGTCCCACAACACCCAGACCCGAGACCAATATTTGTGGTTCATACAAACATTTGTCTCGGTGTGGGAATCGAACCCACGGCCTCTCGCTTCGCAGCCGACTACTCGCCCGCTGCGCCACGGAGCTGTCAATAACATGATTTCTTGTTAAAACAAAAGCAAATAATAGTTGAAAAAAACTAAAAAACACTTTTATAGAAAATCCAACTAACAAATTCAAAATAAATAATAGTTATAAATATTTTATTGACATATATGAGTAGAGGATTATCATTTTGATAATATCTTAAACATCGTGAAGAAACCTGCATTCCTGAGAAGTTCTCCATTTGAAGGTGTGTGAATTCTGCCAACGTGGTGGACTAAGGCCTAACCCCTCTCGTTCAGTAGAGGAGGCAGTGCCCAGCAGTGGGACGTGTATAACACAGGGCTAGTATTGTTCCGACTATTATGTACAAATGAAAAAAAGTCCTGACTCATCAACTATATATACCAATCTGTTAAATGGCCCACCAATTTAGCTTTTATGAATTCGTTCATGGAAAGTTACACCGTACTGACCGTACCCTGATGCTTCATCGAGTCAATGCCTTAAATAAAGGTGGGTGTATAAATAACCTGTCTTTTGTATTTTTACACAACTAGTTACCAAAAAAACCGGTCAAGTGAGAATGGGTCTCACACCCTGAGGGATTCATATTATCGCATCATTAAAAACTTTGAATGACATATTTATAATTGGTACGTGTTTTTAACCAACATCAAAAACGTGTGTCCTCTTAAATGAGTTTTCTGTCTATTCTCCATGTATCTACAAAAAATCTCTTAATCTGAGTAGGACTTAAGCCAGTATAATCCTTGTACTATCATATACAAGGTTAGTCAGAAAGAATGTACAAAACCGCGGCCAACTTATAGTATCGCTGATAATTATTTCTAGCATGTATGTCTTATTTAATTAAAAATAGTTCCATACCCAAAAAAATATAGTTCTTTAATTTAAAAACGTACAACACTGTCACGTGTTTTATAATATCACAATTTGGCGGCAAAATACAAAAGAACTAACTGCACCACCGCGCCGACTCAAATGAAAATACAGCAGATCTTAGGTGAGCGTTTTTATAAAATCTATTATCAGCAATATTTCTGAAACTATTGAAATTATTGACACAGTTGCAAGTACAAAAGTTTTTATAAATTACGGGTTTTTTCATGTACTTTCGGCTTAGTACACCCTTTTCAACTAACCTTGTATAAAGAAAGAATGAAGAAGGGTTTTATTGCCACCATAAATTACATGCAAAATTAGACATAATAAATTGAAACAAAAGTACATACGCACTCACGCCTGTAATCCCCGAAGGAAGTCAACAAAAGTACATTATAAAAATAAATAAAGAGTTGCAAGCCTTTACGGTGACTATAGATGGTCCGCTCAGCATAATGCTGTGTTATGAGGCAAACCACAACCCAGCGCTATTGTTCAGTATTCATATAAAGATATATCGCAAATTTATAATTACACCTATTTAGAACATCAGGGTCAAAGCAAAATACTAATTTTGTTAGATTAAACAGACGATGACGAATCGTCTAGATTATAAATTATTTTAAAGAATTAAAAACAAAAATATTGTAACGGTTGCGGTTGCTTGGGTGTATTTTATCGTACAATTAACACCAAAAGTCGTAGCACACACTCACGCCCGATTTCTTAAAGGCTGATCAATGTAAAATTAACTAATCAACTGTCAAATCTCATATCAAGTCGAATATGAGTTGCTAGAAGCGTGGTCAACACAGTTGATTATTGGTTTAAGAGAATGCCATTTGCAACTTTCTTGACGCTGAGACTAGATCGGAATGATATTTTGAACATTTAAAATTACGAGGATTGGCCTTCAGATATTATTAAATTTTTCAATAAATAACGTTTCAGCAACTCGAATTGATTTGACAGCGGCGTCAAAATCAAAGTTATGTTAGATGAATGTTGATTTGATCAGCCTTTGAGAAACTAAAAGCGTTAACCACGCTTCTAGCAACTCAATTTTGACTTAACATGAATTTTGACAGATGATCAGCCTTTTAAAAACCAGGCGTCAGACTTCCAAAAACTTATAGAATTAACAACTTATATCTCGGAGTGACGAGCGCAGTCCTGCGCCATGCAGTACTTTGTAATTCAAAGTTCTGTGTAGCGTTGCTTCTGTTTAGGCAGGCGTGGCCCTTACCATCAGCCGAGTGACCTGCTCATCCTGTTAATCAAGCTAATAAAAAAAACATTATGGGATACATAAATCACTTAACAAGGCTAGTGCCCAAATTTGATGATCGTCGTAAATGTCAAAAAAAAAAAACACCAAACTGCCAAAAGTAGCTCAACACTACTATACTGTATCAAATTGCGTTGATTTTGAAAAAAAAAAAATTGTCAGTGTGCGTGTAGCCGGCTGTGAAGCGAGAGGCCGCGGGTTCGATTCCCGCATCGAGATATAACGTTTGTGTGATTCACTTTTTTTATGGCATAGGCCGGCTAACGAGCAAATGGGTCACCTGATGGTAAGTGATCTCCACCGCCCATGTACGCCCACAATACCAAAAGAATCATGGGTGCGTTGCCGACCTTAAGGGAAAGGGGTAATTAAGGGATTGGGAAGGGGAGGGGGTTTGAGCCTCCAGATATCTCACTCACCGTACGAAACGCAGCAGCAAGATGCTACTTTACGCCGGTTTCCTGTGAGAAAGTGGTAACGATCCGGACGAGCCGGCCCATTCATGCTGTAGACAAAAGTGTCTACAGCGTGGCTCTACCACTCATAATGTTTCGGGTCTAGGTGTTGTGAGACCGAAAATCTCTCGTAGTTCCTAATACCCTCGACACAAGACTCGTCTCTGACTCGTTTACCATCAGGCGAGCGACCTGCTCGTTTCGGCTCGTTTCGGATAGATAAAACTGCCTAATGTGGTTCTGCCCCTTCTGCATTTACATACATACGCACTCACGCCTGTAATCCCCGAAGGGGTAGGCAGAGGTAACTAGTACACCCACATTTCGCCGAGCGTATCTCCGTCCCACGATGTGATAGGGGGCGAGCCTATCGCCATTCGCCATACCGGGCACAAATTCCAGACTCCGGGCTGATACTGAGAATTTCGTAATAGAAACAATACCACTTTACCCGACCCGGGGATCGAACCCTTCTGCATTTATAATTAAAATATCGAGTATTGATACTTCTATGTATATACATGTTACAATCAGGCGA
Source organism: Mimas tiliae (assembly GCA_905332985.1). NCBI lineage: Eukaryota > Metazoa > Arthropoda > Insecta > Lepidoptera > Sphingidae > Mimas > Mimas tiliae. Next base: position 2,885,030 of record HG995265.1, on the reverse strand, counting down.
GCGACGTGCTCATCACTTCATTCGAATAAATAAGTACTATATACTTTTTACGCAAACTGAAAAAGTTATATTGTAGTCAACAATACAATTAAATTGGAAGCCAAAGTAAAAAAAACACATTATAATAAATGGGTTTTTCCTATGAATAAGTTACATCTTATATATAAAAATCAATTGCTGTTCGTTAGTCTCTCAAAAACTCCTAAACGATCGGATCGATTTCGATGATTTGTTTTTGTATGTATTTGAGTGGGTCCCTGGATGGTTTATATTCACAATTGGACCCGGTAGGTAGCGCAATCGATAGATGTTGCGGGTGAAACTGCGCGGGACAGCTAGTCTTATATATAAAATTCTCGTGTCACAATGTTCGTTCCCATACTCCTCCGAAACGGCTGGACCGATTTGTATGAAATTTTGTGTGCATATCGGGTAGGTCTGAGAATCGGCCAACATCTATTTTTCATCCCCCTAAATGTTAAGGGTAGTCCACACCTAATTGTTTTTAAATTTTTTTTGACAAAAAATTTTGTTTTTATTTTTTATGATACAGCATTAAAAAATACATACAACCCTAAATTTTCAACCCTCTACGATCAACCCCTATTTTTTATAGTCATTTTAGTATTTTTGCCAAGCGCGTTTATCACCGGGGGCGCCCATTAGGCTATTTTAATCCTGGAAATAAGCAGTCACGCCGGCGGAGCCGCGGGCAATAGCTAGTTAGTAAGTATAATTTCTTGTGATATTTTTTTTTCTAATAAATACATCCAACAGTCACACACATAGCCACGCCAGATTATACTAATTAAATCTTACATACATACGCACTCACGCCTATACTCCTCGAAGGGGTAGGCAGAGGTGTAACTAGTACATCCACATATCGCCAAGCCAACTTCCGTCCCATGACGTGATAGGACGAGCCCGTCGCAACCGAGTACAACTCCAGACTCCGGGCTGATTCTAAGCATTTCATGATAAATAAACCCAATATCACACTACCCGTCCTGGGAATCGAATCGAAGACCTCATGACAGCAGTCGTACCGCGTGCGCACTATAATTGCCATAGAGGCATTGCCCAGCAGTGGGAGGGATAGTATATAGGGCTGATATTATAATTATAATTGTTAGTTGTGTTTGCCTGTAACTGGGTAGTATGTTATATTTGTTTGTTACTTAATAAGTTTTATATGTACACCCATTGGCGATCCAAAATAAAAAAAAAAAAAAAAAAAAAAAAAAATATGCCATTCTTCCACCTGCCCTAATCCCACTCGCAGTGGGGTCGGCGCAATATGCTGTTAACACATCTTACAGAAATATTCGGCTTGTAGTGTTTACGACCGGCCACCTGCCTGACGTCAACCCTTCTGGGGAGAATTATATGCCATAATAACAATGCTTATTAATTTCAAACCTTCATGCGACCTTACAACCCAGGGTCTAAGGTTCAAAGCGGGACTAAAATCAACTAAGGTTAAATCTAATTAAAATCTAATAATTGTAATTTGCATGTAATAAGGTTGTAATCGTCTCATTGATCTATGGCACCTGGTTATGGGTTTGACACCCAGATCGAGTTATTTTTTTTAATTCTGCCACGGCAAATTGACTTCAGCTGAAGTACTTGCAGTCGAAATATAAAGTCGACCGTCAAGAAACATTGAAAAGAAGTAATGAACTTTAATATTTAGTCCTAAGGCTTCAGGACCTAGAGAAAAATGTTTATGTACTTATAATAGGTCTAGTCCTATGAAATTGTCGGTCTGTACGAAAAAAGTTAAAGTACCTATTTTTTACATATTTATTTTATTTTTAGCAGCAGATAGCAGTGATAGCTCAGTGGGGAGTGGTATGGACTGTTGAGACGAAAGTCGCAGGTTCGAAACCAGCCCCAAGTGCATACACCTCTGACTTTTCTAAGTTATGTGTGTATTAATTGTTAATTATCACCTGCTTTAACGGTGAAGGAAACATCGTGAGGAAACCTGCGTACCTGAGAATTTCTTCGTAAGAATTTCGAAGGTATGTGAAGTCTACCAAGCCGCATTAGGCCAGCGTGGTGGACTAAGGCCTAACCCCTCTCATTCAGTAGAGGAGGCCCGTGCCCAGCAGTGGGACGTATATAATACAGGGCTAGTATTATTATTATATTTTATTTTTAATAATCAAAGTAACCACTCATGCTATCGATGCATCTTTGCCAGTGGCAATTTATCGATGCCCTTCTTGAAGAAACAAGACAAAGGACACTGGGAAAAATGTTCCAAGTGTTGTAGCACTTTGAGTAATATATCATTAGTTACGTATCATTTAGCAACAGCTAGTGTGTTTATAAAATTTGACATTGGATTAGAATACATCACTCAATGCCAATTTTACGTAGTCAACGCGTTAATGTGATATGGGCGCATTACGCGTGCACATTATCATAGAGAATAATGTCACTGTTATTTTAATATGTAATTATAATTAAGATGTAATGGTTCGTTGGCTAAGTTGACCTCGTGTTAAGGAAGTAGAGGAAATCCGAACATATTAAATACAAACGCACTCACCCCTACAATCCATGTAGGGGTAGGCAAAGGTGTAACCAGTACACCCACATTTCGCCGAGCGTATCTCCGTCCCTTATGTGATAGGGGGCGAGCCTATCGCCATACCGGGCACAAATTCCATACTCCGGGCTGATACTGAGCATTTCGTAATAGAAAAACCCAATACCACTTTACCCGACCCGGGGATCCAACCCGAGGCCTCAGCGTTGGCCTCAATCGTAACGCGTACGCATTACAACTGCGCCACCGAGGCAGTTATTGTAACATTTGTTAAAAAGCATTTTGCACCGACCCCACTGCGAGTGGCAAAAGGACAAGTGGATCTCTAATGTAATTCGTATTGTTTCTAGAGGTAATTAATGTCGAGGATCTTATTTTTTTCTCAGATTAATCATTTTCTACATTAATTAACTTTAGAAGCAATATTAATAGTTTTCATTGTTATTATTCCGTATATCCATTGTGAAGATTTTAGCAAATTTTTTTAAATGTTAATTTGGATTGCTGTACAAAAAAAATCTTTCTTTCAAAAACATTTTTATCCATATTTAATCGAAGGATTGAACTGCAATATAAAAAAAAGTGTTTTTTTTAAGCATAGGCCGGCAAACGAGCAGGTGGGTCACCTGATGGTAAGTGAAATCCACCGCCCATGTACGCCCAAAATACGAAAAGAGTCATGGGCGCGATGCCAACCTTAAAGGAAAGGCATAATTAAGGGATTGGGAAGGGGACGGGGATTTGGGCCTCCAGATATCTCTCTCACCATACGAAACGCAGCAGTAAGCTGCTACTTTAGGTCGGTTTTCTGTGAGACTGTGGTGAGCGACCCGGACGCCGCCATTCATGCTGTAGACAAAACTGTCTGCAGCATGGCTCTACCACTCGTATTTCGCGGACTAGTGCTGATCTTCCACTTCAAAAAAACTTTGACGCTAGGTTGACCGCTAACCATTCAATGGAGTACAGAATTTTAGCAAGACAAGTTTAACAAGACAAGTTTAACAAGACAAGTTTAACCTTCAAAGTTAACTGTATCGACCGATTGACTGCTAACGCTTCCGTATGCGTAACGTTCACGAATGTACATACATACACACTCACCCTTTATCCTTTATGGGGTAGACAGAGACTATTGTATTTACGGTAGGGTGGTTGCAAAGACGGTTGATCGGCTCACGTTGGTGCAACCATTTCGATTCAACCAACGATTCTGACACGCCTTTTTCGCCTCATCTATTTAAGTAGAGTGATTGAGTGAGTGAGTGAGTATTTCGCCTGTTGAGTGTAGTCGTGACGTGCCCCTTTCGGAGTTAATTTATTTGATCAGCATACGTTCTCCAAAAATATAAACCGACGTAAAATAGCAGCTTGCTGCTGCGTGTCGTACGGTGAGAGATATCCGGAGACCCAAATCCAAGTCCCCTTCCCAATCTCTTTATTATTCCTTTCCTTTAAGGTCTGAAACGCGCCCATGATTATTCTAGTATTGTGGGCGTACATGGCGGTGGAGATCACTTACCATCAGGTGACCCACTTGCTCGTTTGCCGGCCTATGTTATAAAAGAGACCAACACAGTTTGAGGCATATCTCGTTTTTTTTTTTTATAAATTTGTGCCCGGTGTGGCGACGGCTGGCTCTCTGTTTGTCATTGGACGGAAATGAGCACGAACTAATGTACCAGTTGCACCTCTGCCTACCTTCAGCAAAACTTATATGGACTTAAATTACACATACTAATATTATAAATTCGAAAGTAACTCTGTCTGTTTGTCTGTTACGTTTTCACGGCTAAACAAATGAAATTAATGAAATTCGGTAAGGAGATGTAGATTAAAATATTTATGTAAGTACCAGTGTATATCTTTATATATATAATTCTGCTGTACGTGTGTATGTCACTGAACTCCTCCTAAACTGCTGGACCGATTTGAATGTTTTTTTTTGTATGCGTTTGGGTGGCGCCCTGGATGGTTTAGATTCACAAATCATCCCGGCAGATGGCGTGGAACAGCTAGTAATATAATAAATTTATATGTATTTATGTAAGTAATGTTGCATCATAGTCTTCTATATATGTAGCTTTATGTATTAGTATCTTGTATACTTATTTTTTCTTGTTAGTTTATTCTATTCGACGATTTATATACACCCACATTATCTCGTCTCTGCATCACCCACATGTAGACTGGTAGAGAATGCCTTTGGCATTAAGTCCGCCTTTATATATGTTATGTATATAAAGTTTAAATAAATAAATAAATAGATGGGGACAGACATGGCTTCGCTTAGCTAGCAATACCGCGTAACTCGAAAATTGGCCATGTGATATTGTCATTGAATAAATTGTTTTTGGCGCGTATCCTATAAATTTACACAAAAATTTAAATGAACCATACAAAGCACGTTATTCAAACAGTTCTGTCACCGCGCAACTCATTAGTAACATCACACATGTTCATAAAAAATATGCAGTTTTATGCCTCTCCTGAAAACTAAGCCAATTTAACTTGCGCGGTATTGTTAGCTAAGCGATGATAGGACACTTTTGACTGGAATAAGATATTCACGCGGACGGAGCCGAGAGCAAAAACCAGTATCTCTATTCTAAAAAAAAGTAACTGGCGCCGCCGCCGCCGCTGCCAAAATCTTGTCTGGGGGTATGGGGTCGAGACCGATACCAATCGATGCAGAATAATGTGGGGAAGAAAGTAACATATGTCTCATATTCGTCGGACTTTCAGTTTTTTATTTATTTTATGTTTTGTGGAAAACATGGGCAACGCCCGTAGTGATATATAAAAAACATAGAAGCGTCATAAATCAATCGTCACTAACAGCCGTAGATTATATTTCGTTCTCGGCATTTTTTTATGTATAATTCGTTGCGGAAATTTTTAACACAACATAGGTAGATCACGTTTTGCGTCCGCGTTTAGTACACGTGGTTAAATACCGGTTCAATTAATTGATTTTGTGGTTAAACCCAGTGTTGGCGTTCTGTAATTTAATAGGTATTTTTAACCGATTTCAATAAGGAGTAGGCTTTATGTTTGACTGTGTCTATGTATTTACTTTTATGTATGTTCATGCATAACTCCGCCAAATGTGGTCCGATTTGGATGATTCTTTTTGTATTCGAAAGGGCTTACTGCGGCTGTAGTCTCATTTAAATTTGGTGAAATAATTCCACCCCTAGGGGGTTGAAATCGGGGATGACAGACTTAAACTCCTTTATGCACCAATTTCAATGATACTTTCATTTATTTGTGGATCACACAAACATTTTTGCCTCGGTGCGGGAATCGAACCCGCGGCCACTTGCTTCACAGCCGGCTACTCGCCCACTGCGCCACGGAGACTAAAGCTGAGCCGGGATAACGCCAGACAGAAAGAACAAAGTGTATGTAACGACCCTGAAATATGACCACACCTTGCTGTAACACGTTGTATATACATGAATTGTAAACCTATTTGTTTTTTGCGTCGATTAAAAATACAGACGAATTAAGAACTTCCCCTTTTTTTAGTCGGTTGAAACACAAGACGAAATATCTTTTTGAACTGGGGGTCGAGCACGAACAACTTACGAATAAGTACATATTCGAATCGAGAACGCTAGCATTTGTATGAAGTTTCAAACAATTTTTTGACATTTCGATACGAATACGTTCTCGCAAGTTATTCGAGCTAGCCCCTCTGAATACCTCGCTTACAATGCTTGCCCCCTATACTGGAAGATAATATTCTATGATTATACTATAGTAGGGTCAAGTTTTAGAGGTCTATAAACTCAAACATTACTCCAAAAATGTTTGCTAGTGATGCAAAAACCTTTAACGATTTTGATAGTACTTTCGCAGTTTGAAAGTGCCTCCTTTGGTCTAGCAGCAGCGTAATAAGCTAAGAAACTAGTTAGGTCTGGGTTCAAATCTCAGGGCAATCACAATTTGAATTATCAATTCGAAAATTCACAGTTGAGTTTCCTGGGATTAGAATTTTTAATGGGATAGCCTCGTAACCCCACCCCCCCCCCCTATCAACATAATGTGACAAATTGCTTAGCTATGTTTTAGTTGAACCTCTGCCTATTCCTTTAGCGGATGCGGGCGTGAGCTTTTTTTATCATAGGCCGGCAAACGAGCAAGTGCGTCACTTGATGGTAAGTGATCTCCACCGCCCATGTACGCCTACGACGCCATGACGTGAGTTATAATTCTTTCGATAAAAGATTTTGGGGACCGTAGCTTACAAAACAAAATTATAATAAAATAAGTGTCAAATAACTTTTAATTGTGCATCATGTATAATATTGTCAAAGATAAGTAGTGCGAGGTCGTGACCTTTTTTGATTAGTTAATATATTTACTACGCCTCCATATTGGGTAATGTTAAATAATAGCTTATCAACTTAAAACCCGATGTTAATTATAATAAAAAAACATCTGTAATTCTGAAATGTATTTTATAGCCTAGTCCGGCAAACGAACAAGTGGGTCACCTGATGCTAAGTGATTTCCACCGCCCACGTACGCCCATAATGCCAGAATCATGAACGCGTTGCCGGTCTATTTTGTGCGTCAAAAGTTAGCAAAGAGCCCACTTGAGTGTTGTTCTGTAATATGGGCCTGTTTGAATGTTGCATCCCCGATTTTACCCCTTTTCTTTTGAAAGAATCATCCTCGACAGCTCCGTGGCGCAGCGGGTGAGTAGTCGGCTGCGAAGCGAGAGGCCGTTGGTTCGATTCCCACACGAGAAAAATGTTTGTGAGAACTACAAATATTGGTCTCGGGTCTGGGTGAGTCCCGCAAGTCCCTCGTAGTTCCTGATACCCACGACACAGGTTTACCTAGTGTGGGGTCAGGACTATGTGTGTGACTGTTGTGTGTATTATTTTTATTATATTATAAATCCATCTACATTTGACAGAGATATGCGTGGTATAATTTTTGTATCTATTCATCCAAGGACCATATTATATGAAGGCCATAATGTCAAAAAACAATAACCTGTTTTATTGACACGCCCCTTGAAAAAATCGCCTTATCATGATTAATAGCTAGTCATAAATACGCATAACGCAGTACAAAAAAAATAACACCTACTTAAATAATAATTTATTATCTGATAATTCGTATTGTGGCCATCCCACTCTAACGCTGTGGATTAGATCATGCTTTTCAGGGTTCTGTACTCAAAAGGTGCATGAGACTATCCCGCCCACATACCCGCCACTGTAACTCTTGTAAGCCAGGATCGACAGTGGCACGCATATTTCGACACCAAGCAATGAAGTCCCGGGGAATGCAAATCTGTCTTTATCCCGCAACGAAATTAATTAAATAGAAAATTAGGGAGGAGTTGGAAATTATAATTGTCCACTTCCCTCCATAGCAAAACGGGAGACAACATAATGAAATAAGGAGGTCTTAACCTCAGGCACAAGGACATTTACAACTGGAGAAACCAGATGTAAAGCACCACGGATGAAAACTCACTCACGTAAGCACACTCAAAAGGTGCAGTCGGAATCCTATGCCTATCCTATAAATTATATACATACATACGCACTCACGCCTGTAATCCTCGAAAGGGAAGGCAGAGGTGTAACCAGTACACCCACATTTCGCCGAGCGTATCGCCGTCCCACGATGTGATATGGGGCGAGCCTATCGCCATACCGGGCACAAATTCCAGACTCCGGGCTTATACTGAGTTTTTCGTAATAGAAAAACCTAATATCACTTTTACCCGACCCGGGGATCGGACCCGAGACCTCAGCGTCAAGCCTCAGTCGTAACGCGTACGCATTACAACTGTGCCACCGAGGCAGTCAGTCCTATAAATCCTATTTATTTATTTCTTTATTTATCGTGATCATGGGAGTCATGCCGAATAATCATTATGTCATAATGTTCCTTTTGGCATAAACTGAGCTGATTTAACTCAAATTAAATTGTATTAATGTAGTACCAATATTGTAAATCAGATTCGAAAAGAGCAACGTTATAGTTTCTTGTCCGTTTGAACTGGCGGTAGAGTTAAAATTTGACTAAATCTAAATGATTTTGACATTTCATGGATTCAATAAATAATTTGAATTTGAATATGGCAAAGCCTACGCTGTCTGTCTTTCTGTGCTTCCTTTAAAGGGTTATGTCTTAAAAGTCAGCCAGTGTGTATCCAGTAACTTCAGGCATAATTCTGCCTACAGTCGAGGATGTCTCTTGACGGTCCACGTTGTATTTGGACTGCATTGTAGTTTACATCAGATACAGTGTAGTTTGGTGTGACAGAATAAAATAAAAACTCATTTAGCAACCTCTACAGTATGTAACAAAAACCCTGTTCGTCTTTTTGGGTCATGAAGATAGTCATATGATCGAAATGAAATAATGAAATGAAATAGTTTTATTAATCATGTAGGCAACTAAAATAGCGCTTATGACAAGTCAGTACAAAATAAACAAACATATGTAATATATATACTTATAGAAATCATATCAACTAATGTCTACATAATATACATAGCATCATCAAAATCCACTAGGCAACTATAAATTTTACAATATTTTTATTAAGAAATAGTCCAGAATTCTTAAGTATTAACGTGGCGCAGCGGGCGAGCAGCTGGCTGCGAAGCGAGAGGCCGTGGGTTCGATTCCCGCACCGAGACAAATTTTTGTGTGATCCACAAATATTTGTTTCGGGTCTGGGTGTTGTGGGACCGCGAGTCCCTCGTAGTTCATGATACCCACCATGCAGGTTAACCTAGTGTGGGGTCAGGACTATGTGTGTGACTGTTGGGTGTATTTATATTATTATTTATTTTTTCCTTTTTTTTTATGGGTCGATATGGGCCATAGGCATTTGGCAGTTTGTTGCTACGGAATTCTAAAAAAGCTTGCTCTTTTGGCCTCTTTGCTATAAAAACCATTGTAAAGCACAATAAATGTTATTTTAATCATCATTGTTTTTGTCGCTTTATCGGAATAATTATAATAATTATTATTTATGACTAATTATTATTAAAAACACACCTCACGTGTCTTTCCTTGAATTTTTTTGTATAAAATTCCGGTTAGATTCAATAATAAATTACACCCAACCGACGCGCATATAGTTCTGAACTCACATTAGGATATGAGTCTCGTATGCAGGTGCCGAATTACTGGTATTTTTAAACGACTTCAAAAAAGGAGGAGGTCCTCAATTCGGCGCGTTTTTTTTATGTATGTACATCGATTTCTCCGCCAATTGTGGACCGATTTTGTTGGAAAAAATTTCACTCGATAGAGTTTAACTGCGATGTGGTCCCATATAAATATGGTTAGGATCTGATAACGGGATACGGAGTAAAAAAAAACTCTTCAACGGACAACAGTACACTCGTCGCGATTGTGTTATTGTATTGGAATTTACATGCTATTGCTGTAGATTGAAGTCGGTTTCTAAGTTTTGTTAAACGTTATGTTATTTGGTAACGGTATGCGGGAGGCTGTCCAGGTTGGTACCACCGCTTTGTCTATTTCCGCTGCCAAGCAATAGTGTGTAAGAACTGTTGTTTAGTTTGAAGGAAATTGATGCCAGTAAAATTACTGGACATAGGACACTGAACATCTCCGTGGCGCAGTGAGCAAGAGGCAGCGGGTTCGATTCCCACACCGAGACAAATGTTTGTGTGATCCACAAATATTTGTTTCGGGTCTGGGTGTTGTGTGTTGGCAAGTCCCTCGTAGTTCCTGATACCCACGATATAGGTTAACCTAGTGTGGGGTCGAGACTATGTGTGCGACTGTTGGATATTTATCTATTTATTTTATTTATCTATGCATGGGGGTGACGAGCGCAGTCCAATAAAATGCAGTGCTTTGTAATTCAAAGTTATGTGTGGTGTTACTTCTGCTACTGGGCAGGCGTGGCATTTGCCATCAGGCGAGCGACCTGCTCGTTTCGTCACTTAAGCTAAAAAAAAATAACAACTTGAACTTGAACACGGAACTTATCGCTTACTTATCCTCGTCTCAGCTACTCTAGTTCTGCGTTATGGTAGTTATTAAGTTTATTATCAGTGTTATTCTCCACCACCACCTTATCCCACTCGCAGTGGGGTCGGCGTTATACTTTTAACAAATGTTACAAACATATTTGGCTTGTAACTTTTACGACCGGCCGTCTGCCTGACGTCAATCCCTCCGGTGAGAAAAACACCCAGACCCGAAACAAATATTAGTGAATCACATTTGTATCGGTGCGGAAATTGAACCCGCGGCCTCGATTCAAGCGAGCTGCGTCATGGACGCTGTTAATCGGGGCTATTGCTAATAAAAAAAGATTAATCAAAATTAACCGTTTCTGAACCACCTCTAAACCTCAATCGGGTTGTTTAGAAACTTGTTAATGAATACCATCGGAGTTTTTTTATAGCAGATGCTGGTAATCGAGGAAGTGGGTCGCTTAATAAATCCCACCGCCTGCGGATATCTCACTCACTGAACGAAACAAACTTGTTCTCCTCGGTTTCCTGTGAGACAGTCGTATTTAACCAAATCATCATTCATGCTATACATCTGCTATGCCTCTTCGGTTTGGAGCCGGGCGCCGGTACCCCGCAGCGCGAAAAAAAACAAGCAAAATTCAATCTTAATAACCTTCAACCCGCCCGCCAACTTTGAGATTTAAATGTATTAGTAAATAAAAGCTATTATGCCATAAACATTCACTGATGTTTAATGTTGAATAAGATACAGAAGAGAGGTTGTCAGAGGTGCTGGATCGGAATGCTGAGACAAAGTATAATATACGAAACCGTGGTCTCTTCCATCTCGGCTCGGACCAAAGATTCGCAAAATCATTCTTCTGTCAGTCCATAAAGCTGTGGAATAGTTTGCCGGCGCACGTGTTTCCGCCTTCCTATAACATGGGATCCTTTAAACGGAGTGTGAAGAAGAAACTAAGCAGACATAATTATGCCGATCTGCGATAGATTCAGTCTCTATCGTTGGTCGACAGTATTCTTGGATTGCGCTACACTTACCATTAGGTGTAGCGTAGTCACTTTGCAGAGTCAGAATAAAAAAAAGAGTCGAATCTGCAGCTTGCTGCTGCGTTTCGTACGGCGAGTGAGATATCCAGAAGCTGAAATCTCCCTCCCCATCCCAATCCCATAATTATCCCTTTCCTTTAAGATCGGCAACGCGCCTCAATTCTTTTAGTATTGGGCGTACATGGGCGGTGGAGATCACTTATCATTAGGTGACGCACTTGCTCGTTTGCCGGCCTATGCTATAAAAAACCTACTCGTATTGCTGGCACGCGCTTCCTTTACTAATAAAACAGGTTAGGCCTTAGTCAACCACGCTGGTCTCATGCTGGTTGCTTTTTCTAGCGATGCGAAAAAAAGTATTTAAAAATAGATATACGAGTACAAAATGCCGTGTCTAGGTCAGCCCCAGAATTCGTTATAGACTAAAATAAATAACACGTTTTGCGAATATTTTGCATTCTCCCAATTTTACACAAGGTTATTGATTGATTACAAAATAATTACCTTGTGTAATATTATAAATAAAACATTGTAAAAACTGGTTAAATAAAATTGGAGAACTTTCGTAACGTAGTTTTTTTATCTCGGCTGAATGGCGAGATGAACGTCCCTCGCAGACGTAATCGCAGTTGTATACGTACGCGTTACGACTGTGCTGAGATCTCAGGTTCGATCCCCGGGTCGTGTAAGTGATATTGGGTTTTTCTATTACGAAATTAAATAAGGCCTTTTTTTAAGCTTGAATGAAGAGACGAGCCGGACACTTGCCTGATGGTAAGCGCCACGCCTGCCCATAGACAGAATCAACACCACACAGAAATTTGAATTACAAAGCACTAGATGGCACTGGGCTACGCTCGTCACCCCCAGAACCATAACATGCATTACAATATGCTCAATATCAGCCCGGACTCTTGAATTGTGCCCGGTATGGCGATAGGCTCTCCCCTACCACATTAAGGGACGAAAATAAGTTCGGCGAAATGTGGTGGACTGATTACACCTCTGCCTACCGCTTCGGGGATTACAGGCGTGAGTGCGTAAATATATGCCAAGTTTTACACGGAAGCAATGGACAAATTGGCAGAAAATACTTCCTATGTATTTATTTAAATTGATTTCACCCTGAACTTGGTCACTGCGTGCACTGTTAGATGTAATGTAAGTAATTAAAGGGAAAAACCTTGTTTATGTATGCTAACGATGCTTACTATATTTGTCTTGACAAGTCGTATTAAATTGAAATAAAATTAGATTATACAGATTTTGCCGGCCTATGCAATAAAAAAATCTCTTAATAGTCAAACACTACAACCGGCCGCCTGCCAGACAACAACCCTAGGGGAGATTCCCAAATATTCAACGCTGTTAGAATGTCGGGTCAGAACCATGTGACTATTGCGTGTATTTATTTATTTATATATTACTACTAGCTGTTGCCCGCGGCTCCGCCCGCGTGAAAATAAAACGTAGCCTATAACCGTGTCCAGAGTCCCATCTATCTCTACATCAAAATTCATCAAAATCGGTTCAGTGAATTAGGCGTGAAAGCGTCACAAACAAAAAGATATTTTTTTTATATAAAAGGTATCCTATGTTACCTCCAACAATACGTGTACAAAGTTTCATGATGATCGGTTAAGTAGTTTTCGCGTGAAAGCGTAACAAGCAAACTTACATTCACATTTATAATATTAGTATGATTAATAAATAAAGAATTTACATAAATACGACATAAGCAATTACAAGGTGATTGTTTGCGAGGTCTTGGGAAGGTTATGGCTGCATCCATTTAGGCATTTATTGGCCTCTTTATATCCTAGCAAGCAATGGGTATACATTTGTGTAGCGGTTAATAGAATATACCTACCATCCCAATTTCATTCATATAGTGCTAATAGCACTAGCAGATCCAGGGGGGGGGGGAGTAAGGGGCTCAAGCCCCCCCAAAGCATTTGGTTCCAGCGACAAATCTCAAATTAATCTTGATATTATCTTACTTTCTTAGTACTACCTACAACATAATTTTCATCGCTTATCTTTACTTATTCCATTTTAAGTAGGTATAGTACCAATATTCTCATATTTCTTGACTGCCTCGGTGGCGCGGTTGTAATGCGTTCGAGTTACGATTGAGGCTAACGCTGAGGTCTCAGGTTCGATCTTGGGTCGGGTAAAGTGGTATTGGGTTTTTCTATTACGAAATGCTCAGTATCAACCCGGAGTCTGGGATTTGTGCCTGGTATGGCGATAGGCTCGCCCCCTATCACATCGTGGGACGGAGATACGCTCGGCGAAATGTGGGTGTACTGGTTACACCTCTGCCTACCCCTTCGGGGATTACAGGTGTGAGTGCGTACATAGTATATTCTCAATTTTTCAATTACAATTTTGGGTCAAGCCGCCTGAAGCCCCCCAAAATCCTTGATCCGCCAGTGGCTAATAGTCTCTGAGTAAAATGGCTGTGATATATAAACGGTCAGACGTTTCCTCGTAGTCATGCTAGTTTCATAATAGGGTAGTTTCCTATATTGAATTTTATACATTATTTTCTATGCAACAGAAAATGATACGCAAAAGAACCCTTTTATTAAAACACAAATTTGGTTCAGAAATGTGCCCGCAGTTATGACTTTTTTTTTTTTATTTATTTATTTATTTGTATTTGTATCGCCAACGCAACGTACATTAATTGAGTACAATATTAGGTATCTTACAATAGTATAGTCTTAAGCTAAATGTCGTTACAATGTGAGGCGAACACGGCATGCATATTAACAAGAACAAAAGAACTTATAGAAATAGGATATAGTAAAAACATATCAATAATAATGAAAAGTTACATTTTATAATAGTTTATCTGATAGTTGGTGTTGCAAAATGGCGTTCCGGAATTTAACTTTACTTTGGGAGAATATGTCTATGTCACTTGACGTATGCAGTAAATTATATTGTTTACAAATTCTATTAACAGGACAATATAAGCCTAAATTTGTCGAAGAGTAGCGTATGTTAAAAGGACCATATTTATTCAATCTAGGAAGCCTTACAGGGATCTTAATATTAAATTTGCTTGTTATCTGTGGACAGTCAATAAGTCCATTGAATAGGCTATGCAGAAACATCATGTCTAACAACACTCGTCGATCATATAGTGAGCTCAACTTAAAATACATAAGTCGGTCTGGGTAGCTAGTAATTTTTTTGGCAAGATGACAACTGTAGCAGAGATGCCACAAAAATCTTTTCTGTACGCGTTCTAGATTTTTTATATAAATGTCATAGTGTGGACTCCATAGTAAACTGCAATACTCCAAACCAGATCTAACTAAAGACTTATAGATTTGGATTTTAGTTACAGGATCTTTAAATCCTTTACAGTTTCTTAAGACAAAGCCTAGCATCCTAAAGCTGTTTGTTACAACGGTGTCAATGTGCTTATTGAACCTTAGCTTACTGTCCAAAATTAACCCCAAGTCTCTGATAGTATCTACCTGCTGTATATTTTGGTTATTTATATGGTATTGGTGCAGATGGCATGATTTATTTCTTGTAAATTTTATAGAGTAACACTTGTTAATATTAAGTTCCATTCTATTTGTATTACACCATAGCGCTAAATTGTCTACATCTTGTTGTAGCAAGATTGTGTCTTGAGGAGAGCGAATAGGCTTCACAATCTTAAGATCGTCGGCAAAGAGATAGCAATCGGAGTATTTGAAACAGGTTATGATATCATTGATAAAAATGTTGAATAAAATTGGACCTAAGTGGGACCCCTGTGGGACGCCAGAGTTGGCAGCAAACAAAGAGGAAGAAAACCCATTAACCACCACTATCGAGTTGCGATTTTTTAAATATGACTCGAACCAATTCAATAAATTGCCAGTTATACCTAACAAAAATAATTTATTCAAAAGTAAATCGTGATCAACCGTATCGAATGCCTTTGAAAAATCTGTGTAGATGGCGTCTACAGAAACACGGTTGTCAACAGCATCTACAAGACTGTCGTGGTAAAGCAAGAGGTTAGTTACAGTTGATCTATTCTTCATGAAACCGTGTTGTTTATCTGAAATAAGATGTTTGACATGCCAAGAAATTATGGGACACAAAAGTAATTCAAACACTTTACCGAAAACAGGCAATATCGATATGGGTCGATAGTTTTTTACAAGATTGGCCTTACCAGATTTATGTATTGGTATAATTAAAGCTTGTTTCCAGGCTTGGGGAAAAACTCCCGACTTTAAAGATTTATTAAATATTGTGGTCAAAGGTCGAGATAAAACTTTAGCACACATTTTGGCAAATACTGCTGGAATATTGTCTGACCCAGCGCCCTTTTTAGGATCAAGAGTTTTAAGTGCTTTAAAAACAGTTTCGCTATGAAACGCAACAGGTCCTAAGTATGGTAAGTCAGATGTTGCGGGAATATTTGTACTTTGAATATTATTACTAGGCTTAAGATATACTGATGAAAAGTGTTCTGCAAAGAATGAACAAATATCCGGTCCATTTGAGGCTATTTGTTCGTTGAGATACATTGGGTTCGGATAAGTCCCTGAATTTTTTCGCTTGTGTTTAACAAAAGTCCATATTAATTTTGGATTGCGTTTCAGAGATTGTTCAAGCAGCTCCATGTAATTATTGAAACATGTTTTAATAAATTTTTTACATCTCTTCTTGAGCATTTCGTAACTGACGGAGTCTAATGGATTATGGTATTTTTTAACTTTTATCCAGTACTTATTTCTTTCACCTATCATTCTTATCAAGGACTTGGTATACCAAACTGGGTATTTATTATTTGGTTTTAACATAGGTACAAATTGAGATATTAGTCTCCGTATAATTTGATAGAAAATTTCCACCATGGAGTCGACACAATCACAAATTTCAAATTCGCGATCCCAATCCACTTCTTTAAGTTTAACAATAATATTTTCATAATCAGCTTTATAGTAGTTATATCTTGATGATTTATTGCTTTGGATATAATCTAGCAGTAAGTTAGATAATTTAAATGACAATGGCGGGTGTAACCGATCCAGCAAACTTAAACATACTCCACTAGAAGAAACAATGTTCTCAATTACAATATTACTCAATACCAAATCCAAGATACGTCCTCTGTCATTGACAACGCTATTATATTGAGTAAGGCTATTAAGAGCCATAAAATTAAGCAAGTCTACAGCCAAGGGACTGTTGGAGGTTGTAGAAATAGGGGTGTTTGTATCGTTTCCAGTGTGCCACTCAATACAACTCAGATTAAAATCACCCACAATAACTATTTCCTTTGGTGATTCCATTATATTATTTACATTGTCAATAAAATTATCCAACATGTTTTTTTGAAGAGGAGGAGGAAGGTAAACACAACATATAAAGACCTTTTCATTATCTTTTTGTACGTTTTTCTTGTCAATGCTTATCCATAGGTCTTCACATCCACTTTCAAAATCATACAAGCGTCGTGAGTTAAGCTTACGTGAGACTGCAACTAATACACCTCCCCCCACTTTTTTCTGGTGGAAACTGCTGGATTCTCTATCACGTCTATACACAACATAACGTTCGTCAAAGAGTTCGTTGTCAAACGCAGAGGACCTAAGCCAAGTTTCCGTGAGACAAATCACATCAAAATCAGTGTTCAAAACATTTAAGTATAAATCATTCATTTTAGTATTTAACCCTCGTACATTTTGGTAATAAATTTTTAAGAAATCGAATGTTATAGTTGTAATCCAAAACAAAGTAAAATATGTAAAAAAAGAAAGTTATTAAATTAAGATTAAGCAAGTGCATCGAGAGTCTCCTTATCCTTCACAAAGATGTAGCGGCTAGTATCATTTTTTCGCATAAAAATTCTTCCACCGCGTGTCCACACATATCTGTATTGAAGCTCCTTACCTCTTTGTCTAGCTGCTGCATGGAGGGACTTATTTTCTGGGGAAAGATGTTCTGTAACAAATACGGGGGAGGACTTTGAACTTCCGATACCAAGGTCTCTTGTTTGTAGTTTTTCTTGCGGATTATTATGATTGTATTTGATAACGGCAGCCAATAAAGTATCTCGGAGGCGTGCGCTACTCAACCTTAAAAGAATAGAACGGGGACGAGAGCTCTCTGATGTTTTCTTAGCAATTCGGGAACAATACTGTATATCATTCTCGGTGATGTTGCATTTTACCGTCCTACCAAGTTGCTCCACCATTTTGAAAACGTTTTCAGAACTTGATTCCGGTACGCATTGTATCTCCAGATTCGCCGCTCTACTTACTTGGTCGATTTGGTTCATGCGAACAGTAAGATTCCTTACCACTGATTGAAGATCTTTGTTTTGTAACTCTAGGTCACGAATCTTCTTAAAGTTAGAAGTACACTCCGTTTTCAGTTCCTCGAATTTATCATTGATAAACTCCATAGATTCTTTTATGCTCTGTAAATCGTCTCTAATGTTTTTTATTCCTTGTAGCGGACCTTTTAAATGTTGGTCGGCGTAACCGCTAAATACATCTCTTAGTTCTTGTCTTATCAAGGCTCGCATTACATCTTCGCAATGGAGAGTACAGGAGGGCGTATCAATTACGTTGCGTGTTTTAGAGCGGACAGTTACATTTACGCATTCAGGAGATGTCGCATGGCTTGCGTTACAAGACCCAGGGGACAATGTGGTAATGTTGTTGTCGGAATCAGTGCATCCAGGAAATGGACGAAGTGGTGTATCAACGGTGCTAACGGTGCTAGTCTTGGGCTGCCTGTTGCGACATGCCGGGCATTTCCATGTGCTTCTTTTGTCTTTTGGCATAGCAGAAAATTGTTTATGCGAGATTTTGGCGCACAATATATCATATATTAATAAGCATTGATGGCATTTTAGAAATTCTCGGTTAAGTATTTTATTGCAACAACCAGCGCATACATTAGGCATTTTAAAGCAGTACACGCGATGCGGTGTTTGTACGAGTTTTAATACGTTCTTTTCACTACGGTGTTGCTTATTCGGTTGTGTGAATTCACTATTACTAGTGTCTATTGAATGTAAAGCAAATGCAAATTAAATTTGAAAACATTCAAAAAGTCTCTAATGGTGCAGAAGACTCGATCACACGGTCTGCGAAATCACTGCGCACGTAATTCGCTGAGAGCCGCTAGGCCAGTATACTGCAATAATAGCTGTCGAATTTAACGTTCTGTTTTACTAACGTGTAATTTAATTTTTGGACGGTTACAAAATGCCGGTATTTGAATTGTTTTGATGTAAGTACGTTGCAGAATTAACGTTTATTCCACTGTATATTGTTTTATGCAGATATGTTATACATGTTGGCACTGTGATCACTTTTCACTTTAACTGTTTGTTCTGTAACTTTAAATGTTGGTATGAGGAAAAGTGGGTGCGTAGCAGGGATATCTCACTATCTCGTTTGCACGCGTGCACCATTATGAACATTTTACACAGTGACGTCAAAGTTTGCGTCGTCTGTCATTTGACAATTACCCCTTCTACAGATTTGAATGGCTTCTAACTTATTTATTTTTGGTCCGATTTATATAATGGTTTCTGCAATAGATTTTGAGTAACGTAAGTTACGTTTGATTATTGATTTTAATAATAAAAAAAATCTAGTCAACCACCCTTAGTAAAAAGTCGATCGAAAAATTCTCTATATAAATTTCTCCGCACGTAAAGTATAGAGAATGCTGACCTATTTATAATTGATGCACGAATTATGATGAAAAAAAATTGTAGTGTTTTATGATATTGCATAATTAATTTACAATGAATTAATGTATGATAAAATATGATCATATATTATGTCGTATTGCAAATCTATAATTGCATATGGATATGCTTAATACAAGAATTTTTCGTGACTCCGCCCGGGTGATTCGACCGGTAGACATAAATATTTTAAATAGTATAACATAACGTTTAACAAAACTTAGAAACCGACTTCAATGTACAGCAATAGCATGTAAATTCCAATACAATAACACAATCGCGGCGAGTGTACTGTTGTCCGTTGAGGAGTTTTATTTTTTTTCATCGTACCCTGTCATCAGATCTTAACCAAATTTATATGGGACCACATCGCAGATAAACTCTATCCAGTGAATTTTTTCCAACAAAATCGGTCCACAATTGGCGGAGAAATCAATGTATATAAAAAAAAGCAAAAAAAATATTGTGCCGAATTGCGAATCTCTTCCTTTTTTGAAGTCGGTTAAAAATGGATAGCCATGGTTTATGGTTTTGGTTGGTTTTTTTATGGTTTCCATTGTCGAAACGTAAACTGGCCTCGAATACGGATTGTAGTTTTTATGACCGGCCTGACCCCTCTGAGGAGAACCCAGACCCGAAACATTTCACAAAAATATGTCTCATTACGGGAATCGAACCCACCGTCTTTCGCTTCACAGGCCACAGCGGGCTACTCGCCGACTGCACCACGGCTGTCAGACATACCTATTCAATACTTGTTTAAAAATCGTAATATGGCAAATAAATTATAACATTTATTAAATAATATGTTCTGTCTGTCTGAGATATTATGTACGTCCGAGATAACAAGGTCATTGACTTCATAATACTAATGACTAGACGTAGGCGCACTTGCTATTTTATAATGCGACGCTGCAATATAGTATCAAAACACTCTCAGGGCATTCTCAAATTGAATAGCCAATATTATGTACAGCATGAATGGGCTGGCTCGACTGGGTAATTACCACTGTCTGTGAATGTCTTTCCGGGACAAAAGTACCCTATGTTCTTGCCCAAGATATAAACAATCTCCTTGCCAAATTTCATTAAAACTCGTTCAGCCGTTTGGCCGTGAAAACGTAACTGACATTGATTTCACATTATAACGTTACTAGCCTTTGTGAACAGCTTTTCTGGAATAAAAGTAGCATATAACCGGGATAAAAAGTACCTTATAACCATCTCCAGAGTCCCATCTATCACTGTAGCAAAATTAATCAAAATCGGTTCAGCGATTTAGGCGTGAAGTGTAACAAACAAACTAACTTTCGCATTTATAATATTAGTTAGGATTATGGATTAGTTTTCGAATAATTGTTTACTTCTAAGAATTACTTGCAATTCGCCAATAGTAATTTCAATCTAATTTCAAACTGCCTGCCTCGGTGGTGCAGTTGTGGTGCGTGCGCTTTACGACTAAGGCTGACGCTGAGGTCTCGGGTTCGATCCTCGGGTCGAATAAAGAATATATTGGGTTTTTCTACTACGAGTTGCTCAGTATCAGCCCGGAGTCTGGAATTGTGTCCGGTATGGCAATGGGCTCGTCCCCTATCACATCATGGGACGGAGATACGCTCGGCGAAATGTGGGTGTACTGATTGCACCTCTGCCTACACTTCAGGGATTGCAGGCTTGAGTGCGTATTTGTATTTATTTATATTCCAAACTGTGAACGTCTTTGTTACTCTTACTAAATAGTACAGTTACTATTAGGACTTCGAATGTATGTTTACAGCTGCCAAAAATAAATCAATGCAATAGGTAAAAGGAGTCCAAAATACATCCAATTTGATAACCTTCGAATCTAATTTATTTACCGAAAATTAATTCGAGGCTAACATCGCGCGACCTCAATGCAAATTTTGCTTTCTTTAAGATTGATAAGCGAGTTGGAATTGCATTTAATTTAAATGGCACAGCCACGCTGTAGGCAGTTTTGTCTGCAGCACGAATGGCCCGGCTCGACTAGGTTTTACCACTGTGGCACAGAAAACCTACGTGAAGTAAGAAAGAAAGAAAGAAGTTTATTATTAGAGCAATAATTACAGGATTAAAAAAAGCAAACAAAAAAAATACACAACAACATTAAAACTACTACGCAATAGGGTCAACTACCCTATTGATGTCTAGATTTTTTAAATTATTTAAATCAATAAGTTACCTAACTCAAAATCGATTGCAGTAAGAATTTTATAAATTGGTCCAAAAATAAATATGTCCATCCGATCCCTAAAAAAGGTGACCGGTCGGACCCTTCGTGCTATAGACCGATAGCCATCACATCCTTGCGCTCTAAATTATAGGATATCTAGAGGAGCACCAACTAATTAGCGATCGTCAGTACGGTTTCCGTCACGGTCGCTCGGCTGGTGATCTTTTTGTTTACCTCACACATCGCTGGGCGGAGGCTATAGAGAGCAAGGGTGAGGCTATGGTCGTCGGTCTAGACATCGCGAAGGCGTTCGATCGGGTATGGCATGGGGGCCTTCTGTCGAAGCTACCATCGTACGGAATCCCCGAGGGACTCTGCAAGTGGATCGCTAGCTTCTTAGACGGTCGAAGCATCAAAGTCGTTGTAAACGGCTGCTGCTCCGACACTATGTCCATTAATGCTGGCGTTCCACAAGGCTCAGTGTTGTCGCCCACTCTATTCATACTGCATATCAATGACATGTTATCTATTATCGATAACATGCATTGTTATGCAGATGATAGCACCATTGATGGGCGCTACACTGGCCAGCAGGGTATCCCTCGGAGCACCGTGGAAGAAAGACGGTCAGAACTTGTGTCTGAAATCGAGAGCTCTCTGGGATGGGCCTCCGAATGGGGTGAAAGGAACCTGGTTCACTTTAACCCCATGAAGACACAAGTCTGCGCGTTCACCGCTAAGAAGGACCCATTTGTCATGGCGCCACGGTTCCAAGGAGTCACTCTCTAGGTTTCCGAAGGTATTGGGATCCTCGGCGTCGATATATCGAGCAAGGTCCAGTTTAGGAGTCAAGTGGAAGACAAAGCCAAATTGGCAAGCAAGAAGTTGGGCATCCTGAACAGAGCTAGGCGGTACTTCACGTCGGGCCATAGATTATCGCTTTATAAGACGCAAGTCCGGCCCCACGTGGAGTACTGTTCTCATCTCTGGGCAGGAGCGCCCAAATACTTGCTTGACCCACTTGACTCCTTACAGAGGCGGGCCGTTCCAATCGTCGGGGACTTTTACCCGGGGATCGAACCCGAGACCTAAGCGTCAGCGTCAGTCTTAACGCGTACGCATTACAACTGCACCACCGAGGCAGTCCAGGGGTTCTGTTTTTTCCATTGTGCTACAAAGCCCTAAAAATTTAAGAAACTTCTCTATTCGACTTACTCTTAGTAGGTAGTTGCTACAACTATGCATAACTAAAATGGCTAAACCCTACTGCTAAGTACCGGTTTTTTTTACCGGAGCCGCATCACGCGAATTCCGAGTAACATATTACGTTTTTATTCGATAGGTTAAGTGATACAGTAAAAAATAACGACCTCATCGCTAAAAATATATCTTTTTTATAAACATAACAGGCTTATCGTCCCAAAGCAGTAGGTATGGTCAGATGTACATAAATTTCATCTGTATTGTTTTAATTTGGTTGTTTAACACGTTAAACTCCCAATCGCCAAGCAGAAAATTCTATTTTTGCGTTTGATTACTTCATACTTTGTAGGTACCTACCTACTGAGGGGCTAGCACGGAAAACCATCGAAATCGTAATGTAAAGGTATCGAGGGCTCGATAGATAATTCCTTAAATATCATTGGTCTATATTCCATATATATTAGTTTCTTTTACGTGCGATAGAGGCGCTGTACTAAAATCTCATAGAAATTGTTGTCGATGTCAGCTCGAATAACTTTTCGCAAGTTTCCGTGCTAGCCCCTCTGTTCATACTGTAGCTTATAGCTGTTTATAACTAATAATTATTGTGACGTGTCAACATAATTAGGATCACAATCCAGTATAAGATCGTGTACTGTGTATGTAGATATTATATGTTACTTTCGATTGTAATCTGTTTCGTTGTCCAAATAAAGTATAAATAAATAAATAGAAAAACATGTGTAAATTTCAAACGAACAGATTTTATTCAAACCGTTAAGATCCATCCTGACTAAACCAGCTTTCAATAAAAATCAGTGGTGGCGGTTTATCATCAGGTTTTTTTATAGCCTAGGTCGGCAATTGAGTAAGTGGGTTACCTGAAGTGATCTCCACCGCCCATGTACACCCACAATACCAAAAGAATCATGAGCGCGTAACCGACCATAAAGGAAAGGGATAATCAAGGGATTAGGGATAGGGAAGGAGAGGGGATTTGAGTCTCCGGATATCTCATTTACCGTACAAAACGCAGCAGCAAGGTGCTACTTTACGTCTGTTTTCTGTGAGAAAATGTTAACAAACCGGACGAGCCGGCCCGTTCATGCTGTAGACAAAACGGTCTACAGCGTGGCTCTACCACAATGGCGCAATGTGTTTTTAAGATATGTTACAGAAACATTTGGGTTGTAGTTTTTACGACCGTCCGCCTGCCTGACGTCAACCCCATGAAATACTGGAGAAAAAAAATATCTTATGAAAATCAGGCGGGCAGAGTTACGATAAAATCTTAGATCAAGCACCAAAAAAATACCACCATATTTTACCCATATGCAAATATTTGCAATATTATTCAACGTAATATACATGTTTTATCATAAATTATTATGCAATATAAAAATACTACAACATGTTTATATTATAAATTCAATGGCTATGCAGTTACGACATCTCATAGGTCATTTATAATGCTATACAAAGGTTGATATTGACAAAGTAATGTGATAACAATCGTGATATTGATGCTATGATTCTTAATAACTCATCTCTCAATCTCATATCAAACTCATATCTCAAATTCAAGTTGTAGTTGCCTGATCTGGGATATCAACCCACGTCCTCTCACTCCACAGCCCATATACCATTAGCGATTTCTTATATTTACGCGAGTATTACACATTGAAATAAAACTGAGGTAATATGTAAGACTGTCTCTACCACAACCACGTAGACTGAAAAGCTTTCGTAATGTCGGGACTAATATAAAATTAAACCGCGATAAAATGCGTATAAAATAGTTTTATTACAATGTATTTACAATATTTGTAATTAATTCAATGCAATAATGATCGAGCAATTTTTAAATGGCTGATAACTAATGTAACGACCTTAGTATTGACATAACTGAAGATAAAAAATGGCATATTTCCTTATGAACACAACTAATTACTCCTTTGATCTAGTGGTAATATAGACTGAGAAACCAACTGCCTGTCTTCTCTTGAAATACGATTTCAATACGGAAACAATTTTAAAGCAATTTCGTTCATTTTCTTACTCTCGAGTACTCTTGTAATGCGATGGCGGCGCTAATCAGCTAGCGGAATGAAAAGGAATTAATTATTATTTTAATCATTAGTTTCAGAGCGGATATGTGTGTTTATAGGTGTTTCGAGACTATCCCGCCCACACACCCGCCACTGTAACTCCTGTAAGTCAGGATCGACAGTGGCACGCATATTTCGACACAGAGCTATGAAGCTCGGCGAGTCTCTGGGAATGCAAATCTGACTTTATCCCGGAACGAGATTAATCAAATAGAAATTTAGGGAGGAGTTCGAAATAATAATTGTCCACTCCATAGCAAAACGAGAGACAAAATAATGAACTAAGTAGGTCTTAACCTCAGGCACAAGGACATTTACAACTAGAGAAGCCAGATGTAAAGCACCACGGATGTCATTAAGTGGGTGGATGGGTTTATAGGTGTTTATATAATAAACGCTTTTTTTGTCATTGACAGGCATCCCATTACACGCCACACGCGGCTAACTTCATGGTAAATAATCTTATTAAATTCCGATCGCAAGCCGATTATAATTTCTAGAGTTGTGATTTTATTGAGATCGGAATTGTACTAGGATTGTAATCGCCTAGGAATGGAATTCATATTACTTTAAAGAGTAAAACAGCTGGTCCTGGGTTAAAATCTGAGGTAGAGCAATCATAAATTGTATTTGAATTTTCAATTAAAAAAATCTCTCTTTGTTGCCCGAGGTTGGAATTTGTGTTCTGTGCGATAGGCTCGCCACCTATCGCATAATGTGATGGAAATGAAGTCCTAACTGTTACACCTCTACATACCCCTTAGGGGATACAGTGGTGAGCTTATGTATGGATTTAGTCAATAAATTATGAATGATCACGATAATGTGCTGGAAAAAACCATAAAATATTAACCGTAAAATAATAATAGCAACAGACTGCAAGCGCTGTTGTGTTCCAGTTTGTAGGACGTTGACGCCAATGAAACTACTGGGTTTTATGATACTTAACATTCAGTTATATAAAATGAAGATTCGGCATTTTATAGTGCCTAAAGTCAATCTCCCGGGCAAACAATGTTTTTTATGGCATAGGCCGGCAAACGAGTAAGTAGGTCACCTAATGGTAAGTGATCTCCACCGCCCATGAATACGTACAATACCAGAAGAATCATGGGCGCGTTGCCGACCTTAAAGGGCATGGATAATTAAGAAGTTGGGAAGGGGGATTTGGGTCTCTGGATATCTCACTCACCTAGGAAACTACCTTAGTGATTACTGGTCCTGGGATTTGAATTCAAGACCTCACAGGGTTCTCAGGCTGAGTACGTTACCATTAGGATAATAATAATTTCAACCCTGTATTTTATATACTGTCTAGCTGCTGGACACGGGTCTCTACTACCAATGAAAGGCCTTAGTCCACCACGCCGAACTAATGCGGGTTGGCAGACTTCACATACCTTTGAAATGCTTATGGAGAATTCTCCGGTATTCAGGTTTCCTCACGATATTTCCTTCACCGTTTAAGCAAGCGAAAATTAACAACAAACACACTCATAACTTAGAAAAGTCAGAGGTGTATGCTCTTGGTACGGGTTCGAATCTGCGACTTTCGTCTCGGCAGTTCGGTACCAATCAGCGCTGAGCTATCGCGATGAGTGGTACTATTGGAGTACTGAACTAATGATGCGACTTTAATAATGTTTTGTTTTATTTGTTTCAGGTTTATTTATACTGCTGATGCTCGGTTTCTTCTCTTTGGCAGCAGGCTGTTTCATAATATTTCTGAAGCCATATGACTTCTTCTTTAATCAGGTAAATAATATGTTACGTTACTCTATATACCTATTACTTTCGCTCACGGCTCCACCTGCCTGGCGAACTGCCTATTCTGGAATAAAAAGTAGCCTATGTTCTAATCCTGGTCATAATCTACCTGTGTACCAGGTATATATGTGTAATCTAAATTTCATCGAAAACCATTTAGCCATTAAGGAATAATTGAAAAACAAACATCCAAACTCACAACCTGCAACGGGAACATTGCCTCGTCCGCTCAGCAGAGCGCACCACGTTCAAGTGAAGTTGGGTATGGGCCTAAGATGTTAATGCTCCACTTACACTCTATGGGACAGAAATCAGCTCAGGAAAAATTTGCATTGCAATGTATCTTTTCGTAAATACAGTCGGAAGCTTTAAAGTATCAATAATTTACATTTCGCCATCAAATTAATTATGTTCCAGAAAACAGTATTTCAAGATGGCGGTGAAATTTTTGAAATGTGGAAGAAGCCTGAGGTAGAATTGTATGCTAAAGTATATCTGTTTAACATTACCAATGCAGAAGAATACATGGCTGGCACAGAAGACAAGATTAAGATGAAAGAAATGGGCCCTTATGTATACAGGTTGGTAGAGTATGTTTATCATGGCAAAGTTACGCCCAGTTTCTGAAAGGATAATAATAATAATAGCCCTGTATTATACACGTCCCACTGCTGGGCACGGGCCTCCTCATCTGAATGAGAGGGATTAGGCCTTAGTCCACCACACTGGCCTAATGCGGGTTGGCAGACTTCACATACCTTCGAAATTCTTATGAAGAACTTCTTAGGTATGCAGGTTTCCTCACGATGTTTCCTTCACCGTTAAAGCAAGTGTAAATTAACAATTAATACACACATAACTTAGAAAAGTCAGAGGTGTGTGCACTTGAGGCTGGTTTCGAACCTGCGACTTTCGTCTCGACAGTCCATACCACTCCCCGCTGAGTTAAAGCTTCTGAAAGGATAATTAATGTAAAAATTAACTAATCAACTGTCAAATCTCATGTTAGTCGAAATTGAGTTGGTAGTAAGTAGCGTGGTCAACACCAATCATTTGACACACATGTTTTTGGTTGGTTTTCCAAATTGGCAGCTTTGTTACTATGATTCATAATTATACCAGGCTCCCATAAAAGCTACGTACCGCCCAATCCTCGTTCCTTTCAGGACAGCAACCTATCTACGTTTACTTTGATACTGTGGCTGGTACTTACTATCAGGTGGCCTGCTTGTTTGCCTGTGCCTTAAATACTTTTACAAAGGTTTTGCAGGTAGACACTTCGTCTACAGCATGCATGGATGGGCTCAACGGGCCAGTACTACTATCTCACATAAAACCGATGTGAAGTAGCAACTTGCTGTTGAATTTCATACGGTGTGTAAGATTTCTGGAGACCCAAATCCCCCATTCCGTTCACGACAGCAACGCATCTACGGTTCCTTTGACATCATTGGTGTTCATGTACCATACCATCAGATGAACTACTTATTTGCTTGTGCTATAAAAATGTTCCTTTCCAGGGAGGCCTTAGAACACAAAACCGTCAAGTTTAATGAAAATGGTACATTGTCTGCTATACCGTTACATCCATTAACTTGGGTGGAAGAACTCTCAGAAGGGAACAAAGAAGACGACCTGCTGTTTTTGCCCAACATTGCCTTACTGGTAAGTTTATAATAATAATAATAGTTTAGTATATGCACCAGTGATAGCTCAGCGGGGAATGGTATGGACTGTCGAGACGAAAATCTCAGGTTCGAGCCATACCAGCCCCAAGAGCATACACCTCTGACTTTTCTAAGTTACGTGTTAATTATCACTTGCTTTAACGGTGAAGGAAACATAGTGAGGAAACCTGCATAACTGAGAAGTTCTCCATAAGAATTTTGAAGGTATGTGAAATCTGCCACGCCGAAGTCAGGCAGGCGGCCGGTTGTAAAAACTACAACCAAAAACTTTCTGTAACATGAGTTATAAAGCATGTTACGCCGACCCCACGGCGAGTGGGATAAGGGCAGTTCGAAGAAGAAGAAGTAATAAACACGTCCCATTGCTCAGCCGGGGCCTCCTGTACTGAATGAGAGTGGTTAGGCCTTAGTCCTCCACGCTGACCTAATGCAGGTTGGCAGACTTCACATACCTTCGAAATTATTATGCAGAACTTCTCAGATATGCAGGTTTCCTCACAATGTTTTCACAATGAAACTATCTGAGGGGCTAGCACGGAAAATTGCGAAAAGTTATTCGACCTGTCATCGACAAAATTTCTATGAGATTTTAGTACAGCGCCTCTATTGTACGTAAAATAAACTAATATTTATGGAATATAGACCAATGATATTTAAGGAATTATCTATCGAGCCCTCGATACCTTTACATTACGATTTGGATAGTTTTCCGTGCTAGCCCCTCTGTTTGTTTTGTTGAAAATTATTATGAGTATGTTTATCTTAAGTTCGTTGACCCGAATATATAAATAGGAACGTAGAAAGGACTTATAGTCTTGACATAAAGTTTAAAAGCTTTGTGTTGCAATGAATGCATCCTTGCATTCAAAATTACGAAATATATATGCGAATATGCATTGCAAAAGTAATGGATTGCTTTAAGGGTCCTGTTAAGGCCTAAGGTGTGCAATCGAGACTGGAGACCGCGACGCGCGACAACAGTTGAATATCCACTTTGTATGCAATAGGATATTTGACTATATCTAGGATATTTCATGAGTGGTAGAGTCACGCTGTAGACACTTTTGTCTACAGCATGAATGGGCCGGCTCGTTCGGGTCGACTGTCTCAAAGAAAACCGACGTAAAGTACGGTTTCGTACGGTGAGTGAGGTATCCGGAGGTTCTTAATCCATCTAGATTTTTCTCAAATCCAGCGCATGTAACCTTGTCCAATTTCGCATTGTAAAATTAACGACCATAAGGCATTGCGGAGACATAAAGGCCAAATGTTTACGGAAATACATATTTTAACTCGGAAGTTATATATTTTTTTAACTAATTAACCTTAAGTAATCGATATACATCTATTATAAAAACGTTAAGCTATTTGTTCGTTTGTTGATGCATATGTAAAACTACTGGACCGATTTTGCTCAAACTTTTTGTTTAAAAACTTGACGTGATAAGAGTTAAAATCTGGTACATGTTTATGAAGGCGACGAAGGCCTAGCAGGAAATGGTATTGTCGAGACGCAACTCACACATCAAAACCAGCTTATAACTTTTAGATGTAGGTATGATATTTCGAAATAAACTCAAAAACCATCGAAATAAGATGACAAGAAACGTAACTCAAGAAAAAAAAGTGTGTGAGTGTGTGTTTTTTTTATAGCATAGCCCGGCAAACGAGCAAGTGGGTCACCTGATGGTAAGCGATCTCCACCGCCCATGTACGCCCACAATACAAAACAAACATCGCGTTGCCGACCTTAAAGGAAAGGGACAATTAAGGCATTGGAAAGGGGAGGAGGATTTGGGCCTCCGGATATCTCACACACCGTACGAAACGGAGCAGCAAGCTGCTACTTTACGCCGGTTTTCTGTGAGACAGTGAGTCGTAAGGCGGTGACGAGCCGGCCCATTCATGCTGTAGATAAAAGTGTCTACAGCGTGGCTCTACCACTCTAAAATGTATATGTATGGCTTCTTTTAAAAATAAAATTTACAAATGGCTTTTATTAAATTGTTTTTATAATATGAAGGAATATTTTAACTATAAATTTTGGCGTAAAAGGTTGGCATTTAGGAATAATATAATTTCTTGATTATTTAAATATTTAAATGCTTAGATTGCATGTCTCTGAATCTATTTAAAAGTAGTAAATAGTATTGCACACCGGCACCTGGCTCGGTAGCATGTAATGGAACCTATTATTTCTTAAACATTCTGTACATACACCTGCATACTGCAATAAACGTTTCTCATGAACGGGTGATGCTTGTGTGGATTGGTCTGCTCAGACTGTCATCTATTGTTTGTTTACATTATTTTAAGGTCTTAATTTACTCGTCATACTTATGGAGGTCATGCGGGTTAATACAATGCGTAGATATCATTTCTGTAATTGCTCGATTGAGCTGCTCTAATTCCAATTAAATATTGTAAGACCTTATACTCTATTAATTGTAAACTAGTTTTGAAAAGAGCAACGCTGGAGTTTCGTGCTCGTTCTTCCCGAGTGAAACAGCATTCCGAACTAGCGGTAGAATTTTGACGGAATCTAAATAATGTAGGTATCATATTTTATGGATTCTATGAATATTTTGAATTTGAATTTGTATTTCTGTAAAAACTCAAACTAAAATTGGGATACATTTTCCCAACCTGGAGTTAGAATCCAGGACTTCACTGGCTTATCACCCTACACTGCCACTAGATCAATGAGGCCATTATCGCTATAAAACCGCGAGCAAAAGCTAGTATCTAATATATATGGAACCGGAATTAAGATAAACTATTGATATTTAAAGGTTATGAATTCGTAACGACTGATTTAGAACCAAATATGTATTTTATAGATTGTTCCGCCCACAATCCAATTAAATAGTTTCGTCTGGATGTGTGCCCAATATGTCCTTAAGCTTACTTCCTATTAATCACGGCGAAATGTGGGTGTGGTCATATTGGGCAAAAATACAATTCTGATAACACGTTTTTTTTATACGTAATAGGCTCGCATTTTGCCACTATCACGCCTGATGGTAAGCGATGATATGGCCTAAGATGAAGCACGCTGGCCTAGCAAAAAACGATTCACTCGCGACTTGAAGACACCCAGATTATATTTACGTCCAAATGTTAAAAGTTTATATGAAAACTATAATTACATCAAACATCAGATTCTAGGAGGTGATTGACCGATAATGATATGCGAGGCAGTGGATTCAATCTCGTATAAATATACAGCAAATTGACAACCTCCGTGGCGCAGTCGGCGAGTAGCCGGCTGCGAAACGTTAGGCCGAGGGTTCGATTCCCGCACCTAGACAAATGTGTGTCTGATTCACAAATATTTGTCTCGGGTCTGGGTGTTCTGGGACCGCAAGTCCCTCGTAGTTCTTGATACCCACGATACAGGTTACCCTTATGTAGGGTCAGGAGTCAGGACTATGTGTGTGAGCGTTGGGAGTATTTATTTAGAAAAAAAAACAAAGTAATTAAGTATATATTTCTTGTCTGGACATATTTTCAACAACACAACTTTTTTATTATAATTGTAGGGTCAAGATTAAGTGTGATTTTTTGATGTAATAAAATGAAATGAGCAAACACCTATTTCTCTAAAAGGATATACTGAAGCACAACTAGTGTACTCACGGCTTGTCGAACTTATTTACGTTCCATAATGTGATAGGGACTCAGCCTCTCGCCAGACACAGATGACAAGCCCGGACAAGTCATGTGTGTTTTTCAGTTCTACTGCGTACGCGGTACGACTGCTGTGCTGATGTTTCGAGTTCGATCCCCGGGTCGGGTAAAAGTGATATTGGGTTTTTCTATTACGAAATGCTCAGTATCAGCCCGCAATCTTGTATTGTGCCTGGTATGACGACAGCCTCTCTCCCTATCACATCCTGGGATGGAAATAAGCTCGAAGAAATGAAGATATACTATTTACACCTCTGCCTAATCCTTCCTAATGTATGTATGTAGTATAAATTCCCGACCTGGGTCTCGATTACCTGCCGCTACATTAACCTGATGAAATCTTCCTTTCAGAGCATTGCCAACGTGGTATCAACGAAAGATTTCATCACCCGCTTTGGCCTGAATAATTTGATTACGATGACCAACAGCCAACCCTTAGCCAAGATGACAGCAAAAGAGTTCATGATGGGATACCAGTCTCCGCTGATGACTCTCGGCAACACCTTCCTACCAGGCTGGATCTATTTTGATAAGCTGGGCCTTATTGATCGGGTATATATTTTTTTTTGTGCTGGGTGTTGTGGGTTGGCAAGTCCCTCGTAGTTCCTGATACCCGCGATACAGGTTTACCTAGTGTGGGG
This sequence comes from Mimas tiliae, assembly GCA_905332985.1. Classification (NCBI taxonomy): domain Eukaryota; kingdom Metazoa; phylum Arthropoda; class Insecta; order Lepidoptera; family Sphingidae; genus Mimas; species Mimas tiliae. The sequence continues at coordinate 2,852,397 of HG995265.1, read as the reverse complement.
TCAGGACTATGTGTGTGACTGTTGGGTGTATTTATTTATTTATATTTATTTATTTATTTAAGTACGCACTCAGTACGCACTCACGCCTGTAATCCCCGAAGGGGTAGGCAGAGGTGTAACCAGTACACCCACATTTCGCCAAGCGTATCTCCGTCCCTTATGTGATAGGGGGCGAGCCTATCGCCATACCGGGCACAAATTCCAGACTCCGGTCTGATATTGAGCATTTCGTAATAGAAAAACCCAATACCACTTTACCCGACCCGGGGATCGAACCCGAGACCTCAGCGTTAGCCTCAATCGTAACGCGTACGCATTACAACTGCGCCACCGAGGCAGTCAGTCAGTCAGTTACTCAAGTTTTATAAAATACTAGCTGTCCCGCGCGGTTTCTCCCGCAACTACAGCAGCTCCACCTACCGGGTCCAATTGTGAATCTAAACTACCCCGGGCGCCACCAAAACGCATACAAAAAACCATTCAAATCGCTCCAACCGTTTAGGAGGAGTTCAGTGAAAATTAGGCTAGCTCAAGATAACGCCTTGCCTGTAAACGTTAGCAAAAACTTCGTATAACAAAATACTGTACAACGATCACCCTGAGATATAGGATGTTAAGTCTCATAAAGCCGAATAATTTCATTGGCTTCAATGTCTTTCAATCCGGAACAGAACAGAGGGGCGAGCACGAACAAATGACGAATAAGTATTCGAATCGAGAACGCTAGCATTTGTATGAAGTTTCAAACAATTTTTTGATATTTCGATACGAATACGTTCTATTACGAAATGCTCAGTATCAGCCCGGAGTCTGGAATTGTGCCCGGTATGGCGATAGACTCGCTCTATCATCATAAGACCGAGATACGCTCGGCGAAATGTGGGTGTACAACTGTGTTGATTACACCTCTGCCTACCACTACGGAGATTACAGGCGTGAGTGTATGTACTTCATATCAGTGAAATACTCTGAATCCCGCTAACCTATTTTTGTTTTCAATTACCATTTATAATTGTATATTAATATTTTTACTACATGCATTTAATTTTGTTACCACAATACAAATATTTTAATATGTTGCCATTCATTGACAGCCTCCGTGGCGCAGCGGGCGAGTAGCCGGCTGCGAAGCGAGAGGCCGTGGGTTCGATTCCCGCACTGAGACAAATGTTTGTATGATCCACAAAAATTTGTTTCGGGTCTGGGTGTTGTGGGACCGCAAGTCCCTCGTAGTTCCTGATACCCACGATACAGGTTTACCTAGTGTGGGGTCAGGACTATGTGTGTGACTGTTGGGTGTATTTATTTATTTATTCATTTCAGATGTACGACTTCAACGGAGATTTTGAGACGGTATTTACCGGCGAATCCGATGTCAGGAACTCCGGCCTCATCGATACGTACCGAGGGTCGACTGACCTCCCGCAATGGGATGGGAAGCATTGCTCCAACGTCCAATACGCTTCCGATGGCACCAAGTTTAAGGGTGGCGTCACCAAGAACGAGTCCATTTTGTTCTATAGGAAGAGTCTGTGCCGAGCTGCTCCTTTGGTAAGATTTTTTTTATCCTGGTAAAGTGATTATAATGGACCTGATTTTAACAATACAGTCCAACAAGATGGTCTCTCGTATGCGAGAGGCCGTCTGGGTTGGTAACACCGCTTTGTCTATTTCTTGTTGTGTTCCGGTTTGACAGGAAGCCAGTGAAATTACTGGGCATTGTGAGACTTAATATCTTATGTCTCGGGGTGATGAGTGCATTCATGTGCTTTGTAATTCAAAGTTCTGTGTGGTGTTGCTTCTGTTTATTGAACATTGTTTTTGAACATATTGTTTGTCAGTTTTGTCTACAGCATGAATGTGCCATGCACCAGAGTAATGCCAATGTCTCACAGAAAACTGATGTGAAGTGACAGCAGGCTCTGTGTTTCGTATGGTGAGTTAGATTTCCGGAGGCCCTGACCAAGCTTCGAAACCCCTAGTCCTCATTCCTCACAAAGTATTATAGGTGTTCTTGGGCGGTGGAGATCATTTACCACCAGGTGACTGATTTGCTCGTTTGTCGGCCTCTCTATAAGTCAATCCCAATTTGAGTTAAAGTATTTTTTCAGATTCACCCCTATTTTTGATTGTCCAACCTATGGATCTAATCCAGAAGTTTAACAATCCACGTACAATACCACTACATACATACATACGCACTCACGCCTATAATCCTCGAAGGGGTAGGCAGAGGTGTAACCAGTACACCCACATTTCGTCCAGCATATCTTCGTCTCATGATGTGATAGGGGGTGAGCCTATCGCCATACCGGGCAAAAATTCCAGACTCCGGGCTGATACTGAGCTTTTCGTTATAAAAAACCCAATATCACTTTTCCCGACCCGGGGATCGAACCCGGGACCTCAGCGTCAGCCTCAGTCGTAACGCGTACGCATTACAACTGCGCCACCGAGGCAGTCCAATACCACTGATACCACTATTCATTCTAAATAATCTTTCTTTTCAGATACCTGTTGAAGAAGGTGTAAGGAGTGGCATTAGAGGCTACAAATACGTATTCCCTGAACATATGCTGGATAATGGCAAATATTTAGAAGAGAACAAGTGCTTCTGCAGAAAAGGTAATTTATCATGATATACTGTTTTCATCTTTTTTACATACCACCAACATTACGCAATCGTATATGTAACGAGCACATCCGTAGCAGTTTTGGTATCCGCGAAACGGCGGATAAATACCAAATATGTCGCTTAAGATTAGTTGGTCACATTTTGAGGAAACCATAGGAATACGTAGGTCAGAAATGCTGGAGCCAGATCATACCACGGATGAACCAAAAAGCGATGGCTTGACGTATTGGAGGCAGACGTGAGAGCCAAAGGTCTGGTTACGGAGGATTCCAGGCGAAGTGAAACGGTCTAAGTAGGAAGGCGTATCTTGGCCTTGAACGAAGATAAGGCCTAACAGAAAGAAAGATGAAATAGTTTTGGAAATGAATTTCTTTATCAAAGTCACTGTAAAGCCCTAATACCCATGGTTATATACACATAGTCCTTACTCTACATTCTTTGCATCATGGTTAACAACCACAAGGTACTTGGCCCAACCACAACCAAACCCGTGGCATCTCTTGTCACAACTGGTTCTCTGCGCCAGAAAAACAGTCCATTAATTTGCTAATAATTTATTTCCAGGGAGATGTCTACCAGACGGTTTGATTGACGTCACAGATTGCTATTACGGATTCCCGATAGCTCTCTCGTATCCACATTTCTATCAGGGAGATGAAGTTCTGTCCAGCAAAATCGAGGGTCTAACTCCAAGTAAAGAACAGCATGAAACTAGGTATGCGTCTATTGGTAGAATTACAGCTCAGCACGAATAGGCCGGTTCGACAGGTCACCGTCTTACAGAAAACCGGCGTAAAGTGTCAGCTTGCTGCTGCATTGCACAGCCGAGTAGGATTTCCGTAGACCTAAATCCCCCACTTTCCAATCGCTTTCCTTTAAGCTTGGCAACGGCACACATTATTCTTCTGATATTTTGAGTGTTCATGGACGGTGGAAATCAGATGTCCTACTTGTTCGTTTGCCGGTAATTTGGTCACCTGATGGAAGTTATCTTCATTCGTAAATCATAACAACAGAAGACTCTATCTATGTGCGGCCATGTTTGTGACATTTTGTACCTACAGTCAGAGTCAGAGCAAAAACTAGTTGATTAAACATAAATTAACTGATAATTCCTGTTACAGATTTTGGATCCAACCTGAATCTGGTCTGCCGTTGGATGTCAGCTCCAAATTTCAGATCAATATGGCTCTCGGAGATATCTCGAATATCAACAACGCTGCTAGATTTTCAAATACATACTTACCGATGCTTTGGTTTGATATTGTAAGTATTGATTTCATTTCCCAATCAGTAATGTTTGTCGTCCACGAATTTATAATGCTAGTGGTAGAGTACCTGATACATAGTTTTACCCGACTGGATAGCGACCACCCAACACATGGTGAAAGACTAAACATAGCAAGGGGTTAACTGGTGTATATCCAGTAACTATAGGCTGGCATAATTCAGGCGATGAAATGTCTCTCGACGATTACTCGATATATATGCTGCAACGCCGCAATTTAGTAATAATTATCAACATACGCACTCATACGCACTCACGCCTGTAATCCCCGAAGGGGTAGGCAGAGGTGTAACTAGTACACCCACATTTCGCCGAGCGTATCTCCGTCCCACGATGTGATAGGGGGCGAGCCTATCACCATACCGGGCACAAATTCCAGACTCCGGGCTGATACTGAGCATTTCGAAATAGAAAAACCCAATACCACTTTACCCGACCCGGGGATCGGACCCGAGACCTCAGCGTTAGAATCAACACTCATAGAATATTTTAAAATATTACAATAATTGACGAAAATGATGCATGAAAATGCATTTCCCGTGTGTTTGGCTGACGTACTCTTACTATGTCGAGTTCAGACTAAATCATTAAGTACGTGCCTGAAAGAACTTGCGAAAGATCTCTTACCTACTTTATCTGGTGACGCCTAGATGCCCATATTATGTCTATTACCAAAACGTTTAGTGAACTATAAGGAAAAACTCAATACTTAGCCAGTTTTATTCTCTAATAACTTTGTACTTCAACTAATTCTTAATTTTACAGAGAATGTATACGCTACCACCATCTCTTGCACAGCGGTTCCAACTCTACCTCAACGTGCTACCAGTCGTCGAACAAGTTGCTATGTACCTTCTCTTCGTCACTGGCGCTTGTCTTATCCTCATTACCGTCTACATTCTGACCTTCAAGGTTATGTTCAAAACCTTGGACAAAAACAACTACTCCAACGACCCCTGGAATGGAAAATCGAGTGGAATCTACGCCCCTTGCGAAATACCATTAGACGAAAACATTTTGAAAATGAATCAGAAAATTAACGGAATCTATGATACTGTTATCAAAGATACTTATGGAATGAATGATTTTGATAATTCTAATCATCATGAAAAATATATGGCTGTCAATCAATTTGATAGTGATGAAGATTGTAAATATCTAGAAGTTGTTGATGATGGAAGTGAATTTGATGAAGTGAGACCACAGTTATCCGATATAAAAGATGATAGAAAAGATTCAGTCATTCATTTGGCTGATTGAGTGTCAGAGTCAGCTTGGTTGAGTCAATTCCAGCTGTAGCTGAATGATATCGAATTTATCACGTCGACTGTGATAGCCGCATTTGTGTGGGATGTAAAACTGATTCATCATAATCACGATTCATTTAATAAAGACATGTATTAACTCTTATATTGGCATTAAAAATATCAGTTGTCGCCGTATAATCTGTTTTTAAATCACTTAAAATTAATGAAAGAAAATACAAAAAGAAACAATAATTTTACGTCCTGCTCAAATGATTTGTTACGATAATTACTTTCTTACTGATTGACTTTTGCTTAACTTTACTCTTCAATTGTGATAATAGGTACATTTAGAGGGTGAAGTTTCAATGAAAAGCACATTTTTTAAGTTCAATTGTTTTTGGAGTTTATCATCAAGCTTTAGATCATTCTGTCTTAATGGTGTTTATTATTGATCCCATCTTTTTCAACAACCAGTTTAAGCATTTTCTTTCATTATAAGATATAGACATTGTGGATTATATTTTTATCCGTAGCATTATTGAAAATATATTTTGTAAGTAATAGTGGGTTCACGATTTTAATTGATCATCTGCTATATCCCATATAATTAGAACTATTGGAACATACATTTAATTGATTTTATCAACAAAACTTAACAGCTTGTGTCTTTTGCCATATCTTACCAAGCTTTCCTTTATCTTTTCAATCCCGGGGAAGAGGGATGGTTATGCCGGATACTCCAGCCTTCCTACTCAGTTATCTTTACCCGAATGTATTGGGTCCCTAACTACAATGCTTACGCTGCTATTCCGATTAAAAACCTCGCCGTAACCTTCTTCGGCGTAAGTGGGACGGTCCCCGGAGATCCTGAGTATACTCTGGATAGTTGCCGGATCCATTTTCCAAACGTGATGCCTTTCACAATTTGTGTTTAATTAATTTAAAAACCTAGAATAAACTAACATAAATTATTATGCTTTGGATTATTAAATATTTTATGATGTTCTATAACTTTAATGTAACATTACGGGTTCTGTTATTTGGGATTATTCTTATCAACGCTGTAAGCCCAGTGACTGAATTTCCGCACGAAATGGGACCAAAATGTTACCAACGTTTTGTCGATTTGGTAACAACGTGTAAATTCTTGTCATCAGCAATAATATTACCGAGACTTTATTTTGGTACCGTATCAAATTCGGGACCAAATATTACTAGCCATATAATTTTAAAATGTACTACTGATATTAAGTTAGATATAATTGTTCTTGTAACTACATTTTCGTAGTATTAAATTAGTTTTAAGCTGAAACTTAACTTCTGTCTTGCCAATCCGTAAAAATGTAATTTCGGCATATCTGGGTCGAACATTCTGCGTAAATTTAGTGTTACTGCATGTTATTATTTATTGAAACAAATAAACTTTCAAATTATTGCATAGATAAGGGCCCTAACGGATATTGTGATATAAACAAGACTTCGTTCATAAGGTATGATTCCATTAGTGTAAGAAACGCCACGTTTAGCGTTTTTATGTCGCGTTTTATTAATTGAGCTGAAATGAGCACGTTTACGATCGGAACATTTATGATTAAATAAATTTATGTAGTATGAAACGAGAAGTCTCGGATTCGATTATTGATTGAGAACGTTTATCGAACAGCATACATCAATGCACAACTTACGTTCAACTAATATGGCTATGAGTACCGGTTCTTATTAAATACATTTAATAGACTAGGTACATTTGTAACACACGTAAGCTAATGACGTAAGTGGAGAAGAAATTACTAAAGTAAACATGATTGTAAGTTGCACTATGTAAATGTTATTAAAAACGTTAACTTTAAATTGGGAAACATTTCAGATCTCGCATTTCAGAAGGTCGCTCATATACAAATGTATATGTGATTCACTTACGTTATTCTTATGTAAGTAAAAGGTTAAAATGTAATTCCAGCCTTAGAACCATTTATATTGTAGAATATTTTTTTCTGCTTAGATGATATCAATACAAACGCTATGTAGAACGTTATCAAATAAAACCAATAACCGCCTCAAACGTTTAAAAAAACGCGGCGTGATAACGCCCGTCTGTAAATAAATACTAAGTAATATTTAAGTAATGTTTACTTTTGGTACTTGGTATAATGAATGTACATATTTTGTATTATTTGAATATAAAATGAGGAATTATGTTTGATTTTTATTTCTATTCTTTGAAATGTACATGGCCTCGCTAGCGTAGTTGCAAGGCGTATGCGGTACGCGGGGTTCGATCCCCAAGTCGGGTAAAAATGATATTGGATTTTTCTATCACTAAATGCTTAGTATCAGCTCGGAGTCTAGAATTGTGCCCGGTATGGTGATAGGCTCGCCCCCTGTAACATCATGGGCGGAAATAAGTTCAGCGAATTTGGGTGTACTGGTTACACCTCTACACCTTCGGTGTACGTATGTATGAATAATGTACATTTCATATACACATATACATCATACAAGTCTATATAGACATCAATCCAGGTTAAAAAATAAAGTCTCAAATAAAAAAATACAAAAATATATTTATTATTATTCTACAAAATCTAACAAACGTAGGTACTATTAAGTAATATACACTATAACTAATACACTCTAGACGAGTCCTGATGACCGAAATACTGTTCACCTACTTTTAAAAGCCACCAAAATAAGCCTCCGTAAAATAGAACCTGCACTACCTTGTCTAATATTACCATCCTGAAAACAAAGAAAATTCAATACAATACAAAAATCTCTACAACGTGTTACAGAAAGGTGTGGTCAGACTTAAGGGTCGTTACATACACCTGACAGTGAGTGTTTATGTACCGAATCTTATCAAAATATAAGGTCGATAAGGTTGATCCCATAACTATAAAAGTGAAGTGCTTGAACGAGAATAAAAATGCTGGAGTGAGACAAAAGATCAGCTGTTTATCATTTAGTGTTATCCAAAGCTGCAAGTCGAATATTAACATGTTACTCATTTGATAAAAAAGAAAATTCATTATTTATGTCCTAGCAATGCAATCTAATTTGGTACTACGATGAAATGCTTATATAGTACACTATACGTTGCTTAATTTGACCACACCTTTCTGTAACAATAAATAATACAATAAATAAATACACCCAACAGTCACACACATAGTCCTGACCCCACACTAGGTAAATCTGTATCGTGGGAATCAGCAACTACGAGAGACTTGCGGTCCCACAACACCCAGACCCGAGACAAATATTTGTGAATCAGACAAACATTTGTCTAGGTGCGGGAATCGAATCCACGACCTCACACCGCAACCGGCTACTCGCCCGCTGCGTCACAAAGGCTGTAACACGTTGTATAATACTTATATCGTACACTATACGTTCCTTAAATTTGACCACACATTTCTGTAACACGTTGTATACAGACGAATTGCGAACTTTTGTTTTTTGAGACAGTTAAATATACCAACCGTCGGTAATGTGCTTGCGCTTTCGGCAAATCCTCGTCTTTCTCCTTGAGTAAATACCTCCTGCCTCCAATACAGCATTTTGTGAAATACTCTAATTTATCCCGATTCTCTATATCGTAGTAAAAATCGTTACGATCCTCGTCTTTTAAGAATGTTCTGAGGGCGACGAAGTTTTTGTTGTCGAATGTCCATTGCTTGGTGATGTAATAGCGGAGGGCGAGATTAGCTATGTAGATGCGTCTTTGTACTTTGATTAACCTGAAATTTTAATTAAACAAATACATACATACGCACTCACGCCTGTATTCCCGAAGTTCACGTTTTGTGGAGCTTATACGTCTCAAGATGTGATAGGGGGCGAGCCTATCGCCATACCCAGCAAAATCCCAGACTCCGGGCTGATACTAAACATTTCGTACAGGAAAACCCAATATCACTTTTAGCCGACTCGGGAACCGAACCCGAGACCTCAGCACAGTGATTTTAGTCGATAGTTAACGCTCTCGCAGGTGTGATATGTCGAGCATATTCTAAGAAAAAGTTAATACTTACAATGGCTTCTTTCCAAGTAAAAATAGTATCAGATCCACGAACAAAGCTGGTAGAAGATGCTGCAATATAACCTGAATCATAAAAACAACTGTTTAGTATGAGAATAATTAAAATCGATGCATAAATGTTGTTGTTTTGGGTTCTCCATCCCTTAATGTCCATAGGGTTTGAATTTCGACTAAAGATTCAAAAGAGACCATATTTTGGAGTAGGTAAGTATAATATATACGGAAAACCAATCAACATAGTCGAATCTTTCTAAAAAGATAATCATTGTGTTAAAAGAAAAAATATAACTATATAACTATATATTTCTGCCGCCAAGCAACAGTGTGTAAGCGCTATTGTGTTCCGGTTTGAAGGACATTGAAGCCTTATTATGAGACTTAACACCTTATGTCTCGGGGTGACGAGCGCAGTCCAGTGTCATGCAGTGCTTTGTTATTCAAAGTTCTGTGTGGCGATGCTTCTGTTTATGAGCAGGCGTGGCGCTTACCATCAGGCGAGCGACCTGCTTGTCTCGTCATTCAAGCTAAAAAAAAAAAAAATATAAACTTCGAATTCAGAACCTCGTCCTTTTACGCGTCCGTGAAAGATGTATTTATTACTTATATTCTACATCTTATATTTGATTTTAATCATCTTAGGTTTGATTTTATTGACTGACTGCCTCGGTGGCGCAGTTGTAATGCGTACGCGTTACGATTGAGGTCAACGCTACGGTCTCAGGTTCCATCCCCGGGTCGGGTAAAAGTGATATTGGGTTTTTCTAATACAAAAAGTTCAGTATCAGCCCGGAGTCTGGAATTTGTGCCCGGTATGGCGATAGGCTCGCCCTCTATCACACCATGAGACGAAGATACGCTCGGCGAAATGTGGGTGTACTGGTTACACCTCTGCCTACCCCTTCGGGGATTACAGGCGTGAGTGCGTATGTATGTGAATGATGTATTTATAATTTATACTTTACCACATCTTATATTTGATTTTAGTCTAATATTATAAGGATATCGACATTATTCACTGATTCATTCACATAAAATATATAATACATTATTTTATGTTGCGATTCAATTAAATATACTTTTTTACATCTACTAGTCATAAGTCCAAATCATTTATAAACATATTAAATTTTAAATACGGACACTGAATTGAAATTGTAGATATTACAATGTATTTGACCACGGTGACCACTGAAAATCAGCGCTGTGTTGTGGTACGCGCCACCGCACAGCAACATGCTGAGTGTTCACCTACCTGTCACAGCTGCGGCGCGCAATTGTACTTTTTTATATTATTTCTTATTTTTTTTTTTTTTTTTTATGTTAATTGTAGTGTATGAATGTAGCGTTGGCGGCTGTACAAATAAATAGTTTTTCTTTCTTTCTTTCTTTCTTTCTATTTTATATTATGTATACCGTCATTCATTTCCTTCAATTCAGGGTGGTTTATATTATCTGGTGGTTTCTTGGAGTGGGAAAACTATGATAAAAATAGTGGTCTTGTCATTCGGAAGGACGGTCTGATTTAGTTTATGTTTCAGCTCTGTTAGTTTGCTCTTTATTATATTATTATATAATAATACTAGCCCTGTATTATATACGTCCCAATACTGGGCACGGGCCTCCTCTACTGAATGAGAGGGGTTAGGCCTTAGTCCACCACGCTGGCTTAATGCGGGTTGGCAGACTTTACATACCTTCGAAATTCTTATGAAGAACTTCTCAGGTATGCAGGTTTCCTCAAGATGTGTCCTTCACGTTTAAAACAAGTGATAATTAACATAGCATACACATATAACTTCAGAGGAGCATGGGGCTGGTTTCGAACCTACGACTTTTCATCTCAACAGTCCGCACCACTCCCCACTAAGATATCTTTGCTGTAAACAGTAAAGAATAAAGTTTCGGGTCTGGGTGTTGTGGGACCATCGGCTTCCTGCAACCCTTGTCAGGTCGTCGGTCCATCTTGTAGGTGGACGTCCTCTGTTGTTCCTTTATTGCAGGCCGCTTCCAACAGGTCGGCATGGAAGGCATTAGGGGAGGCCCATGTTCAGCAGTGGACGTTTTGTGGCTGATGATGATAATAATGATGTGTTGTGGGACCGCAAGTCTCTCGTAGTCCCTGATACCCACGATATAGGTTTACCTATTATGGGGTCAGGACTATGTGTGTGACTGTTGGGTGTATTTATTATTTATGTATAATGATGTAAAAATCTTACCCGAATATAATAAACAGTTTCCGATGTGCTAATACTCCCCCCAGCATTCCAGAGGGCGCCACTGAGCGGCAGAGTTTCAGCGACGTTCTTGGCCATTGTGATCAAATCTTTCATTAATATATTGTTCAAATCGCCAGAACAGCAATTGTAGATTGCAATGTCGTCCTTCGGTTCTAATCTGCACAAAATATTTTGATGTAAATCATATAACTTTTTCATTATTTTTATACAGTATGTAAAAAAACCCTGTTGGCCCTTTCTAGGTCGTGAAGATAGACATATAGACAGCCTAATAAAAATAGTTAAATTAGAAAAATAATAAACAGATACCAGATATTATCCTTACACAGGTAACTTAGAAAATGAACATATTTAAAAAAATGTTGACATCTGATTTTTTGTATGTATTGACGAATCCCGGGGCGCGGTACGTTTGACGTAGACGTCGCAACATGCTATCTCGTTCTGGCTCCAAGTCATCGCTCTTGTAGAGGTAAGCAATAGAAATACGTTTTACAAACAATAAATTAATTCAACTTTAAAAAATAAACATGATTATTTTTATAGTTCAATTTTCGTATGCGAGTTATTTAATTACGTTTGAATATCGATTCTGATATCACAGTTAAAACGCCCGACAGGGTTTTTGTTACATATTGTATAGCAGTGGAAGACAAATGAGCAAGTGGTTCATATTATAATAAGCGATCTCCGCCCCCGATATACATTCACAATACCTGAAGAATCAGGGACGCGTTGCGGACCATAAAGGAAAAAGCCTATGCCTGGATGTAATGAGAACTTTAACGGTCCAGTTGGAATTCTGGTGGCTTGTGGGAAAGTATGTTTCATTTGAGGTCAGGTACTATGATTTTGTCAAAAATTGCATAGGCCAGCAAACGAGCCAGTGGGTCACCTGATGATAAGTGATCCCCACCGGCCATGTACGCCCACAATACCAAAAGAATTATGGGCGCGTTGAAGACCTTAAAGGAAAGGGATAATTAAGGCATTGGGTAGGGGCGGTTATTTGGGGCGCCAGATAAATAAATAAATACACCCAAAAGTCACAGATATAGTCCTGACCACACACTAGGTAAACCTGTATCGTGGAACTACGAGGGACTTGCGGTCCCAGATATAGGCATTATGGTCTCATAACGCCCAATACTGACTTGAATTGACATTCTATGTCTCGAGATGATGACTGCAGTGCAGTGGCATGCAATATTTTGTAATTCAAGATCATGTTCGCACTGTTTTTTTTTTTTTTTTTTTCTGGCTCGGCGAAGTGACTACGCTACATCTGATGGTATAGCGCAATCCATGAATACTGTTTACGGGTAGCCGTGAGTCGTCACTCTTACCATGAGACGAGCGATATACTCGTTGCATATTAAGTTACATAAAAACATTCTTAAACTAGTTTCTTATATTGAAGTTTTTACATTAATTTTTCGCAACAGAAAATAATACGAAAAACAAGCTCTTAGAAACACAATCAAAACTGATTGAAAAATTAACCGGCGATTGTCATTTTAAATATTGTATGATCAAAGATGGCGCCTATCACTATCTCGCCCGCACGTGTATAACGTAACCTTAGAACCGTCTTAGAACTGTAACCACAGTGTACGGTGACGTTAAGGTCTGCGTCGTCTATCATTTGACAAGTACTCGTTGGGAGAAGAGTTTTGGCGGGAAGTTTGACAGTCCGGTTGATCTACAGTTTTAATTAATTTCTAAACTAGTTTAAAGTTGTGTTTGTTGTATAAAAATTATGTGGGAAAAGTGTGGATTTGTGCAATAAACATTGACTGTGATGAACAGTGTATGGAATCATTGAAATTGGGGATTAACCTTGACCAAGTGTATTGATCGCTCTTGTTCGTTTGATCCGCTTAGAGAAAATCAATTATGAAGCATTGTACTGTTAGGAATTGACACCAAAACTCCAACAAGACCTTGGGATCGGCCACACCGGTGTTCATCGTTCTTGGGAATACTTGAAAATAAATAAAATACTTCCCATTTTTACATAATTAATAAAAAAACTTATTAATGTCACTTTACAAGTACCAGGTTAAATAAAAAAAACTAACTTCTTAGTGCCTCTAGTCCAAGCTGAAGCGATAATATTCTTCACGCAAAGATCCACTGGTATATAATCAGATATAAGATCAGGTCTTGTGTGGAGAGTACGCATTATACCTGAAAAATTAAAAATATGTACTGCTAGATGTTAAATGTTTTTTTATAACTTTGGTGTGGGTAGGCCCTCGCTACCTATAAAAGGCAGTGCGGGAGCCGTTCACACTTTTGATATTTCGATCGCGCCGCGCATCATCCCAACACGGTCATCCGTAGAGCGTCGATATATACTCCCTTTGACCGCGCAAAGTGGAGAAGACCGCGTTCCGTCCTCACCGATCCCGACGATGCGACCACTGTGGCCATCCGAGAGATGGAGGAAGTTCTCACTCAATTACACTCCACAAGACCGTCATTCCGTCCTCGCCGAAGAGGACCTCGCCGCGCTCCCCGAAGCACCCCCGAGCCTTCGACCGGCCCGCGTGCCGATGAAGAGAACAATACAAATTAGATTATAAGTAGCTTATAAATCCCCCTAAACCCCAATCGCAAATGTCTTTGCCCCCCTCCAGTGGCCGTCCTGAGCCGAGGTCCGTATCCCCCAGGGGATGCCCTCAGCGAAGGTCACTTAAATTTTAGGGTTGGTGTGCCTAAAGCATTCGCCCGAAAGTCCGGTGTCGAGCCGACTCTTGTCAGGCTATCAGCAAGCGTCCAAACAAAAAAAAAAAAACGTTCACACTCAGTACAATTCGAGACTCGGTCGCAAGCAGAAGCTCTGTCGGTTTGAGTCGCCGTGCTTTGTAAGTCCGTTATATTTTTATTTGTTCCTTGGGTTTAAATTAATTCAAGCTGTATAAAATTGTAATTAGGAAATATTGATACGAGTAAATAAATTTAATAATTTGTTAAATTAAAAAGAATTCCCCTTAAGGGGTGTTTTATGGCATAAGCCGGCAAACGATCAAGTGTCACCTGATCTCCACCGCCCATGTACGCCCACAATACCAAAAGAATCATGGGCACTTTGCCAACCTTAAAGGAAAGGGATAGCTATGGAATTGGGAAGGGGAGGGGGATTTGGGCCTCCGGATATCTCACTCACCGACCACTGTACCAAACGCAGCAGCAAGCTGCTACATTACGCCGGTTTTTGTGAGACAGTGGTAACGACTCTGACGAGCCGGCCGATCTATGCTGTAGACAAACTCCCCTCCCCTTCCCAATCGCTTAATTATTCCTTTCCGTTAAGATCGGAATCACGCCCATAATGCTTTTGGTATTGTGAGCGTACATGGGCGGTGGAGATCACTTATCATCAGGTGGCCCACTGGCTCGTTTGCCGGCCTATGTAATAAAAAACAGACAAAATCATAGTAACTGACCTCAAATGAAACATACCTTTCCCACAAGCCACCAGTATTCCAACTGGACCGTTAAAGTTCTCAATCCAACCAGGCATAGGCTCATCGGCACTAGATATCACTGTAAAATAATACATACAGTTACGTTACTCACTATTGTTAATGGATGTGTCCCAGAATGTAATGCCGGGTAGATTTAAATAAGAACCGTGCAAGTAGTAAACAAGTTGTACGCCTGGTGGGGTGACAGTTGCTTTTTAAGAGAGCGCTCCGTCATTGGGAGCTCAGTACTGTGGGTACTGTGAGTGCTCAGTTCTCTGGGTTCTGTGTGTTCTTGGTTCTCGGTAATCAGTCACCAGTCTCGAATACATTACTACGTGGTTACGCTGGCTCAGTTGAACTTATTGTTGCCTAGAATTTCAGTTCATTTAGAGTGCACATGGGTAATAGTTCTAACAATACTTTAATGAAGATGATAGGTACCCTTGTACTATACTTGATTCCCTTCTCCCCATTCCATCATCGGACGTACCAGAGACACGGCAAAACGCCACCCATTTATGGTAGACGTTTCCAAAACGCGCACCAAACGCTTTGCCTCCACCTTCATCATACGGACTGCCAAGTTGTGGAACAAGTTGCCGGAGTCTTTGTTCCCCGATAAATATAATCTGGGTGTCTTCAAGTCGCGAGTGAATCGTTTTTTGCTAGGCAAGCGTGCTTCATCTTAGGCCACATCATCGCTTACCATCAGGCGAGATTGTGGCCAAACGTGAGCCTATTACGTATAAAAAATAATATTATTGTCGCTCGCCTGATAGTAAGCGCCACGCCTGCTCATAAACAGAAGCAACACAATACAGAAATTTGAATTATAAAGCTCTGTATTGCATTGGACTGCGCTCGTCACCCTGAGACATAACTATCATAATGCCCAGTAATATCACTGGCTTCAATGTCCTTCAAACCGGAACACAACAGTGCTTACACACTGCTGATTGGCGGCAGAAATAGACGGTGGTACCAACCCAGACGGCGTCTCTCATACGAGGGACCTACCACCTTGTAAACGGATACCTGGTGACGGTACAAACTACAAATCAAACTGAATACCAATTGAAGGTCTGACGATGACAGCGGGGAGTTTCCCCCTCTCTTCGTACACCACATGCTCTGCAAGCTGCTTCGAAAAGGTGTACGTGTTGGGTAGTTCTCCTAAATATCTGAAACAAGTGTTAGCGTATTCTCTTAATGGTATATTGAGGGTGTCTGAGATAGCAACGTTGGGTACACTGAAATAATAATGGTGCGATATAGTTGTGAAGGGTAGTTAAATGGTATAAAAGAGGTTGTCGCCAGAACTGAAGGTCTATTGCCCGCAGTTAGTCGGTCAGCCTCCAGTTTAGTAGCTACCGCGTAATGAACACTTTGACTATCGACTGAGCACTGATCTTACTGAACTGTATACATTAAAGTCTTTGGTTAAAGTAGAGAAAATAGTAAGCATGCTAAGCCCCCAGGTGTTGAATAGCTGCCGTACTGACTCATCCATACTTACTTAGGAGTAAGCACCCTGATGGTATGCTCATCGAGGTTCTCGCAAATATCCAAGGTGTCTCGCCAGTCAGCGTGGGCTGGGTAAACCACTTCCTCGATCAGGTCCCGGTTGGTGTTGGAGTATGAGGTGGAAACGTGGACTAAAACCTGAAAATTGAAGAAAGATTAGCCGTATCGCCTCATTGGTCTAGAGCAGAGGTTCCCAACTTTTTTTCTCGTAGACCACTTTCAAAATTTAAACTAGCTAACCCAGGCGGCCTCTCGCATACGAGGGACCTACCACGTATGCTCCACTACTGAGTACATAAAAATTCTCTTAATGTCTGAGAAAAGTTGAATATACAAAAATGGCTAATGGATACTTAAACTATATTAAAGACTCTGAGTATGGTGGTATACTTACGGATAAATCTACAATATTCTTAGCGAGGTCTACAATTTGCTTGGTGCCGTTCAGATTTAGCGCCACGGCGAATTTTAATGGGTCATCAAATCTGAAATTAATAAATGCAAAATAGGTATAAAAAATATGTTTAGCAACGCAGGAGATACAAGGTAATATTTTCAAAATATGGTTGATATTTAATTGTAGATTTATACATGAGTGGTAGAGCCACGCTGTAGACTTTTGTCTATGGTCATTCATGGGCCGACTCGTCCGGGTCGTTACTACTCACAGAAATCCGACGTAAAGTATTTATTTATTTATTTATCACTTAAGAACTACTTTTACAGGTTTAGCCCTAATACAGTAGTGTTGACATTCTTATGCTATGCTATACTTATTGTTACTTAAACCTATTTTATAAATATTACCTACTTTTATAACATATTATAAACAGCGATATCTTTGCGAAATCACTCAGAGTACACGAAAACACATCAATCGTGTCGGCCATTTGGTTAAGCATGCATAAGGCGCGTATGACAGGGGCTTTGCCAAGCAAGTTGGTTCTACCACGCGGCACATCCAGCAGCTGCTTGCTGCTGCGTTTCGTACGGTGAGTGAGAAATCCGGAGGCCCAAATCCCCCTCCCCTTCCCAATCCCTTAATATCGTTTGCCTAGATACGCTATAATAAAAAAATATAGTAGGCGGAGGACCGTCAAGGGTGGCGCCAACTTGGAAAGGCCTATGTCCAGCAGTGGACGAATTCAGGCTGATGATGATGATGATAGTAGTGGTCGAAACACGACTTATTTTTTTTTACTTTGTTCTATTACGTAAGCTGCGAGATTTGACAATCTGACATTGTCAATGTGAGCGTAAACAATGTATTAATTAATTTAATCTATTGTACATATTTGTTATATATTTATAATGATATGTAAATAGCTGCCTCGACTGCCTTGGTGGCGCAGTTGTAATGCGTACGCGTTACGATTGAGGTCAGCGCTGAGGTCACGGGTTCGATTCCCGGGTCGGGTAAAGTGGTATTGGGTTTTTCTATTACGAAAATGCTCAGTATCAGCCCGGAGTCTGGAATTTGTGCCCGGTATGGCGATAGGCTCGCCCCCTGTCACATTAGGGACGGAAATACGCTCAGCAAAATCTGGGTGTACTGGTTACACCTCTGCCTACCCCTTCGGGGATTACAGGCGTGAGTGCGTATGTATGTATGTAAATAGCTTTCTGCACTTCTTCTCCGTATAAACTTTAACTATGTCGAATCGCAAACTCCTCCATTCACGCAATATGTTTAAAAGGGGGATAAAGTTTTCTCTCTATGCGCGTGGGATTTGACATACTTAATGTTATACTTATACGACTAGCTGTTGCCCGCGGCTCCGCCCGCGTGAATGCCTATTTCCAGGATTAAAGTAGCCTAGTGGGCGCCCCCAGTGAGAAACGCGCTTGACAAAAATATTAAAATGACTATTAAAAAATAAGGGTTGATGGTAGAAGGGTGAAAATTTAGGGTTGCATGTATTTTTAATGCTGTATCATAAAAAAAATGTCAAAGAAAAAATGGTGTGGACCACCCTTAACATTTAGGGGGATGAAAAATAGATAGTAGCCGATTCTCAGACCTATTCAATGCATATAAAATTTCATAAAAATCGTTCGAGCCGTTTCGGAGGAGTATGGTAACTAACATTGTGATACGAGAATTTTATATATTAGATAAAGGAGGAATGCAGGAACCTCTTTATTTACAATATTAGTGACAAATGCATTAAATTAAATAAAACATTACCTAATTGTTTAAAGTTTACTGTCAATGTCTGAATTTCAAAACTCGCAGCGGGCGTTATAAGACTAAATTCAAAAATTGGTAGAGTTTCGACCACTACGTGAGTGCTAGTATAAATAAATACCTGACACTTGCTGCTACATGGAAAATAATGTTAACTCTGTTTATTAAGAGGGCTCGATCTTCTTCTGATAATCCTGTAACAAATTAAATTCATAACTATCTTTTGCTTGCGATTTCGCCTGCGACAATATGTTTTTGAGGGCAATATCAATTTCTAATGATGTATAATTATCAACTAAACGTAATTTTTAGTTACGCATTTAGGAACGTGATTCTCGCATCAAAACACATGTTTGTGTAATCCACAATCGGTTTCGGGTCCGGATGTTGTGGGACCGTAAGTTCCTTGTAGTTACTGATACTCACGGCATAGGTTAACGTAGTGTGGGGTCAGGACTATGTTTGTGACTGTTGGGTGTGTGTGACTGTTAGGTGATATATTTAATGGAATCTTGTCCATAATCACCAACACTATTACCTGTCTTCGTTTTCGAATGCGTTTCCTTTACGCTCGGTACATCTCAAACTAACTAGGGCAGTGCAGTGATTATATATAGAATATTTATTTCTCTAAATTCTTGCAGATGTTACTGTGCAGACATGGCACTCAAGCGAGCGACCTGCTCGTCTCATAATTCAAGCGCATAAAATAATTAACGTACCTAATCCAGGCTCCATAACATCTCCAGAAATCACGAAGACTTTCGACTCGAAGATTCCTGGTTTTTCTTTTCTCAATCTATCAAAACACTGTAACAAAATAGCAGCATTAGAAATAAATACACCCAACAGTCACTCACACAGCAAAGCATATGCAACATGAGTTATCTCGCATGCGAGAGAGAACTATCCACGACAAATATCTTTTTTTTATGGTATAGGCCGGCAAACGAGCAAGTGGGTCACCTGATGGTAAGTGATCTCCACCGCCCATGTACGCCCACAATACCAAAAGAATCATGGGTGCGTTGCCGACCTTAAAGGAAAGGGATGATTAAGGGATTGGGAAGGGGAGGGGGTTTGGGCTCTATATCTCTGGTAAAAGTGTCAACATTCGATAAAATTACGTCATGTTAGGGTTCGTAGACAAAATACAACAGAGAGGTTGAAAGTACTATTTTCTTTACTTAACTCTACTTTTGAGATAATTAGTGGAGTATTCTATTATTTACACGGGTCAAATATCAATAGCCTCCGTGGCGCAGCGGGCGAGTAGCCGGTTGCGAAGCGTGAGGCGTGGGTTCGATTCCCACACCGAGACAAATGTTTGTCTAATCCACAAATATTTGTTTCGGGTCTTTGTGTTGTAGGTTGTCAAGTCCCTCGTAGTTCCTGATACCCACGATACAGGTTTACCTAGTGTGGGGTCAGGACTATGTGTGTGACTGTTGGGTGTATTTATTATTTTTATTCATATGCTGTTAAAACAGCCCCGCATCTACGATTTTCTTAAGTCTACGGTGCGCTTCACCAGCTCCTTCTTCAACCAGGCTTCCGTATGCTAGGCGCGTTGTGGTGCAAGTTTTTTATTTAATCATATTTATGATTTTGGCCCCCTTGAAACTGCCGCCCGGAGCGAGTGCTCCGGTTTGCCAAAAAAATATGCGGCAATCTTCGTTTATTTACTACTAACTTTTGCTCGCGGCTCCGCCCGCGTGAATAGACTTTTCCGAAATAAAACATAGCCTATAACCGTCTCCAGGGTCCCATCTATCTCTACGTCAAAATTCATCAAAATCGGTTCAGTGATTTAGGCGTGAAAGCGTAACAAACAAACTTACATTCACATTTATAATATTAGTATGATGATTTACAGTACAGTCGAATCACGACACCCGTTCCAGAAACATAAACAAATATCTACGCTAAATGTCGAATAATTCTTTTTCCAGGATCACCCATTGTATATTTATTAAGTTCAGACCGGCATAATTCCGCCAACCGTCTAATCAATGTCAACAATATATTTGGATTGTATTTCAATCAGGTCCAGTGTTATTTTTATCATGGCAAAGTGACTACACCTGATGGTAAGTGTAGTGCAATCCATGAATACTGTCGACCAGATAGACAATGTATCTATCGTAGATCGGCAGAATCATGCCGGCCTGCCTACTTGCTTCTTCACACTCCGTTTAAAAGGAACCCATGTTAAAAAAAGGGGAACACGTGTGCCGTCACACCATTCCTCAGCTTTATAGACCGGCAGAGCTTCTTGGTTCGCTTCTAGACGGAGATCACAAAGCTGTGGTTCCGTAAGCCAGCACGCGTAGGTGTTTTTCGCGTAGGTGTACGTTTTATGGCATAGGCCGGCAAACCTCAGCTGATGGTAAGTAATTTCCACCGCCCATGTACACCCACAATATCAAAAGAATCATGGGTGCGTTGCCGACCTTAAAGGAAAGGGATGATTAAGGCATTGGGAACGGGAGGGGGTTTGAGCCTCCGGATATCTCACTGACCGTACGAAACGCAGCAGCAAGCTGCTACTTTACGCCGGTTTTCTGTGAGACAGTGGTAACGACCCGGACGAGCCGGCCCATTCATGCTGTAGACAACTGTCTGAAGTATAGTGTAGTATATGAATGATGTTAAGGAAAGGCGAAGATCAGATAAGGTCAAATCATTCTTCAGTGTCACCAGTACAAGTTTTAATAGTTTTGTAAAACGATGAGTTTTCGTTTTCTCTCAATACGTCAAATATTAGTAGCCACTAGTGGGAACTATGATGAATTCAAATTAATTATATGGTTTATTTTATTTCATAATAATAGAATATGAAATTAGTTTTCAAGCGATTTTTTTCTTTATTACCGTATGAATTACTAGTTTGACACTTCGACGGTAGTAATTTTATACGAATTCGAAAACTGTGAACGTATTTGTAACTCACACTAGGCCTACAGCATTCATCGTGACACAGATAATAAAAAATGCTAGGCGAGGCACGTGTAATCATTTCATTATGCCGAGGATAAAATGCACCCATAAATGACTTGTTGCATCATTTAAATAAAATAAACGACGAACTTTAGAAATGCATATTCAGTTTATTTATCGAATCATTTGACCCAGGAATAATTTGCATTGTTTATATTTAAATGTCTGCGCATGATTAATTTACTTTCACATTGAAGTAATTGAACTTTGAACTAGCTGGCCTAAATTGCCGAATGCCTAAAACCCCAAAATACTCAGAAATCCTTTGGAGTTTTAGAATTCTTATACTAGACGTGATATAAAATATGATGTGTTCAATATCAGAGACAAATATACAATTTTATAAGGTGGTAGGTCCCTCGTATGCGAGACAGTCTGGGTTAGTACCACCGCTTTGTCTATTTCTGTCGCCAAGAAGCAGTGTTAGAAGTGGTGGTGAAGGATATTGAAGTCTGTGTAATTTCTGGACATTATGACAGTTAACATCTTATGTCTCGGGGTGACGAGCGCAGTCCAATGCCATGCAGTACTTTGTGATTCAAAGTCCTGTATGGTGTTGCTTCTGTTTATGGGCAGGCGTGACGCTTACCATCAGGCGAGCGACCTGCTCGTCCTGTCATTCAAGCAATAAAAAAATTATTACAAATTGTAGTGCCTCTCAGGTACTGTTCTTTTTTCGCCAAAAAGTTGTCCAAACTATGGAATATGATATGATATTTGGAAATCTACATTTTAAAGGGGACAATGGGGGATTCACGCGGACGGAGCCACGAGTAACAACTAGTTATGAGTCTGCTTGGAGCAGTTGTAATGAGGCAGGCGCTGAGGTCTCTGGTTCGATCCCCGGGTCGGGTAGAAGTGATATTTGGTTTTTCTATTACGAAATGCTTAGTATCAGCCCGGAGTCTGGAATTGTGCCCGGAATGGCGATAGGCTTGCACATCATGAGACGGAGATACGCTCGGCGAAATGTGGGTGTATTGGTTACACTTCTACCTAGCTCTCTATGGCCGTGAGTGCGAATGTATGTATTAAATATATTACTCACAGCAACAGAATATAAATCATTCAGCCTGTCTTCTGGGCTGACATTCTTCTTACTTCTCATCAAGAGGTAGATCCTGTCTATTCCTGAACATGAGTACAGCAACTTCTCTATCAGGATCTTGCCGATGAACCCTAAAAGAATATTCAATTTATTAGAAAAGATGGTGCATCATCGTAATTTAGGACACACACTTGGAGGCCAATTCTCGTAATTTTAAATGTTCAAAATATCATTCCGATCTAGTCTCAGCGTCAAGAAAGTTGCAAATGGCATTCTCTTAAACCAATAATCAACGTCAAATGTTTTTTTTTTTTTTTGCATAGGCCGGCAAGCGAGCCAGTGGGTCACCTGATGGTAAGTGCTCCACCGCCCATGTACGCCCATAATACCAAAAGAATCATGGGTGCGTTGCCGGCCGTAAAGGAAAGTGATAATTAAGGGAATGGGAAGGGGAGGGGTTTTGGGCCTCCGCATATCTCACTCACCGTACGAAACGCAGCAGCAAGCTGCTACTTTACGCCGGTTTTCTTTGAGACAGTGGTAATGATCCGAACGAGCCGACCCATACATGCTGTAGACAAAAGTATCTACAGCGTGGCTCTACCACATAGATCGTAATGAGATTGAATGTAGAATAAAAGTTGACTGAAGCCAAAACGGTATAATGCTACTGCTAATGCTAGGTGCAGTTGACGTTGATTATTATTGGTTTAAGAGAATACCATTTGCAACTTTCTTGACGCTGAGACTAGATCGCAATGATATTTTTAACATTTAAAATTACGAGAACTGGCGTCTGGATCTGGGTAGCCTCGGCTAGACTGGGGTGGTGAAATCTTACAAAAACCGACTTGAAATACTTGTATGATACTGATTTACACCCAACACTCACACACATAGTCCTGACTCCACACTAGGTTAACCTGTATCGTGGGTATTAGGAACTACGAGGGACTTGGTGCCACAACACCCCTACACGAAACTAATATTTATGGATCACACATTTGTCTCGGTGCGGATATTGAACCCACAGGTTCTGGCTTTGCCGCCCGCTACTCGCCCACTACGCCAGAAAGCTGTCTCCACGAATATTTCCTTCAGGTCTATGATATTGGCCAATTTGTGAATGGAGTAAAAGTTCTGTGTGGAGTTGCTTCTGTTTATGGGCAGGCGTGACGCTTACCATCAGGCGGGCGACCTGCTCGTCTCGTCATACAACCTAATAATAATAATAATAATACTAGCCCTGTATTATATACATCCCACTGCTGGCACGGGCCTCGTCTACTGAATGAGAGGGGTTAGGCCTTAGTCCACCACGCTGGCCTAATGCGGGTTGGCAGAATAATAATGTGAAGCACATACCTTCGAAATTCTTATGTAGAACTTCTCAGGTAGGCAGGTTTCCTCACGATGTTTCCCTCACCGTTAAGCAAGTGATAATTAACAATTAATACACACATAACTTAGAAAAGTCAGAGGTGTATGCACTTGGTCTCGAACCTGCGACTTTCGTCTCGACAGTCCGTACCACTCCCATTCAAGCTAATACAAAAAAAAATACCTGAACCTCCAGTAATAAACACAGTTTTGCCTTTAAAATACTGCGGAATGGTAGGCAGTGTAGTGGCGTCCCTTTCCTCCAAGAAACCCATGTTTTTTAAACTAAATCAATCCGTTCCAGCCGAACGTTCAACAATGTTTACTATAGAAAACAGAGTACGTTAAATTTTAAACAATGATATAGAAAGCAAGGATGCTCGCGCGCTCGCTACATTTAATCGTGCGACTTTTATCTATTCCAATTTCGAACACAATTTTAAAGTATTACGTTATGGAATTATGATGCTGTGAATGGGACTTCGTTTAGATGAAGAGAAATTCTCTTGTGAGATCGTCTTGGTACCAACACTTTGTCTATATCTGCCGCTAAGCCGCAATGTGTATGCACTGTGTTTCGTTTTGAACATTGATATAACTGGGCATTTATTCATTTTTATTTATACATTTACTTCAATAGCAGCGAAAGCTCAGTGGGGAGTGGTACAGACTATTTGAGACGAAAGTCGCAGATTCGAAACCAGTCCCAAGAGCACAACTCTCTGGCTTTTCTAAGTTATGTGTGTATTAATTATTAATTATCGCTTGGTTAAACAGAAGGAAACATCGTGAGGAAACCTACATACCCGAGTACTCCATAATAATTTCGAAGATATGTGAAGTCTGCCAACCTGCATTAGGCCAGCATGATGGACTAAGACCTGGCCCCTTTCATTTAGTAGAGGAGGCCTGTGCGCAGCAGTGGGACATATATTATATAGGGCTAGTAAAAAAAATACTCCAACTAACAGCTAACATTACAGGTATTTGCCTAATGAGTTAGAATAATTCCAAAAAATTCTTAACTATAGTTAAATAACCTAATATACAATATCATCATCATCATCATCAGCCACAAACGTCCACTGCTGAACATAGGCCTCCCCTAATTCCTTCCAGGCCGACCTGTTGGAAGCGAAATAATAATAATATTTGGGAATATATTGTTAATATATTCCCAATTATTATTATTATTTCGCTTCCAACAGGTCGGCCTGGAAGGAATTAGGGGAGGCCTAATATTTTTGTGTAAACTCGCTCAGTGAGCACGAAAATAAGTCATCTACCATCGCAGATGAGCATCGCATTGAGCGCTCGCAGAGTTCGCGTCAGCGCTGCAGCGGCGTGCGCTGCAACATGTTAGTGTCAGCCCGCGGCAGTTGCATCAACGGTGGTCGTCGTCTTCATGTGTCTATACTCATCCAGAACCACTTATCAGCCGGCAAACGAACAAGTGGGTTATCTGATGATAAGTTATCTACACCGCCCTTGAATGCCTACTATATATACAAAAAGAAACATGGATGTGTTGCCGACCTTAAAGGAAAGGGTTAATTGAAGGTTTGGGAAGGGGTGGGAAATTTGGGCCTCCGAATATCTCTCTCACC
The DNA here is from genome assembly GCA_905332985.1 of Mimas tiliae. NCBI lineage: Eukaryota > Metazoa > Arthropoda > Insecta > Lepidoptera > Sphingidae > Mimas > Mimas tiliae. The sequence goes on along the minus strand of HG995265.1, from coordinate 2,826,725 downwards.
ATACAAGACACGACAAGACTGTCTAAAGCGTGGCTTTACCACTACTACTTTGCCGGGCCAGGTAAAGCAGTAACAAGCGACTCACGAAAAATCGCACATAATCGGTATTGTGCGACTAGCCTTATTTTAATGACAAGTCAAAGTTTGTTGCGTTCAATCCATTATTATTAATGAGTCAAAATGGATTGAGAACGTGGTTTAGAGTTTTTTAGCTAACGGTACATTGAAATTGGGTAACGAAATCTTGTGAAACTGTACACTGTCTTTTTGGGTAACTTTGGCCGAAACGTGTATAGATACAGCAACTAGACAGATATTTCGCATGACGATAGGTTTTTTTGATTTTTAATGACGTAACGAGCAGGTCGCTCGCCTGATGGTAAGCGCCACGCCTGCTCATAAACAGAATCAACGCCATACAGAACTTTAATTAACAAAGCACTGCATGACACTGTACTGCGCTCGTCACCCCGATACAAGGTGTTAAGTCTCATAATGCCCAGTAATTTCACTGGCTTCAATGCCCTTCAAACCGGAACACAACAGTGCATATACACTGTTGCTTGGCGGCAGAAAGCAGTGGTACCAACCCAGCCGGCCTCTAGCATACGAGGAACCTACTACCTTATGAATTGTTAATTTTCCCGTTTTGACGTAGTATGACACTCCGTCATCAGATCTTAACCAAATATTATAAGAGACCACTTTAAGGATAACCTCTATCGGGCTCTATCTGATATAAATTAATTCATCAAAATCGGTCCATGCTTACAGCTTCCTTTTGAAATCGGTTAGAAATTTAAAAAATCTTTCTTTAAAAACATCTTTAATGTAAAAAAATATAATTCTACATAGATTATAAATAATATTGAAGGTCAACCAACACAAGGTCTTCCGGAGTAAAGGTCCCACACAAGTTAAAAAGTAATCAAACAATCCTTTATAGTTAAACCCCCAACAGTCACACACATAGTCCTGACCCCACACTAGGTTAACCTGTGTCGTGGGTATCAGGAACTACGAGGGACTTGCGGTCCCACATCACCCAGACCCGAGACCAATATTTGTGGTTCACGCAAACATTTGTCTCGGTGTGGGAATCGAACCCACGGCCTCTCGCTTTGCAGCCGACTACTCGCCCGCTGCGCCACGGAGCTGTCGGAGTTTCTGAGTTATTCTATTATTTTTATAGGGGTAGCGTATAACTGAGTATGGTAATGGTGCAGTAGGGGGAGTAATTAGGTGCGTATTCTATTCATCACGTGTGTGAGTGGTAGAGCCACACTGTAGACGGTTTTGTCTACAGCACGAATGGACCGGCACGATCGCATCGTTATAACTGTCTCATAGAAAACCGACGTAACCGCAGCTTGCTGCATTTCATACGATGAGCGAGATATCCGGAGACTCAAATCCCTCTCCATTTCCTCATCCTTTTCTTTAAGGTCAGCAATACGCCTATGATTCTTTTGGTATTGTGGGCGTAGATGGGCGGTGGAGAGCACTTACCATCAGGTGACCCACTTGCTCGTTTGCCGGTCTATGCTATAAAAAATATAACATGACTTGTTGACGTATGTATTCTATTCATCACGTGTATAGCGGGACGAGATAACGTGTTTATTTTATTTATCTCGTGTGTAGCGCAACAGTGTTTTTACGTCATACTCATTATCACCCCTCCCGCACCGCTCAACTACCGCAGAACGACATACTCGGTTACGCGCTACGCTTATATATTTTATTTTCTTTCAAAGCTTTGTATTCAAATTAGAAATAGTTTATCAGTACATAGTTTATTAATTTCCATGCGATGTATCCATAGAAAAGGTAGGTCACTATTTTATCCAACCACCACATCCTGAAAAATAAACAAAGCATCCAAATTACTTTAATGTGTACCCAGAATGCTCACTTAAGAAGCAATTGCCGCATTTAACTTTCACACGTGGGCAGCTGCAATATAATTTTATCAGAGCCATTCTCAAACGAAGCCAGAATATTATACAAATTAGTTGACAGAACTGTGGATTAATATAATATCTACCTATTTAATATTTATCTACTTTGTAATTAATGTTACCATCCTTTGTACCTTATCAGGGCGATATAATCGCTTAACAGCGATAATGCCCTTAAAAATGAGAATAAAAAATATTAAAATCAAAAATTACTCCATTGAAAAAATGGCAGAGTATTTAGGCTCAGGTAGGTGAGATTCAAATTCTAGGTCGGACGATCGCAAGTTCTCGATTCGAAAAACGATATCCGATTGGATTCGAATATAAAGACAATAGGCACGTGGAACCACCACATCATGGGACGGATAACCTTAACTGTAGGCAGCGGCCTGGCTGTGCTCTGACATTGCTGAGGTCTATGGGCGGCGGTAACCACTTACCATCATGTCGACCGCTCGCTCGTCTGTCTATCTAAGGCAATAAAAAAAAGCTCAGCGAACCGTGGATATCTGTCCACCCCCCTTTTTATTAGCATTAATGATGAGACACACTAATCGCTCGTCCGAAGGTGAGCGTCACGCCTGGCCATAAACAGCACTGCATGGAATTGAACTGCGCTTGTCACCCCAATTGTTAAGTCTCATTATACCCAGTAGTTACACTGGCTTCAATGTCCTTCAAACTGAGACACCACAATGCTTAGACACTGCTGTTTGGTGACAGAATAAGACATAAGTGGTACCATTACAGACGACTTCTCGCATACGAGGGACAGCTACCACCTAGAAAAAATATGACAGTACCTTTTAAAATGAACTCTGGCACTCGGTAAACTCTCCTCTGTCTCCTTCAACAAAAATCTTTTACCCCCCAAGATACAGGCAAGATAATATTCGTCCATGACTATATCTTTCAAGTCATAGTCGAAATGTTCTCTGTCCTTTTCTTTTATGACGTTATTGAGAGAGAGATAATTAGTATTGTCGAAAATCCAATCTCTAACGCAGAAGTATGATAAAGCTAGGTTCGATCGAAATATTTTCCTGTGGATCTTGAATAGCCTGAAACAAACTTAGCAAGTTTTATACCAGAATGAGTAGAGCCTTTCTGTAGATAGTTTTGTCCACAGAATGAATGGGCCGACTCGACCGGGTCGTTACCCCAGTCTCACAGAAAACTGACGTCAAGAAGCAACTTGCTGTTACGTTTCATATGGTGACTGGCATACTCCCTTCCTCTTCCCTTGCTCTTCTCTGTGCGGGAATCGAACCAGCGGCCTCTCGCTTTACAGTTAGCCCACTGCGCCACGGATAATCTTCTAAAATACTTAGATATACTTACATGGGCTTTTTTCCCATCAGCCGTAAGAGACAGTCGATTAAAATAGCTGGCAATAGATGTTTGAAAATTACCTGAAAAAAAAGTAGCTGATGATTAGCACCACGTTTATCCATAAACAACAACACCACCCAGAACTTTGAAATACAATGAACTATATGGCGCTGACCTGCGGACATCATCCCGACTTCAATGGCCTTCAAACTAGAGTACAGAAGTGCTGACATACTACTGCTTGTCGGCATATATAGACAAATAGGTGGTACCTACCCAAATGGACTAGAGCATACAAGAGAACTGCCACATGGTCTTCTTCTTTTTTTCAATTAGCCATAAACAGAAGCAACATCACACAGAAAAAAAGAAAACATTTATTCAGCACCCATACACAACATAGACAGATAATAACAAGAATACACAATACTAAAACATACAGAGTAAAAAAATAATAATAAAATAAAATAAAAAATAGTATAAAGGGAAGGGCAGTGTATCTTGTGATATGGTGCTGAAAGGGTCTTAGTTCAGCATAATGACAGGCAAGGTAAATTGCCTAGCGCTGGTTTTCAACTAAGACCCACCGTAGTGACTCACGGATATAGTTCAAAGATTTTTTTTATTTTTTTTTGAAACATGCCATTCATTTTAAATAGCCATGTCGAGAGTAATCAAGTGTCCTACTCGCACACAGATCCATCGTAGAACTCTGGATTACAGAACCTGCATTGCACTGTACTGCGCTCGTCATCCCAAGACATAAGATGTTAAGTCACATAAAGCCCAGTAGTTTCACTGGCTTCAATGTCCTTTAAACCGAAAAACAACAAATCTTACACACTGATGCTTGGCGGTAGAAATATACAAAGCGTACCAACCCAGACGGCCTCTCGCATAAGGACCTACGACCTAGTTGTCTGGCGTTACGTCATTGTTATAACGTCTCTAATTTGCCCGATCTTGAGCATCCTCCGTAGACCATTGGCTCTCATTTCTCTTTCTAATACGTCAACGATTTGGGCCTTCCACGTAATCAGGGGGTCGAGCACGAAGAACTTACGAATATGTATTCGAATCGAGACCGCTAGCATTTGTATGAAGTTTCAAACAATTTTTTGACATTTCGATACGAATACGTTCTCGCAAGTTATTCGTGCTAGCCGCTCAGATCCCTGGAGGCCAATTCTCGTAATATAAAATGTTCATAATATCATTCCGATCTAGTCTCAGCGTCAAGAAAGTTACAAATGGCATTCTCTTAAACCAATAATCAACGTCAAATGCACCTAGCATTAGCAGTAGCATTATACCGTTTTGGCTTCAGTCAACTTTTATTCTACATTCAATCTCATTACGATCTATGTTCACATTTGACGTTGATTATTGGTTTAAGAGAATGCCATTTGCAACTTTCTTGACGCTGAGACTAGATCGGAATGATATTTTGAACATTTAAAATTACGAGATTTGCACTACTGGTACTTGCGACCGACGTCCTCCTATGGTTTCTTTATAACATACTTAACCCCATTTTCCTTACCAAAACATAATGAAGAGTCCAGGAGGTGGTTATTGTCATTCCATGGTTCCATATCATGCCATTTATGGGATACTCTTGGACTACTTTCGTGGCGTTAGCTACTACATCATTAAGAGTCATTTTAACCTGATCATTAGCGCAGCAATTGTATATAGGAACTATGTCGGTAGTTTCCAGCCTGAAAGGAATAACAAAGAAACCTTTATTACTATTTATTACATACTACCTACTGTTTTTTTACTAGCCCTGTATTATACATGTCACACTGCTGGGCACGGGCCTCCTCTACTAAATGAGAGGGGTCAGGTCTTAGTCCACCACGCTGGCCGAATGCGGGTTGGCACACTTCACATACCTTCGAAATTCTTATGGTGAACTTCTCAGGTATGCAGGTTTCCTCACGATGTTTCCTTCACCGTTAAAGCAAGCTATAAGTAACAGTTAATAATACACACATAACTTAGAAAAGTCAGAGTTGTGCGCTCTTGGGACTGTTTTTGAACCTGCGACTTTCGTCTCGACAGTCCGTACCACTCCCCACTGAGCTATCGCTGCTTAGACTGTAATTATATTTGTATTAATTTCATATGTATTTAATACGTTTATTGATCGTACGCCTTAGACTACCTTTTTCTCTTTTCTCCATCCCACAGATGTCTGTAAGAGATTGCCTTGAGCGATAAGACCGCCAATTGTGCCTGTTTAGGGTTTTATTGTGTATAGTCTGGTGTACAATAAAGATTTAAATAAATAAACTTTATTCAAATCCCTGAAGAGGTAGGCAGATATGCAACTAGTACATTGAGATGAGTTCAAGTACCAAGACAACTGTCTACAGCATGAATGAGCCGGGTCGACCAGGTTGGTACAAAAAACCAACATAAAGTAGTAGTTTGCTGCTGCATTTCGTACTGTGAGTGAGATATCTGAAAGTCCAAATCCCCTCCCCTTCCCAATCCCTTAATTACCTCTTTAGGATCGGCAACGTGACCATGCTTCTTTTGGTATTGTGCGTATTCATGGGCGATGAAGATCACTTAGCATCAGGTGACTCCCTCATTCGTTTGCCGGCCTATGCTAAAAAATTACATATCTACATACACACTCACGCCTGTAATCCCCGAAGGGGTAGGCAGAGGTGTAACCAATACCCACATTTCGCCGAGCGTATCTCCGTCCCAAGATGTGATAGTGGCGAGCCTATCGCCATACCGGGCACAAATTCCAGATTCCGGGCTGATACTGAGCATTTCGTAATAGAAAAACCCAATACCACTTTACCCGACCCGGGGATCGAACCCGATACCTCAGCTTTGGACTCAATCGTAACGCGTACGCATTACAACTGCGCCACCGAGGCAGTCAAAAAGTTATTCCTGAACAATTCTTCACTTACTTCTTAGTGCCTCTAATCCAAGCAGTGGTTATCAAGTTCTTCACGCATGTATCCACCGGCATGTAATCCGATTTGAGATCACCTCTGGAGTAAACACTCTTCATTATTCCTAAAAAAAAACAATATATGTACTATAGTGTCCCGTGTTTGAGGTGTCTGACGGTCAATCGTTCCGCTCCGCCCGCGTGAATAGACTTTTCCGAAATGAAACGTAGCCTATAACAGTCTCCAGGGTCCCATCTATCTCTACATCAAAATTCATCAAAATCGGTTTAGTGATGTAGGTGTGAAAGCATAACAAACAAATAGATATTTTTTTTTCATAAAAAGAATCCCATGTTGCTTCTTATATCTTCATGAATATGTGTACAAAGTTTCATGATGATCGGTTAAGTAGGTAGTTTTCGCGTGAAAGCGTAACAAACAAACTTACATTCACATTTATAATATTAGTATGATAATTTTCAAGTATTCAAAACAACGATGAGACACCGGTGTGATCGATTTCAAAGTCTTAGGAGTTTTGGTGTCAATTCCTTTCATAGACGATTTTCTCCAAGCGGATCGATAAGTTCTAGATCGTCTTCCTAAACATATGCTCTAATAGAATATCTCAATCAAATTAATTTCTATTGTTTATCTATACTAAGAGGGAATGAGAAAAAAAATTAACGATTTATACCCTGCTTATTTTAATATATTTTTAGTACTACGATTAGACGACAATATGACTCCCCGAGAACTAGTCTTGACCATCAAGAAACGGAAAATCAGTTTCCTAGAGCATATGCTCAAGCATCCTCAATATCACTTTCTACAAAGAATTGTAATGGATGGACAGCCTCCGTGGCGCAGCGGGCGAGTAGCCGGCTGCGAAGCGAGAGGCCGTGGGTTCGATTCTCGCACTGAGACAAATATTTGTGTGATCCACAAAAAATTGTTTCTGGTCTGGGTGTTGTGGGACCGCAAGTCCCTCGTAGTTCCTGATACCCACGATACAAGTTTACCTAGTGTGGGGCCAGGACTATGTGTGTGACTGTTGGGGGTATTTTTTTTAAAGTAAACAGCAAGCGACACGTCGCTAGAAGAAGGAAATCGTGGCTCAGGAACATAAGGGAATGGACAAGAATCACCAGGGTAGAAAACCTATTTAACCTGGCAAGAAATAGAAAGGAATATGCGGAGTTGACAGCCAACATTCAATAGTGAATAGGCAACACAAGAGAGAGAGTTGACTTACCCTTTCCATATCCAAAGTACAAAGCCACAGGCCCATTGAAATTATCAATCCAACCAGGCAGCGGTTCTTTAATACTCGATATAACTAGAAAAGAAAACATGTTTTTATACAGTATGTAACATAAACCCCGTTGGCCCTTTCTAAGTTAGGTTTGTGAAGACTCAAGACAGACAAAGAGACAGCTTAACAAAAATAGTTAAATAAATAAAATCAGAAGCGAGATATTATCCTTACACAGTGAGATATCCGGAGGCCCAAATTCCTTCCTCTTCCCAACTCCTTAATTATCCCTTTCTTTTAAGGTCAGCAACGCGCCCATGACTTTTTTGGTATTGTGGGTGTACATGGGCGGTGGAGATCACTTACCATCAGGTGACCCACTTGCTCGTTTGCTGGCCTATACTATAAAAAAAACTCTTACCTATCGATGGTCTGACTACCACTGCGGGTAGCTGTCCATGCTGCTCATATACCACATGTTCTGCCAGCTGCTTCGTGAAGGTATAAGTGTTCGGCATGTCGCCAAGATACCTGTGGAATTATACAGTATAAAAAAAATAGAGTTGACAGCATCAGTGGCACAGTAAATAATAATAATAAATACACCCAACAGTCACACACATAGTCCTGACCCCACACTAGGTAAACCTGTATCGTGGGTATCAAGAACTACGAGGGACTTGCGGTCCCACAACACCCAGGCCCGAGACAAATATTTGTGTATCAGACAAACATTTGTCTAGGTGCGGGAATCGAACCCACGGCCTCACGCTTTGCAACCGGCTACTCGCCCGTTGCGCCACGGAGGCTGTCGAGTTGATGAGATCCGGTACATAAACACTCAATGTCAAATGTACATAACAACACTTTTTAATATCGATAAGATAACTAGAACGATAACCCATATGAATCTGCCAAAAATACGACTCCACTTACTTAAACATGCTAAGGTAAAATCACACGTAACACTCATACACGCAACAAAAATTAATGAACGTTCAAAATCAGGTTTAATTCATTAAAGTTAATGTCTAAATATTAAATTTCTGATTCGAGATACGACGATCTGCACCGCGCAAAAAATTTGACGTAGGTATTAAGTGTCAACTACAGAGGGGTTAGCACGGAAACATGCGAAAAGTTATTCGAGCTGACATCGACAACAATTTCTATGAGATTTTAGTACAGCGCCTCTATCGTACGTAAAATAAACTAATATATATGGAATATAGACCAATGATATTTAAGGAATTATCTATCGAGCCCTCGATACCTTTACATTACGATTTCGATAGTTTTCCGTGCTAGCCCCTCTGATCATGAATATTTTTTATGAATTGATGAATGACTGCCTCGGTGGCGCAGTTGTAATGCGTACGCGTTACGATTGAGGTCAACACTGAGGTCTCGGGTTCGATCCCCGGGTCGGGTAAAATGTTATTGGGTTTTTCTATTAGGAAATGCTCAGAATCAGCCCGGAGTCTGTAATTTGTGCCCGGTTTGGCGATATGCTCGCCCCCTATCACATCGTGGAACGGAGATACGCTCGGCGAAATGTGGGTGTACTCGTTACACCTCTGCCTACCCCTTCGGGGATTACAGGCGTGAGTGCGTATGATGAATTAACGAGCTGCACAGACTTTTATAGCCCCGCCCCCCTTACACAGAGTTTTGGTCGGGTAATTTTTTTGCTTGAGTTACGTTTCTTGTTATGTTATTTAAATGCCCTTAAATATGATCACACCTTTCTGTAACACCTTGTATATAGACTTATTGAGAAGCTCTTCAGTTTGTTTACATACTTACATATATACATACGACCTCACGCCTGTAATCCCCGAAGGGGTAGACAAAAAGTGTAACTGGTGTGTACCAGTGGGTGTCCACATCCCGCTGAGCTTATTTCCGTCGCATGATATGATAGAGAGCGAGCCTGTCGCCATATTGGGCACAATTCCAGACTCCGGGCTGGTACTGAGCATTTCGTAATAGAAAAACACAATATCACTTTTACCCGACCCGGGGATCGAACCCAAGACTACAGTGCCTCAACCATGAGTTTGTCTCAGTAAAATCGCTAGCGACGACGTAAAATATTTGTATGACAAAATTTAGTTTCTCACGTATCCGCTAGAGGCGCCACCGAGTTTTTCATATAAATATCTTACATCGTCGCTAGAGATTATACCGTGACAAATTATGGTTAGCCTGCAGCAGTACACATTACAACTGCGCTACCGAGGAGTTTTTTACTTCGGTTAAAGGTGTATGTCTTACTTCGTAGTCAATACTTCTAGAGTTTGGTGGTCAACGTTCTTGCACACTTCTAGAAGATCCCGCCAGTCTGTGTGGGGCGGGTACATAACTTCTTCTATGGGATTTCTATTTGCGTTGGAATATGACGTTGAAATGTGGATGAGGGCCTGGTAAAAAGAAGAGAAGTTTATTAGGTGGTAGGTTTTTTTTAATAGCATTAATGACGAGACGTGCAGGTCGCTCACCTGATGGTAAGCGTCTCGCCTGCCCATAAACAAAAGCAACATCAATCCGAACTTCGAATTGTAAAGTACTACATGGCACCGGACTGCGCACCCCCCAAGACTTAAGATGTTAAGTCTCATAATGGACGGTATTTTTTATGATAGAGAGGGCAACGGAGCAAGCGGGTCACCTGATGGTAAGTGATCACCGTCACCCATGGACACCGTCAATACCACAGGAATTGTCGGTGCGTTTTTACTGGCTTCAATGTATTTGAATACGGAACACGTTCAATTCGGTTCAAGTGCTTGCACACTGTTGCTTGGCGCCATAATAGATGAAGCAGTGGTACCAAAATTTGTTTCGTTATCAAAGCTAATAACTAATATTATAAACGCGAAAGTTTATTTGTTTGTTTCCTTTCACGCCTAAATCTCTGAACCAATTATGATGAATTTAGGTACAGAGATAGATGGAACCCTGGAGGCGATTATAGTTTATTTTGATCCTGGTTATAAGCTACTTTTTATCCCAGAAAATGATGTTCACGCGGGTGGAGCCGCGAGCAAAAGGTAGTAAAAATGTATTTATAAGTTTCGTCCCGATTTCCCCCATTCCTTTTAACCGGTTTTACGGTACCTAATATAAAAAAATAAAGAAAACACACTCACAGACAAATTTTTCATTTCCTTCGCCAATGTTACAATTTGCATAGTGCTCAAAAGGTTTATTTTTACTGCATACGCCAAATGATCATCAAACCTGCAATATCACAGTAGAAATTGGTACTATGAAATCGGTGCAGCAAAAAACAGTGCTACAAAAACAAGTACTACAAAAATAAGTGCTAAGAAAATCAGTGCTACAAATATCGGTGTAGCAAAGTTCAGTGCTACACAAATAAATGCTAAAATTCGGTGCTAACTACAGCACTTCTCTAAATGCGATAGTTAGTGTTTGTACGTCTCTACATCAGTTAACATTATCAATAAGTCATTAGAATTTTCATATTTGGCCTGCACTGAACTTGCCAGTAGACCGTGTAGTGAAGTCTCTAAACGCCGTCCCCAACAGTCTGTGTCTACCAACAGATTTGTTTACTGACATTATAATATTGACACATTTTGTTTGGAAGATCTGTCAAAACACTATTGATAGTTAGCAAATCTATCTGTAAATAGATTATAGGGAACGGCCATTACCCTAGATAGCTTACCTAACGCTGGCAGCCGAGTGAAATATAATATCCACATTTTTTATCAAAAGAAATCTGTCTGCTGGAGATAGACCTGAAACACAAAATTATATACGGCTAAAAAAATCTATAATTATAACCACAGGGGTAAACAAAAGCACAATTAGTACACACTGAGAACGCAAACCTTTTTAAAACGAATTTATTTCAATACCATGATGCAAAAAGTAGATCGACTTCCATTATGGCGTATAGATTTTCGCTTAGTTTGAGAAATAGTAGACAGGCCCGTATTATAGAACAACACAAGTAAGCTCTTTGCTAAGTGTCGATTTCTGTACACGTGATTGTTCCACATTTGTTTTGCGCCAAAATACGGGCCTCAGATTGTTACCTGTTTTAGTTTACCTAAATAATTGGTGCCTAAGATTTCCTGATTTATGTATTTTTTTGTATGTATGTGTCGAAATAAATTGTTATGTACATTACCTACTCTTTATTTTAAAAGGTATTTTTAAAAATGTTATATACATTTCTCAAAAATAAAGCATTTAAAAATATAAAAAGTATCACCCTCCAATGGCGAGGCCTAAGACCCAATCCATCGGCGGTTAGGGAGGACGATTTAGAAAAATACATACGATCTACGTTTGAGCCATTGCAGGTTCCCTTTTTCCAAATCAATAGAATAAAATCCATCCACTTTTATACAACAAAAACAACTTTAAGCTAGTTTAGGGATAAATTAAAATAGGAGATCAACCGGACTATCAGAATTCCCGCCAAAACTACTACGTTTCTTTTAAAAGTTTGTTTAATCTAGATGAATCTTAGCTATTTTCGAAGAAAAACCTATTCAGACATTTCAAAGTTACAGAAGTTTTTTAATTGATATCGTGGGAATGGATTTGGGATGACCAACGTAACTCATACTTTACGTCGGTTTTCTATGAGACAGAGGTAACAACCCTTACGAGCCCGCCCATTCATGCTCTAAACAAAAGTGTCTACAGCGTGGCTCTACCACACAGCTCTTATGCAGCTTAAATAGAAGAAATATCCGAAAATTACCTAAACCCTCTTCCTCGACGTCTCCTGAAACTGCTACCACCTTCGACTCGAACACACCAGGCCTTTCTTTACGAAGTCTATCGAAACACTGCAAAACAGACAACAATTGTTTAAGTTTCAAGTGATATAGAAGTTTATACATGGTACAGAAAGGTGTGGTCATATTTAAGGGTCATACACCTGACAGTGAGTGTTTATGTACCGCATCTTTCGAAATCTTGAAAACCTAAAATTTCACGCAAATTTTAATCATTTATTATGATCGATAAAATCAATCACATCCCTATAAATTAGTTGAAGTGCGTAAGCGAGAATAACAATGCTGGAGTGAGACAAAAGTTCAACTGCTTATCATTTAGTATTGTCTAAAATTGGAAGTCGAATATCGAAATGTTACGCTTTCAATTCCCCTCTGTTGACATGTTACTCGTTCGATAAAAAAGAAAATTATTTATCTATGTCCTAGCAATGCAATCAGATTTTTTACTACGGGGGGTGAAATATTTATATCGTACACTATACGTTGCTTAAATTCGACCACACCTTTCTGTAACACGTTGTACTCGTATAATAGTGATTTCTTAAGTTTACGCGAATATTACACATTGAAATAAAACTAGTTTATACGGATTTTATCGTCGTCGAAACGTCGGGACTAAAGTAAAAATTATACCGCGATAAAATCCGTATAAATTTCATATGCACTCACGCCTGTAATCCCCGAAGGGATAGGCAGAGGTGTAACCAGTACACCTACTTTTTGCCGAGCATATCCGCCCCTTGATGTGATAGGGGGCAAGCCTATCGCCATACCGGGTACAAATTCCAGAATCCGGCTGATACTGAGCATTTCGTTGAAATGAAATAGTTTATTAATCATGTAGCCAATTAAAATAGCGCTTATGACAAGTCAGTACAAAATAAAGAAACTTATGTATAAAAATCATATCAACTAATGTATACTTAACATACATAGCATCGTCAAAATACACTAGACAATTACACTAAATTATTTATTTGTTGTCTTTTTATTTTACATTTTACATTATTAACAATATTTGTAATATGGAAACGTCCATTATTAATTATTAAATATTTTGAGTCGATATGGACCACTGCATTTACCGTAACGGCACGAGTTTTAAAACTACCACCGGATCCAAAACGACCCAGCTTGAGATGACCCGGCGAAACAAACTCAGTGGGCTTAATTTACCACTGGATTCAACGCGGCGCGACCCAAACTCTGAGAAGATCCAGCTACTTGAACTCAGGGGGCTTGTTCTAGGTCCGGATTTTCAATAATTTTAATCTTTGTATAATATTTATATCGTACACTATACGATGCTTAAATTTGACCACACCTTTCTATAAGACGTTGTGTAATACTTATATCGTATACTATACGTTGCTTAAATTTGACCACACCTTTCTGTAATACGATGTATAGCAATGCGGCAGCTGGGACGGGGTGGTACCATTATCTCACAAAAAAACAACTCGAAGTAATTTTCTTTGAGTCTCATACGGTCAATGAGATTATTATCAACAAAAACCAAAAATATCGACCAGTAATCATTTTTTTTTAATGAAAATACTAATCCTATTTGTGATTGCTCGTATTCGAATTTGAAGCCGAGATCACTGATATCTCAGCCTAGGTAACTACCGGCACGAGTCTTGATCAATGATGGACAGTAGTAGAGGCCGCTGAGAGCCCAATAGACGGTGAGCATTGATTGACGAACCAATCGCGTGAAGCGTCGGTGCCGAGCGCTCTTACATTCCGTCAATCCGACTTAAATATTTACTAATGTGTAGATGAAGTTTATGCTCACAATTCGTGCCGGAACCGTACGTTGCCACGTAACGCGATAAAAACCAGTAATCAAACCTAAACAATGGACTGTCACCCTAAGCATTACTTAGCAATAATTAATTTTAATACTGTCATTGTAATTTCCCCAGGCAAAAATACAGTTAAATTTACAAAAGTTACATCATCACGTTGATTTGGTATGCAAGGCGTAATTCCATCATTTTGTGTATTTAATAGCACGATTTACAAATCGTGCCCGTCATTGACCGTTTGAAATATACATATTTAAAAGGTCAATGACGGTGCAATTTCTGTTACTTGACAGTGGAATAGGCACCAACACCAAAAACACTTCTACCTAGTACTTAATTATTATATTTTTGAAGTGAAAACTTCTTTAGCATCGTTGTGATTTGAAAATCGATGAAACGAAAAAGAGACAGACACATCAATTTAACGGGGGAGAAAATGAGATAGGAAGCATTATATAGTTGTGCGCGCATGCGTAGTACAAAGCTTGAGAAAAGGCATCAGAACAACCGTGGTGTTTTGTATACGTGTACGCAGTAAAAAGAGACAGACATATAAATTCATAATATTTAACGTGGGAGAAAATGAGATAGGAAGCATTATACATTTCCCGAAATTTTACATTCGTCTCATTATCTTCAAGCCAAAATATTTAAAGGTTTCAATTGTACCACCTTCTACCACGTGTGAATTGCACACATGTTTTTCAGTACTCTTTCTATTAAGCCTTAATAACGAAACAAGCAGGTCGCTCGCTTGTGGTAAACGCCTGCCCATCAATATAAGCAATACCAATTAGAACTGCAAGGCATTGTACTGCGCTCGTCATCCCGAGACATAAGATGTTATGTCTCATAATGCATAATTTGTTTTTATAACATACATTAACCCACTTGAGTTGTTCTCACGTGTTTCTTTCGCGTAACATGGGCACAAAAATCAAAACTTAATAAAGACGCTCCGAATTGAGAACATCCTCCTTTTTTGAAGTCGGTTAATGAAACCTACTCAATAAAACTAAAAATAATTAATCAGTGATAGATACCACCTACTCAATTTTTTTTAGTTTTATTGTTAGCTTCTTAGTTTTTGATTCAGTTTTATTAATTGTTAAAAAGGTTTTATCCACCTATTTTTCAGTAAAAGATTTATTAAAATAGCTGCATAAATCTGTGCATAGAGGTGTTTTAGTTTTTCATCCCTAATTTTACCCTCTTAGGGGTGGAATCGTTGGCGAAGTTATACATACAAGAAAAAACACGCATCGAATTGAGAACCACTTGTTTTTAAATCAGTTTAAAACTGAAAAACTAAATTTAAAAAATCAGCCGGTGGTATCAATAAATAAATAAATAAATACACCCAACAGTCACATACATAGTCCTGACCCCACACTAGGTTAACCTGTATCGTGAGTATCAGGAACCACGATGGACTTGCGGTCCCACAACACCCCGACCAGAAACAAATATTTGTGGATTAGACAATCATTTTTCTCGGTGTGGGAATCGAATCCACGGCCTCTCGCTTCGCAGCCGGCTACTCGGCCGCTGCGCCACGGAGGCTGTCAATGTCAATCAGAGAATTAAACGGCAATACGAGTAGCATTGACTCAATATAGTCTAATTATAGTTTAGGCTTTTAAGATTTTTTGAGTCGGTTTTATTTTTTCGAGGGGTCCAACAAATTGATTTCCGTTCAATTTAAATTTTCAATGACTTCACTGAACCGACAATGATGTTTAATTTATTATTCAAATGACTACAGCATGTATATTTCGGCTCGTCCGGGTCATTACCACTGTTTCACAAAAAACCGGCGTAAAGTAGCAGCTTGCTGCTGCGTTTCGTACGGTGAGTGAGATATCCGGAGGCCCAAACCCCCTCCCCTTCCCAATCCCTTAATTATCCCTTTCCCTTAAAGTCGGCAACGCACCCATGATTCTTTTTATATTATGGGCGTACATGGGCGGTGGATATCACTTACCATTAGGTGACCCACTGGCTCGTATGTCGTATATTGCCTATGCAATAAAAAAAAATGCTCAGTATCAGCCCGGAGTCTGAAATGTGTTCCCGGTATGGCGATAGGCTTGCCACCTATCACATCATGGGACGGAGATACGCTCGGCGAAATGTGGGTGTACTGGTTACACCTCTGCTTACGTGCTCTGCTCAGGCGTGAGTGCGTAATCGCACAAACATAAATAAATTAATTAAACATTAGTAGGTATTAGTTACAAGGTGGTTGGTCCCTCGTATGCGAAAGGCCGGCGGGGTTGGTACCACCGCTTTGTCTATTTCTACTGCCGAGCAGCAATGTGTGGGCACTGTTGTGTTTCGATTTGAAGGACATCGAAGCCAGTGAAATTACTGAGCATTATTAACATATGTCTCGGGGTGACGAGCGCAGTCCAGTGCCATGTAGTGCTTTGTAGTTGAAAGTTATGTGTGGTGTTGCTTTTGTTTATGAGCAGGCGTTGCGCTTACCATCAGGCGAGCGACATTTACTGTCAGGTGTATGCAAGGACCCTTAAATATACCCACATCTTTCTGTAACACGTAACACTCATACACGCAACAAAAATTAATGAACGTTCAAAACCAATTCTATTTTTTTTTATAGCATAGGCCGGCAAACCGAGCAAGTGGGTCACCTGATGGTAAGTGATCTCCACTGCCCATGTACCCCACAATACTAAAAGAATTATGAGTGCGTTGCCGACCTTAAAGGAAAGGGATAATTAAGGGATTAGGAAGGGGAGGGATATCTCACTCACCGTACGAAACGCAGCAGCAAGCTGCTACTTCACGCCGGTTTTCTGTGAGACAGTGGTAACGAGCCGGACGAGCCGGCCCATTCGTGTTGTAGATACAAGTGTCTAAAGCGTGGCTCTATCACTCAAAACTCTTTTATTTCATAAAAGTTAATGTCTTTAAATTAAATTTCTAAATCGAGATACGACGTTCTGCACAGCGCAAAAAATTAGACGTATTAAGTGTCGACTAGAGAGCATGAATTATTTTTTATGAATTGATGAATGAACGAGCTGCACAGACTTTTATAGCCCCGCCCTCTTTTACAGCGTTTTGGTGGGGTCATGATTTTGCTTAAGTTACGTTTCTTGTCATCTTATTTCGATGATAAAATTTAACAACAAAAATTATTAACAATTTTCCGAAAGATTTATGAAAGGTGTCATACTCTCCACCATGGCGCGGCATGACTTATACTTTACCTTTAGTCCGTTGCACTCACGGCGCCCAAAAAAGGTTATATATAATAATTATAATACTAGCCCTATATTATATACGTCCCCCTGCTGGGCACGGGCCTCCTCTGCTGAACGAGAGGGGTTAGGCCTTCGCCCTCCACGCTGACCTAATGCGTGTTGGCAGACTTCACATTCCTTCGAAATTTTTATGGAGAACTTCTCAAGGTATGCAGGTTTCCTCACGATGTTTTCCGTCACCGTTCGATATAAAATATAAAATTAAACTTACCGGCCAAGAAGTATACAGTCTTTTAAGACGCTCCTCTGCATTTAATCCTCGCTTACTTCGTAAAAGCAAGTATATTTTATCCAAATTAGTACAGGAATACAGGAGCTTTTCAATCAGGACTTTACCCAGAAAACCTGAAAAAGATGTAAATCAATGAATAATATGCACTCACGCCTGTAATACCTGAAGGGGTAGGCAGAGCTGTAAACAGTACACCCACACTTCGCCTAGCTTATTTCCCTCCCATGATGTGATACGGTCTAGTCTACCGCCAAATCGGCACAATTAGAGACTCTAGGCTGCTTTTTTATTACCTCCAATAACTAGACGAATAGATCGCTGGGCTCATGGTAAGCGCCACGCCTACTCGTAACAGAAGCAACACCACACAGAAGTTTAAATTACAAAGCACTCCATGACACTAGACTGCTCTCGTTACCCCGAGATATAAATTGTTAGGACTCACAATGCCCAGTAATTTCACTGGCTTTAATGTCCTTCATACCGAAACACAACACACTGCTGCTTGGCGGCAGAAGTAGACAAAGAGGTGGTACCCAGACGGGTTTTCGCATACGTGGATAACACGTTAAAATAATAAATAATAAATACACCCAACAGTCACACACATAGTCCTGACCCCACACTAGGTAAACCTGTATCGTGGGTATCACGAACTACGAGGGACTTGCGGTCCCACAACACCTAGACCCGAGACCAATATTTGTGGTTCACACAAACATTTGTCTCAGTGTGGGAATCGAACCCACGGCCTCTCGCTTCACAGCCGGCTACTCGCCCGCTGCGCCACGGAGGCTGTCATGATCTGATCACTTACCATCAGGTGACCCACTTCTTCGTTCACCGGTCTCTACTATAAATAAATACTTACCAGTTCCTCCAGTTATAAGAATAGATTTTCCTTTATAATATTCTGTTATGCTTGGGACTTTGCTGAGGTCCCTATCTTCTAAGAATCCCATTTTAAACCGACCTGCCCGAAATCAAAATTATAACTGAACCGTGAACGAACCTAATTTGTAAAGTGCGCTCAAATATTAGGGTTCCGCAGGTGAAAAACCGAAGATTTGGAACCACTGATCAAAATGGTTTTTAAATTAGATTCGAACAGTAGCTCTTTTTAGGGTTCCGTAGGCAAATGGCAAAAAATAACGTTAAAGAAAACTTAGAAACCGACTTGCAATTTTATTTGACCGGTAGCGACACAGGCACCGACTCTAAAGGGACCTATAGAATTTGTTATTTTTGACTTTTCAGTGTTTTTATTTTGAAGTTGGTTTTTAAGTTTTGTTAAAACTTATTTTAATTTTCAAGTTTTAGTGGTAGTTATAACAATAGCACGTATATTCCAGTACAATAATACAATCGCAACGAGTGTGCTGTTGTCCGTTGAAGAGTTTAATTTTTTTACTCCGTACTCCGTCATCAGATATGAACCAAATTTATATAAAACCACAATGCACAGGTAGCTTAGAAAATGAACGTACGCACTCACGCCTGTAATCCATGTAGGCAGAGGTGTAACCAGTACACCCACATTTCGACGTATCTCCGTCCCATGATGTGACAGGGGGCGAGCCTATCGCCATATCGGGCACAATTCCAGACTCCGGGTGGATACTAAGCATTTCATGATAGAAAAACCCAATATCACTTTACCCGACCCGGGGATCGAACCCGAGACCTCAGCGTTAGCCTCAATCAAATGAACATTTTTCTAAAATGTTATTTACATCTGTATTTATGTGTGTATTATTGAAAAAGGCGGGGGCGACGCGTTTGATGTACGTAGACGCCGCAACTTGCTATCTCGCTCTGGCTCCAAGCCATCGCTCTTGCAGAGGTAAACAATAGAAATACGGTTAACAAACAAAAAAATAATTAAAGTTGAAATAATAAATATGATTATTTTTTTAAATTACTGGGCATTATGAGAATTTATATCTTATGCGTTATCTATTTTACAAGGTGGTAGGTCCCTCGTATGCGAGAGGCGGTCTGGGTTGGCACCACCGCTTTATCTATTTCTGCCGCCAAAACGCAGTGTGAAGGCACTGTTGTGTTCCGGTATGAAGGACATTGAAGCCAGTAAAATTACTAGGCATTATGAGAGTCTCGAGATGACGAGCGCAGTCCAGTGTTATGCAGTGGCTTATAAATGAAAGTTATAGGTAAGCGGTGTTGCTTCTATTTAAACGCAGGCGTGACGCTTTCCATCAGGCGAACGACCCTGATTGTTACGTCATTCATGGTAATAAAGTAATGACTTTTGAATAGTTATTTATTTGAGTTCATGAACTTGACACGTGAATTTAATATTCCAATGGAAGCATAATTAGTATAGTACGACCATAGAAATAAGATAACAAGAAACGTAATTCAAGCAAAAAATAGACCCCACCAAAACACTGTGCAAGCGGCGGGGCCCTAAAAGTCTGTGCAGCTCGTTCATTCATCAATTCATAAAATTTGATTCATGATCTATTGTTGACATTTAATAGTTGATACGACGTTCTGCACCGCGCAAAAAACACATTAACTTTTATGAAATAAAGTTGATTTTTAACGTTGACACATTTTTGTTGCGTGTATGGGTGTTACGTGTGATTTTACCTTTGCATGTGTAAGTGAAGCCGTATTTATGGCAGATTCACATGAGAATTATCGTTCTAGTTATCTTATTTCGATGATTACGACACATAAATTAAGGTTTTTTTTCTAGCTCTGTATTATACAATGTTTAAACACGTCCTTCTGCTAAGCACGGGCCTCCTCTACTCTATGAAAGTGGTTAGGCCTTAGTCCACCACGCTGATATAATAAGGGTTGACAGACTTGAAATACCTTCGAAATTATTATAAAGAACTTCACAGATATGCCTAGGTTTCCTCACGATGTTTCCTTCACCGTTAAAGCATGCCATAATTAAAAACAGAATACCTACAAACTTTGAAAAGTCAGAGGTGCATGCTCTCCGGGCTAATTTCGAATCTGCGAGTTACTTCTTGACAGTCCGTACCACTCCCCGCGAAGCTATTGCTGCTTGACCAATGAAAATGTTTTACGCTCTTCATATTATATTCTCTTTTTTTGTATAGAAGTATTAACATGATGGCCCCTTGCTAGCTTAATTTCACAAGGTGGTAGACCCCTCGTAGGCGAGAGGGTGTCAGGGTTGGTACCACCGCTTTGTCTGTTTCTGCCTCTATTTCTGCCGCCAAGCAGCAGTGTGTAAGCACTGTTGTGTTCCGGTTTAAAGAACATTGAAGCCAGTGAAATTACTGGGCATTATTACACTTAACATCTTATGTCTCAGGGTGACGAGCGCAGTCCAATGTCATGCAGTGCCTTGTAATTCAAAATTCCGTGTGGTGTTGCTTCTGTTTATGGGCAGGCGTGGCGCTTACCATCAGGCGAGCGACCTGCTCGTCTATGAAGCATCGTACTGGAAGGAATTGATACCAAAACTCGAACAAGACTTTGAAATCGTCTACATCGTTCTTGTGAATAATTTAAAATGTATGATATGCTTGTCATTGGTTATATGCATGGTAATGCGAAGCATAGCATAGCATGTTGTTAATTATAGCATGGTAATAATTAACAACAAAAATCATTCTACACAATTATACTTCATCACAGTTGCACAAAACCTCCATTCCGGTAGATTTTTGTATGGCGCAACTCGTCAAGTACATTGTGGAGTACATTCATAAAGAAACATCGATCAATATTAAAACAATTTATTTATCAAAAAACATAAGTTTTCAAACATTCCCAGAAACATTTAGTGTAAGACGACGTGAAAAACCACCAAATCAAGTACGAATAGAAGATAAATCTGACAACACGGTCTAGTATCTTCATTCTGAAAAAAAAATGGTATTTACATACACAAATAAATAAAAGGCTTTCACTAGGTGATGGGACCCTCGTATACGAGAAGAGGTCTGGGTAGGTTCCACCGCTTTGTCTAATCTCCCGCCAAACAGCAGTTTATAAGCACTGTTGTGTTCCGGTTTGAAAGACATTGAAGTCAGTAAAATTACTGGGTATTATGTTCCACTGTCTCATAGAAAACCGACGTAAAGTAGCAGCTTGCTGCTGCGTTTCGTACGGTGAGTGAGATATCCGGAAGCCCAAATCCCCCTCACCTTCCCAATCCCTTAATTATCCCTTTCCTCTAAGGACGGCAACGCACCCATGATTCTTTTGGTATTGTGAGCGTCCATGGGCGGTGGAGATCACTTACCATCAGGTGACCCACTTGCTCGTTTGCTGACCTTTGCCATAAAAATCCCATGCAGTACTTTATAATTGGAAGTTCTATTTGGTGTTGCTTCTGTTTAAGGGCAGGCGTGACGCTGACCATCAGGCGAGGGGTCTGCTCGTCTCGTCATTAACGCTAATAAAAAAAACCTTACCTCCAAGCATGTGCCTTAGCTTTAGGAAAATCTTCCTCTTTCTCCTTTAATAAATACTTTTTGCTTCCAATATAGGACTGGTAAAAGAAGTCATAGATATCCATGCTGTCTATTGCTTGCTTGAATGCTTTTACATCTTCCTCCTTAATAGTATCTCTAAGTTGGAGTAGTTTTTTATTGTCAAACGTCCATTGCTTGATTATAAAGTATTCTAGAGCCAGATTAACAATGTAGATGCGCCGTTGGAGTTTTATTAAACTGAAAATATAAAATAAAATTACTGTTGGACGGAGTTGCAGAATCACCTCATTAGTTTGTAGTATATTGTATTGTTAGGGTATTCCCTTTTTATTTGTGAATTGAGGGTGTCTGAGAAAACAACGTTGGGTACATTGGAATAATAATACAGTGGTCGAAGGGTGGACAAATCGTATAAAACGGCGACCTCCGCCATAACTGGAGCCCATTTGACAGTTGCCAGTGCCTCGGGCTCAGTCGTACCCTCTATTTCTTAGTGATCAGTTCAGTCGATAGTCCAAGAGTTTATTACGCGGTAGCTCTGCCGGTTTACTGTTCAATCCTAGTTATAATTAATTAGAGAGCGGTCTCTAGAGAATCCTGACATGGGGTTGTTGTCTGTAAAACAGTGACATTGTCAAAGTGTCTCGAAAAAACTATAACATTAACTACACTGTATCTGATGTAAAATACAGTGCAGTCCAAATATAATGTGGACCGTCAAGAGATATTGTGTCCCTCGACTGTCGGCAGAATTATGCTTAAAGTTACTGGATATACACTAGCTGATCCAGGGGCGCGACTCGCTTGAAAGATGTATGAAATACCCTCACACCAGCATTATTAATTAGGATTAAATACTGCCGTCCTACATGCGGTTCGGACCCGAGACCTCAGACCCGGGATCGGTTCCTGGGTCGGGTAAATGATATTGGGTACTGTGCTGGAATTGTGCTCGGTATGGCATTAGGCTCGCCCTTATCACATCATGGGACGTAAGCTCGGCGAAATGTGTGGGGTACTGGTTACACCTGTGCCGCTACTGCGCCTTAAAAAAGGATACCATCATACATTATGCTATAGGCACTTACATAGGTTTCCTTCCAAGGGTCCATAATATAGTATCTATTATAATAGCCGGTAATAAATGGAGCAGAAGAACCTGAAAATATATAGACTTATTAGAGGGCCACCAACATCTTAGGTCCAAAGCCAACCTCACCTGCACGTGGAAAACTCTGCTGATTACCGGACGAGACAATGGCGAAACTTTGTTCGCATTGCGGGTTAGGCGGCGTTTCACCCCAAATATTACCAAATTCACCATTAAATCATGATGGGAAGGAGGACCCTGACATTAGGCAGGGACACCAAGTAGAAAGCGAGAAAGATACTCGTAAATAGGAGACGCACGCGTCAGTTTCGCACGTATCAACCTTTGCTTTGGGCCCCTGAATATGTCACTCACGAAACGCAGCAGCAATCCGCTACTTTACGTCGGTTTTGTGAGACAGTTGTACCGACCCAGTCGAGCCGGCTCATTCGTGCTGTAGACAAAACTGTCCACAGCGTTACTCTGCCACTCACTTACTTTAATATAGTGTATGGTCCTCGATTTAGTGATGCTTCCACCGACATACCACAGGATTCCGTTGAGTGGCATTTTTCGAGTCAACTCGCGGCCCATGTCGGTCACTTCCTTAAAAGATACTTTGTACAGACTCCCCGATACGCAGTTGTATATCGGAACGTCATCTGTTGGTTGTAATCTATAAAAAAGAATCACCAAAATCTGATATAAGAAGCTACGGGGTAAAATCATCGAAATATAGAACGATAACTCTCATATGAATCTGTCAGTATGAATCTGAAAATACGGCTCCACTTACTTACGCATGCAAAGGTAAAATCACACGTAATACTCATACACGCAACAAAAACATAATGAACGTTCGAAATCAATTTTATTTCATTAAAGCTAATGTCTAAATATTAAATTACTAAATCGAGATACGACGCTCTGCACCACGCAATAAATTAGACGTATTAAGTGTCAACTAGAGATCATGAATCAATTTTTATGAATTGTTGAATGAACGAGCTGCACAGACTTTTATAAATAAATATTGAGAATATAGCTGTACACTACTAGCCTTTGCTCGCGTCTCCGCCTTCGTGAACAGCCTTTTCCGGGATAAAGAGTAGCCTATGTCCTAATCCAGGTCAGGGTCTTCCTATTTGCCAAATTTCATTCAAAACCGTTCAGCTGTTGAAAACGGCCTGATTGACTAACAAACATCCAAATTCACAAAATCATAAACATCCATACTTTATAAATATACATATATATATATAATATACATATACATAAAGTGTATAAATATGCACTTCTCCTCCATTTATGCCTTTAACAATGTCAAATCTCACACTCCTTACACGTATATTGCTTATAAATTACTGGGCATTATAAGAATTAACACCTTATGTCACGGCGTGACGAGCGCAGTCCGGTGGCATGCAGTGCTTCATCATTTGAAGTTCTGTTTATTACTACTATTTATGGGTAAACATGACGCTTACCATCAGGCGAGCGACCTGCCTCGTCTTTAAAACCGACCAACTCTGTAATCGAACCGAAGTCTTTCTTACACTTACTTAGTAGTTCCTCTTGCCCAAGCAGCAGTTATTACGCTACTCGTACATATATCTACCGGTATATAGTCTGCTTTTATGTCAGGGTTGGTGTATAAACTTCTCATAATACCTGAAAATATACAAGAAAATAAACAATATTAGTACAGCTGATAACACGCATATATTTAACAGCCTCCGTGACGCAGCGGGCGAGCAGCCGGCTGCGAAGCGAGAGGCCGTGGGTTCGATTCCCGCACTGAGACATATGTTTGTGTGAACCACAATAAATTGTTTCTGGTTTTGGTGTTGTGGGACCGCACGTCCCTCGTAGTTGCTGATTCCCACGATACAGGTTTACCTAGTGTGGGGTTAGGACTATGTGTGTGACTGTTGGGTGTATTTATTTATTTACTTCTGCCAAACCATCAAGCTATGGAATAGTTTGCCGGCACACGTGTTTCCTCCTTCCTATAATATGGGGTCCCTCAAACGGAGTGTGAAGAAGCAATTAGGCAGACCGGCATAATTTATATATAAGATAAACGCATCGTCTATCGTTGGTCGGCAGTATTCTTGGATTGCGCTACACTTATCATCAGGTGTACCGTAGACGCTTTTCCGATCAAGGATAAAATAAAAGTCTCATAATGTCCATTAAACTGATTTCAATGTACTTCAAACCAGAATACAACAGTGCTTACACACTGCAACTTGGCGACAGAAAAGGAAAAACTGGTGGTACCAACCCAGACTGCATTTCGTATACGAGGGACTAACTCTGTTACCTAATTGTCAATTACCTTTACCACTAGCGATTAATAAGCCCATAGGTCCATTAAAGTTGTCAATCCAGCCAGGCATGGGTTCAGAAATGCTCGAAATTACTGTAAAATAAAGTTATATCAATTAAACCGACGTAAAATAGCAGCTTGCTGCTGCGTTTCTTACGGTAAGTGAGATATCCGGAAGCCCAAATCCCCCTCCCCTTCCCAATCCCTTAATTATCCCTTTCCTTTAAGGTCGGCAACGGGCTCATATTATTTTGGTATTTCGGGCGTACATGGGCGGTGGATATCACTTACCATCAGGTGACCCACTTGATCGTTTGCTGGCCATTGTTCAGGCCTTCCCAGGCGGATCTTTTCTGGATCAGCCAGTGTGTACCTAATAACTAAATGTAATGGCCGAATTTTTTTTTGTTTCTATATTCAGGCCGGGATAATACTGCAAACTATCAAAGGATGCTATATCGCTCGATTATCGTAAATATATTTCAATTGCATTGTACTTACCATCAAGTCCAGTATAGGCATTTTGTCGGGTCAGGAAATAATTAAAAATAAATATTTTTTATATGAAATATAGATACATCTTCTTCTTCCACCTGGCCTTACCCCGCTCGCAGTGGGTCAACGCAACGCCCTTTTTAACCGACTTCACAAAAGGAGGAGGTTCTCAAATCGACAATTTTTTTTATGTTTGTTACCTCAGAACTTTCGACTGGGTGAACCGATCTTAATGATTCTTTTTTTATTTGACAGCTGGGTCTTCCCGTGTGGTCCCATTTCAATTTGGTTAAGATCTGATGACGGAGTACCGAGTAAAAAAGTAAAACTCCTCAACGGACAACAGTACACTCGTCGCGATTGTGTTGTTGTATTGGAATTTACGTGCTATTGCTGTAACTATCACTAACAATCAAAAAATAAAATAACGTTTAACAAATTTGTTATTTTTTACTTTTCAGTGTTTTTATTTTGAAGTCGGTTTCTAATTTTTGTTAAACGTTATTATAACACATGTTACAGAAAGATTTGGCTTGTAAGTTCTACGACCGGCTGCCTGCCTGACGTCAACGCCTCTGGGGAGATAAAAAATCACTTTACCGTATTAAAATAAAAATCATACCAATCGAAGGTCTCATGATGACTATAGGCAGATGCCCTCTCTCTTCATACACGACATGCTCTGCGAGCTGCTTGGTAAACGTGTATGTATTCGGCAGTTCTCCTAAATACCTGGACACAAACATATAGTTGGATAAAACTCTTCTATGCTTAATAGTCTTGGATCCCACTGCATGATTACTAAGTCTATCTGTTTCAATTTTTTATAGATAACTAGCTTTTGCTCGCGGCTCCGCCCGCGTGAATAGACTTTTCCGAAATAAAACGTAGCCTATAACCGTCTCCAGGGTCCCATCTATCTCTACATCAAAATCGGTTCAGTAATTTAGGCGTGAATTTTTTTTTATTAATATATCCTATGTTACGAGTACTTCTTATGTGTACAAAGTTTCATGATGATCGGTTAAGTAGTTTTCGCGTGAAAGCGTGACAAACAAACTTACATTCACATTTATAATATTAGTATGATAGTCTTGGATCCCACTGCATGATTTCTAAATCTATCTGTTTTATATTTTTATACTTAGATAATTCTTTCTTCTTCATAAGTATTTCGAATGTATGTGAAGTCTGCCAACCCGCATTAGGCCAGCGTGATGGACTAAGGCCTGACCCCTCTCATTCAGTAGAAAAGGCCCGTGCCCAGCAGTGGGGCATGTATATTTACGCTAGTAAAAAAAAAAGATAATTATCAATAAAGGAATATCATTCTGCCGGGTTGCTAATCAATTAGGCAGCAACTATTTAAAACTATCTTTGCTCGCGGCTCTGCCCGCGTGAACAAGCTTTACCGGGATAAATAGAAGCTTATATCCGCCTCAGGGTCCCATCTATCTCTGTACCAAAATTCATCAAAATCGGCTCAGCGATTTAGGCGTGAAAGCGTGATATACAAACAAACTCACTTTCACGTTTATAATATTAGTTAGGATTACCACTACTTGCCTCCTCCGTCGTCGCCCCAAACATGTTTTGGCAGATCCCAACGACTCCATCACAGTCGCTATCGAAGCAGTACTTTCCTCGCCCAATTCGAATCCCAATAATAATACGCGACCTCGACATAGGACACGCCTGCGAGTCCGAAGAACTCCCACAATTGGCCCTCGGAACGATGATGTGCAGAGACGGCCCTACACTATATTGCCCAACGATTGCTCAAGCTGAGGTCTGAGCCTTCTAAAAGGCGCCTCCGTGGTTAATGTCTACTAAATACATTATAAATATTTCTGGCTTGAACGCCATAACCACCGGCTTTATTTAGGTAAAGTTGTAAAAGCAATATAGACAGAAATCCAATCGAAAAAAAACTACTAATTGGCTAATTTTACATAGACAGCCTTATTCCATCACCACGCCGTCTATTTCTGCCGCTAAACATCAGTGTATAAACACTATTATGTTTTAGTTTGAAGGACAAAGTAAAAAAAGTTTATTAATTTAGTTTTTTTTTTTTTTTTTTTTTTTAGTTTATTTAAAGTTCTGTGTGGCGTTGCTTCTGTTTATGAGCAGGCGTGGCGCTTACCATCAGACGAGCGACCTGCTCGTCTCGTCATTCAATGTAATAAAAAAAAGGACATTGCAGCCAACATTACTGGGCATTATCAAATAAATTCTTATGTCTCTCTGACGAGCGCAGTCCATTGCTTTGTGATACAAAGTTCTGTGTAGTGCTACTTCTGTTTATAGACTGACGTGACTTACCATCAGGCGAGCGACCTGCTCGTCTCGTCATTCAGGCTAATAAAAAATACAAGGAGCCTCTACTTACTTAGATGTAAGAACTCTCAAAGTATGCTCGTCTAGAGTCTCGCAGATCTCGATGGTATCCCTCCAATCTGCATGAGGGGGGTACATAATCTCTTCCACTAATTCTCTATTCGTGTTAGAGTAAGAGGTAGAAACGTGGATGAGAGCCTGGAAGTAGAAATAATTCTGGTTGTAACTAAAATACAATAGTATGCACTATACATACATACGCCTGTATTCCCCGAAGGCAAGTGGTAGGTCTGTCGAGTGGTAGAGCCACGCTGTAGACAATTTTTTCAACAGCACGAATGGGCCGGCTCGACTGGGTCGTTGCCTGTGTTTCACAGAAAACCGACGTAAAGTAGCAACTTGCTGCTGAGTTTCGTACGGTGAGTGAGATATCTGGAGGTCCAAGTCCCCTCCACTTCCCAATACCTTAATTATCCCTTTCCTTTAAGGTCGGCAACGCGCCCTTGACTCTTTTGGTATTGTGGGCGTACATAGGCAGTGGAGACTTACCTTCAGGTGAACCAATTGCTCGTTTGCTGGCCTATGCAATAAAAAAAAGAAGGCAGAGGTGTAACCAGACCACCCAGTTTACGCCGAGCTAATTTCCGTCCCATGATGTGATAGGAGGCGAGCCTATCGCTATACCAGGCACAATTCCAGACTCCAGAATACTGAGCATTTCGTGATAGAAGAACCCAACATCACTTTTACCGATCCGGGGATCGAACCCGAGACCTCAGCATAGCAGGACTCGTACCGCGTACACATTACAACTGCGCCATCGAGGTGATCGAAGATATAAAACTACGAAGTACATACTTACAGATAAATCTTTAATTTCCTTAGCTAACGCCACGACCTCTCGCGTACCTCGAAGGTTAAGTTTCGTTGCAAAGAGAAGTGGATCGTCAAATCTGCAAACATTAATTAATAACATACATACATACGCACTCACGCCTGTAATCCCCGAAGGGGTAGGCAGAGGTGTAACCAGTACACCCACATTTCGCCGAGCGTATCTCCGTCCCTTATGTGATAGGGGGCGAGCCTATCGCCATACCGGGCACAAATTTCCAGACTCCGGACTGATACTTAGTATTTCGTAATATGAAAACCCAATACCACTTTACCCGACGCGGGGATCGAAACCTAGACCTCAGCTTTGGCCTCAATCGTAACGCGCAATTACAACTGCGCCACCGAGGCAGTCTGCGCCACCTAGGCAGTCTAATTCATAATTAATTAATACCATATGTAATAATATGAGCCTTGTATTTCACACATCTCACTCTGCTGAGCACGGTCTTCGTCTAAGAATGAGAGAAATTATGCCTTAGTCCACCACGCTGGCCTAATGCGGGTTGGCAGACTTCACATACCTTCGAAATTCTTATGGACAACTTCTCAGTTATGCAAATTCCCTCGCTATGTTTACTTCACCGTCAAATCAAGCCATAATTAATAATGAATAGATACAAAGCTTAGAAACGCCAGAGGTGCATGCTCTTGGGGCTGGTTTCGGACCTCCGACTTTCGTCTCGGCAATCCGTAACACTCCCCGCTGAACTATCGGTAGAATTACTTCAATTCATTGTATTGTTTTACGGCGATGGGGTTATGTATGTTTAAAACAAGCATGTCGCCTCATTAAATAAATAAATAAAATTAGGAAACCAACAGCCACACACATAGTCCTGACTCCTAGGGTAACCTGTACCTAGGGTATCAGGAACTACGACGGGCATGCGGTCCCCCAACACCCAAACCCGAACCAATTTTTTGTGGATCCCACAAACAGTTGTCTTGGTGCGGGTATTGAATCCACGCCCTAGCCCGAGCCGGCTACTCCCTTACTGCGCGGAGGTTGTCTTTGGTAGTGTGTTTGTGCTAAGAAACCGGTGAGATCCTGACTTCAAACCCCAGCTCAGGCAATCGCAATTTGTGCTTGAATTTACGATTCTAAAAATCGCATTCGTCATATCTGGGATTAGAATTTGTTCCTGGTATGGCAAAAGGCACGCCTCCCATGAAATCGTGAAAACAAGCTCAGCGGACCATGGTTGCATTAAGTGTACCTCTGTCTACCTCTTCGGGAGTACAAGCGTGATGTTGTTAATAATAGGTGGAAACGTACCTGACACTTGCAGCTACATGGAATATCACATTTATTTTGTTTACCAGAAGAGCACGATTTTCCTCTGACAATCCTGAAATTGAAACGTTTTGTAAATATATTATGTATCGTACTAATATTATAAATGTGAATGTAAGTTTGTTTGTTACGCTTTCACGCGAAAACTACTTGACCGATCATCATTAAACTTTGTACACATATTCTTGGAGGTATAAGTATCTTAAGTTAGGATACTTTTATAAAAATAAATATATCTATTTGTTTGTTACGCTTTCACGCCTAAATCACAGAACCGATTTTGATGAATTTTGATGTAGAGATATGGGACCCTGGAGACGATTATAGGCTACGTTTTATTTCGGAAAAGTTTATTCACGCGGGCGGAGCCGCGAGCAAGAGCTAGTATATAATAAATAGTGGAAAGAAATCTTTATCCAGGGTAGGATCGACCGGACAGCCTAAAAAAATCATGCGGCGCAGTCTTTGGGGACTGCCGATAGAAGTGAAAACTAAGTAACTTGTGAATTGTATCGTCGAAATTATTAGCTTATACTCTTTATATATATATAATGTATACTAATAACGCACTGAGGTATATCTATGTACATATATACACAGTATACATATAGCTCGTGCGAAGCGTGCGGTGACGATGACGCGAGTTTCACGCTTTTTGTTCATCCAAAAAGTGTTCAACGCGCCTAAAGAAGTGTTCACTTCAATAAAAAGTTAATTTGAAGAGTTATCATATTTGTGCATATTCGCTTTGCACCCTGGACATAGCCAAGGGCCTTTTAAGACTGCCTTTTCTGCCACACGGACGATCATATGAAGTACTCGCCAATGATTGCATCATTGGGTGTAATACATACACACGCACTCACGCATGTAATCCCCAAAGGAGTAGACAGGTCTCGGGGTCGATCCCCGAGTTGGGTACTGATATTGGGTTTTTCTATTACGAAATGCTTAGAATCAACCTGAAGTTTGGAATTGTGCCCAGTATGGCGATAGACTCGCCCACTATAACATCATGGGACGGAAATAAGCTCAGCAAAATGTTTAATGGTTACATCTCTGCCTACCCCTTCCGGGTGTACAGGCGTGAGTGCGTTAGTATGTATGTAGTTTACATCATATATTTTCAAGGTGGTAGGTCCCTCGTTTGCGAGAGACCGGCTGGGTTGGTACCACGGCTTTGTCTATTTCTGCCGCCAAGCAACAGTGCGTAAGCTAACGGTTGTGTTCCGGTGTGAAGGACATTGAAGCCAGTGTAATTACTGGGCATTATGAGACTTAACACCTTATGTCTCGGGGTGACGAGCGCAGTCCAGTGTCATGCAGTGCTTTATTTAAAGTTCTGTGTGGCGTTGCTTCTGTTTATGAGCAGGCGTGGCGCTTACCATCAGGCGAGTGACCTGCTCGTCTCGTCATTCCATCTAATAAAAAAAAATGAAACACGACATTGTGCGTCAATGAGATTGTAAGTAGTAAAAGAAAATTCTAGAAAACTCGTTCAATGGAAATAGTACGGGTCAAAGGCCAATACGGTAGTATGTTGCATAGAATACATTGTCGACGAGCAACGCAATATCTATTGACGGTTTACATTACATTTAGGCCAGTATTACAGAACAACAGTCAAGCAAAGACTTTCATGTATACTAGACGGGCTGTTTAGAAGTAAAATTGCGTCACATAATGCGGGTTGACAGCTCACAGACAGGGAGCGCGATAGGAGTACTAGTTGAGAGTAAGCGAGATGGTAATATTGAGTTACGGTCAATTGACCGTAACTTAGTGGATCAATTTCTATGTACCGCGCAGCTTGTCTAGTAGTATACATTAAAGTCTTTGCACTCAAGTCAGCTCTTTGCTAAGTGTCGATATCTGTACACGTGATTGGTCCGTATTGGTTTGGCGCCAAAAATAGACCAATCACGTGTACTGAAATCGACACTGCTGGGCACGGGCCTCTTCTACTAGATTAGAGGGGTTGGGCCTTAGTCCACCACGCTGGCCTAATGCGGATTGGCAGATTTCACACACCTTTGAATTTCTTATGAAGAAGAAAGAATCATAGTAATAACTTACATTCACATTTATAATGTGAATGTAAGTTTGTTTGTTACGCTTTCACGCGAAAACTACTTAACCGATCATCATGAAACTTTGTACACATATTCTTGGAGGTATAAGAAGTAACATGGTACATTTTTATCAAAATTGTCTATTTGTTTGTTACGCTTTCACGCCTAAATCACTAAACTGATTTTGATGAATTTTGATGTAGAGATAGATGGGACCTTGGAGACGGTTACAGGCTACGTTTTATTTCAGAAAAGTCTATTCACGCGGGCGGAACCGCGAGCAAAAGCTAGTTATCTATAAAAATTAATAGACTTAGAAATCATGCAGTGGGATTCATATGAAGAATTTCTCATGTGTGCAGGTTTTCTCACGATGTTTCCTTCACCGTTTAAGCAAGCGTTAATTAACAACAAATATACACGTAGCTTACAGAGGGGTTGACGTCAGGCAGGCGGCCGGTCGTAAAAACTAAAAGCCAAATCTTTCTGTAACATGTGATAAACGCATGTTGCGCCGACCCCACTGCGAGTGGGATAAGGAGAGGTAAAAGAGGAAAACAGAGATACACGTAGCTTACAAGTCGAAGGTACATGTTCTTGGAGCTGTTTCGTCTCAGTCCGTACTACTTCTGAGCTATCGCTGCTTCTATCTAGTATGCAAGGTGGTAATTCCCTCGTATGCGAGAAGCCGTCTGGGTCAGTACCACCGCTTTGTCTATTCCTGCCGCCAAGCAGCAGTGTGTAAGCACTGTTGTGTTTCGGTTTGAAGGACATTGAAGCCAGTGAAATTACTGGGCATTATGAGATTTAACATCTTATGCCTCGGGGTGACGAGCGCACCTGACCTGACCTGCTCGTCTCGTCATTCAAGCAAATAAACAAATAAAAATAACTGGTATCTACTATCTAGTTACTTACCCAATCCAATTTCCATGACATCTCCAGGAATGACAGCCACTTTTGACATAAAAATATCTGGTTTTTCTCTCCTCAAGCGATCAAAGCACTAGAAAACATGAACTCTTTAAAAAATATACCTCAAAATCAAAAATTACATACGCACTCACGCCTGTTATCCCCGAAGGGGTAGACAGGTGTAACCAGCACACCCACATTTTGCCGAGCGTATCTCCGTCCCGTAATGTGATAGAGGACGAGCCTATTGCCATACCGGGCACAATTCCAGACTCCGGGCTGATACTGAGCAATTCATAATAGCAAACCAATAATACTTTTACCTGACCCGGGGATCGAACCCGAGACCTCAGCATCAGTCTTAGTCGAAACGCGTACGCATTACAACTGGGCCACCGAGGCACTGTTGAATTAATTAAAAAAAACTGTTATATTTTTTCGGCCTAATATACCTTTTCAAACTAACCTTGTATAAGCAAATACTTACCGCAATAGAATAAATATCATTAAGTCGGTCCTCTGGTTCAACGCCTTTCTTCGTCCTCAGCAATAGGTAAATCTTCTCCAGACCAGAACAGGAATACAGAAGTTTCTCTATCAAGATTTTGCCCATGAAACCTTAAAAAGATATAAGTAGATAATGATAGAGATCCAAAAGGTATCATAGAACACATTTTTGAAGTGAAAACTTCTTTAAGCGCGTTGAGCTCTTTTTGGATGAACAAAAAGCATGGAACTCGCGTCATCGTCAACGAACGCCTTCCATGAGCTATATGTATACTGTGTATATATGTACATAGCTATACCTCCGTGCGTTATTAGTATACATTATATATATAAGAGTATATCTCTCTACATATATGTATATTAAATTGGTCATTAACACCTCTTTACAAACCAAAAATAATTCAAAAAAATAATCAAATAGTTCGACAATACAATTCACAAGTTATTTAGTTTTCACTTCTATCGGCAGTCCCCAAAGACTGTCCCGATTTTTTTTTAGCATGAGTGACAAATCTAGCAGGTCGCTCGCCTGATGGTAAGCGAGCGCCTGATGGTACCATCAGGTGGGCCGTAAGCTCGTTTGCCTTGGAAAGGCAATAAAAAAAAATTATGCAATTCACACGTTGTAGAAGTGAACTTCAAAAATGTTGGAATCAAAATAATGAGACGAATGTAAAATTTCAGGAAGAGGATAATTTTAGGTTTAGTAGTAATACAAAGTTTGATAATTATTTTACATTTTATTCGTATATATTACATAGATTTATTCAGACTCAGAGCTTACATTTTCGATAAATGATACAATGAAGAATTTTATTATAAAAATGATGAATAAACTCTACCAACGTATAATACGTACACGTATACAAAACACCAAAATAGCAGTGATAGCTCAGCGGGGAGTGGTATGGACTGTCGAGACGAAAGTCGCAGGTTCGAAAGCAGCCCAAGTGCATACACCTCTGACTTTTCTAAGTTATGTGTGTATTAATTGTTAATTATCACTTGCTTTAACGGTGAAGGAAAAACATCGTGAGGAAACCTGCATACCTGAGAAGTTCTTCATAAGAATTTCAAAGGTATGTGAAGTCTGCCAACCCACATTAGGCCAGTGTGGTAGACTAAGGCCTAACCCCTCTCATTCAGTAGAGGAAGCCCGTGCCCAGCAGTGGGACGTATATAATACAGGGCTGGTATTATTATATACAAAACACCACGGTTGTTGTGATGCCTTTTCTGAAGCTTTGTACTACGCATGCGCGCACAACTGTATAATGCTTCCTATCTCATTTTCTCCCACGTTAAATCTTATGAATTTATGTGTCTGTCTCTTTTTACTGCGTACACGTATACAAAACACCGCGGTTGTTGTGATGCCTTTTCTCAAGCTTTGTACTACGCATGCGCGCACAACAGGCATGCGCGCACAACTATACAATGCTTCGGACTATCTCATTTTCCCCACGTTAAATCTTATGAATTTATGTGTCTGTCTCTTTTTCGTTTCAATTTTTCGTTTCATCGACTTTCAAATCACAACGATGTTAAAGAAGTTTTCACTTCAATATGAAAGAAAATTCACTTACCTGAGCCTCCTGTAATGAATATGCATTTCCCATTAAAATATTCTGGGATCGTTGGAACGTTGGTCGTGTCTCTTTCTTCCAAAAACCCCATGGTTGTTTAAATATAAATGGAAATTTATAAATACTGTAACCCGAATCTGTACTGAATTGTTATTCCTCTTTGTCACTGAAATTCCATAATAATTTATTATCAATCTTAAAATATATTTAAATCAATTGCCGTTCGTTAGTCTCACAAATTCCTAAACGGCTGGACCGATTGTGATGAATTTTTGTGTGTGGTTTAGATTCACAATTGGACCCGGCAATCGATAGATAAACCGCGCGGAACAGCTTGTATAAGATACAAATATTATAACTTTAAAAACATTTATTTAAGAAGTTTTCTTTTAAAATCAAAATTAACACGACACAAATAAAATTTTCTGAAGTCGAAACACCGTTTTTTAAGTAGATTTAGACTTAAACTAACATCTAATTAATATAAACTATAGCCATAAAAGAAAACCTGATTTTTTGTAATGATTCAATCCATTTACTTATACAAGTGAAAACAAAATTGTTTGAAACGTTCCTCGGCGTCGTGTAGAGCGGGTATATATGACGACGAAGGCAATTCTATATTCTGTTTCGTTATTTTGTTAAGGAGAATGATAAAAACACATGTTAATCCTAATAAATCTTAGGTCCATCCTAATACTTTGGATTACAAAACACTGCTTGCCCTGTAATGCGCTCATCAGCCCGAGACATAAGATATGTCTCATAATGTCCAATAATTTCACGGCTTCATTGTCCTTCATACCGAAACACAACATACACTTACATATAAGTGCTTAGCTGTAGAGAAAGACAAAGCGATGGTACCAACCCAGACAGCCTCTAGCATACAAGAGACCTATCACCTAGAAATATTAATATTATTATTTTATTAAACGACTGCCTCGGTGGCGCAGTTGTAATGCGTACGCGTTACGACTGAAGCTGACGCTGAGGTGTCAGGTCCGATCCCCGGGTCGGGTAAATGTGATATTGGGTTTTTCTATTACGAAATGCTCAGTATCAACCCGGAGTCTGGAATTTGTGCCCGATATGGCGATATGCTCGCCCCCTATCACATCAGGGACGGAGATACGCTCAGCGAAATGTGGGTGTACTGGTTACACTTACCATCTGGTGACCCACTTGCTCGTTTACTCGCCTATGTTATAAAAAAAAACTTTTAAATAAAAACACTGAAAAGTCAAAAATAAAAATTTCTATATGTCTCTTTGAAGTCAGTGCAATTAGATTTGACCGGCAGCGACACAGGCACCGACTCTAAACAGACCTTTATAAATTATTATTTTATACATTCCAGTGTTGTAAAAACACGGCTCGATCAGTATGGCCCTTAAATGTTATATTACTCAGCAACTTTCAATGTATTGATCAAATTACCGGGGCATTATGTGTTTGTTAGTCAATAATTAGAAGCATTTGACACGCCTTGACACTGTATTTCTGTATTAATTACCCATAGGCCATAATATTCCATGCATATTTCACTAGACCAGAGGGTCGAGCACGAACAACTTACGAATAAGTATTCGAATCGAGAATGCTAGCATTTGTATGAAGTTTCAAACATACATACCAGTACACCCACATTTCGCCAAGCGTATTTTCCGTCCCTTATGTGATATTATAACAGTGATAGCTCAGTGGGGAGTGGTATGGACGGTCGAGACGAAAGTCGCAGTTTCAAAACCAGCCCCCATAGCATACACCTCTGACTTTTATAAGTGTATAAATTGTTAATTATCACTTGCTTTAACGGTGAAGGAAACATCGTGAGGAAACCTACATACCTGAGAAGTTCTCCATAAGAATTTCGAAGGTATGTGAAGTCTGCCAATCCGCATTATGCTAGCGTGGTGGACTACAGCCTAACCCCTCCCATTCAGTAGAGGAGGCCCGTGCCCAGCAGTGGGACATGTATAATACAGGGCTAGTATTATTATTATTATTATATGATAGGGGGCGAGCCTCTCGCCATACCGGGCACAAATTCCAGACTCCGGGCTGATACTGAGCATTTCGTAATAGAAAAACCCAATACCTCTTTACCCGACCCGCGGATCGAACCCGAGACCTCAGCGTTGACATCAATCGTAACGCGAACGCATTACAACTGCGCCACCGAGGCAAGTTTCAATCAATTTTTTGACATTTCGATACGAATACGTTCTCGCAAGGTATTCTTGCTAGCTCCTCTGTATTATACACGCTCATCTACTCCTTTACTAAAGTACTAAATGAGAGGGGTTAGGCCTTAGTCACATCTCGTAGTTTAATAAGCTAAAGGGGGGGGGGATATTATTCCTGATTTTGGACACACGTGTCTCACTTGACTGCCTCGGTGGCGCAGTTGTAATGCTACTGAGGCTGACGCTGAAGTCTCGGGTTCGATCCCCGGGCCGAGTAAAAGTAAATTGGCTGTGATATACGGACGGACAAACAGACATGACGAATAATAAGGGTTCCTTTTTTGCCATTTGATAACGGAACCCAAAAAGGGTTGATAAAAATGGTAATAAACCGTAGAGGGAGTAATAAACGTAAAAAATACTCCTTTTATTAAATGACATTTGGTGATATTTTATGCCAATCTTTTGACATGTTTATTTACATTTATTTGTAACGGAAACTGTTTACAAATTTATATATTTTTAGTTTATAAAAAAAATATTAGTTTTGTATTATAATGGCTAAAAAAGACAAGAAAGGTGTAAAGGTGACTTTTTGATTTAGTTTAACCAAAATTAGACAGGAATAGAGTCCGGATTGTACACTGTTACAAAACTACCTTTTTTATTATATGTTGAGACGAGCAGGTCGCTCGCCTGATGGTAGGTAAGCGTCACGCCTACCCATAAAAAGAAGCAACACCACACAGAACTTTGAATTAAAAAGCACTGCATGGCATTGGACTGCGCTCGTCACCCCGAGACGTAATATGTTAAGTCTCATAATGTCCAGTAAATTCACTGGCTTTAATGTCCTTCATACCGAAACACAACCGAGTATATACGCTGCTGCTTTGCGGTTGTAATAGACAAAGCAGTGGTACCTACCTAGACAGACTACGGATTTTTCTATCACGAAATGCTTAGTATCAGCTAGGTGTCTAGGGTAGGCTCGCACCCTATCACATCATGGGACAGAAATTGTCTCGGTGAAATGTGGTGATTTCTTATGTTTACGCGAATATTACACATTGAAATAAAACTAATTTATACGTCTCTCCCGTGACCATGAAGGCTGAAAAGATTTCGAAACGTCTGGAATAAATAAAAAATGCGCCGAATTGAGAACCTCCTCCTTTCTTGAAGTCGATTAATTAAACCGCGATAAAATCCATAGAAATTAGTTTTATTTAAATGTGAATGTACTAGTTACATCTCTGCCTACCCCTTCGGAGATTACAGGTGTGAGTGCATATGTATGTATATTGTAAAACATTTTTTTTCAGGATGATCGAAGTGAGCCACCAGGTAAGATAATTCCAAATACCTTTTTATTTTTGCATTGGGTAAATATTGCATTGATGGTTTGCGGCAGCATAAGGCTGAGACACCGGCGAAATCCTGGATTCATTCCCGGGTCGGGCAAACACAACGTGCGTTCAAGTGTTTCAATTCAAGAAATCATACGCCGTGCCCGTGATTGGAATTTGTGCCCAATATGAGGAAAGGCTCGCCTCTATCATATCATGGGATGTAAAAAAAGTACCGCGAACAGTGTGTTGCACCTCTGAAAATCAAAGAAAGAAGAAGAAGAAAGAAAGAAAGACAATTTATTAGTCACAGATCACAATAAATTTACAGTAAAACAATACTAACTAAACACCATCAATATGGTTTTGGCATTTGCACGCCATGACTGTGACAGGTAGGTGACCAGCCAGCGTACTACTGCGCTGTGGCGCGTACCACAACACAGCGCTGGTTTACAGTGGTCACCTTAAGAAAGAAAGAACAATGTAAGCATTTATTGGCAGGCGTTCGATTCTAGATGTAGAAACATTTTTATAAGTATTAGATTTATTTTATTTATCTTGAATGACGAGACGAGCAGGTCGCTCGCCTGATGCTAAGCGCCACACCTGCCCATTAATAGAAGCAACGCCACATAGATCTTTGAATGACATAGGACTGCATGGCACTATGTCTACTACTAAATGACGGCCCATTTCGGCCCATAAGATTTCGAAGGTTACATGTGAAGTCCGCCAAACCGTATTCGGTCAGCGTGGTGGGCTAAGGCCTCAACCGTTTCATTAGTAGAGGAGGTATTTATGAGTGGTAGAGCCACGCTGTAGACACTTGTCTACAGCATGTATGGGCCGGCTCGTCCGTGTCATTACCACTGTCTCACAGAAAACCGGCGTAAAGTAGCAGCTTGCTGCTGCGTTTCGTACGGTGACTGAGATATCCGGAAGCCCAAACCCCGTCCCCTTCCCAATTCCTTAATTATCCCTTTCCTTTATTAAGGTCGGCAACGCACCCATTATTCTTTTGGCATTGTGGGCGTACATGGGCGGTGATCATTTACCATCAGGTGACCCACTTGCTCGTTTGCCGGCCTATACCATAAAAAAATTGAAAAAAAAATAGTAGAGGAGGTCATTGCCCAGCAGTGGAAAGTATATAATACAGAGCTGGTGTTTTATCATTATTTAAGACAAACCTGCATGATTCATACTATCTCAATTCTCATTTTCTAGAATCAGAAGTGCAGGAGGAGATGCTGGTGGCCACGACGGACCTGGAACCAGAGCCTGAGGAGATCCAGTTCACCGAAACCTCATACACCAGTGCTTCTTTTGAGTCGCTGCCACCTGTCATTGAAGGTATAAAGGCACGATGTACCCAGTTTTATTATAGGTATTTGGTTTTATTATTTATCCCAAAAAAGGCCGTTAATGCGGGCGAAGCCGCGAGCAAAAGCTCGTCAAATTATAGTATCGGGTGTGCTCTCTTAATTTTATCAATACAGTTGCCATAGCAACCGTACGTGTTTAAGCTGGTGAGTTCCACTTACATATTCATTTTTTTATTGTCTTTACATCGATTTTGAGATTGTCGTGTGAAATTAGACATCAAGAAGCTCATAAAACCTTGTGATAATTTTTTTTTTAATATTGTAGTATATTCTGGGCATGCATCTAGAATAATCTAGATAATGTCTTGACACCCAAGTGATGCAGCCAGGATTTTATGAGGCTTAAAACCTTATGTCTCGGGGTGACGAGCAGTATTTTTCATGTCATAGGTCGGAAACGAGCAAGTGGGTCACCTGATGGTAAGCGATCTCCACCGCCCATGTACGCCCACAATACCAAAAGATCTATGGGCGCGGTGCCGAACTTAAAGAAAAGGAATGATTAAGGGATTGAGAAGGGGAGGGGGAATTCTCCAGTAATCTTACATTAACATATAATTTCATATTTTCTAGGTGCTTAAGATCGACTTGCACGACGATCCTATATCGAGATTTACCACTAAATTTATTTACATACTAGCTGTTGCCCGCGGCTCCGCCCGCGTGAATAGACTTTTCCGAAATAAAACGTAGCCTATAACCGTCTCCATGGTCCCATCTATCTCTACATCAAAATTCATGAAAATCAGTTCATTGATTTAGGCGTGAAAGCGTAACAAACAAATAGATATATTTTTTTTCATAAAAAGTATCCTATGTTAGTTCTTATACCTCTAAGAATATGTGTACAAAGTTTAATGATGATCGGTTAAGTAGTTTTCGCGTGAAAGCGTAACAAACAAACTTACATTCACATTTATAATATTAGTATGATGTTAAGTTTTCATAGTTTAGTGAGATAAACTC
Organism: Mimas tiliae; assembly: GCA_905332985.1. Classification (NCBI taxonomy): domain Eukaryota; kingdom Metazoa; phylum Arthropoda; class Insecta; order Lepidoptera; family Sphingidae; genus Mimas; species Mimas tiliae. The sequence continues at coordinate 2,785,268 of HG995265.1, read as the reverse complement.
GTTAAGGATCTTCGTGGAAGCGGGCCTTAATATCTTATTTTAGTTTAGTCTCAAGAATTTTATTCTTGCCTAAAAAGCCTATTAATATTTTTTTGTTTTATTAAACCTTATTTTTATAAAAGCTTCTCTTCTTACAGAACCAAAGGCGAAGAAGAAAAAGGGTAAAAAAGGAAAAATTGAGGTAACAAACATTTTCAAAATATTTCTAATTTATCAAAGGTAGAAAAGATCATTCGTTTGGATCATTCATTCATTTTTTCTAGGTAGTTGAGGTGGCTAAAAAGACTAGCAGTGAAATGTTACAATGGTCCCAAGAGTCACTACTATCAGCTGGTTATTATTTATTTCTTTCTAAAAACAAAGATACCATTTTGAAATTACTCCTCTTGTAAAAGATAGCACTTTCTAGAGACAGATCAAGCTGAATGTAATCAAACTTATAAAAACAAAGTCCCAACTGTTTTTAAATCATAGAACTGTAAAAAATAATATTTATAGAGGAATCTATAACATTTTTCTTCTTCCACCTGCTATTGTCCCACTTGCAGTGGGGTCGACGCAACATGTTTTTTTAACTATAAATGATTGTGATGTGTCAACATAATTAGGATCGCAATCTAGTATAAAACTGTGTACTATGTATGTAGAGAATATTTATGTTACTTTCGATTGTAATCTGTTTTGTTGTCCAAATAAAGAGAAATAAATAAACACATGGTAAGAAAGATGTGGCTTGTGTTTTTACGACCGGCCGCCTGCCTGACGTCAACCCCTCTGGGAGAAAACACCCAGACGCGAAACAAATAAATGTGGATCACACAATCATTATTTTTGTCTCGGTGCGGGAATCGAACCTGCAGTCTCTCGCTTCACAGCCGGCTACTCGCCTACTCGCCACGGAGGTTGTCAGCTCAGCCACATTTATTTATTCAATATGAGAACCAATTGTATTTATTTGTAGTATGAAATTTGAAAATAATATTACATAAGAGATTTCTAGTTTAATATATTTGTTATGAACAGAGGAACAACAAAAGGTAGAAGAGGAGCACGTAGAAAAAAAGAAAGGGAAAGGAAAAAAGGGGAAGAAGAAAGATAAAGAAGATTTGCCGGAGTTTGAAAAGGCAAGTTATAGTTATATAACGCTACAAAATAATAACCAAATGTGCCAAATTTCATTGAAAGCCGCGCCATAGTTTTTCGCCATGTCTACGGTCACCATTACAACATAAATAAAATAATAAATACATCCAACAGTCACACACATACATACATAAATACATATCAAGTTATTTATTCCTTTGCGTGTATATCTGTAATGAAATTTCGATCATAAAAATACTTTTGTCTTTTTTGGAAGTCAATAAAAATCCACCCCTATGTTTGTGTCATTTGATCGCTTTCGTATAAGAAGGGCACACGTATTAAGGCAAAAAATAATAAGTCGCATGGATTTCAATGATAAAGTAGTGTAAAAAGTTTTTTTTATAATTTTTTCAATTTAATTTCACTACAAATTGGCAATTTAGTTTGAGTTATCAAGTGGAAAAAGGATACTGTTATTCTATTTGATTATCAAATAAAATAGTAATTTTATTATTTGTATATTTTTATTTATTTAAAATACTATTATTATTTATTTATAAATACCAAACTTAAAAAAAACAGTTTTAAAATATTTTATTAAAAAAGTAACACCAACAGCCAAAGAATTGGAAGAAAATGAATAAAAAAGAACGCGAAGCGTGGATGCTGCAGCGTATAGAAGAATGGAAAGCGGAAAAAGAAGCGGAGAAGTTAGTTAATCCCATCCTTAATCCCTTATCAAATCCGAGATAAATTTTAGGATGGAACGAGATGAAAATATGGCACTCTATCACCATATACAGTTGCAGAAAGGTGGTGTCGATAACTGCACTTTTTTGGAGGGTGATTAGACATTTATCGGTAGAAAATAAAAAAAATACCAAATATTTATGAATCCATAAAATGTTATTTAGATTCCACCGCTAGTTCGGAATGCTGTTTCGCCAGAGAAGAACGAGCAACAAACTCCAGCTTTGCTCTTTTCAAAACACATTTTCTTTCTTTCTTTGTTAACACGTGGTAGGTACCAGGTGGTAGGCCCCGCGTATGCGAGAGGCCATCTGGGTTGGTACCACCGCTTTGTCTTTTTCTGCCGCCAAGCAGTAGTGTGTAAGCACTGTTGTTCCGGTTTGAAGGACATTGAAGCCAGTGAAATTACCGGGCATTATGAGACTTAACATCTTATGTCTCAGCGTGACGAGCGCAGTCCAATGCCAAGCAGTGCTTTGTATTTCAAAGTTCTGTGTGGTGTTGCTTCTGTTTATGGGCAGGCGTGGCGCTTACCATCAGGCAAACGACCTGCTCGTTTCTTCACTCAAACCAATAAAAAAACGTACGTATACCTTCATGACACCACATTATCCTTCTTTATCCCACAGACAAGCCATCCTGGCGGGTGCGAAAGAGAAACGCGCAGCTCTCGCCAAAGAGCGCGCGGAAAAAATGGCGAAGGACAACGCAGAAGAAGATGTAAGAAGGGATATACTACAGAAGGCAGTCAGTTTATTTCATAGTAAGTTGTTAATCTTGAAATCTGATTCTTCTTATTCATTCTATGTCATTTTAGAGGTTTTGAAAACATAATTCATTTTCAAAGCCATTTTGGTTCCAATAAATCGACATGGGTGTCATTTTCGAGGTTATAGCCACGTTGTAGACAGTTTTGTCTACAGTACTGGTGGAGGCTGTCATTAAAACCCATATCCTAAGTGGAGGGTTGCCGCGGGGGGGGTGGGGGGGGGAGAGAGCAAGTAGGCAGACAACGTCATGCAGCCGATACGTACCACATATTGGCTGAGCGCAGTCCGCCCTGACTGTCCTGACGCAGCAGGTCTAAGGATCGTCTTTGGCGGAGCTATCAATGGGTGGGCTGCGCTGGGCAGTAGTGGGCAACTCTGCAAGGTGCGAATCTGGAAGAGCTGGCTACGATACCCCACAGACGCGTCTGAGCTGCAGCCGAAACCTCAACGGTGAAGACCATCTCCCAGAGGATGCAGATATCTAGCCAAGCCGACGCTATACAGGCAGTAGCACCTCAACTGGGATTAAGGGTGAAATGGTTCCATCAACGTGAGCTGATCACCTGTCTGTGCAACTCGCAGGCGTCCCCACCATTAATACAATAAATACACCATTAATGTCATTTAAAACCTGAGGAATCATGGATGCGTTGCTGACCTTAAAAGAAAGGACTTTTTAAGGGATTGGGAAGGGGAAAGGGATTTGGACCCCTATCTCACTCACAGTACGAAACGCAACAGCTAGCTTCTACTTTACGACGGTTTTCTGTAAGACTGTGGTAACAACCCGGTCGATCCGGCTCATTCATACTGTAGACAAAACGGTCTGCAGCGTGTCTCTACCACTTTCTAAACTATTGTAAAGAGTTGCCCGGTATTGGAATTTGTGCCTGGTGTGGCGGTAGGCTTGACCCTTGTCACATCATGGGACGGAAATAAGCTCACTGAAACGTTGATGAAGTACATCTGTTTACCCCTTTAGGAATAAATGTGGTGGCGTTTGCAGTCTTATATTCTATCTGATATAGTTTTTGCTCGCAGCTCCGCCCGCGTAAACAATATTTTCCGGGGTAAAAAGTAGCATACCACGGTCTCCATCTATCTCTCTCCAAAATTGATCAAAATTGGTTCAGCAATTCAGGCGTGAAAGCGTAACAAACAAACAAACTCACTTTCGCATTAATAATATTGTTAGGATAGCATTTACTTGAAGATTGATAAAGCTATCTTTAAACTCACCTTAATCCCAGAGGATTAAGTAGAGACGCAATGAGTTCCAAGATAAGTCCGTCTCATAGGATTTGGGGTTTACAAAACGATGTAACATTCATTGCTCAGATTAACGTTTTTTTTATCCTAGCTCGGCAAAGTGTCTACGCTACACCTGATGGTAAGTGGAGCGCAATCCAAAAAAACTGTCGACCAACGACAGACGATGTGTCTATCGTAGGTCGGCAAAATGATGCCGGCCTGCCTAATTGCTTCTTCACACTCCGTTTAAAGGACCCCATATTATAAGAAGGAGGGAACACGTGTGCCGGCAAACTATTCCACAGCTTGATGGTAAGGCAGAAGTTTAATTCTATTTATTCATCATCTTTGCAGAATTCGAAAGACAGAAAGTGAATTTCGAAAACAAAAAGCAAATGGAAGCTGAGGTAACTGACTCCAAGCAAATATAAGAATACTCAGTAGTTTTTTTTTTTAGCTTGAATGACGAGACGAACAGATCGCTCGCCTGGTGTTAATGCCCATAAACCGAGGCATCAACACACAAAACTTTGAATTACAAAAGCATTGACATTGACAGCCTCCGTGGTGCAGTTGGTGAGTATGAAGCGTGAGGCCGTGGGTTCGATTCCCGCACCGGGACAAATGTTTGTGTAATCCACAAATGTTTGTTTCGGGTCTGGGTGTTGTGGGACCAAGTCCCTCGTAATTCCTGATACCCACGATACAGGTTAACCTAGTGTGGGGTTAGGGCTGTGTGTGTGACTGTTGGGTGTATTTATTTATTATTTATTGCATGGCACTGAACTGCGCTCGTCACTCCATGACATAAGTTAAGTCTCAATGCCTAGTAATTTCCCTGGCTTCAATATCCTTCAAACCGGAACACAACAGTACTTACACACTGCTACTGGCGGTCATAATCAGCCCCGAATCTACCATTTTTTTTAACCGGGACATAAACTTGATAGTGGCACCCCTCTCTCCAGCGTTTGAGAAAAAAAACTTACAAATATATAATGGTTGGCATTTTTTGTAAATGGGACAATAGGAACCCCTTAACAAATTCGTACATTTCACTTGTGGTGTGGGCCTGCGTGGGACCTTTTTCTTACAAGTCGACGGTGAGCCAACCAGGTTTCCGTATGCTAGGCGCTTTATAGATTAAGTTATTTACTTTTAATAATATATTATGATTTAGCGCATCCTAAAACTGCCTGCCGGAGCAGGTGCCACGGTTTGAATAACAACTCCCCCCCCCCCTAGATCTGGGGCTGCATCTGGAACTGTATATGAGAAACCCCACATCTTAGTAACCTTGATTTTCAACCTATCATTATATTTCTCCAGTGGCAACAGTACCTTCGCTGCGATGGTCTTCCGGACCCTCGGGTGGTGACTCAGATGAATACGTATCTCCATCTATGGCAGCAGCAGAGCTACTGCGATGCTGAGGAGTTGGAGAAGCGATGCGTGGAAGTACTACCGGTATGGAGTCATTTATATTTCGCTTTCTTAGGAGTCAGTTTAACGCCTTGTTGGTTTAATATTTCGTGAGACCGTTGAGGTTCTGGGTTCAATACCAAGCTGGTTATCTGAGTCTCTTTCAGAGTGGTAGCCACGCTGTAGACAGTTTTGTCTACAGCATAAATTGTCCGGCTCGCCCGGATTTTACCACTGTTTCACAGAAAACCGACGTAAAGTAGCAGCTTGCTACTGCGTTTCGTATGGAGAGTGAGATATCCGGGAGCCCAAATCCTCCTCCCCTTCCCAATCCCTTTATTATTCCTTTCCTTTAAGGTCGGCAACGCGCCCATGTTTCTTGGTCGGTGGAGACCACTTAATACCATCAGGTGCTTACTCCACTTCCTGGTTTGCCGACCTATGCAATAAAAAAATACATACATACGCCCTTACGCCTATAATCCCCGAAGGGGTAGGCAAAGGTGTAAACAATACACCCACATTTCGCCGACCGTATCTTCGTCTCATGATGTGATAGGGGGCGAGCCTATTACCATACCGGGAACAATTCCAAACTCCGGGATGATACTGAGGATTTCGTAATAGAAAAACCCAATGTCACTTTTATCCGACCCGGGGATCGAACTTGAGACTCGTATTACAACTGCGCCACCGAGGCAATTTATAAAAACGGAATAATTATTACGATATAAAGCGTCTACTGCTTTGAAAGAAACCCGATCTTCATTCTATTCTACAGATGCTGGAAATGCTGGAAGAATTCGTGGCAAGTTCTAGACAGTACACGGCGTTGCAAGCTCAAAGTTACAATGAGGTAATTTCTTTTTAAGCCACTTCCGCCCAAACACTGAAATGCTACTCAACTGTCTGACAGCTAACTGCTACTTATTTTCATACAATTTTGACAGCTAAGAGGGCGTCAACATGTTTAAAATATTTTAAAATGCTTGCTGAGAGGTAGTGGTACATACTATCAAGACGAAAGTTGCAGGTTCGAAACCAGTCCCAAGAGCATACACCTCTGATTTTTCTAAGTTATGTGTGTATTATATTGTTAATTATCGCTTGCTTAAACGGTGAAGGAAACATCGTGAAGAAACCTGCATACGAATATGAATTTTTCAACAAATTCAGTCCACAATTAGCTGAGAAATTTATGTATATACATAAAAATACAAAAAAAGAATTGATTTGACAGCCTCCGTGGCGCAGCGGGCGAGTAGCTGGTTGCGAAGCGTGAGGCCGTGGGTTCGATTCCCGCACCTGGACAAATGTTGGTCTGATTCACAAATATTTGTCTCGGGTCTAGGTGTTGTGAGACCGCAAGTCCCTCGTAGTTCTTGATACCCACGATACAGGTTTACCTAGTGTGGGGTCAGGACTATGTGTGTGACTGTTAGGTGTATTTATTCATTTAAATTTATTAAAAAAAAACGCGCCTTTTTTGACGTCGATTAAATAAATTAATGTTGTGGGCACAGAATCCTCGGTGCTTGATTCCGATTTCCACTCGGGTGCCTACCTTTTTTTTCATTTCTCAGGTACGATTAGCTCTAAGGGAACAGCTGTCCGACGCCATACAAGAAGCCTCATACACACTCCTCAGAGACTTGGAGAACAATCTAAAATTCGATTCTATAAAACTGGCCTCGTATGAACGCGAGTTCAAAGGACTACGTTTGAACCTGTGGGTAGCCATCAGAATGCCGACCAGGAAACTCAAACCCATTGAACCTGAGCCGTAAGTTTGTAAGCAAAGAAGCAGTACCATTGAGTGGTCGAGCCACGCTGTACACACTTTTGTCTACAGCATGAACGGGCCGGCTCGTCCGGGTCGTTACCACTGTCTCACAGAAAACTGACGTAAAGTAGCAGCTTGTTGCTGCGTTTCATATGGTCAGTGAGATATCCGGAGGCCCAAATCCCCTCCCCTTCCCATTCCCTTAATTATCCCTTTCCTTTAAGGTCGGCAACGCGCCCATAATTATTTTGTTATTGTGGTCGTACATGGGCGGTGGAGATCAATTACCATCAGGTGACCCACTTGCTCGTTTGCCGGCCTATGCTATAAAAAAATACCTGATGGAAGATGACTTATGATTACTTATATTTCTTTCTTTTCTATATGCCTGGCGTTATCCTGCCAGGTCCGTATTTCTCATAGATTTATCGGTACTTGGTATTATTTATTTATTAAATGCACTTACACCCGCTTTCTGAAAGCCTGATCAATGTAAAAAATAACTTATCAACTGTAAAATCTCATGTCGAGTCGAAATTGAGTTACTAGAAGCGTGAGCAACACCTTTGATGTAACACACATGTTAGTTAAAAATAGCTTTAAAGTTAATTATGAAAAATCGTATGTCAAACGCTATTAGACAGACATCAGAAGGCCAATTCTCGTAATTTTCAATGTTCAAAATATCATTCCGATCTAGTCTCAGCGTCAAGAAAGTTGCAAATGGCATTCTTTTAAACCAATAATCAACGCCAAATGCACCTAGCATTATTAGCAGTAGCATTATACCGTTTTGGCTTTAGTCAACTTTTATTTTACATTCAATCTCATTACGATCTATGTTCACATTTGACGTTGATTATTGGTCTAAAAGAATGTCATTTGCAACTTTCTTGACGCTGAGAATAGATCGGAATGATATTTTGAACATTTAAATTACGAGAATTAGCCTTCTGATATTATTAATTTTTTTCACTAAATAAGTATTTAGTGTTGCTAATGGCCGGTCCCTATATTCTGTCTATTGACACATTTGCTTACTATCAGTATTGTTTTGACAAATCTTCCATACAAAAAGTGTCAAAATTTTACTGTCAGTAAGCAAATCTGTCAATAGATAGAATATTGGGAACGGCCATTAGTCTTTGATATCCACGTATACGTTATATTGTTACTTAAACTTACTAAGGTTTAATATTGAGGATCTTAAATTGGCGATATGTTACTTATTACCTTTATCTATATGGTATTGTAATGCTGTTGGTACTCCAATAAATAAATAACGTTTCAGCAACTCAAATTGATTTGACAGCGGTATCAAAATCAAAGTTTTGTTAGATTAATAGTGTGGTCTAAGGCCTATGGCCCTCTCATTCAGTAGAGGAAGCCCGTGTCCAGCAGTGGGACGTTTATAATACAGGGGTAGTATTATTTTTCAGAGAACCAGTAGAACTGTCCTTCCCGGCGATGCGGGTTGGTGTAAAACTGCCGAAGATCATCGACGGATCGTGTGTCTGTGTGCGCGCCGCAAGGTCCATGATTGACCTGATCAGCGAGAGCTCCAGGTCTTTCGCACTAGCTGCTGAGATGCCTAACAGATACGTTGGTAAGGGACAACAATTAAATAACAGTTTGAGTAGGCAAGTCCACACAAGCAGCACCCGTTCACGAGTATGACGCATGTGCCAGCCATCGGCCTCCTCAACCATGTTACAGGGAAGTGACCGACCCGAACTACAACGATAACTCTCATATGAATCTGCCAAAAATACGGCTCCACTTACTTACACATGCAAACGTAAAATCACACGTAACACTCATACACGCAACAAAAAATAATGAACGTTCAAAATCAAATTTATTTCATAAAAGTTAATGTATAAATATTAAATTTCTAAATCGAGATACGACGTTCTGCACAGCGCAAAAAAATAGACGTATTAAGGGTCAACTAGAGATCATGAATCATTTTTTATGAGTCAGAGGGGTTGATGCACTTGGGGTTGATTTCGAACCTGCGACTTTCGTCTCGACAGTCCATACCACTCCCCGCTGAGCTATCACTGCTTTTCCTCACTCAAGTCAATAAAAAACCTCTTTAATCTTGTCAGACCTCTTCACATTCAACGTAAAGGAACACACTGAGACGTACAAATTGAAGAAGGACCAAGACGAGATACGAAGCAAGTTCTACAAGGAGATTAGAGAGAAAATACGCGAGCTGGAGAACTTCCTAAAAGCCAATCCGTACGTACGCACTCACGCCTGTAATCCCCGAAGGGGTAGACAGGTGTAACCAGTACACCCACATTTCGCCGAGCGTATCTCCGTCCTATGATGTGATAGGGGGCGAGCCTATCGCCAAACCGGGCACAATTCCAGACTCCAGACTGATACTATTTCATAATATTTCGTGACAAAAACTCGTATCACTTATACCCGACCAGGGGATCGAACCCGAGACCTCAGCACAGCAGTGCGCATTAAAACTGTGCCACCGAAGTCTTGATGTCACTGAGAAATAATCGCTTTCTAAAAAATAAATATACCCAAAAGTCACACACATAGTCCTGACCCCACACTAGGTAAACCTGTATCGTGGGCATCGGGAACTACGAGGGACTTGCGGTACCATAACACCCAAACCCAAAACAAATTTTTGTGGATCACACAAACATTCGGGAATCGAACCCACGGCCTCTCGCTTCGCAGCCGGCTACTAGCCCACTTTGCCTCGAAGACTGTCAATGGTGACTCTTATTACGTCTGTAAAGTTTCTGCTTAATTGAACTGTTACAGATATACAAAGAACGAGAAAGAAAAAGAAGACTTAGACAATTACAACATGGCGGAACCGCCATTCTTACCTGATCCGAGAACGTACTTAGCCGAACAAAATGGTAAGATTTTAATTCCTGTGTACTGTGCCCAGCAGTAGGACAGGTCTCCTCAAGATAAATAATTCAGGGCTAGGTTATTATTTTTATATTTAATGACCGCATGGTATTTCCCAGTCTTCATGTTTAGATTCATTAAATGCATATTGAGTGGTAGAGCCACGCTGTAGACACTTTAGTCTACAGCATAAATGGGCCGGCTCGTCCGGGTCGTTAGCACTGTCACAGAAAACCGACGTAAAGTAGCAGCTTGCTGCTGCGATTCGTATGGTCACTGAGATATCCAGAGGCCCAAATCTCCTCCGCTTCCCATTCCCTTAATTCTCCCTTTCCTTTAAGGTCGGCAACGCGCCCATGAATATTTTGGTATTGTGGGCGTACATGGGCGGTGGAGATCATTTACCATCAGGTAACCCACGTGCTCGTTTGCCGGCTTATGCTATAAAAAAATATATTTTCTGTTACAGAGTTGGCTTTCAAAAAATATTTGAAGACTTGCATGACACGCACGAGGGCTGGTGAAATAAATTTAAGAAAGTACAGGTATGTTATCGATTTATCATCATCATGATCATCATCATCATCATCATCCTTAACTTTTCCCCCTCTAACATGGTGGGAGTGTATCTGATACATATATGTACCCAACTGGATAGCGACCACCCTACATGAAACAAAATAAAATTGGGTGAATGTAGCATGCGTTGGCAAACGAGCAAGTTAGTCACCTGATAGTAAGTGATCTCCACCGGTCCATATATGCCCACAATATCACAAGACGTATCACAAGCGCGTATCTTAAAGGAAAGGGATAATTACTCGTAAGGGAGGGGATTTTGAGCCTCCGGATATCTCATTCACCTTACGAAATGCAGGTGCAAGCCGCTATTTAACATCGGTTTTCGGTTTCGGTAAGACAGAGGTAAAGAACCGGTTGAGCAGGCACATTTGTACTATAGACAAAATTGTCTATAGCGTGGCTCTACCACTCATAAACCTAAACGTTAAAACCCCCCTACATCTTTTTCTTTCTTCCTTTTTTTATTAGCTTTAAATGACGAGACGAGCAAGGTCGCTCGCCTGATGGTAAGCGTCACGCCTGCCCATAAACAGAATCAGCACCAACCAGAACTTCGAATTATGCAGTACTGCATGACACTGAACTGCCACTCTGAGACATAAGGGAACCAAGTTTAGCCATTGCCTCGTCTGTTAATCAACAGAGTGTACCACGTGCAGGTGAGGTTGGCTTTAGGCGTAAGATGTTGGTACCCCACTTAGATTCCAAACAACCTACCAACATAGGCCCAAAACCACCCCCCTCCCAATCCATTAATTATCCCTTTCCTTTAAGGTCAGCAACAAACCCATAATTCTTTTGGTATTGTGAGCCTATATGGACGCTGGAGATCACTTTCACTTGCTCGTTTGCCGGCCTATGCTGTATAAAAAAAGATTAATTATTATTTGGCAATAGGCTCGCCCCTTATCACATAAGAGACGGAAATACGCTAGGCGAAATGTGGGTGTACTGGTTACACCTCTGCCTACCCCTTCGGGGATTACAGGCGTGAGTGTGTATGTATGTATGTATGTAATTATTATTTTCAGGATCTGCGGCGGTGTACTTAATTTGGACCTTCTGACGACACCTCCACAGCCCAAAAGAATGCAAGGATCTGTTATAGTGACTACGTGTGAGTTTTATCTTTATTTATTACCTTTTTTTAAGTGGTAGAGCCACGCTGTAGACAGTTTTGTCTACAGCATGAATGGTCCGGCTCGTTACCACTATCTCACAGAAAACCGACGTAAAGTAGCAGCTTGCTGCTGCGTTTCGTACGGTGAGTGAGATATCTGGAGGCTCAAATCCCCCTCCCCTTCCCAATCCCTTAATTATCCCTTTCGTTTAAGGTCGGCAACGCGCTCATAATTCTTTTGGTATTGTGGGCGTACATGGGCGGTGGAGATCACTTACCATCAGGTGACCCACTTGCTCGGTTCCGACCTATGCCATAAAAAAACTTTTTAGCATCTCGCAGCTCCGCCCTCGTCTTTTTCGGTGAATTGTGAAATATTACTGCCCTGCTCCCATGCATAGCGTGGTATACTTACAAATCTTCTGGAATAAATCCATAATAATAGCTACTAATTACACCCCAACAGTCACACACATAGTTCTGACCCCACACTAGGTTAACCTGTATCGTGGGTATCAGGAAATTGTCTAAATGATAGTGACTTCAATGTCCTTCAATCTGGAACACAACAGTGCTTACTCACTGCTGCTTGGTGTTCGCAATAGACAAAGCGGTGGTACTAATCCGGTTGTGTGAGTACACCCGTAACTGAGAAATGTCATCGGTGCATGCCCGTGGGGCTGGTTTCAAACCTGCTACTTTCATCTCTACAGTCAGTACAACTCGTCGCCGAGCTATTAAAACGAACCTTGGTTAAATAACTATTTAATTACAAGATCTAATTATTGCACTTAGGTCATTACAAATTTAAACAACGTTCAGTTCGACGTGTAGTCAGTTTTGTCTACAGCACAAATGGTCCGGCTCGACCGGGTCGTTACCACTTTCTCACAAAACACCGTCGAAAAGTAGCGGCTGGCTGCTGCGTTTCGTACGGTGAGTCAGATATCCGGAGTCGCAAGTACCCCTCACCTTCCCAATCCCTTAATAAGGTATTTCCTTTAAGGTCGGCAATGCACCCATGAGTCCTCTGGTATAGTGGATATTCATGGACGTTGGAGATTACTTGCCATCAGGTGACCCACTTGATCGTTTGCCGGTGTTTGCTACAAAATTTATTTTGTAAAATTTCCTTATAATAACTACTTATATCTTAAAATGTAATCATTTTTCTCTTCAATATATTTCGCTCTTAAGAATAATTTAGGTTTTTCGGTTTAAGCTAAAGAAACTCCTCCAGAGTGCTTCAATTTCTGTGTGACTAAACTCTTCCTCAATCTTTTCCAAAATACGCCCATTTCTGTCTCAGCCTTAGGCCAGACTATGTAGGTCTTGGTCAGCATCAGGTAATGCAGTGTTGTGGGCCGGAGACGCCGCGGTATCTCCTCTAGTAGAACTAGTATTAGATCTTCTCTTCTTGTTTCTAGAAGTCTGTAAAAATGGAATTTATGGATGAAAAATTTATTGGTCCACTTTAATTGATGGAGAAATCTATGTAAGATATACTTTAAAAAAAATGAGAAACTTTTTTGAAATGAGCTAAAAACTCACTGTCACTGCTTTGTCTACTTGTGTCAGTGTGTAAACGCTGTTGTGTTTCAGTTTGATGGATATTGAAATTGCTAGGCGTTATTAGACTTGACAGTATGTCTTCGGGTGACGAGCTCAGTCCATTGTCATGCAGTATTTTGTAATTCAGAGTGGTATTGCCTCTGTTTATGTGCAGGCATTGCGCTTACCATCAAGCGAGCAAACTGCTCGTTTCGTCATTCAAGCTAATAAAAAAATTGATCATTCTCACCTATGTTGCGCCAGATGCATCTCGAATTGGCACCACTGGCTCATCAGAAACCTTTGTGATATGATCAGCATTATCGATCTAGAACGATCCATGCACGCTACAATGTTCTCTAGTATTGAAAGTCCTACCTGAAACCAGACATTATTACTACCTAATAGGAGTTAAGAATATGTATCAAAATCAAAATTAGATTTAGATTTAGATGCAGTATATTTAGTAGATTTATTGATTTTTAGTAGAATTAGTTTTTGTATCAGTACTGTTACTGATACTAAATCGAAATATATCAGTGCGGACACAGACACAGATACGGTCTGAAATTGTAGCATAAAAAACCACACAGATGTAAAAACAATGCAAACAGTTTCTTTAATGATAATATTATTACTGATACTGATACTAAAAATGAATAAATCTACTTAATCTAAATATACTGAATCTAAATCTGATTGATACTGATTCTTAACTCTTAGAGCTGCCACGGACTCAAAGACCCTCACCTGAAAGTCCCTCTCGTGCAAGCAAGCGCTGATGCTGCCATCTGACTCCAAATGCGGCAGCAGATGGTCCAACACCCAACCTCGATCATCATTGCAATACGATACGAATACATCGTAGTGGAATATCGTACCGTCTGAAATATTTTACTGTATGTACCGTACAAGATGCATTTTTGTACCCGACTGTATAGCAAACACCGTACACATGGTGTAAAACTTGTCATAATGGCTCGTTCAGGCGCGTCACGTTTTTTAGTTCAGCCAGTGTATATCCAGTTACACCAGGCCGGCATAACTCTGGCTACCGTCAAGGTTTGCAATGTTTCTTGACGGTTGATATTGTATTAACATATATGGACAAGGGAGAATTCAATAATATCTGTGACGACTAAACTTTGTGTCGAAACACCTATTACCTACTTTTATTTACGTTACAAGCCTCCAAGTGGGTAACCTGATGGTAAGTGATCTCTACCGCTCATGACCACCCACAATACTAAAATTATCACGGACTTGTTGCCGACCTTAAAGGAAAGGGGGTAATTAAAGAATCGGGATAGGGAGGGGGTATTTAGACATCCGGATATCACCCTCACCGTACGAAGCGCAACAGCAAGCAGCTACTTCACCTTAGTCTTCGGTGAGACAGTGGGAACAATCTGGTCAAGCCTAGTGTGTATAGTTACAGAAAACAACTCACCAACATCAATAGCCTCTTCCTTATTGATCACGCTCAGCATAGCAGAGTTCCTTAAAGTTATCACAAAGTACCTCAAATTTCTCCTGAATATGAACAACACAAACATCGCCAAGAGCACGAATGGTATCACCAAAAGCGCCATCAATTTGTATTTACTCTCAGTCATTACTTCATCATAATCAACCTCCCTTGAGTGATGACATCCCGTGACTTTGTTGAAACTGACTGATTGGCTCGTAATGACAGAAATGCACATATAACTTGAGTTCGTGTAATCTGTTAGCACAAAATGTCCATCTACATTTAGTTCTGCAACGCATTCTTCGCAATCGGATTTCAATTTTTTCCTCTGTCGAATTTTTCTATTATGGTCTTCAAATGCTCTGTGAAATGTGAAATTTCCCGTAATGCGCATGTTGGAATACAGAGTGTCATTTCGATTTCTGTTTTCGTTCATTGCGGCCAGTTCGTAAAAATCTCTTGCATGACAATTGCACACAATAAAATTGCTCGACAAAGCCAAATATTTGACATTGCTTAAGTCTAGAATCATTTCCTCTGATATAACGTTGATGTTATTATCTCTTAACTGTAAAAATCTTAATTTTGGTATAAGACTGAACGTCGGTCTGAACCACGATGGTAATCTATTTTTGCTGAGGTCCAAAATTAGCAAATTTGTCCACGTTCTCACTATTTCTGGGGGCACATAGGTAACTTCATTGCTCGATACTTGTAAGACTTCAAGATTCCGAAGATCTTTAAAGAAATAAAGGTTGCGAAGACCAACATCTATAGCGTAAAGAACTTGGAGCGTCGATTCAATGCCTCGGAACATGCTTGTATTTACGATGAATCCATTATTGAACGATAAGTCTAGAATCTTTAAAGATGTGCCACTGAAAATGTGGCCTCCTGTCGCGCTTAAGCCTGTATCACATAATGACAATCTTATTAAACTGGGTCCTAAGCCTCTCAGTACGGCAACATTCCTCTGAGTCAATCTTGTGAATGACAAATCTAAAGAAGTCAAGTTATGTAAATCGTCAAACACATTCATAGGCATTTCCAGATTTTGATGGTTACCATGTTCATCATATGCTTCGTTTCTGCTGAAATCTAGGTGGACAAGACTATGGAGATTAGAAAAAACGTATGCTTCTATAGAGTGGACCATGTTTTCTCCTAGATATAATGCTTGTAGTCTAGGCATGCCGCGGAATAGGTTGCTGCTGAGGACTCTTATGGAACACTTTCGGAGATCTAGTTGTCGTAGCATCGTGAATGTCGTCACTTCGAGTCCGGTGGACCAGACTGATGTTGCTGGAAAAGAATATATGACATGTTTAATATTATTTGTACTAACACACACAAGGTGGTAGGTCCCTCGTATGTGAGAGGCCGTCAGATTGGTACCACCCCTTTCTCTACTTCCGTCAAGCAGTAGTGTGTAAGCACTGTTAATTTCGGTTTGGAGGACATTGAAGCCATTGAAATTACTGGGCATTATGTTTCGAGGTGAATAATTTATGTCTCGGGTGAGGAACGCAGCGCAATGCCATGCAGTGCAATTTTTATGGAGTATTAATATATTCTAGAAGATTCATCATGATGTTTTTCCTTCGCCGTTAAAGCGGGCGATAATTGGTTATTAATAACAATTAATATACACATAATTTCGATAAGAAGTGTGTGCCCTGGAGATTGAAATCAATCCCACGACCTCTGTCTCGGCAGACGTAAAATTTTCCACTAGGCTTGCATATTTTTGGATGATACTTACTCAGCATGGTCCGATGGGAAGGGCCAAATACCATCTGCGTAGCGTTAGTGGCGTTCATATTTATATAATACTGTTCTCCGAGAAGGTCGACGTCCATAAAAAAATTGCCGTAGAATGACATATATTCAATAGTTTGGGACAGCCAACGCCCATCTGAGTTTGGCATTTGGAATATCTGGACAAAAGACAAAACATATAATAAAAAAAAGCAATAATTGTAATTTAAAAACTTCAAAAATCTATTTAAATTGCCAAATCACGCTCGTTTGTTGCTTTCCATTGAGCAGTTACTATTTTTCCCTCGTATTCCGCCATCAGATGTTAACCAAATTTATATGGAACTGCAAAAATCTATTATGAAAATATTGCCGATCGGTAAAAAAACCTACAACATAAATTAAAATAAATAATAGTTTAAAAAAACTAAAAAATTACGCTATTTTACAATAAAATCATTTTTTCTTAAACTATTTTCAATTCAAATTTATTTTCTATTTTTTCGTTGGATTTTCTATAAAAGCGTATTTTTTGTTTTTTTTTTTAACTACTATTTATTTTTCATATTTTAGTTGAATTTTCTATAAAAGTGTATTTTTTATTTCAAACTGATTAAAATATTGAATTGTCACCGGTCCTTAATAAGTATGCCAAATTTCGAGTTAATCTGAC
Source organism: Mimas tiliae (assembly GCA_905332985.1). Classification (NCBI taxonomy): domain Eukaryota; kingdom Metazoa; phylum Arthropoda; class Insecta; order Lepidoptera; family Sphingidae; genus Mimas; species Mimas tiliae. The sequence continues at coordinate 2,768,156 of HG995265.1, read as the reverse complement.
GTTTTGAAGGGGGTCAAAATCATGTTCAAAGATTCCGTTACATACTAACATACGTATGAAGCTAATATTTATAAAGCGTATAAAAACGAAAGGACCTATTTCGTTTTTATACGCTTTTAGGTCCTTTCGTTCTACCGTTCTTTTGTGATATCGTTCTTTAGTTTTTTTGTTGACTATGTGAAACATTTTTACTTACTAATGGTACTCTGCTCAACCAGCATTTTGCCATGCTAAGATATCTCACGCTAAGGTCATGCGAGGATCTGAAACCGTTCATCTTCTGATACAGCAGTGGCAATGGATTTTTCAGAGTCGATACATCTATGGCGTTGCGGTGGTCTGAAATAAGCATTTATACATTTCATTTTTCTTTCATACGTGGTAGTTGTTTCATAACCGGTTTCTTTCGTACGGAGAGCGAAATATTCCGTGTTTCATACCCCTCCCCTTCCCAATTTATTAAATAATTATTCTGGTATTTTGGGTGTTTACGGGCGTTGGAGATCAATTACCATCAAGTGACCAAATTTCTCGTTTACCGAGCACGAACAACTTACTAATAAGTATTCGAATCGAGAACGCTAGCATTTGTATGAAGGTTCAAACAATTTTTTGACATTTCGATACGAATACGTTCTCGCAAGTTTTCGTGCTAGCCGCTCAGTTTGGGACGGACCCCTAAAAATCTGTTAACAATTTTATAAATGTCCAAGGTGTAGTTTTACAAGGTGGTAGGTCCCTCGTATGCTAGAGGCTGTCTGGTTAGGTTCTTTTATAGTATAGGCCGGCAAACGAGCAAATGGGTCACCTGATGGTAAGTGATCTCCACCGCTCATGTACGCCCACAATACTAAAATAATCATATGCAAGTTGGCGACCTTAAAGGAAAGGGATAAGTAAGGGATTGGTTGGTACCACCACTTTGTCTTTTTCTGCCGCCAAGCTGCAGTGTCTATGCACCGTTGTGTTCCGGTTTGAAAGACATGGAAGCCAGTGAAATAACTGGACATTATGAGACTTAACTTATATCTCGAGGTGACGCAGTCCAGTATTATACAGTGCTTTTGTTTATGGGCAGGCGTCGCGTTTACCATCAGGCGAGCGATCTGCTCGTCTCTTCATTCATGCTAATAAAAAAGATATCAATTTACCTATCACGTCGGTCAGTGCGCCCTCTTCGTCGACCCAATTTTGGACGTCGGTCATATATCCCGTCACACATTTTGATATATGTCGGGGCTCGGCAGAAGACACCAGAAAAAGTATACCTCTGGAACATAAAATAAGAGGGGTTATTTATTAATAATTTATTTATTTGTATTTGTATCGCCAACGCAACGTACATTAATTGAGTACAATAATATCTTAAAATAGTAAGTAGTCTTAAGCTAAATGTCGTTACAATATGAGGCGAACACGGCATGCATATTATCAAGAGCAAAAGATCTTATAGAAATAGGATATAGTAAAAACATATCAATAATAATGAAAAGTTGCATTTTATAATAATTTATCTGATAGTTGGTGTTCCGAAATGGCGTTTACTTTGGCAGAATATGCCTATGTCACTTGACTTATGCAGTAAATTATATTTTTTACAAATTCTATTATCAGGGATATGTCAATCCCATCCATACCTTAGCCTAAAAAAACAAAATAACGTAGAAAAGTAAGGATTGAGGAATCTCGCAAAGCAGCCAAGTCATAAAGCAATTTAGCTTCATCTGATAATGGGTTTGCCGAAACAGACTGGATTGCACCAACGTCCAGACGATTAATTTTACCTTTTTTGAATATAGTGTCCCTTTCTCCTTGGTTTTTGACACATTCCATCAACTTAATGTGTTGAACTAATATAAAATATATACAGACAAACAGAGAACCCTTTTTGAAGATGGTTAAAATATATGTGCACCGGAAACAGTTGCTATGACGATTGAAAGGAGGGTTACTGTACTGTAGATAAAGTTCTAAAAAGATTATATTACGAGTCATTTTATCTGACACCACTTATTCATCCACTATGACTCATCTAAATAAGATAACTAGAACGATAACTCACATATGAATCTGCCATAAATACGGCTCACTTAATTACACATGTAAAGGTAAAATCACACGTAACACTCACACACGCAACAAACATTAATGAACGTTCAAAATAAATTTTATTTCATACATGTTAATGTCTAAATAATAAGAGATACGACGTTCTGCACCGCGCAAATTAGACGTATCAAGTGTCAACTATAGATTATGATACACATACTTTTATAGCCCCGCCCCCTTGCACAGAGTTTTGGTGGGGTCATTTTTTTGCTTGAGTTACGTTTCTTGTCATCTTATTTCGATGCTATGTATAATGTTCGATCTTGTGTCAGATTTATTAAACCTCTTTTCATCTTCATTTCTATTCGCCTCATTGGTATAGTGGCAGCGTATTAAGGCTGAAAACCTAACGGTTCTGGGTTCAATTCCCAAATTGGGCAATCACAATTTGTGCTTTAACATATTTTATTTCTTTCATAAACTAGTTTAAAGTTTGTAGCATAAAGTGGTGTGACTTTATCCGATCAACATTAACGAAGATAAACAATGTGTGGAAACACAAAAATATGTGAATTTAGAGGGTTTTGTCGTTGCGGATTGATCGACTTTGTTCGTTCGATCCGGTTGGGGAAAATGGTCTATATAGCACTGTACTGGAAGGATTACGCTCCGAGATTCCAACAAGACCTTGAAATCGGCCACACCGGTGTTTCATAGTTCTTGTGAAACACACTACATATGACGAGGATGTATGGGCTAGAACCCTTTGCCTTCTAAATCAAAGAGAAAATTGTTGGTCAAAAATGGTCCTTTATCTATTGACACGCACACACATTGATTGTGTATAAAAAAACATCACCTATCATAATAAGATTAGGATATGATAATACTCACATAATGGCCAACAACATTTTATAGACAAATTCACATTTTTTCACAAATATCACTTTACTTCACAATGTTCCCAAACAGTAATGTATATCTAAATCACATCCCAGCATTTCACTACATTTTATAACCCACACGAAATGGTAATGATTTTTTATGTATTTTTTCCCCGAAGATCGACCTTTACCGATAATGTCGTTGACGTGCGAAATAATTTATCATCTAATCTTGCTGAATATATTGCGATAATTTTCTAGTGTTTTATCTAATCTGTCGAATGGTCAAAGACAAGATTACTTGCATTATTATTTATATAACTTATTTATTTCCTAGTATTTTTGTTTTGAAACAAGTGTGCGATGGTTTAAGATTATTATCCATATGCTGGCTTTAGACGAGTCGAATAATAATAATAAAATATAACTAGACCTGTATTATATACGTCCCACTGCTGGGCACGGGTCTCCTTTACTGAATGATAGGGGTTAGGCCTTAGTCCACCACGCTGGCCTAATGCGGGCTGGCAGACTTCACATACCTTCGAAATTCTTTTGGAGAACTTCTCACGATGTGTCATTCACCGTTAAAGCAAGTGATATTTGTGGATCGCACAAACATTTGTCTCGGTGCGGGAATCCCACCCACGGCCTCTCGTTTCGCAGCCGGCTACTCGCCCGCAGCACCAAGGAGGCTGTCAAAATACACACGCAACTTACAAAAATTGGAGGTGTATGCTCTTGAGGGTCTGGTTTTGAAACTGCGACCTGCGTCTCGACAGCCCATACCACTCCCCGCTGAGCTGTCTCTGCTATAAATAATAATAATAATGTTTACAATATCAGATACAAAGACCTCGCTATAAAAAGTGAAAACTCAGTCGAGAGCACACACAGACCATACGATCCCAATAGTCTTGACCTTCACCGGTATAGTCTTCAAAAGTCTCATTTAGAGCCTGGAGACATTAAATATCGTCGTTTAGCTAACAATACCGCGTAAGTTAAATTAAGCCAGTTTTCAGGCGAGACAAAAAAACGGAATATTTATTATGAACATGTGTTATGTAACCAATGAGTTGCGCGGTGACAGAAATATTTGAATATCGTGCTATTTATGGGTAATTTAAAATAAATTTATGGCAAATAATTATGGTAAATTTTTGTAAATTTATTGGATACGCGCCAAAATCAATTTATCCAATGACAATATCACATGGCCAATTTTGGAGTAGCGACCCTACGTTACTGTTTATGGGCAGGCGTGGCGCTTGCCTTCAGACGAACGACCGGCTCGTTCTTAGCTCAAGCTAATAAAATTGGGGTAAATAAAATTGAGTGGTAGAGCCACGCTGTAGACAGTTCTGAGAGTCCGAGATCTCAATCATCTGAGTGAGATATCCGGAGGCCCAAATTCCCCTCCCCTTCCCAATCCCTAAAGTATCCCTTTCCTTTAAGATCGGCAACGTGCCCATGATTATTTTAGTATTGTGGGCTTACATGGGCAGTGGAGATCACTTACCATCAGGTGACCCACATGCTCGTTTTTTTGTTTACTATAAAAAAAAATTGATTCTCAGTTCAACTGCCCAAGACCCTTCAACCGATGAAGTATCAGGTGCAGTACCGCGCCCCGTCTCCCCCTCCACCTGGCGTCACCCGCACCCCAGAGGAAATCGAACAAGAGATGAAGAAAGTTGAAACTGAATATGAGAAATTGGCACTTGTGTTTATTGAGTGAGTAAATCTTTGACATAGGCATCAGTTCACGCCTATATTCCCAAAGGTGTAGACAGAGGTTCAAGTAGTACAGGACACACGGTTCGCCGAGCTTATTTTCGTTCCATGGGCGATACGGGTACGTTCCCGGGGATGGCCGAAAAAGCGCTGGCTTAATTACGTCTCACTACAGAGGATGCTCAAGATCAGACGAAGGGAAAGGTTTTAAATACGACGTCGGACCCTGGTACTAAAGCATAACAGATAATGCCAGGCAGAAAGAGAGAAATGGATGGGGGTGAGTCTATCGCCATAATGGGCACAAATTCAAATCCCTGATAATTCATGTGATTTTTTAAAAGCACTAATTGTGATCGTCCGACCTAGGGTTTGAACCCAAGATCTTACGAATTCTCAGCCTAAGTATTCATATTAGCCAGAATGGCGAAACGTGCAAATCAGTCGGCTGATGGTAAGCGTAACGTCTGCCCTTAAACAGAAGCAACACCACACAGAACTTTACATAACAAAGCACTGGACTGCGCTCGCCACCTCAAGAGGTAAGATGTTAATGCCCATTTTCACCAGGACTGCCTCGGTGGCGCAGTTGTAATGCGTACGCGTCACGATTGAGGCCAACGCTGAGGTCTCGGGTTCGATCCCCGGGTCGGGTAAAGTGGTATTCGGTTTTTCTATTACGAAATGCTCAGTATCAGCCCGGAGTCTGGAATTTGTGCCCGATATGGCGATAGGCTCGCCCCCTATTCCATAAGGGACGGAGATACGCTCGGCGAAATGTGGGTGTATGTATATATGTATGTATGTAATCCCTAAGTTTAGGTGGGCCCCTAACACATATTTAGTGTTAAATTTGTTTTCATCATCACTTAGGGGACACATATGTTTCTAAGGTAGGCCTTAGCTACGTGAAAACAAACTTAGGTAAGGGATAGATTTATGCAGTTCCTTAGGTTAAGGGACCCTTAGTTAGGAAGTGTTTGAGGGTACGTTGGTGAAAACGCGCATTAGTCTTATAATGGCCAGTAATTTCACTGGCTTCAATGTCCTTTAAACTGAAATACAACAGTCCTTAGGTAGGAACAGTACTTAGAGTGGTAGACACTTGTCTACAGCATGAATGGGCCGTCTCGTTCGGGTCGTTACCACTGTCTCACAGAAAACCGGCGTAAAGTAGCAGCTTGCTGCTGCGTTTCGTACGGTGAGTGAGGTATCCGGAGGCCCAAATCTCCCTCCCATTCCCAATCCCTTAATTATCCCTTGCCTTTAAGGTCGGCAACGCGCCCATAAATATATTTTGGTATTGTGGGCGTACATGGGCGGTGGAGATCACTTACCATCAGGTGACCCATTTGGTCGTTTGCCGGCCTATGCTATAAAAAAAGGAATAAGACAAACGAAGGGATCTGTAGCAAATTCTCTACCCTCGTTTATTTTCCACCAGTTTACCCCAAGACGTGATGTGGTCGGAACCGCCCATCATCTGCCAGTGGCAAGAGCAGAGGAAACTGTGGACGAGCAACTACGTGAATGATTACAAATTCAACGAGGATAAACTTATCGTACAGTTTAGGACTGGGGTTTTGTGTGAGTTTTAAAATGCTACTAACTACTAATTACTAAGACCGCCTATTGTTACATTTATCATTTTTTTTTACTGTAATATTCTGGTGTACAATAAAGTTTTAACTATCTATCTATCTATATAATGTATACTATCTATATCTAATGTATACTACCAGGCGCGGTACATATGACCGTAACTCAATGCTTCCATCTCACTTACTCTCAACTAGAACCCCTATCGCACTCTCTGTTTGTGAGCTGTGAAACTCCCGCGTTTTGTGACGCAATTTTACTTCTAAACAACCCGCGTCTAGTAGGATACATTAAAGTCTTTGGTTTAATTTTATGTAAATGCCGTTGCACACACATAATTAGTGAGTAGACTAATCTGTATCTTCATTATAACTTCTAGAAATGTATAAGTCCCTCCTAGTTCCTGATACCCAATATACAGGTTAACCTAGTGTGGGGCCAGGATTATGTGTGTGACTGTTGGCCGTGTATTTATTTATTATTATTATTTATTAAATAAATAAATTGAATGGTGTTTACTTTATCCACTGAAGCCGTTTCGATGTACATTAAGTTTAGAATAAGATATCTGATTGACTTACTTTACCCCAGGGCCAATTGGCATCGCAACATTAAGATACAGCAATTTACCGTTTCAAGGGTGGGATATAAGACCAGACCCAGAGAGGTAAGAAAAATACAGTAAGGAAAGTGGTAGCGGCATGCTGTAGACAGTGTAGTCTATAGGTGGTAGATCCCTCGTATACGAGAGGCCATCTGGGTTGGTACCACCGCTTTAGTGTGTAGGCACTGTTGTGTCTCGGCTGGACAGGACATTGAAGCCAGTGATATTTCTGAACATTATGAGACTTAACATCTTATGTCTCAAGGTGATAAGCGCAGTCGAATGCCATGCAGTGCTTTGTAATAATTCAATGCTCTGTGTGGTGTTGTTTCGGTTTATTGGCAGGAGTGGCGCTTACCATCAAGCGAGAGACCTGCTCGTTACATCATTAAAGCACAATGTTGGTCGGCTCGCCCAGGTGTTACCACTAAACAAAAAATCTACGCGAAATTACTTGCGTTGCGTTTCGAGAGATAGCCATAGACCCAAATGCCCCCACCTCCCCAATCCCTTAATTATCCCTTTCCTTTAAGGTCTGCAACGCTTCCATAGTTCTCCGACTACTGCGGGCTTTCATGGAGATCACTTATTATCAGGGGACTCACTTGGTCGTTTGTCGACCCATGCCATAAAATAATAACGAGCTTAATAAGCCCGGCAAATGAGCGAATGGCTCAGGTGGTGGATAATGGATCTCCATTGCCCGTGAACACGTATTGCTATATTTATGCCCGTTTTCACTATCAATCCCTAAGTGTAGGTGAGCCCCCATGACATTTTAAGTGTAATTTATGTTTACACCATCACTTAAGGGACACATATGTTTGTAAGGTGTTCCTTAACTACGTGAAAACAAACTTAGTAAGGGATAGATTCAAGGAGTTTCTTAGGTTAAGGGACCCTTAGTTAGGAAGTGTTTGAGGGTGCGTTGGTGAAAACGGGCAAAGTCTTCTTCTTCCACCTGCCGTTATCCCACTCACAGTGGGGTCGGTGCAATATGTTTTTCAACACATGTTACAGAAAGTTTTGGCTTGTAGTTTTTACGACCGCCTGTCTGACGTCAACCCCTCTGGGGAATACACTCAATATAGGGCGCCAAATCCAATCCAATTTGTTTACAGTAAAGGAGTGATCATCAGCGTTACGGGAGTGTGTGTGACAGTAACATGGGCGTGTATTGGCAACACCGTTCGTCTGAAATGGATTGCCAACGCAACCACATCGGCTTTGAAGGAACATTACAACAAACCTTATAGCGTAAAGAAGATGATTCAGGTACAGTTACCTACCGGAACGTGTCCTGAGCACAATCTTTACATGGGCAGTAGTTAATTTATAGCTCGAATTACGAGACTATCCCGCCCACACACTCGAATTCAAATTCAAAATATTTATTGAATCCATAAAATGTTATACATTATTTAGATTCCGTCAAAATTCTACCGCTGGTTCAGAATGCTTTCGCAATGGTTCGCTCGAGAAGAACGAGCAAGAAACTCCAGCGTTGCTCTTTTCAAAACTTGTTTACAATTATTAGAGCATAAGATTTTACAATATTTCATTGGAATTAGAGCAGCTCAATCAAGCAATTACAGAAATGACATCTACGCATTGGATTAACTTGCTTGACCTCCATAAGCATGACGAATAAATTAAGACCGACCGAGTGGTAGAGCCACGCTGTAGACAATTTTGTCTACAGCATGAAGTGGCCGGCTCGTCCGGGTCGTTACCACTGTCTCACAGAAAACCGGCGTAAAGTAGCAGTTTGCTGCTGCGTTTCGTACGGTGAGTGAGATATCCAGAGGCCCAAATCCTCCTCCCCTTCCCAATCCCTTATTATCCCTTTCCTTTAAGGTCGGTAACGCGCCCATAATTCTTTTGTATTGTGGGCGTACATGGGCGGTGGAGATCGCTTACCATCAGGTGACCCACTTGCTGGTTTGCCGGCCTATACTATAAGAAAAAGACCTTAAAATAGTGTTAACAAATACAAGTTAACAGTCCGAGCAGACCAGTCCACACAAGCAGCACCCGTTCACTGTAACTGTAACTCTGGTAAGCCAGGATCGACAGTGGCACGCATATTTCGACACAGAACAATGAAGCTCGCAGAGTCTCTGGGAATGCGAAGCTGTCTTTATGCCGCAACGATATTAAACAAATAGAAAGTTATTGAGTTGGAACACTAGCGGATGCAGGGCGGATGGCTATGGGACTCAAGCCAAGCAACAAAAATAAAACCAACAAGAAATTGTTTAGATTTATTTTTATTTTATGCATACATAGACTCACACCTGTTTCCCGTAGGGATAGGCAAAGACAACGGATTTTTATTTTATATTTATTTTTATTCTTGTGTCTGCTTTATATTTGTTTTATAAAAAAATATACGTGTTATTCTTCAGATAATGCGCGAGGCGGCATGCGATTTTTTCCCCGATTTCGATGGGTATAACCATGTGGAAGGGAGCTGTCCTAAGGAATGGGTCTCAGAAAGACACAACTACCACGCCATGGCGTTTCTATGCAGGGCTTATAATTTTCAATGGAGCAGGTAAAGGCGCGAAAAGGAAACACAATTTTTCAAATATTGCTTATCAAAGTGTAGAGATAATTATTTACCTGATTATTGGAGGCCTGCCTCGGTGGCGCAGTTGTAATATGTAGGTACGCTTTACGGCTATACTGACGCTGCAAGATGTCGAGTTTGATCCCCGGGTCAGGTAAAAGTGGTATCCAGCCCTTAGTCTGGAAATGTGGCCGGTATGGCGATAGGCTCGCCCCCTATCACATCAAGGGACGGAGACAAGTTTGACGAAATGTGGGTGTACTGGTTACACCTTTGTGCCTACCCCTGTATGTGCGTATGTATGTATATGTATTATTGGTGGCCCAAACCCCCATACTTTTCCTTCAAGTTCGACAACGCATCCAATGAGTCTTCTGGTATTGTGAATTGGGTGTCCATGGGCGGTGGAGATCACTTACCATCAGGTGACCCACTTAGTCGTTTGTGGACTTCTGCAAAAATTTGATACTGGATAGCGAGCACATGGTGATTTTTTTCATTCCAGATGGAATGCTGCAGCCGGCACTCGTAATATCATAATGCAGTTACGGGAAGCTGTTGACACCAAAAGAGAGGTAGCTAAATATGTAGGGCAGGATATTATGGGATGAACATCCTATTATGAGACTTAACATCTTATGTCTTGGGATGACGTCCGCAGTTCAGTGCCATGCATTGCTCTGTAATACAGAGTTCTGTATGACGTTTCTGCTGTTTATGGGCAGGCGTGACGTTTAACATCAGGCGAGCGACCTGCTATTTGCTGACTTATGCGATAAAAAAAACATATCTTGCCGTTATTTTTGGATAGGAACGGGATTTGGAGGGGGGCCTAGGACCAGGGGTCCGTGGCGGACCGCCTCCTGTCCCTTAGTCGGCGACTGCTCGTATTGTGAATGTTTTAAATCTCTTATGAATGAATCTGTTATAATCTTTTTATTTTAGGGTAAACTGCAATTAGTTTACGTGACTCCTCAACAAGCGACAATCCTGAAGGCCAACGAGATGACACAGGACTTCGATACTCAACCGATGGCTGGTTTACCGGTATGCTGGTATTATATATTTTTATTTATATAATTAGCCGGTAAACGAGCAAGTGGGTCATCTGATGGTAAGTGAGCTTCATCGCCTATGTACGCCCAAAATACTAAAAGGATCATGGTTGCGTTGCCGACCTTAAAAGAAAGGGATAATTAAGGGATTGGGAAGGGGAGGGGGTGTTGGTTCTCCGGATATCTCTCACCGTACGATACGCAGCAGCAAGCTGCTACTTTATGCCGGTTTCCTGTGAGACAGTGGTAACGACCCGGTAAAAATGGTATAAATTGTAAAACCACGCTGTACACCGTTTTGTTTACATCATCAATAGATTCATCCGGTTTGTTACCACTATCTTATAGAAAACCGACGTGAAGTAGCAGCTTGCGTTTCATACGGTAAGTTTGATTTCCGGAGGCTCAAATAATCCCCCCACTTCCAAATACCGATTCCTCTCCTTTAAGGTTGGTAACGCAGCCAGGACTCTTCTTATATCTGAATGTTTGTAAACGGTGGAGACCACTTGCCTTCAGGTAAAAAAATATTATGAATCGTACTGCTCATAATGAAGCTAATAATGAAAAAAATATATATAGTATAGTCCGGCAAAAGAGCCAGTGGGTCACCTGATGGTAAGTGATCTCCACCGCACAGGTACACTCACAATACCAAAAGATTTTAAATTCTAATACAGACTTTCTTTCTGCCTAGCGTTTTCTTGGCTTGATGCTCGGGTGGGCCTTCCTATCATGATTTAACGGTCGATTTGGTATTATGTGGGGCGACGCGCCATCTGATCCACACAACCCTCAACGGGAACAAAGTTTCGCCATTGTATCGTCCGTAAATCAGCATTGACATGTTGTGTTTGTACCAGTCGCTCACCACACGTGAATACGGATTACATTCAGTTATGGGTACCTGCAATGGCGGATCCCGGATTTTGGTTTGACCCAAAATTATAATTAAAAAAATAGAATATACCTGACTGCCTCGGTGGCGCAGTTGTAATGCGTACGCGTTACAATTGAAGCCAACGCTGAGGTCTCGGGTTCGATCCCCGGGTCGGGTAAAGTGATATTGGGTTTTTCTATTATGAAATGCTCAGTATGAGCCCGGAATCTGGAATTTGTGCCCGGTATGGCGATAGGCTCGTCGCCCCCTATCACATCGTGGGACGGAGATACGCTCGGCGAGATGTGGGTGTACTAGTTACACCTCTGCCTACCCCTTCGGGGATTACAGGCGTGGGTGCGTAGAATATACCTACTATACTTAAAATGGAATAAGTAAGAATAACTGATGAAAATTACTAAGAAAGTAGGATATAATGATTAATTTGAGACATGTGGACCCAATTGCTTTTGGGGGTGAGTGGGGATGTTGACTCCCTTAGCCCCAATGGTTCCGCTAGTGGGTACCTCGCCAGTCGGGAGGGAACTGAGCTCCACGTAGTGGCGAGCGTATTTATAAGGTGCCATCTGACGTAGATGTCATCCTTATTATTATGTACCGCCACTATCAAGTCTACCATACTTTTTTTTTCTTTTCTCTTATGGCTTCGCACCGTTTTTTCCAGTTCTACCCTGACCTGTTCACATTAAACATGTCATACGGCTCAGTGGACGCCAGGAGAACAACTTTCAACATGAAGTACCGGCTCGTAGAGACTGTCTTCGATATGCTACAAGAACTTAAGTTATCCAGCTTCTCTTGAATAAAGATGTGCATTAATATGTTTGTTTTATTATCTAGCTGTTTCCCGCAAGTATGGTACTGCCCTAGTCCCATGGGTCATAGGATGATATACATATAAACCTTCCGGAATTAATTCTCTAAATGATTGTGACAACTGCTTCTAAAATAAGGGGACAAACAGACATACAGACAAAGACTTTATGTATACTACTAGACAAGCTGCGCTGTACATAGAAATTATACCGCTAAGTTGTGGTCAATTGACCGTAACTCAATACTCCCATCTAGACCTCTTATCGCGCTCTCTGTCTGTGAGCTGTCAAACTCTCGCGTTTTGTGACGCAATTTTACTTCTAAACAGCCTTATAGTAGTATACTTTAGACATTGCAGACAGATGCAGATAGCGACTTTGTTTTATACTATGTATTGATTTATTTATACTAGTTTAAAAATGATTATCTTAGACGAGCAAGTGATAGACAAGGAATAAGACAATCGCCATGTTGTATAATCACGCTATATATAAACTATAATCTACAGAATGAATATGGCGGCTCCATATTTCTGAAAATTCTTCTGGTAAGGTGGGTTTTTGTTTTCGAATGGATTTGTGCTGTTAGCCTATATAACTTTTACAGCTTTACCTGACAATAAAGCCGGTGCTTATGGCGCTCTAGCCAGAAATATGTATAATGTATTTAGTAGCGATTAAGCACAGAGGCGCCTTATAGAAGGCTCAGACCTCAGCTTGAGCAATCGCTGGGTTGAGTTTAGGGCCGCCTCTGCACATCATTATGCCGGGGGCCAGTTTTGGGAGTTCTTTGGACTCGTAGGCGTTTCCTATGTCGGAGTCGCGTATTATTATTGCGATTCGGATTGAGCAAGGAAAGTGCTGCTTCGATAGACTGATGGAGTCGTTGGGATCTGCCAAAATATGTTTGGGACGACGACGGAGGATAAGGTGGGTGTTCATGGGCGGTGATTACTTACCATCAGGTGACCCATTTGCTCATATGCCAATCTATTATAAAAATGCATGTAAAGGTACGTTTAGAAGTACGCGACTGCGACGATAGAGGATGAAGTACGACAATTTTATTGTTGTTTCATGCTACGTAATCGTCAATTTAGGGAACATCATGTGCATGCAAAGGTCACAAGTAACATCTTACTGTGCTACTACTATAAGTATGTGGTTTTAATCAGATCAGACAGTCTAGCAGATGATTTTACTGGATCCTCAAGCCAGTAACAGGCGAAAAGTGACGCAGAACGTACAGCTGAAGGCCAAATAAAACGCATCTTACAATAAACAAATTCTATTTATTTATAATGGATTAAAAAAACTATAAACTACATACAGTAAAAAAACGCTGTCCTTCCTTAGGACTCGCTTAAAAACTTGAAACTATAACGGTAGTTGATTGTTATAGACATGTATATCCTTTTATACGTACTGGAGCGTCTTGGTCACATCTGGTCGCATTTCATCCCATCCCTCTGGTATCCCCGTATCCCATGATCTCAATAATGATTATCAATTCACTGAATCTCGTCTAAAGGTAAACTGAGGTGCGAGACCCGAGTTGTATGCAATTGTATGGATGTCGCGCCTCATATGCCTGAAACCCTTGCCTTTACAATTTCATAAAAAGATTGCGGTCGCTGTTGTGTTTCGAAATCTGTCTCGGTCGTGCACGTCAACGTCGACCTTAACTGCCTGTACTGAATACGGATATTTATGTACGCACGCCAAGTCATGCGCCTCTTGTCAGTTGTCACTATGGATGCGTATACAAAACAAAGCATAAAAACGTTAAAAATACGGATGGATTGACAACTCGTCATAATATTTATTTCGTCGTTTTCCTAGATATGTCACATTCAGATAAGAGTTATTCCAAATTCAGCATTTTTAGAAATAAAAATCAAGTCTGAACGAACGAATGTATTGTTCTACAACTATTATTTTAACTATTTTGATATTTATGTTGGATAAGCGATATCATGGTATCAATTTTGTGGTCGCTTTATACCAATATGCGACCAAGACGCTATTGATTAACCCTTTATAGCATTTCTCCGTTTTAAGTCTCTTCGTTGCGTCCGAGGCAATTGACGCGTAGCCTTTGGCTTAAGCCAATAAAAGCCGAATGAGGCCAACTATGAAAATGTAATAGTGAATAAATTAAAATATTTACATCAGTTATAGTGATTTTATTTAATACAATGTAATATTGTTCTTAATTTAAATGTTTAAATATGTCCTAATGGCGTCAAATTATAAAGAAATTTAAGGGTGAAGGTAAAAAAGTCCTGCGACAATTATACAACACGCTTCTAACATTTACTTTTTGTACTTTTCGTTTTACAATTAGACACATTTTGTAAGGCGTGAACTACATTTGTAAGTTTCACTTACGGACTTACGTAAGGCTTAACTTGTAAGGTCTAGTTGCGAATTTAACAAATATGTTTCCCAACTTCGATTCCTTATTTTAATGACGTTCAAAATAAACAACATACAATACTGTTTACATTAGTAATATCTTCGTAACACCACAGAAAAGTTACAGTTTGTAATATACGCTTAGATTACACACAATAGGGTAGTTTCCTATATTGCATTTTATACATTATTTTATAAGCAACAGAAAATTAACGTTGAATTTCAAAATGTGAAATGTGCCCGCAGTTATGACTTTAAATGTTGGTATGAGTGCGTAGTATCTCACTATCTCGCTTGCACGCGTGCACCATAATGAACATTTTACACAGTGACGTCAAAGTTTGCGTCGTTTGTCATTTGACAATTACCCCTTCTACAGGATTTGAATGGCTTCTAACTTATTTATTTTAGGTCGGATTTATAAAACTCTTTCTGCAATAGATTTTGAGTAACGTAACTTATTAATTTAAATAATTAAAAAAATCTAGTCAACTACCCCAACTACCCTATTGTCTATGCACCCTAATATGACGTAATTTTTCTTCCATGCAAAATGTGTCAAAATGGTACATAATAGGGTATCATAATACCCTATTTTAATATATAATCCAAGTCTAATTATACATGTATAGTGTCACACTTGTGAACGGGTGCTGCTTGTGTGGACTGGTCTGCTCAGACTTTTTCTGCTTGTTATATATTATTATTTCATAGTCATCTTCATAAAATTTATTCATTCATCGTACTCATGAGGATCATGCGCAAAAATCATTATAATTTCATTATTTTACTTTATAATCATTAGCATAAATTAGCTGCTCTAACTCTAATTCAAAACTAATTGAATTAATGTAGTGAAAATATTGTAAATGAATTTTGAAAAGCGCAACATTAGAGTTTCTTGCCCGTTCTTCTTCAACGAAACAGCATTCCGAACTGGCGGTAGAGTTAATATTTGACTTAATCTAAGTTATGTATTCAATAAATATTTTCCGTTCATTTCATTTCATATACCGCACAGCCGGTCTAGTCATCGAAATAAGAGAACTAGAAAGATAACTCTCACATGAATCTGCCAAAATATAAAAGAGAGACTGAGGTGTAGGTCGTCACGAAACGTTTTTTTTCCTTTATTTTTTTGTAACACTACCTTTCGAGACGACCTTCACCTCAGTCTCTCCCGTGACCACGAAGGCTGAAAAGCTTTCATAACGTCGGGACTAAAATAAAAATTAAACCGCGGTAAAATCCGTATAAACTAGTTTTATTTCAATATTAGTAGGAAGTAATATGTACCGCGATGTCGTCAGTACACATTGTAAAAATTGGCACGCTTGGTTCCCATAGATTGTAGTAATTACGTTATCTATGATACCATCCGTACTCTATGAACAACACATTTAAACATTCAAATTATCCTATATAATAACAATATTGTTTTTAATATTTAATATTGCTCGCTTAAATGAGGTTCATTATCTTTTAACAATGTACCAATGCATGTAAAAATACAGGTAAATAACTGTAAATCTCTATGACATCCAGCACTGGCAATTTTCTATTCGCTTGAACGACGAGACGAGTAGAACGCTCGCCGGATAGATAAGTAAGAGCTAGGGCAGCCTACACTAGGAATCTCATGGCCACCCCTAGAGGTAATTCCTAGCTACACCATTGGCAACACCACTCAGAACTTTTGATTCAATTGCATGACACTAGCTCGCCACAGAGACAAGATAATTCCCAGCAATTTAATTAGCTTCAATGCTCTTAAATCCGAAACAGTGCTTACATACTGCTTGGCGACAGAAATAGACAAAGTGGTGGTACCAATCCAGACGACCTCTCGTATACGAGGGACCTGCCACCTTGTAAGTACGCACTCACGCCTGTAATCCCCGAAGGGGTAGGCAGAGGTGTAACCAGTACACCCACATTTCGCCGAGCGTATCTCCATCCCACAATGTGATAGGGGGCAAGCCTATCGCCATATCGGACACAAATTCCAGACTCCGGGCTGATACTGAGCGTTTCGTAATAGAAAAACCCAATACCACGTTACCCGACCCGGGGATCGAACCCGAGACCTCAGCGCTAGCCGCAATCGTAACGCCTTCGCATTACAACTGCGCCACCGAGGCAGTCGGCACCTTGTAAGTGTTTCGCCACATCCAGTGGACCCACTTAATGATATCCGTGGTGCTTTACATCTAGTTTCTCCAGTTGTAAATGTCCTTGTGCCTGAGGTTAATGCCTCCTTAGTTCATTATTTTGTCTCCCGCTTTGCTATGGAGGGAAGTGGACAATTATTATTTCCAACTCCTCCCTAATTTTCTATTTGATTCATTTCGTTGCGGGATAAAGACAGGAGGCCAATTCTCGTAATTTTAAATGTTCAAAATATCATTATGATCTAGTCTCAGCGTCAAGAAAGTTGCAAATGGCATTTTCTTAAACCAATATTTTCGTTTTATCTCAATACGTCAATTATTAGTAGCCACTAGTGGGAACTATGAATTAAAATGAATTACATGGTTTATTTATTTAATAATAATAGAATACGAAATTAGTTTTCAAGCGATTATTTTTTTATTACCGTATGAATTACTAGTTTGACACTTCGACGGTAGTAACTTTATACGAATTCGAAAATTGTGAACGTATTTGTAACTCATACTAGGCCTAGTGCTGCGCCATGGGCTGATGGTACAATTTTCAACTCAGAGGAGACTCAGTGAGCTGCGCCTGAGTTACCGTGATAACTCAAGAAAATTTGCTGAGTTGCCCATCTCTAGCTTCGATACATGTTTTTTATTAACTTGAGTGAAGAAACTAGCAGGGCGCTCACCTGATGGTAAGCCTGCCAATAAACAGAAGCAACACCACCCATAACTTTGAATTACAAAGCATGATTGGACTGCGCTCGTCACCCAGAGACATGAGATGTTAAGTCTTATAATGCCCAGTAATTTTACTGGCTTCAAGGCCCTTCAAACCGGAACACAACAGTGTTTACACACTGCTGCTTGGCGGCAGAAATAGACAAAGCGATGGGACCAACCCAGACGTCATCTCTGTAATTGTAGACATCTCTATAAGAACTCGCTATAAAACTAACTATTTCACAAAACGAGTCGATAATATTTCCTCGAGTTTCTTATGTCGCTGGAGCTAAATGTCAAAACTGAAGTGCGTTAAACATTATAGTCAGATGTCACATGTGACATCATACAGTGCCGCTACTGTAGTTCAAGAGGTTTACAGTTATTTACTTTTATCTATAAAAATTGTAACAAACACACTGAACACATTATATTGCACGTTTACGAATTATAAAATTTTTTGGGTAAAAAAACTTAACATCGTCACGACGTTCGCAGAGAGTGAAGGCAGAGGTGTACCTACATTTCAAACGGTGTAACAGTCCCAAGGCATGATAGCGAGGTAATGTAAAAAAAATGTGTTTTATACTCACAAGGCATAGAACCCCGAACCTTACGGTTCAAAAGGACCGTACGAAAACCAGCAGCGAGCTGCTACTTCACGTCGGTTTTCAGCGAGACAGTGGTAACAACACGGTCGAGCCGGCCCATTCATCCCAATTTAAACGATAAATATGTTTCTAATCCATAGATTTCCATATGAAATTAAGTGTCCAGTGCCTCAACCATGAGTTTGTCACGGTCACGCCTGGAATCCCCGAAGGGGTAGGCAGATGTGTAACCAGTACACCCACATTTCGCCGAGCGTATTTCCGTCCCTTATGTGATAGGGGGCGAGCATATCGCCATACCGAGCACAAATTCCAGACTCCGGGCTGATACTGAGCATTTTATAATAGAAAAACCCAATATTACTTTACCCGACCCCGGGATCGAACCCGAGACCCCAGCGTTGGCCTCAATCGTAACGCGTACGCATTACAACTGCGCCACCGAGGCAGTCAAAATTTAGTTTCTCACGTATCCGCTAGAGGCGTCACTGAGTTTTTCATATAAATATCTTACGACGGTGCTAGCGATTTTACCGAGACAAACTCATGGTTAGCCTGCTGATGTCATAACGCATTACATACGTTGCGTACGTGGGCTCAGTATGTTTCTCGCGTAATTATACGGCTCTATGCGTTGGGTGTGTTTGGGCGAAAGTTCTGAGTAAAATAAATTGGACACAAAATCATAGTTTTTTCCCGAGACACCTTGCAAATACTCAGCAACTTACACTATGGCGCCATCTTGATTCATTAATAGTAAATCTAATAAACTAATGTCAACAATCAAACTGTCAAAATAATGTCAACAATGAAACTGACAGTACTGTACACAAACGTAAATAAGTACTTAAGCGAGCCTGTTTAGGTCAACTACCGCTGTACTCAGTCGCTTAGACCTTACTTTTTATGCCGAATTAACTTAAATAACTCAGAAATTTGTTTGCCCAAACACGCCCATTGTCATACACCATAAAATATGATTTTCTCTATGCTTCATCGCTCTCGTAAACTATAGATATCCTATAGGACCGCACGGAATAGACGCAGCGGATCATCGGTCGGTCACATTAATTCATATAAAGTGCGCATGAAATTTATTTCATCAAATATACGCAGTAAATGCAAGGTCCTCCTACCGAGCTTTATAGTAGACTCGAGTTGCGTCAAGATATAAATTTATCTATGGGTATAATTCTATAAGGGTGACCCTATAAGAGTTACTCCATAAGAGTAACTATAAAGGTGCCTCTATAAGCGTGACTCTATAAGAATGACTTTATAAGAGTTACTCTATAAGATTGACTATATATAATGTGTTACTCTATAAGAGTTACTCCGTAAGAGTAACTATAAAGGTGGCTCAATAAGCGTGACTCTATAAGAATGACTTTATAAGAGTTACTCTATAAGTGACTATAAGCGTGACAAATGTGACTTCATAAGAGTGACTCTACAAGAATGACTCTTATAAGACGGTCTATTAGAGTTCTCTTATATGCGGGGGGTGTATACGATCTAGGAAAGGAACAAAGATTTATTGCATTAAATTTTGTAAACATAACTAATATTTCACTAGGAACTATTATAGTAAATCATAATTTATAAACAATAATTTATCACAAGATTTCATTTATCCTTATTGTTAATATCCAGAAAATTATAATGCAGAAAGTTATTATGAGTCTTGGATAAAATACAATACACGCAAAACAACTTGGCAGGCCCGAATTTAGTCACGAGCGGCGATGAAGTTATTATTTTAAGAGAGTAAAGGATGGCGGGAGATGTCGAATGCTGGCGAAGTGACTAATTTTAGGCCATACAAGTTATTTGCAGATTGCAGGGTGTCGTAGAGGGCATAGGAAGTGACTAACTTGAGGCCGGACGAGTTTTTTCTGAGTAGTAGCGGGAGGCATAGTGGGCGGGCGAAGTGACTAACTTCAGACTGGACAAGTTATTTTCAGAGTAAAGTGTGACGTAGAAGGTGAGGTAAATGACTAACTTCAAGTTGAACGAGTTATTTTGAAAGTATTGTAACTCGGGAAAATTTTCTATATTCATTAATAATTTTCGTATAAAAACGACCATCTAAATATCTAGCAAACTGAAATTGTTATATTGGCTTAAACAATAACGTACAACTTTTAATCTAGTAAATATTATTCATAAATAAAATATATGACACGAAAATGCAAAATTGCTCGAAGCTATCAAATTGGTACTTCCTACATAAGCTATTTAAGCATTATCTGGCGGAAAAAAAATTAACGGACTTTCAGAAGCATGAAATGCAAGGCAACTATTACATTAGCAATTAGCTTACCGTCTATTGTCGAACCGATTTGGAGTAGAGACGATATTTTTTGGCCTTATTTAACCTAATATGACAGTTACCAGGCAATGCCTAGAATTTTTTTTCAGCTTTTTATAATATATAAGAGATGTGCTTACAGCCCACTTGATGGTAAACGGTTACCATAATGGACATGTTTTTCATTTTGATATTTTTTTTTGTTTCTTAAGATGTCTTTTTTAATGTTTGTATGTTTTTTTGAACTTCGAATTTAAAAAAAGAAGTTCGAAGTTTTTTACTTTAATACAAATACATAGTAAAACGCGTCAATTGTCTACAGATTCAACAAAACACACACACACACTACACTTCAGTGCCTTAGTTGTATTTTTTTAATCAAATGTGATTGGATTTTAAATCTAAATATCGTCTCCTAAAACCTATTATAAAATGACCACCAATTATTAATATTTTTTTTCTAAATGGCACAAGGCTTGTTAAGTAATAAGTATATTTTTATATCAAGGAGTTATAAATGAAATTCCAAAAATCTTTTTTACTTATTTTTTTATTATGTAACATAATATTTTAGCAACCCGGCACTGAAGCGAGAGTAGAGCGCCCACATACCATCTATAACCATTGTCTATACAATAATCACATATAAAACATATTCAAAATGTGATTAGGCGGGGGCTGACTTTTTGTGTCGAAGGAAATTTCCAAAAAAACCGTACCATCACAGATATATGTGAAAACTAAATATAAAAAAAATAAAAAAACTCAGCCCCCGATACGAACGTTTCCATGAATTATTTATGGATTACAAAACATATTTTTACCATAATTCAATGGATTTTATCTAAAGCGTTGTTAAAAAAAGCGTCCATTCCCGAAAAAAGTGATTATGAAAAAAACACATTCTTTTTCAACAAAACTGCACTAAACTGACGAAATATACAGTGCAGCGAAACGTTGTCATCAAGTCATCTACCGAACCTCTATGTCCTAAACGGCTACTAGACTCAAAGCTAATAAGATTGCTACATAAAAAAAAATGTATTTTTTTAACCATCCTATTCTCGGGAAGCAACCGGCGACAGGAAACAAAGTCGGGTAAGTCACTTTTCTCACATTTAAATTTAAATATTTGTTTTTCAATTAATTATTAACAAATTATAAATAAAACGAACATACCCGTGTTTGTTTCCAGTCATATATAAGTGCCAGCAAAATAACCGGCCCAATGACAAGTGTTTTTGTGATATTTCAAGGTGTAAAAATGTTTACAACCAATAATAAATTTTATTAATTAATCCACATTCATTCATTTCATAAAAAAAATCGTACATTGCGAATGGGCCAGTTTTTTTGCCGGCGCATGTTTTTTTTTAATATTAAATTAAATCGCTATTTGTGTACACGGGATAAAAACATTATATTCTGCACTTAATATTTACAATAAATCGATTTAAATTTGATGTTTTTTATTGACTCCAAAAGCTTGTCGCTTGGAGTCTTGCCCCCAGTTTGGGAAGTGGCCAAGTTGGGATTGTCTCGGGACCATTCCGGTCCAAAATGTCAAACGGCAGCCATTATGCAGTCAGTGTATTTAAATTCTAAATTGACCGTCGGACTAACGTAGTGAATAAGTTGTCATAAGTCAAAGACATAGATGCATAGACATCAAAAGTCTTTTAAACGGATTACGAGAAAGATCGACGTAAATTCAAGGTCAATGGAATGGGCGGGTCAAATTCGGTACGTGCGTGTCAGCTAGGGTCCCAAACCGCCTTCCAAGCTCGGCATCAACATAAATTCTTTACCAGATGCTCACTGACTTCCGCTTTGGTCATATCGAAGTCGGCCGTCTTCCCTCTCTGCAGTATCTCTATGGTACTCCTGGATTCCAGTTGTTTTATATGTTGTACCATTTTGGACTCGGGTAGAGGTTGTAGGGGCCTTGCTATTTGCAGAGTGGTGTTTTTTAGCGCTCTGGCTAACGTCTTCAGGAATTTGAACCATTGCCTTTCGCTTGAGCTTGGTTCTGGTGTGTTCACGAGAGATGATGCTTTTTCTACTAAAGCGCAGACAGCGCTTAGCGTGAACTGTGGAAGAGAATAAATATGTCGTAGATTATGATAATTTAACAATAACACAGCTCTAAAAAAACTTTTTTTCTGTGTTATCATCGCAATTTTTTTTTTGTAGAGCTGTGTTATCATCGCAAATTTTTACGTTGTCAAGTGGCCAGATTACGAATATATTCTATATATAATTAATTATCTATTATATATATATAATTATATGACCATCGCTATGCCGAAACATTTTTTATAGCGAAATGACGAGAAACGACCAAGTGGGTCACCTGATGGTAAGTGATCTCCACATATACACATCCATTATTGCCTGAAGAATTCTGGACGCGTTGCTGACTTTAAAGGAAAGGGATATAAACTGACATTTGACAAGTTAAGGGATAGGGGAGGGCAGGGGGGGTTTGGTCCCCGTTTGGCGGTCTATGTTGTAAAAATATATATATGTTACCGATGTGGTGAGTACGTATGGAGTACGCGCAGGGTCGAGCGCCTCTGCTAGTATTGCACACGATTCTTGGATCGCAGACCAACCGCTAGTCGCTTGTATATAACTGAAACAATTATAAGTCAAATTTTATATTTATACAAGGTTAGTCGGAAAGGGTGTAGGAAGCTGGAAATCCATAAATGTACCCGTAATTCTAAACAACATTAGACTTATTTTTTTTTTTCAAAATACCCCATTTTTATAGATATATTGTTGTTCAAAGATTTTAGAAAAAAATACGCACACGTAACCCTAAGATGTGCTGTTTTCATTTGGGGTATATTTAGGGTCACGAATTGCATATTTAGCGGACATTCCGACAGGCGGCGGCCGACAAACGGCTTAGCGGTAAAGCAAAATGTTGTCAAGAGTTCGCCGATACGAGTGAATATGTAATAAAAGAAATAGAGACATTTATTTTATTACAGTTACGTATGCGTATTTTTTTCTAAAATCTTTGAACAGCAATATTTCTGTAAACATGGGGTATTTTGAAAAGTATAAATGTTGTTCAGAATTACGGGTGCTTTTATGGATTTCTAGCTTCCTACATCCTTTTCGACTAACCTTGTATATAAAAATAGTCCTGATTGACTCAACGCTCAGGCAAAATCCTAAGACTCAAAAACATGAAATTTTGCGTGTATTTATTTATTTTTCGTGCAGTGTGTATTGTGTGTGTGACGATCACTGGCCTACCGATATCTAAAGCAATTAAGACCGCCGAAGACAGGACCACATGGAAGAGTATAGTACATGGGGTGATCACTACTTCAAGCTAGACACGACCTTCTGCAATGAAGAGACCGACTAAGAAGAAGAAGAAGTAGAAGAAGAAGTGTATTGTGTAGTGTTGTTTACCTGCGGTAGTACTGCGCGAACAGATGCAGCGAGTAGGTGGCGGCGGTGGTGCTGGTGGCGGTGGTGGCGGCGGTGGTGGCGGCGGTGGTGGCGGCGCTGGTGGCGGTGGCGGCGTCTCTCCGCGCGGTGGCGGGCAGCGCTCGCAGCAGGCGCGCCCACAGCATGCGCAGCAGCGCGTGCCCGCACCCACAACGACGCACGAAACGAACCAACAACGACTGCACGACAGTACACGCACATTACTCCATTACTCCAGCAATACATAAATACATACAGACAGCCTACGTAGCATAGTCGCCAAATACCCAGCTGCGAAGCGAGATGCTATGAGTTCGATTCCCGCACCAAGAAAATGTTTGTGTGACCCGCATATGTAGTTGTTATGTTGTGTAACCATAAGTCCTTCGTAGTTCCTGATACCCACGATACAGGTTAACCTAGTTTGCGGTCAGGACTATGTATTGTGACTATTGGGTGTATTTATTTATTTATAATACATACATACGCACTCACACCTGTTATCCCCGAAGGTATAGACAAAGGTGTAACCAGTACACCCACATTTCACAGAACTTATTTCCGTCCCATAATTTATTAGGCGAGACTATCACCATACCGAACATTTTGTAATACAAAAAACCAATATCACTTTTACACGACCCGGGAATCGAACCCGAGACCCACTAAGGCAGTCTATAAAGTCCAAATAATTTGACATACGGAGTGATTTCTTAGGTTTACGCGAATATTACACATTGAAATAAAACTAGTTTATACGAATTTTGTCACGGTCAGTTTCTCCCGTGACCATAAGGCTGAAAAGAAAACGAAACATCAGGACTAAAATAAAAATTATACCGCGTTAAAATCCGTATAAACTAGTTTTATTTCAATGACATACGGACTGACGAAATTATAAGTTTTTGCCATTTGACTATGAATCCCGAAACATCATGAAAAATCGAATAAAAGTTGGGACCGTAATTAATATTCCAAACATTTAATATCGTCAAGTATGTAGTGCTTAGTCTAACTATCTCCCTTACACGCGTGCAGTGTGAAGATCATAGCGGGTGGTGACGTCACAAACCACATCGTGCGATCCCATTGCATATTATGATAATTTGACAGCGACTGTACAATACAACAGACTCACCCGTCCCTTCCTGACTCCAAGCATCTGTTGCAGCCTGTCTCCATGCAACAGGCCGGCGAACATTTTGTTCACGAGCTCGTCTTTGTCCTCGTCCAGAAGGTTCTTCACCGGTGATGGTTTCTGACTCACCGCTAGATTCACTACCTGCGGAAAGAAATATTTTTTACTAACTTTTGCTGGCTGTTCCGTCCGCGTGAATGGCCTTTTCCGGGATAAAAGGTACCCCATATGCTAATCCATGTCATGGTCTGCCTGTGTGAAATTTCATCCAAAACCGTTCAGCCGTTAACTCGTGATTGACTAACAAATATTCAAACCATCCAATCTTTCACATTTATAGTAGTATTTCATAATAATACATTTTCTAGCCATATAGGAAAGAACGTATTACATTTTTAACAAATTCCAGCGTTTTTAATAAGAACAAATAAGCAGGTAGGTTACCTAGCCACAGTCATTTTTTTTTCTGGCGCGGCGAATTGACTACACTGTATTTGATGTAAAGTAAAGTGCTGTCAAAATATAATGTGGACCGTCAAGAGATATTGCGGCACTCGACTGTCGGCAGAATTCTGAAGTTACTGGATATACACTCGTTGACACCGGAACGCGACTCGACTGAACGAGTCACTATGGCGGGTTTTCACATTCCAGGGTATTCATCAGTGCGTTGTTTTTGTCTCACCGGCCATTTAAAATGAAAAGCAAAGCCATTATTGTTTTTTTTTTTGGCGAAATGAAGAGATGAGTAGGTCGCTATGGCATGATGGTTGTAATAAATAAAAAAATAAAAAATTTTTAAATAGTTATAATTTATGTTACAAGAAAAGTTGTAGTTTTAATTATTTTTAAACAAAATGTATTGAATTAATATTCGGGCGCCAGGCAGACAAGCCACCATGAAACAATGCTCTCGGATAGAATAGCCAGAGGCTGGGAAATTTAATCTTTAGGGGGGTAGAATTAGACCAACATTGATAAAAGAATTTGGTTTATTCCCTGGTTACAAATTTACAGAAAATACACTGTCACTGTTGCACTTTTTATGCTGATAAATTGAGATAGATGTTCTTCAGCTGAAGGCTGTTAAAATAGATAAAATTAACTTACAGTTCTCATTCCCAATGTTACACTTAAATTAAAATCCGACTTCCAAGATGAGTCCACATGTTCTGCAGCACAAGGTAGCCAAAACACGCATCCAAATTTAAGAAGAATTATCACTGCAGCCAAACCGAAGCAAACCGAAGCAAACGTAGGAAAATTCATTCAAAAGTAGTAAAATTGGTAAAAAGGTTGAAAACAGGATTAAACGGAAGAAAACGGGGTTAACGGTAGAAAACGGTAGAAAACGGCCGCGATTGCTGTAAACAAAACATTTCACATCAATCCTAGGTTCAAATACTAAATTCAACAAAACTGTCATTACCCAAATATTCATGAAAACTGACCGGCAACAAAATGTGGAAATATCCTCTCCAAAAATAAGGCCATGGAAAGTCCTAATTAGATTTTCCATCTGTAAGTCCAAAAAAAAACCACGTTTGAGCACAACACGAACCAATATGGTTGACATTAAAAATACGAAATTTGAAATATGACTTACCAAAAATAAATAATTATGGCTATAATAAGCCATAAAGCTGTTTTACAACAAAACATGCTTTTAATGTCCTAGTAATCAAGGATTATTAAAAATTTTGTGGATTTACATTTCCACGACTTGTCTATCGAAACGAAGGGAAGAAAGTGAGATCCGCTTAGGGTTGTGCCACGCTCAGCGCGCGCGCAGCTCTAGGGATGTCAAAACGTTAATTTAAAAATTCAAACAATCGACTAAATTGATTTTTAACCTGTGACATAATTAATATGTTACATCACATACTTTCCCAAAAAATAAAAGAACGAAGTTCTTTTATGAACTTTGAAATTGAGCCAAAATATTCTAAGACTGAAGTCTGAAACGAAATTTTTAACATAAATGAAAACATCAAACAGATAATTCTAAAGGAACAACCAGTTGAATAATATTCAAGAGAAAAACGATTAAGTTATCTATAAGAGAAGATACTCAAGGAAAAAGACAAAGTTAGAACTTTAACCGAAGAGATAAACCAATTCTCCCAAAGAACGCCAAAAGGTTTAAAAAGGAAACCCCAAACATCATCGAAAAATTTCTAAAGAAATACCAAAAGGAAAAGCAACACATCTTCAAAGGAAGAACAAAACATCTTCAAAAGAAGAACAAAACATCTTCAAGGGAAAATCAAACAAATCATCTTCGAAAGAAGATTAAACAAAATAAAACCCACCGAACATCTCAATCTTTAATTAGCTAAGCACTATTAGCCGCTAAATTAAACCATTACAAGCTAACCAACTTCTCCCATCTAACAACTCATTCCAAGAAATAGCTAGGTCAATATAACCGCTAAATCAAACTAACCACACACCAACTTCAACAACTCTCACCATGAAATAGCTAGGTCAAAATAACCGCTAACTCAAACTACTACTAACTCGAACTTCAACAACTCCCAAATCAAACTATTACCAACCATCAACGCCATCGAGATCAGCTGGACAACTGTCGCTTACTCTTAGCTGTAACCAACTTTTCTAACACCACGCGAGATTAGCTAGACAAATTGTCGCTAACTCGTAACTACCTCAAACCCGTCAAACACCAACACCTTCATTGTAAGAGAACAGTAAAGCTAATTAGCTGCTGTCTCCCACAATAACGCTACATCAAGAATAAATTTCCTGAAACAAAAAGTTATGACATTTCGCGGTCAGCACAACTCAACTCAGACTTTCTGAACGCGAAAGCATAGAAAATTATCGTATTACGATCGGCACAACTCTACTCCGACTTTCCGAGCGTAATAGACAAAAGAAAACTTGGCGAAAGCACAAGTCCAAAAGCAAAAGGTCTGGAGAAATCTCTCAGAAATAAGTATCATATTACGATCGGCACAACTCTACTCCGACTTTCCGGGCGTAACAGATAAAGACAACTAACGCGAAAGCGAAAGCTAAAAGGGTCTGTCGCAAAGGCGAGCATAACAGAAAAGTGCTTGACGCAAAAGCGTGCAGAACAAAAGGTGTCTGACGCAGAAGCGTACAGAGCTAAACAAAAGTGACTGACGCAAAGGCGTGTAAGTCGGTCAAATCCGAGATTTGTCTAACAAAAGTGCTACCTACACTAGCTAAAGAAGCTTGTGGGTGCAAGTTGTATGTTAGCAAACAAGAGAAAAGGGTTTTCTAACAAAATACAATTTAAAGTTAAATT
Source organism: Mimas tiliae (assembly GCA_905332985.1). Taxonomy (NCBI): domain Eukaryota; kingdom Metazoa; phylum Arthropoda; class Insecta; order Lepidoptera; family Sphingidae; genus Mimas; species Mimas tiliae. The sequence goes on along the minus strand of HG995265.1, from coordinate 2,739,835 downwards.
GTAATGTAGAAGTTACACATAATTAAAATAATTCTAACCTGAAACATTTCTAACAAAATGTCAGATAGAAGTAGAACAATGCTAACAATACAAAATGAGGAGTAAAAGTTCCTACAACAAACATATGTGTACAAATGACATGAAAAAATCCTTGTACAAAAACAGTATATAAAAAAATAAGATCTATTTCAATTGGATCTGAATTAGCAAAGTTTCGCTGGAGCGTAGCATACTATTTGTTCCAAAAAATCTCCTAAATAGCTTTAGCAAGAAATAAGAATTGAATTATATATAGCGATAAGAAGTTTCATAACATACATCTCTTCCATAGTATAATAACCAATCATTCTTTCATCTAATTCATCCACAAACAGATATACGTCTTCTATCAGAATATAAAAGCCAAGAACTTAAATTCAAGTTTTCAAAATTAGAAATTTAATATTTAACTATATCTTTTACATGGTAACGACCAGTATAACCTTTAGCCAAGTCTTTCAAAACATAAACGTTATCTGAGATTTTTTCTACTACTTCACATTTTATAAATTTAGGAGCAAGCTTAGCCGAAAAATATGCAGGTGCATTAGATTGTACAAAACTACGTTTCCAACAAATATCACCAACCGAAAGAGAAATGACTCTTCTTCCCTTATTATAATAAATAGCATTACGCTTATAAGCTTTAAGTAAGTTATCTTGAACTTTAACAAAAACTTCACTAAGTGAATTTAAAGAGTACGCAAAAGAATTACGACTACCTAACTCAAGGTGAGATAAATCTTCAACGGATTTACTAAAACGATGGAGTGACGCATCAAAAATAAGTTCACGTCCGAACATAAGAAAGTTTGGTGTAAAATCAGTGGCTAAATTAACACTATTATTAAGAGACAATTGAACATGAGGAAGAAAATTGGACCAAGACCTATGATCGTTCTGAACAAAACAAGAGATACAAAACTCGATTACTTTATTATACCGTTCAACAGGATTATTCTGTGGAGTATAAAGAGTGTTATAGAATATTTTAGTAATATTATAGCTTTTTAAGAAATCTTTAAATAATTTATTAGTAAATTGAGAAGCATTATCAAGAATGAATAAGTTTGGAGTACCGAATTTAAGAAATATTTCTTTCTCAAGAATCTTACAAATAATTTTAGAAGTAGCATTTACCATTGGAAAAATCCAGCAATATTTAGTAAAAACATCTACAATTGATAAAATATAACGATGACCAGAATAAGTTTTAGGAAGAATTCCTATAATATCCATTGACAATAAAACCATTGGAGAGTCTACTTTTTTAGGATTAATCATGAAACCATGTGGAGGAGCATTAGAAGATTTATATGCTTTACAAATATCACAATTATTAATATATTTCTGAACATCTGCAAACATTCCTTTCCAAAAATAATGTTGTTTCAATTTAAATAAAGTTTTATGAATGCCTAAGTGGCCAGAATTAATATTATCATGATTATCACGAATTGTATTGATAATATGTTCTTTAGGTATAACAATTTTCCAATTTAAACGACTATTAGGATTAAATTTGTTTTTACAAAATCTATATAAAGTTTTATCTTCTACTCTAAAGTTTTTATATCTACTAGGAAATTTCTGACAATTAATAAATATTTTCTTATACCATGGGTCATGAATATCTTCATCAGGACAAATAAAAGTTACAGGAGCAAAGTCAATAGTGGATACTTCTATACGAGATAAAAAATCAGGAACTACATGTTGAGATCCTTTTTTATGAATTATATCAAAGGTATATTGAGAAATTCTAGCAGCCCAACGAGCAAGTCTACCGGAAGGGTTATTAAGTTTTAAAAGCCATTTTAAACAAGCGTGATCTGTTATCACAGTGAATTTCATTCCTTCTACATAAGGTCGAAAATGTTCAATAGAATCTAAAATAGACAAAAGTTCTCTTTCTGTAGTACTATAATTCCTTTCACATTTATTTAAAGATCGAGAATAATAAGCTACAGGATGTTGATCTCCTTTATCATCTTCTTGAGTCAAAACACTACCAATTCCTACAGAACTAGCATCACAATGCAAGAAAAAAGGTTTTTCAAAATCTGGACAGTTTAAAACTGGAGCAGATATTAAAGCTAATTTTAAGTTAGAAAAAGCATTTTCAGCATCAATATTCCAAACAACAGGTTTTTTAGAATTCTTGCTTCCCTCAGTAAGTTTAGTTAAAGGTGAAGCAATATCAGCAAACTTAGAAATGAATCTACGATAATAAGAACATAGTCCTAAGAAACTTCTTAGTTCTTTTACAATAACTGGACGAGGAAAGTCCCTAATAGCATCTAACTTAGAAGGATCCGTATGTAATCCATCCTTGTCTACAACATAACCAAGATAACGAAGTCTGTCTTTACAAAAATTACATTTTTTAAGATTAACCGTAAGACCAGCGTCTTTTAAAATATGATAAACTTTGTTTAAATATTCAATATGAGTTTTAAATTCAGAGTTAACAATTATTAAATCATCTAAGTAACAAAATACTACACTATCAAATTCTGGACCAAAAAGTTTGTCAACTAAACGTTGCAATTCGCTTGGAGCATTAGTAAGTCCGAAACACATCCGCACAAACTCGAATAAACCACGACCAGGAATAACAAAAGCAGTCTTCTCTCGAGAAGTCTTCTCTAAAGGTATTTGCAAAAAAGCTTTGGAAAGATCAATGGTACTTATATATTTAGCACCTTTAAGATTATCTAAAATTCTAGAAGGATAAGGCAATGGATAAGAATCTTTAATAGTCATAGAATTTAAACGACGTGAATCTAAACATAATCTGGTTCCACCATCTCGCTTTTCAACGGCAAGAACAGGAGAGCACCAAGGCGATTTAGAAGGTTGTATAATATTTTCTTTTAAAAGTACATCAACTTCCTCATAAAGTTCTTTTTGTTTAGCAGGACTCAAAGGCCAATAACGTTGCTTAAAAGGTTCACCAGTTGTATTAATTTTATGTTCAACTAGGTGAGTAAGACCTAAGCCTTTCTTTTCATAAGAAATATCTTCAAAAAGAGAAATAATACTAGATAAGTTCAGTTTCTCTGAAGGAGAAAGAGATTCAGCAGCAGTTACAGAACAAATTGTATTGTTGTCTACTGGAACAAGTATAATATTCTTTAACAAATCATTCGCTAAACCGAATTTAAGCCAAAAGTCAAAACCCAAAATAATTGAAGGTCTAAATGAAGGTATAATTAAAAATTGTATGATTTCAATATTATCATCACATTTAACAGGCAAATCTAAAGTTCCCAACACTTTCCGTGGAGTACCATCTACAGTTGAAGCTAAACTTGAATCAGGTTTAATTGTATAACCAAATTTAAGAAATTGTAAATGACTATTAGAACCAAGAATACATCTATTGGATCCGCTGTCCAATAAACCAGAATAAGAATTATTATCAACAAAAAACTTTAAATATGGTCTAGAATCTTTAGGAGTAGTAAAAAGAATAGGTGCTGAACTATGAATTTTAAAAAATATTTTTAAGTAATCTAACCAATCAGAAAATTCTTTTTTAATTGTATAGTCATCAGGTGCAAACTTAGACTTGTTAACCAAGCATGGAATGTAACTAATAACTTTCTTTTTAATACCATTTAAATTTTTATTCACCATCGATACACTAGGCAATTTCTCAGAAATCCGTGATCGATGGAAACTAATTAGTTTTTTGGATGGGTAGAAATATTTTTAGGTCTACACACATCACAATCTTTAGTGAGTATCCCAGGCTTACGACAGCCAAAACACATAATCCCAGGATGGGTAGAGCAATCCCTATAAGAATGACCAAAAAGTTTACATTTTAAACAAGTAATACCATCATCAGCATTGACAGCATTAACTAAAGGTTTCTCAAATTTAACAGATTTAAATTCCTTTACAGGTTTTCTAACAACACAGGATTCAAGTTCTTTCCCGAATTGAATAAAGGATTCAATTGAAGTAATATTCTTTCCTATAAAATAAGGCAAATAAATTTGTAACATATTATGTTTAATTATAGTAATTAAAGTTATATCCGAAATAGTATTATTCAAACGACAAGCCATATCAACAATATCTGTAATAAAGTCAGGTAATGATTCACTAAATTTTTGTTTCTTTGTACGAAGTTCATATTCCAAAGAATAGTCAAAATCAAATTTATCAAAACGTTGTAACAACGCAACCTTTAAATCAGTCCAAGAAGAAATCTGTGCACGTATACCTCTATACCATTTAGTAGCTGTACCAGATAAAATATCAGTAAGTGAAGCCAAAAATAAATGTTCATCAAAATTTCTAAGCAAAAAATATTCCTCTATTTGAGTTATAAATTCTCTAACACACGTCTTGCCATCAAAACATAATCTGCTTTTCTTAAGATCAGGTAATTTTGTAACACGAGGTAAATTCCTCCTAACATTTTCATTTAACAAAGCTGAAGTATCAATTTGAGAATAATGTGGAATTGAAGATAAAAAAGGTTCCTGAATATTTGATAAAGTTATTAAGTTATCCGGATCAGGTAAAATATTTGAAACACCAGGTGCAGCAGCATGTACTACATCCTCCCTATCATCAGGCATAGAAAAAGTTTGAGTCTCCACATCCATGATCAAAAACTTCAAAATAACCAAGCAAAACCGAACTCAAAACGAGTATAGTTACCAAAACCAAAAGTTGAGTAAATAAATTATGAATAACTAAGTTTCACTAAACAATAATCCCCTATAAAGTGAGAGTGTAAATTGTTTTCAATTAATTTGACAGAAGTCAAAAGTTTTCAAAAGTAATATTTCCAAAGTATAATGTTTTTAAAAGTTTTCAAAATTTAAATCTATTATTATTTTGTTTAGAAAGTGCAATAGTGACTCACAAAACCACTTATGTTTATAATTAACATTGTTATATTAACATTAACAAATAGAAACAAGTTCTATATGAAACTTAATTGTTTACCGCAGAAGTAAAAGTGAAATTTGTATATAAATACAACATAAGATGACTGAACTCTGTCCTAATCATAACACAGTTAAGGTGAGCTAAATATTATTCTAATATAAAGTTAAATCGCAATTCAAAGTAACACTTAGTGAACACAATGTGTGAACATAAATTAAAGTTTGTGAACATTTGAGGTTATGAAATCTTTGTAACATTTTTTATATAATATAAACTATTATTAAGTACATACATGATCTGCAGAGTTGACAACAGCAATCCCGAAGTGGTAGTTTTTATTTAAAGGCTATGATTCTATACAATAAAATGGAAAGCACACATTTATACATCCCTAAATTGTGAACGCTAAAGCAATATGAAATAATGCAAACTGTCAAGTAAAAGTGATACTATTTTATGGCCTAAACCTCATGAACAACATTCATAAAAGTTGCAAAAGCTTATAGAAAGCATAATATCAAATAGCAAAATAGTAATTGAAGTAAACAAAGCCTGCACAGAGTGTCAGTCAAAAGTGAAAGCTAAATGCTTATCGTAACAAAATGCATCAACAAAAATTGTGCGTTAGCCACTTAAAATGAGTACATAATATGATCAAAAGTGCATCAATGACTGAGTTAAAACAATACAGTAACCATTCAGGTCCCTGTTCGGGCGCCAAATGTAATAAATAAAAAAATAAAAAATTTTTAAATAGTTATAATTTATGTTACAAGAAAAGTTGTAGTTTTAATTATTTTTAAACAAAATGTATTGAATTAATATTCGGGCGCCAGGCAGACAAGCCACCATGAAACAATGCTCTCGGATAGAATAGCCAGAGGCTGGGAAATTTAATCTTTAGGGGGGTAGAATTAGACCAACATTGATAAAAGAATTTGGTTTATTCCCTGGTTACAAATTTACAGAAAATACACTGTCACTGTTGCACTTTTTATGCTGATAAATTGAGATAGATGTTCTTCAGCTGAAGGCTGTTAAAATAGATAAAATTAACTTACAGTTCTCATTCCCAATGTTACACTTAAATTAAAATCCGACTTCCAAGATGAGTCCACATGTTCTGCAGCACAAGGTAGCCAAAACACGCATCCAAATTTAAGAAGAATTATCACTGCAGCCAAACCGAAGCAAACCGAAGCAAACGTAGGAAAATTCATTCAAAAGTAGTAAAATTGGTAAAAAGGTTGAAAACAGGATTAAACGGAAGAAAACGGGGTTAACGGTAGAAAACGGTAGAAAACGGCCGCGATTGCTGTAAACAAAACATTTCACATCAATCCTAGGTTCAAATACTAAATTCAACAAAACTGTCATTACCCAAATATTCATGAAAACTGACCGGCAACAAAATGTGGAAATATCCTCTCCAAAAATAAGGCCATGGAAAGTCCTAATTAGATTTTCCATCTGTAAGTCCAAAAAAAAACCACGTTTGAGCACAACACGAACCAATATGGTTGACATTAAAAATACGAAATTTGAAATATGACTTACCAAAAATAAATAATTATGGCTATAATAAGCCATAAAGCTGTTTTACAACAAAACATGCTTTTAATGTCCTAGTAATCAAGGATTATTAAAAATTTTGTGGATTTACATTTCCACGACTTGTCTATCGAAACGAAGGGAAGAAAGTGAGATCCGCTTAGGGTTGTGCCACGCTCAGCGCGCGCGCAGCTCTAGGGATGTCAAAACGTTAATTTAAAAATTCAAACAATCGACTAAATTGATTTTTAACCTGTGACATAATTAATATGTTACATGGTAAGCACCACACCTTCCCATAAACAGAAACAAACCTTGTGAATTACAAAGCACGGTTGATCATTACCTGTCTCTTGTCTATGCTCTCGCTCTTGGGACTGTCCTGTTTGGGCCTCCTCTGTACCGACTCGATGTTCTTCAAGAAGAGATTCGAGTCGTCGTCGTCGTTCTCCGCCTCCTTCTGCGCTGCTTCTAATTGCTTCTGCTTCTCTTCTCTTTCCTGTGAAATTGTTTGATCATAAGGTAAGCTCATGCTACGTAGATGTAGGCAGAGGTCACCTGATGGTAAGTGATCTCCACCACCCTTGTACGCCCACAATACCAGAAAAATCACGGGCGCGTTGACGAACTTAAAGGAAAGGAATTGGGAAGTTGAGGGGTACTTGGGCCTCCGGATATCTCACTCAACGTACTAAACGCAGCAGCAAGCTGCTACTTTATATCGACTTTCTGTGAGACAGTGATAACGACCCAGTCAAGCCGGCCCATTTATGTTTTAGACACAAGTGTCTACAGCGTAGCTCTATCACTCATAACTTATTTCCGTCCTATCCTAATGTGATGGGGGATGGCGTTATCACCATTCCGGGACAAAGTCCAACTACTGGCAACTCATTATGTTCCGAACTTCGTTGCGTATTTATAGCATATGTGTCCGTGTCACCTACATTCTGCAATAAACGTTTCTGTATTTCTGTATTACTTACCTTCAATATGAGTGCGTTGGTGATCGCCAGTGGGTCGTTCAGTTCTTCAAGTCTTAACAATATCAAATATAACGCTTCAATGTCGAGGAGTAGTTGTTTAGTTCTCTTCATTTCTCTCGGAGCCTGAAATCCAGTATTTAATATTAATACATAATACAAATATAATAATATAATTTGTAGCTATTACAATGATCACTGCAAGGATTTTGATATCTTTCACCAGAGTATAGGTCATTTTATTTTTTTATCCCAGCTCGACAAATTGACTACGCTACACCTGATGGTAAGTGTAACGCAATCCATGAATACTGTCGACCAACGATAGAGACTGAATTTATCGCAGATCGGCAGAATTATGCCGGCCTGCTTAGTTGCTTCTTCACACTCCGTTTAAAGGATCCCATGTTATAGGAAGGAGGAAACACGTGCGCCGGCAAGCTATTCCACAGCTTTATGGTCCGACAGAAGTAAGGCAAATCTAAAAGCATTACCAACCTAACACTATGCCGCACTTCACATTTTATTAATTGGGAAATTTTAGTTTTGGTCTATTCGAATGTTGTGCGCGGTTTTTATCGGTGTACGAATTTAAATGATATCTCCATGTTTTGTAATAAGATTCTGTGTTAATTTGTACATTGTCTCCGTGCCAAATAATTAAAATATAAAAAATAAAATACGTAAACTGCTAACTGGTGGGAGGGCATATGATAATTTTTATACCCTACGGGATAGCGACCAATACATGGTGAAAAGCTTAGCATAGGCAAGCAAACGAGCCAGTGGGTCACCTGATGGTAAGTGACCTCCACCGCCCATATACGCCCACAATACTAGAAGAATTATGGGTGCGTTAACGATCTTAAAGGAAAGGGATAATTAAGGGATTGGGAAGGGGAGGGGGTTTGGGCCTCCGGATATCTCACTCACCGTACGAAACGCAGCAGCAAGCTGCTACTTTACGCCGGTTTTCTGTGAGACAGTGGTAACGATCCGGACGAGCCAGCCTATTCGTGCTGTAGACAGAATGTCTACAGCGTGGCTCTACCACTCTAGGAAAGAAAGTTTGCTATAGTGGCTTGTCCAAGCGCGTCGAGTTCCGATATCGATCAGTGTATATTCAGTAGACTGGCTCGGTGGCGCAGTTGTAATGCGTACGCGTTACGACTGAGGCTGACGCTGAAGTCTCGTGTTCGATCCCCGGGTCGGGGAAATGTGAAATTGGGTTTTGCTATTACGAAATTTGTAATAGCAAAACCTAATATCACATTTACGGAATTTGGGCCCGGTATGGCGATAGGCTCGCCCCCTATCACATCATGGGACGGAGATACGCTCGGCGAAATGTCGGTGGACTGGTTACACCCCCACCTACCTCTTCGGGGATTACATATGAACGTGTATATATTCAGTACTTTATACACAATTCCGCCGACTGTCGAGGCGCAATCACTTGACGGTCGACATTATATTTGGTGTGCATATTAAAAAAAATGCGAAAAGCTATGTCTTAAATAATATTAAATTTCATCCAAATTTGTTTAACCGCTAAGGTGTGGTTGATTAGCAAACATCCAAATTCACTAACATCTGTACTTTCCTATTTATAATAGTATTGGCAATATGACTAGTGTGAAGTAGTAAGCAGAATAGTAGGATAGCATGATGGTAGTATAGTAGGATCGTAACATAGTAGTATGGTAGTATGGTAGTATGGTAGTATGGTAGTATGGTAGTATGGTAGTATGGTAGTATGGTAGTATGGTAGTATGGTTGTTGTTAGTATGGTAGTATGGTAGTATGTTAGTATGTTAGTATGTTAGTATGGTAGTATGTTAGTATGGTAGTATGGTAGTATGTTAGTATGTTAGTATGGTAGTATGGTAGTATGGTAGTATGTTAGTATGGTAGTATAGTGTGTGTGTGTGTGTGTGTGTGTGTGTGTGTGTGTGTGTGTGTGTGCGTCACCTCAGCAGGCGTGTTGGTGCTGGCGCGCGAGGCGCAGCGCGACGGCGCCGCCTCCGCGCCCACCACCTCCACGTCGATGATCTTACGCGGCGCGGTCACGCTGCCGCACTGCAACAATACAATACAATACAATACAACACAATACAATACAATACAACACAATACAATACAATACAACACTCCTAACATCACTACAGTCCTAGGAAAGAAATTAGGCATCCTATATATACGCGGGATGTTGCTCAAAGCCAACTAGAAACGATACGTGCGAATCAGAGTGGTAGAGCCAAGCTGTAGACAATTTTTGTCTACAGCATGAATGGGCCGGCTCGTCCGGGTCGTTACCACTGTGTCACAGCAAACTGGCGTAAAGTAGCACCTTGCTACTGCGTATCGTACGGTGAATGAGATATCCGGAGGCCCAAATCCCCCTCCCATTCCCAATCCCTTAATACCTTTCCTATAAGGTCGGTAACGCGCCCATGATTCTTCTAGTATTGTGGGCGTACATGGGCGGTGGAGATCACTTGCCATCAGGTGACCCGAAAGAAAAACATTAAAATTTGACTGAATCTAAATGATGTATAACATTTTTATGGATTCAATAAATATTTTCATTTCATTTCATTTCATTGCTAAAATGAAGACTATTATTAGTAGCTTCTACATATTATGCATGTTATTAGTCTGTAAGCCTTTTGACAAGTAAATAAACAGCTAGTTTAAAACTAGCTAGACTGCCTCGGTGGCGCAGTTGTAATGCGTATGCGTTACGATTGAGCTATTTAAATAAATAAAATAAAAAATAAATAACGCTGAGGTCTCGGGTTCGATCTCCGGGTCGGGTAAAGTGATATTGGGTTTTTCTAATACGAAATGCTCAGTATCAGCCCGGAGTCTGGAATTTGTGCCCGGTATGGCGATAGGCTCGCCCCCTATCACATTGTGGGACGGAGATACGCTCGGCGAAATGTGCGTGTACTGGTTACACCTCTGCCTACCCCTTCGGGATTACAGGCGTGAGTGCGTATGTATGTAGTATTTTAATACCGTACCTGCAGTTTCCCGAGTGAGTTCTCAAACTGTGCGGGCACGTACGCACGCGGCGTCGTGCCGTCCTCGCTCGTGGAGTTGTGACGATTGGAATTGTGACGTTCGCGATGCGTGGGACCCTCCTGCTTCACCGCTACAATACAAACATACACCCCAACAGTCACACACATAGTCCAGTAGGCCTAGTACAAGTTTTAATAGTTTTGTAAAACGATTAAAGTTTTCGTTTTCTCTCAATATGTCAAATATTAGTAGCCACTAGTGGGAACTATGAATTAAAATTAATTATATGGTTTATTTTATTTCATAATAATAGAATATGAAATTAGTTTTCAAGCGATTCTTTTCTTTATTACCGTTTGAATTACTAGTTTGACACTTCAACGGTAGTCATTTTATACGAATTCGAAAACTGTGAACGTATTTGTAACTCATACTAGGCCTACTGGAGGCCAATTCTCGTAATTTAAAATGTTCAAAATATCATTCCGATCTAGTCTTAATGTCAAGAAAGTTGCAAATGGTATTCTATTAAACCCATATTCAACGTCAAATGTGAACATAGATCGTAATGAGATCAAAGCCAAAACGGTACTCTGCTAACATTTTTAAATGAGATGTCCTTAAATAAACGTCAAAATTGTGACCGAATTGAGATTGCAATGACATCGAGATAAGATTGTATTGACACCGGACTGAACTTAAAGAGGAGCAGAATACAATTTTTTTGTCAAATCAAAATCTATTCTCAGTTCGGTTAAAATTAACTGACACTGCGGTCAGACAGCCTCCGTAGCGCAGCGGGCGAGTAGCCGGCAGCGAAGCGAGAGGCCGTGGGTTCGATTCCCACACTGAGACAAATGTTTGTGTGAACCACAAATATTGGTCTCGGGTCTGGGTGTTGTAGGACCGCAAGTCCCTCGTAGTTCCTGATACCCACGACACAAGTTTACCTAGTGTGGGGTCAGGACTATGTGTGTGACTGTTGGGTGTATTTATTTATTTAGTAAAATACGAGAATTGGCCTCATGATCACACATTAGTTTTAAACCGTAGGACTACAAGGGGCTTACGGTCCCACAACACCCAGACCCGAAACTGTCATTTGTGTATCACACAAACATTTATCTTGGTGCCCCTCGCTTCTCAGCCGGCTGCTCGCTTACTGTGCCATGGAGGCTGTCATCATGGTTCATTGTTTTTTCAAACAAGTATTTTTATGAACTGAGCCTCGACTTTGTACACCCTTTCTGACTAACCTTGTATAGTACTAGTTTTAGCTCGCGACCCCGCCAGTATTTAAAAAGTGACGTACAAACTGCTCGTTTCGTCATTCTATCAAAAACAATAATATGCCCAAGATGAGATAGCACCAGACTCGTAACAACAGAATATAAACTTACCCCCACTGTAGAATGGATGATTTTGTTGATTAGCCTTGTGTGCTTCTTTGATACCTTCTTTTTCTTTCCTCGCCTGTCTTTCGAGGAATACCTGGACATAAAAAAAAATTACATCACACCTGCTTCTTCAAAGGAGTAGGGAATCACAAACAAGACCTTCCACCTTGTAGACGATTTCCGTTTCGATCCCCAGGCCTGGGGAAGAAACTTCCAGAAGACAGCCACGTGTGTCCTTACCTTATTAATATCACGGTCACAACAACCTAATTTTGCAACCAGTAACAAACAAGTGTTAAACCGCTATATCGAACAAAAACTACAGTCTGACATACGCACTCACGCCTGTAATCCCCGAAGGGGTAGGCAGATGTGTAACTAGTACACCCACATTTCACCGAGCGTATCTCGGTCCCATGATGTGATAGGGGGCGAGCCTATCGCCATATCGGGCACAATTCCAGACCCCGGGCTGATACTGAGCATTTCGTAATAGAAAATCCCAGTACCACTTTACCCGATCCGAGAATCGAATCCGAGACCTCAGCGTCTCAGCCTCAGTCGTAACGCGTACGCATTACAACTGCGCCACCCAGGCAGTCGATACTTGTCGATACTTATGTAATAAAAGTGATGAATACAGAGTGTCACTCACCGTGTAATAGAAGTCGTGTATATATGGTGTGCCGGTGTTCAACTGCAGCATCTGTATGTTGATGAGCCATTGTTTTTCCCTCTGCGTCATCAGACCAGCGTACTCATCGGAATCGCTACTCCCATCGTCACCGTTTATAGAGCTAGATAGAAAAGAATCTAATTAGAAGTACTGTTGTAAATAACGGACTGGTGACGCAGAGGCCACGGGTAAATGTGATATGGGTTTTTTTTTTTATATCATAGGCCGGTAAACGAGCAAGTGGATCACCTGATGGTAAGTGATACGCCCATATACGCCCACAATACTAAAAGGATCATGGGCGCGTTGCCGACTTTAAGGAATGGGATAATTAAAGAATTGGGAAGGGGAGGGGGTTCAATTCGCCGGGGAACATTTCGCCGAGCTAATTTCCGTCCCATGATGTGATAGTTCGCGAGCCTATCGCCATACGTGCACAATTCTAGTCTCTGGGCTTATACTGAGCATTTCGTAATAGAAATCGAGTGGTAGAGCCACGCTGTAGACACTTTTGTCTACAGCATGAATAGGCCGGCTCGTCTGGGTCGTTATCACTGTCTCACAGAAAACTGACGTAAAGTAGCAATTTGCTGCTGCGTTTCGTACGGTGAGTGAGATATCCGGAGGCCCAAGTCCCCTTCCCCATCACAATCCCTTAATTATTCCTTTCCTTTAAGGTCGGCAACGCGCCCATAATTATTTTGATATTGGTGCTCGTTTGCCGGCCTTTGCTATAAAAAAATGTTGTGCGTGAAAAAAGTAGATAATTTTATTACGCGATATTCTCAGCGGTATCATGATCGTAATCATCAGCACTATCACCCGTCTCAGTTTTCGGAAGCGTTCCCCTTACACCCTTTAAAACTTACCTATTAGCATAACTGCCGTTCTGTCTGTTCATCATCGGATGATTCTGATTGTTGTACATACTTCGGTTCAACATCGGATGATGGTTTGCATTGTGATAGCTGTTATTCAACTGCAATATCGGATGGGTGTTTTGTATCATCTGCACCAGATTCTGTGACGTCAGTCCTTTATTGCTGTTATTGTACACCCTAGTTTTCGGTTTAGTGTCGGTACTTTTTTTCGCCGGAACCGTCTTTTGTGGCTGAGTCATCGCTGGCTTTTGGATTGGTTGTTGTGTCTTAACCATTATTTGTTGGTTCATCATTAGATTCGGTTGTTCTTGTTTCATTGGTTGCTGGAAAATTTAAAGTTATTGTGAAGACGGCCTGTGTGGCGCAGCTGTGACGAGGCCGCGGGTTCAATCCCGGCATCGAGACAAATTGTGCGATCCACAAATTTGTTTCTGGGTGTTGAAGGATCGTAAGTTACTCTTAGTTCCTTAGTTAATAAGTGTGGGGTCATATAGCTGTTATATATCTACACTTAATATTATAAAGAGGAAAGATTTGCATTATTGTAACGAATAAACTTAAAAATTACTGGACGGATTTAATTTTTTATTACCGTTATAAAGCTACATTATGACTGAGTAACATAGGCTATTTTTTATCCCGGAAAAACCGCTCACACGGGCGGAGCCGCGAGCAATTGTATAATATAAATAGATTGAATCTTATGTTTTCAGAATATATTTTTTTATCCTGACTCTGCAAAACACACGACCTGTAGGCCTAGTATGAGTTACAAATACGTTCACAGTTTTCGAATTCGTATAAAATGACTACCGTCGAAGTGTCAAACTAGTAATTCATACGGTAATAAAGAAAAGAATCCCTTGAAAATAAATTTCATATTCTATTATTATGAAATAAAATAAATCATATAATTAATTTTAATTCATCATAGTTCCCACTAGCGGCTACTAATATTTGACGTATTGAGATAAAACGAAAACTTTCATCGTTTTACAAAACTATTAAAACTTGTACTAGGCCTACTGATATTCAAGTACAGTGCAGTAAATATAATGTAGAGAAATTGTGTCCCTCGGCATGTAACACAATTATGCCTGAAGTCACTGGATGACGGAACGGATGGCGGGACGGTCGTCACCTGTACTACTTTACTATAAAGACAGCGAAATTACTGGGCATAATGAGACTTAAGTTCTTATGTCTCGGGGGAGCACTGTACATTGCCATGCAGTACTTCGTAATTGGACGTAGTTATGCAGAAAGGATCCAACAAATACATACATACATACATGCGCACTCACAACTGTAATCCCCGAAGGGGTAGGCAGAGGTGTAACCAGGCGTATCTCCGTCCCACGATGTGATAGGGGGCGAGCCTACGAGTATCGCCATACCGGGCACAAATTCCAGACTCCGGGCTGATACTGAGCATTTCGTAATAGAAAAACCCAATACTACTTTACCCGACCCGGGGATCGAACCCGAGACCTCAGCGTTGGCCTCAATCGTAACGCGTACGCATTACAACTGCGCCACCGAGGCAGTCAAATTTAAATTAATAAATTTAGCAAAAGAAATTTCAATGTCTCCGTTCAAATTTGCTATTGGTTGGATCCTTTTTACATAACTATGTCCAATTCATAGTTCTGAGTGGTGTTGCTTCTGTATCTGGGCAGGCGTGGCGCTTACCATCAGACCAACGATCTAATCGTCTCATCATTCAGCCAAATAAAGATTCCAAACGAAATTATTACTTACGCGAAAATTCGGGTTGTACTGACCCATGTTGGAACTAAAATTCTGTCTCGGCATGTTCATCCCAGGTGGGGGCGCCATCATCCTTGGCTGGCCCATAGAGTGGGGGTACTGATTCATCTGTCCAAACTGGTTGCCATTGGGCAACATTTGATTAACATTCTGCCCCATTTGGTTCATATTTTGACCCATCTGATTCATACTTTGGCCAATCTGATTCTGAGTCAAGGGCATACTCTGACTCATCTGAGACACGTTTTGAGTCAAGTGTGGCACGTTCTGGTTAATCTGGGGAATATTTTGGCCAATTTGCCCCATACTCTGGCCTAAAGGGATATTTTGGCCCATCTGATTCAAGCTTTGATTCATTGTCACGTTTTGATTTAACTGCATATTCTGGTTCATGTTTTGACCAAGTTGATTCGTGTTTTGGCCCATCTGCATCATATTTTGACTTAACTGATTCTGACTCATTTGATTCAACGTCATACTTTGACTTACATTCGCACCCATTTGATTCTGTAAGAGGTTCGATTGGCCCATGTGGGCATTTTGCATTTGAGACATGTTCATCATGCCTTGATTATTTTGAAACTGATTGGCATTCTGCATGAACTGATTCAAACTTTGCCCAAGTTGATTCACATTTTGACCAAGTTGGTTCAAACCTTGGCCGACATGATTGGACATTAGCTGGTTTGTCTGTCCCATTTGATTGCTCTGGTTCATCATTTTGTTCAAAGGTTGGCCCATTTGGCTCATGTTATGGCCCATGGGTTGCTGAGGCGCGAAGGGCAACGGCACGGGCGCCTGCAGGCCTGGTGGTCTTTGTAAGATGACTGGTGGAAATCTAGGCTTTAAGATTTAGAAAATAAAAATTATTATTATTGATTTTGATAGATTTGAATGTCTGTGTATAATTTTGGAATAAAAACTTTAAATTGTTTATTATAATAGTTTAAATTAATGAATTTAGCAAAATAGAACCAATATCTCAATTTGAACTTGATGCAGGTTAGAAACTTCAACAAAGTTTAACTAATCATAGTACTGTATTTACAAGCTGATTCACAAAGATGGGCCCAAATTAACCATTCTACAGCTACATTCATGCTGTAGACAATTTTGTCTACAGCATGAATGGGCCGGCTAGTCCGGGTCGTTACCACTGTCTCCCAGAAAACCGGCGTAAAGTAGCATGCTGCTGCGTTTCGTACGGTGAGTGAGATATTCGGAGGCCCAAATCCCCCTCCCATTCCCAATCCCTTAATTATCCCTTTCCTTTAAGGTCGGCAACGCGCCCATAATTCTTTTGGTATTGTGGGCGTACATGGGCGGTGGAGATCACTTACCATCAGGTGACCCATTTGCTTGTTTGCCGGCCTATGCTATAAAATAAAAAATGATCATAGTACTGTATTTAGAAGCTGACTCACAAAGATGGGCCAAATTAACCATTCTACAGTTACATACATACATACATAGACTCACGCCTGTTTCCCATAGGGGTAGGCAGAGACAACGGATTTCCACTTCCTACGATCCTTGCATACCTCTTTGGCCTCATTCACTTTTATTAATTTTTTCATACATGCACGTCGGTTTAGGGTACTCCTGACCTGGCCTTTCTTAAGAATATCTCCAACTTGATCTATGAAAGTTCGCCGAGGCCTTCCCCTCCCAACTGTACCATTCACACTCGCCATGTATATTTGTTTCGTCAATCTTCTTTCATCCATCCTCTCTACATGCTCAAACCATCTCAGTATTCCTTTCTCAATCCTCATCACTACATCTACAGTTACAACTAACCTGATAGTAATTCTGCGCATTGTATTGACCCTGTTGATGTTGCGATTGTGAATGGTGTATCTGTTTTTGTCTCAACTGACGTTCAAGCTCTTCTACTGTGCACACGTTTTTGAGTGTCGGCACCGGCTACAAAAAAAAAACTTTTATTTTTTATTTTTTTATTCAAATAATGCAATCAGTCAATGACTATGAGCAGACGTGTTGGGAGCTGTATTTCAAAAAAAACATATTAGATAATATTTTTTCTTTCTTACTAGCCCTGTATTATACACGTCCCACTGCTGGGCACGGGCCTCCTCTACTGAGTAAGAGGGGTCAGGCCTTAGTCCACCACGCTGGCCTAATGCGGTTACCAGACTTCACATACCTTCTTCTTATGATGAAGTTCTCAGGTTTCCTTCGATGTTTCCTTCACCGTTAAAACAAATGATAATTAATATTTAATACACACATAACTTAGAAAAGTCAGAGGTGTATGCTTTTGGGACTGGTTTCGAACCTGCGACTTTCGTCTCGACAGTCCGTACCACTCCCCACGGAGCTATCGCTGCTGTCAAAATTATTTAGTGACGTTTTAAATTAATTGACGCCTCTGAGTGCAGAACTTAGAACCAATTTGCTAATTTTAATATCTACTACTAATAGTAGATATTAAAATTAGCAAATTGGTTCACGGTCAATGCAATGCGATAGCAAGAAACTGTTAGCTAACACACATTTTAGAATTAATATGAAATTAAAGGTCCGCCCGAAAAATCTGTTTCGGCTTAGTTTCGGCAAAAAAAAAAAGTGTTTCGGCATAGTTTTGGTTTCGGCTGCCATACAGCCGAAACTACGGGCGAAACCGAAACGGAATGTGGCGGTTTCGATGTGCGATCGGATATGTTCGGTGCACTGAAACAATAATAAAAGGTCATACTGCCAATTTCTTTTTAATGTTATTTTCGAAGGAGTTGATTTGAAAGAAATATATCTAGTAGGATAATTTGAAAAAGCATAAATAATTTCATTGTAATAAGGAGTGATAAGTATGCCATGTTTATTAATAGTTCAAATATCAGAGACTGAATGATTAATATGACATGTGATTTAAAAACAAAACTCAGAAACCGACTTCAAAATAAAAACAGTGGAGTCGGTGAAATTGTATTTGACCGGTAGCGACACAGGCACCGGTTCTAATGAGACCTATAGAATTTGTTATTTTTGACTTTTCAGTGGTTTTATTTTGAAGTCTATTTCTAAGTTTTGTTAAACGTTATTTTATTTTTTAATTTTTAGTGGAAGTTACAGCAATGTGTGTACTGTTGTCTGTTGAGTTTTTTTTTTCTCCTTACTCCGTCATCAGATCTTAACCAAATTGAAATGGGCCCACACGGGAAGCACCAGTTTTCAAATGAAAAAAGAATGATCAAAATCGGTTCACCCAGTCAAAGTAGCAAACATAAAAAACAGTCTAATTGAGAACCTCTTCCTTTTTTGAAGTCGGTTAAAAATAAAGACTAACTATTTTTTTTCTACGAACACATGACCTTATATAGTAGTTTCGGTTTCGGTTTCGACCGTAAAAACTAGTTTCGGTCGGACACCAAAAATTTGTGTTGTAAATAGTGACAGTCAATGACAAGATTACCGTTGGTGCAGCTGGGAAGGGCAGGTCATTCCGCCAGACGCTGGAGCCCAGGATACGGGACTGCGGCGCGTCCGTCTCGTCCAGGACTAGCTGGGACAACGACGCCTCTGTAACAAAGAAGAAAATATAGGCGGAAATTGATTTTTTTTATTTTTTATCACATATTCCCGACCCCACACTATGTTACACCTGTATCGTGGGTATCAGAAACTACGAGGGACTTGCGGTCCCACATCACCCAGACCCGAAACAAATATTTGTGGATCACACAAACATTTGTCTCGGTGTGGGAATCGAACCCACGGCCTCTCGCTTCGCAGCCGGCTACTCGCCCACTGCGCCACGGAGGTTGTCTAAGTTTTTGATTTCTTAGGTTTACGCGAATATTACACATTGAAATAAAACTAGTTTATACGGATTTTATCGCGGTTTGATTTTTATTTTAGTCCCGACGTTTCGAAAGCTTTTCAGCCTTCGTGGTCACGGGAGAGATTGAGGTGTAGGTCATCTAGAAAAGTTAATGTTGCATTGCCTACCTTATTTAAAAATATACATTTTTTATTTATTTAGTTTATTATTTAAAATAACATGACCACGAAGGCTTTCGAAACTTCATGACTAAATTAAAATTAAACCGCGAAAATATCCGTATAATCTAGTTTTATTTCAATGGCTCTTGGTTTTTTTCACCAACCTTGGTCGTTAGGGGACAATTAAAGTTAAGCGCAGGTTCGAATTTTAATGTTAAAGTCGCCACTGGTCGGTACGAATGCCGCCTTTGCCTGGCTTTGCATATCAGAGGGAGACATGAAAGCCAATGGTCCGACTTACAGAGGCTGCTCAAGATCGGGCAAAGTTGAAGCGTTTAAATAGAAAGGTGTTGGAATTAGGTCTGGATAACGCCAGGCAGAAAGAAAGAGTTTTTTTTAGCATAGGCCGGCAAACGAGCCAGATATCACCTAATGGTAAGTGATCGCCACCGCCCATGTACGCCCACAATGGGAAAAGAACCATGAGCGCGTTGCCGACCTTAAAGAAAAGGGGATAAGGGATTGGTAAGGAGGATTTGGGTCTCCGGATATCTCACGCAGCAGCCAGCTACTACTCCAGTTTTCTGTGAGACAGTGGTAACGACCCGGACGAGCCGGAACATTGATGCTGTAGACCAGTGTTTCCCAATTAGTGGTACGCGTACCCCCAGGGGTACGTGAAGTTGCATCAAGGGGTACGTGCGGCTATCAGTAAAAAACAAGAACAATTTCCAAAATATTATTTTATTACAATCATCAGTAAAAACAAGAACACACACACACTCACAAACTTTCGCATTTATAATATTAGTGTGTTTGCTACAATAAGGGGTACGCAGGTTTGAGGTCTTTTTTGAAGTGGTACGCAGCAAAAACGAATTGGGAACCACTGCTGTAGACAAAACTGTCTACAGCGTGGCTCTACCACTCTAAAGACATATGGACACGTAGACAAAACTGTCTACAGCGTGGCTCTACCACTCTAAAGACATATGGACACGTACCAAGCTGTTCGGCCGTCTCATCGAGGGTGCTGTTGTGCCTGCGACTGCTCTCGAGCTGTTCAGCGAGATGTTCGTGCTCCATCTCCCAGTCAAGCTCGTCGGCTGGACACACAAAAATACAAATCAATATTCTTCATGATGTTAATAGGGTTTTTTTATTATTATTAGCTTGAATGACAAGACGAGCAGGTCGCTCGCCTGATGGTAAGCGCCACGCCTGCTCATAAACAGAAGCAACGCCATACAGAACTTTAAACAAAGCACTGCATCACACTGGACTGCGCTCGTCACCCCGAGACATAAGGTGTTAAGCCTCATAATGCCCAGTAATTTCACTGGCTTCAATGTCCTTCAAACTGGAACACAACAGTGCTTACACACTGTTGCTTGGCGGCAGAAATAGACAAAGCGGTGGTACCAACCCAGCCGTCCCCTCGCGTACGAGGGACCTACCACCTTGTACAGGGTAGTTGAAAAAGACTTTAATGTATACTACTAGACGGGCTGTTTAGAAGAAAAATTGCGTCACATAGCGCGGGAGTTTGACAGGTCACAAACAAGGAGCGCGATAAGGGTTCTAGTTGAGAGTAAGCGAGATGGTAATATTGAGTTACGGTCAATTGACCACAACTTAGTGCTACAATTCCTATGTACCGCACAGCTTGTCTAGTAGTATACATTAAAATCTTTGGTAGTTGACTAGATTTTTTTTAATTATTTAAATCAATAAGTTACGTTACTCAAATTCTATTCAAGAAATAATTTTAGAAATCGGACCAAAGATAAATAAGTTAGAAGCCATTCAAATCCTGTAGAGGGATTAATTGTAAAATGACAAACGACGCAAACTTTGACGTCACCGTGTAAAATGTTCATTATGGTGCACGCGTGCAAGCGAGATAGTGAGATATCCCTACTGCGCACCCACTTCTCCTCATACCAACATTTAAAATCATAACTGCGGGCACATTTCTGAACCATTTTTAATTGTGTTTTAATAAAAGGGTTTCTTTTGCGTATCATTTTCTGTCGCTCAGTAATGTACAAAATTCAATATAGGAAACTACCCTGTTATCACCACTGCCTCAGTAGCGCAGTTGTAATGCGCACCTACGTGTACGACTGCTGTGCTAAGGTCTCGGGTTCGATCCCCGGGTCGGTTAAAAGTGATACTGGGTTTTTCTGTTATGACATGCCATCATGGGGCGAGCCTATCACCATACCGGGCACGTTTCCAGACTCCAGGTTGATACTGAGCAATATAGAAAAACCCAATATCACTTTAACCCGACCTGGGGATCGCGTACACATTATAGCTGTGCCACAGAGGCAATCAGGCAAAAGCTAGTCAAAAAAGTGAATATGAATGTCACTTACAGCCATGGCCGAATGTCTCGTCGTTGAGAGCATCATACTCGTCCTCCGACGGCTCACCGCCTCCTTCGTCGTCATTTAAGTTCTGCAAACAAAAAAAATAAACAATCCTCACTAATATTATAAATGCAAAAGTCAGTATGTTCTCTTGTTTATTACTCTTTCAAGCCTAAATAGCTGAACTGATTTTGATGAATTTTGGTACATAGATAGATAGCACTCTGAAGTCGGTTAAAGGCTACTGTTTATCTTAGTTATAGGCTACTTTTTATCCCGGTTACAGGCTACCTTATATCCCGGTTATAGACTACTTTTTATCCCGGTTATAGGCTACTTTTTATCCCGGTTACAGGCTACTTTTTATCCCAGTTATAGGCTACTTTTTATCCCGGTTATAGGCTTCTTTTTATCCCGGTTACATGCTACTTTTTATCCCGGTTACAGGCTACTTTTTATCCCAGTTATAGGCTACTTTTTATCCCGGTTATAGGCTACTTTTTATCCCGGTTATAGGCTACTTTTTATCCCGGTTATAGGCTACTTTTTATCCCGGTTATAGGCTATTTTTTATATCGGAAAAAAGCCAGCCCACTGCCACTTCAGCTTGCCAATGATTTGAGCTATGTCAGCTACTTTGGTTCTTTGCCGGATCACTTCGTTCCGAAGGTTGTCCTTCAAAGAGACTCCGAGCATAGCTCTCTCCATAGCTCGCTGAGCGACCTTTGTGGACTAGCCCCACCGTGAGTGTCCACCGTAGCCCATGACGTAGGACGCACTGATTGAAGAATTACGCCTTGAGGGATTGTGGTATGGACGACGTGAAGACCTGACTGAGCTTGCCGAAAGCTGCCCAGCCCAACTGGATCCTGCAGCTGGTTTCTCTCACAATGTAGTCTTTACCAATTTGAATAATTTGGCCAAGATATGCACATTGTTCCTTATAATATTAATAATATAAAATGACTGCTTTGGTGGCGCAGTTGTGATGCGTAAGCGTTACGACTGACGCTGACGCTGAGGTCTCGGGTTCGATCCCCGGGTCGGGTAAAAGTGATATTGGTTTCTTCTATTACGAAATGCTCAATATCAGCCCGGAGTCTGGAATTGTGCCCGGTATGGCGAAAGGCCCGCCGCCTATCACATCATAGGACGGAGATATGAGAAATGTGGATGTATTGGTTACACCTTTGCCTACCCCTTACAGGCATGAGCGCGTATGTATGTATAAAATGATTATTGAATGATGATAACTATAATAAAATTATAGGCATATATCAAAAGGGGAATATTTTTTCATTACTGCAACGTTATGTTGGAGTTTTTGTCGTGATTTAATATATTTTGGAAATAACAAGGAATAAGATAAAAATAATTTTCCATGTATGTTTTTACTTGCAAATTCATCTTAGTATTAGTAATTTATATCAAAAAGATTATTAATGTAATGGCTATTCTATACCTATTTTATTCTATCTGTGTTGTTTATAGCATAGGGATCCTGAACTAACTATGTAGGAACAATGTGCAAGATACAATTTCAATAATATCAAATATTATATTATAAATATATTAAATATTATAATAAATAAACATCTAGTTATTTCTCTCGTATGCGAGAGGCCGGCTGGGTTGATACCATCGTTTTGTCTATTTCTACCACCAAGCAACAGTGTGTAAGCACTGTTGTGTTCCATTTTGAAGGAAATTAAAACCAGTGAAATTACTTGGCATTATGAGACTTAACAACTTATGTCTCAGTGCCATGCCGTGCTTTATGATTCAAACTTCTGTTTGATTCCGTCTATGGGTATACGTGGCGTTTCCCATCCGGCGAACGACTTGCTCGTCTCGTCATTCAAGCTAATAAAAAAACACCTAATTTTAACCCCTGGCAAATAAGAGGGGTATTATAAGTTAGACACCTTTGTCTGTATATGGGTGCGTGTTTGTGTTCTTACGCATGTGTGCGCGCGATGCGTACGTCGCGCGTGTGTGCGTGCGATTCATGCGTGCGTATAGTTACTTTTTAGGGTTTATCTCACAACTGTACCACTCTGGCCTAATGCATCTTAAAAAATCTTATGTAAAATTATCAGGAATGCAGGTTTCCTCACAATATTATCCTTTACCATTAAAGCTAGTATAATAATAAGCCCCGCATAATATAAGTCCCACTACTGGGCAAAGGCCTCCTCTACTGAATGAGAGTGGTTAGGCCTTACTCCACCACGCTGGACTAATGAGGGTTGGCAGAATTTACATACCTTCAAAATTCTTATGGAGAACTTCTCAGGTATGCAGGTTTCCTCACAATGTTTCCTTCACCGTTAAAGCAAGTGATAATTAACAACTAATACACACGTAACTTAGAAAAGTCAGGGGTATCGCTCTTAAGGCTGGTTTCGAACCATTGACTTTCGTCTCGACAGTCCTGTGCATCATTTATCCTCATGGATCACCAAAATTATTCATTCATTGTAATTATTCATTCTTTGTAACTATATTTAATTAGTCATAAGTACTTCAATAGCACTTCAAATGAACTTCTCAATATTAATGAATCATAATACACTATCTACATGACCTCAATGCTATTTGCCTTAGGGCCAGGGTCGGTGACTTGTAAATTGTTTAAACAAAATGGTTGAAATAAACAAATAAGTTTTATTTTATTACATTGAGTGATGAAGCGAGCAGGCTTGTCTGATGGTAAGTGCCACGTCTGCCCATACACAGAAGGAACACCGCACAGAACTTGAATTACTAACCACTGACACACTGGACTGAGTCACCTGAGACATAAGATATTTATACTCATACTGCCCAGTATTTTCACTGGCTTCAATGTTCTGCAAACTGGAAAACAACAGTGCTTACACACTGCTGCTTAGTGGCAGAAATAGGCAAAGAGGTGGTACCAACCCATACAACCTCTCGCAAGTATTATTCTACTTATTTTTATGCCAAAAAAGAGGGATATTATAAATTAGACCTTGTTGCCTAGTCTTTACACAGTAAGTAAGCGAATGGACCCATTTAAATATAGCTTTTATTCTTTGAAATTTAATTTAATTTGAGTCTTCACATATTTTCCAAAATGTATAGTAATTTCAATAATAAATTTAGGTGTCAACAGTAGTCAATTCATATGTGAATAAAAACCTACACCAGTTATATGATAATATTCACCCATTTTTCCTGTTACTACATTAGCTTAATGAAAAATAAACATATTTTTTATTTATGCGCAACAAACTACAACAATATGATAAATTATAGCAATAATATCAATATAACTGGATGTTAGTTTCCTTTGGCTATTGAGTAAACAATATGTTTTCACAAAACTTGTTAACTTTTAAATATGTAGTGGAATGACTCAATACCAATTCTAAAACACTTTTGACCAACAAAACACAAGTAAATAATCAGATATACAACAAAAACATCTATTTAACGCGCACAAAAGCAACAGAAGGCGCCAGATAAGCGATCCGTGGGCGCATTACGCGCTTTCTCGAAATCGTTTGCAAGATACAAACAAATTATGACATATACTATCATATCAATAGTTAGGAAAGTTGTATCACTGGTCACATTCAGACGTTTTAACAACATTTACACTTGTTGAAACTGTTCAAAAAGTTTACAAATCACTATTAGAGAGTGTAAAAGCGTGTTTACTACGCAATAAACGTATAGAAAGTTAAAAATATTAGTGGAAAAGTGCATTTCGAAAATACCAGTGGCATGTTGGCACAGTGACACAGTGTCCAAACTTTAACATGTTTGGTGTTGAATTTATTGTTTTAACACATAGAATAACAACTGAACTCACCGATACCGAAATATCGAACCCGAAGAATGAATCTGCCATTGGAATTTCTCATGTATCATGCACGCCAATGACATGACTTGTCACGCACATATGTCGCAATGGCGGCCGCGGCCATGACAGTTTTCCTTTTTTTTTTTTTTTTTTTTTTTTTAATAATTTATTCATGTCCATGGATACAAGTCCTTCAGACGCATACATTTTGTTTTCTCAAGAACGATGAAACGGGGTGTGGCCAATTTCAATGTCTTGTTGGAGTTTTGGTGTTAATTCCTTTCAGTTCAATGCTTCTTAGACGACTTTCTTCAAGCGGATCGAACGCACAAGGTCGATCGATACCCTTGGTCAAAAATCACCTAAATTCACTTATTTCAATGTTTCCATACACTATTCATCAGCATTAATGATTATTGCACAAAACCACACCACTTTTATACAACAAACACAACTTTAAACCAGTTTAGGAAATAATTAAAACAAGAGAGCCACCGCACTGTCAGAATTCCCGCCAAAACTCGACAGTTTTCCTTTGTATTCAATGTTGCCCGTGCCAGATAGTCATAAGTTACACAAGACTCATCAAAAGTACCAAGTCAAACTTTATGGCCGGTCTGAAGTTAAAAATTGCATTTATTTTAATATTGAGAACGTGTATTTGTGATAGTAATGTTAGGTATAGTTCTCGTCAATCTTTATTGCCACCATTAAGCTAGTTACGGACGGCGTAGCAGTTGTGGTTTCTAAGGTATTAATAGATAAAAAAAATATCTCTGGTATATTCCACATAATTATAGTTATTCACCCGCATGCATATTACTGCTCCACTCCCGTGTTTCATACAAAGTTCAACCCCTCCTTTTATCAAATTGTAATGTAAATTTCCAAAAACCTGTCTTGGCAGGGCCTCTACATTTTATTTCTTATTGAGAACACTCCGCGCCCGCCGACTATATATTATATTTATCATATTGATTCATTTATATATTCATTTATATATGAGTTACTATTCACTTTTTTGACAAAATGTTAGACACATACATACGCACTCACGACTGTAATCCCCGAAGGGGTAGGCAGAGGTGTAACCAGTACACCCAAATTTCGCCGAGCGTATCTCCGTCCCTTATGTGATAGGGGTCGAGCCTATCACCATACCGGGCACAAATTCCAGACTCCGGGCTGATACTGAGCATTTCGTAATAGAAAAACCCAATACCACTTTACCCGACCCGGGGATCGAACCCGAGACCTCAGCGTTAGCCTCAATCATAACGCGTACGCATTACAACTGCGCCACCGAGGCAGTCAAAATGTTAGACAATTAAATTAATAATTGAGAAATTCCATTATTTATATACGCAATCACACCTGTAATCCCCGAAGGGGTAGGCAGAGGTGTAACTAGTACACCCACATTTCACCGAGCGTATCTCCGTCCCACGATGTGATAGGGGGCGAGCCAATCGCCATACCGGGCACAAATTCCAGACTCCGGGCTGATACTGAGAATTTCGTAATAGAAAAACCCAATACCGCTTTATCCGACCCGGGGATCGAACCCGAGACCTCAGCGTTAGCCTCAATTGTAACGCGTACGCATTACAACTGCGTCTCCGAGGCATTCCAAATTCCATTATTTATTTCCGTTATAAAAGGTAATGCAAAACTAACGCTTTAAGTAACGCGGCAGGGCCAAAATTAACACAAATTGTTACAAAAGTAACGCACTGGCAACGCTATTTATAGTTCATAGTGACGTTCATACTAAATGTTTTGAGTATTGTAGAATTATGGTCTTTCCTATCATAGATTTAAATGTACTTTTATGCGATTTTATTTACTAGATAACCATCTATACCAGTATTTCCCAAAGTGAGCGATAACGCCCCTTTGTGGGCGCTGCTTGCCTAAAGGAGGGCGGTAAGAAACCCAGAAAAAAGGGGGGCGTTATAGAGTATGAGGGGGCGATTTGTAATTTCATCTAGGTAGGTTGGTAGGTACGTACTTATTTTTTATATGTCGATTTTTAAATGTCGTTGCTGCTTTCGCAGCCAAACTGCTTCTACACAAAGAGATACCGGCAGCCGTGAGTTTCACAATTTTCCGCATTTATCAGTATCCTGCAGTAACGACGACTTGTCTTGCCTACTGCCAATATTTGGAAAACCTCCACATTGACTTCACCGAACTGTTATAACCCTTATTTCTATGTGCACAAAGCTCATTCAGCATTCTAGTATATGACTGACGATGTTTTATTCCAATGCAAGTCAGCACTTTTTCTATTTAACTAAGTACATTTAAAGTTATTTAAATCAGTCAGAATCAAGATCTAGCGGAGTACGGTTTAGCCGCTCAAAATTTGGGAGTCAGTGTTATAGTGTATATATTTAAGTTTTTCTGTAATAAAACTAGTGCATTTCGTAGTTTTTTTAAAAAGACAAACGCGGTCGGCCTCCTAACAGAAAGATACCAGGACATTTTGTACTTGGTAATACCAGACCGGGTGTTGGATCCATTTTCAAATGTTAACACAGCAATATCATCTCAGCTAGAAGAAGAATTTATAGAATTGACAACGAACGAGGATATAAAAATCAAGTGCAAAAATGGATATCAAGAATTTTGGCTTTAAAACCCGATCTCGCAATTGTGCCCTGGATTGTGGTCAATCGTTCAACGATTCTTGATGGCATTTCCATCGTCATATTTGTGTGCACGTGGATTTAGTGCTGTGGCAACGCTGCTTACTAAAAAGAGAAATGCATGTTGCATGTTACCGAACGTGGCGACTTGCGGCAGTTCTTGAGTAAATTGGAACCTGATATCACCAAACTTATTAAACAGCATCAGATTCATCCTTCACATTAGTTTTTATATTCAAATCGAATATGTTTGTTTTATTTTGAATAAAAGATACTCTGTCTGAATACTATAAAGTTGCGTATCAATAATCATTCTTATTGGCAGGTATAGCCTGCCAGAGTTAACTTGAGACCTGGGCGCCTTTGTGTACTACCTACTGCGCTTAGGTCTCAAGTTAACTCTTACAGGTTATAATAAAAGTCTCGTTTAGAATGAATGTTTAATCTCCGCTGATATAGCTCACAATAATTTATTTAATTTGAAGTTATAGTGGTTTTAAAGTAGGTAAAAAAATGGGGGGCGCTAAAAAAATATTTATTTTCAAAGTGGACAGTAGACAAAATAAGTTTGGGAACCTTTGATCTATAAAAATGCAAAGTATCAATATTTGTTTGACCTTTTTTACACAATACCACAATGGAGCAACCAACGCGTCGTATCGACATATAATTGACATCGACAATAAAGATACTTACTGATACTTACCGCGGCCGGGCGGAGAGTAATTTATCCCACTACATAATTTATCCCAGAAATATCTTGGAAAGACTTCCACGTGAGCATGTTCTCCTTAATAATTTCGAACGTATGTGGAGTCCGTCAACCGTATTATAGCGCGGTGCACCCCGGCGCGACGTGGTGGACTAAGGCCTAATCCCTCTCAATTAGTAGAGGAGGTCCGTCCCCAACACTGAGCCATGATTTGAATGAAAATCATTACTAAATAGTTTAAAGTATTTTAATGCCAGGATAATACGCGAGATTATAATAATTTTATCTCTAGAGTATTTCGGTATTTTTACCTATCGGTGTTAAAAACTTCAGCCTAAGGAATAAATTTACGAATGGCAATACAGAGTCAAATAATATGCAGATGGTGTGACGAGTGGAAATAAGGCATTTCATTTAAGTTATGTAAGTTTACACTCGACTGCTTTGTCTTACCCGTTCTTACCACACGCAAATGTCGACTGCTAAGGAGTCTTCAGCAAAGTGAATTTAGCTAAGACTTGCTAGACGATATCGACGCATCGTCACTCGTCGCATCATTGCTAAAGACGATGAAGGTTCCCATTGCAGAATTAGCTGACATAGAAGTTGATATACATTGAAATATGAGTACATGAATAATTAAATTAACCACATTTAGACTACTGGTTTTTATTTAAATCAGCTCGTAGACAATAATTTTCTGAGAGCCTGAATCCAACCCTGACTTGAATAAACGCCCTAGTAAATAATAGTATTCGGTCCAGTCAAAATAAGTATTTTAATTAATATGATTGTTAAAGTAACAATTAAGAAGAAATAAGTACCAGGATAAAAGATATCGCGGGTTTGATTTCCGCTGCGTAATTTTTTCGTTTCGTAAGTCAGCTGCTTGTGATGTCTATGAGACAGATTATCCTAATATGATTATATATTGTTTAGTGCATTTTAGTAGGTTAATCAGTAATTTTTGTAAAGTATTCGAACGAGTCGATTAATTTACGGAGACGAATAATTCGACTAGAATCATTCATATTCGCGCATCGCTAGTCATTCGGCAATGTTTTTTTAAATTGCCAATAGTAAAAAAATATAAAAAAATACTTACTATTTTTGTCATTTGTATTTTGTGACACAAAATCTGTGTGTGACATTTCAGTCAAATGAATTATTTATCTTTTTTTTTATTTTGATAATCACATGTACTCAGTGATTAGTACAAAAATTAACTAGTCCTATGGAAAGGTTAGTCGGTAGTCCAATATCTTACTTAATGCATAAAACATATTATTCGTGTTTCATTCCCAACACTAACTTTCATATGAACGGCTGTTCTCCATACTAATTATCCTGAATAAAATGTAAGTATTGATTTTTTATGTTGCCGCGAATATTACACATTAAAATAAAACATTTTATACAGATTTTATCAGTCTGCCCCACCACGAAGACCAAGAAGGCTGAAAACTGCTGCTTAATGGCAGAAATAGGTAATGCGGCCTCTATTCTGTGTCTTGAAATTCAATAGCTATATACTTCAAATCGGCTTTCTGGGAGACAGTGGTAACAACCCAGTCAAACGCCCCAATTCATGCTGTAGAAAAACTGGCTACACTCCAGACAGTATTAGCCAGCTCTACCACTCATAAATTGTGATAAGGCTATCTTTGCCATAAAATATGTTTATGGTTTTTTAGCTTTATCTTCAGCATGATAAAGAATGATAATGCTCATATCATTCTTTTTAGTTTGAGTTTTTAGACAAAAGGGCCTTACTTATAAAGGTTGTTCAAGCACTGAGTAGTTAAAAGGTTTCCGTCAATTGTAAAATTCAATGTGTATACATTTATATAACTAGCTGTCCCGCGCGTTTTCTCCTGCAACAGCAGCTCCACCTACCGGGTCCAATTGTGAATCTAAACCATCCAGGGTGCCACCCAAACGCATACAAAAAATAACATTCAAATCGGTCCAGCCGTTTAAGAGGAGTTCAGTCTCGTACACACTTACAGTAGAATTATATATATAAAGATATACATTATCAACCTTATAGTTTATAGATGACAATAATTATAATTTCAAACCATCGAAATAAGATGACAAGAAACGTAACTCAAGCAACAAAATGAACCTACCAAAACTCTGTGAAAGTGGGTGGGGCTATAAAAGTCTGTGCAGCTCGTTCAATCATTAATCTATAAAAATTTATTCATGATCTCTAGTCGACACTTAATACATCAATTTTTTTTTGCTGTGCAGAATTATGTCTCGATTTAGAAATTTTATATATAGACAATAACTTTTATCAAATAAAGTTGATTTGGACGTTCCTTAATTTTTGTTGCGTGTTACGTGTGATTACCTTTGCATGTGTAAGTGGAGCCGTATTTTTTGGATTCATAATTATGAGAGTTATAGTTCTAGTTATCTTATTTCAATGTTTGAAACCCTGTTTTTATTGTTTTATTATTTAAATAATATATACTTTGGAAGTTAAAAACCTTCATTATTTAGATTGTTGAAAACAATCATGATGATTTATGTATGCATAATGCAAGTAATTAAGATAATTCATACAGATAATATCAGCGTGACTTCTTTATACATTTTAATGGCGGGATATCGTTGATACCTCTTCAAATAGCTATTAAAGTCGCATATTTTTATAGCAGAGACCGACAAACAAGCAAGTGGGTCACCTAATATACGTGATCTCCACTGGTTATAAACATACACAATATCTAAGGAAACATGGATACATTTCCGACCTTAAAGGAAAAGGATAATTGAGGGATTGGGAAGGAGAGGGGGATTGGGGCCTCCGGAAACGCAACAGCAAGCTGCTACTTTACGCCAGTTTTCTGTAAGACAGTGGTAACCCGGACGAGCTGGCCCATTCACGCTGTAAACAAAACTATCGTACAGCGTGGCTCTACCACTCAATACTATCGAACTCCAAAATCTGTAAAATGTCGTCAACCGTTGTCAGCCTCCGTGGCGCAGTGGGCGAGTAGCCGGATGCGAAGCGACAGTTCGTGGGTTCGATTCCAACACCGAGACAAATGTTTGTATGAACCACAAATATTTGTTTCAGGTCTGGGTGTTGTGGGACCACAAGTCCCTCGTAGTTATTGATAACAATTGTCAAAACTTCATAAATGTCTGACCCGTATTGACGCAGATTCTATAATAATCTATGGTTTTGACGAATATAAATAAACGGTGTGCGGCGTCTGACGCTTGCGGCCTGACGCAGCCCTCCAAAGTCAGCCTTTAGTTGATCTCTGCATGACCTTTTATTGCGAACGTGCCTAGGTTTTAAATTAACATAAATTAAACATTAAAGTGTGTAAAAACAAAGTTGATTGTATATATTGGGCAGGAAAATGGATGCCGTCGTATTTTTCTTTTAGCAGTACAATTTTAAATATTTTACAACTAACTTTTGCTCGCGGCTTCGCCCGCGTGAACTGCTTTTCAGGGATAAAAAGTCTATGTCCTAATCCAGGTCAAGGTCTACATGTGTACCAAATTTGAAATGTGGTCGATTGTTTCAGTTAAAATGTCACTAAAAGTGGAAACAGAGCAAGGCACTTTAAAAGGCAAAGAATGCACTACATATTATGGAAAGAAATATTATAGTTTTGAGGGTATACCTTATGCCAAGCCGCCTGTGGGTAAATTAAGATTCCGAGTAAGTACATATACACTTATTTTTCAACTTAATAAATAGATATAGACTTCAAAAAAGAAAGGGATTCTCAATTCCATTTTCTGAGTTGAATTTATTTTTTGCTTTTTTATGTATAATATGTACATTGATTTCCCCGCCAATTCAGTATCGATTTTGTTGGAAATAATTTCATTCGATAGAGTTTAGCTGCAATGTGGTTCCATAAAGATTTGGTTAAGATCTGATGACGGAGTACGGAGTGAAAAAATTAATCTCCGCAATGGATACCAGTATAGTCATCGCAAGTGTGTTATTGTATTGAAATTTTCATGCAATAGCAGTACCTACCACTAAAAATAAAAAAGTATTAATAAAGCAAAAACCGACTTCAAATTGAAGTCTGTTTTAAGTTTTATTATGCTATGCCATACATAGGCACCGTGGCGCAATGGGCGAGTAGCCGGCTGTGAAGCGAGAGGCCGCGGGTTCGATTCCCGCACAGAGACAAATGTTTGTGTGATCCACAAATATATGGTCCGGGTCTGGGTGTTTTAACCCCAGAGGGATTGATATCAGGCAGGCGGCCGGTCGTAAAAACAACAAGCCAAATCTTTCTATAACATGTGTTAAAAAGCATGCACGCCGACCCCACTGAGAGTGAGATAAGGGCAGTTGAAAGAAGAAGAAGCTACCGTACACACGAAATAACTTGGTCGAACTGAAGTAAACTTTAGACTCTTGTCACCCGGTACCCTTTAGACTCTGAAAACAATGCTGCGACGCGACATCTGACATTTTTTTTATTAGCTTGAATGACGAATGAAGACGGTCGCTCGCCTGATTGGTAGCGCCACGCCTGTCCATAAACAGAAACAACACCACAACGAACTTTGAATAGCAAATTACTGCATGACACTGGACTGCGTTCATAATCTCTACTTTTCCCGAGACATTTTTTTATAGTATAGGCCGGCAAACGAGCAAGTGTGTCACCTGATGGTAAGTGATCTCCACCGTCCATGTACGCACACAATACTGAAATAATCATGGGCGCGATGCCGACCTTAAAGGAAAGGGATAAGTTAGGGATTGGGAAGGGGAGGGGAATTTGGGCCTCCGGATATGTCACTCCCCGCACGAAACGCAGCAGCAAGCTGCTACTTTACGCCGGTTTACTGTAAGACAGTGGTAACGATCCGGACGAGCCGGCCCATACATGCTGTAGACAGAGCTGTAGATAGATTCCATACTATAGAATACCATACGCACTCACGCCTGTAATCCCCGAGTTTCCCGTGGTATGGCGACATGCTCGCCTCCCAACAAATCTTGGGACGTAAAAAAGGTCGACGAATCGTGGGTAGATGCACCTCTGCCTACACCCTCGGGGATACAGGTGTCAGGTTGAAAATTAACTATGTTTTTATTAGAAAAGTACACACGATTTGCCCAAGATTAGATTTTTCCGATAGGGCTTCATAGCCCTAGTAGGTAGGTCATCTACCTATCACATAATGGGACGGAAATAGCCTCAGTGAACGGAGAATACTCTAGCTTGTTTATATATGTAATGTAACTATCTGCTTGTTTGTCTACTACTCGCCCACTGCGCCACGGAGGCTGTTAACGGCAATGATAAATAAAAAATATATATTCACAGAATCCTGAACAACCGGAGCCATGGCTGGGCGTCCGCGACGCAACGTCTCCGGGCAACAAATGCATTCAAATGAACCCATACTCGAACACGCCGCTAGAGGGCTCTGAAGACTGCCTATACCTTAACGTATACACGCCTGTGTTGCCACACGAAAAAATACAAAAACTACCGATCATATTCTTTGTTCACGGCGGCAGACTTATTTTCGGTTATGGTCATTACTACACTCCTGATTATTTCCTCCAACACGATGTTATATTGGTCACAATTAATTATAGATTGAATATACTAGGTTTTATTTGTTTAAATATTCCCGAAGCGCCAGGCAACGTTGGCTTAAAAGATACTATCATGGCCTTGCGATGGGTGAATAAAAATATATCTAATTTTAATGGAGATCCGCATAATGTAACAGTTTTTGGCGAAAGCGCAGGAGCTGCGATTGTCAGTTCATACTTAACCTCAAAAATGGCGGAAGGATTATTCACGAGAGTAATATCGCAATCTGGGAATTTGTTGTCTGACTTATACATAATACAAGAAGACCCTATCGAAAAGGCTAAGAACGTAGCATCCATTTTAGGGGAAAAATTGGACGATTCAAAATCTTTGTATGAATTTTTACTCAATACACCCATAGACGATTTGATCTATGCGTTCAGTGTTGCCGAGTTATCTAGACCACCTGGCATAATAAATTCATATTTTCTACCAGTTATAGAGCAAAAATTCGATAATGTTGAAAGATTTTTTACTGAATACCCTCTACAATGTATCAAAGAGAATCGACATGCAAAAGTACCTTTATTGATAGGTCTGAATTCTTTCGAAGCAGCATTATTTCTAAGGAGAGACGACGATGGGAAAATACAATATGAAACTGACTATAATTTTTTTATACCGCGGCATTTGTCTATAGAAAAAGACAGTGGCAAAGCGAGATATTTTATCGACAGAGTTAAGTCATTTTATTTAAACAATAAAGCCGTTTCTGACGAAATGAAAATAGAATATTTAAACATGGTATCTGATTGCTATTTTATCAGAGATGTATTTTACTTCGCCGAGGTTTTGTCTAAAACCAATCCGATATATTTTTTCAAGTTTAATTTTGATGGAAATTTAAACACCAGAGTTATGAAGAGTTTGGGCATTAAAGGTGCTTCACATGGGGACATGATACAATACCAATTTTATAGGAATAGCAAAGCGTCTAAATGTACGGATAGAGATCAGAAGATTATCGACTTTTTTAGCGAAGCTTGGTGCAATTTTGCTAAGTTTGGGTAAGTTTTTTTTCTAGATGATAAAAAAGAGAAAATATTTTTTTATATAGCATAAGCTGGCAAACAAACAAGCGGGTAACTTGATGTAATATCACCACTCCCCATTAACACCCCCAATACCAGAAGAATTAACGTGTGTTGCCAAAAGAGATAATTTAGGGATTGGGAAGGGAAAGGGGAATTTGGCAACAGCAGTGTGATTCACAAATATATGTTTCGGGTCTGAGTGGTTTTTCCCCAGAGGGGTTGACGTCAGGAATAAAACGTCCGGTAGTAAAAACTACAAGTCAAATCTTTCTGTAGCATGTTGCGCTGACCCCACTGCGAGGGGAATAGGGGCAGGTGGAAGAAGAAGTGTGTAAGCACCGTTGTGTCCCCGTTCGGAGAATAAAGTCAGTGATAATGCTGGGCATTATGAGACTCAGTGACGAGTATTATAGATATAGTGTCAAGCAGTTTGTAATAAAAAAATTGAATGGTTACTATTGTCTTAAGGCAGGCGCTTACCTTCAGTCGAGCGACCGGACTAATATTTTTTTTCTTTCAGAAAACCCACGTGGAAAGCCCAGAAGACTGACTGGCTTCCGTACAAACCAGACGCAAGATACACTTTAGTTGTAGATGAAGATATCAAATTAGACAAGGACGTCGATCTAGACAGATTGAAATTCTCTATGGAAATGTCTAAGGATAGGTGTAAATTGTAAAAAAAATAGGTACGTCCATAGTAGGATTGCAATCCTACAAAGTGGGATTCCGCAATCCCGCAACTGCTACCTCATATCGGTTTTCTGTGAGACTGAAATCATAAGTCTGTGGAATAGTTTGCCGGCGCACGTGTTTCCTTCCTATAATATGGGATCCTTTAAACGGAGTGTGTAGAAGGAATTAAGCAGGCATCATTCTGTCGATCTACGATAGATCATCATCATCAGCCACAAGACGTCCACTGCTGAACATAGGCCTCCCCTAATGCCTTCCAGGCCGACCTGTTGGAAGCGGCCTGCATCCATCGGCTTCCTGTGACCCTTGTTGGATGCGGATTAACATGTTGAAGTGGCAGTGGGCAGGCAGATTGCTCGCAGAACTGATAGCCGATGGGGCAGAAAAGTTCTACTATTCTATACTCGACACTATTCTTGGATTGCGCTACACTTACCATCAGGTGTGGCGTAGTCACTTTGCCGGGACAGGATTTAAAAAAATGGCGATTAGGCCTGTATTACATATTGGGATGGAAATATTAATACTTGTTTTATGGTGTCTGGTATGATAAAAGTAAGGTTTTTACCCGTTTTATATGTGTTTTGACTTGGTATAATTTCATACAAGGTGTATGGGAAACGTTTCTTTAAACAAAGACAGGTGGCAGGGTTGTTGATTACACTAGCGAATTCAGGGGGGGGGGAAGGATCTACGTGGCTCAAGCCCCCCCCCCCCCCCCCCAACCGTTCAGCCGTTACGGCATTATGAACTAAAAACAAATTAAAAAACTTACAAACATCCCAATTTTCATATTTATAATAGTAGAACAGGATATGATTTCTTAAAGTCTAACCGCTGTTCCTGTTCTAAGTTTTTTTTATTGCATTGGCAAATGATCAAGTGGGTCACCTGATGGTAAGTCATCACCACCGCCCATGTACACCCACAATACCTACCATAAGAGTCATGGGCGCGTTGCCGACCTTTAAAGGAAAGGGATAATAAAGGGATTGGGAAGGGGAGGGGATTTATTCATAATAATTTTATCTGTGATAAATATATATTGAAGTTACTTAATTTTATATTGTTTAACTCTATAACAAAATGGTTTCTAGTGATAGTTTAGTGGTGCCTGGTACAGTGTGAAAGGTTAAATTAAAAATTCAATTTTAAAAAAATCTTACTAAATTGTTACAGCGACTTTAACGTTTGTGCATTTATTATTTTAATAAATATTTTTTGAGTATTTTAGTTTTTTATTTTCTATGTTTAGTTCAATGTCTAATAAGAGGAACCCGACCCGAATTCGCAATGGTATATACATTACACATAAAACTTTCTTCGGAAATTAACTATTTTAGCGATTGTGAAAAACGTGTCAAAATGTCTACAGTAGTTTACAAGTAAGGTAAGGTGTGCACAGACTATTAATGACTATAATTTATGACTATCGATATCGATAAGAATATTTGATAGACATCGAAATCGTCGATATCGAGACTCAACAGAATTGAAATAAAATCGTCAATGACGACTTTTTTAATTTAAGAAAAATATACAAACCACTTTCAAACAAGTATTAAGCAAAGTATTAATACATTAAGATATAAAAAAAATATGAATATATTATAATATTTTTTCAAAATGTTTACTAGTGTGTTACGCTATATAATAAATATTTAATTAAACTTAACATTACTTCTATTAAAAAAACAAAATAATCAGTACAAGAGTAAATAGGGTTACGTAGTAAATAACTTACAATTTGCCAAAATCTTTGTAGATTTTTCTAACCACAAAAAATCATTAAAATTGAGTCTTTATTTTGTATCCGTAATTAGCAGGTATTTTAAATCCTGTACTTATTACAACTATTATATTACAGTCTATAGTCCAAAATAAATTAAAAAAATATCCAATTTTATAGCGGTTTAAAGCTTATATTCAAAAATATGGGGTGAAAGTAAGAAATGGTAAATTTTATATTTAATGGATTACAGAACTACTGAAAAATTCAAAACTATTAATCGGTAGTCAAAATAAATCAAAATACAGCAATACTTATAATAATATTTATTCATAATAATTGATATAAAAATATACTCTTAAACGTCTATGATGGAAATAATAACTAGACATTATTGGCACGAAATTTTTATATACTGTATAAATATTAATTTTTGATTAATAAAGACATCTAATATTCACATTGAGCTGAAGACCTCCCGTTTTCAATCGTGACTAAATACCCGCCAAAGAAATAAACATGTCAGAATGATTCTAATATGAAATCTTTTATAAATAATGATTAAATTCTTCTTTTAGTACTCTACTACAGAGAAGATTCGAATTCAGGATAAATGTCGTATTATGTGCAAATATTTGTTCCGTATTTTTATTCTTGCAGGATCAAAAGCAACATTCCTGGCAATGACAAGACGATCATTAAAAGGTTATTAAAGGGCCTATAAATCACAAACTCTTACTCAAACTGAAAAAATATTAACCTTGGACCAGCCAGTTTAGGGTTTTAGAGTTAGTTAGTTTTAATCGAACATCTAAAACCTATATCCCTAGATGTTTGCCAATTTTAATAATTTGTAATGACCCCTTAACCAAAAGTCTTCTTTCTATACCATCTTGAGTTCGGGAGATCTCTGCTAATCAGGAAGACAAGAAATAATCTACATCTACATACAATTTTTGACAATACTTAAATATAACCTAAAATAATCGATACTAATTGACAAGAAATAATAGTGATGTAGTTAATATCCACATTTTATTGTTGATGAAGATCATCAGGAAATATTGAATAAGGCCCTAAGCAGACTTGCTACTTTTAGCATCGGCAAAATCGTTGATGCTGAAAATATCGTGTGCTAGAGCCCAAAAATATTTGTCGATCAGTTCAATTTTGGACGCCTTGCTATGTGTGCGTAAGCTTGTAAATATGTAGTTTTGATCTGTGCGAGTGATGCGTCAGCATTCAACTTAATTAATTAACGTCCGCGACTGATACGCAGTCATTGTCTCATAACAAAGTCAAACATTACGCACACAGCAATACGTACAAGAATGAGTTGAATTATCTATACAGTCTAAATTTATTGCAAACCTTGGTAGTTCAGTAATTGGAAACCTAAATACACTTAATAAGGACTAAATACGAACTACATCACTTGGACCCGACATTCAGTGCACTGACCGGCATAGTTTTTGCGTAATTTAAACCTTATATCAATTACTTCAGAGTTCATATTTCACTGATGGCAACAAACATGTTAAAACTTTGCTACCTAAGGCAGAGATCTTTAAAGTCAACATTACGGCCACGCGGACTTACAATACCAGTTTCGAAATTATTATTTTAGTAGATCTTTATTTTAATTACTATTACTATTTTATGAAATTATAAAATAATAAACTTGACTGTTTCAATCTAATTGTATCCTTAGGATAAAATAAAAATACTTTATTATAATATTATAGTAAAAAGAAAGATATTTTCGTTTGGCATAGCAACACAAAAAATAGATGACACATACTTTTTAAAATCGACTGGCCGAACGAGTCGAACGCACAAGGTCGATCAAATACCCTTAGTCAAAAATCACCTAAATTCACTTATTTCAATGCTCAGAATACAGAAAGAACCAGAAACCGTGAGCGCGCCTAATACTGAAGCTACTAAAACTACTCTTAAATAGAGTAGTTTGACGCGCGACCGATCAGTGACCTTGTGACCGTCGGAACGCATGACGCGTTTTATCGGTGACCAATTTAACTAAATTATGCCGTCTTGTGTCGTTCCTACCTGCAAAAATGCAGCAGGTCTAAAAAAGAAACAAGATGGCATCACATTTCACGTGTAAGTATCGTATTTAGGTATCAACTTATTTAATTATTGAATAAATTTCTCAGTTTTCAATTGTCATAGATAATGATGCATCCATCTTGTTAGTGTTGCCAATATAAGAGTTTTGATTTACCCTTCTTTTTATTACCTTTTGAGGGCTTTTATTCAATGTAGAATATTAATAAGTAATTTAATAAAAATTAACCGACTTGAAAAAAGAAAGTATAAAGCATCAGTGCAGCCCGTGTGTACCAAACCAAATAATCCTATTAAATAGTATGTTAATATCGGATTTCTAAACATTTTTTGATGTGTGTGTGAGGGAGAAGGGGTGAGGGGGAGCGGGTATGAAACTATGTTTATAAATTAGTTATCTCAAATTTTAGCTTCCCTGCTGATGAAGAAAGGAAAGCGGTGTGGACAAAAATAATACAAAGAGCACGGCTGGAAGAGTTATGGAAACCATCGAAGCGAAGCGTAGTTTGCTCGATGCATTTTGAGGAGAAATACATTTATAAGACAAAATGTGGTTTGAAAAGACTTAAGACAGAAGCTTTTCCAAGTAAGCATTTGGCCATAATAGCAGAAGAGTCCGGGTCATACATGGAAAAGTCAAAAAACGCTGAGCAACTTCATTCGCCCGCTAAATCAAACTTGGAGATTGGTGACGTAAACATATCCGATTTGAACTATATATTTGACACGCCGAAAAAAGTTAAATTAAGATCCCAATTACGCAAAAAACAAATTCTTTCTGAGAAGCATGTCCGACGAATAAAGACATTGCAACAAAAAAATAGACGTCTTGTGAAAAAGAACGAATCTTTAAAAGGTATTCTCAAGAATTTAAAAAATAATCGTTACGTCAACGATGATGTTTATGACCTGCTGTCAACAAATGTTGTAACAGCTGATATTTTTAATAATGTATATCGAAAATGCATTCTAAAAAAGAAGAAACCAAAATACAATCCCCAGATCAAAAAGTTTTGTCTTACACTAAATTTTCTTTCTCCGACTGCCTATAAGTACGTAAGAGCTACATTTGACACGTGCCTTCCACACCCGAAAACATTGTCTAGGTGGTACTCTAATATAAGCGGAGAGCCTGGATTCTCAGATGAATCGTTTTTGGCTTTAAAAGAAAAGGTTAAGTCTTCTAAGCGTAAAATTATTTGTTCGTTGATGGCTGATGAGATGTCCATCAGACAGCAATCTTTATGGGATGGCAAAAAGAATTGCGGATATGTAGACATGGGGACTGGTACTTCTGAAAATTGCAAAACCTTAGCTTCTGAAGCATACGTTCTTTTATTGAATTGCATTAACGACAATTTCAAATTACCTCTTGGATATTTCTTAGTACACGGTTTAAATGCAGAACAAAAAGTTAATTTAATTAAATTATGTCTCATCAAATGTCACGATGCTGGTGTTAAAGTAGTTTCTTTAACGTTTGATGGGCATGCAACCAACATAACGGCAATGAAATTACTAGGATGTAAAATAGACCATGAAAGTGAAATGAAAACGACGTTTAAGCACCCGGTAGACAATTCTGATGTAGCTGTTTTCTTAGACCCCGTACATATGTTTAAACTAATAAGAAATCATTTTGAATCAAAAAAATATATTTTGGATGAAAATGACCAAGAAATAAATTGGAATCTACTATGTGAGCTTAATAAACTTCAGGAAAATGAAGGGCTCCATATAGCAAATAAGCTTACACGTAGGCATATAATGTTTCGTAACAACATTATGAAGGTTAAGCTAGCTAGTCAGGTTTTGAGTAAAAGTGTCGCAACAGCGTTAAAATTTTGTCGCGAGGATGCAAAATTGTTAGCATTCAAAAATTCTAAACCAACCGAACTTTTTATAGACAACATGAATAATCTCTTTGATATTTTTAACTCCCGTAATATGAAACAATTTGATTTCAAGCAACCATTGAATAGAAGCAATAAAGACATGATTTACGATTTTCTTGATCGAATGACAACATATATTCGTGGATTAAAAATTAAAAATGCCACGAAAAGAAAAATCAAGGGAGATGACCGACAAGTTATAATAAAAAGCTACAAACCGATTTTAGAATGTGCGTGTAAAACAGGTTTTCTTGGCATTTTTATTTGTATTGAGAGTCTGAAATGCCTATACGCGAATTTAGTTGAAATTGACAGTATGCTTGTATTTATACCAACATATAAATTCAGTCAAGACCATTTAGAACTACTCTTCGGGATGATACGAATGCACGGGGGCCATAACGATAACCCAAATGCAAAACAATTTAAAGGCATTTATCGAAAAGTATTATGTCATCTAGAACTTAAAGCCTCTGATAGCAGCAATTGTATACCTCTAGAAAATATAGGCATATTAAATTGTTCATCATCAACCAAAGCAATTAATTTTTCAGCACACTCGCAAAGATTTGAAGACAATGATCAACTATTTAGTCAAGTTTCAACAACATCACCTATTGAAAAAAATGGTGGCAGTATCGCAAAATTATTGTCTTCTGACTTGCCTCAGCTACATGACTTATCCAAATATATTGTAGGTTACATAGCTGGGAGTGTTGTTTATTACCTAGTGAAGCTTATAAAATGTCAGTCTTGTATAGAAGCTATGTTAGCTTCTGATGTCAAATGGTTTCATAAACTTATTGGTTTAAAGAATAGAGGTGGTCTTTGTTTCTCTTCTCAGTGTGTTTATGACATATGTTGTATTTGCGAAGCACACGTTCGAAGAATTTCAAACGAGGATATAGTTATAACCTCGAATTCTCAACGTTTGGCATTCGTTATTTCAATTTATAAGCAATTCGTAGGAAAAGATGACATATTTCCAGTTGGGAATAGCCATATAAATGGTTTAAGCCACAGAAACAGTCTGATAAGGGCTGTGATTGAAAAATACCTAGACATAAGATTTCATCATTTATCTAAATGTAAATCTTTGTTAATAA
The DNA here is from genome assembly GCA_905332985.1 of Mimas tiliae. Lineage (NCBI taxonomy): Eukaryota > Metazoa > Arthropoda > Insecta > Lepidoptera > Sphingidae > Mimas > Mimas tiliae. The sequence continues at coordinate 2,696,907 of HG995265.1, read as the reverse complement.
GTTCAAGTTCTAAGAGACAATATTTTAAAAAGCTTACTCAGCAAAAAGGAAATTAAATGTATTTTTTTTCTAAAGCGTCTTTTATTCAATAAATCTATCGACTTCTTGAGACAATTACGTAGGTACATTATTATATAGAATAGGACAATTTTTATTCTATTATTATCTCACCTCCTAGACTCCCAAAATTTACCCTAAAAACGGGCAAATAATGCCTGAGCTAGCAACATTACGCGGGTGGGAAGTGACGCGGGCGGGGGGCGTTGTTTTGGTTTTTGGACACAGCGTGTAGCTCGCAATTACAGTTGAACGCGGCTTCTGGTTCTTTCTGTATTCTGAGTTTCAATGTTACCATACACTGTTCATCACCGTTAATCGCTATTGCACAACTCCACCCACTTTTATACAACAAACACAACTTGTAAACTAGTTTATGAATTATTTAAAATTAAGAGATAAACTGCACTGTTAGAATTCCCGCCAAAACTCTCAAGTATATCGAGATAAGATTTAAAATTATTTTGCATAAACTAATTTGCCATAATGTCTACGAACGTGTCGGCCATTGCGATGTTTTTTTTTATTAAATTTAGGAATGTTTACGATGAACGGAATGCGAAATAAATATTGTAATTAAATTATTTTACTTGGAAAATGTATGGATCCCTTTAATTTACAATTGGAAATTTAGCATTTGAAAGTTGTCATAAAAACACAGTACATACTACGATTAAAGTTCGCTTCGGTAATCTTCGTGTGTTTCGTAAATATGAATACGTTAAATTTAGGAATGTTTACGATGAACGGAATGCGAAATAAATATCGTAATGAAATTATTTTGCTTGGAAAATTTATTGATCCCTTTAATTTACAATTGGAAATTTAGCATTTGAAAGTTGTCATAAAAACACAGTACATACTAAATTAAAGTTCGCTTCGGTAATCTTCCGTGTTTCGTAAATTTTAATACATGATCATCTAACACAAACCTGCCCTCTTAGACAAGATGTCTTTCTACAATCGTTATAAATACAACTTGATGTTAAGTCACACCAAAATCATAACATAAGATTAAAAATAAAATACTTGCTCCACAAAGCGCATAGCATACGGAAGCCTGGTTGGCTCACCGTCGACTTGTAAGAAAAAGGCGCCACACAGCACGCCCTTTGTGCATCATTCTTTTCTTTTCTTTTAGTTTTTTAAAGTAATTTATCTCAAACGCTGGAGAGAGGGGCGCCACTATCAAGTTTCTGCCCCAGTTCGAAAAAATCTGATATGCTAAGTAAAAAAAATCGATAATTATGTAGTAAAACCACGGTATTAAATAAATAAAACCGTGCTTTTACAATAATATAAAGTAAGCTATTCCAGTCAAGTTTTATTTTAACAAAACGTAGATTTATTTTAATACTAGGTTTAAAATACTAATGATGGGATGCCATAGTAACTAGTTGTTATAAACCAAGACTAAATTTAGTTTACATATTGCAATAAAGCCGTAGAAGTATTTTTATGACCCCTTTCAAACTTATATAATGTTCGTACATCATCAAGACCATGCGAGAATTAAAATCGATTAATTATATTTGTCCGTTAGAGTCTAAAATAGCCCATTACTTGTGTCTACAGTATCGGCACAGTACGATGTCACTAGAGACGTGCACGCTCATAAAGCACTACGTGTGAAAGAACAATTGCCGTAATTCAGTGTTGTGAGAACCCAAATCCCCTTCCCTTCCCGATCCCTTAATTATCCCTTTCCTTAAAGGACAGCAACGCGCCCATGATTCTTAGTATTGTGGGCGTAAATGCAGTGGAGATCATTTACCATCAGGTGACCCACTGGCTCGTTTGCCAGTCTATGCCTTAAAAAAACGAAATAGTGGCATACTAATCAAATCTAATATATATTAGTATCGATTTTGGTATTTGGTCTTAAAAATCAACGCTTTGGGTGTACACTTTTTTACCGGGATTTTTTTATTACGGTTTTATATTTTTGATCACTATTAATATGTCTTTCATATTCCATTGAAGAATTCGGTAATTGAATCGTAAGATTTTTTTATAAAGAAATCTTTTAAATTATGATTTTTAAAGACTACTGGTGCTATATTTAGTTAATACACGTTTCGATACTTTTCGACATCGACGACAATTTCGTTTTTTCTATCGACTAGCGGAAACTATGAAGAACTAAAATGGGTTAATAAACGAATTGGTAAACTGTGAGCGTAGACTTATAGTAATGCTTTACTTCAGAATTTCATTACAATGTGGTCATACAAGGTTAGTTGAGAAAGGTGTACTAAGCCGAAAGGAGTAAGTACCCGTAGTAGGGTATTTCACTTGATTATTTATATCTTAATCAAAAAGTTACATTCCCTAAAAATCAATTTTCGAAAGAATTACATAAATCACGTCGAAAACAAACAAGTTAGAAGTCATTCGAATCTTCTGGAGGGGATAGTTGTTAAATAACGGAAAGAAGATGCACTACATGGCAAGTTACTCACAAGGCAGTTCATGCCATTACGGTGCACGAGTGCGAGGGAGATAGTGAGATTTTTCCACTACGCACCCACCTTTGCTTGTATCAATATTTAAAACGGTCGGATCCTTTTTTGCCGCCAAGACATGAGACATGACATCGCGCTGCAACGTTGTCGAGTTTTTTAAACAAAACACAATATCTGTTTTTGTATGAACTCGAAATATTTTTAACGAGATGAGATTTGAGAGAATTTGACCATGGCTTAGTACACCCTTTCTAACTAACTTTGTATAAGCTTAATTTTAAACTTTTAAATTGTAATTAGTAAATTATAGTAATACTTGTAATGTTAAATGACGCATCATTCTTCACACGCCCCAATGTTCTACATAGTAAAGTTAAAGTCGATTAGTTATTTCACTCCGATCTCGCATGATCTAATACAGAACTACCTTACTTCTTACCTCCAAGTGACTCGAAGAAATTGACAAATTTATTAACACCTATGTTTTTAGGTAAATCGTCTTCGGGTGGATCATTGGCCCTAATCACGTCCTTCGGGACCCCATTAGAGTTCTGCACCATTTTGATTTCATTAGACGTTCTAGGTTTGCTGTGTACGCCGTTGACGTGGACGTCCGGTTTTACGTGGTCGGTAAAATCTACAGCGGGTTCGGGTGTCTTCGGCGCAGGTTCGGGGATCGTCGGCGTTGGTTCGGGTATAAATGGCGCGGGTTCGGGTTCAGGAACGGGCTCGGGTACTATGGGCGCCGGTATTGAAATTTCCGGCGGTGATTCGACAATTTCCGGCGATGGTTCGGGTGTTTTCGGCAGTAAAGGTTCTTCTACTACCTGTAAACGCAGATTATGAATTAGTGACTGAAGTAATTAAGAAACAGTGGTTACTAGGTGGTAAGTCTCTTGTACGCTTTGTCTCTTTCTGTCGCCAAGCAACAATGTGTAAACACTTATATTTCGATTTGAAGGGTATTAAAGCCAGTGAAATTACTGGGTAATATGAAAGTTAACATCTTATGTCTCGGGGTGACGACCGCAGTCCAATGGCATGCAGTACTTTGTAATTCAAAGTTTTGTGTGGTGTTGCTTCTGTTTATGGGCATGTTTGACGCCCTCCCTCCTTAATCCGCTACTGAACGTTAACGGTAGGCAGCGGTCTGGCTGTGCTCTGGCATTGCTGAGGTCTATGGGCGGCGGTGATCACTTACCATCAGGTGGGCCACTCGCTCGTCTGCCTATCTAGGGCAATCAAAAAAAAAAAAAACACGAGATCAAAGTCAATTTAATAGTTTACCTGACTGGTCACCACTACGGTCTCTATAACCGAAATTATCTCGGGCTCGGTTTTCCTCGGCGCTTCGATGGTATTCGTTTTCGGATGGTCCCAGATTTTGAAATGTTTCGTGTACACTTCGTCCCAGAAGTCCATTTTTTCTTTATCCGGGTTGGTACCTAGGGATAGCTCTGTGCCGATGCTTAGGTAGTACAACGTATCCTTGGTTACTGGCAACCATGTGGTCGTCAGATAATGGTTTTCGTCCGGTGTTGGGTTTCTGTAAATAAATTCATACATTCATAGATAGATAGATAGAATATTCTTTTTAGCACACTAGATAAAGTAGGTAGCTTATAAACGAGGATCATACAGTAAGGTTGATACAATGGGCGGCGCAGTCAGAATTCCCCACAAAACTCTTATTTTCCAGTCTCTTGGGTGATCAGTATCAAGTGACCCATTAATTACTACAATTAATATTTCTACTCACCCACACTTTGCGAAGTTAGTCCAGAGCCTGACCATCCTCTCCCTGGTCTTCACATCCTGAGGAGTTGGCTCCAAGTCTTTCTGAAAATCATTCTTGAACAGATATCCCAGTTCATCCATATGCACCGCATACTTCAGACCTAGTTGGTTGAACATGGTCTGCGGAAGGTTCAACTCTCCAACATACTCGAATTTGTAATGGTATATTGGCTTGTTGGTGGCTTGGACCAAATATTTGATGTACCTATGTATATCTATATTGAAAATTCGATCAGACAACAGTTGGAACTGTTCTAACATAGACTCAGCACCTTTGGGTTTACCTTTTAGATATAACTCTTTGATTTTCTCAACAATAGCCAATGATTCTTCTGAGTTTCTTTCCAGCTTCAAGTCTAATGGTATTAAATTCTGCAGATCGTCTGATTTTATGTCCACAGCTATTTCTAAAGCATTACTGCCTATCATTACTGGGATGTTGGCCACCCTTCCAGATGTTAGGATGTCGATAAATGCCTCCGAAATCGCCGCTTCGACTCCTGGAAACTCTTTTTCTATCACAAATGTGAACATTAGAGCCTCCTCTAACCATTTCTCTTTCGGATGGATCTTGTCATACGCTTCTACGAGGTCTCTGGTTGGTGTCGCCGTCAAAAACTCCAAGATTTCATCAACATCATCAGCGTCGCAGCCGACGTGGTTCGCTAGAACCTTAGCATTCTTAATGGGATCTTCTTGGAAAATTTGGTACAACCCACATCCTGACTGCATGATAGCTTTGCTGATCAAATCCTTGGTCAAAGGACTAGCTGTAAGAACCGAAGTAGAAACAGCGCCCATACTCTCCCCAAAAACTGTGATATTCCCTGAATTACCCCCAAAATTATGAATGTTCTCCTTGACCCACCTTAGGGCTTGGATCTGGTCTTTCAAGCCAGCGTTACCTGGTACTTCTGGGGTGTTGAGACATAAGAAACCAAGAGGCCCACATCTATAGTTGATGGTAACTACCACACAATCTTTCTCTACTAAGTAATCAGCGCCATACAAGTTACTGTTTCCTGACCCCCACATGAATCCGCCCCCGTGGACCCAGAAGAGCACAGGGAGGAACTCGCCGTCCAGGTTTGGGGTGTAAATGTTGAGGAACAGGCAGTTTTCGTCACCAATGTACTCTTTGGTGAAGGTTTGGTCTATTTGGGCGGACACGTTGCCCTCAGACGTGGCATCTCTGATACCGTCCCATGGTTCAGGAGGTTGAGGGGCCTGGAATGTAGACATCATTACATTAATTACGTATTTTACATGACGCTTTTCATTCATTGGCATGAAATTACCAAGCAATATGAGGCTTAATGCAAGAATAACACTTAAGTGCGCTCTTTGCTAAGTGTAGATTTCTATATTATGTGATTGATCCATTCCTAGGGGTTTAGCATATGCAATACGATATGATAGGTACATAGACGCTAACATGTTTGCATAGAATACTAGACTCGTTATATCAGAAGTAGAAAATATACTGCCTCGGTGGCGCAGTTATAATGCGTACGCGTTACGATTGATGCCAACGCTGAGGTCTCGGGTTCGATCCCCGGGTCGGGTAAAGTGATATTGGGTTTTTCTATCATGAAATGCTTAGCCTACCCGGAGTCTGGAATTGTGCCCGATATGGCGATAGGCTCGCACCCTATCACATCATGGGACGGAAATAAGTCCCGCGAAATGTGGGTGTACTGGTTACACCTCTGCCGAACCCTTCGGGGACTACAGGCGTGAGTGCGTATGTATGTAGATAATATAGTACTTTCAACTTCTGTGGTATTTTATATACGAATTCTAATATGACGACGTGATTTTATCGAATGTTGATACTTTTACTCGAGATATTTGCCGTCGATACGAGTAGTTATATCTCTTTGTCGCGGAATATGTCTATTGCATAATATGCTAAGCCCACTGGATTTTTTCTAAATCCAACCCAGATCATACGGTCTGAGCGCCGATGAATTAGTCAGTACTTTGACAGCCTCCGTGGCGCAGCGGGCAAGTAGCCGGTTGCGAAGCGTGAGGCCGTGGGTTCGATTCCCGCACCAAGACAAATGTTTGTCCGATTCACAAGTATTTGTCTCGGGTCTGGGTGTTGTGGGACCGCAAGTCCCTCGTAGTTCCTGACATCCACGATACAGGTTTACCTAGTGTGGGGTCAGGACTATGTGTGTGTATTTATTTATTACTAGCTTTTGCTCGCGATCCGCCCGCTTGAATAGACTTTTCCGAAATAAAACGTAGCCTATAACCGTCTCCAGAGTCCCATCTATCTACATCAAAATTCATCAAAATCGGTTCAGTGATTTAGGCGTGAAAGCGTAACAAACAAATATATATTTTTTTCATATAAAGTATCCTATGTTACTCCTTATACCTCCAAGAATATGTGTACAAAGTTTAATGATGATCGGTTAAATAGTTTTCGCGTGAAAGCGTAACAAACAAACTTACATTCACATTTATAATATTAGTTGGACGTATTCATGAAATACTAAATAAATAATTTATTTATTTATTTTTATTTATTTGTATTTGTAACGCCAACGCAACGTACATTAATTGAGTACAATATTAGGTATCTTACAATAGTAGTCTTAAGCTAAATGTCGTTACAATGTGAGGCGAACACGGCATGCATATTAACAAGAACAAAAGAACTTATAGAAATAGGATATAGTAAAAACATATCAATAATAATGAAAAGTTACATTTTATAATAATTTATCTGATAGTTGGTGTTGCAAAATGGCGTTCCGGAATTTAACTTTACTTTGGGAGAATATGTCTATGTCACTTGACGTATGCAGTAAATTATATTGTTTACAAATTCTATTAACAGGACAATATAAGCCTAAATTTGTCGAAGAGTAGCGTATGTTAAAAGGACCATATTTATTCAATCTAGGAAGCCTTACAGGGATCTTAATATTAAATTTGCTTGTTATCTGTGGACAGTCAATAAGTCCATTGAATAGGCTATGCAGAAACATCATGTCTAACAACACTCGACGATCATATAGTGAGCTCAACTTAAAATACATAAGTCGGTCTGGATAGCTAGTAATTTTTTTGGCAAGATGACAACTGTAGCAGAGATGCCACAAAAATCTTTTCTGTACGCGTTCTAGATTTTTTATATAAATGTCATAGTGTGGACTCCATAGTAAACTGCAATACTCCAAACCAGATCTAACTAAAGCCTTATAGATTTGGATTTTAGTTACAGGATCTTTAAATCCTTTACAGTTTCTTAAGACAAAGCCTAGCATCCTAAAGCTGTTTGTTACAACGGTGTCAATGTGCTTATTGAACCTTAGCTTACTGTCCAAAATTAACCCCAAGTCTCTGATAGTATCTACCTGCTGTATATTTTGGTTATTTATATGGTATTGGTGCAGATGGCATGATTTATTTCTTGTAAATTTTATAGAGTAACACTTGTTAATATTAAGTTCCATTCTATTTGTATTACACCATAGCGCTAAATTGTCTACATCTTGTTGTAGCAAGATTGTGTCTTGAGGAGAGCGAATAGGCTTCACAATCTTAAGATCGTCGGCAAAGAGATAGCAATCGGAGTATTTGAAACAGGTTATGATATCATTGATAAAAATGTTGAATAAAATTGGACCTAAGTGGGACCCCTGTGGGACGCCAGAGTTGGCAGCAAACAAAGAGGAAGAAAACCCATTAACCACCACTATCGAGTTGCGATTTATTAAATATGACTCGAACCAATTCAATAAATTGCCAGTTATACCTAACAAAAATAATTTATTCAAAAGTAAATCGTGATCAACCGTATCGAATGCCTTTGAAAAATCTGTGTAGATGGCGTCTACAGAAACACGGTTGTCAACAGCATCTACAAGACTGTCGTGGTAAAGCAAGAGGTTAGTTACAGTTGATCTATTCTTCATAAAACCGTGTTGTTTATCTGAAATAAGATGTTTGACATGCCAAGAAATTATGGGACACAAAAGTAATTCAAACACTTTACCGAAAACAGGCAATATCGATATGGGTCGATAGTTCTTTACAAGATTGGCCTTACCAGATTTATGTATTGGTATAATTAAAGCTTGTTTCCAGGCTTGGGGAAAAACTCCTGACTTTAAAGATTCATTAAATATTGTGGTCAAAGGTCGAGATAAAACTTTAGCACACATTTTGGCAAATACTGCTGGAATATTGTCTGACCCAGCGCCCTTTTTAGGATCAAGAGTTTTAAGTGCTTTAAAAACAGTTTCGCTATGAAACGCAACAGGTCCTAAGTATGGTAAGTCAGATGTTGCGGGAATATTTGTACTTTGAATATTATTACTAGGCTTAAGATATACTGATGAAAAGTGTTCTGCAAAGAATGAACAAATATCCGGTCCATTTGAGGCTATTTGTTCGTTGAGATACATTGGGTTCGGATAAGTCCCTGAATTTTTTCGCTTGTGTTTAACAAAAGTCCATATTAATTTTGGATTGCGTTTCAGAGATTGTTCAAGCAGCTCCATGTAATTATTGAAACATGTTTTAATAAATTTTTTACATCTCTTCTTGAGTATTTCGTAACTGACGGAGTCTAATGGATTATGGTATTTTTTAACTTTTATCCAGTACTTATTTCTTTCACCTATCATTCTTATCAAGGACTTGGTATACCAAACTGGGTATTTATTATTTGGTTTTAACATAGGTACAAATTGAGATATTAGTCTCCGTATAATTTGATAGAAAATTTCCACCATGGAGTCGACACAATCACAAATTTCAAATTCGCGATCCCAATCCACTTCTTTAAGTTTAACAATAATATTTTCATAATCAGCTTTATAGTAGTTATATCTTGCTGATTTATTGCTTTGGATATAATCTAGCAGTAAGTTAGATAACTTAAATGACAATGGCGGGTGTAACCGATCCAGCAAACTTAAACATACTCCACTAGAAGAAACAATGTTCTCAATTGCAATATTACTCAATACCAAATCCAAGATACGTCCTCTGTCATTGACAACGCTATTATATTGAGTAAGGCTATTAAGAGCCATAAAATTAAGCAAGTCTACAGCCAAGGGACTGTTGGAGGTTGTAGAAATAGGGGGGTTTGTATCGTTTCCAGTGTGCCACTCAATACAACTCAGATTAAAATCACCCACAATAACTATTTCCTTTGGTGATTCCATTATTTTATTTACATTGTCAATAAAATTATCCAACATGTTTTTTTGAAGAGGAGGAGGAAGGTAAACACAACATATAAAGACCTTTTCATTATCTTTTTGTACGTTTTTCTTGTCAATGCTTATCCATAGGTCTTCACATCCACTTTCAAAATCATACAAGCGTCTTGAGTTAAGCTTACGTGAGACTGCAACTAATACACCTCCCCCCACTTTTTTCTGGTGGAAACTACTGGATTCTCTATCACGTCTATACACAACATAACGTTCGTCAAAGAGTTCGTTGTCAAACGCAGAGGACCTAAGCCAAGTTTCCGTGAGACAAATCAGATCAAAATCAGTGTTCAAAACATTTAAGTATAAATCATTCATTTTAGTATTTAACCCTCGTACATTTTGGTAATAAATTTTTAAGAAATCGAATGTTATAGTTGTAATCCAAAACAAAGTAAAATATGTAAAAAAAGAAAGTTATTAAATTAAGATTAAGCAAGTGCATCGAGAGTCTCCTTATCCTTCACAAAGATGTAGCGGCTGGTATCATTTTTTCGCATAAAAATTCTTCCACCGCGTGTCCACACATATCTGTATTGAAGCTCCTTACCTCTTTGTCTAGCTGCTGCATGGAGGGACTTATTTTCTGGGGAAAGATGTTCTGTAACAAAAACGGGGGAGGACTTTGAACTTCCGATACCAAGGTCTCTTGTTTGTAGTTTTTCTTGCGGATTATTATGATTGTATTTGATAACGGCAGCCAATAAAGTATCTCGGAGGCGTGCGCTACTCAACCTTAAAAGAATAGAACGGGGACGAGAGCTCTCTGATGTTTTCTTAGCAATTCGAGAACAATACTGTATATCATTCTCGGTGATGTTGCATTTTACCGTCCTACCAAGTTGCTCCACCATTTTGAAAACGTTTTCAGAACTTGATTCCGGTACGCATTGTATCTCCAGATTCGCCGCTCTACTTACTTGGTCGATTTGGTTCATGCGAACAGTAAGATTCCTTACCACTGATTGAAGATCTTTGTTTTGTAACTCTAGGTCACGAATCTTCTTAAAGTTAGAAGTACACTCCGTTTTCAGTTCCTCGAATTTATCATTGATAAACTCCATAGATTCTTTTATGCTCTGTAAATCGTCTCTAATGTTTTTTATTCCTTGTAGCGGACCTTTTAAATGTTGGTCGGCGTAACCGCTAAATACATCTCTTAGTTCTTGTCTTATCAAGGCTCGCATTACATCTTCGCAATGGAGAGTACAGGAGGGCGTATCAATTACGTTGCGTGTTTTAGAGCGGACAGTTACATTTACGCATTCAGGAGATGTCGCATGGCTTGCGTTACAAGACCCAGGGGACAACGTGGTAATGTTGTTGTCGGAATCCGTGCATCCAGGAAATGGACGAAGTGGTGTATCAACGGTGCTAACGGTGCTAGTCTTGGGTTGCCTGTTGCGACACGCCGGGCATTTCCATGTGCTTCTTTTGTCTTTTGGCATAGCAGAAAATTGTTTATGCGAGATTTTGGCGCACAATATATCATATATTAATAAGCATTGATGGCATTTTAGAAATTCTCGGTTAAGTATTTTATTGCAACAACCAGCGCATACATTAGGCATTTTAAAGCAGTACACGCGATGCGGTGTTTGTACGAGTTTTAATACGTTCTTTTCACTACGGTGTTTCTTATTCGGTTGTGTGAATTCACTATTACTAGTGTCTATTGAATGTAAAGCAAATGCAAATTAAATTTGAAAACATTCAAAAAGTCTCTAATGGTGCAGAGGACTCGATCACACGGCCTGCGAAATCACTGCGCACGTAATTCGCTGAGAGCCGCTAGGCCAGTATACTGCAATAATAGCTGTCAAATTTAACGTTCTGTTTTACTAACGTGTAATTTAATTATTGGACGGTTACAAAATGCCGGTATTTGAATTGTTTTGATGCAGGTACGTTGCAGAATTAACGTTTATTCCACTGTATATTGTTTTATGCAGATATGTTATACATGTTGGCACTGTGATCACTTTTCACTTTAACTGTTTGTTCTGTTTACTATAAGTTCAAAACTAAACTTCACTGAGTCTCAAGTGAATAGCCCGCATGAATTGATTCGGCGAAAAAGAGCACTTCTTGCGTAAATAACTCGGAGATAACACTTCTACACGGAATTTAGACTATATTCTTTAAAAATAACTGCTTATATGTGGTATAGCTGCAACTTTTCTAATTTTACAAGTTTAAATTACGCGGAACTAATGTTACTCGTGGCAGTAGCGCCATCTACCTAATCATCTACCTAAATATAATAAACTAGAACATCTATTATTTCATATTTCGTATAAATTTTTACTTTTGTCTCAGCGCCACTTATCTGAGTTACGTAACGAGAGAAAAACACGTTACTCAGAAGAGCGATACCTTATCTTATTTATTCTTAAGATAATAGTTTGTCGGGATCAAGAGCTTTGTGCAGTGAATTTTAACAGCGCATAGAAAAATACATATCATATTATTTAATATTTTGACGCATTATGTATAGTTTTATCCCAGAGCTGTTGACGTCAGTAGGCCTAGTATGAGTTACAAATACGTTCACAGTTTTCAAATTCGTATAAAATTACTACCGTCGAAGTGTCAAACTAGTAATTCATACGGTAATAAAGAAAAGAATCGCTTGAAAACTAATTTCATATTCTATTATTATGAAATAAAATAAACCATATAATTAATTTTAATTCATCATAGTTCCCACTAGCGGCTACTAATATTTGACGTATTGAGAGAAAACTAAAACTTTCAACGTTTTAATAAACTATTAAAACTTGTACTAGGCCTACAGACAGGCGACCGGTCGTAAAAACTACAAGCCAAATCTTTCTGTAACACGTGTTAAAAGCATGTTACATCGTTTGCCGCACTATACCACTAAATAAACCTCCGGGCCGGGCGTGCAGCAGACTACAAAGCGAGAGGCTGTGGGTTCGACCCCGCACGGGGACCAATGCTGTTAGAATGGTAGAGCCACGTTGTAGAATAGGCCGCCTCGTTACCACTTTCTCACATAAAACCGGCGTTAAGTAGCGGCTTGCTGCTGCGTTTTGTACGATGAGTGAGTGATCCCAAACCCCCTCCCCTTCCCAATCCCTTAATTATCCCTTTCCTTTTAGATCGGCAACGCCACAATTATTCTACCATCAGGTGTCTCAGTTGCTCGTTTGCCGCCTATACTATTACAAAAAGCCCTTATTTTTTAAGCCTTTGCCTTAGCCTAGCCTTTTCTTATTAGCCTTTATTTTTATCGGAGTTTCACAATATGGTAGGTCCCTCGTTTGCGAGGCCGCCTGGGTTGGTACCACCGCTTTGTCTATGTCTGCCGCTAAGCAACAGTGTGTAAGCACTGTTGTGTTCCGGTTAGAGGACATTGAAGCCAGTGCAATTACTGGGCATTATGAGACTTAACACCTTATGTCTCGAGGTGACGAGCGCAGTCCAGTGTCATGCAGTGCTTTGTTATTTAAAGTTCGTGGCGCTTACCATCAGGCGAGCGACCTGCTCGTCTTTCTATTCAAGCTTATAAAAAAAAAGTTACCTTAAACCTAAGGGATCCGAGCGGCGGCTTCGCGTACGGTATCCCCTGGAAGCTGTAGAACGCCCGTCCCGAGGGGCTGTTGACCACGCGGCCCTGAAGCCGGCCTTGTTCCACACACACCACTGGCGCTTCTGTCATTCTGCCACCGCTGTAAAAAAAAAAAACAATTCGAGTTAGGATCTCACACACGCAGTCACGGCTGTAATCCCCGAGAGATAGTGTTGAGCATTTCGCCGAGCTTATTTACGTCCCATAAGGGACCTTCTATTAATCACGTGAGGCTTGGGGGGGCGGGGAGGGGGTTTATAGAAATCAAAAAATATCACAACGGGGGAGGGGGGTGTAGTAAGATACCACGTGTATTTAATTTTTTGTCAAACGCGCGAATGCTAACATCATGTGATTAATGAACGACCCCTAATCTGTGAGCCTGACGCCATACCGGGCACAATTCCAGACTCCGGGCTGATACTAAGCATATCGTAATAGAAAAACCCAATATCACTTTCGGCCCGGGATTGAACCCGAGACCTCAGCACAGCAGTCGTACCGCGTACGCATTACAACTGCGCCACCGAGACAGTTAGGATTATAAACTAGAGCTAGAAGCAGCGATAACTTAGCGGGGAGTACGGACTGCCGAGACGAATGATGCAGGTTCGAAACCGGCCTAAGAGCTTGCGCCAACATCTTTTATAAATTACGTATATGTATTCATTGTTAATTCCTAAAAAGAAATTTTTGGGTAACAGCGTTAAATTTTGTAACAAGCTCCCTAATAAAGTGCTTGATATGGCCGAAAAAAACCCCAAAGACAAACTAAATTTAATTGTTGACTAATATTAAAAGATAGATTAAATAACCATTAAAACTGAAACATCAAATAGACCAAAGACAGAACGTCAAAAATTAAATAAAAACGGAAAATTATTCACAATTTATAACGCTAAAAACAAGCCCACTGAGTTTGTTTCACCGGGTCTTCTCAAGTTGGGTCGTTTTGGATTCGGTGGTAGTTTTAAAACACGTGCCGTTTCGGTTATGCCCTTAGTCCATATGGCACCAACCCCTAAATATGAATAACAACAGTATTTAATTTGTCCCTAATAAATATTTTATAAAATAATAATAATACTAGCCCTGTATTATATACGTCCCACTGCTGGGCACGGGCCTCCTCTACTGAATGAGAGGGGTTAGGCCTTAGTCCACCACGCTGGCCTAATGCGGCTTGGTAGACTTCACATACCTTCGAAATTCTTATGAAGAAATATTTCTTCAAATATTTTATACTGCATGAAAAATAAACTAATTTAGTATAATTGCCTAGTGTACTATTGATGATGCTATGTATAATATGTATACTCGTACCTACATATGTTGATAATATGGTTGCTGATGCCTATTTAGGCAGTATGTACAAAAGTATAAAATATTTATCCTGCTTTTATTTTTGTACTGACTTGTCATAAGCGCTATTTTAATTGCCTACATGATTAATAAACTATTTTATTCTTATATATGCTTTAACCGTGAATGAAAATGAAAGAAACCTATTTCCAGTACTTCATATTATACTTTAGTAAGATCAAGTAATCACTATTTACTCCTCAACTATTAAAAATGTGCGTAGTATATTTCCTAGAAGAAAAGCTGGCAACCCAGAATAAACACCCGTTGAAAAAGGAGTAATCCAAAAAATGCGATGAATTAGTAACTGCCCTGTGCCCTTTTGTAGAATTCCACCACGGTATCCTCTGCCTGTCGTAAGAAGCGACTAGTTGGGGACAACAGGGGATACGCAACCTTCGAACGTAATGTTCATATTACCATGCGACCCCAAGATGGACGGCAGCGCGAAAACAGCGTGCTGCCGGAGACGTCGAATGACGTCACTATTAGACGGACCGCATAGCGACAAAGCGCAGAAGCTTTATGTTTTTTTTATTAGCTTGAATGACGAGACGAGCAGGTCGCTCGCCTGATGGTAAGCGCCACGCCTGCTCATAAACAGAAGCAACGCCACACAGAACTTTAAATAACAAAGCACTGCATGACACTGGACTGCGCTCGTGACCCCGAGACATAAGGTGTTAAGTCTCATAATGCCCAGTAATTTCACTGGCTTCAATGTCAAACCGGAACACAACAGTGCTTACACACTGTTGCTTGGCGGCAGAAAATTATGGAATGCTGCGGTTCCGGCAGCAATCCGTCTCAATTGCGCTGAAGGAGGCCACCGCGAGGTTTTTAGCCATAGCAGCGTAGGGTTTATAGTTAGGGACCTGATCCAGGGGTCTCTCGCGACAACTGGGTCGGAAGGTTGGTGAGTCCGGCATAACCAACTGTCGTCCCCCGAGGCAGGGAAGGTATCCGTAAATGGGATTTTCCCCAAGGAAAAAATATGAATTGGTTAAACCAACCAGTAAACACTCACTCACTCAATACATACACTACTATGATATCATATCGAACAGATAAAAAGCCAGATAGAATGAAAAAACTTGAAAGATTTCGTAATACGATAACATTCTTAGCCAATGATGATATCGATCCACCCGTAAACTTAACTGCAGCATAGTTTACTCCTTTTTAACCGACTTCAAAAACGAGGTTCTTAATTCGTCTATACAGTATGTAACAATAACCCTGTTGGCCCTTTTTAGGTCGTGAAGATACGACATATAGACAGTTTAGTAAAAATAGTTATATTAAAAAAAAAATAAACAGAAGCGAGATATTATCCTTACACAGGTAATTTAAAACAATGAACATATTTGAAAAAATGTTATTTACATCTGTATTTCTGTGTGTAGTTACGAAGACGGGAGCGAGCCACGTTTGATATACGTGGACGCCGCAACATGCTGTCTCGCTCTGGCTCGCAAGTCATCGCTCTTGCAGGCGTAATCAATAAGAATACAACAAGTAAATAATTAATTATAGTTTAGAATATAAATTTGGTTATTTTTATAGTCCAATTTTCGTATGCGAGTTTTTTCATTACGTTTGAATATAGATTTTGATATCACAGTTAAAACGCCCAACAGGGTTTTTGTTACATAATATTGAATATTTTTTATACGTATATTCACTTACAAGTGTAAGTGTTAATCAGCAGAGTGTACCACGTGTAGGTGAGGTTGGCTTTGAGTCTAAGATGTTGGTGGCCCACTTACACTCCAACATGTTTATAAAAGTCTTGAAAATTGCTCAATTTAGTTTTTCTACGTTTAATCGTTGAGAAAAAAATAACTCACCGTAATTGCATTGTATAGTTCAAATTAAAGCAAATATTTTCTGAAGATATAGACGGAGCTAGTCTCCTGGCGTTACTTCGTCTGTTCTCACCCATTCTTAACTGATAAACGTTTAAATTTCTTGTCAAATCTTCGTTCAAACTATCACAAAAGTCACTCCACAAATTATCTTGAGATTTCACAAAATTCGCAATTTTCTTGTTTACTGGTTTTTTTCCTAATGCAAGCAACCTTGACTCTCTAGCAAGGACATATCTTAAAGCACTTCTCTTCAATACAATCAACTCTTCAAAACTTTTTGCCATAAAACTACCAATCTACCAAATAGTAGAAAATTAATTGAGAACACTGAGTAATTTTTTTTGTACGTCTGTAATCTATACAATAAGACAATAGACTATTTTACACATAATGAATGACGTATGGAAATTTGGAAAATTAACACCTACATGGTTACATGACATGATTGATTAGTACAATTTTTTTATATAGTTGTAGTCGATGCTGGAATTTGGTTTTTATGTATAATGTCTGGGCGGTTGATACTTGAAGGCTCCTAATACAGGTACAATATGATACAAAAGATGGCTCCAGCCATGAAGCATTGCAACACAATATTTTGTTTAAACGTACGAACGTTAAAGGATTATTATTATTTCATGAACTTGGAGTGCAGACGTGGTCTTCTGGAAATCTATTAGTTAATAAAAAAAAACAGACGAGCTTATTGACTATTTTTTCAACGTACTTGCCAGCTGAATAAAATGGGCCCCTACCCAACTTTCTACCGAACTGTGCATAAAGGTATGACAATCGATGAAGCGCGTCAATTTTAACAGACTAACGATCGGCACATGCTCCGAAAAGACCTCTAGGTAAAAATTATTAATTAATGTTATTAATGACTTCAGTTTTTTTTGGTCAACATTACAATTAGATTACATTTAAATTTAATCGAAGAGACCGCCCCGGACTATACCACATGCGTGGCAATGTTGCCACTATGTATATGCCCATTACATAGTGGCAACATTGCCACGTCGCGTTGTATTGAAAGTGATATATGATGCACCAGGTAAAAATCAGCGTGGGATCTTTCAATGTTACCTTTTGATATCGGTTTTTGAGTTTTAGTTACATAAGGACTCTAAATTTCTTTGGAGCAATACAAACATTACCCCTCTCATTCAGTAGAGGAGGCCCGTGCCCAGCAGTGGGACGTGTATAATACAGGGCTAGTATTATTATTTATTTAATACAAATATTTCAGGAAATTACTGAAGTTCTCCTTCGACTGCGACTATACTATATTTTTACCATGATAAATACAAAACGCGTACCTGGAAGTACTAATTCATTCATAAACGCCAAATCGGCAGTCTTGTGTCAGGTTTACTAACCCAGATATTTAGGTTGCTTCAGTACTAGATTACTAATATAACCAGAACATATTTATTTATTTATTATTTACACACTACACTACCATTACAGGTTAGGTAACCTAATGCGATAATGCAGTTTTAAGTTATGCACATACATAAGAATAAAAACGAATAAAATAACACTAACAAAATAAATAAGAATAATAAACATACCAACAGAAACATATAACACTTATAACAAAAAAATATATATTAATATAAAACTATAACAAGATGTTATAATTATTAAATACGATGTTATATAAACCCTTACATAATTATAACCTATGTCCTACGAATAACACAACGTATGCAAAACTATCTTTGCGAACTCACTCCAATAGCATGTATATAAATTTTGTCGTGGATGATGTTTATTGTCCGTATATGGATCGGCCCAACCGATCGAAATGAATTGTGTTTTACAACACAAATGTTACAACTGGAACTTCCGCGAGGCAATTTCAAATATTTTATTAAATTACTTAGTTTGTGAGACCTTGACGAAAGAAAAACCTTAAATTACTTCCTACAAAAAAAAACTAATGTACAGTTATCTGTTAAACGTGTGGCAGTTATACTGCTCTAAGAGACTTCAATTAACTTAAATAATGTAATGACTACTAGATTTAATTCGCTGCTCCGCCCGCGTGAACGATCTTTAGATAAAAAGTAGCCTATATTCTAATCCAGGTCATGGTCTACCTGTGTCCTAAATTTCACCCAAAACCGTTCAGCCTGGCGCGATTGACTAACAAACATCCAAAATTACACATTTATAATAGTAGTAGGAAGTAGGATTTCTTAGCATTCGATTATTTCTTAGACTTAGGTAATTCAATTGGCGACTTATTTACTGAGATAGTGGGCGAGTACCTGATCATTTTTGTAACCGACTGGATAAAGACCAACGTATAAATGGTGAAACGCGTTCGGGCGAGTCGCGTTCCGGTGTCAGCCAGTGCACCCAGTAACTTCAAGCATAATTCTGCTGACCGTCAAGGGACGCAATGTTCCTTGCCATGCGACATTATATTTGGACTGCACTCTACTTAACACCAAAGATGTCTCACAGAAAACCGCTGTAAAGTAGCGGCTTTCTGCTACATTTCCATTTAATATTAAGGTTGACAACGCGTTCAGTATTCTTTTGGTATTGTGGGCATACATAAGCGGTGTAGATCACTTACGATAAGGTGACCGACTCGCTCGTTGCCGATGTATACTATAACAAAAATGTTGCATTGGTTATAAAACTTACCTATCTATATAAAGATAAATAAATAACTGAGCCATACAATGCTGATTGTTTTATATAAAAATAAACATCAGTCTGTGACTCACATACATTGTTTTTGAAACGTGACATCATTGGTCAGTAACCTACATTTCAATGGAATGTTCATGGTAGAGCCACACTGTAGACAGTTTCGTCTACAGCATTAGTTCCCAAAATGGTGCAGGAGGGCCCCCAGGGGTCCACGGAAGACTCGACGGGGGTCCATAGTTAGATCTAATCTTCACATTTTTTACGAGTTTTGGGAAAGTCCACCGGAACCAGCTAAATTTTGAAGTGGAATATGAGAAAAATAGTTTGGGAACCTCTGGTCTACGGCATGAACGCACCGGTTCGTCCGGGGCGCTACCACTGTCTCACAGAAAACCGACGTAAAGTAGCAGCTTGCTGCTGCACTTCGTACGGTCAGTGAGATATCCGTAGGCTCAATCCCCCTCCCCTTCCAAATTCCTTATTATCCCTTTCCTTTAAGGTCACCAACGCGTCCATATTTTTTTTGTATTGTGGGCGTACATGGGCGGTGGAGATCGCTTACCATCAGGTGACCCACTTGCTCGTTTGCCGGCCTATGCAATAAAAAAAAACAATAATAATGATACCAGCCCTGTATTATACACATCCCACTGCTGGGCACGGGCCTGCTCTACTGAATCAGAGGGGTCAGGCATTAGTTCACCACGCTGGCCTAATGCGAGTTGGCAGACTTCCCATACCATCAACATTCTTATGGAGAACTCGGGTATGCAGGTTTCCTCACGATGTGTCCTTCATCGTTAAAGCAAGCGATAATTCACAATGAATACACACGTAACTTAGAAAAGTCAGAGTTGCATCCTCTTAGGGCTGGTTTCGAACCTACGACTTTCATCGCGACAGTCCGTGCCACTCACCGCTAAGTTATCGCTGCTTATTGTTTATATTGACATACGTTCCAAAAATGTACCACTCATGCGATAGGAATTTGTGGACTTAAACTGGCGACCCGTCGTTACGCTCGGCACGTCACAATCTCACGACGTTTAGCCACCACTTAGCGCCCGCTGATTACTAATGACAATAATTATACTCCAACTGTCTCGATGGCGCAGTTGTAAAGAGCGGTACGACTGCTGTGCTGAGGTCTCGGGCTCGATCCCCGAGTCAGGTAAAACGATATTGTTTCCATTACGAAACACGAGGCTGGAACATTTTTTCTAATTAGCTTGAATGACGAAACGAGCAGGTCGCTCGCCTGATGGTAAGCGAAACGCCTGCCCATAAACAGAAGCAACATCACACGGAACTTTGAATTACAAAGCACTGCATGGCATTGGACTGCGCTCGTCATCCCGAGATATAAGATGTTAAGTCTTATAATGTCCTGAGGGGCTAGCATGGAAACTTTTCGCAAAGTTATTCGAGCTGTCATCGACAACAATTTCTATGAGATTTTAGTACAGCGCCTTTATCGTACGTAAAATAAACAAATATATATTGAATATAGACCAATGATATTTAAGGAATTATCTATCGAGCCCTCGATACCTTTACATTACGATTTCGATAGTTTTCCGTGCTAGCCCCTCAGTAATTGTACTGGCTTCAATATCCTTCAAACCGAAGCATAACAATGCTTACACGCTAGGTATATTTTATATTGGATATGTCTCTTATTTATTTTATACTGTTGTTTAACTTTAATGTAAGCTGGCTGGCGTCCGTACAAGGTGAGCACTCAGTACTCAGACAAGGTGAGCACTGAAAACCAGCGCTGTGTTGTGGTACGCGCCACAGCACAGCAGTACGCTGATGGTCATTCCATATATTCTGTCTATCGCAAGATTTGCTTACTATCGGTAGTCTTTTGACAGATCTACCATACAAACTGTGTCACAATTTTACGGCCAGTAAGCAAATCTGTCGATAGACAGAATATTGGGAACGGCCATGAGAGGTCACCTACCTGTCACAGTCACGACACGCAAATGCAAAAACCATCACATTTATTGTGATCTGTGACTAATAAATTGTCTTTCTTTCTTTCTTCCACACTGCTGTTTGGCGGCAGAGAACTGTGCCCAGTATGGCTCGCCCCCTATCACATCATATTTATATATTGTTTTGTGTTTGTTATATGTATCCCTTTGCAGCTACTTTTTAATCCCTGCATCACCCAAAGGTCAGCAGGTAGGGAATGCCTCGGGCATTATCTCCTCCTTTATAAAAAATGTATAGAAGACAAAGACTTTAATGTATACAATTGGACAAGCTGTGCGGTACATAGAAATTGTACCACTGAGTTGCGGTCAATTGACCGTAACGTATCTCGCTTACTCTCAACTAGAATCCCTATCGCGCTCCCTGTTTGTGAGCTGTCAAACTCCCGTGTTATGTGACACAATTTTTCTTCTAAATAACCCGTCTAGTAGTATACATTAAAGTCTTTGATAGAAGTATAAAAAAAATAATAAACATTGCGTTTTTCTAATATCCGCCATTTAGGATAAACTTAGTAGAGGAAAAAATCTTCTCTCATATATCGCTTTACACCACCCTTGTAGGGTTCATTTTATTTTAGATACAGAATCCCTAAAAACACAAATGGAAAATTTACGGATCCTTACAGTAATAATGTCAATACATACTTGACGACAAAGAAAACGAAAATGGCTGCCGTGCATGGCTAATGTGTCAGTGTCTGACTGCACTGGACTAATCAAATTCAATAATTACAAGTTTTACAGCTATCAGCTATAAAAATAACTAAATAGTATCTAGTTCTCATAGCAACAATTAAAACTATTCATAAATTGTCTATAACGCATCTAAATTATCATATTTTTTCATTCAAAACCAATTTTATTACTTAACAGTTATTTTTTCTACACGTTCTATTTTTAAATATGATGTCAATTACATCGGGCTAAATTTAAATATGGCGTCTTGTGATATATTGTAAAGATACAAATCTTTTAAGATAAAACAATAAACATAATGCATTGTCAAATAATGTCAGATAGTCCGCCATTAGTTGTGCACACCAATCTTAACATTAAATAACCGTAGGTCTGATAGTGGAATCGCGAGTCTCTGTAGACATGGAGCGAGCGGACACTGGGACTGGTCAGTACGTTGTAAGAGAGAACACGAGAGCCACAGGTCTCATAATAGAGGACGCGCGAGTCTCAAAGGGCACGGAGTAAGCGGTCTCTGGAACTAGATGTGACGTTGTGATAGAGGACACGAGAGCCGCTGGTCTCACATTAGAAGACGCGCGAGTCTCAGTGAACACGGAGTGTGCGGACCCTGGGACTGGACGTGACGTGAGACGAGAGAGAGCTGCAGGTGATCGAGCCATAGAAAAATTGCTTTACTGTAGCCTTTGATCGCGGCTCCTCTCGCGTGAACGGGCTTTCCCGGATTAAAAAGACTTATGGCCTAATCAAGGTCATGGTCTACTTGTGTGCCAAATCTCAATCAAAACCGTTCATCCGTTAAGGCGTGATTGACTAACAAACATCCAAATTTACAAACATCAGAATTTTCACGTTTATAATAGTAACCAGTAAATAGAATTACCTTGCACAATTAATCATTTACTTTAAACATAACACAGTTGCATATTTTATCATGTATACTTACCTCATTTTATATTAAAACAAAAATAATAATCATAAATTGCATAAAACTGGTAATTGGTTAGTAATATGGCAACACCGGCAAACAAGCACAGTGTGGTTACTTTCAAAACAATAGTGCAATATAATTGTTAGTGACGTGTTAATTTCCACCATTTTAGCATAAATTGTGCTTGCAACACCTAACGTGCATACGCCGCGCAATGATAAGTTAATTCGGGTGGACTCCTTTTTTATGATCTATTTTAATATTAGTTACGTTAACCAAAATCAAAACCGAAAGTATATTTTTAATACCGGCCAAAAATAAATAAGTTATAAGCCATTAAAATCTGATGGAAGGAATAATTGTCAAATGACAGAAAAGGATGCACTGCTATATTGTGACGTCAATAATCGCAATGATCATACAGTGCAGGCGTGCGAGAGAGATAGTAACATATCCCACTACACGCCTAACTTTGCTGATATTTCTTTTCTTGCGCGGTCTCCCAGACATAACCTGGGAAAACTTTTAATATTGGTCCAAATAGATGGGAAGAGCGCCATCCAGATGGCCAAATGCCTTGAAAAGGGCTTTTCGTGGCAGTATATACCAAGCGGCCCAGATATCTTATGACTTATCTATATATCTATGCTTAGCTTGGAGACCCCTATGTGGTCCCGATCCTCAGCACTGACGAACCTTATCAAATTCCGACAGCCTCCGTGGCCCAGTGGGCAAGTAGCCGGCTGTGAAGCGAGAGACCGCGGGTTCGATTCCCGTGCCGAGATAAAATGTTTGTATGATCCACAAATATTTGTTTCGGCCCTGGGTGTTTTCTGGGAAGGGTTGACGCCAGACAGACGGCCGGTCGTAAAAACTACAAATCTTTCAGTAATATGTGTTAAAAAGCATGTTGCGCCGACCCCACTGCGTGTGGGTTAAGGCCAGGTGCAAGGAAGGATAAGGTAGTAAATTTAAAGCAAAGGCAGTTAACCCTGTTAAAAGCATCCATGCGACATGAAATATTTCAATTGCGACTCACCGCAAATCATCTAGGAATTCATTGACAGCTGTTATCATTTTGTTTTTTTTTAACTGTAAACAAAAATAATTAATTTTTAAACACATAACATATTGCTGCGTTTCGTACGGTAGTGAGAAATCCGGAGGCCCAAATCCCCTTTCCCGATCTCTTAATTATCCCTTTCCTTTAAGGTAGGCAACGCGCCCATAATTCTTCTGGTATACTGGGCGTATATGGGCGGTGGAGATCACTCACCATCAGGTGACCCACTTGCTCGTTTGCCGGCCTAGGCAATAAAAAAGAAAAGATCTATAGATAATGCACTGTTAACAGTTTTCACCAACCTTTGTTTATTAAGCTGACACCTTGGGTGTTCCCAATACACACCAAAATGTGCAACGTCGACATTTCTTTCGTTTCTTTTGATTATGGCGGTTGTTGGGAGCCCCTAAACGTTAGGGCCTAAAGTTAACGAAAGGTTGGTGAAAATGAGTATGTTAAAAGAATAGTATAAACATAGCCCTACAACTTAAAGTTTAAATGAAACTTATTCATAATCCATAGTCATCACTTATAAATCAATTAGTAAGATTAGAAGCCGATGTGACGTGAACGCAAAGGGCTTCGCAGTTACAAGGCATAAATCTGACAATGATATGCATATCACGTATTTTTCTATTAGCTTGAGTGACGACACGAGCAAGTCGCTCGCCTGATGGTAAGCGTCACGCCTGCCCATAAACAGAAGCAACACCACACAGAACTACAAAGCACTGCATGGCATTGGACTGCGCTTGTCACCCCATGACATAAGATATTAACGCCGGTTTCTGAAAGGCTGATCAAATCAAAATTCAACTAACAGAACTTTGATTTGACATCGCTGTCAAATCAATTCGAGTTGCTGAAACGTTATTTAGTGAAAAAATTAATAATATTTGATCTCTCTTTAGTTTGACATACGACTTTTCATATTAATTTGAAAGTTATGTTAACTAACATGGGTGTCAAATCAAAGGTGTTAATCACGCTTTTAGCAACTCAATTTCGACTTGATATGAGATTTGACATTTGATTAGTTAATTCAACATTGATCAGCCTTTAGAAATCGGGCGTTAGTGTCATAATGCCCAGTAGTTGCACTGGCTTCAATGTCCTTCAATCCGGAACACATCAGTGCTTCCACACTGCTGCTTGGCGGCAAAATTCCTATCGAATATATATTCATATTTTTAAATGTCTATCGAAGCTAACATGCTTGCATAGAATACTCGACACGATCTGTCAAAAGTAGAGAAAATAGAACTTTCAACCTCTCTGTTGTATTTTGTCTACGAACCCTAACATGACGTAATTTTATCGAATGTTGACACTTTTACTCGAGATATCTGTCGTCGATAGTTATCTCTTCCGCGTGTGAGTTTTTTTTTATAGCATCGGTCGGCAAACGAGCAAGTGCGTCACCTGATGGTAAGTGTTCTGCACCACCCATGTACGCCCAACATACCAAAATAATCAGGTGACCATGAAGGAAAAGGGTAATTAAGGGATTGGGGAGGGGGGTATGTCGTGTTGCATATTCAAGTCCGCAGAATGGCATATGCATCTGTCAAATGAGTCTCCGTAAAAAATCGAGTAAAAGAAAGTAGTTAATGGTGTTTAACACTTACAAATAGTTATACAATATGTAACAAAAACCCTGTTGGCCCTTTTCGGGTCGTGAAGATAGACATATAGACAGCTTAATAATAATAGATAAATAAAAAAAATTAAAAACGGAAACGAGATATTATTCTTACACAGGTAACTTAGAAAATGAACATATTTAAAAAATGTTATTTACATTTGAATTTTTGTGTGTATTGCGGCACGTTTGATTGTACGTGGAGTCCTACACATGCTATCTCGCTTTTGCAGAGGTAATCAATCGAAATACGGTTTCCAAACAATAAATTAGACCAATTTTCGTATGCGAGTTATTTCATTACGTTTGAATATCGATTCTGATATCACATTTAAAACGTCCGACAGGGTTTTTGTTACATATTGTATAAATAGCCATATTTCGTCGTCATCCATTCAAAATTCACCTCGAGTCACGCTCAATATTTCACTATTATTATACGTCACGGCTATTCTTTTCTGTAAAAAACTGTAATACATTAAATAATATAGATTACTTCGAACAAAAGTAAAGAGATGCTTGGCTAGTAAAATTAAATGAAATAGTTTTATTAATCAATAGCCTTTGCTCGCAGCTCCGCCCGGCCTCTCTCATACGCGGGACCTACCATCTTATGCCCGTATTATAGAACAACACTCAAGTGAGCTCTTTGCTAAGTGTGGATTTCTGTACACGTGATTGGTCCGTTTTTGTTTGGCGCCAAAAATACATTTACTATTGGCCACATGCATAAAAATGCGAAGCCATAATCGAACAAAAAAAATAGGTTTAAAGTCATAATGATTTCTTAAGTTTACGCGAATATTACACATTGAAATCAAACTAGTTTATACTAGACTGCTCTCCCGTGACCACGAAAGCTCAAAAGCTTTCGAAACGTCAGGACTAAAATAAAAATCTTCCTCCTCCTTGCGTCGATTCCCCAATGCTGGGGTCGTGACCCATCAAGGAACCAACTTCTTGCGTAAAAAAAACCACGATAAAATTCCTATAAACTAGTTTTCTTTCAATAGGTTAGAGTCACTTAATTTAATATGGTAACACATGAGAATGTGAGCGCGAGTGAAACAGTGAAAGCGTTATCAGACGCCGACATCGCGTCGTTCAAGCTTATCTCATTCCACGTCTCACTGTAGGGTTGCCAATAACGTACAGGTAAAATAGAAATTAAAAATATTTTAACCTCTCTCCTTTTTGAGTGGTACAGCCACACTGTAGACAAATTTGTCTACAGCATGAATTGGCCGGCTCGTTACCACTGTCTCACAGAATACCCCCGTAAAGTAGCAGCTTACTGCTGTGTTTCGTACGGTGAGGTCCGGAGGTCCAAATCCCTTTCCCCTTCCTAATTAATTAATTATCCCTTTCCTTTAAGGTCGGCAACGCGCCCATGATCCTTTTGGTATTATGGGCGTACATGGGCGGCGGAGATCACTTACCATTAGGTGATCCACTTGCTCGTTTGCCGGCCTATACTATAGAAAAAAACTAAGTTCATCAATCGGCGCTCAGCTGAGTAGTTTCATATTTTTAAATGTATTTGTGGGTATTGAATCTAAGGGTATTTGATATGAGATTATTGTTCAAGCATCGATTCAATCGTGATTTACGTAAAAACTGTCAAGAGAACCCTTGAAAACAGATCCAAGGATAGGCCAAGGATGGACCAAAACAAATCAAAAGACGAATTCCTGGCGTTATTATTCTAAGGAATTACAATTATCAATTCGACACTTGAGTGTGGTTTCAGCTGAGCAGAATTTAAAACTCGTTCTGAAATAAGATGCATGCTTGAGTTTATATTACAACCTAAAACTAGTTTTAAATGATCAGAGTTTAAATGCTCTTTGAGATGTGTTATGTAATACGGGCCTTATTTTCTATGCGCGTATATCATCGAAATAAGATAACTAGAACGATAACTCTCATGTGAATCTGCCTAAAAATACGGCTCCATTTACTTACACATGCAAAGGTAAAATCACACTCATACACGCAACAAAAATTAATGAACGTTCAAAATCAACTTTATTTCATAAAATTTAATGTCTAAATATTAAATTTCTAAATCGAGATACGACGTTCTGCACCGCGCAAAAAATTA
Source organism: Mimas tiliae (assembly GCA_905332985.1). Lineage (NCBI taxonomy): Eukaryota > Metazoa > Arthropoda > Insecta > Lepidoptera > Sphingidae > Mimas > Mimas tiliae. The sequence continues at coordinate 2,669,405 of HG995265.1, read as the reverse complement.
TACGTATCAAGTGTCAACTAGAGATTATTATGCACAGACTTTTATAGCCCCGCCACTTGCACATAGTTTTGGTGGGTTCATTATTTTGCTTGAGTTACGTTTCTTATCATCTTATTTCGATGGCGTATACAGTCATAACGCGACCGCGTTACGTGAACACCGTGAAATTAATATTGCATGCCATTCTTTAAGCCAATGTCAAATGTTCAAAGCAAGTAACGCACTTCACAGCGTTTGTAAATTTTGAAATTGTCTTAGAGAATACTATTCAATGTTAATTTCATGAAATTAACGCAACGCAGTCGCGTTATTTATTACTTTATATGGCCATAGGGAATAAGGTCCCTCTTGCGAGTGAGACTTTCGAACTTCGGAGACCTAAATCCCGTTGATTTCCAATCCCTAACTATTCCTTTCCTTTAAGGTCTAAGGTAGGTAATGCGGATGTTAATGGGCGGTGGAGATCACTTACCATCTGGTGACCCACTTGCTCGTTTACCGGTTTTGCTATAAAAATACATACATACGGACTCACGCTTGTAATCCCAGAAGGGGTAGGCAGAGGTGTAACCAGTACACCCACATTTCACCGAGCCTATCTCCGTCTCATGATGTGATAGGGGGTGAACCTACCGCCATACCGGGCACAATTTCAGACTCCGGGCTGATACTGAGCATTTCGTAATAGAAAAATCCAATATCATTTTTACCAGGGATCGAACCTGAGACCTCAGTCAGTCTGCGTCGTAAAGCGTACGCATTACAACAGCGCCACCGAGGCTGCTATAAAAAAGCAGAAGTAAAAAAAGTTTTATCCACGTCACAAATATATAATCAACATTTGATAAAGCGGAACCGGTTGTGACAACCTTGATAAAATGAATACGAAATTAGTGAACTGCATATTGACAAATTTTATACAAGATGCCTTTCCAAGTAAAAGTAGATTTCACATACGTTGAGTCCAATGACTCTTTAATATATTTAACGAGGTTTTTTTTTAACAAAATTGAAGTACGTCGAGTAATTTTCGATAGAATTCGATGAATCGATGATTTACGGCCGATTCCTACATACAGAAAACGGTTTGTTTTGCTTACAAATGGTAGTATTTTGTAGGTGTAAGTCAAAACCAGTTTAATAATAAACGTTTCGTAAGTTAAGTTACCGACAGCTTGCTACCTACAGATAGTATTACGAAAAACGGTCCGCAGGACTTCCTCCGTCGTCGTCCCAAACATGTTTTGGCAGATCCCAACGACTCCATCACAGTCGCTATCGAAGCAGCACTTTCCCTGCTCAATCCGAATCGCAATAATAATACGCGTCCTCGATATAGGACACGCCTGCAAGTCCGAGTAACTACTCGGACTTCCACAACTGACCGTCGGCACAATGATGTGCAGAGACGGCCCTAAACTACACTCCCAGCGATTGCTCAAGCTGAGGTCTGAGTCTTTTACCGTTAGAAAGCTACATTATCACTGAGTTGCATAGGCTACTTTTTATCCCGGAAAAGGCCATTCACGCGGGCGGAGCCGCGAGCAAAAGTTATTGATTTATAAGCTCGTAGCTCTGCCCGCGTGAACACTCTTTACCGGAATAAAAAGTAGGTAACCTATGTCCTAGCTACCTGTGTGCCAAGTTTTATCCAAAACCATTAGCCATCCAGCCGTTAAGGCGAGATCGATTTACAGCCATTTTACACAAACTCACAAACATCCCAACATTCACATTTATAATATGTAATAGGTAATGTAATAATAATAATACTAGCCCTGTATTATATATGTCCCACTGCTGGGCACGGGCCTCCTCTACTGAATCAGAGGGGTTAGGCCTTAGTCCATCACGCTGGCCTAATGCGGGTTGGCAGACTTCACATACCTTCGAAATTCTTATGCAGAACTTCTCAGGTATGCAGGATTCCTCACGATGTTTCCTTCACCGTTAAAGATAGCGATAATTAACAATTAATACACACATAACTTAGAAAAGTCAGAGGTGTATGCTCTCGGGGCTGGTTTCGAACCTGCGACTTTCGTCTCGACAGTCCATACAACTCCTCACTGAGCTATCACTGCAATTATAGGTAATAGGATTCAATTATTTGCAATTAATAATCAATCACAATGAATTATCTTATCATTCAATTAAAATTTATGATTATCCAAAATAATGATAATGAATTAAAAAGATAATGGTAGCTTCCGCATAACGATTATTCATTGCATTTATAAATTTTATTCTAAACTAGTTGTCCCGCGCGGTTTCACCCGCAACATCTACCGCTTGCAGCGCCACCTACCGGATCAAATTGTAAATATAAACCATCCAGGGACCTACTCTAACACCCACAAAAAGTTTCATCACAATCGGTCCAACCGTTTTTAAGTTTTAGCGAGACTGACGAACAGCAAATGATTTTTGTATGTAAAGAAGAATAAGAATATTAAAATAAGACGGACCCAGTGCGCAATGGCGAAACTTTGTTCCCGTTGCGGGTTGTGAGATCGGACGGCGCAGCATATTGTGGCACCTAATATCAAATCCACCGTCAAATCATTATGCAGGAAGATGGACCCTGGCATAGCGCCAGGCGGAAAGAAGGAAAAAAAACCGACTTCAAAAAACATAACACTGAAAAGTCAAAAAAACAATATCTATAGGCCTTTTTAGGGTTGGTGCCTGTGTCACTGCCGGTCAAATGAAATTGTGAAGACGAAAGTCGCAGGTTCGACACCAACTCCAAAAGCATCTCTGCCTTTTATAAGTTATGTGTGTATTAATTGTTAATCATCGCTTGCTTTAACGGTGAAGGCAACATCGTGAGGAAACCTGCATACCTGAGAAATTCTCTTTAAGATTTTCGAAGGTATGAGAAGTCTACCAATCCGCGATAGGCCAGCGTGGTGGACTAAGGCCTAACCCCTCTTTTTTCAGTAGTGGCCCGTGCCCAGCAGTGGGACGTGTATAATATAGGCCTAGTATTAATATTCATTGTAATTTATTTAGCGTACTCACTAGGATAATGCGCAAAAATCATTGTAATTTCATTATTTTACTCTATAATGTTCCTCATCAGCATACATTGAGCTGCTCTAACTCGTGATTAAAAATTTGTAGTGCAAATATCTAAATATATAAATCAATTTTGGAAAGAGCAACGTTAAGAGTTTATTGCCCGTTCTTCTTTAACGAAACAGCATTCCGAACTGGCGGTAGAGTTAAAATTTGACTGAATCTAAAACATTCTATGGATTCAATAAATAATTTCATTTAATTATTTACTTGAGACTACCTCGGTGGCGCAGTTGTAATGCGTACGCGTTACGATTGAGTGCAACGCTGAGGTCTCGGGTTCGATCCCCGGGTCGGGTAAAGTGGTATTGGGTTTTTCTATTACGATATGCTCAGTATCAGCCCGGAGTCTGGAATTCGTGCCCGGTATGGCGACAGGCTCGCCCCCTATCACATCGTGGGACGGAGATACGCTCGGCGAAATTTGGGTGTACTGGTGACACCTCTGCCTACCCCTTCGGGGATTACAGGCGTGAGTGAGTATGTATGTATGTTATTTACTTGAAGCGAGTGACACCACACGCAGACACTAGTACGCCAAAACAATGCATACTAATGTTTATTATTTATTTAAAGATTACTATTGTTTTAAATATCACAATGGTGAGTTAAGATGGTGGGATAGATTAGTAGATGTCATTTATGTTTGGTGGGATGGAGTGATTGCCCCCCTGGATAGCCGCAATTAGAAAGAGGAAAGAAAGAAAGAAAATATCGTTTATTGTCATCCAAGAGATATGCAAAATAAGATTAACAATACAAAAACAATATTAATTAAAAACAAGAAGTAAAAAAAAAACCAAGAGTGCATGCCATCGTGGTGAACGCGAGACCTCAGCGTCAGCCTTAGTAACGCGTACGCATTACAACTGCGCCACCGAGGCAGTTTTATCTGAAGGCCAATTCTCGTAATTTTTAACGTTCAAAATATCATTCCGATCGAATCTCAGCATCAAGAAAGTTGCAAATGGCATTCTTTTAAACCAATAATCAACGTCAAATGCACCTAGCATTAGCAGTAGCATTATACCGTTTTGGTTTCAGTCAACTTTTATTCTACATTCAATCTTATTACGATTTATGCTCACATTTGACTTTGATTATTGGTTTAAGAGAATGCTATTTGCAACTTTCTTGACGCTGAGACTAGATCGGAATGATATTTTGATCGTTTAAAATTACGAGAATTGGCCTTCTGGTCATCTCTATTCGTCTATCGAAGCTATCATGGTTAAATTGAATACTCGACTAGTTATGTCAAAAGTAGAGAAAATAGTACTAACTTCTTTGTGGTATTTTGTCAACGAACCCTAACATGACGACGTAATTTTATCGAATGTTCGACACTTTTACGCGAGATATTTGTCGTCGATAGTTATGTCTCTCATGCAGTAACAGCTCAGCGGGGAGTGATATGGACTGTCGAGACGAAAGTCGCAGGTTGGAGACCAGCGCCAAGTGTATACACCTCTGACTTTTCTAAGTTACGTGTGTATTAATTGTTAATTAATTATCACTTGCTTTAACGGTGAAGGATACATCGTGAGGAAACCTGCATACCTGAGAAGTTTTTCATAAGAATTTCGAAGATATGTGAAGTCTGCCAACCCGCATTAGGCCAGCGTGGTGGACTAAGGCCTAACCCCTCTCATTCAGTAGAGGAGGCCCGTGCCCAGCAGTGGAACCTATATAATACAGGGCTAGTATTATTAGTTATGTCTTTCATACGCGAGATATGTCGTATTGCGTATGCTAAGCCCGCATGGGTACGACGCGACAGACGGACAGACGGACAGACGGACAGACGGAAGATAGTAATAAGGTACCTAATAAAGGTTAATAATAAAGTACCTACTACTTTTCGGATTTCGGCTTTCGACAGCCTCCGTGGCGCAGCGGGCGAGTAGGCGAGGTTCGATTCCCGCACCTAGACAAATGTTTGTCTGATTCACAAATATTTGTCTCGGGTCTGGGTGTTGTGGGACCGCAAGTCCCTCGTAGTTCCTGATACCCACGACACAGGTTTACCTAGTGTGGGGTCAGGACTATGTGTGTGACTGTTGGGTGTATTTATATTTATTTTACAGAACCCTGAAAAGCAGTATACAAAGCGAGTTAACAATGACATTTTAATTTCCATATCGCACGTACGGAATCGAACCCAAATGTGTTTTAAGTAAGATACATCACGTTCTGAACAAATGGGAAGGTTTATAATTAATATACATAGATACGCCATGTTTGTTAGTAGAAGAGATGACTAAAAATCTGTTTTTTTTGTCCTAGTACGGTAAAGTTACTTCGTTAGTACTGCCAAAGACTTTTTAATAAAAGTCTAATTTGTTTTGTATTCATTAAATGACAACAACTGCTCCGGACGCTCACCCGCGGTCTACGAAATGAGCTGTGGTCGATTGACCGTAACTTAACTACAATTCGGTTATTCCCAACAGCAGCTCTCCTCTCCCGCTGCCCGATTTTATACGTCACTCCCGCGTTATGAGGCACAATTTTACTTCTCAACAACCCAGATAGTGTTGTAGTCTTTGCTTTCACATAGTGAATGTTGTCTGTATATCCCTATCGTAAACTGTAAATAACTTTATCTCCCGGTGTTTATATATCTTTCCACGGCACTTTATTAGCTTTGATATATTTTATTACGATGCAATGAACCTGTTATTGACTAATAAATAAATCATGTCCTAATAATCTTTATGTTTGACTGGCGTTACACTTACCATTAAGCGAGCGACGTGCTCGTCTCGTAATTCAAGAAAATAAAATAAAAACTGCGTCAAATATGGCATACATATATACGCACTCACGCCTGTAATCCCCTAAGGCAGAAGTGTAACCAGAACACCCACATTTCGCCGAGCGTATCTCCGTACCATGAAGTGATGGGCACGAGCCCATCGCCATACCGGGCACAATTCCAGACTCCGGGCTGATACTGAGCAATTCTAATAGAAACCAACCAATATCCCCGACCCGGGGATCGAAACAGAGACCTCAGCGTCAGCCTCACTCGTAACCCGTATGCATCACAACTGCGCCACCGAGGCAGTCATATACGCCCTAAATATGGTGTCCCAATAAAATTCGAACTTGCCTAACACGATAGAATTTCGGCTTACTATTTTCATATCAAATCTGACTCCCTACAAGACACTGATGTCATACGCATTGTTTCCTCCGATTGTGATTTAAAAGGGCTTCCACACCATTGTCTGTGTGTACGAGTATGTATGTTTATTAAATATTATCACAGTGCTAGGATGGGCTTCGTATTTTTAAACATAAACACGTAAGCTTTATCCACGAAGGGGTAGGCAGAGGCGCAACTAACGCACTCACGTTTACGTTTAGACGAGCTTAATTCTGTCCCATAGGAGGCGAGCCTATCGCCATACCTGGCACAAATACCAATACCAGGCAATGCAGGACTATTTTTTTTTATCGAGAACTATTATTTTTATTTGCGACTTGGGAATGGAACTCAGGACTTCACGGTTCTCAGCAAAAAATAACCAAAAAGCTAATAATAATTATACCAAAGAGCCTCGATCAACACCTCCAGAGGCTCTCAATTGGTCGTCGGGTCTAGAGCCAGATTCAGAAAGCAGTGTTATTGGACTCGGCACGCATTGTGAGGAGGTTCCTCACTCTGGGGTCCTAACCACCGGTGGCTTGGGTCCTAGGCCTCGCCATTGTAGGGTGATCGTTTTTATATTTATAAATGTTTCATTTTATATAATTGTAATAATTAAAGATGTAAAAAAAAACTTTTAGTATAAAGAGTTACTGTACATGATAACGAATATTGAATTAATTATAATACGCGCTCACGCCTGTAATCCCTTAAAGGGTAGGCAAAGGTGTAACTAGTACATCTACATTTCACCAAGGTCATCTCTGTCCCATGATGTGATGGGGGCGAGCCTATCGCCATACCAGGCATAATTTCAGACTCAGGGCTGATAATGAGTATTTAGTAATAGAAAACCCAATATCACTTTTACCCGACCCAGGGTTTTTTTTAATACGTAATAGGATCGCTTTTGGCCACTATCAGGCCTGATGGTAAGCAATGATGTGGCTTAAGATGAAGCACGCTTGCCTAGCAAAAACTATTCATTCGCGACTTGAAGAACCCGAGACCTCAGCGTCAGCCACAGTCGTAACGCGTACGCATTACAACAGGGTAGTTTCTTATATTGAATTTTATACATTATTTTTATAAACAACAGAAAATGATACGCAAAAGAAACCCTTTTATTAAAACACAATCAAAACTGGTTCAGAAATGTGCCCGCAGTTATGACTTTAAATGTTGGTATGATGAAAAGTGGGTGCGTAGTAGGGATAACTCACTATCTCGCTTGCACGCGTGCACCATAATGAACATTTTACAGTGACGTCAAAGTTTGCGTCGTCTGTCATTTGACAATTACCCCTTCTACAGGATTTGAATGGCTTCCAACTTATTTATTTTTGTTCCGATTTATAAAATTCTTTCTGCAATACATTTTGAGTAACATAACTTATTGATTTAAATAATAAAAAAAATCTAGTCAACTACCCTACTGCGCTACCGAGGCAGTCAGGCACCATGTAGTTATTTATTTTTGTTATATGGGCGATAATGTAGCAAACGACCACGTGTTAAGTACATATCATGCTAATTAAACGCTCAACCGCAACTATTGCTCCCAGTGGTTGCAAGTAGCTGCAAGGTCGCAATAATCTATTATTACAACTCGATATCATGTCGAACATTAGTTATAATGTTTTTTTAGTACCAAGATATTTAATAAAACAGAACTGTTAAGAAAAAGCCCTAAGTTTAGTAAAAGTGTGTTAAAATCGAAATTAAGGGATCTATTTCTAAATGATGTATAATAAATAGTCAACGTCTGTCTGTGATATTTTTGTTTACTTGTCTCATGGTTTATTTAACAAGTAACTTTTACTTGGAGAATGTTACAAAAGGTATATATATGGTTATAAAGTTATATAAATTGTAAACATATGATGAATAACGAGCGTCTCGCTATCAAACTTGACAATTTGGCGAGTATATTATGTAAGTAAGTCTAAATGTATTGTAACAAATTAAATAAAATAAAAAATAAGTACAACGAACTTAATACCATTAGATATTTTATAGCACAGGCCGGTAAACGAGCAAGTGGGTCACCTGATGGTAAGTGATCTACAGCGTACATGAACACTTACGATACTATGAAAGGGTTAATTATTAAGAGATTGCGAAAGGAGGGGGGATTTGTGTCTCCGGATGTTTGACCGTACGTAATAGCAGCAAGCCGCTACTTTACGTCGGTTTGCTGTGAGTAACGACCCGGTCGAGCCCACTGTCTGCGTAAATTAGCGGCTTGCTGCTGCGTTTCGTACGGTAAGTGAGATATCCGGAGCACCAAATCCCCTCCCATTTCCAATCCCTTAATTATCCCTATCTTTCACGGTCGGCAATGCCCCCATGATCCTTTTGGTATCGTGAGCGTACATGGTCGGTAGAGATCACTTACCATCAGGTGACCCTTGAGGCCTTCGGATGGCTTGAAAATTTGGATATTAGGTTGGCCACTAACCGAATAGATACCATCTTGTTTAGCCAGACAAAGCAAAATTTATAGCTAATATTGAAATTCAAAGCGTATAGAACAGCTGTTACGCGTTCAACGACCCGAGTCTTGCAAGGTCGGTCTCAACTGTAGTAAACCTATAGAATTAATTATAAGTATAGAGAATATATGGAAAACAAAACATTTAGTTTGAGTTTGGATAACCTCTAAGAACATTTATGACACGTAACATAAGCTTACATACACATACGCACTCACCCCTGTAATCCTGTATATGTAACCAATACACCCACATTTCGCCGAGCGTATCTCCGTCCCACGATGTGATAGGGGGCGAGCCTGATACTGAGCATTTCGTAATAGAAAAACCCAATATCACTTTTACCCGACCCGGGCATCAAACCAGAGACCTCAGCGTCAGCCTCAGTCGTAACGCGTACGCATTACAACTGCGCCACCGAGGCAGTTTATTACAATATATAATATAAAATTTATTATGTAATAAATAATAATTAATTTTCTGCGAATACTTGGCAAGCCTGTGGAAGCACCCTTAAATTAATTTCTAATTTTGCCACCTACCAACATCCATTAAGTTTGTTCAATAATTCTTATCTATCGATTATGTATGCTAACAATTAATAAGTAAATAATTATTTGTACATTCAAATTCCTGGGAAATATATCAAATATTTTATCTTAATTATACAATGCATAGGTTAAGTTTACTTCGTAATAATATTATTGGCTGTGGAATTCGATAAAGAAATATTTATTTTAATGTTGGCATCATTGGATCATGAATGTTTATGCAAATAATATTGCAAGTGCTCGCTTTCTTTTTCTTTTGCTTAGGCCTACATTCTCAGTACCATAGATTTGACTGTATTTGGTATTATATCAGACCCGCCGTCTGACCCCTACAACCCGCAACGGGAACCAAGTTTCGCCATTGCCACGTCTTTTAATCAGCAGAGTGTACCACGTGTTGGTGAGGTTGGCTTTGGGCCTAAGTTGTGGTGGCCAGAACCCCAAGTGTTGGTCTGCGATTTTTTTTATTTCTAAGGTAGACAGACGAGCGTGTGGCCCGGCCCGCATGTTGGTAAGCGGTTACCCATGAAAATGATCAATGCCAGGAGCAACCAATGCTTACAATACATAATTTCGATATATGTAATTGTGATTTTTAAGTTCGTGTTATGATTACTTGCATGTCTTCAATTCCCAGTACAGGCAATCAAAATTCATCTTCGTATTTTTTCCCTCGTATGCGAGAGGCCGTCTGGGTTGGTACTACCTTTTTGTCTTTTTCTGCCACCAAAGAACAGTGTGTAAGCATTGTTGTGTTTCGGATTGAAGAACGAAGTGAAATTACTGGCATTGAGACTTAACAACTTGCTTATGCCTCGGGGTGAATTACGCAGTCCAATGTAACAGTGTTTTGTAATTCAAAGTTCTATGAGGTGTTGCTTCTTTATATGAGCAGGCGTAGCACTTACCACAATATATGAAATAATTTATTGAATCCATAAAATGTTATACATCATTTAGATTCAGTCAAATATTAACTCTACCGCCGGTTCGGAATGTTGTTTCGTTGAAGAAGAACGGACAAAAAACTCTTAACGTTGCTCGTTTTAAAATTGATTTACATTGCACTGCATATAGCCACTTAAACTAAATAAAAAAATATCTAAGGTGCCCTTACACCTCCGAAGTAATACAACTCTACTCTTTGCCGGATACCCTATTCTATGTAAATTAAACGGATTCACCGGTAAAAATACAGAAATCTACATATTTCCGTTAAGACAGTGTGAGTCAGAGCAAGTAATCGATTTGACGCCGTCAGTTGGCGTGAGTCACGAATCTTATGGCATGTGGGGCATGTGGTGACTGGTGTGGATTGTGGTTAATCATTCGTCAGTGTCGTCAAATTTTGTTTCATGTGATTCACTAACACCTAGTCCGGACAAAATTATGTCATTTATATCCTGGCTCGGCAAAGTGACTACGCTACAGCTGATGGTAAGTGTAGCGCAATCCAAGCGACCAACGACAGACGATGTGTCTATCGTAGGCAAAATTATGCCGGCCTGCCTAATTTCTTGTTCACACTCCGTATATACATATTATAGGATGGCCGGCAAACTATTCCACAGCTTGATGGTCCGGCAGAAGTAAGATTTTGCGACTTTTTAGATCTAGCCGAGATGGAGGAGACCACGAAGCTGTGGTTCCGTAAGCCAGCACGCGTGGTTCTGTTAAGGAAAGGTGAGAATGGGATGAGGTCAAACAATGCTTCATGTGGACCGATTTGGATGATTCTTTTTTATAGCAAAGGCCTGGGAAGGAGGTTCTCAAATCTATTTTTTGTATTTATGTAGATTATGCGAGATATCTGTGCCAAATGAGAATTATAATGATTACTTTAGAGTTAGATTATTCGTTTTGTATTGGATTGAGTTAGAGTTTAAAAGAAGTAATAATATAAAATCTTGATTTCGTAAGGCCCAATTCCCCCTTCCCTTACCAGACCCTTTATCCCTTTATTTAAGGTGGTATTGCTTCTTTAATTATTTTTGTTACCGACCCTGTATTATTCATGTCCCACTGCACTACCCAGGCGTCCGTCCTCTACTGAATGAGAGGGGGCAGGCCTAAGTCCAAAGTAGTATTGTTTATGGGCGTTTATTGTTTATGATTTAATCAGGTGACCCATTTATTCGTTTGACGGCCTGTACTACAAAAAAATACAATATTAGGATAAAACACCGTTAAGTGACCACCTCATTTTACCCAACTAGTAAAAAAAAACCGGTGCAAGCCATCACACGTCCGTGCAGTTTAGTCCACGTCGAGAATGAAAGTTAGTGGGACGAATATGTCTCAAGGTGAAATCCAGTTTACCGAACAACGCACGAGACTTAACGCACTGTGCAAATACTGTATTTTGTTATTGGATCGCGCTATCGTCGCTGGCCCATAAATCTCTTCAGCCTGTATTCACCCAATACTGAGTGTATGTATACCTCTTGCATTGCACGCCATTTTTAACAACTTCAAAAAAGCAGGAGGTTCTCAATTCAACGCGGTTTTTTTTGCTTTTTTTTAAAGTATATAGTCGATTTCTCCGCCAACTGTGGGCAGATTTAGTAAGAAAAAATATCATTCGATAGAGTTTAGCTGCGATGTGGTCCCATATAAAATTGGTTATGATCTGATGACGGAGTACGCAGTAAAAAAAACGATATATAAATGATAATGATGGCGTAGATATCTTTGCTCATAGATTCGCGTTTATCTCGTCTATAAGTTTGGTGTCAGATAAAAATGTTAGCAATATGAATATTTGAATGATCTCTTCAAATATATGATAAGCTAAATTTAACCAATTGAAAGTATGTTACAATCGCCATTTTTAACTGATGAAAAAACCGGATAATCTCATTTCAATCTGAATGTCGACACGAGCAGGTCGCTCGCCTGATGCTGCTTTTAATAAAAATAGTAATGTAAAAAAACTATCCGAAACCCAAAAGCTAAAATTCAACTCATCAATTTTGAATCGATGGTATCAAATAATATCCATCATTGATCAGTAAACTACAGTAGTACAAAGTTAAACAACTGTTTTTTTTTTAGTTTGAGTAACGTAACGAGCTGGTCGCTTGCCGGATGGTAAACGCTGCGCCTGCGCATAAAAAGCACTACATGGAATTGGACTGCGCACATCCAGAGACATAAGTTGTTAAGTCTCATAATGCCAAGTAATTTTTCGGCTTTCATTTCTTTCCGAAACACAACAGTGCTTTCACGCTGCTGCTTGGGGACAGAAATAGACAAGCGATGGTACCCAATACCTATCCAAACGGTCTCTCGCATACGAAAGACCTATAAGACTTTTAATTTTAACTTAAAAGTAAAAAATAAAAATAGCCTACTTGAGTCGGTGTTTTCTACCAAAAATAGTCTATGAAGCGTCGTACTGGAAGGAATTGACACCAAAACTCCAACAAGACTTTGAAATCAACTACACCGATGTTTCATCGTTCTTGTGAATACTTTATAATATATTAAATACTTGTCATTGGCTGTATGCATGGAAAGCCGAAGCCATAGTGATATAAAATTAATATATTTTTTTCCCCCACTATTTTCCCTTTTATTGGGAAGGCAAAGGGTTCTAGCCGTACAGCCTCGTCATGTGAAAAATAATAATATATGTGACATCTATGTTTTTAAGTGCACTGCGTCCCGTCGCGGTCGTCGTCAATACAGCCTGCGCTAAAAACAATCAAAACAGTGTCACTGGGTGAATCATTTTCTCTACGGGCGTTGCATTGCCAGTCGCCTGAGACCCAGAAGTACTTTTTATACGTAAGCAGCGCGGATTTGTTCCTGGTTAAGTGGGCCATTCAAAGACCAGTATGCAGGACGCCGCTCTGGCAATTTCTCATCATGGTAGCACGTAACAACTCTTGCAACCTTTATCTGCGATGTATGGTATGAGAAGAAGAAGGATTTGGCTGTCGGCACATTGAGTGGCAGAACCGCGCTATAGAAAGATTTGTCCCTCTCACCTCTGGAGCTGGTATAGCTCAAGACTAAAACTGTGGGTTACCAGTTGCCGCTAGTAAATGTTTTTTAAGCTTCTAAAACTAACGTGTTCCAAAAAATTCAAAGAAACCCAATGACTCGAAATTTTCTTCTCTCTGCCTGGCGTTATCCCGGTTTAATGCCAGGGTCTGCCTTCTCTTACCATAGATTTTACGGTACATATTTGGTATTTATGGGGCGACTTACCGTCTCCCCCCACGACCCGCAAAAATGAACCAAGTTTCGCTCAATCACTGTATAAAAATATATGTGTAAAATAGCTTTATTACGGAACTTTCTGTCGATGCCTTATTAGTAGAAGTCACAACTTCTGTATAAAAAAGATTTAATAACTGTTAGGTATTTTATAATATTTTACACAAAATTTCTAGTGAATCGACAACTTGATTCCAATAAATCCATAACCAAAATAATCGTTGTAGAGTAGCCGGATAAAAACGTGACGTGAACATGAAAATGATGGCGCGAAACCTCTTATTTCGGTACCTACCTATATTTTGTATACGGCGCAATCATCAAGGTCATTGGTGTGGGGTACAATCGCGGTATTGAAACTTGTACGTAAACCGCCCTCGGCCAATTACAAAAAGTAAACAACTTTAAACTGTCTAGTTTATATTATTTCATATAAGTAATCTTAGCTTAGTGTTACCATATCTATATTCTACATTTTTATTGAGACCGTCGGAAAATATAGGTAAGTATGTAGGTATGTATATCAAAATTAACGCTTTCGTTGACACGGTACAACGTTCATACCTATCACAAGATCCGATACGAAAACTCTTATCAGATTTTATCTCGCTCAAAGTAAACGATAACTCATCACAATGTAGAAATATTTTTATATCCGTGCGAAAATCTTGATTTTTATTTCTAAATTCTAGGAAAGAAATATGGTTGACATACTCAACTTTTATTTACTTACATTTTTTTATGCAAAGGTACTCCGGATCATAAAGCCGCCAGGAAGGCGATCGATTTTATAAGGCGACGATTTTTAGACTGTTTTGAGGTTTGGGTTATGAACTTTTTTTGTTTTTGGGGGAGATCCGGACATCATCCTTATCAAGGACAAGGAACCTTGCATATATATAGGTAAATGAATAAAAAGAGACTGTGAAATACATAAAAATCCTATTAAAGTACAAAGATTATTTTAAAGCATAAAAATATGCAAAACAGCCAGGTATCAAAACTGCAAATGAACCGCATCAAAATACCTTTTGATAGACGATCGTATGATAAATTTTGAACGTATGGTACGCAAATAAAAAATATTTCCCACAAAACCACCTGCCAGTTATTTTATTTACGTACCTACACATATAAAAATGTGGGTACTAGTACATACATACAATGTATTCCAAAAGCAACTATTTACTCAGTGTTTCATAGACACACGCTAAACACGATAATGAAATAAAAAAATTATTCCAAACACGCGTTAAAAAGTACATATTTATGTAATGCAGTGTAGTAGTACACTTCCAAATGCGTAACGACCGAACATGATTCGCTATGCAGCAAAAATCAAAAACTTTATAAAACAAAAGAGGTAAAGAGAACCTGTTTTGCAAAATCTCACGATTTCGCGCGGACCGGCATACACTCGGCTACATTTTTTTCACATTTTCCATGCACTTGTACTCCATACGGACACGTGTACACAACATTTATTTACAAATTTATATAGTAATAATACACTCACCCGTCTAATTCGTGCACTAAAATTGTTATACGTAATTTAATTCAATAAACCGGTGTTTTAGAATGCAATTCACCTGGCGCACTCGTGACCCAGCGGACATTAGCACTAGCAGTGCTGCCAATGTGACGAATCTACTGTCTGAATCTGATGACGTCTCAATATCAGTGCAAATAATGCAATATTTAAATCTGTTATTTTTCGGATCAGTTCCTGATGTCGTATTTCGTGCAAACACTATTAGACCTTGATCATGTAGATGCAAATGTAATTATTTTTAATAACTCACTTCATTTCATTACATCGTATTGCACTGCGCAGACGTTCGAGTTTCAGAACGAAATCAATGATTTGTTCCAGTTCCCCAGTGATATAAAGTTTTGTTCTGCAGCATGAATGGAAGGTATGTTCTAAAGGCGGCGCTACACACTTGACATGTCTGTAAAATCCTTAGGCTACTTTGCGAGCACTTGTCGCTAAAAAGGACTGGTGTATTTTGTGTTTGTTTATTTTATGTAAGCAATATGGCAAGTGCAATTTATACAGCATTATTTTATGGAACAAAAAACCTATTTATGTATAACTGGATAAAAACATTTTAGAAGTTATACTTCTTTTGGCGCGATAAGGAAAAATTATGAGAGTGAATTTTTACGATGCACGCGCACAGTGACAAAGTTTTCCGAAACTATGAAGTTAGTCTTTATATATATATACCTACGTGTTACAGAAAAGTGTGATGTGATATTTTAGGGTAATTACACACACCTTACAGTAAGTACTTATGTACCGTTTCTTTTCAAAACTGAGACATCAACAACAACACTTTCACGTCAATTTTAATCACTCGTTTAATAAGATCGATAAGATTTAACGTGGGAAAAAATGACATAGGAAGCATTATACAGTTGTGCGCGCATGCGTAGTACAATGCTTAAGAAAAGGCATCACAACACCCGTGGTGTTTTGTATCCGTGTACGTATTATACGTTTGTAGAGATTTTCATCACTCTTATAATAAAATTCTTCGTTGTATCATTTATAGAAAATGTAAGCTGTGAGTCTGAATGAATGTATGTAATATATACGAATAAAATGTAAAATAATTATCAACCTTTGTATCACTATGATCATTACTAAAACCTACAATTATCCTCTTCGCGAAATTTTACATTCGTCTCATTATCTTGAAGCGAAAATTTTTGAGGGTTCACTTCTACCACGTGTGAATTGCACACATAATTTTTTATTTCTTATTTTTATTTCAATGCGTATTATTATTATCACGCGCTATAGTATCATATATTTTTATCAACTGAAGTAAACTAAACCACTCTTCCACCTGCTCTTATCCCACTGGTAGTGGGATCGGCGGAACATAATTTTACACATGTTACAGAAAGATTTTGCTTGTAGTTTTTACGACCGGCTGCCTGCCTGACTTCAACCCCTCTGCGAAGGAAATAAATTAAACTACTAAATAAAATCACGAATTATGGTTATCTAAAATTGGCATAAGTATTTGTGTTCTCTGTGTATTTTTACCGAAAACAAAAATATTTGTACAAGGTAGTTTGAGTAATTTTTTTATGCGTTCAAGTATTTTCCACGTTTTTTAAAATTGCAGTATAATTAAACTACAATTAATTTTACCAATGCGACGACGACATTTACGTCACTATTAAAAATAACTTATATATCAAAATTGTTCATAAAAATTAAACAAAGGCCTAGTGGTTGCGTATGGTTGCGTAGACAGTTTCCCCTTGTACTGGGTCCGATAGTAAGTACATATTCCATTTAACGCAATTTTCATTGCACTCACCGGCCCCATATAAATTTAGCGGCACACAGTTTTGTCAACCGTATGTAAAATGTACCAAGTGTGTTAGGGTAATGTAATAATGGGTATGTTCTGGAACTCTAACGTTTGTGTTCACCCAGCCGCGGGTGGCAGTCGGCACGGCTCATGCATGAGCTCTCTATCCTGATCATCTCTATAGAAGTCTGTGATCCTGATGTAACTCACGTGATGTAAAGTTGTTTAATAGGCTAGTTGACTTATACCAAAATTTAATAAATAATTTATTTCCTACAGTATTTGGTTTATGGAACCCAAATATATCAATGTCAATACATTAAAGTAGAAGATGTCTTTAAAATTCAAATTACAATATATATTTTTTATCTTTATTTGAAATCTTCGAAAACACTACCGCCATGATCGTGACGTTAGTCACTATGTAAACAACTAAATGACATTCGCAAATTGCATGTTGTGGTCTTTTGTATCAAAAATAATAAGATATTAAGAAAGAAAGAAAGAAACATTTATTATCATCACGAAAACATGCCATATAATACAGGCGATGTACAATTTTAATAATAAATTAACTAAATAATTAATCTAACAAATCGCATGTCCTCACGATGACAATAGCTGGCATGCTCAGCATAATGATGTATTGTGGCGCGTGTTATATTTTATTGGTATAAATAAAATATTAATGAAATAAAAACAACCATTGTCAAAGCCCGTAATATAACACACAGATTTATTTTTAAAATTCTACACTCTACAAACAAATAGGTAAGAGTACAATACTAAAGAGTTCGGATAAATCAATAAATACTTCATCTTCCCCTTTATGAAACGAAAATTAAATGAATAAAAGCAAAACAAAGATTATAAGGAATTTATCTACTACTAACAATTGGATATCTTTAATTTATCTTCTAGACTCCAAATAGCACACAACTTAAATTAAATACTAAAAACATTGAATAATATAAAATATTAAATTAATTTTAATATTATACAAAATAGTGTTACTTGTAATTAAACTCATTATACTTTAATGAAATTAATATACTTTAATCCCTTTTTTAATACTGAAACCTTTTTGGTGGAATTATACGTCTGCCGAATTTACTAGTTTTATATTCTTTACTCGTCCCTGGACTTGCAGTGTAATCTGAAGTACCTTGTGTTGACGTGGTCTTATAACCCAAACATTTCTTTAAACCAATGTCATCATAGTCGGAAAGGTTTCCTGTGTTTTGCCCTGTTATAGGTATCAAATGTTGACGATTACAACGATATTGACCACCATCTTCCATGCGAACCCAATAGGAACGTGGCTGAGGTGCAATACGTTCTACTTGTCCACGCTTTCATAGTCCATTATTTTCACGTACTCTAACAGATTGCCCTTCCTTTAAGTTAGGCATTAAACGGGTTCCTCTATCATAATAGTGCTTCGAACGCAATATGTTTCTGAAACGATCCTGTTTCATATCTTTGAACTCATATTCAAGCTTACTTTTACAAACTGGAAGTTTATCACTGAGACGCCTCCCAAATAATAACTGAGCAGGAGACTGCTGCTCTCCTGTAATTTTTGAGTTTCTTAAATTAAGTAAAGCAATATAAACATCTTCACCCGCTTCAGCTGTCTTAACAATTAATCTCTTTATTGTTCTCACACACCTTTCAGCCAGACCGTTTGACCTTGGGTAGTAGGGAGAGCTTGTTTCATGCTTAAATTCCCATTCCTTGGCAAAAGATATAAACTCTTGTGAAGCATAACTTCCCGCATTATCGGATATCAACTTTTTGGGTATTCCAAATCTCGCAAACATACTTTTAAGATGTGAAATTATAGTAGAACTTTGCAAATTATTTAAGTAAGCAATTTCAATATACTTCGAATAATAATCAACAACTAACAAATACTGCTTATTAAGCACTTCAAAAATGTCGGTCGCCAACACCTGCCATGGAAGATCAGGCACTGGATGTGGGAGCAGCGGCTCACGCCTATTTCCTTCTCGCCTACGCTGGCATATCACACAGTCGTTAACATTTTTTTCAATGTCACTCGACATCCCCGGCCAATATAAAACATCTCGCGCTCGTCTTTTACACTTCTCTATACCTAAATGGCCTTCATGTATTCGTTGTAACATATCACTCCGCAAAGACTTTGGAATAACAACCCTATCTACACGAAATATAACTCCTTTATACACCGAAAGTTCCTCCTTTATGTTCCAAAATAATTTTATATCACACGGAACCATATTTTTAGTGTGTGGCCATCCGTTAATGCAAATATCTCTTAGTATACTTAGACATTGGTCTTTTCCAGTTTCTATTCTAACCAAATCCAACTTGTCATCGGAAAAATTTGTGTTACTGTATAATAAATTAACATGTACTTCCGACTTATCAAACATATCAGTATCCGTATATCCCTCTGTAACAGCACGCGATAGCGTATCGGCTATAAACATATACCTGCCAGGAACACAATTAACTTGAAAGGTGTATCTCTGTAAACGCAATAACATACGTTGAAGACGTGCTGGTGTTTCATTAAGACTCTTTTTGAAAATAGACTCTAAAGGTTTATGATCACTTTCAACTATAACGCGATCATGTCCATAAATATACTGATGGAATTTAGTGCACGCAAACACTATAGCAAGCAACTCCTTCTCAATCTGAGCCCATCGAGTTTCAGAAGGAGCCAGCGTCCGCGCTGCATATGCGACCGGTCGTCCTTCCTGTAGTAGACATGCGCCTAATCCGTGCATACTTGCATCTACCGATAGCGTGATTGGTACATTCGGATCAAAATATCTAAGAACGGGGGCACAAGTTACACATGATTTGAGTCTCTCAAAGGCTATCTGATGGCTATGCACCCATTCCCACTCTCTATTCTTCTTTAAAAGTTCTCACAAAGAACTAGACATTTCCGAATAATTTTTAATATAACGAGAAAGAAAATTGACCATGCCAAGAAAACGCTCTAAGTCTTTGCGACATTTGGGCACTTCCATAGTTTTAACTGATTTAATCTTAGCAAAATCTGGTCTCATGCCATTCGGATCAAAAATATGCCCTAAATAGGAGACAGTATTCTTATAAAATTCACATTTTTCTTTATTAAATTTAACACCGTTTATTTTCGCTACTTCAAGTACTTTTAATAATCTTTTATCGTGTTCTTCTTTGTTTATTCCCCATATTAAAATATCGTCAATAAATATTTCTACACCCTCCATCCTAAATAACTTTACCATTTCATTATGGAAAACTTCAGAAGCACACGTAATCCCAAAGGGCAACCTTAAAAATCGATATCTTCCGAACGGTGTTGAAAATGTGCAAAGCTTAGAACTAGCCTCATTTAATTTAATCATC
The DNA here is from genome assembly GCA_905332985.1 of Mimas tiliae. Classification (NCBI taxonomy): domain Eukaryota; kingdom Metazoa; phylum Arthropoda; class Insecta; order Lepidoptera; family Sphingidae; genus Mimas; species Mimas tiliae. Next base: position 2,649,175 of record HG995265.1, on the reverse strand, counting down.
CAAAATCCTTTATTTGCGTCTAACTTGGTAAAATACTTAGCGCCTACCAGATTACTAGTTATCTCATCAATGGTTGGCAATTGAAAGTGGCTTCTCTTTATTGCCTTATTTAAATTCCTTGGATCCAAACATATGCGCAACTTTCCATTCGGTTTGGTTACTAGTACAATACTTGACACCCAGTCTGTGGGTCCTTCTTCCCGAACGATAACACCTAACTTTTCCATTTCAGATAATTCTTCTTGTAGCTTCGGTCTTAAATTAATAGGTATTTTTCTAGTAGCATTGACTATAGGTTGCACTGAATTATCAATAGGAATGTAAAATTCATTCGGCAGACAACCTATTCCTTCAAAAATATTGTCAAACTTTTTTGAAAACGCTTTACATAAGTAATCGATGCTTGCAATGTTACCTCGTTTTACCAAATTTAAGTATTCACAAGCACGCCTACCTAGTAAATTGTTGCAATCTACATCTAATACAAACATTTTTTGCGATATACATTGACATCCTTTTGATAAATTAGTATCAAAATAACCAACTACTGGTAAGCAACGTTTACTAACTTCCCTTATAATAAATTTTCCTTTCTTTAAAATCTCTGGATCAAATCCAGCATTTAAAAAGTTTTTGAATGACATAACACATATATCAGCACCACAATCTAGCTTAAAGTTTAACAATTTACCATTTACACCAATTTGTTCATACCATCCCAATGAGACGTCACTGTCCTCCACTGTCTGGATTGTCAATCCTTCACAGTCGCTATCGTCTTCAATTTGCTCCAGAACTTCGTTGGGTAAATGGTTTACCTCACGAACGTTGCTCCCATTATTAAATTGTCTACAACATTTTGCGAAATGTCCATGACGGCCACAACTATTGCATTGTGATTGAAAAGCAGGACACCTATTTTTAATATGTGTATAACCACACCGAGAACATTTGATTTTTGCACTTGCAGCAGGTCGATTCGGACGAAATGGTTCCATCGCTCTAGTAACACGCCGTTGCTGAACATAAGAACTGCGGAAGGCAGGGCCTCGCACTTCTTCCATTACCGACGCAGATGGAACTCGCACTACAGCTGCCTGTGTGCTGGCCGTTTCGGCAACGCGACACCATGACACAGCTTCATTCAATTCTAAATCTCTTTGTCGTAGTAAGCGTTCACGTAGTCGTATATCTTTGATACCTCTTATCAATTGTGTCAAAATTAAACTTTCACGTAGTTTACCAAATTCACAGCTTTTACTTTTATTTTCAATTTAGAAATATAATTATCCAACAACTCGTCCCCTTGAACAGTTTCAAAAAAACAATGTCGTTCGAAATTTATGTTTTTCTCTGGATCACATCTTTCTTCGAAAGCATTTATCAATAGTAAATAATTATCTTTATCCTTTTCGTTAAATTCAAACTCTTCGTACAGTTCTCGTCCATATTTACCAATTACATGTAATAACAACGCACACTTCTCTTTGTCATTCGACTTCTCTCTGCCAGATGCAATAATGTAATACTCAAATGCCGTCTTCCACTCCTTCCAATTATTTGCCATGTTTCCATCAGGATTCAATGGCGGTGGTTGTTGTAGAGAGGACATCATTTTTACGTTTATTCGTTCCTCCAATATTATTCAATGATAGCTAAATAACATAATAGCAATACTCACGAAACAACTTACTATGGTACCCCACACCTGACACCATGTTATATTTTATTGGTATAAATAAAATATTAATGAAATAAAAACAACCATTGTCAAAGCCCGTAATATAACACACAGATTTATTTTTAAAATTCTACACTCTACAAACAAATAGGTAAGAGTACAATACTAAAGAGTTCGGATAAATCAATAAATACTTCAGCGCGAACCACAACACAACGCTCGCAACGCTATTATGTAGGTAAGTACTTACATCGAAGTGATCTACGCAAAAATAATTTGAATTAAAGTTTGTTGTTTTATAAGTCTCAGAAAAATACGATAAAATAAAAATAACGGTCTAGAAAACCCTAATTATCAAAATAAAGCCTATTTTAAAAATGTGTCAACTAGCATAATGTGTGTATAGTTATGCTAGATACCTCGATATTTCATACTCTGGAACAAAGTTTGAAAGTATTTTTTGTATTTTTGAATTTTGAGCGGCGGTTCTCCAACCGTCTGCCGTGGGAAAAATAACAGAAGCGTTGTCGATTTATTTGTTTTGTGTCCATAATTAATACTTTATTGTGTTTATTTGATGCGTTGATTGCATTATTGAATTCGTTTAGTTGCTAAACTAAAGCTTAAACTAAATAAAAGTGGGATAAACGTGAGCACTGTGTGACATATTCGTTTCAATTCAAACTGGTAATTGTGTTCCAATTTAAATTGCAAGGTGAGGACAATGATATTAATATTACTTCTTTATGGGGTTTTGCAAAGGCAGTGACTTTATTTTTTGTTTCTTTTTTGTGCCAATAGGTAGACCAGGAAGGGCTAAAAGTACTTGAAATATGGAGTCGATGGAAGAACGTATTAACAAACTAAGGGAAGAACGTCTAGCTAGAGAAAAGGCAAGGATCGAGAAGGTAAGTCAATGTAGATAACCATTACATATATTTTTGATACTAATTATAGTGTATAACCAAAGACTAATGTAGGTATACTTCTAGACAAGCTGCGCGATACATAGAAATTGTACCACTAAGTTGCGGTCAGTTGACCGTAACTCAACATCTCACTTACTCTAAGCTAGAACCCCTATCGCGCTCTGTTTGTGAGCTGTCAAACTCCCGCGTTTTGTGATGCAATTTTACTTCTAAACAGCCCGCGTCTAGTAGTATACATTAAAGTCTTTGTGTATAACTCTTTTTTTATACCAACAGTCACATAGTCTAGACCCTACACTAGGTTAATCTGTATTGTGGGTATCAGGAACTACGAGCCCTGAATCAAATATTTGTTGATCACAAACATTTGTCTCGGTGTGGGAATCGAACCTGCAACCTCTCGGTTCACAGCCGTCTACTCGTCCACTGCACCAAGGCTGTCGACTTGACAATAACAAAAAACCGTGCTACTCATGTACTACCAGCTTTTGCATGTGGTTCGGTCCGTGTGAATATCTTCTGAGATAAAACTAGTCGTAATTATGATGTACGTATGTGCCGAATTTCATCCAAATCTCAGCCCCGGATCGTAAGATTTTTTAAACCAGGGCAGGAACCTGATAGTGCTCCCCTCCAGCGTCTGAGATTACTTAAAAGAAAAGCTAAGAATGATGCACAAAGGGCCTGTGTGGCGCCTTTTTCTTATAAGTAGCCGGTGACACAACCAGGCTTCCATATGTTAGGCACTTTGTGGAGCAAGTTTTTTATTTTCAATCATAGTATATTATGATTTTGGCACCCCCTGAAATGTGCCCTGGTTTGGCACCCTCTTAGATCCTGGGCTGCCAAATCGAATTAAGGTGTGATTGTTTAACAATCTTCCAAATTCACAAACATTCAAACTACACAGGACCTGATGTTAAGTCCTGTACTAGTTACTGGATATACACTAACAGTCTTTGGAATGTAATGTATAACAGTGTTTGACAGCCTCCATGGCGCAGTGGGCGAGTAGCCGGCTGTGAAGCGTGATGCCGTGGGTTCGATTCCTGCACTGAGACAGATGTTTGTGTGACCCACAAATATTTGTTTCAGGTCGGGGTATTGTGGCACCGCAAGTCCCTCGTAGTTCTTGATACCCACAATACAGGTTAACTACTAGTGTGGGGTCAGGACTATGTGTGTGACTGTTGGGTGTATTTATTTATTTATTTATTTAATGTGAGTGAACGAGCCACTATGGTGGGTATAATATGGTGGAAGGAAATAATTTTGAGAATGTAATTAACATTTTTATTAACAGCTACGGGAACTTAACCTCAAGAAATACAACAAGAACGAGCCGCAGCTGAAAAATGCTCCGTCTAATTCAGCAATAAACAAACCAACAAAAAATGAGAAATTCGATCGCCTAAACAAGATGTCTTCAGTTGTCAAAAATAATTTCCACGTAAATGGAACAACCAAAAAACCAATTACAATGCCAATAGTTAAAAAAACTTCATCTGTAACAGATTCTAAACCAAAGACAAATAAATTGGAGGCAATTCCAAAAATTAATAGACCAGCATCTGAAAAACCCAAAAGTAACACTAAAAATGAGAAAATTCCAATTGCTACAAGTTCTAGACCTATTATCAATGACAAAAAGGAAACGAAATTGGCTAAATTTGAGCCAAAACTTGCCAGAAAGAGCCTGGCTGTGCCCAAAATCTCTGTAACAAAGCCAACCACAGTGAACCGTAAAAGTATGCTGCCTCAACCATCACAATCGTCCTCGGAAACTGTGTTTGACCGTCTATACAAGCCGAAAATGGTGGCTAAAGAGCACCTTGACTCTGTAAAAAAATTGCATTCCGATCCAAATTACTTAAAAAAAGTTATTAAGAGTTCCGGACTGATTCTCAATAAGAGACACACATTGTTTGATACAAAGCCAAAACTGGCAGTGCCAGTACGAAGATCTATATCAGCGGTACATTTTAAACGGATCAGCAAGAGTGAGATCCAGAACTGCATCCACAAATGGTCATCGATTGGTGACAAAATGAACAACGTACACTTAAAAGACATAAACGAGGACGAATACATAAAAGAGGACAAAGTTGTTTCAGCTGTTAAGTCTGAGAGGAAGAGGGTGACATTTATGACTCCGGTGCCTCAGAATTTCAACACACCAAAACCTGAAGAGCTTCAGGCGAGACTAAAAAACTGGCTGCAGAAGCGTGGCAAATCATTAGACTCCTACCAACATTTACAATGTTTTGGTATAAACCATCTAGTCCCTAGAGATTTGAGGGTCGACTTTGAGGCTATAAAATATGATGATGATGAAAATAAGGAAAACATAGCGGTAGAATCTGACAGCGATGATGATTCGTTCAGTGAGGTGAACGGCAAGGAAGGAGTTGTTGGGATGTGGCGAAGGGCTAGCAATGTAAGTGAGAGTGTTAGTCTGAATGATACAACAAATACAACAGTTACTACAGAGCCGGAGAATGTTAACGAAGTGGTTGTTGGAGCTTTGAATGATCTTACCGAGTTGCTGAAGGAGGTATGTACTTTATTAGTTATTAATATTTTAGTTGGGAGGTTGAATATTTCGACCTTTTCTCGACAAATGTTGCCTCTTAAATTTTTTTGCAAATAAAAGGAGTATCCCAAATGAACCCTATTTTACATTTACATAGGCATTTACATTATAACCAAAACTTTTAAGTGAGTAAGCACTATGTGTTGTTTGAACGATATTGAAGCAAGTGAAATTACTGGGTATCATGAGACATAACAACTTTGCCTCTGGGTGAACAACACAGTCCAGGGTCATGCAGTGCTTTGTAATTTAAAGTTTGTTTCGGTGTTGCTTCTGTTTATGGCGTGACATTTACCACCAAGCGAGCGACCTGCTCGTTTCGTCATTGAAGCTAATAAAATATTTAAAAAAAAACTAAAACACTGCAAGGTAGAAAGCACTGCAAAGTTTTATTCAATATTTTTAGTGAAAGAATTATCACAATCGGTGCATAAGTACCGAAGTTTAAATCTTTCATCCCCAATTTTACCACGTTACGGGGGAAATTTTTTATTGGAATTAAAATAGGACCAACTTACGAATGAAAATTAATCAAAATTTTAACATATTATGCGTGGTTATACAATAAAAAAAAAACATGTGTGCAATTCACACGTGGTAGAAGTGAAACCTTCAAAAATGTTTGCTTCAAGATAATGAGACGAATGTAAAATTTCGGGAAGAGGATAATTGTAGGTTTTTAGTAATGATCATTGTGATACAAAGTTTGATAATTATTTTACATTTTATTCGTATATATTACATAGATTTATTCAGACTCGGAGCTTACATTTTCGATAAATGATACAATGAAGAATTTTATTATAAAAATGATGTAAATACTCTACAAACGTATAATACGTACACGTATACAAAACACCACGGTTGTTATGATGCCTTTTCTCAAACTTTGTACTACGAATGCGCGCACAACTGTATAATTCTTCCTATCAAATTTTCTCCCACGTTATATCTTATGAACTTATGTGACTGTCTCTTTTTATTGTCGCTTTTTCGTTTCATCAACTTTCAAATCATAACGATGCTAAAGAAGTTTTCACTTCAAAATTAAGAATCTCCTCCGTTTTTACGTCTGTGTAAAAAGAAGCACAATATTGTATTTTTTTTGAAGTAATCCCTCTACAATCCAGGGTTTCGAATGGGAACAATGCGCGCGTTGGCTCCGCGCTATACGGGAACGCTTCCCGGCCGCGAGCAGCACGGCCGCGTACTGGGAGTGCCGCGCCGCGCTGGAGGAGACACGCGGGGACCTGCCGGCCTCCGTGCAGTGCTGGGAGGAAGCTATCGCCAAGGGAACTGAGGTAATATAAATGGACCTTGTCATGCAGGAATCAACCAACCCAGAAAGGGCCAATTGGACAGGGTTGTCCAAAAATGATCCAGCCATTATACAGCCGGTTATTGATTGGATCATTTCTGCCCAACACGGCCGGACAGTATGCAATTTGACTTGTCATTTTTTTGCGTTAGAGCCTCGCTATGGATAGTTTTGTCTGCAGCATCAGTGGGCCAGCTCGACTGAGTTAATGCCACTTTCAGAAACCCAATGTGAAAAATGAATTACCTTTCATATACGCTTTTACGGATCCACTTATACTATGGATTATAAGCTGGTGGTAATTGCAATTAAAAAACGCTATTCTATAGAGCAGTGCTGGCTCATGGGGGAGTGGTACGGACTGTCGAGACGAAAGTCGCAGGTTCCTCTGGCTTTTCTAAGTAACGTGTGTATTAATTGACAATTATCACTTGCTTTAATGGTGAAGGAAACATCGTGAGGAAACCTGCATACCTGAGAAGTTCGCTATAAGAATTTCGAAGGTATGTGAAGTATGCCAATCCGCGTTAGGACAGCGTGGTGGACTAAGATCTGAACTCTCTCATTCAGTAGAGGAGGCCCGTGCCCAGCAGTGGGACTTATATAATACAGGGCTAGTATTATTATTCTATACTTACTATTAATATTAATACTCTATGTATGTTTCCGAATTTTGTTGCATCGTTGCAGATTACTTTTTTTTTATTGCATAGGCCGACAAACGAGCAAGTGGGTCACCTGATGGTAAGTGATCACCACCGCCCATGTACGCCCACAATACCTAAAGAGTCATGGGAGCGTTGCCGGCCTTAAAGGAAATGGATAATTAAGGGATTGGGAAGGGGAGGGAATTCGGTCCTCCAGATATCTGCTACTTTACGTCGGTTGTCTGTGAGACAGTGGTAACGACCCGGACGAGCCGGCCCATACATGCTGTACACAAATATGGCTCTACCACTCGTGATTATAGCATACAGGCAACACAAAGACTTCTGGGATCCATATATTTATATGCTAACATTTTTTTTCAGCATTCAGTGGTCGAGGCCAATCTAGACCAATTGCTGGACAAATTCATGCAGTTGAAAATAAGTCCCAACAGTGGGAAGCGTCGGCAAGTCGACCCTAAAATGGTGGACGTCAAAAACGTGTTTAAAAGCACCATCATACGATTCGCGGTACAGCAGGCGAAATTGTAAGTGAATAATCATTTTTTTTTACCTCCCAAAATCCCAGTCACCGTACGAAATGCTACGGCAATCTGTCGCGTTGGTATTGTGTGAAACAGTGGGCGTAACCTGGTCCTAATGGGCCGGCCATTGAAGCTATAGACAATCGTGTCTACGGCATGGCTTAAGCGATCGCAACCGCCCATGGCGACCTACAATGCCAGAAAAATCATGGATGTATTGCTAACCATATAGAATAGGAATGGATGTGAAGGGATTATTGTGCCTAATAAAGATAAAGGTTTATTTATATACTATAGCCAGGAAAACCACCAACTGAACCCAGCGCATACAGACCCATTAGCCTTCTTCCGGTTCTTTCCAAGGTATTTGAAAAGCTTTTCTTACAAAGACTCAAACCAGTATTACAGGAGCAGAAGATTATCCCTGACCATCAATTTGGGTTCTTAAGTCAATATCTAGTGCAGCATGGTTTGTGAGAAATTCAGAAATACATGAGTACCTAGAGATGCCTACAGTCAAAGAGGAAGTTAACAAGAGTTGCAAACTCTACAAAGATAGACTACTTGAACATACAAATGAACTAGCTAAGGGTCTTCTGAACACACATGAAAAAGTAAATAGACTAAAAAGAAGGAAGAATCCACCGAGACCGCATCTAATTATGGCTAAGAAAGCCGATTGCAGATTGAATATAAAAGGGGAAAGGGGAAAAAAAATGTACTATAGCAATGATATATAGATTTTAATTATAAGATTTTGGTCCATGGGGGATCAGGGGAGAAAATACTCTTATTGTACAATATATGTTTTTTGTAACACCTATATTATGATTGTTTATGCACAGAATCCGAGATTATGATGAGAATTAGAGATATTCTCGACTTCGGAAGACGAAATTCTATCTTTTTTTTATAGTATATGCCGGGAAACGAGTGGGACACCTGATGGTAAGTGATATCCACCGCCCATGCACGCCTACAATACCAAAAGAACTATGGGTGCGTTGCCGACCTTAAAGGACAAGAGTTGGGAAGGGGAGGGGTATTTGGGCCTCTGAATATCTCACTCACCGTACGAAACGCAGCAGAAAGCTGCTACTTTACGTCGGTTTTCAGTGAGACAGTGGTAACGACCTGTACGAGCCGGCCCATTCATGCTGTAGACAAAAGTGTCTACAGCGTGGCTCTACCACTCAAAGACTCTATCTAGTACTCAACCCCTAAAACAATTTCTTGAATTTCATCAATTTTTCAATTATTCCACTGCCTCGGTGGCGCAGTTGTAATGCGTATGTATTACGACTGAGACTCACGCTCTCGGTCTCGGGTTGGATCCCCGGGTCGGGTTCGATCCCCGGGTCGGGTAAAAGTGATATTGGGTTTTTCTATTACGAAATGTGGGTGTACTAGTTACACCTCTGCCTACCCCTTCGGGGATAACAGGCGTGAGTGCGTATGTATGTATTTCTCGAATTTGGATTGGATGAAGTATATAAACACTCCAAACTCGTTCTCATTAAACGTTTTTTGTTTCCCCAATCAAGTTATTGAACTCGAGAAAGTTTGGACTCGGAAAACCATTCAGTTTATGATATCCAAGTGAATATGTTAATAAAAGTGAGTTATATTCTATGGTATTTACATTTTGTTGCGCCAGAAAATGTATAGTTTTGCAAATCATAACATAGCAATATTATAAATGTGAATGTAAGTTTGTTTGTTACGCTTTCACGCGAAAACTACTCGTACTTAACTGATCATCATGAAACTTTGTACACATATTCTTGGAGGTATAAGAAGTAACATAGGATACTTTTTATGAAAAAAATACTATTTGTTTGTTACGCTTTCACACCGAAATCACTGAACCGATTTTGATGAATTTTAATGTAGAGATAGATGGGACCCTGGAGACGGTTATAGGCTACGTTTTATTTCGGAAAAGTCTATTCACGCGGGCGGAGCCGCGAGCAAAAGCTAGTGTAGTATAATATAACTCTTAATAGTTAAGGAGTTATATTTTCCTTCATCAGCTCAGTAATATGAGTACCATTTCTTTTTTTTTTCGTTGGGAGACCCTTTATGGGTACCACCGCGTGGTCAGTCGGGGTGGTTATGTCCGACTCCCACGGACCTAAACCCAACGGTGTTCCTCCGGGTGCGCTAGTTCGGTCGGGGCTGCGGGACTGCGGGGCTGCGGGGCTGCGGGGACGCTATTGTACTCTGCCGCGGTCCCGGCGGCGCCTCCGGTCGGTGGGTGATGAGTACCAGACGCAAAAATTTTAAAATGTTATGAGTGGTAGAGCCACTCTGTAGATTCTTTTGTCTACAGGATTTATGGGTCGGCTCGTCCGGTCATTACCACTGTCTCACAGAAAACCGGCGTAAAGTAGCAGCTTGCTGCTGCGTTTCGTACGATGAGTGAGATATTCGGAGGCCCAAACCCCACTTTACTTTAAGGTCGGCAACGCACCCATGATTCTTTTGGTATTATGGGCGTACATGGGCAGTGGAGATCACTTACCATCCGGACCCACTGGCTCAATTCACGGCCTATGCAATAAAAAAAAAAGAATATGTAGTCTAAGAAAATATATAAAATACAATATGCGTCCGTATAAAATTTGAGGGTTGCCCTAGTTTTTTTTAGGATCCTATAATCAAATCCTGACTTGGTGCCAATGGAACCACCGGGAAGTATTTATACCCTTTTAAACAAAAAAAGAGAATTTCTCGAATCGGTCCAGCCGTCTTCGAGTAGTCGGGGAACATACTTAAAAAAAAACAGATAACGACGAATTGAGGACCTTCTCCTTTTTTTAAAGTCGGTTATTGAAGCATTATGAATAAAATAAATATATATTTAAGCTAATTATTTTACAATTTCAGACGTCAATCCACGGGCACTCCAACTTTCACAGCGACCCCGGTGCGGCGTAGCGGTCGACTGAGCACACATCGTACACCGCTCCGTCTGTGTTCAAGTGTTAAGCAGTTGCGTGAAACTTATGGTCCCAGTGTCGCTTTCGTGCCCAATGATACACTGTGCCAAACTCCATAAGTCACTGTTCACCCATGAGAGACTCCGCGTTATATTATTTTACGGAGACAAAGGTCGCATTTGGGCATTGACTGCCAGTACTAACAGTTTTGATGCCGGTTTTACTGACAGTACTGCATCTATTTGTAAACACCGAAGTCAGTAATTCCGCAGCACCAATAGGCACAAATGGTGATACTTTCCAGTATCCTCAGCCGTACTGGCAAGTATTTTAGAACGAAGATCCAGTACTGACAGTACTGTCAGTCAATTTTCGAACGCGCCTAAAATCTGATCGGCCCCGAGAACCAGAGTGGCGTAAGTGTCTTTAACAAACTTTTGCCATTCTATTTTATTCACACAAATTCTTACTCTACTATTTATTTTTCTTTTAATAACTAGATTTTTAATGTTGTTTACTCTTCGCCTCATTGGTCTAGATAATTAGGATAAGAAACCGGTGAGGATCTGGGTTCAAACCCCAGGTCAAGCAATCACAATTTGTTTAAGGCTCGCCCTCTATCATGGGACGGAAATAAGCTCGGCAAACCGTTGGTGTATTAGTTGCACCTCTGCCTACCCCTTCGGGGATACTGGCGTGAGCTTATGACGTACTTTTTGAATAAAGTTCATTATTATTTAAAGGGCGAGCCCATCGATCGGACAAAGTCTAATCCCGGACAATAATTCATGTGTAATTGAAAACTAAAACAATTGATTGATTTGCTCTACCTGAGTTTTGAACCAAGGACCTTACGGTTTCACAGCTTAATTAGACACTCACTAGGCCAATCAGACAATAATGTTTGCTTTTAAGTTTTGAGCAAATACTTTAATGTATACTGCTAGAAGGGCTGTCTAGAAGAAAAATTGCGTCACATAACGCGGGAGTTTGACAGCTCACAAACAAGGAGCAAGCGAGATGGTACGGATGGTTACGGTCAATTGACCGCAACTTGGAGGTACAATTTCTATGTACCGCGCAGCTTGTAGTATACATTAAAGTATTTGGTGTTAAGCCATATTTTTTTTTAATCATGGTTAAGCCACTTTGGTTCTCGCATCCTTGTGTTATATTGCACTGGCTGCCTCTGAGGATGAAAGCGTGAGGATATGTATGTATGTAAATATTCTTCATTAATTATTATGGTTATAATATATATTTTTATTTACAAATGACAGGCCGGGATCCGATTTTGATTCTGATTGCATCAAACTATCACCTTAGAGTGAATACCTCACTAATATAATAATATAAATACATACATATGCACTCACGCCTGTACTCCCGGAAGGGGTAGGTAAAGGTGTAATTAATACCCCCAAATTTCGCCGAGCTTATTTCCATCCCGTGGTGTGATAGGGGGCGAGCCTATCGCCATATCGGGTACCATTTCAAACTCCGAATTGATATTCGTTCTTACTATTATACATGCTCAGTATCAGCCCGGAGTCTGGAATTGTGCCCGGTATGACGATAGGCTCACCCCCTATTACCTCATGGGACGGAAATGTGAATGTAACACCTCTACCTACCACTTCGAGAATTACAGGTGTGAACTGTATGTATTTAATTAATTGTTTTAATGAAGTTCTCATAATGTCATAGGATCTTTTTTGCAGTGATAAAAATCAGTTATATTTTCCTGGCCTATAATTCTACGCTTTTTTATATGCACAAACTCATGTTGTCTGGACCAACAAACTTTTATAAAATGTACTAAACAAAACTAGGTACTAGATAAATTATTAAAATCTCCATCAATTAGAAAACAATCAATAATTTCTAAACGGATGAACTAATTTCAAACATGGCTTCAAACATTTGAAACATCTCGATTAAACCAACTTAAGAACTGCATTGAAATTGGCCCATCCGTTTGGAAGTTACAATGTTAGGTGTAACAATTTTGAATTTATGTCATCTTTTCTTTTCGAATCGGGAGTTGATGAACGTATGTGAACGTAAGATCATGGAATAGATTAAATATACGTTATCGCTGTACGCTAAATACCGGTATTATAATAGCGTTATCGTTATAACAAAATTAAAAAAACGCTATAACGGTATCATAAAGACGAACTAAACTATTTCTATGACGTAACATCTTGTTAAATGACAATTCTGTTGTCACCCTCCTAAATTAGAATCGGACTAAAGCCAAATTAAGTAAATTAGTCCGGTATTCGTTGAAAGGCAACCTTTTTACACCACGATAATAACCAAATTAAGTATAACAAGTATAATATTAGTCATCTCAGACTAAAATTAGTTAATGCCCATTTGACAGAAGTAAACTATTTTTAGTTTAGTTGTGTCAACAGAATATACACAAATTTCGAACATAGGTTATTCAAAGTTCGTTGTTCCAGATTGCTACCATTTATAATACTAAGAAAATTTAGCTTGGCATGTAACATTACGAATATACGAATATTTTTATTGTTTAGAAGCACCGAAAGGGTTTCTTTATTGTCAACTTTGACTTTATTTTAAAGAATGATTTTATTTTCCTCGACACGATATAAATAAACTTATAACTTAGGCACTAACCCTCATATTCATAAAAACGTTATTATAAGGTGTCATAGCGTGTGCGAACATGTAGAGGCGGTTTCTCTATACGTGATTGGTCCGTTATTGGCGCCAACAAAAATGCACTAATTCCGTATACAGAAATCTACACTTGGCAAAGAACTCACTTATGTATTGTTTTTGAATACGGGCGTTAATAATGCAGTTGCAAATCGTGTGTGACAGGTAAGACTACTCGTCGCAATGTTGTGCTGCATACGACAACACGGCATTGATTTTCAGTGGTCACCTACATAGTTGTGCATTTCCCGAAGACACGCGTACTCCGAATTTGGAACTCCAAACGATTTGCGTGTTGTTCCTATTGCTATATACTATAATACTAACGCCCGGTTTCTGAAAGGCTGATCAATGTTAAATTAACTAATCAAATGTCAAGTCGACATTGACTTGCTAGAAGCGTGATCAACACCTTTGATTTGACACACATGTTAGCTAACATAATTTTCTAATTAATATTTAAAATCGTATGTCAAACGGTACTAAAGAGAGATCAAATATTATATTTTTTTCACTAACTAACGTTTCAGCAACTCGAATTGATTTGACAGCGATGTCAAATCAAAGTTTTGTTAGTTGAATGTTGATGTGATCAGCCTTTCAGAAACCGGGCGTAAGTACTAGTAGTATGTAGTGTATAGTTAATAGTAACAACATGCACATAATATAATGACGCGCGTATGCACTAGGGGCATGAAAAGATTGCGAGTGACTTCGTCAAATATACAAACTATAATCTGTTAAGATATTTGTGCGCTATCCGATTGATGAATTCGGAGTACTGAGAGGCTACTTGTTCGAAAATGGGACTGATCTGTGTATATGTATAAAATATACATGCAGACAATGTTGTGCTAAAATGGACCAAGTATCTTTAATTATTATGTATAGTTGGGCTAACGAAATTTGCATAAAGCGTAAACAAAAGTAAGCACAGATAATAATGAATTAATAAATGATACATCTATAGTCTGTGCCTTATTTCGTAGAGTAATAGATGCCAAAGTAATAAAATTATACAGAACTTTGGTAAATGAACATTCCAGAAATCATATTTGTTGATGTCAATGACATGACATTGCATCATAATAAAATATATTTAAAAATATGATACGAAAAATCACTTAAGCCTTGAATTAAAACTTATTACAAGGATTATTGTAAAATTCTATTTTGTTTTCTAACCGTAACTTTGTTTATAATTTATCCAGGTTTTGTAGCCCAGACTATGATTTATATTGTATAGTGATAATAATGTTAGTTGATTAATATATCGATAATTTAATAATAAAGATTGTAAATGTTATTTTATGTTTTATTTAAATTTTTATGCTGCCTCGGGCAATGTGTTTTAAGTCGTAAAGTAATCACAATACGAAGGGCGTAGGTATATGTATTTTCCCGGTAACAAAAAATTAAGGGTAACGTTATTTGCAATAAGGTTAGCGGGATTCTGGGATTCTAAATGCCAGGATGGTCCGGTTCTTCCCGGGCACGATCACGATAAATTCTAAGATACGGTACTGTATCGAGATCCAAGCAAAAATCGTATGGTCGAATCGTAAGTAAAATTATCTTTCTTCTTAAATATAGCTAAAGCTGCGGCCTATCGATTTATAGTCTCCCTGCAGTCAGGGCAATAACCGTGGGCAAAAAGCACTGAAAATGAGTGGAGCAAGTGTTAGAAGGGACTATAACGGGAAGCAAATAGCGAAAGTAGCTAGTTAGTCTGAAATTTTGTATCTTAGATAAATCCAGAGTATTTTTTATTCCTTATGGAAAGTATAACTTGTCAAGGTAGTGCCACCTATTTTTTATATACGTAACTGAGCTATCATTTACGTTTTATCGGTTCATACAAATAATTTTAAATTTATTTTATTACTTAATGCTAAAAATAACGAGGTGAAAATGGCAGTTTTACCGGTATTCCAGTTGCTATATTTCATTATTAATAGCATATTAATTCGCTATACGAATAACGCCATATTTCCTGTATCCATTCACCATACTCTCGTACATTCATTCGCATGTGACCTTAATCGAGTTCCGTTCATTCGTGCATTCACGTCGCGAGTGTGTCAGAGGTGACATCTTGACGGGACGTTTTCGAAAAATCGGCCTTTGTATTTCGTGAATAAAACTTTTTTCCCAAACAAAGCGAAATTTCGCAACAAATTATTGAGTTTGTTACCGCATATTTTAGTGTATTGTTTGTGTTTTCTAAAGTGAGTTTTGAAGAACTTAAAACAGGTGTTTATAAGGTAAATACAAGTTTTCTATTTTCTCAGAATTGTCCCTTATGTTTCGAACATGACTTGTTTCCGACAAAAAACCAAGGCCTGCGTTTTGTGCGTGAATTAGAACAGACTAAACAGAGATTTTAGATCTTCACATGAAAATTATCGATGTTTCGCAAACCACGAAACACGTGTTTGAAAATAGCTTTTTTAAACATTTATTTTTATTATAAGTTGCAAAATCATTATTCCGGCTTTCCATGTAACAAAGATTTGCCAGAAATCCTGTTGTATTTTTTTTTGTATTCACACACTATATATTTCACAAGTATTTGAAACATAATGTTGTGACGAAGGTGTACAAGTAATGCAAATTACAAAACATTTTATTGTTCTTATTATGCCATGAGATGCACTTGTTGTACCTAGTCGATCTACGACTGTTTAGTGTTTAAAAAATATACATAAAGAATTTTAATTTGAAACCAAAGAGAATATAACTTTATTTGAAACAACCTCCCGTCGAGTCGAACAGCTTTAAATGAAATAACTAATAAGAGTAATATATTAATATTTCTAGCAATTAAAATAATAATATTACGATTTAATACCATATCTCTTTGTTGCAAAATTCTTTGCAATTTGTGAACGATTGTGTATTTCAAATTGTTGAGGCCAGTTATAAAAAAAATCTTTCTTTTGTCATACATAAATACGGCAAGTACCTTTATTGTATAGTGGCTAGTGGCAATGAGCTGACGTTGAATAAAAAATGTAGGTAGATAAAAATACAGGTAGGTAGGTTTAATAAAAAATGGGTAATAAAAATTATGAAACAGAGTAATATGTAGATAGGTATGGTAATAAGCTGTAATAATTAATAATCAGCGCAGCCCCGGATCTACATATTTTTCGTACCGGGACAGAACCTTGATAGTGGCGCCCCTCGCTCCAGCGCTTGAGATAAATTACCTAAAAAAACTAAATGAAAAGAAAAGAATGATGCTCAAAGGGCCTGAGTGGCGCCTTTTTCTTACAAGTCGATGGTAATTCAACCAGACTTATACGGAAGTTTAAGGAGCATTGTGGAGCAAGTTTTTTTATTTTTAATCATATTATGATTTTAGCGCCCCCTGAAACTGCCGCCCGGGGTAGGTACCCCGGTTTGCAAGATACGGGCCTGGTGACCTACGAAAGTCACCTTATTATGTTATTGTTATTTAAACACTTACGTAATGCATAATTATGAATTATTGTAAATATTATGTATTTTTTATAATGTTTTCTTTGACTACTTCAGTGGCACAGTTGTAATGCCTACCTATGCGTTAAGAGTATACATTTGTAATAGTATTTGGGAAAAAAGTGATATTGGGTTTTCCATTACGAAATGTTCAGTATCATTGTACCACTAAGTTGCGGCCAATTGACCGTAACTCAATACACCCATCTCACTTACTCTCAACTAGAACCCTTATAGCGCTCTCTGTTTGTGTGTGTCAAACTCCCGCGTTATGTGACGCAATTTTACTTTTAAACAGCCCGTCTAGTAGTATACATTAAAGTCTTTGCTATAGGTATGTATATATAGTTATTCTAAGGACAAAGGCATAGACAAAGGTTTATTTGAAAATCAAAACCGTCCGAGAATTGTATTTTTCTGGAGATTCCGAGATCGTCGACCGTTAGAGATTTGAAGGTTAGGTAGAAGGTTATTTAGATTTATATCAGGAACAATGGAAGTAAATTACACGCTTGAACCCTGAACAAACTGTATTCGTTGTAACTCATGAGTCATCTCTTGCACAACATGTGTAAGCTTCTTCTCTTTTATTTATGACGTCGCATTATTATGCATTTCGCCAACAGCGGCAAAATTTCAGCGCAGCGGGCGTTCCCGCACCTAGACAAATGTTTGTCTGATTCACAAATATTTGTCTCGGGTCTGGGTGTTATGGGACCGCAAGTCCCTCGTAGTTCTTGATACCCACGATACAGGTATACCTAGTGTGGGGTCAGGACTATGTGTGTGAATATTGGGTGTATTAAAAAAAATGACAATCTTCTTCTTCTTCTTCTAATATATAAAATTCTCGTGTCACAATGTTCGTTCCCATACTCCTCCGTAACGGCTGGACCGATTTGTATGAAATTTTGTGTGCACATCGGGTAGGTCTAAGAATCGGCCAACATCTATTTTTCATCCCCCTAAATGTTAAGGGTGCTCCACCCCAATTTTTTTTTATATTTGAGACAAATTTCTTTGTTTTTATTTTTTTATGATGCAGCATTAAAAAATACATACAACCCTAAATTTTCAACCCTCTACGATCAACTCCTATTTTTAATAGCGACATTAGTATTTTTGTCAAGCGCGTTTCTCACCGGGCTCAAGGCTATTTTAATTCTGGAAATAGGCATTCACGCGGGCGGAGCCGCGGGCAACAGCTACTTATATTATATTTTCAAGTCTTCACAAAAACGATGATCCTACACCACTGCGCCACGGAGGCTGGCAAAATATAACGCTTAATAAAAATCATGAAGTTAATTGTTTACGGAAAATAAAAAGTGATGTTTTACGCTCGTCGTATTTCTTACAAATATCAGGAAATACATATTGAGTAATAAATTTTCCTCTTCAGTGCATATTAATAAATTTTTCCCTTTAGTACCTATTATAAATAAATAATGAATCAGCTTCCGAGACGCAGCGTGGTATAAGTTTGTGAAACGATGTTATGTATCAGTTATGTTTACAGCATGAATGGGCCGGCTCGTCCGGGTCGTTACCACCGTCTCACAGATAACCGATGTAAAGTAGCAGCTTGCTACTGCGTTTCGTACAGTGAGTGAGATATCCGGAGGCCCAAATCCCCCTACCCTCCCCAATCCCTTAATTATCCCTTTCCTTTAAGGTCGGCAACGCGCCCATGATTCTTTTGGTATTGCGTACATGGGCGATGGAGATCGCTTACCATCAGCTGACCCACTTGCTCGTTTCTGACCTATGACATAAAAAAAACTATTACTAAATCAACCACCCCAGTCGATTCGGCACAGAACTGGGTGCAGACCAAACTTTACGTATTAATACCGTGGGATGACCTTGAACTTGACCCTTCGACCTTTATTCGTCTAATATATGAAAGGAAAGTTGTATTTTTACATAAACCTATGGGTGAATGTTAGGTAAGGTCATGGAACGACGTCAGAAGAACTGGACCTTGACTACGTGAATTTATTTTCATGTAATATAATCAACGTTACCAATCTATGTCTGTCAATCTATTCATGCTGTAGCCAAAAGTGTCTACAGCGTGGCTCTATCACTCGCAAACATTTTTTTAATTTTTATTAGCCCTTTATTATATACGTCCCACTGCTGGGCACGGGCCTCTACTGAATGAGAGGGGCTAGCCTAATGTGGGTTGGCAGACTTCACATACCTTCGAAATTCTTATGAAGAACTTCTCAGGTATGCAGGTTTCCTCATGATGTTTTTCCTTCACCGTTAAAGCAAGTGATAATTAACAATTAATATACACTGATTTGATTGTGGGCTCCTTTTCTCCGCACTTAGCCCGTTGAATGTCGGGCCATTGTGCGTAATTAATATACACATAACTTAAAAAAGTCAGAGGTGTATGCACTTGGGGCTGGTTTCAAACCTGGGACTTTCGTCTCGACAGTCGATACCCCTCCCCGCTAAGCTATCACTGCTATTATTCTTTATTTCATTTATTATTTATTCCATGGCAATGTTACTACACTGCATCTGATTAAAAGTAAACTGTAGTCCAAATACTAGGTGGTAGGTCTCTCGGATGCGAGAGGCCGCGTGTTTCTGCCACCAAGCAGCAGTTTGTAAGTTATATTGTTTCGGCACATTATAGCCAGTGAAGTTACAGGACATTATGAGAATATGTTTCGAGATGACGAACGCACTCCAGTGTCATGCAGTGCTTTGTAATGCAAGGTTCTGTGTGTTGTTTCTGTTTATGGGTAGGTGTGGCGCGTACCATCAGGCGAGCGACTAGCTCTTTTTCTACCTGCCATTATCCCAGTCGCAGTGGGATCGGCGCAACATGCTTTTTAACACATGTTAAGATACCTACAGAAAGGTTTGGTTTGTAGTTTTTACGACCGGCCGCCTGTCTGACGTCAACCCCTTTGGGGAGTAAACACCCAGACAAACATTAGAAATTTCATATTTAGACGTTAACTTTTATGAAATAATGTTGATTTTGAATGTTCATTAATTTTTGTTGCGTGTTTGATGTTACGTGTGATTACCTTTGCATGTGTAAGTAGAACCGTATTTTTGTCAGATTCATATGAGAGTTATTGTTCTAGTTATCTTATTTGTGTACATACATACATAGACTCACGCCTGTTTCCCATAGGGGTAGGCAGAGACAACAGATTTCCACTTGCTACGATCCTTGCATACCTCTTTGGCCTCATTCACCCTCATTAAATTTCTCATACATGCTCGTCGGTTTAGGGTACTCCTGACCTGGCCTTTCTCGAGCATATCTCCAACTTGATCTATGAAAGTTCGCCGAGGCCTAATTATTATTATTATTTGTGTACCCTTGCCTATAAGTTGTACCACAGTCTGTCAACGCGTTTGATGTTACGAGCTGAGCGCATCAATACATAGTATAAAATAAATTGGCTACCTACGTCAGTCTGTTTAATAATAATAATGATTTATTTATGCAAAGTGACATAGCGTCGCTTAGCTAACAATACCGCACTAGTTAAATTGGCTTAGTTTTCATGAGAGACATAAAACTGAATATTTTTTATGAACATGTGATGTAACCAATTAATTACGCGGTGACAGAACTATTTGAATATCGTGCTTTGTATGGTTAATTTAAATTTTTGTATAAATTTATTGGATACGCGGCAAAAACAATTTATCCAATGACAATATCACATCGAGTTACGCGGTATTGTTGCTAAGCGACGATAGTACATGATAAAATACAAGGTCAGTGGCTCTCAAACTAGGCAAGACTGTATCTTGAATGCCTGAGCTCAGTAATCATTAGTCGAACTGTACTGCAATTCAATTCAATTCTACAATAATCAAAGGTTAGTATTGGATGCTAAAAATGTAATACAAAACATTAAAAAAAATTACGTTTCGTATGTGTGTTTGTTTGCCCGCTTATTTCTCCTAAACTATGTAACGGATTTACATGCCGTTTTCACTATCATTTAGAGAATTTATTGCGGAAAGTTTATGTGTATATCACGCTGTGAACCATGGGAGCAGGGCACTAACATCCCTGCGGTTAAACGGCGAATAACAGTTAGTCATCTATAAATAGAATATGTGGTATAATTACCGCCACGAATTGTACGCACAGAGTGACAGTAGTGGGCACAATATTTTATTTTAAAATTTGTAATGCTATAAACAATTATTGAATGTATTCATCAATAACAAAATTCAAATCATGCCAAATTTCATTCAATACGGTGTAGATGATAAGGCGTGATTGACTAACACACATCAATATTCACAAACATCCAAACTTTCACATTTATAATAGTAGTAATATGCATGACAATAAGCAAGATGTCAGTGTAAGTTGCTAAGCATTTCCAAGATGGCATAAAGTAAGATACTCAGACGCCCGGTTTCTGAAAGGCTGATCAATGTAAAATTAACCAATCAAATGTCAAATCTCATGTCAAGTCAAAATTGAGTTGTTAGAAGCGTGGTCCTTTAATTTAACACACATGTTAGTTAGCATAACTTTCAAATTAATATGAAAAATGTCAAACGTTACTAAAGAGACATCCAATTTTAATTTTTTCGCTAAATATTCTTTCAGCAACTCGAATTGATTTGACAGCGGTGTTAAATTGAAATAAAACTAGTTTATACGGTATCGCGGTTTATTTTAATCCCGACGTTTCGAAAGCTTTTCAGCCTTCGTGGTCACGGGAGAGACTGAGGTGTAGGTCGTCTCGAAAAGATGTATCATGTAACATTAACTTTAACCGCGATAAAATCCGTATAAACTAGTTTTATTTCAATGTGTAATATTCGCGTAAACCTAAGTAATCAGCGTTGTTAAATTCAAAGATCTGTTAGTTGAATGTTGATTTGATCAGCCTTTCAGAAACCGGGTGTGAGTGTCTTGCCTTATCTTACTCAGAATATTGCTCGCCCAAACACACCCATTGTTTGTACACCATTTTCCGTGAGCACACCACCGACGTCACATCTCACACCGCACAATTTATGGATAAATATCCATAGCAATGACTATACTTTACTTCATGGTAAACGCAGTACGCTGTCCAAATATAACGTCGACCATTGAGAAACTTGCGTCACTAGGCCTTTAAATAACTGGATAAACAACGGCAAAAACCTGAACACGACTCGCCGGAACGAACCACTATGACGGATTTTTTACCATGTACTCGTATAAGGTGCTCGCTATCGCATTGACATACTATGATTTTTTAGACTGTGATAACATTATAACAAAAATAGAACCGAATAAAAAAAACAAGCAATAAAATTAAGTTTCAATTTATTCTAACCTATTTTGATTTTTGAGTGGTAGAGCCACGCTGTAGTCACTATTGTCTACAGCATGAATGGGCCGGCTCGTCCGGGTCGTTACCACTGCCTTACAGAAAACCGGCGTAAAGTAACAGCTTGCTGCTGCGTTTCGCACGGTGAGTGCGATATCCGGAGGGACAAACCCACTACCCTTCCCAAAGGGGTAGGCAAAGGTGGAACCAGTACATCCACATTTCGCCGAGTGTATCCGCCCCCTATCACAGTACACGGGGGCCAGCCTATCGCATTTTCTAGATATAACATAGGCCTGCAAATGAGCAAGTGGGTCACCTGATGGTAAGCGATCTCCACCGCCCATGTACAATACCAAAAGAATCATGGGCGCGTTGCCGACCTTAAAGGAAAGGGTCAATTAAGGGATTGGGAAGGGGAGGTGATTTGGGCCTCCGAATATCTCACTTACCGTACGAAACGGAGCAGCAAGCTACTGCTACGTAAACGTACGCAACGTACTACTTTACGTCGGTTTTCTGTGAGACAGTGGTAACGACCCAGACGAGCCGGCCCATACATGCTGTAGACAAAAGTGTCTATAGCGTGGCTCTACCACTCGGAGAACTTATTCCACCTACTACTTATTCCATGAAATATAGGTACTATAAATTTGTTATTCGCATTGCATGAATGCATTGATCGACGTTTCTGGAAAGCTATTAAATATTTATTTTTGAACATACTCAGTAAATGCTGGGCTCTTGTGGCACGCAAATTGTGTGGCCATTGCGCTGAAATAGTCGCGATCGAAACCAGAATGTGGATTAGTCGGCCATTACTGGCTTAAGTCCCTCTCTGCCACAAAGTTTGATTAAGTCAGTTTCCCATTCACCGTCTGTGCTACTCGCAGACGTCCCCACCATAAATACAATACAATACAAGTCATTTTCTCATTTGCTTTTATCAACAGTCAGCAATACTCCATAGTGACATTATGAAGTAAATGCAATTTCATTTGATTCCAAAAAGACCTAGAAACATAGAGTAGGTGACTAGATTTTTTTTATTATTTAAATCAATAAGTTACGTTACTCAAAATCTATTGCAGAAATAATTTTATAAATCTGACCAAAAATAAATAAGTTAGAAGACATTCAAATCCTGTAGAAGGGGTAATTGTCAAATGACAGACGACGCAAACTTTGACGTCACTGTGTAAAATGTTCACTATGGTGCACGAGCGCAAGCGAGATAGCGAGATATCCCTACTACGCACCCACTTTTCCGCATACCAACATTTAAAGTCATAACTGCGGTCACATTTCTGAACCAATTTTGATTGTGTTTTAATAAAAGGGTTTCTTTTGCGTATCATTTTCATTTGCTTATAAAATAATGTATAAAATTTAATATAGCAAAATACCCTATTATTATTTTTGCTTATTTGACTATGTCTAATTTTATACATTATGTTATATGTATCCGACAATAATACGAAAAAGAAACCAATTAGCGAAAACAAAATTTATTTTAGGTAATAAATGAGGCAGCAGTTTATGTTTTAAATATTGGTTTAAGCACAGGTGGACGCGTAGTGGGAAAATCTCACTATGACTTGATTTATATTATTCTTTCGATAATTGATTTTTAGAAACGTAACTTATTAAATAAAATAATATTGTATGAAAATAAATAGCCAGCGTCTCAGTATTCGCGCGTGAGTACGATAGTCTCTCTATTCTAAAAATAAGTAACTATAGATGGACACTATAAGTTGTCCATCTATAGCGCCGCCGCCGCTGCCAAAAGCTTGTCACGCTATCTCCTCCGAAACCGCTGGGGGTATGGGGTCGAGACCGATACCAATCGAAGCAGAATAATGTGGGGAAGAAAGTAAGATATGTCTCATATTCGTCGGACTATTTTTTTTAATTATATTTTTTGTGGAAAAACATGGGCAAAGCCCCTAGTTATACTATAATAATAATACTAGCCCTGTATTATACACGTCCCACTGCTGGGCACGGGCCTCCTCTACTGAATGAATGCGGTTAGGCCTTAGTCCACCACGCTGGCCTAATGCGGATTGGCAAACTTCACATACCTTCTAAATTCTTATGATAAACTTCTTAGGTATGCAAGTTTCCTCACGATGTGTCCTTCACCGTGAAAGCAAGCGATATAGTTAACAATGAATACACACGTATTATAAAAGTCAGAGGTGCATGCTCTTGGTTGGTTTCGAACCTGGGACTGTCGTCTCGACAGTCCGTACCACTCCGCGCTGAGTTATCGCTATACTTATACTATCATAATGAAAATAAAAGTTGTTTGAATGAAAGTAATACGGAAATTACTTTTAATATGAACAGTAAATACGGTAGTGTAGTTTTTTCTATGGCATAAATGCGCCGGTTCAACCGGATCTTTACCATAAACAGGTAGCTTAGTAAAATGAACATAACGGAACCGGGCGCGTGTGGCGCGGCGCGTTTGACGTATACGTGGACGGCGCCGTCAGGCTGCCGGTCGTAAAAAATACAAGCCAAATCTTCTGTAATATGGTACAAAGCATGTTGCACCGTCCCCACTGCGAGTGGGATAAGGGCATGTGGAAGAAGAAGACAGGCTGATATATTACGGGAAACCCCTGAACTTGGTTCATAAATTAAGCGGTTTTACGTTTTTTCCTCAAACATCTTGCGATTGTATTCAACGAGTTCTTTTCACCAATCGGCCTTTAAAGTGACCTAGACATTCATGTTTTTTTTACAGCGGTTGCGTTCACTATTAGAAAAAACGCGACGCGACGCAAGGAAGTTTTTTTTTAATAAGCGTCACGGTTTTTTTTTTTATTAGATTTAACATTTATATACGTACTTTTTACATCATAAGTATGAAATTAACAATTTGAGTGGTAGAGCCACGCTGTAGACAGTTTTGCCTACAGCATGAATGGGCCGGCTCGTCCGGGTCGTTACCACTGTCTCACAGAAAACCGACGTAAAGTAGCAGCTTGCTGCTGCGTTTAGTACGGTGAGTGAGATATCCGCAGGCCCTAATCCCCTCTCCTTCCCAATCACTTAGTTATCCCTTTCCTTTAAGGTCGGCAACGCGCCCATGATCCTTTTGGTATTGTGGGATTACATAGGCGGTGGAGATCACTTACCATCAGGTGATCCACTTGCTCGTTAGCCGGCCTATGCTTTAAAAAAAGTCCGCCTGCCTGACGTCAACCTCTGGGGAGAAAACACCCAGACCCGAAACATATACTGGATCATACAAACATTTGTCTCGATGCTGGATCGAACCTGCGGCCTGTCGGTTCACAGCCGGCTACTCGCCCGTTGGGCCACGGAAGCTGTCGACACTTCTATATGATAAAAAGGAAAAAAACCTCTCATATGATTTTGTTTTACGTTTTCCTCAAGGCAATGGGAATTACCCGGCGTATATCAATAATTATAGTTAAGTATTAGTCATGGCCATTTGCCATTTTTTTTTATCCTAGCTCGGCAAAGTGACTACGCTACACCTGATGGTAAGTGTAGCGCAATCCAACAATACTGTCGACCAACGATAGACACTGAATCAATCGTAGATCGGCAGAATTATACCGGCCTGCTTAATTGCTTCTTCACACTCCGTTTAAAGGATCCCATATTATAGAAAGGAGGAAACACGTGCGCCGGCCAACTATTCCACAGCTTTATGGTCTGACAGAAGAATGATTTTGCGAACCTCTTGGTCCGAGCCGAGATGGAAGAGACCACGAAGCTATGGTCTCGCAAGCCAGCACGCGTGGTTCTGTTAAGGAAAGTCTGACTGAGATCGCGTTTTCTCCGGATAGACGTAGGGTGTAAGATGCAAACGAGCAAGTGGGTCACCTGATGGTAAGTGAGCTCCACCGCCCATGAACATGCACAATACCTGAGGAATCAGGGATGCGTTGCCGACCTTAATGGAGAGTGGTAGAGCCATGCTGTAGACAGTTCTGTATCACTGTCTCACAGAACACCGACGTAAAGTAGCGGCTTGTTGCTGCGTTTCGTACGGTGAGTGATATATGTACCTGGTGGCCCTAATTCCCCTCCCCATTTTTTATTTATCCCTTTATATATCATGTGTCCTTTTTTTATTAGCTTGAGTGTCGTATCGAGCTGGTCGCTCGCCTGATGGTAAGCGCAACGCCTACCAAAAGCACTGCATGGCATTGGACTGCGCTCGTCACCCTGAGACATAAGATGTTAAGTCTCATAATGCCCAGTAATTCCACTGGCTTCAATGTCCTTCAAATTGAAACACTACAAGCTTACACACTGCGGTTTGGCGGTAGAAATAGACAAATCGGTGGTACCAACTCAGACGGCCTTTCGCAACAGAGTGAACTACGACATGTCTTTTCCACCTGCCCTTATCCCACTGGCAGTGGGGTAGGCGCGACATGCTTTTTAACACATGTTACAGATAGATTTGGCTTATAGTTTTAACAACCGGCCGCCTGCCTGACATCAAGGAACTACTACATGTGCTGTGTGTTATTGCCCTAAAGTTTAGAGCCTAAACGGTACTCATTCGAACTCGAACCCGTTTAAAACTGGGTATAGCCCTACCACTTGTCTTTAATTAATGTTATAAATGAATGCGACCGTCTATTGATATCATTTGACTGAGTTACTATCAATTGATGATGGGTTAGTATTTCATATTATGTGTAACGCAGTAGATGAATTGAAAGACAATGTACACGATCTTCTTCATTTATTTTGCCTCCGTGGCGCAGTGGGCGTGTAGCCGGCTGCTATCCTAAGTTCTAAGTCGATTATCGACATAAAAGACTTATATCGTACATTATAAAATATGTAAAAAAACCCCTGTTGGCCCTTCCTAGGTCATGAAGATAGACATAAAGACAGCTTAGTAAAAATAATTAAATTAAAAAAATAATAAACAGAAGCGAGATATTATCCTTACACACGCAGCTTAGAAAAATTAACATATTTAAAAAATGTTATTTTCATCTGAAAACTGATGAACAGCTGACTGATGTTAGGTATTAACGAAACCGGGAAACGTAGACGCCGCAACTTGCTATCTCGCTCTGGCTCCGGCTCATCGCTCTTGCAGAGGTAATCAATCGAAATACAGTTTATACAAACAATAAAATAATTAAAGTATAAAAAATAAATATGATTATTTTTATAGTCTCATTTTCGTATGCGAGTTATTTCATTACGTTTGAATATCGATTTTGATATCACAGTTCAAACGCCCAACAGGGTTTTTGTTACATATTGTATTTTTGTACTAAAATGACACTTATTAACCCGAACCGCGTTGTTTTCACAACAATATGTCACTCTGTGTGAACTTGTTGATAAAACAATCTGTTTCCTTGTATGAAGTGTTTTAAACAATTGTTTGAAATCGCACGGTTTTTACATTTCTCATATTATTATATTGCCAGCTGTCCCGTGCAGTTTCGTTTGTTCCCAAGATGGTCAGTAACAGCTCGCTCGACCGGGCCGGTACCACTGTCCGAAACCGACGTAAAGTACCAGCTTGCTGCTGCGTTTCGTACGGTGAGTGATATATCCGGAGGCCCATATCCCCTTCCCTTTCCTTATATTTTAATTATCCTTTTCCTTTAAGGTCGGCAACGCGCTCACGATTCTTCTGATATTGTGAGCGTATATGTGCGGTGGAGATCACTTACCATCAGGTGACCCATTTGCTCGTTTGCCGGTCTTTGCTATAAATAGAAATATAATTGATACTTAGAACCCGATTGCAGCGCTACTTACCGGGTCCAATTGTGAATATAAACCATTCGGGGTCCCACTTAAATTTCACCCAATATTGCTGTCAAATATTGCTAAGCTAGAGTTTTGGCGGGAATTCTTACAGTGCGGTGGCTCTCTTGTTTTAATTATTTCCTAAACTGGCTTAAAGTTGTGTTTGTTGTATAAAAGTGGTGTGGTTTTGTGCAATAATCATTAACGATGATGAATAGTGTATGGAAACATTGAAATAAGTGGATTTAGGTGATTTTTGATCAAGGGTATTGTCGACCTTGTGCTTTTGATTCGCTTGAAGAAAGTCGTCTAAGAAGCATTGAACTGAAAGGAATTATCACCAAAACTCCAGCAAGACCGTGAAATCGGCCACACCCCTGTTTCATCGTTCTTGGAATATAAGAAACGATATAACTAATGACTTGGCAGCATGGTCTCTAATCTTAGCCGGTTCCTTATGGAACAAACAAAAAAAAAAAAAAAATTGCTAAGCTAATTGTTTTTGATTAGAATTAATATATATATATATATATATATATATGTATTCATAGATACTTGGTTTTGGCATTTGGGGTCCTTGGGGTCAGGATGCCAAGAGCAGTGAAATTGTACTTTTTATAAATTTTGAAACCCCGACAACAAAGAGGGATATTATAATTTTGGCTCCTTTGTCTGTCCGTGTGTAAATCTATTTAACCGACCCGCGAGTCGAACCTGTGACCTACTTCTCGGTCGATTAATCACGCGCCGTGCTGCTAGGGGCGATTTTAAGCTTTGATAATAACATGTTTACGCAAAGTTTATGAATTGTGACATGAATAGTTAATTACAATGTTTATTACATTATTATCGCCTCTTTGTTACCATGGTAACAAGCACTACGGCCCGTATTATAGAACAACATTCAATTGAGCTCTATGCTAAGTGTCCATTTCTGTACACGTGATTGGTCCGTTTTTGTTTGGCGCCAAAAATAGCGTTGTTCTTGAATACGGGCCTAACGCCCGGTTTCTGATAGGCTGATCAAATCAACATTTATGTAACAGAACTGTCATTTTGATATCGCTGTCAAATCAATTCGACTTTCTGAAATGTAATGTCACCTATGTATAACATCTTTTATTTACCACCTATGCCTACAAATAAACTATTTTGATTTTATTTGATTTGGTTATTTAGTGAAATAAATAATAATATTTGAGGTCTCTTTAGTACCGTTTGACATACGATGTTTTCATATTAATTTGAAAGTTATTATGTCAACTAACATGTTTGTTAAATAAAAGGTGTTGTTGGCTTGTAGCAACTCAATTTTGACTTGACATGAGATTTGACATTTATTTAGATTAAATTTACATTTATAACGCCTGGTTTCAGGAAGGTTGATCAAATCAACATTCAACTAACAAACTTTGATTTTAACATCGCTGTCAAATCAATTCGAGTTGCTGAAACGTGAAATGAAAAAAATAACAATATTTGATAAAAAATACACGCCGAATTGAAAACATCCTCGGTTTTGTATCGGCGGTTAAATATGTTGCGCCGACTCCACGTGCCAGTGGACTAAGGACACTTTAACAATATCATTATTTCATATCTTATTACAATAAATCAATTAAAGTCACAGCGGTGACATTCACAGTAATTACTACAATGTAATAATTAATACAATTCACAATATAAGCGTTCCGACATGCGACACGCGTTGATAAAATTGATAACCAGGGATGTGAGTGGCGAGCTAGTAAGTGGGTCATCTGATGGTAAGCGACGACCAGCGCTCATGGAATACTCATAGCAAATTAGATGGTGATTTGATTTGTAGAGCCACGCTGTAGACAGGTTTGTTTATGGCAAGAATGTGCCGCCTCGTCCGGATCGTTACCACTGTCTCACAGTACCGATGTAAATTAGCTGCTTGCTGCTGCGTTTCGCACGGTGAGTGACATATCCGGAGACCCAAATCCCCTTCCCTTTCCCAATCCCTTAATTATCCCTGTCCCTTTAGGCCGGCAACGCGCCTATGATACTTCTGGTATTGTGGGCGTATTTGCGCGGTGGAGATCACTTACCATCAGATGACACTCTCGATCGTTTGCCGGCCTATGCTATTAAAAAAGAAAAGGAATTTTATATACCTTGCCATTCCACACGGATAGAGATTTGGTTTCTGGGGCATCTGTCAATTTGTCACGAATAGCAAAACTGGTTACAATTACCGGCATAAGTCTTGATCAGAGGTGTACAGTAGTAGGGACAGTTGAGTCCAATAGACGGCGAGCATCGAGTGACGAGCCAATCACGTGAAGCGTCGGCGACCCACGTCACTTCATTCCGCCAATCAGTACTGTAAATAAATACGTTTATGATCACAACTCGTTCCGGTACTTTTTTTATTTGCTTGAATGACGAGACGAGCACGACGCTCGCCTGATGGTCGCCTGCCCATAAACAGAAGCAATACCACATAGAGTTTTGAATTACAAAGCACTGCACGGCATTGGATTGCGCCCGTCAACCCGAGATATAAGATGTTAAGTCTCATAATGCCCAGTAATTTCACTGGCTTCAATGTCCTTCAAGCCAAAACACTACAATGCTTACAAACTGTTGCGTCAGAAATAGACAAAGCGGTGGTACCAACCCAGACGGCCTCTCGCATGCGAGGGGCCTACCACCTAGTAAAACCTGTATCACATCGTTGTAAAAGTTACTAGCGGATCCAAGGGGTGACCAAGGGGGCTCATGCCAAAAAGCATTTGGGTCCACTGACAAATCTCAAATTAATCTTGATATTATCCTATTTTCTTAGTACTACCTACTACTTACAATATAATTTTCATCGGTTATCCTTACTTATTCAATTTTAAGTAGGTATGATGTATACTCTTCATTTTTTTTGTTGCAAATTCGGGTTAAGCCCCCCAAACCAAAATCCTGGATCCGCCACTGGTGAAAGTGGTATCAAGCCAGTCGAGCCGGCCTGTTTCTGGACAAAAACGTGACCCTATCACGTATGTAGGTTTCCGCCCGGTCTGCCCTGACCTGTACACGTGTCGAAGTGCGAATGAGTTTATTGAACTCTATCACTTGGCATTTGGCAAGCGTTATTGGCTAGTCAGAGTAATATTTCAATGTTAAATATTCGAAGGACATCTCTGTTACAGTATAATTTCTCTTCAGTTATTTAATCTTGTGTAATTTTTTTTTTTATTTATTCAGGATAACAAACAATTGTGTAATAAAGCTTAAATACATACAATAAATAAAATGTTAATTGTTTTTTGTTAATTACATAACCAACACCGTTATCCACGAAATAAGGTATCTAATTGTAGAATTGTAGTCGTAACGCATACGCATTACAACTGCGTCACCGACGCAGTCTGACTCCGTTAATGCTATAGACAAAATGCCTACAGCACTGCCAGTTTACACTATTTACAATATATAATAATAATAATAATAAAAAAAAAAACCACTTAAAGTCGCACTTTGGTTTGTACCCGTGCGATTTTAAAAATACTCCAGGTAATAACCCTGAGAAAAATTAACTTAAAAACATAATAATAATAATAAAAACATTTATTGCACACAACACAATATACATTTGCAGTACATAAAAAAATAAAAATAAACTATTTTAAACACTGCTTCGGAACCGGAGGGTGATGATGGTAACCATCATATTCCCTACACCCACAGTAGCCACACATGAAGCGCTCCGTCCTACTTCCTCAAATGAGGCATGCGTAGCATCTCTATAGTAGTCTGTGAATGAGGCGACGCACCGGTGAGACCACTACAGATGCAATACAACGAATATCGGCATGGCGGGAAGAAACATAATAATTGAAATAAAACTAGTTTATACGGATTTTATCGCGAAACGTCGGGACTAAAATAAAAATTAAACCGCGATAAAATCCGTATAAACTAGTTTTATTTCAATGTGTAATATTCGCGTAAACCTAAGAAATCACTAAACATAATAATATTAAATATAAGTGTAACACCATGAACATCAATATACGTTTACGGCAGCGCTCAATAGATGTCGCTCACGCAAAACTACATCGCACTATGGTTTACAACGCAAGTGTATTATAAGTAGTGCGGGAAAATATTGTCAGTATGTGCTACGAGTTAAGGGCTAATCGCAATTATGAGCTAGCAAAGAGTTAGTACGGAGCTAGTACGGGATACTAAGTAGTATTACTAATTTACTAGTATGTACTGGAGTGCACGTTTCCGGGCCTCCATACATACACAGTACGCTTACGCTCGCCAATTGCGTACGCATACGCGGACCTCTTGTCGAGTCGGCCGTATCTCGGACCCGCCTGTTACATAAGTGCATTGTTCCGAATGTCATGGTGTGTGTGCAAATGGGCTTATTCAGCGTGAGGTCGCAGTCAAGCCGCAACCGCTGGTCTTCCATAAGCCCGTATAACCGCTTGTCTTCCATATATCGTGTTATGGAACAATATAAAGTTGTTAACAATTAGTAATAAACATGTTTAACTATTGTTCAGTCACGTATCACGCGTAGATACATGAAATCACTACTGATAAATAGGGTTGTCGACAAAGACTTAATGTATACTACTAGACAAGCTGTGCGGTACAAGGAAATTGCGCACTTAGTTACGGTCAATTGACCGCAACTCATTTAGTCGCCCGCGAGACATCGACAAGAGCAGTTGTTGTTGTTTGAATAGCTGCGAACGTCAAATTCGATAAACTAACACGAAATTGTTTATTGTGCCCTATAAAAAATTTACATTATTTACGTGCATATATTATTCATTCAATTTGAAGTTTAAGAATTAATACACACATACCTTATAAAAGTCAGAGGTGTGTGCTCTTGGGACTGGTTTCGAACCTGCGACTTTCGTATCGACAGTCCGTACGTACCACTCCCCACTGAGCTATCGCGGCTATCCTTTCTTTTAGTTCTTAGAAACTTTTCAGATGAAGGAAGTATGTTCAACCATTTATAAATACATACATACATACATACACACTCACGCCTATGTCCTATAGGGGTAGGCAGAGACTATTGAGTACCACAAGCTACGATCCTGACACACCTCTTTCGCCTCTTCCACATTCATACATCTTCTCATACATTTTCGTCGGTTGCGGGTACTCGTGACGTGCCCTTTTCGGAGAATGTCATTTATTTGATCCGCATATGTTCTCCTCGGGCGCCCTCTTCCGACCCTCCCATTCACATTCGCACGATAAATACCTTTCGTAAGTCGTCTTTCATCCATCCTCTCCATATGCCCAAACCATTTCAGCCATTTGACAGCCTCCGTGGCGCAGCGGGCGAGTAGCCGGCTGCGAAGCGAGAGGCCGTGGGTTCGATTCCCGCACCGAGACAAATGTTTGTGTGATCCACTAATATTTGTCTCGGGTCTGGGTGTTGTGGGACCGCAAGTCCCTCTTAGTTCCTGATACCCACGATACAGGTTAACCTAGTGGGGGGTCAGGACTGTTGGGTGTATTTTGTATTTATTTATAAATATTTTCTCCAAGTGGAGTTAGGTTATAAAATTCTCCATATCATATGAACATATAATCATAAAGTAAATATCAAACAAACACATGTTTGTTTGATATCAGTAGTCTAGTGTGGTTTACCTCGTTTTCATTTAAATAACACATTTCATTACTTAGGGAAAACCGCGTCTCGGTGTGAGAAATTTTACATTATAACTAGCTGTTGCCCGCGACTCCGCCCGCGTGAATGCCTATTTCCAGGATTAAAGTAGTCTAGTCGCATCAAGCGAGTCCCGTCATCGCGAACGGTGTGAGAAACGCGCTTGACGAAAATACTAATATCGCTGTTAAAAAATAGAGGCTGACGGTAGAAGGGTGAAAATTTAGGGTTGTATGTATTTTTTTAATGCTGTATCATAAAAAGATAAAAGCAAAATATGATGTCTAAAAAATAAAAATAAAAATTTAGGGGTGGACCACCCTTAACATTTAGGGGGATGATAGATAGACAGCAATGAAGAATAGGATTACCTATCATTAGTAAGTTTATTGGGACGGTAAAACGGAAAATAGATAAAATTTTCTATCGCCGGTATAGCAAAACTAGAGAGAGACAGAATATAGGGAACGGCAATTAGGGGAAACCGCGTCTCGTTGTGAGAGATTTGACATATTGATTGAAATATTTTACTTAATAATAGGCAAATGTTGATCTAGTAGATCACTTCGGTTTGTGACCTTGTTATTATACCGTATATCCTGTTATGATTATTCGCGGAAAACTATTTTTAGCGATATTATGGATAAAGATCATGCGGCAATATTCTTCAAAAAACTAAAAAAAAATGAATCTCGTGGCCTAGTGCTGATCAACATTAAAAAAATATTAAAAAACTTTTTTACAATAATAAAACCGAAAAAACAAGCTAAAAATAAAGATACCTAAGTAAGTACACAATTTTGAGTCGGTACTTTCTACCTACCTTTCTACCATTAATGGTACCGACACAAACTTATAGTTTGGCTTATAATTATTGATTTATATAATATATTTTTCGTGTTTTTGTGTCGGTTTTACAAAAAAGTTTTTGTTTCACCAGTTTTAGTGAGCGATTTCTCAAAATCGGTGTATAAATGACGAAGTTTGATTGTTTCATCCTCTTAGGGGTGGAATCTCTTCTGGAAATGAAAATTAGACTAACATTGAGATATACTTTTTCTATTAAAAAAAGAATCATCAAAATCCAAAGACGTTAATGTATGCTACTAGACAAGCTGTACCGCGGTACATAGAAATTGTACCACTAAGTTGCGGTCAATTGACCGTAACTCAATATTACCATCTCGCTTACTCTCAACTAGAACCCCTCTCGCGCTCCTTGTCTGTGAGCTGTCAAACTCCCGCGTAATGTAACGCAATTTTCAGCTATTTTCTTCATTATTTTATTTTCTTCAACAGCCCGTCCAGTAGTATATAAATTGAAGTCTTTGTCTAAATCGGTTCACATTTGGCCGAGTTATGCGTGGTAACATACAAAAAAAATTGAATTAGTAGAATTGAGAATTTCCTTCGTTTTTTTCGTCGGTTAATAATATTATAATAATTCCAACCCTGTATTATATACTTCCCACTGCTGGGCACGGGTCTGTAGCAATGAGGGGAACAAACCTAAGTCAACCACGCAGGATGGTAGACTGCACATAATATTATTATGGAAAATTCTCGAAGCATACAGGTTTCCGCACAATGCACCGCAGTGTTGTAAGTAGATAAACAAAATAAAATTTTAAATACTTGATTAAAATGTTAGCAGTAAAGAGTAAGACAGTCGTTCTGGTATAATTCCAGTTTTACCCGTATCTGTTTTTTTTGCCAGACGTTTTGTATACTTAACACGTTTTTGTTTATGCTCCAACTTTGTTATGAACTTTGTTGTTGTGTATTCTTGTATAAATAAATACTAGCCCTGTATTATACACGTACCGCTGCTGGGCACGGGCCTCCTCTACTGAATGAGAGGGGTTAGGCCTTAGTCCACCACGCTGGCCTAATGCGGGTTGGCAGACTTCACATACATTGGAAATTCTTATGAAAAATTCTCGGGTATGCAAGTTTCCTCAAGATATTTCCTTCACCGTTACCCACTTCCGTATTTTTCGCCAGTAAAAAAAATAAACTAGTATAACATGATGAGTCGTATTTGCGCATCAGCACTTTATAATAGTGTTTATAACTAGGGCAAACATACACGCGTAGATAAGAGATAACAGAGTATTATTTGTCGGCTTTTATAGCCCACTAGCTTTTGTTCACGGCTTCACCCGCGTGAAGTAACAGCTTGCTGTTGCGTTACGTCCGTTGAGTGAGATATACGGAGGCCCAAACCCCCCTTACAATAACTACATATCGTCGCTTAACTAATAATACTGCGTAAATTAAAGTACGATATTCAAATAGTTCAGTCACCGCGCAACTCATTGATTACATCACACATGTTCATAAAAAATATTCAGTTTTATATCTCTCCTGAAAACTAAGCCAATTTAACTTGCGCGGTGTTGTTAGCTAAGCGACTTTATAGAAACTAAGTACACGCACGAAATTTAAGCCGTTCAATTGGAGCCAAGTTTTTTTTTGATATGGCTATGGAGCCATATTTTTTACATAAAATTTTTATTTCTGCCGCCAAGCAACAGTGTGTAAGCACTGTTGTGTTCCGGTGTGAAGGACATTGAAGCCAGTGTAATTACTGGGCATTATGAGACTTAACACCTTATGTCTCGGGGTGACGAGCGCAGTCCAGTGTCATGCACTGCTTTATTTAAAGTTCTGTGTGGCGTTGCTTCTGTTTATGAGCAGGCGTGGCGCTTACTATCAGGCGAGCGACCTGCTTGTCTCGTCATTCAATGTAATAAAAAATAAAAAGAAATGGCTCCATATGATCACCATACTCTTAACTACTCAATATAATACGGTGAATCATATGTTTATGATCCTCACTTATAAATCAATGTATGAAACACATTTTGCACATCTACATTTTACCAAATTTTTAGGAAAAACATTTGAGCTGATATTTCTTTTGCGTTTATGTGCGTGACGTTTTTTTTTATTAGCTTGAATGACGAGACGAGCAGGTCGCTCGCCTGATGGTAAGCGCCACGCCTGCTCATAAACAGAAGCAGCACTACACAAAACTTTGAATTACAAAGTACTGCCTGGTGTTGGACTCTGGTCATTCTGAGACATAAGATGTAAAGTCTCATAATGCCTAGTAACTTCGTGTTACTTGCCACTTAGTGTAACTCGGCTATGTTTTTAAAATTTAAATACTCAAAATAAATGATTGCCCCGGAAAATTTAACCCCGACCTTCCAGTTCACTGTACACGTTCGCTATCATTTAGACAGAAGAGGTGTTAATTACTAGTACGACTGTCGAAATCTATTAAATAAATTACAATAAAATTAATTGTTGAATAAGTGAACGAACCTTGCGTTTCGACAGACACCCGGTGACCTCGTGTCAAAATACCTTTACATCTCGTAATTACTTGACCTAACCTTAAGATTCAAACGATTGGTGAAAAGTGGCAATATTTTACTGACGAAAAAAGAAGGATGTTCGTAACTGTCGCCTCAGTGGCGTCGATAAAGCACTTATACATACATACATACGCACTCGCGCCTGTAATTCCCGAAGGGGTAGGCAGAGGTGTAATCAGTACACCCACATTTCGCCGAGCGTATTTCCGTCCCTTATGTGATAGGGGGCGAGCCTATCGCCATACCGGGCACAAATTCCAGACTCCGGGCTGATACTGAGCATTTCGCAATAGAAAAACCCAATACCACTTTACCCGACCCGGGGATCGAACCCGAGACCTCAGCGTTGACCTCAATCGTAACGGGTACGCATTCTAACTGCGCCACGGGGCAGTATACCCGCGATAACAAAATAAAAATTCTGAAATGTCAATAATAACAATTTCTATAGGTCTCTTTAGAGTCTGTGTCGCTGCCGGTCAAATAAAATACCCGGCAAATGCACTCAAAAAGTAAATACAATAACAAATTTTGAGTCGGTGATATCAATTATAATAATTGACCAATGGATTGCAATAGCACCGACACAAAATCGCCATTTTTTTTAGCTTTTAGCGGATGACTTTTTGCCCGTTTTTCGGTCTCAGGTATAAATAAACTCATCGTTAAAAACCTAAATAAAGTCAATTAGAAAAAGAAACTACAACATTTAAACGGTTGAACAGAATTTTTCAAACATAGCTAAGAACATTTTTTTTTTATGTCTTGAATGACGAGACGAGCAGGTCGCTCGCCTGATGGTAAGCGCCACGACTGCTCATAAAAAGAAGCAACGCCACACAGAACTTTCAATAACAAAGCACTGCATGACACTGCACTGCGCTCGTCGCCCTGAGATATAAGGTGTTAAGTCTCATAATGCCCAGTAATTTCACTGGCTTCAATGTCCTTCAAATCGGAACACAACAGTGATTACACTGTTGCTTGGCGGCAGAAATAATAATAATAAAATAGACAAAGCGGTGGTACCAACCCAGACGACCCCCTCGCATACGAAGGACCTGCCACCTTGTAAAAATGAACATTGAAATAAAACTATTTTAAACGGATTTTATGGCGGTTTAATTTTATTTTACTTAGTTACACATTTCGAAAGCTTTTCAGCCTTCGTGGTCACGGGAGCTTTCTTTTAAGCTTTCGTAACGTTGGGACTAAGAAAGATTCAGAGCATAAAGGTAAAAAATAACTTTGTGTAAAGTATATTCACTTTAAAAAGTTCAACACAACTTGTCCTCATATTTAGTTTACATAATAAAGTGTACACAGGTGGAAACAAATAAATCGCTTCAGACATTAACAAATATTTACATTTAATGATAATTTACATTGTATTTACTTGGAAAATACAAACATCACTTGTTTCTTGGAAAATATTTATATGTATACCTGGCTTTTGCTCGCGGCTCCTCCCGCTTGTGCAGCCTTTTCCGGGATAAGCTCGCCCCCTATCACATTATGGGACGGAGATGTTATGCTCGGCGAAATGTAGGTGTACTGGTTACACCTCTGCCTACCCCTTCGGGGATTACAGGCGTGAGTGCGTATGTAGAATATAGAATACTATAATCTACGCTAACAATCGCCGAGAAAATTCTATACGTCTTGAAATAAAACTAGTTTATACGGATTTTATCGCGGTTTAATTTTTATTTTA
Source organism: Mimas tiliae (assembly GCA_905332985.1). Taxonomy (NCBI): domain Eukaryota; kingdom Metazoa; phylum Arthropoda; class Insecta; order Lepidoptera; family Sphingidae; genus Mimas; species Mimas tiliae. The sequence goes on along the minus strand of HG995265.1, from coordinate 2,610,464 downwards.
GTCCCGACGTTTCAAATACTTTTCAGCCTTCGTGGTCACGGGAGAGACTGAGGTGTAGGTCGTCTCGAAAAGTTAATGTTACAATCTGTAATTACGTGTAATTACTGTGTTAATACGTCTGTATTTTTTTGGAATCAAATCAATGTATTCATTGGTAATTATCATTCGCTTTTAACTAATCAGTGCTTGAGTAAAGTTTATTTGTAAGGTCCTTTACATGTCTTTGTCTTTATCGTAGCACCTAAATGACTGGACCGAGGTGGTAGATGGTAGGTCCCTCTTATCATCTCTTATGCAAGAAGCCGTCTGGGTTGGTACCATCGCTTTATCTATGTCTCCCGACAAACAACAGTGTGTAAGCACTATTGTGTTCCGGTTTGAAGGACATTGAATCCAGTGAAATTACAGGGCATTATGGGACTTAACATCTTATGTATCTGGATGACGAGCGCAGTTCAGTGCCATGTAGTATTCTGTAATCCAGAGTTCTGTGTTGCTTCACATTATGGGCACGCGTGACGTTTAACATTAGGCGAGCGATCGAGCCAATAAAAAAATAAAAATAAATTGATTTGTATGTAGTTTTTTCCTGTATATCCTTGAAATAAAGGTCAAAGTCATCGATAACTATAGATCCTTGATGATAACTAGAACGCGTCTAATGTGATAAACTATGGTTGAGATGCGACCGACATAGTTATATAAATTGACCGAATCATAATTATGTCTCGGTACAATAACTATTGTTTTATCTAAATGCATGTATTGTGATCTGCGACCGAGACAAGAGACCGCGACGCACGACCATAGCGACACTTTCGTTTGTAACCCACACAAAAAACAACAAAGGTTCCCAATCGTTTATACATGTTACAGAAAGGTATGGTTACAATTCTGTCTACAGCAGAAATGGGCCGGCTCGCCGGGGTCGTTACCACTGTCTCACAGAAAACCGGCGTAAAGTAACAGCTTGCTGCTGCGTTTCGTACGGTGAGTAAGATACCCGGATGTAATGAAAGGAGGTCTGAAGGTACTTTTGTAATTTAGTGTTGTCTGAAGTTGAAAGTCGATATCGACATGTTACTCATTCGATAATAAAAAAATACTATAATCATGTCCTATGATGATATACGGATTTGGTACTATGGGGTATGAAATACTTATATCGTACACTATACATTGCTTAAATTTACATACACCTTTCTGTAACACGTTGTATATTTTTTTAATGTATGTTCACGCATAACTCCGCCAAATGTGGACCGATTTGGATGAGTCTTTTTGTATTCGACAGGGATTATTGCGGTTGTGGTCCCATTTTTGAAGAAATTATTCCACTCCTAAGGGGGGGAAGTCGAGGATGACTAAAACACATTAATATTAGATTTTTATTTTTTACGGCCGGCCGCCTGCCTGACGTTCTCTCTGGGGAAATATACTGATGTCTTGATGTATGACTATGTTATATTGATATTATACTGATCTAAGTATATGTAATCATGGATGAAATACGACTTACAAATGGTATTTATCGCGAGAATGTGAATGGAAAGGTCACAATAGGGCACCCGAGGAGAACGTAATACATACGTACTCACGCCTGTAATCCCCGAAGGAGTAGGCAGAGCTGTAGCCAGTACACCTACATTTCGCTGAGCGTATCTCCGTCCCATGATGTCGATATGGGGCGAGCCTATCGCCACACCGGGCATAATTCCGGACTCCGGGCTGATGCTGAGCATTTCGTAATAGAAAAACCTAATATCACTTTTACCCGACCCGGGAATCGAACCCAAGACCTCAGCACAGCAGTCGTAACGCGCACGCATTACAACTGCGCCACCGAGGCAGTCTCGATACGCAGGTAGTCGATGATAAAGATGTACTTACACATAGACATTCATACGAAAAACAGAACCCTCCTTTATAGATTGAAATAAAACTAGTTTATACGGATTTTATCGCGGTTTAATTCGATCCCTCCCGTGACCACGAAGGCTGAAAAGCTTTCGAAACTTTGGGACTAAATTAAAATCCATATAAACTAGTTTTATTTCAATGTGTAATAATCGCGTAAACGTAAGAAATCGCCTCGTTTATAGGTGCAGTTGGGTAAAACATAAGAAACAATTCGAGATCTTGCCACAGTTCGCGTAGAAAGGTCATTGGTCATTGATTTTCAGTAAACCCAGCCCAAATGTACGTCACGCAGCTACCGTTGATAAATACACTTGTATATTAAAAGATAACAAACGGTAGTCCATAATTATTTACCTATGTCATACATCGATATAAGATGACAAGAAAAGTAACTCAAACAAAAAATTTCCCCCGCAAAACTCTGTGCAAGGAGGCGGGGCTATAAAAGTCTCTACAGCTCGTTCATTCATCAATTCGTAAAATTGATTCATGTTGATACTTAATACGTCTAATTTTTTGAGCGGTGCAGAACGTTGTATCTCGAACTAGAAATTTAATATTTAGACATTAACTTTTATTAAATAAAGTTGATTATGAACGTTCATTAATTTTTGTTGCGTGTATGGGTGTTACGTGTGATTTTATAATACCTTTGCATGTGTAAGTAATTGGAGCCGTATTTTTGGTCAGATTCATATGATAGTTATCGTTCTAGTTACTTATTTCGACGATATCACATACCTTTGAGTGGTAGAGCCACGCTGTAGATAGTTTTGTCTACAGCACGAATGGGCCGGCTCGTCCGGGTCGTTACCACTGTCTCACAGAAATTCGGCGTAAAGTAGCAGTTTGCTGCTGTGTTTCGTTCGGTGAGTGAGATATCCGGAATCTCAAATGCACACCAAAAGTCAATGAACGTGTACAAAACTCCACAAATCGTGTACTCCATAAGCATCAAAAGTAGCTGATCAACTACTGCAACATAACGCGGTGTGCAACTTACAAGTTACAAATATCAGTGGACACCGTAGTAACGAATTTACCAACCCAGACGGCCTCTCGCAGGAACCACATAGTAGTTAAGGTAGACTTTGGAGTGTCTGATTAAGATCCATTTTCTATGAGTAAATATAATTTTACGTGTCAGAGTTAGCTCTCCCCGACCCATTTCGATGCAAGGTCAAGCCACATATCTATTTTTGTAGCCACACAAAAACAACCAACGATTAACTTAATTTAGTAATGGTGTTCACGTAATTTCAACCTTATCGGCTGGTAACACAGTTTAAAATTAGTTTTAACCGACTTTAAAAAAAGGGAGGAGGTTCTCAATTCGTCGGAATCTTTTTTTATTATGTATGTTACTTGATTACTCGAAGACGCGACGTCTGGGCCGGTTAGAGAAATATTTTTTTTGTTTAAAAGGGTATACTTCTCAGGTGGACAGCCTCGGTGGCGCAGTTGTAATGCGTACGCGTTACGATTGAGGCTAACGCTGAGGTCTCGGGTTCGATCCCCGGGTCGGGTAAAGTGGTATTGGATTTTTCTATTACGAAATGCTCAGTATCAGCCCGGAGTCTGGAATTTGTGCCCGGTATGGCGATACGTTCCCCCCTTATCACATTGTGGGACGGAGATACGCTCGGCGAAATGTGGGTGTACTGGTTACACCTCTGCCTACCCCTTCGGGTATGACAGGCGTGAGTGCGCATGTATGTATGTATGTATGTATGTATGTACTTCTCAGGTGGTCCCATTGGCACCAAGTCAGGATCAGACGATCCCAGAAAAATCAAGGGCTACCTTCAAGTTTTATAGGAACGCATAATGTGTTTTATATATGTTCTAATACTATTCGAGTATTTGCGTCTGGTACTCATCATCTCATGCTGAGCTGATGATGGAAAGTATAACTTCATAACTATTAGGAGTTAGTAGATAATTATTTAAATATATTTTTTTTGCCGTTTTATGTATGTTACTGTATGTACAATCGATTTATCCGCCAATTGTGGACTGATTTAAAGGTTTTTTTAAACTTAATTATTTTACGAGGAATTGTGGACAGGTAAGATCCATTGGTGAGATATTCTCGTACGTAACATGCGATAATATCACAGATAACTGTGATTTATAACAACGCGTCGTAAGATTCTCATTTTTAAATTTCATAAAGCGACTTCGTGAATGTCATTTTTCTGTTAGTTTTGCCTCGCTGGTGCGAGAATCTCGTTCCATCTAAAATCTATTGGGTTATATTTTCTTTTTTATGGCATGGGTCGGAAACGAGCAAGTGGGTCACCTGATGGTAAGTGATCTCCACTGTCCATGTACGCTCACAATACCAAAAGAATCAGGGGCGCGTTGCCGACCTTAAAGGAAAAGGATAATTAAGGGATTGGGAAGGGGAGGGGGATTTGGGCGTCCCGATATCTCACTCATAGTACGAAACGCAGCAGCAAGCAGATACTTTACGTCGGTTTTCTGTGAGATAGTAGTAACGAGCCGGACGAGCCGGCCCATTCATGCTGTAGACAAAACTGTCTACAGCGTGGCTCTACCACTCACAAAATGCAATACAAACCATGTCCCTTTTTGGACCCGCTATTCCCAAATTAATCTAATATTTGACTGCCTCGGTGGCGCAGTTATAATGCGTATGCGTTACGACTGAGGCTGACGCTGAGGTCTCGGGTTCGATTCCCGGGCCGGGTAAAGTGATATTGGGTTTTTCTATCATGAAATGCTTAGTATCAACCCAGAGTCTGGAATTGTGCCCGATATGGCGATAGGCTCGCCCCCTATCACATAAGGGACGGAGATACGCTCGGCGAAATGTGGGTGTACTGGTTACACCTCTGCCTACCCCTTCGGGGATTACAGGCGTCAGTGCGTATGTATGTAATCTAATATTTTATTCTCTTTTGTTGCAGAAAACGAAATGGCAGATACTTAATATAAAAAAGAATTACTTAAACGAAGTACTTAAAGTTAAAAGTCCAGTAATTTATACACATTTATAGCTAGATAGTGCCAATAGTTGAATTGTACAAAATACTTATTGTAAGTGAAACACTATGGATCCGGGTTACTTCGACATTGAAAGGGAACAAAATCCGAGGGAGAAAGCGAATATATTCTCCAAGTTTTGTTACTGGTAAGTATTCTTTTCTTTTATCCTAGCTCGGCAAAGTGACTGTGAAACCGTGGATTCGATTCCCGTATTGAGACAAATGTTTGTGTAATCTACCAGTGTTTGTTTCTGGTCTGGGTGTTGTAGGACCGCAAGTCCCTCGTAGTTGCTGATACTCACGATACAGGTTAACCTAGTGTAACTATGTGTGTGACTGTTGGGTGTATTTATGTATTCATGTAGATCCGGCACATCTATTTTTCATCATCTTCAAAAAAAGAAGAGGTTTTCAATTCGGCACGTTTTTTTTTTATTTACATCGATTTCTCCGCCATTGCGGACAGATTTTGTTAAAAAAATTCAATCGCTAGAGTTTAGCTGCGATGTGGTCCCATATTTTTTTTCATACGTAATAGGCTCGCGTTTGGCCACTATCACGCCTGATGGTAAGCGATTATGTGGCCTAAGATGAAGCACGCTTGCCTAACAAAAAACAATTCACTCGCGACTTGAAGTGTACCTGAAACATATAAATTTGTTTAAGATCTGATGACGGAGTACGGAGTTAAAAAAATAAAACTCCTCAACGGACAACAGTACACTCGTCGCGATTGTGTTATTGTATTGGAATTTACATACTATTGCTGTAACTACCACTAAAAAAATATTCATAAATGTTATTGACAACAATATCATTGACAATATGTCATTATTACTTGTTTTTATGATTTAATATTTATTTTTTCAGGTATACACTACCCGTGTTCGTTAAAGGTCGAAAAGGACAGCTCGGTATATCAGATGTATACAGGTTAGTTGATTATAAATATCTCTTATTTTGAAATAAAACTAGTCTGTATATAGATTTTATCGCGGTTTAAGTTTTATTTCAATCCCGACGTTTCGAAAGCTTTTCAGCCTTCGTGGTCACGGGAGAGACTGAGGTGTAGGTTAGTTAAAGGTGTAGGTTAAAAGTTAGTTGACACTAGTCCGATCTACGCAGAGAGAGCTCACGGTGTCTTGAGGTCTGGCAGTGGGTCCTTTGGGTTCCGATTTCATTACAAAGTATAAACTAGTTTAATTTCAATGTGTAATATTCGCGTAAACCTAAGAAATCACTATCTCTTATTTTTTTACCAACGCAAAAAAAAGGTTCTTAATTTATGTATATAAAAGATATATTTTATACAGTCGAAAACATTACATACGTAATTTGTACTAAAAGTAAAAGCAAAGATATCCGGGGACCAAAATTCCCTTCCCCTTCCCAACCCCTTAATAATCCTTTTCCTTTAAGGTCGGCAACGCGCCCATAATTCTTGTAGTATTGTTGGCACATGAGCAGTGGAGATCACTTGCCATCAGGTGACCGACTTGAACGATTTTGTTTACCCAAGTTTAATTTTGTGGGTAGGTACCACCGCTTTATCTATTTCTGCCGACACGCAGCAGTGTAATCATTATGTCTCAGGGTAACGAACGCAGTGCAACGCCATGCAGTAATAAAATAATATATTGCTGCATGCATTGTTTTATAACTCAAGGTTCTGTGTGGTGTTGTGTAATACGTATACGGGGCAGACGAGCAACATACTCGTGCTATCAACCAGGCTAATTAAAAAAATGTAGATTATTCCACATGCAAAAGAAAATACAATGAAAAAGAAACTTATTTGGTGAAAATAGAATTAAAAATAGCTAATAGTAATTTTAAATAGAGAAATTTTAGGTATTTTTTTCTACGTCGGTCACTTAGTGATAAAACCTTGAACTACATACATAAGTACTCACGCCTGTAATCCCCGAAGGGGTAGGCAGAGGTGCAACCAGTACACCCACACCTCGCCGAGCGCATCTCCATCCCATGATGTGATAGGGGGCGAGCCCATCGCCATACCGGGCACAAATTCCAGACTCCGGGCTGATACTGAGCTTTTCGTAATAGAACAACCCAATATCACTTTCACCCGACCCGGGGATCGAACCCGAGACCTCAGCGTCAGCCTCAGTCGTAGCGCGTACTTATTACAACTGCGCCACCGATGATAACAATTCTAATGATAAAACACTTATCTAAAACGACTTGCCCGAAGTAGCAGCTTACTGTTGCGATTCGTACGGTGAGTGAGATATTCCTCTAACCCCCAAGACCCTAGTTGACTAGTTTTTTTTTATTATTTAATGGCCGTTCCCAATATTAATCTTCAATTTCACGATAGATAGCTATCGTCAAACATCCGTATTGTTCTATCTACTGCTTGAATTCGTCCCTATTTTTCAGATAAGTACGTCGGATAATAGGATAGCAATAGATAGGCAGTCTATCTGGGCCCTCTAGTGCGTTATGTTCATACAAGCTAAGAAAGACGAACTATTGTATAATTTATGTTAGAAAATAGGAAGATATGATTTAGATTAGAAATATAAGTTTTAATTTAACATTTATCTATAATTCTTATTTTTTACCACTGTAAATGAAATAATAATAACGAGAAATACTTATTAAGTTGCAAAACACAATGTAATAACGAAACGTTTTACTGTCAATACATTACGGCTCTGAATACAAGTCCTTTGAACGTCTAACGATTTAAACCCCCAGCGAATTCGAGGGATTTTACGGAAGTGGGGAATTATTTTGGGGGTTTTAATAGACATGACGCGATGATGGTGTTCGCATTAACAAGTAGATAATTGTCTCTTGCACATGATTTGATTATCAAAACGGCGCATTATTATTATTTATGGGAATTTTAGACATTTTTTATATTCTCTTTTAGATGTTTACCTATTTTATTTAGTTATTTTGTATTTCAGTGCGAGTGCCATGTAAGCCTTGTATACTCATGGCTATTTCTTCAAAATGCGTTTTTATTTAGTTTCTTTACAGCCGAGGACATCTGTTTATCGGTCAAAATCTACCGATAAAGATAAAACTAGATAACTTTATCGACAGATAGCGCTTAAAAAATATTGGGACGCTTGAACTGTCATTTTCATAGTGTCTTATATCTGTAGTTAGCTATCAGTCCTCTCATCAATAGACAGCAATGAAGAATAGGATTGCCTATCATTAGTATGTTTATTGGGACGGTCAAACGGAAAATAGATAACATTTTCTATCGCCGGTATAGCAAAACCAAAGACAGACAGAATATAGGGAACGGCCATAAATCAATAAGTTACGTTACTCAAAATCTATTGCAGAAAGAATTTTATAAATCGGACCAAGAATAAATAAGTTAGAAGCCATTCAAATCCTGTACAAGGGGTAATTGTCAAATGACAGACGACGCAACCTTTGACGTCACTGTGTAAAATTTCATTATGGTGCACGCGTGCAAGCGAGAGAGAGATAGTGAGATATCCCTACTACGCACCCACTTTTCCTCATACCAACATTTAAAGTCATAACTGCGGGCACATTTCTGAATCAATTTTGATTGTGTCTTAATAAAAGGGTTTCTTTTGCGTATCATTTTCTGTTGCTTATAAAATAATGTATAAAACTCAATATAGGAAACTACCCTATTATTTGGGTGTATTTATTTCATTAAATTGGCACATCTATGGTATTTTTAAAAGATTTGTTTGTGTTTTTGCAGATGTACCCCGGGGCACCGCGCGGCGCCTCGTGGCGATACCATCGGTAGAAAATGGAGGCAGGACCTCCATAAAAAAGGTATGGTATTAACCACAACACAGAATTATACAGCTCGATGGCGCAGTTGTAATGCGAACGAGTACGCGTTACAACTGCGGCTGACGCTGAGGTCTCGGGTCGGGTAAAAGTGATATTAGGTTTTTCTATTACGAAATGCTCAGTATCAGCCCGGAGTCTGGAATAATGTCCGGTATAGCGATAGGCTCGGCCTCCTATCACATGGAACGAAGATACGTGAAGAAATGTGGGTGTACTGGTTACACCTCTGCCTACCCTTACAGGGATTACGGGCGTGTGTGCGTGTGTATCTTTTCTCTTCTTCTTAGTCGATCTCTTCATTGCTGAAGGTCGTGTCTAACCTGAAGTAGTGATCACTCCATGCTCTATACTCTTCTTCTTCTTCTATACTCCTGCCTTCGACGGTCTTAATTGGCTGAGGTATCGGCAGGCCAGTGATCATCTGACCTGCGGATGGGTGAACGACAACGAGGTCTTTTTCCGTTGACCTGGCCAACTACCATCTGCTTTTCCAGATTGTCAGGGCTCCTACGAGCAACATGTCCGAAATCGTGTGTACTCGTATGTATGAATGTAAATAGTTAAATGGAAACTCAAGTAATAAAACCAATTAAAAAAACCTTAAATAATATAAAGTAAATATGACTCGGTGGTATAAAATATTGACATACATACGCACTCACGCCTGTAATCCCCGAAGGGGTAAGCAGAGGTGTAACCAGTACACCCACATTTCCCTTATGTGTTAGAGGGCGAGCCTATCGCCATACCGGGCACATATTCCAGACTCCGGGCTGATACTGAGCATTTAGTAGAAAAAGAAAAACCCCACTCTCCAGCGTTTGAGATAAATTACTTTATAAAACTCACAAATATAACTGGTTGGCATTTTTCTTGAATGGGACAATGAGAACCCTTTAATACATTTGTACTTGACACTTACTGACCCCTGACATACAGCTACGCTAGTTTGGGGGTCAGAGACTATTTTTAAGTTGTATCACTGTATTTGATGTACAATAAAGATTTTTAAATTTTTTTCATTTTCACTTGTGGTGTGGGTCTGTGTGGCGCCTTTTTCTTACAAGTCGACGGTGAGCCAACCAGGCTTCCGTATGCTAGGCGCTTGTGGAGCAAGTTTTTATTTTTAACCATATTATATTATGATTTTGGCGCCCCCACGAAACTGCCGCCCGGGGCGAGCGCCCGGTTTCCCCGCCCCCTGGACTGGTATAGGTTACGACTTTAATGACACTTTTTTTTTTTTTGTTTTTTTGTTCCATAAGGAACCGGCTAAGATTAGATGCCATGCTGCCAAGTCATTAGTTATATCTTTTCTTATATTCCAAGAACGATGAAACAGGGGTGTGGCCGATTTCAAGGTCTTGCTGGAGTTTTGGTGATAATTCCTTTCAGTTCAATGCTACTTACACGAATTTCTTCAAGCGAATCGAAAGCACAAGGTCGATAATACCCTTGATCACCCAAATCCACTTATTTCAATGTTTCCAATACACTATTCATCATCGTTAATGATTATTGCACAAAACCACACCACTTTTATACAACAAACACAACTTTAAACTAGTTTAGGAAATAATTAAAACAAGAGAGCCACCGTACTGTAAGAATTCCCGCCAAAACTCCTTTAATGACACTTAGTTTTTTTTTTCTATTCCAGATAAAGGCAAGAACCCGTCGTTACTTCGAGCCATACTTAGCATATACGGCCTTAAGTTCTTAATAGGAAATATTATATTCGCGATATGTGATACCTCTATCAAGTAAGTAATCCCACTGTCCTTTTTTTATAGTATAGGCCGACTAACGAGCAAGTGGGCAACATCAATTACAATTATATCGACGGAGTGCTCACATGCCCGCAATGTGCGCGGATCTTTATAATGCGTTTCCATAACTCACTAAAGTTGTCATTAATTATTTTAATTTATTTCTAATATTTTCAATGGACAGCCTCCGTGGTGCAGTGGGCGAGTATGGGTGTGGAGCGAGAGGTCGCGGGTTCGATTCCCGCACCGAGACAAAATGTTTGTGTGATCCAAAGTTGTCTGTCGACAAAATGCTCAAGCTTATACCACCCCTCTTTTTTGTCAGAGGTTAAAACCAGATGAAATGGCGTGACTGTTTGTTTCAGATTATCAATACCGATGTGCCTTGAAGGTTTGATAAACTATTTTTCACCAGCTCATGGTGGTGTTCCAGCTGAACACGCGTATCTTTACGCTCTCGGCGTTGTTGGGTGAGTAGATAACATAATACAGGAACCGGCACGCGTCATGAGTACTGCGCATTAGCTTAGTTTTATGGTCATCTTTTTTATAGCATAGGCCCATCGAAATAACATAACTAGAACGATAACTCATAGGAATCTGCCAAAAATACGGCTCCACTTACTTACACATGCAAAGGTAAAATCACACGTAACACTCACGCACGCAACAAAAAATAATGAACGATCAAAATTAACTTTATTTCATATTAAAATTCTAGACCGAGATACGACGTTCTGCACCGCGCAAAAATTAGACTTATTAAGTGTCAACTAGAGATCATGAATAATTTTTTATGAATTCATGAGTGAACGAGCTGCACACTTTCATAGCCCCGCCCCCTTGCACAGAGTTTTGGTGGGTTCCCTTTTTTGCTTGAGTTACGTTTCTTGTCATCTTATTTCGATGCTTAGGCCGGCAAACGAGCAAGTAGGTCACCTGATGTTAAGTGACCTCCACCGCCAATGTATGCTCACAATATCAGAATAATCATGGCCGCGTTGCCGTACTTAAAGGAAAGGTATAATTAAGGGATTGGGAAGGGGAGGGTGATTTGGGCCTCCGGATGTATCACTCACCGTACGAAACGCAGCAGCAAACCACTACTTGACGTCGGTTTTCTGCGTGACAGTGGTACCGACCCGGTCTAGCCGACCCATTCATGCTCAAAACTGTATACATCGTGGCTCTACCACTCAAAAAAAATATATGGTGCTTTCTTGCATACAAAGCATGAATATTTTGAATTGTAATTAGTTAAATTTATGACATTTTTTTAATTTATAAGTAATATTAATATTTGCACGTCAAGAATGACAGAATTTAATGAGGGTGAATGAGGCCAAAGAGGTATGCAAGGATCGTAGCAAGTGGAAATCCGTTGTCTCTGCCTACCCCTATGGGCAACAGGCGTGAGTCTATGTATGTATGTAAGAATGACAGAGTGTGCGATTCTACTTATCTGAAATGCTAACATCCCCATGTAACCACATTTTTGCAAATAAAAGTATTATTCATTCATCCATTCCAGCTTCATGGCCATCAGCGCCAGTATGATGCATCCAATGCTGCTGTGGCTCTTGGACACCGCCATGAAGATCAGAGTCGGATGCTGTTCACTAATATACAGGAAGGTAAGATATATTGTATACTTTTTATCTTAACATGGCATATTCACAGCCTCCGTGGCGCAGTGGGCAAGTAGCCGGCTGCGAAGCGAGAGGGCGTGGGTTCTATTCCCGCACCAAGGCTAATGTTTGTACATACGCACTCACGCCTGTAATCCCCGAAGGGGTAGACAGAGGCTTAACCAGTACACCCACATCTCGCTGAGCGTATCTCCGTCCAATGATGTGATAAGGGGCGAATGTTTGTGTGATCCACAAAAATTGGTTTCGGGTTTGGGTGTTGTGGGTTGGCAAGTCCCTCGTAGTTCCTGATACCCACGATACAGGTTTACCTAGTGTGGGGTCAGGACTATGTGTGTGACTGTTGGGTGTATCTATTTATATTTTGCTTCGGCCAGGCGTTATCCTGACCTATTGCCAGGATCCACCTTCCTACTTAAACGCTTCCACTTCACCCGGTTTTGGGCATCCTCTTTAATGAGATCTTAGGAATGTGGATTCTGCCATTAAGCTGGGATAATGCCCGGTAGAAAAATTCTAGCTACTTAAAATATGTTTAACAGCAGTGATAGCTCAGCGGGTGGTACGGACTATCGAGACGAAAGTCGCTGGTTCAAAACCAGCCCTAAGAGTATACACCTCTGACTTTTCTAAGTTACGTGTATATTAATTGTTAATTATCGCTTGCTTTAACGGTAAAGGAAACATCGTGAGGAAACCTGCATACCTGAGTAGTTCTCCATAAGAATTTCGAAGGTATGTGAAGTCTGCCCACCCGCATTAGGCCAGCGTGGTGGACTAAGGCCTGACCCCTCTCATACAGTAGAGGAGGCCTGTGCCCAGCAGTGGGATGTATATACTACAGGGCTAGTATTATTATTATTAATAGTTTAATTACCAATGTTTGAAATCCCCCAGCTCCTACGCTTAGATTTAACCGTGGGCGGTAAAGCGTCAGAAGGTCTCGCCGGTCACGTGGTTAATCTACTGACGACTGACGCACAGCGGTTCGACATGGCGTGCCTGTTCATGGTGGACCTCGTCCGGACCCCCATAGAGAGTACCATCATTGTATATCTCATGTACAGGCAGATCGGGGTCGCGACCTTGATTGGAGTCGCTTTCCTGCTGTCTTTTATACCTCTACAAGGTGAGAATACAATCCGCATTAAAATCCCCATTCGCAAATATCAGCATCCGCAAATATCAGCATCAATTAATATCCGCATCCGCAAATATCAGCATAAATTAATATCCGCATCCGCAAATATCAGCATCAATTAATATCCGCATCCGCAAATATCAGCATCAATTAATATCCGAATCCGCAAATATCAGTTTCAACGAACATTCACAAACGCAAATATTTGCAAACTTTTATGCGCCGATAATAATTGTATATTCACACCCCTGAACGTTGAAATAATTACATCCGCAAATATCCGTTATATATATTTTATGGGTGGTAGAGCACGCTGCAGACACTTTTATCTACAGCATGAATGGGCCGGCTCGTCCGGATCATTACCACTGTCTGACAGAAAACCGGCGTAAAGTAGCACCGTACGACGGTGAGTGAGATATCCAGAGGCCCAAATTCCCCTCCCCTTCCCAATCCCTTACTTATCCCTTTCGTTTAAGGTCGACAACGCGCCCATGATTATCTTAGTATTGTGGGCGTACATGGACGGTGGAGACCACTTATCATCAGGTGACCAACTTGCTCGTTTGCCGGCCTATACTTTTAAAAAAGTCAAATCTTACTAATATTATGGATGTGAAAGTATTGATATCTGTAAATTTGCATGATTGTTAATTAATCACGTCTAAACGGCTGAATCGATTTGCGTGTGTGAAAAAACCCATAGAAAAAGACATTTACGCGAGCGGAGCAGTGAGCAAAACCTAGTCTTCTTCTTCTTCCACCTGTCTTTATCCCATTGGCAGTGGGTTCGGCGCAACATGCTTTTTATCACATGTTATAGAAAGATTTGGCTTGTAGTTTTTACGACCGGCCCACCTGACGTCATCCCTTCTGGGGACAAAACCGAGCAAAACCTAGTATCTAAATCATGTTTAAACCTGTGTTTTTAGGTTACCTTAGCAGAATATCGGGTAAGCTCCGCAGGCAGACCGCCATACGGACGGACAATCGTATAAGACTCATGAATGAAGTTATACAAAGCATAGAAGCAATAAAAATGTACGCGTGGGAGAAAGCGTTTGCACGAATCATTGGAGAAGCTAGAAAGTGGGTATAATTTGATTGTTTTTAATACGCTTTTATTAGCTTGATACGTATGTATATATGTAACGGAAACTTTGAATATGATTCTGACCCCCTTCAAAACGTCGGATTAGCTCGAAATTTGGCATACTTATCAAGGACCGATGACAATTCAAAAAAATAAATCAATTTAAATTTTATTAAAAATGATTGAAAATAAATAATAGAAAAAAAAAACTAAAAGACACGCTTTTTGTTATTATTTTTTCTGTAGTTTTTTCCTCCTGATGGTCAGGGTTTGTCCAGTGCAGTCCGCATACAATGTCGATTGTCCAGTGGTGGATGCACCCTAGGCCCGTGCTGATATGCCGCTATGTATGCGGTTGTCACACCACGTGGCGGAAAAGACCTCGGCAAACTAAGACGCACTAATTGTACGCTTACCCCTTTGGGATACAGGCGTGACCCTAAGTTATATTAGGATCAGGACTATAATGTTTGCATTTTGTCCACAGAAAAGAAATGAACGTAATAAAAAAATCCTCATGGCTTCGAGCCGTGATGATATCGTGTGTGAAACTGAACACTAAAGTGGCCATTTTGTTGAGCATCATAAGTTATATATCGTTCGGTAATGCGCTAACCGCCGCTAAAGTTTTCGTCATTTTCTCCTACTATGATATACTAAAGTACACTTTAGTGGATTTCCTACCATTGGCTATAACATTTACGATAGAAGCGTATGTTAGTATAAAAAGGATGCAGGAGTTCCTGCTGCTGCCTGAGGTGGATGATGATGGAGTAGATCTGGTGACAATAGATGATAAGACACCGGTGATGAACGGAGTATTCGAGAAGATTGGCAATGGGTAAGTGTGGAAAAATATAGAAAAGTACTGTTTGTGTCCATTCTGTAGTCCATTCTGTAGTATTTTTAAATAAAAACACCCAACAGTCACACACATAGTCCTGAACCCACACTAGGTTAACCTGTATCAGGAACTACTAATGACTTGTGACCCCACAACACCCAGATCCGACACAATTTCTAAACATTTGTCTCGGCGTCTTCGCCACGGAGGCTGTCGGAGTTTGCTCCTGTCAGATGGATGGTCAGTTCTGTTTACCTTATGTGTGCCCCGGGCAAATGTTAAATGTTACTCAAACATTTTGAAATAAGTCCTAAATAACAAAATAACTAGATTTATTTTAGTTTGGTTTTAATTTGTCGATTGTCAACAGAAAAGACGCTGTTACATAATAATTTCGAACCACTAACTCAATTTTTTCCAGCCAACAAGCGTACATAAAATCGGATTCGAACTTGGACCGTCTGAAGCCTCAAGTCTTGATATCCCTGAAGGACTACAGTGCCCATTGGAAGAACGAGGACGATGACAGTGGGAAAATTGCGGCGCTCTCCGATATTAACTTAACTGTGAGTATTGTAAGTGCCTCGGTGGCGCAGTTGTAATGCACTACTGCTGTGCTGAAGCCTCGGGTTCAATTTCCGAGTCGGGTAATAAAAGTGATATTGGTTTTTTTATTACGGACAGATATAAGGTCGCTGAAATGTGAGTGTGCTGGTTATACTTCTGTCTACCCCTTCGGGGACTATAGGCGTGAGTGCGTATGTATGTGCGCGTATGTGCAAATCGAAGTACAATTGGTAATTTTTTTATAGCATAGGCCGGTAAATGAGCCTGATGGTAAGAGATCTCCACCGCCCATGTCCCCCCATAATACCATAAGAATCATGGGCGCGTTACCGACCTTAAATGAAAAGGGTAATTAAAGAATTGCGACGGAATTTGGCCCTCCGGGTAACTCACTCACCGTGTGAAACGCAGCAGCAAGCCGCTACTTTACGTCTGTTTTCTGTGAGACAGCCTTAACGACCCGGTCGCGCCGGCCCATTCATGCTGTAGACAAAACTGTCAACAGCGTAGACGACCTACACCTCAGTCTCTCCCGTGACCACGAAGGCTGAAAAGCTTTCGAAACGTCGGGATTAAAATAAAAATTAAACCGCGATCAAATCCGTATATAAACTAGTTTTATTTTTTGAAGTGAAAACTTCTTTAGGCCTTTTGAGCATTTTTTGGGTGAACATAAATCATGGAACTCGCGTCATCGTCACCGAACGCTTCGCATGAGCTATATGTATACTGTGTATATATGTAGATAGATATACCTCCGTGCGTTATTACTATACATTATATATACAATTAAATTGGTCATTAACACTTCTTTACAACCCAAAAATAATAACCTAATAGCTCGACGATACAATAGGGTAGTTGACTAGTTGTTTTTATTATTTAAATCAATAAGTTACGTTTCTCAAACTCTATTGCAGAAAGAATTTTATAAATCGGACCAAAAATAAATAAGTTGAAGCCATTCAAATCCTGTAGAAGGGGTGATTGTCAAATGACCAACGACGCAAACTTTGACGTAACTGTGTAAAATGTTCATTATGGTGCACGCGTGCAAGCGAGAAAGAGATAGTGAGATATCCCTACTACGCACCCACTTTTCCTCATACCAACATTTAAAGTCATAACTGCGGGCACATATCTGAACCTATTTTGATTGTGTTTTAATAAAAGGGTTTCTTTTGCGTATCATTTTCTGTTGCTTATAAAATAATGTATAAAATTCAATATAGGTTAGTACTACCCTATTCACAAGTTACTTAGTTTTTTCACTTCTATCGGCAGTCCCCAAAGAATGCCTCTAATGTTTTTTTTCTAGTTATATGAGTCGATTTTAGTTTTTATTTATTTTGATAGGTAAAACCAGAGTCACTGACTACAATAGTGGGTACTGTGGGTTCTGGTAAATCCACACTGTTTCATGCGATACTGAGAGAGATATCGCCCAGCAGTGGGCATTTGCAAGTCGACGGCGTGGTGGCATACGCCGCACAAGATCCGTGGCTTTTTGAGGCTTCCGTGAGTATTTAGTCTAAAGTATTTTTTTTTATTTGATATTACCAGTGATAGCTTAGCGGGGAGTGGTATGGACTGTCGAGACTAAAGTCGCAGGTTCGAAACCAGCCCTAAGAGCATACACCTCTGTCTTTTCTAAGTTATGTAGAGGAGTCCCGTGCCCAGCAATGAGACGTATATAATACAGGGCTAGTAATTTTTTTATTAACTTTAAATCACAAGACGAGTAGTTCGCTCGCTTGATGGTAAGCGTCACGCCTGCCTATAAACAGAATCAACACCAACCAGAACTTCGAATTATGAAGTACTACATGATACTGAACTGCGCTCACCCTGAGACATAAGGTGTTAGTCTCATAATGCCCAATCACTGGCTTTAATAATAACATAATAGTACAAAAAGTATTTATTCTATTAAATATCTATTATTGTATAAAAACTAAGGCCTCCGTGGCGCATTGGGCGAGTAGACGGTTGTGACGCCAGAGGTCGCGGGTTCGATTCCTGCATGGAGACAAAATGTTTGTGTGATCCACAAATATTTGTTTTTGGTCTGTTTGTGGTTTGGTAAGTCCCTCGTAGTTGATGATACCCACGATACAGGTTTAACCTAGTGTGGGGTCAGGACTATGTGTGTGACTGTTGGGTGTATTCATTTATTAAAACTGGCTACACCACTCAAGAACGAAGTACGAAATGTGAAGAAGAAATTAGGCCGGCCGGCATAATTCTGCCGATCTATGATAGACACATCGTCTGTCGTTGGTCGACAGTATTCTTGGATTACGCTTCACTTACCATAAGAAGGCCAATTCTCCTAATTTTAAATGTTCAAAATATTATTACGATCTAAATGTTAACATAGATCGTAATGAGATTGAATGTAGAATAAAAGTTGACTGAAGTTAAAACGGCATAATGCTACTGCTATGCTAGGTGCATTTGACGTTGATTATTGGTTTAAGAGAATGTCATTTGCAACTTTCTTGACGCTGAGACTAGATCGGAATGATATTTTGAACGTTTAAAATTACGAGAATTGGCCTGCAGGTGTAGCGTAGTCACTTTGCCGAGCCAGGATAAAAAAAGAACACACAAAACTTTTTAATATGTGTTTATAGGTACGTCAAAATATCCTGTTTGGTCAGGACATGGACCTGCGCAGGTATAAGCAGGTTATAAAATGCTGTCAACTGAAGAGTGATCTTGAGATCCTGACCCACGGAGACAAGACCATAGTTGGGGAGAGGGGTGAGTGTACTATTTTATGTTGTATTATCTTTTGCTGCGTGAATGTCATTTTACGGGATAAAAAAGCACCTAAGCTTAAGTTACTCCTTATTACATCAGCTATCTGCCAATGAAAGTCCCGTCAAAATCGGTCCAGCCGTTCCAGAGATTAGCCGAAACAAACAGACAGATAAAAATTTTAAAAATAAAATTGGTATATGTACCTTATATACATTGATATGCATGTAGTAAAAAGCGTTTATTTTAATATTAAAACATACACTTCAATGTTATTTATTTGTATAGATTAGCTTCTACCCAGTAGGCCACCAGACATGTTGGCTCCAAAGCCAACCTCACCTGCACGTGGTACACTCTGCTGATTAGCGGACGAGCCAATGGCGAATATACAATATGTATACTGCCTCGGTGGCGCAGTTGTAATGCGTACGCGTTACAATTGAGGCTAACTCTGAGGTCTCGGGTTCGATCCCCAGGTCGGGTAAAGTGGTATTGGGTTTTTCTATTTCGAAATTCTCAGTATCAGCCCGGAGTCTGGAATTTGTGCCCGGTATGGTGATAGGCTTGCCCCCTATCACATCGTGGGACGGAGATACGCTCGGTGAAATGTGGGTGTACTAGTTACACCTCTGCCTACCCCTTCGGGGATTACAGGCGTGAGTGCGTATGTATGTACGTATGTACAATATGTAACAAAAACCCTGTTGGCGCTTTTTAGATCACGAAGACATATAGACAGCTTAATAAAAATAGATAAATTGAAAAAATAATACACACTAGCGAGATATTATTCTTACACAGGCAGCTTAGAAAAATGAACGGGAAAAATGAATGAATACGGGACAAATCTTCGCTTAGCTAACAACACAGGAGATGCATAAAACTGAATATTTTTTATGAACATGTGTTTACGTAACCAATAAGTTGCGCGGTGAGAGATATATTTGAATATCGTGCTTTGTATGGTTAATATTTTTTTTGTATTATTTATTGGATACGCGGCAAAAACAATTTATCCAATGATAATATCACATGGCCAATTTTCGAGTTACGCGGTGTTGTTAGTTAAGAGACGAAATGTAATGCCTCTTGTAAGTCCTGCAGGCCAACCATGAGTTTGTCTCAGTAAAATCTCTAGCGACGACGTAAAATATTTGTATGACAAAATGTAGTTTCTCACGTATCCGCTAGAGGCGCCACTGAGTTTTTCATATAGATATCTTACGTCGTCGCTAGCGATTTTACTGAGACAAACTCATGGTTGGCCTGCTGCTTAACACTACACCCAATAGTGTTGTACGCCACAGTATGATATTTTGATATTTTATTGTTATTTTTAGGGGCTTCTCTGTCCGGAGGTCAAAGAGCCAGGATATCGCTGGCACGATGTGTATATCAAAACGCGGACGTGTACTTACTGGATGATCCCTTGGCTGCGGTGGATGCTAAGGTATCGTATTATATCTATATACTAGCTGTTGCCCGCGGCTCCGCCCGCGTGAATGCCTATTTCCAGGATTAAAGTAGCCTAGTGGGCGCATCAAGCGAGTCCCGGTGAGAAACGCGCTTGACAAAAATACTAATGTCGCTATAAAAAAATAAGGTTATTATTGGTTTAAGAGAATGCCATTTGCAACTTTCTTGACGCTGAGACTAGATCGGAATTATATTTTGAACGTTTAAAATTACGAGAATTGGCCTCCTGATTTCGAGTGAACCTAAAGCCTAGAGTGAATTTAAAACCTTCTCCTTTTTTAAAATGGGTGAATAAGACATTTTCGTGCAGGTCGCCCAGGCCATATACGAGGAGTGTGTCCGCGGGTTCCTGCGCGACAAGGCAACAGTGCTGGTGACGCATCACGTGCAGTACGCCAGACATGCTGACAACGTTTGCGTCATGAGGAGCGGACGGGTAAGTGGACGGGAGCGGGTTCGATACCCAGGGTGAAGATTATAAAACTTGTGTGTTTGTAATATATTTTTATGTGTTCATTTTTTTATTAGTTTATAGTAGTCTGACATGTGATTGTATCTGTAAGTATATATGCATTTTTTTATTGCATAGCCTGGCAAACGAGCAAGTGGGTCACCTGATGGTAAGTGATCTCCACCGCCCATGTACGCCCAAAATACCAAAAGAGTCATGGACGCGTTGCCGACCTTAAAGGAAAGGGATAATTAAGGGATTGGGAAGGGGAGGGGGATTTGGGCCTCCGGATATCTTAATCGTTCGGAAATCAGACACAATTATTTTTAAAAAAAGGATTAACATTTTTGGCTCTGCAAAATTATTTAGTTCTTTTTTTTTTTTAGTTGCAATTATGTGTCATATAATTGTTATAATTTATTTTTTAATTTCTTTTCTGTTAAATGTCATTGCTAGTGTGTAGGTCAGGTCGGCTGGCGGGTGGTGCAGAGCGTGTATACATACTCAGGTACGCTCATTATTAATAATATATTTATCTTACGTTTTATTTATATTATATAGTATTTATTATATTTATACATATATATTACCATACACTCAATTTGATGTCTTCTGCTGGAAACGAATCTTTTCATTCAGCTGATGACTCTGCCTCCTTATCGAGCAATGACGACAGTTTTTGTTCCGCGATCGATGGGCTTGGTGACTTGGTATCTCGAACCTTTATTCAGAATAATACTTCGTACTCCTTCAATGTGTGCCATATTAATGCACTGAGTATACCAAGCCACTATAGCGATCTTTATGACACGTTCGTTCATGCGAATGTTCACGCCGTCCTAATTTCCGAGACCTGGTTCAAACCTCATCTTCCTTCAGCCACATACCCTCTTCCTGGCTTTATTCTGATTCGGAATGATAGAATCGATAGGAGAGGGGGTGGCGTCGCTATTTATCTTCGCAGCGATTTTTCCTACAACTTAGTTGCTTCTTCTTCTTCGTCTCTTCATTCTGCATCTGCAGAATATCTCTTCCTTGAGGTTTGGGTCAAGGGAGCCAAAACCATTCTTGGAGTTGTCTATTGTCCTCCTTCTATTGACTATTTCTCCAGTCTCGAATCGATTCTGGAATCTTTAGGGTCGGATTATGCACATCACATCATTATGGGCGATTTTAACACCGATCTCCTCTCCTGTTGCTCTCCTCGTTCCACTAAACTCCTTGATATCGTTGAGTCTGCTAGCCTGCATGTCTTACCGCTACAACCAACTCACCACAACATCGATGGTAACGACACATGGCTTGATCTCATCATTACCTCTAATCCTTCCCTTATTATCCACCACGGTCAATATCCTGCTCCTGGCTTCTCTCACCACGACCTCATTTTCTTATCCTACGCCCTAAAACCTCCTAAACCTATACCTAAGGTATTGCACTTGCGTTGTTTTGGACGTATGGATACTGATACACTTTGCAAGGACGCTGCAGAACTAAATTGGGACCATCTTTCCGTAGCCACGTCCATTGACGAAATGGTAAATATTTTTAATAACAATGTCACCGCACTATACGATGTTCATGCGCCCATTAAGAAAATTACGTTGAAACGTCCTCCGGCACCATGGATGTCACGTGGAGTTCGGATGGCAATGAGGCGTAGGGACCGGGCCTTTCGTAAGTACAAGAGGGAGCGCTCAGAAGCCAACTGGGCCTTGTTTAAGACTGCAAGGAATCGTTGTAACCAGATGATACGTAACGCTAAACGCCGCCATATTCTCAGCAACATCACCTCATCCTCCCCTGCTGATATTTGGAAATTCCTTGGAACTCTAGGTATTGGCAGTAGGAAACCCCTTGACATGCAAAGGGCGACTGTTGGTTTGGATGACCTCAATTGTCATTTCACTACTTCTTCGCTGATAGATCACCAAACCAGGAGTCGCACTATTGATTTCCTTGTCGGCCTTCCTTATCCCAATATTAATCCCTTTAATTTTTCTCCGGTTTCTCCTGGTGAGATCAAAAAGATTATCCTATCCATTAAGTCCAATGCCAACGGCTGCGACAACATCAGCCGTCGCATGGTAATTCCAATATTGGACTACCTTCTCCCTGCTATTTCCCATATTATCAATCATTCCCTTAGCACTGGTATTTTTCCGTCTTTATGGCGGAAAGCCTTTGTAATTCCTCTCCCTAAAGTCACTAATCCTACCCTCGCCAACCATTTTCGCCCTATCTCTATCCTTCCTTTTCTGTCCAAGGTGCTTGAGGCCTGTGTACACAAACAGCTTTCGCGGTTTGTGTACCTAAATAACCTATTAAGCCCTTACCAGTCTGGCTTCAGACCAGGCCATAGCACCACTTCTGCCCTTCTGAAAGTGACTGGCGATGTGAGGGTGGGCATGGAGGACACCAAAGTCACCGTGTTGGCTCTGGTCGACTTCTCGAACGCCTTCAACACCGTCAGTCACGACATTCTCCTATCTATCCTTTCCCATCTTATGATCTCTCCAGAAGCGCTGGAATGGTTCTCTTCTTATCTTCGAGGACGTCAGCAGTCGGTGCGCCTTGATAATTCATCATCAAATTGGCGCGATATCGACTCTGGTGTCCCTCAAGGCGGTATTCTCTCCCCTTTATTATTTTCTATATTTATTAATCTTTTAACCCAAAATCTTCAATGTGCGTATCATCTGTATGCTGATGACTTGCAGTTGTATTCTCAGGCTGGTGTCGATGATGTCTCGGCAGCAATAGACAGTGTAAACAGGGACTTGGCATACCTGAAGTGCTGGTCTGACAGTTTTGGTTTGATGGTAAATCCGACCAAATGCCGGGCCATTATTGTAGGTAGCTCAAGATTAATGTCCAGACTTAACCTCACAACCATCCCGAACGTTGTATTTAATGACACTGTTATACCGTGGTGTAACAGTGTCAAGGACCTAGGACTACATATCGACGCCACTCTGAACTGGCGGACCCAGGTAACCTCTGTGTGCCAGAGAGTCACCGGTACCCTTCGTGCCTTATATCGCCTGAAGAATTTCCTGCCCTCTAGGACTAAGACAATGCTTGTGCAAACCTTAATATTCCCCCTTATCGACTATGGTGATGTGTGCTATTTTGACCTGAATGCAGACCTGCTCAACAAATTCGACCGACTTCTTAACAACTGCATTCGATTCATCTTTAATCTTCGCAAATATGACCATGTGTCATTTCATCGGCTGCAACTGAAATGGTTACCCATCCGTCAGCGCCGCTCTCTGCGCGCACTTACCACACTCTACTCAATAATTATGTCTCCTGCCTCGCCTTCCTATTTATCTTCCCAGTTTCAGTATCTAGGTAGTAACCATGACAGAAACCTTCGCTCCTCCAGCAATCTCCTACTCAGATGTCCTCCTCATAGCTCTGACTTTACCCATTCTTCTTTCGCTATCCAATCGATCCTCCTCTGGAATGCACTCCCTCTCGAGATTAGGTCGGCAACTACCCGCCTAGCTTTCAAAGCCCGAGTTCGGCAACGGTTGTGTGACGGAGTAGCGGAGTCTTCACGTTAGTTTGGTAGTTTTGTCGGTATATGTGTATGTATGTATATAGTATGTTTATTTTATATATTTATTTATTACCATATTTTATATGTATGTATTTAAGTATGTATAAAAATTTCTTTTATGTTCAATATTTCTCTTCTCATTCTCTTCTTGTTTACACCTGCCTTGTTTATTCTCTGCACCCCCAAAGGTTGACTGGTAGAGAATGCCTCTGGCATTAAGTCCGCCTGTACATGTATCATGTATAAAGTGTGTAAAATAAAAAAAAATATCTCACTCACCATACGAAACGCAGCAGCAAGACGCTACTTTACGTCGGTTTTCTGTGAGACAGTAGTAACCACCCGGACGAGCCGGCCCATTCATGCTGTAGACAAAATTGTCTACAGCGTGGCTCTACCACTCGTAAATGCATATCTTTAATTTACGTAAACGCTAAAGATTCTCTTCCTATAAATAATGATGCTATAGTTTGAATTTTGTGTTTGCAATGTTTATGTGCTGAATAAATAAAATAACTGACTGAACTGAATTATTATAATTAAGGGATTAGGAAGGGGAGGGGCATTTGGATCTCTGGACCCAGTCGAGCCGACCCATGCATGCTGTAGAGTTCACAGAGTAGACTTCACCATGGCTCTACCACTTAAAAGAAAATGATAAACTTTGACCATTTTGTCTGTCTGTAGCGCCTGTACAAATGGACCGATTTGAATTAGTATTTTTTTCAAAGACGGTGTCGTCGATTGGAGCCTTAACTATATTTGAAGCCATTTAAAATGTTTTTCTAATTGACGTCGGGGGTTTTTAAATGTTCGGAAAATTATTACAGATAGTGGCACAAGGCACTTACAACGAACTGAAGAATGGAGTAGCAGAATTTGAGCAGTTAATAGAGATGGGCGAGAAGGTAGAAGAAGAGAAGTTGAAGAAGAAAGCCACTTCGTATGAGAATCAAGAAGCTATAGTGAGTGTTAATGTATATTCGGGAGATATTTTGCCCATGGCGGTTAATTTTCTTCAGATTGGGTGACTTTGGTTCAAGGTAGTAACTAGCAATAACAGATAACTTTGACCATAGCGAGTAACCATTTTGTTACAGCAATTCTTTGACCGTAGTTTGTAATTTTGGTCACATGGAGTAAATAGGGTAGTTGACTAGATTTTTTTTATTATTTAAATCAATAAGTTACGTTACTCAAAATCTATTGCAGAAATAATTTTATAAATCGGACCAAAAATAAATAAGTTAGAAGCCATTCAAATCCTGTAGAAGGGAAATTGTCAAATGACAGACGACGCAAACTTTGACGTCACTGTATAAAATGTTCATTATGGTGCACGCGTGCAAGCGAGATAGCGAGATATCCCTACTACGCACCCACTTTTCCTCATACCAACATTTAAAGTCATAACTGCGGGCACATTTCTGAACCTATTTTGATTGTGTTTTAATAAAAGGGTTTCTTTTGCGTACAATTTTCTGTTGCCTATAAAATAA
Organism: Mimas tiliae; assembly: GCA_905332985.1. Classification (NCBI taxonomy): domain Eukaryota; kingdom Metazoa; phylum Arthropoda; class Insecta; order Lepidoptera; family Sphingidae; genus Mimas; species Mimas tiliae. Next base: position 2,584,885 of record HG995265.1, on the reverse strand, counting down.
ATTTCAATATAGGAAACTACTCTATTCTACCGTAAGTAATGGATGGGGTTGGTAATAGCGGGTTACTGGTCATATGGGGTGAATTTGGCCACGAGAGGTAATTTTGGCTACAAGAAGTAACTTTGGCCAAAGAGATAAACTTCGCCCATAGCGAGTAACTATGGCCACTGCCTCAACCATGAGTTTGTCTCAGTAATATCGCTAGCGACGACGTAAAATATTTGTTTAACCCAATTTAGTTTCTCACGTATCCGCTAGAGGCGCCACTGAGTTTTTCATATAAATATCTTACATCGTCGCTAGCGATTTTACCGAGACAAACTCATGGTTAGCCTGCTGAGCGGGTAACTATAGCATAATTCAGAAAGAGACAGAAAAACAGAGAAAGAAGTATAAGAGACACCACCTAGTATAAAATAGAAACAGACTGCCTCGGTGATGCAGTTGTAATGCGTACGCGTTACGATTGAGGCCAACGCTGAGGTCTAGGGTTCGATCCTCGGGTCGGGTAAAGTGGTATTGGGTTTTTCTATTACGAAATGCTCAGTATCAGGCCGGAGTCTGGAATGGCGATAGGCTCGCCCTCTATCACATAAGGGACGGAGATACGCTCGGCGAAATGTGGGTGTACTGGTGACACCTCTGCCTACCCCTTCAGGGATTACAAGCGTGAGTGCGTATATAAAATAGAACTGACTGACTTCGAATTTAATGTGTATTTTGTTTATTAAGGTGTACGAAGCAATAATAAAATCGGAAACATTTAAAGCCGAAACGAGAAAAAGCGTTAGTGATTTGAAATTTTATTAAATGTTGTGAATGGTTTTTTTTTATTAGCTTTTTTGTGTAGCTGTAAATGATCATGCATTATAAAAGAGCGCGTTCGTAAATTGACTGTCAGTACTGGATTTTCGTACTGAAATACTTCCCAGTACAGCTGGGTATGCTGAACAGTATCATCATTATGTTGGCCATTGGTGCTACGGAGTTACTGACTTCAGTGTTTACAAATAGAGGAAGCACTTGAAATAAAACTAGTTTATACGGATTTTATCGCGGTTTAACTTTAATTTTAATCCCGACGTTTCGAAAGCTTCTCAGCCTTCGTGGTCACGGGAGAGACTGAAAATTAAACCGCGATAAAATCCGTATAAACTAGTTTTATTTCAATGTGTAATATTCGCGTAAACCTAAGAAATCATTAGAGGAAGCACTGTCAGCAACAATCTGTCTTTGAGTGGTAGAGCCACGCTGTAGAGAGTTTTGTCTACAGCATGAATGGGCCGACTCGTCCGGGTCGTTACCACTGTCTCACAGGAAACCGGCGTCAAGTAGCGGCTTGCTGCTGCGTTTCGTATGGTGAGTGAGACATCCGGAGGCCCCTCCACTTCCCAATCGCTTAATTATCCCTGTCCTTTAAGGTCGGCAATGAGCCCATGATCCTTTTGATATTGTGGGCGTACGTGGGCGGTGGAGATCACTTACCATCAGTCGACCCACTTGCTCGTTTACCGGCTTATGATAGCCGGACACCCGTTTTCTAGTAACGCCACTTATAAGTACTGTTAGTCAATTTCCGAGCGCGGCTTTCGATTATACAGGGTGTAAGGTAAACGCTTCCAAAAACTAAGACAGGTGATAGTGCTGGTGATTATACCACAAAAAAAAGATTGTGTGGTTTTATGAAACCACGGTAAAAGTTAAACTTTTTTCACATTATAGACATTTAACAAAAAAAAATTGGAATAATATTACATTAAACACTAACAAAAACAAACAAAATAGCGTGCGAACTATAGACGCCGCCATATTGGCCTTGGCTGCTCTGGCGAGCGCCTTTCACTTTATCCCTACTCCGCGGCCGACCGTCACGCGACATGCAACACACAGGCCAAATTTTTTGAGACGACACTAAATAAATCTATCTATATTATATCTTTTAGGTAGTATTAATGTTTTTGGATAGATAAACACAATGATAATGTACATTGTCTCTGCATCACCCTAGGTTGACTGTAACAGGATGCCCCTGGCATTAAGTCCGCCTTTATACATGTATATAAAGTTTAAATAAAATAAATAAATATTTCATAAAGGATTTCTTTTTTAATAAGGCCAAATAACGCAATAGAAAAATTAGTTAACGCAGTAGGAGCGCGCGCGTGGCCCAAAAATTTGACGATTTATTTCAGTGGTATCATGTCCGTAATCACCAGCACTACCATCTGTTTTAACTTTCGGAAACGTTTCCTTTACACGCAGTATAATTCATGCGAATGTATTTTTATTACTTACATTAACTATTGAAATTATATTTTCATTCACTTAATCTAATACAATAATCTAATCGCCATAACATACTATTTTCCCTCGTACGTTATTATTAACCAAATAAATGGACTATCTCGAAAAGAACCACTCTTTCAAACCAATAAAAGTATCATCTAAGAGCATGCATGTCGGAATTATCCTTGAAGATATCAGGTGTAAGGGGACTACTTCCGAAGCCGAAACGGTATTAAAACAATATCTTAACATAACCGGAAAAAACTATTATTTTGTTGTTTACTTGCCATTTTGAAAACGTAAACCAGTAATCTAAAGCGTACGAATGCTAAACTTGGGGTCAATGACTCGCACGCATTATAGCGCTCCGATACTCAGCAGGTATATCGCGCCGTCAACTGTTTTTTTAACGGCTTTACATTACGTTATTAAAAAAAATACTATTTGAATGAAACGTCATTGTATACTTTTATATTGGTCTAAAACAAGACTGTGTGGGAAAAATTAAAAAAATATGTCTACTTACTTCGCGTTTTTTTTAATTTATCGTGTGATATTGTGTTTTTGTAATCACCAACACTACCACTACCTGTCTTCTTTTTCGGAAACATTTCCCTTACACCCTTATATAAAAATATATACAGAGTGTTGCAAAAAGGTGGTATCAGTAATAACTGTACTTATAATAAGAATATAATTATATATAATGAATGAATGAATCCGTGAATATCTTTTTCCCGGACAAAAGTACCCTTTCTCATTCCACAGGATATAACCTATCTGCTTACCAAATTTCATTAATATCCGTTCAGCCGTAAAGTAGAAACGTAACAGACAGAAATACAGTTACTTTCGCGTTTATATTAGTATTCATTATTATTTAATCAAACCCAAGTTGTTTTGTGCAAAGAAAAGAATTGAATATATATTTTGATGTAACACATGTAGTGTTCATTATTTAAAAATCCTAGCAAGAATCCCGACAAGTGCCTAACATTCTGACAAGTCAAGACAAATCCTGACGTCTGGTAACCCTCACACCAGCTGATGGCGGGACAAACATACACACGTTTATTGTCCATTATGCTGCTTGTGGACTGGTCTGCTCAGACTGTTTTGCTAGTTATATAACACATTAGATATCTCATCTTATTTCATAGTCATCTTCTCAGTATTAATTTATTCATCGTACTCATGAGGGTCGTGCGCAATAACCATTATAATTTCATTATTTTACTTTATAATGTTCTTCATTGGCATAAGTTGAGCTGCTCCAACTCTATTCAAAATTAATTGTATTATCGTAGTGCAAATATTGTAAATTAATTTTGATAAGAGCAACGTAAGAGTTTCTTGTCCGTTCTTTTTTAACGAAACAGCATTCCGAACTGGCGGTAGAGTTTAAATTTGACTGAATTTAAATTATGTATAACATTTTATGGATTCAATAAGTATTTTCATTTCATTTTTATGTTATTTTCAGGAGCACAGTTACAAACTGAGGTCACAAAGGTCTATGTCGGAAGCGTCCCAGCTCTCGTTCAATCTAGATTTAGACAACAACTTAGACCCTATATATGAAGGTGCGTATTTATTTAGGCTTAAGGTATTTAAAAATTAAGATTAAAACAATCGTAGTAAATTATTGTTGCCAGTTAGCAAATGCTTGCCGCACTGTTGTGTTCCGGTTTAAAGCACTTTGAAGCCAGTGAAATAACTGGCCATTATGAGACTTAACATCTTATGTCTCGAGGTGACGAGTGCAGTCCAATGTCATGCAGTGCTTTATAATTCAAAGTTCTGTGTAGTGTTGCTTCTGTTTATGTGCAGGCGTGACGCTTAACATCAGGCGAGCGACCTGCTCGTTTCTTCACTAAAGCTAATGAAAAAAAGGATAGCAGATGGTTGACAAATCTCTATATCGGCAGTCCTTTTCACTGCCCGCTATATTTTTTTTTTTTTTTTTTTTATATTATAGGCCGGCAAACGAGCAAGTGGGTCACCTGATGGTAAGCGATCTCCACCGCCCATGTACGCCCACAATACAAAATAATTATGGGCGCGTTGCCGACCTTAAAGGAAAGGGATAATAAGGGATTGGGAAGGGGAGGGGGATTTGGGCCTCCGGATATCTCACTCACCGTACGAAACGCAGCAGCTAGCTGCTACTTTACGCCGGTTTTCTGTGAGACATTGGTAACGACCCGGACGAGCCGGCCCATTCATGCTGTAGACAAAATTGTCTACAGCGTGGCTCTACCACTCAGCTCACTCTACCATTTATAATATAATAATAATACTAGGCCTGTATTATATACGTCCCACTGCTGGGCACGGGCCTCCTCTACTGAATGAGAGGGGTTAGGCCTTAGTCCACCACGCTGGCCTAATGCGGGTTGGCAGACCTCACATACCTTCGAAATTCTTATGGAGAACTTCTCAGGTATGCAGGTTTCCTCACGATGTTTCCGTCACCGTTAAAGCAAGTGATAATTAACAATTAATACACACGTAACTTAGAAAAATCGAAGGTATGCTCTTGGGGTTGGTTTTGAACCTGCGACTTTCGGCTCGACAGTCCGTAGCACTCCTCGCTGAGCTATCGCAGCTATTTATCCGTTTAATAATTATTTTCAGGTGAAAATCAAAACAAAGGATCCGTAGACAACAGCGTGTATATGGCGTACATAAGAAATGGCGGGAACAAATGGTCTATGGCAATGCTCTTCTCTTTGTTCTTGTTGGCGCAGATATTTTACTCATCCACTGATTTGTGGTTGAAGGAATGGTGAGTGAAGTATATAATCGATTAACAGTAACGTGCACAGTCTTTTTCAATAGGGTGGTCAAAAAAAAAACTTACCAAATTCGCGCCATTCTTTAGTTTTAATGATGTGTCAGATGAGACACAATTTGGGCGTAATATATCTCGTTTATTTTTGTGACTCACTGTCACTCAACGGGCTATGGAGAGGGCTATGCTTGGTATCTCTCTACGTGATCGAATCAGAAATGAGGAGATCCGTAGACGAACGAAGGTAACCGACATAGCCCAGCGGATTGATGATGATGATGATGATGATGATATCTCATTTCAGTCAATAGCGTTCCAGTTAGACAGTGTCAATTTTTTTATTGGTGTGCGTGTTTGGAACTAAATAAATATTCACTACTACACGTTAACCCAACGGGTATTTACGTGTAGAATAGCTTTGATTGTATGCAAATTCAGCCACGCTCGTTTCATGTCTCAGCCGTAGGTCAGTGACGTCGTCAGTGGTCGTATTAAATCGAACTCGAGCGCGGTAATTTTAAAAGTATCTGTTTTTGATTGCGGTTTATTTATTTAATTAGCAAATTCTCAGGGTTTGCAATGTCTCTTTGTCTCTATGGACAGCACGCCACTGTCGATTAACAGATCGCTTACCATCATCAGATCGGTGACCCACTAGCTCGTGTGCCGGCCTATGCTATAAAAAAATACGCTGTAACGGCTAAACGGTTTTGGATGAAATTTCGCTCACAGGTAGATTAGGATCTGGATAAGAACATAGGCTACTCTTTATCTCGGAAAAGGCCGTTCATGCGGGCGGAGCTGCACACAAAAGCTAGTATTGCTCTTAAAGCAATGACTTTAATGACCGGCTGAGCGGTACATAGAAATTGCGGCCACTAAGTTACGGTCAATTGACCGTAACTCAATATTACCATCTAGCTTACTCTTAACTAGAACCTCCCTCCCGCTCCCTGTATGTTAGGTGTCAAACTCCCGCGTTATGCGACACAATTTTACTTCTAAACAGCCCGTCTAGTAGTATACGTTAGTCTCGCCTGTTTAACGAGACTGCCTCGGTGGCGCAGTTGTAATGCACACGTTACGACTGAGGCTGACGCTGAGGTCTCGAGTTCGGTCCCTGGGTCAGGCAAAAGTGATATTGGGTTTTTCTATTACGAAATGCTCAGTATCAGCCCGGAGTCTGGAATTGTGCCCGGTATGGTGAAAGGCTCGCCCCCTATAACATCATGGAACGGAGATACGATCGGCGAAATGTGACGTCATAACCGTTGTGCGATTATTTAGTACTGGCAGCACTTGTAACAGTAGTCATTTTGTTGTGTCTAAATAAAAAAAATTGACTTGTAATCTTGTATCCAGGGTTAATCTTGAGGAAGCCAATGGAGCAGCAGTTATTGCGAGGACTAACAACACACCAGGTACTACTTTTTTTTCTTGAATGGTAGAGCCACGCTGTAGACAGTTTTTTCTACAGATCGAATGGGCCGGCTCGACCGGGTCGTTACCACTGTCTCACAGAAAACCGACGTAAAGTAGCAGCTTGCTGCTGTGTTTCGTACGGTGAGTGATATCCGGAGGTCCAAACCCCATTCCCTTCCCAATGCCTTTCCTTTAAGGTCGGCAACGCACCCATGATTTTTTTGGTATTGCGGGCGTACATCGTCGGTGGAGATCACTTACCATCAGGTGACCCACTTGTGAATTTGCCGGCCTGTGCTATAAAAAAAAATGCAATTACATCGCTTTGTTCCTCAATTAATCTCTCTATAAAAAAAAAAGTTACTGGTGCCGCCGCTGCCAAAAGCTTGTCACGCTATCTCCTCCGAAACCGCTGGGGGTATGGGGTCGATACCAATACCAATCGATGCAGAATAATGTGGGGATGAAAGAAACATATGTCTCATATTCGTCAGACAATAAGTTTTTTAATTTTGTGTTTTGTGGAAAAACATGGGCAACGCCCCTAGTATTTGTAAAAAAAACTTTACCTGTTCACTCCGTTTAATCTTTGATCGTATTGCAGAAGTGATATTTGAAGAACTCCCCTCGAATCGATTCAATTTGACACGTGAACAGTGTTTGTATATATACGGAGGTCTCATAGCAATATGTATATTCTTCACTTGGAACAAACTGGTCATCTTCTACAACACTTGCATCAAGGCTTCGATAACTCTGCACGATACAATGTTCAGGTGAGAAATCTACAACGTGTTACAGAAAGGTGTGGTCATATTTAAGCAACGTATAGTGTACGATATAAGTATTATATAACGTGTTACAGAAAGGTGTGGTCAAATTTAAGCAACGTATAGTGTACGATATAAGTATTATACAACGTGTTACAGAAAGGTGTGGTCAAATTTAAGCAACGTATAGTGTACGATATAAGTATTATACAACGTGTTACAGAAAGGTGTGGTCAAATTTAAGCAACGTATAGTGTACGATATAAGTATTATACAACGTGTTACAGAAAGGTGTGGTCATATTTAAGCAACGTATAGTGTACGATATAAGTATTATACAACGTGTTACAGAAAGGTGTGGTCATATTTAAGTAACGTATAGTGTACGATATAAGTATTCCATTCCCCGTAGTACCAAATCCGATAGTATTGCTAGGACATGAATAAATATTTTTCTTTTTTATCGAATGTGTAACGTGTCGATATTTGACTTGCACCTTTGGATAACGCTAAATGATAAACAGCTGAGCTTTTGTCTCTCTCCTGCATAGTTAGTCTCGATATTGATCTTTGATAAGATCCGTTACATACACTCACTGGCATCGGTATGCAACGACCCTTAAATATGAACTTTTCGACACTTTTCTGTAACACGTTGTATACTTTACGTTACATTGCGATGTTTTTTTTATTCTTTAAAGACGTACACACCAAACCGTAACAAACCATTTGGTAGAGCCACACTGTATACAGTCTTATAGGTTGCCTCGAACGGGTTATTACGGGGAGATAAGGGAAGATAAAGAGTAAGGAGAGTGGAGGTGAAAGGGTTTTTTATAGCATAAGCCGGCAAACGAGCAAGTGGTTCACCTGATGGTAAGTGATCTCCACCGCCCATGTACACCCATAATACCAAAAGAATTATGGTTGCGTTGCCGACCCTAAGGGAAAGGGATAAATAAGGGATTGGGAAGGGGAGGGGATTTGGGCCTCAGGATATCTCACTCACCTTACGAAACGCAGCAGCAAGCTGCTACTTTACGTCGTTTTTCTGTGAGACAGTGGTAAAGACTCGGACGAGCCGGCCCATTCATGCTGTAGACAAGTGTCTACAGTGTGGCTCTACCACTCAAAAATCTATCTTGAAACATTGGGATATCAGAGGCCGCCACATGAGCAAGTGAGTCACCTAATGGTAAGTGATCTCCACCGCTCATCCACAATACCACAAGAACTAGGATACGGTTTTGAACTTTAAGGAACTTTGGCCTCCGGATATCTCAATCACTGTACGAAACGCAACAGCAAGCTGTGCACGCACAGTGGTACTAACCCAGTCGAGCTAGCCCTGTACTATATTGGCTACAGTGCGGCTCTACTGTGCTCTTATAAAATGCGCTTCTAAAATCTATCATAGTCAATACCAATTTTTGTTTGACAGGGGTGTGACAAACGCACCGATGTGGTTCTTCCACCACAATCCATCAGGTCGGATCCTGAACAGATTCTCCAAGGATATGGGTCAGGTGGACACCCTGCTGCCTATAGCGCTCGTCGACTGTCTTGGGGTGAGTTGAGGACTTTAAATGAACAGGTATGATGAGGAGGGGGTGGGGGGCTGGGGCTCCAGATATATCACAATGCAATAGCAAGTCACCGTGGTGGTGGTAGCAAGCTGCCACTTCACCGATATGAAGCTGGCCCGACCGAGGTGGTGGCATAAAAAATCGTTATCATTCAAAACTGCGATAAACTTATTTTACACTTATTCTATATATTTTTTATTAATGATCGGAAACTAAACTATTTGGTTGGTTTCTTGTATGCGAGAAGCCGTCTGGGTTGGCACTACCGCTTTGTCTATTTCTGCCGCCAAGCAGATGTGTGTAAGGACTTGTGTTCCGGTTTGGAGGACATTGAAAGCAGTGAAATTACTGGGCATTATGATACTCAACATCTTATTTCTTGGGGTGACGAGCGCAGTCCAGTGTCATGCTGTCATGCAGTGCTTTGTTATCTAAAGTTCTGTGTGGCGTTGCTTCTGTTTATGAGCAGGCGTGGCGCTAACCATCAGGCGAGCGACCTGCACGTCTCACCATTCAAGCTAATAAAAAAATATAAAAAAAAACGACATATCTCGCGCGTGAGAGAGATATTTATTGACGACAAATATCTCTGGTAAAACAACATTCGATAAAATTAGTCGAGTATATCGAGCAACCATGTTCGCGTCAATAGACATATAGACGAGTGGACAAAATCATATCGTGTTGCATGTATGCTGAGCCCCCTGGATTATAATCGATCTCCTTACCAAATTTCATTGAAACCCGTTCAGCCGTTGAACCGTAAAAACGTAACAGACAGAACTTTCGCATTAATAATATTAGTATATTAATAATACTAGCACTGTATTATATATGTCCCACTGCTGGGCACGGCCTCCTCTACTGAATGAGAGGGGTTAGGCCTTAGTCCACCGGCCTAATGCGGGTTGGCAGACCTCACATACCTTCGAAATTCTTATGCAGAACTTCTCAGGTATGCAGGTTTCCTCACGATGTTTCCTTCACCGTTAAAGCAAGTGATAATTAACAATTAATACACCTGTAACTTAGAAAAGTTAGAGGTGTATGCTCTCGGGGCTGGTTTAGAACCTGCGACTTTCGTCTCGACAATCCATACCACTCCTCACTGAGCTATCACTGCTACATTAGTATAGATTTACGAAATCTGAAAACGTTTCTATAATTTGTAATTCTTTGTTCCAGTTCTTTCTAGAAGTAATAGCTATCCTGGTAGTGGTATGTCTGGTGAATTGGTGGTTAATACTACCAACGGCGGTGGTGGGGGCGTTGCTGATGTTACTGCGGGCTTTGTTCCTTTCAACCAGCAGAGATCTCAAGAGGATCGAGGCTATAGGTAAGTTTCTGGGCATCCTTGAGGGTGGTGGTAAGAGTCCAGTCAGTCTGGATTGTATTGGGAAGTATCTGGTCATTCCTGAAACTATTGGTAACCGTCCAGTCGTTCCTAAGGGTGTTAGGTAGGGTCCAGTGAATCTTGATGGTATTGGGAGCTGTTTGGTCATTCTTGAAGCTTTTGGTAAGTATCCCGTCGTTCGCCAGAGTATTCGGAAGGGTCCAGTCACTCTTGATGGAATTGGGTAGTTTCTGATTAATCTTGAATCTTTTGGTAAGTATCCAGTCGTTCCCCAGAGTATTTGGAAGGGTCCAGTCACTCTTGATGGTATTGGGAAGTTTCTGGTCAATCTTGAAGCTTTTGGTAAGTATTCAGTCATTCCCAAGAGTGTTAGGAAGGGTCCAGGCATTAGGAAATGTCTGGGCATTCCTGGTGCCATTGGATGGTTCCAGTCCCTCTTCAGGGTGATTGGAAGTGTCTCGTCATTCCTAAAAGTATACTTAAGTGTCCAGATATCCCTAAGGCTCCTTCCAAAGGATGTAGTTACGAACAGAGGTCTTCCCGATGGTGTTAGTAAATGGACAAACCTCCTTGAAGCTGATGATAAGTATCTAGTTCTTTCTTGCCGTACGGGGAAGAAATTTTCGCTAAAATCACATCGTTGAGGGACGCCAGCAATCGAGATGGTGGGGATGGAATTCCAACTTGTGGCACGTTATGGTGGTACAATTTAGCCACTGGTATTAATGGTATTAATAATTTCTCCATCAGCTCGCAGTCAATCACTGAACCACTTATCGGCGACGGTGAACGGTCTCACTACCATCAGATCCACTCGCCACCACCAACGGACCCTGGCGCGGGAGTTCGACAAGCTGCAGGACCTGCACAGCTCCTCCTGGACCCTTGTCTTGAACACCAACAGGTAGATTTTTGTTCTACCTAGCTGATGCTGAGACTGTGAACTTGTGGCTTGATACTTAAGACAGGTGGTTGAAATGTAATAAATAAAAAAATTAAAAATTTTTAAAATAGTTATAATTTATGTTACAAGAAAAGTTGTAGTTTTAATTATTTTTAAACAAAATGTATTGAGTTAATATTCGGGCGCCAGGCAGACAAGCCACCATGAAACAATGCTCTCGGATAGAATAGCCAGAGGCTTGGAAATTTAATCTTTAGGGGGGTAGAATTAGACCAACATTGATAAAAGAATTTGGTTTATTCCCTGGTTACAAATTTACAGAAAATACACTGTCACTGTTGCACTTTTTATGCTGATAAATTGAGATAGATGTTCTTCAGCTGAAGGCTGTTAAAATAGATAAAATTAACTTACAGTTCTCATTCCCAATGTTACACTTAAATTAAAATCCGACTTCCAAGATGAGTCCACATGTTCTGCAGCACAAGGTAGCCAAAACACGCATCAAAGTATTATCACTGCAGCCAAACCGAAGCAAACCGAAGCAAACGTAGGAAAATTCATTCAAAAGTAGTAAAATTGGTAAAAAGGTTGAAAACAGGATTAAACGGAAGAAAACGGGGTTAACGGTAGAAAACGGTAGAAAACGGCCGCGATTGCTGTAAACAAAACATTTCACATCAATCCTAGGTTCAAATACGAAACTCAACAAAACTGTCATTACCCAAATATTCATGAAAACTGACCGGCAACAAAATGTGGAAATATCCTCTCCAAAAATAAGGCCATGGAAAGTCCTAATTAGATTTTCCATCTGTAAGTCCAAAAAAACCACGTTTGAGCACAACACGAACCAATATGGTTGACATTAAAAATACGAAATTTGAAATATGACTTACCAAAAATAAATAATTATGGCTATATTAAGCCATAAAGCTGTTTTACAACAAAACATGCTTTTAATGTCCTAGTAATCAAGGATTATTAAAAATTTTGTGGATTTACATTTCCACGACTTGTCTATCGAAACGAAGGGAAGAAAGTGAGATCCGCTTAGGGTTGTGCCACGGTCAGCGCGCGCGCAGCTCTAGGGATGTCAAAACGTTAATTTAAAAATTCAAACAATCGACTAAATTGATTTTTAACCTGTGACATAATTAATATGTTACATCACATACTTTCCCAAAAAATAAAAGAACGAAGTTCTTTTATGAACTTTGAAATTGAGCCAAAATATTCTAAGACTGAAGTCTGAAACGAAATTTTTAACATAAATGAAAACATCAAACAGATAATTCTAAAGGAACAACCAGTTGAATAATATTCAAGAGAAAAACGATTAAGTTATCTATAAGAGAAGATACTCAAGGAAAAAGACAAAGTTAGAACTTTAACCGAAGAGATAAACCAATTCTCCCAAAGAACGCCAAAAGAATCTTCAAAACAATTCCAAAGGAACACCAAGAGGTTTAAAAAGGAAATCCCAAACATCATCGAAAAATTTCTAAAAGAATACCAAAAGGAAAAGCAACACATCTTCAAAGGAAGAACAAAACCTCTTCAAAAGAAGAACAAAACATCTTCAAGGGAAAATCAAACAAATCATCTTCGAAAGAAGATTAAACAAAATAAAACCCACCGAACATCTCAATCTTTAATTAGCTAAGCACTATTAGCCGCTAAATTAAACCATTACAAGCTAACCAACTTCTCCCATCTAACAACTCATTCCAAGAAATAGCTAGGTCAATATAACCGCTAAATCAAACTAACCACACACCAACTTCAACAACTCTCACCATGAAATAGCTAGGTCAAAATAACCGCTAACTCAAACTACTACTAACTCGAACTTCAACAACTCCCAAATCAAACTATTACCAACCATCAACGCCATCGAGATCAGCTGGACAACTGTCGCTTACTCTTAGCTGTAACCAACTTTTCTAACACCACGCGAGATTAGCTAGACAAATTGTCGCTAACTCGTAACTACCTCAAACCCGTCAAACACCAACACCTTCATTGTAAGAGAACAGTAAAGCTAATTAGCTGCTGTCTCCCACAATAACGCTACATCAAGAATAAATTTCCTGAAACAAAAAGTTATGACATTTCGCGGTCAGCACAACTCAACTCAGACTTTCTGAACGCGAAAGCATAGAAAATTATCGTATTACGATCGGCACAACTCTACTCCGACTTTCCGAGCGTAATAGACAAAAGAAAACTTGGCGAAAGCACAAGTCCAAAAGCAAAAGGTCTGGAGAAATCTCTCAGAAATAAGTATCATATTACGATCGGCACAACTCTACTCCGACTTTCCGGGCGTAACAGATAAAGACAACTAACGCGAAAGCGAAAGCTAAAAGGGTCTGTCGCAAAGGCGAGCATAACAGAAAAGTGCTTGACGCAAAAGCGTGCAGAACAAAAGGTGTCTGACGCAGAAGCGTACAGAGCTAAACAAAAGTGACTGACGCAAAGGCGTGTAAGTCGGTCAAATCCGAGATTTGTCTAACAAAAGTGCTACCTACACTAGCTAAAGAAGCTTGTGGGTGCAAGTTGTATGTTAGCAAACAAGAGAAAAGGGTTTTCTAACAAAATACAATTTAAAGTTAAATTGTAATGTAGAAGTTACACATAATTAAAATAATTCTAACCTGAAACATTTCTAACAAAATGTCAGATAGAAGTAGAACAATGCTAACAATACAAAATGAGGAGTAAAAGTTCCTACAACAAACATATGTGTACAAATGACATGAAAAAATCCTTGTACAAAAACAGTATATAAAAAAATAAGATCTATTTCAGTTGGATCTGAATTAGCAAAGTTTCGCTGGAGCGTAGCATACTATTTGTTCCAAAAAATCTCCTAAATAGCTTTAGCAAGAAATAAGAATTGAATTATATATAGTGATAAGAAGATTCATAACATACATCTCTTCCATAGTGTAATTACCAATCATCCTTTCATCTAATCCGTCCACATACAAATACACAGCTTCTATCAAGATACAAAAACCAAAAACTTAAATACAAGTTTTCAAAATTAGAAATTTAATATTTAACTATATCTTTGACATGGTAACGACCAGTATAACCTTTAGCCAAGTCTTTCAAAACATAAACGTTATCTGAGATTTTTTCTAATACTTCACATTTTATAAATTTAGGAGCAAGCTTAGCCGAAAAATATGCAGGTGCATTAGATTGTACAAAACTACGTTTCCAACAAATATCACCAACCGAAAGAGAAATGACTCTTCTTCCCTTATTATAATAAATAGCATTACGCTTATAAGCTTTAAGTAAGTTATCTTGAACTTTAACAAAAACTTCACTAAGTGAATTTAAAGAGTACGCAAAAGAATTACGACTACCTAACTCAAGGTGAGATAAATCTTCAACGGATTTACTAAAACGATGGAGTGACGCATCAAAAATAAGTTCACGTCCGAACATAAGAAAGTTTGGTGTAAAATCAGTGGCTAAATTAACACTATTATTAAGAGACAATTGAACATGAGGAAGAAAATTGGACCAAGACCTATGATCGTTCTGAACAAAACAAGAGATACAAAACTCGATTACTTTATTATACCGTTCAACAGGATTATTCTGTGGAGTATAAAGAGTGTTATAGAATATTTTTGTAATATTATAGCTTTTTAAGAAATCTTTAAATAACTTATTAGTAAATTGAGAAGCATTATCAAGAATGAATAAGTTTGGAGTACCGAATTTAAGAAATATTTCTTTCTCAAGAATCTTACAAATAATTTTAGAAGTAGCATTTACCATTGGAAAAATCCAGCAATATTTAGTGAAAACATCTACAATTGATAAAATATAACGATGGCCAGAATAAGTTTTAGGAAGAATTCCTATAATATCCATTGACAATAAAACCATTGGAGAGTCTACTTTTTTAGGATTAATCATGAAACCATGTGGAGGAGCATTAGAAGATTTATATGCTTTACAAATATCACAATTATTAATATATTTCTGAACATCTGCAAACATTCCTTTCCAAAAATAATGTTGTTTCAATTTAAATAAAGTTTTATGAATGCCTAAGTGGCCAGAATTAATATTATCATGATTATCACGAATTGTATTGATAATATGTTCTTTAGGTATAACAATTTTCCAATTTAAACGACTATTAGGATTAAATTTGTTTTTACAAAATCTATATAAAGTTTTATCTTCTACTCTAAAGTGTTTATATCTACTAGGAAATTTCTGACAATTAATAAATATTTTCTTATACCATGGGTCATGAATATCTTCATCAGGACAAATAAAAGTTACAGGAGCAAAGTCAATAGTGGATACTTCTATACGAGATAAAAAATCAGGAACTACATGTTGAGATCCTTTTTTATGAATTATATCAAAGGTATATTGAGAAATTCTAGCAGCCCAACGAGCAAGTCTACCGGAAGGGTTATTAAGTTTTAAAAGCCATTTTAAACAAGCGTGATCTGTTATCACAGTGAATTTCATTCCTTCTACATAAGGTCGAAAATGTTCAATAGAATCTAAAATAGACAAAAGTTCTCTTTCTGTAGTACTATAATTCCTTTCACATTTATTTAAAGATCGAGAATAATAAGCTACAGGATGTTGATCTCCTTTATCATCTTCTTGAGTCAAAACACTACCAATTCCTACAGAACTAGCATCACAATGCAAGAAAAAAGGTTTTTCAAAATCTGGACAGTTTAAAACTGGAGCAGATATTAAAGCTAATTTTAAGTTAGAAAAAGCATTTTCAGCATCAATATTCCAAACAACAGGTTTTTTAGAGTTCTTGCTTCCCTCAGTAAGTTTAGTTAAAGGTGAAGCAATATCAGCAAACTTTGAAATAAATCTACGATAATAAGAACATAGTCCTAAGAAACTTCTTAGTTCTTTTACAATAACTGGACGAGGAAAGTCCCTAATAGCATCTAACTTAGAAGGATCCGTATGTAATCCATCCTTGTCTACAACATAACCAAGATAACGAAGTCTGTCTTTACAAAAATTACATTTTTTAAGATTAACCGTAAGACCAGCGTCTTTTAAAATATGATAAACTTTGTTTAAATATTCAATATGAGTTTTAAATTCAGAGTTAACAATTATTAAATCATCTAAGTAACAAAATACTACACTATCAAATTCTGGACCAAAAAGTTTGTCAACTAAACGTTGCAATTCGCTTGGAGCATTAGTAAGTCCGAAACACATCCGCACAAACTCGAATAAACCACGACCAGGAATAACAAAAGCAGTCTTCTCTCGAGAAGTCTTCTCTAAAGGTATTTGCAAAAAAGCTTTGGAAAGATCAATGGTACTTATATATTTAGCACCTTTAAGATTATCTAAAATTCTAGAAGGATAAGGCAATGGATAAGAATCTTTAATAGTCATAGAATTTAAACGACGTGAATCTAAACACAATCTGGTTCCACCATCTCGCTTTTCAACGGCAAGAACAGGAGAGCACCAAGGCGATTTAGAAGGTTGTATAATATTTTCTTTTAAAAGTACATCAACTTCATCATAAAGTTCTTTTTGTTTAGCAGGACTCAAAGGCCAATAACGTTGCTTAAAAGGTTCACCAGTTGTATTAATTTTATGTTCAACTAGGTGAGTAAGACCTAAGCCTTTCTTTTCATAAGAAATATCTTCAAAAAGAGAAATAATACTAGATAAGTTCAGTTTCTCTGAAGGAGAAAGAGATTCAGCAGCAGTTACAGAACAAATTGTATTGTTGTCTACTGGAACAAGTATAATATTCTTTAACAAATCATTCGCTAAACCGAATTTGAGCCAAAAGTCAAAACCCAAAATAATTGAAGGTCTAAATGAAGGTATAATTAAAAATTGTATGATTTCAATATTATCATCACATTTAACAGGCAAATCTAAAGTTCCCAACACTTTCCGTGGAGTACCATCTACAGTTGAAGCTAAACTTGAATCAGGTTTAATTGTATAACCAAATTTAAGAAATTGTAAATGACTATTAGAACCAAGAATACATCTATTGGATCCGCTGTCCAATAAACCAGAATAAGAATTATTATCAACAAAAAACTTTAAATATGGCCTAGAATCTTTAGGAGTAGTAAAAAGAATAGGTGCTGAACTATGAATTTTAAAAAATATTTTTAAGTAATCTAACCAATCAGAAAATTCTTTTTTAATTGTATAGTCATCAGGTGCAAACTTAGACTTGTTAACCAAGCATGGAATGTAACTAATAACTTTCTTTTTAATACCATTTAAATTTTTATTCACCATCGATACACTAGGCAATTTCTCAGAAATCCGTGATCGATGGAAACTAATTAGTTTTTTGGATGGGTAGAAATATTTTTAGGTCTACACACATCACAATCTTTAGTGAGTATCCCAGGCTTACGACAGCCAAAACACATAATCCCAGGATGGGTAGAGCAATCCCTATAAGAATGACCAAAAAGTTTACATTTTAAACAAGTAATACCATCATCAACATTGACAGCATTAACTAAAGGTTTCTCAAATTTAACAGATTTAAATTCCTTTACAGGTTTTCTAACAACACAGGATTCAAGTTCTTTCCCGAATTGAATAAAGGATTCAATTGAAGTAATATTCTTTCCTATAAAATAAGGCAAATAAATTTGTAACATATTATGTTTAATTATAGTAATTAAAGTTATATCCGAAATAGTATTATTCAAACGACAAGCCATATCAACAATATCTGTAATAAAGTCAGGTAATGATTCACTAAATTTTTGTTTCTTTGTACGAAGTTCATATTCCAAAGAATAGTCAAAATCAAATTTATCAAAACGTTGTAACAACGCAACCTTTAAATCAGTCCAAGAAGAAATCTGTGCACGTATACCTCTATACCATTTAGTAGCTGTACCAGATAAAATATCAGTAAGTGAAGCCAAAAATAAATGTTCATCAAAATTTCTAAGCAAAAAATATTCCTCTATTTGAGTTATAAATTCTCTAACACACGTCTTGCCATCAAAACATAATCTGCTTTTCTTAAGATCAGGTAATTTTGTAACACGAGGTAAATTCCTCCTAACATTTTCATTTAACAAAGCTGAAGTATCAATTTGAGAATAATGTGGAATTGAAGATAAAAAAGGTTCCTGAATATTTGATAAAGTTATTAAGTTATCCGGATCAGGTAAAATATTTGAAACACCAGGTGCAGCAGCATGTACTACATCCTCCCTATCATCAGGCATAGAAAAAGTTTGAGTCTCCACATCCATGATCAAAAACTTCAAAATAACCAAGCAAAACCGAACTCAAAACGAGTATAGTTACCAAAACCAAAAGTTGAGTAAATAAATTATGAATAACTAAGTTTCACTAAACAATAATCCCCTATAAAGTGAGAGTGTAAATTGTTTTCAATTAATTTGACAGAAGTCAAAAGTTTTCAAAAGTAATATTTCCAAAGTGTAATGTTTTTAAAAGTTTTCAAAATTTAAATCTATTATTATTTTGTTTAGAAAGTGCAATAGTGACTCACAAAACCACTTATGTTTATAATTAACACCGTTATATTAACATTAACGAACAGAAACAAGTTCTATATGAAACTTAATTTGTTTACCGCAGAAGTAAAAGTGAAATTTGTATATAAATACAACATAAGATGACTGAACTCTGTCCTAATCATAACACAGTTAAGGTGAGCTAAATATTATTCTAATATAAAGTTAAATCGCAATTCAAAGTAACACTTAGTGAACACAATGTGTGAACATAAATTAAAGTTTGTGAACATTTGAGGTTATGAAATCTTTGTAACATTTTTTATATAATATAAACTATTATTAAGTACATACATGATCTGCAGAGTTGACAACAGCAATCCCGAAGTGGTAGTTTTTATTTAAAGGCTATGATTCTATACAATAAAATGGAAAGCACACATTTATACATCCCTAAATTGTGAACGCTAAAGCAATATGAAATAATGCAAACTGTCAAGTAAAAGTGATACTATTTTATGGCCTAAACCTCATGAACAACATTCATAAAAGTTGCAAAAGCTTATAGAAAGCATAATATCAAATAGCAAAATAGTAATTGAAGTAAACAAAGCCTGCACAGAGTGTCAGTCAAAAGTGAAAGCTAAATGCTTATCGTAACAAAATGCATCAACAAAAATTGTGCGTTAGCCACTTAAAATGAGTACATAATATGATCAAAAGTGCATCAATGACTGAGTTAAACAATACAGTAACCATTCTAGTCCCTGTTCGCAGAGCGACAAATGTAATAAATAAAAAAATTAAAATTTTTTAAAATAGTTATAATTTATGTTACAAGAAAAGTTGTAGTTTTAATTATTTTTAAACAAAATGTATTGAGTTAATATTCGGGCGCCAGGCAGACAAGCCACCATGAAACAATGCTCTCGGATAGAATAGCCAGAGGCTTGGAAATTTAATCTTTAGGGGGGTAGAATTAGACCAACATTGATAAAAGAATTTGGTTTATTCCCTGGTTACAAATTTACAGAAAATACACTGTCACTGTTGCACTTTTTATGCTGATAAATTGAGATAGATGTTCTTCAGCTGAAGGCTGTTAAAATAGATAAAATTAACTTACAGTTCTCATTCCCAATGTTACACTTAAATTAAAATCCGACTTCCAAGATGAGTCCACATGTTCTGCAGCACAAGGTAGCCAAAACACGCATCAAAGTATTATCACTGCAGCCAAACCGAAGCAAACCGAAGCAAACGTAGGAAAATTCATTCAAAAGTAGTAAAATTGGTAAAAAGGTTGAAAACAGGATTAAACGGAAGAAAACGGGGTTAACGGTAGAAAACGGTAGAAAACGGCCGCGATTGCTGTAAACAAAACATTTCACATCAATCCTAGGTTCAAATACGAAACTCAACAAAACTGTCATTACCCAAATATTCATGAAAACTGACCGGCAACAAAATGTGGAAATATCCTCTCCAAAAATAAGGCCATGGAAAGTCCTAATTAGATTTTCCATCTGTAAGTCCAAAAAAACCACGTTTGAGCACAACACGAACCAATATGGTTGACATTAAAAATACGAAATTTGAAATATGACTTACCAAAAATAAATAATTATGGCTATATTAAGCCATAAAGCTGTTTTACAACAAAACATGCTTTTAATGTCCTAGTAATCAAGGATTATTAAAAATTTTGTGGATTTACATTTCCACGACTTGTCTATCGAAACGAAGGGAAGAAAGTGAGATCCGCTTAGGGTTGTGCCACGCTCAGCGCGCGCGCAGCTCTAGGGATGTCAAAACGTTAATTTAAAAATTCAAACAATCGACTAAATTGATTTTTAACCTGTGACATAATTAATATGTTACATGGTAGAGCCACGCTGTAGACAAATTTGTCTATAGCATGAATGGGCTGGCTCGCCGGGCCGTTACCACTGTCTCACAGAAAACCGGGGTAAAGTAGCAGCTTGCTGCTGTGTTTCGTACGGTGAGTGATATCCGGAGGTCCAAACCCCATTCCCTTCCCAATCCCTTTCCTTTAAGGTCGGCAACGCACCCATGATTTTTAAGGTATTGCGGGCGTACATCGACGGTGGAGATCACTTACCATCAGGTGACCCACTTGTGAATTTGCCGGCCTGTGCTATAAAAAAAATTGCAATTACATCGCTTTGTTCCTCAATTAATCTCTCTATAAAAAAAAAGTAACTGGTGCCGCCGCTGCCAAAAGCTTGTCACGCTATCTCCTCCGAAACCGCTGGGGGTATTGAGATATCCGGAGGCCCAAACCCCAATTTCCAATCCTTTAATTATCACTTTCATTTAAAGTCGGCAATGCGCCCATGATCCTTTTGGTATTGTGGGCGTACATGGGCGGTGGATTGTGTTTTAGCACTGTTCTATTTCGGTATGGAGGACATTGAAGCCAGTGAAATAACTGGGCATTATGAGACTTAACATCTTACGTCTATGGGAAGACAGCATGCATGCATAGAGCGATGCATAGGACCGAAATAATATTCGACGAATTGTGGGTGTACCTATTAATTACGCGTCTGAGTACCAGACTCCTTCGAGGATGTTTCATAAAATCCACATTAGGCGTATATATCGCGTAATACACATTAAAAAACACAGACAAATTGAAGAATTCTTCCTTTTTGAAGTCGATTGAAAAAGAATACAAGACAGGCTTTGCGAAAAAAAAAATTGGCATTATTTTTTCCTCAATGATCATTTTTCTTTCATAGAGCGTTCGGTTTCTGGATGGACATGATATGCTGCGTCTATTTGGCTCTGGTCACATTTAGCTTCTTCGTCTTCGCTAGCGAAGGTTGGTATCATTATGGTATAATGGTAACGTATTTAGGCAGAGTAATGGAGAGTTTTAAGACGTATATTGACATTTATGAGTGGTAGAGCCACGCTGTAGACACACTTGTCTACAGCATGTATGGGTCGGCTCGTCCGGGTCATTACCACTGTCTCACAGAAAACCGGCGTAAAGTAGCAGCTTGCTGCTGAATTTCGTACGGTGAGTGAGATATCCGGAGCGCAAACCCCCTCCCCAATCCCTTAATTATCCCCTTCCTTTAAAGTCGGCAATGCGCCCATAATTCTTTTGGTATTGTGGGCGTACATGGGCGGTGGAGATCACTTACCATCAGGTGACCCACTTGCTCGTTTGTTTTATATACAATAAAATAATAATAATATAAAAGTGTAAATAGACCTGCCGATGGTTTGGTTTTGGTGTGATGTGAGGTCAAATTATGATGGTTCGAAGTGTTTTGAGGTGGTACAATGTTGCATCAGGTGGATGTGGTTGGCTCTTCCGCTTTTACACGCGTAGATATTTCGAGCCAGTTTTATGTTTTTAGGCACGTTCGGCGGTAATGTGGGTCTGGCGATCACCCAGGTGATAGGCCTGGTGGGCATGTGCCAGTATGGGATGCGACAGACAGCCGAAGTGGAGAACCAGATGACCTCGGTAAGTGACTACGTACTCTAGCAGGCTTAACATGTATGCTAGCCATCGAAATAAGATGACAATAAACGTAACTCAAGCAAAAAAATGACCCCAACAAAACTCTGTGCAAAGGTGCGGTGTTATAAAAGTCTGTGCAGCTCGTTCATTCATCAATGCATAAAAATTGATTCATCTCTAGTTGACACTTAATACGTTTAATTTTTTGCGCGGCGCAGAACGTCGTATCTCGATCTAGAAATTTAATATTTAGACATTAATTTTTATGAAATAAAGTTGATTTTGAACGTTCATTAATTTTTGTTGCGTGCGTGAGTGTTACGAGTACGTGTGATTTTACCTTTGCATGTGTAAGTAAGTGGAGCCGTATTGTTGGCAGATTCATATGAGAGTTATCGTTCTAGTTACCTTACTTCGATGGGTTTGAAGGAAATTAAAGCCAGTGAAATTACCACATATTAAAATACTTATTTTTTTACATTTTATGTCTCGGAGTGACGAGCGCAGTCCAATGCTTTATAATTTAAAGTTCTGTGTGGTGTTGCTTCTGTTTATGGGCAGGCGTTGCGCTTACCATCACGCGAGCGATCTGCTTCGTCATTCAATCTTATAAAACACCTATCATGGGACGGAAATAAACCCAGTGAAGCATGGGAGCACTAGTCACGCCTCTGGTTACACCTTGGGGGATACGAGCGTGCGCGTTGTATTTCTTAAATTAGGCAATTACTTGTCCAGGTGGAAAGAATCCTGGAATACACGAACCTACCAGCAGAGGCCCCGGTAGATGCGGATGAGGGGGCCTTGAAAAAGAACCACCCTGGATTGGACATCGAGAAATGGCCTTCTAAAGGTAAGAATTAACCAAAAAGCCTCGGTGGCGCAGTTGTAATGCGTACGCGGTACGATTGAGGCTGACATTCGATTTTTATAGCAGAGACCGGCACCCGAGCAAGTGGGTCACCTGATGGTAAGTGATCTCCACTGCCCATGTACGCCCACAATAACAGAAGCACGATGGACGCGTTGCCGACCTTAAAGCGATTGGGAATTGGGAAGCGGAGGGGGATTTGGGCCCTCAATATTTCTCATTTCGTGATAGAAAAACCCAATATCACTTTTAACCGAGCCGGGGATCGAACCCGAGACCTCAGCGTCAGCTTCACTTGCAAATGCATTTGGTTCCATCGGGCTGATATGTTGATGGGATCTAGAGGTGGATAGTGGTACTCTTCAATGGTTACTAGTAAATTAAATATTGTCGAGGCCGGCAAACTAGAAAGTGGGTCAACTGATGGTAGGTGATCTCCACCGCCCAAGAACTTCCATAATACCAGAAGAATCATGGACGCGTTGCCGCCCTTAAAGGAAAGGGGATAATTAAGGGATTGGGAATGCGAGGGGCATTTGGGCCTCCGGATCTCACTCACCGCATGAAACGCAACAGCAAGCTGCTACTTCATGTCGGTTTTCTATGAGACTGTGGTAACGACCCAGAGCCTGCCCATTCATGCTGTAGACAAAATTGTCTACAGCGTGACTTTACCACTCAAAAAATACTAAAAACTTAAAAATAAGACTAAACTATATTTAATATTTAGCTTTTTAGTTTTTAAGTCGGTTCTTTATTGTTCTGTAGACAAAACTGTCTACAGCGTGGCTCTACTACTTGAAATATCCAATATCCTGTTTTTTAAACTCAGGTGAGATAGTCTTCCAAGACGTCTCTTTGGAGTACGAACGACCTCCGAAGAAGGATGGAGAGCCTCCGAAGATCGAGGAGCCTGTGTATGCCATCAGGGGAGTCAACTTCACCATCAGGCCGGCGGAGAAGGTGGCTGTGGTCGGGAGAACTGGTGCTGGCAAGAGCTCCCTCATCAACGCTTTGTTCAAGTAAGTAGTCCATGGATTAAATCATATTCGCATGTTTCGTTTTGTCTACAGCACGGCTCGACCGGGTCGTTACCACTAACTCACATAGGTCATAGTCGGTTAAATTTTCATTATCAAAAACTCGGTTTGTAAGGCTTTCATTTTTAGGGGTCTGTAGGCAATGGCAAAAATCGGTTATAATTTCATTAGTCCG
Organism: Mimas tiliae; assembly: GCA_905332985.1. Classification (NCBI taxonomy): domain Eukaryota; kingdom Metazoa; phylum Arthropoda; class Insecta; order Lepidoptera; family Sphingidae; genus Mimas; species Mimas tiliae. The sequence continues at coordinate 2,560,667 of HG995265.1, read as the reverse complement.
TATGTCACAGTAATTTTATTCGGAGATTGTTACCACTATATGGATATGGATAGGGTTGTGGAAAATGTGTTTCATACTCTTCTAATTTATAACTACACAATTTAATTATAACATCATTTTTAATATGACAGGCATAATTTAAAAGGTATCTCCAACGAAAATTAGTTTCAATAAGTTTGTTTGTATATTTTTTGAGATATGGGATATTTTCGGTTACACTGCAGAACCCTTCACTGTGCGTGTTCCGACACGCATTTGGTTGCTTTTATTGTTATTATCGTTGTTTAGGTCGGAAGTAATTGTTTTTTTTTTCTTACTTTCTATTTTTTTTCCTTTTTTTTATGCTTTCTTGTTTTTCTTTCTAGTCTTTATTTCTTTTCTTGTTTTTCTTTATTTGTTTCTCCTTTTTCTTTTTTCTGCTTTTTCTTTTTATTCTTATTTTTCTGGTTTTCTCCTTTCCTTTCTTTTTGTTATGTTATTGTATTTGATTGTGTTATTGTATCGCTATATTATTGTATGTTTTCAGGCTGAGTCGCACGTCGGGCGGCGTGTACGTGGACGGTGTGAGCGCCGCGACGGCGGGTCTGTACAGATGGCGCAGCAAGCTGTGCGCACTGCCGCAGCGCCCGGCGCTGTTCGCCGCCACGCTGCGCGACAACCTCGACCCGCAGCACGCCTACAGCGACGCGCAGATACACGCCGCGCTGCAACAGGTACCGACCACTATACACACACACACATACACACATACACATACACACATACACATACACATACACATACACATACACATACACATACACATACACATACACATACACATACACATACACATACACATACACATACACATACACATACACATACACATACACATACACATACACATACACATACACATACACATACACATACACATACACATACACATACACATACACATACAACAACGTGGTACGGCCCTCGTATACGAGAGGCCCTCTGCGTTGGTACCGCCGCGCCGTCTATTTCTAGCGCCAAAGAGCAGTGTGTAAACACTGTGGTGTTTCTGTTTGAAGGACTGTAAAGCCGGTGAAATTACTGGTCATTATGAGACTTAACATGTTATGTCTCGGGGTGACGAGCGCAGTCCAATGCCATGCAGTGCTTTGTGATTCAAAGTTCGGTGGGCTGTCGCTTCTGTTTATAAGCAGGCGTGTAAATCAGGCGAGCGACCTGCATCCATTTCTCGTCATTCAAGCAAATAAAAAAACTTACTGAATATCGTCGTTGATATTGCAATACGTTTCATGTCAGTTTTGGCGCAATTTACAGGAGAGGCGAAGACAATTTATTTTTAGAATTTATCAGATTACAGCTATAATTGTTTTATACGCTTCTTTAATAATAATTTATTTATTTTACGGACGCGTTTAAAGTTTGATTTAAGTCCGATCCCACAAAAAAGAAATGACAGAACGGATTGCAATATCAACGACGATATATGTACTGAGGTCGATGATCTAGGTCAGTGTTTCCCAATTAGTGGTACGCGTACCCCCAGGGGTACGTGAAGTGTGATCAAGGGGTACGTGCGGCTATCAGTAAAAACAAGAACAATTTCCAAAATATTATTTTATTACAATCATCAGTAAAAACAAGAACACACAAACACTCACAAACTTTCGCATTTATAATATTAGTGTGTTTGCTACAATAAGGGGTACGCAGGTTTGAGGTCTTTTTTGAAGTGGTACGCAGCAAAAACTAATTGGGAACCACTGATCTAGGTCTATACAAAGTTGGAAGTTTTCCTTGATGATAAACAACACAAGTTAAATAAGTTTGCTGCTTATTATTGTGACATAAGATATATGATTATTATTGTGATTTATACAACGTGTTACAGAAAGGTGTGGTCATGCTTAAGCAACGTATAGTGTACGATATAAGAATTATACAACGTGTTACAGACAGGTGTGGTCAAATTTAAGCAACGTATAGTGTACGATATAAGTATTATACAACGTGTTACAGAAAGGTGTGGTCAAATTTAAGCAACGTATAGTGTACAATATAAGTATTATACAACGTGTTACAGAAAGGTGTGGTCAAATTTAAGCAACGTATAGTGTACAATATAAGTATTATACAACGTGTTACAGAAAGGTGTGGTCAAATTTAAGCAACGTATAGTGTACGATATAAGTATTATACAACGTGTTACAGAAAGGTGTGGTCATGCTTAAGCAACGTATAGTGTACGATATAAGTATTATACAACGTGTTACAGAAAGGTGTGGTCAAATTTAAGCAACGTATAGTGTACAATATAAGTATTATACAACGTGTTACAGAAAGGTGTGGTCATATTTAAGCAATGTATAGTGTACTCTGTTTGTCTAAAATTCTAACATGACGACGTAATTTTATTGAATGTTGACACTTTTACCCGAGATATTTATCGTCGATAGTTCGTATTACATATTCTAAACCCACTGGAGTTTATCCATCCCATTGTAAAAGTCTATGGATGGGTGACCGCTTAGTGGTATTTCAACAGAGCGTCTCCGTGCTTCGGAGGGCACGTCAAATGTCGGTCCCGGCTGTTATCAACTGATAACAGCCGTTAAGCCAAGTCGGAGGCCTTCGGGTGGCTTGAAAAACTCTGACACTAGGTTGGTCACTAATAATCATTCGATAAGTAGAAGATTGTAAAAGTGAGTATAAATTTTTAGGTGGAACTCCAATCGATGGTGGCGAACCTGCCAGCCGGGTTGAGTACTAAAGTGGGGGACGGTGGGGGGAACCTGTCGTCAGGCCAGCGACAGCTGATATGTCTGGCGCGGGCTGCGCTGGCTGGATCTAACGTGCTCGTACTGGACGAGGCCACGGCTAACGTGGATACCGAGTGAGTATCAATATATTATTAACTAAGTAATTATTTGACAGCTTCCGTGGCGCAGCGGGTGAGTAGCCGGTTGCGAAGCGTGAGGCCGTGGGTTCAATTCCCGCATCTAGACAAATGTTTGTCTGATTCACAAATATTTGTCTCGGGTCTGGGTGTTGTGGGACCGCAAGTCCCTCGTAGTTCTTGATACCCACGATACAGGTTTACCTAGTGTTGGGTCAGGACTATGTGTGTGACTGTTGGGTGTATTTATTTATTTATTTAATAATAAAAAACTTTCTTTTTGTTAAAAAAATACGTTATACATACAAAAAAACTATGTCATGATTAACCTTTTTTGACTTAGTAGGTATGTTGGTTGGTTTTTTTTTCAACTTTTTCGAATCTGGTTTTTTCACAGCACTAATACATAGTGTAAAACAAAGCCGCTATCTGCGTCTGTCTGTCTGTTTGTCCATTTATTTTTATGGAGGTCATGCGTATGCGTAGATATCATTTCTGTAATTGCTTGATTGAGCTGCTCTAATTCCAATTAAATATTGTAAATATGCTGTAATAATTGTAAACTAGTTTTGAAAAGAGCAACGCTGGAGTTTCTTGCTCGTTCTCCTCGAGCGAAACAGCATTCCGAACTAGCGGTAGAATTCTGACGGAATCTAAATCTTATATATAAAATTCTCGTGTCACAACGTTCGTTCCCATACTCCTCTGAAACGGCTGGACCGATGTTTATGAAATTTTGTGTGCATATCGGGTAGGTCTGAGAATCGGCCAACATCTAGATTTCATCCCCCTAAATGTTAAGGGTAGTCCACCCCAAAATTTTATTTTTAGATAAAAAAATTGTTTTTATTTTTTATGATACAGCATAAAAAAATACATACAACCCTAAATTTTCAATCATCTACGATCAACCCGTATTTTTTAATAGCGACATTAGTATTTTTGTCAAGCGCGTTTCTCACCGGGACTCGCTTGATGCGCCCACTAGGCTACTTTAATCCTGGAAATAGGCATTCACGCGGGCGGAGTCGCGGGCAACAGCTAGTAATGTTTTATGGATTCAATAAATATTTTGAATTTGAATTATTGTGTATAATCACGCTTTGTCACAGGACGGACAAGCACATACAGCAGACGATTCGGCGTCGATTCCTGAACGCTACAGTTCTCACGATCGCGCATCGACTGAACACTGTCATGGATTACGACAGAGTTATTGTAATGGACAAGTAAGTATAATATATCCAGTATAAACAGCCTCCGTGGCGCAGGGGGGAGTAGCCGTCTGCGATTACAAACCGTAGGTTCGATTCCCGCATTGAGACAGATGTTTGTATGATCCACAAAAAATTGTTTCCTGTCTGGGTGTTGTGGGTTGGCAAGTCCCTCATAGTTCCTGACACCCACGATACAGGTTGACCTAGTGTGGGGTCCGGACTATGTGGTGACTGTTGGGTGTATTTATTTATTTATTATTTCTTCTTTTTAAAGCTTAGGCTGGCAAACGAGCAAGTGGGTCACCTGATGGTAATTGATCTACACCGCCCACAATACAAAACAAAATATGGGCGTGTTTCGACCTTAAAGTAAAGGGATAGTTAAGGGATTGGGAATGGGAGGGGCATTTGGACCTCCGGATATCTCACTCACCGTACTACACGCAGCAGCAAGCCGCTAGTTTACGTCGGTATTCTGTGAGACAGTGGTAACGACCCGGTCGAGCATGCTGTAGACAAAACTCTCTACAGCGTGGTTCTACCACTCAAAGCCATGCTGGACTAATATGGATTGTCAGACTCCACATACCTTGGAACTCCTCGTGGATGATAATCAGACTACCACTTGTCTTTAATTGGAGACAGATAATAATAAATAAATACACTCCCTACACTTACACACATAGTCCTGACCCCACACTAGGTTAACCTGTATCGTGAGTATCAGGAACTACGAAAGACTCGCCAACCCACAACACCCAGACACGAAACAATTATTTGTGGATCAGACAAACATTTGTCTCAGTGCGGGAATCGAACCCGCGGCCTCTCGCTTCGCAGCCGGCTACTCGCCCACTGCGCCACGGAGGCTGTCGATTATTCTTTAATCTATTTTTATTAAAGCGGGCAATTTGTGTCCGGTATGACGATACGCTCGTCGCCTATCACATCATGGGACGGAAATAATCATTGTACCTCTGCCTACTCCTCCGGCGATAACGGAGTGAGTTTATATATGTGATATTGTATTGTAATGTGTTTATTTCACAGGGGTCGTGTGGTGGAAACGGGACATCCTTACGAACTGCTGACTCAAGCCAACACGATGCCAAACAAGACGGAAATACCACCCAGACGATCGCTACTGTCTAAAAGCCAGGTATTTTACAATACTCTCGATATAACTTCTCGGCGCTGAAGTTAATCTTCTTCTTTTCTTCTCTTGCAATCTACTCCTTTTTTTTATTGCATATGCCGGCAAATGAGCAAGTGGGTCACCTGATGGTAAGTGATCTCCACCGCCCATGTACGCCCACAATACCAAAATAATCATGGGTGCGTTGCCGACCTCAAAGAAAAGGGATAATTAAGGGCTTGGGAAGGGGAGCGGGTTTGGGCCTCCGGATATTTCACTCACCGTACGAAACGCAGCAGCAAGCTGCTACTTTACGCCAGTTTTCTGTGAGATAATGTTAACGACCCGGACGAGCCGGCCCATTCATGCTGTAGACAAAAGTGTCTACAGCGTGGCTCTACCACTCAAAAAAGGTAAGTGCGTACGCGTATTAATTTACTAAAAGTAAACTAAATTTTCAGGCGCCATTAGCAATTCCGGAGAACTTCCCGTTCGATCCGACGTCAGGCGAGCGGCTCGACGAACAAAATGAAACTCACATACTCTCCACTAACCGAATACGGACCTACTCCAACAGGTAACAAAATGTTACTTAATAAATAATAATAGCCCTGTATTATACACGTCCCACTGCTGGGCACGGGCCTCCTCTACTGAATGAGAGGGGTTAGGCCTTAGTCCACCACGCTGGCCTAATGCGGGTTGGCAGACTTCACATACCTTCTTATGGAGAACTTCTCAGGTATGTAGGTTTCCTCACGATGTTTCCGTCACCGTTAAGGAAAGTGATAATTGACAATTAATACACACGTAACTTAGAAGTCAGAGGTGTATGCACTTGGGGCTGGTTTCGAACCTACAACTTTCGTCTCGACAGTCCATACCACTCCCCGCTGGGCTGAAATTAAACCGCGATAAAATCCGTATAAACTAGTTTTATTTCAATGTGTAATATTCGCGTAAACCTAAGAAATTATTATGACTAACATTGGCTTGGTCTTAAGAGTACGCTAGTCGAAGAGTCGAACTCGTGAGTGGGCTGAGTGAAAAATGCATGCTATCTCGCTCTAGCATCGAGCGGAGTGTAGCGTTGGAGTGATATGCAAAATAATGTTTGTTAATATAGAGCGTCTAAAAACTGATGAATAGACTTTGCGATGAGTGTTTTTATGAAAAAACTTACTGCCCGTGCCGATTTGGAAAAAAGTTATTTCAACTAATAGATAATTAAATTATGCCTGTATCTGTTTAATTTTGGAGATTTCATTTTCCTTAAATTATTTATTGACGCCCAAAACAGGCGTGTGTTTTTTTTTTGGCTGATATAAAGATGTTCATAGGTTATAACTTTCATATCACTTTTTATTTTTAAAATGTGTTAACGTACAGGCATAGATAACCGTAACATAAATCAATAACATGTTTAATTATTGACGTCCGATATGAAACAGTCGAGTAATCATCCCTCAACGTTTTTATGGACAATATACCGACTAGTGGACCCTTAATATTGGCGTGCCATTGGACTTATATGGGGTCAGATGGTATTTTTTATAACAAAGGCTGGCAAATGAACAAGTAGGTCACCTGATGGTGTGGAAGTCTATAACCTCCACTGCACATTAATGCTTTTGTAAGCATTGTATTGTTACCTGACTGGCTCGGTGGCGCAGTTGTAATGCGTACGCGTTACGATTGAGGCTAACTCTGAGGTCTCGGGTTCGATCCCCGTGTCGGGTAAAGTGGTATTGGGTTTTCTATTACGAAATGCTCAGTATCAGCCCGGAGTCTGGAATTTGTGTCCGGTATGGCGATAGGCTCGCCCCCTATCACATAAGGGACGGAGATACACTCGGCGAAATGTGGGTGTACTGGTTCCACCCCTGCCTACCCCTTCGGGCATTACAGGCGTGAGTGCGTATGTATGTATGTATGTATTGTTACCAGAAGAATTATCGATGCGTTTAATTGTGAAAATACCTTCAATTGCAAATTTATTAAATTTTATTATTTCTCAGATCGGAATCGTGCGATCAAGACGGCGTGGGTATATTCAAGACTTTAGTGGAACAGACAGGCAGAGAGACAGCCGCCATGTTGTACCAAATGGCTGAAGAGGTAATTTATTTATGTAGAAATAGTTTTCACTGACTGCGAAAAGGAGGATCTCAATTCATCTCTATTTTTGATTATTAAGAGTATACATACTATACATACAAGAGAGTATACCTCGGTGGCGCAGTTGTAACGCGTACGCCTTACGAATGAGGCTGACGCTGACGTCTCGGGTTCAATCCCCGGGACGGGTCAAAGTGATATTTTTTCCTATTACGAAATGCTCAGTATCAGCCCGGAGTCTGGAATTTGTGCCCGGTATGGCGATAGGCTCGCCCCCTATCACATCATGGGAGGAAGATACCCTCTGAAAATTTGGATGTACTGGTTACACCTCTGCCTACCCCTTCGGGGATTACAGGCGTGAGTGCGTATGTATGTAAGAGTATACAACGTGTTACAGAAAGGTGTGGTCAAATTTAAGCAACGTACAGTAGTGTCAAACCGATTGCATTGCTAGGACTTAAAGAGAGTTTATTATTTTTTATCGAATGAGTAACATGTCTGTTTTATTATATTTTTATTTATTTGGGAAAATAAACAATTGTACATTTCATATGTGGGTTACACAGTATGGTAAATAAAGTACAGGTAAATGCACAATCAACACCATTCTCCACGAATTACATTTAGTTTTTCGACTAGCAGCTTTGGAAAACACTAAATGATAAACAGCTGAACACTTTGAAATAAAACTAGTTTATACGGATTTTATCGCGGTTTAATTTTTATTTTAGTCCCGACGTTTCGAAAGCTTTTCAGCCTTCGTGGTCACGGGAGAGACTGAAAATTAAACCGAGATAAAATCCGTATAAACTAGTTTTATTTCAATGTGTAATATTCGCGTAAACCCTAAGAAGTGAGCTAAACTTTTGTCTCACTCCAGCATTGTTATTATTGTTCACGCACTTCACTTATTGTACTTACTTCTTGTGCAGAATTTCAGGTATGCAGGTTTCCTTGCGATTTTTCCTTCATCGTTATGTTGGGATTGATTTCGAACCTGCGACTTCCGTCTCGACAGTCCGTACCACTCCCCGCTGAGCTATCGCAGTTTTTATTAATATTAATCTTTCTCAAATTTCAGAGCTACAAACGTATGCAAGAAAGAAAAAAGGAATCTTAAATAACACAATTAAAGTGGAACAAACAAACATTCCTTCAAAGAAGGCTTTAATATTTACATAATCACAGTATTGCCTTGTTATTATTATTATCGTGTTCACACGATTCAATTTTAGTTGATTAACTGATATAGCATTCGAATTGAACGGTCTGAACAGACTGAATCATATTGAACAACAAAAACCATACAGTTTTTGTTGATTCAAGTTGCTTGTTGAATGTGATTCGACTGGTCTGAACCTGTCATAAGAGCGCGTTCGAAAATCGATCGACAGTACTGTCAGTACTGGATTTTCGTTCTTAATTACTTCCCAGTACGGCTGCAGATGCTGAACAGTATCGTTATGTTGGTCATTGGTGCTACGGAGTTACTGACTTCGTTGTTTATAAGTAGAGTCACTATCAGTAAAACTGGACACACGTTTTTCAGTAAAATCAGCACCAGCCTGAAAGTCAGTTTCCGAACGTGGCCTAAATATATTCATGCATTATCATGCATATTCAAAACAATAACGGTAATATACAAAAATAAGTTATAAGCCCAATTTCTATAAACAATATCAATCCAAAACTACAGATCGATCTCACAAATGAGTCATAGGATCTAGTTTGAATGTGTTTTATTTACGGGATTGACTTGTAGATACGGATTGACATTGTTTATTTATATTGGCCGTTAGCGAATGACAGAAATTAATAAACTTTTTAACCGACTTCAAAAACGAGGAGGTTCTCAATTCGGCGCGTTTTTTATGCTTTTTTTAATGTAATGATTCTGTTGGAAAATAATCACTCGATAGAGTATAGCTGCGATGTGGTCCTATATAAACTTGGTTAAGATCTGATGATGGAGTGCGGAGAAAAAAAATGAAACTCCTCAATGAACAACAGTACACTCGTCGCGATTGTGTTATTGTATTGGAACTTACATGCTATTGCTTGAAGTCGGTTTCTAAGTTTTGTTAAACGTTATGTTATTAAATCCGAAAATCCTCCAATCAGAAAGAAAGTAAGCTCGCAACATATCGTATTATTTTATTGTTTGTTTTTTGCTGTGGAAATATCGATACAAATGTTTATTAATTTCAATATTTTGTAATCTACCAGACCATAGGACGGAAATAAGTTCGGCGATAGCTGCTTATTTGCCAGCACCATCGGGGATGTAGGCGTGATATGTATAAGTATCGGTAAAAAAAATGCAAAAAAAATGTTTTTAATATACAATTTTTTCGCCTGTCATCATTAATGTGATATGTGTTGCCTTGTCAATTATCATGCATGAACATAATAAACATATGTAAATAATTCAACACATTGGTGCGTACGGTGCTTTGTGTGCGTGATGTAAAATATATATATATATACACGGCAACAGTCACACACATAGTCCGGACCCCACACTAGGTTAACCTGTATCGTGGGTATCGGGAACTACGAGGGACTTGCCAACCCACAACACCCAAACCCGAAACAAACATTTGTGGAACACACAAACATTTGTCTCAGTGTGGGAATCGAACCCACGGCCTCTCGCTTCGCAGCCGGCTACTCGCCAACTGCGCCACGGAGGCTGTCAAATCGATAATATGGTGCGATAAATCAACCGTCAATCAATTGACTGGCTCGGTGGCGCAGTTGTAATGCGTAAGCGTTACGATTGACGTCAACGCTGAGGTCTCGGGTTCGATCCCCGGGTCGGGTAAAGTGGTATTGGGTTTTTCTATTACGAAATGCTTAGTATCAGCCCGGAGTCTGGAATTTGTGCCCGGTATGGCGATAGGCTCGCTCCCTATCACATAAGGGACGGAAATAAGCTCGGCGAAATGTGGGTGTACTGGTTACACCTCTGCCTACCCCTTCGGGGATTACAGGCGTGAGTGCGCATGAGTGCGTATCAGTGCGTATAAATCAACCGTGTCACATAACATGGAGAAAGTTTCTCGTACAAGACATAATATAAATAAAAAGTGTAATTTACGACGCCGCGACATACGTTTTGATTCAAACTATATGACGTGTGTATTAATTACGAGAGACGTACACAATACCCACGAAACAAATCGCACCTTTAAAGACAAACCGTTACTAAACGAAATTTTTCAAGAATTGAGTTACTAAAGCCATATTTTCAAAATTACGTAAATTATACGATGAATTTTACACTTTCATAAAAATTCCAATTTTAGAGGTAGATGGCGTTAATTTTGACCGTTACAAAACTAAATAAGATTTGCTGGTTAAATGCAATATCGTGTTTAGACTAGTTGTTGTTTAATTTTATATTTTCGTTCAGTAACGGCTTGTCTTTAAAGGTGCGAAACAATAGCAAATCACGCGCTCATTTGTCTGTGTGAGGGATCGAACCCGCGGCCTCTCGTCAGCTGACTACTAGCCCAACGAGCGATGGAACCTTGGCACAATAACTGTGTACTTGTCAATAGTTGTTGACTATAGAGCGACGGCTGAAGCCTCACTGCCGCACATTATAACCTAAAAAAAGTCGACGTAGATTACAAAAATCATTTGAGACAGCTGAATAGATTTTCTTCAAAGGTAAGAAGCATCTATTTACCGGACTTTCAAACATAAAACACATCAAAATAGGTCTATTCGTTTATGCGCTAACACACACAGACAGGCAAAGGCGTTAAACTAATAACATCCTTCTTTTTTGTGGAGGGTTAAAATCTACAAGCTTATGCACATATAGAAAAATGTGTGCGAATGAAACGAAATATCTATAACGAGGTTGAAGAGCAAAACTTTAAAATCGTGCCTTAATAATTATTATGTATTAAAGATATATAATGCTTGGAATGCACAATGCTATTAAATAGCACATTATATAACGCGAGTATTCCGGACTCATAATGTGATCTGACGAACTTTGGTTGAATAATATGCTAAAATTAAAAAATATTTGTCAAAAATATCTTAAGCAAAATACGCCCCAATTTAAATACTATAGAAATAAATTACAATCAATTTACTATTTTTTCATTTAACTAGATTTTCTTATTTACAGACATTCGTTACAAGTGCCGGCACAAGTCGTGAGTACAAACTTTAGTTGCGCAGTAGTTCATATATAGTTCTGATTGGCGGATTGAAGGAGTTCGGTGCGTCGATGCTTCACGCTATTGGTCCGTTAGGCGATGCTCGTCGTCGATTGGACTCTCGACCACCCGATTTGTGCTCACGATTCGTGCCGGTTGTTGTACATTTATCTACATTTGGCCCCAAGTTCTTTGCATAGTATCAACGCTTATATTATATGTTGTTTGCGCATATGTCAATATTTTATTGTGAAAAACTTCCTTTTCATTTATATTTTATATAGCGATTTAAATATGGTTTTTGCGCTCTAAATATATTTTTACGTATTTTAGAGCCAGCGACAAACACATGGAGACCAAGAAATAATTGATACTCAACTTTACTTTGTATGTTGTTAAGTTTAGTCAACTAAAACAAATAAAGTTGGTCAAACGGCGCATAGCTTTTTTGACACACTAATTACTGCCTTATTCCAAAGCTTGTAAGGTTGAGTTTCACATGTCATGCTCTTCTTCACATTGTGTGCGCTGACCATAAAAGTGCGAAGGTATTTAAAAAAAATGATTTTGTGTCACAAACACATGTAAATAATAGTCAATTGCGAATTTAATGCCTTATTGTACACGTTAGTAGTGTTGCTACATGTATATCGATTATTGAATTTATCGATGAAAATATTTCATCGACTTTATACGTTGGCGTAACTAGTATATTTGTTGGTACTCGAATATTATTTTATTATAAATATATTTTAAATCACAAATTCTTAAACAATTTTAATCAAACTTCTGAGCTTATAGATATTAAGTTAGGCTATATTAGGCAATTTAACGGCCCCTCAAAATTGATTTATTGGTGTCGATAAAGGTTCTAGAAAATGTAACAAATCACCTAAGCTCAATATCAATCGCATAGTCTGTTCACGAAGCTTATTCCAGATATGTAAACAAACATCTACCCACATTTTAGTTATCTCTATTGCATTTGGTGTATTTACAGGTCCAAACAAAGGGATTATGTATTTATAAAGCGGTTAGATATTTGTTTATATTTCTGGAGTAGGTTTTGTGAACAGACTATATCGCACCTTTAAAGACAAACCGTTACTAAACGAAATTTTTCAAGAATTCAGTTACTAATACCATTTTTTCAAAATTACGAAACTATACGATGAATTTTACACTTTCATTAAAATTCCACTTTTAGAGGTAGATGGCGCTAATTTTGACCGTTACAAAACTAAATAAGATTTGCTGGCTAAATGCAAAATCGTGTTTTATACTAGTTGTTGTTTAATTTTATAATTTCGTTTAGTAAAGGTTTGTCTTTAAAGGTGCGATATGTTACAATTTCATTGCCATTGAGTGTTGTATCAGACAATACCATTGGCTGTACGAAAACGCAAACGCAAACTGCCATTTTCTCCTCGGTTTTCTGTTTGACCTTAGTACTCGGGTCGGGTCATTTTATACCTGCAGCGTGGCTTTACATAGTGTTGCATTTTGATATTTTGTGTTAGAAATTACTCTAGTTGCGCCAACATTTTTATGTGAATTGTGATAAACATTATAATTATGTGTTACCAGTATTTTTTTCTCCACTCTTATATTAAAATTATTTATTCGATAGTTTAAAATTTTTAGATCATATTTCTATTAGGTCTGTGGAAAGGCGTTGATTTTTATTTGAAAGTCACAAACTCCTCAAATTATCATTTTACGAAAAATGAATAACATGTTATGGGTACTTAAATCGTAGAAAATAATGTTTTTTGGTACAAGTTATATTTTTAGTTTTATTTCAAATTAGGTATCAACAAAAAAAAAACAGGTCTTCGTTGAAAATTTTTCAATTTTATTATTATGCATGCTGGGTTTGACTGTAGTCTGAGTTGTAATAGGTTCAATTGTTATTAGTTTTAATATTTGGGCTCGTATTACAAAACGATACTCAGGTGAGGTACTCTTTGCTAAGTGTCGATTTCTGTACACGTGATTGGTCCGTTTTTGTTTGGCGCCTAAGTTCACTTCAGTGTTGTTCTTAAATACGGGCCTTAATGTACACATCGTACCTTTAAAGACAAACCGTTACTAAACAAAATTTTCCAAGAATTGAGTTACTAATGCCATTTTGCAAAATTACGTAAACTATACGATGAATTTTACACTTTCATAAAAAATCCACTTTTATAGGTAGATGGCGCTAGTTTTGACCGTTACAAAACTGAATAAGATTTGTTGGCTAAATGCAATATCGTGTTTAAACTATTTGTTGTTTAATTTTATACTTTCGTTTTAGTAAAGTTTTGTCTTTAAAGGTGCGACATGTATTATTGTAAACTTTTTGGCAATCGTCACATAATAAAATTAAAAGAAGGGTAATGTTAACGCCTTTACAACCCCAGTGATAATGAGGTGGGTTTTTCGACGGTGCTATATCGATTTGTATGACATTACAAATCTATTTATTTACAGGCATTTGTAATTAATTCCTAATATGCGAATTTATGTAATTGAATAAAATACGTTATGTTGAATATTGTATTATTTATTGAGCAATATTTTATAATTATATATTTTCCCTTACTATCTGCCACTCTCAGAACACTCAATTAACTTTGGTTGTCAATTTTTTTGTGGTAGAGACACGCTGTAGTCATTTTTATCTACAGCACGAATGGCTAACTCGACCGAGGCGTTACCACTGTATCACAGAAAACCGTCGTAGAGTAGCGGTAGTACGCGGTACGATTGCTGTGCTGAGGTTTGATCCCCGTGTCGGGTAAAAGTGATATTTTATTTTGTCTTTTACGAAATGTTCAGTATTAGAACGGAGTTTGGAATTATGCCCGGTGTGGCGATAGGTACGCCTCCTAATTACATCATGAGACTGAAATAAGCTCGGCGAAATGTGGGTGTAGTTACACTCTGCCTACCCCTACGGGGATTGCAGGCGTGAGTGCGTATGTATTATTTTAATACCTTGCTTTTGCTCGCGGCTCCGCCCACGTGAACGACCTTTTCCAGGAAAAAAGTAGCCAATATCCTAATCCAGGTCATGGTCTATTTGTTTTCAAAATTTAATCTAAAACCGTTTAGCTGTTACGGCGTGATTAACTTACATTCAAACTTTACATACATAAGCACTCACGCCTGTACTCCCCGAAGGGGTAGGCAGAGGTGTAACTAGCACAACCACACTTCGCCGAACTTATTTCAATCCCATAATGATATGGGGGCGAGCCTATCGCTATCGGGCACAATTCCAAAATAGAAAAACCCAATATAATTTTACCCGACCCGGTGATCGAACCCGAGACCTCAGCAAAGCTTACCGCGTACGCATTACAACTGCGCCACCAGTGATTAATTTAAAAAAATATTAATTGGTACTCAATATTCCAATTTTTATCGGCTACCCTCATGATTGTTAATATTTTTAATCAGGCCGAGCTGTACCACGAGTCCGTATAGATGGACAGTACGTCATCGATGCCTGTCGTGTAAAGTAGCTGTGTTAATCAAGAGCTACTTTCGGTCTGTTTAATTGGTTTCTGGTGCCTTGAGGACCTTTGCTTTGATAGTGATTACATTGAAAGTGACAGCATTCAGTTCGTTATAAACTTTTATCCAGTTGAAGTGTGTCGGTGAACCTCAGGCGGTCGCCACGCGTGGCAGCGTTGGCGCTGGCTCTGCTGGACAGGATTAACAGCTTTACTGTAAGTTTTGACTTTTCGTAGGTAAACAGCTGCGCGACTTAACCGACTTCAAACAAGGAGATTCTTAATTCGGCGCGTTTTTTTGCTTTTTTTATGTATGTACATCGATTTCTCCGACAAGTGGACCGATTTTGTTGGAAAAAAATTCACTCGATGGAGTTTAGCTGCGATGTGGTCCCATATAAATTTGGTTAAGAGCTGATGACGGAGTACGGAGAAAGACATAAAACGCTTCAACAGACAACAGTACACTGCTGCTGCTTTTCGAGGCAGTTTTCGCTTCTGCGCCACAAAATGCTGGAACTCTCTTCCTCCCCCATTACGTGAGCTGAAAAGTAAACACAGTTTTAAAATAAAATTTAAAAATGTTTTATTAGAATTACAAGTTACGTCGTTTTTTTTTTGTTAACTGCTGATAAAATAATTAATTAATATACTAATTACAACCAACAGTCACACGTTTAGTGCTGATCCCGCACCGGGGAAGCTTGTGTAGTGGGTATCAATAACTGAGAGGGACTCACGGTTTAACAATATCCAGACCCTAAACAAACTCAATACATAAAGTTGTCTTGGTGCGGGAATCGAGCCCGCGGCTTCTCGCTTCTCAGCTGGCTATTCGCCAGCGCTATAGGAGCTGTGGACGATAATTAATTATAAATCGGATACATACCTTCTTTTTATGCACTGTAGGGTGTAGAGGAATTTTAAACTCCGCACTTTGGTGGCGAACGATGGCTTAGTATGCACTGCTTTCTCATTCCACGTGCTCACGGCGCAGCGCGACGTTTATAATTATGTTACTTTTTTTATTTGGTTCACAATACAATTTAGCATATTATTTTGTCGATATATGGCATCAAGCTGTACTATTCACTAAGGGATATGTAGTCAAGTTGTTTTTATTATTATTTACACTACTATTACGTTTATTCTTTTATTTTATTAGTATAGTTAGTTTGACTGATAACAACTAAGACAGAGCGCGCGTCTGACCCGGACTCGGGCGCCGGCTGTATGACGCAATCACAACCGAGTGGAGTGCCTGTCGGCTGTCGCCCGCGTCAGATACGTGCCTTTTTTTTTTGTCACTGTTAGATACCTCTAAGTACTTACATAATTTTAGCGAACCATGTTTTTTTAATTTTTTATTCTTACTTGTTTTTATACAATATTACTTAGTATAGATTTGACTTCCGTGCGTCACTTTAGGTGGTCACTGAAAATCAGCGCTGTGTTATTGTATATACCATAGCACAGCATCACGCTGAGTGTGCCACCTAATTGACACGGAGTTTGTATAACTTTTTCTTTATACTACTTATACCTTTTTTTATTTTATTTTAATAGACTTATGTTGTATGTACTCCTGTCAATAAAATATTTCTTTCTTTCTTTCTTTCTTTCTTTCTTTACACGATTGTGTTATTGTATTGGAATTTATACATGCTATTGCTTGAAGTCGGATTCTAAGTTTGTTAAACGTTATGATTATGTGGCTTGTGGTGCCTTGGGGACCTTTGCTTTGATAGTGATTGCATTGAAAGTGATAGCATTCAGTTCGTTATAAACTTTTATCCAGTTTAAATGTGCCGGTACATCTCAGGCGGTGGCGATGCGTGGCCGCGTTGGCGCTGCTTCCGTTGACACTTCCGTTCCGTTTACTGTAAGTTTTAACTTCTCGTTGGGGTCCCGTTTCCCGAAATATAAAATACTGAGTAACATCTGTTTGACTTATTCACCATTCGAACTACAAGTCATAAGGTGAGTGATGAATTACCTACTACATTATACGGGTTCTTGTATCTTGGGCCATCGCGTTGAGAAGTTTTCTATAAGAATTTCGAAGGTATTTTTTTTATTATTGAAAGGCCGACAAACGAGCAAGTGGGTCACCTGATGGTAAGTGAACACCACCGCCCATGTACGCCCACAATACCAAAAGAATCATGGGTGCGTTGCCGACCTTAAAGGAAAGGGATAATTAAGGAATTGGGAAGGGGAGGGGATTTAGGCCTCCGGATATCCCACTCACCGTACGAAACGCAGCAGCAAGCTGCTACTTTACGTCGGTTTTCTGTGAGACAGTGGTAACGACCCGGACGAGCCGGCCCATACATGCTGTAGACAAAATGGCCACAGCGTGGCTCTACCACTCGTAAAATTCACACTTCACATAACTCTTCAGGTATGTAAAGTCTACCAATCCGCATAAGGCCAGCGTGGTGTACAAGGGCCTAACCCCTTCCATTCAGTTGAGGAGACTCGTGCCCAGCAGTGGGACATGTACAATACAGGGCTAGTAGTAGTAGTAGTAGACTGTCAAGGAAGGGTAATGTTTTTTGCGCGTATCTTGTACCTATGTATGGAAGTATTTTGGTCCTTTACTTGAATTTAATTTTGTGGTGTTTAATTCAATTTAACACAATATTAATGAAATACTTATTTCGGATTGTTTATGGTTCCACACCCAAAGTGGTAGCACCCACTTACTAACCCGGAACCCTTTTACTAACCCTACACCGTCTGTCTGTCCTTCCTTTATAGGGAGGCGCTATCTTTCGAACCGTAATAAGTAACAGACTGTTTTTTCTTTTTTTATTATTTACCCTGAATAATGAAACGAGCAGTTAGTTCGCCTGATTGCAAGCGCCAAGTCTGCTCATAAATAGAAGTAACAGAAAGAACTTTGACATACAAGTCACTGCATACATGTACTGTGCACGTCATACAGAGACAAGTGTTAAGGCTCATAATGCCCAGTAATTTCACTGGCTTCAATGTCTTTCAAACCGAAACACAACAGTGCTTGCTCACTGTTGCTTGGCGGCAGAAATAAATACAAGCGTTAGTACTAACCAAGACGGCCTCTCGTATAAGAGGGACACCACCTAGAATGTAGTACGTAATAATACGCCTCGGTGACGCAGTTGTAATGCGTATGCGTTACGATTAAGCCAACGCTGAGGTCTCGGGTTCGATCCCGGGCAGGTAAAAGTGATATTGGGTTTTTCTATTACGAAATACTTAGTATCAGTCCGGAGTCTGGAATTGTGCCGTATCGCCATAGGCTCGCCCCGTATCACATCTTGGTTCTTCAATCCCCGAAGGGCTAGGCAGAGGTGTAACCAGTACACCCACATTTCGCCGAGCGTATCTATCTCAGTCCCACGATGTGATAGGGGGCGAGCCTATCGTCATACCGAGCACAGATTCCAGACTCCGGGCTGATACTGAGCATTTCTTAATAGAAAAACCCAATAACATTTTACCCGACCCGGGCATCGAACCCGAGACCTCTGCGTTGGCCTCAATCGTAACGCGTACACATTACAACTGCGCCACCGAGGCAGCCGCAATATATTCACAGACTATATGTTATTATTGCGGATATACAAACAAATTGTAAAAACAAACAAAAAATTTTAACGGCGACCTGACTGTGCGCTGGCTTTGCTGAGGATGGACCTACCACCGGTACGGTGATGGTAAGTGGTACCGGGCGGCGGTAATCACTTACCATCAGATGGGCCGTCTGCTCGTCTGTCTATATAGGGCAATAAAAAAAACAAACAAATAATAATAAACGAGTTACGGAATCCTCTGCTCACGACTCCGTTTCCCTCATGACAGATTTTTCGAAATTCAACTCCAAAAGGGGAAAGTTGCTTCCAGCTGAAAGCTAATATTGATATGAAATAAAACAATGCAAGACTTTATTATAGATCTTCTGTCTTCTTGGATCAACACTTTTTTCTTCTTAATATTTCTTGAAGAACTTTAAAACCTGTATTGGTAGACGTTCATTCAAACCCGCATTCATACAATCAATACCTCTTGCAGTGTTTAATTGCTTGATTTCTTACTATACTTCGGCTGTACATAGTGCAGTCATCAATTCGATTCTTAGGTCAGGCAATCCTTTTACTCAAGTTGAATAAACACATTAATTGCCTGCAGTTGGATTTGTGTCCGATATGGTGATAGGCTCAAACCCTTTTTAACCGATTTCAAAAAAGGAGCTTCTCAATTCGACGCGTTATTTGTTTTTAAAAGTATCTACATGGATTTCTCCGCCAATTGTAGAAAGCTTTAGTTGAAAAAAAAATCATTCCATATAGTTTAGCTGCGATGTGGTTCCATACAAATTTGTTTAAGATCTGATGGAGTACGGAGTAAAAAAATGAAACTTCTCAACGGACAACAGTACACTCGCCGCGAATATGTTATTGTATTGTAATTTACACGCTATTTCTGTAACTACCACTAAAAATTGAAAAATCAAATAAGTTTTAACAAAACCGACTTCAAAATAAAAACACAGGTTTGTTATCACATTATGAGAAGGAAATGTCGAGTGCGAACTGTCAGAAAATCTCTGCTTACCCCATCGTGGATGGTATGACTGTAGTTTTTTTGTTGTTTAATTATGGCTTCGCATTTCCATGCATATAGCCTATGACAAATATGTATATATTTTCAAGTATTCACAAGAATGGTAAAACACCGGTGTGACTGATTTCAGTCTTGTTGGAGTTTTGGTGTCAATTCCTTCCAGTACAATGCTTCATAGACGATTTTCTCCTCCCGGATCGAAAGACCAAGGTCGATCAATACACTTGGTTAAAAAAAACCTAAATTCACCAATTTCAATGTTTTCATACACTGTTCCTCGCAGCCAACGTTTATTGCACAAATTCACACCACTTTTCTTTAAACTATGTAGTTTAGAACTAATGAAAATAGGAAATCGACCACACTGTCAGAATTCCCACCAAACTTGACTAGCTTCTACACCGCACTAGATTTACCATAAGTTTAGTACGAATTAGGCAAGCCCGCTTAAAAATAGCAATTTCAATTGACAAGATATTTCATTTCTTTTCTTTCTTTCTGACTGGCCAGGGTCCGCCTTCTCATCGTGATTTGATGGTTGATTTGGTATTATGTGGGGCGATCGGCCGTTTGACCCCCCAAAACTGGCAACGGAAACCAATTTCTGTCATTTTCTCGTCCGTTAATCAGCAATGAATGAACCATGAGCAAGTGATTATTGGCTTTGAGCCTAAGAAGTTGGTGGCCACTACCCACTTACACTCCAATCCACAAAGACAAGATATTTCACTCGTAATTCAATTATATCACATTTATGTACTTCCACATTCATTATCTACCAAACTTACCTTATCTTCTTTTACCTTCTTCTAACTTCTTTTATTTTTAATCTTGTCTCTTCTCAATAACTCTTTTTCTTCTTTAATCACAGAAATATATTTTTGATACTTTTGACGTCAGGCAGAAACCCAGAACGATATATTTTGGCGGTGGTACAATCTTTTAAACATTCTTTTTTTTTACAAAACACAACATCTCACAAGTTCTTTTTTTCTTGTGTTACAACTCTCACACCACCGCCGTTATTTAAGTGACATTTCCAAAAATAAATCTTTTAGCGCCGCCATGTTTATTGCTGTATTATTTTTTGTTTAGGCGTGCGCGGACAGGTTTTAGTCATCTTTTTTTCAATTGAATATTTTATACAATATCTTTTACATGAATTTGCACGGACCTTAATATTAACTGTACATTTGTGTCCACCTTTGCCCGGTTGAGTGAAACGCATGCAGAGGGACGGTGAAATTCGTACGAGGTTTTAAAATTTACAAAAAATTAACTAACTGATGGACCAGTAAATCTAGCTCTTAGTAATTTGACTGGTATATGCGCAAAATGTCCTATTCTTGATATGTCCTTTCTCTAAACAATCGATTCAATACTACGTTACAAACAACCGATGTCTTTTTCGGTTTATTTCTGAAGGTTTCCTTGCAACGTCTTTATTAGATTGTTTAATAATAATAAATAACGGACATTTTGAGAAAATTACATGCGCCTAAGCCATTTGACTTTTGGGGTAAACAAAAAAAATGTAAAATCCCAAAATTTAATTTCAAAAATTAAGCCCATATTTTTTTTTAAACAATACATTAGACAGGGATTGTGTTGTCGAAATTTCAGTACAACGAAATATCTATATTATTTATAATTGATAAGTAAAGAAATGCCATAGTTAAATGACAACATAAAACGTGTTTTCTATACATATTGTATTTAAAATTATTTCTATTATTTTTTTTGGAGTTGGTACTTCATCTATTTTTTTATTCAATTACTTCTGTTTATAAGATTGAATACTTGCATTAATTAAAAATAGTTAGTATTTAATTTCATCGTCCATCTGCATGTAAAAAAACACAAATTATTTTAAAACAATTTATGAATAATACGGCACATTAAGAACCAAACTATTAACCAAATATTTATAATTGTTTTCTCTCTCTAATAGTACAAGTAAGGTACTGTTCGAATAAATTTATCAACATTTTTAGATATAGTCAAATAGTTTACGAGAACTATAAAGTCTCTAAGAATCATAGTTTTGTGACAATTTGATTTTTAATGTCCAATATCAGCGTTTCACTCTATATTAGGGGCCGAGCGCATTCGATTTATCGATACTAGAGATAAACAAGCAACATTCTATGTACAACAGGGGATTTGTTATCGACTCTGTGTTCGGGAGATTTTCGACAATATCGATATAATTCTGAAACCTTTCTTGCGTGGAACAACTCTAGTCGCTTGTCTGAATTTTTCTAAGCTTTCTAAAGTAACAAGTGAATGCAGAATGTTTGCCGATGATGCTACGACGTCAGTCATTTTGATGTTGCTAGTGAATCAGGTTCAGTAGTATTCACCAGGAGAGCGCGGGACGCGGTAAGTGGGAGGGGTGACTATGTGCAAAGCTTCTGCACACGATAGTATAGTTAATATTGTCGGAGGTTTTTTTTTGGTAAATTTGTCGCGTTTTATAGCCATTCTACACGCACAGAATAGAAAATCATTTAATTACAACCACTTTGCTCAAAAACAACTAAGACCAAAATATAACGCGTTGCGGTCTCACTACGAAACAAGTTTTAAAGTTTTCCATTACGTTTCAGAGTCGAACAAACCCCCTTCACGAGATATAAATTAATTAAAAAAATTAAATCAATAATGACTATCACGCTAATAAAAATGACAAAAAAAAAACACCTTAAAACTAAACACGACTAAAATATAAATTTGAAATAACTTAATAAATATCTTATTTATTTTTTGTAAATATGAAGAAATATGGTTCACCGGTGACCCAGACTTATTTCATAAATATTCCGCGACGCGAGACTTATTCATTCTAAATAATTTTACCGATGTTCATGCCCGGTAAAACCCGATATCATGCATAGATAGATGGATTCATTTATGCTGAGACGCTATGTTGTGAGCTTCTAAGTATGTAGATTTGATTCGTTTGAAACTGACGCGTCATTCGTTATTCGAAACATTGTTTATTGCCAGGCAGAAATTGTGTCTATTCACATTACGCAGCACACCAAGACGTGCAAAAAGGAATTGATTTATCTACTTTTTATGTCTTATTCTGCTATTATACAAGTGGACGCATGAGTCACAGTACTAAAAAAGTTTTGTTTTTTATACTTATACAAGTCTATATACGCGAGTCACGGAGGTGCAGTATGAGTCTCGGTGATCATTCGTGAGTCACACAGACTAAAATATCTGGTCACCGACAAACAACATTCCAAAAAAAGTGCGTATTAAAAATTGCATTAACATCCTATTTTAAAAGAAAAGAAAAATCTGTGAAATCAACTAAGCCTCTACGTTAGAAAAAAATTATAAAAAAAAAACAATAAATGCGTCACGCATTTTATCAACAATTTACATTTTATGTTGGATGCCGTGTTTGTCTTGTGAAGGGACTGGGGGTTCGATTTTTACATCGATATTTATTGATTTACAAATATTATGGGGGCAAAAATACACATCATGAATGACGTTGTATATATTATTATATGTCTATTGCATACATCCAGATAAAAACCAGCGCCAAACACTTAGTGTTTGACATATGCTGATTTGGATCCTTTTGACGTCGTCATGATGGGACATATACAGGGGTATCTAGGTACTCCCCACTTGCTACTTATATCAATGTTTCTAAATAAATTGTACATGTACCACCCAACACCTGCCAATAAATGCTTTCTTTTTTTCTATCTTCTTTCCTACATCAAACTCATATTCTAGGATCGGCAAACCGCGGCTCAAACTGACTCAAAGCATGCGAAACTGCAATAACATCAGAAAAATGTCTATATATTGGTTCTTAAAAGAAATTTAAACAGATATTTCATATATGACTCTTGACTAAATATCGAGTTTGCCGATCAATATATTAGATGATTCGGCATTTGTGACCTCACTTCACTCATTGATGCTTTTTTTCTTTTTTTTTATTAAGGAAGTTTTTTTTTTATCGACCTCGATAGACAACTGAGCCAGCGACCCGCCTGATGGTAAGCGGTCACAGCTGCTCAGGTGGGCATTTCTACTAAATTATCGACTTCTGTAGGTGTTGCCCACGGACCAAGGCTAACCGTATTTCGCGTGTAATGTTGAGCAAAACGTCAACGCGTACTATACAACTAGTACGCAACGGTGTGGTCTCAAAGTAGGTAGAAAACATTGGCACGCTTGGTATTTTATTCGCTTGAATAGAGGCGAGCAGGTCCATCGCCTAATTGAACTATAAATTATTTCACAACACTGTACTGCATTCATCATCCCGTGACATAGGATGTTAAGTCTTATAATGCCTAGTAATTTCACTAGCTTCAATGATCATCAAATGGGAGCACAAAGTGCTTACACACTTGTTTATCATTAGAAAGAGACACAGCGGTGGTACCTAATCAGACTGACTACAAGAAATAACTTTTGAATTAATGTCGAAACAGACTTTGTAAACTCTGATTTATTCCCACACAAACCCTTCACAAGATAAAAGACTAACACCCGACGTAACGAACCAAATGACGACCCATTTTTTATATTAAATATATAAAAACGACCTATATACAAAAAAACGTTGTATAACGTTATAATAGAGCGAGCTGTTATTTTCTTTATTGCATATTTTGTACGCTAAAAGAGCACACGAGTTAAGTCTAGTAACTTTGGGTGTATGTCTGGATTTCGGTCTAGATTTAGTCTATATTAGTGTCGACTTTTTAGGATTTTTCGTGGTAACGATTGATTCATGTTCGTTTTCACCGACCTACGCTAAACTCCAATAAAGTAGAGATGCTAAAAAAATATCCATACATCGGCATATCGATATTTTTGCCAATATATTTTTTTATCAAGTACCGAAATCATAAAGGAACTAAATATTTTTTGAATACAAACATTCACATCTAGTGAAGAATTATTAAAACTCATTAAGGACAGGATAGGATACCAAAAAACTGAATGCAGACATATTTTTTTAAAATATATTACGTGCCGATGTATCGATATTTTTCACGATAAGTATCGAAATCGTTTTTTTTTTATAATATCCTTTCAACACATATTGATACTTTTTTCCATTTCAGACATCCCCAGCCCTAAGAGCTAACACATATAAAATCAGTGCGAAATCGATCTATTTTTCGTTCCCATGTCGCACTGTTTTGAACGTTAGGGGGCCAAATAAAAATAAGCATAGCTCGGTGAAACCGCGCATATAACGTATCCTAAGTTACCTAAAATTAATTTAATCTATTCTGGTTAATTTAAGCTTAGCTACAGTTTTAGTCTAGTTTTTTAGCAGCTATTATAAACTATTATTAAGAGAATGTACTACAAAATCTAGCTTTTTTAACCAACATAGATTCTAATACAAATTTTAATGTTAGATTTCATACTAACTTTACCTATAAAGTCTAGACTTAAAATCCAAACAAACCCGTGGTATCCTAAGTTAAGACCTATAATTTTGACCTTACAAAATTCACCCTGACCACAACGGTACACGGGACATGGGGATATAAATTTACAAGCGTTTTTTTGTCAAGGAATGCACACGGTCAGTCGAAACTGACAGTTTTGTCTTGACAACTGGTCGGGCCGTTTCGGCTATAATAAACTTCTTTATTTATAAACATCAAAGAGCATTTGAGTTATTGCTAGTTAATACTCGACGTTGGCGAAAGCGTCGAAAATAGACGGAGACATAATATAAAAATAGAATAGAAAAAAATGTATTTTAACTACTGCATGTCATACCACTATCATAGCTCACGGCTTAACATAGAAAGGGACAAAATATTTGATAGTTAAAAAAACTGGAACCTATGCAGAACTTGTCAGGTATGCAGGTTTCCTTACGATGTTTCCTTCACCGTCAAAGCAAGCAGTGTTTAATTATGAATACACACGTAACTTAGAAAAGTTGTCGATGCACGCTCTTGGGACTGGGTTCAAACCTGAAACTCGTCTCGACAGTCCGTACTACTACTACCCGCTGAGCTAATGCTGCGGATTTATTTAGTAGACTCGGCCACGTCCGTGATTTGGCTCGCGCTAAAGTGTGACGTTTGACTGCACCAAAACTTTTATATAGCCCCCCCCCCCCTATATCTAATGGTCTGCTCTAAGAGGGGCGGGAGAAAGATACATTGACTCTGATTGCGTATAATTTCTCTGAAATAGATGACGACCTCATCCGGGAGGGAGAAATTACTGACGTCAGTTTTGACTGACCGTGTGTGTACCCGCGCACCGTTGCGATCAAGCTCGTTACAAAGTTGGCCTCACACACACCGCCAGGGGATCGCTACCCTGTGTCTACTACTATGTTTTGTACTGAAAAACATTACGCGTTTCTAAATAACATGCGATACTTGTGAAATGGACTTAAAGAGGTTAAAACGATACCAAAATTATAAAAAATTCACAGCTCGTTTCACGAATATCGCATGTACCGACAAAATAATGTCGATTTATTCAAAAACTTTCAATAGCAGATAACTATAAAATATTTTGTTTCCAATATTACCACATCCACTTGCATTTTTTTTGTAATCATTATTTGACTGTACTTAAGAAAGACTGAATAATCTACAAACTTATTTATAGTAAACATCCGTGTTGCAGTGGGCGAGTAGCCCACTGCGAAGCGAGGGGCCGTGGGTTCGATTCCCACACAGAGACAAATGCCTACACATTCGACAAATATTTGTGTGATCCACAAATATTTGTTTCGGGTCTGATCAGTTTCATCTCTAGTTTATATCATCAACAAGTCACCCAATATTTTAGGAGTTAAAGTTTTTTGGAAAGAATTTCGATGTTTACAACTGCCACTGACTTTTTTTTGACGAAATCGCCACCTGTCGAATTATTGCAATTTAAGCTCTATATGTTGCCAAGTGAGTATTTGAATTGTAGAAGCAAAACACTCTATAGTTATGCTATTGAATATTTATGAACAAGGATATATAAGGCATTTTCGACAATCCTACGTTCTGTGGGCAGTGCTCAAGTTCTATAAATAGATTTATTTATCGATAAATGACCTCTATTAACTTTGTGTATAAGACAGACCTAATTTTGCTATTTTCAAACTCTATATCGAAAAGCTACGTCGCTAATGACTATTATATTTCACGTATTGACTTGTCAAAGCGTTCAACTATCGATCAAACATAAATCAATTTGCAGTTAAACTAAGGCAGAGGCCAATTTTCATATTTATATCGATAGTTGAAAATATTGTAATTATACATATAACAATTGGAATACTAATTTGACTATTGTAAAAAATACCATAGTCACGACACTGTTGGGTATGTTAGATTACTAATTATCGATAAATACATCATTACGATCCGAATAAAGAAACGTGGACGTATATTACGCGTGGAACAAAACATCGATGACCATTAAAGAATATCGATATTTTGAACCTCGATCAGAGCATAAGGTAGACAACGGGCGTAGCAGTGGTGCGGCGTTAGTGTCGGACGGCTCCGGTGCTCCGGCGTGTCCGGTGTCCGGCGTCCGGCGCGTCCGGTGTCCGGCGTGACCGGATCAGCCGCGCAGCCGCGGCTATCGTCCGGCGCGCCGTCAACGACGCCACGAGCGATCTTCTTCCGCATCCTCTTCTTCTTCCTCGTCGAAGCGGAGCAGCGCGTCTTCCGCAACTTCCACAGCCTGGTGAGTACATATCCATATAATTAAGTGGTAGAGCCACGGGTTATTGAACGGCTCGACAGGGTTGGTGCTTCATAAGAAATATAATCAAGAGACGGTTTATGATGCGATTCATAAACTGGGTAAGATTCCCAGAGTTTTGTAAGTAGTAAAGCCATGCTGTAGACAGTTTTGTCTACAGTATGTCAGATCCCGCTCAACCGAGGCAGTACTACAGAACACCATCGGATTTAGTACTAAGGAGGGTGAAATACTTATATCGTACACTATACGTTGCTTAAATTTGACTACACCTGCTTGTAACACGTTGTATAATACTTATATCGTACACTATCATCATCATCATCAGCCACAAGACGTCCACTGCTGAACATAGGCCTTCCCTAATGCCTTCCAGACCGACCTATTGGAAGCGGCCTGCATCCACCCGCTTCCAGCAACCCTTGTCAGGTCGTCGGTCCATCTTGTAGGATCTTGTATCGTACACTATACGTTGTTTAAATTTGACCACACCTTTCCGTAGAACGTAGTATATATAGATCGTAATACTAACATGTTCACTCATGTTGTCATCGTGTGGTGCGTCTCCGTTGGGTGCGGGCGTGCTCGCAGCTGGTGCGTGCGTGTTTGTGTGCGTGTTGGCGGGCGTGTTGGTGTGTGTGTTCGCTGGTGACGGCGCGGTGACGGCAGGTGGGCCGCCACCCAACGGCTTGCCCGGGTTCGCTTTAGCCACCCACGTTATCTGCAAAACAATGGCTTATTACAATATGTGTGGATCAATTCGTGCAACTGATTAGTCCAGGCATTTGGAGAATTAAATTAAGATCGGTAATATGCTGCGATGCCAGACTTTTATTTATTAGCTCGAATGCTGAAACGAGCAGGTCGCATGCATGTTAGTAAGCGCCACGCCTGCTCATAAACAACTCCAATCAGAACTTTGGATTATATAAACGCACTGCATGACACTGAACTGCACTCGTCACCCCGAGGCATAAAAGTCGTTAATTCCCAATAATTTTAATGGATTTAATGTCCTTCAAACACAAGAGTGCTTGCAATTTCTGTAAGGCCTGTAACGCGCTCATTATTATTTTGGTATTGCGGGCGTACATGGACGGTGGCGATCACTTACCATCAGGTGACCCACTTGCTCGTTTGGCGGCCTATGCTATATAAGAAAAACACCCATAGAGAGACAATGGAGTCAACTTACAATAAATACCGTTTTATTTAAGTCAGTGGAAGGTACAACCATCAAAATAAGATAACTAGAACGATAACTCTCATATGAATCTGTCTAAAAATACGGCTCCACTTACTTACATATGCAAAGGTAGAATCACACGCAACAAAAATTAATTCAAAATATCTTTATTTACAAGTTAATGTCTAAATATTACATTTCTAAATCGAGATACGTCGTTCTGCACCGCCCAAAAAATTAGACGTATCAAGTGTCAACTAGAGATTATTATGCATAGATTTTTATAGCCCCGCCCCCTTGCACAGAGTTTTGGTGAGGTAATTTTTTTGCTTGAGTTACGTTTCTTGCCATCTTATTTCAATGGGTACAAGTTTTTTTTTATTGCATAGGCCGGCAAACGAGCAAGTAGGTCACCTGATGGTAAGTGATCTCCACCGCCCATGTACGCCCACAATACCAAAAGTCATGGGCGCGTTGCCAACCTTAAAGGAAAGGGATAATTAAGGGATTGGGAAGGGGAGGGGGATTTGGGCCTCCGGATATCTCACTCACCGTACGAAGCGCAGCAGCAAGCTGCTACTTAACGCCGGTTTTCTGTCAGACAGTGGTAACGACCCGGAAGAGTCGGCACATTCATGCTGTAGACAAAACTGTCTACAGCGTGGCTCTACCACTCGAGAAATGTCTAAACGTCTAAATTCATTTGTCTTTTTTCTGCTTGTGTTTGTTGGCATCTTATTTCGATGGGTACAAGTTTCGTACGTATGTACGTACCGAGAGCGTCCTGTCGTTGTAATGTCGTCCGTGCGCCGCGGCCAGCTCGGCGTGCGCGCGACACTTGTACTGCAGCACCAGCTGAGGCACCGACAGCTCCACCTGCTTGCTGATCACCTCGCCGAATTGCTGATCGAAACAACACAAAAACTGTGTTTGAGTATAGTACTGTAGAATAAGGTAGTTGACTAACTAGTTGACTTTTTTAATTATTTAAATCAATAAGTTACGTTATTCAATCTATTGCAGAAAGAATTTTATAAATCGGACCAAAAATAAATAAGTTGGAAGCCATTCAAATCCTGTAGAAGGGGTAATTGTCAAATGACAGACGACGCAAACTTTGACGTCACTGTGTAAAATGTTCATTATGGTGCACGCGTGCAAGCGAGATAGTGAGATATCCCTACTACGCACCCACTTTTCTTCATACCAACATTTAAAGTCATAACTGCGGGCACATATCTGAACCAATTTTGATTATGTTTTAATAAAAGGCTTTCTTTTGCGTATCATTTTCTGTTGCTTATAAAATAATGTATAAAATTCAATATAGGAAACTACCCTATTGATGCCTCATAGCCTCGGCATGTGTGAATACACGATAGCCACGATACAGGCTGTGCCTAGTCTGCATCATTGTACATTATGTCCGAGTAACATTGGACTTGTTAAATAAATTATTCTTATAATTGTTACAAAAATTAAACTGATAAAAAACTAAAAAAGTATAAATACAATTAGTAAATTTTCAGTCGGTGATATTGCAATGTAATAGTAAAAAGTTATTTTAGCACTACGGTAACTATCATTTGCATTCCACTTTAAATGTATATGATACTAGCTGTCCCGCGCGGTTTCTCCCGCAACTACAGCAGCTCCATCTACCGGGTCCAATTGTGAATCTAAACCATCCAGGGCGCCACCCAACCGCATACAAAAAAAATAATTCAAATCGGTCCAACCGTTTAGGAGGAGTTCAGTGACATGAACACGTATAGTAGAATTATATATATAAAGATTAAGTGAACCGGCGCGGCATCCTGAATCAACCCATGCCCATTAAATATATAATATATAATAAATACTACTCAAGAGTTGACGAGTGCCTAAAGCGCTCGCCCACAAGTCCGGTGAAACTGAAAACATCCAACTCTCGTCGGGCTATCAGCATAAGCGGTAAACCATTAAAAAAATACTCACAGAGAAGTGCACCACCAACGCGTCAAGTTCGTCCGCTTCGAAGCCAGATATGAGCAGAGCCCGAGGTCGGTGGTCCACGGACTGGTTCACGCTGTACATCTTCGTGAGCCCGCCGCGTGTGAACCGCGATGGTGTGTTAAACCTACCACCTCTGATGGAAACAATTACACAATCAATTAAGAATCGATTTTTCAATATGAATAATTAAGATATTATACCAGATAACCAACAAAATAAGATAACAAGAAACGCAACTCAAGCAAAAAAATTACACCACCAAAACTCTGTGCAAGGGGTTGGGGCTATAAAAGTATGTGCATAGTAATCTAGTTGACACTTGATACGTCCCATTTTTTTTACGCGATGCAGAACGTCTTATCTCGATTTAGAAATTTAATATCTATACATTAACTTTTATGAAATAAAGTTGATTTTGAACGTTCATAAATTTTTGTTACGTGTATGAGTCTTACGTGTGATTTTACCGTTGCATGTGTAAGTAAGTGGAGCCGTATTTTTGGCAGATTCATATGAGGATTATCGTTTTAGTTATCTTATTTCGATACAGATAACGCGTTGAATAACCAATTTAGTACCATTTTGACACACATTTCTCCGTATACTGGGTGTAAGGGAAACACTTCCAAAAACTAAGTCAGATGGTAGTGCTAGACACGATACCACTGAAAAAAATCGCGAAGTATATCTACCTGTAGTTAATTAAAATAATAATTTCTATTAATTTTAATAGAACAATGTAACGCTATAAAAAATGAGTTAAGGCTCGGGGTTAACGACCATCAGCCACTCGCGAGTGGTGTGCGCTCTGTAGGATTGTTGTAAAAGAATATACACTTTGAACTACTCACTATTTCGTGTTTTATTATAAATAGCAATCACAAAAGTACGCATCGGAGCAGATAATTTCTTTTATGGCGGGAAGCGTAGCAGTGGTGGCAGACGTCAAACCACAGATTATAATATGCAAAATGTCTATGGTTGCGTTCCATTCGCATCACCCTCCTTTGAACACTACAACCTTATATTTAAAACACAAAAGTAATGATTATCTCTAATAACAAAAATAAAATTCGATTCGCGATTTATTGAAATGAAATGAAATAGTTTTATTAATCATGTAGGCAATTAAAATAGCGCTTATGACAAGTCAGTACAAAATAAATAAATTTATAAATAGAAATCATATCAACTAATGTATACATAACATACATAGCAACATCAAAATACACTGGGCATCTATAAATTTTACAATATTTTTTTTATGGAATAGTCCAGAATTAAGTTTATTTTTTCTTCTTTTTTTATGAGTCGATATGGACCATAGGGATTACCGCATTTAGTGGTATCGTGTCCAGTCACCAGAACTACTCGTACCTATATTAATTTTCGGAAGCGTTTCCCTTACACCTGTATGTACATACAGGAGGAGAAAAGGGATAAAAATCATATTAATAATATATCTTACCTCAGCTTCCTCTTCACAATACGATAGCTTGTAAAATTAAACCTGTTATAATTATCTTTTATCAATTGGGGGATATTTCTCACGTAACTTATGTTTTTAATAATAATATCAACACTATATATTATACTAGCTTTTGCTCGCGGCTCCGCCCACGTGAACTTACATTTCCGAAATAAAACTTAGCCTATAACCGCCTCCAGGGTCAAAATTCATCAAAATCGGTTCAGTGATTTAGGCGTGAAAGCGTAACAAACAAAGAGTTTTTTTTTTCATAAAAAGTATCCTATGTTACTTCTTATACCTCCAAGAATATGTGTACAAAGTTTCATGATGATCGGTTAAGTAGTTTTGGCGTGAAAGCGTAACAAACAAACTTACATTCACATTTATAATATTAGTATGATTATTCCATTGGGGACTTATACTCTATGACCACACAAATTCGTAACGCGTCCGTATTACGTAAAGTGCTTGAAATCAGGGGTCTTATTCCCCATTACCGTATAAACACATAACGTGACCACGTTACGCCAACTTCGCTTAATCAGCACCGTATAGCATTCTATAAGCCAGGGTTTCCTAACCCGGGGTGCGTGAACCTGTCCTAGGGGGTCCGCGGACAAAATTTTGAAATCAATGGTGCGATCGGTCCGCGGATGAAGGTAAGGTGGCGCTAGGGGTCCGCGGATCATGGTGGGATGGTGCTTGGGGTCTGCGGATCATGGTAAGGTTGCGCTAAGGGTCCGCGGATCATGGTAAGGTGGCACTAGGGGTCCGCCCTTGCAAAAAGTTTGGGGAAGGCTGCTATTTATGTCAAATGTTTTTTTTTATTTATTTATTTAAATATGTTAATACATAACGATCATTATGGTCGCGTTATCGAAACGCGGGCACGTTACGAATACACACGGTCATAGATAATAAGGCGCCCGATGTGTACCATGCATAACGAATATTTTTTAGACTAAAATAAAGTCATAAAACAACAATACACAAAAGGGGATCCTTTGGTACCTTTAATATCATTACGCCTACTAATCAAAGGGGAATGCAGGGGTAAATGGGTATAATCAAAAGTTAGGGTTTTTTTCCTTTAGAATATCATCGACATTTTCAAGTTAATGATGTCAATTTATCCTTTAAATTTAGACATCCCAATGCTGGGTCAGGGTATCCAATAAGCCCACCGTGGTGTATCATTGCAGAGTTTACCTTGAATGTGGTCTCCTGATGGTTGGATGCACCGGAAACTGAATCGCCATTTGTCGTTTCAGCTCGCTTATTTTCTGAACTAGCTCGCTGACATCTTGTCCCGCCTGTAGACAATAAAAATTATAATTAGGAGTGGTAGAGCCATTCTGTAGACAGTTTTGTCTACAGCACGAATGGGCCGGCTCGTTAGTATTGTCTCACAGAAAACTGACGTAAAGTAATAGGTTTGCTGCTGCGTTTACGGTCCCTTTGCTGATTCTGCTATAAAATAAAAAACTAAACCCACCTGCTCTTTATTAAACATGTCCATTTCAGCGTCGAGTATTTCCTTTTCGGCTTCCTCCCTTGTTTTCGGCCGCTTCACGTTGGCCTGGGTCTGACAACAAAAATACAACTTGCAACTAATCGCTATGTACAAAGCCGTGGCTTTTTTACAATAATTATGATCAAATTCTACTACTATTTAAATATGTTAACATTTGGATGTTTGTGAATTTAGATGGTTGTTAGCATCGCCAATAAGATGACAAGAAACGTAACTCGAGCAAAACGATGACCCCACCAAAACTCTGTACAAGGGGGCGGGGCTATAAAAGTCTGTGCAGCTCGTTCCATCATCAATTAACTTTACATTTATAAATTAATTAATTTTTTACGAGTGGTAGAGCCACGCTGTAGACAATTTTGTCTACAGCATAAATGGGTCGGCTCGTCCGGGTCGTTACCACTGTCTCACAGAAAACCGACGAAAAGTAGCAGCTTGCTGCTGCGTTTCGTACGGTGAGTGAGATTATCCGGAGGCCAAAATCCCCTCCCCTTCCCTAATCCTTAATTATCCCTTTCCTTTAAGGTCGGCAACGCGCCCATGATTCTTTTGGTATTATGGGCGTACATGGGCGGTGGTGTTCACTTACCATCAGGTGACCCACTTGCTCGTTTGTCGGCCTATACAATAAATAAATAAGAGGGTGATACTTTTTATATTTTTAAATGTTTTTTTTTTTTAAAGTAATTTGGTATTTAAAAATTTAAAATAAAGAGTACTGTACATAATAATAATAAAAAGTACTAAATATATGTCTTTTATACGAGATTTTGTTACCCATGTACATTATTTAAATTATGTATTTCTACTCTATTATTATTTAATCATATTTTACCCCATGTATTATTCATGTTATGTATTCTTAAATAATTTCATTAGGTTTTTAATACAAAATAAGCTTTGAGCTGTTTATGATTATGATTTGTATTATTTTATTACTCCATGTTATTAAAATGATTATTTTCGTCATGTCCATTAATTTTGATAACAAAATATGTTAATGGGTAAAAGTTAAGAACTAAAATTATCATATGAAATTTTATGTTTATCTATAAAAATACATAAAATTATTAAAACTTACTGAAACCAACTTTTATTGATGATTTACGAATATTTTATTTTTGAATTCTAAATTCCAATATAAGCTACTATAAAATACAGATTTGATCTATTAGAGGAATTGATATACATTTTGTACACTACTTATTATTCAAAAGCTAATTCACTATGCAATGGGTCAGCATAAAGGTATAGACTACCCGATAACAGTCTAAATTCGACCTTATACGAATACGGCATTACGAAGAATACGGCAAAATATCGAGTAGTCAAGGAAATATTCTACCTCAAACTGTAATATTAGTTGATAAAAAGCAAAAAACACAATTACTATTAACTACAAAATCCCAACCAAAAACACATTTGAAAACACAAAAACAATGAAATAATGAAACAACATTTTAGCTACATTATTATACGTACAAATTAAGAAGATTGGATACTTTGTTTCAAATAATTATGTATATTTGATGGAATAACAAAGTGATCGCGGTATTCGGTAGTCAAAAGAACCAAATATTCATCAAACGCAGGAAATTTCTTTTGACGAGCCAAAATTAAATTGTTGTTCATTATTAAGGCTTCAATTCATCCTTTTCATTTCCAAAATTGGTCCTTTTAACCAGATTATGTCAATACATATTTCTCGGAAGATTTTAGAAACTTTCAAGTATTCAAACGTCAATCCCTGTTTAATGAAACGCAACATTTAAACACTAGGACAGCGTACGCCGTATACGATCAATAATTCTTGACGAACAGGCTTGACAAGCGCGTTAGGCTTTACTATCAGAGGACATGAGAGCGAGTTAGGGCACTTTCTTTTTTTTTACTAAACCTATTATACATGCCCCACTGCTGGGCACGGGCCTCCTCTACTGAATGACAGAGGGTCAGTCCTTAGTCCACCATGCTGACCTACTGCGGGTTGGCAGACTTCACATACCTTTGAAATTCTTATGGAAAACTTCTCAGGTATGCAGGTTTCGTCTCGATGTTTCCTTCACCGTTCACGCAAGTGATAATTAACAATCAATACACACATAACTTATAAAAGTCACGAGATGTGTGCTCTTGGGACTGGTTTCGAACCTGCGACTTTCGTTTCGACAGTCCGAACCACTCCCCACTGAGCTATCGCTGTACTTTCTTAGATATAGTAAATTCAATTAGATATTAAAAAAATATAGAAGTAAGAAGTGGCGACTTACGATAAATACACCAGGAACTTAATTTTTTATTGCTAATTTTGTAGTATACTATAGACTAGTAGTGCTCTACTATAGACAAGTGATGACGTGGTACGCGAATCGCCAGGTTGAAGTGGAAATGGGCGGGACACTTGGCTAGAAAAGACCATAACAGGTGGACAAAGGCAGTTACAGAATGGTACTCAAGAGGAGATCGAAGACCTCGTGGCAGACCACCAGCCCGATGGACTGATGATATAGTGAGATACGTCGGTATACACTGGACGCGTCTCGCACAAGGCCGGAAGAATTGGCGTGAATTGGAGGAGGCCTATACCCAGCAGTGGGTAGATACAGGCTGAATAGTAATTTTGTAGTCGTGGCACGGCAGTGACTACACTGAAGGTACGTACAGTGCAGTCCAAATATAATGTCAACCGTGGAGACATTGCATCTTTAAAAAAAATATGCTCAGATAGAAATGAGCAGGCAGCCCGCCTGATGGTAAGCGGTTAACGTCGCCCATGGCCAGGGCGCTGCCTACCTACCATCTCTCAACAGCGGCCAGAATTATTCCAGCATTCAACTTATATGGTCTTGTGAATGGCTACACAAAAGCGGAACAGACACTGTCGATCGCTTATTATCAAAACGTATAAACATTACGCAGGGTCTCTTCGGAGAGGCGCGTTCTGTATGTGTGAAATGTGTCATATGAGAGATCTGCGACGTATGTTCCGTCGGTATGTGTTGAGGCTTTTATAAGTAAACAACAGATCATAAATAATTGTCAAACAACACTACAGAATGCCATAAAACAATATAAATTCAAGAATCTAGTACAACACCAAGCCATTGTTAGCTAATCAATTGTCACCAACCAAACTAAATATTTTTAGTTTAGTTAAAAGTCAACCTTTGCGCTTCTTTCACAATGTCCAAGAAAACATTACATACGCAAACTGTAATCCCGGAAGGGGTGGGCAGTATAACCAGTACACATTTCGCCGAGCCTATTTCCGTCCCATGATATGATAGGGGGCGAATTAGCCATACCCGGGAGACCTCAGCACAGCAGTCGTACCGCGTACGCATTACAACTGCGCCACCGAGGCAAAGATACAAAATAATGAATGCAAATTGGTACTTCCTAAATCTATCTAATAAGTTTTTTATTAGCTTAATTTTATTTTATTACACTGCCTCGGTGGCGCAGTTGTAATGCGTATGCGTTACGACTGAGGCTGACGCTGAGGCGTCGGGTTCGATTCCCGGGTCGGGTAAAGTGATATTGGGTTTTTCTATAATGAAATGCTTAGTATCAACCCGGAGTCTGGAATTGTGCCCGATATGGCGATAGGCTCGCCCTCTATCACATCATGGGACAGAGTTACGCTCGACGAAATGTGGTTGTACTGGTTACGCCTCTGCCTACCCCTTCGGTGATTACAGTCGTGCATGTGTATCTATGTATACTTTCCCCAAGGTCAAAGTCAGGCAGGCGGCCGGTCACAAAAATACAAGCCAAATATTTCTGTAATATTTGGTAAAAGCGTGTTGTGCCGATCCCACTGCAATAAGGGCAGGTGGAAGGAAGAACATTGTGAAACGGCATCATTGCAGCATTGATTAGTGACAATAGACTAAGCACAACTTACCAATATCGCGCGTCGTCCCTGGAGAGGCAAGCAGGAAGAAACAAAGCGGTCATTATCATCGAATATTTACACCGACTTCGCATAGCTTACTTATTGCGGAAAAATGTGACTGATTTCTTCAAATCCTATATTATATCTATAAAATATTGTGTTGTGACGCTTTTATTAAATTATTTTGATTATGAAATGTCTAATTATGCAGGAAATATAAAAACAACGATATAATAAATATATAAATTTCTTATCTTCACGACGCGTGCACTCACCGGCCGGCCGGGCGCCTGGAAGGCACGGCTGCATATCATACTTAGTCTGGGAGTGGGAGCGAGACAGGGGCATTGCAAGAATATGATTCTAATATTAATTGTTACTGTTGTTAGGCAAGCGTATACATTTTGTAATATGAGTGTGTAGGTTGTCTGAGTATATTAATTTATATATATGTATAGGTATTATTTATTTATTTATTTTATACTGTTGTTTATATTTAATGTAAGCTGGCTGGCGTCCGTACGTCACACAAGGTGACCACTGAAAATCAGCGCTGTGTTGTGGTTCACGCCACAGCACAGCAACACGCTGAGTGGTCACCTACCTGTCACAGTCACGACGCGTAATTGTCAAAACCTTTTTGATGGTGTTTAGTTAGTATTGTTTTACTGTAAATTTTTTGTGATCTGTGACTAATAAATTGTCTTTCTTTCTTTCTTCTTTAATAATAAAAAACCTTCATAGAGGTAGCCCGTGCCCAGAGCAGTACAGTGTAAAATACAGGGCTGATATCATAATAAAAAAGTGATATTCTACTACTATTATACATGTGAAAGTTTGGATGTTTGTGAATTTATATGATCAATCACGTCTAAGAACGCTATTCCACTATCATATTTGCATCATAGATAGATATATGATCCTATGTCACAGCATGCTGTGAAATAGAACCATAGAAATGTGATCATAGACAATATGAAGTTTATGTTGCTATTACACTGTCATACATTTCTCATATATCTATGAGCTATAGAACCAGAATCATTTTTATATGATAGTGGAATAGCGGGCTTAGCAGGCGGAAGGTTCTAGATGAAATTTTTGGATTAGGACATAGGCTACTTTTTATCCTGGAAAAGGCCATTCGCGTGGGCGGAGCCGCGAGCAAAAGATAGTAGTTTATTTTTTTCTACAATAGGACATTTATTTATTTTTTAATTTTTCCGTTATAAAGTTGCGTTATCCATCAACAACTATCGACCCCTAAAAAAAATGGAAATCAGGCCAAAAGCAACTAAGTTAGAAGCCAATTTACATCTGGTGAAAGGGGAAGTTGCCAAATGTTGTTTGAATCTACACTAATATTATATTCGTCTTCAATCTGTCCCGCTTCAAATCTAAACGCAAGACCTTTCAGCGCACCGTGCTGGAGGTCCTCTATGCCGATGATGTATGTTTAATGGCGAACAGTGCTGAACATCTGCAACAATACCTGGACAAACTACATCAATCTTGCCATAGGTTCGGCCTCGTGATCAGCGTGTCAAAAACACAAATATTGAAACAGCCAGCTAGGAACGCTCCGGCAAGTGACACTGCTATCACCCTGGCAGGAAAGCGGCTAGAAGAGATACGGAAGTTCCGGTATCTCGGTAGCATCATTCGTGATGATAATCGCCTAGAAACCGAGATTACATCAAGAATAGCTAAAGCAGCGACCGCATTTGGGAATCTCAGTCATAGGGTTTGGGACTCTCACGACCTGCGCTTACACACTAAGCTTGCTGTCTACAAAGCATTAATTCTTCCCATACTGCTTTACGCCTCTGAGACCTGGTGTCTCTACAAGAGTGACATCAAACGGCTGGACAGCTTCCACATGAGATGTCTACGAATAATTCTTCGCGTAAAGTGGCAGGATAAAGTCCCAAACACCGAAATACTACGCCGCACTAAAATGTTCGGAATGGAAAACCTCCTTATGAAGGGCCAACTTCGATGGTGTGGACACCTCGTTCGCATGAATGACGACCGTTTGCCTAAGTCCGTCTTTTACTCGGAAATCTCTACAGGTAAACGGAAATCAGGTGGCCAGTACTTGCGGTATAAGGATGTTCTGAAGCGGCACTTAACAGCATCTAACATAAAACCAAACACCTGGGAAGAGCTTGCACGCATAAGAGCTGAATGGCGGAAGGCTGTCCTAGCAGGTACGGATGCCTTTGAAACTGCCCGACTCAAAGACCTTGATGCTAAGCGCGAACATCGCAAGACTCGTCCTAAGGCCATCTACAATTACACGTATGATCGCGCCGGACAATTATATTGTGCCACGTGTAACCGGACCTTTAAAACAAAATTCGGATTTTCGAGCCATATCCGATCTCATAAACGAAGAGAGTAAGAGTCGCCGTCGACGGATACGTCGTGGAGGACATCATCAATATTATAAAGAGGAAGAGGAAAGATTTTTATTTTTGTATGTAACGAATAAAATTTAAAACTACTGGACCGATTTCAAAAATTCTTTTGCCGTTAGAAAGCTACATTATCACTGAGTACCATAGGTTACTTTTTATCCCGGAACAGGCCGTTCACGCGGGCGGAGCCGCGAGCAATGTTATATATTATTAATGTGAAAGTTTGGATCTTTGTAGATATAAATGACGCCTTAACGGCTGAATGGATTTGGGTAAAATTTGGCATACAGCTAGACCAATAGTCCTGACTATCAATCGACATCCTGTCCTTAATTTCCATTACAATATAATGTACACTGTCAAGCCCACATCAGTTTTGATTGATCGTCTAAGGCCCGCATTATATGGCTGTACAGGGTGATTGCGAGTTAGTTTACTGTTATGAACGGTGCGTTGCCATGTGCGCATGCTTGTGTCTTTTGTAAATTATAAAACATTTTTTTATTAAGGAAAGTATTCAGAAGCGAACGTCGATAGAAATATGGACAAAAACACATTTTTTTACCCTGACAAAAAAAGTGTTAATGTTTGTGTGCGTGCGTATGTGTATGTTGTTGGAAAAATCAGTCCATGCTTTTGGCAAACGTTTACTTTTATTGAAAGACTGAAAAGATGGCACTCAAAATAAATCATATTTACTTCTGTAGAGATAGCATAGATTGTACTATATTAGGGTATATGACTCTACTATTTAATTCTAGTTGTAGTTATTCGTTATTTATTATTCGTAAATAGTATAATGAAAATGTATGAGTCCCATTGATTCATAATATTATGATAAACACACAATGCATGTATTATAAATATGTAAGGAGAAGAAAATATTGAAAGCGAAAGATAAATACATAAATATTTTTTAAAATATTTAAAATCATGATTGAATAGTTGAAATAAATTAGTTTTATAAAATAAAAATAAAACATAAAATAATATGATTCTATAAAAATAAAAAATAAAATATTCCTCATATACATGCTAAGCTGAATTTAAGTTTATAAAAAACAACGATGAATTGACTGTGGTACTAATAACGCGACATTCTGGAAATTTCCATCATCATTCATATTTATTCTATTTAAAAATGATTAAAACAAAGGACTTTGTATTTCCTTGAGTAATAGAAATATATGCATCAATATGTATAAAATTAAACTAAATCTAGGTAAACTAATTTAAATAATCAATTCAAATAGTGAAGTTGTAGAACAATAAAGAATATTTAATCTCAATTGCGCTTCAACAACCAATGCATTTATTTTAACAATTGTTTTTTTTTTCTGAATAAACTACATAGTTTTTTTTCAAAACCATATAGGAAAAAAAAACGCATAAAAATCGCAAAAACTTTCGCTTTCAACACAAGCATCTCCCGTGCCCGTTTAGCGTAAGTGAAGACAATATGCACAAGTCACATAAAAATGCACAAGTAACATAAAACATGTGATATAATATGAATATGGTGGAATGCCATGTATTTGATGCACAAGGCATGCGCATACGCAACCCAACGTCCGTGTACCTGCGACAGTTGCAGGCGCGACAGTCCCCGCGCTACACTCTCGTCCTGTCGGCGACACACATTATTACACTAGCCATTTTTTTTTATCCTGGTTCGGCAAAGTGACTACGCTACACCTGATGGTAAGTGTAGCGCAATCCATGAATACTGTCGACCAACTATAGACACTGAATCTATCGCAGATCGGCAGAATAGGGTAGTTGACTAGATTTTTTAAATTATTTAAATCATTAAGTTACGTTACTCAAAATCTATTGCAAAAAGAATTTTATAAATCGGACGACAAATAAATAAGTTAGAAGCCATTCAAATCCTGTAGAAGGGGTAATTGTCAAATGACAGACGACGCAAACTTTGACGTCACTGTGAACAATTTTCATTATAGTGCACGCGTGCAAGCGA
The DNA here is from genome assembly GCA_905332985.1 of Mimas tiliae. Classification (NCBI taxonomy): domain Eukaryota; kingdom Metazoa; phylum Arthropoda; class Insecta; order Lepidoptera; family Sphingidae; genus Mimas; species Mimas tiliae. The sequence continues at coordinate 2,518,790 of HG995265.1, read as the reverse complement.
GATAGTGAGATATCCTACTACGCACCCACTTTTTTTCATACCAACATTTAAAGTCATAACTGCGGGCACATTTCTGAACCAATTTTGATTGTGTTTTTAGAAAAGGGTTTGTTTTACGTATTATTTTCTATACATTATTTTATGAAACTACCCTATTATGCCGAAATTATTATTATTTTCTATTACAATGTAATCTTAGTATAACTGATCGTCAGTACGCTACTTTAATTGTATATACGTCCGTAGACTATCCTATTGTTGACAGATTACATAATTACAGTTGTAATACATTGAAACTGTTTTCTAAACTTGTTAATCAGTTATTATTATGATCTGCCATTAATTCAAGGAAACATTTTGGGCCTAATTTATTTCGTCATATTCTCGGAACATAAATAAACACATTAGCCAAAAATAAATGAAAACACTTTTTTAAAATTGAGTTACAAATCGCACAATAAAATTGTCCGGTCTGAAGTTAGTTAGTGACCCTGTGCCCCTATCTGTACCCAGTAACTTAAAGATGGACAAGAAGTATTATATGTTTGAGGAAACTTAAATCTGGACAAGAAGTATTGTACGTCTGAGGAAACTTAAATCTGGACAAGAAGTATTGTACGTCTGAGGAAACTTAAATCTGGACAAGAAGTATTGTACGTCTGAGGAAACTTAAATCTGGACAAGAAGTATTGTACGTCTGAGGAAACTTAAATCTGGACAAGAAGTATTGTACGTCTGAGGAAACTTAAATCTGGACAAGAAGTATTGTACGTCTGAGGAAACTTAAATCTGGACAAGAAGTATTGTACGTCTGAGGAAACTTAAATCTGGACAAGAAGTATTGTACGTCTGAGGAAACTTAAATCTGGACAAGAAGTATTGTACGTCTGAGGAAACTTAAATCTGGACAAGAAGTATTGTACGTCTGAGGAAACTTAAATCTGGACAAGAAGTATTGTATGGCTGAGGAAACTTAAAACTGGACATTAATTAATGTACTTCTGAGGAAACTTAAATCTGGACATTAAGTATTGTACTTCTGAGGAAACATAAATCTGGACATTAAGTATTGTACTTCTGAGAAAACTTCAATCTGGACATTACGTATTGAACTTCTGAGGAAACTTAAATCTGGACATTAAGTATTGTACTTCTGAGGAAACTTAAATCTGGACATTAATTAATGTACTTCTGAGGAAACTTAAAACCGGACAATTATTGTACGTCTGAGGACTTTCAATTGATATATTGATCAGTGCATTTTATAGATTATACATGCATAACTCACCTGCATTTTTTTTTTAATTGCGTTGTACTTGACCACCTCTTCTCTCAATTTCTCTATACCTTCTTGCGATGACTTGATGGCTGCCATCAATACAGGTTGCTGAGCTTCCGGTACAGTACCTGCAAAAGGTGATTCTTCTTTATAACATAGTCCAATGAGCAAAACATGGGAGAAGTAAACAATTTCTATTGATTTATAATACATACATACGCACTCACGCCTGTAATCCCCGAAGGGGTAGGCAGAGGTGTAACCAGTACACTCACATTTCGCCGAGCGTATCTCCATCCCTTATGTGATAGGGGGCGAGCCTATCGCCATACCGGGCACAAATTCCAGACTCCGGGTTGATACTAAGCATTTCGTAATAGAAAAACCCAATACCACTTTACCCGACCCGGGGATCGAACCTAAGACCTCCGCGTTGGCCTCAATCGTAACGCGTACGCATTACAACAGCGCCGCCAATGTTGGTTCATGAAGGCCCCGGCATGACCATCATACTAATATAAATGTGAATGTAAGTTTGTTTGTTGCGCTTTCACGCGAAAACTTCTTAACCGATCATCATGAAACTTTGTACACATATTCTTGGAGGTATGAGAAGTAACATAGGATACATTTTATGAAAAAAAAGTATCTATTTGTTTGTTACGCTATAACGCCTAAATCACTGAACCGATTTTGATGAATTTTCATGTAGAGATAGATGGGACCCTGGAGACGGTTATAGGCTACGTTTTATTTCGGAAAAGTCTATTCACGCGGGCGGGGAGCCGCGGGCAACAGCTAGTGATTATATAAACTCACCGCTCTCCAGTTTCTCGATCAACAGTTTCTGTTGCTGCAACTCGTTGTGTAACAGCGCCTGCGCTCGTTTGTACATTTCATTCGCTTTGTCCGCCGGCTTGATCACCTCCTTCTTTGGCTCTTGACCGTTGGCGGTCTTTTTCTCCTGCAATCAATATTATGACATAAATAAAACGTTACAGATACTGCCTCGGTGGCGCAGTTGTAATGCGTACGCGTTATGATTGAGATCAACGCTGAGGTCTCGGGTGTTATCTCTTATGACATACAGATGTCATACATACATACGCACTCACGCCTGTAATCCCCGAAGGGATAGGCAGAGGTGTAACGAGTACTCCCACTTTTCGCCGAACGTATCTCCGTCCCTTGATGTGACAGGGGGCGAGCCTATGACCATACCGGGCACAAATTCCAGACTCCAGCCTGATAGTGAGCATTTCGTAATAGAAAAACTTAATATCACTTGTACCCGACCCGGGGATCGAACCCGAGACCTAGCGTTAGCCTCAGTCGTAACGCATACGCATTACAACTGCGCCACCAAAACAGTCTCGAAAAATGTCTATAGCTATGCTACCAAAAAGACATTTTTTTTTTTCAACACGTCTCATCGAGCCTAACATCATTACAGAAACTGTGTGTATGTGTTGTATGTTGCATGTTGTATAACTACCTTGTCGTTCTGTTGCTTGATGTCCTGCGTGGCCTTGATGTTATCCCGGTTGATGAGCACCTTGTTGTGCGACATGGGATACTGTGTGTATGTGTTGTATGTTGCATGTTGTATAACTACCTTGTCGTTCTGTTGCTTGATGTCCTGCGTGGCCTTGATGTTGTCCCGGTTGATGAGCACCTTGTTGTGCGACATGGGATACTGTGTGTATGTGTTGTATGTTGCATGTTGTATAACTACCTTGTCGTTCTGTTGCTTGATGTCCTGCGTGGCCTTGATGTTGTCCCGGTTGATGAGCACCTTGTTGTGCGACATGGGATACTGTGTGTATGTGTTGTATGTTGCATGTTGTATAACTACCTTGTCGTTCTGTTGCTTGATGTCCTGCGTGGCCTTGATGTTGTCCCGGTTGATGAGCACCTTGTTGTGCGACATGGGATACTGTGTGTATGTGTTGTATGTTGCATGTTGTATAACTACCTTGTCGTTCTGTTGCTTGATGTCCTGCGTGGCCTTGATGTTGTCCCGGTTGATGAGCACCTTGTTGTGCGACATGGGATACTGTGTGTATGTGTTGTATGTTGCATGTTGTATAACTACCTTGTCGTTCTGTTGCTTGATGTCCTGCGTGGCCTTGATGTTGTCCCGGTTGATGAGCACCTTGTTGTGCGACATGGGATACTGTGTGTATGTGTTGTATGTTGCATGTTGTATAACTACCTTGTCGTTCTGTTGCTTGATGTCCTGCGTGGCCTTGATGTTGTCCCGGTTGATGAGCACCTTGTTGTGCGACATGGGATACTGTGTGTATGTGTTGTATGTTGCATGTTGTATAACTACCTTGTCGTTCTGTTGCTTGATGTCCTGCGTGGCCTTGATGTTGTCCCGGTTGATGAGCACCTTGTTGTGCGACATGGGATACTGTGTGTTGTTCCTATCGCCCGGCTTCATCGGCTGCTGACCGCCCGGCGCCATGTTTTCTTGCTTGTTCTAAATATATAAATACACCCAACAGTCACACATATAGTCCTGACCCCACACTAGGTAAACCTGTATCGTGAGTATCAGGGACTACGAGGGACTTGCCAACCCACAACACACAGACCTGAAACAAATATTTGTGGATTGCACAAACATTTGTCTCGGTGTGGGAATCGAACCAACGGCCTCTCGCTTCGCAGCGCAACGTAGGCTATCATTTTGAAAGCGAACATCAAGACATTTTACCTCTAGACAGGTATCATGCATGGACATTGTCCGACTATTTAATAGGGTGTTGCCATGAAAATGTGATGTCTTATTGTAGGGTAATTTCAACGACATTTAGATGTAACCATAGAGTACACCAAGACCTCGGAATATTATATAATGACACATGTTGAGATTGAAAATTATGTATATATTTTTAAAACATGTTTCAATTGAATTTAATATCGATTATCAACTTTACCAACGTGGCAGCATTAAAAAGATTGTTAATAAAAACGCTCGGAATCAGCTGTGCGGGTCGGCGCACGGCGCGATCTACATGCTGAATATTGGATAATAATCGGTAATGCGCGCGGGTCATTGACCCCGATTTTAACATTAGTACGCTTTACATTGCAGAAAAGTATTTCAAAATGACAAGTAAACAGCAAAGGAATAATATATTGTTAAGGTATTGTTTTATTACAGACTAGCTGTTGCTCGCGGCTCCGCCCGCGTGAATGTCATTTTCCGTGATAAAAAGTACCTAAGTAGCCTAAGTTACTCCTTATTACATCAGCTATCTGCCAGTGAAAGTCCCGTCAAAATCGGCCCAGAGATCAGCCGGAACAAACAGACAGACAAAAATTGGTAAATATTTTGGTATATGTACTGTATACACATTCATATGCATGTAGTAAAAAACACTTTAATTTTATTTATTTATATACATTCGGCATCGGAAGGGATCTCATTACAGCCGGTATTGAAATAGCTTACCTCAGTGTTGTGCCAGTACACTTTGATGAATCTGTTGTTGAGCACAGCCTCGGTGCTCTTGTAAGCGACGTTGGCATCTGTTGGACTTGCAAATGTGATCAGAGCAGCTTCGGGGTCACCGTCGTAACACACCTGCCGAATAACAATACATACATTCTGTTATATACATTCATGAATGGTAGAGCCGCGCTGTAGATACTTACGGCCCATACAGGGCCAGCTCGTCCGGGTCATTACCACTGTCTCACAGAAAACCGGCGTAAAGTAGCAGCTTGCTGCTGCGTTTCGTACGGTGAGTGAGATATCCGGAGGCCCAAACCCCCTCCCCTTCCCTTAATTATCCCTTTCCTTTAAGGTCGGCAACGCACCCATGATTCTTTTGTTATTGTGGGCGTACATGAGCGGTGGAGATCACTTACCCACTTGCTCGTTTGCCGGCCTATACCATAAAAAGAAACATACGCATGCACTCACGCCTGTAATCCCCGAAGGGGTAGGCAGAGTTGTGAATAGTACACCCACGTTTCGCCGAGCGTATCTCCGTCCCTTATGTGATAGGGGGCGAGCCTATCGCCATACCGGGCACAAATTCCAGACTCCGGGCTGATGCTGAGCATTTCGTAATAGAAAAACCCAATACCACTTTACCCGACCCGGGAATCGAACCCGAGGCCTCAGTGTTGGCTTCAATCGTAACGCGTACGCATTACAACTGCGCCACCGAGGCAGTCAGTAAGAGAGTTATCGTTCTAGTTATCTAATTTTTCGATGCCTACGTAATTCTAAATATGGCGGGAAAAGTGTTACCTGTATGTTGACAATTTTGCCGAACTTGCAGAAGTGGTTGTTGAGATGCGTTATATCGTTCATGCCACGCGGAATCTTCTTCACTTCAAGCGTACAGTTGCCCAGGTTTGCAGACAACGGTGGCCGGGGATGACCTGGGAATTGTAAACAATGTGTTACAGAAAGGTGTGGTCAAATTTAAGCAACGTATAGTGTACGATGTAAGTATATTTTTCACCCCCTTTGTGTGTGTGTGTGTGTGTGGGAGTGTGCTTGTGTGGGTGTGTGTGTGTGTTTGTGTGAGTGTGTGAGTGTGCTTGTGTGAGTGTGTGTGTGTGCTTGTGTGTGTGTGTGTGTGTGTGTGTTGTATGTCTGTGCTTGTGTGTGTGTGTGTCTGTGCTTGTGTGTGTGTGTTGTATGTCTGTGCTTGTGTGTGTGTTGTATGTGTGTGTCTGTGCGTGTGTGTGTTCGTGTGTGTATCTGTCTATGGCACCTTAGCGCCTAAACAAATGGACCGATATGAATGCAGTTTTGTTCGTTTGAAAGACAAGTCAAGCCAAGATGGTTCTTAGCTTCTGAGTTAAGTAACATTTGAAACGTAAAAAAAAGATTCATACTTATATTTGAACATCCATTCAGCCGTTTAAAAGTTATAGATTTTTTGTTAAGTGACGTGGGTATTTCAACGTCTAGGTAGGTTACAATATTTGTAGTGAAGTAACATACCCAATCTGCTGTACTCGAAGTTCTTCTTCGGAGGTGGATGCGATGGATGTGACGGATGTGATGGATGCGGTGGATGCGAGGGGTGTCGCGGCGCGGCGGCGTGGGGCATCCCCACTCCGGGCAGGGGAGGGGGGGGCTCGTGACGTACCCTGCGAGTTGACACATGAAGACAAATCATAACAATTGTAATATCGAACATGCATTATCTCACGCCTGTAGGGGTAGGTGGAGGTGCAATAATACTGTATGTAGGATTGTGGTAAAGAATATATACTTTTGGAACTACAAATTATTTACTGTTTTATTACAAATAATTACAAACATACGCATCGGAGCAAAGACCAGAGAGAGCAGAGCGTTATCTTAGGCGGGAAACATAACAGCGGTGGCAGACGTCAAACCATAGATTATGTTATGCTTAATGTCTATGGTTGCGTTCCAATCGCATCAAATACAAATCTAATCTCTTCTTCTTCCACATGCCCTTATCCCACTCGCAGTGGGGTCTGCGCAACATGCTTTTAACTCATGTTACAGGATGATTTGGCTTGTAGTTCTTACGACCACGTGACCGGTCGTCAACCCTTCCGGGGAGATAAAATCTAATCTAAATCAAAATATTTATTGATGTATAATATTTTATACATTGTTTAGATTCTGTCAATAATTCTACCGCCAATTCGGAATGCTGTTTCGCTAGAGAAGAATGGGCAAGAAACTTTACTCATTGTTCTTTTTAATACTATTATTGAGTGTAAATGTCTGATTGTAAAAGAGCAGCTCAATTTTATTACGCACTCACGCCTGTAATCCCCGAAGGGGTAGGCAGAGGTGTAACCAGTACACCCACATTTCGCCGAGCGTATCTCCGTCCCATAATGTGATCCCCTATCACAGCGAGCGAGCCTATCGCCATACCGGACACAAATTCCAGACTCCGGGCTGATATTGAACATTTCGTAATGCATGTACATACCTGGGTATAGGTATAAGCTCCCGTGGTGGATGATTGTGATGATGTGCATGTGGGTACGGTGGGAACGCTCCTGAGTCACACCATATGTCCGGGGTCAGCGGGTTGTATTCTAAACAACAACATAATAGTTACAGCTCAAGACATCTTTAGTAACATGTGGTCGATAATATGGGTGTTCACATATATAAAAATTGTCTCATCTTCTTCCACCTGCCCTTATCCCAGTGGGGTTTTGCTTGTAGTTTTTACAACCGGCCACCAGCCCGATGCCAACCCCTCTAGGAAAATTGTCTTATATATTACGTATTTTTTTAATATTATTGTGATACTGTTTTTTCATCCTAATAAATAAAAAGAAAACATGCGGTGCATTCTTTGCGGACTGCCGATAGAAGTGAAAACTAAGTAACTTGTGAATTGTATCGTCGAGCTATTAGATTATTATTTATGAATTATTTTTGGTTTGTAAAGAAGTGTTAATGACCAATTTAGTTGTACATACATAATGTATACTAATAACGCACGGAGGTATATCTATGTACATATATACACAGTATACATATAGCTCATGGGAAGCGTGCGGTGACGATGATCCAAGTTCCATGATATTTGTTCATCCAAAAAGTTCTCAACGTGCCTAAAGAAATTTTCACTTAAAAAAATTAAGTACAGACTGTAGAGCCACGCTGTAGACAGTCTTGTCTACAGCACGAATGAGCAGACTCGACCGGGCCGTTACCACTGTCTCACAGAAAACCGACGTAAAGTAGCTAGTTTTCTGCTGAATGAAGTACCGCTTGTAATCAGTAGGTTGATGTGAGTATACCTGGCACTGGTGGCGGTATGGTCAGCACCCTGGTGAGAGCTGCATCCTCCAGCACGAGTGGATCAGCCCCGTGGTCCCACTGGCACAGATCACCTCGCATGCAGTATCCTTTCTCTGTAATTATTATTATGCATACTTAAAGTAGACGAACGAAGGTAACCGACATAGCCCAGCGGATTAGCATGTTGAAGTGGCAGTGGGCAGGCCACATAGCTTGCAGAACTGATAGCCGATGGCGCAGAAAAGTTCTCGGATGGAGGCCACGTACGGGCAAGCGCAGCAGAGGACGTCCACCGACAAGATGGACCGACGACCTGACAAGGGTTGCAGGTAGCCGATGGATGCAGGCCGCTTCCAACAGCGAGGTCTGGAAGGCATTAGGGGAAGCCTGATGATGATGATGATACTTAAAGAATAAATTTATTGATCATGTAGGCAATTAAAATAGCGCTTATGACAAGTCAGTACAAAAATAAAGCAAGATATTTAAGCATCAGAAACCGTATTATCAACATATGTAGATATACATATCATACCTAGCATCATCAATAATACACAAGGCAATAACCACATCAGTTTGTTTTTATAATGGAACAATTCTTATATTGATATGAATTTCAAGGCATATGGGGTCTACATGGACCATGGGCATAGTTACTTAAGTATTTTATCCCGTTTTTTTTTATATTCCCGGGGCTGAGAAAAATATCTGGACGTTTCCAAGATTTTTGGGATCCCGGGTATACTGAAAAATCATGCTCAATTTATATCAAACGTATTACCTAGTTAATTATTTACATTCATTCATTTGTGTGGGTTTAGAAGCTAAAAAAATCAAAATACGGTCGCGGAACAGAACAAATTCGGGCAACAATCCGTCATCACTTATCTCTGTTGCGAGCGTACAAAATATACTGCCATCCCGCTCGCATAGAACGGACACATTCGTGAACGCAGATTATAAACCTTTTGTCTCGGTGATATTGTATTTTGTGTGTGTGTTAGTCTGTATTACACAATACTATGTATCATATAATAAACTTATTTAAATTCAGGATGTAAAATTTATTAAAACTTTTTAATGGCGATATCTTAAGATTTATACTTGATCTAAAAAAGTGTATGACTTCTAGCAGTAGGCACAATGGTCCAAAGTACGAATTTATTTCTGATCAGCAACCATACTTAAATTTTTGTTAAAGGTTGCTAATGCTTGAAAATCGTAGATGGAGATATGGCAGATCCCGAAAATGAACTCTTGTATATCTGGTAACTTCAGACAAAATTCTGCTGACTGTCGAAGTTCCATACCTTGACGATAGACATTATATTTGGACTGCACCATACTTAACATCAGGTCCACCGTCCAGTGTAGTCACCAAGCCGCACCAGGTTAAAAAAAATGCAAATATAAATAAATACACGCCACACACAGTCCTGATACCACACTAGGCTAACCTGTATCGTGGGTATCAGGAACTACTTGTTGGACTTGCCAACCCACAACACCCAGACCAGAAACAAACATTTGTGGATCGCACAATCATTTGTCTCGGTGCGGGAATCAAACCTACGGCTTTTCGCTACACAGCCGGCTGCGCCACGGAGGCTGTCATATACATGTGGGTCTTTATTTTTTGTTTTTATAACGTCATAATATTTAAGATTAAGAAGATGTACACTTTAATATTTGAACGTGGAATGGAACGTAAGACGAGTGAATGAAAGAGACAGGATATAAAACGTAAGAAGGAATGGCGGACGCTTGAGTTTTTTGTAAAAATAGTTATTACGTTGAATAATTAAAAGAATTAGTGCAAAGACTGTGTTAAATAATCCTGCATGAAAGGCCGAAATCCTATATACATGTGTTTGTATACTGACCGTCGAAGTCCCTGCACCTTCGTTTGTAAGCGTCTGACAGTTCCGGCCTGACGTCGGGTCGCGGCGATCCTGAACGGGAGTGAGAACGGGATCGTTCACGGGACCTGGATCGTATAAAAAAACTGTTTTTAGTCTTCCACCTTCCCTTATCCCACTAGCAGTGGTATCGGCGCAGCATGCTTTTTATTTTTAACATATGTTACAGAAAGATTTGATTTATAGTTTTTTACGACTACGGCTCTCTGGGGAGCATATTACATACGCACTCACGCCTGTAATCCCCGAAGGGGTGGGCAGAGGTGTAACCAGTACACCCACATTTCGCCGGAGCGTATCTCCGTCCCATGATGTGATAGGGGGCGAGCCGGGCACAATTCCACACTCCGGGCTCATATTGACCATTTCATGATAGAAAAAACCAATATCACCTTACCCAACTCGGGGATCGAACCCGATACCTTAGTGCAGCAATCGTACCGCGTACGCATTACAACTGCGCCACCGAGGCAGTCGGTAAATTACAGTTTTCTATAATTTCCACGTCCAGAAAGTGTTATCATATAAATGTGGTATAATGGTAGTAAGTGGTGTGGTCACCTCTCACGGTCACGGTCGCGCGACAGTCTGTCCCTGTGGTCTCGGTCGCGTGACATCCTGTCGCGCTCCATCTCGCGCACCACACGGATCCTGTCGCGCACGGGCATCGGTGATCTAGACCTGTAGGGGGGACAATTTGTGATATTAGTGGGACATTGATGCTTTTCCTATAGTGATTTACAATGTTCGATAGTGGTAGAGGCATACTGTCGCTGATTGCGCAAGTTTGGTCTATAACAATTTTTTTTATAGCATAGGCCAGCAAACGAACAGTTGGGTCATCTGAAAGTGGTAATTGGTTCACATGGTAAGTGATCTCCAGAAAACTATTAATATTGCTTCTAGAGTTAATGAATGTCCAAAATGATTTATGATTTTTTATTATTTATGAGTGGTAGAGCCACGCTGTAGATAGTTTTGTCTACAGCATGAATAGGCCAGCTCGTCCGGATCGTTACCACTGTCTCACAGAAAACTGGCGTAAAGTAGCAGCTTGCTGCTGCGTTTCGTAAGGTGAGTGAGATATCCGGAGGCCCAAATCCCCCTCCCAAATGCTTAACAATTATTCCTTTCCTTTAAGATCGGCAACGCGCCCATGATTATTTTTGTATTATGGGCATACATGGGCGGTGGATATCACCATTACCATCAGGTGACCCACTTGCTCTTTTACCGGCTTATGATATAAAAAAAACTTCTCGTCTGTGTTATATGAGAAATTATCTCCAACTAAATTGATAAGGAGCGAGTGGTACGTTACCTGGACCTGGTGGGTTGCATGTCTGCAGCTGGTGGACTCCTGTTCCTGTACCGACCACGAGGAGACACCGACCGGGAACCACGTCTGTCATACAACAAATATTTACATTTTACTACCATTGTAAAAGTAAATTTTACTACTATTGTAAAAAGGTGCCTCGGTGACACAGTTGTAATGCGTACTGTTAAGAGCTGAGGTTTGAATCGGCTTTTTAAAAAAATAAAGCTTGGAATAGCTAGAATTGATTTATTCAATAAAATACATACATACATACGCACTCACGCCTGTAATCCCCGAAGGGGTAGGCAGAGGTGTAATCAGTACACCCACATTTCGCCGAGCGCATCTCCGTCCCATAATGTGATAGGGGGCGAGCCTATCGCCATACCGGGCACAAATTCCAGACTCCGGGCTGATACTGGGGTATTTCGTAATAGAAAACCCCAACACCACTACCCGACCCGGGGATCGAACCCGAGACCTCAGCGTTGGCCTAAATCGTAACGCGTACACATTACAACTGCGCCACCGAGGCAGTCAATAAAATACACTTTTAAAATTAAAAGTTACATTTAACACAGAATTAAAGTGTAACTGGTTTAAGAGACGAAGGATGGAAGACAAGTGACTGGGGGAGCAATGTAAGAGCGGAGGAAGGATGATCAAATGCTAAGTCAGCAATCTGGGTGTCAAAGGTAAGTAGAAAAGGGTACAATCTAAAGATATAACAGTACGCGTTAGGACTGAAGCTGACGCTGAGGTCTCGGATTCGATCCCCGTGTCGGGTAAAAGTGATATTGTGTTTTTCTATTACGAAATGCTCAGTATCAGCCCAGAGTCTGGAATTGTGTCCAGTATGGCGATAGGCTCGCCCCCTATCACATCGTGGGACGGAGATACGCTCGGCGAAATGTGGGTGTACTGTTTATACCTCTGGCTACCTCTTCGGGGATCACAGGCGTGAGTGCGTATGAAAAGTAAAAAAAAAAAACAAAAAAGACGCACCGAATTGATAACTTCCTCATTTTTTGAAGTCGGTAAAAAAGGTTTGGAGGTTTGTTAATCACAATCTTTTAATCCTAAGGTATTATTTAGGTAGGTGTTTTTTTTATCATAAGCCGGTAAACGAGCAAATGGGTCACCTGATGGTAAGTAATCTCCACCGCCCATGTAGGCTCACAATACCAAAAGGATCATGGGCGCGTTTCCGACTTTAAAGTAAAGGAATAAGGGGAAGGTACGAAACGCAGTAGCAAGCTGCTACTTTGATTCATTTTCCTGTGAGAGAGTAGTGACAAGCGCAGTTCAGCGCCATGCAGTACTTCATGATTCAAAGTTCTGTATGGTGTTACTTCTGTTTATGGGCAGGCGTGACGCTTACCATCAGGCGAGCGACCTGCTCGTCTCGTCATCTAAACCTAATTAAAAAAAACGTACAGACATAGATTAATTATCTAATAGTTAAAATAACTGTATTTTGAATCGGTACAATCAGTGAGTTTTCCATAAAAATAATTATTCCAAAGTCTAGTAATAAATGGGTCGTGTGTGTTTGTGTATGTATTAATTAATTATACACTCGCAACAGTCACACACATAGTCCGGACCCCACACTAGGTTAACCTGTATCGTGAGTATCAGGGACTACGAAGGACTTGCCAACCTATGGACTGGATGATCTTATGGATAACACCTACATGTGTCTTGGTGTGGGATTCGAACCCACGGCCTCACGCTTCGCAGCCGGCTAATCGCCCACTGCGCCACAGAGGCTGTCATATTAAAATTCAATTCAATTATCCAATAATTAAAATCACTTTATTTTGAATCCGTACATTTTGTGAGTTTTCCTTAAAAATAATTATCCTAACCTCTATTGAAATAAAACTAGTTTATACGGATTTTATCGCAGTTTAATTTTATTTTAATCCCGACGTTTAAAATTAAACCGCGATAAAATCCGTATAAACTAGTTTTATTACAATGTGTAATATTCGCGTAAACATAAGAAATTACTATTCCAACGTCTAGTTATAAATATGTGCGTGTGTTTTATTTGTATGTATAATATACAACGTGTTATAGAAAGGAGCGGGCAAATTTAAGCAATGTATAGTATAAGTATAAGTATTTTATCTCCCATAGTACCAAATCCGATTGCTTTGCTAGTACAATAATTATAGAATTTTCTTTTTTATCGAATGAGTAACATGTCGATATCGACTTTCAACTTTGGACAACACTAAATGATAAACAATGATACTATAGAACTCCTTTCATTTAAATATTTTATAATTTAAAAAAATATTAAACAGTTGTCAAATGTCAATATTTATTTGACGCAGTCAGTTCGGTAATTTCTGATTTTATGAAGTATGTTTACGAGTTCAAAAAATATGTTGTATTTAACTAAAAATAAGTATTATGTATTGGTACTTTGTGTAACTGATAACAGCTTTTAAAATGCTTCTAGAGGATGGTACCAATATCTTCTTCAGCACACAATCTCTTTCAGGTGTTATTTTGTATGTAAATAACAAGTTACGTACGTATGTTCGTAGAATTACGTACAACTTATTCAAGTTTATTAAAAAGTGAGTGTCGTTCATAATAATTAATAGTGATGTCACCAATCTTATCGATCTTATTAAACGAGTGATCAAAATTAATGTGAAATTTTTGAATGTCTTGGTATTGAAAAGGTCCGGTACATAGGTACTAATTGTAAGGTGTATGTAATGACCCTAAAATATGACCACACGTTTCTGTAACACGTTGTATATATACGAGACCTGTGTTCGTGCCTATGTTCGTCGCGACGTCTCGCTCTAGCGCGTCGCTCCCACGAGCGAGACCGACGACGGCGACGATCCTCCTTCTCACGCATCTGCTCGTACAAAACATACATCAATCATTATAAAATACAAGCGAAATATCATCGCCAAACTGAACATAGTGTCTACGAGACTCCAACCCACTGTAACTTCTATGCACCGAGCATTGAAGCTCGCCGAGTCTCTGCGAATGATAAATGGCGTCGCTTAGCTAACGATGGGTAGAAACTGGTATCCCAATATACAGGATTGACCTACTTTGGCAACCAGCGACTCAACAAATTGTGACCAATATGTTTTTAATAAAGATAGTATGCATGATGATGTAGACTGCCTCGGTGGCGCAGTTGTAATGCGAACGCGTTACAATTGAGGCTAACTCTGAGGTCTCGGGTTCAATCCCCAGGTCGGGTAAAGTGGTATTGGGTTTTTCTATTACGAAATTCTCAGTATCAGCTCGGAGTCTGGAATTTGTGCCCGGTATGGCGATAGGCTCGCCCCCTATCACACCGTGGGACGGAGATACGCTTGGCGAAATATGGATGTACTGGTTACACCTCTGCCTACCCCTTCGGGGATTACAGGCGTGAGTGCGTATGTAGTATGTATTATATTATAACAATACCGCGTAAGTTAAATTGGCTCAGTTTTCAGGAGAGAAAAAATATCTGAATATATTTTATGAACATGTGTGATGTAACCAATGAGTTGTGCGGTGACAGAACTATTTGAATAACGTGCTTTGTATGGTGAAATTAAATTTTTCAGTACCAAATTCGATTGCATTGCTAGGACATAAGTAATACATTTTCTTTTTCATAGAATGACATATCGATATTCGAATTGCAACGTTGAATAACACTAAATGATAAACAGCTGATACGAATGAAACCGTTACATATGAAGTAATACAAATAATTTATAGTGTTGTAGTCCATTTTATCGATCGTAATAATCGAGTGTATAAATCGAGATTTTGATTCGATTCGGTACATAATCAATCAGTATCAGATTCAGTATTACATTTACAAATTAATATGCTTTAATATAACTCACGCTATCGGTTCTTCTATCCCTTCTGCGCGGCGGTTGGTCCACGGGCTCTTCTAACAGTTCCGTAAGAGGCAATACCTGGAAAATTTACAAACAATTAAACAAGCTCTTATTGTTTATCGTAACATCGTAAAATGAGTTTTTTAGGAGAAACCGGCAATCGGCAAGTCATCAGATGTTTAGTGATCTGAAACTTTTTTGAGTGGTAGAGCCACGCTGTAGAGACTTGTCTACAGCATGTATACATAGGTCGGCTCGTCCGGGTCATTACCACTGTCTCACAGAAAACCGGCGTAAAGTAGCAGCTTGCTGCTGCGTTTCGTACGGTGAGTGAGATATCCGGAGGCCCAAACCCCCTCTTCTTCCCAATCCCTTAATTACCCCTTTCTTTTAAGGTCGGCAACGCACCCATAATTCTTTTGGTATTATGGGCGTACATGGGCGGTGGAGATCATTTACCATCAGGTGACCCACTTGCTCGTTAGCCGGCCTGTGCAATAAAAAAAACATAACATTGTCTGGTCTAGATCAACTAACCTTTACAAGCGTGTGTTCATGCGGCGGCGGAGCGCGCGTGTGTGCGTGTGGATGTGGATGTAAGGGTGGCGCAGGATGTGCAGGATGTGCAGGATGTGCAGGATGTGCAGGGGGCGGAGCACCCTTGGACAACACGACACGATGCCGCGGGGAGCGCACGCGGACGGGACCGTTCGGCACCGCGGCCGGGGGCTCCGGCACGGGCGGCGCCGGGGCAGGGGCTGCAACAATATACATGCTATTGTACTCTAATCATTATACTGGTACCAGACGAGCTCAGTATATGCAGCACGACATATCTCGCACGCGAGAGAGATAACTATCGGCGACAAATAAATCCTGGTAAAAGTGTCAATATTCGATCGATAATAATAAATACACCCAACAGTCACACGCATAGTCCTGACCCCACACTAGGTAAACCTGTATCGTGGGTATCAAGAACTACGAGGGACTTGCAAACCCACAACACCCAAACACGAGACAAATATTTGTGGATCACACAAACATTTGTCTAGGTGCGGGAATCGAACCGACGGCTTCACGCTTTGCAACCGGCTACTGGCCCACTGCGCCACGGAAGCTGTCAAAAAAGCTATCATAAAGTTAAGTAATGTTAGTCACAGAGCGGTTAAAAGTACTATTTACTCTACTTTATATTATTTACTTTTGACACAAAGAGTCGAGTGTTCTATGCAACAATGTAAGTATCGATAAACTTAAAGAAGTAATCAGTTACTGTTTTTTATTACAACATTATCTCGTGTGCATATACTATATGTCTACGGTTTTTTCGGACTGAGGCAGAAACTTTATAGTTGCGCCCTTCACTCCAGCGTTTGAGATGAATTACTTAAAAAAAAACTAAACGAAAAGAAAATAATGATGCACAAAGGGCCTGCCTGGCGCCTTTTTCTTAAAAGTCGACAGTGAGCCTACCAGGCTTCCGTATACAAGGCGCTTTGTATTAGCAAGTATTTTATTTTTAATCATATTATATTATGATTTTGACGCCCCCTGAAACTGCCGCCCGGGGCGGGTAATCCGGCTAGCCCCCCGCCCCCTCCTAGATCCGGGCCTGTGTTAAGCCCCTAAAAATGTAAACAAATATCTACCAACTTTTTTATCTCTATTTATTGTATTAGTATGTAGATTATGTTGTGAAACAATCATTAAAGTTAATAAATTCATTTTTGAGGTAAATCACAAACTGTAATCCCGGAAGGGGTAAGCAGAGGTATAACCAAGACGACCACATTTCGCCGAGGTTGCTTCAGTCCCATTATGTGATAGGGGGGGCGAGCGTACATTGTATATGTATTTATGGTGGGGACGTCTGCGAGTAACACAGACGGGTGATCAGCTCACTTAAGTTGAACCATTTCACACTTAATCCCAGTCTGAGTGGTACTACCACTTTCGCTTCGGGTTTGGCTCGCTTTCCCTGCATCCCTTTGAGAGAAGGTCTCCACCGATAGGGTTTCGGCTGCAGTTCAGACAGGCCTTTGGGGCATCATGGATATCTACCAGGAGCGTAAATAGTCTAATACATACTTTATTAATCCGATTAAAAAATATGACTGCCTCGGTGGCGCAGTCAGACGCTGAGGTCTCGGGTTCGATCCCCGGGTCGGGTAAAAGTGATATTAGGTTTTTCTATTACGTAAAGCTCAGTATCAGCCCGCGGAGTCTGGAATTTGTGCCTGTTAAGGCGATAGGCTCGCCCCCTATCACATCATGGGACGGAGATACGCTCGGCGAATATGTGTGTGTATTGGTTACACCTCTGCCTACCCCTTCCGGGATTACCGGCGTGAGTGCGTATAAAAAAATATAACTAAACGAATCTCACCATGGTTCTCTTCGGGTAGTTTTTCCTCGTCAGGCTGGTCGGGCGGCGGTGTCGGTTTCCGCTGCTCACCTTCGTGACTATGCTTGAGGTACTCCTGACTCTCCAGGGACTTGAACAGCATCTCCACAAACGGCTTGGTTTCTACACAAACCATACATGAAATCAGTAGTAGGCAGAGTTTTTAAAACTATCAATATAAACATGTCGATCATTATACATTATGATTATCTATCTGCGCCTCGGTGGCGCAGTTGTAATGCGTGTACGCGTTACGATTGAGGTAAAAGCTGAGGTCTCGGGTTCGATCCCCGAGTCGGGTAAAGTGGTATTGGGTTTTTCTATTACGAAATGCTCAGTATCAGCCCGGAGTCTGGAATTTGTGCCCGGTATGGCGATAGGCTCGCCCCCTATCACATAAGGGACGGAAACACGCTTGGCGAAATGTGGGTGTACTGGTTACACCACTGCCTACCCCTTCGGGGATTACAGGCGTGAGTGCGTATGTATGTATTATCTATCTTCTTCTTCCACCTGACTTTATCCCACTCGCAGTGGGGTCGACGCAAAATAAAAGAATAAAATCGTTTATTGATCATGTAGGCAATTAAGATATTTAGGCATCAGAAACCATATTATCAACATATGTAGATATACATATATCATACATCATTAAAAAAAATGCTTTTTAACAGATATTACAGAATGAATTGACTTGTAGTTTTTACGACCGGCCGCCTGCCTGACGTCAACCGTCCCCGTCTGGGGAGAAAACACCCAGACCCCAAAATCGACCCCGCGGCCTCTCGCTTCACAGCCGGGTACTCGCGAACTGCGTCACGAAGGGGCTCGGTGTGTATTTATAGCATGAAACCAGTAAGTGGGTCATTTAATAGTAATCATCATCATCATCAGCCACAAGACGTCCACTGCTGAACATAGGCCTCCCCTAATGCCTTCTAGGACGACCTGTTGGAAGCGGCCTGCATCCATCGGCTTCCTGCAACCCTTGTCAGGTCGTCGGTCCATCTTGTAGGTGGACGTCCTCTGTTGCGCTTGCCCGTACTTAGCCCCTATTCGAGAACTTTAACGTAAATAGTAATGGTGATTTCCACCACCCATGTACGTCGACAGCACCAGAAGAGTCATGGACGCATTGGGAAGGGGAGGGAGATTTGGGCCTCCGGATATCTTACTCACCGTACGAAACGAAGCAGCAAGCTGCTACTTTACGACGGTTTTCTGTGAAACAGTGGTAACGACCCGGTCGAGCCGATGCATTTGAGACATCGTGTGACATACCTTGCTGCAGAAACACATCTAGCTGGTCAATCATCACGTCGCGCAACTCCTCCAGCGGCTTGTCCTTCTTCACCAACGCGTACACGTACTTGGCGAGCGCGGCCGGGTCAGCATCGCAGCTGTGGGCAATGTCCAAAAGGTAAATTTTAAAAATAATAATAAATACACCCAACAGTCACACACATAGTCCTGACCCCACATTAGATTAACCTGTATCGGGAACTACGAGGGACTTGCGGTCCCACAATACCCAGACACGAGACAAATATTTGTGGATCAGACCAGACACACATCTGTCTAGGTGCGGGAACTCGCTGTTTTAACTTATTAAAAACTCACATAGAAATTGCGGCCACTAAGTTACTGTCAATTGACCGCCAAAATCATTGCCTTTATAGCAATATTAGATTTAGCTCGCGGTTCCGGCCGAGTGAATGGTCTTTTCCGGGATATAAAATAGCCTATATCCTTATCCAGGTCATAATCTACCTGCGTGCCAAATTTCATCCAAAACCGTTAAGCCATTAAAGCGCGATTGACTAACAAACATATAAATTTTACCATTTATAATAGTACTAGCTTTTGCTCGCGGCTCCGTTCGCGTGAACGCCCTATTCCGGGGAAAAAGGTTTATATAGCCTATAGCCTTCCTCAATAAATGGGCTATCTAACACTGAAAGAATTTTTCAAATCGGACCAGTAGTTCCTGAGATTAGCGCGTTCAACCAAACAAACAAACTCTTCAGCTTTATAATATTAGTATAGATAGTAGTTTACAAGGTGGTAGGTCCCTCGTATGCGAAAGGCCGTCTGGGTTGGGACCACCGCGCCGTCTATTTCTGCCGTCAAGACACAGTGGGTAAGCACTGTAGTTTCAGTTTGAAGAAAATTGAAGCCAGCGAAATTACTGGACATTATGAAACTTTGCAACTTATGTCTCGGGTTGCGAACACAACCCAGCGACATGCAGTGCTTTGTAATAGGGTAGTTGACTAGATTTTTTTTATTATTTAAATCAATAAGTTATGTTACTCAAAATCTATTGCAGAAATAATTTTATAAATCGGACCAAAAATAAATAAGATAGAAGCCATTCAAATCCTGTAGAAGGGGTAATTGTCAAATGACAGACGACGCAAACTTTGACGTCACTGTGTAAAATGTTCATTATGGTGCACGCGTGCAAGCGAGATAGTGAGATATCCCTACTACGCACCCACTTCTCCTCATACCAACATTTAAAGTCATAACTGCGGGCACATTTCTCAACCAAAATTTTCTGTTGCTTATAAAATAATGTATAAAATTCAATATAGGAACTACCATATTCACTATTTCCATAAATATCAACACACCCACGACCATGGCGTGGGTCTTCATGGGTGATAGTGAACCGATATAACTTCTCAAAATTAATTACATATTTTGGGTTAAACACGCAACGGTGTCGCTATAAAAACGCATGCGCACCTCACGCCGAGTGTTAATCTATAATTAGAATTAATCTGATCGTACTGCAAGCTAATATAATCGAGGAGGCGAACTTATAAATAGACGGACAATATCATCCGTAACCAAGAGTCTATGGAGCGTTTAATTGTCATGGGTTCTGTAGAAGGGAAACGATCCCGTGGCCGATCTCCAACGCGCTGGACAGATCTCATCAAAGCTGCCACACAAAGTTCCATTGTGGAATGCTCGCGCGACGCAACCAACCGATGTCGATGGAGACGCATCGCCAAGGCTTCTGTAACGAAGGACTAATTACCTATTAATAACCCAACATCGATCATCATAAACCACGACCACTCTGTCAAGAGTGCACGACTGAAGAAGAAGAACAACGGTGATTATAATTTCCGATACGACCATCTTAACTAATATTATAAATGCGAAAGTGAGTTTGTTATTACGCTTTCAAGCCTAAATCGCTGAACCAATTTTGATGAATATTGGTATATACGCATTCACGCCTGTAATTCCCCAGTACACCCACATTTCGCCGAGCGTATCTCCGCCCCACGATGTGATAGGGGGCGAGCCTATCGCCATACCGGGACAAATTCCAGACTCCGGACTGATACTGAGCATTTCGTAATAGAAAAACCCAATACCAGTTTACCCGACCCGGGGATCGAACTCGAGACCTCAACGTTAGCCTCGATCGTAACGCGTACGCATTACAACTGCGCCACCGAGGCAGTCAATGAATATTGGTACAGAAATATATCGCTGATTTACTAGTGTCGTATGCGATACGCAGTCTGGGTAGGTACTCCCGCTTTGTTTATTTCTGCCGTCAAACTGCCGCCTGCCGCGTTCCGGTTTAAAGGACATTGAAGCCAGCCAGCCAGACAACCTTATGTCACGGTGACGAGCGCAGTTCAGTGTCATGCAGTACTTCATAATTCGAAGTTCTAACGGTGTTGCTTCTGTTTAGGGGCAGGCGTGACGCTTACCATCAGGCGAGCGACCTGCCAGTCTCGTCACATAAAAATGGGATCCTGGAGGCGGTTATAGCCAAAGACTCTAATGTGTATTACTAGACGGGCTGTTTAGAAGTAAAATTGCGTCACATAACGCGGGAGTTTGACAGCTCACAAACAAGGAGCGCTATACGGGTTCTAGTTGAGAGTAAGCGAGATCGCAATATTGAGTTACGGTCAATTGACCGTAACTTAGTGGTACAATGTCTATGTATCGCGCAGCTTGTCTAGTAGTATACTTTAAAATCTTTGGTTTGGAAGTAGAAAATAGTTACAAAAGCATGGACCTCTGACTTTTCTAAGTTATGTGTGTATTAATTGTTAATTATCACTTGCTTTAACGGTGAAGGAAACATCGTGAGGAAACCTGCATACCTGAGAAGTTCTTCATAAGAATTACGATGGTATGTGAAGTCTGCCAACCCTCATTAGGCTAGCGTAACTAAGGCCTAACTCCCCAATCAGTAGATCACACACGTGCCCAGCAGTGGGGTGTGCCCTGTAAAGCGCAGTTGTAATGCGTACGCGGTACGACTGCAGTGCTGAGGTCTCAGGTTCGATCCTTGGGTCGGATAAATATTTTGGGTTTTTCTATCATGAAATGCTTAGCATCAACCCGGTGTCTGGAATTGGGCCCGGTATAGCGCTAAGCTTTACCTCTATCACATAATGGGACGGAAATAAGCTTGGCGAAATGTGGGTGTAGTAGTTACACCTCTACCTACCTCTTCCGAGAGTACAGGCGTGCATAAGTACGTAAAAAAACTCTGAATAGCTAAATATACAAATTAATCTATTTTCAGTAGTCATTAGTCATAGTGGCGCAGTGGGCGAGTAACCAGCTGCTAAGCGAGAAACAGTGGGTTAGATTCCCGCACTGGGACAAATGTTTGTGTAATTCACAAATGTTATTTAATATAGGTTAACCTAGTGTGAGGTCAGTACTATTTGTGTGACTGTTGGATGTATTTATTTAAGTAAGCCCCATCACATACAAAAATCGGGTCACATTTGGCAGAGATATGTGTGTACATTTAAAAATCATTGACTCATAAGATCTATGATTTCTAAACACCCTTATTCTTCAAACATGTCTGAGAATTATTCTGACTAAACCAGCTTTCAAATAAACAAAACCACATCCAAACTGGTCCATTAGTTTATGGGCTACAATGCCACAGTCAGACAGATAAAGGGGTCAAGTGTATTCAATTCCCTTATTTTTTGTTAGCGGTTAAGACCCATATGATTTATATAAAATGCAGATCAGTTTGTGTAAACTGGTCTTCAAGTTTTAGTGAAGAATAAATAAATAACACCCAACAGTCACACACATAGTCCTGACCCCACATCAAGATACAATGTGTCTTGTGTCATTGGTATCAGCAACTACGAAAGACTTTCGGTCTCACAACACCAAGACCCGAAACAAATATCAGATCAGACAAATATTTCTCTCAGTGCACGGATTGTACCCACGGCCTCATGTTTCACAGTCAGCTACCACAGAGGCTGTCCTCTTAAGATGTCTACTTACAGTACTCATAATACTGTACTCTTAGAATAATTACTTATGGCCGTTCCCAATATTAATCTTCAATTTCACGATAGATAGCTATCGTCAAACATCCGTATTGTTCTATCTACTGCTTGGAATCGTCCCTATTTTTTAGATATGCACGTCGGATACTATGACAGCAATAGATAGGCAGTCTATCTGGGCCCTCTTGTGCGTTATGTTCATACAAGCTGAGAAAGAGGAACTATTGTTTAATTTATGTTAGAAAATATGAAGATATGATTTAGATTAGAAATATAAGTTTTAATTTAACATTTATCTATTAATTCTTATTTTTTACCACTGTAAATGAAATAATAATAACGAGAAATACTTATTATGTTGCAAAACACAATGTAATAACGAAACGTTTTACTGACAATACATTACGGCTCTGGAATACAAGTCCTTTGAACAAAAATCCCAAACGAATTTGGGGGATTTTACTGAAGTGGGGAATTATTTTGTTCACATTAACAAATATTTATATGTCTCTTGCACTTAATTTAATTATCAAAATGGTGCATTATTTTTATTTATGGGAATTTTTGATTTTTTTAATATTTTCTTTTAGATTTTACATAATTTATTTAGTTTTTTGTATTGCAGTGCAAGTGCCAAGTAAGCCTTGTATACTCATGGCTATTTCTTAAAAATGCGTTATTTATTTCGTTTTTTTACAGCCGAGGATATCTGTTTATCGGTCAAAATCTACTGATAAAGAAAAAACTAAATAACTTTATCGACAGATAGCACATAAAAAATATTGGGACGCTTGAACTGTCATTTTCATAGTGTTGTATATCTGTAGTCAGCTATCAGTCCTCTCATCAGTAGACAGCAATGAAGAATAGGATTACCTATCATTAGTAAGTTTATTGGGACGGTAAAACGGAAAATAGATAAAATTTTATATCGCCGGTATAGCAAAACTAGAGACAGACAGGATATAGGGAACGGCCATTAGAGAAGATAGATAGATAACTCTTTATTGTACACCAAAAATAAAAATTAAACACTATGAACCTTACAACTAAATTATGTTACAAAAGGTGGTCTTATCGCTAAAATCTCTACCAGCCAACCTAAAAGGTATATGTCCATACAATGCATACTCACAATCGTAAGCTGAAAATTCACTAAGTGCGATGTGTTTACTTGCAACTTCACGCACATAAACGCAAAAGAAATGTCAGCTATAATGTATTTTCATAAAAATGTGGTAATTTGTATATGGGCAAAATGTGTTTCATACATTGATTTGTAAGTGAGGATCATAAACATAACATGGTGAGTAGTTATCAGTATGGTGATTGTAGTTTGAAGCTCCAATTGCAACTTAAATTTCATGCATGTTTTTAGTTTCTATAAGTAGTTATTCTAAGACTACATTTCGTCGCTTAGCTAACAATACTGCGTAACTCGAAAATTGGCCATGTGATATTGACATTGGATAAATTGTTTTTGCCGCGTATCCAATAAATTTACACAAAAATTTCAATTATCCATAAAATGCCAGATATTCAAATAGTTCTGTCACCGCGCAACTCATTGGTTACATCACACATGTTCATAAAACATATTCAGTTTTATGTCTCTCCAGAAAACTAAGCCAATTTAACTTGCACGGTATTTAAGCGACGATTTGTTTTATTTTCGTTATATCTATTAGTACATAACTGATATGGCGCCATTACCTCAACAAGCAAATAATATACAGATAACTACTAATTTGATAAGCTGATAAACATTCCATTCAATTTTCGATAGTAAACGCAAGTTTATTTTACGTAAATAACCTAATTTTCACTAATATGGCGTTTGAAGTAGGGAAATATTGACAAAAATTATGAGTTTAAGAATTATTGGTAATTGTTTGGGCAAAGAGTAAATAGTACATGAACAAATTCAATTACAACAAACTTTTATTTTTGTTTTAATTTTACAGTACCGCATCGTCCAGAACTATAATTGAAAACGCATAAATATGGCCATGTGAAATTGTCAATGCGAAAAAATTACGAAACTGTAATTTGATACGTCACGTATAAATGGAATTTGCCATTGCGATTGCATTCAGTTCTAATAATGAGTTAATAAATCAAATAAAAACGTGTAAAAAATGTCTACGTAATGAAATCTATGTAAATAAAAAAATAAGATGGCTGTATATGTACTTACAGTGGCTCCAATATGGACGTCAACCACGACTTAAAAAGGTCCGGATTTTCTATAATCATGTCGTTGACACAACAAAAACTATCACGCACGACAAGGCATTCAAAGTAATTGGATTTAAATATCACAAATTTTAATATATTTTATTGTGAAAGCTTAAAATTTCACTTTGGAAATACTACGTCCTCACGTATCACTTCACAACTTTTTTTGGCATTTGGTTTTTGGAAGCAGTGTTGCCAGATGACCGTCTCCTATTCCCCCAGTCTTACCTAGATTCCCCTCAAAATCAGGTTTCCTAGAAAAAAACTCCTAATAGTGGACAAAATATATTTTTTTATCTCAAAATTAAAATGTATGTTCCTCAATATACGATAGTTGCGCAACTGGGATGAACCCGACAGTAAAAAAAAAACATTTTACACTCATTTACACCGAACTGGAACTTTGGTCTCTTTTACATTTTTGCTGTCAATGTCAGATCACGTCTTTGCTCTCCAAGGTGATAGAGCTAGTTATTAATGCCAAACTCCTAGCAATCTTGTGGTAGTACCTTTAGGAGGACCAGCTGATTAGAGAACGCAATATGATTTTCATCATGTGTGGTCAGACTCACAGATGGGCTGAAGCTGTGAAGAGTAAGAGCGAGACTATAGAGAACGATATCGCAAAGACCTTCGGTAGGGTCAGGTATATGCCAGTCCTTATATTGAAGAGTACATCGTATGGGTTCCCGAATGGGCTCTGCAAGTGAATCGCTGGCTTTTTGGATTACGGGGGTAAAAAAGTGGCCATTAACAGCAATATGGTGATGTAATCGTAATGATGAAGTAGAGAGGTTGATTGGTTTTAACGGTTAGGTTATGGCCTACACACTAAACAAAAGCATCTATATTGTCATCTACATCTTAATATTTACACGCTCATTCACGCCTATATCCCTTGGAGCTAGGCAGAAACAATTGAGCGCCCGCGCCGCAAGCTGGGATCGTGACTTACACCTTCCACATTCATACATTTCCATCGGTGGAGAGTACTCGTGACGTGCTCTTTTCGGAGATATTTTTTTATGGCAAACGCTGGCAAACGAGCAAATGGGTCACCTAATGGTAAATGGTCTCTACTAACCATTAATAACATCCACAATAAGTAAATAATCATGTACGCGCTGCCGACCCCCTACAAGCAATAATGAATAATAAGTAACTAAAACCCCCAATTCCCTCCCTCACCAATCCCCCCCCCCATAAATCAGCCCAAGGATTTCATACATATAAAATTCCCCCTGAGCTCCGAAATCCCCCCAAATTTGTGGGAAATACCCATAATATGGCATCACTGTTTGGAAGAAATCAAGAAACGTCAGATAGTCTAATGTTGCCATAAACGATATTTAAATATCTATGTTTCTAGTTTCTACTGTGATTGCAAAAATTTCTTCAATACAAGGACTAGAGCTAAGTAATTAAAATAATATTTTAATTATTAAATACTTAATTAATTTATTAAATAATATTTTATGGTCATCTAGCTGTGCCGAGCATCCATTGCAAAATGCAATGTCTTGTGTACGTAGGTACCAATAGGTAATAACTGTTGACAATATTGAGAATAAAAAGACATTAAGAGCTACAATAGTTATAACGTTATTTTCAATAGTAAAGTTATTTTTTTTTATTGCATAGGCCGACAAACGAGCAAATCGGTTACCAGATGGTAAGTGATATACTCCGCTTATGTACGCCCACAATACTAAAATCACGGGCGCGTTACCGACCTTAAAAGAAGGGATAGTTAAGAGATTGGGAAGGGGGCAGGGATTTGGGCCTCCGGATATCTCACTCACCGTACGAAACGCAGCAGCAAGCCGCTACTTTCGGTTTTCTGAGAGCTAGTGGTAACGAATGGTCTAACCGGCCCATTCGTGCTGTAGACAAAAATGTCTACAGCGTAGGTCTACCACTAGAAATAATAATATGATTACCGTTATCCAATAAGCAACAATATTTCAGTTCAGCTCACTCCTCTATTATCTATATCTAGTACTGTGATCTGAAACTGCCGCGTGGTGTTTACGTTCTGTGCTGTTAGTGACTTGATATTTGAGATCTTTATTAAGACGTTATACTACTTATATTTTTAAGAGGTGACTTCTCTATCTCAAAATAAATATTATCTACGAATAGCTCATTAGATAGCCAACTTAAAACGTACCAATTTAACATACAGTAATCCATATTATATTGAGAGCGTAGTAAATATTTTATTTTGTCGTCTAACTGCAGTGGTGCTAACACAGCCTCCATGGTGCAGGGGGCGAGTAGCCGGCAGTGAAGTGAGAAGCCGCGGGTTCGATTCCAGCACCAAGATAGAATGTTTGTACGATTCACATATTATATTTGTTTCGGGTCTGGGCGTTTTCTTCCCAGAGGAGTTGATGTCAGGTGTCAGGCGGTCGGTCGTAAAAGCAACAAGACAAATCTTTCTGTAATGTGTTAAAAAGTATGTTGCGTCGACCCCATTGCGGATGGGATAAAGGCAGGTGGAAGGAGAAACCCCGTAATAACCTTGAGATTTTAATTGATTCCCCTTCACTACCTAAATTCAACGGTGGTCAAGTGTCGCATTTTGTAAAATATCTGCGTTTTCTGATCCATCTTTAATTATTCTTGATGTTAGAATTTCGTTATTCTTACTCGAGTAACGTTATTACTAACGCCAACGTTTAAAAAAATATAGCTACTTCGGTAGCACTACCATAATAACGTTAATTTTGTTATCGTATTCACAGATTAACTATTAGTTACTACGTAAATCGTATTCTGTGTTATCATTATAAGGTCAACGTTTTTAAGTCCCAATATTAAATTAATATTTTTTATTTAAGCCATAGTAGGTCATACAAATAATTATGAAGCATGTTTTCGTATTTTTTTTAAACGATTCCGATATCAAGACATAATGTGCAATAATCGGTCAAGTGCGACTCGACCTCGCACACTGAGATATAGTTTTTTTGTTCTTTTTATCCGACTTTAAAAAAGCAGGACTTTTTATGTATGTATATCGATTTATCCCCCAATTAAGGACCGATTTTGTTGGAAAAAATTTCACTCGATAGAGTTTAGCTGCGATGTGCTCCCATTTATATTTGGATATGATCTGATGACGGAGTATATAATAACATAAAACTCCTCAACGGACAATAGTACACTCGTCGCGATTGTGTTATTGTATTGGAATTTACATGTTTTTGCTGTAACTATCACTAAAAATGGAAAAATTAAATAACGTTTAACAAAACTTAGAAACCGAGTTCAAAATAAAAACACTGAAAAGTCAAAAATAACAAATTCTATTTATTGTTCCCTTTGGAGTTGGTGCAAATTTTATTTGACCGGTAGCGACAAAGGGCACCGACTCTAGATTCTATAGAATTTGTTATTTTTGACTTTTCAGTGTTCTTGTTTTGTTGTTGATTATATCTATATAGTAGAATACTCTTTGTTGAATATTCTCTTTTTGTTTATCGTAATTTTAAAGTGTTACAGTAGGTATTATAGCTAAACGATGTCTTAGGTAAAATTATCGTAATAAATACATTTTATTTCTTTACCCGAATGTATGCGTACCTCTACATGTCCTGTGCCAGTGTAGCAGGATCGTTTACTTGAAAACGTCCAAGTATACTGACCGAATTCTCGAACGGTACCTATCCGCGGAGTTGGTGGTCCTTGGCGACATCAACACTCATCATGTAGAGTTGCTGGGGTCTTGGATCACCGACCTCCGGGGTCAGTCTAGCCTAGGCCGGCAAACTAGTAAGTTTTACAAGGTGGTAGGTCCCTCGTTTGCGAGAGGCCAGCTGGGTTGGTACCACCGCTTTGTCTATTTCTGCAGCCAAGCAACAGTGTGTAAGCACTGTTGTGTTCCGGCTTGAAGGACACTGAAGCCAGTGAAATTACTGGGCATTATGAGACTTAACACCTTATGTCTCGGGGTGACGAGCGCAGTCCAGTGACATGCAGTGCTTTCTTATTTAAAGTTCTGTGAGGTGTTGCTTCTGTTTATGAGCAGGCGTGGCGCTTACCATCAGGCGAGCGATCTGCTCGTCTCGTCATTCAAGCTAATAAAAAATAAAGTGGGTAAGTGACCAGAAGAATCATGGGCGCGTTGCCGATGGGAAGGGGAGAGAGATTTGGGCCTCCGGATATCGCACTCAGCGTACGAAACGAAGCAGCAAACCGCTTTACGTCGGTTTTTTGTGAAGCAATGGTATCAACCTGGGTGTACCGGCTCATTCGTGCTGTAGACAAAACTGTCTGTAGGCAAACAGCATGGCTCTACCACTCTAATAAAATCATACTAATATTATAAATGTGAATGTACCTAAGTTTGTTTGTTACGCTTTCACGCGAAAACTACTTAACCGATCATCATGAAACTTTGTACACATATTCTTGGAGGTCTTAGAAGTAAGATAGGATACTTTTAAAAAAAATATCTATTTGTTTGTTACGCTTTCACGCCTAAATCACAGAACCGATTTTGTTGAATTTTGATGTAGAGATAGATGGGACCCTGGAGACGGTTATAGACTATGTTTTATTTTGGAAAAAGTCTATTCACGCGGGCGGAGCCGCGAGCAAAAGCTAGTAAGGAATAAAATAAACACATTGACATAAAACTAATTTATACGGATTTTATCGCGCTTTAATTTAAATTTAATTGCGTATCATGTGTAATATTTGCATAAACATAAGATCTAATAGAAAAATCATTAAAGAGTAAAGACATTTTTTATCGTGACGACATAAAAATTTCAAATTCTATTCATTATTTAGAAGGCAAACATTCAAAGTTAAAGCTAATCAGGAAGAAATAGTTGAATCGATTTAAATAACTAGATTTTCGTATTTCTAGGACTTTGTCTAGTGTATTTGGTTATTATTTATGAATGTAAATGAATTTTAAGATACGACTTCCGATCATGACGTTAAGAACAAAGCAGCGATAGCTCAGCAGGGAGTGGCACGGACTGTCGAGACGAGAGTTGCAGGTTCAGCTGTTTACAAGGTGGTAGGTCCCTCGTTTGCGAGAGGTCGTCTGGATGGGTACCATCGCTTTGTCTATTTCTGCAGCGTGTAAGTACTGTTGTGTTTCGGTTTGAAGGGCATTGAAGCCAGTGGAATTACTGGGAATTATGAGATTTAACATATGTCTCAGGGTGACGAGCGCAGTTGAATACCATCCGGTGGTTTGTAATTCAAAGTTCTGTGTGGTGTTGCTTCTGTTTATGAGCAGGCGTGGTGCTTACCATCAGGCGAGCGTTTCGTGATGTCAACTAAACTTGGCTATTCCCAATATACTGACTATCAACAGATTTGCTTACCGGCAGTAAAATTTTGTATTGAAGATATGTCAAAACTCTATCTATAGTACCCAAATCTATCGATAGACAGAATATAGGGAATGGCCATAAACTGTCTATAGCGTGGCTCTACCATGCATATATCATATTGCGGCATACTGCAGTCATGTCTGGAACTGTGCTTTAATTAACTTATTAATAGTAAACGACATACGTTTATTATCAAGAGGTAAAGATTAAAGGTCATAAAACATCTTAATCATAATGAAACATGGCTGTCATTCATGCATTTTCAATTTTTGTTTTTATTTGAAAATATTTTTAACTAGCTCCGCTCGCGTAACCTACTATTTCCGGGATTAAAAAATAGCCTATAACCGTCTCCAGGGTCCCATCTATCTCTGTACCAAAATTCATCAAAATCGGTTCAGCGATTTAGGCGTGAAAGCGTAACAAACATTCTCATTTTCGCATTTATAATAATAGTTAGGATGACAGCCTCCGTGGCGTAGTGGGCCGGCTGTGAAACGAGAGGCTGCGGGTTCGATTCCCGCACGGTGACAAAATAAATGTTTGTGTGATCCACAAATATTTGTTTAAGGTCTGGGTATTGTGGGACCGCAAGTCCCTCACTAAATTTATTTGGACAATACAGATATAATCAAAAATAACATTAATAATATTAGCACAGTGTACATTCGGCATTATTAAAAACGTAGATAGACAAGACTGCCTCGGTGGCGCAGTTGTGATGCATATGCGTTGCGACTGAGGCTGACGCTGAGGTCTCGGGTTCGATCCCCGGGTCGGGTAAAGTGGTATTGGGTTTTTCTATTACGAAATGCTCAGTATCAGCCCGGAGTCTGGAAGTTGTGCCCGGTATGGCGATAGGCTCAGCCCCTACCACATAAGGGACGGAAATACGCTCGGCGAAATGTGGGTGTACTGGTTACACCTCTGCCTACCCCTTCGGGGATTACAGGCGTGAGTGCGTATGTATGTAGATAGACAACGAGTAGTGTTAGGGACTCAGCCCAGCGGTCATCTGGATTTTCTATCCCTCCCCCGGATGACTACGCTGGGTTGTAAGACCGGTGAGTCCTACATAACCGTCACGTCACCCCCGGGGGAGGCAGTAGCGATAAACTAGTTTTTCCCCGCGAATAAAAAAAAATGGCAGCCCTTATGAATTTTTTGGTATAAACTATAAACGTAGTTAAAAAATAGTCTTCTTTTTTAAAATAAGACAGATTAGGTTAATTAGCTTGTGAAATTTACAGGCGCGGATTTAGTAAAAGGGCGCAAGGGTCAAGCCCCCTATCAATAAATTTTTTACGCTAAATTAGTGTTTTAATTCGATGCATTTTAAAACCCATACAAACTATAAATAAAGTCACATTACTGATGATAACGAAATTTCGCGCATTACGTATCGTATATTAATATATTCCATATAATTAATATATTCCAGTAAAAAACATCAGCGGCTCAATAAATCCGGATTCGAACCAGTCGCCCGATGTTAGGTAGCTACTTATACGTTACATCACAAATATCAGAGCAGTCAAATTTCATTTGGCAAACATACAACACAGAAGATTTTAAAGTGGCTCCATTATCATAAAGATCTGTATCACGTAGTTCAGGATCATACGACATCGATAACAAAACAGCAGAAAAGCGCTATTGTACAGCGCAACGCTTAGCAATACAAAAAGTGCGTTTAATTCGAGAAAAGGTCGAAGCGGCTTCCAGTGCAAAAATCGGTGTCATCCCGTGTAACGTAACCTCGCTATAATGTGGTTAAATAAAATAGAACGTGGTATACGCGTGACGTGTTTAAGTTTAATTAATGATTGATATCGACGGCTTATAATTCTACGAATGGGAAATTGTTTGTAGTTTTTTATTCCCTGTTCGTCGCGCGGTAATGACAGACGACTGTAGTATTGGCGGGAAAATATAGTCCGTTTGAATTCCATAGTTATGTACAACGATTGTGTGGTGTAGTGATTTATATGGTACTCGTAGTTTTGTTCATCATTTGTGCAATTTGGTACATATTTAATTTAGTTTTAAGACAGAGGAGGAAAGAAATAGGTGAGTATTGATTTGTTTACACGCGGGATTGTTTTGAAATTGGAATGTTTTGTCTATGGCGGCAATTTTAAAATAACGAGCCCTTTTATATGGATATAATGCCTTCCGGTATTAGACATTTAAATAATTTGGCACAAATAAATTACCCATCAAATGATAATAGTTAAGTATAATTATAAATTAATCAATTACTAATTAAATTATAAAATGGTTTCGTATAATGAATCTATTACGCCCGATTATTTTTGTTAACAATTTTTAATGCGCAATTTTTTTGCCAAAACCAGAACCATATATTACTAATTTATTAAATTCCATGGGTATTTAAAATGACGTCGTCACGCCGGCGTGTATGAATTAATTTGAATAACAAATGTGAATATGTTTAACCCTGCCTTAGTCTGCTATATGCATTTACATATAATGCTGTGTTAATTCATTATATTTACTGTAACGTTACATTTTTCTAATCAAATAAGTCATTGTTCCTAGCCGGCCTTGTTGTGATTTGTAATGGAAAATACACGCACGACAAAATACATTGGTCCTATGGCCAAGAAACTAAACAAATACGACTAAGGCCTCCAACCATACTGGTAGAAACAGTATTATTCCCCATATACCTAGATGGAGAGAGTTTATTACATATTTATAACAAAAAAGTCTTGATTGCATCGGTTGCGTAGCTGTAATGCAGATGATGACGCGCAGTAGTACGACTGCTGTGCTGAAGTCTCGGGTTCTATCACGAAATGCTTAGTATGAGCCCAGAGTCTGGAATTATAAATAAATAAATAACACCCAACAGTCACACATTTAGCCCTGACCCCACAGTAATATACGAGTCTTGTGTCGGGGGTATCAGGAACTACGAGAGACTTACGGTCTCACAACACCCAGACCGGAAACAAATATTTGTGGATCAGACAAATGTTTGCCTCGGTGTGGGGATCGAACCTGCGGTGTCACGTTTCCCAGTCAACTACTCGCCCAGTCGCGTCACGGAGGCTGTCTGTGATTGTGCCTGGTATTATATATATATATTTTTTATGGCATAGCCGTCAAACTAGCAAGTGGGTCACCTGATGGTAAGTGATCTCCACCGCCCATGTACGCCCACAGTACCAAAAGAATCCTGGGTGCGTTGCCGACCTTAAACGAAAGCGATAATTAAGGGATTGGGAAGGGGATGGGGTTTGAGCCTCCGGATATCTCACTCACCGTACGAAACGCAGCAGCGAGCTGCTACTTTACGCTGGTTTTCTGTGAGATGACCCGAACGAGCCAGCCCATTCATACTGTAGACAAGTGTCTACAGCGTGGCTCTACCACTCATAAAGTCATTAATTATGACGATAATGTGACGGAAGTAAGCTCGGCGAAATGTTTTTTTTTATTAGTTTGAATGACGAGACGAGCAGGTCGCTCGCCTGATGGTAAGCGCCACGCCTGCTCATAAACAGAAGCAACGCCACACAGAACTTTAAATAAAGCACTGCATGACACTGGACTGCGCTCGTCACCCCGAGACATAAGGTGTTAAGTCTCATAATGCCCAGTAATTACACTGGCTTCAATGTCCTTCACACCGGAACACAACAGTGCTTACACACTGTTGCTTGGCGGCAGAAATAGACAAAGCGGTGGTACCAACCCAGCCGGTCTCTCGCAAATGAGGGACCTACCACCTTACTTACTTACTTACTTGGGGGTTACTGGTTACACCTATGTCTACACTTTCAGGTATTGCAGGCGTGCGTGCGTATGTATGTACTCTTGGTTACGAGGTCACGTCATTCAGTTTAGTCTCGTCCATAAAGGTTTTCTGTTATAGAGATGCTCTCGCCTGTCGTACAAGAAATTCTCCTTTAAATGGGGTTTTAAACTTTATTTTGATCTATACAGTTTACGGCACATTAAAGATAAAGTAAGTACACAAAAAAACTGTTTTGATTATCATTTGTGAAATTAAACATTTATTATCCTCCTCTGACCGTATTATACTTCGTTTTTAAGTAGTAAATAATATGCAGTCATCGGCGACGTCACGTAGGATTCAGGACGTACGTAGTCGATTATAAGCGCTGTTCAAGTTATGAACTTAATTTATGACAATGTGATCAATTGACTGCCTCGGTGGCGCAGTTGTAATGTGTACGCGTTACGATTGAGGTCAGCGCTGAGGTCACGGGTTCGATCCCCGGGTCGGGTAAAGTGGTATTGGGTTTTTCTATTACGAAAATGCTCAGTATCAGCCCGGAGTCTGGAATTTGTGCCCGGTATGGCGATAGGCTCACCCCCTATCACATTAGGGACGGAAATACGCTCAGCGAAATGTGGGTGTACTGGTTACACCTCTGCCTACCCCTTCGGGGATTACAGGCGTGAGTGCGTATGTATGTATGTGATCAATTGATTTTGTCTACGATTTTTCAACTAGACGCTGACGTTAGAGCTATAAGGTCTCTAGTGGTAGAGCCATGCATGCTGTAGACAAACTTGAGCAAGCAACAAACAACATGCATTTTGATTGAGATATGCGAAGGTCCAAATACCCCTCCCCTTTCCATTCCCTTAATTATCCCTTTCCTGTAAGGTTGACAACGGGCTCATGATTCTTTTGGTATTGTGGGCGTACATGGGCGGTGGATATCATTTACCATCAGGTGACCCACTCGCTCGTTTGCCTGCCTATGCTATAAAGAATAGATATAGACAAACAACTATAGTTTGTCAGAGGTTTAAAAAAGACAAAATGTCGTCATAATTCTGGCAATCTTCGAGAGATGCATTGTCTTTCAATGGTTGCTATTTTATTTGACCTGCACTGTAATTACTATCAAATTCAAATTCAAATTCAAATTATTTATTGAATCCATAAAATGTTATACATCATTTAGATTCAGTAAAATTTTAACTCTACCGCCAGTTCGGAATGCTGTTTCGCCTTAGAAGAACAGACAAGAAACTCTAACGTTGCTCTTTTCAAAACTGATTTACAATATATATACAATATCATCAATTTATTTGAGTTAAAGCAGCTCAGTTTATGCCAAGAGGAACATTATAACAAAATAATGATTATTGACCATGAGTCCCATGACCACGATGAATAAATTAGGACCACAAAGTAAAAAACTATAACAATAAATAACAGTTTGAGCAGACCAGTCCACACAAGAAGCACCAAATTGCCAATCCAACAATTTCCACCAGTTAAATTGTAACGTTGCATGTGGTACAGTTCGTACTAAGTGAACTTAGAACTGCGGCGTGCTTGCAACTACGAAGTTTGGTAGGCTGTGAGATAATAAAGAAAACCCAGGTTTGTGTTACGTAGTTCGTTTACCGTGATCGGGCAATAACAATTTGAGTTTTCGATTGGAAAAGTCACCGAATTGCCCGGAATTGGAATAGGGTAGTTGACTAGATTTTTTTTATTATTTAAATCGATAAGTTACGTTACTCAAAATCTATTGCAGAAAGAATTTTATAAATCGGACCAAAAATATATAAGTTAGAAGCCATTCAAATCCTGTAGAAGGGGTAATTGTCAAATGACAGACGACGCCACCTTTTTACCACGCACCCACTTTTCCTCATACCAACATTTAAAGTCATAAATGCGGGCACATTTCTGAACCAATTTTGATTATGTTTTAATAAAAGTGTATCTTTTGCGTATCATTTTCTGTTGCTTGTAAAATAATATATAAAATTAAATATAGGAAACTACCCTATTTTGCCCGCCGCCCGGTATGACGACAGGCTCGCCTTATATCATGGGATGGAAATAAGCTCAGCGAAGCATGGGTGCACTCACAACACTTGTTGCACCTCTGCCTACCCCTCCGAGGATAAAGGCGTGAGCGTATGTTTACGTTTTTATTGGAATAAATTTGCCATAACTTAACAGCATGTATAATTACATAATTTTATGTAGAAGCACGTGGTAACTCAAAGATAACAATGTGCTTTATCACTTACCAACCGAGCATAAACTAAGATAAATACCACAGATCAGGAGGCTAATTCTCGTAATTTTAAACGTCCAAAATATCATTCCGATCTAGTCTCAGCGTCAAGAAAGTTGCAAATGGCATTCTCTTAAACCAATAATCAACGTCAAATGTGAACATAGATCGTAATGAGATTTAATGTAGAATAAAAGTCGACTGAAGCCAAAACGGTATAATGCTACTGCTAATGCTAGATGCATTTGACGTTGATTATTGGTTTAAGAGAATGCCATTTGCAACTTTCTTGACGTTGAGATTAGATCGGAATGATATTTTGAACATTTAAAATGACGAGAATTGGCCTTCAGAATTATATTATGAATAAATACCTACATATTGAAAATGTACTCACGCTACATTAAAAAAAGTCCCGACTTGAACTCACCCAAACAGGCAAAATTATCTCTCATCAATAACAATTTTTTTGTGTTGACATATTATGATAAACGAAAATATCTTGGTTCAAAGAAATAAAGTGATGAGAATACAATTAAATTAAAACAGATACTTATGTGTATTTTCATACATACATACGCACTCACGCCTGTAATCCCTGAAGGGGTAGGCAGAGGTGTAACCAGTACACCCACATTTCGCCGAGCGTATTTCCGTCCCTTATGTGATAGGGGGCGAGCCTATCGCCATACCGGGCACAAATTCCAGACTCCGGGCTGATACTGAGCATTTCGTAATAGAAAACCCCAATATCACTGTACCCGACCCGGGGATCGAACCCGAGACCTCAGCGTTAGCCTCAGTCGTAACACGTACACATTACAACTGCGCCACCGAGGCACTGTGTATTTTGTGTTCCCGCCATTTTATATTTCCACCA
Organism: Mimas tiliae; assembly: GCA_905332985.1. NCBI lineage: Eukaryota > Metazoa > Arthropoda > Insecta > Lepidoptera > Sphingidae > Mimas > Mimas tiliae. The sequence goes on along the minus strand of HG995265.1, from coordinate 2,481,371 downwards.
TTTTTTATGTCCACATTTTATATTACCAACTCCTCCCAATCTTTCAATTTGATTGTGCGATAAAGACAGCTTCACATTTCCAAAAACTCCCCGAGCTTCAATGCTCGGTGTCAACAAAATGCGTGCCACTGTCGATCCTGTGCACCTGTGCGAGAATATGTCGCCTGATTTTACTTACGCTACTTTTATCACTCTCTATCTCTTGGGATGGTGGTAAGGTGGTAGGTCCCTCGTATGCGAGAGGCCTGCTGGGTTAGTACCACCGCTTTTACTATTTCTGCCGCCAAGCAACAGTGTATAAGCACTGTTGTGTTCCGGTTTGAAGGACATTGAAGCCAGTGAAATTACTGAAAGAAAGAAAGAAAGACGAGCGCAGTCCAGTGTCATGCTGTGCTTTGTAATTTGAAGTTCTGTGTGGCGTTGCTTCTGTTTATGAGCAGGCGTGGCGCTTACCATTAGGCGAGCGACCTGGTCGACCCATCATTCAAGCTAATTTAAAAAAATACGTTACGGTAGTAAACGAGAAACATGTGTTTTGGTTTCAAGGGCATTGAAGCCAGTTACTAGATATTATGAGACTAGATAACTTATGTCTCGGGATGACGAACGCAGTCCAGCATCATGTAGGGCTTTGTTTCAAACTTCTGTGTGGTCTTGCTTCTGTTTATATTAGTGTTGAGTAGGGCACGATTTTAAATATGAGTTAAATAAGTGTACTTACCCTCTTTTTTGTACTGAGCCAGTAGGCCAAGTACAAGTTTTAATAGTTTTCATAATCGATGAAAGTTTTCGTTTTCTCTTCATATGTCGAGTATTTGTAGCCACTAGTGGGAACTATGATGAATTAAAGTTAATAATATGGTTTCAAGCGATTCTTTCCTTTATTACCGCATGAATTACTAGTTTGACACTTCGAGGGTAGTAATTTTATACGAAATCGAAAACTGTGAACGTATTTGTAACTAGTACTAGGCCTACAGTACAAGGGACCACTTCAAATGTGGTGAGGCGTGTTGGAGCTCACTCGCTCGTTCTCTCATTCACGCACGCAGCACACGTCAAGGTAATAATAGTAACAGATTCACGCGACTTAAAATTTGAAGTAGTACATTATAAAAAAATGAACGGCTCTTACAATATTTCGTAATGTACGGGACAAATCGTCGCTTTAGCTAGCAATACCACGGAACTCGAAAATTGGCCATGTGATATTGTCATTGCATAAATTGATTTTGCCGCGTATCCAATAAATATACACAAAAAAATTAATTTACCATACAAAGCACGTTATTCAAATAGTTCTCTGACCGCGCAACTCATTGGTTACATCACACATGTTCATAAAAAATATTCAGGTTTATGTCTCTCCTGAAAACTAAGCCAATTTAACTTGCGCGGTATTGCGAAATGTAATAAATAAATAAATACACCCAACAGTCACACACATAGTCCTGACCCCACACTAGGTAAACCTGTATCGTGGGTATCAGGAATTGAGGCACTTGCGGTCCCGCAACACCCAGACCCGAACCATTTTTTTGTGGATCACACAAACATTTGTCTCAGTGCGGAAATCGAACCCACGGCCTCTCGCACCGCAGCCGGCTACTCGCCCGCTGCGCGATGGAGGCTGTCAAAATAATGTAATGCCTATTGTGTGTCCTATTCAGCCAGACTTTAATTTTTTTTTTATAGTATAGGCCAGCAAACGAGCATGTGGGTCACCTGATGGTAAGCGATCTCCACCGCCCATGTACGCCCACAATACAAAATAATTATGGGCGCGTTGCCGACCTTAAAGGAAAGGGATAATAAGGGATTGGGAAGGGGAGGGGGATTTGGGCCTCCGGATATCTCACTCACCGTACGAAAAGCAGCAGCAAGCTGCTACTTTACGCCGGTTTTCTGTGAGACAGTGGTAACGACCCGGACGAGCCGGCCCATTCATGCTGCAGACAAAATTGTCTACAGCGTGGCTCTACCACTCGTCGTCGTTTAATGTATATTGTATGTAGTAAAGTCTTCGTATTCAACACTAGTATATATGTAAGTGTCGCATACCATCCGTCGAGTGACGTACTCATTCCGTCATTCAGGATAATAAAAAAATGTTTAAGTACTGCGTTTGTCTTCAAAAAGTTGATCCGAGAACTATTAAAAAACCGGATTCTCTCCTAATGACGTGCGAATAAGTATAGGTGCCTTCACTCAGACCAGAACCTGTTATTTATGGTTCAGTTCGCTGATACTTTTTTTTATGTCATACGTTTGGCAAACGAGCAAGTGGGGCACTTTTTGGTAAGTGATGTACGCCCTCAATATCAAAAGAATCATGAGTGCGTTGCCGACCTTAAAGGAAAGGGATAATTAAGAGATTGGGCAGGGGAGTGGGATTTGGGCCTCCGGATAACTCACTCACCGTACGAAACGCAGCAGCAAGCTACTACTTTACGTCGGTTTTCTGTGAGACACTGGTAACAACCCGGACCAGCCGGCCCATTCATGCTGTAGACAAAAGTGTCTACAGCGTGGCTATACCACTCGCAAAAGTCTTACGAGCAAGTCGGTCACCTGTAAGTGATCTCAAACTCCCATGAACACTCATTAGGGGGCGTCCATTAATTACATACGTATACGCACTCACGCCTGTAATCCCCGAAGGGGTAGGCAGAGGTGAAACCAGTACACCCACATTTCGCCGAGCTTATTTCCGTCCCTTATGTGATAGGGGGCGAGCCTATCGTCATACCGGGCACAATTCCAGACTCCGGGCTGATACTGACCATTTCGTAATAGAAAAACCCAATACCACTTTACCCGACCCGGGGATCGAACCCGAGACCTCAGCGTCGGCCTCAATCGTAACGCGACACGCATTACAAGTAATTACAACTGCGCCACCGAGGCAGTCATTCCATTAATTACGTGAGGCAATTTTGGCGATTTTTCGACCCATTTGTGGCGTTATAACTGCGATAAATTAGAGGAGGCCTATGTCACAAGACAGCCTGACCTGGTAGCTGATGAAAAACAGTAAAAGAAAAAAAAGGAAAAAAAAAAGTAGATTTAATAAATATTAAGTTCACTAGTTTTAAAAATTCGGTATTTTGTATGAAAGGTCAGAGTAAAATAAAGGCTATTTTTATTTTATTATTATTTTTATTATTATAACTGCGATAAATAGTAGTGTGTAGGATTCAGCCATATTTAAATGGAGAAACATGTTGTTCGTAATTTAACATTTTTCTGTCAACTTCATTTAATTTAACACCGTTTCTTGCGGAAGAAATACGTAATATTTGTCGAGACCCCCCCCTCAACCCCGCGTCGGATTGGGTGAGATTCGGCTCGACCGAACCCTCCCTAAATGGCTCGCATAATTAATGGACGCCTACTTATACCCAAAGACTTTTATGTATACTACAAAGTCTTTGCTTATACCAGAAGAATAAGGGACGTGTTGCCTACGTTAAAGGGTAGGGATTGTTAAGAAGGAGAGAGGCGATTAAGCCTGGGTTGGTAACGGGTTATAAGGGAAGCTTGAAAGATAATTTCGTCCTTCATTTCACATTACACGACCGAATTCACCTTCAGCGGCGTGCAGTGCGTGACAGCTGTTGACATCGTGACTTTTGAACCAAGATAACCGTTCCAGATAGTCGGTACACCACGTGGGATTGCGTGCTTCCTTAATATATCACACGTTTGCCAAAAGGTCATTTTTTGACAGTCTCCGTAGCGCAGTGGGTGAGTAGCCGACTGTGAAGCGATGGGTTCGTTTCCCGCACCGAGACAAATGTTTGTACATACATACGCACTCACGTCTGTAATCCCCGAAGGTGTAGGTAGAGGTGTAACCAGTACACCCACATTTCGCCGAGCGTATTTCGGTCCCTTATGTGATAGGGGGCGAGCCTATCGCCATACCGGGCACAAATTCCAGACTCCGGGCTGTAATACTGAGCATTTCGTAATATAAAAACCCAATACCACTTTACCCGACCCGGGGATCGAACCTGAGACCTCAGGTTGACCTCAATCGTAACGCGTATGCATTACAACTGCGCCACCGAGGCAGTCAGTCAGTAAATGTTTGTGTGATCCATAAATGTTTGTTTTAGGTCTGGGTGTTGTGGGACCAAGTGTAGCCGACTGTGTAGCGATGGGTTCATTTCCCGCACCGAGACAAATTTTTGTGTGATCTGGGTTTTTGTGGGACTAAGTCCCTCGTAGTTCCTGATACCTACGATACAGGTTTACTTAATGTGGGGTCAGGACTATGTGTGTGACTGTTGGGTGTATTTATTTATCACACCGTCTACGCACATGCCTACTTAAAATTGAGAAGATAAAGCATGCTCGCTTAAATCGGTAGGTCATAGTCAACCACTCCGGTCTTGTCCACCGTCTCATCATGATTTAATGGTAGATTTGGTTATGTGGCGACCCGTTTCTAGCCCCCACAACCCGCAACAAGAACTAAGTTTCAGCATTGTGTCCGTTAAGCAGCAGAGTGTACCATGTGCAGGTGATATAGCTTTATAGCTTGAATGGGCCGGCTCGTCCGGGTCGTTACCACTGTCTCACAGAAAACCGGCGTAAAGTAGCAGCTTGCTGCTGCGTTTCGTACGGTGAGTGAGATATCCGGAGGGCCAAATTCCCCTCCCCTTCCCAATCCCTTACTTATCCCTTTCCTTTAAGGTCGGCAACGCGCCCATGATTATTTTAGTATCTATTGTGGGCGTACATGGGCGGTGAAGATCACTTACCATCAGGTGACCCACTAACTCGTTTGCCGGCCTATACTATAAAAAAAGCCTAAGATGTTAGTGGTCCTTTTACACCCCAAGAAAACAAAGAGGTTTACCGTCACTTCAAAAAATATAAAATACTAGCTGTCCCGCGCGGTTTCACCCGCAACTACAGCAGCGCCACCTACCGGGTCCAATTGTGTATCTAAACCATCCAGGGCGCCACCCAAACGAATACAAAAAAATCATTCAAATCGGTCCAGCCGTTTAGGAGGAGTTCAGTAACATACACACGTACAGTAGAATTATACAACGTGTTACATAAAGGTGTGGTCATATTTTAGGGTCATTACATACACCTTACAATTCGTACTCATGTACCGGATCTTTTCAAAACCAACATATTCATAAATTTCACGTTAATTTTAATCACTCGTTTATTAAGATCGATAAGATTGATAACATCACTATTAATAATTATGAACGACACTCACTTTTAAATAAAATTGAATAAGATGTGCGTAATTCTACGGATATACGTACTTACCTAATAATTTATACACAAATTAATACCTGAAAGAGATTGTGTGCTGAAGACGATATAGGTACCATCCTCTAGAAGCATTTTAAAAACTTCATTCTCGGGTTTTCCATCTATGAATTTGGCTTAATACAGTCGACGATCCTCTTAAAAGCTGTTATCAGTTACACCAACACAAAAGTAGGTACCAATACATAATACTTGTTTTTAGTCAAATACAACATATTTTTTGAACTCGTAATCATACTTCACAAAATCAGAAATTGTCGAACTGACTGCGTCAAATAAATATTGACATTTGACAACTGTTTAATATTTTTTTTAATTATAAAATAATTAAATGAAAGGAGGTCTATAGTATCATTGTTTATCATTTAGTGTTGTCCAAAATTTAAAGTCGATATCGACATGTTACTCATTCGATAAAAAAGAAAATTCTATAATTATTGTACTAGCAATGCAATCGGATTTGGTACTATAGGAGATAAAATACTTATACCCTACACTATACATTGCTTAAATTTGCCCGCCCCTTTCTATAACACGTTGTATAAAGATAATCGATTACCGATTCTATCTCGTTGAAATTCCTTCTACATCGGCACCTAATGGAATCCAATGCGTTTTCAATAAGAAATTCTATCTCCCAAGCATCTGCGCTATTCCGACGCCATTTATTTCATTCCTGAGAAAAGTATTGGACCGTTTAATAAAGTAGTGATCAAAATACTATTCGATATCTTTTCTGGGATATAAAAACTATGTATAGATCTCTTTATTTTAAAAGGTCATTTTTACATATTAAGTACATTTAAAAAAAAAAAAACATTTACAAATATAAATAAAATAAATACACCCAACAGTCACACACATAGTCCTGACCCCACACTAGGTTAAACCTGTATCGTGGGTATCAAGAACTACTAGGGACTTGCCAACCCACAACACCCAGACCCGAGACAAATATTTGTGGATCAGACAAACATTTGTCAAGGTGCGGGAATCGAACCCACGGCCTCTCGCTTCGTAGCCGGCCACTCGCCCACTGCGCCACTGAAGCGAAATCTGAGGAATCATGGATAGGAAAGGGATGATCAAGGGATTGGGGAGGGAGGGGATTTGAGGCATCCGGATACCTTACTCACGGTACGAAACGCAACAGCAAGCGGCTACTTATGTGAGACAGTGGTAACAACTCGGTCGAACCGGCCCATTCATGCTGTAGACAAAACTGTCGACAGCGTGGCTCTACCACTTGTAAATTTCATTAAGTCCTATGCTTGTATTTTGTAGGTACTCATAAATGATACATACATACTTATGCACTAACGCCTGTAACCCCCGAAGGGGTAGGCAGATGTGTAACCAGTACACCCACATTTCGCCGAAATTATCTCTGTCCCATGTGATAGGGGCGAGCCTATCGCCATACCGCGCACAATTCCGGACTCCGGGCTGATACTGAGCATTTCGTAATAAAAAAACCCAATATCATACTACTCGACCCGAGGATCGAACCCGTATCGAGTCGTAACGCGTACGCATTACAACTGCGCCACCGAGGCAGTCGCCAAACGATATTAATAGTATGCAATATTTTTTTTTTTCTAATTCATAGATTTACCCTGTTTCAGACCCAGCGATGGCTGACGATGGCCAGCAGAGCCGGGACCATGCCCACTCATCTAGCGACAGCGATAACTTCGAGAAGATCGGCTTCGATGAAGGACGCCATGATGAAAATGTGAGTTGTGAGGAAACTGTACAATGTTTTTGAGTGGTGAGAGTGCCTCGGTGGCGCAGTTGTAATGCATCCGCGTTACGATTAAGCTAACTCTGAGGTTTCGGGTTCGATCCCCGGGTCGGGTAAAATGGAATTGAGTTTTTCTATTACGCAATGCTCAGTATCAGCCCGGAGTCTGGAATTTGTGCCCGGTATGGCGATAGGCTCGCCCTCTATCACATAAGGGACGGAAATACGCTCGGCGAAATGTGGGTGTTACACCTCTGCCTACCCCTTCGGGGATTACAGGCGTGAGTGCGTATGTATGTTTTGAGTGGTAGAGCCATGCTGCAGTCAGTTTTGTCTACAGCATTAATGGGTCGAAACATCGCCTAAATTGCCTCACGTAATTAATGGACGCCCCCTAGTGTTCATGGGAGTTAGAGATCATTTACCATCAGGTGACCGAGTTGCTCATAAGACTTTTGCGAGTGGTAGAGCCACGCTGTAGACAATTGTATCGACAGCATGAATGGGCCGGCTCGTCCGGTCGTTACCACTGTCTCACAGAATACCGACGTAAAGTAGCGGCTTGCTGCTGAGTTTCGTACGGTGAGTGAGATATCTGGAGACCCAAATCCCTTAATTTTCTCTTTCCTTAAAGGTCGGCCACACGCCCATGGTTCTTCTGGTATTGTATAGGCGTGCATGGTAGAGATCGCATACTATCAGATGACCTACTTGATCGTTTGCCGGACTATGCTTAAAACAACACGGTTGGGCTTATAAATAGGTGCCCTTGACAGTAATGAGTAATGACACGCTTCACGAATGGAACCTTAAAAACTTCAAAAAAAAGGGGTTAAATCGAGCACCGAGGTTGCCGTACCCACGCCCATATATTACTTTTATGTTTTTATTTTATTTCATTAGGTACAGTTACAGACTACAGTCTAGACATCATTAGATTAGAAGCTAATTGAATTCCATTTACAACTATATACAGCCATTTCCGGCTCGTCCGGGTCGTTACCACTGTCTCACAGAAAACCGATATGCTTTCGTGCGTAAGCTCATAGCTTCATAGTAAGATTTATGAATACTAGGGGCTTTGCCCATGATTTTCCTCAAAACATAAAATAAAATAAAAACAAAGTCCGACGAATATGAGACATATGTTACTTTCTTCCCCACATTATTCTGCATCGATTGGTATCGGTCTCGACCCCATACCCCCAGCGGTATCGGAGGAGATAGCGTGACAAGCTTTTGGCAACGGCGGCGGCGCCAGTTACTTTTTTTTTTTTATAGAGAGACATGTGTAAATGTTAAACATGAGTCTCCTGATTCCAGAGTGACCCAAACTTCACGGTGGGGGACGAGTCTTCAGACCCTGGGATGGAAGACGGCCCGTCTCATGAAGGAGGGGATTCCTTCCCGAACGCCCCACCTCCGAACATCAGGAGGGTGTTGACCCCAGCGCAACAACTTGCATTGGCGGAAAGAAGGAGCAAATTAAGGTAAGTTGCATGCTATTTGAGTGGAGAATCGAAAACGTGCTCCATTTTTTCGTCGGTTAAAAATATTTGACAGAAGATTTGAAATATTAACAATATTTGTCAATTGATCAATATAGATTACTCAACAGAACATGTACGCCAATGGACATCAACGAAAGTGAAAACTTCTTTAGGCGCGTTGAGCACTTTTTGGGTGAACATAAATCATGGAACTCGCGTCATCGTCACCGAACGCTTGCCATGAGCTATATGTATACTGTGTATATATGTACATAGATATACCTCCGTGCGTTATTAGTATACATTATATACTTATATACAAAGAGAATATCTCTCTAACCAATTTAAACTTTAATCCTTGATTATAAACACTTTTTTATAAACCAAAAATAATTAAAATATAATAATCTAATAGCTCGACGATACAATTAACAAATCACTTAAGTTTTCACTTCTATCGGCAGTCCCCAAACACTGCTCCGCATGTTTTTTTTTTACAAAATAGGTACAATTGACCTGTGCATACTACTACCATTTAAGTTTAATCACCTAATTCTATAGTGGAGCCTATTTCCTAGTCAGAGTCATGGTCTGTGTGCCGAATTTCATCCAAAACCGTTCATCCGTTAAGGCGTCACTAACAAACATCCAAATTCACGAACACAAGAACCTTTAAACTTTCACATTTATAATACATATATACGCACTCACGCCTGTAATCCCCGAAGGGGTAGGCAGAGGTGTAACCAGTACACCCACATTTCGCCGAGCGTATTTCCGTCCCTTATGTGATGGGGGGCGAGCCTATCGCCATACCAAATGCCAGACTCCGGGCTGGTACTGAGCATATCGTAATAGAAAAACCCAATACCACTTTACCCGACCCGGGGATCGTATCCGAGACCTCAGCGTTGACCTCAATCGTAACGCTTACGCATTACAACTGCGCCACCCAGGCAGTAATTTATAATAGTAGTTGTATAGTAGGATACTCGTATACTAGGATTATCGACTATGCTTGGCTGATTGCTAGCAGAACAGAGATAATGTTTTTATTACAACAAATAATATGACACATGAATCAGGGGCTGATATTGATCATTATTTGCTAAATGGAAGCTTACAGCACTATACCAAAAACTTACATTTTAATACCTAATAATAAAAACAAACACCAATCAAAGTAATAAAATTAATGCCTACGATACCTACATAAAACTAAAAAATAATAATATTTCTACTTACTATACAAACACATAAAAATTTAACTAACAGTTTATGGTTTATCATGGAAGATATCATCTAGAATTATCAGTCAAGATAATTTGCAGTCTTTACTGCCCTAGGCCCTAAGCCATGTAGTAAATACCAACCGCCCCTTTCTCAGCACCCATCATATAGACGCTTAGTATCATCAGTGAATTTTTTGTCACGATTGACCGGCCCTAATATCTGGCCACCCTAGTGCCCGTGCCTACTGGGCCTTAGGGCAAATCCGCCACCGACATGAATATCTACGAGTGGTAGAGCCACGCTGTAGACAGTTTTGTCTACAGGATGAATGGGCCGGCTCGTCCGGTCGTTACCACCGTCTCACAGAAAAGTGACAAAGTTGCTGCTGCGTTTCGTACGGTGAGTGAGATATCCGGAGGCCCAAATCCCCCTTCCTTTGCTAATTAATTAATTATCCGTTTCCTTTAAGGTCGGTAACGCACTCATGAGTATGCCATTGGTATTGTGGGCGTACGGGGAGATCACTTACCATCAGGTGATCCACTAGCTGATACACTAGTTTGCCGACCTATGCTATAAAAAAACCTTGTGATATTGCTAATGTAAATTTTGCAGGCGCTTCATTGTAGTTCGGTTGTCCGTACTTACTAAGTCTATTTCCAACACCCTTTCATTAGTAAAGGGAGACAGTATAATACAGGGCTTATAAGAAATGACGAGACAAGCACTCGCCCGCTTGATGACTAGCGCAATGCCTGCCCATAATCAAAAGCAACACAACACAGAACTTCGAATTACAAATATTGCAGTATCCCCGTCATAACCAAATGTTGAGTTTCATTAATGAATACACCCAACAGTCACACACATAGTCCTGATCCCACACTAGGTTAACCTGTATCGTGGATGTCAGGAACTACGAGGAACTTATGGTCCCACAACACCCAGACCCGAAACAAATATTTCTGTATAACACCATTTGTTTCGGTGCGGGGATCGAATCCGCGCCCACTCGTCTCACGACTCGCCCGTTGTGCCACGGACTCTGACAATGGAGGAGTCTCCTAATATTCAGCCATTCCATAGCCAATTTTTTTTTAGTCGATTAAATTATGTTATACATTACATCGTCACATTATATTGATGTATAATAGGCGTTAGGAGGTAACTAAAGTTAAGCAAAGGTCGGTGAAAATGGGCCTTACTCAAGTTGTAATGAAACTAAAGCACTTAGTAGTTAATCTTAACATCTTATGTTTTAAAACAACAATTTAGAGGTACACATGGTCCGTATCAATCACCTTAAAATAAAAATAGGACTTTTTATTTCCCTAATTTATTTTGGTATGATAAATCGGACCAAAAACAAGCCCACTGAGTTTGACTAGCTGGATCTTCTCAGGACTGGGTCGCGCCGCGTAAAATCCAGTGGTAAAGTAAGCCCACTGAGTTTGTTTCGCCGGGTCTTCTCAGGTTGGGTCGTTTTGGATCCGGTGGTAGTTTTAAACCACGTGCCGTTTCGGTAATGCCTATGGTCCATATCGACCTTTAAAACAGAGAAAAAATAACAATAATAATAATAATACTTAACAATCCTGGACTAATATAAAAATATTGTAAACTTTATAGTTGCCCAGTGTATTTTGACGATGCTATGTATGTTACGTATATATTAGCTGATATGATTTCTGTACTTACATAAGTTTCTTTATTTTGTACTGACTTGTCATAAGCGCTATTTTAATTGCCTACATGATGAATAAAACTATTTCATTTCATTTCATTTCATTTCATTTATGTCTCGGGGTGACGAGCGCAGTCCAATGCCATGCAGTGGTTTGTAATTCAAAGTTATGTGTAGTGTTGCTTCTGTTTATGGGCAGGCGTGACGCTTACCATCAGGCGAGTGACCTGCTCGTTTCGTCACTCAAGTTTTAAAATAAAAGAAAAAACATTTAGCAAAGCATTTACATTGCGACATCGCACCTGTTGCTATTTATTTGCTACTAGGCGACACCTAAAGTTAAACAAAGGTCGGTGAAATCGCTCATTGCTAACTTCTCAATTCAGATACCTAACATACTAAATCGGCAGCATGCATAAAATTGCAAAAATCGTACACAATTATGAATTAGCGATTACTCAAATGAGTACTAATTAGGAACTTGCGTATTACGTACTATCATGTTCATGGCGGCGTGGATCGTGACGTCATGTGTCAGTCGAACTTGACAAACTCAAGTTCATTTCCAAATTCCAACTGTCAAAGTTAGTAGCCTTCAAGCCGCCATAGGAAATGCGCGCGTTTTCCTATTGAAAAATTCTATTCGTATTTCGAAATCCGCGAGTGAAGTGTTGGGTGTTTTGAATTATTTGTGGCTTAGATTTGTAGTATATTTATGGTTTCGTTTGGAATTATTTGTGTGTCTATGGTATTATTTATTTGTTTTATAACTGATATTGACCTAGTACAATTTAACAATGGATCGATAAACCCCAAAACATTTATTTTTTATATTACCTAAAGTTATCTAAGTATAAAGTATATAAAAGTTCGTTTATCCATTAGTTCGATTATTAAATAATTAAGGAAAAACTAAGTAGGTAAGGTATACTTACCTATTTTAAATTATATTTATATCATAATTCATTCAAAAATTCAAATTCAAAATATTTATTGAATCCATAAAATGTTATACATTATTTAGATTCCGTCAAAATTCTACCGCTGATTCAGAATACTTTCGCAATGGTTCGCTCGAAAAGAACGAGCAAGAAACTCCAGCGTTGCTCTTTACAAAACTAGTTTACAATTATTACAGCATAAGGTTTTACAATATTTAATTGGAATTAGAGCAGCTCAATCAAGCAATTACAGAAATGATATCTACGCATTGGATTAACTTGCATGACCTCCATAAGCATGACGAATAAATTAAGACCTTAAAAATAGTGTTAACAAATAAAAGATAACAGTCCGAGCAGACCAGTCCACATTATTTTTATATTAAAAATATTCCTACGAATAAGCAGATAATAATAATGCGATTTGCTAAATATATATACACATGCACTCGCGCCTATAATGCACGAAGGAGTAGGCAGAAGTGTAACAATAGTCCCACATTTCGCCATTGAGCTCGGAGAGCCTGACTCCGGCCTGATACTGAGCATTTCGTAATAGAAAACCCCAATATCACTTTACCCGACCCGGGATCGAACCCGAGACCTTCGCACAGCAATTGTACCGCGAATACATTACAACTGCGCCACCGAGGCAGTAATATACAACGTGTTACAGAAAGGTGTGGTCAAATTTAAGCAACGTATAGTGTAAGATAAAAGTCGGTATTTCATTTCTCGTGGTATAAAATCTGATTGCATTGCTAGGACATAAATAAAGCATTTCTGCGCGGTAGAGACACGCTGTAAACAGTTTTACAGCATGAATGGGCCGGCTCGTCGGTCGTTACCACTGTCACAGAAAACCGACGTACAGTAGCAGCTTGCTGCTGCGTTTCGTACGGTGAGTGAGATATCCGAAGGTCCAAATCCCCCTCCTTTCCCAATCCCTTAATTATCCCATTCCTTTAAGTCCGGCAACGCGCCCATGATTCTTAAAGTATTGTGGGCACACATGGGCGGTTGAGATCACTTACCATCAGATGACCTACTTGCCGGACCTTTACTGGTCTATGCTATAAAAATAAACTTTTTTATAAGAGGTAAGTGAATATGTTCTAGCGATTTAAAGAGACAATTACTAGGCGCGCAGTGATGCTAAGAGATTGTGTACAGGTAATACGAACGATATAATATTGATATATCGCTCATGTATCGATTATTAAATGTGTGATTAAAAATAGCATGTTTAGGGATGTTTACATTTTGCCTTCATTGTCAGGTGTATGTAACAAATAAATATGACCACACATTTCTGTAACACATTGTATAAACACTTGTATAAAAAAGTTAATACAAATGTACGCAATATTAGGTATTAAGTTTTTCAAAAACAATAATTCTTAGGTTTCCACTGACGGCCTCGGTGACGCAGTTGTAATGTGTATGCGTTACGATTGAGGCTAACGCTAAGATCTCGGGTTCGATGTACCTTTACCCGACCCGGGGTAAAGTGGTATTGGGTTTTTCCATTACGGAATGCTCAGTATCAACCTGGAGTCTGGAATTTGTGCCCGGTATGACGATAGGCTCGCCCCCTATCACATTGTGGGACGGAGATACGCTCGGCGAAATGTGGGTGTACTGGTTCCACCTCTCCCTCCCCCTTCGGGGATTACAGCCGTGAGTGCGTATGTGCGTATTCCACTGCATTAATAAATCACTTATTCATTAGTTGCACCTCTTTCTTTCTACCTGGCGTTATCCTGGCTAGTGCCAGGGTCCGCCTTCCTACTGAGACGCCTCCTCTTCACCCGATCTTAGCATCTTCTGTAGTAAGACCGTTGACTATCATATCTCCCTCTAATACGTCAATCCAGCGTATTTTAGCCCGTCCGCGGGATCGTACTCCTGGTACGTTCTAGCACAGGCACTTGCGACCGTACACAGGTTCCTCAAAACAATTCACTAGTCACATCAAAAAGAGTATACTCTATTCAAATAGGTGCTACAATTTAAGATTTTACTAGGGCCTACCCTAGTATGCGAGAGGAAGTCTGGGCTGGTATCTGCCGCGATACAGCAGTGTGTAAAGACTGTTTGTATTACTGACTGTTGCGTTTTGGTATTGAAGCCAGCGAAATTACTGGGCATTAAGAGACCTAACATCTTAGGTATCGAGGTGACGAACGCAGTCTAATGCTATGCAGTGCTTTGTAATTCCAGGTTCTGTCTGTTGCTTTTGTTTATGGACAGGCATGGTGCTTACCATCAGGGCAGCGACTCGTTTCGTCATATTGGATAATAATAAAAATGCTTTGGCAATTTTCGTTTATCTTCGAATATTATCGATAAGCCGGAAAACACAAAATGCTATTATCATGATCAAATGAGCAGCAGATAAAACATATCGCCCAGCCTCCGTGGCGCAGTTGGCGACTAGCCGGCTGCGTAGCGAGAGGCTGTGATTTCGATTCCCGTACCGAGACAAATGTTCAGAGCAGTGGCGGATCCAGGACTTTGGTTTAGATTTAGGTGGGTTTTAGGTTTGACCCAAACTTCGAATTAAAAAAATGTAGAATATACCATACCTACATAAAATGGAATAAGTAAGGATAAGCGATGAAAACTATATTGTAGGTAGTATATACTAGTACAAAGAGAGTAGGATAATACCAAAATTAATTTGAGATTTGTCAGAGGACCCAAATGCTTTTTCGGTCTTGAGCTCCTTAGCCCCCCCTTGGAGATCCGCTACTCTTCAGAATGTAACACGTGCAGGTGATTCAAATTCAAATTATTTATTGAATCCATAAAATTTTATACATCATTTAGATTCAGTCAAATTCAAGTCAAAAACTCTATCGCCAGTTCGGAATGCTGTTTCGCTAGAGAAGAACAGACAAGAAACTCTAACGTTGCTCTTTTCAAAACTGATTTACAATATTGATACTACATTAATACAATTTAATTTGAGTTAAAGCAGCTCAGTTTATGCCAAGAGGAATATTATAACACAAATAATGATTATTGAGCATGACTCCCATGACCCATTACACTCAAATCCAATACAAGTTTGATTAAATTTCATGCGCATTTCTTTGCACCGACTCAAAAAATACTTCTAGAATTCAATATTACTTTTGCCTTTTCATTGTTAATTTCTGAAGTCGTGTACTACTAGACGGGCTGTTTAGAAGAAATATTGCGTCACATAACGCGGGAGTTTGACAGCTCACAAATTTTAATAGGGAGCGCGATAGGGATTCTAGTTAAGAGTAAGCGAGATGGTAATATTGAGTTACGGTCAATAGACCGCAACTTTCTAAGTACCGCGCAGCTTGTCTAGTATACATTAAAGTATGGTTTTAAATTATCATTATTATTGTGAGATAGGCTTGTTTGAAGTTCCTTATCTTGCGGATTACGTTTTTGTATTGTATGGATCGGCAGATATGTTCGTTTGACATCGTTTTTCGGATTACTGGATTTATTTGTAGTGTAGGCAGAGGTGTGACTGGTGTAGTCACTGCTGGAGTCATTATAGCAGCAGCCTATATCGCCTTATAATATAAAAATATTTTTTAAAGTTCCGAGCCTCGAAAAGTCTAAGTACCTATTTCGTCACCTTTTTTTGTATAATTAAATAACATCTCAATCAATCATTAAAAACAATTTCGTAGTAGGTATGCATAATTTCATTATTTAATAGTTTATATAACTTTACGTTTCAATCGGTAGGTATATTTAGAGGTTTTTTTTTATAAAAACCACTTCTCTTCTTATCTAATCTAATATTATTCTTCTTCTTCCACCTGTCCTTATCCCACTCGCAGTGGGATCGGTGCCTGCCTGACGTCAACCCCTCTGAAGATAAAACACCCAGACCCGAAACAAATATTTGTGGATCACACAAACATTTATCTCGGTGCTGGAATTGAACCCGCGCCCTCTCGCTTCACGCTTCGCGGATGCTTCTCTCAATACATACGCACTCACGTGTGTAATCCCCGAAGGGGTAGGCAGAGGTGTAACCAGTACACCCACATTTCGCCGAGTTTATTTCCGTCCCAAGATGCTATAGGGGGCGAGTCTATCGCCATACCGGGCACAGTTCCACACTCCGGGCTGATACTGAGCATTTCGTAATAGAAAAATCCAATATCACTTTTACCCGACCCGGGGATCGAACCCGAGACCTCAGCGTCAGTCTCAGCCGTAACGCGTACGCAACTGCGCCACCGAGGCAGTCTCTCAATGTCTATTCATAAATTTATAGGCATTAAAATTTTTACGAATTATTGTGCATTTCCCTGCAACACTCTACCACGTGTGACGGTATTATGAGAGAGTCATCGAAATTATTAAACTCCCGCGTTATGAGACGCAATTTTACTTCTAAACAGCCCGTCTGCTTAGGCTTACGAGTGATTCGCGGGCAAAACTTAGCAAGTGATAAGCGTTAACGATAACTGATAAGAAATTTTGTCAGTGTAGCGCTAATCTACAGCGACGCAGTGATTATTTACCTTTTATACATCATGTATGAACATCGAAATGTGTTTTTCTTTGGGTATGTTGATTGAATAATTTATTTTGGAATACAAACTTCTGGGCTACTATTTATGATAGGCCTAGTACGAGTTACAAATACGTTCAAAGTTTTCGAATTCGTATAAAATTACTACCGTCGAAGTGTCTAATTAGTATTCAAACGGTAATAAAGGAAAGAATGGCTTGAAAACTCGAGTAATATGAAATAAAATTAACCATATTATTAATTTTAATTCATTATAGTTCCCACTGCGGGCTACTAATACTCGACGTATGGAGAGAAAACGAAAACTATCATCGTTTAAGAAAACTATTAAAACTTGTACTAGACCTACTGGCTTATATCAGCTTTTCATTCGGTTGCTTATTTTTGGTTACTGTGTTCGGTTGTATAGAAGTTGGTAGTAGTGTTGATGAATCCAAACACGAATAAAAAAAAATCGTAATAAGTCGACATGTTTTAAAGAAACTAAGGCAGTCTCGTTTGGAATAATTCAAATAATAATTAAAAACGTATTTTTCTTAATAAGACCAATAAAAACAAACAGTTGACTCTCGGAATTAGCTGTGCAGCGCGGCACAAGGCGCGATTGTTTACTGTGTATTGAAGTGCGGTAATGCGCGCGGGTAATTGACCCCGGCTTTAGCATTAGTACGCTTTAGATTGCTGGTTTACGTTTTCAAAATAGCATGTAAACAGCAAAAGAATAGTGTTTTCCGGTTATGTTTAATATCGTTTCGGCTTCGGAAGTTAGGTACACCCGATATAAAAAAAACTGGTAGCCAGCGAGTAGCGCTCGCGCCCTAAGAAACGTATATCATTACATGTTAAAGATGTTTGTATTGTATTGTATTTTACTAATTTTACGTGTTTTAGAGAGATAACAAATGAATAAATTTAATGCCAGGATCCGCCTTCTTGTACCATAGATTTGACGGTATTTGCTATTATATGGGGCGACGGGTCACTCTGAAAACCCACTACGGTTCGCCAAGTTTTGCCATTACCTCGCAATTGCCATTGCCAGCAGAGTGTACTGCATGTGATGTTGGCTTTGAATCTAAGGCCCGAATTATAGAACAACACTCAAGTGAGCTCTTTGCTAAGTGTCGATTTCTGTACACGTGATTGGTCTATTTTTGGCGCCAAACAAAAACGGACCAATCACGTGTACAAAAATCTACACTATACGTATATAAATATGTAAGTCTCTCTATTCTAAAAAAATCTGCCACTGCTGCCAAAAGCTTGTCACGCTATCTTCTTCGAAACCGCTGGGGGTATGGGGTCGAGACCGACACCAATCGATGCAGAATAATGTGGGGAAGAAAGTAAAATATGTCTCATATTCGTCGGACTTTAAGTTATTTTTTTATTTTATGTTTTGTGGAAGAACATGGGCAAAGCTCCTAGTATTTTAAATAAATAGTGTTCGGATTTTTCATTGCACTTACCATATGGCAAGCGAATATCTACTCGTTTCGTCGACCAAATAAATAAAAAAGCTTTATGTAATCTCTCGTAGCGAAAGATTATTTAACAAATTTAAGACAATGGAAGGCCATAGGTACTTTTTTATGTATTTTTGGATGTAACAACGTAAGTTAAGTTAGTAAATATTCATATTTTCTTTATAAGTACTTAGTCACTTTTAAATATTAATTTATGTCCAACGAAAAATTCAAATAAAACCAAATATTTATTTGAGAAAAGTATAAACATTTGTTTCGAAATTGGGGCAGCTGTGGGGCTAGCACGGAAAACTATCGAAATCGTAATGTAAAGGTATCGAGGGCTCGATAGATAATTCCTTAAATATCATTGGTCCATATTCCATATATATTAGTTTCTTTTACGTACGATAGAGGCGCTGTACTAAAATCTCATAGAAATTGTTGTCGATGACAGCTCGAATAACTTTTCGCAAGTTTCCGTGCTAGCCCCTCAGTAGATAGAGGGCACATACATAGAGGGCATGCAAATTTTTGCATTTTGCAAATGCAAGGCATGCGATTTTGATGAAACTTATTGTGGGTATTTCAGTAGGTCCCTGGATGGTTTATATTCACAATTGGACCCGGTAGGTGGCGCTGCAAGCGATAGATGTTGCGGGTGAAACCGCGGGGGACAACTGGTAAATATCTATAAATACCGATAAACGATAAACAAAATCTGCTGATAGACAGGATTATTATAGTTTGATTTTGTTAGCTTTGTGATATAAAATTAGCAATATCATGGGGATTATTATTTTGTTTATAACTCGCATATGAAAATGAGACTATGAAAATAATCATATTTTTTTATAAATAATTATTTTATTGTTTGTGAACCGTATTTTGATTGAGTGCGCGCCCGGCTACGTCAGTACAACACATGAGTCAGCTGGTCATCATTTTTCAGTTTTTTTTTTATATGTTCATATTTCTAAGCTACCTGTGTAAGGATAATATCTCGCTTCTGTTTATGTATTTTTTAATTTTACTATTTTTATTCTAGCTGTTTATATGTATATTTTCACGACCTAAAAAGGGCCAACGGGGTTTTTGTTACATCATACTAATATTATAAATGTGAATTTAAGTTTGTTTGTTACGCTTTCACGCGAAAACTCCTTAACCGATCATCATGAAACTTTGTACACATATTCTTGGAGGTACATATAAGAAGTAACATAGGATACTTTTATGAAAAAATAAATATATCTATTTGTTTGTTACGCTTTCACGCCTAAATCACTGAACCGAATTTGATGAATTTTGATGTAGAGATATATGGGACTCTGGAGACGGTTATGGGCTACGTTTTATTTCGGAAAAGTCTATTCACGCGGGCGGAGCCGCGAGCAATACTGTATATTTTAATGTATTTGTTACAGATATTACAAATAGAACTTTAACTGTGTCGATTCTCACACTCCTCTGTGTGCGCATGATGCTTAAATGAGTTAAAAGTTTTCTCTTCACGTATTAACATATAAATATATTACAATAAGCGAAGTGTTGTTAATTTTATTGACGTTTTACGTAATAACGTTCATGGTTACAAGGAAAAATACTTGGACGAGTGTAAACGCGCTAATAAGGCATAATGTTTGTTTGTTTATGTATTATCTGTTCCTCGCGGTTTCACAGCAATGTTACTGCCCTACTCCCACGGGTCATAGCGTGATATACAAACCTTCCGGAATCTTTCTTTCCACCTGCCTTATACCACTCGCAGTGTGGCACAACATGCTTTTTAATACATGTTACAGAAAGATTTGGTTTGTAGTTTTTACGACCGGCCGCCTGCCTGACGTCAACCCCTTTGGGGATAAAACACCTAGACCCGAAACATATCCGGAGGCCCAAATCCCCCTCCCCTTCCCAATCCCTTATTATCCCTTTCCTTTAAGGTCGGCAACGCGCCCATAATTCTTTTGTATTGTGGGCGTACATGGGCGGTGGATATCGCTTACCATCAGGTGACCCATTTGCTCGTTTGCCGGCTATACTATAAAAAAAAAAAACAAATATTTGTGAATTACACAAAAATTTGCCTCCGTGCAGCAATCGAACCCGCGGCCTCTCGGTTTACAGTCTGCTACTGCGCCAATGAGGCTGTAATAAAACTTCCGGAAATTATGTAAATGATAGTGAAAACATGTAAGTTCGTTGCATAAAAGAAATAAGCAAACAGAGTCTTTGTTCCCAAATACTTTAATGTATACTACTAGACGGGCTTTTTAGAAGTAAAATTGCGTCACATAACGCGAGAGTTTGACACACACAAACAGAGAGCGCGATAAGGGTTCTAGTTGAGAGTAAGCGAGATGGTAATATTGAGTTACGGTCAATTGACCGCAACTTAGTGGTACAATTTCTATGTACCGCGCAGCTTGTCTAGTAGTATACATCAAGGTCTTTGTTTGTTCCCCGATAAATATAATCTGGGTGTGTTCAAGTCGTGAGTGAATCGTTTTTTGAAAGGCAAGCGTGCTTCATCTTAGGCCACATCATCGCTTACCATCAGGCGTGATAGTGGCCAAACGCAAGCCTATTCCGTGTTAAAAAAAAAGACAGACGCAGATAGCTACCTTGTTTTTTACTGATTAATGATCAAACAAACTTTTTGTCATTTGGTATTTATGGAACATAGACATCAAGATTTGTTTAATGGAATTATAATATAGTTGTGATCATTGTATGATTCGGAATTTTTCAAACGGCACCCCCTTTTTTATACATACATACATACGCACTCACGCCTGTAATCCCCGAAGGGGTAGGCAGAGGTGTAACCAGTACACCCACATTTGCTTGTACCGATATTTAAAACATAAACTACCGCCTCATTTTTGACCCAATTATAATTCTGTTTTCCCAAAACAGTTTCTTTATCGTAATATTATTGGTTGCATATAAAATCTTATATATAAAATTCTCGTGTCACAATGTTCGTTCCCATACTCCTCCGAAACGGCTGGACCGATTTGTATGACATTTTGTGTGCATATCGGGTAGGTCTGAGAATCGCCCAACATCTATTTTTCATCCCCCTAAATGTTAAGGGTGACCCACCCCAAAAATTTTATTTTTTATTTTTTAGACAATATTTTTATTTTTTATGATACAGCATTAAAAAATACATACAACCCTAAATTTTCACCCTTCTACGATCAACCCCTATTTTTTAATAGCGATATTAGTATTTTTAACGGGACGGGACTCGCTTGATGCGACTAGACTAGACTACTTTAACCCTGGAAATAGGCATTCACGCGGGCGGCGCCGCGGGCAACAGCTAGTAATGTATAAAATTAGACATAGTCAAGTACCCTATTATCGAGCATCTTTTATCTCTAGCAACACAAAAACACAATCAAGAATAGTTAGCGTCAGGTAGAGATATCAAATCTAAAATGCGCCATCACTTAAATTTTGAACATGCACACGAAATAAGTTTATGTTTATATACATACGCACTCACGCCTGTAATCCCCGAAGGGTTAGGCAGAATTGTAACCAGTACACCCACATTCTGCCGCGTTTCTTTGTCCCATGATGGGATAGAGGGCGAGTCTATCGCTATACCGAACACAATTCCAGACTCCGGGCTGATACTAAGCATAGCATGATAGAAAATCCCAACCCGGGGACTTTGCCCGAACCGGGGATTGAGCCCGAGACCTCAGCGCAGCAGTCGTACCGCGTACGCATTACAACTGCGCCACCGAGGCAGTCGAAAATTAAAGTAAAAAATTCTAATTTACATTACAGATCAATAATATAAACTTTTGATATAAATAAGTTATAATCCAAGTTTGGTCCATATGTTTTGAGTTTGACATTTTAAATACTATTATGTACATTGACCTGCTTCAAACTGCAATGATGTATATTTTATTGACAAATAAATTACTAAGAGATCGAACCCTAGACCTCAGCGTCAGCCTCAGTCGTAACGAGTACCTACGCATTACAACTGCGCCACCAAGGCAGTCTTTCATGTGTCCAAAATACCGGGAAAATTCTTAGTAATCCTGCGACGAATCTCGAAATAGCATTAATACAACAAATGCGTAATAAATAAAGAGTAAAGTTCTTATGTATGTACACGAAGGTCGCCTAGAGTTAACATTTACTCGAATACGTAATGTTAACACATTAATGTTGCCTCTTTTGTTAATATTCACACATCATTCTGATGGGTTTCGTAGTAAGTTTTATATCCGTCTATCTATATAAAACGTGTTACAGAAAGGTGTGGTCATATTTTAGAGTATTACATACAGCTTACAGTCATTGAAATAAGATGACTAGAAACGTAACTCGAGCAAAAAAATGACCCCACCATAACTCTGTGCAAGGGGGCGGGGATATAAAAGTCTGTGCAGCTCGTTCATTCATCAATGCAATAATCACCGGCACGAATCGTGAGCATTAATGGACAGTGGTGGGGCAATTGAGTGTCCATTAGACGTCAATCATACAATGACGAACCAATCGCGTGAAGCGGCAGCGCCCCGAGCCCCGCGTATTCTACCAATCAGTACTAGATATAAATGATCACTGTATGAAGTTTATGCTCACGTCCCGTGCCGATACTTGTTTTTTTGGACTATTTTGAATGTTCATTTGCTATAGGCTTATCAAATTGTTTTTTTTTTCTATAAGTACTTTGTGGAACTGTTTATGAATGCATGTAGTGCTCACTAATATTAGGAATAACACAGTGTATGTTTTGTAATACTTAAAGTATTATTGTGTAAGTTATGTGCTGTTCAGAAGTTTAATTGTGTTGCATACGCGACCGGCGAGGCGGGAATGACATCTAAGGCGTGGGAGCGAGAGGAGCTGAGAGTAAGCGAGGTGGCAATATTGAGACGGCCATTTTGTTTGGTATTAGTTTACATTCACAATAAATGAATTTTTCGATCAAAACCAAGAAATAATATAGTTACTTCCGTAAATTAACTTCAAATTGAATGAATAATATATGCACGTAAATAATGA
Organism: Mimas tiliae; assembly: GCA_905332985.1. Classification (NCBI taxonomy): domain Eukaryota; kingdom Metazoa; phylum Arthropoda; class Insecta; order Lepidoptera; family Sphingidae; genus Mimas; species Mimas tiliae. The sequence goes on along the minus strand of HG995265.1, from coordinate 2,457,929 downwards.
CAATAGTTTATAGGTCACAATAAACAATTTCGTGTTAGTTTATCGAATTTAACGTTCGCAGCTATTCAAACAACAACAACTGCTCTCGCCGCTGTCTCGCGGACGACTAAATGAGTTGCGGTCAATTGACCGTAACTAAGAGCGCAATTTCTTTGTACCGCACAGCTTGTCTAGTAGTATACATTAAAGTCTTTGGTTATGTGTATATTCCAAGTTGTGAACCAAATAAATATATAAAAAAGTCGTTAAAATTGCATTACATGATCAAAATGAGGTTTTGAAGTCAATGAACTTTATTGTTTTCTGTAATTTGTAAATGAATCGATTAACGATGTTTGAATATTCTATTTGAGGTCATCATTGTCATTTTATAGAAATAATAAAAATTAGGGCTTTTTATAGCAGAGGCCGGCAAACGAGCAAGTGGGCCACCTGAACACACTAGTCATGGATGCGTTGCCGTCGTAATTGGGATTGGAAAGGGAATAGGGATTTGGGCCTCCGGTAATCCACCGTAGAAACGCAACAGCAAGCTGCTACTTCACGTCGGGTTTTGTTTTTAGTGAGTGGTAATAACCCGGTCGAGCCGGCCCATTCATGCTGTAAAAAGGTTATAGACTAAACAATTTACAGCGTGGCTCTAACACTTGAAAACTATAGATCTTGGGAAACTTGTAACTAATATAGTAAATGTATTATCAAGGTATATAACAACAAAATATATATACATGCTCAGTCACACATGAAATCCACGAAGGGGTAGACAGAGGTGTAACTAGTACACCCACATTTCGCCGTGCTTATTTCCGTGCCATGATGTGATAGAGGGCAAGCCTATCGTCATACCGGGCACAATTCCAATTATCTATAATATCACTATACCCGACTCGGGGATCGAACCCGAGACAGCACAGCAGTCGTATCGCGTACGCATTACAAACGCGCCACCGAGACAGTCTCTAAACAAAGTATATACCTGACAGCTCCGTGGCGCAGCGGGCGAGTAGACGGCTGCGAAGCGAGAGGCCGTGGGTTCGATTCCCACACCGGGACAAATGTTTGTGTGAACCACAAATATTGGTCTCGGGTCTGGGTGTTGTGGGACCGCAAGTCCCTCGTAGTTCCTGATACCCACGACACAGGTTAATCTAGTGTGGGGTCAGGACTATGTGTGTGACTGTTGGGTGTATTTATTTATTTATTTATTATTTATTAATATAGCCAAAATATTATTATGATTCTATTTTCCTCTATGAAACACTGATAATATATTATAGCTCATTGGATTTGATAAAGAGTTAAACGAACTAAGCCTGCCAGCTTAGTATGCTTCCAACCATCAAAATAAGATAACTAGAACGATAACTCTCATATGAATCTGCCAAAAATACGGCTCCACTTACTTACACTGTATGCAAAGGTAATCACACGTACTCGTAACACTCAATCTCGCAACAAAAATTTATGAACGTTCAAAATCAACTTTATTTCATAAAAGTTAATGTCTAAATATTACATTTCTAGATCAAGATACGACGTTCTGCACCGCGCAAAAAATTAGACGTATTAAATGTCAATGATCATGAATCAATTTTTATAAATTGATGAATGAACGAGCTGCACAGACTTTTATTGAGCCGTCCCCTTGAGTTTTGGTGGGATAATTTTTATGCTTGAGTTACGTTTCTTGTCATATTATTTCGATGCATCCAACGAGGTATCACGTGCGTGACCCAACAATATTGACGACAAATATATCATTACTATAATGTCATTAAACGCATCTTGATTTCTATGTTAAATAAATACCAAAGTCGCTATCTGTACACAGTATGTAACAAAAACCCTGTAGGCCGTTTTTGGGTCGTGAGATATAAACAGCTTAATGAAAATAGTAAAACAAAAATAATAATAAACAAAAGCGAGATATTATATTTACACAGGTAGCTTGGAATAATTAACATAATTAAAAAAAAAAAAACTGAATTCCTGTGTGTATTGACGAAGCCGCATTGCTCTTTCAGAGGTAATCAATCGAAATACGGTTCACAAACAATAAATTAATTCATGTTTAAAAAATAAATATGATCATTTTTATAGTCCACTTTTCGTATGCGAGTTAATTCATTACGTTTGAATATCGATTCTGATATCACAGTTAAAATGTCCAACAGGATTTTGGTGACATATTGTATAGTATACGCGCTGACTCAATTTACCCCTATGGGCATTGTTTGACCATTGTTTTGACCTGCAGGCCAATTCTCGTAATTTTAAATGTTCAAAAAATCATTCCGATCTAGTCTCAGCGTCAAGAAAGTTGCAAATATTATTATATATTATATAATTATAATAATAATACATCCAACAGTCACACACATAGTCCTGACCCCACACTAGGTAAACCACCTGTGTCGTGGGTATTCAGGAACTACGAGGGACTTGCGGTCCCACAACACCCAGACCCGAGACCAATATTTGTGGTTCACACAAACATTTGTCTCGGTGTGGGAATCGAACCCACGGCCTCTCGCTTCGCAGCCGACTACTCGCCCAATGCGCCACGGAGCTGTCGAGTTCTCTTAAACCAATAATCAACGTAAATATATATTGCATCCCTCGACAGTTGCCAGTATGATTATGGTTTGAAGTGACTACACTGGCTGACTTATGGCCCATTTCCCAATATTCTGTCTATCAACAGATTTGCTTACCGACACTAAAATGTTGACAATTTTGTTTGGAAGATCTGTCAAAACACTATCGATAGTACCCAAATCTGTCGATCGATGATGATGATGTCCTCCTTGACGCATCCGTCAACGGCGACACCCTGTCAATTATTATTTCTGGCATGCGCGCGTAGATGACTCGTGAAACCCAACTTGTTCACAAACACGCGATCACAAGTTGGACAGTAGAGCTGTCCGCTAGAATTATAAGTGTAATTGTAGGAGGGCTTAGGCCGCGTCTTTCGGAGTTCGCGTTTGGTGTCACGGTCTTTAAGGCGGAGGCGTTCATAGTCTTCTACACCAATCTTTGAAGCCTTTCGCCACTCTGGTCTGTGTATCGCAAGCTCCTCCCACGAACTGCATGACAAGCCACAAGCAGCAAGATGACGTTTGAGGACGTCCTTGTAACGCCAACACTGGCCTCCGCGTTTGCGATTTCCCTATATTCTGTCGATAGACAAATAGCCATTCTATCGACAGAATATAGGGAATGGCTATTAGGAACTTGCCAGAACGAACTACGGGAACTACTAACGCCTGGGTCTAACTTAGATTATAACAAGATAATTAATTGAAAGCTGGCTTGGCGTGTAATAACAATCTGTGACGTCAGGGCCGGGTTTCAATTTGTGGGGACCCCGATTTTCGACCTCGCTAGACTTTTTTATGTCATAGGTCGGCAAACGAGCAAGTGGGTCACCTGATGGTAAGTGACCTCTACCACCCATGAAAGCTCATAATACTAAAAGAATCATGGAAGCTTTACAGACCTTAAAGGAAAGGGATAATTAAAATATTGGGAAGGGGAAGAGGATTTGGGCCACCAGATATCCCATTCACCGTATGAAATGCAGCAGTAAGCAGCTACTTTACGTCGGTTTTCTTTGAGACAGCTGTAATTAAGACGGTCTATATCGTGGCTTTACCATTCAAAAAAGATATTACGCACGCACTCACTCAGCCTGTAATCCTCGAAGGGGTAGGTAGAGGTGTAACCAGTACAGCCACATTTCGCCGAGCGTATCTCCGTCCCATGATGTCATAGAGGGCGAGCCTATCGCCATACCGCTAAATTCAAGACTCCGGACTGATACTGAGAATTTCGTAATAGAAAATCCCGAGACCTCAGCGTCAGGCTCAGTCGTAACGCGTACGCATTAAAACTGCGCCACCGAGACAGTCAAAAAAATAATGCCCGATAAAATTTATATATGATAATGCAACATAATTTGATGACGCTAGCAATCCATAGTAATACTATGTTGATCTACTTTTGCAGTAGTAAAACAATTCCGAACGCACGTCGGTAATAAACTAAGCATCAATATTTTAAATGTTATTTATCAGATAAAACATAAGGCGCAAAATTATAAAATTATCTCGTTTATAACACGCTTTTATTAGCTTCATTCGTATTTATGTATGTATGTATGTATGTATGTATGTATGTATGTATGTATGTATGTATGTATGTATGTATGTATGTATGTATGTATGTATGTATGTATGTATGTATGTATGTATGTATGTATGTATGTATGTATGTATGTATGTATGTATGTATGTATGTATGTATGTATGTATGTATGTATGTATGTATGTATGTATGTATGTATGTATGTATGTATGTATGTATGTATGTATGTATGTATGTATGTATGTATGTATGTATGTATGTATGTATGTATGTATGTATGTATGTATGTATGTATGTATGTATGTATGTATGTATGTATGTATGTATGTATGTATGTATGTATGTATGTATGTATGTATGTATGTATGTATGTATGTATGTATGTATGTATGTATGTATGTATGTATGTATGTATGTATGTATGTATGTATGTATGTATGTATGTATGTATGTATGTATGTATGTATGTATGTATGTATGTATGTATGTATGTATGTATGTATGTATGTATGTATGTATGTATGTATGTATGTATGTATGTATGTATGTATGTATGTATGTATGTATGTATGTATGTATGTATGTATGTATGTATGTATGTATGTATGTATGTATGTATGTATGTATGTATGTATGTATGTATGTATGTATGTATGTATGTATGTATGTATGTATGTATGTATGTATGCATGTATGCATGTATGCATGTATGCATGTATGCATGTATGCATGTATGCATGTATGCATGTATGCATGTATGCATGTATGCATGTATGCATGTATGCATGTATGCATGTATGCATGTATGCATGTATGCATGTATGCATGTATGCATGTATGCATGTATGCATGTATGCATGTATGCATGTATGCATGTATGCATGTATGCATGTATGCATGTATGCATGTATGCATGTATGCATGTATGCATGTATGCATGTATGCATGTATGCATGTATGCATGTATGCATGTATGCATGTATGCATGTATGTATGTATGTATGTATGTATGTATGTATGTATGTATGTAACGGTAATATCTTAAAAAGCACCCCACGCTTTATTTACAATAATATATTTTAAACTATTATTTATTTAAAATTTTTAGTTGGATTTTCTATAAAAGCGTGTTTTTTATTTTGTTTTTACTATTATATTTATTTTATTAGCTTGATTGACGAAACGAGCAGGTCGCTCGCCTGATGGCAAGGCAACGCCTGCCCATAAACACAAGCAACGTCACACAGAATTTTGAATTACTAAGCACTGCATGCCCAGTAATTTCACTGGCTTCAATGTCCTTAAAACCGGAACACGACAGTGCTTACACGCTGCTGCTTGGCGGCAGAAATAGACAATGCGGTGGCACCAACCCAAACGGCCTCTCGCATACGAGAGAACTACCACCTTGTCGTGCGTTAGTGTCATGCAATGCTTTGTAATTCAAAGTTCTGTGTGGTGTTGGTTCTGTTTATGGGCAGGCGTGGCGCTTACCATCAGGCGAGCGACCTGCTCGTCTCGTCATTCGATACACAATAAAAAAAATACACAATGGTTCCCGAGCGTTATGTCCTGTCCTTCTTTAAGCGAGGCTTATAAAGAGTCTTCCTTCAACGGTAGGCAGCGGCCTGGCTGTGCTCTGGCATTGCTGAGGTCCATGGGCGGCGGTAACCACTTACCATCAGGTGAGCCGCCCGCTAGTCTGTCTATCTAGGGCAATAAAAAAAAATACACAATGAGGCGGTCGAATCATAGTAATTACATTAAAAATGCCGTTACGCGTTCTGGCTTGCGTACTACTGCGCCATATCATACAATCTTTCTAGTTTTGGTCCGCTTTCCGTGTAGTGCGCTCGTGTGTTGATATGTCGTTAAAGATGTGACTTCTTAATAATAGTGAATTAAAATGTGTAAAATATCAATTAGTGATTAATTAACGCCTAAAAAAACAAACTAACATCCAAATTCACAAACATTCAAAGTTTCACATAATTATAATAGTAATAGGAAGTAGAACTTACCAAAATTATTATGTGGAGTTAACAAGAATTCCATCGAAACCAAAAGTGACTCCAAAGGAATGTGTACATGAGTTTTTTGGCAATAATAAACTCAATAGTGTCTGTGTCAAATTACTTGGGAAGATTCTTCACAATGTTGAAGCGACGAACTTCAAAACGGTTCGTCTTGGGCGAAAATGAAGAGCCGAAAAATTTTGAAGATGAAGTGGAGACTATACCATCAGGGCTGGTGCAAAAATTCCAGATGACCTTGGAGACTGACCCAGAAGAGAACGAAACGCCCCAAAGTTCTATCCAGAGGGTAGACAGTGGGCTGCTGAGACCTCCTACTGGGACTTTACAGTAAGATTTTTGGAACTATTTTTTCTATTCCCAACAAAAAAGAGGAATTTTAGAAGTTAGTGTGAGATTTTTTTTTATAGCATACGCTAGCAAACGAGCAAATGGGTCACTAGGGAGTTTAGCATATCCAACACGATATGGTTTTGTCGAATTGTTTTGCCGTGAAAAACCAGTTTTATCCAAATACTTTAATGTATACTACTAGACGGGCTGTTTAGAAGTAAAATTGCGTCACATAACGCGGGAGTTTGACAGCTCACAAACAAGGAGCGCGATAGGGGTTCTAGTTGAGAGTGAGCGAGATGGTAATATTGAGTTACGGTCAATTGACCGCAACTTAGTGGTACCATTTCTATGTACCGCGCAGCTTGTCTAGTAGTATACATCAAGGTCTTTGGTTTTATCTGGTTATTTCTATATGTCTATCGACGCTATCATGGTTGTATGGAATACTCAACTCGTTATGTCAAAAGTAGAGAAAATAGTACTTTCAATCTCTCTGTGGTACTTTATTTACATGACGACGTAATTTTATCGAATGTTGACATTTTTACGCGATATATTTGTCGTCGATAGTTATTTTTCTCTCGAGATATGTAACCTATGCTATTGCTGCTGATGGTAAGTGATCTCCACTGCCAGAAGCCCAATAACAGAAGAATCATGTGGCCATTGCCGACCTTAAAGGAAAGGGATAGTTAAGGGATTGGGTAGGGGAGGGGAATGTGGGTCTCCGGATATCTCACTCACCGTACGAAACAGACAGCAGCAGCAAACTGCTACTTTACGCCGGTTTTCTGTGAGACAGTGGTAACGACCCGGACGTGCCGGCCCATTCATGTACAGTGTGGCTCTACCACTTAAAAAAAATATATACGCTTAATAGCCATATACTACACTCGGATGGCCTCTCGCATACAAGGGGCCTACCAGGTATTAAATTGGTATGTTCAGAATCTAAGTTAAAACTCTTAAACGAATTAAAACAAATAAAGACTTAATATCAAAGTCTATATTATATTAGTTCCTTGACCCACATATTACCATCAAATTATTTAGGGTTGCCACTTATCGGTTGACTAAAATACCATCGAAATAAGGTGACAAGAGACGTAACTCAAGCAAAAAAATGACCTTACCAAAACTGTGTGCAAGGAGGCGCAGCTATAAAAGTTAGTGCATAATAATCTCTAGTTGATACTTGATACGTCTATATTTTTGCGCGGTGCAGAACGTCGTATCTCGATCTAGAAAATTAATATTAAGACATTAACTTTTATGAAATAAGTTGATTTTGAACGTTCATTAATTATTGTAATTTTTGTGTATGAGTGTTACGTGTGATTCTACCTTTGCATGTTTAAGTAAGTGGAGCCGTATGTTTAGACAGATTCATATGAGAGTTATCGTTCTAGTTATCTTATTTTGATGTAAAAAACGCTATGTAAAATTGCAATGTTGTAATGTAATAATGATGGTTACCGACGACGTGGGCGACCTAGGAAGAGATGGAGAGACGACATTGTCAACTTTTCTCCAAAGTGGCAAGAGATCGCCCAGGACCGTGACAAGTGGCAGAAGTTGGGGGAGGCCTTTGCCGAGCAGTGGGACACTAAGTAGGCTAACAAAAAAAAAATGTTTAATGTTTTGTTTACGTCGAGTGGCACAAAGAGCAAATACTTGATAAGTGCAAATTAAATTGTCGCAACGACGCTTCTATATACTTACTTAATTTTTTACTTGTTAGGTTAGGGAGCCAACCTCACCTGTACGTGGTACACTATGCTGATTAACGGACGAGGCAATGGCGAAACTTCGTTCTCATTGCGGGTTGTGGAGGTCAGACAGTGTGACTGTCCCTCATAATATCAAATCCGCCGTCAAATCATGATGGGAAGCCGGACTCTGGCATTAAGCCGAGATAAAGGCAGAAAGAAAAGGCAATACAGACAGTGTAGTCTTAGTAATGGGTTCGGTTTCTTTGGGTACGGAACCCAAAAATTTACGTTTCGTATTATAAATGTTTTCCTTTTTTGAAGTCATTAGGACATAAGATATTTTTTATCCCCGAAAAGGCCGTTTACGCGGGCGGAACCGTGACCAAAATCAAACTCGTCGGGACTAAAATAAAATTAAACCGCGATAAAATCCGTATAAACTAGTTTTATTTCAATATGGGATATTTTCGGTTACACTACAGAACCCTTCAGTGCGTGGTCCGACACGCACTTGGCCGGCTTTTTATGGCATAGACCGGTAAACGAGTAAGTTAATCACATGATAGTAAGATTTTCAAGGTAGGCCCCAAGAGAGGCCGTCTGGGTTAGTTCCACCATTTTGTCTATTTCTGCCGCCAAGCAACTGGTGTGTAAATACTGCTGTGTTCCGGTTTGAAGGACATTAAAGCCAGTGAAATTACTGAGCATCATGAGACATCACTAATTATGTTTCGGGCTGACGAGCGCAGTCCAGTGCCATGCATTGCTTTGTAACTCAAAGTTCGGTGTTCTGTTCATGGGCGCTTACCATCAGGCGAGCGACCTGATATTAAAAAAAAAGTCATTTCCATCGCCGATATTCACCCGCGAGGTGGCAACCCTAAACATAACTGACCGGTTAGGATACGCTAAGTAATTAACATATTCCATTTTTGTTATTCGATTTAGTCAATATGTTTATTTCGATCTTACGTATATGGTATGATTTAGAGGACGTATGGATTGTTACCATTTGACAGCCTCCGTGGCGCAGTGGGCGAGTAGCCGGATGTGAAGCGAAAGGCCGCGGGTTAGATTCCCGCTTTGAAACAAATGTTTTTGTGATACAGAAATATTTGGGCGTTTTGACGTCAAGCAGGCGGCCGGTCTTAAAACTACAAGTCAAATCTTTCTGTAACATGGATTAAAAAGCATATTGCGCTGATCCCACTGTGAGTGCGATGAGGGCAGGTAGAAGAAGAACAAGATGGATTGTTACCATCATCAAACCTGTATCAATAAAGCGTAGGCAATGCATTGTAAGTGATAGATTCGCGCTGTAGCCACCTTGATCTACAGTATGAATGCTAATAATAATAATAATGCTCCGGATACCGGGGCGGTACCACTGTCTTTTTTTTATAGTATAGGCCGGCAAACGAGCAAGTGGGTCACCTGATGGTAAGCGATCTCCACCGCCCATGTACGCCCATAATACAAAAGAATTATGGGCGCGTTGCCTACCTTAAAGGAAAGGGATAATAAGGGATTGGGAAGGGGAGGGGGATTTGGGCCTCCGGATATCTCATTCACCGTACGCAGCAGCAAGCTGCTACTTTACGTCGGTTTTCTGTGAGATAGTGGTCGAGCCGGCCCATTCGTGCTACAAAACTGTCTACAGCATGGCTCTACCACTCGAATTTGATTACCTAATATTATATCTTACTTAGTGATAATTTCTGCAAATTCTTTGCTAAGTAAATAAGTAAGTATTAACAAACAATATACAATTTTTTGTTGAATTTCACACGGTTCTCTACTACCTATAACCAATTACCTAATAAGTCTTGATATAATAACCTACTAAATATAGGATTTCTCAATTAAAATTTAATGAGAAGTACAAAGACTGAACATATTTTTTTCAGACATAGTTAAGAACCAACTGGATTTAAAAAAACGCATTCAAATCGGTCCATCCGTTTCTAGACGCTGCAATTTACATCCACAGACACTCTTTTGATATTAAATATAGAAATGTAAAATTGACAGAGTTTTTAATGTATGGTAGAGATAAGTTATAGATAACTATCTTTGTCTCCCAGCTTCGCCCGCGTGAATAGTCTTTTCTGGGATAAAAAGTACCCTATAACCGTCTCCAGGGTCCCATTTATCTCTGAACCAAAGTTCATCAAAATCGGTCTAGCGATTTAGCGTGAAAGCGTAACAAACAAACTCAGTTTCGCATTTATATTAGTTAGGATTACTACAGTTCGACAATAAATTATGCGGTTCTATTTCGGTCTTATGAATTAAGTACATTATGAATATATAATGAATGCCTGGAATGCGATAATTAGTGTAGATCCTCATGTGATCCTCAATACACTCTCACTCTGAGAAGCCTGTGGACTGTGGAGTCACCAGGGAGCTTCGCATATGCACACGTTACTCGACATATCCCGTACGCGAGAGAAATAACTATCGACGACAAATATCTCGGGTGAAATTAAAAGTCAATTCCTGAATTATCCCTTTCCTTTAAGGTCGGCGACGCGTCCATGATTCTTCAGGTCAGGTATTGTGGATGTTCATGGACGGTGGACCTCACTTACCATCAGGTGAACCACTTGCACGTTTACCGGCCTGTGCTATAAAAATTAATGATACAGTTATTTTTATATTTACAGTAAATTTATACTTATATAAGTAATATACATAATACGTTATGTATTTTATATTCTTATTATATGTAAGTATGTATTTACTTTTGTGTACACGCTTGACTGCCCTTTCTTTCTTTCTCCTATTCTTGTCTCCATCCAATGGTTGCCTGTAAGAGATTGCCTTGAGCGATAAGGCCGCCAATTGTACTTTTCTTTTAAATTGTATACTCCTGTATGTTGTATATTTGTGTACTATAAAGATTTTAAATAAATTAATTAATAATAGCGATATAAAAGCAGCGATAGCTCAATGGGGACTGGTCCGTTACAAGTGAAGGCGCCGATTCGAAACCAGTCCCAAGACCACAAACTTCTGACTTTTTGAAATTATGTGTGTATTAATTGTTAATTATCGCTTCCGTTAACGGTGAAGGAAACATCGTGAGGAAACCTGCATACCTGAGAAATTCTTCATAAGAATTTCGAAGGTATGTGAAGTCTATAGTAACTGCATTAGGCCAGCGTGGTGAACTAAGGCCTGAACCCTCTCATTCAATAGAGGAGGCCCGTGCCTAGTGGGGCATGTATGGCTAGTAATTAAAACTAAGTAAGTATTAATATCGATTCACCAGTTATTTCTTCCTAAAACAGGTCTGAAACGGACGAAGCAAACAATTGGTAATATAATAAAATTATTTACATCGTAAGTAGACGCTAATGATATGTTTTGTATTATTTCTATGAACTTGTGATATTTTTATAATGTTTGTACCGCTTATATGGCATTTGCTTGAAGTTAATGCATGTCATATTTATTCGCCTTTAATGGCAGATGAGTTGACAGCCTGCATGTTTCAGTACGGCCAGAGGTATTAATCTAAGGCCAGAGGGTACAGCCAACCCGCTGCCTACCGTAAAATACTTTTTAAGCTTCTTTTTTTTTTTTTTTTTTTTTTTTAATTTATTATGTAATCTGTTACAATACATTTCTTACTTAATATACTTCGTTTATAGTACTTACATAATTATAGCACTGTGCATGGGAGATACCTGCTTAAAGTTGAATCTGCTTAACAGTGGCAGATCCATACCTACTTAAAATGAAATGAGTGAGGTTAAGCGATGAAAATTATATTGTAGTACTAAGAAAGTAGGATACTATCAATATTACCTAATTTGTGATTTGTCAGTGGACTTAAATTCTTTTGGGGGGCTTGAGCTCGCTTAGATTCGCTAGTGGTGTTTACCGTCACTCATGTACTTCAGCAGGGCCAGAGGGCCAACCAAGTCATTATCTACACTAATATTATAAAGAGGAAATATTTGTATGTAACAAATAAAGTTAAAACTACTGGACCTATTTCAAAAATTAATTTGCCATTAGTAAGCTACATTATCACTGAGTAACATAGGCTACTTTTTTTATCCCGGAAAAGGCCGTTCACGCGGGCGGAGCCGCGAGCAAAAGCTAGTCTAAAATACTTTTTATGTTTCGTTGGAAGGAAATAAAGCGTTGAGGAATCACCGTGGCGAGAAGTTCATTCCAGAGTGTACAAGTGCGTGGGAGATAAAACTTGTTTAAAATTGAATCTGCTTAGCATAACGCCTCGAGAAAAAATTGTTGACTCGTTTAATAGGGTAGTTTCCTATATTGAATTTTATACATTATTTTATAAGCAACAGAAATTGGTACGCAATAGAAACCCTTTTATTAAAATACAATCAAAATCGGTTCAGAAATGTGCCCGCAGTTATGACTTTAAATGATGGTATGAGGAAAAGTGGGTGCGTAGTAGGGATATCTCACTATCTCCCTTGCACGCGTGCACTTTAATGAACATTTTACACAGTGACGTCAAAGTTTGCGTCGTTTGTCATTTGACAATTACCCCTTCTACAGGATTTGAATGGCTTCTAACTTATTTATTCTTGGTCCGATTTATAAAATTCTTTCTGCAATAGATTTTGAGTAACGTAACTCGTTGATTTAAATATTAAAAAAAATCTAGTCAACTACCCTATTCTCGTACTATTAGGTACATTTCTATCAAACCTAACAGGCCGGCCCGGTATTCACGCCTCGTGAAAATGTTTTCTCGATTTCTCATGTTCTACCTATATATAGGTTGTATACTAGATGGTAGGTCCCTCGTATGCGAGAGGCTGTCTGTGAAGTTTCCACCGCTTTGTCTATTTCTGCCGTCTAGCAGCAGTATGTCAGCATTGTTGTGTTTCGGTTTGAAAGACATTGAAATGCAATTACTGGGCATCATGAAACTTAGCACCTTATGTCTCAGGGTGACGAGCGCAGTTCAGTTCCATGCTGTACTTCATAATTCGAAGTTCTGATTGGTGTTGCTTCTGTTTATGGGCAGGCGTAACCCTTACCATCAGGCGAGCGACCTTGGCTTTTCTCGATAATACTCATATCTCCAACTTGATCTATGAAAGTTCGCCGAGGCCTTCCCCTCCCAATTGTAAAATTCACACTCGCCATGTATATTTGTTTCGTCGATCTTCTTTCATACATCCTTTCTACATGCCCAAACCGGTACATACCTACACAGATTCACGCCTGTTTCCCATAGTGGTGGGCAGAGACAACAGATTACCATCTCAGTATTCCTTTCTCAATCTTAAATACCTACTTAGCATTACAAAATATAACATCTTAAGAACAATAATAATATCATGTAGGCAGTAGGTACCTACTTATTATCTTCGAGAACAAATCTATTTGTACGTTTTTTTCGTGTTTCGTTATGAGTCACAACTTACAACCCAACGCAAAGACCCAACGTGGCCATGGGGAATCGTTTGAGGTTCGATTATAAAAGTATATTCAATGTACTCTGTGATTTAAAACTTTATGTCTACTTTTTCTGTTAATTAACGATGTTACCAGCTTTAAATACTTTCTTATTTTCGGGGTAAACTACTTCTACTTTGGATTATGTTAATTTCCAAAAATTACATAGTTAGGTATGTTTTTAGGCACCATTACTATTCAATTATCAAGCCGCAATAACCTAGTGGAAGTAGAACAACCTGCCGAAAGAAGATTTCAGGTTCATTCCGAGGCAACTCTGGTTTTTCGAAGTTACATATGTAATCGCAGATTCACCGCAGTATCTACTCGTACTAGAATCCTACAATAAATTAGTGAGACTTATGCATGCTCATAAAATTCCGTACGTATTGACAAAACAATAGCCGTATTCCGTTATTGAAGTTACACCGCATTACAACGCCATTGTAAGTTGTCCCAAGTGACTTAGTACGATACCGTTACTGTAGAACTCAGATAATCTAGAATCTTAAAATCATTTTATTATACATCAATGATTTAAGTAATATTACATCGGTATGACAAACTTTTTTCCTGCCCTGCGTTATCCCGATTTAGTGCCAGACTCTGCCTTGCTACTATGACGCCTCCACTTCTTCCGATCTTATGCATCTTCCGTAGACCATGGGATCTCTATGCTCATGCTCTAATACGTCAAGTCCGCGCTTGATCAGCAGCACCAAAATAAAACTTATTTCATACCTTCTTTCTATTCATAAGTGGATGAACGTACACATGTTTATGTGTAATATCTTATTTATATTGAAATAATCTTTTTATCATCAATATTACCAGTATTTCCTGGTATATCGTTATCAATAAATGATAACGTGAATTATATAATATGAATATGATTTGTGACTTATTTGACTATTTTGTAAGTGTGGATTAAAATGGGGTATGGATTAAGCGTGTATTGAGTTTGTTTTAGAATATTTCGGTACAGTTTGTTTCCTATATTCATAAAATTTTAATAAATGATAGTATCGCTGCTTTGATATAGTTATTATGTAATCGACTTCAACTCTTATGGAGAAGAAGAGGTCCAACAGACTTCTCAGTGACACAAATTGTGGATTTTATTACAAGGGAATACGATACTAAATATCGTAGAAGAAGAAGTCTTCTTGAAACGTACTGACGAAACACTGATACAATAAATTATCATTCGACTAGGTCTTAAATTATAAATGATCTTATCTTTTGTCATTATGTAATTGTTTTGATATCATAATAATAAATAATAATCTGCATTAATATAAATTAAATACATCATTGCGTTTGATTATTACGTAGATAATGTAGATAACATACATAATGATTCACAAAATAATGCTATCGTCTGGCACGGTCGGTCTATGGCGCTGAATGGTGCTTAGTGGGATTTCAATGCGCATCTTCGTGCTTTGAAAGGCACGTTAAAATAAATTGTCCCGGCTGTATAAACTGACAGCAGTCATTATGCCATCACGGATACCTTCGGGCAGCTTGAAACTTTTAATACTAGGTTGGTCGCTAACCATGCTCTAAAGAGTAGACTTGTAATTAAATAGCGCATTTTACGATTAAAGCAAAATCTTTTTAATATGTCATAAGTACCTAGTTAAGATAAAAATGATGTCATGTTAGTTAACATTTGAATATGTAATTTCTATCTTTTCGCCGTTGTCCAAACTTGTTTTCTTATGTTCGGATGACGCCCGTGCCATCATGATGACTGAGAGATGAGTCGTGACATGCCCTAATCTAAATTTTAAATCCACCAAAACTATTACTGCTATTACACTGACTGCCTCGGTGGCGCAGTTGTAATGCGTACGCGTTACGATTGAGGCTAAACCGTTTATCCATTGGTATTAACTTATTAATGATTAAGTATATGAATGAATACAAGTACATTCATAGATAGAACAAGCACATACTAGTTTATACATGCTCATTATTTCTTATTGACTTGACCTTACGGACAATAATAACAGACCGGGAAAACATTTTCTTATGCAAGGCTCATTGCAATTTCCTCAGTATGGCAACATTAAACCAATTGATTATCCATCCTTTTCACACACGGTGTAATTGGCGCGTGAAAACGAGACGTCACGATCGTACGATCGTCATACGTTATGATTGGCTTACTTAACGTCAAAATATATGAAAACAAAATATCTTCACGGAGAGATGTTTTTGTGTTTTCCGGGTAAAAAATAATCTTTTGACCATTATAATTCA
Organism: Mimas tiliae; assembly: GCA_905332985.1. Lineage (NCBI taxonomy): Eukaryota > Metazoa > Arthropoda > Insecta > Lepidoptera > Sphingidae > Mimas > Mimas tiliae. The sequence continues at coordinate 2,441,977 of HG995265.1, read as the reverse complement.
ATGTTTGATGTATATTTTGTTTATTTATTGTGAAATATGTACGCAAATATGAACGGATTGTACTCCGATGCGCCATACAGGTTAGTTGTTTAATTAAATTTCTTATTCGATTTTATGTGTTTAGTAAAGTTTTTATTACTGGAATATTACTTGAAATTAGTTATAGAATAGTTATTTTAGTTGTTTTGGACATTTGTATATCGTACTTAAGTGTAAATACTTAAGTATGTCATCCGACAAGTTTCACTCACGTATTCGCGATTTAGCAATATTTTAATTATAATTCTTTACATTGTATGCATACCGTGATGTGTTACTTGGAATATAAATTACCCATAATTTGTGAACATAATTAACTGAATAAAACCACCTAATCCCACCTACCACGTGTTCTACAGACAGAATACCTTCAAAATATTTTCCTTATTAAATAAAAAAATTACATTCTTAGAAATATATAAATCGGCGGCTTATTGCAAGAACTCATTAGGTTACATTATGCATAACTGAGATTTAGCATTAATTAAATTTTGATTTAATTGATTTCTTTATATCACCATAAATATGATTATATGAAAGAAAAATTAATAATCTATTTTAAATAAAGTTATTGAAGCATTGATAGCTCAGCAGGGAGAGGTATGGACTGTCGAGACGAAAGTCACAGGTTCGAAACCCGAACATGCACCTCTGACTCCTGACTGCAAAAAGGACAATTTAAAAGTTATGCACTAAGAAGACCAAAACAAGATGTAGAATAGAAAACAAAATTAAAAGAGTGTTTTTTTATGTTTACGTGAATATTACACATTGAAATAAAACTAGTATATACGTACTATTACGTTAGGACTACAATAAAAAATCATCTGTGATAAAATCTGTATATACTAGTTTTATTTCAAAATTACAATAAACAATAAACAAAGTAAACACTTATAGTCCAATAGAGTATCAACGAATTGGCTTTTGTGTTGCTACTCTTAGTTTGTACATCCTGCCTGAACTTTGCACATCTTCTGTAATCAGTGGGATTTGTAGATATTCGTGGACAGCCTCCGTGGCGCAGTGGGTGTGAAGCCGACTGCGAAGCGAGAGGCCGTGGGTTCGATTCCCGCTTTGGGACCAATATTAGTGTCATCCACAACTATTTGTTTGGGTCTGGGTGTTTGGGACTGCATGCAAGTCCCTCATACTTTATGATACCCACAATACAGGTTAATCTAATAGGAGTATGTGTGTTACTGTTGGGTGTTTGGAAGATAGCCATGATGCCCTGAAGGCCTGTCTGATCTGCAGCCGAAACCCTATCGCTGGAGAACTTTTCTTAGAGGGATTTAGGGCAAATCGAGCCAGATCCGAAGTGAAAGTGGTAGTACGCTCAAACGGGGATTAAGGGTGAAATGGTTAAACTTCAGTGAGCTGATCACCCGTCTGTGCAACTCGCAGATGTCCCCACCATAAATACAAATACAATACTGTTGGGTGTATTTATTTATTTTATTATTTATAATTTTTCTACAGTATTATAATGTAGTTGTTTTATTGCAGGCCGTCTATGTCACAAGGAACAGTGATCCACAGCCAACGGTTTCAAGAGAAAGACTTCACTATAGCCACACCAGAGGAGTTCGTTAGACGTTTCCAAGGGACAAAGCCTATAAACAAAGTATGTTTTAACAGAGTAATAGTGCAGCAGTGATAGCTAGTAAAAAAGCAGTGAAAGCTCAGGTGGGAGTGGTATGGACTGTCGAGACGAAAGTCGCAGGTTCGAAACCAGCCCTAACTTTAACTATTTTTATTAAGCTGTTTATATGTCTATCTTAACGACCCTAAAAGGGCCAACAGGGTTTTTGTTACATTTTTTATTGTAGCCCTGTATTATACATGTCCCACTGCTGGGCACGGGCCTCCTCTACTGAGTGAGCGGGGTTAGGCCTTAATCTTTTTTGTTAGATATTTATTAATTATTATTAATATGTCCGATTAGAGGCAATAATAAAATGTTTTAAACTCTTAATCGCTAGTTGGGCTTAAACACGGCACGCGAATGGACTACACGTACGGAGTCTATAATATAATATCTGTGGTTAATGGCCGATAAGTTCCTCACCACATTAGAGATGGAAATAAGCTCGGTGATCCATGGGTCCACGAGTAAATGGGTTGCAAGTGATCGCCACCACTCATAGAAAAACCGACCTTAAAGAGATTGGTAAAGGGAGAAGATTCGGTCTTCCAGATATCTCACTCACCGTATGAACGCAGCAGTAAGTCTACGTCGGTTTTGTGTTCGACAGTGGTAACGGCCCGGTCGAGCCGGCTGGGTGGTGGCGATCACTTACCATCAGGTGATTTACATTCTCGTTTGCCTGTCTATGCTATAAAAAGAAAACAAAGAGGGTCTACCACTCAAAAAATGGTATAATGTTTAACTAAATGGGCTTGTTTCAGGTGTTGATAGCGAACAACGGCATCGGGGCTGTAAAATGCATGCGATCCATACGAAGATGGTCCTACGAGATGTTCAAAAACGAACGCGCCGTCCGTTTCGTTGTAATGGTGAGTGTCTTATATTTTTCATCCTTATTTACACGTATATGCATTGATAGCTCAGCGGGAGGTGCTATGGACTGTCGAGGCGAAAGTCGCAGGTTCAAAACCAGCCCCAAGTACATACACCTCTGACTTTTCTAAGTTATGTATGTATTAATTGTTAATTATCACTTGCTTTCACGGTGCAGGAAACATCGTGAGGAAACCTGCTAACCTGAGAAGTTCTTTATAAGAATTTCGAAGGTATGTGAAGTCTGCCAACCCGCATTAGTCCAGCGTGGTGGACTAAGGCCTAACCCCTCTCATGGGTTCGAGCCCCCCCCCCCCAAAAGCATTTGGGTCCACTGACAAATCTCAAATTAATCTTGACACGTACAATATACTTTTCATCTCTTATCCTTACTGATTCCAATATAAATAGTATAGTATATTCACAATTTATTTAATTCTAATTTTGGGTCTAGTCAACCCCCCCCCCCCCCCCCAACTTACTAAAATTCTGGATCCGTCACTGTGTACGGTGGTGCCTCGGTGGCGCAGTTGTAATCTGTACGCGTTAATACTGAAGTTGACGCTGACGTCTCGGGTTTGATTCCCGGGTCGGGTAAAAGTGATATTGAGTGTTTCTATTACGAAATGCCCGTAGTTTTGAATCATGCCCGGTATGTGATGGGCTTGTCCCCTATCACATCCTGGGGCGGAGATATGCTCGGTGAAATGTGGATGTACTGGTTATACCTCTGCCTACCCCTTCGGGGAGTAGGTAAAAACCTACCAACTGGCTACTTTGTGTATGACTTGTTCAATAATTCTCCCGCAGGTAACACCAGAGGATTTGAAAGCGAACGCAGAATATATAAAAATGGCTGATCACTATGTGCCTGTGCCGGGCGGTTCAAACAACAATAACTATGCTAACGTCGAGCTGATCGTCGACATAGCCGTCAGGACTCAAGTTCAGGTATTTTTTTTGTGCAATCGGCAAAGGTGTTACATTCCATTCATTTTTTTGTGTGGTAGAGCCACACTGTAGACACTTTTGTCTACAGCATGTATGGGCCGGCTCGTCCGGATCATTACCACTATCTCACAGAAAACCGGCGAAAAGTAGGAGCTTGCTGCTGCGTTTCGTACGGTGAGTGAGATATCCGGAGGCCCAAACCCCGTCCCCTTCCCAATTCCTTAATTATCCCTTTCCTTTAAGGTCGGCAACGCACCCATGACTCTTTTGGTATTGTGGTCATACATGGGCGGTGGAGATCACTTACCATCAGGTGACCCACTTGCTCGTTTGCCGGCCTATGCCATAAAAAAATCCGTACAGCCGTCTTCACAAGCTTTTATTTAACTTCACTTGTTATTATGTGTCGTTGGAATATTGTAACTGAAAATTAAAACGGTTCCAACCACCATTGAACAGAAATTTTTGTTTTTTTTTTGAGTTGGCGACAATGCCGGCCTATACCATAAAAAAAATGCTATCTAGTGTACTCATGCCCGGTTTCTGAAAGACTGATCAATGTAAAAATTTACTTATCATCTGTCAAATCTCAAGTCAAAGACCTCGCCTACACCATTTGCGATACAGGCGTGATCTAATGTTATATTTTTTACTAGCTTTTTCTCGCACCTCCGACGGCGTCAACGGCCTTTTCCGGGGGATAAAAAGTAGCCTATATCCTAATCTAGTTCCTGGTGTACCTGTGTGCCAAAATTCATGCAAAACCATTCAGCTGTTACGATGTGATGGACTAACAAACATCCAAATTGTCAAACTCACAAACATCCAAATTAACAAATTCACAAACATCCAAATTGACAAACACACAAACATCCAAATTCACAAACTCACCAACATCCAAATTCACAAACTCACAAACACCCAAATTCGCAAACTCACAAACATCCGAACTTTCACATTTATAATAATACATTTATCACAATTTTTCTCCACCAGGCCGTGTGGGCAGGTTGGGGTCACGCGTCGGAGAACCCAAAGCTTCCAGAACTACTCCACCGGGCTGGTGTGGTGTTCATAGGACCACCGGAGAAGGCCATGTGGGCGCTCGGAGACAAGATAGCCTCGTCCATCGTGGCCCAAACTGCGGATATACCAACACTACCTTGGAGTGGAAGTGGTAAGTCAGAGGGTAAACAAGTTGATTGAAGGCAAATAGGAACACGTTCTAGATTATTCTTTTGAGCAATTTTTAACCACGGAAAAAACAGGGATGTTATAAATTACACTCATCAAAATAAGATAACAAGAAACGTAACTCAAGCAATAAAATTACCCCACCAAAACTCTGTGCAAGGGGGCGGGGCTATAAAAGACTGCAGCCCGTTCATTCATGAATTCATAAAAAATAATTCATGATCTCTAGTTGACACTTAATACGTCTATTTTTTTGCGCGGTGCAGAACGTCGTATCTCTATTTAGAAATTTAATATTTAGGCATTAACGTTTATGAAATAAGGTTAATTTTGAACGTTCATCAATTTTTGTTGCGTGTATGAGTGTTACGTGTGATTTTACCTTTGTATATGTAAGTAAGTGGAGCCGTATTTTTGGCAGATTCATATGAAGTTATCTTATTTCGATGGTTACACCCCGTTGTTTCTGTCAGTGACTTTGTAGTAAGTGCAGGCGAGCGACCTGCTTCGCCATTCGAGCTTATAAAAAAATAAGCTCAGGTTAACCGTTACTGTACTAATCCCATCTCAGCCTACCCTTTCACGGCGTTATTATGATGGTTAATGTCTCTTTACAGAATTAAAAGCCGAATACAATACAAAGAAGATAAAGATATCATCGGAGTTGTTCGCGAGAGGATGTGTCACAAGTCCTGAGCAGGGGCTTCAGGCTGCGCATAAAATTGGTGAGAATTTGGATATCCAATGGGAAAATCAAATCAATTAATATAGAAATTGCCTGGGGATGGACTTTTTGCCCGGTATGGCGATGTGCTCACCCCATATAACGTCATGGGGCGGAAAAAAACTCGGCGATCTGTGCACGTACCAGCTATATCTCTGCCTACCCCTAAGGGGATATAGGCGTCAACTTATGTATGTTTGGACATTCACAGCCCCCATGGCGATCGCGGGTTCGATCCCCGCACTGAGACAAATGATTATTAATTACCCATGAAATTAATATTCTGTGCGAAAAAAAACTATCCTTTTTTATTTCTATTAATCAAAGTAACCAATGTTGTCGATATTTTTATCGATATATCGATTAACTTTTTGGCGGGAAAAATACCCGAGAGGCAGTACAAAATATTTGAAGAGTTTGTTGCCTCCCGTCCAGATTTCTTCGAGAAGGGCATCGATATATTGCCCCTGCGCTGGCAAAGATGAATCGATAGTATGAGTGGTTTAGTCCAGTGTAGTCATTTTGCAATAGCAAAATAAAAAAAAAACCATTTTCTTTAAAACCCAACGGTCACTCACATAGTCCTGACCCCACACTAGGTTAACCTGTATTGTGGGTATCAGAAACTACGAGCGACTTGCCAACCCACAACACCCAGACCCGAAACAAGTTTTTGTGGAAACACACATTTTTCTCGGTGTGGGAATCGAACCCGCGGCCTCTCGTTTCACAGCCGTCCGCAGCGCAACGGAAGCTGTCAAACTTATAAATTATTTATTGTATATCCTATTACGCAATGTTATATTACAATGTTAGATATACAGTATGTAACAAGAACCCTGCTGGCCCTTTCTAGGTCGTGAAGATAGACATATAGACAGCTTAATAAAAATAATTAAATAAAAATAATAATAAACAGAAGCCAGATATTATCCTTACACAGGTAACTTAGAAAATGAACATATTTAAAAATGTTATTTACATATAATAATATAATACGGTTTACAAACAATAAATTAATTCATACAAGTTTAAAAATAAACATGATTATTCTTATAGTCCAATTTTCGTATTCGTTACGTTTGAATATCGATTCTGATATCATAGTTAAAACGCCCGACAGGGTTTTTGTTACATATTGTATACTAGCTTTTGATCGTGGCTCCGCCCGCGTGAATAGACTTTTCCGAAATAAAACGTAGCCTATAACCGTCTCCAAGGTCCCATCTATCTCTACATCAAAATTCATCGAAATCGGTTCAGTGATTTAGGCGTGAAAGCGTAACAAACAAATAGATTTTTTTTTCATAAAAGGTATCCTATGTTAGTTCTTATACCTCCAAAAATATGTGTACAAAGTTTCATGATGATCGGTTAAGTAGTTTTCGCGTGAAAGCGTAACAAACAAACTTGCATTCACATTTATAATATTAGTATGATGTATAATATCTCGTGGTGTTCAGGTTTCCCGGTGATGATCAAGGCATCGGAAGGTGGCGGTGGCAAGGGTATCAGGAAGGTGGAGAACGCCGATGATTTCAACAACATGTTTAGACAGGTCAGTGATAAAAGTAATAAGCAAGTGCGTCATTTTTTTTTTATTTAGTTGAATTACGATTCAAGCATATCACTCGGCAGATGGTGAGCCTGCCCATAAACAGAAGCAACACCATTTAGAACTTTGAATTACAAACCACTGCATGACCACTTTTATGAGTGGTAGAGCCACGCCGTAGACACTTTATATATATATTATACTTTATGTATGGGCAGGCTCGTCCGGGTCATTACCACTGTCTCACAGAAAACCGACGTAAAGTAGCAGCTTGCTGCTGCGTTTCGTACCGTGAGTGAGATATCCGAAGGCCCAAATTCCCCTCCCCCTCCCAATCCCTTACTTATCCCTTTCCTTTGGGGTCGGCAACGCGCCCATGATTATTTTGGTATTATGGGCGTGCATGGGCGGTGGAGATCACTTACCATCAGGTGACCCACTTGCTCGTTTGCCGGCCGATACTATAAAAAAAAAACATGGGATGGAAATGTGGCAGCGAAATGTTGTGTTCTGTTTACACCTCTGCCTACCGCTTCGGGGATTGCAGACGTGAGTGCGTATGTATGTATAAATGTTGTCTGCAGGTACAAGCTGAAGTGCCGGGTTCACCTATATTCGTCATGAAATTAGCAAAATCCGCTCGACATTTAGAAGTTCAACTCCTCGCTGATCAGTATGGTGAGTTCAATAGAATGTTTGTGAGTGATAGAGCCACGCTGTAGACACTTTTGTCTACAGCATGAATGGGTCGGCTCGAGCGGGTCGTTACCACTGTCTCACAGAAAACCGACGTAAAGTAGTGGCTAGTACTTACAGAAAAGGCAATAGACAGAACTGTCTATTGCGTGGCACTACCACTTGCCAATATAATTAGTTATTTTTAGAAATGCATTCGACAGGTTTAAAAAAAAGTGAAAAAGAAAAATTTTAGTGTCCTAAAAACTTTGGGTTTGATTAAAGTAAGAGAAACTTATTTTTTTCTCAGTTCAGTCGTTTTGGACATTAATTAACTGTGGAAGCAATATTTATAGGTTTTATTGTTATTATTTCGTATATCCATTGTGATTATTTGCACAAAATAATTTTTATCCATATTTAATCGAAGGAACGCGGTGAAATTTTCAAAAAAACAATATCCAATTGAATTTCGCGGGATAGTGCTGATCTTTCACCTTAACGTTATTTTTGCCACTACAGGTAACGCGATATCCCTGTTCGGTCGCGACTGTTCGATCCAGCGGCGTCATCAGAAGATCATCGAGGAAGCTCCGGCAGCTGTGGCCAAGCCTGACGTCTTTATAGAAATGGAGAAGGTAAGAGAAGAGAGAACTTCAACTCGGACAAGTTATTTGCGCTTTTTTTTGTTCATAGCATAGGCCGGCAAACGAGCAAGTGGGTCACCTGATGGTAAGTTATCTCCACTCCGGGCTGATACTTTTTCCGGACATTTCAAGATAGAAATGACTCTATTCTATTCTATTTTTAGAGTTATGGCCTCTTCGATTTTCGATGATTTCGCCAATGTCGAGTATTAAAATAGCAATTACTAACAAAAAAGATCAAAACGTAGACTTCTTAAAAAATAGTAATACTCAATATCACTTTTACCCGAGGGATCGAACCCGAAACTTCAGCACCCAACTGCGCCACCTACAGAGATACAGTGAGCTTTTATTTTTCAGGCGGCAGTGCGTCTAGCGAAAATGGTGGGTTACGTTAGCGCGGGAACTGTCGAATATCTATACGATCCTACCAGCGGGTCGTATTACTTCCTGGAGCTGAACCCTCGGCTGCAAGTGGAGCATCCTTGCACGGAGATGGTTGCCGACGTCAACCTACCAGCTGCGCAGTTGCAGGTGAGTTTTCATTATGGTCTACTGAATAGACCGGAGTAGACCGTAGTAGACCGTAGTAGACCACAGTAGGCCTAAGTTGATCGGGTTACACCGGGTTAGTTTTTTATACTACATGGGCCAGATGAGCATCCGCTTCATATGATGACAAGTATAATCATTGCCGCTCATGAACCTACACAATCTTCTTTCACCTACCCTTATCCTACTCACAGTGGGGTCGACGCAACATGCGTTTAAAATATGTTACAGAAAGATTTGGCTTGTAGTTTTTACGACTGGCCGCCTGCCTGACGTCAACAGCTCTGAGAAGAAAATACCCAAACCCAAAGCAAATATTTGCGGATCGCACAAACAATAGGCTAGTTGACTTATACCAAAATTTAATAAATAATTGTTAATTTCCTACAGTATTTGGTTTATGGAACCCAAATATATCAATTTCAATACATTAAAGTAGAAGATCTCTTTAAAATTCAAATTACAAAATATATATTTTTATCTTTATTTGAAATCTTCGAAAACGCTACCACCATGATCGTGACGTCAGTCACTATGTAAACAACTAAATGCCATTCGCAAATCGCATGTTGTGGTCTTTTGTAGCAAAACTAATAAGATATTATGTAGGTAAGTACTTACATCGAAGTGATCTTCGCAAAAATAATTTTGAGTTTCTGTCGATATATAGCTCGCACAGGTTATTTCGCGTGTTTATTTACTAATATGTGTCGTCATTGCACAGATAATCTATAGGCCAACATGGCCGACGGCGTTTTCGTATGTTCATGAAAAAATTTAATTTGAATTAATGTTTTGTTGTTTTAAAAAAAACGGTATAGAAAAGCCTAGTAACAAAATAAAGCCTATTTTAAAAATGTGTCAACTAGCCTATTGTCGCGGTGTGGGAATCGAACAGCCGGCTACTCGCCTACTGTGCCACGGAGGCTGTCAGGGAACATACACAATAACAGAATAGCCTTGCCTTTGAGTGATTACTAATAGCCCCCCGTGGCCTTGTTTAGAATGGTCTTGAGTGATGCTGCATAGAGCTTGATTGTTGCCGGAACCGCCCAAACCCACTCTTGAGCTAAGATAAATATAATATCATTCGCTCATTAAGTTGTATAATGAACAATTGAATGACTAGACGAGCAGGTCACTCGCCTGATCATAAATAATAATAACACCATCCAGAATATCGAGTTACAAAGTACTCTATGACGCTGCACTACATTCATCATCCCGAGACATTAGATGTTAAATCTAATATTGTCCGGTAATGTCTACCCCTACCCGTTGTATTTGTATTGTATTTATGGTGGGGACGCTTGCAAGTTGCACAGACGGGTGATCGGCTCACCCCTACCCGTTAATAATGATCATATTTTGAACAGATCGCCATGGGTCTCCCATTATACCATATAAAAGACATCCGTCTACTGTACGGGGAGTCGCCATGGGGCATGAGCCAGTTGGACTTCGACGAGCCGAAGCAACGTCCATCGCCGTGGGGTCACGTCATCGCTGCCAGGATCACATCCGAGAATCCCGATGAGGGTGAGTACGGGACAATGGTTTTTATTATAGCAAGGCCTGGTAAAGATTAAGTAGTAGGTCATCTGGCTGGTGCTATGACCATCCGCAGTAACAGATGGACGTGTGCTAGAGATGGTTTTTGAGTGGTAGGACCACGCTGTAAACAGATTTGTCTGCAGTATGAGTGGGCCGGCTCGTCCGGGTCGTCACCACTGTCCCACAGGAAACTAGCGTAAAGTAGCAGCTTGCTGCTGCGTTTCGTACGGTGAGTGAGATATACGGAGGCCCATATCCCGCTCCCCTTCGCAATCCCTTAATTATCCCTTTCCTTTAAGGTCGGCAACGCGCCCATAACCCTTTTGGTATTGTGGGCGTACATGGGCATTAAAGTAAAGTAATGAGGATGGGGGGGGGGGGACTTATAAGGCATCTGGAAATCTCACTGACCGCATGAAACGGAATAACAAGCTGTAATTTACGACGGATTTCTGTGAGGCAGTAGTGATAAAAGGCCCAAAAAGGGTGAAGGTCACATACCAAGGTTGTAAATAGACGTCGCATGTGCTCCAGTCTGTAAGATAACCAAGCGTGCCTATTTTAATTACGTACACTGAAGTTGTCACTGCGGTGTGCACTAGTTATGTAGTGCGCGTCGGCATATCGACCAAGATATCGGCAGGAAAACTAGTGGTATATCTTTCTTTCTGCCTGGGGTTATGCCGGCTTAATTTTATTTATTATTAATTATTTCATTTTGTTTTTTTTTATGTGAGAGCGAGCGCCAAGTATGTCTGGTATACTCATGGCTATTTCTTAATAGGGCCAATCCAGGAATGTATGTACATTACACTCGCATAATCCTGTAAAGCAATGTCTGGACATTAAAAGAGGCCATAAACCATGAGTTTGTTTCGGCATTTATTCTCATGGTTAAATGCTCTTCCCGAAATGCCGTCGTAAATGTAATGTAGTATAAAAAATGATTGACATGTAAAAGTGATATTTATAATCCAATTTACAGAATAAATGATTAGAATTTGAATTTAATGCCAGGGTCCGCCTTCTCGTACCATTTCTCGATTTGCCAGTGACTTCAGTATGACTTGTTGGTTATAGTCAACCAGTGACCACGGCCGGTGCAACTCAGTCGAAATGTCCGGAAATAAATAAAAAAAATAGTTAGTACGCGATCGAACGGTCCTACGTTTAACTAAAAATATTATAGTATCGATGCAAATTGCGAAAGTCTAAAAACATTTAATATCTCGATGATAAATCGGCGGCGAAGTTGTAATGAGGTATCGGGTTTGATCCCCGGGTCGACTAAAAGTGATATTTTTTTAATGTGAGTGCGAGTGCTACGTATGTCTGATATACTTTTGGCTATCTCTTGAAAGGGCCAATCCAGGAATTTCTGTACATTACACTCGCATAATTCTGTAAAACAACGTCTGGACATTAAAAGAGGCCTTAACCCATGAGTTTGTTTCGGCATTTCTTCTCATGGCTAGCCCTGAAATGCCGTCGTAAATGTAATATAGCTTAAAAAATGATTGACATGTAAAAGTGATATTTATGATCCAATTTACAGAATAAATGATTTGAATTTGAATTTGGGGTTTTCGAAATCTCATTATCAGCCCGGAGTCTGGAATCGTGCCCGGCATGGGGATAGGCTCTCCCTCTATCACATCATGGGACGGAAATAAGCTCGGCGAAATGTGGGTGAATTGGTTACACCTCTGCCTAACCATTCGGCGATTACGGCGATCGCATGAATAATGCTAGATAGACTATCGCCTTCCGACAATAAGAATCGCAAACTGCAGATATTAAATCCATTATTTTCCACTTCCACAGGGTTCAAGCCATCATCAGGCACTGTTCAAGAGCTGAACTTCCGATCCTCGAAGAATGTATGGGGGTACTTCAGCGTGGCTGCTTCCGGTGGACTTCACGAGTTTGCTGACTCGCAATTTGGACACTGTTTCTCATGGGGAGAGACCAGGGAGCAGGCTAGGGAGTGAGTAGACCTTCTTTTTTACTAGCCCTGTATTATACACGCCCCACTGCTGGGCACGGGCCTCCTCTACTGAATGAGAAGGGTTAGGCCTTATGGCCGTTCCCAATATTAATCTTCAATTTCACGATAGATAGCTATCGTCAAACATCCGTATTGTTCTATCTACTGCTTGGAATCGTCCCTATTTTTTAGATATGCACGTCGGATACTATGATAGCAATAGATAGGCAGTCTATCTGGGCCCTCTTGTGCGTTATGTTCATACAAGCTGAGAAAGAGGAACTATAGTTTAATTTATGTTAGAAAATATGAAGATATGATTTAGATTAGAAATATAAGTTTTAATTTAACATTTATCTATAATTCTTATTTTTTACCACTGTAAATGAAATAATAATAACGAGAAATACTTATTATGTTGCAAAACACAATGTAATAACGAAACGTTTTACTGTCAATACATTACGGCTCTGAATACAAGCCCTTTGAACACAACAAAAATCCCAAGCGAATTTGGGTGATTTTACTGAAGTGGGGAATTATTTTGTTCACATTAACAAATATTTATATGTCTCTTGTATTTAATTTAATTATCAAAACGGTGCATTATTTTTATTTATGGGAATTTTAGATTTTTTTTATATTTTCTTTTAGATTTTTACATAATTTATTTCGTTTTTTGTATTGCAGTGCAAGTGCCATGTAAGCCTTGTATAATCATGGCTATTTCTTCAAAATGCGTTATTTATTTCGTTTTTTTACAGCCGAGGATATCTGTTTATCGGTCAAAATCTACCGATAAAGAAAAAACTAAATAACTTTATCGACAGATAGCACATAAAAAATATTGGGACGCTTGAACTGTCATTATCATAGTGTTGTATATCTGTAGTCAGCTATCAGTCCTCTCATCAGTAGACAGCAATGAAGAAAGGGATTACCTATCATTAGTAAGTTTATTGGGACGGTAAAACGGAAAATAGATAAAATTTTCTATCGCCGGTATAGCAAAACTAGAGACAGACAGAATATAGGGAACGGCCATTAGTCCACCACGCTGGCCTAATGCGGGTTGGCAGACTTCACATACCTTCGAAATTCTTATGAAGAACTTCTCAGGTATGCAGGTTTCCTCACGATGTTTCCTTCACCGTTAAAGCAATTAACAATTAATACACACATAACTTAGAAAAGTCAGAGGTGTGTGCTCTTGGGACTGGTTTTGAACCTGCGACTTTCGTCTCGACAGTCCGTACCACTCCCCACAGTGCTATCGCTGCTATTTATATAGATCTTAGTAGACAGTTATAGATATCGAGGTTTGTGTCTAGTTGGTAGACTGCAATAGTTCATGAGAGACCTTATTAGATCGTATTAAAGCTAGGAATATCGTAGCACACACAACTGTATAGACTAGCGGAATGAAAATTACTCTTGGGGCGAGTGTTAGCAAGTAGAATGCAAATAAGACATAGTAGACCATTGTATTCGTATTGTATTTATGGTGGGGACGTCTGCGAGTACCACAGACGGGTGATCAGCTCACTGAAGTTGAACCATTTCACCCTTAATCCCAGTCTGGGTGGTACTACCACTTTCGCTTCGGATTTGGTTCGCTTTCCCTGCATCCCTTTGAGAGAAGGTCTCCACCGATAGGGTTTCGGCTGCAGTTCAGACAGGCCTTTGGGGCATCATGGATATCTTCTAGGTTATAGTAGACCATAGTAGACTATAGTAGACGTAAGTTTGTACGTTCATTCTCTTGGAGTGGAGTTACTGAGGAGTTTGCAGTAGACTGTGGTAGAAAATCTTGGTAAACTATAGCAGACATACATTTGTAAGTCTGTTTGGATTCTGGCGCGGCAATTTACCGGTAAACTGATTTGACAAGCAGAATTCAACCTTATCGATACTCAATCAACCATATTGACACTCGACCTGCCCTTCAAATTTGAGACTTAATTTATTACTAATAACAGCTATTATGCCATAAAAATACACTGACGTTTAGATAATTCTACCTAGAATTACCGGTAAACCACCTGGCCAGACTGGAATCATGAAAGATGGAAGTCAACGTTACAATTCTCTTATTATTAAGGTATCTTTCATGATTACCACTACAGCCTGAAAAATAATATCTGGACAAACACTCTTCATGTGCCATTTTTATTACAAGTTTCTAACTATGGTTTCCATTTCAGAAACTTGGTGATAGCCCTCAAAGAGCTGAGCATTCGTGGTGACTTCCGAACCACAGTGGAATATCTGATCACTCTGCTGGAAACCACAGCCTTCCAAGAGAACAACATCGACACCAGCTGGCTGGACGCGCTGATCGCTGAGAGGGTGAGTAGACCAAGTAGACCGAGTAGTATCCTCAAGGAGCTGAGCATCCGTGCCAACTTTCGAACCATACCACTCTGCTGGAGACCACAGCCTTCCAAGCGAACATAATCGGCACAGCTGGCTGAATGCACTGATCGCGTAGAGAGTGAGTAGAAGAAGTAGACCGCTAGAAGACCGAGTGGTAGAACTATGCTATAGACGGTCTTGTCTACAGCATGAATAGGTGGTACAACTGTCTCATGCCGAATTAAAGTGGAATATTGATGTTGCGTTTCATACAGTGAGTGGGATACCCAGAGGACCAAATCTGCCCTCCCCTTCTGAATCCCTTAATTTACCCCTTACCTTTAACGCGTCCATGATTTTTCTACTATAAAGGTGTTCATGATACCAAGATCTCTTACCATCAGGTGACCCACCTGCTCGTTTGCAGGCCTATGCCAAAAAAAACCAGGCCTGACCATGTACATTTATTTGTTAATCAGGTCCAATCAGAGAAGCCTGACATCATGCTGGGTGTGATATGCGGTTCCATATTGATCGCAGATAACATCATCACGGCGAACTTCCAGGAGTTCAAGAGTGCACTAGAGAAGTAACTACATGTATACATACGATCACGCCAGTATCCTTGAAGTGCTAGGCAGAGATGCAACTAGTGCACCTACGGTTTACTGAGCTTATTTCCACACCACAATGATTGTACCAATTCCAACCGGCTTAAACTGATTGGTACTACAATTGAATGTTTTTTTTACATATATACAAAGGCCTTTTACGTGAGATTCCGTCTAGTTAGGTATAACCGCTTTGTCTGTTTCTGTCGCCAAGTATCAGTGAAACTAGTGTGCATTGACATCTTATATCTCAGTGACAAGTTCCATGAAATTTGTGATCCATAATAGGGTAGTTTCCTATATTGAATTTTATACATTATTTTATAAGCAACGGAAAATTATATGCAAAAGAAATTTTATTAAACCACAATCAAAGTTGGTTCAGAAATGTGCCCGCAGTTATCACTTTAAATGTTGGTATGAGGAAAAGTGGGTGCGTAGTAGGGATATCCAACTATCTCGCTTGCACGCGTGCACCATAATGAACATTTTACACAGTGACGTCAAAGTTTGCGTCGTCTGTCATTTGACAATTACCCCTTGTACAGGATTTGAATGGCTTCTAACTTATTTATTGTTGGTCCGATTTATAAAATTCTTTCTGCAATAGATTTTGAGTATTGTAACTAATTGATTTAAATAATAAAAAAAATCTAGTCAACTACCCTATTCTGTGTGATGTATCTACGTGTGTATCTATCTGTGTGATGTGATGCGCGACCTGTTTGTCATTCAGTTGTGTAAGAAATGCAAATTAATGTCACTAGGGGTCAGATCCAAGGATCCAGTCAGCTGTCTAACACAGTAGAGGTGGAACTGATCCACTCAGGTCACAAATACAAAGTGTCTGCGACTAAATCTGGGCTGACATCATACTTTCTGGCCATGAACGGGAGCTTCAAGGAGTTGGAGGTGCACAAGTTGACTGATGGAGGTGAGTAAAATGAGTAGACCACCAGTAGACCGTGAGTAGACTGAATAGACCTTGAGTGAAACTAGTAGACCTTGATAGAGTTTGGCATGTTAAGCATTGTAGAGGTAGGTAGAAGACCATTATTGAAAATACTAGATATTTGATAAATAGGTTCATTTCAAGATTAAACGTACGCACTCATACGTACGCACTCACGCCTGTTATTTCGCTGAGCTTATTTCCGACCCATGATATGATGGGGGGTGAGCCTATCGTCATATCTAGCACAACTCCAAACTCCGAGCTGATACTAAGCAATTAGTGATAGAAATACCCAATATCACTGTATCCGACTGGGGGATCGCACCCGAGACCTCAGCACAGCAGTTGTACCGCGTACTCATTACAACTGTGCCACCGAGGCATGTATGATGCCTTGGAAGAATTTTTATATATCAGACTACTTTATCCTTTTAAAATAAAGACATATTTCGAGAAATCCAGTATCCAAATAATTTCAAACTATAATAATACTTAAATCCATACAACAAAGTCTAATCTACATCCTCAGGTACCCTTTTATCTGTCGATGGAGCATCCTACACCACATACTTGAAAGACGAAGTTGACAAATACCGTATCGTCATTGGAAATCAAACCGTAGTCTTTGACAAGGAGAAAGACCCCTCGAAGCTAAGAGCTCCTTCTGCCGGCAAACTCATCAATACACTGGTTGAAGATGGAGGACATGTGGACAAAGGACAGCCGTATGCTGAGATCGAGGTTAGTAGTCCAAGAAAACCGAGTGGACCGGTGAGAATACTGAGAAGGCCTAGTAAATTTAATAGAACTTATTTATTTGTTTATTTATTTACACTTTATATACGATGTATAAAGGCGGACTTAATGCCAAAGGCATTCTCAACCTTAGGGTGATGCAGAGATGAACAAACTAGGTGCAATAAAAGGAAGATACTTATAGTTGAGTAGACCAAGTAGATCTGGTAGATATAGACCTTATAGTTGACTAGACTAAGTAAATCTATAATATTTTATATTTGAGAAGACCTAGTGACATTAATAGAACTTAAAGTTGAGTAGACCGAGAAGCCCTAGTATATTTAAAAGACCTTATAGTTGAATAGACCAAGTAAATCTAGTATATTTTACATTTGAGTAGACCTAGTGAAATTAATAGAACTTGAAGTTGAGTAGACCAAGTAGACCTGGTAGATTTAGACCTTATAGTTTACTAGACTAAGTAAATCTAGTATATTTTAGATTTGAGTTGACCTAGTGAAATTAATAGAACTTATAGTTGACTAGACCAAGTAAATATAGTAGATCTTATAAATACCGACCGAGTATAACTAGTAGATTGAAAAGACCAAGCAGAACGGTGGGAAGACTGGATATTGCAAGTGTTTTTAGCCACATTTATGAATTCAAATTCAAATTCAAATCATTTATTCTGTAAATTGGATCATAAATATCACTTTTACATGTCAATCATTTTTTATGCTACATTATATTTAAGACGGCATTTCGGGGCTAGCCATGAGAAGAAATGCCGAAACAAACTCATGGGTTACGGCCTCTTTTAATGTCCAGACATTGTTTTACAGAATTATGCGAGTGTAATGTAAAGAAATTCCTGGATTGGCCTTTTGAAGAAATGGCCAAGAGTATACCAGACATACTTGGCACTCGCACTCACAAAAAAAAACAAAATATATAATAAATGTTATAAAAATTTAAAAAATCAACATGTCAGTATTGCCTTAAATACTAATATTGCGCCAATAGAGCAGTCAATATTAAACAATATATTATATAAAAGAAGAGAAGATAGAAGATTGGTAGAAGTTTGATTTTTTTTATTAACTCGAATGATGGGACGAGATTGTTGCTCGATGGAGCTAGCGCCACACTGAACTCCCATTTAGTGTTTCTCTATGACATATAGACGAAAATTTAACAGTCTAGCCTTTGCTTACGCAGCCTTTGCTTGCCTTATCCAGGGTAAAAAGCTTATGTCGGAATCAATGTCATGGTCTACCTGTGTGCTAAATTTCATCTAAAATCGTTCAGTTGTTAAGGCGTGATTGACTAAAAAACATCCCAACGTTCACATTATAATAGTAATAACTAATAATATAACAGTATAATAGTACTGCTTCGGTGGCGCAATTGTAATGCGTATGCGTTATGATTGAGGCTAACGCTGAGGTCTCGGGTTCGATCCCCGGGTCGGGTAAGTGATATTGGGTTTTTCTATTACGAAATGCTCAGTATCAGCTCGGAGTCTGGAATTTCTGCCCGGTATGGCGATAGGCTCGCCCCCTATCACATCGTGGGACGGAGATACGCTCGACGAAATGTGGGTATACTGGTTACACCTCTGCCTACCCCTTCGGGGATTACAGGCGTGAGTGTGGATGTAGTATAATAGTATAACTAACACAGTGTCGTAAAAAAGAGTATGACCAATTTGAATGTATTTTTTTTATGTTTAGAAGCTCTTTTTAATCGCAATGATTCTTTCCAAAGGTTTGACGAAATCTGTTCAGCCATTTAAAAGCTACAGATGTCGTTTTTAATATCGTCGTTGGGAGTTTTTAACGATCATGTTGTGTTTGGACCAGGTGATGAAAATGGTGATGACGCTCTCAGCCCCGGAGTCTGGCAAGGTGACGTGGAGCCTTCGACCTGGTGCTGTACTGGACATGGGCTCCCTTATGGGCATACTCGGTAAGAAATTAATACCACAAATATAATACAGTAGATATAGGGAGCCAAATTGCTCCTCCCCTTCCCAATCCCTTAATTATCCCTTCCCTTAAGGTCGGCAACGCGTCCATGATGTTCATGGGCGGTGGTGACACACTTACAAATTTTCCGGCCTCTACTAAAAATATCTACACCTTGTTACAAAAAGGTGTGGTCATATTTAAGGGTCGTTACATACACCTGACAGTGAGTGTTTATGTACCGGATCTTATCAAAATATAGACATCGTAAAATGTCACGCTTATTATAATAACTCGTTTATTACGATTGATGCATTGTTTCATATGTAACGGTTTCGTTCGTTATCAGATATTTATCATTTAGTGTTGTCCAAAGTTGCAAGTCGATATCGACATGTTGCTCAATCGATAATATAAATGCCTTATTTATGTCTTAACAATACAATCAGATTTGGTACTGCGGGGGATGAAAGACTTATATCGTACACTTTACGTCGCTTAAATTTGACCACACCTTTCTGTAACACGTTGTATAATACTTATATCGTATATTATACGTTGCTTAAATTTGACCACACCTTACTGTAACATGGTGTATATAATAACCAAAATCTTTGTGCTCAATACGCTTTTTTCTTCCACCAGAATTGGATGATCCGTCGCTTGTAACAACCGCGCAGCCGTACAAAGGTCAATTCTCGCTGGACGACAACCAGCACGTCTCCGAGAAGCTCAACCATGCACATAACAAGTTCAAGGCAATCTTGGAGAACACCTTACAAGGTAACGAACAAAGTCGATCAAAACGCTTCAAAATAAATAAATAATAAATACACGGCCAACAGTCACACACATAGTCCGGACCCCACACTAGGTTAACCTGTATCGTGGGTATCAGGAGACTACGAGGGGCTTGCCAACCCACAACACCCAGACACGAAACAAACATTTGTGATCAGACAAACAGTTATCTCGGTGCGGGAATCGAACCCACGGCCGCACGCTTCGCAGCCGGCTACCCACCGACTGCGCCACAGAGGCTGTCAAAAAATACTCCCAAATTCACCATTTTTAATATTTCCATTCACTGCTCATCTAAGTTAATGTTTATTGCACAAACTCACATTAATGAACACCACAAATATGAAAAGTGCTATAAAACCGTATACATATATACGCACTCACGCCTGTAATCCCCGAAGAGGTAGGCAGAGGTGTGACCAGTACACCCACATTTTGCTGAGCTTATTTCAGTCCCATAATGATCACATACTGGGACTGAAATAAGCCCCCTATCAAGACAAGCATTCTCTGGACTGATACTAACCTTTTCGTGATAGAAAAACCCAATATCACTTTTAATGGACCCGGGAATCGAACCCAAGACCTCACAGCTCAGCAGTCGTACCGCGTACGCATTACAACTGCGCCACCCAGACTGTCAGTCAGGCATAAGTTTATAATGTTATTTAATTTGTAGGTTACTGTCTCCCCGAGCCATACAACACTCCGCGTCTTCGGGAAGTTGTGGAGAAATTCATGCTGAGCTTGCGAGATCCGTCGCTGCCGTTATTGGAATTGCAAGAGGTAATAATTCCGGAGACCCAAATCTCTCTCCTCTTCCTTACCCCTGTAGAGGATAATAATAATACTAGCCCTGTATTATACACGCCTCACTGCTGGGCACGGGCCTCCTCTACTGAATGAGTGCGGTTAGGCCTTAAGTCCACCACGCTGGCCTAATGCGGGTTGGCAGACTTCACATACCTTCGAAATTCTTATGAAGAACTTCTCAGGTATGCAGGTTTCCTCACGATGTTTCCTTCACCGTTAAAGCAATTAACAATTAATACACACATAACTTAGAAAAGTCAGAGGTGTATAAGCTCGACTGTATGGGACTGGTTTCGAACCTGCGACTTTCGTCTCGACAGTCCATACCACTCTCCCCGCTGAGCTATCACTGCTTTGCCTGTAGAGGAACGGGTGATAAATGTTCCTCTAACAAAGGGGAGATGTTCAGTGAGGCGGATGTTGTACCTGACCGGGGGCGGCGCCTCCGACGGTTGATGTTCGGAGCTTGTATATATAGTAACCGTCGCGCAAACTTTGCTAGCGCGATTCAGGATCGGTTGACTTTGCATTGTGCGGTGCGCGCTGTGTACCGCCACGCCCCTTAGTATTATCCCTTTCCTTTAGAGTCGGCGATGTGTCCATGATGATGTCTTCAGCTATTGTGGACAGTCAAGGACGGTGGAGATCACTTACGGTCAGGTGACCCACTAGCACGATTGCCGGCTTTTGTTTTACAAAAAAACTGTATAATAAAATAAACAATAATACCAACCCAGTATTATACATGAGTATTATTGTTAAGTGGTAGAGCCACGCTGTAGACCCCTTTGTCTACAGCATGAATGGGGCGGCTCGTCCAGGTCGTCAACAAAAACAGAAAACTGACGTAAAGTAGCAGTTTGCTGCTGCGTTTTGTACGGTCAGTGTGATATCGGGAAGTCCAAATCGCCCTCCCCTTCCCAATTCCTTAATTATTCTTTTCCTTTAAGGTCGGCAATGCGCCCATGATCCTTTTAGCATAGTGGGCGTACATGGGCGGTGGAGATCACTCACCATAAGGTGACCCACTTGCACGTTTAGTAAAAAAAATAGTATACAAATATTCAGGTACTCTTACACCTGGTTTATTTATTCCCCCAGGTATTATCGTCCACATCAGGGCGTATACCAATATCGGTTGAGAAGAAGGTCCGAAAGCTGATGGCTCTGTACGAGAGAAACATCACGAGTGTACTCGCACAGTTCCCCAGCCAGCAGATAGCCAGCGTTATTGATCAGTAAGTACATACATACGCACTCACGCCTGTAATCCCCGAAGGGGTAGGCAGAGGTGTAACTAGTACACCCACATTTCGCCGAGCGTATCTCCGTCCCACGATGTGATAGGGGGCGAGCCTATCGCCATACCGGGCACAAATTCCAGACTCCGGGCTGATACTGAGAATTTCGAAATAGAAAAACCCAATACCACTTTACCCGACCTGGGGATCGAACCCGAGACCTCAGAGTTAGCCTCAATTGTAACGCGTACGCATTACAACTGCGCCACCGAGGCAGTCAGATCAGTAAGTGGTTTTTAATAAATATAATAAACTAGCTGTCCCGCGCGGTTTCACCCGCAACTACAACAGCGCCACCTACCGGGTCCAATTGTGAATCTAAACCATCCAGGGCGCCCGCGCCACCCAAAAAAATACGCATACAAAAAAAATCATTCAAATTGGTCCAGCCGTTTAGGAGGAGTTTAGTGACATACACACGAACAGTAGAATTATACATATAAAGATAAATAAATATATAAAAATAAAAAAGCCTTATATTTCTCATATCTTACACTACTATTACATAAAAAGTTTTTTTTCTCAAGTGTTTTTTAATCGATGAAAAAAAGCAGAAAGTTCTTAATTTTTCGGTAAACAATGTGTTACAGAAGGTGTGGTCATTTTTACGGATCGTTATAATATACCTGACAGTGAGTGTTTATGTACTAGATCTTATCAAAATCTAGACATCCGAAATATTAATTAAGTGTGTGAGCGAGTATAACAACGCTGAAGTGAGACAAAAGCTCAGTTGTTTATAATTTAGTGTTGTCGAAAGTTGCAAATCGAATATCGACATTTTAATCATTCGATAAAAAAGAAAATGTTTTATTTATGTCCTAACAATCCAATCGGATTTGGTACCACAGGGGATGAAATACTTTTATCGTACACTATACGTTGTTTAAATTTGACCACACCTTTCTGTGACACGTTGTATATGTATATATTTTTATCGATGTTCACGCATAATAAATCCTGACTGATAATACATAATTATAATATCAGATGTTGTTTATCCTCAGTCACGCAGCATCCCTAGCGAAGAGATCGGACAGAGATGTTTTCTTCATGAGCACTCAAGCGCTAGTCGTTCTGGTGCAGCGGTATAGGTGAGTTCACTATACCTTGTAATTTTTTTTTATTTAAGTTTATATGCGTATGCGAGTGCGTGCGGTCGTGCATGCATGCATGCGGGCGTGTGTATGTGTGTGTGTGTGTGTGTGTCCATGTCCATGGCATCGTAATTCGTAACGCCTAAACGCATCGTATGCCATTTTTTGTTGTGGTTTGAAAACTGGTTTAACTAAGATGGTGCTTTGTCATGTTTGATCGAATACTCTTCAGCCGTTTAAAATAAAAGGATAGTTAAGGTATTGGGAAGGGGAGAGAGGGCTTTGGGCCTCCGGATATCTCATTCACCGTACGAAATGCAGCAGCACGTCGCTACTTTACGTCAGTTATCTGACAATGGTAACGACTTAGTTGAACTCTCTCTGAGGTCTATTCGTGCTGTAGACAAGATTGCCTACACTACGGTTCTGCCGCTCAATTTTTATTTTTTTGTCCAGGAATGGTATCCGCGGTCGCATGAAGGCAGCCGTACACGATCTTCTCAAACAGTACTATCAAGTTGAAAGCAATTTCCAATTAGGTTTGTATTTTTTTTGTAATCTTGAATGACGAGACGAGCAGATGGCTCGTTATGGCATGACGAAATGGTACGAGTATCTCTTGACAGTCAACGTCGTCGTTCATTGTGCTTTACCGTGCCACGAAAAAAAAAAACGATGATTACATAATTTATGTTCGACGAGAAACTAGCATCAGAATGTGACTCAACTTTGAATATTTTTTTCTTTATGGCTTCTTACTTCACAATATGAATGAGCCAAAGACGATTTTTTTATACAACTTAACACCTAATCTTGGTAGGCGCCACACCTGCTCATAAACAGAAGCAACGCCACACAGAACTTTAAATAAAGCACTGCATGACACTGGACTGCGCTCGTCACCCCGAGACATAAGGTGTTAAGTCTCATAATACCCAGTAATTTTACTGGCTTCAATGCCCTTCAAACCGGAACACAACAGTGCTTACATACTGTTGCTTGGCGGCAGAAATAGACGGCGCGGTGGTACCAACCCAGCCGGCCTCTCGCAAACGAGGGACCTACCACCTTGTAAATACCACCTAAATTATTATAAAGTGTGTATCTTCCGTTTATTTTCGTCGGTTAATATTTTAATTATAGCAGTGATAGCTTAAGTGCGAGTGGTATGGACTGTCGATTCGAAAGTCGCAGGTTCGAAACCAGTCCCAAGTGCATACACCTCTGACTTTTCTAAGTTACGTGTGTATTCTTTGTTAATGATTGCTTGCTTTAACGGCGAAGGAAACATCGTGAGGAAACCTGCTTACCTGAGAAGTTCTTCACAAGAATTTCGAAGGTATGTGAAGTCTGCCAACCCGCATTAGGCCAGCGTGGTGGACTAAGGCCTAACCCCGCTCATCCAGTAGAGGAGGCCCGTGCCCAGCAGTGGGACATGTATAATACAAGGCTATTATTATTATTATTTTAATAATTATCAGGTTCGTACGATAAATGCGTGGTGGCGCTGAGAGATAAATATAAAGATGACATGCAAGCGGTCTCCAACATGATCTTCTCGCACAATCAAGTTCCGAAGAAGAACCTATTGGTGAGTGGTTTTTAATCCCCCACCACAAAATAGGGGTGTTATAAATTTGATCTCTTTGTCTGTTGTAACATTGCACATGTTTTTTTTATAAAAATCATAGATTTTATTTTTTCTTAATAATAAATAATCCATAGGCAATGCTTCAGGCCGCCATTTTACCGCCCCGACCGTGTAACGTTACTGGGGCGGTACCGGCTTTTTCGCCGAACTTCATCAACTCTGCCGGCGTTCAAGTCCATTCAGATTAATCACCCGCGGGCGGCATTAATTAATATAAATAAATCGGTTTTATTGAAGTTCATGTGACGTCATAAATCGATGTTCATCGTTTTGGTCATTAGACGGTCGTTCGGCGGTACTACAGAATCATTGGTTCTCTAATTGAACATCGATTTGCATACATCCGAAATAGCCGGCACCGCCCCTGGTTGAATGTTGCATATCAGCTGTTCAAATAATAACGTTTAACAAAACTTAGAAACCGACTTCAAGCAATAGCATGTAAATTCCAATACAATAACACAATCACGACGAGTGTACTGTTGTCCGTTGAGGAGTTTTATTTTTTCTCTCCGTACTCCGTCATCAGATCTTAAGCAAATTTATATGGGACTACATCGCAGCTAAACTCTATCGAGTGAATTTTTTTTCCAACAAAATTGGCCTAAACTTGGGGGAGAAAACGATGTATATAAAAAAAGCAAAAAAATAAATAAAAAAAACCGCGCCGAATTGAGAACTCCTTTTTTGAAGTCGGTTAAAAAACGGTTAGCGACGAGTGCGCGGGCGCAGGCAGTCTCCGTCCGAACACTACACCTTTCTATAACACGTTGTATATAGAGTCGTAGCGTAGGGACTGATTTTAAACCGTTTTTTTTTTGGAATCTGATTTCAAGATGGTTCTAGCCATGTTTGAACACATTTTTGTCTATAGAACGAATTGCCAGACTCGACCCGGTCGTTACCACTGTCTCATAGAAAATCGACGTAAAAAAGCAGTTTGCTGCTGCGTTCCATACGGTGAGTGAGATATCCGAAGGCCCAAATCACCCACCCTTTCTTAACTTACTGTACATACGAAAAACTATAAGTCTCCCGCGCGCGAGATATCTCGTGTGCTCATGATAAGCGTGCTGTTGGTTGCATTTTGCGCAGTCGATTTTTTTGTTTATTCAATAGTTCTTATTTTATATACAGGTGACCCTACTTATCGATCACTTGTGGTCAAACGAACCCGGCTTGACGGACGAGTTAGCAGCTACCCTCAACGAACTGACGTCACTGCACAAAGCTGAACACAGCCGTGTCGCTTTGAGAGCGAGACAGGTGAGTTTTGTTGTCCCTTTCAGGTAGGGTTGCCAACCTTAAAATAGTATTTTTAAAAACTACGCAGACCTTTTTTTATAAACCGCAACGTACGGTTAGTATGATATCCAGAGGTCCAAATCCCCCCATACCTTCCCTCCCCTTAATTATCTCTTCCCTTTAAGTTTGGCAACACGTTCATGTTTTTTTTAGTATTAAGGGTTTTCCTTCAACGGTAGGCAGCGCTCTGGCTGTGCTCTGGTATTACTGAGGTCCATGGGCAGTGGTAACCACTGGTAACCACGTGGGCCGTCTGCTCGTCTTGTCTATCTGGGCAATATAAAAAAAGGGTGTACGTGGGTAGAGATCACTTACCATCAGGTGACCCACTTGCACGTTTACCAACCTATGCTATTTTTTTTTTTAATAACAATTCCATCCTACCAGGTGTTGATAGCTGCCCACCAACCAGCGTACGAGCTTCGTCACAATCAAATGGAGTCGATATTCCTGTCCGCCGTGGACATGTACGGACACGACTTCCATCCAGAGAACCTTCAGAAGCTGATACTGTCCGAGACGTCCATATTCGACATACTGCACGACTTCTTCTACCACACAAATTCTGCGGTGAGTCTTTGTACTTGGAAATACTTTTGCAACCACGGGATATCGTGTAACCATGGTCGATGAA
This sequence comes from Mimas tiliae, assembly GCA_905332985.1. NCBI lineage: Eukaryota > Metazoa > Arthropoda > Insecta > Lepidoptera > Sphingidae > Mimas > Mimas tiliae. The sequence continues at coordinate 2,415,344 of HG995265.1, read as the reverse complement.
AGATAATGGTCGCCTAAGGGATATTTGGTGACTACGGGATAGCAAGTGACCATCTATGTGATTTTAAGTGACCGGGATATCTGGTGAGCAGTTATGGCCGTTCTGTAATAATAAAAAAATAATTTTTTTTTAAAATAGTTATAATTTATGTTACAAGAAAAGTTGTAGTTTTAATTATTTTTAAACAAAATGTATTGAGTTAATATTCGGGCGCCAGGCAGACAAGCCACCATGAAACAATGCTCTCGGATAGAATAGCCAGAGGCTGGGAAATTTAATCTTTAGGGGGGTAGAATTAGACCAACATTGATAAAAGAATTTGGTTTATTCCCTGGTTACAAATTTACAGAAAATACACTGTCACTGTTGCACTTTTTATGCTGATAAATTGAGATAGATGTTCTTCAGCTGAAGGCTGTTAAAATAGATAAAATTAACTTACAGTTCTCATTCCCAATGTTACACTTAAATTAAAATCCGACTTCCAAGATGAGTCCACATGTTCTGCAGCACAAGGTAGCCAAAACACGCATCCAAATTTAAGAAGAATTATCACTGCAGCCAAACCGAAGCAAACGTAGGAAAATTCATTCAAAAGTAGTAAAATTGGTAAAAAGGTTGAAAACAGGATTAAACGGAAGAAAACGGGGTTAACGGTAGAAAACGGCCGCGATTGCTGTAAACAAAACATTTCACATCAATCCTAGGTTCAAATACTAAATTCAACAAAACTGTCATTACCCAAATATTCATGAAAACTGACCGGCAACAAAATGTGGAAATATCCTCTCCAAAAATAAGGCCATGGAAAGTCCTAATTAGATTTTCCATCTGTAAGTCCAAAAAAAAACCACGTTTGAGCACAACACGAACCAATATGGTTGACATTAAAAATACGAAATTTGAAATATGACTTACCAAAAATAAATAATTATGGCTATATTAAGCCATAAAGCTGTTTTACAACAAAACATGCTTTTAATGTCCTAGTAATCAAGGATTATTAAAAATTTTGTGGATTTACATTTCCACGACTTGTCTATCGAAACGAAGGGAAGAAAGTGAGATCCGCTTAGGGTTGTGCCACGCTCAGCGCGCGCGCAGCTCTAGGGATGTCAAAACGTTAATTTAAAAATTCAAACAATCGACTAAATTGATTTTTAACCTGTGACATAATTAATATGTTACATCACATACTTTCCCAAAAAATAAAAGAACGAAGTTCTTTTATGAACTTTGAAATTGAGCCAAAATATTCTAAGACTGAAGTCTGAAACGAAATTTTTAACATAAATGAAAACATCAAACAGATAATTCTAAAGGAACAACCAGTTGAATAATATTCAAGAGAAAAACGATTAAGTTATCTATAAGAGAAGATACTCAAGGAAAAAGACAAAGTTAGAACTTTAACCGAAGAGATAAACCAATTCTCCCAAAGAACGCTAAAAGAATCTTCAAAACAATTCCAAAGGAACACCAAGAGGTTTAAAAAGGAAATCCCAAACATCATCGAAAAATTTCTAAAAGAATACCAAAAGGAAAAGCAACACATCTTCAAAGGAAGAACAAAACCTCTTCAAAAGAAGAACAAAACATCTTCAAGGGAAAATCAAACAAATCATCTTCGAAAGAAGATTAAACAAAATAAAACCCACCGAACATCTCAATCTTTAATTAGCTAAGCACTATTAGCCGCTAAATTAAACCATTACAAGCTAACCAACTTCTCCCATCTAACAACTCATTCCAAGAAATAGCTAGGTCAATATAACCGCTAAATCAAACTAACCACACACCAACTTCAACAACTCTCACCATGAAATAGCTAGGTCAAAATAACCGCTAAATCAAACTAACCACACACCAACTTCAACAACTCTCACCATGAAATAGCTAGGTCAAAATAACCGCTAACTCAACCTACTACTAACTCGAACTTCAACAACTCCCAAATCAAACTATTACCAACCATCAACGCCATCGAGATCAGCTGGACAACTGTCGCTTACTCTTAGCTGTAACCAACTTTTCTAACACCACGCGAGATTAGCTAGACAAATTGTCGCTAACTCGTAACTACCTCAAACCCGTCAAACACCAACACCTTCATTGTAAGAGAACAGTAAAGCTAATTAGCTGCTGTCTCCCACAATAACGCTACATCAAGAATAAATTTCCTGAAACAAAAAGTTATGACATTTCGCGGTCAGCACAACTCAACTCAGACTTTCTGAACGCGAAAGCATAGAAAATTATCGTATTACGATCGGCACAACTCTACTCCGACTTTCCGAGCGTAATAGACAAAAGAAAACTTGGCGAAAGCACAAGTCCAAAAGCAAAAGGTCTGGAGAAATCTCTCAGAAATAAGTATCATATTACGATCGGCACAACTCTACTCCGACTTTCCGAGCGTAATAGACAAAAGAAAACTTGGCGAAAGCACAAGTCCAAAAGCAAAAGGTCTGGAGAAATCTCTCAGAAATAAGTATCATATTACGATCGGCACAACTCTACTCCGACTTTCCGGGCGTAACAGATAAAGACAACTAACGCGAAAGCGAAAGCTAAAAGGGTCTGTCGCAAAGGCGAGCATAACAGAAAAGTGCTTGACGCAAAAGCGTGCAGAACAAAAGGTGTCTGACGCAGAAGCGTACAGAGCTAAACAAAAGTGACTGACGCAAAGGCGTGTAAGTCGGTCAAATCCGAGATTTGTCTAACAAAAGTGCTACCTACACTAGCTAAAGAAGCTTGTGGGTGCAAGTTGTATGTTAGCAAACAAGAGAAAAGGGTTTTCTAACAAAATACAATTTAAAGTTAAATTGTAATGTAGAAGTTACACATAATTAAAATAATTCTAACCTGAAACATTTCTAACAAAATGTCAGATAGAAGTAGAACAATGCTAACAATACAAAATGAGGAGTAAAAGTTCCTACAACAAACATATGTGTACAAATGACATGAAAAAATCCTTGTACAAAAACAGTATATAAAAAAATAAGATCTATTTCAGTTGGATCTGAATTAGCAAAGTTTCGCTGGAGCGTAGCATACTATTTGTTCCAAAAAATCTCCTAAATAGCTTTAGCAAGAAATAAGAATTGAATTATATATAGCGATAAGAAGTTTCATAACATACATCTCTTCCATAGTATAATAACCAATCATTCTTTCATCTAATTCATCCACAAACAGATATACGTCTTCTATCAGAATATAAAAGCCAAGAACTTAAATTCAAGTTTTCAAAATTAGAAATTTAATATTTAACTATATCTTTTACATGGTAACGACCAGTATAACCTTTAGCCAAGTCTTTCAAAACATAAACGTTATCTGAGATTTTTTCTACTACTTCACATTTTATAAATTTAGGAGCAAGCTTAGCCGAAAAATATGCAGGTGCATTAGATTGTACAAAACTACGTTTCCAACAAATATCACCAACCGAAAGAGAAATGACTCTTCTTCCCTTATTATAATAAATAGCATTACGCTTATAAGCTTTAAGTAAGTTATCTTGAACTTTAACAAAAACTTCACTAAGTGAATTTAAAGAGTACGCAAAAGAATTACGACTACCTAACTCAAGGTGAGATAAATCTTCAACGGATTTACTAAAACGATGGAGTGACGCATCAAAAATAAGTTCACGTCCGAACATAAGAAAGTTTGGTGTAAAATCAGTGGCTAAATTAACACTATTATTAAGAGACAATTGAACATGAGGAAGAAAATTGGACCAAGACCTATGATCGTTCTGAACAAAACAAGAGATACAAAACTCGATTACTTTATTATACCGTTCAACAGGATTATTCTGTGGAGTATAAAGAGTGTTATAGAATATTTTAGTAATATTATAGCTTTTTAAGAAATCTTTAAATAATTTATTAGTAAATTGAGAAGCATTATCCAGAATGAATAAGTTTGGAGTACCGAATTTAAGAAATATTTCTTTCTCAAGAATCTTACAAATAATTTTAGAAGTAGCATTTACCATTGGAAAAATCCAGCAATATTTAGTGAAAACATCTACAATTGATAAAATATAACGATGACCAGAATAAGTTTTAGGAAGAATTCCTATAATATCCATTGACAATAAAACCATTTGAGAGTCTACTTTTTTAGGATTAATCATGAAACCATGTGGAGGAGCATTAGAAGATTTATATGCTTTACAAATATCACAATTATTAATATATTTCTGAACATCTGCAAACATTCCTTTCCAAAAATAATGTTGTTTCAATTTAAATAAAGTTTTATGAATGCCTAAGTGGCCAGAATTAATATTATCATGATTATCACGAATTGTATTGATAATATGTTCTTTAGGTATAACAATTTTCCAATTTAAACGACTATTAGGATTAAATTTGTTTTTACAAAATCTATATAAAGTTTTATCTTCTACTCTAAAGTTTTTATATCTACTAGGAAATTTCTGACAATTAATAAATATTTTCTTATACCATGGGTCATGAATATCTTCATCAGGACAAATAAAAGTTACAGGAGCAAGGTCAATAGTGGATACTTCTATACGAGATAAAAAATCAGGAACTACATGTTGAGATCCTTTTTTATGAATTATATCAAAGGTATATTGAGAAATTCTAGCAGCCCAACGAGCAAGTCTACCGGAAGGGTTATTAAGTTTTAAAAGCCATTTTAAACAAGCGTGATCTGTTATCACAGTGAATTTCATTCCTTCTACATAAGGTCGAAAATGTTCAATAGAATCTAAAATAGACAAAAGTTCTCTTTCTGTAGTACTATAATTCCTTTCACATTTATTTAAAGATCGAGAATAATAAGCTACAGGATGTTGATCTCCTTTATCATCTTCTTGAGTCAAAACACTACCAATTCCTACAGAACTAGCATCACAATGCAAGAAAAAAGGTTTTTCAAAATCTGGACAGTTTAAAACTGGAGCAGATATTAAAGCTAATTTTAAGTTAGAAAAAGCATTTTCAGCATCAATATTCCAAACAACAGGTTTTTTAGAATTCTTGCTTCCCTCAGTAAGTTTAGTTAAAGGTGAAGCAATATCAGCAAACTTAGAAATGAATCTACGATAACAAGAACATAGTCCTAAGAAACTTCTTAGTTCTTTTACAATAACTGGACGAGGAAAGTCCCTAATAGCATCTAACTTAGAAGGATCCGTATGTAATCCATCCTTGTCTACAACATAACCAAGATAACGAAGTCTGTCTTTACAAAAATTACATTTTTTAAGATTAACCGTAAGACCAGCGTCTTTTAAAATATGATAAACTTTGTTTAAATATTCAATATGAGTTTTAAATTCAGAGTTAACAATTATTAAATCATCTAAGTAACAAAATACTACACTATCAAATTCTGGACCAAAAAGTTTGTCAACTAAACGTTGCAATTCGCTTGGAGCATTAGTAAGTCCGAAACACATCCGCACAAACTAGAATAAACCACGACCAGGAATAACAAAAGCAGTCTTCTCTCGCGAAGTCTTCTCTAAAGGTATTTGCAAAAATGCTTTGGAAAGATCAATGGTACTTATATATTTAGCACCTTTAAGATTATCCAAAATTCTAGAAGGATAAGGCAATGGATAAGAATCTTTAATAGTCATAGAATTTAAACGACGTGAATCTAAACATAATCTGGTTCCACCATCTCGCTTTTCAACGGCAAGAACAGGAGAGCACCAAGGCGATTTAGAAGGTTGTATAATATTTTCTTTTAAAAGTACATCAACTTCATCATAAAGTTCTTTTTGTTTAGCAGGACTCAAAGGCCAATAACGTTGCTTAAAAGGTTCACCAGTTGTATTAATTTTATGTTCAACTAGGTGAGTAAGACCTAAGCCTTTCTTTTCATAAGAAATATCTTCAAAAAGAGAAATAATACTAGATAAGTTCAGTTTCTCTGAAGGAGAAAGAGATTCAGCAGCAGTTACAGAACAAATTGTATTGTTGTCTACTGGAACAAGTATAATATTCTTTAACAAATCATTCGCTAAACCGAATTTAAGCCAAAAGTCAAAACCCAAAATAATTGAAGGTCTAAATGAAGGTATAATTAAAAATTGTATGATTTCAATATTATCATCACATTTAACAGGCAAATCTAAAGTTCCCAACACTTTCCGTGGAGTACCATCTACAGTTGAAGCTAAACTTGAATCAGGTTTAATTGTATAACCAAATTTAAGAAATTGTAAATGACTATTAGAACCAAGAATACATCTATTGGATCCGCTGTCCAATAAACCAGAATAAGAATTATTATCAACAAAAAACTTTAAATATGGTCTAGAATCTTTAGGAGTAGTAAAAAGAATAGGTGCTGAACTATGAATTTTAAAAAATATTTTTAAGTAATCTAACCAATCAGAAAATTCTTTTTTAATTGTATAGTCATCAGGTGCAAACTTAGACTTAGCATCCCTACATAATTTTTGTCTACAAACCCTTTGTTTTCCCATACCATTATAATTTTTATAAATCATCGATGCACTAGACAATTTCTTAGAAATTCGTGATCGATGGAGTCTAATCAGTTTTTTTGGTGGGTAGAAATATATTTAGGTATACAAACGTCACAATCTTTTGTGATGACTCCAGGCTTACGACAGCCAAAACACATAATTCCCGGATGGGTAGAACAATCCCTATAAGAATGACCAACAAGCTTACATTTTAAACAAGTAATACCATCAGCCTCGACAGCATTAACCAAAGGTTTCTCAAACTTAACAGATTTAAATTCCTTTACAGGTTTTCTAACAACACAGGATTCAAGTTCTTTCCCGAATTGAATAAAGGATTCAATTGAAGTAATATTCTTTCCTATAAAATAAGGCAAATAAATTTGTAACATATTATGTTTAATTATAGTAATTAAAGTTATATCCGAAATAGTATTATTCAAACGACAAGCCATATCAACAATATCTGTAATAAAGTCAGGTAATGATTCACTAAATTTTTGTTTCTTTGTACGAAGTTCATATTCCAAAGAATAGTCAAAATCAAATTTATCAAAACGTTGTAACAACGCAACCTTTAAATCAGTCCAAGAAGAAATCTGTGCACGTATACCTCTATACCATTTAGTAGCTGTACCAGATAAAATATCAGTAAGTGAAGCCAAAAATAAATGTTCATCAAAATTTCTAAGTAAAAAATATTCCTCTATTTGAGTTATAAATTCTCTAACACACGTCTTGCCATCAAAACATAATCTGCTTTTCTTAAGATCAGGTAATTTTGTAACACGAGGTAAATTCCTCCTAACATTTTCATTTAACAAAGCTGAAGTATCAATTTGAGAATAATGTGGAATTGAAGATAAAAAAGGTTCCTGAATATTTGATAAAGTTATTAAGTTATCCGGATCAGGTAAAATATTTGAAACACCAGGTGCAGCAGCATGTACTACATCCTCCCTATCATCAGGCATAGAAAAAGTTTGAGTCTCCACATCCATGATCAAAAACTTCAAAATAACCAAGCAAAACCGAACTCAAAACGAGTATAGTTACCAAAACCAAAAGTTGAGTAAATAAATTATGAATAACTAAGTTTCACTAAACAATAATCCCCTATAAAGTGAGAGTGTAAATTGTTTTCAATTAATTTGACAGAAGTCAAAAGTTTTCAAAAGTAATATTTCCAAAGTATAATGTTTTTAAAAGTTTTCAAAATTTAAATCTATTATTATTTTGTTTAGAAAGTGCAATAGTGACTCACAAAACCACTTATGTTTATAATTAACATTGTTATATTAACATTAACAAATAGAAACAAGTTCTATATGAAACTTAATTGTTTACCGCAGAAGTAAAAGTGAAATTTGTATATAAATACAACATAAGATGACTGAACTCTGTCCTAATCATAACACAGTTAAGGTGAGCTAAATATTATTCTAATATAAAGTTAAATCGCAATTCAAAGTAACACTTAGTGAACACAATGTGTGAACATAAATTAAAGTTTGTGAACATTTGAGGTTATGAAATCTTTGTAACATTTTTTATATAATATAAACTATTATTAAGTACATACATGATCTGCAGAGTTGACAACAGCAATCCCGAAGTGGTAGTTTTTATTTAAAGGCTATGATTCTATACAATAAAATGGAAAGCACACATTTATACATCCCTAAATTGTGAACGCTAAAGCAATATGAAATAATGCAAACTGTCAAGTAAAAGTAATACTATTTTATGGCCTAAACCTCATGAACAACATTCATAAAAGTTGCAAAAGCTTATAGAAAGCATAATATCAAATAGCAAAATAGTAATTGAAGTAAACAAAGCCTGCACAGAGTGTCAGTCAAAAGTGAAAGCTAAATGCTTATCGTAACAAAATGCATCAACAAAAATTGTGCGTTAGCCACTTAAAATTAGTACATAATATGATCAAAAGTGCATCAATGACTGAGTTAAACAATACAGTAACCATTCTAGTCCCTGTTCGCAGAGCGACAAATGTAATAAATAAAAAAATAAAATTTTTTTTAAAATAGTTATAATTTATGTTACAAGAAAAGTTGTAGTTTTAATTATTTTTAAACAAAATGTATTGAGTTAATATTCGGGCGCCAGGCAGACAAGCCACCATGAAACAATGCTCTCGGATAGAATAGCCAGAGGCTGGGAAATTTAATCTTTAGGGGGGTAGAATTAGACCAACATTGATAAAAGAATTTGGTTTATTCCCTGGTTACAAATTTACAGAAAATACACTGTCACTGTTGCACTTTTTATGCTGATAAATTGAGATAGATGTTCTTCAGCTGAAGGCTGTTAAAATAGATAAAATTAACTTACAGTTCTCATTCCCAATGTTACACTTAAATTAAAATCCGACTTCCAAGATGAGTCCACATGTTCTGCAGCACAAGGTAGCCAAAACACGCATCCAAATTTAAGAAGAATTATCACTGCAGCCAAACCGAAGCAAACCGAAGCAAACGTAGGAAAATTCATTCAAAAGTAGTAAAATTGGTAAAAAGGTTGAAAACAGGATTAAACGGAAGAAAACGGGGTTAACGGTAGAAAACGGCCGCGATTGCTGTAAACAAAACATTTCACATCAATCCTAGGTTCAAATACTAAATTCAACAAAACTGTCATTACCCAAATATTCATGAAAACTGACCGGCAACAAAATGTGGAAATATCCTCTCCAAAAATAAGGCCATGGAAAGTCCTAATTAGATTTTCCATCTGTAAGTCCAAAAAAAAACCACGTTTGAGCACAACACGAACCAATATGGTTGACATTAAAAATACGAAATTTGAAATATGACTTACCAAAAATAAATAATTATGGCTATATTAAGCCATAAAGCTGTTTTACAACAAAACATGCTTTTAATGTCCTAGTAATCAAGGATTATTAAAAATTTTGTGGATTTACATTTCCACGACTTGTCTATCGAAACGAAGGGAAGAAAGTGAGATCCGCTTAGGGTTGTGCCACGCTCAGCGCGCGCGCAGCTCTAGGGATGTCAAAACGTTAATTTAAAAATTCAAACAATCGACTAAATTGATTTTTAACCTGTGACATAATTAATATGTTACAGTTCCCAATATTATATTACCCCCCTTCCATCAGATTTAAATGGGTTCTAACTATGTATGACCTTATTTATATTCTATCGATGATAAATTTTGGGTAACGAAACTTGTCGTTTAGAATAATAAAAAAAACTAATAAAATACACAAAGACTAATACTACTAGACCGGTTGCCCATTACATAGAAATTGCAGTCAAATCACCGCAACTCAATATTACCATCTCGCATACTCATAACTAGAACTCCTCCTCCATTGTCTGTCTGTCAACTGTCCAAACTCCCGCGTTATTTGGCATAATTTTACTTCTAAACAGCCCATCTACATTAATACATTGAAGTGTTTGCAAATACCCTATGATCGCTTCAAACCGTAGTATAATAGAGTAGTTTCCTATATAGAATTTTATACATTATTTTATAAGCAACATAAAATTATATGCAAAAGAAACCCTTTTATTAAAACACAATCAAAGTTGGTTCAGAAATGTGCCCGCAGTTATGACTTTAAATGTTGGTATGAGGAAAAGTGGGTGCGTAGTAGGGATATCTCACTATCTCGCTTGCACGCGTGCACCATAATGAACATTTTACACAGTGACGTCAAAGTTTGCGTCGTCTGTCATTTGACAATTACCCCTTCTACAGGATTTGAATGGCTTCTAACTTATTTATTTTTGGTCTGATTTATAAAATTCTTTCTGCAATAGATTTTGAATAACGTAACTTATTGATTTAAATAATTAAAAAAATCTAGTCATCAACCCTATTGTCTACAGGTATGTAACGCCGCCCTGGAGGTGTATGTCCGCAGAGCGTACACTTCGTATGACATCACATGTCTCCAACACCTGGAGCTGTCTGGAGAACTTGGCGTCGTGCACTTCCAGTTCATATTGCCTACAGGACACCCTAATAGGTGAGTCAGTATTTTTTTTTCCTAGCTCGTCAAAGTGACTACGCTACACCTGATGGTAAGTGTAACGCAATCCATGAATACTGTCGACCAACGATAGACACTGAATGTATCGCAGATCGGCAGAATTATGCCGGCCTGTTTAATTTACAGCAGAATGTGGCAACAGGTGGTATGCGTATGCGCCGGTCCATATATGTACCATCGCTTTGTTTATTCCTTTTTTGTGTAAAAGGTGGCAACGGAGGAATCGGGTCACCCGATGGTAAGTGATCATCGCCATCCATGGATACCATTAATACCACAGGATTTTTTTTACTGCATAGACCGACAAACGAGCAAGTGGGTCACCTGATGGTAATTGATCACCACCGCCCATGTACGCTCACGATACCAAAATAATTAACCGGCGTAAAGTAACAACTTGCTGCTGCGTTTCGTACTGTGAGTGAGATATCCGGAGGCTCAAACCCCCTCCCCTTCCGAATTCCTTAATTATTCCTTTCCTTTAAGGTCGGCAACGCACCCATGATTCTTTTAGTATTGTAGGCGTACATGGGCGGTGGAGATCACTTACCATCAGGTTACCCACTTGCTCGTTTGCCGGCCTATGCCATAAAAAAAGTGAAATTACTGGTCATTGTGAGTATTGACATCTTATGACGAGCGCAGTCTAGTGCCATGCAGTACTTCAAGTTCAGATTGGTGTAATCAGGTTGCGATGGTAACCCCCAAAAAAAATGCATTAAAATTGGTAAATTCTTTCAGACATTACTATGACACAGACAACTATAGATACATACAGACAAAAATCCCCATTTTATTCGTGTTTAAAAACCAGGAGGCCAATTCTCGTAGTTAACTGACACTGCGAATTAATTTTAACCGAACTGAGATTACATTTTGTTATGTCAAAAACGTGGTATTCTGCTCCTCTTTAAGTTCAGTTCGGTGTCATTGCAATCTCAATTCAGTCACAATTTTGACGTTTATATAAGGACATGTGTCATTTAAAAATGTTAGCAGAATACCGTTTTGGCTTCAGTCAACTTTTATTCTACTTTCGATCTCATTACGATCTATGTTCACATTTGACGTTGAATTGGTGTATGAGAATGCCATTTGCAACTTTCACGACATTAAGACTACATCGGAATGATATTTTGAACATTTTAAATTACGAGAATTGACCTCCTGTTAGATGAAAAGATGACAACAGTTAATTAGAATTTGATGATAGCCATGATCGAATTTGTATCCCTTCCAACAGGATACCCCTAAGCCAATCAGAGATCGAGCTGGCAGCAGCACAGGACGAGCAGAACACCCCGGCGGAGCTGTGCGCAGCCGCCATGAGGAAGTGCCACCATCGGACCGGAGCACTCGCCTCGTTCCATTCGTTCGATCAGTTCGTACAGTACGCGGACGAGCTGCTCGATCTGGTCTACGACTTCGGCACAGACGCTTCTGTCAGGAAGGAGGTAAGCCAGTTACAATAGTAAATAAGACCGTTCTTATCATTATCTGTTGTGTAGCAGAAGGTCGGCAAACGATCAAGTGGGTCATCTCATGGTGGAACGTTAACGATACCTGAGGAATCATGGACACGTTGCCGACCTTAAATGAATGGTATAGCGCACCGTATTAGTACACGAACGCGTCCCGTGCCGTCAGCCGCCAGCCCTAGTGCTCCGCTCCGTGCTCGCAAGCGTACGCGCTCATCACCCTGCGCCCATCACCCCGCGCTCATCATGTTGCGTCCATCACCCCGCGCTCATCATGTTGCATCCATCACCCCGCGCTCATCATGTTGCGTCCATCACCCCGCGCTCATCATGTGGCATCCATCACCCCGCGCTCATCATGTTGCGTCCATCACCCCGCGCTCATCACGTTGCGCCCATCACCCCACGCTCATCATGTTGCGTCCATCACCCCGCGCTCATCATGTAGCATCCATCACCCCGCGCTCATCATGTTGCGTCCATCACCCCGCGCTCATCATGTTGCGTCCATCACCCCGCGCTCATCATGTTGTGTCCATCTCCCCGCACTCATCATGTTGCATCCATCACCCCGCGCTCATCATGTTGCGTCCATCACCCCGCGCTCATCATGTTGCGCCCATCACCCCGCGCTCATCATGTTGCGCCCATCACCCCGCGCTCATCATGTTGCATCCATCACCCCGCGCTCATCATGTTGCGTCCATCACCCCGCGCTCATCATGTTGCATCCATCACCCCGCGCTCATCATGTTGCGCCCATCACTGCTTGCTTTTTTACTCCTTTCCTTTAAGGTCAGCAACGCGCCCATATCGTTTTTTTTTGTATTGTGGGCGTACATGAGCGCTAGACATCATTTACCATCAAGTGACCCAATTGCTCGTTTTCCGGCCTATGCCATAAAAAAAGTTTTCTTTCCTGTCCCAACGAGGCACTCACACATAACAGTCGAACCGGCGACAAAGGGATATTTAAGGGATTGGTAGAGGAGAGGGATTTGGGTCTCCAGCTATCTCATTCATCGTTCGAAACTTAACAAGGTTGCATTGTAGTAATTTTTTGTCCAGGATAATAAACAGTCGAATTGAGAACTTCCTTTTTTTACATACGCACACACGCCTGTAATCCCCGAGGGGGTAGGTAGAGGTGTTACCAGTACACCAACAATACTCCGAGCGTATCTCCGTCCCATGATGTGATAGGGGGCAAGCCTATCGCCATACCGGGCACAAATCCAGCCTCCGGACTTGATTGAATGACATCGGGATGAATTTCTGAATTCAGACTGAGCAATTCGTAATAGAAAAGTCGAATATCACTTCGAGACCTCAGCGTCAGCCTCAGTCGTAACGCGTACGCATTTCAACTGCGTGACCGAGGCAGTTTATTTTTTAAATCGGTTATATAAGATGATAAGACGTTGTCTTCCACCAGGACCTGGCCGCTCTGCAGGAGGGTAGTGAGAGTCGCAACAGCACCAGCATCAACGTCGGCATGGACTACAAGCAGAACGTCGACCTTGATGAACTGGTCAGTGGGTAGTCAGTGGATCAACACCACATACTTTTTCCTTTTTATTAGCCTGAGTGACGGAACGAGCAGGTCGCTCGCCTGATTGTAAGTCAATCATATCAAATCCTTTATTTATAATGCTTTATTGTACATTAGACACTTATTAAAACTAAAAAGACGATAAACTTTTAAACATAGTACAATTGGCGGCCTTATCGCTCAGGGCAATCTCTTACAGGCAACCATAGGATGGAGATAAGAGTACGAATAAGAGAGGGCTGTCTAAGAGTACATGAAATTAGATTGTATTACGGATTATATACAGTTTACAATAAGAATACATCATATATACCATATTACATCATACACATACACATACACATACACATACACATACACATACATACATACATACATATCATTATTAAATTTATTAATAATAAGTCAACCAAGAGCAATTTAAAACGTCGAGTTTGGGATCTACCGGTTCTTCGGAAATGCCCACTGGTCTGAGAAGAAGCACCAAGAAACTCTTTACAAGGTGGTAGGTCCCTCGTATGCGAGAGGCTGTTTAAAGAAAGAAATAAAGAAGAAATAAATACACCCAACAGTCACACACATAGTCCTGACCCCACACTAGGTAAACCTGTATCGTGGGTATCAGGAACTACGAGGGACTTGCCAACCCACAACAACCAGACCCGAGACAAATATTTGTGAATCAGACAAACATTTGTCTAGGTGCGGGAATCGAACCCACGGCCTCACGCTTCGCAACCGGCTACTCGCCCGCTACGCCATAGAGGCTGTCTGTTTGGGTTGGTACCACTGCTTTGTCTATTTCTGTCGCCAAGTAGCAGTGTGCAAGCACTGTTGTGTTCCGGTTTGAAGGACATTGAAGCCAGTGAAAGTACTTGCCATTATGATACTTAACATCTTATGGCTCGGGGTGACGAGCGCAATCCAGTGCCATCCAGTGCTTTGTAATTCAAAGTACTGTGTGGTGTTGGTTCTGTTTACGGGCAGATGTGGCGCTTACATCAGGCGAGCGACCCGCTCGTTTTGTCACTCAAGCTAATAAAAAAATATACTACAACCCCTTTTCTATAAAATTTCAAAGATATTTTTTTATCAAGTTTTACTTTCAAAAACTTGTGTTAAATACATGAGCACTCAACACACAATAGAAACACTCAATATCACTTTTACACGACTCGGGGATCGAACCCGAGACCTCAACGTCAGCCTCAGTGGTAACGCGTACGCATTACAACTGCGCCGCCGAGGCAGTGTAACTTGTGTTAAAATGTAACCATATTGTATTTATTTATGAGCAGCCATTGGAACCGATCCACATCCTGATGATCGGCGTCCGCGACTCCGGCGAGAGTGACGACGCGGCTGTCGCGCGACGCTTCGGCAACTTCTGCCGCGCGCATCGACACGAGCTGCATCACAAACGAGTCAGGCGGATCACATTCATGTCGCTCATCAAGTGAGTAGGATGCAACGATACTAATTATACTACCAACTGGTTTTAAATTCCACTATTGTACTATTTTACTATTCTATTATTTACTATTTCACTATTTTACTATTTTACTATTTTACTATTTTACTATTTTACTATTTTACTATTTTACTATTTTACTATTTTACTATTTTACTATTTTACTATTTTACTATTTTACAATTTTACTATCGTACTATTCTACTATTTTACTATTCTACTATTTTAGTATTCTACTATTGTACTATATTCTACTCCTTAATAGTCGTATCCTACTTTTATATTATCCTACTATTCTACTATTTTACTTCCTACTATAGTATTAATATTATAAATGTGAATGTTTGTATGTTAATCACGCTATAATGGCTGAACAAATTTGGATTAAATTTGGTACACAAGTATACCATGACCTGGATTAGGACTAAGGATACTTTTTATCCCGGAAAAAGATATTCACGCGAGCGAAGCCGCAAGCAAAAGCTAGTAAATAAATAAAAACATCCACATAGTTAGTGCTGATCCCACAGTTAGACACAATAGGGTAGTTGACTAGTTTTTTTTTATTATTGAAATCAATAAGTTACGTTACTCAAAATCTATTGCAGAAAGAATTTTATAATTCGGCCCAAAAATAAATAAGTTAGAAGCCATTCAAATCCTGTACAAGGGGTAATTGTCAAATGACAGACGACGCAAACTTTGACGTCACTGTGTAAAATGTTCATTATGGTGCACGCGTGCAAGCGAGATAGTGAGATATCCCTACTACGCACCCACTTTTCCTCATACCAACATTTAAAGTCATAACTGCGAGCACATTTCTGAACCAATTTTGATTGTGTTTTAATAAAAGGGTTTCTTCTGCGTATCATTTTCTGTTGCATATAAAATAATGTTTATAATTCAATATAGGAAACTACCCTATTATCTTGTATCGTTGTTATCGACTACGAACAATCAGTCACAGAAACACGCACGTACGCACGCTCAAACACGCACAAACATACGTACGCACCTACACGCACAGTGGTCAAACTTGTAACATGCTTTTTGTTGTCGGGATTTTAAAAATGATACTATCTATCATTGTTTTCCAAATTATAAAAACTTTTACTAAATCTAAAAACAGGTGTGAGCTATCGTTAGCTCAGTTTAGTTTATGATAACAAATATGTTGTATGACTGCCTCGGTGGCGCAGTTGTAATGCGTATGCGTTACGATTGAGTCCAAAGCTAAGGTCTCGGGTTCGATCCCCGGGTCGGGTAAAGCGGTATTGAGTTTTTCTACTACGAAATCCTCAGCCCGGAGTCTGGAATTTGTGCCCGGTATGGCGATAGGCTCGCCCCCTATCACGTTATGGGACGGAGATACACTCGGTGAAATGTGGGTGTACTGGTTACACCTCTGCCTACCCCTTCGGGGATTACAGACGTGAGCGTATGTATGTATGTATATATTATGTTGTTTGTCAGACGTCAGTTCCCGAAATTCTTCACGTACCGCGCCCGCAACGACTTCACCGAGGACACGATCTACCGACACCTGGAGCCCGCGTCCGCCTTCCAGCTGGAGCTGTACCGCATGCGCAGCTACGAGCTGGAGGCCCTGCCCACCAGCAACCAGAAGATGCACCTCTATCTGGGCAAGGCGAAGGTCAGTTGCGCTGTTGTTTGATGTTTGTTCAGCCTCCGTGGCGCAGCGGCCGAGTAGTAGTAGTAGGCTGCGAAGCGTGAGGCCGTGGGTCGATTCTCGCACCGAGACCAATGTTTGTGTGATCCACAAATATTTATTTCGGATGTGGGTGTTGTGGGTTGGCGAGTCTCTCGTAGTTGCTGATACCCACGATACAGGTTAACCTAGTGTGGGGTCAGGACTATGTGTGTGACTGTTGGATGTATATATGATTTTAGTAAAATAATTATTGATATTCTTCAATTCTTCATTCAATAGGTGAAGAAAGGACAAGAGGTGACCGACTACAGGTTCTTCATCAGATCCATCATCAGGCATCAAGATCTGATCACCAAAGAGGCCAGTTTCGAATACCTGCAGAATGAAGGGGAGAGGTGAGGATTCTTTTTATTAAGAAGCTGGCAATCGACCAAGATGGGTCTCCCTGAAATATATTTGTACCCGACTGAATAGCGACCAGTACATTTTTTTTTATATTATACATATTTTATTTTACATAAACACACTGACTGCCTCGGTGGCGCAGTTGTAATGCGAACGCGTTACAATTGAGGCTAACTCTGAGGTCTCGGGTTCGATCCCCAGGTCGGGTAAAGTGGTATTGGGTTTTTCTATTTCGAAATTCTCAGTATCAGCCCGGAGTCTGGAATTTGTGCCCGGTATGGCGATAGGCTCGCCCCCTATCACATCGTGGGACGGAGATACGCTCGGCGAAATGTGGGTGTACTAGTTACACCTCTGCCTACCCCTTCGGGGATTACTGGCGTGAGTGCGTATGTTTATTTTACATATACATTACGGGGTTTACGTTCTCAAAATGCCAAGAAAACAGTAAAGGAATAGCGTTAATGTTAAGGTGGTGCCTCGGTGACGCAGTTGTAATACGTACGCGTTACGACTGAGGCTGACGCTGAGGTCTCGGGTTCAATCCCAAAAGTGATATTGAGTTTTTCTATTACGAGATGTTCAGTATCGAATCAGCACGGATTTTGTAATTATTGTGCCCGGTATGGCGATAGGTTCCCCCCTATGCTAGACGGAAATAAGCTTGGCGAAATATGAATGTACTGGTTACACCTCTGCCTACCCCTTCGTGGATTACAGGCGTAAGTGCGTATGTATGTATTACTAGGTACTGTGTAGTCACTACCGTGGCAGAAAAACCTTATACCAAAAGAACCATAGTTTCGTTGCCGACTTTTAGGGAAAGAAAGGGGGATTAGGAAGGCGATGAGGGCATTTTGGCCTCCGGAAATGTACCCTAAGGAAGCATTCATATCGGTTTTGTGTGAGATAGTAGTAGACCAAATCGAGTCAGCTTATTTCCGCTGTAGATAAAACTGCCTACGGCATAGTTGTACCACTTCTGAAAAGCCTGGATCGTAGTTATGGCAATCGATAGCCTCTGCTACCCCCATGGGATGCAGCGGTGTGTATAATATTATGTATATCTCCAGGGTACTCCTGGAGGCGATGGATGAGCTGGAGGTGGCGTTCTCCCACCCGCTGGCCAAGCGTACTGACTGCAACCACATATTCCTCAACTTTGGACCCACAGTCATCATGGATCCAGCTAAGGTCGGTATTTATATAACTTATTTATTTATAACGGGCGAAAATCTTGATGTGTTTTTTTTCATACAAACGGTACTGTATACAATATGTAAAAAACACCCTGTTGGGCGTTTTAACCGCGATATCAGAATCGATATTCAAACGTAATGAAATAACTCGCATACGTAAATAGGACTGTAAAAATAATCATATTTAATTTTTAAACTTGAATTATTTTTTTGTTTGTGAACCGTATTTCGATTTAATACCTCTGCAAGAGCGATGTCTCGAACCCAGAGCGAGATAGCAAGTTGCGGCGTCTACGTGCATAAAACGCGCCGCGCCGCGTGTGCACCCGGTTTTGTCAATACGTAACATCAGTCAGCTGTTCATCAGTTTTCAGATGAAAATAACATTTTGTAATATGTTCATTTTCTAAATTACCTGTATAAGGATATCTTTTTTTTATATTTAACTATTATTATTAAGCTGTCTATATGTCTACCTTCACGACCTAGAAAGGGCCAACATATTTTTTGTTACATAGCTCAATTATACATCATACATACATACATGCTCATACATTCTGGGGAAATTGAAGATGAAAGACTAAAACTTCGTAATTTATGCACAGACTTTGATAATTGTTTCACTAAAAGTATAAAAAAAATATATAAATTAAAACAGACTCAAAAATCCATGCAAGACAGTGTGGTTTAAATACATAGAAAATGCCAGCTATAATAATATAATTGGAAGATGGCAATAAATCCTATTTTCATTCATCAGATCGAAGAGTCCGTCCTCGGCATGGTGATGAGATACGGACCACGTCTTTGGAAGCTGAGGGTC
The DNA here is from genome assembly GCA_905332985.1 of Mimas tiliae. Classification (NCBI taxonomy): domain Eukaryota; kingdom Metazoa; phylum Arthropoda; class Insecta; order Lepidoptera; family Sphingidae; genus Mimas; species Mimas tiliae. Next base: position 2,396,203 of record HG995265.1, on the reverse strand, counting down.
TTACAGGCTGAGATCAGATTTACTTTGAGGATTGGTGAGTATTATCAACTAATGGACGATATCGATATCGACGACATCGACATCGTTAGCGTCGATATCGACATCAAGTGGCGACATCTTGGAGTGGGAGAGCCACGCTGTAGACATTTTTGGCTACAGCATGAATGGGCCGGCTCGTCCGGGTCATTACCACTGTCTCATAGAAAACCGGCGTAAAGTAGCAGCTTGCTGCTGCGTTTCGTACGGTGAGTGAGATATCCGGAGACCCAAATTCCCCTCCCCTTCCCAATCCCTTACTTATTCCTTTTCTTTAAGGTCGGCAAAGCGCCCATGATTATTTCAGTACATGGGCGGTGGAGATCACTTACCATCAGGTGACCCGCTTGCTCGTTTGCCGGCCTATACTATAAAAAAAAATCGCGATAAAATCTGTATAAACTAGTTTTATTTCTAAAGTCTGCAGCTTGGCTCTACCGCTTAAGACATGTATAATTTGTTCTCAGGTCCCGGATCACCGACTAAGACCGTACGTCTGTGCTTGTCCAACGGGTCTGGATATTCGCTGGATATTTACTCTTACGAGGAGGTGTCTGACCCACGGACCGGCGTGGTGAGTACATATATCATTACACGATGCAACTGCACGTACTTCGCGTGCGTATATCTGAAAATAATCCTGCAAGCTTAACACAAGCGACTCGAGAAAATTTTATCCACTCGTTTTGTCGTGAAATAACCAGTTTTATCTTGATATTTCTCTGCGTCTATCGAAGCTTACATATGAGCTCGGTATTAACGACACGATAAAATATTGCCGTCTCTTTTCATACTATTATACACATATATGTTAGAGGATTCATTATTAAGTGAAACTCACTTGTAGGGTAGACTCACTTTATTAACACGGAGTTGTTCACTCTATGATAGTCAAAGTAATACTAAACGACATTTCAACCCACTCGGCTTTTTATAGACGAATGTAAACAAGTTCCGGAAGTATTATGTCCGTACTGTTAACAGGCAACTAAAGAAACAATTGTTGGTTTTACAAATCTCTTATAATTTAATTAGCTATAAAAATAATCATAATTTATACCGCAATCAATTTTATTCACATAGGTCTAATCAGTTTCTTATTATTGTAAGTATTTATCGAACTACCTACATAACTTTCAAATTATCGCTATCATATATACTTTCATACTATATGTCGTTATAGCACAAATGCGAAACTAGTCGATATTGATTAAGTTTTCTCTATAACGCGCGAGATATGTCGTGGGATTATGCTAAACGGCCTAAATTTAAATCGATTTTGATGATGATTATATTCGATAGGACTTACATCGACTTTCAATATTTATTAAGATCGGATGATGATGACGACGGAAAAAATAGAAAATCCTCGAGGAATTGGAAAGGAGGGTCGACCCGGCCCATTCATGCTGTAGACAAAAATCCCACTCGCAGTGGGGGTCGACGCAACATGCTTTTAAACAAATGTTACAGAATGATTTGGCTTGTAGTCAAGGTGTAGTGTAGGCTTGTGACGTCAACCCCAGAGGGGTATATTTGTGGATCACACAAACATTTATTTCTGTGCGGGAATCGAACCTGCAGCCTCTCACATCACAGCCAGATGTAAAGTAACAATGTAAATTGTTCCAGATAATGTTTCATTCGTTTGGTCCTCGACAAGGCCCCATGCACGGCCTGCCTCTGTCAACCCCATACGTCACAAAGGACTATCTGCAGCAGAAGAGGTTTTTGGTAAGATTTTTTTAATGAAGAAGACGAGCAAGTCGCTCGGCCGATTGTAAAACCTACTGATAAACAACACCACTCACTCAGTTTGAGTTTTAAATTGCATGGTACTTATTACTGAGACAGATCGAGGATACAGAAGCCAGTGAAATTAATGGGCGTTATGGGAGTTAACAACGTATGATTTTTTTATTAGCGTTAATGACGATACGAGCATGTCACTCGCTAGATGTTAAGTGTCACGCTTGTCCATAAACAGAAGCACCACACAGAACTTCCAATTATTAGGTACTATTATTATAAATGTGAAAGTCTGGATGTTTGTGAGATTTCTAATTTTGATGTTTGTTATTCAATCACGTCTTTAACGACTGAACGGTTTTGAACGAAATTTGGCACACAGGTAGACTATGACCCGGTTTGGGGCATAGGCTACTTTTATCCCGGAAAACTCCGTTCACACGGGCGGAGCTGCGAGCAAAAGCTAATGCTCAATATTTGCACTGGCTTCACAGCCCTTCAAACCAGAACACAATGCTTACTGTCTGCTTAAAAACCGAAATATAAAAAGCAGTGGTATCAATCCAGACGGCCTCGCATACCACGGACCTACCACTTAGTAAAATCGTCACACATTCCGGTAAAGTCATCAAGCTTGTTCCAGTGTATTAAAATGATTTGATTGTCTCCAGGCGACGTCACAAGGCACCACGTATGTTTACGACCTGCCAGATATGTTCAGACAGGTCGTTGAACGGAGATGGAGGGATTGTATCGAAGAAGGTACCGTCGATGGTGAGTCACATCGACCTTTCAGCAACAGCCACGATTTGCAATCTCGATCTTTGACCCCGATCTATTCTTGCGATCTGTTCAGCGTCAACCAATCAGAGGCCGTCACCCCCCGTTAGTCGTCTTAGATAGGGTTGTAGATTTTTCAGATTTAGATACAATCTGAAAAATCTATCTAAATCTAAAAAATACAGAAAATATTATAGTTTTTATGGAAAATATAATGAAGACAAAAGTATATTTATTTTTGTTTACATATGCAGTTATGTAAGATTCCACCATAAAAATAAGCGTCGAAAATAAGCAAACCTTGGCAACACAATTCTTTAGACCACATACAAAATAGAAACATTTATCGCGGTCGAATTGTGATTGCAGATCGCCGCAATCGAGGCCTGCGGCAGGATATTATTCTATGGTAGATTCTCTAACCGTCAGTGATATTTTTATGGCATAATAGCTCTTATTATTAATGCATTAAGTCTCAAATTTGAAAGGCAAGTTGAGTGTCAATAAGGTTGAATTCTGCTTGTCAAAGTCGTTTACTGGTAAACTCCCCGGACAGAATGATAATAATACGAGATTTGTAGTATATACTATACCACTGCCCACGCGGTTCCTGTACTAATGAGAGAGGTTTGTCCTCTTTCTCCTGCTTGGCGTTATGCCGGCTTATTGGCAGGTTCCGCCTTCCTCCATCACAATCTGACGATGGATTTGTTATTGTGTCGACCCGACCCCACAACCCAGAACGGTTCACCAAGTTTCGCCATTGCCTCGTCCGTAATGGTCGTTCTCAATAGTCTATCGACAGATTTGTTTATTGGCAGTAAAATATTAACACATTTTTGTATGGAATATCTGTCAAAATACTATTTTGAAATTTTTTCTCTTCTATCTTCGATGATATTTCACATTTGGCTTAAGAGAACACATACATACGCACTCACGCCTGTAATCCCCGAAGGGGTAGGCAGAGGTGTAACCAGTACTCCCACATTTCGCCGAGCGTATTTCCGTCCCTTATGTGATAGGGGGTGAGCCTATCGCCATACCGGACACAAATTCCAGACTCCGGGCTGATATTGAGCATATCGTAATAGAAAAACCCAATACCACTTCACCCGACCCGGGGATCGAACCCGAGACCTCAGCGTTGACCTCAATCGTAACGCTTACGCATTACAACTGCGCCACCGAGGCAGTCTTAAGAGAACACCTGACATTATTTACGCTGAGACTGAATCGATGTGATATTTCGATCATTAACTAGAACTTTGCGTACAGGTCCGATGCCGGACAACGTGATGTCCTCCGTGGAGCTGGTCGTGGAACCTGAAGGTGAACGGAGACTCGTCGAGATGACCAGACTGCCCGGACAGAATAACGTGAGTTATATACACCTACATTTTACGAGTGGTAGAGCCACGCTGTAGACAATTTTGTCTACAGCATGTATGGGCCGGCTCGTCCGGGTCGTTACCACTGTCTCACAGAAAACCGGCGTAAAGTAGCAGCTTGCTGCTGCGTTTCGTACGGTGAGTGAGATATCCAGAGGCCCGAATACACCTCCCCTTCCCAATCCCTTATTATCCCTTTCCTTTAGGGTCGGCAACGCGCCCATAATTCTTTTGTATTGTGGGCGTACATGGGCGGTGGAGATAGCTTACCATCAGGTGACCCACTTGCTCGTTTGCCAGCCTATACTATGGTAACTGATGGTAATTGAGCTCCACAGCCTCTGAACATCTACAATACCTGAGGAGTCAGGAATTAAGGATGCGTCGCTGACCTTAAAGGAAAGGGATAATTAATGGATTTGGTAGAGGAGAGGATTTGGGCCTCCCGATATGTCACCATGCGAAACGCAACAGCATGTCTATGCTGTTATGGTACAAGCGTTAAACAAGTTGACTGCCTCGGTGGCGCAGTTGTAATGCGTAAGCGTTACGACTGAGGCTTGACGCTGAGGTCTCGGGTTCGATCCCCGGGTCGTGTAAAAGTGATATTGGGTTTTTCTATTACGACAAAGCTTAGTATCAGCCCGGAGTCTGGAATTTGTGCCCGATATGGTGATAGGCTCGCCCCCTGTCTCATCATGGGACGGAGATACGCTCGGCGAAATGTGGGTGTACTGGTTACACCACTGCCTACCCCTTCGGGGATTACAGGTGTGAGTGCGTATGTATGTATGTGAAACAAGTTGATATCGATATTTTCTCTCCCATGCGCGTTATATCTCGTGGGAATATGTTAAGAGGACTGTACGGCTTGGTCTCTTATTGGCCTTGCGAGAACTGAATCCCAATGTTACCCCACAGGTGGGCATGGTGGCGTGGCGGCTGACGTTGTGCACACCGGAGTGTCCGGATGGTCGAGACATCATCCTCATCGCGAATGACCTGACGTTCTACATGGGGTCGTTCGGTCCACAGGAGGACTGGGTGTTCTACAGAGCGTCACAGTACGCTAGAGAACGGAAGATACCCAGGGTGAGTTTGTTTTATTTTTAGCCGACATCTAAAGGATGTCCTCTATCCCAAACCTGATGGCCCGGACTCATCAGCACCAGCACCGAGTCTCGTTGCCTCAAACACAACTTCATTCAATTAGCAATTTCTTTATTGGTAACATAATCTGTTTTCATGCAATTCTAAATATTTGTAACGTCTAACACTCTTCTACATTACTTTTCTATGTACACATATTTTTTTTTGGGCTACAATCTAGCTCATAACTGTATAATTTTATCTCATATCTTTGCAATAATTGTAATCTGTATTGTGTATTATAAAATAAAATAAAATAAAATAAAATAAATAAATTTAGGTGGTAGGTCACTCCAATTCGAGGGGCGAGCCTATCGCCATACCGGGCACAATTCCAGACTCCGGGCTGATACTGAGCATTGCATAATAGAAAAACCCAATATCAATCAAACCCGGTGATCGAACCCGAGGCCTCAGAGACAGCTTCAGTCGTAACGCGTACACATTACAACTGCGCCACGAGATAGTTTGGCGTGGTACCATCCCTTTATTTATTTTTGCCGCCAAACAGCAGTGTGTAAGCACTGTTGTGTTTCGGTTTGAAGGACATTGAAGACAGTGAAATTACTTTCTATTATGAGACTTAACACCTTATGTCTCGGGGTGACGAGCGCAGTGCAGTGTCATGCAGTGCTTTGTTATTTATAAGTTCTGTGTGGCGTTGCTTCTGTTTTTGAGCAGGCGTGGCGCTTACCATCAGGCGAGCGACCTGCTCGTCGTGACGTACAAGATACTTTCTCCTATCAAATGCGGCTTTAAATAATAATAAATAAATACATCCGACAGTTACATACATAGTACTGATTCAACAGTAAGATATGAGTCTTGTGTCGTGGGTATCGGGAATTATGCAAGACTTTCGGTCTCACGAAACCCAGACCCGAAACTAATATTTGTGCATCACACAAAGCATGGATCGAACCCGCAGCCTCACGTTTCACAGTCGGCTACTCGCCCGCTGCGTCACGGAAGCTGTCTAACTTAGTTCTTCTTCTTTAATGGCCGTTCCCTATATTCTATCTATCGACAGATTTGCTTACTATCAATAGTGTTTTGACCGATCTTCCATACAAAATGTGTCAAAATTTTACTGCCAGTAAGCAAATCTGTCGATAGATTGAATATAAAGGGAACGGCCATTAATGCCATCTCCTATCGGAGGTTGGCGATCATGCAGGCTATCTTAATTTTGGATGCTGCTGCTCGGAACAATGATCTTGTTGAACTATTGGCGAAGATTTCGGAACAATGATCTTGTGCTCATGTTGAACTATCGGCGAAGATTTTTAAGCCACGATATCCTCCTACGCCCGGGCCTCCTCCTGCCCTTTATTTTCCCTTGAATGATTAGTTGGAGGACTTCGTACTTGTTATTTCTCATTATGTGGCCAAAAATATTCCAATTTCCTTGTTTGAATTGACTTAAGGTATCTCCGTCGACTTTCCCATTCGCTCCAATCGCAACAGGGTAGTTTCCTATATTGAATTTTATACATTATTTTATAAGCAACAGAAAATTATACGCAAAAGAAACCCTTTTATTAAAACACAATCAAAATTGGTTCACAAATGTGCCCCTAGTTATGATTTTAAATGTTGTTATGAGAAAAAGTGGGTGCGTAGTAGGGATATCTCACTATCTCGCTTGCATGCGTGCACCATAATGAACATTTTACACAGTGACGTCAAAGTTTGCGTCGTCTGTCATTTGACAATTACCCCTTCTACTGGATTAGAATGGCTTCTAACTTATTTATTTTTGGTCCGATTTATAAAATTCTATCTGCAATATATTTTGAAATGAAATGAAATAGTTTTATTAATCATGTAGGCAATTAAAATAGCGCTTATGACAAGTCAGTACAAAATAAACAAACTTATGTATAGAAATAATGTCAACTAATGTATACATAACATACATAGCATCGTCAAATACACTAGGCAATTACACTAAATTGTTTATTGGTTGTCTTTTTATTTTACATTATTAACAGATATTTTGAGTAACGTAACTTATTGATTTAAAACAATCTTGTCAACTATCATATTGCTTGGGAATCACACAAAGCGTGGATTGAACCCACTGCCTCTCGTTTCACAGCTGGCTACCGGCCAAGTGCGTCACGGAAGCTGTCTAACTTAGTATTAAGTAATGAATGTTTCGATCAATCAGATATACATAAGCGTGAACTCGGGCGCTCGCATCGGCGTGGCTGAGGAAGTGAAGTCGGAGTTCAAGGTGGCGTGGCTGGACTCGGAACGTCCGGAGCGCGGGTTCAAATACTTGTACCTGACGCCGGAGTCGTACTCACGCCTGGCGCCGCTCGCCTCCGTCAAGGCTCAACTCATCGACGACGAGGGAGAGGCGCGGTACAGGATCACCGACATTATAGGTCCGTATACGTATTTTTTTTATAGTATAGGCCGGCGAACGAGCGAGTGGGTCACCTGATGGTAAGCGATCTCCACCGTCCATGTACTCAAGTACGGCCCCACGTGGAGTACTGCTCTCATCTCTGGGCAGAAGCCTCCCAAATACATGCTAGACCCACTTGACTCCTTACAAAGGCGGGCTGCTCGAATCGTCGGCACTCCTGATCTCACGGACAACCTGGAACCGTTAGAACGGCGGAGAGACTTTTTTTATTATTTATTGAGGATAACAAACAATTGTGTAATAAAGCTTAAATAAATACAACAAAAGAAACAAAATTGGTAATTACAACACCGTTATCCACTAAATAAGGTATCTAATTGTAGAAAAGAACACAGTAAATCACAGCTTAAGACAATCACGTCGTGTGATTTTAAAAGTAGCAGAGATACTTAAGTTATTTTACAGACTAATGGCCGATTTCACTGAATGAATCTGGATCGACTCGAGCCAAGAAAACTAGCAATATGCATACTAACTAGACTTCGGATCTCACTGTGTATTCTATCGTATGTTCCACGGGGAGTGCTCTGAGGAACTATTTAAGTTGGTACCAACATCGCCATTTTACCATCGTACCACCCAACACCGCAGTAGAGTTCATCCATATTACCTGGAAACAATCCCGTCAAGCACGGTACGTTTCCAGCGTTCATTTCTACCATGCACATCCAAGCTCTGGAATTAACTCTGTCCTTTAAGCGAGGTGTAAAAAGAGTTTTCCTTCAACGGTAGGCAACGGCTTGGCTGTGCTCTGGCATTGCTGAGGTCCATGGGCGGTGGTAACCACTTACCATCCGCCGTCTGCTCGTCTGCCTATCTAGGCAATAAAAAAGACTACGAAATGGTATCAACCCAGATGAACTACAGCATACAAGACTGAAGAGGACAAAACCTTTTGAGTTAGTGTAGTGAATATTTAGTGAAAAACAGTGCAGTGAGTGCTATTTATAAAGAACACGTGAACATTGTGTCTTCCCCTTAATAGAAACAAAAAGAAAGGTGTTAATGGACATATTCTTAGATAAAGTCTCATTAGTAATTTAGGTTAAATGTAAATTACTTATTAGCCTTCAGGCATGAAAAAAAAGCATACAAGAGAAATACAACTTTCTATTTACAGTCCCTTCTAGATTAGTCTAGACTGATGCCTGGACGCTATAAAAATGCATAATCAATTTCATAATTTGTATTGTTACAGGCAAGGAAGACGGTTTAGGTGTTGAGTGTCTCCGCGATGCTGGTCTGATCGCCGGTGAGACGGCGCAGGCGTACGAAGAAGTGGTCACCATCTCGGTGGTCACCTGCCGCGCCATTGGCATCGGGTCTTATGTAGTGCGGTGAGTAACTCTTATACAGCAGTGATTATTAACATGTAAATATACAATCATACTGTATGTTTTTATTATTGTCATATTATGTAATATGTAACGCAATAGTCTATCCGGCTCGAAGGACCAAATTTAAGCTACTAAAAATATGAATAAGACTAATACTAAAAAAACTTGTAATCAAATTAAACAATAATGGTTGGTGCTGTTGTATTTTAATGATCAATGATTCTCAAAATGGATTAATATTATTTTTAACTTTTTTTGAGGCGGTTTTATTTTTGCTTTTAAATTTCATCCCTGTATTCACACCTTTAGGGGTGGAATTATTCTTTTAAATTTAAATGAGACCACCGCCGAAGTAATTATTATTAAACATACAAAAAAGAATCACCAAATCGGTCCATATTTGCGGAGTTATACATTAAAAAAAATATATAGATGAATTAAAAATCTCCTCAGTTTTTTTGTAGATTAATAAAAACAACGAACAGATCCCTTTAGATTATATTTAAAAAAAAAAGACATACTAATGATATTTCCTATTGCAGTCTCGGGCATCGAGTTATCCAAGTGGAAAACTCGTACATCATCCTTACCGGGTACGCGGCACTTAACAAAGTGTTGGGCCGCGCTGTATACGCAAGCAACAACCAGTTAGGAGGCGTGCACGTGATGCATCACAACGGAGTGTCGCACGCCGTCGCGCCCTCCGACCTCGACGCGGTCATGACGGCGCTGCGGTGGCTCTCTTATGTACCCAAGGTATGACGGCTATGATAGTGATTGTCGATACTTTACAAGTCGATAATCGGTATAGATAAACCGATAATCCATTTACAATCGATTCCGAGTGGTTATCAATAGTTAATAGTCGATAATCAATATAGATAAACCGATAATTCATTTGCAATCGATTCCGAGTGGTTATCGATAGTTTATAAGTCGATAAAAAATACTGTTCTCGATATTCAAATTCAGTCTATGCCTAGTTGTTAACGATAGCTTGCAATTCTATAAAGATCAGTAAGTTCTTGATGCTCTTTGCGTCCTTCGACGGTCGCCAGAGTTATGCCAGTCTGGATATACACTGGCTGACCTCGAGACGCGATTCGACGATCATTATGTTTGGATTTCCACCATGTCCTGTCAGATTCAAATATGTTTCAGGTAACCTCTCAATAAAAGTTTTGACTTGTTATTAGGACAAAATGAGCATGGTACCGATGATGCGCGCGGCGGATCCTGTGGGCCGGCCTGTGGAGTGGACGCCACCACGTGGGCCACACGACCCACGTCTCATGCTGACGGGTGAGCCGGGCAGGCCCGGCTTCTTCGACGCCGGCTCCTTCGACGAGATCATGAAGCCCTGGGCGCAGACAGTCATCACAGGTCGGTATATCTGTCCCATTGTTAGGCACGGGTCTCTTCTACTGATGACCTACGACCATGCGGGGTGTTTTTTTTAATTATTATTCTGAATGACGAAATATGCAGGTCGCTTTTTTTATTGTAAGCGTCACGCCTTTCCATAAATACAAGCAATATCACACAAAACTTTGAGTTGCAATCCGGTTTAAGGTCGGCAACGCGTCCATGACACTTTTGGTATTGTGGGCGTACATGGACGGTAGAGATCACTTACCATCAGGTGACCCACTTGCTCGTTTGTCGGCCTATGAAATATATAAGAAGTATAAATGTAAGAAGTAACATAGGATACTTTTATTAAAAAAAAATATTTGCTATTTGTTACACTTTCACGCCTAAATCACTGAACCGATTTTAATGAATTTTGATGTATAGATAGATGGACCCCTGGAGATGGTTATAGGCTACGTTTTATTTCGGATAAGTCTATTCACGCGGGCGGAGCTGCGAGCAAAACCTAGTAATGTATAAAATTAGACAGACACAGTACGCACTCACGCCTGTACACCCTGAAGAGTACTGTGTAGTTATACACAATGTAGGTGTACTAGTTAGTACACCTACATTTCGCCGAGTTTATTTCCATCCCGTGATGTGATAGGGGGCGAGCCTATCGCCATATCACTTTCACCCGACCCGGGAATCAAACCCGTGACGTCGGCGTCACCCTCAGTCGTAGCGCGTACGCATTACAACTGCGCCACCGAGGCAGTAAGACACATAAATGATGTTAGTGTGGTACGACAGGGCGCGCCCGACTGGGTGGTATTCCGGTGGGGGTGGTAGCTGTGGAGACGAGGACTGTGGAGATCACGCTGCCGGCCGATCCCGCCAACCTTGACTCCGAAGCCAAGACTGTGCAGCAAGCTGGACAGGTAAGGACATCAACTAACTGCAGGGTATTGTACCAGTGATCAGTAGTATTTTATACGATTCAGATCAGCAGGTCGTTCCCCTGATGGTAAGCGTAACGCCTGCCCATAAACAGACGCAACACCATACAGAACCACTAGTGGATCCGAGGGGGGGCTAAGAGCTCAAAACTATGCATTTGGGCCCACTGATAAATCTCAAATTAATATTGATGTTATCCTACTCTCTTAGTAGTCTTCCTCTCTCTCTGAGGGATCTACCTAGAAAACCTATCTTACCTTGCTAATAATAAGTTTTTGGCCCCAGGTTTGGTTCCCCGACTCGGCTTACAAAACAGCGCAGGCTATCAACGATTTCTCACGAGAGAATCTTCCTATCATGATCTTCGCCAACTGGAGGGGATTCAGCGGTGGACAGAAAGGTATGTCAACAGCTTTTTTATATAGCTTTTAGACTTTATTGAGCTAAATTTTGCCCGTGGCTTTGCCCACATTTCATAAGGTTTCATTTTGTTTAGGCTAACTGTACGCTAATACATATTTGTCTACCCTTTCAGAGATACAGGCGTGAACTTATGGTCATTTATATTAATTTCCTAATAAATAACACGAGTATAGAAAGTATAGTGAAACTGTAGTCCAATTCCGTCGCCAGACGCGTTCAACGTCACGACAATGACGCGTTCAAGGTCATGATTATGGCACGTTCATGGTAATGATGATGGCATTTAATGGTAATGATGATGGCACGTTCGAAGTCACAATAATGACGCGTTCCAGGTCATGACAATGACAAGTTCAAGGTCACGACTTTAATGCGTTCAAGGTCACGTCTTTAATGCGTTCAAGGTCACGACATTAACGCGTTCAAGGTCACGATAATAGCACGTTAAGTTCATGAACTGTTGCATTTCGTACGGTGAGCGAGGTATCCGGAGGGCCAAATCCACCTCCCCTTCCCAATTCCTTAATTATCCCTTTCCTTTAAGGTCGCCAACGCCCCCATAATTCTTTTGATATTGTGGCCGTACATGGGCGGTGGAGATCACTTACCATCAGGTGACCCACTTGCTCGTTTGTCTATATAAAAAAAATATGAACATCAATTTCCGCGCGTTAGTTTCGCAAAAACTCGAAAACTGGCTCGACCGTTTTGAATAATCTTTTTTGTTTTATGTGCTTCAATACTGGGGTGGTTTAGGAAAATAAAATTAGGTATAAAAAAGGGAATAGCCGAAAAAAAAAATGGAAATGGTGGCTTGATTAGGATTGATTATAATCGCTTATAAAGTGATATAATCAAATCAATTTTAGGTGCCACGTATTTAACCGGGTCATTTGGTATTAAATAAAAAAAAATGTGAGCCGTCATGGGACGCCTGGCAGATGTGAAACATCGTGTGTGTACAAGTAATATGCATAAAAGATAATATTATTACAGGAATTAAATATAGCCTAATGAAAAAATGAAGTATTACGAATTTCTTACAGAAAATGGTAACTTTATTTAATAAACATTTATTTACATGTGATTTTTCCATATTAATTCCTTCATGAATAATAAAAAAATAATTAATTGAAGATAATATTAATATAATTTATATAATTATTAATCTTAATATAATTTATATAATTACTAATATGATTAATATGAATATAATTAATTAAATATAAAACGTCGAACTGAGTGAGAAGCCACACCGTACACTCTAATACATATAAAAATATATATATATGTATACCTCAGTATAGCGTGGCGACGGGTCGCCACGGCAAGCGTCGCCACGCCAACAATTCGGTTTACAAGTGAGCCTATAGATGTTTCACATCAAAAGTGTACAGTGCAGTCAAAACATAATGACGGCCGTCAAGAGACACTTCAATGGTTTACAAGATTATGTCTGAATTTGCTGGATATACACTGGCCGTCCTCGCAAGGCGACTCGCCTGAACGAGTCACTTTGTTGGTTTTTGTGGACGGTAGTCACTATCCAGTCAAGTAAAAGATGATTACCACCCCACCAGTAATTGTAAAACTATTTAAAAATATGTGATAACAGTATGTTTTTTAACCCAAGTTAATCCAAGAACTACGTATTACATACAAAAATATTAAATACCGGGTGTAAGGGGAACGCTTCCAAAGCAGAAATGGTAATAAACTACTACCTTAACATAAACGGAAAACGCTATTTGCTGTTTATTTGCCTTTTAGAAAAGTAAGCTCACAATGTAAAGCGTATTAATGCTAAAGTTGGGGTCAATAACCCGCGCGCATTATCGCGCTCCAATATTCAGTAGATATATTGCGCCGACCCGAATGGCTGATTCCGAGCGTCGTCGATGTCATTTTTTATTAGATTAACATTACGATATTAAGAAAAATACAATCATAATTATTATTTTAATAAAACGCAATTTTATTTATTGCTCCAAATAACTACGAAAAATAAAAAAATAACATGTTACTTATTTCGTGTTATTTTTTAGCGGTATCATGTTTGTAATCACCAGCACTACCACCTGTCCTCGTTTTTGGAAGCGTTTCCCTTACAACCAGTATATAGCTCTGGTGGGACCCATATGGCGACAGCGTGGTGTTGGGCACATACAGAGAAAATTCCATTGTGCACTCATGCAGCATTTATTATAATTATTCTCATGGTACTAGTTTAGTGTACACACGCCTTCATACATTATATTGTCGGTAGATATGTACGAGCAAATCCTGAAATTCGGCGCTGAAATAGTGCGCGCTTTACGTGGGTGCACCGCCCCCGTGCTCGTGTACATCCCGCCCGGGGCTGAGCTCAGGGGCGGAGCGTGGGCGGTCGTGGACCCCAGCGTCAACTCACTGCGCATGGAGATGTACGCAGACCCTGACGCCAGGTATATCACTTGTTATTGTATTACTGTACAGTGGTAGAGCCACGCTGTAGACACTTTTGTCTACAGCATGAATGGGCCGGCTCGCCCGGGTCGTTACCACTGTCTCACAGAAAACCGACGTAAAGTAGCAGCTTGCTGCTGCGTTTCGTACGGTGAGTGAGATATCCGGAGGTGCAAATCCCCCTCCCCATCCCAATCCCTTAATTATCCCTTTCCTTTAAGGTCGGCAACGGGCCCATAATTCTTTTGGTATTATGGGCGTACATGGGCGGTGGAAATCACTTACCATTAGGTGACCCACTTGCTCGTTTGCCGGAACTGTGCTCACTTCTGTCTGCTTGTGTACATACACTCAAAACGCTCAAAAGTAGAGCAAATAGTACTTTCAACCTCTCTGTGATATTTTGTCTACGAACCCTAACATGACGTCTTGATTTCATCGAATGTTGACACTTTTACCAGAGACAAATATCTCTCGTCAATAGTTATCTTTCTCGCACGCGAGATATGTCGTATTGCATATGCTAAGCCCGTTGGGCATGCATCTCTGACTTAGTAACGCTTGATGGTAAGCACCACCCATGCCCGTAAACAGAAGCAACGCCACACAGAACTTTGAATTACAAATACTGCATGGACTGCGCTCGTCACCCCGAGACATAAGATATTAAGTCTCATAATGTTCTTAAAATCGGTACACAAGTGATTACACACTGTTGTTTGGCGGCAGAAATAGGCAAAAGCGGGGGTAACCAACCCAGAAGGCATTTTGCAAAAAAAAACAACTTTCTTCTAATACTGTAAGTGTCCATGTGATGCGGAGATCACTTACCAGGTGAACCAATTGCTCGTTTGCCAGCTTCAACTATTATGATTTACTAACTTTTGCTCGCGGCTCCGCCCGCGTGAATAGACTTTTCCGAAATAAAACGTAGCCTTTAACCATCTCCAGGGTCCCATCTATATCTACATCAAAATTCATCAAAATCGGTTCAGTGATTTAGACGTGAAAGCGTAACAAAGAGATGGATAAAAAAAAATAAGTATCCTATGTTACATCTTGTACCTCCAAGAATATGTGTACAAAGTTTCATGATGATCGGTTAAGTAGTTTTCGCGTGAAAGCGTAACAAACAAACTTACTGTTAAGTATGGATATTATATTGAATAATATAATATGATACTAACAATAAGACAAACGTTTGGCAGTTGGTTTCAATAAGACAAACGTTTGGCAGTTGGTTACGCACTGACGTTTATTTACATATCACGTCGCCAGTAGCTACTACTCTACCAAGCAGTCTACATCATACTCAACATTTCTCCCTCTTAAATAAAGATTAACCAAAACAATAATTAAAACACACACAAATAAAATCACAACTACAAGTCCATACAAAAAAACGGTTTATAATCAACTCTCGGATTTCGGCGCAAAATCCTCTCCGACTGCCCCGTATCCTGAACAGGCTCAGATTGGAACCCAGTATTTTGGGTGACCTGATGTTCTGATGTAGCCTCAAAGAACTCACCATCCCCTAAAATCCCGGTCGGCGACATAGATGGATGTTCAGTAAGCTGAGTTTCAGAAGATGCCACTTCCTTATCACACTCTTCCTCTCGGACACAACTTTCCGGATCAGCCACTTGCTTTTCACTAGAGGATCCGTTTGCTTCGTCGAATTCAGGCATGAAGTCCAACACGTCGTCGGGCGTAGTGACACCTTGAAGCTTCCCCTTGTAATGTATGAGTTGATTTTTGTGTTTCTTTACTTGCACCGAGGTCATACAATCTGTGATCAGGTAAGTCAATTTGCCTGTTCGTTTGGCAACAATACCTCGATTCCAAGTGAATTGCTTATTCCCTTGATACTTTTTGAACATAACATTATCACCCGGTGCAAAACATTGTCTGTTATAACCCCCATACGCCCTACTCTGTGAACACTGTCGGCGTTCCACGACTTTAGCAAGAGAATCAGACGGAGACGCCGGTGAGTATGTAGTTAATAAATCCAACCGCGAACGAAGTTTACGCCCAAACACTAACTGCGCAGGCGAAGAGCCAGTAGTAGAATGTACTGAATTCCGATAATCAAAAAGGTATTTCAATAATTTTTCATCGCTTTCTTTTAAATTATTACTAGCCAATAAACAAGATTTAATACCTCTCTTGATAATCTTTACATAGCTTTCCGCCTGACCATTGCTAGCGGGATGATAGGCGGGCGACGTTACATGCGATATTCCGTTCGCTGAACAAAATCTCACAAACTCTTCAGACACGAAACACGTAGCATTGTCACTAACCAATGTGTGAATTAGGCCGAACCTCGACATAAAGTCATACAATTTAGCTATCACTGTGGCTGAAGATATACTGTTCACACTGTATACTTCTACCCATTTAGAATGAGCATCCACAATGACAAAAAATGACTTACCATTTATAGGACCCAAGAAGACGATGTGAACTCGAAAAAATAGTTGTGTCGGGTGTGGCCACACAGCAAGCGGTGCTCTTGCCGGAGACGGTCTGAGTTGCGTACAAATCTCACAATCAGCGATCATAGACTCTATTTTTTTATCGATACTCGGAAACCAAAATCTACTGCGAGCTTCGGCTTTACACTTAACAATTCCTAAATGCGACTTGTGAAGCTCTAACAATATTTTATTTTGTAACGATTCCGGAATAATGATTTTATGACCTCGCATCATTACCCCATTTTCAAATGAAAGTTGGTCTTTACATAAAAAATAAGGACGAACATGCTCGTCTGTAATTTTCCTCGGCCAACCATTTAAAATATACTTTACAACTTTCGATAATTTCACATCTTTACGAGTTTCTGCGCGTAACGTGTGAACAGTTACAGGTATGCTAGAATCTACAACAAAATTAACATATGTTGCCGTATCTTCAATATATTCTGGCATACCACTAGTTACGCGATCTTCGATCTCACATGGCTGACTGTCATTTAGGCTTGCGCGGGACAAATAATCCGCGCTGTTATTTGCACTCTTGACATATTCTATTATAAAATTATAAGCACTCAAAAAAATCGCATACCTCTGTAACCTATTCGCCGATACTTCGGGAACTCCACGGTTAGGGCCAAATATGGTAATTAATGGCTTGTGATCTGTTCGAAGAATAAAAGGAATTGATCTGCCGTAAAGATACTGATGGAAACGACGGACTCCAAATATAATTGCCGTCGCTTCTTTCTGTATTTGGGAGTATCGGCTTTCGGCAGAATTTAGTGTGCGCGACGCAAACGAAATAGGTCGCTCCAACCCTGTGGCGTCCAATTGCGACAAAATCGCGCCTAGCCCGAACGGAGAAGCGTCTACAGTCAGAATTATTTTCGCGTTTGCGTCAAAGTGAGCTAAAACTTGCTCCGATGCTAATAACTTTTTAATCTTATTAAAAACGGTATTATGCTCTTTAGTCCACCGCCATTTACTATTTTTTTGCAGCAACGTATATAAAGGACTGAGAAGCGATGACGCATTAGGAACAAAGCTACGGTAGTAATTTACAATACCCAAAAAAGATTGCAATTTAGCGACATCTTTTGGTACTGGTGCATTTAGTATAGCAGAAACCTTCTTGGGTGACTTTTTCAACCCATGCTTATCAACTACATAACCTAAGTATTCTAGTTCCTCTTTAAAAAACTCGCATTTGGTATTTTGTAGAGTGAGCCCTGCATCCTGTAGCCGACCAAGTACAGTGCGCAGTCTACATAGATGCTGAGTTCTGTTTACTCCTGTCACCAAAATATCGTCGAGCATACACAAAACACCATCAATGCCTGACAAAATATTCTCCATGAGGCGCTGGAAAATAGCCGGTGCGCTGGCTAACCCGAATACCAAACGCGTATATTTAAACAAACCCTTATGAGTGTTGATAACGGTAAACTTCTGAGACTCCTCATCTAAAACACATTGTGCATATGCTTGCGAAAGATCTAATTTAGAAAAATGTTGGCCTCCCTGTAATTTTGTGAAAAGTTCATGCGCCGTAGGTAATGGGTATTGATCAACCAATAGCTGTTTGTTAATTGTGACTGAATAATCAGCACACAAACGAATGGAACCGTCACGCTTCAAAACCGGCACCACGGGCGATGCATACTCCGAAAACTCTACCGGCTCCAAAATGCCAACGCTGATCAGTCGCTCTATCTCTTTATCGAGTTTATCTCGTAACGCAAAAGCTACAGGACGCGGCTTGAAAAAAATTGGTTTTGCGTCATTTCTCAAATTAAGTTTCACTTTGTATTTACAAAATTTCCCTAATTCATCAGAGAAAACCCGAGGAAATTCGACTTGTAACCGACTAACCAATTCAGAGTTTTTTTCACAATAGTTGACGCAAAGCATTTTTAATTTAAATGAGGATATAAAATCCCTTCCTAAGAGTGGTGGTCCACCCCCACGAATTATGTACACATTTAGGGTATATGTTTTGCCCGTATACGTGAAAGGTAATCGTGCAATACCAACGCATTCAATAAGTCGACCAGTATACGTAAACAATCGTTTAGAAGATTTAGATAATACAACTCCTTTAAAATGTTCTAAATAAGTTCGTTCAGAAATCGCAGTAACAGCCGACCCGCTATCAACCTCAAACTTAATTTGTTTGCCTAAAACGGTGACAACCTCCGTCATTGGTTCTCCGTTGTAAGTGCGAATATTATACAACTCACCGTCATCACCGCTAATGTTCCCGTTTCCCATGAAATTTATTTTTTTACACATTCGACGCAAATGCCCCTTAACGTTACACTTTTTACATTTATAGTTAGCGAACCTACATTGCGCCGAAGTGTGATTTTTAAAACCACAAACCGAACACGACACTTTTCCAATTGCACTATCTGAAGTCTCAATTTTCAGCAGTTGGTCGACACGAGTTGCGGCCATCGCAACCGCCGGTGATGCCGCTGCGCCAGCACGCGCGCACCGCACCCTTTCTGCCAACACCACCGCTTTCTCTAGCGTCAATTCTCGTGGATCTCGAGCAAATAGTTTTTCACGCTCAGTTCCTGATCGCATTCCCATAACGAAACGGTCCCTTAGAGCTTCCTCCACGTTCAAAAATTGACAGTGTGCCGATAGCCCCCGTAGTCTCGCTGCCCACTGAGGATAAGTTTCTCCTTCAGTTTGCACCGCTGAATAGAACTTGCACCTTTCGTGAAAACCACATACTTGGGGTACAAAGTGTCCGTCCAAAAGGGCTAATATATCTTCAAACGGAACTGAGTCGATTTCTTTTGGCAGTGCCAAATTTGCTGCGAGCTTATAAGTAGGCTCGCTGAAGGCGCTCAAAAAAATCGCACGCCGCTTCGTACCCGAAACATCGGTTGTTTTGTCGACGTCATTTGCGACGAACCACTGCATCAAACGTCCCTTGTACTCCGGCCATGTTTGAAAATTATGGTCAAAACTTGTCAGAAGTCCAAAAATTTTTTGAGCCATTGCAGGTTCCCTTTTTCCAAATCAATGGAATAAAATCCTCGTCGCCACTGTTAAGTATGGATATTATATTGAATAATATAATATGATACTAACAATAAGACAAACGTTTGGCAGTTGGTTTCAATAAGACAAACGTTTGGCAGTTGGTTACGCACTGACGTTTATTTACATATCACGTCGCCAGTAGCTGCTACTCTACCAAGCAGTCTACATCATACTCAACACTTACATTCATATTTATAATATTAGTATGATTTTTTTCATGTTACCTTCCACAGGGGTGGAGTACTTGAGGCTGAAGGCATCGTAGAGGTGAAGTTCAAACAAAGAGATATACTCAAAACAATGCATCGATTGGATCCAGAGTTACTGAGACAAGGTGCCAGGATATCAGGTAACTTACGCCCCATGATTCGACAGTCAATTTTTTTATAGCATTTAAGTGAAGTGCTTGAGCGAGAATAACAATGATGAAGTGAGACAAAAGATCACGTGGCCGTCATCTGCCGGCGTTCAAGTCCGTTCAGATTAATCGCCCGCGGGCGGCATTAATTATTTCAAATAAATCGGTTTTATTGAAGTTCATGTGACGTCATAAATCGTTGTTCATCGTTTTGGTCATGAGAAGGTCGCTCGGCGGTACGGCAGAATCATTGGTTCTCTAATGGAACATCGATTTGTATAAATCCGAAATAGCCGGTACCGCCCCTGTTTATCAATTAGTGTTGTCCTAAATTACAAGTCGAATATCGTCATCGTTACTCATTCTATAAAAAAAAAATGCTTTATTTATGTCCTAGCAATGCAATCTGATTTGGTACTACTACTCTCTACATATTAAAAATGCGTTTCTAAAATTTGACCACACCTTTCTGTTACACGTTGTATACAGACAAATTGAGAACCTCCTTATATTTGAGGTCGATTAAAATGATTTCAAACGTGTATTGTTACAGAACTAAAAGAACAAGTAAAGGACATTTCGAAGAATCTCGACCGCAGAGGATCTATAGACGATGTACTTATCAAAACTGATACAGGCAAACGGGGTATGATTATTTATTTTATGAAAATGAAAATATTTATTGAATCCATAAAATGTTATACATCATTTAGATTCAGTCAAATTTTAACTCGACCGCCAGTTCGGAATGCTGTTTCGTTAAAGAAGAACGGCCCATTCATGCTGTAGACACTTTTGTCTACAGCATGAATGGGCCGGCTCGTCCGGGTCGTTACCACTGTCTCACAGAAAACCGGCGTAAAGTAGCAGCGTGCTGCTGCGTTTCGTACGGTGAGTGAGATATACGGAGGCCCAAATCCCCCTTCCCTTCCCAATTCCCTTAATTATCCCTTTCCTTTAAGGTCGGCAACGCACCCATGATTCTTTTGGTATTGTGGGCGTACATGGGCGGTGGAGATCATTTACCGTCAGGTGACCCACTTGCTAGTTTGCCGGCCTGTTGCAATTAATTTTGTATTTTTTTTAGCGGAGAGTCGTATTCGGGAGTTGGAAACCGAGTTGTTGGCGACTGAGAAATCCGTGCGTGCGAGAGAGAAGGAACTCAGTCCTATATACCACGAGGTAATCAAATATTTAAATAATACATACTAACTCTTTCTGCTAGTTGTTTTTTATTAGCTTGAATGACGAGACGAGCGGGTCGCTCGACTGTTGGACCTGACCATCAAGTGCAATGCAATAATTTACCGAGCCAGGTAAAAAACCGTATTTTTTTAGATTAATGCAGGTAATGTTACTTTATTGTTACAGATCGCCGTCCAATTCGCCGAGCTCCATGACACAGCCGAGCGTATGCTGGAAAAAGGCTGTATATTTGTAAGTATTGTCACATAATACTTATTTATTAATTAGGGATAGCAACAGCCTTAAACAAAAAGGTTCTACAATATGGAATTAAAAAGTAACTGGGAGCCCAAACACTGCTTCCACATACAATAAAAAAATATAAATAATTATTTTGAACCCGACATTCATTCAATACTTTTAATTATCTACATTCATGTACGCATGTATAGTGTGTGTGTGAGCGTGCGTGCGTGCGTGCGGGCGTGCGTGTTTGCGTGCGTGCGCTGCTAATGGTACCTAATGTTAAGGGATCTTCACCGTCTATGTAAGCCCACAATACCGGGTGCGTTGCCGACCTTAAAGGAAAGGGATAATTAAGGGATTGGAAAGGCGAGGGTACATTTGGGGTACTTAACTTAACTTACGTACGTACGTAACTTACTCGCCGTACGACACGCAGCAGCAGCAAGCTGTGAAAAGATATGCGTAAAAGGAATAAAAAATATACGTGTCAAATAATTAATTTTTCATTTTTACATCGGTTAAAATCATCCTAGAATCATCCAAATTGACATTAGTCTCACATAATTCCCTAATTCAAATCGTACAGGACATAATCCAATGGCGCACGTCACGCACATGGCTGCACTGGCGTCTGAAGCGTCTGCTGCTACAGCGGCAACAGGAGCAGAGAGTAGCCGCGGCTACTCCCGCCACCGTCGCCACCGTCGCCACCGCCGCCACCGCCGCCGCCACCGCCGCCACACTCAGACGATGGTTCGCCGAGGAGAGGCCCGAGCACGAGTCCCACATGTGGGAGCACGACAACGAGGCCGTCTGCAGATGGTTCGAACAACAAGCCGCTGACGACAACTCGCTGCTGGAGAGGAATCTGCGCGCCATCAGGCAGGATGCGGTGCTGCATACTGTCAACGAACTTATTGTGGTGAGTTTCAAAATGGTAACACCACTATACAAGGTTAGTCGGAAAGGGTGTAGGAAGCAGGAAATCCATAAAAGTACCCGTAATTCTGAACAACATTATCATAATATTTTTTTCAAAATACCCCATTTTTACAGAGATATTGTTCAAACAGCCTCCGTGGCGCAGCGGGCGAGTAGCCGGCTGCGAAGCGAGAGGCCGTGGGTTCGATTCCCACACTGAGACAAATGTTTGTGTGAACCACAAATATTGGTCTCGGGTCTGGGTGTTGTGGGACCGCAAGTCCCTCATAGTTCCTGATACCCACGATACAGGTTTACCTAGTGTGGGGTCAGGACTATGTGTGTGACTGTTGGGTGTATTTATTTATTTATTTAAACATTTTAGAAAAAAATACGCACACGTAACCCTAAGATCAGCTGTTTTTATTTGAAGCTCACGAAAATCAAGAATTGAATTGTGACGATATTTCTTTTAGTACAGTTACGTGTGCGTATTTTTTCTAAAATCTTTGAACAGCAATATTTCTGTAAATATGAGATATTTTGAAAAAAATGTAAGTATAAATGTTGTTTAGAATTACGGGTTCTTTTATGGATTTCCAGCTTCCTACACCCTTTCCGACTAACCTTGTATACAGCAGCCTTTCCCAAGTGTCGCCTTACCAGTTACCATGATCCGCGGAATCCTAGCTCCACCTTACTGTGATCTGGATCGATCCCACTTTGGTTTCATAATTTTTGTTTGTGGACCTCCTAGTAAAAAAACCACGGACATTACGAGTCCGCAGACACCAGTTTCGGAAGCGGTGGTGTACAGCATGGCTAGGTCGGCTCGAGAGGGTTAGTATCTTTTTAAGGTTCTGTACCCAAAGGGTGTCATCAGAACCCTATTTCAGAGCCTACGCGATCTTTATCTCTGTCTGTCTATTTGGTCTAATTATTATATATATTTTCACAGACTATGTGTAATAACAAAAATTAATAAAAGTAATCATAGATGTGATTCAGAACTCTCGTCGCCCGAGTTTATGTCGCACTTGACCGGTTTTGTTTCTGGCTTTATCCGGGCTTATTGCCAAGTTCCGGTTTTATTTATTCACTTACACAAAAAAACTTGTTTGAATGTATTTTTGCAGGAGCTGACCCCGTCCCAGCGAGCCGAATTTGTCAGAAAACTGTCGGCCCTAGAGTTGGAGTAGATTACCATTTATATGTCGTCATGACGATTCTTAATGTTCCAAGTGACGCTAAACATGTTTCAACTGTCAAGCTACCAAAAACATGAGTTTATGACGCCAAACTGATTAGATTATGATATTACTCAGCAAAAACAGCTCAAGATCTATACACATATTATTATGACGTAATAAAAATATGTATGAACCAACTGTAACATACTGAGTGTAAAGGAAACGCTGCTTAAAACTATCGAAACTAAGCGTTGGTAGTGCTGATGATTACGGGTATGATACCGCTAGATAAATCGAGAAAAAACTATCTATTCTTATGACCACGCGCACGCTCTGTTCGCGTATGGTTAACCGCCGTTGACCCCGAGCGTCAGTTGATTTTTTACTAGTTTTACATTGCTCTGTTTAAAAAATATTTAAACGATTATTGAACATGAGGGGGCCTTACTTATACACTTCCATAAGCACTGCTTAGTTAAATACTGTTTTCGTATGTTTCTAACCATTCTATAAATGGCGTTGATAGATAGACAATAGAGTGTTTAACTAATCAATGCTTAAGTAAGGCCCGATGTGTTTATCTATCCAATCATTATTCTGCGTAAAAAAATAAGTCGTTTCATTTCGCTATTTTTAAGCGGTATCATAGTCGTAATCACCAGCACTACCGTCTTAGTGTTTGACGCGTTTCCCTGAATAAATAGCAATAGAATATCCTAAAATTATTTAGCTATCATGGTCGACAAACGTTTGGATTATTCCATCGATCATCCTAAATTGATACAAAAACAGCATGATGTGTTAAAACCATCACAAACTGGCATTTACAATAACATTTAGTTAGTCGAACCATGAGTAATCACAAGTCAAACTTTAAACGCCATTTTATCGAAATCAATGTAATGTAACTTGGTACAATTTGGCAGAACTGTGGCCAAATATATAATAGTGCAATTGGTATAACTTTGCCGTTCCGAAGTTCGCTGCAAATGGTTGGATTTTATCAAAATCTAGACATATTAAAATTTCACGCTAATTTCAATCACTCGTTTAATACGATCGATAAAATCGATCACATCCCTATAAATTTAGTGAAGTGCGTGAACGAGAATGCAATGCTGGAGTGAGACGAAAGCTCAGCTGTTTATTATTTAGTGTTGTCCAAAGGTGCAAGTGGAATATCGACATGTTACTCATTCGATAAAAAAGAAAATTCTTTATGTATGTCCTAGCAATGCAATCGAATTTGGTACTACGGTGGGTAAATTAATAAAATGTGTACACAATTCGTGGCTTAAATTTGAAACGTTGTATATTTTTACTTATTTATATTTTAGTTATTAGTTTGTTTCTCGGCTGTGGGTTTAAATGTAATATCGTATTCAAACGGTTCTATTTGAGTTGATCGACTACTAAATTGCATGCTATTTGAATCGTCAGAACAGACTTTCAATCGAATCGATCAATATCAATTAAGATCAAATCCACTGCCTCGGGGCGCAGTTGTAAGACATACGCGGTACCACTACTGTGCTGTGGTCTCAAGTTCATTCCCCGGGTCGGATAAAAGTGATAGTAGTATTGGGTTTTTCTATTTTGAAATGCTCAGTATCTGCCCGGAGTCTGGAATTGTGCCCGGTACGGTGATAGGCTCGCCCCCATCATATCATGGAACGAAAATAAGCTCGTCGAAATGTGGGTGTACTGGTAACACCTTTGCCTACCCCTTCGGGATTACAGACCTACTTTTGTTGATTCAAGTCAGTCGTTCAACTAATATAGAACCGTATGGATCCGATATAAATCTACGTTCAAACTTAAACGATTTGTAGTACGTTCGAATTGTATATTAAGTGGGAAGGCCAGTGCAAAGGCATTTGTATAAGAGGTATTTTGTTATATATAATCACAAGTGGTAGAGCCACGCTGTACACTTTGTCTACAGGATGAATGGGCCGGCTCGACCGGGTCGTTACCACTGTCTCACAGAAAACAGACGTAAAGTGGCGGCTTGCGTTTCATACGGTTAGTGAGATATCCGGAGGTCCGAATCCCCTTCTCTTTCCAATGATTTAATTATCCCTTTCATTTAAAATCGGCTACGTGTCCTTGATCATTTTGGTATTGTGGGTATTCACTGTTCAAGGGCGGTGGAGATCACTAACCCTCAGGTGACCTACTTGTATGTTTACAGACCTATGTTATAAAAAAATAACTATCGCTGTAGCATGCCTCTACTTTAGCCAAAAATTAAGCTTAAAATATCGTATTTGGTCTATCAATATGTACAAATCTCAATATAGGTAAGTTTATTTCACCGCGTTTTACGGTATTATGGAAGCATTTGTTAAAATATTTGGCGTGTTCGGACGTGAAAAGTTCTGAGTAGCTAAGTTAGAAACATCGGGCGTGATCGGACGAGCAAAGGTCTGAGTTGCTAAGTCAGTCACTCAGCATAGGAAATATTGGGCGTATTCAGATTAGCAAAGTTCTGGTATACTCAGCTTACAAAAGTACAGAACACTACAGGTTGGTGAGATGAGTGGCGTTATCAGTAAGCGTTCATTAGTCGATTTTCAGATATAGATATAATAACAAGATATTATTCTAATACATTTGAAAATTTGTTCCATAACTTGTCACCGCTAACTTATGATTGTCGCACTCTGAGTTTCTAACCGACTCGGTTTATCTGTTTGTACATTAGTTGAATATAATCATAAATAGATAATACTAAGCAAGATGTTACGACCAAAAATGCTGAGGGATATTTGAACTTAGATACAAAATTACATTAGTTATATAATAAAATACACCCCGTGCGAGAATCTTCCCCGCGGCCTCACTTTAAATGGCTGTTCGCTCACTGCGCCACGGTCAAAGATAGATTACTAGATATTAGATAGATTACTCAGAACTTTGTACACCCGAACACGCTTTGTGTAACATTTTTATATACATTGTCTCTGCGAGTTCGTTTGAAAGATTACCCTAATGACCGAAATCAATAAAAGATATTATGTATCCAGATGGGTAAAGTAAATCAATCATATAGATATTTCGGCTCATCTATGCGTATCTTGTTGTGTGCTAGCAAATAGAGTACTTTAATAAACGCAAAATAAATTAGGTGGTCTGAGGCCAGCCACAAGCGCCGTCCTGCTTTTTCAGAAATTAAAGAGTTACGGGAGACTGTAAAAGGCGAGGTAAGAGACTAAATTCAGCCCGGCCAAGATATTTTGCGCGTATTGTATATACACTATGTAACTAAAACTTTGGCCCTGTTTGGTTCGTGAAGATAGACATATCGACAGCTTAATAAAAATAGTTAAATTATAAAAATAATAAACAGCAGCGAGATATTATGCTTACACAGGTAACTTAGAAAATTAACATATTTAAAAAAAAATATTTACATCCGAATTTATGTGTGTATTGACAAACCCAGACACTACATACAGATTGAGAGGCACTCGGTTATTTTATTTAAACAAAGAAAATACGCACACATACAAACTAACTATCCGTGCAAGAATGACTCGAATGATCTATACTAAGGGATCTGTGATGGTTATCGAAATATGATGACAAGAAACGTAACTCAAGCAAAAAAATTACCCCACCAGAACTCTGTGCAAAGGGGCGGGTGCTATAAAATACTGTGCAGCGGGTTCATTCATCAATTCATAAAAATTTATTCATTATCTCTAGTTGACACTTAATACCGTCTAATTTTTTTGCGCGGTGTAGAACGTCGTATCTCGATTTAGAAATTTAATATTTAGACATTAACTTTTATGAAATAAAGTTGATTTTGTACGTTCATTATTTTTTGTTGCGTGTATGAGTGTTACCTTTGCATGTGTAAGTAAGTGGAGCCGTATTTTTGGCAGATTCATATGAGAGTTATCGTTCTAGTTATCTTATTTCAATAGTGGCGGTCAAATATTCCGATTGATTTATTTTTTCATCGATTTTCATTTAATATAGTTTAAAATGTTAACCGGAAGGGATTTATCACATTCCTCTTGGTGTTATTTATTTCCTAATGTACGTCTAGCGTGGACGCTTAAAGTACCATTTATATCTACAGACACGTACAGACGCGCACCGGCACAGACAATACTTCTTGCCGCGAATAGGGTGGTTTACAAAATTTATTTGTTATTGAAATCAATAATTTACCTTATTCAAAACCTATTGCAGAAAGAATTTTATAAATCGGACCAAAAACAAATAAGTTAGAAGCCATTCAAATCCTGTAGAAGGGGTAATTGTCAAATGACAGACGACGCAAACTTTGACGTCACCGTGTAAAATGTTCATTAAGGTGCACGCGTGCAAGCGAGATAGTGAGATATCCCTACTACGCACCCACTTTTCCTCATACCAACATTTAAAGTCATAACTGCGGGCACATTTCTAAACCAATTTTGATTGTGTTTTAATAAAAGGGGTTCTTTTGCGTATAATTTTCTGTTGCTTATAAAATAATGTATAAAATTCAATATAGGAAACTACCCTACTATCAGCCGGTGTCGGCCCGTGTCTTTGAGTTATATGTGAATATGTTGATAGGTAATGTATGAAATAGTTTTTGTCTGTGCTGGTACGTGCAATGTCTGTCGATTTGAATGGAGCTTTATACATTCATACAAATTTATAAATTGGTCGCTTATGAAACCATATGTAATTGTAACTAGTGGTCACAGTTTTGTTTATAGAATGAATGGGCCAGCTTGGCCCCAACAACGGGTTGGTTTTCCTATTGGGAGGGAATCTGATTATTTTGGTACTCATTTGGATAGCGACCACCGTATACATGGTAAAAGCCCACGATAGTGTCTCGCTAAGGCGAATGTTAGAAATTACATAATGAGAATTAAATATGCGAGAGGCCGTCTGGGTTGGTACCACCGCTTTCTCTATTTCTGAAGCCAAGCAGCAGTGTATAAACACTGTTGTGTTCCAGTTTGAAGGACATTGAAGCCGGTGAAATTACTGGGCATTATGAGACTTAACATCTTATGTCTCTGGGGTTACGAGCGTACCTAGTCTAATGCCATCAAAGACTTTATGTATACTACTAGACAGGCTGTTTAGCAGTAAAACTGTGTCACATAACGCGGGAGTTTGACAGCTAACAGACAGGGAGCGCGATAGTTGAGAGTAAGCAAGATAGTAATATTGAGTCACGGTCGGTTGACCGCAACTTAGTGGTACAATTTCTATGTACCGCGCAGCTTGTCTAGTAGTATACATCAAGGTCTTTGGTTTTATCTGGTTATTTCTATATGTCTATCGACGCTATCATGGTTGTATGGAATACTCAACTCGTTATGTCAAAAGTAGAGAAAATAGTACTTTCAACCTCTCTGTGGTACTTTATTTACATGACGACGTAATTTTATCGAATATAATTTCAAAGTTCTGTGTGGTGTTGCTTCTGATTATGGGCAGGCGTGACGCTTGCCATCCAGCGTGCGACGTGCTCGTTTCATCACTCAAACTAATAAAAAACGCGGACAAGCCGGTCCATTCATGATGTAGACAAAACTGTCTTACGTTACTGACTAAGTTTATTTACGTTTTATGAAGACGAATATGTCTGCATAGGTACGAATTTGTTGTCCCCTCTGCGATTAATAGTAAATATTATTATAATTATGTATGTAAAAGCGATCCACGCAAAAACATAATGTACATACGTTTGTACATAATGTACTATAATAAATATTTAAATTCAACCATTGTTTTATTCCATACTATCTGTCCTTTGCGGTTTCTCCTATATTTTACTACTCCGCTTCCGCAGGAGCCTGAATTATTCCCGAAAATTACTCTATAAAGTCCTGGACCTAGGGGCAAAATTTTGGAAAACTCCTAAATACCATAATCCAATCTTTACTGCCAGTACGAAAATATGTCCATAGATATTGGGATCGCCGATCGGCCATTAGTGGAATTATCCATAAGTACTCAGTTAATGGAAAGGTATATCTTCATCCAGTATACAAACAAAGTATATAAATGTCTAGGTTTTCATCATGGGTATACAATTTCACTGTTCATAGATATCCAGACGATTTTTGAAGTGAGACTTCTATATTAATCATTTGTAATTTGAAACTCGATGAAACAAAAATGCGTCATGACAAACAGACAATATAGAATTAAGTCGGCGAGAATGAGATAGAATACATTATACAGTTAAATTTGTGTCGGTAACACCTGAAATATTCCTCATAATGCGTCATAATGAATGTTTATTCGTAATATGATTGTCGTGCCCTGGAAGTGTTTTTCGTGTTAGCCCAAGAGTCGTAGATAGACAAGAGTAGACAGTTTAGTGATCGGCAATTGTAGGTCGACGTTCGTAATTGAATAAATCGATTTAATTATTTGAAATATATCGATATCCAATACAGTGCACTCCCGGTAATCCGACAAACGTTTTGCAGGGCAGTGTCAAACTATCGAATTTGTCGGATTATAGAGTACTGCCTAAGACCCCCTATAGTACGGATTTTTTACAAAAGGGTACCGTGTAATCCGACAAATTACAGATCCAATGATAAGATTCTATATGTTATATGTACTCTGAAGTACAAATCATACATATGTACCTATGTACTTCAATAAGTATGTCGAATTGAGTAAAATAAACAACACAATAGAGAGCTTACGTTTTATTATAAAATTAACGTCATTATTGCTATAAAACTTACAAAAAATATTAATAAATTTACATTAGGAAATAATAGTGAACAAATAAATGTACATATGTACTAAATCAATAACTATGAATAAAAATTATAATATGACTCATTCAATTTATGAAGCATGAAAATATACATAATTTTTTTTTTGTTTAACATTGTTGAAACGCGAGACCAAAGCTTTGTCCCTCAGTCTTCTCAAAAGTAAAAGTTCGTTGTAGGATGCACCATTCTCTTCAGCCCATTGCAAACCCAGCTCAAAGGCGTTAATTGCATCTTGTGTTGTCACTTGCGGAGTAGTTGTAATTACGTCGTCGTCATCTTCCTGATTTATTGTTGTAGAACTAGAAACCTCTTTTATAATCTCTTCGTCAGACATTTCATGAAAAATATTTTCCTCTTTATCCATTCCACGCCACCAGATTTCCAAATCTTCAGGACTTATATGTGTTGCAGCAGCAACTTCCTCTATTACTTTCGAAGTTAAACTGATTTGTGGATCGTTGCTAGGAGTGGCGACTATATCTGGCCATAACTTTTTCCAAGACGATGTAATAGTTGATGGAGGTAATGCATTCCATGATTGACAAAGAGAAAAAACCAAGTCTTTCATATTAAGTTCTTTCAACGTTTTTTCTATTGGCTGGTCTGTTGATACGGCTCTCAGAAGTAGGTTTTTCTTATAATCTTGCTTGACAAACTGAATGATATGCTGATCCATTGGTTGAATCAGTGCAGTGCAGTTTGGCGGAAGAAACATCGCAGTGATGCATTTATCCTCAGTTGTCAGTTCTTCTTCAGACGGATGACCAGGAGCGTTATCAAGAAGCAATAACGCTTTTTGAGGAAAATTATGATCTTTCAACCAATTTCTAACTTCTGGTACGAAGCATTCATCAAACCAATTTTTGAAAAGGTGTTTTGACATCCACGTACTTTTTTGTCCGTAATAGTGTACAGGTAAATCAATGTTTTTGAATGCACGTGGTTTACTAGATTTTCCAACGACCACCATCTTTAGCGCGTGAGTACCTGCAGCGTTAGCACATGGTAATATGGTTACACGTTCTTTACTTACTCTTCGTCCAGGTACGGATTTTTTGTTATAGGAAACGAACGTTTTGTTAGGTATCACACGCCAAAAAAGCCCTGATTCGTCTGCATTGTACACCTGTGACGGGTTAAGATTTAAATCTTTCACCTTTTGCAAAAATCTTAATTTAAATGGCTCTATGCAGGTGGCATCATTAGAAAGTTTTTCTCCTGTAATATTCATTAAACGTTTGCCATGACGACTTTTGAAACGTTCTAACCATCCCTTGCTGGCCACAAAATCATCTTTTTTTATTATTTCCGTATAAAAAAACTTAGCTTTCATGGCCAACATGGGTCCCGAAATGGGCACATGCCTATTTCTTTCCTGAAGAAGCCACATGTACAAAGCTTCTTCCACTTTTGGATGTTTAGCTTTCTTGAGTGTCTGTCTCTTCCCTGGCCCACAGT
This sequence comes from Mimas tiliae, assembly GCA_905332985.1. Lineage (NCBI taxonomy): Eukaryota > Metazoa > Arthropoda > Insecta > Lepidoptera > Sphingidae > Mimas > Mimas tiliae. The sequence goes on along the minus strand of HG995265.1, from coordinate 2,364,475 downwards.
CAGTTGACATGAAGTTACTAATCTTTTCGTGTTTTTTTTTATGTCATAAATTGTAGATCGGCCTACGCCGTATTCACTTGCTAAACTACTGAAAGATTCATTACGATCTAAGCGGTCCAAAATATCACATTTTTCTTTGATTGTCAGTGTTTTGTGCTTTCGCTTCTGGGCTTGTGACGACATTACTAGGTATACGTAATACACGAAGAATAAAAAGTAAATGTGTAATGAACGCACGCTAGGCCGCACCGCTAACACAGTCAAATTCAAACTAAGCAATCAGAATCAAAACAATACTTACGCGTCGAGTAAAATACACAGTAATGGCGCGTACAAGTTGTAACCTTCAATCATGCATTACTTATCTACATTAATGAAGATCGTCAAAAAAATATTCAATAGAAATGTCGGATTACAAGGGGCGCAGGAATCCGGATTAGACAGGGGCCGGATTAGAGAGGGTCCACTGTATATGACGTTAGCATGATTTTGATAAAGTGGTATCAGGAGGCCAATTCTGGTAGGTACCTAATTTTAAATGTTCAAAATATCATTCCGATCTAGTCTCAGCGTCAAGAAAGTTGCCAATGGCATTTAAAATTACGAGAATCGGCCTTCAGGTTGCACCAATCAAAGATTTTGCAACTATATTATTCACGGGCGACGACTCACGAGTGGAGACTTCTGGTGAACCTTATAATGTTAGCCCTCATAGAATAGTAAGTATTGACGGATTGGAACAAAGAAGCCACATTTGTCGGTATAAATAAGTCTGGTGAGAGTTTTGCTTTAGGCCTTAGACTAATTAGGAGTTATTCGAAAAAATATGATACTCGTCAAAACCTATTAATACCAGAAAAGTATTGAATAAAATGGAGCGGTATTGGAATGAAAGTACATATTTGGTATGAAAAAATATCGATATTTTTCCGTGCCCCTAATCTCTATTGGTATTGAAATATTGATCCGTCGGAGAGTTTTGGCGGGAATTCTTACAGTGCGGTGGCTCTCTTGTTTTAATTATTTCCTAAACTGGTTTAAAGTTGTGTTTGTTGTATAAAAGTGGTGTGGTTTTGTGCAATAATCATTAATGATGATGAATAGTTTATGGAAACATTGAAATAAGTGGATTTAGGTGATTTTTGATCAAGGGTATTGTCGACCTTGTGCTTTCGATTCGCTTGAAGAAAGTCATCTAAGAAGCATCGAACTGGAAGGAATTTTCACCAATACTCCATCAAGGCCTTGAAATCGGTCACACCCCTGTTTCATCGTTCTTGGATATTATGAAAATAATATAACTGATGACTTGGCAGTATGGTCTCTGATCTTAGCCGGTTCCTTATGGAACAAAAATACAAAAAAAAAAAAAAAAAAATATTGATCCGTCGACGTCAGTCTGCAATTCCTGTCAAGTCTCAACTTAGTCGTAAATTTATGATCGCAGCAGATCGCAATTATACTAATATTGTTTAAATATTATACATTAAATAAAATTACAATAGTAGATTGAAAACTGTGCGCTGACAGTATTCTAGTGTGTTTTATAATAAAGATCTGGTACCTATCTAGACCTGTGCGATTAATTATAACTTTGTTAGTTCAAGTGTTCTGTAATACAAACTTTTCGTCCTGCAACTGCTGCGGAAACGCAAGCATTCCAAAATGCTTCCCTGGAACTACTACGGTGAGCAGGACATACGGAAACGACAAATTGACACGTTGAAAATCTTCAATGCAAACGTAACAGAGATTAAAGAAAACGCTGAATACCGCGTAGAATTCAACGTTAACAATAAAAACATGTCTCTAAACGTGATTTTATGCCCCGAATTTCCCAACGAGAAGCCTTCTATATTCGTTAATCCTCCGGTGACCCATCAGTGGGTGGCGGATAATTCTAATCAAGTTGTGGGAGCACCTGGGTTGGTAAACTACACGCTCCATTCAGATCTAGGTCGGGTCGTGCAAGCTATTATAAGGGAGTTCCAAAAATCCCTTCCCAGTGTCACTGCAGAGAATGTACAGTCAAATGAAACAAGTCCACAGTCAAATTACAGCGTACAATCATTGATGTTTCCGGAACTTAATGAATTAACAGTGGATGAGTTGAAGGAAATATTGGAGAATACAGATTTGCAGGTTTGTTTATTTATAATTATTTTAAGCAACATAGAAACGGGGAGGTTCTCAATTAAGTGCATATGGTAGGTCTTCTACCTATGAAAAATAATTAAATAAATAAATACACCCAACAATCACACACATAGTTCTGACCCGACACTAGGTAAACCTGTATTGTGAGTATCAGGAACTACATGAGACTTGCGGTCCCACAACCCCCAGACCACCTGAAACAAATATTTGTGGGTCACACAAACATTTGTCTTGGTGTGGGAATCGAACCCACATGGTCACATTTCACAGCCGGCTTCGCCCACTGCACTAGGGGGGCAGTTAGTAATTTTTTCCATCATTAATTTTTCTATTACTCAAAGTTACCACCCATGCTACTGATGCATCGTTGCCAGAACAGTGACAATTTATCACTTATCTTGTATCTGTATGTATTATACAATACATACGCACTCACGCCTGTAATCCCTGATGGGGTAGACAGAGGTGTAACCAGTACACCCACATTTCGCCGAGCATATCTCCGTCCCACGATGTGATAGGGGGTGAGCCTATCGCCATAACGGGCACAAATTTCAGACTCTGGGCTGATACTGAGCATTTCATAATAGAAACCACTATATCACTTATGTATGTATGTATTCTTCATTAATTATCACTGGTTAATGATGAAGGCAACCAACATACCTGATAATCTTCAGAATTTCGAAGGTACATGAAGTCTACTAGTAACCTGCATCAGACCTGTGTGGTGTACTAAGGCTTAACTAATTTTATACAGTACAGTACTATGAGCCTGTAAGACTTTAGCTAGTTTTGTCTACAGCATGAATGGGCTGGCTTGTCTGGGTTGTTATCACTGTCTCACAGAAAACCGGCATAAAGTAGCAGCTTGCTGCTGCGTTTCGTATGGTGAGTGAGATATCCAGAGGCCCATATCCCATTCACAATTGTTATATATATTATCTGTATTCTTCAGCTGTCATAATAACTAATATTGTTCCAATGTGGGTATTACAAAATAAGATGTCAATAAATAGTTCTGCTTCTGATCTGAATAATGTTTCTTTTAACAATCATTAATTACCCCTTTTCTTAAAGGTTCTCTTGGTATTGAGGGCGTACATGGGCGGTGGAGAACACTCTAATCTGGTGATCTACTTGCTTGTTTGCCAGCCTATGCTATAAAAAAGTAGACCCATGTCCAGCAGTGTGATTGTATAATAAAAAACTGTTATCTTCATTCATCAGGACAAATTACTAGAATCAAACCCGGAACTAGTCGAGCTAGACCTCAAGACCGATGAGCTGATGGGCAGCATAGAACAAATAGCTCAAGACAACATTGGCAAGCAACAGATGTTGGATGAATTAAAAACGGAAGTCATTGATAAGATCTCATGCATTGTTCAAATGAAGGTATACTTCCTACTACACTATATATACATTATTAATATTTCCAACTCCTCCTTAACTTTCTATTTGATTAGTTTTGTTGCGGGACAAAGAAAATTTTGCATTTCCAGAGACTCACCAAGCTTTACTGCTTGGTGTCACAGTAGATCACTTACCGTCATGTGACCCACTTACTTGTTTGCCTATAAAAAAAAAACACTATAAAAAAGAAGCAGCAGTATGTAAGCACTGACATGTTCCAGTTTGAAGGATATTGAAGTCAGTGAAATTACTGGGCATTATGAGACTTATCTTAGGTCTCGGGGTAACGAGCACAGTCTGGACTGTGCTTTGTAATTCAAAGCTCTGTGTGGTGTTGCTTCTGTGTGGTAGGCGTGGAGCATACCATCAGCTGAAAGTATACAAAGTGGTGGTACCAACCCAGACAGCCTCTCGCATACGAGGGGCCTACCTCTTGCTAGTTTGCCAGACTATCCTTTAAATAAAATCTTCCACAGATGAATTATGAAGAATTAAACAGAAAGCATCAAAGACTATGTGAGGTCTATGATCCGCACCGTATCAGAGATTGCCTAAAGGAGGCAGCTTTGAAGGCAGATGAAGATGCCGAGGTCATTGCAGAACAGTTTTTATTAGGTACGATTTTGTTTTGTAACTATTCTATTTATTTCGCCAGAGGGGTTGATGTCAGGCAGGAGGTCACTTGTAGAAAGTACAAGTTAAATAATTATGTAATATATAATGTAATTATGTTTTTGAGTGGCCACACTGTAGACACTTTTGTCTACAGCATGAATGGGCCGGCTCGTTCGGGTCGTTACCACTGACTAACAGAAAAGTGGCGTAAAGTAGCAGCTTGCTGCTGCGATTCGTACAGTGAGTTCTTTTTAGATATCCGATCTAAAAAGAGGTGTTTTTTATATAACTCAACGACAAGCGCCACGCCTGCCTATAAATAATGAGCACACACACAAGTATTGCATGGTATGCACCACGCTGATCATCCTCAGACATAAGATGATCAACGCCCGAATACTGAAACGCTATTCAAGTATTGAAAGATTGTTTTAAACATGTTGAGGCCCTCCTAGCTGTCAAAATTGTATGAAAATAAGTAGCTGTTAGCTCTGGCAGTTGGTCTTTTGCCACTGCCAGACCTCAAAACACCGTGAGCTCTTTCTGCGTAGATCGGACTAGTGTCAACTAACTTTTTAAATAATTAAAAAAATACTGTATAATTTTAAAATGAAGGTAGGCAATGTAACATTAACTTTTCGAGACGACCTACACCTCAGTCTCTCCCGTGACCATGAAGGCTGAAAAGCTTTCGAAACGTCGGGACTAAAACAAAAATTCATCTGCGATAATATCCGTATAAACTAGTTTTATTTCAATGTGTAATATTCGCGTAAACCTAAGACAGTTAGCTGTTAGCTGTCAGACAGTTGAGTAACGTTTCAGTATTCGGGTGTTTGTAAGCCTCATACTGCCATAATGCAAAGTAATTGTTGCTTATATATCTCCTTGGAGGCAGAAATAGACAAAACGGTAATACCTATCTAGACGGCCTCTCGCACTAGCAAAATGTGTCACAAAATTCCACTTTTGTCTGTGTATGTCTGGCATCGTTGCGCTTAAAATCTAAATGAATGGAACGACTGCTGTGCCGAGGTCTCGGATTGGATCCCCGGGACGGGTAAAAGTTATACTGGGGTTTTCCATTACGAAATGCTCAGTATATGCCTGGAGTCTGGAATTGAACCCGGTATGTCGATAGGCTCACATCATGGTACGGAAATCAACTCGACGAAATGTGGGTGTACTGGTTACACCTCTGCCACAAATTAATAAAACAAATAATACTCTATTCACAGGAAACATGCCGGCAGAAGCCTTTGTATCCAAGTTTGCTGAAAAACGAGCCCTGGGACAAGCTAGGAGGGCTAGGGAGGAACGCCTGGCGCACCAGCTAGCACAATTAGACAAGGCTAGGACATAGCTAGAGTATTTGAGGGAGCTGGTATCCCGAAGGCAGCCTGGGCCCTCTGCGAAGTAACCCTAACGCATGTAATGGAGGTGGCATTGTGAATCGATTTTTGATGGTACATCAATATCTTGGTTCAACTATTCTTGACGTTAAATCGATGTCTTGGTTAATAGATACTTCGATGTCTTGGTTAATCGATTCTTGATGTTAAATGTATGTCTTGGTTAATCGATTCTTGCTGTTAAATCGATGTCTTGGTGAATCGATTCTAAGTTGATTGCTTTAAAATTCCGTAGCGGTTTATGAATATCGTCATTTTTTATCGTTACCTTAATTACGTAATTAGTAACGTTAAGAAAATATTATACCGATAATTCGGTCCCTGCACACGACACCAGACTTATCTTAGTATAGAGTCGGATCTATGTGTATGACTGTTGGGCGTATTTATATGAAATATTAATGTTGAAATTGTAATAGTATGTAGCATTTTAGTATTGTCATTGTATAAATGCTTATATTAAAATATATTTATTTGAAACGTGTTTTTTTATATCGCAGCATTGGTCGAGTGGCTGCGAACTTTGGCCGATTCGTAGGGCAATAAAAATATGTGTTTTTTGTTTTTTATAATATAGGCCGGCAAACGAGCAAGTGGGTCACCTGATGGTAAGTGATCTCCTCCGCCATGTACGCCTACAATACTAAAATAATCATGGGCGCGTTGCCGACCTTAAAGGAAAGGGATAAGTAAGCGACTGGGAAGGGGAGCGGAATTTGGCTCTCCGGATATCTCACTCACCGTACGAAACGCAGCAGCAAGCTGCTACGGTTTTCTGTGTGACGGGAGCCGGCTCATTCATGCTGTAGACAAAATTGTCTACAGCGTGGCCCTACCACTTATATTACACTCATTTTAGACAAGAGCTAGACCAAATTGGCAACAGAGTGGAAGGCAACATTGGGGGAAAAGAGCCTTGATAGTTAGCTCACAGCTTCTGTGGCGCAGTGGGCGAACTTGCTCTGTAGTGAGAGGCCGTGGGTTCGATTCCAGCACCGAGACAAACGTGACGTCCGGCAGACGGCCGATCGTAAAAACTACAAGCCAAATCTTTCTGTAACATGTTTTAAACACGTTGCGCCCACCCCACTACGAGTGGGATAAGGGCAGGGGGGAAAATAATTAACATCAGTTAAATTAGTAATTTTGACGTGCCAGAATAAAAAGTCAGTTGGAGAAGGTCTTTATCCGAAGTGGGGGCATTATTCAAATACATTTTTAGGGCTTTTTTATTATCCTGAATGACGAGAGGAGCTGCTCGCTCGCCTGCCGGCCACGCATACAAAAACAAAAGAAATTTTGCTTCCTAAAAATTTGGTAATTTGTAGATGGGCAAAATGTTTCATACATTGATTTATAAGTGAGGATCATAAACATAATTTGGTAAGTAGTTATTAGTATTGTGATCGTAGTTTGGAGTCATATATGGCTCCAATTGAACTTTATAAATTTCGTGCGTGTACTTAGTTCCTATAAGGATACATAAATATTTTTTTACAGAATAGGTTTTGGTAACATAGTGAACCATCTGCATGTACTTACTGTTAGCTAGTAGTGCTAAGCTGATCGAAATAAGATGACAAGAAACGTAACTCCAGCAAAAATGACCCCACCAAAACTCTGTGCAAGGGGGCGGGGCTATAAAAGTAGTGCAGCTCGTTCATTCATCAATTCACAAAAATTGATTCATGATCTCTAGTTGACACTTGATACGTCTAATTTTTTGCGCGGTGCAGAACGTAGTATCTCGATTTAGAAATGTAATTAGACATAAATTTTTATGAAATAAAGTTGATTTTGAACGTTCATTAATTTTTGTTGCGTGTATGAGTGTTACGTGTGATTACCTTTGCATGTGTAAGTAGGTGGAGCCGTATTTTTTGGCAGATTCATATGAGAGTTATCGTTCTAGTTATCTTATTTCAATGGCTAAGCTAACACTATTACGATATTCTGTGCTTTCACAATAAAGTAAAAACAACCTGGTGGTTGTGGCAACCAGTTTCTGTTCAGATTATAATGCCGTGGTCAATATGGTGCAATAAGTTTAATTTTTTTACCCCTTTTGTAGTCAATAAAGCAACTTTTACAGCATTGTTTAGTATGTAGACAAATAATAGATATTTTTTTTATTAGCGTCATTTACGAAGCAATGCGTTCGCCTGACGTTAAATAGATCTGTATTTTTTATATGGTCTAACAGATTTTCTTCAAACTTAAATATCATGAGTACATTACTGGGCGTTATAAGACTTAAAAACTGCCTCGAGATAAACGTCAGCCAGTGGCCAGTGCATTGTAATTCAAAGTTCTGTGCAGTGTTGCTTCTGTTTATGGCGCTTAACCGACTTCAAAAAAGCAAGAGTTTTTAATGAGGCGCGTATTATTTTAGTTATTTTTATGTATGTACGATGTACGTACGTACGTACATCGATTTCTATGCCAGTTCTGGACCGATGTTAAAAAAAAATATTCGATAGTTTTGGCGGGAGTGCCTCTGTGGCGCAGTTGTAAATTGTAATGCGTACGTGTTACGATTGAGTCTGATCCTAAGGTCTCGGGTTCGATCCCCGGGTCGGGTAAAAGTGGTATTGGGTTTTTCTATAACGAAGAAGCTCAGTATCAGCCCGGAGTCTGGAATTTGTGCCCGGTGTGGCGATAGGTTCGCCCCCTATCACATCATAGGACGGAATAGGGTAGTTGACTAGATTTTTTTTATTATTTAAATCAATAAGTTACGTTACTCCAAATCTATTGCAGAAAGATTTTTATAAATCGGACCAATCATAAATAAGTTAGTAGCCATTCAAATCCTGTAGAGGGGGTAATTGTCAAATTATAGACGACGCAAACTTTGACGTCACTGTGTAAAATGTTCATTATGGTGCACGCGTGCAAGCGAGATAGTGAGATATCCCTACTACGCACCCACTTTTCCTCATACCAACATTGAAAGTCATAACTGCGGGCACATTTCTGAATCAATTTTGATTGTGTTTTAATAAAAGGGTTTCTTTTGCGTATGATTTTCTGTTGCTTATAAAATAATGTAAAAAATTGAATATAGGAAACTACCCTATTACGCTCGGCGAAATGTGGGTGTACTGGTTACACCTCTGCCTACCCCTTCGGAGATTACAGGCGTGAGTGCGTATGTAGTTTTAAAGTTGTAGATGATTTTCTAATTGATGTCGGGGATTTTCTACGTTGATAAAATATAACCCATCAAAGCCATTTTTTTTAACTCGTTATCAATTCTAAAGACACGTATATATTTGCACATAATTCTCTTCCTCGTACATTTATGCATACAGTGACTGTATATTAATTTTCCTTAGCTATGAATTCATGGCAAAAATTTTGTTTAATGATTTTGAATGAAATTTTAGCACACAGCTAGACCATGACCGGGATTAGGACACAGGCTACTTTTATCCCGGAAAAGGCCGTTCAGGCGGGCGAAGCTGCAAGCAAAAGCTAGTTAGGCTACAAAAAATCTTCCACGCGGATGGTGCCGTCAGCAAATGCTTAAAACGTAATTAATATTGTCGCGTCGCGTTTTATTGCGGTGAGACCTAAGTCTTATTTTATCGTAGAGTGATGAAACCAGTTATCAGTGCGAATTTCAATCATTGTTATTCAGCCAGTTGTGTGTTAGACTGTGCTTTTGAGTTTTATCTGCGAACACGTTATTGGTCGTCAAAATATTTATTGAAAGTGTATACATTTCTCGTGCTCGTAAGTCGCTTTTACCTCTTACAGTATAGTGTGCTAAAACTTTGATTGAAATAAATTTATTTACTATCGTATCAGCTCTTGTTAATAAGTAGGTAATGGTGATAATGTTAGGAGACTCTCACACGTAAATACATATCTACCTATTCGATAAACATTTTTCTAAATATAAAGCACCTACGTGCGTACGTAAATGTATATCAGTCCGAGTCTTTTTGATAGCTGCCACGTCATTGGTATTCGTTAAATTTAAGTATATGAAGGCTCATATGGCATATGTACAGTCACGAGCAATAATATATTACCATGGACAGATTAACAATAATATCTGATATCACGATTCATTCATAAACATCTGATCTTAAGATGAGAGCAAAAATGTGTGATCATTGTGGAATGCAAATATATGTAGCGCCACAATAATGTGACGTCGAAGGAATGCCAAAACTATCTGACAAGCATGTATACAATAATTTATGACGCCACATCGGCTTCAAAAACATGTGACACCTCTTGGAATGCAAAAATATCGGTCATCTCATATATTATAAATATCTGATTTTATTTTTGGACTTTGTCTTGGAACCCGACACCAGAGGGTGGAATTTAGTTAAATTTATAAATCTATATACCACCCCCAGGGACCGACATAGGCTACCTTTGTCTCAAAAAAACCTAACGGGGGTGAAATAAGGGATGAAAGTTTGTATGAAGACTATAGTGGTGAATCAGAGGCTCCAATTTTTTGTGGAGAAAGAGTATTATAAATTTTGTACAAAAATCCATTTAATGACGTAAGTGAGCACTAAGAAGGGATTTTTGACCATTCATCCCCAAAGAGGAAGAAAGTAAGGGATGAAAGTTTGTACGTGCATTTCTTTTTCAACAAACCAACATGGGTGTCAATTCGAGGTTTCTTGGGGTGTTGTTCATAATCAGCACTCATTTTCAAACGGCACTGGCACCAACTCTAAAATGACCTCGACGCTATCATCTTTCAAGTAATTTTCCCTATTTTATAAAAAGGAAATATTTGTGCCTGTCTGCCTCGGTGGCGCAGTTGTAATGCGTACGCGTTGCGACTGAGGCTGACGCTGAGGTCTCGAGCTCGATCCCCGGGTTGGACAAAAGTGATATTGAGTTTTTCTACAACGAAATGCTCAGTATCAGACCGGAGTCGGAAATTTGTGCCCATTATGGCGTTGGGCTCGCCCCCTAACACATCATGGGACGGAGATACGCTCGGCGAAATGTGGGTGTACTGATTACACCTCTGCCTACCCCTTCGGGGATTACAGGCGTAAGTGGGTATGTAGGATATATTTGTTTGTTTGTTTATATGTAGGGTAATCTTTGGAACCTAGGGTTTGGATCTACGGTAAACTCCTTTCACCATTAGAAATTTACAGTATCCCTTAGTAACTTAAAATGTATTTCATTGCGATTTATGACTACGGGACCACCCAGATATCTATTGTGTAGTCAATTGACATTAAAATTGTATGCTCTGAATAATTATTTTAATCTTGGATGTTCTGTAGTCAAAAATGGTAAATCTGATGTTAGAATTGAATATAGGCGCCGCCATTTTTTTTCTTTGTTTTAAGGCCGATTGATTTAAAATTGATATCAGGCGTACTAAATTAAATCCGATGTTATGTATTTCCACCATCTTGGATTTGAAAATGAATACCGTTTTCATAATCATCACCCCAAGAAACCACGAAAATGACACCCATATCGATTTTTTGAAATAAAAAAAATGTCCGCCATCTTGGATTTGAAAATGAATGCCGTTTTCATAATCAGCACCCCAAGAAACCTCTAAAATGACACCCATGTCGATTTGTTGAAAAAGAAATGCACATACAAACTTTCATCCCTTAGTTTACATCTGGAGATGAATGGTCAAAAATTCCTTCTTAGTGCTCACTTACGTCATTAAATGGACTTTTGTGCAAAATTTATAATACTCTTTCTCCACAAAAATTTGGAGCCCCTGATTCACCACTATAGTCTTCATACAAACTTTCATCCCTTATTTCACCCCCGTTAGGTTTTTTGAGACAAAGGTAGCCTATGTCGGTCCCTGGGGGTGGTATATAGATTTATAAATTTAACTAAATTCCACCCTCTTGTGTCGGGTTCCAAGACAAAGTCCAAAAATAAAGTCAGATATTTATAATATATGAGATGACCGATATTTTTGCATTCCAAGAGGTGTCACATGTTTTCGAAGCCGATGTGGCGTCATAAATTATTGTATACATGCTTGTCAGATAGTTTTGGCATTCCTTCGACGTTACATAATTGTGGCGCTACATATATTTGCATTCCACAATGATCACATATTTTTGCTCTCATCTTAAGATCAGATATTTATGAATGAATCGTGATATCAGATATTATTGTTAATCTGTCCATGGTAATATATTATTGCTCGTGACTGTACATAATATTTTCGTAAATATGGATGACGTGACAACATTCGGACAAACTTGCAAAATGTTGCACTACGGGCACAGATCTGACGCTCAATGTAGCTTATCGCAATACCTACTTTCAGTTTTTTATGTGATTTATTAGAATTTCATTTTAGAAACCGCAAATGTTTATCGATCTATTCTAACACAAAATGGTGCCATATAAAATGCTGTTTTTATTGGCGGCATTAATAGCAGTAACCGACGCTATTCCGAAGGATTTGAAACTGAAATCTGTGCTTGCACTCTCCCGTCATAATATACGGACACCGCTTACTGACAATCTTCGAGAGATTACGGAAAAGGAGTGGCTGAAATGGGAGAAAGGTCCTAGCCTTTTGACTGATAAAGGCTTCTTACTGGAAGGGTATATGGCAGAATTCTTCTACCAGTGGTTGAGAACAGAAGGAGTCTTGCCAGAAGGATGTCCTGATGATGACACAGTGTATATATATGCCAATACTCGCGCAAGGACTAAAGATACAGCAAAAGCGTTCGCTAAATATGCTTTCAAAAATTGCAATACATCCGTCCATTACTTAAATATACAAGAAATGGATCCAATTTTTAACCCTGTAATACACAACACTTCAGAAGAATTCAAGAAGTTGGTTACTGCAGAAATGGAATCGAAAATAAAAGAGCTAGACCTAAGCGAAGCGATGAAGGAACTAAATAGAATTATTGGTATTAATGAATCTCAGATATGCAAAAAAGAAGGTTACTGTGACTTTTCTGCAGTTAAAAACACAGTATGGTACGAAATAGGAGAAGAATTAAATATAGAGGGACCGTTACGAGTAGGAAATGCAATAGTAGACTCATTTATAATGAGTTATTATGACGGTAGACCTGAAAACGAAGTGGCTTGGGGAGAAATAGCAACACCACAGCAATGGGATTTGCTAACGAAGATATCGAAAGAAGATCAAAATATAAGATTCAATCTGACTACTGCCTCCAAAGATGTTGCTGGCCCTATATTGAAATACATGTCCAACATAATTTTAGACAATAAATCGACTCGAAAGTTCACCTTATTAGTAGGCCACGATTCAAATTTGAATCCTGTTATGAATGCGTTAAAATTTGAGCCATATTCGTTACCTAATCAATACGAACCCTTCCCAATTGGCGGGAAGTTAGTATTTGAAAAATGGTCGGACGGTGTAACAGATTTTTTGAAAACAGAATACATTTATCAATCATGGCTTCAATTAAGAGATGGCGCTAAAATCAATTTAGATAATCCTCCACAGAGGGTAGTTTTGAAACTTAAGGGGTGTAAAACAGATGAAAATGGTTTTTGTCTTTGGAACGATTTTGTGAAAGTATTAAATGATGTAATTTAAGTAAACTTTTGTTTAATTTACCTATACCCTAACCGTTAAAACCCCCTGAAGTTAGTTAGAAAAATATCTGTAACATAAACGGGTGATCAGAACTTCTTAAAACATAGCTAAGAACCATTTTGATTAAACCAACCAGGAGGACAGCCAAGCCGCTACCTACTGTGGAGATGCCTTTTGAAGCCACGTTTGAGTAAAGATATGTCAGAACGTTGAAGGAACACCGCGGAGGAAAGTTCATTCCAGAGTCTGAAAGTGCATGGGAGAAATGACATCTGGAAACGCACGGCACTGGAGGTAAGTGGTTCCAGGTAGTATGATGGCCGTTCCCTATATTTTATACTAGTTTTTGCTCGCAGCTCCACCCGCGTGAACGACGTTTTTCGGGATAAAAAGTAGCCTATGTTCTAATCCAGGTTATGGTCTACCTGTGTGCCAAATTTCAACCAAAACTGTTCAGCCGTTAAGGCGTGATTGATAGACAAACATCTAAATTCACAAACTCAAACATTAAAAGTTTTACATTTACCTATAATAGTAGTAGGATTAAGATAGATTTGCTTACTATCAATAGTGTTTTGACAGATCTTCCATACCAAATGTGTCAACATTTTACTGCCACTTGCCAGTAAGCAAATCTGTCAATAGAACCACGCGTGCTGGCTTGCGAAACCATAGCTTCGTGGTCTCTTCCATCTCGGTTCGGACCAAGAGGTTCTAAAAATCATTCTTCTGACGGACCATAAAACTGTGGAATAGTTTGCCGGCACACGTGTTTCCTCCTTCCTATAACATGGGATCATTTAAACGGAGTGTGAAGAAGCAATTAAGCAGGCCGCCATGATTCTGCCTATCTACGATAGATACAGTGTCTATCATTGTATAAGTATTCATGAATTGCGCTACACTTACCATCAGGTGTAGCGTAGTCACTTTGCCGAGCCAGGATATAAAAAAAGACATTATTAGGAACGGCCATGAATTAACTTTTCTCTTCAACCACTCAATAAGTACATAATAGTTGTATTGAAATTATCATTTGCATTAGGTATATCTTTGTTTACTATTATTTCGTTTCAGTTAATACGAATGACCTTAGAATAATTACAAAACAAATATCTGCACTATACTTTACTCGTTGCTTCGTTTACTGAATATTGTTTATTTATACTTTAGTACCAGCACGAGTCAAGCACAATTTTCATCTGCGCAGTATTTGATCTGAGAGGTGAAGAATGGGCTTTGGGTTGAGGAGGGACTTGGGCTACCTGAAATCTTACTCACCGTACGAAATGCAACAGCATCCTAAAACTTTTGAGTGGTAGAGCCATGCTGTAGACAGTTTTGTCTATACCAAGAATGGGCCGACTCGACCGGGTCGTTACCACTGTCACACAGAAAACCGGTGTAAAGTAGCGGCTTGCTTTTGCGTTTTGTACGGTGAGATATCCGGAAGCCCAAATCCCCCTCCTCTTCCAATCCCTTAATTATCCCTTTCCTATAAGGCAACGCGACAGTGATTCTTCTGGAATTGTGGGGGTACAGGGGTGGTGGAGATCATTTACCATCAGGTGACCCACTTGCTCGTATGCGGGCCCTTGCTATATAAAATATATACTTATAAAGAGATTAAATACTTTACAGTTAGGCAATTAGACATGAATAGAATTATCAGCGTATTTAAAACGTATTAACATTATTTTACCGTATATATATATGGTCCATTATAAATTCAACATTTGAATTCATTTCATACAATGTATAACATAGTATTGATTCTTTCTTTAATCAATGGCATAGCTACAAACAATTTGAAATTGGTTGAAGTCGTCACTTTAAGCAGGCATAATATGAGAACTCCTTACACCGCGTTCATAAATCACTTCACGCCGAAAAGATGGCCGACCTTCGACGTACCTCCAGGACACTTGACGAGCAAAGGAGCAAGAATGGAGAGATATATGGGAAGATATTTCTACGAATGGATGAATAAGGAACAACTGCTTCCTCACGGATGTCCGGGCGATGCTGTTTATGTATATGCAAACTCCATGGAAAGAACAATTTCGACGGCTAGATCATTCGTTGAAGGCGCATTCCCAGATTGCAACGTCCCTGTTTATTACAGGAACGATACAGATTGGGATCCAGTATTCACCGCTATTATAAGAAATAGATCGAAGAAATACAGAAAAGCTGTTATAAAAGAGATGAAGCATAAAATGAATTTAAAAGATAATGAACTAGAACCAGCTTATGGCATGTTGAATGAGATTGTTGATTTCAAAAATTCTTATATCTGTACACATGAGTACTATTGCGATCTTTCTAGAAATAAAAATACTATAATTTTCGACGTAGGTCATACACCGAACATCACTGGGCCATTATACATCGGTAATTCAATCGTAGACATATTTATAATGAGTTTTTATGATGATAAACCATACAAAGATATCGGTTGGGGTCTCATAACGCTTCCAGAACAATGGAAAAATCTTACTAAAATAACAAAAGAGAATCAAAATATAAGATACAATTTAACAACTGCAGGTAAAGATCTTACCAAACCACTTTTGGAGTACATGTCGGATATATTCTTAGGCGATGATGGAGAAAGGAAATTTACTCTACTAGTTGCGCACGATTCAAATATCAATTGCATAACAAATTTATTACGGTTCAAGCCTTTCGTATTACCCAATCAATACGAACCGTTCCCAGTTGGCGGGAAACTGGTGTTCCAGAAATGGACAGACGGTTTCAATTACTTTTTGAAAGTGGAATACGTTTATCAGTCATGGATAAAGTTACGAAATGGCGCAGAAATTAGTTTGGAACATCCACCGCAGATTTTCACAATGGAAATGAAAGATTGCATTGTTGATGAAAATGGATTTTGTCCATGGAGTGATTTCGTTGATATATTAAAAGCTATTTTATATAATTATGAAGATTAAAAACACTGACGCAAAATTGGTTATTTTAAAGTACCTTTTTTTGAATCAGTTTTATTTACATTACAAAGCTTTTATATTAATATTTTTAAGAATTGGTGTAATGGCGAAATTTTACGCCCGAATAAAGCCCGAATTCACAAACGCAACATAACATAAGCATTTACTTAAACATACTTTACTTACATAACTTCGTAGATGTCAAAATTATATGGAAATACATATGTAGGTACTGACTCTTTAGGCAGTTCGGCCATTGAGTAGCGTTTCAGTATTCGGAAGTAAGTCTTTCATCCCTAATTTTACATCCATAATCATCGCAATAAGGTGACAAGAAACGTAACTCAAACAATAAAAAATACTCCACCAAAACTCTGTGCAAGAGGGCGAGGCTATAAAAGTCTCTGCATAATAGGTAATCTCTAGTTGACACTTGATAAGACTATTTTTTTGCGCGGTGCAGAACGTCGTATCTCGATCTAGAAATTTAATATTTGACATTAAATTTTATGAAATAAAGTTGATTTTGAATTTTTATGGCGTGTATGAGTGTGACGTGTGATTTTACCTTTGCATGTGTAAGTGGAGCCGTATTTTTACGCAGCTTCCTAAGAAAGTTATCGTTCTAATTATCTTATTTCGATGTCGATGATGTTGTGGAGGAATTTCTTAAGAATATTTAAGATATAAGAATATTTATAATTTTGTTAACTATCTTTACAAACACATAGCTGCCTGTCAAATGTTATTTTAATAATGTTGAGACCGATCTGTACCGGCATTAATTTTAATCGATATATTTCCTCAGTTATTAATCGATTATTTGAATATGATTATTTTATTTACTACTAGTATTATTTAAATGAAGTTAGTTCAGAGGACAGGTTATTCGACTATACTGCCCAGTCTTACAGGTAACTAACTTAAAAGACTAGGCAGTTTTTAGCAATGTTTGAAGAAAATCTGTTCAGCTGTTTAGAAAATATAATTCTTTTTTACGTACATGCCAGAGGTTTTTAACGGATAAGATGAAACCCCTGATTCCTGTAGCCTTATGGCCGTTCCCTATATTCTATTTTCTCTATCTGAGATAGATTTGCTTACTATTAATAGTGTTTTGACAGATCTTCCATACAAAATGTGTTAAAATTTTACTACCAGTAAGCTAATTTGTAGATAGATAGAATATTGGGAACGGCCATCAGTCATGATTTTTACTGTCAATTATTTATAAAAAACGATAATTATTTTTGCGAGTTAATGTATAAACAAAATGATCAATTATCGATTATAACATTAATATTACTAATTATTACAGGCGAATTCTAAAATTATCTTAAGAATCGGATGATATTAGATTTTTTGTCTTATTTTCTGGTGAATATTCATGAAAATAGGGTGGTTAAATGACAATAAGTACGTGTGGAACGTGCAAATTGAAGAAGGATAATACCAACACAGGTAATTTGTAAGTATGTTTATAGGTTAGAATAATGTTTTTATTTATAAATATTACATAAGACTACTTTCTATTATTATGACATTGGATGATCAAAGGTCTATTTTCATAGCCATACGGCCATGGATGTACACTTCTTTATATTTTTAACGTTGTTCACAAATTCCAACTGTGATTTAATTTTAAATAAAGTTCTAATTCTAAGTAGGCATAATGTGAGAACTCCTTTGGCAAAAAACCTCGAGCTAATGACACCGAAGATTTGGCCAGTATGGAAGGAGAAAAGAGGATATCTGACTGCGAAAGGTGCGTTGCTCGAAGGGTTTATGGGCGCGTATTTTTCAAAATGGCTGCAGCAGGAGGGTTTATTGTCAGATGAGTGCCCTACTGAGCAAGAATTGTACGTATATGCCAATAGTGCTCAAAGGACTGTTGCTTCTGCCCAAGCATTTGTCCAAAATGGTTTCCCGGACTGCAATATAACGGTACACTCACAGACGGACAGTGATCCTGTATTCAACCCTATAATTCATAATAAAACGGCAGTTTTCAAACAAGAGGCATTGGACCAAATGCAAAGGAAACTCAGACTGTTATCGGTGAAATCGTGTTATGATCAAATTAATAAAATATTAGATTACAGACATTCAAAACTATGTGTTGAGGAGGATCAGTGTGATTTAAATAGGGATAAAAATCAGCTGTATATCGCTGCTGGGGCGAAACCGAACTTGAGCGGTCCACTGAAGATCAGCAAGTCGGCCATCGATTCATTTATAATGGAATATTACGAAGGTTTCCATTCTAATGACGTCGCTTGGGGACTTTTACCGGATACGGAAAAATGGTATTCAATTATCGACCTTAGCAGAGGGTACCACAATGTAATTTTCAACACCACAATAGTATCAAAGGACGTAGCCATGCCGCTAGTGAAATATATGTCTAAATTTCTTCTAAGTGAGGACACACCAAAAGTGGTTTTTTTTATGGGCCACGATGCAAACATCTACACTGTACTCAACATTTTGGGTTTTAAACCGTATAACCTAAAGGATCAGTATGAAATCACGCCCGCAGGAGGTAAAATAGTCTTTCAAAAATGGTGGGACTTCAAACGTAAGCAGTATTTGTTGAAAATTGATTACGTATACCAAAGTACGGAGGGGATGAGGAAGGGATACAGATTGTCTTTGGAATGTCCCCCGGAGTTTACGTTGTTGGAGTTGAGAGGCTGTGCTGTAGACGGCAGAGGATTTTGCCTATGGGATGACTTCAAGAAGGTGCTGAAAAAACTTATTTTTGCATGAATTATGGTATTACATTTTTTTCGATTTGGCAATGGCAAAAATATGTATACGCCAGACTTAAATTTTGAGGGCTTTTTCACTATGTCCAATTTTGAGAATTTGAGAATATTGAGAAAAGAAATTTACCCCTAAAGGAGTGAAATCAGGGACGTAATTAAACTTCAGCATTAATATACTTTTTTCGGTGATTTTTATTTTATAGCTCAGGCCGGCAAACGGGCAAGTGGGTAACCTGATGGTAAGTGATCTCCACCCCCCATGTACGCCCACAATACCCAAATAATTAAGGGCGCGTTGCCGAACTTAATGGAAAGGGTAAATAGGAAGGGGAGGGGATTTGGGCCTCCGAATATCTCACTCACCGTACGAAACGCAGCAGTGAGCTGCTACTTTACGTCGGTTTTCTGTGAGACAGTGGTAACGACCCGGACGAGCCGGCCCATTCATGCTGTAGATGTCAAAAGTGTCTACAGCGTGGCTTTACCAGTCAAAAGATTCTTTCACGAAAAGTAGGTTATTGTAATTATATATGCCAAAAAACAAGTGGTTTACCTGATGTTAGGTGACCTCTATTGACCATGAATACCCACAATATCAGTACAATCATGGATGCATTTCTGAACCCAGAAAAATTACTGGGCATTATGACACTTCACATCTTATGTCTCGGGGTGACGAGCGCAGTCCAATGCCATGCAGTGCATTGTAATTCAAAGTTCTGAGTGGTGTTACTCTGTTTATGGGCAGGCGTGGCGCTTACCATTAGGCGAGCGACCTGCTCGTCCTGTCAATCAAAGTAATAGAAAAAAATAGACCCACAATAAAATCGACTTAAACTTGGCCTATTTACATTTTTTTTAATAAGTTTTTGCTGTCATAAATTGTATCCCAAATAATATTTACTTGGACATTGTGAAATAGTCCATAATCATACTACACACAAGGCTCAATTTAATGTAATATTTGCAATTTTTCAACCAACTTCAAAAAGGAGGAGTTTAGTCTGTATTTTATTTTTTATGTACTTTACGCAATATTTCCGCCACATGTGGTCCTCTGATTTTAATGTACACAAAACCTGCCAATTCACGTCCTTAGCATTTCCCAAACTGCACATTCTTCCAAATATTATACAGCTTAATTTTATTTTTTTATCTAACTTTAAGCTCTGTTGTCTTCAATCTTACTTAGTTTTAGTAGCCTTCTAAAGGCAACACAGACATAGCGCACCTTTAAAGACAAACCGTTACTAAACGAAAATATAAAAATAAACAACTAGTATAAACATGATATTGCATTTGGCCAGCAAATTTTATTTAGCTTTGTAACTGCCAAAATTAGCGCCAAAAGTGGATTTTTTATGAAAGTGTAAAATTCATCGTACAGTTTACGTAATTTTGAAAAAATGGTATTAGTAACACATTTCTTTAAAAAAATTTGGTTTTGTAACGGTTTGTCTTTAAAGATGCGATAGATTTAAATAGACGCCGCAATTACTCTTATTTGTATCTAAATTGACGTCAAGCAATTTTTGTAGTCTAATTTTACATTATGGTTTGATTTTTTATTATCTCGACAATTTATTAAATATTAATAACTAAAAATGATAGTGAAGAGAAACATCTTCGAACCAGTGTTGGAAAGTTTTTACAGGGCAACGAAAAGACTATTTTCGGTTTTTTACTGTTTTGATATTTAGATATTTTACCGGATTCAAAATAGTGCCATGTAAGTGAACTCGCGCATTCTACTACATACAGCAACAAGGAAATAAAAACGGATCAGCAAGAACGGTCTTGACCGCTTCTATATGAACGCACTCTCAGCAATTTAGTATTAAAGGGGAAATTAGCGCAAAACTGAGCAGGTTGCTGCTGTAGTAGTGCAGTGCGAGAGGGGTGTGCAGTATTCTATTCATCACGTGTTGCGTCACAGTGCTGTGACGTCATATTGCATTCCTTTCACCCCTCCCGCACTGCTCCACTACTGCAAGAATCTACTTAGTGATGAGTAGTCTCTGCGCGATGGAAGCAATTATAAAATTTTAATGTTATCAAAAAATTGCTCAATTTTAAATTATAACGTTTGAAGTGTTTATTTAAGCTTAGCTTAGCTGTGAATTTTTGGATTTAGCTTTATTTGTTACCCTTTTATTACACGCTTATTAGCAGCGTTTTAGCTGCTATTTTCTTCACTTATTGTAAGTGTTTTTTCGCTTTCTCTCTTACATTAAATATGTAAAAGTAAAATGATTATACAATTTACTCTATGTTACAGATTTAGTCGTGTGCTATAGACTAACAGAGAATTAGTTAAAATGCTATTTATAAGCTGTTTAAGAAGAAAGGCCGGTATCGGTTTCTTTTTTGTAAATCTATAATTATTGGTGTCGCGCGTGCCACTCTTACCTGCCCCTGCCTCTACTTAATTTTGAGCAAAAGAGGCAACTGCCCATCAAACTCAAATAATAAGTTATGTTGTCACCAATTAAACTAAATTAAAAATAGTTTTATTCTGTCGAATGGTCTGTAACGAACGGACTTTAAATTTGAAAAGATTAAATTTAATTTGACAATATAAAATTAGGTTACCTAACGTAAATATCTGATATTCTTAGGTTATAGGATATAATTGAGAGATTTTATTTTACTTCATTAACGGTAAAACTCGAATCAGTTTTTATTTATAAGCCGAATTTAGTTGCAATTTTTAGTTGAAGTCATGTAAAAAGGTAGAGTTTTATTTCACGACAAAACGCGTCGATAAAATTATCCCGTGTGGCAAACATTGAAATCTTTGAAAAATTGTTTACACGCAGTCACAATACTCACCTTAGAGGTCATCATCTCAAACTATGCAACTACCAGTGGCTCAAATAATAATCCACACAAACACTATTATCTAGTAACAGAGTAGTCGGAGCGTGGAACAAACTCCCGGAGAACGTAGTCGCAGCTCAAAATATAAACCAGTTTAAGAATCGACTTGACAATCACCTTAAATCTATAGATGCAAAAATTGCAAATAATGCAGGATACAGGCAATATCAGTTGCAGGGCAACTGCCTGCCTGATAAGTAAATAAATGTTAGTGTTAAATCCCGAGAGGAATCAGGGGATATTATGTATGTACAAAACACCACTCGAACCAGCCTTTCGTCATAAGAGGGATTTAGTATATATAACGTGTTACAGAAAGGTGTGGTCAAATTTAAGCAACGCATAGCGTACGATATAAGTATTTCATCTCCCGTAGTACTAAATCCGATTATACCTTTTAGTGAGACATGAATTAAGAATTTACTTTTTTATTGAATGAGTAATATGTCTATATTTGACGTGCAATTGAACAACACTAAATGATAAACAGCTGAGCTTTTGTCTTTCAGCATTTTTATTTTTGCTCACGCACTTCACATAATTTAAAGAAGAAGAAGCGTCTGCCTCGGTGGCGCAGTTGTAATGCGTACGCGTTACGACTGAGGCTGACGGTGAGGTCTCGGGTTCGATCCCCGGGTCGGGTAAAGTGTTATTGGGTTTTTTTATTACGAAATGCTCAGTATCACCCTGGAATTTGTGCCCGGTATGGCGATAGGCTCACCCCCTATCACATCGTGGGACGGAGATACAATCGGCAAAATGTGGGTGTACTGGTTACACCTATGCCTACCCCTTCGGGGATTGCAGGCGTGAGTGCGTATGTATGTATGTAAATTTGACAGATAAGAGGCACTTAACATGTGTAACACGATCTTAAATGCTTGAGTTGCGTTTCAGAATTCGGTCGTTAGGCCCCTAAATATGACCACTCTTTTCTGTAACAAATTGTAGCATCTATCATTTAGCAGTAAGTTTGATAACCTGGCACTTTATTAATGGCTTTAATTTTGTGATTGTAAGAATTAATATTTAATGTAGGTTATGAACAATAAGATTTTAGTAACGTAGATTGTTTTTTATATGTTGAAATTCGTCATAACTGATTGTCATAGAATAAATAGTGTTTAAGGCTATAAAACATGATGAGAGAAGGCAGATCTAATATTACAAGAAAAAAGCAAAGACTTCAATGTATAGATACTGGACTGGCTGCATGGTACATACACATTTCGTACATAAATATAATAGGTATATGTACGTCTGTGCTATACATATTGTAACAATGGGCGTGTTTGGGCGAACAAAGTACAGGCCTACAGTACAAGTTTTAATAGTTTTGTAAAACGATGAGTTTTCGTTTTCTCTCCATACGTCGAGTATTAGTGGCCACTAGTGAGAAGTATGATGAATTAAAATTAATAATATGTATAATTTTATTTCACATTAGTCGAATATGAAATCTGTTTTCAAGCGATTCTTTCCTTTATTACCGTATGAATTACTAGTTTGACACTTCGACGGTAGTAATTTTATACGAATTCGAAAACTTTGAACGTATTTATTTGTAACTCATACTATTCCTACAGAGTAAATTTAGACGCTCAGAAAATCTAACTTGCAAATACTCAGCAACTTAGAGTGTAACGCCGTCTTGCTTAACCAGTTATAGTCTAATAAACCTAAAGCCTCAGCAGTCTACTCTAACTGACAGTCTGTTAGTCTCTAAACATTTATTATTCGAAAATTTACTGACAGTAAGTACTGTAAATACTGGATTTTCGTTCTAAATCACTTTCCAATATAATTAACAGAAGGCAGCCTATGTCAAGCCTGTTTAGATTGACAAGCGTTATACTCAGTCGCTTAAAAGTAACATTTTATACTGAGTGTCTAACTTAGCTTAGTACATTGTTTGCCCAAAACACGCCCAATGTCAAACCGAAATCGTAGCGAAATAAATAATATATGATTCATCACGCTTCGCTTTCGAATAGATTTATTATGACAAAGAGTTCTTATTAGAATGGAAATATTTATACAATATAACTCTCTATGCACGTTTATCCTTACGGGTTGAGTAGATAAAAGTAACAAGAAATACAAATATATATATATAAAATAACATTTAATACTCATTTTTAACAAAAATATACATTTTTATTGTGTTGTTTAAAAAATATACATTTACAAAACATGAAATATAAGTATTTTATTTAACAGGGTGGTATGCCACTTAACAAATGTAATTATCCTTTAATAAAACATCACACGCCTGTTTAAAAGAATATTTTCTTTTATCGTGTGGGCTTGTAACGCGACCGTGTTATATTAACGCAAACGTGTTGCGAATATAGTTTTACCCGACCCGGGCATCGAACCCGAGACCTCAGCATAGCAGTCTTACCGCGTACGCATTACAACTGCGCCACTGAAGCAATCATAAGTAAATCTATACTAATATTATAAAGCTGAAGAGTTTGTTTGGTTGAACGCGCTAATCTCAGGAATACAGGTCCGATTTGAAAAATTCTTTTAGTGTTAGATAGCCCATTTATTGAGGAAGGTACACATGGTCCGTATCAATCACCTTAAAATAAAAATAGGACTTTTTATTTCCCTAATTTATTTTGGTATGATAAATCGGACCAAAAACAAGCCCACTGAGTTTGACTAGCTGGATCTTCTCAGGACTGGGTCGCGCCGCGTAAAATCCAGTGGTAAAGTAAGCCCACTGAGTTTGTTTCGCCGGGTCTTCTCAGGTTGGGTCGTTTTGGATCCGGTGGTAGTTTTAAACCACGTGCCGTTTCGGTAATGCCTATGGTCCATATCGACCTTTAAAACAGAGAAAAAATAACAATAATAATAATACTTAACAATCCCGGACTAATATAAAAATATTGTAAACTTTATAGTTGCCCAGTGTATTTTGACGATGCTATGTATGTTATGTATATATTAGCTGATATGATTTCTGTACTTACATAAGTTTCTTTATTTTGTACTGACTTGTCATAAGCGCTATTTTAATTGCCTACATGATGAATAAAACTATTTCATTTCATTTCATTTCAAGGCTATATAAGACTTTTTTTCCCTAGAATAGGCCGTTCACGCGGGCGGAGCCGCGAGCAAAAGCTAGTATAGCATATAAATACACCCAACTATCAAGGGCATTACCTCCTTTTAATTCAAACTTTGTACTCTTTGTGATTAGGTAGTTTTTTTATCAGCTTCTATGACGATAGGTCGCTTACCTGATGGTAAGTGCCAGGCCTGCTCATAAACAAAAGCAACACCACACAAAACTTTGAGTTACAAAGCATTGCATGACATTTGACTGCGCTCGTCACCCAGAGACATAAAATGTCACACAATGCCTAGTAATGTCACTGGCTTCAATGCCCTTCAAACTAAAACACAACAGTGCTTACACACTGCTGTTTGGCGTCAGAAATAGACAAAGTGGTCGTACCAACCCAGACGGCCTCTCGCATACGAGGGACCTACCACCTAGTAAATACCGCTGTTAGTGAAACTTATGTTTGAGTACAATTCTTAAATAACTTAATACATTGTTTTAATGGGCGGAATAAAACATAACTAATGATTACTAAATTGCCATCACAATCCACAAAGACAACCGACCAGGGGCGGTACCGGCTAATTCGCCGAACTTCATCAACTCTGCCGGCGTTCAAGTCCATTGAGATTAATCGTGCGGGCAGCATTTATTCATATAAATCGGTTTTATTGAAGTGCATGTGACGTCATAATCGTTAGTCATCGTTTTGGCCATTAGACGGTCGTTCGGCCGTAAGACAGAATCTTTGGCTCTCTAATCGAACATCGATATGCATAATTCCGAGTCATCAGAATCATCCGAGAATCATAAGTTCGGCGAATTAGCCGGTACCGCCCCTGTAGTGGTAGCAAGCTGCGTTCCGTACGGTCACTGAGTTTACCGGAGGCCCAAATCCTCACTCTCCCCTTCCTTTCGTCCACAGTCTGTAACGCATCCATATTCTGGTATAGCGTTTATGGGCAGTGGATATCACACAGGTGACCCGCTTGCATGTTTGCTGACCAGAAAAAAAATTACCGGTCTTCTGTGTATTCTAATGCCAACTCTTAATCCACCTGCCCTTATCTCACTCCAAGTGGGATCGGCGTAACATGGTTTTTAACACATGTTACAGGATTGGGCTTGTAGTTTTTACGACCGGCCGCCTGCCTGACAGCAACGAAGGTCGGCGATCACACAGGCTATAAGCCTTCTACAAATCTGTTTTGAGGGTACAAAAAAATCCCTCGTATCCCCTGTAAAATACAAACATAAGCACATTTATCCTTGAAGGGGTACACAGAGGTGCAACTTAGCCGAGCTTATTTCCGTCCCATATGATGAGGGCGAGCCTACCACCATACCAGACACACATTTTTGGAAACTGCTGCACGGAACAATGATCTTGCGCTTATGTTGGACCATTGGCGAAGATTTTTAGACCACGATATTTCTGAATGATTAGTTGAAGGAGCAGTTTTTTTGTCCCTAATGCCAGCTAAAAACGCAATGACATATCAAAAGGTAAGCTGATGCTACGACGAGATGTCCGACCATGATGGGAAAGCCGATCTTGAAGAATCTTGAAAAGGTAAATTTGTATCCGTGTTGTTCTGCAACACCAGCGCAGACCACGCTGGCGCTTGAGCCTATTAGTGTGCCGTTACCTGTAAAAAAACAAGTCATATACAATGTGTTACAAAAGGGTGTGGTCAAATTTAAGCGACGTATAGTGTACGATATATGTAATTATTTCATAGTATACAAATCCGATTGCATTGATAGGACATAAATAAAATATTTTATTTTCTATCGAATGAGTAACATGTCGATATTCAACTTGCCACTTTGGACAACACTAAATGATAAACAACTTGAGGCCAATTCTCGTAGTTTTAAATGTTCAAAATATCATTCCGATCTAGTCACAGCGTCAAGAAAGTTGTAAATGGCATTCTCTTAGACCAATAATCAACGTCAAATGTGAACATAGATCGTAATGAGATTTAATGTAGAATAAAAGATGACTGAAGCCAAAACGGTATAATGCTACTGCTAATGCTATCAGGTGCATTTAAGTTTAAGTTCGGCAACGCGCCCATAATTCTTTTGGCATTATGGGCGTACATGGGCGATGGAGATCACTTACCATCAGGTGACGCACTTACTCGTTTACTGACCTATGGCATAAAAAAGCAAATTAATACCTCCCAAACAAGCTCCAAAAAGCAGGGCCCATATGAGTGGAGACATGGGCAGGTTCAAGTTCGGATTGGACCCAATCGAGATGACCACCCTCACCATCATGGTGGTAAGTGGTATGTTGTCCACAAACGCTGATATTATACCGGATACCTGAAAACAAAATATAATAATAATACTACCCCTGTATTATCCCCAGATCTAGGAGGGGCAAATCGGGGCACTCGCCCACGGTGGCAGTTTCAGGGGGCGCCAAAAACATAATATAATATGATTAAAAATAAAAAAGTTGCTCCGCAAAGCGCCTAGCTTACGGAAGGTTGACTCACCGTCGACTTGTAAGAAAAAGGCGCCACACAGGCCCACACCACAAGTGAAAAGTACAAATTTATTAAAGGGTTCTTATTGTCTCACTCACGAAAAATGCCTACCATTATATAATTGTGAGGTTTTTTAAGTAATTTATCTCAAACGCTGGAAAGAGGGGCGTCACTATCAAGTCATCATGCCCCGGCTCTAAAAAAGCTTATGTATATTATATATACGTCCCACTGCTGGGCACGGGCTTCCTCTACTGAATTAGAGGGGTTAGGCCTTAGTCCACGACGCTGGCCTAATGCGGGTTGGCAGACTTCACATACATTCGAAATTCTTATGACAAACTACTCAGGTATGCAGGTTTCCTCAAGATGTTTCTCTCACTGTTAAAGCAAGTGATAATTAACAATTAATACACACGTAACGTAGAAAAGTCAGAGGTGCATGCTCTAGGGGCTGGTTTCGAACCTGCGACTTTCATCTCTACAATCCATACCACTCCCCGCTGAGCTATCACTGCTAAAAAACAAAGATCAAAGATCGCGCTCGGTTACGTACAAAATGTAGGTACTAGAAACATTTATCGCGGCCAGAAATCGCGATCGCGGATCGCGGCAGTGCGTAACATGACTATATAACCGGGTCGTTACCACTGTCTTACAGAAAACCGTTGTAAAGTAGAGAACGGTTAACGTAACTGTTTTGTTTCGTCTCCACCATCGATTTTGTTACGCTTCACCCGGCGCACTGCCCGTGGAAGATCAGCGGAGCGCTGTCTGCGAGCTGCCTGACGATCACGGAGTGGTGTTGCTCGACCGAGCCCCTTGGCTCGTTTCGTGGTTGGGCTATTTACACGCCCAACTATAGTTTTTTTACTTTTTTTTTAGTTGTTTCTTGCTGCTGCGTTCCGTACGGTGAGTGAGATATCCGGAGACCCAAATCCCCGTCCGTCCCAATCTCTTAATTATCCCTTTCCTTTCCTTGTCGGCAACGCGCCTATTATTCTTTTTGTATTGTGGCGTACATGGGCGGTGGAGATCATTTACCACCACATGTTCGTTTGCCGGCCTATGATATAAAAACAACAATTGGACCCGGTAGGTGGCGCTACAGTCGGGTACTAGGTTTACTTTTCTTTTTAAGGTTTTTGGAGACTAACCTTTTTAACCCACTGACCCGTGACCCACTTGCTCGTTTGCCGACCTATGCCATAAAAAAGACTTCAAGATTCAAGATTCAAGATTTTTATTTGTGAAACATTAGTATACATACACACAAAGCATGAAAGTTGTTAAAATATAAAAAAAACGATCAATCATGTTTGGCCTTATGACATACAAATACATAATAATAAAATTTTATTTTATTTTATTATGTCGACTTATAATTTAAAATAAAGTTATTAAAAATTATAGGGAATGTCCGCTTATATTATTAACTAATAAACATCGAATGCAATAAAATTAATATAATATATTATAGGGGCTATGGTTATGGTTGAGTTGATAAGATAACTCAAATTTTTACTTATTTCTGCAGATACCGATTTCAGAATTTTTGTTGAGATTCCGTCATATCCCACACTGTTCGTATTTTTTAATCTGTTAATTATTTTAAATACATCCTGTGGCACACATGGGGGCATGAAAAATGATTTTACATTATTTGTAATTCGCGAACTCACCTTATATCCTGAGTTTGGTTTAGGGATAACTTTTTCAGTAAAATAATTGTTAAACGCATTTGCTATTTTCTGTGGGTCTGTAATAGTCTCATTGTGTAGTTTTATTTTTGTAATAAAATTTCGAGGAGCTTTATTCTTTGAACTATTTATTAAATTCCAACTGGTTTTGGATTTGTTATTTGATGTTTTTATTTCATAGCTGTTTTGTGCATTTTGTGTTAGTTGAATAATTTTCCTATATAACTTGGAGTACTTGGAAAAAATTAATTTACTTACCCACAAAATTAGCATTATAGCCACTGCAAGCCTCACTCCTTCATCAACTTTTAATATGAGAAGTTCCATCAATCCACCGATGTATAGGATCAATCCAAGTTTAGATAGAGCCTGGAATGAACGGTTTCTTATTATACATACATACGCACTCACGCCTGTAAACCCCGGTGGGGTAGGCAGAGTGTAACCAGTACACCCACATTTCGCCAAGTCCATTTCCGTCTCATGATGTAATAGGGGGCGAGGCTATCGCCATACCGGGCACACTTCCATACTCCGGGCTGATACTGAGCATTTCGTATGGGAAAACCCCAAGATCATGTTAACCCGACCCGGGGATTGAACCCGAGACCTCAGCACAGCAGTCGTACAGCGTACGCATTACAACTGCGCCAACTTACCATCAGGTGACCCGTTCGTTTGCCGGCATATGATAAAAATAGAATAGGCGGTACCCACCCAGACGTCCTCACGCATACGAGGGACCTACCACCTCGTAGTAGACTTGGTAGTGGAACAAACATGTTCCTTGACTCACCTCCATAAGAACGAAGAGTGCAGCAAAGAAGAGCAGCGTGGACCACTCGACCCTGTGCAGGATCGGTTCCAAGTCTTCACGATCAGCCAGCGTCAGCAGCAGGATGGCGCCGAGGAGTGCCGTCCATCCGAGAGACACCCGATCTATTCATAAAACAATATCTTGGAACACGCGAAAGGCCGTCTGGGTTGGTACCACCGCTTTGTCTATTTCTGCCGTTAAGCAGTAGTGTGTAAGCACTGTTGTGTTACAGTTTGAAGGACATTGAAACCAGTGAAATTACTGGGCATTATGAGAATTAACATCTTATGTCTCGGGATGACTAGCGCAGTTTAGTGCCATGCAGTGCTCTGTAATGCAGAGTTCTGTGTGACGTTGCTTCTGTTTACGGGCTGGCGTGACGCTTAACATCAGGCGAGCAACCTGCTCGTCTCGTCATTCAAGCAAATAAAAAAAACATGGTTCTGTACAGGTACCAGTACGGGCTATGAGCACAACTTCACCGGCGCCGAATTTCATTTATAGTTGGTACGCCCTTCCATACTAGCGGATTCAGGGTTTGAGCCCTTTACACACTTACTTAAACTATGAGTCAAAGTGAATACCATTGTTTTGATTTATTTAATAAAAAAAAACTTAAAGTCCGACGAATATGAGACATATCTTACTTTCTTCCCCACATTATTCTGCATCGATTGGTATCGGTCTCGACCCCATGCCCCCAGCGGTTTCGTAGGAGATAGCGTGACAAGCTTTTGGCAGCGGCGGCGGCGGCGCCAGTTACTTTTTTTTAGAATAGAGAGATAATGCTCCTCACACGTAGCTTCTAACAGTACAGTTTCGTTGATATAAAGAATAGAAGATACTCACTGAGATCTGGAATTGAGTGCAGGAAAAATACTATGACAACAAAAACAACTGCCAGTGACGTCTTCATTAGCAACACTTTGTCTCTGATTTTGTACTGAAAGAAACAAAGAACATAGTGATTTCTTATGTTTACGCGAATATTACACATTGAAATAAAACTAGTTTATACGGATTTTATCGCGGTTTAATTTTTATTTTAGTCCCGACGTTTCGAAAGCTCTTCAGCCTTCGTCTCTCCCGTGAACACGAAATTAATTAATAAAAAAAATATAATTAAACCGCGATAAAATCCGTATAAACTAGTTTTATTTCAAGAAGCAAAGAAAAGTTAAGAAAAGAGTTATAAAATAACGAACCTGGCATCAAATGTACCAAAATGTGATAAAGTAGGCTTTGAGGCTCAGTACAGTTACTGTACAGTTTCATACAGAGCAGTATTCCATTTGTATGAAATTGTTTTTTGTTGGAAAGTCGGGGTTAAAAGCTTATGACAAGGTTCAGACATAAAAGAAAGATACATATAATATTACGTAGCTTCTCTTCTTCCACTTTTCCCACTATCCCACTCGCAGTGGGGTCGGCGCAACATGATTTTTTAATACATGTTACAGAAAGATTTGGCGTGTAGTTTTTCCCGACGTCAACCCCTCGGGAGAAAACACCCAGACCCGAAACATATATTTGAGCTATTGTGAGCTGTCAAACTCCCGCGCTATGTAACGAATTTTTATTTCTAAATAGCCCGTCTAGGAGGTAGTATACATTAGAGCATCGAAATAAAATGACAAGAAATGTAACTCAAGCAAAAAATAACCCCGCCGAAACTCTGTGCAAGGGGGCGGGGCTATAAAAGCCTGTGCATAATAATCTCTAACTGACACTTGATACGTCAAATTTTTTGCGCGGTGCAGAAGGTCGTATCTCGATCTAGAAATTTAATATTTAGACATTAACGTTTATGAAATACTCGTAAATTTGTTGATTTTGAACGTTCATTATTTTTTGTTGCGTGTATGAGTGTTACGTTTGATTTTACCTTTGCATGTATAAGTAAGTGGAACCGTATTTTTGGCAGATTCATATGAGAGTTATCGTTCTAGTTATCTTATTTCGATGAATCAAAGTCTTTGTTTTAAGGGGTCGAAATTAAATTAATTTGATTTTATTTCCCATTTACCTTCTCCTTCAAATTAATAAGAGTGCTATGAAAGGTCTCCTTAGGGCATGCTCTGTTACTGGTCTTTTTCACTAACGCTTCCAACTGTAAGGTCAATTTTTGGATCTTTCTCTCTAACCTCTCTCTGACTACCCGCACATCTTTGCTGAGATGTGGCAGTGAATCTGCTGCCCTCCGCCATATTGCAATTTGGTGGCTTAACTCTGAAAAATGCGTAAAAATTACATACATATGCACTGACGCATGTATTACCTGAAGGGGTAGGCAGAGGTGTAAACAATACGCCTACATTTCGCCGAGCGTATCTCCGTCCCATGAAGTGATAGGGGGCGAGCCTATCGCCATAGCGGGCACAAATTCCAGACTCCGGGCTGATATTGAGCATTTCGTAATAGAAAAACCCAATGCCACTTTACCCGACCCGGGGATCGAACACGAGACCTCTGTGTTAGCTTAATCGTAACGCGTACGCATTACACACACTGCGCCACCGAGGCAGTAAATAAATAAATATTGTGTTTTTTTTTTCAAAATACTTTTGCCTTTAATCAAAAGACATACCTTGTATTTCTCTAGGTACAGACAGCCTGAGTTTATTGGAGTCTCTATAAATATATCTAATCTGCAGCGATGTCTGTAAGTATATAGCCACTATCCCAAGGAGCATGTGTGCAGTAAAATTGGTGAAATTGATGCCCTGGAAACAGAAACACCAAACAAATTTTAAACTAGTTTAGGAATTAATTTAAAAAAGTAGTAATTGAGTGGTAGAGCCACGCTGTAGACAGTTTTGTCTTGCAGGAATGGGCCGGCTAGTCCGGGTCGTTACCACTGTCGCAAAGAAATCCGGCGTAAAGTAGTAGCTTGCTGCTGGATTTTGTACGGCGAGTGAGATATCCGGAGGCCCAAATCCTCTTCCCAATCTCTTACTTATCGCTTTCCTTTGAGGTCGGTGATTAACCCCATGATTTTTTTGGTATTGTGGGCGTACACACTTACCATTAGGTGACTCACTAGCTCGTTTAGCGGCCTATACTATATAAAAATAGGAGATCGACGGCACTGTCGGAATTCTCTCCAAAACTCTCCATCATCACTTGTACATCTTCAGAAGTCGATAGTTCTTTGTTCCAGACATAGTTTAGATATATTTAGGGTCTTATTCATAATAAAACGCTTATCGAAGGTATAAACCTTCATTAGTTAAAACGTATTTTAAGCCTATCAAACGTTCAATAAAATTCTTTATTCATAATCGTTTGATAAAGCTCCGATAACTAAAATAGGTTTATCATACACAAAGTTGCCAGTTTACAGAAAATGATTGATTGGAATGATTTTAAAATAGTGACACTTTATAGGAGAGTTAATGAGCGTTTTAGCGTTATTGAACGATTATGAATAACAATTTTTATCAATCATCTAATAACGGCCTTATAAAGCTCCGATAACTTATTATGAATAAGACCATTAGTGTTTACACATACTTACAGCATCAATGACCGCTTCATTTGAAACCACGATGACATTCGGTGGGTCACCAACAGGTGTCGCTGTACCTCCAACATTACTGTATATTGACATGAACATCAATATAGGAACAGGGTCCAGCTCCATTACTTCGCATAATCTGTAATTAAAAATAACCTAACAGTTTTAATCTACAGATGACTACCTAACGTACAAACCATAGGATCATGAATTCAATTCCCAGATCGGGAAATACATTTTTTTACCGATCAGCCATTTTAAAGTTTAAAAATGTTTTCTTAATTGATGTTGTTATTGTTTTTCTTGTTTGAGTATTTTAACTATTAGTTAATAAGTTTCAGCAAGTACAGTCAACACCAAAAGTCGATGAACACATCCAAGCCATAACTCTTATACATAGTGTACCTCCTAGCCGTTTTTGGTTACGGTGACCGCTTCAGTACTGTTGCTGAAGTACATCAAATCTTGTTTGAAAATTGTGGACATGTGAGTACTCCGTATACTTTTACAAGGTGGTACCACCTCTTTCTTTATTTCTGCCGCCAAGCAAGTGTGAAAGGACTGTTGTGTTTCAGTGTGAAGGTTATTAAAGCAAGGAAAATTACTGGGCATTACGAGACTTAACATCTTATGTCTCGGAGTGACGAGCGTAGTCCAGCGCCATGCAATGCTTTGTTATTCAAAGTTCTGTGTGGTGTTGCTTCTGTTTATGGGCAGGCGTGGCCCTTACTATCAGGAGCAACCGGCTTGTCTCGTTATTCAAGCTAATAAAAAAACCTATATCTACATATGATGATAATATGGTTTCTGATACCTAAATATCTTGGTTTTATTTTTATACTGACTTGTCATAAGCGCTATTTAATTGCGTACTTACATGATAAATACACGATTTTATTCTTTATTTTTTCTATGATTTTGGGTGTGCAACGATTTTTGGTATTGACTGTACGGATATGAATGTAGCTTGTTTCTTACCGAATTGTGACTGGAGACATCAAAAGTACAGTGGTAACGTTGTCCAATATTGTCGATAAGATCGCTGTGAAGGCGCATAGAAGGTATATTAACGGCCAGAGCTTGCCTTTGGTCACCTGGAATAAAAATCTTTTTTTTCAACTGACAAAAATTGTTCTTAGAATAACTACTTAAAGAAACTAAGTACACGAACCAAATTTATGCCGTTCAATTGGAGCCATACCTATGTGGCTCCAAACTAAGATTTTTCTCGTCTTAAGCTTTGTAACCTTGTCTTGTTTCCGTCGGTGGGGGCCGAGACTAGAATTTAGGACACGTATCAAAGAAATCCGCGATGACAAATGGCAAACTCGACTTGCAGAGATCCGTCCATCACATCATCCTTATTGGAAACTAGCAAGATCCCTCAAGTTAGACTCCACTTCAGGAATACCACCTCTCCTAAGACCCGATATGCCTCCGGCATTTGACGAAACAGCACAAATCAATTCGAAAAAAAAACTAAGATTTTTACGTTTGTGTACGTGACGTTGCAAGTAAACACATCATACTGAGCGTATTTTTAGCTTACAATTGTGTGTATGTTTGGACATTTACCTTCTGTAAGTAGTTATTCTAAGGTCGTTCGTAATTTTTATGTATGTTCACCAAAGACTTATCTATATACCTAATACCAGACTGGAAGTGGGGTACATAGAAATTGCGCAGTAAGTTACGGTCAATTGACCGCAACTAATTTAACGACAGCGAGCAGAATGAATGGACTGATTAACCGGATTGTTACCTTTGTTTCACAGAAACCGAAGTAAAGTAGTGGCTTGCTGCTGCATCTCGTAAGGTGGTCGGTGAGTGAGGTATACGGAGGCCCAAATAATCCCCCCCCTTCCCAATCCCTTAAGTGCCCCTTCTTTTAAAGTTGGTGACGCGTCCACGATTCTTCTTATATTGTGGGCGTTCTTGGGCGGTGAAGATCACTTACCATCAGGTGACCTACTT
Source organism: Mimas tiliae (assembly GCA_905332985.1). Lineage (NCBI taxonomy): Eukaryota > Metazoa > Arthropoda > Insecta > Lepidoptera > Sphingidae > Mimas > Mimas tiliae. The sequence continues at coordinate 2,329,112 of HG995265.1, read as the reverse complement.
GCTTATCGTCCTATGCTATAAAAAAGGTACCTACCTGAAAAGTGAACACAGCCAAGAAGTCAAATATCCCAGTCTCGGCCATGATGGCGACCAGCAGCATCATGCTGAAGAGCAGCAGGAGCGTCTCCTCATCCAGCCAGGAGATCACCTCCGGCAGTGACGGCCTTTCGCCAGCTATCGCCAGTGCTGCTAGCGACATTGTCGACACCGTTATGGCAGCCAATGTCCTGTTAATTACCTGAAACATTGTCAAATAGATTAACAAACTCAAGCGTGCATCCCAGAAGGGTAGCCTGCAGAGGTGCAACTGATAAAGCCATTCGTGACTCCATTCACAGAGCCGCCGTGGAGTGGCACCTCAGGCAACATAACCTAAAAACGAGTTTAAAGTCGCGTTTTTGAATAGTGGTTAGACAGACACCACAGTGTCTGCCTCGGTGGCGCAGTTGTAATGCGTACGCGTTACGACTGAGGCTGACGCTGAGGTCTCGGGTTCGATCTCCGAGTCAGGTAAAAGTGATATTGGGTTTTTCTATTACGAAATGCTCAGTATCAATCATATCGAAGTCTGGAATTGTGCCTGGTATGGCGATAGGCTCGCCGCCTATCACATCATGGGACGGAGATACGCTAGGCGAAATGTGGGTGTACTGGTTACACATCTGCCTACCCCTTCGGGGATTACAGGCGTGAGTGCGTATGTACAGTGTGCTGAAATGAAATGAAATAATTTATTGAATCCACAAAATGTTCTACCTACATTATTTAGATTTAGTCAAATTTTAACTCTACCACCAGTTCGGAATGCTGTATTTTAAAGAACGGGCAAGAAACTCTAACGTTGCCTTTTACAATATTTTCACTACATTAATACAATTAATTTTAAGTAAGAGTTAGAGCAGGTCAATTTATGAGTACCCTTATCCCACTCGCAGTGGGGTCGGTACAACGTACTTTTAACACTTTACAGAAATATTTGGCTTTTAGTTTCTACGACCGGCCGCCTGCTTGAAGTCAACCCGTCTGGGGAGAAAACTTCTAACGAAACAAATATTAGTGGATCACACCAAAGACTTTGATGTATACAAGCTAGACAAGCTGTGTGGTACATAGAAATTGTACCACTAAGTTGCGGTCAATTGACCGTAACTCAATATTACCATATCGCTTACTCTCAACTAGAACCTCTATCGCGGTCCCTGTCTGTCAGCTGTCAAACACCCGCGTTATGTGACGCAATTTTGCTTCTAAACAGCCCGATACATTAAAGTCAATTTCACACACACAAACAATTTGCCTCGGTGCGGGAATCGAAACCGCGACCTCTCGCCCATATGCGCCACGGAGGCTATAAAAAAGTAGAAGAACGAAAATATGTAGGTATTATTCAACTAACCTCAAAAACAATAAGAATGTACAATCCAGTCAATAAAACGCAAGCGTATATAACACCTACACCGCCATCTATTGGATTCAGTTTGTAACTAATAGTAAAAGGCGTTGTTTCGTTTGAAGATGATCGAATTTTGACAGCATATGTCGCTTCTGTATCATTTGCTGTTACTCTGAGAGTAGCTAATCTAGTCTCTCCTTTGAGGAAATCCTTGTCTTCTCTAAGATATATGCGCCAAATGTCTGATATCTGAAATAATTATAATAATACAGCTCACGCTATTTCTATATCATAGGCTGGCAAACGAGCAAGTGGGTCACCTGATGGTTAGTGATCTTCACCGCCCATGTACGCTCATAATACCGAAAATCATGGGCGCGTTGCCAACCTTAAAGGAAACGGATAATTAAGGGATTGGGAAGGCGATTGGGGCCTCCGGATAACCTAACCGTACGAAATGCAGCCGCTTTTTTACGTCAGTTTTCTGTGAGACAGTGGTAACGACCCGGTAGTTGATCCAGATATTGCCATTCGTGCTGTAGACAAAACTATTACAGCAACTCTACCACTCAACTTCAAACTTTGGATTACAAAGCACTGTATTGGACTGAACTGTGTTTATCACCCCGAAACATAACAAGTTAAGTCTCACTAAACCCAGTAATTTCACTGGCTTCAAGGTCCTTCAATTGCTGGCTTTATCTATGTTTTAATGGGCAGGCGTGGCACTTACTTAGAATAGTAAAAAAGGGATTTCATATGCCATGACGCGGATGTACTCGCTAAACTACTCTAAATAGTCTTCTTCTTCTTCCACCTGCCCTTATCCCACTCGCAGTGGGGTCAGCGCAACATGCTTTATAAAGCATGTTACAGAAAGACTTGGCTTGTAGTTTTTACGACCGGTCGCCTGCCTGACGTCATCCCATCTGGGGCGAAAACACCCAGACCCATCTTCTAAATTATAAAGGGTAAAAATATGTACCTCACTCCCTCCAACCCTCTCGATCCATACTTCCAATCTATCTTTACTTGCTTTATCAGAGGCATTTAATTTAACTTGTTCATGTTCACTTAGAAATGGTCCCTTAAGCTTTACGGTAAGAACTAATGGATTAAATGTAGTTTGATTTAAAATTTGAGGCGTGAATGCTGAAAATTATAAATGGACAATATAATCACGCTTGTGCCCTCCTGGGTAAGCAGAGGTATAATGGGAGCGCCAACAGCGGGGCAAAGGTGTTTTCCTTTTATATGGTAGGAGTCCGTGGTGTAGTTGGCGAGTAACTGTAAAACGAGAGGCCGCGGGTTCGATTCCCGCTCCGAGACAGATGATTGTGTGATCCGCAAATATTTGTCTCGGCTGTGCGGTGCATAGAAATTGCGCCCGAAGTTACGGTCCGTTGACTGTAACTCATTTATAGCCGTTCTCTATATTCTATTTAAAGATATATTTGCTTGCTATCAATAATGTTTTGACAGATTTTCGATACAAATATGTCAACATTTTACTGCCAGTAAGCAAATTTGCCGATAGACAGAATTTTTGGAACGGTCATTAGTCGACAGCGAATAAGCAACAAGAGCTTTCCAACACGAAGTTGTTTATTGTGAGCATCGAAATATGATGACAAGAAACGTAACTCAAACAAAAAAATAACCCCACCAATACTCTGTGCAAGGGGGCGGGCCTATAAAAGTCTGTGCAGGTCGTTCATTCATTAATTCATAAAAATTTATTCATGATCTCTAGTTGACACTTAAGTCTAATTTTTACGCGGTGCAGAACGTCGCGGTATCTCGATTTAGAAATTTAATATTTTGACATTAACTTTTATGAAATAAAGTGTAGTAAAGTGTTACGTGTGATTTTACCTTTGCATGTGTAAGTAAGTGGAGCCGTATTTTTTGTGCAGATTCATATGAGAGTTATCGTTCTAGTTATCTTATTTCGTTGACTGTGACAGATAGAATATTATCATTATAAACGTGCATAATATATTGATTTTACTCCGTCACTTTTTTATAGCATAGGCCGTCAAACGAGCTAGTGGGTCACCTGATGGTAAGTGATCTCTGCTGCCCATTTATGGCTACAGTACCAGAAGAATCATGAGCCTTAAAAGAAAGATATAATTAAGGGATTGGGAAGGGGAGGGGGGATGGGCCTCCTGATATCTCACTCACCATATGAAACGCAGCAGCAAGCCGCTAATTTACGTCGGTTTTCTTTAAAACAGTGGTAACAATCCGGCCGAGCCGGCTCATTTATGCTGTAGACAAAACTGTCGACAGCGTGGCTATACCAGGATTAAAAAAAATACCTTTAACGTCTGATGATACTGATGAAATGGCTGTTACGTCCTTCTTGACATCGTATGTCATGAAAATGATTGTAAAAAACAACCAGCAACCTAATAATATAGTTGTTTTAACGAAGTATTTCGCTTTGGATACCTGAAACCAAAATATGTGAGCGTTTTAATGACTGGCACTATTCACTCTATGGTCGAGTATGGTATGGTCGAGACGAGCAGGTCGCTCGCCTGATGGTAAGCGCCACGCCTGCTCATAAACAGAAGCAACGCCACACAGAACTTTAAATAAAGCACTGTATGACACTGGACTGCGCTCGTCACCCCGAGACATAAGGTGTTAAGTCTCATAATGCCCAGTAATTACACTGGCTTCAATGTCCTTTACACCGGAACACAACAGTGCTTACACACTGTTGCTTGGCGGCAGAAATAGGCAAAGCGGTGGTACCAACCCAGCCGGTCTCTCGCAAACGAGGGACCTACCACCTTGTAAATTTCTAATAAATTATGAAAAATTCAAATTACTTATTGTATCCATAAAATGTTAGACATAATTTAGATTCAGTTAAATTTTATGATGACAAAGTTATAGAAACAAACCCAAATTAACGACTCCGGGATTTCCCGAGCGCGGAATTAAAGGAAAGGAAGGTATGAATATGAATAGAGAATGTAATGACATACCTTGCTGCCACGTGGCTTGAGGACTGTCGTACTTTCTTTGCTGAAAAAAAACTGATTAATAAAAACCAATAGATAGAATTCTTCTGTAACAAGTTACGTGTGTATTAATTGTTAATTGTCGCTTGTTTTATCGTCGTGCGATGGTAAGTCATCTCCACCGCCCATAAACAACTACGACACCAAAAGGACCACGGGTGGGTTCCGAACCTAAGGCGGAATGTCAGCACTAGCCCACAAAATACAATTTAATTTAGATTTTTGAAAATTACAGCTCAATCCTTCGATTAAATATGGCCAAAATGATTTTAACATTAACAATGAAATCTATAAATATTGCTTCTAGAAATAATGAATGTCCAAAATGACTACTCTGAGGAAAAAAACTCATATCCGTTTAAAATAATAATAATTAATTCATTTTAATTACACTGTCTGATTGGCGCCACCGTCGCATTACAAGAATACTCGAGTATGAAAAAGAACGAAATTGTTTTAAAATTGTTTCCATATTGAAATAGTATTTCAAAAGTAAGCAGGCAGGTATCTTTCAACTAGCAATAATTAAGCACATTAAGTAATTGTATATTAGATTTTTTGAGTGGTGGAGCCACGCTGTAGACACTTTTGTCTACAGCATAAATCAGCCGGCTCGTTACCACTGTCTCACAGAAAACCGTCGTAAAGTAGCAGCTTGCTGCTGCGTCTCGTACGGTGAGTGAGATATCCGGAGGCTCAAATCCTCCTCCCCTTCCCAATACCTTAATTATCCCTTTCCTTTAACGTTGGCAATGCGCTCATGATTATTTTGGTATTGTGGGCGTACATGGGCGGTGGATATCACTTACCATCCGGTAATCTACCGGCTCGTTTACTGACCTATGTTTTAAAAAAATATCAATTAATTAATAATATCTTACCTCTTTTCAACATCTCTATGACCATTTTCAACAATTTGAAGTTCTTTTATGTTTAGAAGTTGGGCGTCATCGCCCAAAATGGGCGCGGAGTTTACCAAAGGCAGTCTTTTTAATTTTACATCCACATTTTTCTTTATATTTGTTGCATTATCATTTGTATCTGTAAAACAAAATAAAATTTATAAGTGCGTGCCTCGGTGGCGCAGTTGTAATGCGTACGCGGTACGACTGCTGTGCTGAGTTCTCGGTTTCGATCCCCGGGTCGGGTAAAAGTGATATTGGGGGTTTGTGTCACGAAATGCTCAGTTCATACCGGTCTGAAATTGTGCCCGGTATGGCGATAGGCTCGCCCCCCTATCACATCATGGGACGGTTACAAAAAATAGTTAATAGTAGTATGTAACAAAAACCCTGTTGGCCCTTTTTGGGTCGTGAAGATACACATATAGGCAGCTTAATAAAAATAGTTAAGTTTAAAAGAAATATAAACGGAAGCGAGATCCTTATACAGGTAGCCTAGAAAACTGAACATATTTTAAAAATGTTATTTATATCTGACTTTGTGTGTATATTGACGTAAGCCGGGCGAGCGGCGCGTTTGATGTATGTGGATGCCGCAACTTGCTATCTCGCTCTGGCTCCAAGTCATCGCTCATGCAGAGGTAATCAATCGAAATACAGTTTACAAACAATAAATTAATTAAAGTTTTAAAATAAATATGATTATTTTTATAGTCTCATTTCCGTATGCGAGTTATTTCATTACGTTTGAATATCGATTCTGATATCACAGTTAAAACGCCCGACAGGGTTTTTGTTACATATTGTATATTGTAACTCTAAGGAGTTACAATTTTTGACAGTGTGGTCGTGGTCGTTGATTGGCTCCTGTTATAAAACGATACGTAAAAACTAAGTTCGGTAATGTACATGTTTTACAAGGTGGTAGGTCCCTCGTTTGCGAGAGGTTGGCTGGGTGGTACCAACCGTTTTGTCTATTTCTGCCGCCAAACAACAGTGTGTATACACTGTTGTGTTCCGGTTTGAAGGACATTGAAGCCAGTGAAATTACTGGGCATTATGAGACTTAACACCTTATGTCTCGGGGTGACGAGCGCAGTTCAGTGTCATGCAGTGTTTTGTTATTTAAAGTTCTGTGTGGCGTTGCTTCTGTTTAAGAGCAGGCGTAGCGCTTACCATCAGGCGAGCGATCTGCTCGTCTCGTAATACAAGCTAAAAAAGTACTCGTGTCGTTTAGACCTCGTAATGACCCATTTACATATTAAAAGTATTTGATCTTTAACATGTACGTTATAATTACATGCCGTAAAAATACAATAATACCGCTTTTTGTGATTAAGATAAAATTTAAAACAATAATAAACTGTAATCATATTTTTACACAGTTATGACGACTGTATAATTATATCCACATGTGATATTTTGTACAAACATTACTATTGACTTACGCTCTCGAGAACCCAACTGTTTGTAAAGCTAGGTTCCTCTGCTATATCTTAAAAACGACGTTGAGCTCCAAGAACATTATAATTCTGCGGACTCAACCGCTGTTTAAAAAATCCATGTGCGATATAACTTATAAATAAATACACCCAACAGTCACACATAGTCCTAACCCCACACTAAGTTAACTTGTATCGTGGGTATCAGGAACTATCGAGAGCCTTGCGGCCCACAACACCCAGACCGGAACAAATATTAGTGGATCGTATAAACATTTGTCTCGGTGCGAGAATCGAACCCACAGCCTCTCGCCACGGAGACTGTCAAAACTCTATAATCATGTCCTATGATAATGTACAAATTTGGTACTATGGGCATGGGGGATGAAATACTAATATCGTACACTATAAATTGCTTAAATTTACATACACCTTTCTGTAACACGTTGTATAAAAAAGAAGTTTTAGATTTTGACGCAACCTTTGACGTAATCGTTTCACATGCATATTATATTCGCGTGATACATCCTCTTCTCTTTTTTTGGATACGTTTCCTTTACACCTAGTATATCTATCTTCTATAATATAAAAATGAATCGCTGAATGTGTTGCTAAGCGCAAATCTCGAGAGCAGCTGAACCGATTTCGCTAATTCTTTTTTAGAATATTCCTTGAAGTACGAGGATGGTTCTTACGAAAAGGAAAATTTAAAAAAATGCCTGAAAGGGTCTATAAACACCACTTTTCTATACTCCCATACAATCGATTCGTAATAATACTTTAAGGTCAATTTGAACTTTAATACCATTACATAAAGTTTAAGTGTTAGTGGAGAGGTTCCGGGAAAGCAAAACAATTGAGTGACGTTACTATGGTATAAATATTAGTATGTAAATGTTAGTATAGTGCGGGTGAAACCGCGCGGGACAGCTAGTTATTAATATATATGTCTCATAATTCACACAAAAAGATAACCCACCTCGTTTTTTCTCACATAGCTGCTTAAAAGGCGCAAGTGCTTCGTCATTCTTCACCTCTTCAGGTAGATCAAGCCACAGCTGGAGTGCACTGCCAGTGAGCTCCGTGCCAGAGACCAAGGAGTAGTGACTTCGGTTCAGTTCAGGGTCTTTAGCAGCCAACCCACTGCACTGCTTTATATTCTTCCATAAGGTCATTTTGGGGTGTCACATTACCCTGTAAAAACGAAATTAGTAAATACATACATACATACATACATGCATACGCACCTACGCCTGTAATCCCCGAAGGGGTAGGCAGAGGTGTAACAAGTACACCCACATTTCGCCCAGCGTATCTCCGTCCCACGATGTGATAGGGGGCGAGCCTATCGCCATACCGGATACAAATTCCAGACTCCGGCTGATTCTGAGCATTTCATAATAGAAAAAACCAATAGCACTTTACTCGACCCGGGGATCGAACCCGAGACCTCAGCGTTAGCCTCAATCGTAACGCGTACGCATTACAACTGCGCCACTGAGGCAGTCAAAATTAGTAAATATTAGCAGTATCCTTGGCGCTGTGGGCGAGTAACCGGCCGTGAAGAGAGAGGCCGCGGGTTCGATTCCTGCCGAGCCAACTCGGTCCACTGAAGAGATCCAGCCATCCACTAACTTCTTATGTATCTTTATGTTAGTTAAGAAAGGAAAACCGCGCTTGAAATAAACAGGAAAAATATCCGTGTGAAACTGATTAAACTGATTTAATGCCAGTCTTGTAATACTGTTCTACGTTAGTTATTGTTTATGGATTTTATAAATACACTAGTTATTGCTCGCGGCTGCCTGCGTGACTGGCCTTTTCCAGGATAAAACGTAGCCTATATCATGGTCCAGGTCATGGCCTACCTGTGTCCCAAATTTCATCCAAAACCGTTAAGGCGTGATTGACTACCAAACATCCAAATTCACAAACATCCAAAGTTTTAATAGTAGGAAGTAGGATACTTACTTTAATAAAACAGTATTCAAAAACGTTTAAAGAAACTTATTGACAAAAAGACTACAGTCACTTACATGAGAATGCAATTTGCATAAACACATTTGCATAGACACAAAATTGAACGTCGTTCGCACAAAGATACACTTCCAACCATCGAAATAAGTTATCTAGAACGATAACTCTCTTAAGAATACGGCTCCACTTACTTACATATGCAAAGTTAATTAGACGTAACACTCATACACGTAACAAAAATTAATGAACGTTCTAACTCAACTTTATTTCGTAAAAGTTAATGTCTAAATATTAAATCTCTCAATCGAGATACGACGTTCTGCACAAGGTAAAAAATTAGACGCACTAAGTGTTAACTAGAGATTATGAAACAATTTTTGTGAATTGATTAAGGAACGAGCTGCACTGACTTTTATAGTCCGGCCCCCTTGCACAGAGTTTTGGTGGGGTAATTTTTTTGCTTGAGTTACGTTTCTGGTTATCTTATTTCAATGGTAGGTAAGTAGTTATGATCCATGGTTGGTTGGAATAAATAATATATTATTATTATTGTATGACACATGTTTAACTCCGACATACGAGTACATTTCGATAAGGTTTACCGATGATACCATATATTTGCAACTAATCGTAAAATGACACTGGGTTCCAAGGAAATTCTGAGAAATCAGTTTTTTTATTTGATTTAATAGCAGTTAAGACATACATTTAAACGCACACACGCCTTAAATCCCCGAAGGGGTAGGCAGAGGTGTAACCAATAACCCCACATTTCGCCGAGCGTATCTCCGTCTCATGATGTGATAGGTGACGAGCCTATCGCAATACCGGGCAAAATTCCAGACTCATACTGAGCATTTCGTAATAGAAGAACCCAATATTACTGTTAACCGTTCCGGGGATCGAACCAGAGACATCAGCGGTATCCTCAGTCGTAACGCGTACGCATTACATCTACGCCTTCATCCTATTCTAAAAATAACAAATGAATAATAGTACTAAATAAGTAAAGAAGACTTTGATTGATATTAATAACACTTTAAGAATTTTTATTGTATTTTTAGTGTGTTGTCCAAGCTAAAAATACATTAGAAACAAAGAATTTACTTTTTTCACAGCAAAGAATAAGTCATATGTTTCTCTTGATCTTTTAATAAATAAGTGTTAATGTTTACTTTTTAACCGCTAACAAAGGAGTGATTTGTTTGACCTCTGCAGTAGCAGACTTGAGGACTGTCTCTGTGGCGCAGTTGTAATAATACGTACGCGTTACGACTGAGACTGACGTTGAGGTCTCGGGCTCGATCCCCGGGTCGGGTAACAGTGATATTGGGTTTTTCTATTACGAAACGCTCAGTATCAGCCCGGAGTCTGGATTTGTGCCTGATATGGCGATAGGCTAACCCACTATCACATCAAGGGATAGAGATACGCTTGGCGAAATGTTGGTGCACTGGTTACACCTCTGCATACCGCTTCAGGGATTACAGGCGTGAGTGCGTATGTGTGTATGTATATCATTTGTTCTCATTTGTAAATCGGCTCATAAATATCACTTTAAAATTAACATATTTTTCTATGATAGAAAGTTTCGTAGTTATTTGCAAGACACATGCCACAATACCATTTGTGATAAGACTATCTGATATTGCATTTTATTACATGATACTCTAATGAACGGATAATAAAAAAACATGGGACAGTTGTAAAGATATTATTACTTACGTCTGTTCCTTCTCAAGGGTAAATCATCGAAATAAGATGACAAGAAACGTAACTCAAGCATAAATATGACCCCACCAAAACTCTGTGCAAGGGGGCCGGGCTATAAAAGTTTGTGCATAATAACCTCTAGGTGACACTTGATACATCTAATTTTTTGCGCGGTGCAGAACGTCGTGTCTCAATCTAGAAAATGTTTAGACATTAACTTTTATGAATTAAAGTAGATTTTGAACGTTCATTAATTTTTGTTGCGTGTATGAGTGTTACGTGTGATTTGACCTTTGCATATGTAAGTAAGTGGAGCCGTATTTTTTGGCAGATTCATATGAGAGTTATCGTTCTAGTTATCTTATTTCGATGGGGTAAATATCATCTTGTAATTAAAAGGCAGCGTATTAAGGCGAAGTCTAACATCAAACATGTGTAAGTACGATTTCTGAATTCCTATTTTTAATTACTATTTTTTTATTAGCTATAGTGACGAAACGAGCAGGTCGCTCGCCTGATGGTAAGCGTCACACCTGCCCATAAACAGAAGCAACACAGAACTTTGAAATACAAAGCATTGCACGGCATTGGACTGCGCTCGTTACCCCGAAACATAAGATGTTAAGTCTCATAATGCCTAGTAATTTCACTGGCTTCAATGCCCTCCAAACCGAAACACAACCGTGCCTACACACTGCTGCTTGGTGGCAGAAATAGACAAAGCGGTGGAACTAACCCAAACGCTAAACTTTGTAATTCAAAGATTTGTGTGGTTTTGCTTCTGTTTATTGTCAGGCGTGGCGCTTACCATCAGGCGAGCGACCTGCTCGTTTCGCCACTATAGCTAATAAAATAATAGTAATAAACAATTTCGTTTAATAGCAATTTCTATGTACCGCGCAGCTTGTCTTGTAGTATACATTGAAATCTTTGAAAATTGCCGTATAAAAGTAAAGTCAGCTAACAGTATTTAGTTTGAAGTGTAAATACATCATACTAATATTATAAATGTGAATGTAAGTTTGTTTTTTTACGCTTTCACGCGAAAACTACTTAACCGATCGTCATGAAACTTTGTACACATATTCTTGGAGGTATAAGAAGTAACATAGGATACTTTTAATGAAAAAAAATATATCTATTTGTTTGTTACGCTTTCACGCCTAAATCACTGAACCGATTTTGATGAATTTCGATGTAGAGATAGATGGGACCCTGGAGACGGTTATAGGCTACGTTTTATTTCGGAAAAGTCTATTCATGCGGGCGGAAAAAGCTAGTAATTCATAATACGCATTTGGCAGTAATCGACCACATTAGATGCGGCTTGTCTGAGTCACATTATGTGAAGGACGGAACTAACACGTTATAAATTGTACTTGCCAACTTTATTGTGACGATATTGTTACACCTATAATTATTAAGTGGTAGAGCCACGCTGTAGACTGTTTTAACCGACTAAAAACAGACACACCGTGCACACACAGAGAAACAAAGTGCTGTTACGACTGAGGCTGACGCTGACGTCTCGGGCTCGATCCCCGGGTCGGGTAAAATGATATAGGGTTTTTCTATTACGAAATGCTTAGCATCAGCCCGGAGTCTAGAATTGTGCCCGGTATGGCGATAGGTTCGCCCCCTATTTAAGAGATAAGCTCGGCGAAATGTGGGTTACACCTCTGCCTACCCCTTCGGGGATTACAGACGTGAGTGCGTATGTATGTAAAAAACAGAGGAAGTTTTCAATTCGAACCTTGCTTGGTTTCGATGCGGTAGAGTCAGCCCATTGATGCTGTAGAGTCCCTCTGTTTAAAGGGTCTGAGAGGCAGAGCCATGCTGTAGACATTTTTGTCTTCAGCACGAATTGGCCGACTCATCCGCTACCACTGTCTCACAGAAAACCGATTAAAAGTAGCTGCTTACTGTTACTTTTCGTACGGTGAGTGAGATATCCGGAGACATATATTCCCCTCCCCTTCCCAATCCTTTAATTATCCCTGTCTTTTAAGGTCGGCAACGCGCCCATGATTCTTCTGGTATTGTGGGAATACATGGGCTGTGGATATGACTTACCCTCAGGTGACCCGCTTGCTCGTTTACCAGCCTATGTTATAAAAAAGTAGGTACAGCAGATTACTGTTTTATTATATGTATATGCAGCGATAGCTAAGCGGGGAGTGGTACGGACTGTCGAGACGAAAGTCGCTGGTTCGAAACCAGCCAAAGAGCATGTACGAGTATCTCTTTTATATGTTACATGTGTATTTATTGTTAATTATCACTTGCTTTAACTGTGAAGGAAACATCGTGAGGAAATCTGCATACCTGAGAAGTTCTCCATAAGAATTTCGAAGGTATGTAAGGTCTGCCAACCCGCATTAGGCCAGCGTGGTGTATACTAAGGCCTGACCACTTTCATTCAGTAGAGGAGGCCCGTGCCCAGCAGTGGGACCTGTATAATACAGGGCTAGTGTTATTATTATTTGCAAGTTGCAAGACCTAAGGTCAACAACACTTACTGATAAAGTAAATAATAGGTCATTGATAAATACAACAAACAAGACAGCCTCTGTGGCTCAGCGAGCGAGTAGCTGACTGCGAAGTGAGAGGTCGTGGGTCCGATTCCCGACCAAGACAAATGTGATCCACAAATATTTGTTTCGGGTCTGGGTTTTGTGGGACCGCAAGTCCATCGTAGTTGCTGATACCCACGATACAGGTTAACTTACTATGGGGTCATGACTATGTGTGTGACTGTTGGGTGTATTTATTTTTTTATCTGCGACTCGCCCTGTCTTACGATTGAAGGATTAAAAACTAGCGTACCGAGGGATCCGTACTCAAGCCCCATCATTTTTACTTTTTGTTCTCTTTATTATTAGTTAAGTAGCCCACCAACATATATTATGTAAGAATACAGCCGGAATTCATAGAAGCATTAATAAGCTATTAAATAAAGATATAAACATTTCTAAAGTACGGCATTGATTTGGGCCGGCTCGACCGGTTCCTTACTACTGTCTCACAGAAAACCGACGTAAAGTAGCGGCTTGCTGCTGCGTTTCGTACGGTGAGTGAGATGTCGGGAGGCCCAAATCCTCTTCCCTTTCCCAATCCCTAAATTATTCCTTTTCTTGGCAACGCGGCCATGATTCTTCTGGTATAGTGGGCGTATATGGGTGGAGATCACTTACCATCAGGTGACCCACTTGCTCGATTGCCGGGCTAACCCGTACAGTCGGTAATTGCATCATCGCGGTCTTGTATCTTGCACACAACAACGTACCAATACAACGCGGTTCTAACATTGCAATTATTGAAAACTCTTGGGTAATATTTATATTTGTTCATAATTACATAATCTATCGGCATTAATTATCTTTATTAGATAATAAAGATCTATTATCTTTTAATATATAAAATTCTCGTGTCACAATGTTGGTTACCATACTCCTCCGAAACGGCTCGACCGATTTTTATGAAATTTTATATGCATATTCAGTAAGTCTGAGAATCGGCTACTACCTTTACTTTTTTTTTAGACAACATTTTTTGTTTTATTTTTTTATGATACAGCATTAAAAAATACATACAACCCAAAATTTTCAAACCTCTACGATAAACCCCTATTTTTTAATAGCGACATTAGTATTTTTGTCAAGCGCGTTTCTCACCGGGACTCGCTTGATGCGCCCACTAGGCTAATTGAATCCTGGAAATAGGCATTCACGCGGGCGGAGCCACGGGCAACAGCTAGTATTATATATATATAATAGATCATAATCATATATAATATATGATATATTGTATGTTGATTACATTACAATCATTACCAATTTTACGAAATAAGTTAGGTACGTGTATCGCTCGTACCAATAATGTAATGCATTATTCCTGCGCAACGAATATACACATTACCAAAGAGGATATAAGTTCCACATTACTGAGGCACTGAGGCACAGGGATGGGTATTAGTGCTTTTCTAATGTGTCTATGGTATTAGAAAGGGAGTATTATCTGGCCTCGGAAAAACTGGCTGTAAAAATTTAAAAAGCTTAATCAAAAAATAACCTATACTTAATGAAATAATGCTATAGCTGTTTATTGGTCATTGATATTAAAAAAAAAAAAAATTTTGTAGGATATATTTTTGTAAAAAGAATGCTATTTGTGAAACATTCACCAAAATCGGTGCATAAATCACGGAGTTTTTATTTTCCATCCCCGATTTCACCTGTTTAGGGATGAAATTTCTTCTTCAAATTTAAATGGGACAGATTTTGAGAAAGCCTTTCAAATAAGAAAAATATCATCCGTCTCATTCTGTGAAAAGTTATGCGTAGTTAATCAAAGACCTTAATGTATACTACTAGGGGCTTTGCCCATGTTTTTCCACAAAATATATAAAAAAAAAAAACTTTAAGTCCGACGAATATGAGACATATCTTACTTTCTTCCCCACATTGTTCTGCATCGATTGGTATCGGTCTCGACCCCATACCCCCAGCGGTTTCGGAGGAGATAGCGTGACAAGCTTTTGGCAGCGGCGGCGGCGCCAGTTCCTTTTTTTTAGAATAGAGAGACTAGTCAGGCTGTTTAGAAGTAAACTTGCGTCACATAACGCGGGAGTTTTGCAGCTCACAGACAGAGAGCGCGATGGGGTTCTAGTTGAGAGTAAGCGAGATGGTAATATTGAGTTACGGACAATTGACCACAACTTAGTGATACAATTTCTATATACCGCGCAGCTTGTCTAGTAGTATACAGTAAAGCCTTTGTAGTTATACATATAGAAAAATATCAGTTTTTTTCCGTCGGTTTAAATAAGGTCTTAAGTATTTTCTAGTAAATGTTTATGGAATAGAATATTAGCAATACCAAATATGTATATTTACTGAATGAATTATCACAATGATTATTAACACTTTGACATTTATGAAACATCGAGCCTTATTTCTGTGAATGTTAATAAATTAAATAAACAAACAAAATCCAAATTGCGAAATATTTGGCAAAAGGACTGCATATACAAATGTTTTGTGATGAGCCAATTTTTTTCAAATCTTGTCCCGTAAAAAGTAATTAATAAATATACCCAACAGTCACATACGAGTACATAGTCCTGACATCACCCGAGGTTTAACTTGTATCAGGAAATACGAGGGACTTGTGGTCCCACAACATCCAGACCCCAAGCTGTTACAGAAATAGACAAAGCACAAATCGACACACTGTTGTGTGTAAGCGCTTTTTTGTTCCGGTTTGAAGGACTTTGAAGCCAGTGAAATTACTGGGCATTATGACCGTTATTACCATATACCATTATCCACACAACTTTTATACAACAAACAAAACTTGAAACTAATTTAGGAAATAATGAAAATAAGAGAGCAACCGCACTGTCAGAATGCCCGCCAAAAAACCTGAAATACACGTTTTAGATGTTACAATATTATAGACAGACACACTCAAAGAGGTCAAACAATAGCTTCTTTTCTTTTGAGGTAAGGAACTCTAAAATACCTCTGGTGTAATAATCATGTAGCACTGACTCCAAGAACAGGAAGATGCTAATTTCAAAAGCCAATTAATAGTAGCTTAATGTGTTTTACATGTAAATGAAAACATACATAAAAATTTTTTTTTTTTTTACTAGCCCTTTATTATTTACGTCCCACTGCTGGGCACGGGCCTCCTCTACTGAATGAGAGGGGTTAGGCCTTAGTCTACCACACTGGCCTAATGTGGGTTGGCAGACTTCACATACCTTCGAAATTCTTATGAAGAACTTCTCAGGTATGCAGGTTTCCTCACGATGTTTTTCCTTCACCGTTAAAGCAAGTGATAATTAACAATTAATATATACATAAAAAATACAACAGCAATATTACTATGTATAAATAGTTGCTAGGTGGGAGGTACCTACTCGTATGCGAGAGGCCGGCTGGGCTGGTACCATTGCTTTGTGTATTTCTGCCGCCAAGTGTGTTCACACTGTTGTGTTTCGGTTTCAAGGACAATGAAGCCAGTGAAATTGATGGGCATTATGAGACTTAACATCTTATGTCTCGGGATGACGAGCGCAATTCAGTGCCATGCAGTGCTCTGTAATCCAGAGTTCTGTATGACGTGACTTCAGTTTATGGGCAGGCGAGCGACCTGCTCGTTTCGTCACTCAAACTAATAAAAAAAAAGATATGCGTGGATATAATCTTTTTTTACTAGCCCTGCATTATACATGCTGGGTACAGGCCTCCTTTACTTAATTAAATCCACCACGCTGGCCTAATGCGGGTTGGCAGACTTCACATACGATCGAAATTCTTATGAAGAACTTCTCAGGTTTTCTCACGATGTTTCCTTCACCATTAACGCAAGCTTATACCTAATACTCGAGACGTTGAGTCAAAAGAAGAGATATAGAAAATAGTACTTTCAACCTCTCTGTGGTATTTTGTCTACGAACCCTGACATGACGTCCTGATTTTATCGAATGTTGACACTTTTACCAGAGATATTTGTCGTCAATAGTTATCTCTCGCGCGCGGGATATTTCGTGTTGCCATGGGCGCCGGCAGCAGGGTGCAATGGGGTGCACTAACACCCCCCCCCTGTCAGGAATGAAAATACATAGAAGAAATACAAGTTTTTTACTATGTTACTTTTTGAATAAGAACTGAAGGCGTCTAGGTTGCTGTCCATTTGACATTTTTTTTCTTCATAATATAGGTATATGTATAATTCTATATTTTATATTACTTAATAGTACCTATAATCAGTACTGAGCCGATGGAGCAGAAAAGTTCTCGAATCGAGGCCACGTACGGGCAAGCGCAACAGAGGACGTCCACCTACAAGATGGACCGACGACCTGACTAGGGTTGCAGGAAGCCGATGGATGCAGGCCGCTTCCAACAGCGAGGCCTGGAAGCCATTAGGGGAGGCCTATGTTCAACAGTGGACGTCTTGTGTCTACTGATGATGATGATGAATAGTATAATGTGTAGATGCAGATGCATCTCCCTGAAAGTAATTCTGGCGGTGCCCATGCGTGTTGCATATCCTAAGTCTACTGCACGTGGTACACACTACACTCTGCTGTAGGCCTAGCACGAGTTACAAATACGTTCTCAGTTTTCGAATTCGTATAAAATTACTACCGTCGAAGTGTCAAAATAGTAATTCATATGGTAATAAAGGAAAGAATAGCTTGAAAACTAATTTCATATTCGACTAATATGAAATAAAATTAAACATATTATTAATTTTAATTCATATAGTTCCCACTAGTGGCTACTAATACTCAACGTATGGATAGAAAACGAAAACTTTCATCGTTTAGGAAAACTATTAAAACTTGTACTAGGCCTGCTGATTAACGGACGAGTCAATGGCGAAACTTGGTTCCCGTTGCGAGTCCCGTTGCGGGAGTTAGACGGCAGATCGCCCAAAGCAGATATCATGAAATCTGTGGTACGAGAAGTCGGAGCCTGGCATTAAGCCGGCATAGCGTCAGACAGACAGAGCAAAAACATAATGTAATGTTACTCAAAGTTATCGCTATGTATTTACATAAATTAGCATTTTGTTTAAACATATTATTTATACTCGTATGTCGTATTTAAATTGTTTTGTTAAATAATACATACATACCTACTCACGCCTGTAATCCCCGAAGGAGTAGGCAGAGGTGTTACCAGTACACCCACATTTCGCCGAGCTTATCTCTGTCCCATTATGTGATAGGGTCGCCTATCGCCATACCGGGCACATTTCCAGATTCCGGGCTGATACTGACGTTTTTTTTAATATAAAATCCCAATATCACTTTTACCCGACCCGGGCATCGAACCCGAGACCTCATCGTCAGCCTCAGTCGTAACGCGTACGCATTACAACTACGACACCGAGGCAATCTTATATCATATGTTATTATATATTTTTTTATAACTTGTTTATTATACTATGTAAGCCAACGAAGCTAAGATTAGCAGGGAATTGTATGGGCTGCCGAGACGAAAGTTGCAGGTTCGGAACCAGTCCCAAGAGCATGTGAAGTGAAGATTTTACAAAGTAACGTGTGTATTCATTGTTAAAAACTGCACAGCTTAGAAATATATCAACTCACATTAGGCTAGCGTAGTGGACTAAGGCCTAACCACTGTTATTCTTTAGAGCCCGTGCCCAGCAGTGGGACATGTACTGAGTAACACCTCTGTTTTTGAAGTCAGTTATGAAATAAAATACAGAAGAATTGAGGAACTCTTTTAAGTCGGTTTAAAAATACAAACTGAGAGCCTCCTGCTTTTCAGTCGGTTAAAACTATACCCAATCATCTTACACAGTGTAATAGGTAATGGTTATCACTAACTTCAATGGACCTTCTGAGACGTCACTCAGACAAAACAAATATGTAGAACCGAGCATTGAACCCGCGACTCGCGACCTTCTGTCACACATGTAACATGAACATTGGCTTAAAATACTAACACCCATGACGTAAAATTAAAAAAATAGTAAACATTTGGCGCCTATTTTGACAGATACATACCAAACAAAAATATTTTAGACGCTTCAGTATTTGCTCGTATAATTACGATATGTAATTATTACGACACTCAACTGCTAAGATAAAAAAATAACTGTAAATTATTGTCACAAAATATCACATAACCTCACTTTTACACTATGTTTTATACATGACATCGAATATATTTTTAGAATTGATAACACGTGCGTGTGGCGACGCGGCTGCGCCAATACTGAATACAAACTATTCAATGTCATGATAAATATAATCATAATAGTGCTGCGCGTGAGCACGGGATCCGGTCGAGGTAAATAAATTAAACAAATTGATTTACTTGGCCATAATATTAGTGCAATTACTGGGCATTATGAGACTTAATATCATAAGTCTCGGGACGACGAGCGCAGTCCAGAGCCATGCAATGCTTTGTAACTTAAAGTTCTGTGTGGCGTTGCTTCTGTTTATGCGCAGGCATGGCGCTTGCCATCAGGCGAGTGACCTGCTCCTCTCGTCATTCCAGCTAATGAAAAAAGTACATCTAGTATAGTTTTACCTACTTGACAAAAATATTTTGGCCAGGCTGAAGCTCATTTCATGCGTCGTCTATGCCACCAGTTGCCCTTTGAGTTTCTTTTATATGGAGAACTAGTCGTTACCCACGGCTCTGCCCGCGTAATCTCCTTTTTTCTGGGATAAGCCTATGTCTTGGTCTACGTGTGTGTCAAATTTTAGCCATATCCGTTCAGCCGATGGTTTTCAATCATCCAAACTTTCACACTATTAATATACAATGCTAGATTTTGGTCGCGTGAATAACCTTTTCGAGTTAAAAAGTAGCCTATGTCCTAATCCAGGTCATGGTCTACCTATGTGCCAAATTTCATCCAAAACCATTCAGCTGTTACGGTGTGATGAACTAACAACCATCCAAATTCACAAATACATTTATACAGTACTAGCTTTTGCTCGCGGCTCCACCCGCGTGAATAGACTTTTCCGAAATAAAACGTAGCCTACAACCGTCTCCAGGATCCCATCTATCTCTACATCAAAATTCATCAAAATCGGTTCAGTGATTTAGGCGTGAAAGCGTAACTAATAAAACGATATATTTTTTTTCATAAAAAGTATCCTATGTTACTTCTTATACCTCCAAGAATATGTGTACAAAGTTTCATGATGACGGTTAAGTAGTCTTCGCGTGAAAGCGTAACAAACAAACTTACATTCACATTTATAATATTAGTATGATGTAACAAAAACCCTGTTGGCCCTTTTTGGGTCGTGAAGATAGACTAGGCTTCCGTATGCTAGGCGCTTTGTGGAGCAAGTTTTTTATTTTTAATTATATTATATTATGATTTTGGCGCCCCCATAAAACAGGATGGGCGGGGTCTTTTTGCCCATCCCTAGATCAGGGCCTGGGAAGTACGATAGAAAATCACACATGAAGAGTTACTGTTTCCCGGGAATAGAATTTGTGTCCATTACCTATGGCGATAAGCTCGCCCCTACCACATCATGAGACGGAAATAAGCGCGGCTTATTATGGGTGCACTGGTTGCACCTCTGCATCTCCCTTCGTGGATACAAGTGTAAAATATAAGGTATATTTTTCCTCAACCTGCGCTCAGAATTGCCTCTTTGCCTAAAAAGATTCTGGGCCAAGGGAACGTTCAAAGGTTTTATTGAGTGCAGCAAAAATATATAGCCTTTTATTAAGGTTTTTTTTATCCTGACTACACTGGTACTGATGTTTAAGGCCCACAATACCAAAATGATTATGGGCGCGTTGTCCACCTAATTAAGTAATTGGAAGGGGAGAGGGTTTGGGCCTTCGGATATCTCACTCACCGTACGAAACGCAAGCTGCTACTTTACGCCGGTTTTTTGTGAGACAGTGGTAACGACCCGGACGAGCCGGCCCATTTATGCTGTAGTCAAAAGTGTCTACAGCGTGGCTCTACCACTCTAAAATGCTATTGAATACCAATCAAGCGCAGTGACTTTTATTTTTTTATGGCTTACAATTGAGTATATTTTTAAAGATGTCAACGTTTTGGTCTTTATTTTTAGATATTGCTATTTTAATACTTGACATTGGCGAAATCATCGAAAATCGATGGCGCCATAATGTAAAACTACAATAGTTTTTTTTATAGTTAGTCATGTTTAATAATTCAAGAGTAATTAGATATAGTTTTTTTGTTGGTATAAGCACAGGATGTAATTATATATGATAGAAATAACGTAAATAGTTATTCGAGAATAATCTTTACAAATTACATAATTATATGGTCGTTGGTTTTTATGTCATTATTTGTAATAAATTATAATTTGGTTCGCGTTTCCTCGCGTGAATATCTTTAGGAATAAAATAATGTTTACCAAAACTTAGAGACCGACTTCAAAATAAAAACACTGAAAAGTCAAACATAACAAATTTGTTATTTTCTAAGTTTTGTTAAATGTTATTTTATTTTTCAATTTTTTGTGGTACTTACAGCAATAGCATGTAAATTCCAATACAATAACACAATCGCGACGAGTGTACTGTTGTCCGTTGAGGAGTTTTATTTTTTTACTCCGGTCTCCGTCGTCAGACACCACACACTCTCACATTACCCCCCCCCCCCCCACGCACACACACAAACATAAACACACACACACACACACACGCTCATTGACTTCACTCACGCTAACAATTCTTTTCATTATTTTAATTGGTTTCTCAAGACACAGGCTCCGCCTAATTTGAGAACCCCTGGCAAATGTTTTTGTATCATTCTATATTTAATAAAGATTTTTTCATTTTCAGTTTCATATACATAGTATTATGTACTAATATATGGTAATTACTATACATATTTAGGCACGGCTGACTGTAATATCATGACCTTCAACCGTACCGTGGAGAAGCAATTACAACGTTGTAATTAGAGCAACTATCATGATAAATAATACACCCAACAGTCACACACACCAGGTAAACCTGTATCGTGGGTATCAGGAACTACGAGGGACTTGCCAACCCACAACACCCAGATCCGAAACAAATATTTATGGATATCAAATAGACTTTAATGTATACTACTAGACGGGCTGTATAAAATTATCTTTATAATTTAATTTTGTCCTGTATCAATAGGTACCTACTTAGATACAAAAAAAAATTGTTTATTATTTCTTACAATTACTTACTAACAATCTATAAAATGTTCGTATAATATTGTGAATGCTGTACACACCTTCAATAGGCATGTGCATCAGTTCTTTTTCTAGTAATTTTAATGCATATGTCACTGGTGTTAAAAATAAATAAATAAAAGTAAAATAGCTTCACATAACGCGTGAGTTTGACAGCTTACAAACAGGGATAGGAGTTCTAGTTGAGAGTAAGCGAGATGGTAATATTGAGTTACGGTCCATTGACCGCAACTTAGGGGTACAATATCTATGTACCGCACAGCTTGTCTAGTAGTATACATTAAAGTTTTTGCAATTATGCATACTTATAACCAATAATATAGGTAATATAAGCTCGTCACTTATCACATCAAGGGACGGAAATAAGCTCGGCCACTGCACTTGGTGCACCTCTGCCAACCCCTTCGGGGATACAGGCGTGAGCTTAAGTTATAAATAATAACATTTATATTTACTATTTTTTTTAATATTTTACTAAGGAATCTTAAAGCTAAATTTTACTATTTTTTTTTTCCATATCACAATTTATTTTATTTAAACGTGCAAGTTGGTCCTCTGATAGTAAGTGATCTCCACCGCCCATGAACTCAGTACCAGAAGATTCATGGACGCGTTGCTGACCTTAAAGGAAAGGGATAATTGAGGGATTAGGAAGGGGAGGAGGATTTGGACCTTAAGATATTTCACTCACCGTACGAAAGGCAACAACGCTGATACTTCATATCGGTTTTCTGTAATACAGTGGTAACAACACGGTCGAGAAAGAACATTCTTTTTTTTTTTATTATTGCTTAGATAGGCAGATGAGCAGACGGCCCACCTGCTGGTAAGTGGTTACCGCCGCCCATGGACATCAGCAATGCCAGAGCACAGCCGATGCCTACGGTTGAAGGAAAACTCTTTTTTAAGCCTCGCATAAAGGACAGAACTAAATATGTATGTATGTATTTATGTAGACAAAATTGTCTACAACGTGGCAACTCAAATAAATGTGTTTTTATCAAAAACTTTAATGTATACCTACTCGACGGGCTGTTTAGAAGTAAAATTGCGTCACATATCGCGGGAGTTTGACAGCTCACAAACAGGGAGCGCGATAGGGGTTCCAGTCGAGAGTAAGCGAGATGATAATATTGATTTACGGTCAATTGACCGCAACTTAGTGGATCAATTTCTATGTACCGCGCAGCTTGTCTAGTAGTATACATTAAAGTCTTTTGGTTTTATCAATTCAATTCAGTCTGTTCAGACGCTTCAATTCGCATGCGATTGAGCAATCAATTAAAATAGAATGGTTTGGACCAACTATAAGGTTATTTACTGCCACTCTTTAGAAACGTCACTTAATCTTTATTGTCATTGAGTCTTTTCGTTTTCCACATTCAGAGTCAGTTAATTAGGCAAATTCCGTTACTGTGTATAAAAATAGATTTAGTTGATGTAAAATAAGTAAATCAAATTCTTATACAATATGTAAAAAAAACCCTGTCCGATCCGAAAGCGGCATATAGGTATCCCAATGACATTACCGGGAAAAATAAAAATAAAATATTATTCATGAAAATGAAAATGTTATTGTATTTCAAAATGCACGTTATTAGTTCCCAAATTACTCGAATTTCCCTAAAATGTAGTAAATTTTCAAAGTGTGACATCACCGTCGTCGCCGTCACGTGTTTCTGTAGTACATATATTTTTATGTAGTCTTTTGTTTTTTCTTTTGTGTCGCGCGCCGCACCATCACCCCTGTTTGCCATGCATTGCCATGTAAACTTTCTTGTGTAATTAAATTTTATTGAATTTTATTTGGGGTATTTTTTTACTATTTATGCAAAAAGGATTACATTAATAGAATCTTATCTCGATACCTAATAACACCTTCACGGATCGGACAGGGTTTTTTATTGTATATACAATATGTAAAAAAAGCCCTGTCCGGCGTTTTAACTGTCATATAAGAATCTATATTCAAACGTAATGAAATAACTCGCATACGAAGATGAGACTATAAAAATAAATAATACTAGTCCTGTATACGTCCCACTGTTGGGCACGGGCCTATTCTACTGAATGAGAGGGGTCGGAGCCAGAGCGAGATATCAAGTTGCGGCGTCTACGTGCATCAAACGCTTTGTCAATACGTCACATCAGTCAGCTGTTCATCACTTTTCAGATGAAAATATATTTTTTTAAATATGTAAATTTTTCTAAGCTATCTGTGTAAGGATAATATCTCGCTTCTGTTTTTTTATTTAACTATTTTTATTAAGCTGTGTATATATTCAGGACCTAGAAAGGGCCAACAGGGTTTTTTTCATACTGTATACTTAATGTTGCCTACAAGACTACAATACATTAAAATACTTATATAGCACTAGCTTTGCTCGCGACACCGTCCGCGTGAATGGACTTTTCCAGGATAAAAAGTAGCCTATGTCCTAATCCAGGTCGTGGTCTACCTGTGTGCCAAATTTCATCCAAAACCGTTCATCTGTTAAGGCGTGATTGATTAACAAACATCCAAATTCACAAACTCACAAACATGCAAACTGTCACATTTATAATAGTAGTAGGTTAACAAATAAACTATCACAGGTCATTTGTTTATTTTAAAAGTGGTTTTAAACCTTAAATCATCGAAATAAGATGGCTAGAACGATAACTCCCATATGAATCTGCCAAAAATACGGCACATGTAAAATTGATCCGCTCTTACATTATCTCGTCATGTACGAGAAAAATGTAACGCCTCTTATATGTTCTACTTAACACTAGTCAGCTGTCAAACTCCGGTGTTTGTGGCGCAATTTTACTTCTAAACAGCTCGTCTTTATACCTTGAAGTGAACGAAGTATTTTTTCACTCTTACGTGCAAAAGTTGCAGGTTCAAAACCAACCCGAAGAGCATGCACCTCTGACTTTTCTAAATTACGTGTGTATTCATTGTTAAATATCACTTTAACTGTGAAGGAAACATCGTGAGGAAACCTGCATACCTGAGAAGTTCTTCATAAGAATTTCGAAGGTATGTGAAGTCTGCCAACCCGTATTAGTCCAGCGTGGTGGCCTAACCCCTCTCATTCAGCAGAGGAGGCCAGTGCCTAGCAGTAGCATAGACTACACTAATTTTATAAAGAGGAAAGATTTGTATTTAACGAATGAACTTAAAAACTACTGGACCGATTTCAAAAATTCTTTTGCCGTTAGAAAGCCACATTATCACTGAGTAACATAAGGTATATTTGAGACGGTTATAGACGATTTTTTATCCCGGAAAAGTCTGTTACATCTGGACATGTATAATACAGGGCTAGTATTATTATTTACGGTCTCACCCAATCTAATGCCATGTGAATACACAGTGACATACCAGCAGATAAAATGAAGCGACTATTAAATGGCCTATCATGATGGGAAAGCCTATTTTAAAGAATTGCATGAATGTAAATTTATAACCGTGCTGTTCAGCGACACCAGCACATACCACGTTAGCGCTGGCACCGATCAGTGTGCCGTTACCTGAAAAAAAGTGGTAGGTTGTAGGTGGTAGGTTAGGTTTACAGAGTGGTAGAGCCACGCTGTAGACAGTTTTGTCCACCTCGACCTCGACCGGGCCTTTACCACTGTCTCACAGAAAACCGGCGTAAAGTAGCGGCTTGCTGCTGTGTTTCGTATGGTGAGTGAGATATCCGGTTGCTTCTGTTATTGGGCAGGCGTGGCGCTTACCATCAAGCGACCGACCTGCTCGTCCCGCCATTAACGCATTTTTTTTTATAGCATATGCCGGCAAACGAGCAAGTGGATCACCTGATGGTAAGTGATCTCCACACTATGTACGCCCACAATATAAAAATAATTATGGGAGCGTTGTTGACCTTAAAGGAAAGGGATAATTAAGGGAATGGGAAGGGGAGGGATTTGGTCCTCCGGATATCTCACTCACCGTACGAAACGCAACAGCAAGCTGCTAATTTACGTCAGTTTTCTGTGAGACAGTGGTAACGACCCGGACAAGCCGGCCCATTCATGCTGTAGACAAAAGTGTCTACAGCGTGACTCTAATACTCAAAAAAAGAGTCACTGTTATAACCATCGTTAAAGGAGAAGAACTCGGCTGCACATTTTATAATGAGACGAGCTGTTTATTGTGTGTTTTCTCCCCAGAGGAGTAGACGTCAGGCACGCGGCCGGTCGTAAAAACTACAAGCCAAATCTTTCTGTAACATGTGTTAAAAAACATGTTGCGCCGACGTCACTGCGAGTGGGATAAGGGTAGAAGAAGTAAGATACTAGGGATACTGAGATAGTAGGATACTTACCACCCAAGCAAGCTCCGAACGACAAAGCCCAAATCAAGGGCGCCATAGGCAGGTTCAGATTTGGGTTAGAACCAAGTGAAGTGACAACTCTTATCATCATCGTGGTTAAAGGAATGTTGTCCACAAAAGCTGATGCCAGTCCTGATACCTGAAGAAGGAAAAAACCAGTCAAGTGCTGACTCAGGCTCCGAGGGTTCTGAAAGTTTTTTTTTTATTTTTTTTTATTTATATCATAGGCCGGCAAAGTGGGTCTCCTGATGGTAAGTGATCTCCGCCGCCCATATACGCCCACAATAAGAATCATGGGTGCGTTGCCTACATTAAAGGAAAGGAATAATTAAGGGATTGGGAAGAGGAGGATATCTCACTCACCGTACGAAATGCAGCAGCAATTTGAGGTGCTCTTAACCAGTTGTTCTCATTGATCGATTATCGAGTTAAGCAACACTTGACGCGGTCAGTGTATGGATGGGTGACCGTTTAGTGGTATTTCAACTGACGCGTCTCCGTGCTTCGGAGGCTGAAAGGTCGCTCTCTGCTGTTATCAACTGAAAGGTCGGTTCCGGCTGTTATTAGCTGAAGATTTGGTCCCGGCTGTTATCAACTGTAGCGTCTGTACTGGCTTTAATCAACTAAAGACTCGGTCCCGGCTTTTATGAACTAAATACTCGGTCCCGGCTTTTATAAACTAAATACTCGGTCCCGGCTTTTATCAACTAAATACTCGGTCCCGGCTTTTATCAACTAAAGACTCGGTCCCGGCTTTTATCAACTAAAGACTCGATCCCAGGCTGTTATCAACTAAAGACTCGATCCCAGGCTGTTATCAACTAAAGACTCGATCCCAGGCTGTTATCAACTAAAGACTCGGTCCCGACTGTTATCAAATAAAGACTCGGCTTCCTATAAAAGTAGGACAGACAGACAAAAAGACAGTGCGGCGTAGGCTTAGTATTAGGAATACGGTTTCGTTGCAACCTTTGGGTATGGACACTGAAGATGGAACAAGGTGAGTTATCTTACCCATAGCATGAGGAGTAAAGCGACGGCCAGTCGTGCGCGCTCGTCGACTCCAAGTATCACAGATTCGGTAACACCTCCGATGAACTCTATCAGACCCAGCTTCGAGAGTGCCTGGATAATAAACGGCCATAATAGAGTTATTATGGCCCCAATCAACACTTTGATGTATACTACTAGACGGGCTGTTTAGAAGTAAAACTGCGTCATATAACGCGGGAGTTTGACAGCTCACAGACAGGGAGCACAAGAGGGGTTCTAGTTTAGAGTAAGCGAGATGGTAATATTGACTTACGGTCAATTGACTGCAACTTAGTGGTACAATTTCTATGTACCGTGCAGCATGTCTAGTAGTATACATTAAAGTCTTTGGTCCTAATGGTGGAAATGGGTTTTTTCCTTTAAACGGAGTGTGAAAAAGCAACTAAGCAGGCCGGCATAATTCTGCCAATCTACGATAGATTTAGTGTCTATCGTTGGTCGACAGTATTCATGGATTGCGCTACACTTACCATCAGGTGTAGCGTAGTCACTATGCCGAGCCAGGAAAAAAAAATGGAATATGGTTCCCAATATTCTATTTATATAAATTTTTGACACATTTTGTATGGAACATCTGTCAAAACACTATTGATAGTAAGAAAATCTATCTGTAAATAGAATATGTATAGTGAACGGCCATTATTGATAACATAACGTAACCTAAGTGGTAGGTCCTTCGTATGCTATAGGTGGTAGGTCTCTCGTATGCTATAGGTGGTAGCTCCCTCGTATGCTATAGGTGGTAGGTCCATCGTATGCTTTAGGTGGTAGGTCCATCGTATGCTTTAGGTGGTAGCTCCCTCGTATGCTATAGATGGTAAGTCCATCGTATGCTATAGGTGGTAGGTTCCTCGTATGCTATAGGTGGTAGCTCCCTCGTATGCTATAGGTGGTAGGTCCTTCGTTTGTTCTACGTGGTAGCTTCATCGTATGCTCTACGTGGTAGGTCCTTTGTATGCTCTACTTGGTAGGTCCTTCGTATGCTCTACGTGGTAGGTCCTTCGTATGCTCTACGTGGTAGGTCCTTCGTATGCTCTACGTGGGAGGTCGCTTGTACACTTTACGTAGTAGGTCGCTCGTATGCTTTAGGCGGTAGGCCACTTGTATGCAAGGGCCTGTCTGGGTGCGTACCACCACTTTGGCAATATCTGCCGCCAAACAGCAGTGTGTACGCAATGTTGTGTTTTGGTTTGAAAGGACATTGAAGTCAGTGACATTACTGGACATTTTTTGACTTAACATATTGAGGTGACGAAGGCAGTCCAGTGTCATGCAGTAATTTATAATTCAAAGTTCTGAGTTGCTTTTATATGGACAGATATGACGCTTCCTATCAGGCGAGCGACCAGCTCGTCTCATCAAAACTGCTAATAAAAAAAAGCCGTCACAAATACTTGGGCCAGATCGCACCGTTTCCGGGATATTGGATATAATATGTTATTTATGAGTAAACAAACTTTCTTTTTCTAAATAAATACACTTACTCCACACTAGATTAGCCTGTATCGTGGGTATCAGGAACTACGAGGGACTTGCTAATCCACAACACACAGACCCGAAAAAAATATTTGTGGACCACACAAACATTTGTCTCGGTGCGGGTATCGAACCAACGGTCTAACGCTTCGCAACCGTCCACACGCCCGCTGCACCACGGAGGATGTCATAACATAAGTATCATTATGCCCAGTAATTTCACTGGCTTTACTGTCCTTCAAACTGGACCACAACAGTACTTACACACTGTTGCTTGACGGCAGTAATAGACAAAGCGGTAGTACCCACCCAAACGTCCTCACGCATACGAGGGACCTACCACCTCGTGGTAGACTTGGTAGTGGAACAAACATGTTCCTTGACTCACCTCCATAAGAACGAAGAGTGCAGCAAAGAAGAGCAGCGTGGACCACTCGACCCTGTGCAGGATCGGTTCCAAGTCTTCACGATCAGCCAGCGTCAGCAGCAGGATGGCGCCGAGGAGTGCCGTCCATCCGAGAGACACCCGACCTGGTGGAAATCAAGAGTATACGGTCTGAGGCAAGGCATTTCGTATCACTTTTTTTTTATAGTATAAGCCGGCTAACGAGCAAGTGGGTCATCTGATGGTAAGTGATCTCCACCGCCCGTGTACACCCACAATACTAAAATTATCATGGGTGCGTTGCTGATCTTAAGGAAAAGGTATAACTAAAATCTACTGCATTGTTATTGAACTTTTACGAAATACTTACAGAATTCTTACAGAAAACTTACAAAATTATCACAGAAAACTTACAAAATTATCACAGAAACTTACAAAATTCTTACAGAAAACTTACAAAATTATCACAGAAAACTTACAAAATTATCACAGAAAACTTACAAAATTCTTACAGAAAACTAACAGAATACTTACTGAATTCTGGTATTGAATGTAGAAAGAAAACAACGACTACGAACGAAATGGACACTGTTGCTTTGATAAGGAGACTCTTGTCATGGATTTTGTACTGCAAAAAGAAATACATGTATTTTATTTTTATTAGTTTGAATGACGAGACGAGCAGGTCGCTCGTCTGATGGTAAGCGCCACGCCTGCCCATAAACAACACCACACAGAAATTTGAATTATAAAGCACTGCATGGCATTGGGCTGCGCTCGTCACCCCGAGACATAAGATGTGAAGTCTCATAATGGCCAGTAGTTTCACTGGCTTCAATGACCTTGAAACCGGAACACAACTGTGCTTACACACTGCTGCTTGGCGGCAGAAATAGACAAAGCGGTAGTACCAACCCAGACGGCCTCTCGCATACGAGGGACCTTAAAATTTAAAGTTCTGTATGGTGTTACTTTAAATATAGGCAGTTTTGTAGTTGCGTTTACAATCAACAAGTCTCGTTATACAGGCTGATATAAAACGCGTAAGAATTAATAGGGTAGTTTACTAGATTTTTTAAATTATTTAAATCAATAAGTTACGTTACCCAAAATCAATTGCAGAGAGAATTTTATAAATCGGACCAAAAATAAATAAGTTAGAACCCATTCAAATCCTGTAAAAGGGGTAATTGTCAAATGACAGACGACGCAAACTTTGACGTCACTGTGTCAAATGTTCATTATGGTGCACGCGTGCAAGCGAGAGAGAGATAGTGAGATATCCCTACTACGCACCCACTTTTCCTCATACCAACATTTAAAGTCATAACTGCGGGCACATTTCTGAACCAATTTTGATTGTGTTTTAATAAAAGGGTTTCTTTTGCTTATCACTTTATGTTGCTTATAAAATAATGTATAATATTCAATATAAGAAACTACCCTATTGTACCTTATTTTTCATATCAGCCAGCGTGATCCGGAACGTGTCTTTAGGACAAGCCCTTTTTCGGCTTTCCTTCACTAATAAATCCAATTTCGTGTTCAGTTTCTGTATTTTCTTCTCCAATCTTTCTCTGACGACTTGTTCGTCTCTGCTCAAACGTGGCAACGAGTCGGCTGCACGTCGCCATATTGACATTTGAAGACGTAGATCTGAAAAACAATAGAATAGAATATTTTTGAGTGGTAGAGCCACGCTGTAGACAATTTTGTCTATGCATGAATGGGCCGGCTCGTCCGGGTCGTTACCGCTGTCTCACAGAAAACCGGCGTAAAGTAACAGCTTGCTGCTGCGTTTCGTACGGTGAGTGAGATATCTTCCCTTCGCAATCCCTTATTATCCCTTTCCTTTAAGGTCGGCAACGCGCCCATAATTATTTTGGTATTGTGGGCGTACATGGGCTGTGGAGATCGCTTACCATCAGGTGACCCACTTGCTCGTTTACCGGCTTATACTATAAAAAAAAAAGAATATGATGGAGAGGCGGTGCCGCCGTTGCTAATGAGTGGTAGAGCCACACTGTAGACAGTTTTGTCTACAGCACGAATGGGTTCGACCGGGTCGTTACCACTGTCTCACAGAAAACCGACGTAAATTTGCTCCGTTTCGTACAGTGAGTGTGATATTCGGATGCCCAAATCCCCCTCCCCTTCCAAATCCCTTAATTATCCCTTTCTTTTAAGGCAACGCGCCCATGATTCTTTTGGTATTGTGGTTGTACGAGTATATGGGAGCTGGAGGTCATTTACCATCAAGTGACCTACTTGCTCCTTTGCCGACCTATGCTATAAAAACAAATATTAGGTGGTAGGTCCCTTGTATATGAGGCCGTCTGGTACCTTTGGCTATTCCTGCCGCCTAGCAACATTGTGTCAGCACAAAAAAAAACAGTTATGTGTCGATGCTTTCGACCGTTAAATTGAAATAAAAAACAACAAAAAAACCGCCAGAAAATAAATCAAACTCACCCTGTATCTCCCTAGGTTCGTTCAACCGAAGCTTTTTCGTGTCTCTATATATAAACCTGAGCTGTATGTACGTCTGTACGCACACTAATAAGATGCCTAGCGTCATGTGTAGTGTGAAGTTTGTGAAATTAATACCCTGAAACAAAAAATACATCATACTAATATTATAAATGTGAGTGTAATAAATAAAGACGCCCAACAGTAACCCATAGTCCTGACCCCACACTAGGTTAACCTGTATCGTGGGTATCAGGAACTACGAGGGACTTGCCCACCCACAACACCCAGACCCGAAACAAATATTTGTGGATCACACAAACATTTGTCTCGGTGCGGGAATCGAACCCACGGCCTCTCGCTTCCTAGCCGGCTACTCGCCCGCTACGCCACGGAGGCTGTCCAATAATATTATAAATGTGAATGTAAGTTTGTTTGTTACGCTTTCACGCGAAAACTACTTAACCGATCATCATGAAGCTTTGTATGTACATATTTTTGGAGGTATAAGAACTAACATAGGATACATTTTACGAAAAAAAAAAAACTATTTGTAACGCTTTCACGCCTAAATCACTGAACCGATTTTGATGAATTTTGATGTAGAGATAGATGGGACCTTGGAGACGGTTATAGGCTACGTTTTATTTCGGTAATGTCTATTCACGCGGGCGGAGCCGCGGGCAAAAGCTAATAGCTTATAAGCTCACGCCTTTCTCCCCGAAGGAGTAAGCAGAGGTGTAACTAATGCACCGACGTTTCGAATAACTAATTTCCGTCCCATGCTGAGATAGGTGAGTCTATTGTCATAATGGATATCTCACTCGCCGTACGAAAAGCTGCAGCAAGCTGCTACTTTACGTCGGTTTTCTGTGAGACAGTGGCAACGACCCGGACGAGCCGGCTCATTCATGCTGTAGACAATAGTGTCTACATCATGGCTCTACCACACAAAAAAGTAAGATATTTAGACATTAGAAACAATATTATCAACATATGTAGACAGCTAAAAGGACGAACAGGGTTTTTGTTACATATTTTATATCTTAACGCTTGTATGAAATATAATTTGTTTTATTAGGTTTTACGGGCCTAAGTTATGTGTGTATTAATTGTTAATTATCACTTGCTTTAACGGTGAAGGTAACATCGTGAGGAAACCTGCATACCTGAGAAGTTCTCCATAAGAATTTCGAAGGTATGTGAAGTCTGCCAACCCGCATTAGGCCAGCGTGGTGGACAAAGGCCTGACTCGTCTCATTCAGTAGATCAGGCCCGTGCCCAGCAGTGGGACGTATATAATACGCTAGTATTATTATTACGGGCCTGAGAAAAACTAGAATATATATCTTACCGCTTGTATGACATCTTTATTCGAAGCGATTATGACATTAGGTGGGTCACCCACAGGAGTGGCAGTGCCACCTATGTTGCTGAACAGTACCATCGACATCAGCACAGGGATGGGATCCATCTCCATAACTTCACATAGTCTGGAAGGAGAGATTTTATATTAGCTTGTATGACGAGACCAGTAAGCCAATTCTCATAATTTTAAACGTTCAAAATATCATTCCGATCTAGTCTCAGCGTCAAGAATGTTGCAAATGGGATTCTCTTAAACCAATAATCAACGACAAATGTTAACATAAATCGTAATGAGATTGAATGTAGAATAAAAGTTGACTGAAGCCAAAACGGTATAATGCTACTGCTAAATGGCATTTTGCAACTTTCTTGACGCTGAGTCTAGATCGGAATGATATTTTGCACGTTTAAAATTATGAGAATTGGCCTCCAGCAAGTAACTCGCCTGATGGTATTAAAATCTTTGTCAAACAGATGTCGAAGACTGGAAGAGGTGTTAACCACCTCAAAAAAACGGAGGAGGTTCTCAATGCGACGGGTTTTTTGTATATGTATAAGTCTGTCAAATGTGGACTAATTTTAGAGATTTTTAGGGATTTTTTCATTGTCCACGAAATATAGATACACCCAACACCCAACAGTCACACACATAGTCCTGAACCCACACTAGGTTAACCTGTATCGTGAGTATCTGGAACTTTCGGTCCCACAACACCCAGACACGAAACAAATATTTGTGGATCACACAAACATTTGTCTCGGTGTGGGAATCGAACCCACGGCCTCTCGCTTCGCAGCCGGCTACTCGCGCACTGCGCCACGAAGGCTGTCAGTTCGTGCACCTAATGGTAAGCGCCACGCCTGCCAGTACACAGAAGTAACACCACACAGAACTTTGAATTACAAAGCACTGCATTTTTTTATTAGCTTGAATGACGATTCACAAGGTGGTAGGCCCGTCGTATGCGAGAGGACGTCTGGGTTGGTACCACCACGTTGTCTATTTCTGTCGCCAAACAGCAGTGTGTAAGCACTGTTGTGTTTCAGTTTGAAGGACATTGAAGCCAGTGAAATTACTGGGCATTATGAGACTTAACATCTTATGTCTCGGGGTGACGAGCGCAGTCCAGTGTCATGCAGTGTTCTGTAAGAGTTCTGTGTGACGTTGCTTCTGTTTATGGGCAGGCGTGACGTTTACCATCAGGCGAGCGAACTGCTCATTTCGTGGACCACCTTTGAGCTATACAATATATCTATCCAATGAAAAAAACATCATCCAAATTGGTCCACATTTGACTCTCTCGTCCGGTTTCTGAAAGGCTGATCAAATCAACATTCAACTAACAGAACTTTGATTTGACAGCGATGTCAAATCAATTCGAGTTGCTGAAACGTTATTTAGTGAACAAATTAAAAGGTAATATTTGATCTCTCTTTAGTACCGTTTGACATACGATTTTTCATATTAATTTGCAAGTTATGTTAGCTAACATGTGTGTACCAAATCAAAGGTGTTGACTACGCTTCTAGCAACTCAATTTCGACTTGACATGAGATTTGACATTTGATTAGTTCATTTAACATTGATCAGCCTTTCAGAAACCGGGCGTCTCTCTCTGTAGTCCTCATGACTGAGGATCGTAGTCATCATCGGATGGTCCGCATTTCAGAAACCGGGCGTTATACAAATACACAAAAGGCCTGGCGAATTGAGAATTTCCTCCGTTTTTTTGGGGCGGTTAAAAAAAACCCCTGTTCAAGTCTTCAGCATCAGTTTGACAAAGATTTTAATAAAAATAACAGTACAGTTACAGGTACCTTATCGTTACAGGAGTCATGAGTAATACTGTGGTGACATTGTCCAAAAACGTTGATAAAACAGCCGTGATGAGACACAGAAGGCTGATCAGGGGCCATATTTTACCTCTTGTTATCTGGAAAGAAGAGATTATTGAAATTTGTAACACACCAAACACAAAATCACAACAAACATTGCCACCTAGTTGCTCGTCGTGTCAAGAGATGGCGCCACTACTAGAGCGCGATACATTTAGTATGGCACGCCTACATTGCGATGTCAAAATTCTCCGGCAAAATATGACCTCCGTGCTGAAGTTTGTTAACATTGAGTAAGTAAGAAAAATGGTAGCAAGCTACCGTTCTGACATTGAGCTAGTTTATTTACCTACTTCCACACCCTCTGGCTTCCGATCTAGCTTCCCCAAGAGCATGCACCTCTGACTTTTCTAAGTAACATGCGCACTCACGCCTGTTACCCCCGGAGGCGTAGGCAGAGGTGTAACCAGTACACCCACATTTCGCCGAGCGTATCTCCGTCCCATGACGTGATAGGGCGCGAGCCTACCGCCATACCGAGCAACAGGTTCGAGACCTCCGGGATGATACTGAGTATTTCGTAATAGAAAATCCCAATATCACTTTTACCCGACCCAGGGATCGAACCCGAGACCTCAGCGTCAACCTCAGTCGTAACGCGTACGCATTACAACTGCGCCATCGAGGCAGTCGAGATAATCATAATAATAGTATAAACTTTTAACAAAACTTAGAAACCGACTTCAATGTACAGCAATAGCATGTAAATTCCAATACAATAACACAATCGCGAGTAGATATTTTTGTATACAGCATGAGTGGAACGGCTCGTCCGGGTCGTTACCACTGTCTCACAGAAAACCGGCGTAAAGTAGCAGCTTGCTGCTGCGTTTCGTATGGTAAGTGGGATATCCGAAGGCCCAAATCCCCTCCCTTTCCCAATCCCTTAATTATCCCTTTCCTTTAAGTTCGGCAACGCGCCCATGAGTCTTTTGGTATTGTGGGCGTAAATGGGCGGTGGTGATCACTTACCATCAGGTGACCCACTTGCTTGTTTGTCGGCCGTAGCAATAAAAAAAACTCGCCAACCCACAACACCCAGAACCGAAACCTATATTTGTGGATCACACACATCTGTTTCGGTGTGGGAATCGAACCCACGGCCTCTTGCTTCGCAGCCGGCTTCGCCCACTGCACCACGGAGGCTGTCAAGTCCAAGATATTTGTACTGCGCTCGCAGTGACGAGTATGCTTGGAAGACAAAACAGCTTGGAATTGAGCAGCTCACTCCTTACAAAATTGGTTGTACATAGTTCTATTCCTTTTTATTATATTATTTACTACTGACTGCTCTATTGGCGCAATATTAGTGTTTAAAGCAATAATGACATATTGATTTTTTTATAACATTTATATACATATACGCACTCACGCCTGTAATCCCCGAAGGGGTAGGCAGAGGTGTAACCAGTACACCCACATTTCGCCGAGCGTATCTCCGTCCCTTATGTGATAGGGGGCGAACCTATCGCCATACCGGGCACAAATTCCAGACTCCGGGCTGATACTGAGCATTTCGTAATGGAAAAACCCAATACCACTTTACCCGACCCGGGGATCGAACCCGAGACCTCCGCGTTGGCCTCAATCGTATCGCGTACGCATTACAACTGCACCACCGAGGCAGTCTATAATATTTATTATTAATTATTTCATTTTGTTTTTTTTTTATGTGAGTGCGAGTGCCAAGTGCCTATGTCTGGTATACTCTTGGCTATTTATTGAAAAGGCCAATCCAGGAATGTATGTACATTACACTCGCATAATTCTGTAAAACAATGTCTGGACATTAAAAGAGGTCATAACCCATGAGTTTGTTTCGGCATTTCTTCTCATGGCTAGCTCAGAAATGTAATGTAGCATAAAAAATGATTGACATGTAAAAGTTTTATTTATGATCCAATGTACAGAATAAATGATTTGAATTTGAATTTTGATTTGTTAGAATTACCTCAAAAGTGAACACAGCGAGGAAGTCGAACATGCCGGTCTCTGCCATGATGGCGACCAGCAGCATCATGCTGAAGAGCAGCAGGAGCGTCTCCTCATCCAGCCAGGAGATCACCTCGGACAGTGAAGGCCTCTCGCCGGCTATCGCGAGTACCGCTAGAGATGCAGTCGATAGAAGAACTGACGCCATTGTTCTGTTGATAATCTGGAAAGATTTTTTTTTATTTGCTTGAATGACGAGACGAGCAGGTCGATCGCCTGATATTAAGAGTCACGCCTGCTCATTAACAGGAGCAACGTCACACAGAACTCTGAACTACGCCCGCCATCCCGAGACATAAGATGTTAAGTCTTATAATGCCCAGTAATTTCACTGGCTTCTATGTCTTTCAAACCGAAACACAACAGTGATTACACACTGCTGCTTGGCGGCAGAAATTGACAAAGCGGTGGTATCCAGACGGCGTCGCATACGAGGGACCTACCATCTTGTAAAAGCAATCACGTGCTTTTAAGGCTTCCGTGCAGCAAAAATGAAAAAAGTGAAACTGATTCGACTGCCTCGGTGGCGCAGTTGTAATGCGAACGCGTTACGATTAAGCTAACGCTGAGGTCTAGGGTTCGATCCCCGGGTCCGGTAAAAATTATATTGGATTTTTCTATTACGAAATGCTCAGTATCAGCCCGGAGTCTAGAATTGTGCCCGGCATGGCGATAGGCTCGCCCCCTATCACATCATGCGACGGAGATAAGCTCGGCGAAATGTGGGTGTACTAGTTACACCTCTGCCTACAGATGGATTTAAAGACGTGGGTGCGTCTGTCTGTCTGAATAGGATAGTTGACTAGATTTTTTTTATTATTTAAATCAATAAGTTACGTTACTCAAAATCTATTGCAGAAAGAATTTTATAAATCTGACCAAAAATAAATAAGATAGAAGCCATTGAAATCTTGTAGAAGGGGTAATTGTCAAATGACAGACGATGCAACCTTTGACGTCACTGTGTAAAATGTTCATTATAGTGCACGCGTGCAAGCGAGATAGTGAGATATCCCTACTACGCACCCACTTTTCCTCATACCAACATTTAAAGTCATAACTGCGGGCACATTTCTGAACCAATTATGATTGTGTTTTAATAAAAGGGTTTCTTTTGAGTATCATTTTCTGTTGCTTATAAAATAATGTATAAAATTCAATATAGGAAACTACCCTATTATGGACGCGTTGCCGACCTTAAGGGAAGAGATAATTAAAGGAAGGAGGACTTTGGACGATCTTACGAACGCAACAGCAAGCTGCTCGACTTTCTGTGAGGCAGTGGTATCAACCCAGTCGAGCCGGCCCATTCATGCTGTAGAATCTACAATAATCATAAAACTGTAGGTCTACACTCTACAGCTCACACTATAATATAAACGATTGTGGTATAAATTAAGTAACAAAAAACTAAAATTGAAATACTTAAAACGTTCACTATACGTTGCTTAAATTTGACCACACCTTTCTGTAACACGTTGTATAATACTTATATCGTACACTATACGTTGCTTAAATTTGACCACACCTTTCTGTAACACGTTGTATAATACTTATATCGTACACTATACGTTGCTTAAATTTGACCACACCTTTCTGTAACACGTTGTATAATACTTATATCGTACACTATACGTTGCTTAAATTTGACCACACCTTTCTGTAACACGTTGTATAATACTTATATCGTACACTATACGTTGCTTAAATTTGACCACACCTTTCTGTAACACGTTGTATAATACTTATATCGTACACTATACGTTGCTTAAATTTGACCACACCTTTCTGTAACACGTTGTATAATACTTATATCGTACACTATACGTTGCTTAAATTTGACCACACCTTTCTGTAACACGTTGTATATTACACCTATCGAATTGAGAACGTATTCCCTTTTTCCAAGTCCAAAATTCTAAACTTACCTCAAAAATAATTAGTACATATAAACCACAGAGTAGCAGAGAAGCGTAAATCAGTCCAGTATTTCTGTCTAGAGGGTTCAGTATATAATTCATAGTCAACGCTATAGATTGGTTTGAAGTCGAACGCATTCGTATTGCGAAAGACGAATTCGTATCCGAATGTAGTTTTAGGGTGGTGGCGCGCGGTTCACCTTCCGAGAAGTCCAGGTTTTGGTCGTCCAGTATTATATTCCAGGGTACTGTCTTCTGAAAAATAAGTGCATTGATTTTTTATTCGTTTCAAAGTAGACGCACTGAAAAGATATCGATATCTTTCTTCGATATATCGATGAATCAATATATTTTATTAACTATCGAAATCATTGAATTTTTTCCAAAAGGATGCCGTAAAACGTTGTCGAAATCTCAAGCCGATATATCAATATATATATTTTTCTCCATAGACATATCGGATGTCCGTGTCGGAAAAGTCGTCCGGACGTGTAAAGAGTGAATCCGATTCGATGATTTGTTTAGACAGTCCGAAGCAAAATCGCCGGGTTCGCCGAATATATGATTTTTATAACATAGGCTCGTTTGCCGGCCTATAGCATAAAAAAAGGGTTACAAAAGTGGGTCACCTGATGGTAAGTGATCTCCCCCCCCATGTACGCCCACAATACCAAAACAATCACGGGCGAGTGGCAGACCTAAAAGGAAAGGGATAATTAAGGGATTAGGAAGGGAAGAGTGATTTGAGCCTCTAGATATCTCACTTACCGTACGAAACGCAGCAGCAAGTCGCTAGTTTACGTCGGTTTTCTGTGAGACAGTGGTAACGATGCGGTCGAGCTGGCCAATTCATGCCGTAGACGAAACTGTCTAAAGCGTGGCTCTGCCTCTCAGATTGTTGTAAGATTTTTGTCATTTACAGTTGTATTATTGTGCTCTTATGTCTCGGGATGGCGAGTGCAGTTCAATGCCATGCAGTGCTTTGTAATTCAAAGTTCTGTGTGGTTTTGCTTCTGTTTATGGGCAGGCGTGGCGCTTACTATCAGTGCCGTCACTCAAGCTAATATAAAAATAAACTGATATGTGTGTTCTTGTATATATGTATGCTGCATAAATGTTTATTTCTTTCCAATTGCTTACTTCTGATTCGTTGAAGCCATTTTTTATGTCATTCCACGTGTCTAACCATACTGCAAGTTTGCTCATACTGCTCGTTGTCGAGTTGAAATTTTCACTTTGCTGTGACAAAAACGGCCCTGACAGAGTTAGTAATATTGACAATGAGCTTCCTTGGCTGTCGATCACGTAGTCTGAAAAAAATGTTCTAATGTTTATTTTGCTAGACAATATTCGAAGGCCAATTCTCGTATTTAACTGACACTCCGAATGAATTTAAACCGAATTAAGATTAGATATTGATTTGACTAATAAATGGTATTCTGCTCCTCTTCAAGTTCAGTCACAATTTTGACGTTTATTTAAGGACATGACGTGTCATTTACAAATTTAAGCAGAATGCCATTTTGTATACAGTCAGCTTAGGTATAACCTATTTTTGAACTATGTTCATATTTAACGTTGATTATTGGTTTATGAAAATACCATTTGCAACTTTCTTGACACTGAGACTAGATCGGAATGATATTTTGAACATTTTTTATTACCTACGAGAGTTGGCCTTTAGGTATTTATATTATAAATTTCACTGCAAGACGACCTCATAATAGATTTTTACTTGACGAGCCCAGTTCAGTGCAATGCATTACTTTGTAATTCAAAGTTCTGTGTGGTGTTCTGTTTACGGGCAGGCGTGGCGCTTACCATCACTTCGCAGCCGGGTACTCGCCCACCGCGCCAAAGAGATGATTACTTACTCTTAATTTCCCCAGGCATTACAGAAGTGTTCCTGACCACTTCTTCTTTTTCATTGTACATCATGAACACCACGGTGAAGAATGTCCAGCAGGCCAGGAGTAGGCCCATCTTCACGTAATGCCGGGCGAGTGCCATCTGGTGGATAAAATATAATTTTTAACCACAACAAAAAAGAGGGCTTTTTCAGTAAGGCTCCTTGTGTTTCAGACTGTCTCTGTGTATATGTGTGTGGCGTCGTAGTGTCTAAAGAAATGGATTTTCTATTACGAAATGCTCAGTATCAGCCCGGAGTCTGGAATTTGTGCCCGGTATGGCGATAGGCTCGCCCCCTATCACATAAGGGACGGAGATACGCTCGGCGAAGTGTGGGTGTACTGGTTACACCTCTGCCTACGCGTTCGGAGATTACAGGCGTGAGTGCGTATGTTATGTATGAAGCCAGATAATATTGTACCTTGCTTTTTCTTTTGGGCTCGGCCTCACTGGCTTCCAATCTGAAATTAAAAAGAAACTGTTTTTATTGACAGCCTAGTTTTATTATCCGACCCACGGTGGTAGAGCCTTAAGCTGTTGTATTTCCCTAACTATTTTGGATTGAAAAACCAGACCAAAAACAAGCCTACTGAGTTTGACTAGCTGGATCTTCT
The DNA here is from genome assembly GCA_905332985.1 of Mimas tiliae. Lineage (NCBI taxonomy): Eukaryota > Metazoa > Arthropoda > Insecta > Lepidoptera > Sphingidae > Mimas > Mimas tiliae. Next base: position 2,287,502 of record HG995265.1, on the reverse strand, counting down.
CAGGGCTGGGTCGCGTCGCCTAAAATCCAGTTGTAAAGTAAGCCTAGTGGGTTTGTTTCGCCGGGTCTTCTCAGGCTGGGTCATTTTGGATCCGGTGGTAGTTTTATAACACGTGCCGTTTCGGTAAATGCATATGGTCCATATCGACCCATAAAAAGAAGATAAAATAAAATAATAATACTTAACAATTCTAGATTATTATAAAAATATTGTAAAATTTCTAGTTGCCCAGTGTATTTTGATGATGCTATGTATGTTATGTATACATTAGTTGATATGATTTTTATACATAAGTTTATTTGTTTTGTACTGACTTGTCATAAGCGCTATTTTAATTGCCTACATGATTAATAAAACTATAATTTCATTTCGTTTCAAGCTCCGACGATGCACTTTTGCCAGACAGGACATGGCGTGGTGTGCTATGTTGTTATGGGACAAATCCGAAAAAAAATAATCTCGTGAACTTATGCTAAGCGGACAGATCGTGGATTTAGACCCAGAAGAAAATTGGATTTTAAGAGTGTTAGAGCCAGTATAGACCGTTTTATCTACAGCACGTTGTAGCAGGCATGGGCCGTTTCGACCGGATCGTTACCACTGTCTCACAGAAAACCGACAAATTAGCGGCTTGCTGCTGCACTTCGTACGATGAGTGAGAAATCTGGAGGCCCAATCTCTTCTTCTTCCCAAAACATTAATTATCCCTTACCATAATTCTATGGAAAAGCAATAAATAGTTACTCACAATTTCTCCTGATGCTTCTCATCATCATTCTTGTCTGTGATTTCGTTTCTAGTTATATGTACATTGTTGTTTAAATGTGGAGCGGAGCTGACTAGTGGTAATCTCTTTACTTTGGGGATGGAACTTTTTAAGGAGATATTGTCAACGTTGCCTGTAACAAAAAAATATCTATAAATCATAATTTACATAATTTATTTAAAGGACTGCCTCGGTGGCACAGTTGTAATGCGTACGTGTTACGATTGAGTCCAACGCTGAGGTCTCGGGTTCGATCCCCGAGTCGGGTAAAGTGGTATTGGGTTTTTCTATTATGAAATGCTCAGTCAGCCCGGAGTCTGGAATTTGTGCCCGGTATGGCGATATGCTCGCCCACTATCACATGGTGGGACAGAGATACGCTCGGCGAAATGTGGGTGTACTGGTTACACCTCTGCCTACCCTTTCGGGGATTACAGGCGTGAGTGCGTATGTATGTATGTATGTAAATCATAATTTACTCGAATGCCTTAGTGGGCAGTTGTATTACGTAGGCGTTACGACTGTGGCTGACGCTGGGGACTCTGGTTCGATCGTGGGTCGGGTAAAAGTGACATTGGGTTTTTCTTTACGGAATGCTCAGTTGATACCCGGATAGGCTCGCCCTCTATCACATAATGGGACAGAAATAAGCTCGGCGAAATGTGGGGGCCTAACCCCTCTCATTCAGTAGAGGAGGCCCGTGCCCAGCAGTGGGACGTATATAATACAGGGCTAGTATCATATAATTTTTAAGGCTCTATAATATATACATGTAGGATTTTTGTTAATTTTTATAATTAATTAATGAAGATACTTTTTATCTGATAGTTAAATGTTTCTAAACGCTGGTTTGGCTGTTGTTGAACGAAAGTGAAATGAGTGAAAGGGGAATGAATGAATGGGAGTGGGGACAGGGGAGATATATGGAGAGAGAGGAAGGAATGAGGAACGTGGTGACGGTGTAAAAAATGTTTTATTTGAATAATGTGATTTATTAACAATAAGTGATGTTATTGGATTGGAGCCAAATCCTACATAAGTACATATATTTATTTATTTTTTATTTACACACTACACTAACATTACAGGTTCAGTAACCTAATGCGATAATGCAGTTTTAAGATTAAAGCACATACATTAAAAAAAACACTAATTACAAAATAAATAAGAATAATAAACATATCAACGGAAACATATAACACTTATACAAAAAAAAAAAAACTATAACAAGATGTTATAATTCAACTATTGATGATCTCATGTTAAGTACCTACTAAAAACATTTAATTAAGGCTTACGCATGTTTAATTACCAATTTATTTTAATTTAACTTAATTTAAAGTTATTTAATAACTGCTACTCTTATGGCGCTAGTTACCCATTGTAAGTTGTGGTTGCGTGTTTATGGGAGAACACTATATTTTTTGTTTGTTTGCGTATGTTTTTATATTAGTGTAGTGTATCGTCTTCTGGTAATCCTAAAATAAATAATTAAATAAATAATTATTAAATACGATGTTATATAAACCCTTACATAATTATAACCTATGTCCTACGAATAACACAACGTATGCAATACTATCTTTGCGAACTCACTCCAATAGCATGTAAATAAATCAATTTTGTCGTGGATGATGTTTATTGTCCGTATCGCTTGGATACATATATTATACATTTTAATTTTGTTCTAATAAAACAGCTGCGATCGTGTACAAATACTTCATAAGCGTGACAGACTCATGATACACTGATGTATGTTTGACATTGTTAGTATAAGAGTAACTAATGTATGTTTTATTTTATTTAACACAATATCTTACCTACAATATGTAACAAAAACCCTGTGGGGCGTTTTAACTGTGATATCACAATCGATATTCAAACGTAATGAAATAACTCGCATACTAAAATTGGACTATAAAATTAATCATATTTATTTTTTAAATTTGAATTAATTTATTATTTGTAATCCGTATTTCGATTGATTACCTCCGCAAGAACGATGACTCGGAGTCAGAGCGAGATAGCAAGTTGCGGCGTTTACGTACATCAAACGCGCCGCGCCGCGTGTGTGCCCGGTATCGGTCAGCTGTTCATCACTTTTCAGATGAAAATAACATGTTTTAAATAGGTACATTTTTCTAAGCTACTTGTGTAAGGATAATATCTCGCTTCTGCTTATTTTTTTTTTATTTAATTATTTTTATTAAGCTGTCTATATGACTATCTTCACGACCTAGAAAGGGCCAGCAGGGTTCTTGTTACATACTGTATATGCTTGATTTGCGTTTCAGTATTTGGGCATTACTTTTCTCTCTATTCTAAAAAAAGTAACTGACGCCGCCGCCGCCGCCGCTGCCAAAAGCTTGTCACGCTATCTCCTCCGAAACCGCTGGGGGTATGTGGTCGAGACCGATACCAATCGATGCAGAATAATGTGGGGAAGAAAGTAACATGTCTCATATTCGTCGGACTTTAAGTTTTTTTTAATTTATGTTTTGTGGAAAAACATGGGCAAAGCCCCTAGTTCAGTACAAAATACAATAAAAAGTAATTATATTACTAATATCAACATCTTATTTTCATGATCTACATTAATATTCAATATGTCTGAATAAACAATATTTATCTCATAATATTTATTTATGAATATTATAAAAGCAATTGTTATAATAAAAAAATGTTCATGTACTACGGACGAGTTCAAAGTACAACAAATTAAATATAAATTTTATGTATATCATTGTCAAAATTTACCTTTAAATTGGCCAATTTTTGACGAAATATGACAATAGCTACGCATAATGGCAGGTAATTATAAGTTCCCGGTTATCAAGTACTTAATACAAAATATAATAATTTACATGAATCATACTAATATTATAAATGTGAATGTAAGTTTGTTTGTTACGCTTTCACGCGAAATCTACTTAACCGATCATCATGAAGCTTTGTACACATATTCTTGGAGGTATAAGAACTAACATAGGATACTTTTTATGAAAAAAAATATATTTGTTTGTTACGCTTTCACGCCTAAATCACTGAACTGATTTTGATGAATTTTAATGTAGAGATAGATGGGACCCTGGAGACGGTTATAGGGTACGTTTTATTTCGGAAAAGTCTATTCACGCGGGCGGAGCCGCGAGCAAAAGCTAGTGATATTATAAATACATAATCAGTGGTATTTTTCAGATACAACTTCCGTTCCATGTTTTTTATCACAGCTGCCCTTCCGGCCGTTCTTCCAGACAGCATACATATATGTTGGAATAAAACTAGTTTATACGGAAGGATTTGTGGTTTGTCAAATCTAAGGTAATGTTTGGAGCCTTCGTCTGAATGTTCACGAACTCTGCAGTTGCTGCGTAGATTGGACTAGTGTCAACTAACTTTTTAAATAATTAAAAAAATAATGTATAATTTTAAATAAATAATTTTATTTGTTTTTTGGGTGTCCGCGACGTGGCTGATAAACTCCAGGAAAGTCGCTTAAGGTGGTTTGGTCACGTTTTGAGGAAGCCACAGGAGTACGTCGGTCGCAAGTGCCTGTGCCAGAACGTACCAGGAGTACGATCCCGTGGGCGGCCCAAAAAACGCTGGCTTGACGTATTAGAGGCAGATATGAGAGCCAACGGTCTTACTACAGAGGATGCTCAAGATCGGGGGAAGTGGAGGCGTCTTAGTGGGAAGGCGGACTCTGGCAATGGCCGGGATAACGCCAGGTAGAAAGAAAGAAGAATGTATAATTTTAAAATGAAGGTAGCCAATGTAACATTAACTTTTCGAGACGACCTACACCTCAGTCTCTCCCGTGACCACAAAGGCTGAAAAGCTTTCGAAACGTCGGGACTAAAATAAAAATTAAACCGCGATAAAATCCGTATAAACTAGTTTTATTTCAATGTGTAATATTCGCGTAAACATAAGAAATCACAACATGATACATATACTAAAATTGCGACAAATGCCTGAAAATAAACATATCAAGAAAAATTCTGACGTCCGGTAACCCTAAGCGTGTACGACTTAACAATCTTTGTTTCCATTGACGTAATACGTGAAGAATAGGCCTTAGTTACACCTACTCGCTTATCTGTTTAAAAGGATGTACAAGTAATTAGCAGTAGCATATGAATATTAACGAGTATACAATGTGTCATTCAACGCGTCATTATTACGAAAATGTTATGTTTCTGCTTAAAATTTATACAACGTGTTATAGAAAGGAGCGGGCAAATTTGAGCAATGTATAGTATAAATATAAGTATTTTATCTCCCATAGTACCAAATCCGATTGCTTTGCTAGTACAATAATTATAGAATTTTCTTTTTTATCGAATGAGTAACATGTCGATATCGACTTTCAACTTTGGACAACACTAAATGATAAACAATGATACTATAGACCTCCTTTCATTTAAATATTTTATAATTAAAAAAAAATATTAAACAGTTGTCAAATGTCAATATTTATTTGACGCAGTCAGCAGTCAGCATTGCCGAACTGGCAATTTCTGATTTTATGAAGTATGCTTACGAGTTCAAAAAATATGTTGTATTTAACTAAAAATAAGTATTGTGTATTGGTACTTTGTGTTGGTGTAACTGATAACAGCTTTTAAGAGGATCGTCGAATGTATTAAGCCAAATTCATAGATGGAAGACACGAGAATGAAGTCTTTAAAATGCTTCTAGAGGATGGTGCCTATAGTGTCTTCAGCACACAATCTCTTTCAGGTGTTAATTTGTATTTAAATTACAAGTTACGTACGTATGTTCGTAGAATTACTTACAACTTATTCAAGTTTATTAAAAAGTGAGTGTCGTTCATAATAATTAATAGTGATGTCACCAATCTTATCGATCCTATTAAACAAGTGATCAAAATTAATGTGAAATTTTTGGATGTCTTGGTATTGAAAAGGTCCGGTACATAAGTACTAATTGTAAGGTGTATGTAATGACCCTAAAATATGACCACACGTTTCTGTAACACGTTGTATACATTATTATATAACAAAAACCTTACTGGCCCTTTCTAGGACCTAGACAGTTTAATAGAAATTGTTAAATAAAAAAATACTAAACAGAAGCGAGATATGACAGCCTCCGTGGCGCAGCGGGCGAGTAGCCGGTTGCGAAGCGTGAGGCCGTGGGTTCGATTTCCGCACCTTGACAAATGTTTGTCTGATCCACGAATATTTGTCTCGGGTCTTGTTGTGGGACCGCAAGTCCCTCGTAGTTCTTGATACCCACGATACAGGTTTAACCTAGTGTGGGGTCAGGACTATGTGTGTGACTGTTGGGTGTATTATTTATTTATTATCTTTACACAAGTAGCTAAGAAAAATGAACAATTTAAAAAATAAATCATGTGTGCAATTGACACGTGGTAGAAGTGAAACTTTAAACATTTTTGGATTCACGATAATGAGACAAATGTAAAATTTCGTGATACAAAGTTTGATAATTATTTTACATTTTATTCGTTTATATTACATAATTAATTTAGACTCCGATCTTACATTTTCGATAAATGATACAATGAAAAATTGTATTATAAAAATGATGAAAAAACTCTACAAATGTATAATACGTACACGTATACAAAACACCTCGGTTGTAGTGATGCCTTTTCTCAAGCTTTGTACTACGCATGCGCGCACACCTGTATAATACTTCCTATCTCATTTTCTCCCACGTTAAATCATATGAATTTAAGTGTCTGTCTCTTTTTAGCTTTTTCGTTTCATCGACTTTCAAATCACAACGATGCTAAAGCAGTTTTCACTTCAATTGTTATTTTCAACTGAAAACTGATGAACAGCTGACTGATGTTACGTATTGACGAAACCGGGTGCACACGCGGCGCGGAGCGTTTGATGCACGTAGACGCCGCAACTTGCTATCTCGCTCTGGCTCCTCATCGCTCTAACAGAGGTAATCAATCGAAATACGGTTTTCAAACAATACAATAATTAAATTATAAAAAATAAATATGATTATTTTTATAGTCTTATTTTCGTATGCGAGTTATTTCATTAAGGGCCGGCTTATTGGAGCTTACAATCAGGGGAGCGACCTGCTCGTCTTGTCATTCAAGCTAATAAAAAAAGTGGAAATCCGTACTCCCTCCCCACCCCTATAGAAAACAGGCGTGAAGATATCTTTGATTAAAACTTCGTGAATATTATGCCAAGTTTTCTCAACCACGCCGTCGCATTTCGAATCTATTTCTGTATTTGTTATATGCAGTTATAGACCGGTTGGGACTGGATCAGACCGGTTTGAAAATAAACGCGTTCCCATTGGCTAATGATCAAAAAATAAAAACACGTAGCCAGACAGACAACAGCCGCAGATTGTTGATGTTTTTAGACCTAGGAATTTTTCCATTTGATTTTTATCTAGATTTTTGCAAACTCGTTATTGTGATTTTGCCGTCAATCGCTAGTGTGCAAAGACTTTTGTGATCTGGTTTGAAGGATGAAGCCTGTGGAATTACTGGGCATTATGAGATTTAGCAATTTGTCTCAGGGTGATGCAAGTTCTGGGTGGTGTTGCCACTGTGATATGGCTATTATAACTAAGCGTGTGGTCTGCTCGTCATTGTATAAAGGATCTACGCAAAATAAATAAATACGCTCAACAGTCACACACATAGTCCTGACCCCACACTAGGTTAACCTGTATCGTGGGTATCAGGAACTACGAGGGACTTGCCCACCCACAACACCTAGGTGCTGGCTTGCGAAACCATAGCTTCGTGGTCTCTTCCATCTCGGCTCGGACCAAGAGGTTCGCAAAATCGTATTTCTGTCGGACCATAAAGCTGTGGAATAGCTTGCCGGCGCACGTGTTTCCTCCTTCCTGTAACATGGGATCCTTTAAACGGAGTGTGAAGAAGCAATTAAGCATACACATGGGAGATACACATGGTCCGCATTCAATCTCCCTAAAGTTAACTATAGGACTTTGTATTTCCTAAATTATAAATTATTGAAAATCTGGACCTAAAACAAGTCCCCTGAGTTCAAGTAGCTGGATCTTCTCAGAGTTTGGGTCGCGCCGCGTTGAATCCAGTGGTAAATTAAGCCCACTGAGTTTGTTTCGCCGGGTCTTCTCAAGCTGGGTCGTTTTGGATCCGGTGGTAGTTTTAAAACTCGTGCCGTTTCGGTAAATGCGGTCCATACCGACTCAAAATATTTAATAATTAATAATGGACGTTTCCATATTACAAATACTGTTAATAATGTAAAATGTAAAATAAAAAGACAACAAAGAAACAATTTGGTGTAATTGCCTAGTGTATTTGACGATGTTATGTATGTTATGTATACATTAGTTGATATGATTTCTATACATAAGTTTCTTTATTTTGTACTGACTTGTCATAAGCGCTATTTTAATTGCCTATATGATTAATAAACTATTTCATTTCATTTCAAACTATTTCATTTCATTTCAAACTATTTCATTTCATTTCAAACTATTTCATTTCATTTCAAACTATTTCATTTCATTTCAAACTATTTCATTTCATTTCAGCCGGCCGGCATAATTCTGCCGATCTGCGATAGATTCAGTGTCTATCGTTGGTCGACAGTATTCATGGATTGCGCTATACTTACCATCAGGTGTAGAGTAGTCACTTTGCCGAGCCAGGATAAAAAAAAACGCAGACCGTGTGGGAATCGAATCCACGGCCTCTCGCTACTCGCCCACTGCGCCACGGAGGCTGTCAAGCTATATTTACAAGTATATGCACTTACCATGTTCTTTTTCATAATACTGTCGAAATGGCGCCAAAGCGGGGTCGTACTTGACTTCTTCAGGAAGCCCCATCCATAGTTCCACGGCACCAGCAGTCAGGTCTCCAGTTGACACCAAGGAATACTGACTTCTGCTCAAATCTGGGCTATTTTTCCTGGAACCGTTCAGTTTTTTTACACTCTCAATAATTTTGTCCATTTTGGTCGATCACTGATAATTTTGTTTACATTTCACACTGACAGTTTATTTTTTAAATTTACGGATGGCTCTGGAAGTTAGAATATAGGTAATATAAACATTTCTGGATTTATTTAATATTTTCGTCACATTTTTTTGTAATACATGAGTCTAGACTAACTTTTTAACAAAAACCGACCGAAAAGAAAACAGAAAAGCAAATTAATAATATGATATTTATAATACCATAAGCAGCTCTGAATATTTTTTTTTTTCTTGAATGACGAAGTAGGTAGCTCGTAGATGTTAATCGTCACGCCTGCCCATAAACAGAAATAACGTCACACAGAACTCTGGATTACAGAGCACTGTATGTCACTGAACTGTGCTCGTCACCCCGAGACATAAGATTTTAAGTCTCATAATGCCCAGTAATTTCACTGGCTTCAATGTCCTTCAAATCGAAACATAACAGTGCTTACACACTGCTGCTTAGCGGCAGAAATAGACAAAGCGGTGGTACCAAACCAGACGGCTTCTCGCATACGAAAGCTACCAGCTAGTGAAAATACGTCCTCTAAAGATAAATACGTCCCACTGGTGGGCACGGGCCTCCTGTACAAATAAGAGGAGTTAGTTTTAATACACCAGGCTGGAATAATGCGGGCACTCACATAGCTTTCAAAGAAATTCTGAGGTAAACTAGAAAAGTCGGTGTATGCTCTTGGAGCTGGTTTCGAACCTGCGACTTTCATCTCAGTAATCCGGACCATTATCCGCCGAGCTATCGCTGCTTCAATAAAATTAAAAGCAGCTCAAATTATAATCCGCATCAAAAAAAATTTAGTCAGTGATATTTACACTTTTACGAGGATATGTCAGTGACTGATAATACCGATTAAGAATTACCTATCTGATATTATTTTATACTCTTAGACTGCCTCTGTGGCGCAGTTGTAATGCGTACGCGGTACGATTGAGGCCAACGCTGAGGTCTCGGGTTCGATCCCCGGGTCGGGTAAAGCGGTATTGGGTTTTTCTATTATGAAATGCTCAGTATCAGCCCGGAGTCTGGAATTTGTGACCGGTATGGCGATAGGCTTGCCTCCTATGACATAAGGGACGGAGATACGCTCGGCGAAATGTGGGTGTACTGGTTACACCTTTACCTACCCCTTCGGGGATTACAGGCGTGAGTGCGTATGTATTTTAAACTTTTGAGTCTGTTTCATATTTGTTGTAAAACGTTATTATTTTGCAATTTTTGTTGAAATCATCAAAAACGGTGTATGAGGCCCGTATTTACAAACAACACTTACGAGACTATCCCGCCCAAACACCCACCACTGTAACTCCTGTGCACCAGGATCGACAGTGGCGCGCATTTTTGTTGACACCGAGCAGTGAAGCTCGGCGAGTCTCCGGAAATACTAAATTGTCTTTGTCCCGCAACGAAATTAATCAAATATAAAGATAAGGAGGAATTGGAAATATTAATTGATTTTCCCTCCATAGCAAAGCCGTAGACAAAATAATGAACTAAGAAGGCATTAACCTCAGGCACAAGAACATTTACAACTGGAGAAGCCAGATGTAAAGCACCACGGATGTCATTAAGTGGGTCCTATCACGTGAGCTGTTACACTTGATTTCAAAGCAATAACGACGGAAAGCACGGAAATTCTTCCTAGTTTCAACAAGATCTAACACTTGAGCAAGTTCTTTACAATGCTACGAGCGCAGTCCAATGCCAGTTAGTGATTTGTAAATCTAAGTTCTGTGTGGTGTTGCTTCTATTCTTCTCTTCTTCTGCAGGAGTGACGCTTACCATCAGGCGAGCGACCAGCGTTTCGTCACTCTAACAAGCTACCTAATAAACCAAATGTGTCATGTGCTTAAATGTTTGTAATTCGAGCACAATGTTGATCTTTGTTCAGACATATATGACTTTAAACAATCAACACGTAACACCGGTCTGTTTGTTACATTTTATAGCGTAGTATACGAGCAAGTGGGTCATCTGGGGTTAAGTGATCTCCACCGCCCATGTGTGCTCACAATACCGGAAGAATTTCATGCGTTACCTTAAAGGAAAAGGATAATAGGGTAGTTGACTAGATTTTTTTTATTATTTAAATCAATAAGCTCAAAATCCATTGCAGAAAGAATTTTATAAATCGGACCAAAAATAAATAACATAAACGCCATTCAAATCCTGTAGAAGGGGTAATTATCAAATGACAGACGACGCAAACTTTGACGTCACTGTGTAAAATGTTCATTATGGTGTACGCGTGCAAGCGAGATAGTGAGATATAACCCTACTACGCACCCATTTTTCCTCATACCAACATTTAAAGTCATAACTGCGGGCACATTTCTAAACCAATTTTGATTGTTTTTTAATAAAAGGGTTTCTTTTGCGTATCATTTTCTGTTGGTTATAAAATAATGTATAAAATTCAATATAGGAAGTTACCCTATTAAGAGATTGGGAAGGGGATATGGGCCTCCGGATATCACCACCGTACGTAACGTAGCAGCAAGCCGCTACTTTACGTCGGGATTCTGTGAGACAGTAGTAATGACCCGGCCCATTCGTGATGTAGACATGTCTACAGCATGGCTCTACCACTCAATATAGAACTACGCCTTCACGGCTGATTTTAATAAAATTTGAAATGGAAGTAAACTTCTTGAACCCAGAGAAAGAACATAGACTAATGGTTACCATGGGAAATAGATACCATACAAGCGCAGACAAGCAGAATCTATTGTCTCTTTATTAATTCCGCAAATTAATTTAATCTACAACGTGTTACAGAAAGGTGTGGTCATATTTAAGGGTCAGTGAGTGTTCATGTACCAGATCGTATAAAAATATAGACATCTTAATATACACGCTAATTTATAAACAATAGTTTATTACGGTAGATAAGACTAATCATACCACTATAAATTATTTGGATTACCTCTGTGCCTATGAAACGTTTATCATTTAGAGTTGTCTAACGTTGTTACACGAATATCGACATGTTTCTTGATAAAAATATAGTTTATTTATGTCTAAAAACAGTGATAGCTCAGTGGCGAGTGGTAGGGACTGATGAGACAAAAGTCGCAGGTTCGAAACCAGCCTCAAGAGCATACAGACGTTTCTAAGTTATTGTGTGTTATAGTTATTCTAAGTGTATTAATTGTTAATTATCGCTTGCTGAAACGGTGAAGGTAACATCGTGAGGAAACCTGCATACCTGAGAAGTTCTTCATTAGTATTTCGAAGGTACGTGAAGTCTGCCAACCCGCATTAGGCCAGCGTGGTGAACTAATGCCTAACCCCTCTCATTTAATAGAGGAGGCCCGTGCCCAGCAGTGGGACGTGTTTAATACAAGGCTAGTATTATCATTATGATATTATATGTTGTTTAAATTTGACCACACCTTTCTGTAGCACGTTGTATACAAAAGGGCTTTCACTGGCTTTAGCGATTTTATGCTCTTTTCTTCGATCTACCTTTACCTTTATCCTATCCGCATTGAGGTCGGCGCAACTTCAACGTTTACTTGCTAATTGATCATTATTTTAATTCCGGGATTTCGATAATGTCTGTACTTATAACTTATTTTGTATATGTTGGATTTTGTAGATATTAGCATGCCAAGGTAAAAAAATGCAACTTATATGACTCTGGATATAGTGTGGCTCTACCACAAGAAAAGTCTACGTTAGATTCGGACTGCATAACATCATGTCCAGTGCCGACACTTTGCCGTGAATAAAAAAACAAAATCACACAAGCAACGCCTGTGACGTAACGTAGTGCCAACCTAAAGATAACAAAGCATTAAATAGTAATGAAAAGCAAATATTTTCACACATATAAGATAAAAGTTAAGACTTTACTAACCCAAACTGTGATACTGAGCATATTACGTCGAATTCCATCTCCTCACTCATAATTCGAGCCGGATCGATCCGGTTTAAACCGGATTATACTAGATAAAACTTGACGGTTAGAAAGACGGGCGCTGCCATTCAAGTTTCAACTTAACTATATATAATATAGTGCGTGGATAGATAGTCTAAGTCATTTAAGCGCAGGCTACACTGCAAGCTACAATAACTTAGCTTAGCTTAACTCGAGTAGCGGCGTAACAAGCAATAATGGAAGCTAAGCTAAGCCGAGATATAAAATATGTGAGCTTACTTATGGACAGGTCTGTTAGTTATTTCACAGTCACTCACATAGTCCTGACCCCACATTAGGACTTGCGGTCCCACAACACCCAAACCCGAAACAAATATTTGTGGATCATATGTCGCAAAACACTGTATAGATTGTCACGCTAGTGGCTGAAAGGAGACAAGATGGCAACAGAGCCCTTAGTGTAAGGTTTTGCGAGATTGTCGCTTACGTCATCCATATCCACGAATGTATTATGTATTCTTACTGCGCCCTTAGCGGATTGGAAAGGTATTAACTTTATACATAATTCTCGGTTAAGGATGATGTGATATCTTTCAAGGAACTCTTACAAAGCGCAACGAGCACTGAGTCCACGTAGCTGGGATCGTCAGGTTAAATTAGATACATATTAGATATTGTCATTTATATCGATTAGCTTCAAGCGCGGACCAGGGGGGGGGGGGGAGGCAAACCGGGGCACCCTGTCCGGGCGGCAGTTTCAGGGGGCGCCAAAATTATAATATAATATGATTAAAAATAAAAAAACTTGTTCCACAAAGCGCCTAGCATACGGAAGCCTAGTTGGCTAGTCGACTTGTAAGAAAAAGGCGCCACACAGGCCCTTTGTGCATCATTCTTTTCTTTTCTTTTGGTTTTTTAAGTAATTTATCTCAAACGCTAGAGAGGAGCTTCAAACTATCAAGCTTGAAAAGTTGTTCGAAAAAATCGTAGATCCGGGGCTGATTAGCTTAGAACTGTGGTTCGTGTGAAAGTCAGTACGAAAAGACGCCGCAGGTACGGCGAGCTAAGCTAAGTTAACTTAGCGCACAGTGTAGCCTGCACTTTATGATTTATTAAATAAATAAATAATAAATACACCCAACAGTCACACACATAGTCCTGACCCCACACTAGATAAACCTGTATCGTGGGTATCAAGAACTACGAGGGACTTGCGGTCCCATAACACCCAGACCCGAGACAAATATTTGTGGATCAGACAAACATTTGTCAAGCTGCGGGAATCGAACCCACGGCCTCACGCTTCGCAACCGGCTACTCGCCCGCTGCGCCACGGAGGCTGTCTGATTTATTATCATACATATGTATACATTATAGCAAAAATTTAAGGGTTTTTGCAAATAATTTAATACTACTAGATAAGCTGCGTGGTACATAGACATTTTACCGCTAAGTTGCGGTCAATTGACTGTAACTCAATATTACCATCTCGCTTACTCTCAACTAAAACCCCTATCGCGCTCCCTTTTTGTGAGCTGTCAAACTCCCGCGATATATGACACAATTTTACTTCTAAACAGCCCGCCTAGTAGTATACATTAAACGAATGTAAGTATCTAAAATTATGAAACTATTATTAACTCCGAAAAAATATTACAAAGTTATCTTTTAAACAGCTGAACAGGTTTTATTCAAACATAGCTAAGAACCATCTTGAATACAACCAGCTTTCAAACAAAAAATGTAATTAAACCTTTTAAACCGTTTCAAACACTATATCACACACACATACACACCCGGAAAGAAAAGGGATCAAACTTGTCCAATCCCTCTTTTTCTCGGGGGTAAAAAAGTCTATATTAGTGTATCTGAAATACCACTTCAATAAAACCGAGGTTTACCGATTCAAACCGAGAGTAAATTCAACGAAAGTTTTAAAGCAAGACAGTCTATATAATGTTGACAAAGGTACTGATTGAACTGCGTACATTGGAAAGTAGCTAGGTACAGTTGAGGTCATAATAATATTGGTACGCACTCACGCCTGTAATCCCCGAAGGGGTAGGCAGAGGTGTAACCAGTACACCCACATTTCGCCAAGCGTATCTCCGTCCCTTATGTGATAGGGGGCGAGCCTATCGCCATACCGGGCACAAATTCCAGACTCCGGGCTGATATTGAGCATTTCGTAATAGAAAAACCCAATACCACTTTACCCGACTCGGGGATCGAACCCGAGACCTCAGCGTTAGCCTCAATCGTAACGCGTACGCATTACAACTGCGCCACCGAGGCAATAATAATAATAATAATATTGGTATCGTTTAAAAAAAGAGGGATTATAAATTTGATCCCTGTTTATTTATTAGCTTGATGAGACGAGCAGGGCGCTCGACCTATTAATTTATTTTTAGTAATATTGTCGGTTGCATATAAAATAATGTATAAAATTAGACACAGTCAAATATTCTTAGGTATCTAAAGAAAATTTGTTCAGCCGTTTAAAAGTTAGTTCTTTTTCTAATTGATTTGGCTTTTTAACGGTTCGCTTAGGTTTGTTGAAATAAATGATAAAAAATATGAAAATCGTAACCATATCAGTGAGAACTTGTTAGTGGCTCTCTGTCAGCTATATTATTGCTATTTTTAATTAAAAAAAAGTCCATATTTTAAATAAATAAATTATTCAATTTACCACGATAAATATATAAATCAAACACCTATACTTATTATTTCTTCGCAATAAACAATAGAGTACAGAGATACATTAATTTAATTACAATTGGCTAAGTGATACTAATTGGCATTAGATGGATTTGGACAGAGTCCCTGGCAATAAAAGGGCTTCAGTCACGTTCAAACAACGTGTTAAATAGAATAGGATTGTGTTAATAGTTCTTCAAGTACATAACTATTTCCGCCTCCGTGAACTAATAACCGGGATAAAATGTAGCCTATAACCGTCTCCAGGGTCCCATCTATCTCTGTACCAAAAACCATCAAAATCGGTTCAGTGATTTAGGCGTGAAAGCGTAACAAAGAAACTCACTTTCGCATTTATAATATTAGTTAGGATTACACTAATGTTTAGTAAAGTGGTATTTTCTCGCTCGCTGGAACATCTATCCCATCATATTGATCCGTTGCGCAGTGGAAGAGTAGCCGTCTGCGAAGCGAGAGGCCGTGGGTTCGATTCCCGTATATAGACAAATGGTAAACTCAAACATAAATTATAATGAAAATAGCACCTGACTGTACCCAAAAAAGAAATCCCTTGTAGATATATAAGATAAAGTCGTATATTCACGCCTTACGAGAAAATAATTGGAGGTCTGTGCAGGCTTTATAGATCTCAATATGTTTTTAACGACATGTTTATTGAAGGAGTTTTATACCATGCGATGTTTATTATTCAGTCTCCGTGAATTAATGAATATAATAACGAATCCTAACTACTGCCTCGGTGGTGCAGTTGTAATGCGTATGCGTTACGAGTGAGGCTGACGCTGAGGTCCCGAGTTCGAATCCTAACTAATATAAAAAATTTGATAGTTTGTTTGTTATGTTTTCGTGCTTAAAGCTGAATCTACTTTGAGGAATTTTGTTATAGACAGGTATCGGCTATTTTTATCCCAGAAAAGGGAAAGTGCAACAGTTTTACAAGGTGGTAGATCCCTCGTATGCGAGAGGCCGTCTGGGTAGGCACCACCGCTTTGCCTATTTCTTTCTATGTCTGCCTGACGTCAGGATACGATCCGATACGATATATCGTGTACATTAAAATACAGTATTAACGACATTTTAATATATCGATAATTATTTTGAGGTTGTAATGAGTTTGATAAAAATATAATGTGGATTAAAACATGAAAAATATTCTAAGAGAGTTTTACGTATATGCGATCTAAATTCGAGAACGGTTGCGAAGGGTTCGATTCCCGCACTTAGACAAATGTTTGTCTGCTTCACAATTTTTTTATGGTATAGGCCGGCTAACGAACAAGTGGGTCACCTGATGGTAAGTGATCTCCACCGCCCATGTACGCCCATAATACCAAAAGAATCATGGGCGCGTTGCCGACCTTAAAGGAAAGGGATAATTAAGGGATTGGATAGGGGAGGAGGATTTGGGCCTCCAAATATCAGAATCACCGTACGAAATGCAGCAGCAAGCTGTTACTTTACGTCGGATTTCTGTGAGACAGTGGAACGACCCGGACGAGCCGGCCCATTCATGATGTAGACAAAAGTGTCTACAGCGTGGCTCTACCACTCAGACGTGACATTATCATTCTATTGAAATAAAACTAGTTTATACGGATTTTATCGCGGTTTAATTATTACTTCAGTCCCGACGTGTTAAACCGCGATAAAATCCGAAATAGTTTTATTTCAATGTGTAATATTCGCGTAATCCTAAGTTTTCGTTCTAGTTATCATATTTCGATGGTTTTATAGACAATAAGGTTACTGAGGACTTATTACGCATATATTATAATACACACACGTGCGGAGTAATAAATAAACATTAAATACGCAAGGAAAATATATGCGCCATTGTATGCTAAAGTTTGGAAACAATAGACATATGCGACTTGCGGTATATGCTTGGCTTTATAACATAAGCTATGAAGTATGTGTGGTGTAACTATGAGAGATAGAGTAAGAAATAGTGAGGTAAGAGAGAGGTGTGGTGTGACTTGTGAGAGAGGATGTAGTGATGAAGATTGAGAAAGGAATATTAAGATGGTTTGGGCATGTATAGAGGATGGATGAAAGAAGATTGACGAAACAAATATACATGGCGAGTGTGAATGGTACAGTTGGGAGGGGAAGGCCTCGGCGAACTTTCATAGATCAAGTTGGAGATATTCTCGAGAAAGGCCAGGTCAGGAGTACCCTAAACCGACGTGCATGTATGAAAACATTTAATGAGAGTGATGCTAAATGTATGCAAGGATCGTAGCAAGTGGAAATCCGTTGCTTTTGCTTACCCCTATGGGAAACAGGCCTGAGTCTATGTATGTAGATCAGCGAATATCCTGCCCTTTCATAGTTATCTTCACACTATTCATTTATTCATCGTACTCATGAGGATCATGCGCAATAATAATTATTTTACTTTATAATGTTCCTTATGTATGTATAATGTACTATTTACACCTCTGCTCACCCCCTTGGGGAGTACAGGCGTGAGTGCGTACATATGTATGTATTAAAAGCCATAGCTCCGGATAACAAACGAAACAAAACAGCAAGCTGCTACTTTACGTCGATTTTCTGTGAGACAGTGGTAACGACGGACTGTGGCTCTACCGCTCACAAAAAGTTTAGGTGATATTGGGTTTTTCTATTATGAAATACTTTGTATCAACTCGGAGTCTGGAATCATGCCCAATATGGCGACTGGTTCGCCCCCTATCATACACGGAAATAAGCTCGACGAAATGTGTATTTACTAGTTACATCTCTGCCTACCCCTTCGGGGAGTACAGGCATGAGTGCGTATGTATTTGTATATACTATGTACCACTGATAATATTGTACTCAAAGATAACGAGCCTTAATGTCAATCGTAGAATATTGATCGAGTACAGGAAACTGCAATCATTATTTATTTACACTGATTAGACTGCCTCGGTGGCGCAGTTGTAATGTGTACGCGTTACGATTGAGGCCAACGCTGAGGTCTCGGGTTCGATTCCCGGGTCGGGTAGTGGTATTGGGGTTTTCTATTACGAAATACCCCAGTATCAGCCCGGAGTCTGGAATTTGTGCCCGGTATGGCGATAGGCTCGTATCACATCATTGGACGGAAATAAGCTCGGTAAAATGTACGTGTACTGGTTACACTTCTGCCGACCCCTTCGGGGAATACAGCCGTAAGGGCGTATGTATGTATGTAAGTTAAATAAAACAAATCAAAATACGCATCGAATTGCGAACCTGCTTTATTTTGTTTTTTTTTTGTTTTTTTATTGTATGAACATCGATTTCTCCGCCAACTGTGAACCGATTTTATTGAAAAAAAATCACTCGATAGAATTTAGCTGCGATGTGGTCCCATATTGGTTAAGATCTGACGACGGAGACCGGAGTAAAAAAATAAAACTCCTCAACGGACAACATGCTATTGCCCTAACTACCACAAAAAATTGAAAAATAAAATAACGTTTAACAAAACTTAGAACCCGACTTCAAAATAAAAACACTACAAAGTCAAAAATAACAAATTCTATAGGTCTCTTTAGAGTCGGTGCAAGTGTCGCTACCGGTCAAATAAAATTGCTCATGAAATCGGATTCTAAGTAGGTATTGTTAAACCTTATTTTATTGTCGGATAAAAACATACGTTTCAACACATTCAACCTTACAAAGTGAGCAGTTAAAGCATCAGCTTCAAAGTCACTGAACTCAGAACAGGTCATGGGTAAAGGCTTGCATGTAATAAGGTTTTATATGCGCTTTTTCCTTAAGCCTTTTGCAGCGCCTTATTGATTTAATGGCCGTTCTTTTAGCAGAGCCACGCTGTTGAGAGTTTTGTCAACAGCATGAATGAGCTCGACCGGGTCGTTGCCACTGTCTTACAGAAAACTGACGTAAGAAAAAAGTAGCGGCTTGCTGCTGCGTTTTGTACGGTGAGAGATATCTGGAGGCTCAAATCCCTCTCCCCTTTCCAATCCCTTATTTATCCCTTTCCTTTAAGGTCGGCACGATTCTTCTGGTGTTGTGAGTGTTCATGGGCGGTGATCACTTACCATCAGGTGATCCACTTGCTCGATTGTCGGCCTATGCTATTAAAACAACAAAAGAAAATAATTTAAACTTCTTTACATATATTGTGCACTCTTATTCTGCTTCGACAGAAATGACCGTAATAAAGCTCTAATACACATTTTTTTTTGTATTAGTAGATTTCTCAGTATTTTATTGTAACCGAATATAATTTTTACTATTTAGCTATAGTTACAGCTTGCTTAGAGAGGTTGACGTCAGGCAGGCGGCCGGTCGTAAAAACTACAAGCCAAATCTTTCTGTAACATCTGTTAAAAGCACGCACCGACCCCACTGCAAGTGGGAAAAGGGCAGGTGGAAGAAGAAGCAATAGTTATGTAAGTTATGAAGCACTAAGCCCCGTATTCTAGAACAACACACAAGTGAGCTCTTTGCTAAGTGTCGCTTTCTGTACACGTGATTGGTCCGTTTTTATTTGGCGCCAAAAATAGATTCTGTGATAAGTCTCTATTCCTAGGCGTTTATATTTAATACAATGTACATTTTGTGTAGAAAAAAAGGTAATATAATTTTTCGTGACGATTCGACCTTACGAGTTGACATTCATCCATACAAACATAAATCAAAAGCGAGTATACAACGTGTTACAGAAAGGTGTGGTCATATTTAAGGGTCGTTACATAACACCTGACAGTGAGTATTTATGTAACGGATCTTATCAAAATCTCGACATCAATTTCACGCTTATTTCAATCAATCATTTAGTCCGTGAGCGAGATAACAATACTGAATTGAGACAAAAGCTCAGCTGTTTATCATTTCAGAGTTTCTTGTCCGTTCTTCTCTAGCGAAACAGCATTTCGAACCGGCGGTAGAGTTAAAATTTTACTGAATCTAAATGATGTATAACGTTTTATTGATTCAATAAATAATTTGAATTTGAATTTAGTGTTGTTGCAAGTCGAATATTTACGTGTTACACATTCTATAAAAAAGTCAATGCTTATTTATCCGATTTCAAAGAGACTTATGGAAATTGTAATTTTGGACTTTTCATTCATCAAAATAAGATGAAAGGAAACGTAACTCAATCAAAAAAATGACCCCACTAAACCTCTGTGCAAGGGGGCGGGGCTATAAAAGTCTGTGCATAATAATCTCTAATTGACACTTGATATGCCTAATTTTTTGCGCGGTGCAGAACGTCGTTTCTTGAACTATAAAATTAATATTTCGACATTAACGTTTATGAAATAAAGTTGATTTTGAACGTTCATTAATTTTTGTTGCATGTATGAGTGTTACGTGTGCTTACCTTTGCATGTGTAAGTAAGTGCAGCCGTATTTTTGGCAGATTCATATGAGAGTTATCGTTCTAGTTATCTTATTTCGATGTTTTTATTTTGAAGTCGGTTGCTAAGTTTTGTTAAAACTTATGACTTATCTATTGTTACAATTATGTACGTCCGTCTGAAGCGTCGCAGTAATGGTTCGGTTATTTCAAATTGTAAACGCGTAAACAAGAGTATTCTGTTACATTCTCATCTGTGTCATGCGATAAAATAGTCAGAATCCATAATAGCATCGACATATTTGGAGACTGCCTCGGTGGCGCAGTTGTAATGCGTACGCGTTACGACTGTGGCTGACGCTGAGGTCTCGGGTTCGATCCCCAGGTCGGGTAAAGTGGTATTGGGTTTTTCTATTACGAAATGCTCAGTATTAGCCCGGAGTCTGGAATTTGTGCCCGGTATGGCGATAGGCTCGCCCCCTATCACATAAGGGATGGAGATACGCTCGGCGAAATGTGGGTGTACTGGCTACACCTCTGCCTACCCCTTCGGGGATTACAGGCGTGAGTGCGTATGTATGTATGTATGTATATTTGGAGACAAATTGTCACATTTTAAAAATAAAATAATATGTAATACTGAACTTTGAGTTAAGTATGTATATATATAATATATATTGTTTATTTAATTATATCGTACTTTATTGTTATGTTTTTATTTGTAATTGATTTCTGTTTAATTTTAGTTTAAAGTTTCATATTTAATATTTGATTTTGTTATACTGTGGCACATGCGGTGGTTGCATTTATCTAGAGTTGCAATTAGTTTTTGTTTTTAATGTATCTGTAGAATTATGGATAATAATAATTATTGTTAACTCCGTTTGCAATCATTATCTAAATAAATAAATAAACTTTCATAAAAATAGCACTTAAAGCTCCATTCAATAACAGTCATACAAATAGTCCTGACCCCACACTAGGTTAACGTGTATCGTGGATATCAGGAACTACGAGGGACTTGCCAACCCACAACACACAGACACGAAACAAATATTGGTGGATCACACATTTGTGTCGGTGCAGGAGTCGAACCAACGGCCTCACGCTTCGCAGCCGGCTACTCGCACGCTGCGCCACAGAGGCTGTATCAAAAATCAAGAATCGAAATTCAAGGTAATAAGGTTTGATGCATGAACTTTCATTCGAACATATATCTCTCTATTCTAAAAAAAGTAATTGGCGCCGCCGCCGCCGCTGCCAAAAGCTTGTCACGCTATCTCCTCCGAAACCGCTGGGGGTATGGGGTCGAGACCGATACCAATCGATGCAGAATAATGTGGGGAAGAAAGTAAGATATGTCTCATATTCGTCGGACTTTTAAGTTTTTTTTATTTTATGTTTTGTGGAAAAACATGGGCAAAGCCCCTAGTAATTATACAAAAAAGGAACTCTATGACCCTACCCTGTTGTGTTTCGGTTTGAAGGATATTGAAGCCAGTGAAGTTACTAGGAATTGTGAGACTTAGCAGTAACATCTTATGTCACGGGGTAACGAGCGCAGCCGAATGCAGTGCTTTGTAATTCAAAGTTCTTTGTGGCTTTGTTTCCGTTTATGGGCAGGCGTGGCGCTTACCATCGGGCGAGCGACCTGCTCGTCTCATCATTCATGTAATAAAAAAATAAAACAGAATAAAATGAAGGAGTAGTGGGACCATCTCGCTATCTCCCTTCCACGCGTGCGCCGTGTTATGACCATCGTATAAGTTGACGTCATCGTACATGGCATGCATCTTTTTATTGTCATTCAGACAGTCATGCCCTCCACCAGATTTAAATAGCCTTATAACTTATATATATTGACAGCTCCGTGGCGCAGCGGGCGAGTAGTCGGCTGCGAAGCGAGAGGCCGTGGGTTCGATTCCCACATCGAGACAAATGTTTGTATGAACCACAAATATTGGTCTCGGGTCTGGGTGTTGTGGGACCGCAAGTCCCTCGTAGTTCCTGATACCCACGACACAGGTTTACCTAGTGTGGGGTCAGGACTATGTGTGTGACTGTTGGGTGTATTATTATTATTATTATTATATTTTTTAAGTCATTAATAAATTTCTTTCTGTTATTCATAATAGAAGTATGTAAGTTATTAATTAAAATCATAAAAAATACATGCATCAAACATATTCACCATCAATACGCATTTCGCAATAATTAAATGAAATGAAATAGTATTATTAAATCATGTAGGCAATTAAAATAGCGCTTATGACAAGTCAGTACAAAATAAACAAACTTATGTAAGTATAGAAATCATATCAACTAATGTATACATAAAATACATAGCATCGTCAAATACACTGGGCATCTATAAATTTTATATATTTTTTTTTTTTCTTTTTTTATGGGTCGGTATGGACCATATGCATTACCAAAACGGCACGTGTTTAAAAATACCACCGGATCCAAAACGACCCAGCCTGAGAAGACCTGGCGAAACAAACTTAGTGGGCTTACTTTACCACTGGATTTTACGCGGCGCGATCCAGTCCTGAGAAGATCCAGCTAGTCAAATTTAGTGGGCTGGTTTGAATAAAAATAATATAAGGAAAATCACATAATTTTAATACATATTTCATTATTTTACTAGTTTTCCTCTTAACAAACAATGAGGTCATTGCTTGTCCTTTAATAAAACAAAACAAAAACAAACAAGCAAATAACATGTCAGGGGCGGAAAGTAGTCACTTTCACAGACGTCACCCCAAGACATAATGTGCTAAGTCTCATAATGCCTAGTAATTTGGCTTCAATGTCCTACAAGGGACCTACCAACTAGTAAAACACTCTCGGGGTAAACCCCATATGTATACACATGCACACAAAAATAATGATGAAAGTCGGTCCAATTTGGAGTAGACATCGCCTGACATACATAAAGAAAACGCGTCGAACTGAAATCATCCTCCTTTTTGAAGTCGGTTAAAAGGCAGACGAATTGAGAGCCTCCGCCTTTTTAAGGCGGTTAAAAAACTAATTACATTCCTCGTAATAATTAGCAATACATATATTATGTGACTGCCTCGGTGGCGCAGTTATAATGCGTACGCGTTACGATTGAAGCCAACACTGAGGTCTCGGGTTCGATCCCCGGGTCGGGTAAAGTGGTATTGGGTTTTTCTATTACGAAATGCTCAGTATCAGCCCGGAGTCTGGAATTTCTGCTCGGTATGGCGATAGGCTCGCCCCCTATCACATAAGGGATGGAGATACGCTCGGCAAAATGTGGGTGTACTGGTTACACCTCTGCCTACCCCTTCGGGGATTACAGGCGTGAGTGCGTATGAATGTATGTATGTACATATGTGTAAAAACAATATGAACCTTGGCCTCTGAACGGATGACTCAAAATAGTCTTTAAATATAGTTCTAATAAAAGATATCCATGGACGACATCTCGTCTGTATGCAATAAAACAATATATATAATACGTGAAGTAGCCATAGCCCGGCGGGGATTGGTACGGATTGTCGAGCCAAAAGTCGCAAGTTCGAAACCAGCCCCAAGAGCATGCATGCCCCAGACAGCTTCTCATAATACTTGGTACAGTAGTTTAAATAATAATAATAAATACATCCAAGAGTCACACACATAGTCCTGACCCCACACTAGGTTAACCTGTATCGTGGGTATCAGCAACTACGAGGGACGTGCCAACCCACAACACCCAGACCCGAGACAAATATTTTTGGATCACCCAAACATTTGTCTCGGTGTGGGAATCGAACCCACGGCCTCTCGCTTCGCAGCCGGCTACTCGCCCACTGCGCCACGGAGGCTGTATATTTTATAACTGCCTTTTTGTGATTGTACAGAATCGATTTAATATCGATTTTATGATACGTTAGCATTTAAATCGCTTTGGTACACAAGTCAAGGACTTTTATAATTATCACTGTCAATGCGTATGCGTTACGATTGAGACCAACGTTGAGGTCTCGGATTCGATTCCCGGCTCGGGTAAAGTGGTATTGGTGTTTTCTATTACGAAATGCTCAGTATCAGCCCGGAGTCTGGAATTTGTGCCCTGTATGGCGATAGGCTCGCCCCCTATCACTTCGTGGGACGGAGATACGCTCGGCGAAATGTGGGTGTACTGGTTACACCTTTGCCTACCCCTTCGGGGGTTACAGGCGTGAGTGCGTATATAATTATATTATGTTGTGGCCAGATCGCAGCAACATTCTTACACTTGAGATCAAAGACTTTAAATGTATACTACTAGACAAGCTGCGCGGTACATAGATATTGTACCGCTAAGTTGCGGTCAATTGACCGTTACTCAATATTACCATCTTGCTTACTCTGAATTAGACTCCTCTCGCTCTCTTTGTGAGCTGTCAAACTCCCGCGTTATGTGACGCAATTTTACTTCTAAACCGCCCGTCGAGTACCTAGTATACATAAAAGTCTTTGCGATCATAAGAATAATAAATAAGCTCTCAATCACTTAGATTTCTAGATATAACTAGAAACCAGTTCTTTATATAGCAAGATAGATATTTTTAACGGCCTCGGCGTCAAAGAAACAAGGATTCTTATTTCGTCTGTATGTATTTTTTATATATTATACCTACATTTAAGTATAAAACTGCCAAATGTGGACCGATTTGGATGATTCTTTTTGTATTCGACAGGGTATACTGCGGTGGTGATCCCATTTACATACATACGCACTCACGCCTGTAATCCCCGAAGGGGTAGGCAGAGGTGTAACCAGTACACCCACATTTCGCCGAGCGTATCTCCGTCCCACAATGTGATAGGGGGCGAGCCTATCGCCATACCGGGCACAAATTCCAGACTGCGGGCTGATACTGAGCATTTCGTAATAGAAAAACCCAATACCACTTTACCCGACCCGGGGATCGAACCCGAGACCTCAGCGTTAGCCTCAATCGTAACGCATACGCATTACAACTGCGCCACCGAGGCAGCCCATATATGTATATAAATACAATAAATGATCCCATTTATTGTATTTATATACATTTATATTAATTTAATTTGAAGATATTATTCCACCTCTAAGGGGGTGAAATCGGGGATGGAATACAAACACCTTTTGCACTGATTTATGCACCGATTTTGATCATTCTTTCACAAAAAAAAATAAGAATAAAATGTTTTTTAACTTAAATAAAATACTTAAAAAATCTAAAAAAAAAACTAACAAACTATTAAACCACAGCAGTGCAGTAGGTACCACAGACTCAAACTTAGTTTGAATTTAGCTTTTTAGTTGGTTTTATTGAACCAGTCTTGCTGCATAAGTAACTCATTCTAAAAAATGGCCGATAGTCGTCTCTGATTCTATACGACTCATAAACCTTACTCAGTTTGGACAAAACCCCATCTAAAACTATCAAGTAGTAAGTAAACAAATACACAACATTGTAATAAAATAAAAACATATTTGGTGATAAGATGGGAATGTTCCAAAAACTTAATTCCGATATTGTAAACTAGTTCAAATGTAACATTATTTACTTGTTCATTTCCATTTGTTATAAACACTCACTAAATTAAAATACACACACGTTACATTAAAAAATGTGACGAAACACTTAAACAAATGTTTGTTTGTTTACAGAACCATCCCAAACAATTGTTTACAAACACAAAACACAACTATTTTTCACTACGCAACGCGCACGTCTACTGCGCCACGCGGTTAGTTGGCAACTGAAATTATCATTATCATTATATCGGTATTTAGATTTGTAAACATTAGAATGGGTAGGGTTGTCGGAGTTGTATTCTTTTTTTATGGAATAGGCCGGCAAACGAGTAAGCGGGTCACCTAATAGTAAGATTTTCACCGCCCATGTACGCCCACAATACTAAGACAATCATGGGCGCGTTGCTGACCTTAAAGGAAAGGGATAAGTAAGGGATTGTGAAGGGGAGGGGTTTAGGCCTCCGGATATATCACTCACCGTACGAAACGCAAGCTGCTACTTTACATCGGTTTTCTGTGAGACAGTGGTAACGACCCGGCCGAGCCGTCCCATTCATTCTGTAGACAAAAGTGTCTACAGCGTGGCTCTACCACTCAAATATATGGTATTCTCTTTTATATAGTTGACTGCCTCGGTGGCGCAGTTGTAATGCGTACGCGTTACGACTGAGGCTGACGCTGAGGTCTCGGGCTCGATCCCGGGTCGGGTAAAGTGACATTGGGTTTTTCTATCATGAAATGCTTAGTACCAACCTGGAGTCTGGAATTGTGCCCGATATGGCGATAAGTTCGCCCCCTATCACATCATGAGACGGAGATACGCTCGGCGAAATGTGGTTGTACTGTTTACACCTCTGCCTACCACTATTATATAAACTATTTTTTTCTGTCTATGATAATCTCGGCTTGCCAGGGTCCGCCATCATGATTTGACAGTGGGGTTGATATTATGTGGGGTGACCCGCCGTCTGACCTCCACAACCCGCAACGGGAACCAAGTTTCACCATTGCCTCGTCCGTTAATAATATGCAGTGTACCAAA
Source organism: Mimas tiliae (assembly GCA_905332985.1). NCBI lineage: Eukaryota > Metazoa > Arthropoda > Insecta > Lepidoptera > Sphingidae > Mimas > Mimas tiliae. The sequence continues at coordinate 2,260,262 of HG995265.1, read as the reverse complement.
TACAGGTGTTTCCTTTGGGCCTAAGATATTGGTGGCCCACTTGTAGTTTAAAATATGTTTAATCTTCTAATATATAAAATACTAGTGTCACAATGTTCGTTATATACTCCTCCGAAACGGCTCGACCGAAGTTTATGAAATTTTATATGCATATTCAGTGGATCTGAGAATCGGCTACTATCTATTTTTCATCCCCCTGTTAAGGGTGGTCCACCCCTAAATTTTTTATTTTATTTTTTAGGCAAATTTTTTTGTTTTTTATTTTTTTATGATACAGCATTAAATACATACAACCCTAAATTTTCAACCCTCTACGATCAACCCCTATTTTTTTATAGTGATATTAGTATTTTTGTCAAGCGCCTTTCTCACATCGATCGCGATGACGGGACTCGCTTGATGCAACTAGACTACTTTAATCCTGGAAATAGGCATTCACGCGGGCGGCGCCGCGGGCAACAGCTAGTAATGTATAAAATAAAATAATTAATATTTTATATTCTGAGTTAAATTGCGTTGGCTAAAAATGTATCGATTTGATTATTATTTATCAGCGTTATGCCGATAAAATATATTTATCAGTGATAAGCTTATGAGGAGGCTCACAAAATGTTACGTTAGTTTGGATAAATATACTGCGTTAAGTATATACAGTATATAACAAAAACCCTGTTGGCCCTTTTAGGGTCGTGAAGATAGACATATAAACAGCTTCATAAAAATAGTTAAAATAACAGAATAATAAACAAAAGCGAGATATATATATATCCTTACACAGGTATCTAAGAAAAATGAACATATAATAAAATGATATTTTCATCTGAAAAGTGATGAACAGCTGACTGATGTGACGCACTGACGTAGCCGGGCGCGCACGTGGCGCAGCGCGTTTGACGCACGTTGCGGCAACTTGCTATCTCGCTCTGGCTTTGAGTCATCGCTCTTGCAGAGGTAATCAATCGAAATACGGTTCAGAAACAATAAAATAAATTATGAAAAATTATTATGATTATTTTAACGCTGTGATATAATACGTGTGTATAATAAAACGCACGCACTTCGAATACCGAACGCCACGCCGCGACATTCTGCTTGAATATTCCTAATAGGAATCCTATTAGTAGATAGTACCTAATAGGAATCATATAAGGTACATTACTAAGTACTAATAGGTATGTAGTGTACAGCAAATGGTTTTTAATAGCATAGATCCGGTAAACGTAAGTGATGTTCACCGCCCATGAACGCGTACAATTCAAATTCAAAAATTGAATCCATAAAATATTATACATCATTTACATTCAGTTAAATTTTAACTCTCCCGCCAGTTCGGAATGCAGTTTCGCTAGAGAAGAAACTCTAACGTTGCTCTTTTCATAACTGATTTACAATATTGATACTACATTAAAACAATTTAATTTGAATTAAGGCAGTTCAGTTTATGCCAAGAGGAACATTATAACACAAAATAATAATTATTGAGCATGACTAAACGGAAGGGATTTGGGCCACCGGAATGAAGGGACTAACTATAATCCGAACGTGTTATTGCGCTTATAATTATACCTTCGACTACACTAATCTCTCATTAATCATAATATTCTCAGGTACTTTAGTAATTAACAATTATCTTATCACGGTTTATTTAACAATTAATTACAAATAGACGGTAAGTACTTTAGAATATTGTTATCTTTACTAGTACTTAGTGATTATCAATTACACGTGGCTCCTTAATTAGGTGTAACATTTATTAAGTTTTAAATAAAAATCCTCGAAGTTTGCAAAAAATATCAATTAGGTACAAAAGAATTTGTAAATAAATAAATAATTAACACACAGCCATCGCAATAACATAGGTAATTAGAACGATAACTATCATATGAATCTGACAAAAATACGTCTCCACTTACTTACACATGCAAAGGTAATCACACGCAACAAAAAATAATGAACGTTCAAAATCAACTTTATCTCTCTATTATAAAAAAAAGTAACTGGCGCCACCGCTGCCAAAAGCTTGTCACGCTATCTTCTCCGAAACCGCTGGGGGTATGGGGTCGAGACCGATACCAATCGATGCAGAATAATGTGGGGAAGAAAGTAAGATATGTCTCATATTCGTCGGACTTTTAAGTTTTTTTTTATTTTATGTTTTGTGGAAAAACATGGGCAACGCCCCTAGTTTCATAAAATTTTATGCCAAAATATAAAATTTCTAAATCGACTCCTTTTTTGCGCGGTGCAGAGCGTCGCGACGTTCCGTATAAGTGTCAACTAGAAATCATGAATCTATTTTTATGAACGAGCTGCACAGACTTTTATAGCCCCGCCCCCTTGCACAGAGTTTTGGTGGAGTAATTTTTTTGCTTGAGTTACGTTTCTTGCACGTCACAGACAAAATTTAAATTACTGAACGCATTTTCTTCATAGCTAAGAACCATTTGAATATACCAGCTTTGGTAGTAAGCTTTCACACACCTCTTTTTTGCCAGCGATTTAAAAATTGGATAGGGTCTCATAATGCCAAGGAATTTCACTGACTTCAAAGTCTTTAAAATCAAAACAACAATGCTTACACTGCTGCTTGGCGCCCGAAATAGACAAGGGGGTGGTACCGAGGTCGCAAACGCGGGAACTACCAATCTAGATTAAAGCCAGCGAAGTTACTGGGCATTGTGAGACTTAACAACTTATGTCTCGGGGTGACGAGCGCAGTCCAGTGCCATGCAGTGCTTTGTAATTCAAAGTTCTGTGCGGTGTTGCTTCTGTTTATGGGCAGGCGTGGCGCTTACCATCAGGTGAGCGACCTGCTCGTCTCGCCATTAGCAAGCTAATAAAAAATATCTACAGATGGAAAAATGTGTCAAACATCTCTCTTTTTTGTCGGGTTTTTAAAAGATTGGTACAAACGAGCACGCTACAAAACGTAGATTATAATATAATTAGTGGTCGCGCTTGGGCCTCCGGATATCTGTATGAAACGTGAGACAATGGTGACAACGCGGTCGATTCATATTGTACCTGACCCGAGGATCGAACTCGAGAGCTCAGCACAGCAGCCGTAAAGCTTACGCAATACAACTGCGCCACCAAAGCAGATAAGTCAGATATGTATACAATGTTAGACAATATAATGCAAAACCATTCATTTTCAATTTCCGGGTCACATGTTTATTGCAAGATCTTTACTTGTAATATGGAAAATTTATACAGGCATTGACAAGTGATTCATTCTTGAGCGTTACAAACACTAATAAATAGTTATACATACGCACTCACGCCTGTAATCCCCGAAGGGGTAGGCAGAGGTGTAACTAGTACACCCACATTTCGCCGAGCGTATCTCCGTCCCACGATGTGATAGGGGGCGAGCCTATCGCCATACCAGGCACAAATTCCAGACTCCGGGCTGATACTGAGAATTTCGAAATAGAAAAACCCAATACCACTTTACCCGACCTGGGGATCGAACCCGAGACCTCAGAGTTAGCCTCAATTGTAACGCGTACGCATTACAACTGCGCCACCGAGGCAAAATAGTTATAATAGTATATAAATAATTGTCGTTGAGTCTAATTAAGCAATGAGTTATAATATTTACTTAAGGAAATAATAACGCAATGCGGAATTTGCGCGTGTTGCTCTAGTAGTTTCATCAGGCACTTGATTTATAACCAACTTTAAAGCTTTAGTAACATTTTAAATTTTGACGCCCCTTTAATATTGCCGCTCTAGCCTAGGCATCACGTCCCTAAACCTAAATCCAACCGTGGTTGTACTTTTCTTTCTACCTGGTGTTATCATGGCTTGCCATGGCTGCCTTCTCGTAACTCATAGCTTGACGGTATAATAATAATACGGGGCGACCCGCTGTCTAACCCCCACAACCCGCAACGGGAACCAAGTTTCGCCATTGCCTCGCCCGTTAAACAGTAGATTGAACCACGTACAGGTGAGGTCGGCTTTGGGCCTAAGATGTTGGTGGGCCACTTACCCTCTAAATTTGGTCCACTTACGTTTTTGACCAAATTACTGAGATCATTGTAATAATTGGCTGATTTTTTTCTCTTGGATGGCATATTCATATGACAACGCGAATTCCAAGGATGCAAAGAGATACTGGGCATTATGAGACTTAACAACTGATGTCTCAGGGAGACGAGCGCAGTCCACTGTCATGCAGTGGTTTGTTATTCAAAGTTCTGTGTGGTATTGTGTCTATTAATGGACAGCATAGCGCTTACCATTAAGGACCTGCTTTTGTCATCCAGGCTACTAAAAAAACCTATGTCAGAGTGAGACTTGTATTACAGCCTACAGGTATCATATTATGTAAGTACCTTAAGTAGCATTTACTCAAAGACTAAGTACCTACATACGAAGACGTACGTCCCTAAAAAGACTAGGCATTTATTGAAATCAATACAAAAATGTTTTCAACGAAAAATAGCGACTGTGTGTTTTGCTTATTCAATAGTAATAAGGCGCTGGGTACAGTTTTTTCCATCATAAATATTTCTCATACACACTCACGCCTATAATCCCCGAAGGGGTAGGCAGAGGTGTAACCAGTACACCCACATTTCGCCGAGCGTATCTCCGTCCCACACTGTGATAGGGGGCGAGCCTATCGCCATACCGGGCGCAAACTCCGGGCTGATACTGAGCATATCGTAATAGAAAAACCCAATATCATTTTACCCGACCCGGGGATCGAACCCGAGACCTCAGCGTTAGCCTCAATCGTAACGCGTACGCATTACAACTGCGCCACCGAGGCAGTCATAAATATTTCTATAAAAGCAAAGAAGTATTTGTGCGTTTTGCTATTACAAATTGACTAGGAACTTTTATTTAAGTCATTGCGAAAGGAAAGGGGATTTGGGGAAATCCCCCTCCCCGTTTGAAACGCAGCACCAAACCGCTACTTTACGTCGGTTTTGAGAGAGTGGTAACAATTCGGTCGAGACGGCTCATTCATGCTGTAGAGTGTAAGTGAGCCACCAACATCTTAGGCTCAAAGCCAACCTCACCTGTATGTGGTACACTCTGCTGATTAACGGAAAAGGAGATGGCGAAATTTGGTTTCCGTTGCGGGTTGCGGGGGTCAGACGGCGGTTCGCCCTATATAGTGCAAAATCCAGCGTCAACTGATACTGCACAACAGACAATCTCCAAGCTACAATAGCTGGGTTTGTGAGCTCTCCGTCATCCGATGTACTCACTAGACCTTGCACCTACAGACTTTTACTTTTTCCAGGATTTGCACAACTTTTTAGCGGGAAAAAAACAATATCCGAGATGCCGTATAAAATGGCTTAGAATATTTTGTCGCATCCCGTTCAAGAAGGGCATTAATAAATTGTCACTACGGTGGCAAAGATGCATCGATAGCATGGGTGGTAACTTTGATTAATAGAAATAAATAACATGGGGAACACATATTTTAATTTTTTTCGTACAGAACGGCAATTTCATAGGTAAAGACCAAAGACTTTAATGTAAGTATACTACTAGACGGGCTGTTTAGAAGTAAAATTTCGTCACATAACAGACACCTCACAGACAGGGAGCGCGATTGAGTTACGGTCAATTGACCGTAACTTTGTGGTACAATCTCTACCTACCGCGCAGCTTTTCTAGTATTATACATTAAAGTCTTTGGTAAAGACCTATTATAACAGGCGGTATACAAGTGTATTTACAATTGGTAACAGACAGTTTTGTCTACAGCATATATGGGCCATCTCGACCAAGTTATCCCTGCTTTGCTAACCTCTACTTTAAAATACTCACGATTGTAAATCCTCGTTTCCAAGACTCTGTCTTCTCCAACATTTCCTCGATGGCCTTTCTCTAACACTGTTGAACAAGACGCCGGTAAATTTATATGGAGTATCGTCTTCATTTCCTTTGATTTCTAGAACGTTCTCTGTTCTGTCATCTTTAGCACTAATATTTTCAACTTCTGTGCTCACGAAACTGTCGTTGACAATTCCTCGGTCAGGAGTGTCCATGGTCTGAAATTATAAAGTCTTGGTTATTATACCAGCTTTGTGTTACATTATCCCACTGCTGGACATGGTTTTTCTTTTCTTCATACATACATACACACTCACGCCTGTAATCCCCGAAGGGGTAGGCAGAGGTGTAACCAGTACACCCACATTTCGCCAAACGTATCTCCGTCCCTTATGTGATAGGGGCGAGCCTATCGCCATATCGGGCACAAATTCCAGACTCCGGGCTGATACTGACAATATTGTTGACAAACCACATATTGTTAGTATTTCGTAATAGAAAAACCCAATACCAATTTACCCGACCCGGGGATGGAACCCGAGAGCGTGGGCGTCAAACGTAACGCGTACTGTTACGCGGACTCCTTGATATAGGTTTAAAAAATGGTTTTAATTACGCTAAAATAAAAAGGTATATATTCAGTAATAAACACACTTGGAATTACAAAAGTAAATAGCTCCGCGGACAACCGTGCTCTAAGAGAGATGAAAGTAGACTGGCTAACTCCAGGGCAGCCTCCCATAAATACCCTAGACCACTGCTGACCACTCTGTATAAAAGGGACAGGGAAGCACTAAGGCTAACTAACTAGGGGTATAACACCTCCCCCTTTAAGAGGAGACTTTAGGGATGATTCTAAAGTCTCTGTTAAATTCTAGTTCTATTTGGACGATTGTCATTGGATCTATTTCGGAAATACTTAATAACTAGATACACAACAAATAAAATTATTAAAATAAACACAATTAGAGTAAGGGTGGAATAATGTGTCCCATATTTGACAATATGTGGTTAACTTATCTAACAGTGAATCTGTGATAATCTGGGTTTTTGAATTAAGTTCATCTAAATCTACATTTTGTAAGTTAACAGGGGACACATCATTTATTACATTGTTAAACTTATCTAGATTACAGCAAGTATCATTAAGAAGGTTAAAGTCAGGAATATTATTTACCGGTGACGTAATATTTAAGGCATCGAATTTGGGTAACAGAATTGTACTTTTGCAGTATCCCGTACAACCATCAGGAATGGAGAGTATACCTGTGCCCACAACATTTGTTTCATATAACTGATTAGTTATACAATCAATAGAAATTTTATTTGACAGTGATTGAACATAAATCCATTTATTATTTTCAATGGGTTTCCAGATATCAAGGTTCCCAAAAATGAACTTTACTTGGCACTGTGAGGGAATTTTACTGATTACCTTTGACATGAATTCACTTTCACAAGTGGGTCTAGCATCTGATGCATGGCATTTGTTACGTCACAAATAAACGTTCCTGGTTGTACTGTTTTACAATTAGTTAGATCATTTATGTTACAATAGTGAGTCTTGTCTTTGGTCATTGCAATGTACTTGCTATCGGGTATGATTAAGCTAAACGCCTTTGGATCTCTAGGATTAATAGGTGTAGGTAAAGCTACACTATGGAATAACATATAGTTTCTTATATCTACTAGTGGTACTTGAAGTAAAAATATAACTTTATTATTTGAATAATAACATATTACTTTGGATATACTTAATACTAGATGCAGTGAATATATATATATATACAACGTGTTACATAAAGGTGTGGTCATATTTTAGGGTCATTACACACTCCTTATAGTAAGTACCTATGTAACGGATCATTTCAAACCACGACATCCTAAAATTTCACGTTAATTTTAATCACTCGTTTATTAAGATCGATAAGATTGATGACATCACTATTAATTATAAAATGACACTCACTTTTTAATAAACTTGAATAAGATTTACTTAATTCTACGGGCATACGTACGTAACTTGTAATTTAAACACAAAATACCTGAAAGAGACTGTTTGCTAGAGGATATAGGTACCATCCTGTGATATTTTAAAGATTTCTGAAAAATTCTTTAAAGGAGGTCTGAAGTATCACTGTTTATCATTTAGTGTTGTTCAAAGTTGTAAGTCGATATCGACATGTTACTCATTCGATAAAAAAGAAAATTCTATAATTAGGTCCTAGCAATGCAATCGGCTTTGCTACTATGGGGGATAAAATACCAATATCCTACAATATACATTGCTTAAATTTGCCCGCCCCTTTCTATAACACGTTGTATATATATATCTAAAGAAACAGGTAATTCTAAATTACTAGGTAAATGTCTATAATTATCGGCCAGCTCTTTGTATAGCTTCTGAGGAGTAATTATGGCCGGATGTAGTGTATTCTGGCCGCTGAATAGGATAGCGTTAGTTACGTCTTCCAGTTGGAAGGACAAGGTAAGTATGGAAGTTTCCAGGTATACAAAGATTTCATTTACATTTGCGAGGATCTGCAAACCATTGGTTATCTCGGAAATATTCTTTAAACTGAGTGAGAGATTGTCGATAGCTTCTTTTAACTTGATTTCATTATTTCTAAATGTAGTTATAGTTTTGTTATACTAAGACATAACAGAAGTGGTAACTAAGATATTTTCTTTCATTAGCGAAGCTAATTCCTTAACATCGCCCTGTACACCTGAGATTGCTTCATCATATTTTAAAGCATCGTCCTCGTCAAGGGTGCCGAAAATGTGTTTCAGCACGGTGCCTACACCACCAAACCAAGCACTGCATTTTACTCTGTTACTCGACAAGTATGAGATGGATTCGAATTCCTTATTCATATCATGGAAACGGGCTGTTAAGGGTTGAAGCAAGTTACGACATTCTAGATCTATTTCTCTGATTCGAGTTTGACTACATAATTGTTTAGTATCATCTAGAGCATTTTTAATGTTCACAATATGTGGACCAAAATGCGAAATATCTACTGGAATTAGAATTTTCAACTGGGCATTATTAATTTTTAGAGTTCCTAAATAATCAAAATAGAGGCCCGCACTATAATCTTCGTGAGATTGACCCCAAGCTGAACTGCAAATAATAATTTGCCATTAACACTAGATTAAAGGTAAGTATCGTAGATATATGTATTACAACTAATACTAAGGTTATTTTACAGGTTCATCTGGATACTATCGCGAGGTAAGTATTATATTAACTTATAAATCCTACTTAATAGAAATATTATTTTAATTATAGGGTTGCCCCGACGTCGGCTGGCTTTACTTGATCAACATGGTGAGTAATATGACGTCGGTTGATCAACAAGGTAAGGGTATTGTTGCCATTTACTTTGACAACTTTGTAGGGCCCTTTCCAAAGGGGTGAGAGTGCCTTGCGCATTCTCAGGTGATTTTTGAGATATACATGATCACCGACCTTATACTTGACTGGACAAGTATGAATGTCATATCGGGATTTGGAGGATTCTTTAGATCCTCTTATGAACTCCAAGGCTTTTCCTCGGGAATATTTTAAGCGATTTTGGAGCATACGGACATAGTCTGGATATGTAGCTCCTGGGGATTCCTTATAAATAGAATTTGGAATGATCGGTTTGCTTCCGAACATAAGTTCATAAGGTGTGAAGTGAGTAGTGGAATGAACGGTAGTGTTATAAGTGAGCATGGCTGTGTAGACATAACGGGGCCAATTTTGTTTCATTCTCATTGGTAAAGGATCTGAGGTACTCTTTGAGTGTCGAATGACTTCGTTCCAGAGCACCTTGAGTTTGAGGATGATACGGAGAGGCCCATAGATTTTTTATTTTAAGAAATTCACAGGTTTTCTTAAAAAGATCGGATGTGAATTTGGTTCCCTGATCCGTAAGGATCATTTTAGGGATGCCAAAGATTGATATATACTGGATTAAGCACTCACTTGTTTCCTCCGCTGTAGTGCTTCTAATTGGATATGCTGAAGAGAACTTAGTTAGGTCATCTTGCACAGTGAGTATATATTTTAGCTTTGCGGGTCCCGCTTCGGGCAGTGGTCCAACGATGTCAAGGGATATTCTTTGACAGGGCTCAGTGGACGTGCTCGTGATTTGCATGGGAGCACGATTTATTTGCCTGAGGGCTTTGTTAGTCTGGCATTGTGGGCATTTCTTTACAAATGCTTCAATGTCGCTACGCATGTTTTTCCAGTAGAAGTTCTCCTGGATTCGTTTGAGCATGCGATTACTGCCAAGATGACCAGCGATTGGAATATCATGATTTTCCCTGATGATTTTCGGGATTTCGGATAGTGATGGATATACAATTTTTCCTTTGTATATGTATGTGTACATTAATACACATTCGTGTTGTTAAACAGATAGAGAAACATGTTATAAATTTTAATAAATTGGTGAGTATCAAATGGATTCCGGAATTCCGTTATTGCAATATCTATGGTGTTGTCTTTAATAAGGTTAACTAGCTCGTCTCTAAGTGATTTGAGACTCTTGTAAATGTCTCCGTAAGCGAATGTGTCAAAATGGTACACCTTGAAAAAGAGAAAATAATATGTTTTACCCTCATGTGTAAATGATATGAAAGAATGGAGAGTCCTTTCTTTATTTATGATTTCGGTATTGTCGGGTATATTGTCAAGGACAGTTTGGACAAAGGGATTCGATTCGTCGAGATCGATAGAAGTAGGTAATATAACGATTTTGTATTTTGATTTCGTTATATCTTCATTATGTTCTTGGATGCTGGAATTAAATGACTTATCGTTATTAATCATTGTTTTTAGGAATGTGGGATAGTCATTAGCAATAGGACTTAAGTTGTCAAGATTAAGTGGATGCTCAGATATGGGTCGAGGTGAATTAACAGGCTCATTCCCAGCTTCATCTCCTATGGTATCTGAGGTGTTAGAGGGTGGAAAAATATCCTCTAATGGATTTGAAGGGTTTAGAGATAACAAGTCATCGGGATTAAAAGATGGAGACATTAAATTATCGAGATCGACAGATGGTGATAATTAGCTCGTCAGGATTGCCAATTGGAGATATCTGATTATCAGGATTGGCAGATGGTGATGTCGGGTTATCGGTATTGTCAGTTGGAGACACCAGCTCATCTAGATTGAAAGATGGAGGTAAGACTAATAGGTCCATGAGGTCTCCGTCTAAGTCATTATCAGGGTTCCCTAGAGGTGGATTGGACACGGGTTGAGTGTCTGCGAGTTGCTGACCTGCACGTTGGAGGTCCGCAGATTGTGGAGCCGCAGGGTGAACTGGATTAACAGGGAAGCGAGATAACGCGTCAGCGTTAGTATTGGATTTCCCTTTCTTGTAATGGATTTCGTACTCGAATTCCTCAAGTTTCAGGCGCCAGCGAACAAGGCGCGATCCGGGGTCCTTACAATTGAACAGCCATTGTAATGGTTTGTGATCTGTTACAATTTTAAAATGATATCCATACAAGTAAGGTCTAAAGGTTTTAGTGCCAAAGATAATGGCTAGGCATTCTTTTTCAGTGACGCTGTAATTGCACTCGGCTTAATTAAGAGTGCGCGAAGCAAAAGCTATAGGTCGATCTTGTCCTACCGGTCCTTGCGATAGGATGGCTGAAATCGCGTAGTTTGATGCGTCACAAGGCAGAGCAAATGGTTCTGTGAAATCCGGATAAGCTAGAATAGGCGCAGTAACAAGTTTTCCTTAAGAGCTTCAAAAGCTAGTTGTTGTTAATTTTGCCATAGGAAGGAAATATCCTTTTTTAGTAGGGATGTCAATGGTTTGGCTAGTTTGGCAAAATTGGGAATAAACCGCCTATAGTATGATACCAGGCCCAAGAAAGATTTAATATCCTTTGGAGATTGAGGTGTCGGGAATTGAGTTACCGCTTTCGTTTTGTCGGTATTTGGCTTGACACCGTTTTCATTAATAATGTGACCTAGGTAAGCAACCTCCTTTCTTAGGAACTCACACTTCTCAGGTTGTAGCTTCAAGTTAAAACTACGGAGTCTACTAAAGACATCTTTCAAAGTTGAGATGTGTGAGGTTAAGTCGTAGGAATAGATGACTATGTCATCGAGGTACACGAAGCATCTCGTGCCATGGAGCCCAGTTAGGCATGTGTTCATTAATTTCTGGAACGTGGATGGGGCATTTTTCAGTCCGAATGGCATTCTGTTGAACTGAAAATGTCCTTGGGGCACGGAAAATGCTGTTTTCGGAGCATCTTCCGGAGCGACCAGGATTTGGTGGAATCCAGACGATAGATCTAGAGTAGTAAAATATTTGCTGTTCCCTAGCTGGTCTAAGATTTCGGATATTTGAGGGATTGGATATGTTTCCCCGATAGTGATGTCATTCAGTTTTCGATAGTCGATGACTATACGCCATTTCTTTAGACCTTGGGAGTCTGCCTTTTTCGGAACTATCCATATTGGAGAACTCCAAGGCGATGACGAAGGTTTTATTATATTGTCATCAAGCATCTTTTGGATTTGTGTTTGTACCTCTTTCTTATGGCTCTCGGGGAAACGGTAGGATTTTGTATGGACAGGGACATCACTATTTGTCCTAATCTGGTGATCCAAGATTGTGGTATGAGATAACTGGTCGCTGGGCATATGGAAAATATCCGAATACTGAGAGCAAATTTCTACAAGGGCATCAGACTCCTCTTGATTAAGGTGTTCGGTCTTAAGTGACCTAATGACTGCGTTAGCACGATCTAAAGGATTATAGCTGTTATTCCTCGTTTGAATTGCAAATGAGCTTAATGGTTCAATTTTAAGGTTCAGATTTGATTAAACATTTACAGGTGATTCCGAAGTATTTACAACTGTTAGATTGATTCGTTTGTTTTCCTTTACTGTTACCAAGCAATTGGAAACTAATAGATCATCTGGTAGATGTTGATCCATGATCATACCTTCTTGCAGATCGGTATTCTGTACAGAACATTCTGCTTCTGTGCGAGGCGGAATTATGAAAAAGGAATCGAAGAAATGCAGTTTGATCTCATCTTTCCCTATTCTTAAGACATCAGTAGTGTAATCTATTTTGCAACCGAATGCATTGAGGAAGTCTGATCCTATGATACCATCGTATGGAAGGCTGATATTATTGATGACGTGAAACTTAAATGACACGGATTTAGTTCGTGTAAGTTTCAGTTTTGGAGATAAGTGACCCTCAGTAGTCGTAAGCTCATCACCTGGATCTATGCCCTTGAGTTTGATTGATTCTTTAACGAGTTTTAAGTTTTTATTGATCCTGGATTATTTTAAAAGGCATATTGCGGACCCAGAATCTACTAGTAGGGATAATGAAATATCTGCTACTGATGAATCCAATAGGACATGAGGTAGCAGCTTTTTTGAGGTATCTAGGTTGACCTCGTAGATTCTGGATGATTGGACACTTGCTTGGGGCTGGTTACCCGTGTGGTCTCTGGGTTTTGGAATGAGGACGCTAGTTCGGGGCTGGTTACCCATGTTGTTAGCCCTGGAATAAGAAGTAGGGACGCTAGTTCGGGGCTGGTTACCCATGTTGTTGGCCCTGGAATTAGAATTAAGGACGCTAGTTTGGGGCTGGATACCCGTGTGGTTGGTCCTGGATTTAGAATTAAGGACGCTAGTTTGGGGCTGGTTACCCGTGTTGTTCGTCCTGGGTTTAGAAGTAAGGACACTAGTTTGGGGCCGGTTACCCGTGTTGTTGGTCCTATACTTCGAAATATGGGCGCTTATTTGGGGCTGGTTACCCATGTGGTGGCCCTGGTTAACTTTATATGGACGATTGGTGTCGGCTTTAGGCTTCAGTCTCGGGCGACGCCATGCCGAGACCCTTATGCGTTTAAATTATCATGTTCGGCTGAGGTTTGAGGGCACGTTTGCGGCGGATGTGAGCACGGGTAGGCACATTTCAGCTGATAAGGCACGTTCTGCGACAGCGCATTGAAACGGCGACGAGGATTTCAGCTTGTTGAAATCCGGGATGGCCTTGAATGATGATGGGTCCTTCCGGGACAATGCGTGAAGGTCTGCAGCAATTCTGTATTGCTGGAGATGGGTGATTGTAGTTTGCAGTGCAGTCACGTTGTTGCAAGCGAGCCTGAGGTGAGGTTGGCTTTGGGCATAAGATATTGTTTTTTTTATGGTAGGTATAGGGCGACAAAAGCAAGTGGGTCACCTGATGGTAAGTGATCTCCACCGTCCATGTACGCCCACAATACGAAAAGAATCATGGGTGCGTTGCCGACCCTAAAGGAAAGGGATAATTAAGGGATTGGGAAGGGTCTCCGGATATCTCACTCATCGTACGAAACGCAGCACCAAGCTGTTACTTTACGCCGGTTTTCTGTGAGACAGTGGTAATGACCCGGACGAGCCGGCCCATACATGCTGGGGACAAGTGTCTACAGCGTGGCACTACCACTCGTAGATTGATGGCCTACTTACATTCCCTGCCGAATATAGAATACCGTATAAAAATAACGGACTTTCATTTGAAAATAGCTTGTATGGTACCTATTCATTATAACAACTAGGTATACATAAATAAATAACTTGTCAATACCGTAGCTAAATGTACAGAAACGTGCTTAGAATTCCTTTACATATTTCTACATAATAATGTGTTTTTTTTACAATTTCACGCGTTTTCCTCAAAGGTTTTTTTTTATATAGCATAGGCCGGCAAACGAGTAAGTAGGTCACCCGATGGCAAGTGATCTCCACCGCCCATGTATGCTCACAATACCAAAATAATCATGAGCGCGCTGCCGACCTTAAAGGGTTTGGGAATTTGGGCCTCCAGATATCTCACTCACCGTACGAAACGCAGCAGCAAACTGCTACTTTACGCCGGTTTTCTGTGAGACAGTGGTAACGACCCGGACGAGCCGGCCCATTCATGCTATAGAAAAAACTGTCTACAGCGTGGCTCTACCACTCAGAAAAGTGTACGCAGTATTCTTCGAATATAGCGTTTTTATAGCTAGATGGCATACGACCAAGATAAAGCATACGCATTATGGTAAATGATCTCGACCAGCCCGAGAACACCCAAGAAGAATAGGGTAGTTTCCTGTATTTAATTAATAATACATTATTTTATAAGCAACAGAAAATGATACGCAAATGAAACCCTTTTAATAAAACACAATCAAAATTGGATCAGAAATGTGCCCGCAGTTATGACTTTAAATGTTGGTATGAGGAGAAGTGGGTGCGTAGTAGGGATATCTCACTATCTCGCTTGCACACGTGCACCATAATGAACATTTTACACAGTGACGTCAAAGTTTGCGTCGTCTGTCATTTGACAATTACCCCTTCTACAGGATTTGAATGGCTTCTAACTTATTTGTTATTGGTCCGATTTATAAAATTCTTTCTGCAATAGATTTTGAGTACCGTAACTTATTGATTTAAATCATAAAAAAATTCTAGTCAACTACCCTATTACGGACGCGTTGCCGCCCTTTAATCGAAAAACCTGTCGATCAATACACTTGTTCAAAAATAACAAACTCACCAAGTTCAATGATTCCATACACTGTTCAGCACAATCAATATACCTAGTTCTCAAATCCACACCACTTTTATACAAAAAACCAAAGACTTAATGAAATGAAAAAAAAAATGATAGTAAATGGGGCCAAGAGGTATGCAAGGATCGTAGCAAGTGGAAATCCGTTGTCTCAGCCTACCCCTATGGGAAACAGGCGTGAGTCTATGTATGTATGTATGTAAACTTTAATGTATACTATTTGACGGACTGTTTGGTAGTAAAATTGCGCCACAAAACGGAAGAGTTTGACAGCTCACAAACAGGGAGCGCGAGAGGGGTTCTATGTTAGAGTAAGCGAGATGATATTATTTAGTTACGGTCAATTGACCTTAACTTAGTGGCGCAATTTCTGTGTACCGCGCAGCCTGTCTAGTATACATGAATGTCTTTGCAACAAACATAACTTTAAACTAGTTTAGAATGAATTAAAATAGAAGACCAACCGCACTGTCAGTTCCCGCCAAAAACTCATTGAGCACCATTTATTTAAATGGCAATTTAGATAATATATCAATGTGGCAATTACTATTTCATAGATATTATTTTGTATCTTTGAAGGTTGAGGAAAAAAGGTTAATTGAAAACTTAAGTAAATTCAAGTAAATTCTCTGATTATCGCATTATGTTTGGCAGCATTTTACCAGGTGGTAGGTCCCTCGTAGGCGAGAGGCCGTCGGGATTGGTATGTACCACCGCTGTATTTCTGCCGCCAAACAGCAGTGTGTAAGCACTGTCGTATACCGGTTTGAAAGGCATTGAAACCAGTGAAATTACTGGGCATTATGAGACTTAAAATCTTATGTCCCGGAGTGACGAGCGCAGTCCAGTGACACACAGTGCTTTGTAATTCAAAGTTCTGTGTGGCGTTGCTTCTGTTTATGGCAAGCGTGGCACTTACTATCAGGCGAGCGACCGGTTCGTCTCGTCATTCAAGCTAACAAAAAAAAAGTACAATATGTAGGTATATTAAAAGCATTCATAGCTCAGCGGGGAGTGGTATGGACTGTCGAGACGAAAGTCGCAGGTTCGAAACCAGCCCCAAGTGCATACACCTCTGACTTTTCTAAGTTATGTGTGTATTAATTGTTAATTATCACTTGCTTTAACGGTGAAGGAAACATCGTGAGGAAACCTGCAACCTGAGAAGTTCTTCATAAGAATTTCGAAGGTATGTGAAGTCTGCCAACCCGCATTAGGCCAGCGTGGTGGACTAAGGCCTGAACCCTCTCATTCAGTAGAGGAGGCCCGTGCCCAGCAGTGGGACGTATATAATATAGGGCTAGTATTATTATTATGTAGGTATATAATGTGACGCATTCGTTAAAACTCCCGACGACATCAGCTAGAAAAACGTTTTGAACTTTGAAGCTGAATAGTTTTCTTCAAACATAGCTAGAAACATCTCAATTCAGCATTTAATTTGGACCAACAGCTCCAAGTTTTTTTTTATAGTATATGCCGGCAAACGAGCAAGTGGGTCACCTGATGTTTACTGATCTCCACCGTCCATGAACGCCTACAATACCAAAAGAATTATGGGCGCGTTGCCGACCTTAAAGGAAAGGGATAATTAAGGAATTAGTAAGGGGAGGGGATTTAGACCTCCGGATATCTCACTCACCGTACGAAAAGCAGCAGCAAGAAGCTACTTTTCTGTGAGACAGTGGTAACGACGGGACGAGCCGGTCCATTCATACTGTAGAAAAAATTGTCTACAGCATGGCTCTACCACTCATCACTAATAATTACTCAAAGCTATTTACTTTGTTTTTTTTTTCTAAATTGATTACGTTAGTAAAATCGTGTACAACATTGAATCTAGGACAATGGAATAATCCAAAATATAAGCAAATTTGCAATTTAGAAAAATGTTTATAATTTGCAATGTTAGATTTTCGACTGCCTCGGTGGAGCAGTTGTAATGCGTATGCATTACCACTGATGCTGAGGTCTCGGGTTCGATCCCCGGATCGGGTAACAGTGATATTGGTTTTTTCTATTACGAAATGCTCAGTATCAGCCCGGAGTCTGGAATTGTCCCGGTATGGCGATATGCTCGCCCTCACATTATGGGACGGAGATACGCTCGGCGAAATGTGGGTGTACTGGTTACACCTCTGCCTACCCCTTCGGGGATTACAAACGTGAATGCGTATGTATCTTAGAAAAGTCAGAGGTGCATGCTCTTGGGGTTGATTACGAACCTGCGACTTTCGTCTCGATTTATTTTATTTATTTATTAGGGGTTTAAAAATCAATAGATACTTGACTTAAAGAACTGCTTAAATATCCAATAGTTTACGTTACACAAGAGAAACGCCTCATTATCTTCGTTACTTAGTAACTAGCGCTCCTTAATTTAACAGTATTTAGTCGTCAATAAATTTACAAGGTGGTAGGTAGGTGCCTCGTATGCGAGAGGCCGTCTGGGTTGGTACCACGGCTTTGTTTATTTCTGCCGTCAAACGTGTGTAAGCACTGTTGTATTTCGGTATGAAAGACATTGAAGCCAGTGAAATTACTGGGCACTTATGTCTCGGGGTGACGAGCACAGTTCAATGCCATGCAGTGCTTTGTAATTCAAAGTTCTGTGTGGTGTTGCTTCTGTTTATAGGCAGGCGTGGCGCTTACCATCAGGCAAATGACCTACTAGTTTCGTCACACAAACTAATTAAACAAACTTAAATACTTACCTACACAATCAATGAACTGTTTAAAACATCAAATAGTCCACGTTACACAAGGGAAAAGCGTCAGTAACTCGGTAACACAGTAGCTCAGTAACTTCACAACGTTCAGTAACACTACACTTTGTTTTCGACAGTCACCTGCGCGATCCACTTCGCAAATGAAGTATATGTATACTTACAAACGTATTTAAATATTTATAATGTAATGTAAATTATTAATGTTTTTGTGAAGTCACACGTAGTACAGTCGTATGCATAAATAAATGTATCTCTATATTTATACTATGTTTTACCCGCGACTTCGACCGCGTAATAGATTTGAATAGATGGAAAACCTATTATTGGTTGGACCAAGTGGTAGAGACACGCTGCAGACAGTTTTGTTTACATAAATAAATGGGCCTCCGGATATCTCGCTCACCGTACAAAACACAGCAGCAAATCGCTACCTTACGTTGGTTTTCTGTAAGACAGTGGTAACCATCTGATCAAGCCGGCCCATTCTACTATAGATACAGCTGTTTACAGGGTGGCTCTACCACTCAATCTTTTTTATTAGCTTGAGTGACGGAAAGAGCAGGTCGTTCGCCTGATGGTAAGCGCCACGCCTGCCAATAAACAGAAACAACACCACTTAGAACTTTGAATTACAAAGCATGGCATTGGACTGCGCTCGTCACCCCGAGACATAAGATGTTAAGTCTCATAATGCCCGGTAATTTCACTGGCTTCAATGTCCTTCAAACCGGAACAAAACAGTGTTTACACACTGCTGTTTAGCGGCAGAAATAGACAAAGCGGTGGTACCAACCCAGACGGCCTCTCGAATACGAGGCACCTGTCACCTTGCGAAACCAATTTGTCATTACTTCCTTCAGATGTCGGTAGAATATGATTATTAGGACATGCTCAGTATCAACCCAGTCTGGAATTGTCCCCGGTATTGATATGTTCGCCCCCTATCACATCATGGGACGGAAATAAGGTGAAATGTAGGTATACTCGTTACACCTGTGTTTACACCTTCGGGGATTACAAGCGTGAGTGCGTTTGTATGTTTATTTAAATATTACGCGATTAAGACCCGTTTTAATTTGATTTGATTACATATTGGAACTTTAAAAACATTTATTAACTATTCAGAAGTAGTTCAAGGATTTCTGAACTGTTCTTGAGACAATTGTTTAAGAATCAAACGATATTATTTAGGCACATTTTTCAATGTCTATATTTTTTAATTTAGCTTGAGCGAAACGAGAGGTCGTTCGCCTGATGCTTAGCGCCTGCCCATGAACAAAAGCAACGCTATATAATAGTAATAAAAATACATATTAATAATAGAAAGCAGCGATAGCTTGCGGGGAGTGGTACGGACTGTCGAGACGAAAGTCGCAGGTTCGAAACCAACCGCAAGAGAATGCACATCTGACTTTTCTAGCTTACTTGTGTAAGCTTTAATGGCGAAGGAAACATAGTGTAACCTGCATACCTGAGAAGTTCTTCATAAGAATTTCGAAGGTATGTGAAGTCTGTCAACCCGCATTAGTCCAGCGTGGTGGACTAATGCCTAACCCCCTCATTCAGTAGAGGAGGCTCGTGCCCAGCAGTGTAAGCGATAATTAACAATTAATACACACATTACTTAGGAAAAGTCAGAAGTACATGCTCTTGGGGTTGGCTTCAAACCTGCGTCTTTCGTCTCGATTTATATGTAGATATAACTTAAAACTTGCTTTTGACGGGGATTAAAAATCAATAAATACTTTAATTATACAGGGCTATTAAAATATTATCTTCACTAGCTTTTGCTTGCGTCTCCACTCGTGTGAACAACCTTTTCCGGGATAAAAAAGTAGTTAATGTTCTACTCCAGATCATGGTCTACCTGTGTGCCAATTTCATCCAAAACCATTCAGCCGTTAAGGCGTGTTTGACTAACACTATTGTTGACAGCCTCCGTGGCGCAGCGGGTGAGTAGCCGGTTGCGAAGCGCGAGGCCGTGGGTTCGATTCCCGCACTTAGACAAATGTTTGTCTGATTCACAAATATTTGTCTTGGGTCTGGGTGTTGTGGGACCGCAAGTCCCTCGTAGTTCTTGATACCCACGATACAGGTTTACCTAGTGTGGGGTCAGGACTATGTGTGTGACTGTTGGGTGTGGGTGTATTTATTTACACGTTATTATGGTGTCAATTCATTCGTCATGCTTATAGAGGTCATGCAGGCTAATCTAATGCGTAGATATAACTTCTGTAATTGCTGATTAATATAAATTGAGCTGCTCTAATTCCAATTACATATTGTAAAACCTTTATGCTCTAATAATTGTAAACTAGTATTGAAAAGAGCAACGTTAGAGTTTCTTGCTCGTGTTTTTCAAGCGCAACAGCATTCCGAACTAGTGGTAGCGGTACAGCATGAATGAGCCGACTCGTCCGGGTCGTTACCACTGTCTCACAGAAAATTGGCGTAAAGCAGCTTGCTGCTGCGTTTCGTACGGTGAGTGAGATATCCGGAGGCCCAAATCCCCCTCCCCTTCCCAACCCCTTATTATCCCTTTCGTTTAAGGTCGGCAACGCGCCCGTTATTCTTTTGGTATTGTAGGCGCAAATGGGCGGTGGAGATCACTTACCATCAGGTGACCCACCTGCTCGTTTGCCGGCCTATGATATTAAAAAAAAACAGAATAGGAGTTCATCTACCTTTTTGAAATCGTTAATAATTAAATTACCACCACGTTCCGTAGACACTTTACCGTATCAGCATAAATACGAGAATATAAAAAAATATTAACCTTGGGGAAATGGAGCCGGCAGGTGTCACTTCAAAATCTTTGTACCGAGAAACTGCGTTCACATATTGTATGAACCAGTGGTACTCAATCATATCAGCCGTGTATTACACAGTCCCCCTGCTGGACACTATGTTGGGTGTGGTGTTGCTTCTGTTTATGGACAGGCGTGGCGCTTACCATTAGGCGAGCGACTTGCTCGTTTCGCCAAACAACCTAATAAAAAAAATGGCAGTTGTCGATAGAAGTGAAAACTTAGAACATAAAATTTGAAATTTCATAATGTTTGAATTAAAATTATCAATATCAATCTGGTTTTCACATGTATTGACACTCCGAGCAACAATTATATGCATGTTTATATGGTGTTTTAGTACTCACTATTGTACTGCACAATGATTCTACAATTATACGATTCAAATAATAATCAAACAAAAACACTATTTCAACAATGCACAGTAAACTTATATACACATTGAACTTATCACTAAATCTATTCAATTTCATTTATAATATATACACAGCACTAATGTTGCACAATACGTCATCTGTATAGCTACAGATATACTGCTGTAAGCATTTCAGTGACGCGAACGCACGAGATTTCACCCATCCAACAAAGTGTCTAACGCGCACAGCACACGGCACATGAGCATGTCGGCGACGCGAACCCATAAGATTTTCCCCTACCAAAAAGTGGCCAACGCGGCTAAAGAAGTTTTCACTTCAAAAATTGCTTTCTCAGCGTTATGCCCTTCAAACGAAGCTTAAAAAAGTATTTCCAGTGGCTTGGTTATGCCTCTGGCGTTGCTAATGTCTATGGGCGATGGTAACCACTTTCCATCAGGTGGCCTGTCAGCTCGTCTGGCTTCGAAGACAATAGTTTAGGTATTACGATGCCAGAGAATTTTACAAACAGTCAAAGGGGCGAAATTTGTAACTTCTAAATTACACGTAAATTCTCTCTCTTTATTGTACACAGCCATCTTTTTTTTAGTTCCATTTCTGTGCATCCAGGGTAGTCTTTTAGCGATTAGAAAATAAACAATTTTTAATGAATAATATGTTTTTAATGTGATTTAGTGATTTACTTTATTTATTTTAGGATTACCAGAAGACGATACACTACACTAATATAAAAACATACGCAAACAAACAAAAAATATAGTGTTCTCCCATAAACAGGCAACCACAACTTACAATGGGTAACTAGCGCCATAAGAGTAGGTTTTTTTAAAACTAATTAAATATCTTTAAATTAAGTTATATTGAAATAAATAAATAAATTGGTAATTAAACATGCCTTAACTAAATGTTTTTAGTATTTAACATGAGATCATCAATAGTTGAGTAAGACTAAACAACAAAAAAAAGACATTACATTATGCATAAGTTAAAATAGAATGTTATGTTGGTTATACATAAAGAGTTTTGTATTGTATTGTTAAGTTTGACAATCACGTGTAGTTATTGCAAACAGATAGTATTATTCCACAAGTGTTGGAAGATATGGCGCGTGTTTATAAACGTGGTATGTTCATTATTAGTGGTAGAGCCGCGCTGCAGGTAGTTTTAACCGACTTCAAAAAAGCAGGAGGTTTTCAATACGGCGCTTATTTTTATTTTTTTTCTTTACGACAACGATTTTGTTGGAAAAAATTTCTTTCGATAGAGTTTAGCTGCGATGTGGTGCCATGTTAATTTGGTTAAGATCTGATGATGAATACGGAGTAAAAAAATTAAACACCGCAACGGACAACAGTACACTCGTCGCGATTGTGTTATTGTATTCTAATTTACATGCCATAGCTGTAGCTACCACTAAAATGTAAAAATAAAATAAGTAAATTTATCAAAATTTACTAGGTACTTTCTTAAACTAGCAAATTGTCTTAGAAATAACACTGAAATATCAAAAATAACAATTTTTAAATGTCTCTTTGAAGTCGTTGCAATTTCATTTGACCGACAGATTTAGAAATTGTTATTTTTGACATTTCAGTATTATTTTTTAAGTCAGTTTTTAAATTTTGTCAAAACTTATTTTATGTCTACAACATAAAAGAACTGGCTCGACCGGGTCGTTACCACTGTCTCACAAAAAACCGACGTGATGTAGCAGCCTGCTGCGTTTCGTACGGTGTGCTAGATATCCAAAGGCCCAAATCCTGCTCTTCCCAATCCCCTAATTATGCCTTCCCTTTAAGGTCGGCGACGCGTTCATGATTCTTCTGGCATTGTGGGTATTCATGGGCGGTGATCACTTACCATCAGGTGACAGAGTACTTCAGTTGCCAGCAAAACAAACATACCTGTAACACATACCTGTATACGTTCACGCCTATATGCCCGAAGAGGCAGAGAGATGTGCAATCATTATACACCTTGTTACAGAAAGGTGTGGTCATATTAAGGGTCGTTACATACACCTGACAGTGAGTGATTATGTACCTAAGGTTGATCATGATGTAATGACGTCGGAATTTCAGTACTAGGTATATATTGTTGGTGTCTTGTAAACTGTTATCTGCTCTCCGTCCTTGAAATGGAATACAATAGCACATAAAATTTAATAAGTGAGCAAAATTATAATTTACAAACAATTAAAATAAAAACATACATAAATAATAATTAAATTAAGTATAAGCAGCGATAGCTCAGCGGGGAATGGCACTGCCGAGACGAGTCGCAGGTTCGAAACTAGCCCCAAGAGCATGCACCTCTGACTTTCCTAAGTTACGTGTGTATTCAATGTTAATTATCGCTTGTTTTATCGGTGAAGGAAACATCGTAAGGAATCAGCTGAATAGAAGTGTATGTGCGTGGCGGCACGTACGCACAAATCACAAGGCTGAATCTGTGTTCTATATTTATAACTATGGGCCACGAAGCCTGACAATAAAACCTTTTTATTTTTCTTTATAACTAGCTGTTGCCCGCGTTAATATCAAGTCTACGGTTTACTGATCTAAGATAAAAGATTTTATTTAATTCTTCATAAGAGGCTTAAAAAGGTATTTCCACGGTAGGCAGCGGCTTGGCCTATAGACATAGCAATGCTAGGAGCATAGTGCTCCTGGCATTGCTATTGTCTATGAGCGACGCTTATCACTTACCATCAGGTGGGCCGTCAACTTGTCTAACTTCGTAAGCCAATAAAAAAGAAAATAAAAAACTATAACTATATAAAAAAACTATAGTGAAATAAGGTTCCATAAAAAACATTTAGGATTTTCCTTGTTCTGTTCAAAACAATTATGAAAACGAATAATAAATATCTACTTATTATTATTTTTTACATTTATAATTATGATGACAATTATATTTTTCCAGAATAATACATTACATAGTACAACCAGTGGGTGTTCAACCAGTACACCCACATTTCGCCGAGCGTATCTCCGTCCCACAATGTGATAGGGGTCGAGCCAATCGCCATACCGGGCACAAATTCCAGACTCCGGGCTGATACTGAGCATTTCGTAATAGAAATACCCAATACCACTTAACCCGACCCGGGGATCGAACCCAAGACCTCAGCGTTGGACTCAATCGTAACGCGTACACAATACAACTGCGCCACCGAGGCAGTAGGTACATATTACAATGAATTAATTATCTATATGTTAAATAGATAAAATCTATCTTAATTAAACCATAATTACATTTTGGTTATTTTTTGGCGGGCTACTACGAGATTCTGACGGGTTGGGAAAAACAGGTAATTTGCTAGTGTACTCTTTATAAGTAAAATTGCGCTATTTAGCGCAGAAAGACAAGACGGCGGAGCGAGAAAAGGGGGCTACTGTAAGACTGCTTACTCTATGCCTTTTTTATAGCATAGGCCATCAAACAAGCAAGTGGGTCACCAGAGGGGCTAGCACGGAAAACTATCGCAATGGTAATGTAAAGGTATCGAGGACTCGATAGATAATTCCTTAAATATCATTGGTCTATATTCCATATATATTAGTTTCTTTTACGATACGATAGAGGCGCTGTACTAAAATCTCATAGAAATTGTTGTCGATGACAGCTCGAATAACTTTTCGCAAATTTCCGTTTCCCTCTGATGGTAAGTGATCTTAACCGCTCATGCACGCCCACCTTAAAGGAAAGGTTATTTTTTATTTATTTATATAATTGACTAGCCAACAATTGTTTGCACCAATACAAGTGCAAATAAAATTCAATAAAACTTATATAAATGCAACAATTACTTACTGGCTAATACCACATGCACAACTAGGTAAACTTTTGAATTAACTTATATTAATAGAATTAACGTCACAAAACAAAAAAATACTATTACTACTATAAATTATGTAAGATTAAAATAAAAAAATAAGTAGGTATACATTTAAAATAACAATTCATCAATCATTGAATTATTTTATCCTATACTATGTATCAAGTAAGAAGCTACATAATAATTAATATTTTAGGAAGTATTTGCTTATTATTTTGTAAAATTTGCCAACACTGTCATAATGTACGTCTATCATATCACTACAGCTGTTCAGGATTTTACAGAGTCTTGGTATTGGAGAGTTTGCACCTAAAACCGTCCTTCGTAGAGGTGGACAGAGTGGTGTAATTCTATAACGAGGACATCTGGAAGGGGCACGAAACCTTATATGAGCCAATAAGTTAGGGCATTCAATTTTATTTCTGATCAGGTTATACAGAAAAAGCGCATCAGTAATATTCCTTCTACAAGTACACACACACACACACACTGGCGTTATCCCGGCTTAATACCAGGGTACGCCTTTTCGTACCATAGATTTGGTATTATATGGGGCTACACGCCGTCTGACCCCCACAACCCGCAACGCAACAAAGTTTCGGCATTGTCTCGTCCATTAATCAGCCGTGCACCACGTGCAGATGAGGTTGGCTTTAGACCTAAGATGTTGGTGGCCCACTTACACTCCAGAGATCTACTGCTGTAAATAATTTAAAAATATATACAATATGTAAAAAAAACCCTGTCCGATCCGAAAGCGGCATATAGGTATCCCAATGACATATTACCGAGAAAACTAAAATAAAATATTATTCTTGAAAATATAAATGTTATTGTATTTCAAAATGCACGTTATTAGTACCCAAATTACCCGAATTTCCCTAAAATCTAGAAAACTTTTTTAAAAAATGATAAAATGTTGTTTGGGGATTTTTTTTACTATTTATCCAAAAAGGATTATATCAATAGAACCTTATCTCGATACCTAATATCTTCATAATAATCTTCACGGATCGGACAGGGTTTTTTTTACATATTGTATAATTACAAATATTATATAGTGATTTCTTAGGTTTACGCGAATATTACACATTGAAATAAAACTAGTTTATACGGATTTTATCGGATTTTACTAAAATAAAAATTAAATCGCGATAAAATCCGTATAAACTAGTTTTATTTCAATACAAATATTATAACTCAATAGCGGAAATTCATAAATTGCTTCGTTATAAACAATGATTTTACTGTACTCTTTATTGTATTTAAATTAAGTAGGTACCTATCTAGCCGAAACGCGTACGCATTACCACTGCGCCACCGAGGCAGTCTTAAAAATGATAAAAAAAAGTATTAAAATTGATTTAAATAAAACAATCTAACCAACTAAAATAGCTTTATTCAATCACATTTCTTTCTATATCTAAGCTATAACGTGCCTTCTACAAAATTAATTTTATTCGCTATTTAGAATCAAAGAACTTTCAGAAAATGACTTTTTTTTACTTCCTTGCTCCATTTATAAATACTATCGAGTACGCTAATCAGAAGTTGAAACAATACTTTTGAACATATTAAATATATTTTAAACATATTGCGTACGCATTACGCATTGCTTCGCTTTCCGTCTTTTATCGTCTGTATCACGGTGAATGCTCTGAAGAATTGTTTGACCTTATTCCTTCCTCACCTTTCCTTAACAGAACCACGCGTGCTGGCTTGCGAAACCATAGCTTCGTGGTCTCTTCCATCTCGGCTCGGACCAAGAGGTTCGCAAAATCATATTTCTGTCGGACCATAAAGCTGTGGAATAGCTTGCCGGCGCACGTGTTTCCTCCTTCCTATAACTTGGGATCCTTTAAACGGAGTGTGAAGAAGCAACTAAGCAGGCACATAATTCTGCCGATCTGCGATAGATTCAGTGTTTATCGTTGGTCGACAGTATTCATGGATTGCGCTATACTTACCATCAGGTGTAGAGTAGTCACTTTGCCGAGCCAGGATAAAAAAAAAATGCGCTAGAGAGGCAGTCAAACTAACGTTTCATATGTTTAAAATATTGTTCCCATCATGTCACAGACTGTATTTATTTGATTATTCTTTGATTCTACACAGCAACAGTTCATGTATTGAGCAAGTAATACAATTGCGACAAAAAATATATCTCGTGCCCTGCGTGAGAGAAGCGACGCGTTGCTAGTATGAACACATTTATTTATCAACATTATGTCTAACAGTGTACAATTGTATCTGCTGATGATTACTTTTAGGGCCTTGATTACATATAATGTACGTGAACTTGACGCAGAAGTTACTTATGTAAGCAAAATAGGGTAGTTGACTAGATATTTTTTATTATTTAAATCAATAAGTTACGTTACTCAAAATCTATTGCAGAAAGAATTTTATAAATCGGACCAAAAATAAATAAGATAGAAGCCATTCAAATCCTGTAGAAGGGGTAATTGTCAAATGACGGACGACGCAAACTTTGACGTCACTGTGTAAAATGTTCATTATGGTGCACGCGTGCAAGCGAGATAGTGAGATATCCCTACTACGCACCCACTTCTCCTCATACCAACATTTAAAGTCATAACTGCGGGCACATTTCTGATCCAATTTTGATTGCGTATCATTTTCTGTTGCTTATAAAATAATGTATACAATTCAATATAGGAAACTACCCTATTGTAAGTTGCTTACTATAAATATCATTAAATTATATGTAAACGTATATGTGAGCTACTTTTGCGAGCCTTACGTACGCTGTCTTATGTAGGGTCAAATTACATTTGTAAGTACAACTTACAAATTTACTCGTATATATTTTTGTAAGTTTTACTTACAAAATGTAATTCCGAACCAGTGACCGTTTTTGTCACAGATCAAAATAAGCTTGTTACGAGTTGCCGAATTGCCGAAAGGCTTGGCCAAGCGTATAGACGCAGCCTAAAAATGTAATCACCAACATACTTCTAGATATAGCGGTTCATTTATGCACGCCTTGTAATGTGTGCGTGAGCTTGTGTGTAGTAGTGTTGATTTGTGTGACAGTGGCGCGTCATCAATCACCCTCTATACGAATTAACGGTCATTTTCAATATACTATATTTGATTGATCCAGATAAATCTCGGAAATGAACCAATCAAACTAAGTTCAGAGTGGTAGAGCCACGTTGTAGACAGTTTTGTCTACAGCATATTGGTCGGCTCATCCGGGTCGTTACCACTGTCTCATAGAAAACTGGCGTAAAGTAGCAGTTTGCTGCTGCGTTTCGTACGGTGAGTGAGATATCCGGAGGCCGAAATCACCTTCCCTTTCCTATAAGGTCGGTAACGCGTCCATGATTCCTCTAGTATTGTGGGCGTACATAGGCGAAGTACATAGGTGGAGATCACGTACCATAAGGTGACCCACCTACTCGTTTGCCGGCCTATGCAATCACGCGACACCTTCACACTGTATTCTGATTGGCTCATTTGTGCTATCTATGAATGAATCAAACTTAGATCATTGAAAATGGCCGTTAGTCAATAGTGGCAAACGCCCAGTCAATGTTCCTGTACAAACACATCACGTACACATATCAAGACGCGCAGGAATGAGTTGAACTATCTATAATTAATTCTAATGTCACCCAAAAAGTCCAATTACATAACAGTTTTTTTTTAAATAACGAGTGTTTAATTTAAGTGCGTCTTACTTATCAAGTGTATGTAGCCACGGTAGGGCAAGGTGGGACAATTTCCCCACCGTTGGTACCTTTGTGGGTAATCCATCAATATTGTTTATAAATTAACACTGCCTAATTCGAAATACCAACTTTGTTTCTACTCCGTGACGGATGATACTTTTATTGATTTCTCTGGCTTTGCCCCACTATAAGCAATGCTTGCCCCACTCTGACGTGAATTCTGACTATGCCCTTGCAAGTAGCGTACTACGATAACAAATCAGCGTTTCGAACATTTTCGTTCTTTTAGTACGATATAAAATCAAAGTCTGACCATCCGAGGGTTTATCATAGGTTTAAATATTTAAATGCTTTGAGTGGTAGAGCCATGCTGAAGACATTTCTGTCTACAACATGAATGGGCCGGCTCGCCCGGGTCGTTACCACTGTCTCACAGAAAACCGACGTAAACGTACTTGCTGCTGCGTTTCGTACGGTGAGTGAGATATCCGGAGGCCTAACTCCCCCTCTCTTTTCTTTAACGTCGCTCATAATTCTTTTGGTATTGTTGGCGTACATGGGCGGTGGAGATCACTTACCATCAGGTGACCCACTTGCTCGTTTGCCGACTTATGCTATAAAAAAAGCACTAGCCGGGATAACGCCAGGTAAAAAGAAAAAATATCTCATTCAGCTCATGCTAGGCCCCCCTGATCAGTCAAGCGAAAAATAAGTACTTAATCTAATGTATGTAATGTATAAATGGACTTTTTGCGTGAGCTAACATTGTAAAGGTAACATATATTTTGAACATCTATAAAGGCAAGACTAGATTAATCTATATTTTGATATTTAGAATTTGCTGGCGTATTTTTATTTGGACTTTATTTTATTATTTATGCTAGGACGATCGCTTGAACACTGTTTTTACTGTATTGTAGAAAGGAAGTACAATTTATTCACATAACATACGCACTCACGCCTGTAATCCCCGAAGGGGTTAGGCTGAGGTGTAACCAGTACAGCTACTTTTCGCCGAGCGTATCTCCGTCCCTTATGTGATAGGGGGCGAGCCTATCGCCATACCGGGCACAAATTCCAGACTCCGGGCTGATACTGAGCATTTCGTAATAGAAAAACCTAATAGCATTTGTACCCAACCCGGGGATCGAACCCGAGACCTCAGCGTCAGCCTCAATCGTAACGCGTACACATTACAAGTGCGCCACCGAGACTGTATCCCCCCCCCCCCCCCCCTATCTGTATCCTGTATGTCCCATGATGTGCCCCTATCACATCATGGGACGGAGATACAATTGGCGAAATGTGAGTGTACTGGTTACACCTCTGCCGACCCCTTCGGGAATTACAGGCGTGAGTGAGTTCTCTCTCCTCCTTCGGTAATGGAGGTGACTGTCAGTATCGCGCGAGCTATAGCGAATTCTTTTATGTGCGTATACATTTACGCATAGGCATGCTGGAAAAATATCGTTTTTTTATTAGCCCTGTATTATACACGTCCTACTGCTGGGCACGGGCCTTCTCTACTGATTAATAAATTTAGGCCTTATTTCCTTCTACATATCGATAGTTTTGTCGACATTTTATCGATATTTTTATAGGATACTAAAAAAGTCGTCCAATCGTGAAGCAATCGATATTTTTTAATATATCGATATATACTTTTTGCAACTGCAACTTGCAACATGCCTATTCACGTATACAAGAATATTTGCAATAGAGTCAACTAGTTGAACTAACAAAAGATTATGATAAATATGAATGTTTGTCCGCATGCTTTATCGGTCGGATCTGTTTCAATTTAGTCGATTGTCCGTCGAATTTTATATCGACATCGCAATCGCTTAAGGGATGTGAAATTATCGAGCAATCGTCCCGTCTATCAATTTCTGGACTCAATGGGGTAACAAAGCCACTGTCATCCAATTTTGCCTCTTCCACCTTCTCAATATTAGGTTTTATGTTCAACGACATACTTTTCCTACTCTGAAACATGTTTAAGTCGTCCAAATATGACTTAGGAGTCAATTTCTCGTCGAGTCTTTTTAAATTTTCATCGAAATCATGCTTCAACTGCTGTTCAAAGTACCTCTCCTGGTTTATCTGTTCGTGTGTCGTCACGAAAGACTTTCGTCCCAACTCTTTCAATGACTCCGAAAGACTTTCGTTCTCGATTCTTTTATACTCTTCCCTTTCTTCAAGAACTTTTAATGGATAATTTTTCGGCACAAGCCCCGAGTGGACCGACTGCGATTTCTTCATTATGAATCTTTTATCGCTATCTGGAGAACCTTGTTTATTTATTTGGAGGGCTTCCTCCTTGCTCATTTTGGAGAATAAGTTCGGCGTGCTCATGCCTTGTTTGTGTTGTTTCTTGTTATCTTCAGATTCTTCGTTCGTGGAGAACTTTGTGGAGAATATTTTGGAGCTGAATGACAACCGTTTGCTGTGGTTTTGGACGATTTTTTTAACTTCTACTGGCACGTCTGCCCTTATATACCGACTTAATAAACTCAGTTGTTGTTCCATATTCTTGTTGATGGTTTCTAAGCGCGCTTGGACCACTTGATAGTTCGTTATGGCTTCCATTGCTGACTGTGGACGAAATAAACGCATAAATATTTATTTCTTAGGTTTACGCGAATATTACACATTGAAATAAAACTTGTTTATACGCATTTTATCGTGGTTTAATTTTTATTTTAGTCCCGACGTTTTGAAAGTATTCGTGGTCACGGGAGAGACTGAGGTGTAGGTCGTCTCGAAAAGTTAATGTTACATTGGCTACCTTCATTTTAAAATTATACATTTATTTTTTAATTATTTAAATAGTTAGTGGACACTAGTCCGATCTACGCAGAAAGAGCTCACGGTGTCTTGAGGTCTGACAGTTGGTCTTTTGGGTTCCGATTTAATTAGATGTATAATTGGACCCCAGGCCTGCGCAAGCTTCCGACCATATTCTCTATTGAAATTTGGGTGTTTTTTTCTTAATTTCAATAGCGTCGCGAATCATCCTAGGTAGGAAAACAAACCACACATCCTTGCCAAAGAACATAGATTCCTACTCAGTCTCTCCCGTGACGACGAAGGCTGAAAAGCGACTAAAATAAAAATTAAACCGCGGTAAAATCCGTATAAACTAGTTTCATTTCAATCATCTCGTGTAGCGTATAAGCCCCGAACGATCTGCTCGTATCGTCATTCAAGCTAATAGTTTTTGAGTGGTAGAGCCACGCTGTACACAGTTCTGTCTACAGCATGAATGGGCCGGCTCGTCCGGGTCGTTACCACTGTTTCACAGAAAACCGGCGCAAAGTAGCAGCTTGCTGCTGCGTTTCGTACGGTGAGTGAGATATCCGGAGGCCCAAATTCCCCTCCCCTTCACAATCCCTAACTCATCCCTTTCCTTTAAGGTCGGCAACGCGCCCGTGATTATTTTAGTATTGTGGGCGTACATGGGTGGTGGAGATCACTTACCATCGAGTAACCCACTTGCTAGTTTGCCGGCCTATACTATAAAAAAAAGAAGATGCACTCACGTCAAGTTCCTCGCTCATCTTATTATTTTCGGCTGTCAGTTTCTTGTTTTGTTCGGTTAGTGAAGCGAGTCGCGGCATCTCTTCACGAAGGACAGCGTACTCGACAGCGTAGTCGCTTAACTGTCGAGTAATGTCTAACGTGTGTACCTGAATACGAAAACATAACGTTGTTGATAATAGAGTACTGTGGTTGGAGTATAAGTGGGCCACAACCATCTTAGACCCAAATCCAACCTAACTTGCAGGCCTAGTACGAGTCACTAATACGTTCACAGTTTTCGAATTCGTATATAATTACTACCGTCGAAGTGTCAAACTAGTAATTCGTGCAGTAATAAAGGAAATAATCGCTTAAAAACAAATTACATATTCGACTAATATGAAATAAAATTAACTATATTATTAATTTTAATTCATCATAGTTCCCACTAGTGGCTACTGATATTTGACCTATGGAGAGAAAACGAAAACTATCATTGTTTAGGAAAACTATTAAAACTTGTACTAGGCCTAGGCACTCTGCTGATTACTAAATATTGTAATCTTTATAGTTGCCCAGTATATTTTGACGATGCTATGTATGTTATGTACATATTAGCTGATATGATTTCTGTAATTACATAAGTTTCTTTATTTTGTACTGACTTGTCATAAGCGCTATTTTAATTGCCTACATGATGAATAAAACTATTTCATTTCATTTCATTTCAACGGACGAACGGACGAAGTTCGGTACCGGTTGGAAGTTGTGTGGGTCAGACGCATGGTCGCCACATATAATACCAAATACCGTCAAATCTATGGCACGAGAAAGCGTACCCTGGTATTAGCCGGGATAAAGCCAGACAGAAAGATTTTAATCATCAGCATTCCTGCCTCGGTGGCGCAGTTGTAATGCGTACGCGCTCCGGTTCGATCCCCGGGTCGGGTAAAAGTGATATTGGGTATTCCTATTATGAATTCCTCAGTATTCGGAGTCTGGAATTGTGCTCGGTATGGCGATAGGCTCGCCTCCTATCACATCATGGGACGGAGATACACTCGGCGAAATGTGGGTGTACTAGTTACACCTCTGCCTACCCCTTCGGGGATTACAGGCGTATGTATGTATGTCAAATATAATGCCGACCGTGAAGAGACGAGATTGCATCTCTCGACGGTAGGCAACTTGTAGCACAATATTTGGCACAGCGTTTAACGTTGAATGTAGCATATAACACAACATGTAACTTAAGATGCAACATGAAACATTTAACGTATAACGTGTAACATGTAACACAACAAAACCTAACCTATTTCATACCTTCTCGTGCAGAGGCCAGATTTGTTAATAAATAACATTTAACATATAACGCGTAACAAATTGTGTGTAGCGTGTATTAGGTATAGCATGTGTCATGGAACTTGTAGCATTTGACATAGCGTAAGTTGAATGTGATATGTGTAACGTGTAGCATAAAACAGAACATGTAACTATACTTTTTTAAGTAAAATGTAGATACCTAGAATTATAAATTATACCATCTATTATAAAGTACTTAGCTATATTTACAAACAAATGATTTGATTTGTAACTTAGCATGCAACGTGAAACATGTAACGCGTAACGTGTAACACAACAAAACATCACCTTTTTCATGACCTTCTCGTACATATGACGGTTCATATCGGGCAGTTTGTGTTTCAGATACTCCGCAGCTTCCTCACAACTCTCGCACATCATCAGACCGTCTTTATGGACGGACAGTAATGCCAACGAGACGGAAAACACCACGTCCAGAGACTCCAGGAAGATTAAATCTGAAATGGAATTATGGGATGTTGTAGATGGATCAAAAATTGTAATGAACTTTTACCACTATCTCACAGAAGAACGACGTAAAGTAGCAGCTTGCTGCTGCGTTTCGTACGGTGAGTGGGATAACCGGAGGCCTAAATCTCCCTCCCCTTACCAATGCCTTAATAATCCCTTTCTTTTAAGCTCGGCAACGCGCCTATGATTCTTTTAGTATTGTGGGCGTACATGGGCGGTGGAGATTACTTACCATCAGGTAACCCAATTGCTCCCACATGCTCGTTTCCGACCTATGACATAAAAAAAATAACAAAACCGGCGTTCAGTGTTAGTCGAACATTTCAGCCGGTTAGTAGTAATTAATTTGTATTTAATGTTTTATTTAGTAATAAATTAAACCAATTAATGCAATAACGATATAATTTCATTAGCATGCGAATTCTCGTGTCTTAGCACGCTAATCATTCGTGCTAATGCTATTTGCTAATATCACACAATAATGTAGGGTTAAAAGGCGAGAGCCAGACCATGTGGTACAAATAGCGTTAAGCCTACCAGAACAGAAAAGAGGTAGAGGCCGCCCGCCTTTAACCTGGTGGTCCAACATAGAACGAGACCTCAAGAAGGCCCAATTGCCAGAACCGACAACCCAAGATCGTTTGACTTGGCGCAGGAAAGTGAGGAGACCCGACCCCAAATAATGGGAACCAGGGAAGGACAAAGAAAGAAGAATGTAGGGTTACCGCGGGTACGAAGGGATAGCACGTTTCCACCGTTGCTGCGACGCGCTAATAATTCACGAATTAATAAGCGACGAATGAATTCATACTTCCCATAATTTCGCAACTGTATTTAATTTGCGAAATGCTAAATGAGATTTCGTATGCTAGAAAAAAATTATGCGAATGCTAAATAATCCAATACTAGTTAGGAATCTATTATGGTTCGGAAGATGGAGCCTTAAATGTAGGACACACAGACAAGAAGACAGGGCATAGGCTCGGTACGTGAGATTCTGTTTTTTTTTTTATTATTCTGAATGACGAGAGAAGCAGGACACTAGTCTGATGGTAAGCGTCACGCCTGCCCATAAACAGAAATGCGCTCGTCACCCCGAGACATAAGATGTTATGTCTCAATGCCCAGTAATTTCACTGACTTCAATGTCCTTCAACACACAACAGTGCTTATACACTGCTGCTTGGCACAAATACACGGCGCGTGGTACCAATCACGGCCTCTCGCATACGAGGGACCTACCACTTAGTAAATGGTTGTTTAAAATGTTAATAAAGCGTATTAGTGATTTCTTATGTTTACGCGAATGATTTCTTATGTCTTATGTTTATATGTCAGTCTCTCCCGTGACCACGAAGGCTGAAAGTCTTTCGAAACGTCGGGACTAAAATAAACCCTCCGTCGACGTCCCAAACATGTTTTGGCAGATCCCAACGACTCCATCACAGTCGCTATCGAAGCAGCACTTTCCTTGCCCAATCCGAATCGCAATAATAATACGCGACCCCGACATAGGACACGCCTGCGAGTCCGAAGAACTCCCATAACTGACCGTCGGCACAATGATGTGCAGAGACGGCCCTAAACTATACTCTCCAGCGATTGCTCAAGCTGAGGTCTGAGCCTTCTATAAGGCGCCTTTGTGCTTAATCGCTACTAAATACATCATACCTATTTCTGGCTAGAGCGCCATAAGCGCCGGCTTTATTATCAGGTGAAGCTGTAAAAGCAATATAGGCTAACAGCACAAATCCATTCGAAAAAAAACTATAGTAAAATTAACAATTAAACCGCGATAAAATCCGTATAAACTAGTTTTATTTCAAAGCGTATTGGTACTCACCAAACACTCTAACAACAAGTCCCAGCGGAAACTGACTGGTGAACAGCGTCAGCATCCAGGGTGCTGCGTACAGAGCCGGGGAGATGTCCAGCGCCTCCAGCTTAGCGTGGAGCTCCGGCTCATGGTCCCGCAGCAGGCGAGACAGCTGGTACAGCTGGGAAAAACAATATGTAGCAGCTTGCTGTTTCGTATGGTGAGTGAGATAGCCGGTGGCTCAAATTCTCTTCCCCTTTCGGGCCCCCCGGAGGTCCAAAATCCTTGTTTTTTTACAGCATAGGCCGGCAAACGAACCAGTGTGTCACCTGATGGTACGTGATCTCCACCGCCGACGTATACACACGATACAAAAAACTTATGGGCGCGTTGCCGACCTTAAAAGGGATAATTTACGGCATTGGGAATTAATTTGTTTGTTTAGTGCACAGGTTCCCATACTTTCTTTCTCATAGACCACTTTCAAAATTTTGCCGGTTCCGTTGGACACCCTGCAGCTACATTTCTACCATATTTCCAAAACTCGACAAAAAATGTGAAGATTACATTTTACTATGGACACCCGTCGAGTCTCCCGTGGACCACTTTGGGAACTAATGTTAGTGGATGCCAACATTCCTTTCCACTAACCAAGTACACTAACCGTACTGTGGAGTATTTTAGTGCAAAAATTCAATACCGGCAGTACTGTCAATCAATTTCCGAACGCTCCTAAAATTGGTTAAAACTCACCTGTACTTGTAAAGCACTCATGTCGGGTAGATATTGTTTCCGAAGGCCCCTTCTGAACATTAAATGACGTAGCAGAATGAAGGCATCGGCTTCCTCCATCTAAAAACATATTATTATTTGAAAAACTTTGACATGATGGTAATTGTTATAGAAATTTGATGATATTATATCGAAATAATATTTCTTTAGTCATAATAATTTATTCTGAATTCTGATTAGTCGTAGTCATTTTGGGTTTTGATCATCGAAATAAGACAACTAGAACGATAACTCTCATATGAATCTGCCAAAAATACGGCTCCACTTTTTTTTTTTTTTTATTATATTAGATTGAATGACGAGACGAACAGGTCGCTCGCCTGATGGTAAGCGCCACGCCTGCTCATAAACAGAAGCAACGCCACACAGAACTTTAAATAAAGCACTGCATGACACTGGACTGCGCTCGTCACCCCGAGACATAAGGTGTTAAGTCTCATAATGCCCAGTAATTACACTGGCTTCAATGTCCTTCCACCGGAACACGACAGTGCTTACACACTGTTTCTTGGCGGCAGAAATAGACAAAGCGGTGGTACCAACCCAGCCGGTCTCTCGCAAACGAGGGACCTACCACCTTGTAAACACATGCAAAGGTAATCACACGTAACACTCATACACGCAACAAAAATTAATGAACGTTCAAAATCAACTTTATTTCATAAAAGTTAATGTCGAAATATTAAACATCTAGATCGAGATACGTTTTGCACCGCGCAAAAAATTTGACGTACCAAGTGTCAACTAGAGATTATTATGCACAGACTTTTATAACCCCGCCCCCTTGCACAGAGTTTTGCTGGGGTCATTTTTTTGTCTGAGTTAAGTTTCTTGTCATCTTATTTCCATGGTTTTGTTGTAGACATTTTCAGTTGAATCGTAGTCATCAAAGGATAAACTAAAATAATTATATAGTAATTTTGGTTTTTAATGACAGCCTCCTTGGCGCAATTGGCGAGTAGACAGCTGTGAAGTGAGAGGAGGTGGGTTCGATTCGCACCGGGATTTTTTTTTGTGTGTGTATACGTAGGTGGCCGACCTACCCTCGCCTCAACGGATAAAAGCAAACAGTATAAAAGATGTCGCATTGAACGGACAGGGCTCAGTGTTTATTTGTAGTTGTGACAGTATACTAGCTGCGTTTGGTGTGAATTATTGGCATAAGCTAACATGTGACCCAAAAATATTTGTTTCGGGTCTGGCTGTTTTCTCCCCAAAGGGGCTGACGTCAAGTAGGCGGCCGGTCGTAATAACTACAAGCCAAATCTTTCTGTAACATGTTAAAAATCATGTTGCGCCGACCACTCACCGCTCTACCACTCAATTTGTAACTACCATTCTTGTTGTAGTCATTTTACGTTTATTTATAACTAGCTTGATTAGCATTGTCTGGGATAAAAAGTTCAGACATGTTGAAATAAAACTAGTTTATACGGATTTTATCGCGGTTTAATTTTTATTTTAGTCCCGACGTTTCGAAAGCTTTTCAGCTTTCGTGGTCACGGGAGAGACTGAGGTGTAGGTCGTCTCGAAAAGTTAATGTTACATTGGCTACCTTCATTTTAAAATTATACATTTATTTTTTAATTATTTAAAAAAGTTAGTCGACACTAGTCCGATCTACGCAGAAAGAGCTCACGGTGTCTTGAGTTCTGGCAGTTGGTCTTTTGGGTTCCGATTTAATTA
Source organism: Mimas tiliae (assembly GCA_905332985.1). Taxonomy (NCBI): domain Eukaryota; kingdom Metazoa; phylum Arthropoda; class Insecta; order Lepidoptera; family Sphingidae; genus Mimas; species Mimas tiliae. The sequence continues at coordinate 2,221,772 of HG995265.1, read as the reverse complement.
AATGTATAATTGGATCCCAGGCTTGTGCAAGCTTCCAACCATCTTCTCTATTGAAATTTGGGAGTTTCTTAATTTCAATAGCCTCGCGAATCATCCTAGGTAGGAATCGGTGTTCTTTGGCAACTTAAACTAGTTTTATTTCAATGTGTAATATTCGCGTAAACCTAAGAAATCACTAAGTTCAGACATGGCCCGTCCTGTGTGCCAAATTTCATCAAAAATCGTTTAGCCGTTAAAGCGTGATTGACTAACAAATATCCAAATTCACAAACTCACAAACATCCAATGTGAAGGCACATTTATAATAGTAGTAGGATAATTTTGTATGTTTTCAGTCAAAATTGTTTAGTTGTATTAATTTTACGTTTAATCGATAATACATTTTGTTCATTCGTAGTCATTTTATGTTAAGTTGTAGTCATATTTGACAGCCTCCGTGGCGCAGCGGGTGAGTAGCCGGCTGCGAAGCGAGAGGCCGTGGGTTCGATTCCCGCAACAAGACAAATGATTGTGTGATTCATAAATATTTGTTTCGGATCTGGGTGTTGTGGGACCGCAAGTCCCTCGTTGTTCCTGTACAGGTTAACCAAGTGTTGGGTCAGGACTATGTGTGTGACTGTTGGCCGTGTATTTATTTATTTGTATATACTTACATGCAACAACAGAACTCCGGCGACGAAACTCAAACCCTGACAGTATCCCACGTCAGGGTCCAGTAGGGAGTACGCCTTCAGTATATTGTATAGAGCCAACTGCCCGGGACCCAGAGCTGACGCGAAGTACGAGTGCTTTGGAAATGTGCGACCTGTTGGCACAGTTGTGTATGAATATTAATTAATAATTTTATTTTATTTTATTATTTAAGGATTGCCAACAAAGTTTACAATAATACATACGTACATTAAATATTAACACTAATAACAATTGAACCTATTGCAACTCAAATTACAGGCAAACACAGCATGCATAAATAAATACAATCTTATATAAGTACTTAGTTCAATTAAATTAAAATTAGAAAATTAGAGAATTAAAATTAATATTAAAATAATTTGCAAAATAAGATGGTCAGTATGATTTATCAGAATGTTAGGGATACGTAGAAATTTCAGACTCTTCTAGAAGAGTTTTCCTAAATGTAGGGAGCGAATCATGGAATATGTCAAGTAATAATAATATGTATAATCTAGTATAATAGATACAATATGTGTAGTATACAATATATAGCAGTGATAGCTCAGCGGGGAGTGCTATGGACTGTCGAGACGAAAGTCGCAGGTTCGAAACCAGCCCCAAGTGCATACACCTCTGACTTTTCTAAGTTATGTGTATATTAATTGTTAATTAGCACTTGCTTTAACGGTGAAGGAAAAACATCGCGAGGAAACCTGCATGCCTGAGAAGTTCTTCATAAGAATTTCGAAGGTATGTGAAGTCTGCCAACCCGCATTATGCCAGCGTGGTGGACTAAGGCCTGACCCCTCTCATTCAGTAGAGGAGGCCCGTGCCCAGCAGTGGGACGTATATAATACAGGGCTGGTATTATTATTATTATATACAATATGTAACAAAAACCCTGTTGGGCGTTTTAACTGCGATATCAGAATCGATATTCAAACGTAATGAAATAACGAAGCATACGAAAATGAGACTTTAAAAATAAACATATTTATTATTTAAACTTTAATTAATTTATTGTTTGTAAACCGTCTTTTAATTACCTCTGCAAGAGAGATAGCATGTTGCGGCGTATACGTACATCAAACGTGTCGGCTTTGTTAATAGGTACATAAAGAAATTCAGATGTAAATAACATTTTTGAAATATGTTTATTTTTCTAAGCTACTAAGCTACCTGTGTAAGGATAATATGTCGCTTCTGCTTATTTTTTTTTTTTTTTTTTTTTTACTAGCCCTTCATTATATACGTCCCACTGCTGGGCACGGGCCTCCTCTACTGAATGAGAGGGGTTAGGCCTTCAGTCTACCACACTGGCCTAATGTGGGTTGGCAGACTTCACATACCTTCAAAATTCTTATGAAGAACTTCTCAGGTATGCAGGTTTCCTCACGATGTTTTTCCTTCACCGTTAAAGCAAGTGATAATTAACAATTAATATTTTTTTTTTTATTTAATTATTTTTATTAAGCTGTCTATATGTCTATCTTCACGGCCTAAAAAGGGCCAATAGGGTTTTTGTTACATACTGTATAGTAATATAATAGTATGTTATATCGAATGGTTAGTGGCCAGCCTGAGCCAGATCGTACCAGGAGTACGATCCCGCGGACGGCCCAAAAAACGCTGGCTTGACGTATTAGAGGGCGGAGAATTTGGGCTTTCGGATACCTTACTCACCGTGTAAAACGCAGTAGCAAGTTGCTACTTAACGTCGATTTTCAATGAGACAGTGGTAACGACCTGAAGGCCAATTCTCGTAATTTTGAATGTTCAAAATATCATTCCGATCTAGTCTCAGCGCCAAGAAAGTTACAAATGGCATTCTCTTAAACCAATAATCAACGTCAAATGCACCTAGCATTAGCAGTAGCATTATACCGTTTTGGCTTCAGTCAACTTTTATTCTACATTCAATCTCATTACGATCCATGTTCACATTTGACGTTGATTATTGGTTTAATCTTTCATGCCATTTGCAACTTTCTTGACGCTGAGACTAGATCGGAATGATATTTTGAACATTCAAAATTATGAGAATTGGCCTGCTGGTCGAGCCAGTTCATTTATGCTGTAGACAAAAGTGTCTACAGCGTGGCTCTAATATGAATCGTTTACCGATTAGTCAGTGTTCTATTAATCGATAATCGATTAGTGTGTATTTTCTTAATCGATTGTCAATTAGTGAGTATTCTCTTAATCGATTGTCAATTAGTGAGTATTGTATTAATCGACAATCGATTAGTGAGTGCAACTGGTTGTGAGCCTCACCTAGGTCGATGAGTATAGCGTGTTGATGCTTGGTGAGTCCCGCGAGCAGCGTGTTGTAGGGCGTGTTGTAGGCGGGGCACGCGGGGCACGCGCGCGCGTCACGCGGCGGCGCGCCCCGCGCGGCCTGCTCGGCCAGGAAGTACCACACCGCGCCGCGGCACGACCGGGGCACGCCTGCGCCGTACACACACATACACACATAGCCATACTATACATACATACGCACTCACGCCTGTAATCCCCGAAGGGGTAGGCAGAGGTGTAACTAGTACAACCACATTTCGCCGAGCGTATCTCCGTCCCACGATGTGATAGGGGGCGAGCCTATCGCCGTACCGGGCACAAATTCCAGACTCCGGGCTGATACTGAGAATTTCGAAATAGAAAAACCCAATACCACTTTACCCGACCTGGGGATCGAACCCGAGACCTCAGAGTTAGCCTCAATTGTAACGCGTACGCATTACAACTGCGCCACCGAGGCAGTCATACTATACTATACTATACTATACTACTATTATACAATATAACTGCCTCGCTGGCGCAGTTGTGATGCGTACGCGTTGTATTTATGGTGGGGACGCCTGCAAGTTGCACAGACGGGTGATCGGCTCACATTAATGGAACCATTTCAGATGCGTACGCGTTACAATTGAGGCTAACTCTGAAGTCTCGGGTTCGATCCCCGGGTCGGGTAAAGTGGTATTGCACTTATTACAGTTATTGGGTTTTTCTATAATGATATGCTCAGTATCAGCCCGGAGTCTGGATAGGCTCGCCCTCTATCACATCGTGGGACGGAGATACGCTCGGCGAAATGTGGGTGTACTAGTTGCACGTCTGCGTACCCCTTCGGGGATTAAAGGCGTGAGTGCGTACGTATGTAGTTTTAGTGTATTTAGTATTGGCTTCATACCAGTAATAGTGCAATTTTATTGGACCGGTAGCGACACAGGCACCGACTCTACATACAATACACTAGATATAATTTATTATTTTTGACCTTTCAGTGGTTTTATTTTCAAGTTGGTTTCTAAGTTTTGTTAAACTTTATTTCATTTCTCAATTTTTAGTGGTACTTACAGCAATAGCATGTAAATTCCAATACTGTAGTGTACTGTTGTCCGTTGAGGAGTTTATTTTTTTCTCCATACTCCGTCATCAGATCTTAACCAAATTTATATGGAACCACATCGCAGCTTAACTCATCGAGTGAATTTTGTCCATCAAGATCGGCCCACAATTGGCGGAGTAATCGATGTACATACATTAAAAAATCATTACAAAAAACGCGTCCAATTGAGAACCTCATCCTTTTTTGAAGTCGCATAAGATGTCATGTAAGGTCGCCAAAACTAAGCCCGATACATCGATATTTATTTTTCGAAATATCGATACTTATTTTTTTTATCGATGCTTATTTGCAGTTTCTACATGCTTACAGGGCAAGTAATAATAAAGAACTGACCCTGTATAACGGCCTGCGTGAGCATGTGCCGGTCGACCTGCGCGACAGGTTGCGAGGTGTCGCGCGACAGCAGCGCGTCCCACATCAGCGTCGCGCCGGCGTCGCACACGCCCAGCTCCGTGTACTCCAGCTTTATACGCCGCACTGCTGATGATTCTTCACTCTCTATAAATATAATCAATAAAATAGATTTTATTCTGCACACATACAAGCAATAAAAAAACAAATAAGTTTTTTTTTTACACCCAACAGTCACACACATAGTCCTGACCCCACATTAGGTAAAACCTGTATTGTGGGTATCAGGAACTACGACGGACTTGCGGTCCCACAACACCCAGACCCGAAACAAATTTTTGTGGATCACACAAACATTTGTCTCAGTGCGGGAGTCAAACCCACGGCCTCTCGCTTCGTAGCCGACTACTCGCCCGCTGCGCCACGGAGGCTGTCAAAAGTTTTTGAAGTGAAAACTTCTTTAACCGCGTTTGCGTGTGCTTTGCAAGTTAGACACTTTGTTGGATGGGTGAAATCTGGTGCGTTCGCGTCACCGACATGCTTATAGCAGTATACCTGAACTACGGGAGACTTATTGCTCATTGTACAACTAAGTATGCAGATTTCCGCACGGTGTTTTCTTCTCCGATATATCAAGTGATAATTAACAATTAATACGCACGTTACTTAGAAAAGTCAGAGGTGCATGCTCTTGGGGCTGATTTTGAACTTGCGACTTTGGTCTTTGCAGCCCGTACCAGTAAGATTGACAAAAGTCTATTCTCGATCTTATTTTTGACTACTAAACGTACCTCTTAACTTAGCGTTTTCTTTCTCCATTCTAACCAACAGTATGGTCTGGTCTATGGCCATCTTCCACAACTGCCGTAACTCCGCCTTCGTCCGCTTCCCTTTACACGATGAGAGTTTCCCTAAAAGATTCGTTGAGAGTTCTCCTGTAACCAAAAGTCTATATATAGTATGAAAGTCGATTCCCGCGTGTGTCTTTTGATCCGCTAACTCCTCCTAAACCGCTCGTAATCCTCGAAGGGGTAGGCAGAGGTGTAACCAGTACACCCACATTTCGCCCAGCCATTATATGATAGGGGGCGAGCCTATCGCCATACCGGGCACAATTCCAGACTCCGGGCTGATACCGAGCATTTCATAATAGAAAAGCCCAATATCACATTTACCCGACCCGGGGATCGAACCCGAGACCTCAGCGTCAGCCTCAGTCGTAACGCGTACGCATTACAACTGCGCTACCGAGGCAATTTTGATTATTTTTTAACAAAAGAGTTTCTTTTGCGTATTTTTTTATGTTGTTTATAAAATAATTCATAAAATTCAACATAGGAAACTATCCTATTATCGGCGAGAATGTATTGTCTGTGTGTGTCTGTACGTGAATTATACGTTACCTTCTTGTACGTCTGTCGGTTGCACGACCTTCTCGTAAATGGCTTGTCGCCAGGTCGAGTCCGGTTCGTTACCTCCCTCGGCAGCGGTGGGGCGGGAATCACTCACTTTCAAGAAACTAAAAACAAATATTTTTATTGACTACTGGGCCCGTATTAGCCGAAATCTGACCTCTATATTTATACAACGTGTTACAGAAATGTATGGTCAAATTTAAGCAACGTTTAGTGTACGATATAAGTATTTCACCCCCCGTAGTACCAAATCACATACATACTCACTCACACCTGTAATCCCCGAAGGGGTAGGCAGAGGTGTAACCAGTACACCCACATTTCGCCGAGCGTATCTCCGTCCCACGATGTGATAGGGGGCGAGTCTATCGCCATACCGGGCATAAATTCCAGACTCCGGGCTGATACTGAGCATTTCGAAATCGAAAAACCCAATACCACTTTACCCGATCCGGGGATCGAAACGCGTACGCATTACAACTGCGCCACCGAGGCAGTCAATTCAGACTAAACTTAAAATTATCGTAAAAATTTGAGGATGTCTGAATTTTGATAGGATCCGGTACATAAACACTGTCAGGTACTGTCAGGTATATGTAACGATCCTCAAATATGACCACACCTTTCTGTAACACGCTGTATATACTGACGAATTGAGAACTTCCTCTCCTCCTTTATGAAGTCGGTTAGATATTACTTACATGTCCATCATCGGAGAGTTAGTTGGAGTTACTTCTTCTTTCTCTTCTGTCTCACTCCGCTCTTCTAACGTGGGTGAAGTTCGGGTTTTTGTCGATGGTGGACTCTCTGTAATATAAAGACCATAGAATGTAGAATTTTCAATCGCCTCATTGGTTTAGTGGCAGCGGACATAGTCCGTATGGTCTTAGATTCAAATCCCAAGTAAGGCAATAACAATTTGTTTGTGTTTTCGATTCTATTTTTTTTTTAATAGGCCGACCAACGAGCAAATTGATCATCTAATGGTAAGTGACCTCCACCACCCATGTAGGTCCACAAAATCATGAGCGGTGCCGATCTTAAAGAAAAGGGATTGAGAATAGGTCGGGAGGGATTTGGGCCTCCGGAAATATCACTTACCGTAAGAAACGCAGCAACAAGCAGCTACTTTACGTCGATTTTCTGTGAGATACTGGTAACGACCCGGTCGAATCATTTATGTTGTAGACAAACCGGTCTACAGCGTGGCGCTACTACTTCGACCCTGTTTTACCTGTCTCTTGTGTAACTATAGCTGGCGAGAGAGACTTGCTTCTGCCGTTGTCGGGGGACAGGAGTTCAGTTCCCGACGGCTCCGATGATGTCTCCGTGATATTCGGCGGGACGGGAGACGAATCCTGTTACGATAAAAAAATGTTTTTTTTAATCATCATATTTGGTGGCTGACTAACTTGAGGAATGTCGATTAGGGTAGGGTTGATCCATGAATTTGAACTGGAATATTAATGTATACCTACGTAATAGAAAATGATACAAAATGAAACCCTATTACGTAAACTGAATAAAAATGGATTGCCTCGGAGGCGCAGTTGTAATGCGTACGGGTTACGATTGAGGTCAACGCTGAGGTCTCGGGTTCGATCCCCGGGCCGGGTAAAGTGATATTGGGTTTTTCTATTACGAAATGCTCAGTATCTGCCCGGAGTCTGGAATTGTGCCCGGTATGGTGATAGGCTCGTCCCATATCACATCATCGGACAGAATTCCTGCAGCGGTGTTCCCTGAGCGCTATGACATGTCCTTCTTTAAACGAGGTTTAAAAAGAGTAATCCTTCGACGGTAGGCAGCGGCTTTGCTGTGCCCTGGCATTGCAGAAGTCTATGGGCGGCGGTGACTACTTACCATCAGGTGGCCCGTTTGCTCGTCTGCCTATCCAGGCAGTAAAAAAAAAAATAAAAAAATAGGCGAAATGTGGGTGTACTAGTTACCCCTTTGCTTCCCCCTTCGGGGATTACAGGCGTGAGTGAGTATGTATGTAATTTGGTACTACGGGGGGTGAAATACTTATATCGTACACTATACGTTGCTTAAATTTGACCACACCTTTCTGTAACACGTTGTATAATACTTATATCGTACACTATACGTTGCTTAAATTTGACCACACCTTTCTGTAACACGTTGTATAATACTTATATCGTACACTATACGTTGCTTAAATTTTACCACACCTTTCTGCAACACGTTGTATAATACTTATATCGTACACTATACGTTGCTTAAATTTGACCACACCTTTCTGTAACACGTTGTATAATACTTATATCGTACACTATACGTTGCTTAAATTTGACCACACCTTTCTGTAACACGTTGTATAAATCATTTTATCAATTATAATTACCTTTTTCACCAGTACAGTGTTAGTTTCTTCTCGAACAGCCTTTCTTTTGAGCAAATGATCAAATCCACTCGATAGAGAACGTTTAGCCTTCATGAATATAGTACTTCCACCTAAATACTGATTCAGGAACTCTGATCTGAAAATAAAACAATCCTCTATAATTTCCTACTGTTGGGTATGGCCCCCTCTATTAATGGGAGAGAGGACGTTAGTCCACCACGCTGGGCTACTGTGGGTTGGTAGACTTCACATACCTTCGAAATTCTTATGAAGAACTTCTCAGCCAGTACAATTCTGTACAACAAGTACACATGTATAGCCTACGCATATACACCGTGTTACAGAAAGATGTGGTCATATTTAAGGGTCGTTACATACACTTGGCAGTGAGTATTTACGAGTATTTAGAGATGGTAGATGAGATGAGAGATATAAGAGACGTCTTATAGTTATATTATCTTTGGTAGACACTAACGTGGGACACCCGATACGCAGTAGGCAATGCTCTGCGCATGCGTACCGGTGTGATTCAGCTGTAGTAGCAAAATACAGAAAATAAATTGATTTTTAATTTCATGAATTTAAAATGTGTATTCAATTGGAGCACCGCAATAACGTAGCACGCAATTAATAGGCCAATTTTTGATGACCTCATTAGCGATACATGTTGGAAGGACTCTTACTCTTTGATCATACCACACAATTTGTAGGACAAATATTTTTTCGAATAATTTAGATAAATGTATCCAGGACTAATCGGATTTGGTTCTACGGAAGGTGAAATACTTATATCGTACACTATACGTTGTTTAAATTTGACCACACCTTTCTGTAACACGTTATACAATATGTAACAAAAACCCTGTCGATATTCATATGTTTTATTACGTTATAACTTGCATACAAAAATGGGACTATAAAAATAATGATATTTAATTTTTAAACTTTAATTATTTTATTGTTTGTAAACCGTATTTCGATTGATTACCCCTGCAAGTGCAATGTCTCGGAGCCAGAGCGAGATAGCAAGTTGCGGCGTCTACGTGCATCAAACGCGCTGCGCCGCGTGTGCACTCGATTACGTCAATACCTAACATCAGTCAGCTGTTCATCAGATTTCAGATGTATTTTTTTATATGTAAAGTTTTCTCTAATCTATCCGTGGAAACTTTTAAATGGCCATCTTATATTCATATTAATGTAACAATGCATGTATGCTAGCTGTATGTTTTCCGAATATATTAAAAATAAAATAAGCTGCCTATGTAAGGATAATATCTCGCTTCTGTTTATTATTATTTGTTTAACTATTCTTCATAAGCTGTCTATATGTCTATCTTCACGACCTAGACAGGGCCGACAGGGTTTTTGTTACATATTGTATACAACAGTTGGGTACAAACCTATTCTCCGCCGTGTCGTGAATATGCCTCAGTTGTTTCGCCTCACAATGAGCTCTGAGCAACATCATCAGAAATGAATTGTGCTCGCTTGTCTGTAAATAAAAATATACCGAATAAGATTTTGAAGTGAAAACTTCTTTAGCATCGTTGTGATTTGAAAATCGATGAAACAAAAAAGCGACAGTAAAAAGAGACACATAAATTCATAAGATTTAACGTGGGAGAAAATGAGATAGGAAACATTATACAGTTATGCGTAGTACAAAACTTGAGAAAAGGCATCACAACAACCGTGGAGTTCATACGTGTACGTATTATACGTTTGTAGAGTTTTTTCATTATTATTATAATAAAATTTTTCACTGTATCATTTATCGAAAAAGGATGCTCTGAGTCTGAATAAATCTATGTAATATCATATATATACGAATAAACTGTAAAATAATTATCAAACTTTGTATCACTATGATCATTACTAAAACCTACAATTATCCTCTTCCAGAAATATCTTGAAGCCAAAATTTTTGAAGGTTTCACTTCTACCACGTGTGAATTGCACACATGATTTTATTTTTTATCATCTTGAGTGACGAAACGAGCGGATTCGCTCGCCTGATGGTAAGCGCCACGCCTGCCCATAAACACTACACTGAACTTTGAATTACAAAGCACTACATGGCATTGCTCGTCACCCAGAGACATAAGATGTTGTCTCATAAAGCCATTAATTTCACTGGCTTCCATTTCCTTCAAACCGGAACACAACAATGCTTACACACTGCTGTTTGGCGGCAGTAATAGACGGCGCGGTGGCACCAACCTAGACGGCCTCTCGCATACGAGGGACCTACTACCTTGTAGAGATGGCGTCTTGTGTTTTGAAAACGTACACAATAATTTCAATATTATATAGAAAGTAGAGTGTAAGTGAGCCACCAACATCTTAGGCTCAAAGCCAACCTCACCTGTATGTGGTACACTCTGATTAACGGACGAGGCAATGGCGAAATTTGATTCCCATTGCGGGTTATGGGAGGTTAGACAGCGGGTCGCCCCATATATCAAATATTTTCAATTCTATATATCTTATATATAAAATTCTCGTGTCACAATGTTCGTTCCCATACTCCTCCGAAACGGCTGGACCGATTTGTATGAAATTTTGTGTGCATGTCGGTTAGGTCTGAGAATCGGCCAACATCTATTTTTCATCCCCCTAAATGTTCAGGGTGGTTCACCCCTAAATTTTTATTTTGAATTTTTGGTCAATATTTTTTGTTTTTATATTTTTATGATACAGCATTAAAAAATACATACAACCGTAAATTTTCAACCCTCTAAAATCAATAACAATTTTTTTATAGCGACTCTCCTTTAATCCTGGAAATAGGCATTCACGCGGGCGGAGCCGCGGGCAACAGCTAGTATTATTCTATATTTATCAGTCTCAGAAAACCGGCGTAAGTAGCGGTTTGGTGCTGCGTTTCGTACGGCGAGTTTCCGGAGGCCAAAATCCCCCTCCCCATCCCATTCCCTTAATTATCCCTTTCCTTTAAGGGCGGCAACGCGACGAAGATTTTTTTTATGTGCGCGTTCATTGGCGGCGGCGATTACTTACCATCAGATGACCTACTTGCTTGTTTGCTGGCCTATGCTATAAAAAAAACAAGAAAGCAGACCCTGGCAGTAAGCTGGGATAATTCCAGGCAGAAAGAAAAAAGATAGAAATAGAGAGAAGAGAGAGAGAGAGAAGGAGAGAGAGAAGAGAGAGAGAGAAAGAGAGCGAGAGCTATAGAGAAAAAGAGAGACAGATTATTTAATAATTAATAATGGACGTTTCCATATTACAAATACTGTTAATAATGTAAAATAAAAAGACAACAAATAAACAATTTAGTGTAATTGCCTAGTGTATTTGACGATGCTATGTATGTTATGTATACATTAGTTGATATGATTTTTATACATAAGTTTCTTTATTTTGTACTGACTTGTCATAAGCGCTATTTTAATTGCCTACATGATTAATAAAACTATTTCATTTCATTTCATTTCAGAGAGAGAGAGAGTGTAATGGTTTTTTTTTGTTTTTTTATACTCAATAGGCTAGCGTTTGTCCACTATCACACCTGATGGTAAGCGATGATATGGCCTAAGATGAAGCACGCTTGCCTAGCAAAAAACGATTCACTCGCGACTTGAACACACCCAGATTATATTTATTATTGGCATCTCACCTCGTACATGTGATTAGTTCCACCCTGATACTTGGTGACGATCAGCTCCTGTTCATCATCAGGCAACTGCTCGATTCGACGGAGAATGAACGCATGTGTCTTCTTATCGTTCATACCTAAAACATATATAATGCAATACTACGCTTTAGGCGCAGTTGTAATGCGTACGCGTTACGATTGAGGCTGACGCTGAGGTCTCGGGTTCGATCCCCGAGTCAGGTAAGTGATATTGGGTGTTTCTATTACGAAACGCTCAGTATCAGCCCGTAGTCTGGAATTTGTGCCCGGTATGGCGATAGGCTCGCCCCTATCACATCGTGGGACGGAGATACGCTCGGCGAAATGTGAATGTACTGGTTACACCTCTGCCTACCCCTTCGGGGATTACAGGCGTGAGTACGTATGTATGTATGTATGTACTAGGCTTTGCTCGCGACTCCGTCCACGTGAATGTCTGTTTTCAGTTTAATAAGTAGCCTATGTCCTAAAACAGGTCAATTTGTATGCTTAATTATTAATTACATAAAAAGTCTCACAGAAAACCGACGTAATGTAACAGCTTGCTGCTGCGTTTCGCACGGTGAGTGAGATATCCGGAGGCCCAAATCCTGTTCCCTTCCCAATCCCTTAATTAATCCCTTTCCTTTAAGGTCGGGAACGCGTCCATGACTCTTGGTATTGTGGGCGTACATGGTCGATGGTGATCTCTTACCATCAGGTGACCTACTTGCTCGTTTGTTGGACTATGCTATATATAAAAATAATAAAGAAAGTGTACTCACCATCAATGTCATGACACAGCCGATGGTACCACAGCATGGGACAGTGTTCGCATGTCATATTCGGCGATTTTTCTCTAGTTTTCTTCAATAAATCCGCATGAGCCACGAAAGCTTGTCTTATCGCTGGAAAATAAAACAAAACCATTTATTTTTATCTTCTCATACGCACTCACGCTTGTAATCCCCGAAGGGGTAGACAGAGATGTAACCAGTACACCCACATTTCGCCGGGCGTATCTCCGTCCTTTATGTGATAGGGGGCGAGCCTGTCGCCATACCCGGCACAAATTCCAGACTCCGGGCTGATACTGAGCTTTTCGTAATAGAAAAACCCAATACCACTACCCGACCCGGAGATTGAACCCGAGGCCTCAGCGTCAGCCTCAATCGTAACGCGTACGCATTACAACTGCGCCACCAAGGCAGTCTTATTTTATCTTTTTTGTCGTCAATGTCGGGACACAATTTATCGTATCGTATAGGTACAAGCTCTGTATTATACACGTCCCATTTCTAGCCACGTGCCTCCTCTACTGAATGAGAGGGTTTAGGCCTTAGTCCACCACGCTGGCCTAATGCGGGTTGGCAGACTTCACATACCTTTGAAATTCTTATGGAGATTTCCTCACGATGTTTCCTTCACCGTCAAAGCAAGCGATAATTAACAATTAATACACACGTAACTTAGAAAAGTCAAAGGTAATGCTCTTAAGGTCTGGTTTCGAACCAGCGACTTTCATCTCGACAGTCCGTACCACTCCCTGCTAAGCTATCGCTGGTATCGTATTGTATATTATCACGAAATTTAAATAGCGTTATAGCCACCATGTATGCCGAATGAATCCAGACAGATGGGCCAAAAATAATACAGACTGGTCACCAACCGATGGTTACCGACGACGTGGGCGACCTAGGAAGAGATGGAGAGACGACATTGACAATTTTTCTCCGAAGTGGCAAGGCCTTTGCCCAACAGTGGGACACTAAGTAGGCGAATAAAAAAAAATAGCCATCATATCAATTCATCGTGTTTATACTGTATCAACGATATATCGTACCGACAAATCTCATCACGAGATATCGTGACATAGCATATATGGGCGCACCTTCAGACCGCCCTCTATTGATGACAAATAAAAATAAATAATATAAATACACCCAACAGTCACACACATAGTCCTGACCCCACACTAGGTTAACCTGTATCGTGGGTATCAGGAACTACGAGCAACTTGCCAACCCACAACACCCAGACCTGAAATAAATATTTGTGGATCATACAATCATTTGTCTAGGTGCGGGAATCGAACCTACGGCCTCTCGCTTCACAGCCGGCTACTCGCCCACTGCTCCACGGAGGCTGTCAAATAATAATAATATTTCTACAGTTGGGAGGGGAAGGCCTCGGCGAACTTTCATAGATCAAGTTGGAGCTATCCTCGAGAAAGGCCAGGTCAGGAGTACCCTAAGCCGACATACATGTATGAAAACATTTAATGAGAGTGAATGAGGCGAAAGAGGTATGCAAGGATCGTAGCAAGTGGAAATCCTCTTCTCTCTGAAAAGTATTATAGGCCGAAGTATGTACATTGATGTAATTAAATAAATTCCAATAATCATTTTAAATTATTTGGAAATTTATCTACATGCTTTCATATTTTATTTTACTTGTTTATACTGCTATGTTAGAAAGTTAATTTCAACTACCGGAAATGTATTAAAATTACGAATTATTTAATTAATAAACTGTGTTGAAATGTAAGCTAAATTATTTTGATGTGATTTAAATATTTGTTTGATTTAAATTTATCCTGCAGACTACAAACGCAACGGTTTTATAAACTAACACGAAATTGTTTATTGAGACCCATAAAACATTGTCATTATTTACGTGCATATATTATTCATTCAGTTTGAAGTTATTTTACGGAAGTAACTATATTATTTCTTGGTTTTGATCGAAAAATTCATTTTTGTGAATGAAAACTAATACCAAACAAAGCAGCCGCCTCAATATTGCCTTCTCGCTTACTCTCAACTCCTCTCGCTCCCACGCCTTAGACGTCATTCCGGCCTCGCCGGCCGCGTATACAACACAATTTTACTTCTGAACAGCCCGTCTATGGTTTTAAATCCGTAATTTGACAGCCTCCGTGGCGCTGCGGGCGAGTAGCCGGCTGCGAAGCGAGAGGCCGTGGGTTCGATTCCCGCACCGAGACAAATGATTGTGCGATTCACAAATATTTGTTTCGGGCCTGGGTGTTGTGGGACCGCAAGTCCCTCGTAGTTCCTGATACAGGTTAACTTAGTGTGCGGTCAGGACTATGTGTATGACTGTTGGGTGTCATCATCAGCCTGTATTTGTCCACTGCTGGACATAGGCCTCTCCTAATGCACACCATTGAGCTCGATCTTTGGCTCTTTGCATCCAGTCATTACCCGCCGCTTTCCGCAGGTCGTCGCTCCACCTTGCTGCAGGGCGTCCTACTCTACGTTTGCCTAAACGCGGTCTCCACTCAAGTACCCGTATGCCCCACCTGTTATCGGTTCTTCGTGCTATACGGCCAGGCCACTGCCACTTCAGCTTGCTAATAATTTCAGCTATGTCGACCACTTTGGTTCTTTGTCGGATCACTTCGTTCCGAAGTTTGTCCTTCAAAGAGACTCCGAGCTTAGCTCTTTCCATAGCATGTTGGGTGTATTTATTTATTAAATCGTATACCTACCATTAACAACTTCTCCGGCCACGCCATCACTCTCGCATTTGAACACGTAGCAAGCGTACGTATCGTTTGTCTCACGGCATACAAAACCGAAGTGATCTTTGTTATGTCGGCCAAGAACACAACTGACAACGTCCTTGAACGCTCTATGTAGAAGTATTTGTTTCCTGTCCGGACTGATTAGACGCAGTTCTGAACGACCGACCTGTAAGGAATATAAAAAAAATATATACAACCTGTTACAGATAGGTGTGGTCATATTTAAGGGTCTTTACATACACCTGACAGTCAATGTTTATGTAATGGACCTAATCAAAATCAACTGAAAAATCTTATACAACGTGTTACAGATAGGTGTGGTCATATTTAAGGGTATTTACATACACCTGACAGTGAAAGATTATGTAATGGACCTTATCAAAATCAACTTAAAATTTCACTAATTTTAATTACTCGTTTACGATCGAAAAGGTCGATCACATCCTTATAAACTAAGTGAAGTGCGTGAGGGAGTATAACAATGCTGGAGTGAGACAAAAGCTCAGTTGTATATGATTTTGGCGCGTATTATAGAACAAAACTCGTGAGCTCTTTGATAAGTCTCGATTTCAGTACATGTGATTGACTTCTCTGTCAGACTCGCATTTTTTCGAGGTTAGTATTAATTTGACCCCGCAATAAAAAGAATGGTGTTCTAAGGCCCGTATTATACACATATTGTACACGTGATTAGTCCGTTTTAATTTGGCGCCAAAAATACAGACAGACGGCGCGGAGTAGGTTTTTAATAGAATTTCCTTATGGTACATACCCTAAAAAGCAACATTAAATAGTAGTACCTACTGTACTTACTTGAAATAACATAGTCCTATTTTGCTCCCCAATTAATTGGGCTATCGGAGTCTTGTTACTGATGGTACCTATAGAAGCAGATCTATCCCTCAAAAAAGGTTTATTTTCCACCATTTTTTTATCAACATCTTTTCTTTGCAACTCTTTAAAATTAATACTCATATCTTTTCTATTCAACAGCGGATCTATAATTGCAGATTCTGAATTTTTCGAGTCGCGATACTCGACGTCCGACTTCGCGTCGAGTTCGTTCTGATCCTGTCGAGTCGTCGAACTCGACGTGTCCGAGATAACGGAGCCGATTTCGGCTTTCTCTTCATCTTCCCTGACAGTTCCGAGGTTGTTTATCGGAACGCCCAGCGATATGTGGTTTTCTTGAGCGGGTTTTTTTACTCTTTCTTTAGAAAATAGATCGAATTCATCGTCCACTTGTTTTGTATTTTCTTCCAAAGCTTCCACGCTTTTCCACGAGTTTCCTTTTATAGGCTCTAAGGGTGTTGTGCTTGGCGATACAATTTTCCTGTATTCTGTCGAATTTGAATTTTTCTCTTCTGTTAAATTGTCGTTAGATCCACTGCTATATAGAGAAGTCTGTGGAAGAAAAACACTTAGGGTTAACACAGAAGAGACTGGATTGTATTTTTTTTTTATTAAGGTTCCTTAGCGAGAGACTGGTTTGGCGCCGACCCCACTGCGAGTGAAATAAGGGCAAGTAGAAGATGAAGAGTGTAGGAAAGCTGTGTAGCTTAATAGTGTTATCCTTAATTGACATATAAGATTATATTTAATTTTGATAATAATAACTTTTAACAAGGGCCGAGGAAGAACAAAATAATATAGTCTACTTTAAAAACAGCCAAGAGCGAGTCACGTATATCCGCCATAATACCTAACAAATTCTATGAAAGTAGTAGTATAAGAGATAAAACAACTTAACTTACTAACTATTTACGGACTGCCTCGGTGGCGCAGTTGTAATGCGCGTATTTTTTTTTATATATAGCATTGGCTGGTAAACGAGCAAGTGGGTCACCTGATAATAAGTGATCTCCATCGCCCATATACGCCAACAAAACCAAAAGAATCATGGGCGCGTTGCCAACCTAAAAGGGGTAATTAAGAGATTGGGAAGGGGAAAACATAAGGGCCTCCGGATATCACTCAGTACGAGACATAGCAGCAAGCTGCTAATTTACGCCGGTTTTCTGTGAAACAATGGTAATGAAACGGACGAGCCGGCCCGCTCATAAAATAGACAAAACTACAGCTCTAGCTAGCACTCTGAAAAAAAAATTAAGTGTAAAAGTGATATTGGGTTTTTCTATTATGAAATGATTAGTATCAGCCTTGCGTCTGGAATTATGCCCGGTATGGCAATAAGCACGCCCCCTATATCATAGGACGCAAGTAAGCTCGGCGAAATGTGGGTGTATTTACTGACCACCTCTCCATATTCCTTCGGGGAATACAAGCGTAAGGGCGTATGTATGTATAATAAATTAAATTATTATTTGAATACAGCACAGACAGATGGCGTAGGTTTAGTCATAGAGTCCGTTAGTACTTAAGCATGGAACCCTAAAAATACTCACCCCAGTAGACGATAGGAGACTGTGTCGTCTCTTCAAAGCCTTTTCGGCTTCATGCTGAGCGAACTTCGTCAGAGCGTCGTCGATTAACGTATCGGGCACTTTCCTTTGAGATATGCGAACTTTTCCTATATATAACACCTAAAATATAACAATACATTTGTCATAATAATAGCAATAACACCAGCCCTGTATTATACAACGTGTTACAGAAACGTGTGGTTAAATTTAAGTAACATATGCCCCCAGTAGTAAGCGCAGTTGTAATGCGTTACGACCCTTAAATATGACCACACCTATCTGTAACACGTTGTATACGTCACGATACGGTCAAGACCTTCCTCTACTATTGAAAGGGGTCAGGCCTTAGTCCACCACGCTGGACTAATGCGGGTTGGCAGACATCACATACCTTCGAAATTCTTATTGAGAACTTCTCAGGTATGCAGGTTTCCCCATGATGTTTCCTTCACCGTTAAAGCAAGCGATAATTAACAATAAATACAAATGCACACATACACACAAATAAATACATAATAATACACACGTTACTTAGAAAAGTCAGAGGTGCATGCTCTTGAGGCTGGTAGCTTCGAACATTCGACTTTCGAATTGGCTGTCCATACCACCGCTCGCTGAGCTATCACTGCCTATAAACTTAGGCCCGTATTATAGAACAACACTCCACTGAGCTCTTTGCTAAGTGTCGATTTCAGTACACGTGATTGGTCTATTTTTGGCGCCAAAAAACGGATCAATCACGTGTACACTCTGTGTCTATAATACGGGCCTAAGAACACGATTCTTTTTATTGCGGGGTCAAATTAATACTCACCTCGAAAAAATGCGAGTCTGACAGAGAAAGGTCAGCACATAAAGAAGTCAGAGCAGATGCGTTGCTGACGCTTCGAACCAAGCTCGTTTGGGACTCGCCACCACTGAAAATTATAAATAAATATAATAAATAAATACAGCCAACAGTCACACACATAGTCCTGGAGGCCAATTCTCGTAATTTTAAATGTTCAAAATATCATTCCGATCTAGTTTCAGCGTCAAGAAAGTTGCAAATGGCATTCTCTTAAACCAATAATCAATGTCAAATGCACCTAGCATTAGCAGTAGCATTATGCCGTTTTGGCTTTAGTCAACTTTTATTCTACTCATTACGATCTATGTTAACATTTGACGTTGATTATTGGTTTAAGAGAATGCCATTTGCAACATTCTTGACGCTGAGACTAGATCGGAATGATATTTTGAACATTTAAAATTACGAGAATTGCCCTGTTGACCTAACTGAGTACCTATTTTCTTGTTAATTATATAATATTCCTTAAGAATAGATCGATCTCAATAGATTCTGACGGGTAACTCCGTCGCGTGATTCATTAATATTGATTACTAGACTAGCTTTTGCTCACGGCTCCGCCCGCGTGAATCGACTTTTCCGAAATAAAACGTAGCCTATAACCGTCTCCAGGGTCCCATCTATCTCTAAATCAAAATTCATCAAAATCGGTTCAGTGATTTAGGCGTGAAAGCGTAACAAACAAATAGATTTTTTTTTCATAAAAAGTACATAAGTGGTTCTTATACCTCCAAGAATATGTGTACAAAGTTTCATGATGATCAGTTAAGTAGTTTTGGCGTGAAAGCGTAGCAAACAAACTTACATTCAGATTTATGATATTAGTATATGATATTCATTGAATTGTTTACATGTTGACGAGAAAAGAGGGAATGTACCTATATATTGTATTTATGTATTTACACCCAACAGTCACACACATAGGCCTGATCCCACACTAAGATAACCTGTATCGTGGGTATCAGGAACTACGCGGGACTTGGTCCCACAACACTCAGACCCGAAACAAGTATTTGTGGATCACACAAACATTTGTTTTAGTGCGGGAATCGAACCCACGGCCTTTCGTTTCGCGGCCGGCTACTCGCCCACTACGCCATGGAGGCTGTGTATCTAATCATTTATTATCAGGCAATTGTGGCTCATAGATAAATACCTTACAAACTAACATACATATATTCACAAGGTGTTAGGTCCCTCGTATGCGAGAGGCCGTCTGGATTGGTAACACCGCGCCGTCTATTACTGCCGCTAAGCAGCAGTGTGTAAGCACTGTTGCGTTCCAGTTTGAAGGACATTGAAGCCAGTGATACTGACTTAGCTTTATGAGACTTAACATCTTATGTCACGGGGTGACGAGCGCAGTCCAGTGTAATGCAGAGCTTTATTTAAAGTTCTGTGTGGCGTTGCTTCTGTTTATGAGCAGGCGTGGCGCTTACCATCAGGCGAGCGACCTGCTCGTCTCGTCATTCAATGTAATAAAAAAAAAAAAAAAAAAAAAAACCGCGCCGTCTATTACTGCCGCTAAGCAGCAGTGTGTAAGCACTGTTGCGTTCCAGTTTGAAGGACATTGAAGCCAGTGATACTGACTTAGCTTTATGAGACTTAACATCTTATGTCACGGGGTGACGAGCGCAGTCCAGTGTAATGCAGAGCTTTATTTAAAGTTCTGTGTGGCGTTGCTTCTGTTTATGAGCAGGCGTGGCGCTTACCATCAGGCGAGCGACCTGCTCGTTTCGTAGCTCAAGCTAATAGAAAAAAACATGTATGTGTTGTGTAACTAGGAGAGATAGAGTAAGAGAGCCACGCTGTAGGCAATTTTGTCTACAGCATGAATGGGCCGGCTCGTCCGGGTCGTTACCACTGTCTCACAGAAAACCGGCGTAAAGTAGCAGCTTGCTGCTGCGTTTCGTACGGTGAGTGAGATATCCGGAGGCCCAAATCCCCCTCCCCTTCCCAATCCCTTATTATCCCTTTCCTTTAAGGTCGGCAACGCGCCCATAATTCTTTTGTATTGTGGGCGTACATAGGCGGTGGAGATCGCTTACCATCAGGTGACCCACTTGCTCGTTTGCCGGCCTAATCTATAAAAAAAAAAGAAAAAAATGTGAGGTAAGAGAGAGGTGTGGTGTGAGAGAGGATGTAGTGATGAAGATTGAGAAAAGAATACTGAGATGGTTTGGGCATGTAAAGAGGATGGATGAAAGTAGATTGACGAAACAAATATACATGGCGAGTGTGAGTGGTACAGTTGGGAGGGGAAGGCCTCGGCGAACTTTCATAGATCAAGTTGGAGATATTCTCGAGAAAGGCCAGGTCAGGAGTACTCTAAACCGACGTGCATGTATGAAAAATTTAATGAGAGTGAATGAGGCGAAAGAGGTATGCAAGGATCGTAGCAAGTGGAAATCCGTTGTCTCTGCCTACCCCTATGGGAAACAGGCGTGAGTCTATGTATGTATGTATGTAATATAATTACAACACTACACTAAGACGGTGTGCAATCGTGTGGCACTATAATAAACAGAATTCTTTTTAATTCAGACTGCCTCGGTAGCGCAGTTGTAATGCGTACGCGGTACCACTGCTGTGCTGAGGTCTCGGGATCGATCCCCGGGTCGGGTAAAAGTGATATTGGGTTTTTCTATTACGAAATGTACAGTATCAGCTCGGAGTCTGGAATTGCAGTTCGGTATGGCGCACCTCCTACCACATCATTGAACGGAAATATGCTCCGTGAAATGTGGGTGTACTGGCCATACCTTTGCCTACCTCTTAGGGGATTACAGGCGTGAGTGCGTATGATTCTAATAGTCATGTATTAAATAATGAGCTAAATTAAATACACAGTTTTGTCTACAGCGTGAATGGGCCGGCTCATCCGGGTCGTTACCACTGTCTCACAGAAAACCGACGTAAAGTAGGCGCTTGCTGCTGCGTTTCGTACAGTGAGTGAGATATCCGGAGGTCCAAATCCCCCTCCTCTTCCCAATCCTCTCATTATCCCTTTCTTTTAAGATCGGCAATGCATCCATAATTCTATTGGTATTGTTGGTGTACGGTGGAGATCACTTACCATCAAGTGACTCGGTAGCTCGTGCGCCAGCTTCTGCTATTAAACAATAGGGTAGTTTCCTATATTGAATTTTATACATTATTTTATAAGCAACAGAAAATGACACGCAAAAGAAACCCTTTTATTAAAACACAATATAAATTGGTTCAGAAATGTGCCCGCAGTTTATGACTTTAAATGTTGGTATGAAGAAAAGTGGGTGCGTAGTGGGGATATCTCACTATCTCGCTTGCACGCGTGCACCATAATGAACATTTTACACAGTGACGTCAATGGTTGCATCGTCTGTCATTTGACAATTACCCCTTCCACAGGATTTGAATGGCTTCTAACTTATTTATTTTTGGTCCGATTTATAAAATTCTTTCTGCCATATATTTTGAGTAAAGTAACTTATTGATTTAAATAATAAAAAAAAACTAGTCAACTACCCAATTACTCACAGATTACTATTATTATAGTTGCCGGCGATGGCCGCTGTCTGGTTGCTCCATGGTAGATGCTCAGCCGTATTCTGCTGCAGAAACCCAATGTTTTTCGTGACGGCGCCATTGGCTAAGGATCCCGTCGACCCCCCGGGACTGACGCCCCCCGACGACGGCTCCCGCATCTGCCCGAACAGGTCCGTCACCTGGAAACAACAACCAATTTATAACAGAACGTTACATACACATACACGCCTGTAATTTTTGAGTGGTAGAGCCACGCTGTAGACACTTGTCTACAGCATGTATGGGCCGGATCGTCCGGGTCATTACCACTGTCTGACAGAAAACCGGCGTAAAGTAGCAGCTTGCTGCTGCGTTTCGTACGGTGAGTGAGATATCCGGAGGCCCAAACCCCCTCCCCTTCCCAATCCCTTAATTATGCCTTTCCTTGAAGGTCGGCAACGCACCCATGATTCTTTTGGTATTGTGGGCGTACATGGGAGGTGGAGATCACTTACCATCAGGTGACCCACTTGCTCGTTTGCCGGCCTATACCATAAAAAAGCAATGACCCCGAAGGAGTAGGCAGAGGTGTAACTAGTACACCAACATTTCGCCGAGCGTATCTTCGTCCCATGATGTGATGGGGGGGGGGGGGTGAGCCTACAGACTCCGGGCATCTTCGTCCCATGATGTGATGGGGGGGGGGGGTGAGCCTATCACCATACCGAGCCCGATTCCAGACTCCGGGCATCTTCGTCCCATGATGTGATGGGGGGGGGGGGGGTGAGCCTATCACCATACCGAGCCCGATTCCAGACTCCGAGCTGATACTGAGCATTTCGTAATAGGAAAACCCGATGTCACTTTTGCCCGACCCGGGGATCGGACACGAAACTTCAGCGTCAGCCTCAGTGGTAACGTATACGCATTACAACTGAGCCACCGAGCCAGTAAAAAAGTTAATATGTATAATTGACGATGCTATGTATATATTATATTGACAGCCTCCGTGGCGCAGCGGGCGAGTAGCCGGTTGCGAAGCGTGAGGCCGTGGGTTCGATTCCCGCACCTTGACAAATGTTTGTCTGATCCACAAATATTCGTCTCGGGTCTGGGTGTTGTGGGACCGCAAGTCCCTCGTAGTTCGTGATACCCACGATACAGGTTAACCTAGTGTGGGGTCAGGACTATGTGTGTGACTGTTGGGTGTATTTATATATATATCTACATAATATGTTGTTAATATACTGACCGCGCCATTGGTTAAACAATCCCCTACAATTAATAATCATCAAATCAATATAAAATGACGGCATATCTATTGACGCAAAACACAAACTGGTTTCGAGCAATTATGTCACGTGCATTCACCATGGAACCTGCTCAAACTGGTACTTAATTACATTTTTTTTAAGTTACTAGGGGCGTTGCCCATGTTTTTCCACAAAACATAAAATAAAAAACTGACTTGACTTTGACTGCCTCGGTGGCGCAATTGTAATGTGTACGCGTTACGATTGAGGTCAGCGGGGAGGTCACGGGTTCGATTCCCGGGTCGGGTAAAGTGGTATTGGGTTTTTCTATTACGAAAATGCTCAGTATCAGCCCGGAGTCTGGAATTTGTGCCCGGTATGGCGATAGGCTCGCCCCCTATCGCATTATGGGACGAAGATACGCTCGGCGAAATGTGGGTGTACTGGTTACACCTCTGCCTACCCTTTCGGGGATTACAGGCGTGAGTGCGTATGTATGTATGTATAAAATAAAAAAAAAACTTAAAGACCGACGAATATGAGACATTTACTTTCTTCCCCACATTATTCTGCATCGATTGGTATCGGTCTCGACCCCATACCCCCAGCGGTTTCGGAGGAGATAGCGTGACAAGCTTTTGGCAGCGGCGGCGGCGGCGCCAGTTACTTTTTTTTAGAATAGAGAGATAGTAGATTTGGTGGAGGTGCCAATTTACAAAGTGGTAGGTCCCTCGTATGCGAGAGGCCGTCTGGGTTAGTACCACCGCTTTGTCTATTTCTAGGGCCAAGCAACACTGTAAGCACTGTTGTGTTCCGGTTTGAAGGACATTGAAGCCAGTGAAATTACTGGACATTATGAGACTTAACATCTTATGTCTCGGGTTGACGTGCGCAGTCCAATGCCATGCAGTGGTTTGTAATTCAAAGTGCTATGTGGTGTTGCTTCTGTTTATAGGCAGGCGTGGCGCTTACCATCAGGCGAGCGACCGGCTCGTATCCTCACTCAAGGTAATAAAAAAATCTTGACAGCGCATTTTTTATGAGTTCACGAACAAAATTTAAAGGTAACAGTAGGCCTAGTACAAGTTTTAATAGTTTTCCTAAGCGATGAAAGTTTTCGTTTTCTCTCCATACGTCAAAAATGTAGCCACAAATGGAAATTAGATGAATTGATAAAAATATAGTTAATTTTATTTCATATTAGTCGAATATAAAGTGTATTTTCAAGCGATACTTTGCTTTATTTCCGTATAAATTACTAGTGTGACACTTCGACGGTAGTAATTTTATACGAATTCGAAAACTGTGAACGTATTTGTAACTCATACTAGGCCTACTGACCTTGTATCAGAAATATGTAATGATAAGATGATCGCTCGCCTGATGGTAACCGTCACGTCTGCCCATAAACAGAAGCAACGCCACACAGAGCTTTGAATTACAAAGCACTGCATGACACTGGACTGCGCTCCTCACCCCGAGACTTAAGTTGTTATCTATACTAACAATAAAGAGGAAATATTTGATTGTTTGTTGCATTGAATAGGCTCCGAAACTACTGAATCGATTTGAAAAAAAAAAACACTGTTGGGAAGCTACACTATCCCCGGGTGACATAGGCTACATTTTATCCGGGAAAAGGCCGTTCACGCAGGCGGAGCCGCCAGCAAAGGCTAGTATTTCATAAAGCCCAGTAATTTCACTGGCTTCTATGCCTCAAGCTGAACAATGCTTACGTATGTATGCGTGTCTAATGGGTGTAGGTACATTACAGTAATTTGTATACCTTTTCAATTGCTACCTCAGACGTGGAATAACAATAGGCTTTGTAAATTCTAACCATAAACAATACTGCTTAAGTAAATATTACGTCTGTAGCCATTGTTTATAGTTTTAGCCCATGTTTTACCTATCGTCATTGATATTGCAATGCGTTCTGTAATTTTTTAATAATTTGATTTTTTTTGTCGAATCAGACTTAAATCTAATTTTAAACGTGTCTTTAAAATAAAATAACTGTTAACAAAACTTAGAAACCGACTTCAAAACTAATCCTATCTATTCTATTCTCTATGGAGTCGGTGCCTGTGTCGCTACCGGTCAAATAAACATCCACCGACTCCAAAGAGAATAGAATAGATAGAATTAGTACATACATACGCACTCACGCCTGTAATCCCCGAAGGGGTAGGCAGAGGTGTAACCAGTACACCCACATTTCGCCGAGCGTATCTCCGTCCCACAATGTGATAGGGGGCGAGCCTATCGCCATACCGGGCACAAATTCCAGACTCCGGGCTGATACTGAGCATTTCGTAATAGAAAAACCCAATACCACTTTACCCGACCCGGGGATCGAACCCGAGACCTCAGCGTTAGCCTCAATCGTAACGCATACGCATTACAACTGCGCCACCGAGGCAGTCAATAGAATTAGTATTTTTGACTTTTCAGTGTTTTTATTTACGACCCTACTAAAATGTATGGTATACCATGAATTACAAAGCACTTCATGGCATTAGACTGCGCTAGTCATCCTGAGACATAAGATGTTAAATCTCATAATTCCCAGTAATTTTAAGGCTTCAATGTCCTTCAAACACAACAGTGCTTACACACTGCTGTTCGGCAGTAATAGACGGTGCGATGGTACCAACTCGGACCTACCACCTTGTAATAAGTACATTTTAGTATCAAATTGTATCAATACGTTTTAGTGGCGTTAATAAGGCTAATGGATGTCGTTTGGGCGTGCCCTTGTTAGTTAAAAGGTGAAAATAAATAATATTGTATAGCTTTTATGCGGCAATTAAATATGGGCAGATCCATTAATTCTCGACGAAAGTGTGCGCACTAGGGTCGGCGATATCGATGCTGATTTTTTCCACGAAAGTACACCTAAAAAGGAGACGATCCTGAAAGTTTGAGCCCGATATGTGCAAATCCTGCCGCTGGAGATTTTTTTGAATTTTTAAATAAGTCGATTTTTCACTAATTTTTAAATATTTCTATCTCAGGTTGTATATAACTTAAAGACTCCTGCCTAGCGGCATTTTTCTCAGTTCTTTACTAAGTGTTATAATTGATGAAACACTATCTTGGGACATTCAGACGTCGACGTTAGCGAATAGAACTCGAAAATTGATATACATTTTTAAAAGTTTACGAACTGTTGCTAACACCAAGATTCTGATACAGACATATCGGGCACTGGGTGAATGCTTGGTTAGATACTGCATATCCGCGTGGGGAGGGGTAGCTAAAAGTCACCTCATTGTTGTAGAGAGAGCACAACGTGCGGTGCTCAAGGTGTTGATGCATTTGCCTTTCAGACATCCAACCTCTGATGTATATGATAAGACGAATGTCCTGTCTGTTAGGCAGACTTTCATATATGAAATATTAAGAAGGTATCACAGAAAAATAGTACCCACCTTACCTGCTACGTCTAAACGTTTAGATGAATGCCCTGTTCCTCGTGTGAACACTTCCTCTGCACAAAGACACTTTGATTTCTTGGCACCAAAAATGTATAATGTTGTGCATAAGAAGTATCAAGTTAAAAAGATGACTAATAATTTCTTTAAAAAGATTTTGTTGGAGTGGATTAAACAGTATGGCTATGATGACCTAGAAAATCTTATATCACAATAGATAAAAAAGTACGCACACATACACACCCACACACGTTTACACACATTCACACACACACACACACACACACAACACACACACACACACACAACACACACACACACACACAACACACACACACACACACACACGCGCGCGCGCGCATGATCTTGTGTTAGTAATAATGAATCATTTTTTATCTCTTTTGTCATTAATTTTTCTATTTATTTGTTAAATAACAATAATGTGAACCAACGGGGGAAGACACTAGTTCCTGAGATACAGCTGACGCTAGTTCAGGAGCTGGGGTATCCACCTTTATTGTAAGCATATAATATGAAGACAAATAAATAAATTATTATTATTAAATTATAGCTATTATTATTTATTAGTTATGTGTGTATTATCACTCCACTAGCTTTTGCTCGCGGCTCCGCACGCGTGACGACCTTTTCCGGGATAAAAAGTAGCCTATGTCCTAGTCCAGGTCATGGTCTACCTGTGTGTCAAATTTCACCCAAAACCGTTTAGTCTTTAAAATGTGATTGAGTAACAAACAAATCCACACTTTTACATTTATAATAATAATAAATACACCCAACAGTCACACACATAGTCCTGACCCCACACTAGGTTAAACCTGTATCGTGGGTATCAAGAACTACGAGGGACTTGCCAACCCACAACACCCAGACCCGAGACAAATATTTGTGGATCAGACAAACATTTGTCAAGGTGCGGGTATCGAACCCACGGCCTCACGCTTCGCAACCGGCTACTCGCCCGCTGCGCCACTGAGGCTGTCAAATAGTAGTAAAGTAACTAGTAGGATTTAACGGTGCCTTGGTGCCACAGTTGTAATACGTGCGCGGTACAACGGCTGTGCTGAGGTCTCGGGTTCGATCTGGTAAAAGTGATATTGGATTTTTCAATTTCGAAATTCTCAGTAACAACCCGGAGTCTGGAATTGTGCCCGGTATGGCAATAGGCTCGCCCCCTATCACATCATGGGACGGAAAAAGGCTCGGCGAAATGTGGGTGTACTGGTTACACTATGATGATGATTCTCACTGATGGAGAGCGAATTATAATCGAATCTACGCTGAATTATAAATTCATTCCGACAAAAGGGGTCAAACTTAAAACTCCCCACATTTTTGTCGGGGGTTAATCATGATTTCAATTAATAACCAAGAAACATCCTCCGTGGCTCAGCGGGCGAAGAGCCGGTTGTGAAACGAAAGGCCACGGGTTCGATCCCCGCACTGACAAATGTTTCTGTGACCCACAAATATTAGTTTTGGGTCGGGGTGTTGTGTTATAAAGGTTTCTCGCAGCTTAGACACACGACACAAGGAAGGTCAGAAAATAACCGGTAAGGAGGACAGGACCATGTGTGTGAGTGTTGGATGTATTTATACATTAATTTTAGTAGGTAATCATGCAGCCAAAATTATTCAAGGATAATGCAGTATTCAAATTCCAGTGTGGGATTAACACGCAATCAAAGGTCAGAATCCAAGGTTAGAAAAAAGATAGGAAAACGTGCAAAATCACCAGAAAAGTGTTAGAAAAACGTCAAAGTAACGTCAGAAAATGTCAAAACGTCAAACGTCAAAGGTAAGACAAACGCTAAACGTCACAGCTTACCATGTTCTTTAGATTGATAGCTGATGTGTCAGAATGAGACCCGAATAACGGCCGTGTGGGATTCATTATTTATCTGTTGGCAAAAGATAGAAAACATATAACTATAATTCATATTCAAATTGAAATCATTTATTCTGTAAATTGGATCATAAATATCACTTTTACATTTCAATCATTTTTTACATTACATTACATTTACGACGGCATTTCTGAGCTAGCCATGAGAAGAAATGCCGAAACAAACTCATGTGTTATGGCCTCTTTAAATGTCCAGACATTGTTTTACAGAATTATGCGAGTGTAATGTACATACATTCCTGGATTGGCCTTTTTAAGAAATGGCCAAGAGTATACCAGATATACTTGGCACTCTCACTCACATTAAAAAACACAAAATGAAATAATTAATATAAAAATGAAAAAAAACAACATGTCAGTATTGCCTTAAACACTAATATTGCACCAATAGAGCATTCAATAGTAAATAATATATAAAAAAAGAGAACTATGTACAGCCCATTTTGTGAAGAGTGAGCGGCTCAATTCCAAGCTGTTTTGTCTTCCAAGTAATCTTTCACATTATAATAACCTTTTTGGCAAAGCCTAAGTTTAATACATAATTTAAATTTATTAAGGTTTAATAGTAGACATGTATGTATAGTAATAGTGTACATATGTGTATATTTATAGTCATAACAAGTATTTTAAAAAGCCACAGCATGTACTCCATAGTCTATTTTTCTGAATGACGAGCAATAGGCTAGTTGACACATTTTTAAAATAGGCTTTATTTTGACAATGAGGCTTTTCTAGACCGTTTTTTTATTTTATCGTATTTTTCGGAGACTTATAAAACAACAAAACTTTAATTCAAATTATTTTTTTTCATGAACATACGAAAACGCCGTCGGCCATGTTGGCCTATAGATTATCTGTGCAATGACGACACATATTACTAAATAAACACGCGAAATAACCTATGCGAGCTAGATATCGACTGAAACTCAAATTTATTTTTGCGAAGATCACTTCGATGTAAGTACTTACCTACATAATATCTTATTATTTTTGCTACAAAAGACCACAACATGCGATTTGCGAATGGCATTTAGTTGTTTACATAGTGACTGACGTCACGATCATGGTGGTAGCGTTTTCGAAGATTTCAAATAAAGATAAAAATATATATTTTGTAATTTGAATTTTAAAGACATCTACTTTAATGTATTAAAATTGATATATTTGGGTTCCATAAACCAAATACTGTAGGAAATTAACAATTATTTATAAAATTTTGGTATAAGTCAGCTAGCCTATTCGCCCGTCTGATGACAAACGCCACTCCACTCATAAACAGTAGCGGTAGTACGAGTTTTCTTGATAATGGTCACTTCATTGATTTTTTAAAGCATAGGCAGGAAAACGATGAACTGGGTCGCCTGATGGTAAGTGATCTCCACCGCCCATGTACCACAATACCAGAAGAATCATAAGCACGTTGCCAACCTTAAAGAGATAATAAAGGGATTGGGAAGGGGAGGCGGATTTAGGCCTCCGGATATCTCACACCACTGTCTCACGGTTTTCTGTGAGACAGTGGTAACGACCCGGACGAGCCGGCCCATTCATGCTGTAGACAAAACTGTCAACAGCATAGCTCTACGCTCAAAAGTATTCACCACATAGTCAATTTGTTTCTGTAGGACGAGACGAGCAAGTCGCCAAGTATGTAAAAAAACCCCTGTTGGCCCTTTCTAGGTCGTGAAGATACATATAGACAGCTTAATAAAAATAATTAAATTAAAAAATAGTAGTTCAGCATTCGGGACGTCGAAGATATTATGTCGACAGAAGGGTTGACGTCAGGCAGGCGGCCGGTCGTAAAAACTACTAGTCAAATCTTTCTGTAACATGTTAAAAGGCATGTTGCACCGACCGCACTGCAAGTGGGATAAGAGCAGGTGGAAGTGCAACTACACGGTTCACTGAGTATGCAGAGGCGCTCATAGCTAGTTGCACTCACTAATCAGTAAACGATAAGCGAGTTAAGCAACCCTTGGTGCGGTCAGTTTATGGATGGGTGACCGCTTAGTGGTATTTCAACTGAGCGTCTCCGTGTTTCGGAGGGCACGTAAAATGTCTGTCCCGGCTGTTATCAACTGATAGCAGTCGATAAGCCAAGTCGGAGGCCTTGATGACGAGTATGATCGAATAGTTAACCTATACTATCTCCCCCTTTCCCTTCATTCTGTGACAGCCTCCGTGGTGTAGTGGGTGAGTAACCGGCTGCGAAGCCAGAGGCCGTGGGTTCGATTCCCGCATCGAGACATAATGTTTGTGTGTGATCCACAAATGTTTTTTTCGGGTCTGGGTGTTGTGGGACCAAGTCCCGCGTAATTCCTGATACCCACGATACAGGTTATCCTAGTGTTATCAGGCCTATGTGTGTGACTGTTGGGTGTAAATACATAAATAAATTCCCTCTTTTCTCGTCAACATGTAAACAATTCAATGAACATTATGAATATTAATGAATCACGCGACAGAGTCACCCGTCAGAATCTATTGAGCTTGATCTATTCATAAGGAATATTTAACAAGAAAATAGGTACGCCGCGGTGGCGCAGTTGTAATGCCGTAAGCATTAATTTGATTTAATAACATTAATGTATTATTTTCTTCGAATTATAAGAAATCTCTCTATCTCTCTATTCTAAAAAAAGTAACTGGCGCCGCCGCCGCCGCCGTCGCCGCAGCCGAAAGCTTGTCACGCTATCTCCTCCGAAACCGTTGGGGGTATGGGGTCGAGACCGATACCAATCGATGCAGAATAATGTGGGGAAGAAAGTAAGATATGTGTCATATTCGTCGGACTTTAAGTTTTTTATTATTTTATGTTTTGTGGAAAAACATGGGCATATTAAATTAAATCTTCGACTTGTCCTTGCTATGAATAACATTGAACAAAACTTAGAAACCGACTTCAATGTACAGCATAAAAGCGTGTAAATTCCAATACAATAACACAATCGCGACGAGTGTACTGTTGTCCGTTGAGATTTTTTTTTCTCCGTACTCCGTCATCGGATCTTAACCAAATTTATATGGGACCACATTACAGCTAAACTCTAACAAGTGATTTTTTTTCCTACAAAATCGGTCCACAATTGGCGGAGAAATTGATCCTCCTCCATTTTTGAAGTCGGTTATAAATAGAATATCATGCACTCCTGTCGTGAACAATGACGTTTAATGTCTAGCTATGGATTTTAAGCCAAAAATCCAAAGTCGACATTTCGTGCGCTTTCTTGGAAACCGTTTGGATAACATCCAATATTTTAACGCTTCATTACTCAGGGGCATAGACTCAGTGTATCGGACTATTTGGTCAGGCCAACTCGCGTATTTAATTAACACTGCGAATGAATTTTAACCGAACGATTAGATTTTGATTTGACTAAAAATGGCATTCTGAAGGCCAATTCTCGTAATTTTAAATGTTCAAAATATCATTCCGATTTAGTCACAGCGTCAAGAAAATTGCAAATGGCATTCTCTTAAAACAATAATCAACGTCAAATGTGAACATAGATCGTAATGAGATTGAATGTAGAATTAGCAGTAGCATTATACCGTTTTGGCTTCAGTCAACTTATATTCCACTTTCGATCTCATTACGATCTATTTTCACATTTGACCTGTGATTAATGGCATAAGAGAATACCATTTGCAATTTTTTGACACAGACTAGTTCGAAATGATATTTTAAACATTTCCCATCACGAGAATTGGCCTCCAGATTGCTGGATGAAAGGAGTGTTATTTTTAACCAACTTCAAAAAGGAGGAGATTCTCAATTCAGCGAGTTTTTTTTTCTTGTTTTTTGCGACACTATTACACCAATTAATATAAAAAACAAATTAAAGAATTATTACTTGATTACCTAATTTTAAAAACGCTTGCCTTGCTTTCAACACTAGCCCATCTTTTTATTTTTATTTTTGTTAATCTAATTTGAATGTATACCTATCTTATATAGCATCACTATAAACCTCAGTGGTTTTCGAATGCATATACTAACGATTATTGTATATAAATAAATTAATCAATAAAAAAAAAATAAAAAAAATGTAAGTACATCGATTTGTCCGCCAATTACGAACCGATTTTATACACTATGAAAAATAATTTCATAGTGTTTAGCTGCGATGTGGTTCCAGAACTGACCGACGTATTACGGAGTAAATTAAATTAAATTAAACAGTGTCCATGGGCGGCGGTGCTCACTCGCTTGCTCAGTTGTCCCTCTTTCATAAAAAGAAGTAAAAGAAAACTTAACGAGATAACTTAACGCACCCCTGATTCTTTTGGTATTGGCGTATATGGGCGGTGGAGATCACTTACCATCAGGTGACCCACTTGCTCGTTTGAGTGATGGGCGTATATTTGACAGCCTCCGTGGCGCAGTGGGCGAGTAGCCGGTTGCGAAGCGTGCGGCCGTGGGATCGATTCCCACACCTAGACAAATGTTTGTCTGGTCCACATATATTTGTCTCGGGTCTGGGTGTTGTGGGTTGGCAAGTTCCTCGTAGTTCCTGATACCCACGATACAGGTTAACCTAGTGTGGGGTCAGGACTATGTGTGTGACTGTTGGACGTGTATTTATTATTATTATTTATATTTATTTATTTATATACGACTTTGTCTTAGAACAGTTCCGGGAGCATGTTTAAAAAAATTTAATTGGTTGGTATTTGTGATAGCGACGCGTTAGTTACTAGTTATATCTCAAGGCAATGAATAGCGTAAATTTGATGTCCATTGGGCATGACACCGTGATTTTTAACCGACGCTAAAAACGGAGTTCTCAATTCGCCGCGTATAGTCTATTCACGAAGCTTTTCTAGAAAAGTCAGACTTTAACGTATAATAATAGACAAGCTGCGCGGTACCCACATAGAAATTGTATCACTAAGTTGCGGTCAATTGACCGTAACCCAATATTACCATCTCGATTACTCTTAACTAGAAAGTAGAACCCCTATCGCGCTCCCTGTCTGATCTGTCAATCTCCCGCGTTATGTGACGCAATTTTACTTCTAAACAGCCCTTTTAGATTTATTATAATATATTAAAGTGTGTTTGTATTATGTATATATTACAATATTTATGTAAGTACTAGTGTATATAATATAATATATTTATATTTATTTATTTATTTTATATTGTTAATTATCACTTGCTTTAACGGTGAAGGAAACATCGTGAGGAAACCTGCATACCTGAGAAGTTCTTCATAAGAATTTCGAAAGTATGTGAAGTCTGCCAACCCGCATTAGGCCAGCGTGGTGGACTAAGGCCTAACCCCTCTCATTCAGTAGAGGAGGCCCGTGCCCAGCAGTGGGACGTATATAATACAGGGCTGGTATTATTATTATTATTATTTATATAAGTAATGTTGTATCATAGTCTTCTATATATATTGATTTATGTATTTGTATCTTGTCTACTTATTTTTTCTTGTTAGTTTATTCTATTCGACGATTTATATACACCCACATGTAGACTGGTAGAGAATGCCTTTGGCATTAAGCCCGCCTTTATACATGTTATGTATATACAGTTTAAATAAAATAAATAAATAAGGTCTTTGGTGGTGAAGCAAGTAGTTTTTTTTATACACTGATTCCGTCGCCTAACAGTAGGTACGCGTTACGACTGAGGCTGACGCTGAGGTTTCGGGTTCGATCCCCGGGTCGACTACTACGAAATGCTCATTATCAGCCCGGAGTCTGGAATTGTGCCCAGTATGGCAATAGGCTCGCCCCCTATCACGTCATGGGACGGAGATACGGTATTATATTATATATTTTTTTATTTATTTTATTTAATACACTTTATACAAAATATGTACAGGCGGACTTAATGCCAGAGGCATTCTCTACCAGTCAACCATTGGGTGGTGCAGAGAATAAACAAGGCAGGTGTATAAAAGTAATGAGATGGAAGGGAGGTTATTATTAAATATATAGAACTACATACTAATACGTAAACTTATCGTCCATAATAATATTATAATATAATGTAAATATAAATATATGTATATATACTGCATACATAATTATATAAATACACATATTACTTGTGTGTTGATTCTGCAACTCTATCAAACAACAGTTGTCGAACTCTGGCTTTGAAAGCCAGGCGAGTAGTTGACGACCTAATTTCGGGAGGGAGTGGGTTCCATAGGAGTATGGATTGAATTAAGAAGGAAGAATGGGTAAAGTCTGTGTTATGTGGGGGACACTTAAGTAAAAGATTAGTTGAAGAGCGAAGGTTTCTGGTATGGTTACTACCAAGGTACTGAAAGTAGGAGATTAAGTAAGAAGGTGGAGTAGAAGACGTAAGAAACGAGAAGAGTGTGGTAAGTGCACGCAAAGAGCGGCGCTGACGAATGGGTAACCATTTCAGGTGCCGGCGTTGAGATGACACATGGTCATATTTGCAAAGATTACAAGATGAATCGAATGCAGTTATTAAGTAGGCGGTCGAATTTGTTGAGCTGATCTGCATTCAGGACAAAAAAGCATACATCACCATAGTCGATTAGAGGGAGGATTAAGGTTTGCACGAGCATCGTCTTGGTCTTAGATGGAAGAAAGTTTTTCAGGCGATATAAGGCGTGAAGGGTACCGGTGACTCTCTGGCACACAGAGGTTACCTGGGCCCGCCAGCTCAGGGTGGAGTCGATGTGTAATCCTAGATCTTTAACGCTGTGGGACCAAGGGATAATAGTGCCATCAAAAACAACTGGTGGAATGGTAGTAATATCCAATCTGCTTATAAGTCTTGAACTGCCTACAATAATGGCCTGACATTTGGTAGGACTGACAGTCAAACCAAAACTGTCAGACCAAGACTTTAAGTATAATAGATCCCTGTTCACACTGGCAATTGCTGAGGGTACACTATCGACGCCAACCTGGGAATATAACTGCAAGTCATCGGCATACAGATGTTATGCGCATTGAAGGTTATGGGTTAAGAGATTAATAAATATAGAAAACAACAGAGGAGAGAGAATACCGCCTTGAGGGACACCAGAGGTATACTGGTTACACCTTTGCCTACCCCTTCGGGGATTACAGGCGGAGTGCGTATGCATTTATGTAAATTCGAACATTTACATACAAGCAAATCTTGTTGTTTTGGTCCAAATTCCAAACTTAGTTCAAAGTCCTTTATTGTGCGATCTTAAAATAACAATTTTTAAGGTATGTTTACACGTATAGAGTTTGCCGCATGATAAAGGTGAGAATTCAACAGAAAACTAAATATTAAGTGGCAGGTCCCTCGTAACAAGAGGTCGTCTGGGTTGATACCAGCATATTATCAATCTTTTATATATATTTTTTATTTTAGTGTTGCCACCAAGGTTTATAATAATAAATACGTACATAAAATATTAACACTAATAACAATTGAACCTATTGCAACTCAGATTACAGGCAAACAAAATACAATACAGTACTTATACAATCTTATATAAGTACTTAGTTCAATTAAGCTAAAACAATAAATTTAAATTAGAAAATTACTATTAAAATAACAAAATATTTTACAAAATAAGATTGTCAGTATGATTTATCAGAATTGTACATACATACGGACTCACGCCTGTAAAACCTAAAGGGGTAGTCAGAGGTAACCAGTACACCCACATTTCGCCGAGCTTATGATGTGTTTGAGGGCGAGCCTATCGCCAAACCGAGCACGATTTCAGACTCCGGGTTGATACTGAGCATTTCGCAATAGATAAACCCAATATCACTACCCGACTTGGGTATCGAATCCGAGATCTCAGCACAACAACCGTAACTCGTAACGCGTACGCATTAGATAGATAGAAAGAATAGAATATTCTTTATTGCACACCAAATAAAGTAGGTAGCTTATAAACGAGGATCATACAGTAAGGGTGATACAATGGGCGGTGATGAGGCCAAATCTCGTAATTTTAAATGTTCAAAATATCATTCCGATCTAGTCTCAGCGTCAAGAAAGTTGCAAATAGCATTCCCTTAAACCAATAATCGACGTGTTTGCACTTGAGGCTGGTTTCGCACCTGCGACTTTCGTCTCGACAGTCCATACCACTCCTCGCTGAGCTATCACTGCTTTTAACAATACATAATATTTAATTATCAATACATAATAAACAAACATAAACAAGAACATAATTTATTTTATACTCACGTGTCAAAAGATCGATGGCCTACGTCACACTTTTTTTAATCACTATAAAAAAATACAGTCGAATTGAGAACCTCCTCCTTTTTTTGAAGTCGGTTGAAAACAACAGCGCACTGGCCGCAAAAACCTTGTGACGTCACAACACCCATTAAAAGTCCATTAACCGTGTCATAATACGATCTCAATTAACGACGGTCACATTGAAAAGTGTTCCAAATTCACGTTCGATATTCAAATCGATGTCAAAATGTGTAATTGAAATAATCTAAATCTAAAACTGTCCGCATCAAATTTGTGCAATTTTTCACATAGTGATAATTAATAGATTCACTAAATCCTTTTTTGTCACGTTCGAACTTCAAAAATGTCTTGTTTTTCACAGCCGTGACGCAAAAGCTCGATGTTCTTTTATTTGTTTACATTATGGTTTACATAAAATCTGTTGTATATTTTAGAATATTTCAATAACAAAATTTCAAATTAAACTCCACCACTCTGATTTTTAAGCCAGTATCTTGTCCAATAACAATGTTCCAAATTGAAGAGTATAAAAATATCACGTTCGAAATTCAAAATAGTTTTCGCATCGCGTATTGCACACGAATGTCGACTATCATAATATTATCATGTTTTATGTTTATTATTCGGTAGAGTCGCATTTGCACTTTCTTTGTGTCTCAATTAGTACAGTTTTGCATACCCGTTTGAAGGTATAAGTACTTCTCGTCCCTCAATAGTTGCTTTTTCTCGTCTTTCTATGATAGCATTTGCGTATTAAACATATCTTTTTTAAATCTTTCTATGTTATTTTATTTTTTTTATTTCACAGGTACGTTTCAGGCACTATAGTTTTAGAACAAAAACACTGTCCATATAGCGAATATTTCCGCAACACGGTACAAACACGTCCACGCCACGCGGTTGGCAGACGACTAGCGTTCTATTTTGAAAACATTCCATCGAATAAAGTTCCAAATTTCAATTTCAAGGTTGGCATCACGAACGGTGATGTTCTAAATTGAAATTGTTCAAAATATGAAAATATATGAGGTCCATTTCACACGCGAGCAGTATTAGAACGACTCCGAGCCAAAACTCTACGTTTGAAATCGAAGCGGTGTAGTACACGGCTGCCTGGCGTGCGAGCGGAGTCCAAACTGAATATAACATCTTAATGGTGTTTCAGAACGCACTTGGCAATTATACGGACTTTATTAATCTCTTTGAAACGTTTCCTCAATTTTCCTTCGTGTAAACCGGTCCATACAATGTTTAATTATCGTATTGTGGACTGTCTCGATCGTAATCGTAAGTTTACGATTTGACACTGGCCATTGATAAAAAAACAAAATCCAAATTGTTTTCTTTTTTATTTCCTTTAATTAGCCGATTAGTGACGTAGGAAAGATCATGGATATCGAGTTAAATAAGTAGCACATAAATTGTTTTTTTTTTTCAACACTTGGATCACGGAACTGCTTGTTAATTTTTTGTTGTTCGATACTGTCTATGGACAATAATGTTTATGTCGCTAGCTAATTAATATACGATTTTTTGTCGTCTGTTATTAGATATTTTAGTGTTTTGTCACACACACAATAGGTCTTCAAGTCACAACACAAACATAAAAACTTTTCTTGCTTTAATTTACTACAAGGTCGAATAAAAAAATATTTTTTTAACTGGCCACCATCGATCACTGGCCAGAACACGAATAGGAATAAGATTTCGATATGCGAATAGATTCTAAATTTAAAATTGGTTCAAGGCTTGTTGTATACGAGTGTTTAAGCGGGTAACATCAATTGTTCGTAATATAAATATTCAGTGATGTATGTTGCGGTACAGTCGAGAGCGTAAGTGACGTAAAGACTTCCGTATTAAAAAAAAATATTGACTCAAAGCCAAAGGATGACAAGTCACAAAAGCCATTGTTTTTAGGGAATTATCAAATGATTCCCCTGTTTTCCCAAAGGGGTAAGCAGAGGTGCATCCTTAGTTTGAAAACAGTAGCTATATAGAAGTGAGCTGGGTCTACCGCTCTATTGAGTACAATGATAAATAAACGACTCCGAAAATAACAATGCAACACAATTTGAGCTGACCGACACCGGCACCGTCACCTAAAAGAACTCTACTCCACTATATAAAACTACCTTTTCCGATATAAATAGTAGCCTATAGTCCAGATGATTAAACTAACACCCAAATTTACAAACTCACAAATATACAAACTTTAACATTTTTATTAAGTAATAGGAGGTAGTGAAAAACGATGATAGCTCAGCGGGGAGTGGTGTGGACTGTCGAGCCGAAAGTTGCAGGTTCGAAACCAGCCCCAAGTTCATACACCTCTGACTTTTCTAAGGTATGTGTATTATCATCATCAGTCTGTATTTGTCCACTGCTGGACATAGGCCTCTCCTAATGCACACCATTGAGCTCGATCTTTGCATCTGGATGCAAAGAGCCAAAATTTGACTGGTCAAATCCCAGCGCTTTCCGCAGGTCGTCGCTCCACCTTGCTGCAGGGCGTCCTACTCTACGTTTGCCTAAACGCGGTCTCCACTCAAGTACCCGTATACCCCACCGGTTATCGGTTCTTCGTGCTATATGGCCAGCCCACTGCCACTTCAGCTTGCTAATAATTTGCAATATGTCGACCACTTTGGTTCTTTGTCGGATCATTTCGTTCCAAAGTTTGTCCTTCAAAGAGACTCCGAGCATAGCTCTCTCCATAGCTCGCTGAGCGACCTTTAGTTTGTGGACTAGCCCCACCGTAAGTGTCCACGTCTCGGCACCGTAGGTCATGACGGGTAGGATACACTGATTGAAGACTTTCGTCTTCAGGCACTGTGGAATGGACGACGTGAAGACCTGACGGAACTTGCCGAAAGCTGCCCAGGCCAACTGAATCCTTCTGCTGGTTTCCCTCTCAAGGTTGTTTTTACCAATGTGAATAATTTGGCCCAGATATGGATATACTTGAACAACCTCAAGAGGTACACCGTTAATAACAATCGGCTTCGGGTGGACAAGATCATTGAACATGACTTTTGTCTTGTCTATGTTCATTCGGAGACCGATGTGTTCAGAAGCATCAGCTAGGCCGGTCAACATCCACTGCAAGTCTTGCAGGTATGTGTGTATTAATTGTTAATTATCACTGGCTTTAACGGTGAAGGAAACATCGTGAGGAAACCGGCATACCTGAGAAGTTCTTCATAAGAATTTCGAAGGTATGTGAAGTCTGCCAACCCGCATTAGGCCAGCGTGGTAGACTAAGGCCTAACCCCTCTTATTCAGTAGAGGAAACCCGTGCCCAGCAGTGGGACGTATATAATACAGGGCTAGAATTATTATTATTATCAGGAGGTAGTGAAATGTAAGTAAGCCACCAACATCTTAGGTCCAAAGCCAACCTCAGCTGCACGTGGTACACTCTGCTAACTAAAGAACGAGTTACTGGCGAAAGATGATTCCCGTTGCGTGGTGTGGTTGTCAGACGGCGGATCGCTCCAAATAGGATCAATTTTATGGTACGAGAAGGCGGACCCTGGCATTAATGTGGGATAACGCCAGACAGAAAGAAAAAAATAACAGTAGTAGGAGAAGGATTTATGTTACACACTCACGCACCCACGCCTGCAATCCCCGGATGTGTAGGCAGACTTCGTGGAGCGTATCTCCGTCCCATGATCTGATAGCGGTCGAGCCCATCGCCATGCCGGGCACAAATTTCAGATTTCAGGCTGATTCTAAGCTTTTTCGTAATTGAAAAACCCAATATTAGTTTTACGCGACCCGGGCATCGAACCCGAGACCTCAGCGTCAGCATCAGTCGCAACACGCAAGCATTACAACTGCGCCACCGAGACAGTCAAGGATTAATGTTATTTTTGATTTTCAGTGTTCCGTTTTGAAGTCGATTTTTTAATTGAACTTATTTATGTCGCTATATGTACTTTGTACTAATAATTTAAGGAAATGATTATTGAAGGTAACAACTTTGACATTTTATTATTTCATTGTACTTTTTTAATGCAGAATGAATAGCGGAATTGACAGCCTTCGTCATCGATGGCGCAGTGGGTTCGATTCCTGCACCGAGACAAATGTTTGTGTGATTGGAAAATATTTGTTTCGGGTCTGGGTGTTGTGGGACCGCAAGTCTCTCGTAGTTCCTGATACCCACGATACCGGTTAACCTAGTGTGGGGTCAGGACT
Source organism: Mimas tiliae (assembly GCA_905332985.1). Classification (NCBI taxonomy): domain Eukaryota; kingdom Metazoa; phylum Arthropoda; class Insecta; order Lepidoptera; family Sphingidae; genus Mimas; species Mimas tiliae. Next base: position 2,180,576 of record HG995265.1, on the reverse strand, counting down.
ATGTGTGTGACTGTTGGGTGTATTTATTTATTATTTAAAATATCATTCCTCAAATGATAACCTGTAATCGCCGAACCAGTACACCCACATTTCGCCGAGCGTATCTCCGTCCCTTATGTGATAGGGGGCGAGCCTATCGCCATATCAGGCACAATTCCAGACTCCGGGCTGATACTGAGCATTTCGAAATAGAAAACCCAATATCACTTTTACTCGACCCGGGGATCGAACTCAAGATCTCAGCCTCAGTCTCAGTCGTAATGCGTCACTATTGCGCCACCGAGGCAGTCAACGGAGGTATAAGAAGTAACATAAGATACTTTTTATGAAAAAAAAAAATGTTTGTCTGTTACGCTTTTACGCCTAAATCACTGAACCGATTTTGATGAATTTTGATGTAGAGATAGATGGGACCCTGGAGACGGGTATAGGCTACGTTTTATATCGGAAAGGTCTATTCACGCGGACGAAGTCGCGGGCAAAAGCTAGTGTTACATATAACAGCGTATTGTTTGCGTTCGCTCCACTTTATCTGTCCTTTGACATTGACAGATGACTGTCAAAGCAAACAGACAACACAACACCAAGTAGACAACGCCCACTTTTGTTCCAATACGTGTTTAATTTGGGAAAAATGTGCAAACATAGGGGCCATTCGCGGCAAACTGGGTTAGCAGAATTCAATTTGTATAAATTAGTTCGTCTGGAACATTCTTTATGCAGGTTTCCTCACGATGTTTCCTTCATCTGATTGTTAATGCGAGCTATAATTAACAATAAATACTAATTGATAAGAAGTAGCTTGAAAAAGTGGAAAACTTAGCACATATAACGCACGCGAGAGGGATAACTATCGACTAGAAATATCTCGTGTAAAAGTGTAAACATTCGATAAAATCACGTCATGTTACGAGTTCGTAGACAAAATACCACTGAGAGGTTGAAAGTACTATTTGCTCTACTATGACAGCTCCGTGGCGCAGCGGGCGAGTAGTCGGCTGCGAAGCGAGAGGCCGTGGGTTCGATTCCCACACCGAGACAAATGTTTGTGTGAACCACAAATATTGGTCTCGGGTCTGGGTGTTGTGGGTTGGCAAGTCCCTCGTAGTTCCTGATACCCACGATACAGGTTTAACCTAGTGTGGGGTCAGGACTATGTGTGTGACTGTTGGGTGTATTATTATTATTATCTTGTTATCGCACCTACCCTCTGGTAGACGTAGGTGTCCGACCTACCCTCGCCTCAACGGATAAAAGCTAACAGTATAAAAGATGTCGCATTGAACGGACAGGGATTAGGGTTGGAGTGCCTAAAGCATTCGCCCGACAGTCCGGTGTCGCTGACTAGAGCCGACTCACGTCAGGCTATCAGCAAGCGTCCATCTCAAACAAAAAAAAAAAAAAAAGAAAGGGCTCAGTGTTTATTTGTAATTTGAACATTATGTAACTGTGTTTGGTGTGAATTATTGGCATAAGCTAACAATCTCCACCTTTACTACTACATAATGAGTCGATTATACTACGCAACCATATTAGCGTCGATAGACATGTAGAGATAACCAGATAAAACTGGTTATTCACAACAAAACGAATCGATAAAATCACCTGGTGTTGCGTTAGTTAAGCCCCTGAGGCTAGTTTCGAACCCACGACTTCTGTCGTAACAATCCTTACTATTTCTCATTAGGCCAGCGACGCTTTTTGAACTAAAAGTGAATTAAATTATAAATGGCTTAATTTAGTTTTACTTTGGTCGATAACAACTGAATTCTTCTTGAGTGGTAGAGCCACGCTGTAGATACTCGTAGTTGTGTCTACGGCATGAATGGGCCGGCTCGTCCGGGTCGTTACCACTGTCTCACAGAAAACCGACGTAAAGTAGCAGCTTGCTGCTGCTTTTCGTACGGTTAGTGAGATATCTGGAGGCACAAATCCACCACCCCTTCCCAATCTCTTCTTCAATCTTATTTATTTCCTTTAAGGTTGGCAACGCGCCCATGGTTATTTTATATTGTGGGCGTATATGGGCAGTGGAGATTGCTTATCATCAGGTGACCCCCTTGCCGGCCTATGTAATAAAAAAAGGAATTATCTACACTAATATTGTAAAGAGGAAAGATTTGTATTTTTGTATATAGCTACACTAATATTATAAAGAGGAAAGATTTGTATTTTTGTATGTAACGATTAAACTTAAAAACTACTGGACCAATTTCAAAAATTCTTTTGCCGTTAGAAAGCTACATTCTCACTGAGTAACATAGGCTACTTTTTATCCCGGAAAAGGCCGTTCACGCGGTCTGAACCGCGAGCAAAGGCTAGTCTTTATATATATAATTCTACTGTACCTATGTGACTGAACTCCTCCTAAACGGCTGGACCGATTTGAATGATTTTTTTGTATGCGTTTGGTTGGCGCCCTGGATGGTTTAGATTCACAATTGGACCCGGTAGGCGGCGCTGCTGTAGTTGTATTTATAAATTTACTAACTTACCTCATTGATTGATCCCGCTCTGAACATGTAGCAGTTGAGTAGACCCTCCTTCTCATTGAGGAGTATGTAAAACAACTCTTCAGGCCTTCCTGGAACCTGGCTAGCCCTGCAGACAATACGAGGATTTTAAAACCTAAAGAAAACCCCCGACATATCATACATTCTTAGATATTAATATTATAAATGTGAATGTAAGTTTGTTTGTTACGCTTTCACGCGAAAACTACTTTTACCGATCATCATGAAACTTTGTACACATATTCTCGGAGGTATATGAAGTAACATAGGATAGGAACTATGTATTTATAAAAAAATAAAATAATAAATAATATATCTATTTGTTTGTTACGCTTTCACGCCTAAATCAGTGAACCGATTTTGATGATTTTTGATGTGGAGACAGATGGAGTAGCAAATTGCTGCTGCGATTTGTACGATGAGTGAGACATGCGGAGGCCCAAATCTCCCTCGCCTTCCCAATCCCTTAATTATCCCTTTTTTTTATGTCGGCAACGCGCCTATAGTTGTTTTGGTATTTTTGGTGTATATGGGTGGTGAAGATCACTTACCATCAAGTGACCGACATCCTCGTTTGCAGGCCTACGCTATAAAAAAGGGTAGTAAAAATACATATATACAACGTGTTACAGAAAGGTGTGGTCATATTTTAGGGTCATTACATACACCGTACATTTAGTACTTATGTACCGGATCTTTTCAAAACCAAGACATCCGAAAATTTCACGTAAAATTTAATCACTCGTTTATTAAGATCGATCAGATTGATGACATCACTATTAATTATTATGAACGATACTCACTTTTTAATAAACTTGAATAAGATGCATGTAATTCTACGGACATACGTACGTAACTTGTAATTTAAACACAAATTAACACCTGAAAGAGATTGTGTGTTGAAGACAAATAGGTACCATCCTTTAGGAGCATGTTAAAGACTTCATTCACGGATCTTCCATCTATGAATTTGGCTTATTACAGTCGACGATCCTCTTAAAAACTTTTATCAGTTACACCAATACATAATACTTATTTTTAGTCAATTACAACATATTTTTTTAACTCGTAATCATACTTCATAAAATCAGAACTTGCCGAACTGACTGCGTCAAATAAATATTGACATTTGACAACTGTTTAATGTTTTTTAATTATAAAATAATTAAATGAAAGGAGGTCTATAGTATCATTGTTTATCATTTAGTGTTGTCCAAAGTTGAAAGTCAATATCGACATGTTACTCATTCGATAAAAAAGAAAATTCTATAATTATTGTACTAGCAATGCAATCGGATTTGGTACTATGGGAGATAAATACTTATACCCTACACTATACATTGCTTAAATTTGCCCGCCCCTTTCTATAACACGTTGTATATATTTACAACTTACCTTATTATATCTACTATTCTATGGACGATGACTGGCTCAAAGTTTCCATTGTAGGCCTTCAGATGGCCTTCTTCCACAGCTATGCTTAACTGCGAACAAATACATCTAACAATCAGACATATGGGGGCTCAGCATATGCAATACGAGATAATTTTGTTGACTCTTTTTACTGTGAAAAAACAGTTTTAATTTTTATCTGATTATGGGCTATCTAACACTGAAAGAATATTTCAAATCGGACTAGTAGTTCCTAAGATTAGCACGTTCAACCAAACTCTTCAGCTTTATAATATTAGTATAGATTTCTACACGTCTATCGAAGCTTACATAGGGCTTAGTATATGCAATACGAGATATCTCGCGTGCGAAAGAGATAACTATCGACGACAAATATCTCGGGTAAAAGTGTCAGCGTTCGATAAAATTACGTCGTCATGTTAATCGTCAAAATACCAGAGATATATTGAAAGTAATTTTCTCTACTTTATCTCTACTTATGACATAACTAGTCGAGTATTCTATGCCACCATGTTAGTTTCGATAGACATGGCCAGTGCCTCAACCATGAGTTTGTCATAGTAATATCGCCACAACGCGCGTAAAATATTTGTATGACAAAATTTAGTTTCTCGCGTATCCGCTAGAGGCGCCACTGAGTTTTTCATATAAATACATTTACGTCGTCGCTAGCGATTTTACCGAGACAAACTCATGGTTAGCCTGCTGATTAAACTGGTTATTCACGACAAAACAAGTCCACAAAATCATCTCGTGTTGCATATGCTAAGCCCTGGTTCGATGTCAGAAGTAGAGATAAAGTAGAGAAAATAATACTTTCAACCTCTCTGTGGTATTTTGTCTACGAAACCTAACATGACGTAATTTAATCGAATGTTGACACTTACCCGAGATATTTGCCGTCAATAGTTATCGCTCTCGCACGCGAGATACGTCGTGTTGGGGAAGAGTATTTGGGCCTCCGGATATCTCACTCACCGTACGAAACACAGCATCAAGCCGTCGGTTTTCTGCGAGACAGTGCTAACAACCCGATCGAAGCTTTCATGCTAGACACAGTCTACACTCAACTAGCTGCTTCACGTCCGCTTTCTACGAGACAGTGGTAACAACCCGGTCGAGACTTTCATGCTAGACGACACAGTCTACACTCAACTAGCTGCTTCACGTCCGCTTTCTACGAGACAGTTGTAACAACCCGGTCGACGCTTTCATGCTAAACACAGTGTACACTCTACAGCGTGGCTCAATCACAGAAAAGTTGTAAGACAAGTGTACCTTATCCCGGACTCCAATGGCCCTTATTTCCCGGAGCAACCACGGAAGCATGGCGTTCGAGAATCGTCGATCCATCGCCGTGTACCCCAGGTACGTCACCGAGGTCAATTTGGTTTTCATTTTGAGGCTGTTGGAACGCAAATTTAATGTTTTTATTAGCTTGAATGACGAAACGAGCAGGTCGCTCGTCTGATAAAGCCTGCCCATAAACAGAAGCAACACCACACAGAACTTTAAATTACAAACCACTGCATGGCATTGTACTGCGCTCGTCACCCCGAGACATAAGATGTTAAGTCTCGTAATGACCAGTAATTTCACTGGCTTCAATGTCCTTCAAACCGGAACACAACAGTGCTTACACACTGCTGTTAGGCCGTAGAAATAGACAAAGCGGTGATACTAACCCCAGACATTGCATACGAGGGACCTACCACCTTGTAAACATTAGTTATTTTATTATGACAGCCTCAGTGACGCGTTAGGACTGAGGCTGACGCTGAGGTCTCTGGTTCGATACCCGGGTAAAAGTGATTTTAGGTTTTTCTATTATAAAATGCTCATTGTCAGCCCGAAGTCTGGAAGTTTGCCCGGTATGACGATAGGCTCGCCCCCTATCACATCATGGGACGGAGATACGCTCGGCAAAATGTGGGTGTACTGTTTACACAGAGGCGGCGCTAGACCTAACGTCACATCGGTGACATCAGCTTTGCAAGGTCTCTCTCATTTCCCAATTAGAAATAATTAATGAGACAAATTGTACACTAATGTAAGAGTATTCGAGTATTGTAAATTTTTGCTAATCAAAAATTACACAAATAAATCCAAATTAACGACTCGGGGATTCCTCGAGTCTCGTGCGCTAACTTTCCCAGTGTAGCCAGTAGACTCTGGATAAATACTACTCACGCGTACAGAAATAAATACGAATAACTACTTTACCTATACGGATTTTATCGCGGTTTAATTTTATCCGTATAAACTAGTTTTATTTCAATGTGTAATATTCGCGTAAACATAAGAAATCACTAAATAACTAAGCTTATAATAACTTGTAAAACTTTAATTAAAGGCCCACGACGCGATGGCGCGAACCCGCCGCCTAACGCTGCCACTGCGGTTACACCTCTGCCTACCCCTTCGGGGATTACAGGCGTGAGTGCTTATTATTGGTATGTTATAAAATAAAAAAGCTGAATTCTGAAACTCTTCTTTTGAATTCGGTTAAAATTACGCCCGTCCGCTTCCGGCCTCTAACTAAGGGTCAGGCCAGACGGATGTGGGGTGCGAAGGCAGGAAACCTCCACGTGGTGCACCCTGGGCAACGGCGGTCAAGTTGACCGACGGCCGATATCCTGACAACAGGTGGTTGTCGGTCGTCGCATGTTGCGGCGGCCGTCGTCATTTGTAGGAGGCTCGTGTTTCGGACCGCCCCCGGGTTCTGTCTCGGGGGTGTCGACGGGCTCGGTGTGCGCTCACCCCGCCGTCGAGCAGGACTGTTGTCACCGTCGTATATCGTAATCCGGTCACGGAGGTCCGTGGTTATGTCCCGCGCTCCTGATCGGACCGAGGGTCTTGGCTTAACCACCTGGGCCGCGAGGTAGAAAACCTCTATGAAAAGTTACCCCGAATCCCAAGCGGCGGCGCACCGCGAGGGGATGCATGGCCGATGGGTAGTTCGGTCGCTAGTGCGATCCCCCGCCGGAGTCCAGCCGAAACTCCGATAGCCTACGCCTAGGCTTACCCAGGTACAGGGGTCTCTGCCTGGGTGGACAGTTTAGTTCCCCCATTCTCGTGGGATTTATTATGGAATTCAATTTTTTTATAAATTTACTACAATATCTTCTTTAGATTATGTTAAAATGGTCTTTGTTAAAATGTGATTATTTTTCCTACTTTATTTCATTCACAATGTATCAGAATAGATAAAATCATTTTTAAATTATGTTTTCAAAACAAATAAAATGACTAATCCGTGTACATACCTCGAATCGTGCTTCAGTATCATCAAAACCACAAAACAATTCTCATAAAATCAATAACACGGGTGTTTGGGAGCGTATCAACTGTTTAGCGACTGTAAAATCAAATTCACAACACATTTTTCCAATAATTATATATTCGATACGATTCGTTATTTTATTAAAAAAATGTATTGCAGTGTGAAGACTTAATAATTTATTAGGAAAACAAAACGCTCCTACAGGAAGGAAAATGGAAACAATACTGGTGATGCAAGGAATAAGTTTCAAATTCGCCTGTGTGAAATTAATTTCTGCGTTCTAGAAATTAATTAAATTCGATTAATGTTTCTGTATATTTCATATTACATTAATAATAGTATATTATATCGAGATTTTGGTCCTTTCACGACAGCGTAGTATAGGTACCAAAAACTATGCACGGTTTCACGCTTTACTATATTTTAGCCACAATGTTGTAACCTAGAGTTCATACAATTTGAGATGAGATCCAGGGCCATCTGCTTGTATGTTGGTTGTATTTTTTCAATTTAAAGAGTGGACAAACCAATCCAATCAAAATAAAATCAAAATATATGAGTGGTAGAACCTTACTGTAGACAGTTTTCTTTACAGTATGAATAAGTCAGCTCGGTCGGGTCATTACCACTGTCTCACAGAAAACATACACAGCTTGCTGCTGTGTTTCATACGGTGAGCGAGATATTCGTTGGCTCAGTAAGTCGACAACGCGCCCCTGATTCTTTTGGAATTGTGGGAGTATATGGGTGGTGGAGATCACTTACCATCAGGTGAGCTACTTGCTCGTTTGCCGACATAAGTTATAAAAAGAACATTTTTACTACATCGGACCTGATGATCTGTATAGTGCAGAGTTCAAACATAGTATCATCTGATATGAGACATAGCGTCTCTCGACGGTCGCACGAATTATATATATATATATCAGCATGAATGTTGTGGATATACATAAGCTGAACCCGTCCGAACGGTATCCAGGTATCGGTATCCAGTCCGGTGCAAAAAATTATCAAGTATATACACACACACACAAACGCACACAGCATTACAATAAAAAATTCAAGAATAGAATGCGTTACCTAATTTCCTTCGGCTTATTGTAATATTACCACATTTCAGAGGAAAATATCCACTTGTGGCAACCCTTTTCACTCGGAAGCATTGACGGCAAGAATGAAACCTCTCTTTCTAAATAGCAGAACTGTACGAGATGGAAATATTTCAAAAGCCCTTATTGCCCTACTTCCTCCTGTGAAAAAGTAAGCTGCGCCATCTATCGACACCTTTATAGAATATTTCAAATGATGTTACACATTAAATGTATTTAATCTTGTATTGTTCTACTAGATGTCGCTTACAAACAGCTGGTAAATAGATTTTTTAAGAACCGATAGATGTCACTAAATTGGAAATATTCAATAAATAAAATATATATATTTCAGTTAACAACATAACAATTAATTAAATTAATATGTATCCGTATTTGTATAAAATCTTTATTTAGTTTAAAATTACAGAAATGTAAAGTTGAATAAAAGTTTTCGTACAGTTCTTGGTTTACATCTTTTACACTAAATCACTAAAGAAATATCTACTGCCAATAAGTCCTCGAATAACAAATAATTACAATAAATAGGTACAAAGTTTTGTCATCATTTATACAATGTCCTAATTTAATTATAAATTAATTAGTGCCGTAATGTAACACGCGACAGCAGCGCCATTCTGTCAATGCAGAGGGTATGTAAAAAAATAAATATTCACAATTATTGGGATGTAATTGCCATTTGAGAGATAAAATTGATTTCTACGCAATAAATATAAGAATACTGCTTAAATTGCTGTATTGAAGGTAAGGATTTTTTCATTTTGTACTTATATGCATTTACTTATATGTATATGTTTTTATTTAGTGTATAATTATGTTATAAACAAATAACGACTGCCTCGGTAGCGCAGTTGTAATGCATACGCGTTACGACTGAGGCTGACGCTGAGGTCTCGGGTTCGTTCCCCGAGTCGGTTAAAAGTGATATTGGGTTTTTCTATAACGAAATGCTCTGTACCAGCCCGGAGTCTGGAATTGTGCCCGGTATGGCGATATGCCCCCTATCACGTCATGGGACGGAGATACGCTCGGCGAAATGTGGGTGTACTGGTTACACCTCTGCCTACCCCTTCGGGGAAGACAGGCGTGAGTGTGGATTTTATAACCAAAAGGGAAAGCAAAAGTTATTGAATATTTACACTTTAACCGACCTTAAAAATAAGGAGGTTTTCGTTTCGTCCGTCTCAACTAAGTGAAAAAATATCTTAGTGTGAATATACTCAACAGTGCTTACACACTGCTTTCTTGGCAGCAGAAATAGACAAAGCGGTATTACCAACCCAGATGGCCTCTCGCATACAGGAGGCACCTTTTTAAGGTTCCGTGTGGCTTTCGAACACGTAACTGAGGACTGAATTTTTTTTCCAATGTATTTGATGTTTTCTTTTGCTGCCTTTTGGTCCCATAGGAATCTGTTTATTATTACCGATTTAGGTTTTATATTCGCTCGTATATTTAATATGTATTATGTAATGTAAAACCATCGAAATAATATAACTAGAACGCTGAGTCTGATATGAATCTGCCAAAAATACGGCTCCATTTACACATGTAAAGGTAAAATCACACGTAACAAAAATTAATGAACGTTCAAAATCAACTTTATTTCATAAAAGTTAATGTTGTCTAATTATTAAATTTCTAGATCGAGATACGACGTTCTGCACCGCGCAAAAAAATTGACGTATCAAGTGTCAACTAGAAATTATTATGTACAGACTTATATAGCCCCGCCCCCTTGCACAGAGTTTTGGTGGAGCAATTTTTTTGCTTGAGTTACATTTCTTGTCATCTTATTTCGATGTGTAAAACACATTTTTCTCAAAAGATGAAGAAATATTTGGTTGTTATTTCACTAACTTATTTTATAACCATTAAACATCTACTTTCAAAAAGGTTTTCCGCTGTGTCAATAATAGAATGGGTAAGAATTCAGCTTCATCCACGGCCTCTATTATCAACACGATAGAAAAAAATAATTCCTACGGCAGAAATGGCCTTAAGAACAGTCCAAATGATAAAGACGGCTCATATACTTCCTCTGAATGGTAAGACATTCAAACACATTGTGAATAAAGAATACTAAAAAAACTAGATATATTTATTTTATTTTATTGCATAGGCCGGCAAACGAGCAACTGGGTCACCTGATGGTAAGTGATCTCCACCGCCCATGTGCAACCACGTTACCAAAAGAATCATGGACGCGTTGCCGACCTTAAAGGAACGAATTTGAGATTGGGAATGGGAAGAACATTGAGCCTACGGAAACGTCACTCATCGTACAAAACGCAGCAGCAAGCTGCTACTTTACGCCAGTTTTCTATGAGACAGTGGTAACGACCCGGACGAGCCAGCCCATTCATGCTGTAGACAAAACTGTCTACAGCATAGCTCTACCACAAACAAACTTCAATTTTATCTATAAATTTCACAGCATACGTCTAATTAGTTCTAATGTGGTTTTCTGAACCACTACATAACCTCAAATTGGCCATACAATGCATTCCTTTAAGCTCGAAAATAGGAAGTAAGCATTATTTACATTGTTATGTCCAAAAGTGTATTTTTAGAATCCATTTTGTTCTTCTCGGTGCGCTGCGAACGAGTAGCCGAGAGTAGTCCTGTCTGTCACCCGTGGGGGGAAATAGCAGGTCGCTCACCTGATGGTCAGCGCCACGCTTGTCCATAAACAGAAGAAACACCACAGAACTTTGAATTACGAAGCATGTCCTTGGACTGCGCTCCTCACCACGAAACATAACAAATTGAAGCTAGTGAAATTATTGGCCATTACGAGACTTGACCTCTTATGTTTCTGTTTATGGGCAATCAATCTCTCTCGTCATTCCAGCAAATTAGAAAGAATCAGAAGAAGATGAATTAATCGTAAAGAACACGTGAACAGTAAAGAACACGTGAACATTGTGTCTTCCCCTTAATAGAGACAATAAGAAAAGTGTTATTGGACATATTCTTAGTCATAGTCCCATTAGAAATTTAGGTTAAATTTAAATTACTCATTGGTCATAAGGCTAGATTGTAATTTTAATGATATACTCTAGTAGGTATCATTCACAAAAAAAAAAATATATATATAAAAACTCATAAAAAACATACGTACCAGACTGCAAAAATTACAATTCGTGATTCACTAAAAAGACCGAAACAATATTGAGAACAGAGGGGCGTGCACGAACAACTTTCGAAAATGTATTCGTATCGAAATGTCAAAAATTTGTTTGAAAATTCATACAAATGCTAGCGTTCTCGATTCCAATACTTATTCGAAAGTTGTTCGTGCACGCCCCCCAGAAAACAACAATTAAAATAAACTCTACTTCGGTTTAACAGACTATATTATGAGCTTTCTGAAAGCCTAAGTTAAATACCCGCATTAAGTTAAGTTGCAAGCGGAACCCATTAATTTCTTTCGGTTTATAATTTGCAATTGGGTCTAATTAGTGGGCAAATTATATATATATTTGTAATCCCCTTTTAATTTCCTTTAATTTTATTCGATAGGTTTGGTTAATTTTTTAAATTAACGTATCACTGATTCGCGCCAAAAATCCGCCATTTTGTTTCATTTTTCAAACACCTATCTAAAGCCACTTAGGTTTTAGACGAATATAATGACAATTTAACTGTCGAAATCCATCCAGCAGTTTGAAAGATACGAGTTATTAACTTACAAACATACATACATACAAGATACGCGCGAAAAATATAAACCTTCCTTGGCAGTCGGATAAAAGCAGAACCATGATGTGTTCTCGAGCCTATCGTCATAACGACATTCGTGTAGTTACCCTTATATTAGTAATAGCTGGTAATAGCACCATTCCTCCGTCGTCGTCCCAAACATAATTTGGCAGATCCCAGCGACTCTATCACAGTCGCTATCGAAGCAGCACTTTCCTAGCCCAATCCGGATCACAATAATTACACACGACCCCGACATAGGAGACGCCTGTGAGTCCGAAGAACTCTCACAACTGACCGTCGGCATAATGATGTACAGAGACGGCCCTAAACTATACTCCCCAGCGATTGCTCAAGCTGAGGTCTGAGCAATCTAAAAGGGGCCTCTGTGCTTCTCGCTACTAAATACATTATACATATTTCTGGCTAGAGCGCCATAAGCGCTGGCTTTATTGTCAGGTGAAGCTGTAAAAGCAATATAGGCTAACAGAACAAATCTATTCGAAAGAAACCCGTTTTGGTGTTAGTGACGTGTAGTCGGGGGAATAACTGTGTAAAGCGGGTAGAAAATAAGATTGAGATGTGGTGGGGGTGGTTTGCTAAGGTATAAAAGAGGGTGCATTATTATTGGAGAGGACTTAGCCGTGCTAAGAACTCTTCCGTGGAAACGCTGCCCGAGTGCAATTAGAATTGTGATTAATCATACAAAGTGTAATAAATTGTGAACAATAATATAATTTTGCATTTAATGTATAAAGACTATTAAACTTATTGAACATCCTGACGTAGTTATTTTTTTTATAGTATAGGCTACAAACGAGCAAGTAGGTAACCTGATGGTAAGTGATCTCCACCGCCCATGTACGCCCACAATACCAAAAGAATCATGGGTGCGTTGCCGACCTTAAAGGAAAGGGATAATTAAGGGATTGGGAAAGGCCCTCCGGATATCTCACTCACCGTACGAAACGTAGCAGCAAGCTGCTACTTTACGCCGGTTTTTGCGAGACATTGGTAGTGACCCGGACGAGCCGGCCCCTACATGCTGTAGACAAGTGTCTACAGCGTGGCTCTACCACTCAAGCGTAGCTCTACCACTCAAAAAACTTTTATGAACAAAAAACATTTAACTTAAATAAACAAAAAGTGATAGTGAGTTTACAGTGTCGACTGTCAGTTGTAATAACTTTGCTAGACTGACTAGGTAAACAATTAACTAGCGGAAAAATGTAACCGAGACTAATTAAAACTAGGTTATAAATGGAAAACGTAATGAACGGTTAAATGATGTTTAACTAGTAGACTGCCTCGGTGGCGCAGTTGTAGTGCGTACGCGTTACGACTGAGGATGTCGCTGAGGTCTCGGATGCGATCCCCGGGTAAAAGTGATATTGGATTTTTCTATTACGAATTGTAAGAGTATTTAGTGTAGTAGAAAGAATTTATTACGAGCCTGGAAGAGCCTGGAATTGTGCCCGGTATTGCGATAGACTCACCTCCTTCCACATCATAGGACGGAGATACCTATGCTCCCCGAAATGTGGATTTACTGGTTACACCTCTGTCTACCCCTTCGGGGATTACAGGTGTGTATGTATGTATGTAAGTGGTAGAGCCACGCTGTAGACACTTTTGCCTACAGCATGAATGGGCCGGCTCGACGTGGTTGTTACCACTGTCTCACATAAAGCTTGCTGCTGCGTTTCATACGGTGAATCTTCTTCTTGTAGTGCCTCTCCAACTAGTGAAGGTTGGCAGTCAGCTCATCATACTGTCTTTTGTCCTTTGCGAGACGAAATAGTTCAGCAGCGCTCGCTATCCCTGTCCACTCTCGGATGTTCCGCAGCCATGACTTTTTCCTTCGACCAACTTTTCTTTTACCGGCTACTTTTCCCATCATTATGAGTTGAAGGAGCTCGTATCTATCATGTCTTAGTACATGTCCTAAATATGCAACTTTTCTTTTTACGGTGAGAGAGATATCCCAAATACTCCTCCCCGTTCCATTAATTATCTCTTTCTTTTAAGGTCCGCAACGTGCCCGTAATTCTTTTGGTATTGTGGGGGTAACGGTAGGCAGCGGCTTTGCTGGTCCTGGCATTGCAGAAGTCTATGGGCGGCGGTAACTACTTACCATCAGGTGGCCCGTTTGCTCGTCTGCCTATCCAGGCATAAAAAAAAATGGGTTGTGGAGATCATTTACCATCAGGTGACCCATTTGCCAGCCTATACTATAAAAACACAACATACATACAATATCTAACAAAAACCCTGTTGGCCAAAGGGCCAACAGGGTTAGAAAGCTAGGTCGTGAAGATAGACATATAAGACATTTTAATAAAAATAGTTAATTTATAAAAATAATAAACAGAAGCGAGATATTATCCTTACATAGGTAGCTTATTAACTTAACCTAACTAAAAATGAACATATTTAAAAATGTTATTTTCATCTGAACACTGATGAACAGCTGACTGATGTGACGTATTGACGAAACCGAATGCACACGCAGCGCGGCGCGTTTGATGCACGTAGACGCCGCAACTTGCTATCTCGCTCTGGCTCCGAGACATCGCTCTTATAGAGGTACCTAATCAATCGAAATACAGTTCACAAACAATAAAATAATTAAAGATTAAAAATGTAATATGATTACCTATTTTTATAGTCCCATTTTTGTATGCGAGTTATTTCATTACGTTTAAATATCGATTCTGATATTGCGGTTATAACGCCCGACGGGGTTTTTGTTACATATTGTATATATTTTATATTATTCGAATAGCAAAACACACCGTAAGATTCAACGGTAAATTTCCGAATGCAAATGCCGCAGTAAACACAAAACAAAATGGCCGTCATTGCTAGTAATTTCGATGACGCAACCGCTTCGAACTGGCCATAGCCAGATCGCGCCAGTTCGCTCCGGCATCGGTTATTGAACCTGCGTGCGCGTTCTTTATTTAAAAAAATATTTTAAATTCGCGCGAGTGACAATAGAATCCGGTAGATGTCGATTCAAGTTTTTTTTGTGTTTTATCAGATTGTTTTGAGAAAATATTACAAAAAATATGTGAAAAAATATAACAGTGACACGTCATATACAAAAAAATAATTTAAGAATAAATATAGAATATTATGCAATACTTTTTTATCGGAAACCTAAACTTATCAACGAAGTTTATCAATTCTGATAAGTCATATAACGAAGCTTTATCCAACATACTGTTTTCATTCTTAAATGTAAAAAAAAATATTTTAAACTATATTAGCATTTTAGTTTTTCTGTAATAGCTAAAAAACATACTTTAATGGTAATTGGTAGTGCACATGAGTTATAAGCCGTAAGTTACTAGATTCGAATCCCAGGGCAGTAGGTTTGTTTTATAATCTGGGGAAAAATTACGTTTGATGGCAGCTGGTTGTAAATCCACATCATTGGTCTAGTGGTAACGTACTAAGGTTGAGAACCGTGAGGTCCTGAGTTCAATTCTCACATCGGGATATACCATATGTGTTTTCAAAAAATCACACAAGAATTGCCCTGTATTCGAATATGTGTCCGGTATGGCGATAGGCAATATAACATTATGGGACGGAAATAAGCTCAAGTGTAGCTAAAAGTGTAGCACTAACCAACACACAACAGTGCTTACAGTGTTGCTTGGCGGCAGAAATAGACAAAGCGGTGGTACCAACCCAGACGGCCTCTCGCGTACGAGGGACCTACCACCTTGTGTGTTGTGTAAACAAGCCATAACACAGCTATCGATAACATTACCGTGACACAGCTAAACTCGCAGACATTTTAGTTTATAAACAAAAAAACTTTCATTTGTGGCTATGAAGTGAGAGTTGAGAGCGATTTTTTCCATTTTATATATAAAAATCGATTGCCGCGTGTATGTAAGATCATCACTTGAGAACGGCTCGACCGATTTGGCTGTTTTTGTTTCTTGTATTCGTATTTCTCAGGGCAAGATTTGTATTAAAGAAAATTTTGGAAATTCCGCCAGTAAAGTCGGAAATTTGAATGGTATTTTAGTATGACACTCTCAATAAAAAAGTTTGATTCTTAATTTGAGAATTTTGCTGTCACACGTTTTACATTTTAAGGGGGTAAAAGATGGTTGAAATTTTTATGAAACACTGGATCGTAGCAGTAATATATGAGCGCGTGAAACCGCGTGGGACATGTATTTATTTATAAATACAGACAACCTTGGTATGCATAAGTAAAATTTTCTGAGCTTTTAATATTTTTCTCTTTAGAGTTCGGCATTGGATGTGCAGTATTAATAACCTACGCCGCGTCGTGTCGGTTCGTTTGTCTGTCTACTTTCTCTCTTTTGAATAAGTAACTGTCAATTTCACAGTCGAGTCGATTAAAAGCGATATTGGGTTTTTCTATTACGAAAAGCTCAATATCAGCCCGGAGTTTAGAATTGTGCCTGGTATGGGGATAGGCTCGCCCCCTATCACATCATGGGACAGAGATACGCTCGGCGAAATGTGGGTGTACTGGTTGCACTTCTGGGTATCCTTTCGGGGATTACTAGCGTGAGTGCCTATTAATTTATCTTTATTAAATAATAATTAAAATCAGTCCAATAATGCATAATCTTTTGTATTATACAATGAATCAACATTGTCCGACAGTGCACGTGTAAACAAATCATAACACAGCTACTACACTCGCGGACATTGTAGTGTATAAACAAAAAACTTCAATTTGTGGCCATGCAGTGTGAGTAAGGCGCGATTTTTGTTTATCTACACTAATATTATAAAGAGGAAAGATTTGTATTTTTGTATGTAACGAATAAACTTAAAAACTACTGGACCGATTTCAAAAATTCTTTTGCCGTTAGAAAGCTACATTGTCACTGAGTAACGTAGAATACTTTTTATCCCGGAAAAGGCCGTTAACGCGGGCGAAGCCGCGAGCAAAGGCTAGTTATTTATAAATTTCGATTAATACAGACAACCTTGGTTGCATGTGTTAAATTTTCCGCGCATTTAATATTTTTCTTCCGGGTTCGGCACCAAAATGACCATGACCCAACCTCCGTGGCGCAGTAGGCGAGTAGTCGGCTGTGAAGTAAGAGGCCGCGGGTTCGATTCCCGAAAATGTTTGTTTGATACACAAATCTTTGTTTCGGGTCTAGGTGTTTTATCTCCAGAGGGATTGATCTCAGGCAGGCGGCCAGTCGCAAAAACTACAAGCCAAACCTTTTTGTAAAAGCAAAATTAAACAATTAACGAGATATGCAACTTTTGGCGCAGTCAGTCTATGGGTGACCGCTTATGGCCGTTCCCAATATTCTGTCTATCGACAGATTTGCTTACCGGTAGTAATATTTTGACACATTTTGTATGGAAGATCTGTCAAAACACTATTGACAGTAAGCAAATCTGTCGATAGATAGAATATAGGGAACGGCCATTAGTGGTATTTTAACTGAGCGTGTCCGTGCTTCGGAGGACATGTAAAAACACGCTCTTGGCTGTCATCAACTGACAGCTACCGTTAAGCCAAGTCGGAGACCTTAAACACTTTGGCATTAGGTTGGCCACTAGCCATTCTATAAACGAGTGATTAAAATAAGCGTTTTTAGTTTTTGATAAATTCCGGTAAATGTCACTGTCACGTGTATGTAATGACCCAAAATGTGACCACACCTTTTTGTAACACGTATAGATCAAAGACTTTAATGTATACTACTAGACAAGCTGTGCACTACAAACAAGTTGCGCACTTAGTTACGGTCAATTTACCGCAACTCATTTAGTCGCCCGCGAGAGAGGGACAAGAGCAGTTGTTGTTGTTTGAATAGCTGCGTTAAATAATAAATTAATTAAAAATAAAAATAAAACGTTACATTCGATAAAGTTACACGAAATTGTATATTGCGACCCAGAAAACATTGTCATTAATTACGTTCATATATATTATTCATTCAATGTGAAGTTATTTTACGGAAGTAACTATATTATTTCTTGATTTCGATCGAAAAATTCATTTATTGTGAATGAAAACTAATACCAAACAAAACAGCCGTCTCAATATTGCCATCTCGCTTACTCTCAACTGCTCTCGCTCCCACGCCTTAGACGTCATTCCCGCAACGCCGGCCGCGTATGCAACACATTTTTACTTCTGAACAGCTCGTCTAGTATAGATAGATAATGTTATTGAAGTTATGTTATCAATGCATGCGTGAATCAACTCATGACTGAATTACGAATTATCAACTATCAACAGATAGTCGACAGATGGCCTTTCGCGGTCTCTAGTATAAATAGGTCGGTTCATTATAACCGGCTTCAAAAAAGGAAATTCTCAATTTTGTGCTTTATTATGTTTTTACATCGATTTGTCCGGCAACTGTAGACCAATTTTGTTGGGAAAAATCATTCGATAAAGTTTAGCTGCGATGTGGACCTATATCAATTTGGTTAAGATTTTATGACAGAGTACGGAGTAATAATGAAACTCCTCAACGGACAACAGTACCAACACTCGTCGCGAAAAATAAAATAACGGTTAACAAAACTTAGAAACCGAATCCAAAATAAAAACACTGAAAAGTCAAAAATAACATATTCTACTTATCTATTCTATTCTCTTTGGAGTCGGTGCAATTTTATTTGAACGGTAGCGACACAGGCACCCTGGCACCGACTTTAAAGAGAATAGAATATATAGAATTTGTTATTTTTTACTTTTCAATGTTTTTATTTTATATGTCAGTTCCTAATACACCATTGCCCGTTCCACTGCTCCTTACATCTTCAGAGATATGTAAAGTGATTTAATGTATGCCCACTTTTCTGAGGCTGTCGTCTGAATAAGAATCGATTTGCTTCCGCAGATAAATCGATTATCCATTTAATTTCATTGCGATAACTTTGATTTCGCTTCGCCTCTGGTAATGGAATAAAAACATAATGATTTTCACAGTCATTTGAATATGCATACAAAATCGATTTGACACAATTTTTCCGTTAGAATTATTTTTAATATCAATTATAGTTGTCATGTAGCAGCATTTATATAAAACTGTAGAACATTACTTAAGCCTACGTCTATATCCCTGAAAGGTTAATGAAATAATAATAACGAGAAATACTTATTATGTTGCAAAACACAATGTAATAACGAAACCTTTTACTGTCAATACATTACGGCTCTGAATACAAGTCCTTTGAACGAAAATCCCAAGCGAATTTGGGGGATTTTACTGAAGTGGGGAATTATTTTGTTCGCATTAACAAATATTTATATGTCTCTTGCACTTAATTTAATTATCAAAACGGTGCATTATTTTTATTTATGAGAATTTTAGAATTTTTTTATATTTTCTTTTAGATTTTTACATAATTTATTTAGTTTTTTGTATTGCAGTGTAGGTGCCATGTAAGCTTTGTATACTCATGGCTATTTCTTCAAAATGCGTTATTTATTTCGTTTTTTACAGCCGAGGATATCTGTTTATCGGTCAAAATCTACCGATAAAGAAAAAACTAAATAACTTTATCGACAGATAGCACATAAAAAATATTGGGACGCTTGAACTGTCATTTTCATAGTGTTGTATATCTGTAGTCAGCTATCAGTCCTCTCATCGGTAGACAGCAATGAAGAATAGGATTACCTATCATTAGTAAGTTTATTGGGACGGTAAAACGGAAAATAGATAACATTTTCTATCGCCGGTATAGCAAAACTAGAGACAGACAGAATATAGGGAACGGCCATAATGCAACCACAGTTGATCGAGGTTATTTCCATTCCATGATACGTAATGGATTACAAGGTTGTAGGTCCCTCGAAATGAAATAGTTTTATTAATCATGTAGGCAATTAAAATAGCGCTTATGAAAACTCAGTACAAGATAAAGAAACTTATGTATAGAAATCATATCAACTAATGTATACATAACATACACAGCTTCGTTAAAATACACATTATAGGCAATTACCCTAAATTATTTATTTGACTTTTCATATTACATTAGTAACAATATTTGTACTCTGGACACGTCCAGAATTATTAAATATTTTGAGTCGATATGGACCACAGGCATTTGCCGAAATGGTGTTTTAAAACTACCACCTGATCCAAAACGACCCAGCTTGAGAAGACCCGGCGAAACAAATTCAGTGGGCTTAATTTATGGGCGTATGCGAGAGACCGTCTGGGTTGGTACCACTTTGTCTATTTCTGCCGCCAAGAAGCAATGTGTAAGAACTGTCGTATTCCAGTTTGAAGGACATTGAAGGCAGTGAAATTACTGAGCGTCATGAGGCTTAACAACTTATGTCTCGCTGGGACGAGCGCAGTCCAATGCCATGCAGTGCATTGTAATACAATATTCTGATATTGTTTCTGTGTATGGGCAGGCGTGGCGCTTACCATCAAGTGACCCACTTGCTCGCTATCTGGACTGCAATAAAAAAAATTAAAAAAAAACAGGGATGGCATAGGAACGGAGGATGTTGGCCTCTATGAATCTCACTCAAAATTGCACTGCCATTTCACGTCGATTTTCTATGACACAGTATCACAGTAGCATAACGGGGCAATAAAATAAAAACAATTGTAGACAAGGAAAACGTATATTTAATTGTGTCTAAGTAGATTGCAATGCTATATTAACCTTGTAGTTAATCACAGCTAACTATGTCAACCTTACATGTGTTCGTTTACGTTTTTTTATAACATAGGCCGGAAAACGAGCAAGTGGGTCACCTGATGGTAAGTGAATTCCACCGTCCATGTACGCCCACAATACCAGAAGAATTAAGGTCGCGTTGCCGACCTTAAACTGACGTCTTACTGCAGTAACGTCGTGTACAAACTAAATTAGATTACGCGTGCGTATAATCCAAAATTTCGTGTCAGTATACCAAGTAGGTACAGGTACCGGCATGATTCGTGAGCATAAACTGCACTTGCGCTGTAGTTCATTTATAGTCCTGATTGGCGGAACGAACGAGCGCGTGGCGCCGACGCTTCACGCGATTGGTTCTTCTGTAAATGCTCGCTGTCTATTGGATAGTCAACTGCCTCCACTACTATCCTTCTCTGCTCATGAATAGTGCCGTGAATTATGTGCTTATGATATCTATATATTTATTAGCTTGAATGACGAGACAAGTAGGTCGCCCTCCAGCCCGGTATAAAGCCCAGTAATTTCCTGGGTATTTCACTCAAATCCCCTTCCCTTTCCCTTAGTTATCTCTTTCCTTTAAGGTCGGCAACGCGCCCATGATTCTTCTGGTATAGTGAGCGTTTATGGGCGGTGGAGATCACTTACAATTAGATGACCCACTTGCTTGTTTTGAATATGTGTTATTATTCTAAGTGTGTTACCATCAGGCGATAAATGCTCTTGTTTGCTGTAAACGCAATAAAATGAACAATATATTAGTGAAAATTCGCGGTATGCGTGAGGACAAAAAATCGAACAGCATATATTCTGCCGTCTCCTGCAGTGAGCTGACCCCTGGATCCCTTCAGATCTGGCTGGATTTACCGGAGGACATCAAACATGATCCCCTCCTGGCGCCCTTCAAGCAGCTCTACGAGGAAACTCACGGTGAGTCTCAAATGTTTTTAACTGCGCCAGAGGTACTTACATACCTGATATTATGAAAAGAAAGAAAAAGTTTATTGTAATTATGCAACATATATGTGGGTAGGTATTTGGTATTTTTATACCCGACTGTACTGACCATGGAATAAGATAACTAAAACGATAACTCTCATATGAATCTGGCAAAAACACGGCTCCACTTACTTACACGTGCAAAGGTAATCATACATAACACTCATACACGCAACAAAAATTAATGAACGTTCAAAATCAACTTTATTTCATTAAACTTAATGTCCAAATGATGGTCTAAATATTACATTTCTAGATCGAGATACGACGATCTGCACCGCGCAAAAAATTTGACGTATTAAGTGTCAACTAGAAATCATGAATTAATTTTTATGGATTGATGAATGAACGAGCTGCAGCAGACTTTAAAGCCCCGCCCCCTTGCACAGAGTTTTGGTGGGGTCATTTTTTTTGCTTGAGTTACATTTCTTGTCATCTTATTTTGATGGTACTGACGAATCCTGACAAGAGGACAATTGTGATGAAAAAAGGGAAGTCTACGATTAACACAAGTGACCATTAACAATGAATACACACGCAACTTCGGAAAGTCAAAGTCCCCAGATCTGAGAACCCGCGCTTCACGGTTATTTATAGCTGTTCTACAAACATGAATAGGGTAGTTGACTAGAAACGTATAAACTAGTTTTATTTCAATGTGTAATATTCGCGTATATACCTTAGAAATCACTAGTTGACTAGATTTATTTTATTATTTAAATCAATAAGTTACGTTGCTAAAAATCTATTGCAGAAAGAATTTAATAAATCGGACCAAAAATAAATAAGTTAGAAGCTATTCAAATACTGTAGAAGGGGTAATTGTCAAATGTCAGACGACGCAAACTTTGACGTCACTGTGTAAAATATTCATTATGGTGCACGCGTGCAAGCGAGATAGTGAGATATCCCTACTACGCACCCACTTTTCCTCGTACCAACATTTAAAGTCATAACTGCGGGCACATTTCTGAACCAATTTTGATTGT
The DNA here is from genome assembly GCA_905332985.1 of Mimas tiliae. Lineage (NCBI taxonomy): Eukaryota > Metazoa > Arthropoda > Insecta > Lepidoptera > Sphingidae > Mimas > Mimas tiliae. Next base: position 2,157,889 of record HG995265.1, on the reverse strand, counting down.
GTTTTAATAAAAGGGTTTCTTTTGTGTATCATTTTCTGTTGCTTATAAAATAATGTATAAAATTCAATATAGGAAACTACTCTATTATTCTAGGCAAGTTGGATTCATCAGAAATAATGGACGACATCAATGAGACGTTTGACAACACGACAGGAGAGAAAACAGAGAAATATGAAAACAACAGATTGGAAAATATCAACGGCTCTTTTAGGTAACATTTTATTTTAACCCTCTACAAAAGAGGTGTTATAATTTTGACCCCTTTGTCTCTGTATGCGAATAGATTTTTTAAGAAGATAAAGATTCAGCTGTCGTAATGGTTTGTGTACTTTTAGATTATGTTTGTGTGATTTTCGTTTATTTTAAGGACCTTGTATGTTTATTTTCTTTTAATAAAGTATATTTAATAATAAGTATATTTATGTAGTAGAACCACGCTGTAGATAGTTTTGTCTCTAGTATGAAATTGTCGGCTCGATCAGAGGGGCTGGCACGAATAACTTGCGAGAACGTATTCGAATCGAAATGTCAAAAAAATGATTGAAACTACATACAAATTCTAGCGTTCTCGATACGAATACTTATTCGTAAGTTGATCGTGCTAGCCCCTCTGGTCGTTTCTAATATCTCACAGAAAACCGACGTAAAGTAGCAGTTTGCTACTGCAGTTCATACGGTAAGATATCCGGAGGCCTAAACCCCTCCCTTTCCCAATCATTTGCTTCCAAAGGTAATTCGCGAAACTTCTGAAGTTGTAACTGTTTATTGAGATAACATACCATCAGATAGGTTTACTAGGTGGTACCACCGCTTTATCTGCTTCAACCGCCAAGCAGCAGTATGTAAGCACTGATGTGTTTCGGTTTAAAGGACATTGAAACTACTGGGCATTATGTAACCTAACATATTATTGCCGTACGGTGCTTTGTAATTCAAAGTTCTGTGTGGTGTTGCTTCTATTTAAAGGCAGTTTTGTAGCAGTAGTGCTTACCATCAGACGAGCGACCTGCTCGTCTCGTCATTCAAACGAATAAAAAAGGCGCCTTCTTGCTCGTTTATCAACTTTTGTAATAAACAAGTAATTATTGTTGCAGATTAATAGAGCCTATTCATGCTGCGGACGAGCGAAAATTAAAATCTAATAGTAAGATTCAGGTAAGCAATTTTTACTTTACTTTTTTACGTAAGGAGGTTTATAGTTACATCCATGGTGTTTTACATCAGTGCCTCAACCATGAGTTTGTCTCAGTAAAATAATACTTAACAATTCTGGACTAATATAAAAATATTGTAAACTTTATAGTTGCCCAGTGTATTTTGACGATGCTATGTATGTTACGTATATATTAGCTGATATGATTTCTGTACTTACATAAGTTTCTTTATTTTGTACTGACTTGTCATAAGCGCTATTTTAATTGCCTACATGATGAATAAAACTATTTCATTTCATTTCATTTATTTCATTTCATTTCAAAATCGCTAGCGACGACGTAAAAAATTTACATATGTACACACTCACGCCTATGTCCCATAGGGGTAGGCAGAGACTATTGAGTACCACAAACTACGATCCTGACACACCTCTTTCGCCTCTTCCACATTCATACATCTTCTCATACATTTTCGTCGGTTGAGGGTACTCGTGACGTGCCCTTTTCGGAGAATGTCATTTATTTGATCCGCATATGTTCTCCTCGGGCGCCCTCTTCCAACCCTACCATTCACATTCGCACGATAAATATGTTTCGTAAGTCGTCTTTCATCCATCCTCTCCATATGCCCAAACCATTTCAGCATACCCCTTTCGATCCTAGTCACCACATCATTCTTCAACTTACAGCGATCCCTTATCACACTATTCCTCATCCGGTCAGCAAGGGTGACTCCACACATACTACGTAGGGAACGCATTTCCACCGCATTTATTCTACTTTCATGCTTCTTCTGCCAAACCCAACTTTCACTGCCATACGTAAGTGTCGGTACCAGCACACCATTGTGTAAAATATTTGTATGACAAACATTTAGTTTCTCAAGTATCCGCTGGAGGCGCCACTAAGTTTTTCATATAAATATCTTAAGTCGTCGCGAGCGATTTTACCGAGACAAACTCATGGTTATTCTGCTGGGCTATAAAACGACACCAAGCGACGAAGTTCGAAAACGTAGACCTAATGTAACATAGAATATCCATCACAATGATATTTTTAATATAAAATACTTTTTTTACTAGCCCTGTATTATACACGTCCCACTGCTGGGCACGAGCCTCCTCTACTGAATGAGAGGGTTCAGGCCTTAGTCCACCACGCTGGCCTAATGCGGGTTGGCAGACACCACATACCTTCGAAATTGTTATTGAGAACTTCTCAGGTATGTAGGTTTCCTTCACCGTTAAACGGTAACACACACGTAACTTAGAAAAGTGAGAGGTGTATGCTCTTAGGGCTGGTTTTGAACCTGCGACTTCTGTCTCGACAGTCCGTACCACTCCCCGCTGAGCTATCACTGCTTTTAATAAAATACTATTACTAAAATAAAGTCATTATAAAAGCATTTAGGTATACTGGTATAGGTAAGGTAAACTTTTTTATTTTTTCGACAATCACACACATAGTCCTGACCCCACACTAGATTAACCTGTGTCGTGGGTGTCACGAACTACGAGGGACTTGCCAACCCACAACACCCAGACACGAAATAAATATGTGTGGAGCAGACAAGCATTTGTCTCGATGTGGGAATCGAACCCACGGCCTCTCGCTTCGCAGACGGCTACTCGCCCGCTGCGTCTCGGAAACACGAAAAAAAACTAAATACAAACGAATTGAGAACTTCTTCTATTTCGAAGTCTTTTTTATAGCATATGCCGGCAAACGAGCAAGTTGGTCACCTGATAGCCACAGTTTTGTCTACAGCATGTATGGGCCGGCTCGTCCGGGTCGTTACCACTGTCTCACTGAAAACCGGTGTAAAGTAACAGCTTGCTGCGCCTAAATTCCCCTCCGCTTCCCAATCCCTAACATATCCCCTTCCTTTAAGGTCGCCAACGCGCCCACGATTATTTAAGTATTGTGGGCGTACATGGGCGGTGGAGATCACTTACCATCAGGTGACCCACTTGCTCGTTTGCCGCCCTATACTATAAAAAGTCACGCCCACAATGGCAGAAGAATCATGCGCGTTGTGTAAGCACTGTTGTGTTCCGGTGTGAAGGACATTGAAGCCAGTGTAATTACTGGGCATTAGGAGACTTAACACCTTATGTCTCGGGGTGACGAGCGCAGCCCAGTGTCATGCAGTGCTTTGTTATTTAAAGTTTTGTGTGGCGTTGCTTCTGTTTATGAGCAGGCGTGGCGCTTACCATCAGGCGAGCGACGTGCTCGTCTCGTCATTCAAGCTAATAAAAAAAAGGGACATCACTTTATGTTTGTTTTTTATGGTCAACAGTTTAAAAGAGTTCTCCGAGTGGTAAAACTGTGCGTTCTGGTAGCCTGCTGGGTCTTGCTGACAGTTTCCTTACTCCTGAACAAGGAACGTGCCGACACGATCTTACACACGGCTGTCAACGAGGGAGAAGTCAAAGGTGATAAAATATTACACGAAACGTCGAAATAAGATAACTAGAACGATAACTCTCATATGAATCTACCAAAAAATACGGCTCCACTCACTTACACATGCGAAGGTCATCACGCGTAACACTCATACACGCAACAAAAATTAATGAACGTTCAAAATCAACTTTATTTCATAAAAAATAATGTCTAAAAATATTAAATTTCTAGATACGACGTTCTGCACCGCGCAAAAAATTACACGTATTGTCAACTAGAGATCATGAATCAATTTTTATGAATTGATGAATGAACGAGCTGCACAGACTTTAACAGATCCGCGCCCTTGCACAGAGTTTTGGTGGGGTCATTTCTTTGCTTGAGTAACGTTTCTTGTCATCTTATTTCGATGCTATAAGGATACCAAATAAAATATACCGTCAAAGTCAGCATTGTCATTTCAAAAAAATCGTCTGAATATATGAACAATGAAATTGTATACCCATCATCCGAAATCCTAGGCACGTTAATTTGTTTGTTTAGTGGATGAAGACATTCCTTTCTATTAACTAAGTAGTTAACTAAACCACAAAAACATCCACTAGCCACTAGATAGCGAAATTTACACACTAACAGCGGGTCCAACCCACCTAATATCTTAAATGACGAGACGAACAGGTCGCTCGCCTGATGGTAAGCGTCACACCTGCTCATAAACAGAAGCAACACCACACAGAACTTTGAAGTACAGAGTTTACAATTAGTAAATTGTTGTAACATCTTCGGGGCCTATCCACGAAGATGTCAGTCAGTTCTTTTAATTTAATTTATATTTTGTTTATAATCGTTTTTTTATACTTAAGTTCCCGGTGAATGCTGTGTATACCTGTAATGGGCGTATATATATCAGCTATAAGACCTTATGTATTATCTAGTATATACAATTGTAGAATATGTATGCTGTTTGTGTACCTAAAGTAAATAAAAAAACAAAATACAAAGCACTGCAACTAGGCTGCGCTCGTTACCTCGAGACATTATGTGTCATAAAGCCCAGTAATTTCACTGACTTCAACGTCCTTCAAACCGAAACACAACAGTGCTTACACACTGCTGTTTGGCGGGAGAAGGTAATCCAGAAGACCTCTAGCATACGCGGGGCCTACCACTAAGGCCCGCATTATATAACAACACTCAAATGACCTCGTTGCTAAGTGTCGATTTCTGTACACGTGATTGGTCTATTTTTGGCGCCTTACAAAAACGGACCAATCAAATACGCTAACTAAACTACTAAAACATCTACTAGCCACTAGATATCAAAATTTACACACTAGCGGCGGGTCCAACCCACCTTATCTAGGAATGATTCCACTAAGTTGGCAACACTGTCTCTAATTCAATTTTATTATTATTTTATTATTGTTATTTTACATCTGCACGGTCTACGTGTGAGAGTCACACCTCGGTGCGGCAAAATGTCGCGGAAGTTTGGAACTCATGTCATACAACTTTGTTCCCAGAATATGCCCTTCCCATCAACGAAGGTAGAGCAAGAGTGCTTTTCACCCTGACTGGACCCTTCAGCCAGGCTGGTGGAAACGACACTGACATTCAGCTACAGTTATGGCTGCACAGGACATTTACCACTGACAGCGGAGAACATATACAACAGGTATTCAAAGATGGAGCGCGTTTCCGGCATATTATATGATAGGTTTATTTTTTATTAGCATGCGCGAGAGGTGTAACTCCCCAGAGGGGTTGACATCAGGCAGGCGGCCGGTCGTAAAAAGTACAATACAAGTCTTTCTGTAACATACGTACGCACTCACGCCTGTAATCCCCGAAGGGGTAGGCAGAGGTGTAACCAGTACACTCTCATTTCGCCGAGCGTATCTCCGTCCCACGATTTGATAGGGGGCGAGCCTATCGCCATACCGGGCACAAATTCCAAACTCCGGGCTGGTACTGAGCATTTCATAATAGAAAAACCCAATAACATTTTACCCGACCCGGGGATCGAACCCGGAACCTCAGCGTTGGCCTCAATCGTAACGTAACATGTGTTAAAAAGCATGTTGCGCCGACCTCACTGCGAGTGGGAGAAGGGCATGTGGAAGAAGAAGAAAATTAGCTTGCATGACGAAACGAGCAGATTCCTGGCCTGGTGGTAAGCGTCACGCCTGCTCATAAACTCATTTTGACAGCCTCCGTGGCGCAGCGGGCGAGTAGCCGGCTGCGAAGCGAGAGGCCGTGGGTTCGATTCCCACACTGAGACAAATGTTTGTGTGAACCACAAATATTGGTCTCGGGTCTGGGTGTTGTGGGACCGCAAGTCCCTCGTAGTTCCTGATACCCACGACACAGGTTTACCTAGTGTGGGGTCAGGACTATGTGTGTGACTGTTGGGTGTATTATAAAAAAAAAAACACTTTAAATTACAAATAACTTTAAATTACAGTACAAATAATTAACAGCACAAATAACTTTAAATTACAAAACACTGCGTGGCACTGGACTGCGCTCGTCACCCCGATACATAAGTTGTTAAGTCTCATAATGCCCAGTAATTTCATTGGTTTCAATGTCTATCAAAGCGGAAAACAACAGTGCTTGGTGGCAGAAATGGACAAAGCGGTAGTACCGACCCAGACGGCCTCTTGTATACGAAGGGCTTACCACTTTATTTGTGGTGAGCCTACCGCCATATCAGGCACAAATACCAATCCTGGGTAACTAATGTTTGATATTCCGTATGTGACAAATTGTAATAAGTGGAGGGAATTAGAGGAGGCCTATGTCACAAGACCTGGTAGCTGATGAAAACAGTAAAAGAAAAAAAAAGTAGATTTAATAAATATTAAGTTCACTAGTTTTAAACATTCGGTATTTTGTATGAAAGGTCAGAGTAAAATAAAGGCTATTTTTTTTTTATGTGACAAATTATGATTGCCCAACCTGGGATTTGAACCCACCACCTTATTAGCTTCACAGTCAAAGTACGCAGTACCAATGGCGTAATCACTACTTTTTTTCATACACTCAACAGTCACACACATAGTCCTGACCCCACACTAGGTTAACGTGTATCGTGGGTATCAAAAACTACGAGGGACTTGCAGTCTCATATCACCCAGACCCGCAACAAATATTTGTTGGTTACACAAACTTTGTCTCGGTGCGGGAATCAAACCCACGGCCTCACGCTTCGCAGCCGGCTACTGCGCCAAGGAGGCTGTCATTGTCTACTTGTCTTAAACATTCTTGAACAAATATTTGCTTGAGCTATTATAAATATTTATAAACGCGTGCATGTTGCTAGCATGTGTTAAATCTTAGTGATCAGAAGGAGTCAATATTATACACTATGTAAAGGCTTGTTGGCCCTTTCTGCGTCGTGAAGATAGACATATAGACAGCATAATAAAATTAGTAGAAACAAAACATCTGAAAAGTGATGAACAGCTGACTGATGTGACGTATTAACGAAGCTTGGCCCGCACGCAGCGCGGAACGTTTGATGCACGTTGACGCCGCAACTTGCTCTGGCTCCAAGTCATCGCTCTTGCAGAGGTAATCAATCAAAAAACGATTTACAAACAATAAAATAATTAAAGTGTAAAAAAATATATGAATATTTTTAAAGTCTCATTTTGGTATGCGAGTTATTTCATTACGTTTGAATATCGATTCTGATATCACATTTAAAACGTCCAACAGGTATTTTGTTACATATTGTATAGGTAGGTACCTTGGGCTAATCGATTACGAAAGTGTACCTAAAATTCGACAGCCTCAGTGGCCGCAGAATACCCGGCTCAGAAGCGGGAAACTGGGTCCGATTCCCGCATCAAGACAAATTTTTGTGTGATCATGTGGCAAGTTCCTGATACCAACTATACAGCTTAACTTAGTGGGGGGTCAGGACTATGTGTGTGACTGTTGGGTGTATTTATTATTATTATTAATAGTATAGGAGGTCCGTGCCCAGCAGTTGGACAGGTATATTATATATACAGGACTGATATTGTCCAGAGACATATCGACTAAGTGATTCTGGGGCAGTCGTGTTCTTTATAATGAAGTAATTAAATAATTGTACCCGGTATGGCGATGGGCTCGTCCTCTATCACATCATGGGACGCAGATATCCTCGGCGAAATGTGGGTGTATTGGTTACGCCTCTGCCTACCCCTTCGGGGATTACAGCCATAAGTGTGTATATGAATAAATAAATAATGTTGGTTTATTTTCTAGGATTCTACCAAATGGATATTACACGTACAAACCGAAGAAAATCTGGATTTTGCGCCGAGTGTTACAGAATCAACAACTTTATCACTAGATGTCAATAAACTTCCCCCAAATCACACAAGAAATCAAAATTATACCAACCCTGTGGATAGTTTATCCCAATGGAATCAAAACAATACTGGTAAAGTATATATTTCCTTTTTATTTAAGTTCACGCCTGTATCCATGATAGGATAGGCAGTAGAATTCGTCGAAAAGCGATTTGTAAAAAAAACGTTACTATCGTCTGTCTAGGCGTAGACACATAGAAAAGCAATTGATGTATCTATGGTCTAGGTTACAAATTCCAGTAAACCAACTTATGTATCTACATGAAACCTATGCCAAGAAAAACAGCAGGCGTGGCGTTTACCATCAGGCGGGCATTACTGACCAGACAAATGGCAGACAAACAGCACTAGATTTCTTATATTTATATATTAGTATTTATTTATTTATATATATGTATATACATATACATACGCACTCACGCCTGTAATCCCCGAAGGGGTAGGCAGAGGTGTAACCAGTACACCCACATTTCGCCGAGCGTATCTCCGTCCCACAATGTGATAGGGGGCGAGCCTATCGCCATACCGGGCACAAATTCCAGACTCCGGGCTGATACTGAGCATTTCGTAATAGAAAAACCCAATACCACTTTACCCGACCCGGGGATCGAACCCGAGACCTCAGCGTTAGCCTCAATCGTAACGCATACGCATTACAACTGCGCCACCGAGGCAGCCCATACATATATTTATCTTATATATACTAATATGTAGAATATAATGTATAAGTATTACAAAATATGTAGCATATATTCATGTATCTTATCTAATTAATTTATATACACTACTTTGTTTCTTCTCTGCATCACCCAGGGTTAACTGGTAGAGAATGCCTCTGGCATTAAGTCCGCTTTTTACGTTTGTATATAAAGTTAAATAAATAAATATGATCATTTCGTCTTTGTAAGTCTCTATAAAGTTACCCCTCTGTCTTCAACACTCAAGTGTGTGTAGTGTATATGTATTGAGTGTATTTTACCGACTTTCCAGATTCCAGGACGGTGCTGCGCATGCGCACGACTTCCAACGTCACCGTACCACTTACCATCACGTACCATCTGAACCCACTGGATGATGATGATGGTATCATCTATTCCTTGATTCTGTTGCTGACTTTATACATCTTGATTATATTTGAGGTGAGTCTGGTATATTTGTGCCATTATTTTATAGAGACCAGCAAATAACCCACAGAAAACCGGCGTAAAGTAGCAGCTTGCTGCTGCGTTTCGTACGGTAAGTGAGATATCCGGAGGCCCAAACCCCCTCCCCTTCCCAATTCCATAATTTTCCCTTTCCTTTAAGGTCGGCAACGCACTCATGATTCTTTTGGTATTGTGGGCGTACATGGGCGGTGGAGATCACTTACCATCAGGTGACCCACTTGCTCGTTTACCGGCCTATGCCATAAATAAAATAAATAAAAAAATAAGCCTCTGTGGCGCAGTGGGCGAGCTGGCTGTGAAGCAAGAGGCTGCGGGTTCGATTCCTGCACCGAGACAAAATGTTTTTATATATATATATATATATTTAGGCAATAGGCGTAAGTCTTTGTATATATGTTTCAGATAGTCAACCGGACTATTGCAGCTCTTCTGTCATCTTCTCTGGCCGTAGCAGTTCTGGCGCTGAGTGGTTCCAGACCTTCGCTGCCAGAGCTGGTCTCATGGCTGGACGTGGAGACACTCCTGCTGCTCTTCAGCATGATGGTCCTCGTTGCTATACTGGCTGAGACGGGGCTGTTTGATCGATTAGCTGTACTGGCTTTTGAGGTATTCAGAAAAAGCTATCAATGTGGGAAAGTTGTAGACATTATTGAGAAGCACGATCGAGTTAGGCACAACGGTAGGCAGCGGCCTGGCTGTGCTCTGGCATCTGAGGTCCATGGGGAGAAAAAACCCAGACCCGAAACATGATAATATTTGTGGATCACACAAACATTAATCTCGGAGCGGGAATCGAACCCGCGGCCTCTTGCTTCACAGCTAGCCACTCGTCTACAGCGCCACAGAGGCTGTCAGTTTAGGCTCGATAGCCGGCCTATGCTATAAAAAAATGTCATTCAGACCATTGAAATAAGATGACAAGAAACGTAACTCAAGCAAAAAAATTACCACACCAAAACTCCTGTGCAAGGGGCGGGGCTATAAAAGTCTGTGCAGCTCGTTCATTCGTTAATTCATAGAAATTGATTCATGATCTCTAGTTGACACTGAAGTCTAATTTTTTGCGCGGTGCAGAACATCGTACTTATCTCGATTTAGAAATTTAATATTTAAACCATCATTTAGACATAACCTTTTATGAAATAAAATTGATTTTGAAAGTTCATTAATTTTTGTTGCGTGTATGAGTGTTACGTGTGATTACCTTTGCATGTGTAAGTAAGTGGAGCCGTATTTTTGGCAGATTCATATGAGAGTTATCGATCTAAAATTTCGATGATTCAGACTATGAAAAAAATTAATGATGAGGTGCTCTGTTCTTATAGGTGACTGGTGGAAAGACCTGGCCTCTGATAAACTGCCTCTGTGTCTTCACTGCCATCTTCTCAACGTTTCTGGACAATGTCACCACAGTTCTACTAATGACTCCGGTCACCATCAGGTAAGGTTCTTTTACCCGCAACAAAAAGTTTTTTTTATCCTGGCAAAGTGACTACCCTCTTTTTTTCTTTCTGCCTGGCGTTATCCCGATTTAATGCCAGGATCCGCCTTCTCATATAGTTTTGACGGTATTTGGTATTATATGGGGCGACCCGCCATCTGACCCACAGAACCCGCAAAGGGAACTAAGTTTCGCCATTGCCTCGTTAATCAACAGAGTATATATACCACGAGCAAGTGAGGTTGGCTTTGGGCCAAGATGTTAGGGGACGAGCCGGCCCATTCATGCTGTAGACAAAGCTATCTACAGCGTGTCTCTACCACTAAAAATTCGTGGCTCTACACACTTCTTTTCTTCTTCTTCTTCTTCTTATGCCTGCCCTTTTCCCACTTTCAGCGGGGTCAGCGCAAACATGCTTTTTAACACATGTTACAGAAAGATTTTGCTTGTAGTTTTTACGACCGGCCGTCTGCCTGACATCAAACCCTCTGGGGAGAAAACAGCCAGACCGGAAACAAATATTTGTGGATCACACAAACATTTTGTTTTGAATCGGGAATCGAACCGGCGGCCTCTCGCTTTGCAGCCAGCTACTGGCCCACTGGACTAAAGAGGCTGTAAATGTTAAGCCTATTAGCAAAATGAAGCTCACCGGGGGCCCCATGACACCCCATTTTAATCGGGGATTTTAAAATGAGTTTCCTTATTTCCAGGTTATGTGAGGTGATGCAACTAAATCCGGTCCCTGTGCTGATGTCCATGGTCATATTCAGTAATGTGGGGGGCGCGGCCACACCCGTCGGTGACCCCCCAAATGTTATCATTGCCACACAGCCTTTCGTCATTCGAGAGGTAAGCTTTTAAATTATTAGGATTTTAATTTATAAGGTGGTAGGCATCGAAATAAGATAACTAGAACGATAACTCTTATATGAATCTGCCAAAAATACGGCTCCACTTACTTACATCATAATGCAAAGGTAAAATCACACGTAACTCATACACGCAACAAAAATTAATAATGAACGTTCAAAATCAACTTTGTTTCATAAAAAATAATTTCTAAATCGAGATATGACGTTTTATACCACGCAAAAAATTTGACGTACTCGTATTAAGTATCAACCAGAGATCATGAATCAATATTTAAGAAAGGATGAATGAACGAGCTGCACAGACTTTTATATTTATAACTCGCCGCCTTGCACAGAGTTTTGTAATTATTTTTTGTAATTATTCGTTTTGTATTAATTTAGTAATTTTTTTTGCTTGATTTACGTTTCTTGTCATCTTATTTCGATGGTGGTAGGTCCCTCGTATGCGAGAGGCCGTCTGGATTGGAACCACCGCTTTGTCATTTCTGCCGCCAAGCAGCAGTGTGTAAGCACTGTTGTGATCCGGTTTGAAGGAGATTAAATCCAGTGAAATTACTGGGCATTATGAGACTTGAAATCTGATATTTCGGGCTGACGAGCGCAATTTAATTTATAATTCAAAGTTCTGTGTAGTGTTCAATCAAGCGACCGACTTGCTCATCACATCATTCAAGCCAAGAAAAGTGACACACTTCCGCGTTTGCCAGCCTCTGCTTCATAATACGTTAATGTGGCGTAGTGGGCGAGTAACTGCATGCGAAGCGTGAGGTCGTGGGTTCGACTCCCGCACCAAGATAATGGTTTGTGTAATCCACAAATATTTGTTTCGTGTCTGGGTGTTGTGGGTTGGCGAGTCCTTCGTAGTTCCTGATACCCACGATACAGGTTAACCTAGTGTGGGGTCAGGACTATGTGTGTGACTGTTGGCCGTGTATTTATTTAATGTTTATCTTTCAGAACATAAACTTCACAACATTCACGCTTCATATGGGCTTGGGAATACTTTTAGTATGTATACAGACATACATACAAATTAGATATATGTTCAGAGATATTAACAAGTTACGACATAGTGTGCCAAGCGGCATCCAAGGTAAGCTGCAGATTTTTTATAGCATAGGCCGGGAAACGAGCAAGTGGGTCATCTGATGGTAAGTGATCTCCAGTGCCCATGTACACCCGTACAAAAAAATATGGGCGTCCTGGTATTGTTACCAGAAGAATCATGGGCGCGTTGCCGACCTTAAAGGAAAGGGATAATTAAGGGATTGGAAAGGGAAGGGAGTTTGGGCCACTGAATATCACTCACCGTACGAAATGCAGCAGCAAGCTGCTACTTTACGCCGGTTTTCTGTGAGATAGAGGTAACGATCAGGACGAGCCGGCCCAAACATGCTGTCAACAAAAGTGTCTACAGCGTGGCTCTACCATTCAAAGAAGTTTTTTGAACAATTGGCGGAGAAATCGATGTACATACACAAAAAAACTCGCTGAATTGAAAAACTCCTTCCTTTTTTGAAGTTGGTTAAAAACTTGTATATTTCAGAAATGCGTCAAGAAATCGCAGTATGGAAAAGAGCTGCGTCATCTCTCGCTTCATATTCCAAAGATGAGGATGTAGTACGAAGAGCTTTGGAGAAAAAGGTATTAAGCTTATGTACTCACACCATCTCTCTATTCTAAAAAAAAGTAACTGGCGCCGCCACCGCCGCTGCCAAAAGCTTGTCACGCTATCTCCTCCGAAACCGCTGGGGGTATGGGGTCGAGATCGATACCAATCGATGCAGAATAATGTGGGGAAGAAAGTAAGATATGTCTCATATTCGTCGGACTTTAAGTATTTTGTTTATTTTATGTTTTGTGGAAAAACATGGGCAAAGCCCCTAGTTACTTAAATAATAAATACACCCAACAGTCACACGTAGTCCTGGCCCCACACTAGGTAAACCTGTATCGTGGGTATCAGAAAGAAAGAAAGCATTTATTGGCAGGCGTTAGGTGGTACATGAACAATTGTTGCAGACAAAACATTTTTATAAGTAGTAGGTGGGGGATACCTAGATACCCACCCACTGTAGACGGTATCACCCACCACGACCGCTCCAAAAGGATCCAAATCAGCATATGCCGAACACTAAGTGCTTGGCGCTGGTTTTCATTTGGACCCTAGATGTTGCTCGACGGATGTCAACCAGAAGCAGTAGTGTATGAGTGCATGCGCCAGTGTGTGTGTGTGTGTGCTAGTGCATGCGTGTGTGTGTATCAGGAACTACGAGGGACTTGCCAACCCACAACACACAGACACGAGACCAATATCGTCGCATAGCTAACAATACCGCGTAACTCGAAAATTTGGAATTTGTGTCCGGTATGGCGATAGGCTCGCCCCCTATCACATCATTGATGGAAGTAAGCTCGGCGAAATTTGGGTGTATTGGTTACATCACCACCACCACTGTCTCACAGAAAACCGGCGTAAAGTAGCGGCTTGCTGCTGTGTTTCGTACGGTGAGTGAGATATCCGGAGGCCCAAATTCCCCTCCCCTTCCCAATCCCTTACTTATCCCTTTCCTTTAAGGTCGGCAACGCGCCCATGATTATTTTTGTATTGTGGGCGTATATGGGCGGTGGAGATCACATACCATCAGGTGACCCACTTACACGTTTGCCGGCCTATATTATAAAAAAAACTCTGCCTACCCTTCCGGGATTACAGGCGTGAGTGCGTATGTATGCAACTTTTAATTACAAAGCACTGCATGGCACTGGACTGCGCTCGTCAGGACATAAGTTGTTAAGTCTCATAAGGCCCAGTAATTTCACTAGCTTCAATGTCCTTACCAAAACACAACAGTGCTTGGACACTGCTGCATAGGGACAGAAATAGACGGCACGGTACCAACCCAGACGGCCACTCGCATATGAGGGACCACCTATTAAATTTCTAGTGCGGGAATCGAACCCGTGGTCTCATAACACAGCCGCGACGGTGCTTTGATTCTTATGTTTTAGGTGGAAAGATTGAATACGACCCTGGCAAGGCGGGAGGCAGGCGGGGGGTCAAAATCCGATCCAATATTCTGCTCCACTCTTGCACATATGAAACAAAAGGTAAGAATTTGATTGATACAAGAGTTTTATGTTGTAGACCTACGCTGTAGACAGTTTTGTCTACAGAATTTATTTGCCGGCTCGACCGGGTCGTTACCACAGTCTCACAGAAAACTGACGTAAAATAGCGGCTTGCGGTTGCGTTTTGTACTGTGAGTGAGATATCCGGAGGCCCAAATCCACCTCCCCTTCCAATAGGGTACTTGACTAGATTTTTTTTATTATTTAAATCAATAAGTTACGTTACTCAAAATCTATTGCAGAAAGAATTTTATAAATCGGACCAAAAATAAATAAGTTAGTAGCCATTCAAATCCTGTAGAAGGGGTAATTGTCAAATGACAGACGACGCAAACTTTGACGTCACTGTGTAAAATGTTCATTATGGTGCACGCGTGCAAGCGAGATAGTGAGATATCCCTACTACGCACCTACTTTTCCTCATACCAACATTCAAAGTCATAACTGCGGGCACATTTCTGAATAAATTTTGATTGTGTTTTAATAAAAGGGTTTCTTTTGCGTGTCATTTTCTGTTGCTTATAAAAAAATGTATAACATACAATATAAGAAAATACCCTATTACATTATCATCTCTTTCCGTTAAGGTCAGCAACGTACCCATGGTTAACCTATTATAGTGGGTGACACACTTGCGCACATGCCAAATCATTGTGATAAAAAAAACAATTATGATCGCCCCCTATCGTATCATGGGACGAAAATAAGCTCGTAGATGTACTAGTTCCACCTCTGCCCAGTGGCGGATCAAGGGTTTTGGTTTGAGGGGGGGCTTAACCCAAAATCTCTCTATTCTAAAAATAAGTAACTGCCGCCGCCGCCGCCGCTGCCAAAAGCTTGTCACGCTATCTCCTCCGAAACCGCTGGGGGTATGGGGTCGAGACCGATACCAATCGATGCAGAATAATGTGGGGAAGAAAGTAACATATGTCTCATATTCGTCGGACTTTAAGTTTGATTTTTATTTTATGTTTTGTGGAAAAACATGGGCAACGCCTCTAGTAATAATTTAAAAAACTAGGGGCTTTGCGGCGGCGGTGCCAGTTACTTTTTTTTAGAATAGAGACATTAAGAATATACTATACCTACTTAAATTGGAATAAGTAAGGATAAGCGATGAAAATTATATTGTAGGTAGTACATAGTAGTACAAAGAGAGTAGGATAACATCAATATTAATTTGAGATTTGTCTGTGGACCCAAATGCTTTTTGGGGGGGTCTTGAGCCTCTTAGACACCCACCCCCCTTTGGATCCGCTAGTGCCTCTGCCTATCCCTTTAGGGCGTGAACTTGTGTATGTTTTCCTTATTCCAGTACCGCATCAGAGACAAGCAGTTGTTGATAAAGTCGGCCACGAGCGTTCTGTTCGTGGTGGTTGTATTCTTCCTACATGCGATACCGGAGTTACGTAAGTGTTTTTTAACCCCGTAAAAAAGGAGGGTTGTTACTACTTTGACCCCATTATCTGTGGATGTTTTTTATTAGCTTGAATGACAAGACGAGCAGGTCGCTGGCCTGATGGTAAGCGCGACGCCTGCTCATAAACAGAAGCAACGCCACACAGAACTTTAAATAACAACGCACTGCATGACACTGGACTGCGCTCGTCACCACGAGACATAAGGTGTTAAGTCTCATTAAACACAGTAATTTCACTGGCTTCAATGTCCTTCAAACCGGAACACAACAGTACTTACACACTGCTGCTTGACGGCAGAAATACACAAAGCGGTGGTACCAACCCAGCCGGCCTCTCGCATACGAGGGACCTACCACCTTGTAAAGTAAATATATAATAAATTGTGTGTGTGTGTGTGTGTTTTTGGAAAAATAAACCTGGCCTACGGAATCCTCTGAGTTTTGGTGGGAATACTGACAGTGCGGTTGATTGAAATTGACCACACTAGTGTTTCATCGTTCTTGGAAAAAAGCAATAGTAAAACAATCTAAGACGGACAAGTATCCGGAGCCATAAAATAATTTTTAAATAAAAATAATCCTTTATGTTCGAATACGCCTTGCACTTGGTCGTTTTTTATAGAACGACTGTCTCTCGGCTGGACGGCGTTACTGGGCGCTCTTTTACTCCTTCTTCTAGCTGAAAGAGATGACCTGGAACCGATACTGGCGCGAGTAGAGTGGTCTACTCTGCTGTTCTTTGCAGCTCTGTTCGTACTCATGGAGGTAAGGGATAAAGATATGGAGGGCATCATACATGAGCGTTTGTCCAAATAACGTTACAATAAAATGATTTAAAGTGAAAGTGGACTGTAAATTGGCCACCAACATTTTAGGCCCAAAGCCAATCTCAACTGCACGCATCGAAATAAGATAACTAGAACGATAACTCTCATATAAATCTGCCAAAAATACGGATCCACTTACTTACGCATGCAAAGGTAAAATCACACGTAACACTCATACACGCAACAAAAATTAATGAACGTTCAAAATCAACTTTATTTCATAAAAGTTAATGTCTAAATATTAAATTTCTAATTCGAGTTACGACGTTCTGCACCGCGCAAAAAATTAGACGTATCCAGTATCAACTAGAGATTATGAATATTTTTTTATGAATTGATGATTATAGCCCCCTTGCATAGAATTTTGGTGTGATATTTTTTTTTGCTTGAGTTACGTTTCTTGACATCTTATTTCGATGCCTGCACGTGGTACACTCTACTGATTCACAGCCCATATATATTTAAATAGCGCAGTGGGCAAGTAGCCCGTGCCCAGCAATAGAACGTGTATAATACTGAGCTAGTAAAAAAAATAATTAAAAAGGGCATTATGTGATTGTTATATTAAGTAGTATTAAGTAATTACCTCTATTCAGGACTGCCTCGGTGGCGCAGTTGTAATCCTTATGCGTTACGACTGAGCCTGACGCTGAGGTCTCGGGTTCGATCCCCGGGTCAGGCAAAAGTTTTTTTTTTTTTAGTCACTGACATAGTTATATTGGGCTTTTCTATTACGGAATGCTCAGTATCCGCCCGGAGTCTGGATTTGTGCCGGGTATGGCGATAGGCTCGCCCCCTATCACATCGTGGGACGGAGATACGCTCGGCGAAATGTAGATTGTACCCTCTGCCGATATTCGGGGATTATAAGCGTGAATGCATATGTATATTCAGTAATTCTTATTTTTTCAGGCTCTTTCTAAATTAGGTCTAATATCTTGGATCGGAAAGGTGACAGAGTCAATAATTCTTCAAGTTAATGAGGAGTCGCGACTTGCTGTTGCCATTATGCTTATTTTATGGGTGAGTTTAAGCTAAAAATGTATTAATGGGCTCAGAAACCGTAACTGATTGCTGGTGGTTTTTTTTTTACTTTTTACTTGGTGGTCGCTCACCTGATGGTAACCGCCGCGCCTGTCCATAAACAGAAACAACACGACACAGAACTTTGAATTACAAAGCATTGCATGGCATTGGACTGCGCTCGTCACCCTGAGACATAAGATGTTAAGTCTCATAATGGCCAGTAATTTCACAAGCTTCATGCCCTTCAAACCGGAACACAGCCGTGCTTACACACTGCTGTTTGGCGACAGAAATAGACAATGTGGTGGTACCGACCCAGACGGCCTCTTGCATACGAGGGACCTACCACCTACACGAAATGTAGTTCTTGATACCCACGACAAAGGACTCTTAATATATGTGGGTGTTTTTTCTGCCGCGTTACCACAGATTTATTGCGTACCAACGCTGCACGACTACTGTGCTATCTCGAGTTCAATCCCCGGGTCGGGTAAAAATGATATTGGGGTTTTCTTTTACGAAATGCTTAGTATCAGCCCGGAGTGCCCGATAAGGCGTCGCCTCCTATCACATTATGGGACGCCAATAAGCTCGGCGAAATGTAGCTGTTTAGTTTACACCTCTGCCTACCCATTAGGGCGTCAGTAAGTATGAATATATATATTTTCTAGGTATCGGGGCTGGCGTCCGCTTTTGTGGACAATATTCCATTGACTACGATGATGGTCCGTGTAATAGCTGCCATGGGTGATCCAGACGGACTTGGTCTTCCACTGGCACCTCTGACGTGGGCCTTGAGTTTTGGAGCCTGTCTCGGTGGTAATTATATTTCTAAACTAGCTTTGGTTAGGATGGTAAAGAGTTCGCAAAATCTTAGTTCTGCCGGACCATCAAGCTGTGGAATAGTTTTCCGGCACACGTGTTCCCTCCTTCCTATAATATGGGGTCCTTTAAACGGAGTGTGAAGAAGCAATTAGGCAGGCCGGCATAATTTTGCATCATCTATCGTTGGTCGACAGTATTCTTGGATTGCGCTGCACTTACCATCAGGTGTAGCGTAGTCACTTTGCCGAGCTAGGATAAAAAAACGATTGTATTAATTATGGTACACCCGCCATTTTGATTCTCCGTATGTAATACAGATTAGGTCGTCGTATACAACGTGTTACAGAAAGGTGTGTTCATATTTAAGGGTCGATACATACATACATCTGACAGTGTGTATATATGTGATCTTAACAAATATACACACTCAATCTAGTCATTTTAAAAGTTCACGCTATGTTTTTGTTTATTCGTTTATACAATATGTAACAAAAACTCTGTTAGACGTTTTAACCACGATATCAGAATCGATATTCAAACGTAATGAAATAACTCGCATACAAAAATGAGACTATAAAAATAATCATATTTATTTTTTATAATTTAATTATATTATTGTTTGTAAACCGTATTTCGATTGATTACCTCTGCAAGAGTTATATCTCGGAGCCAGAGCGAGATAGCAAGTTGCGGCTTCTACGTGCATCAAACGCGCTTCGTTAATACATAAAATCAGTCAGCTGTTCATCAGTTTTCAGATGAAAATAACATTTTTTTAAATATGTTCATTTTTCTAAGCTACCTTTGTAAAAATAATATATCGCTTTTAATAATATATTTTTCTGAAGCTGTCTATATGTCTATCTTCACGACCTAGATAGGGCCGAAAGGGTTTTTGTTACATACTATATAGATCGATAAGATCACATCACTATTTTTTTTAGGAAACGGGACACTTATCGGAGCCAGCGCTAACGTGGTGTGCGCAGGAGTGGCGGAACAGCACGGATATCGATTCACTTTCATACAATACCTTAAAATAGGATTTCCAATAATGATAGGGAATCTGCTAGTCGCGTCTGTATATTTGTTGTTCTGTCATTGCGTTTGTCAGTGGCATTAGATGCACCAGTGTTCACACGATTCAATTATTCATGATCAACAGACTTGAATCAACGAAAAATAACACTGCGAAGTCAAAAATAACTTTTATATGTCTCTTTGGAGCCGGTGCAATTTAATTTAACCGGCAGCGACACAGGCAAAAAACGCCGAATTTAGAACCTCCTTCTTTTTGAAGTCGGTTAATATAAAAGTAAAAACTAGAAACCGATAGAAGTATCTTCTGAAGAGAAAACTTTGTATCCCTTTTTAAGCCATATGCGCGCACGGAGGAGTATGGGATTTGACATACATCAAGTTTATATAAATGAAGAGTACAGAAAGCTATGTATATATAGTATATATAGCAAATACATTAAATAAAATAATAATACTAGCCCTGTATTATACAAGTCCCGCTGCTGGGCACGGGCCTCCTCTACTGAATGAGAGAGGTCAGGCCTTAGTCCACCACGCTGGCCTAATGCGGGTTGGCAGACTTCACATACCTTCGACATTCTTATGTAGAACTTCTCAGGTATCCAGATTTCCTCACGATGTTTCCATCGCCGTTAAAGCAAGCGATAATTAACAATTAATAAACACATAACTTAGAAAAGTCAGAGGTGTATGCACTTGGGGCTGGTTTTGAACCGGTGACTTTCGTCTCGACAGTCCGTACCACTCCCCGCTGAGCTATCGCTACCTACTATAAATTACAATTAAATAAAATTACATTAAGTTTATACTGCCACTGTCAAATCTCGCAACTGACGTTAGGACAAAGAGTTTATGATTACAGAGGCCAATTTCGACCACTACGGGACCACTAGTTATAATGAAACTATTACAATAGGGTAGTTGACTAGTTTTTTTTTATAATTTAATTCAAAAACTATTGCAGAAATAATTTTATAAATCGGACCAAAAATAAATAAGTAAGAAGCCATTCAAATCCTGTAGAAGGGGTAATTGTCAAATGACAGACGACGCAAACTTTGACGTCACTGTGTAAAATTTTCATTATGGTGCACGCGTGCAAGCGAGATAGTGAGATATCCCTACTACGCACCCACTTTTCCTCATACCAACATTTAGTAATAACTGCGGGCACATTTCGAAACCAATTTTGATTGTGTTTTAATAAAAGGGTTTCTTTTGCGTATCATTTTCCGATGCTTATAAAATAATGTATAAAATTCAATATAGGAAACTACCCGTTTGCTAGCTTAGTACTACACACGTAAATATCAATGGTTAGCTGATAATTGTATTGTAAAATAACTTGTGGTAAAAGGTGCTGATGGCACAATAAGTGCACCTATACAACATGTAACAAAAACACTGTTGGTTCTTTTAGCTGTGTTATGAGAATCGATATTCAAACATAAGGAAATATCTCTAATGAGAAAAATCTAACATAAATATGGGACAGATGGTGGGCCATCAGCTCAATGAAAGTGGTATTTAAAATGAAATACTACTAAAAATTATAATTTTATGTGTTTACGTGCGTATTAGTAAAGCGGCGACTCGCTGTAATAGTAAAAAGGTGCCGTACCGAGTAACTACCACCTTTGATAAACCACCGGGTGATCGCCGATCGTTATTTTTATGGTAGGATTTTCTTAATCGAGATATTTCTTTACGTTTAAATAACGATTCTGATAACGTGGTTAAAAGGAACAACAGGGTTTTTGTTACATATTGTATATTATGTAAACTTTTACTAATCGTATTATCATTGTTTGTTTATACCAATAAAAAAACTATGAAAATGTTGAAATAAAATGTACTGCTTATTATTATTTTTATTTATAGTAACAGTTAACATTAATATTTACAAGAGATTTAACATGAACTTAAATTCGTTTTTCTGTACATCAATTCTGTCATGCGACCATCGAAATAAGATGACAAGAAATGTAACTCAATCAAAAAGATTAATGAAAACTCTGTGCAAAGGGGCGGGGCTATAAAAGTCTGTGCATAATAATCTCTAGTTGACACTTGATACATCTAATTTTTTGCGCGGTGCAGAACGTCGTATCTCGATCTAGAAATTTAATATTTAGACATATTATATATTTGACTGCCTCGGTGGCGCAGTTGTAATGCGTACGCGTTACGATTGAGGCCAAAGCTGAGGTCTCGGGTTCGATCCCCGGGTCGGGTAAAGTAGTATTGGGTTTTTCTATTACGAAATGCTTAGTATCAGCTCGGAGTCTGGAATTTGTGCCCGGTATGGCCCCCTATCACATAAGGGACGGCGATACGCTCGGCGAAATGTGGGTGTAATACACCTCTGCCTACCCCTTCGGGGATAACAGGCGTGAGTGCGTATGTATGTATGTAACTTTTATGAAATAAAGTTGATTTTGAATGTTCATTAATTTTTGTTGCGTGTATGAGTGTTACGTGTGATTTTACCTTTGCATGTGTAAGTGGATCCGTATTTTTGCCAGATTCATATGTGAGTTATCGTTCTAGTTATCTTATTTCGATGCATCCGACATAATATATTAACAAATACATCCCCAAGAGGGCTATCGGCCAGCGTAATTATACAACGTGTTACAAAAAGGTGTGGTCATATTTTAGGGTCATTACATACACCTTACTGTAAGTCATTAGGTACTCGATCATTTAAAAACCGAGACCTCATGATATTTCACGTTAATTATAATCACTTGTTTATTAAGATCGATAAGATTGATTACATCACTATTAATTATTATGAACGACACTCACTTTTTAATAAAAGTGAATAACGTGTACGTAATTCTACAGAAATATTACGTACGTAACTTCTAATTTAAACACAAAACAACACCTGAAAGAGCCTGTGTGCTGAAGACGATATAGCATCTTCTAGAAGTACTTTAAAGGTGAAGCCTTTCACGGGTCTTGAACTTGGCTTAAAATAACTGATGAGCCACTTGTAACTTATTATTAATCGTACTTCAGAAATTTTGTATAATTACGCTGACCGAATTCCGATACGACGCGAGTAGTATAAATATAAAATTAAGACTAACGAAGCGCCGACGCGGGTAGTCGCACCGTGAATCGATCATGTCTAATACCAATTCTAAACCAATACAGGTTGGTCTTTATATTTAATTTTATTATATCCGGAGGCCCAAACCCCTTCCCTTCCCAATCCTTTAATTATACCTTTCTTTTAAGGTCGACAACGCACCCATGATTCTTTTGGTGTTGTGGGCGTACATGGGCGGTGGAGATCACTTACCATCAGGTGACCCACTTGCTCGTTTGCCGGCCTATACCATAAAAAATAGTTTTTAACAAGGTTTTTTTTAACAACACAATGTAACCTTAATATAACGAGCCTCAATATAACGAATTTACCGATTTAAAGATTTTTTCAAAATCCCCGAGAACTGTCCATAAGAGCTTATGCAAAATATACCTTTACATTACGAATATATTTATCAAATCCTTTTTATAACGAATTTTGAATAATTGCAGAATATAGATAGAAAGCATTAACCTATTTTTATTTTACGAATTTTTCAACCTATAGCCTTTACATAACGATCAATAATTCCCACTTAATTGTACAATAGTGATTCATGTTTCGACAGTTTCAGACACGTTTACTTTATTTAAACGAATCTTAGTCCAATCTAACCTCTTTACAACAAATCTCATTGTAACAAATTACGCGGTATAACGAATATTTTTTAATTCCCTTGAGTTTCGTTATATCGAGGTTGCACTGTATTTAGTTTTGTCTATTTTTGGTGGTATAACATAGCGGTTATACGAACCCAGACGGCCTCGGCATACGAGGGGCCTACCATCTTATAAAACATATAAGATGGTAGGCCCCTCGTATGCGGAGGCCCCTCGTATATGTTTCTTTTGTTTTACATTGCGGGCTTACGTTTCCAAAATTGCAAGTAAACAGCCAAATAATTGTATTTTCCACTTGTTTCGGCTTCGGAGCCGGCCCTTACAGCCACTAGGTATATTTATTTCCTCAAAGCATTGATTTCACAATACGCTGGCTCCACATAATCGCTATGTACATTCACGTAGTTACTACAAGTAAAATCATTAACGTATTCATTCCCCCTTTCAGATTTTGGCTTCACACTAGCGTACAAATCTTTCCCTTTCACCGGTTGCAGTTCAGCGTAAGTTACATCATTATTTTTAATTTTTGAATACATATTGTCCGGCCGATCGAACTGAACTTCAGCATATGTGATGTCATCGACACTTTTATTTCCTCTTTGGCTTTTAGGGAAGGGTTTGGCGTAAAGGTCTTCCAGTTTCTGCTTGTAAGGAACGCTGTAGGGGTTGCCGTCATCACTCAAATCGACTGGTACTGCGTAATCGTCAGATTCTTTTGGCGGTTGAATGTATGCATTCACATTTAATGTTTTTGGGAATTGTGCATTGGGATTATTATGTTCTAAATTGACATAGTTTACATCCGTTTGTTCACCCTGCAACACAAAAATATTTTTACATTTTTATACCATATACAATATGTAACAAAAACCCTGTTGTTCCTTTCAACCACGTTATCAGAATCGTTATCCAAATGTAAAGGTTTATCAAAGGTGGTAGTTACTCGATATGGCACCTTTTTACTATTATAGCAAGTCATCGCTTTACTAATACGCACGTAAAACACATAAAATTATAGTTTTTAGTAGTATTTCATTTAAAATAACACTTTCATTGAGATGCTGGCCAACCGTATGTCCCATTTTGATGTTACATTTTTCTGATTAGAGATATTTCCGTATGTTTGAGTATCGATTCTCACAACACAGCTAAATGGACCAACAGGGTTATTGTAACATGTTGAATATAAATTGCCGGTGTAGGCAACCGAGCACTAGGGTCACTGATGATCAGTCTCCAACACCCATGAACGCACACAATACTAGAAAAATCATGGACGCGTTGCCGACCTTAAATAAAACTGATAATTAAGGAAAGGGGAGAGGATGGGGTTTTCTGAATTTGTGCCTCCGGATATATCACTCACCGTACGAAACGCAATAGCAAGCTGTAGGCCTAGTACAAGTTTTAATAGTTTTGTAAAACGATGAAAGTTTTCGTTTTCTCTCAATACGTCAAATATTAGTAGCCACTAGTGGGAACTTATGATGAACTAAAATTTTCAAGCGATTCTTTTCTTTATTACCGTATGAATTACAAGTTTGACACTTCGACGGTAGTAATTTTACACGAATTCGAAAACTGTGAACGTATTTGTAACTCATACTAGGCCTATTGCTACTTCATGTCGGTTTTCTGTGGGATAGTGGTAAAGACTCGGTCAAGACGTCCCTTTTATGCTACAGACAAAACTTTCTACAGCGTAGCTCTGAAAAGGTCGTAGGTATATAAGTTGTTAAGTCTCATAACACCCACCCAGTAATTTCACTGGCTTCAATGTCCTTCAAACCCGAACACAACAGTGCTTACACACTGCTGCTTGGCGGTAGAAATTGATAAAGCGGTGGTACCAACCCAGACGGCCTCTCGCATACGAGGGACCTACTACCTTGTACCACCTTTGTTACAGTCACGGCTCTCGGTGTGGCGGAATGTCACAACTGGAGACACACTAATAAAGAACCAGTTCTACAATTAATCTCACGTTTTACAAGGTGGTAGGACCACCGATTTGTCTATTTCTGCCGCCAAGCAACAGTGTGTAAGCACTGTTGTGTTCCGGTGTAAAGGACATTGAAGCCAGTGTAATCACTGGGCATTATGAGGCTTAACACCTTATGTCTCGGGGTGACGAGCGCAGTCCAGTGTCATAATACAGTGGTTTGTTATTTAAAGTTCTGTGTGGCGTTGCTTCTGTTTATGAGCAGGCGTGGCGCTTACCATCAGGCGAGCGACCTACACGTCTGGTCATTCAAGCTAATAAAAAATAAGAAAAAAAACGTACCTTTAGAGCGGAATTCCTCCTCTTTTTGAGTACAATTAATAAACATATCAATATAATAACTAAAATGATTGCAAGAATACCGCCAATTAACTTTGTCATATGTTCGTGTAGAAATCTCTCTAGAGCTGAAAATATAGATAAGATATATTTTTTATTCGCCTAAACCCATTTAGATGATTTGAGTTTATCGCATGACACAGACGAGAATAACGGAGAACTCTGAGAAAACTGGATTTGTGCTGTTAGCCTATATTGCTTTTACAGCTTCACCTGACAATAAAGCCGGCGCTTATGGCGCTCTAGCCAGAAATATGTATTATATATTTAGTAGTGATAAAGAACGAGGCGCCTTATACAAGACTCAGACCTCAGCTTGAGCAATCGCTGGGGAGTATAGTTTAGGGCCGTCTCTGTACATCATTATGCCGACGGTCAGTTGTGGGAGCTCTTCGGACTCGCAGGCGTGTCCTATGTCGGGGTCGCGTGTTATTATTGCGATTTGGTAATCCAAAGGCAAGGAAAGTGCTGCTTCGATATCGACTGTGATGGAGTCGTTGGGATCTGCCAAAACATGTTTGGGACGACGACGGAGGAAGCGTTTAATGTAATTACAAATGAATGTGCCGTACCGCTTGTCTGTTTCTCAGCATTTTCATCTCGAATGGATTTAGCTGTAGTACTTTCATCCGTATCTTTTCCATCTACAAAAATATATAAATAATTTTTAATCGCTCAAGTAAACACACATGAACAAAGACTTTAATGTATAGTACTAGACAAGCTGCGCGGTACATAGAAAGTGTACCACTAAGTTGCGGTCAATTGACCGTAACTCAATATTACCATCTCGCTTACTCTCAACTAGAACTCCTATCGCGCTCCCTGTTTGTGAGCTGTCAAACTCCTGCGATATATGACGTAATTATACTTCTAAACAGCCCGTCTAGTAGTATACATTAAAGTTTCTACACATGAACTAAATACTAAATGATATTAACCGTTCAATCGATGAGAAAGTTCGAGAAGAGCAACGCGTTCGTGCACAATTGATAGAATAAAAATAAATAAATACTTACACCCAACAGTCACACACAGTCACACATAGTCCTGACTACACATTAGGTTAATCTGTATCGTGGATATCAGGAACTACGAGTGACTTGGTCTCACAACAAAAATATTACTGCAGGCTAACCATGAGTTTGCCTCAGTAAAATCGCTGGCCCGACGCGACGCGACGTAAGATATCTAAATGAAAACTCAGTGGCGCCTCTAGCGGATACGTGATAAACTAAATTTTGTCACAAATATTTTACGTTGTCGCTAGCGATTTTACTGAGACAAACTCATAGTTGAGGCACTGAACTTTGAATTACAAAGCACTGCATGGCATTGGGCTGCGCTCGTCACCCAGACATAAGATGTTAATTCTCATAATGCCCAGTAATTTCACTGGCTTCAATGTCCTTCATACCGGAACATAGCAGTGCTTAGACACTGCTGCTTGGCGGCAGAAATAGACAAAGCGGTGGTACCAACTTAGACGGCCTCTCGCATAGGGACCTTCCACTACCTTGTAACTCGTTGTAATTCAAATTTCACTCCTGGTGCTATTATTGTTTTTATGGGCAGTCGTGGTATGTACATGTAAAAAAATCCAACTAATAAATTAAAAATAAATAATAGTTTAAAATATTTTATTGTAAAAAAAGAGTGGGGTGCATGGTGTCAATAGTTAGAAATATTTTATTGACAGATGTGAGTAGAAGGATTATTTTGACAATATCTTAAAAAGCACCCCACGCTTTTTTTACAATAATTTATTTTAATCTATTATAAATTTTTCATTTTTTAGTTGGATTTTCTATAAAAGCGTGTTCTTTAGTTTTGTTAAACTATTATTTATTTGCAATGAAAATAATTAATTAAATAAAAACAAATTAATTTAATTTATAGAATTGTCATCGGTCCTTGATAAGTATGCCAAATTTCGAGTTAATCCGACGTTTTGAAGGAGGTCAAAATCATGTTCAAAGTTTCCGTTACATACATACATACGTATGAAGCTAATAAAACAGTGTTAAAAAATAAGACAGCCTCCGTGGCGCAGCGGGCGAGTAGCCGGTTGCGAAGCGTGAGGCTGTGGGTTCGATTCCCGCACCTTGACAAATGTTTGTCTGATCCACAAATATTTGTCTCGGGTCTGGGTGTTGTGGGACCGCAAGTCCCTCGTAGTTATTGATACCCACGATACAGGTTTAACCTAGTGTGGGGTCAGGACTATGTGTGTGACTGTTGGGTGTATTTATTTATTTATTTATTTAATAAAAGCGTGTTAATATTACCTGTCTCTCCATCCGGAGTGTTTGGTTTTTTCATTTCTTCCTTATATACAAATATTATTTCAGTTTTTTTTGAATCGTCTAATGTACAAATGGCCTTCCATTGGTTGTATTTTTTATTCATTGTATAGCGAAATGAATAGGTCATAGTCTCTGTGCTGTGTGGCGAGCCTGTAAATGAATTGGACATTATTGACTAGCTTTTGCTTGTGGCTCCCCCGCGTGAATGTAATTTTGTGTTTTCTCTTTTGTTTTGTTGTACTATAGGTAATATGCATAAAATTCTTCAAATTATAAAGACCTTTAACCTGTTTTTTGTTAATTTTGTCACTTTTGTTGTTGTCTGTGATAAATGTAACAGAAACCTAATTAATAATTAATTACTCATTTATAAGTTGTCATCTTCTTAAATAACAATTTAATTTGATTCAATTTTATAATACATTTACAAGTACCTATTAATTTACTTTAATTTAGCTATAATAAGCTGAATATACGGCCTCACGCTTAAGAGGGGCCTACCTACTTGTAAACAATGCTCAATTGAAATACCACTAAGCGGTCACCCATCAATAGACTGGCCGCGGCAAAGGGTTGCTTAACTCGCTAATCGTTTACCAAAGACTTTAATGTATACTACTAGACAAGCTGTGCGGTACAAAGGTTACGGTCAATTGACCGCAACTCATTGAGTCGCCCACGAGAGAGCGACAAGAGCAGTCGTTGTTGTTTGAATAGCTGCGAACGTTAAATTCGATAAACTGACACGAAATTGTTTATTGTGACCTATAAACTATTGTCATTATTTACGTGCATATATTATCCATTCAATTTGAAGTTATTTTACGGAAGTAACTAAGTATATGATTTCTTGGTTTTAATCGAAAAATTCATTTATTTTGAATGAGAACTAATACCAAACAAAACAGCCGTCTCAATATTGCCATCTCGCTTACTCTCAACTCGTCTCGCTCGCACGCCTTAGACGTCATTCCCGCCTCGCCGGCCGCGTATGCAACAGAATTTTACTTCTGAATAGCCCGTCTATGGTATTAGTCTTTGTCGTTTACCGATGAGTGAGTGCAACTGGCTATGAGCTCCACATACCTTTTATAAATTCCCAAATAATATCCTTTTTCTGGGAGCTGTGGGTACCGTTGAATTCTATGACATCATCGTCAGTGTATGCGTAATATATCGTTACGATTTCTGTTGACGAGATCTGAAGTAGAATTGCTTCATCTGACAAACCGTTGATGTTTATATCTGTAAATAATAATAATCCGTTGATGTTTATATCTGTAAATAATAATAATCCGTTGATGTTTATATCTGTAAATAATAATAATCCGTTGATGTTTATATCTGTAAATAATAATAATCCGTTGATGTTTATATCTGTAAATAATAAAAATCCGTTGATGTTTATATCTGTAAATAATAATAATCCGTTGATGTTTATATCTGTAAATAATAATAATCTGTGGATGTTTATATCTGTAAATAAAAATAATCCGTTGATGTTTATATCTGTAAATAATAATAATCCGTTGATGTTTATATCTGTAAATAATAATAATCCGTTGATGTTTATATCTGTAAATAATAATAATAATACAGGATTATACATGTCCCACTGCTGGGCACGGGCCTCCTCTACTGAATGAGAGGGTTTAGGCCTTATTTCACCACGCTGGCCTAATGCGGGTTGGCAGACTTCACACACTTTTCATATTCTTAAATTATTAAATACTAGCTTTTGCTCGCGGCTCCGCCCGCGTGAATAGACTTTTCCGGAATAAAACGTAGCCTATAACCGTCACCAGGGTCCCATCTATCTCTACATCAAAATTCATCAAAATCGGTTCAGTGATTTAGGCGTGAAAGCGTAACAAACAAATAGATATTTTTTTTCATAAAAAGTATCCTATGTTACTTCTTATACCTCCAAGAATATGTGTGCAAAGTTTCATGATGATCGGTTAAGTAGTTTTCGCGTGAAAGCGTAAAAAACAAAATTACATTCACATTTATAATATTAGTATGATGTTAAAAAAACCTGTCGGCCCTTTCTAGGTCGTGAAGATAAATTATAGACAGCTTAATAAAAATATTTAAACTAAAAAACAGAAGCGAGATATTATCCTTACACAGGTAGCTTAGATATAGCTTAGATAGAGCATAATTTATCAGATACTGTGGGCGTACATACATTGGCGGTGATCACTTACCATCAGGTGACCCACTTGCTCGTTTGCCGCCCTATGCTATAAAAATAACAATTTTAATCGAAAGTTTAAAATTACCGTTAGCTGGTTCATATTTGCGCAGTTGTATAGTTTTATTTTCACCATTTATATTACAAACTTTAGCATCATCTGCTAACTGTTCATTGCCTGAAAAAAAAACAATATTTATTAAAGACTTTTAATATCATAAACGGGCTGTTCAAAAGTAAAATTGTGTTGCAAACGCGGCCGGCAAGCCGGGAATGGCGTCTAAGGCGTGGGAGCGAGAGGAGTTGAGAGAAGCGAGATGGCAATATTGAGACGGCTGTTTTGTTTGGTATTAGGGTAAACGCAGCTATTAACGACCCATTGAAAATCGGCAGGTATTACCGCCCTATAAATAAATTTGCATTTTATACGTTTCTACAAACATTTGAACTACAAGTATTAGAGAATATACACATGTTTATTCATTAACTATCATATAAACTAACTTTAGTATACCTGAACATTCGGCAAAAAGGTAAAATACATTTATTACTGTGACGACAGCGAGAGGACAGGCCGTTCTATACTAGCCCTTGTTCCATCAGGCAAGTATGTAATTGATTTTGTTAGGCGTTTTTAACCATAGTATTAATACCTACACTTATTATGTATTATTAAATATGTTAAGCTATGTGTAAATTATTCGTTTCATATTGCATTTTTATATATTTTTATCATTTTAAAGGCTAAAATTTGATATTTAAATAGAACGGTATTAGCTTCAACAATTTAATTTAAGGCAGCTATTACCGATCCCTGGGTCGGTTATGGTGGAACATTATTAATTGCTATATATAATTGCATTCTATTTTCTGTTGATGTGTGGATAAATAAAGCAAATAATTTTATATACCATTTTAATCTCCCACAATTTATCTTTTTATAAATCTATTAGCGACATAGTATATTTTGCACACGTAATATTAAATTATTCAAAGATTGCTATTGTGACTTAGCATCAATTAATTGCATTTTTCCGTGGAACAAGGTGGATACTTATATACACTTTTTGTAATATCAATCAGCAACAATCTCTGTTATTGTTAGAAAAGCCATTTGAATAAAATGACTTATTTTTTAAGAGTCGGTAAAGCAAATCATAATTTTGTTATACATCACTAATTACCGAACCCTATGGGTCATATGTCGAGACTATTATTGATTCTACACAGATAAATTTATTTTACAAAAAAAAAAACACGTTAATCTCAAGAGCTGCCAGTCAGACTTCAAGAAATAGTTTTTGCGCTAGTTTCTTAACTCGTGGTATGTAGGTACATAATAAATATGAAATTTTACATGACTATGTTGATTACTACGGAAATGGCTGCACGGCTTTGAAGGAAATTTGACACAGAGTTATACCAAGACCTGGATTAACATATTATTATATGTATGGCTAGGTTTAGTCGCAGCTCCACCCGCGTGATTGTCATTTTTGATATAATAATTAGGCTATGTACTAATCCAGGTTATGATGTATCCGTGTGTCAGGTTTCATCCAAATCCATTCAGCTTTCCAGGCGTGATTGATTACTACTACCAGATGAAATCACAAAAAATAACTATTGATTACTAAGTATTTATTACAAACATATACATATAAACATAACAAAAACATTTACAATTAGTAAGACGTCTAAATCGTTTTACTATAACATGTAACTTTTTTATTAATTAAAATATAAACAAATAAACGTACGATACTACTTAAATTATCTTCATTTCATTGTTTTTTTTAATCCAAATTGATTGTTTACTTAGAAATGTTAAATTGGAAGTTTAATAACTAAAAACTGTATCATAAACATAACTAAAAATTGTATCATATTCTAACAGTCGGTAATACCTTCAAAAAAATCGTTAATAGCAACTTACCCGTTACTTTTTGTTGGTTATAGAGACAATCGACTTATTAACTTATTTTTTTTTATTATATAATATTCTTCTATTTAAAAATATTTAAGGTAATAAACGTAAACTATATAAACAAAATTTACATATAAAAATAAAAAAGTGTGTGTGAAAGCAACTGTTAGTCTTAATAATTAACATCAATTTCACTTTTGTCTGATGAGGGTCGTTAATACCTGCGTTTACCCTAGTTTTCGTTCATAATAAATGAATTTTTCGAGCAAAACCAAGAATTAATATAGTTACTTCCGTAAAATAACTTCAAATTGAATGAATAATATATGCACGTAAATAATGACAATGTTTTATGGGTTTATGTTTTAACGTTCGCAGCTAATCAAACAACAACAACTGCTCTTGTTGTTCTCTCGCAGGCGACTAAATGAGTTGCGATTGACCGTAACTAAGTGCGCAATTTATTTGTACCGCACAGCTTGTCTAGTAGTATACATTAAAGTCTTTGATATTTATACTTATACTAGATGACCCTGTGAACCTCGTATCACCTACATATATTCGTGTAAAATGTGGTCAAAACTTAAGCCGAACAAAACGAATTAATAGGGCCAAACTACAGAAAAATCAAACACAAATTAATTTGAGATTAAATTATTTAAAAAACATTAACTTTTCGAGACGACCTACACCTCAGTCTCTCCCGTGACCACGAAGGATGAAAAGCTTTCGAAACGTCGGGACTAAAATGAAAATTAAACCGCGATAAAATCCGTATAAACTAGTTTTATTTCAATGTGTAATATTCGCGTAAACATAAGAAATCAATATGGTATTTGGTACTCACCGCATAATACTTTTGGCTTATCACCATGATAATTATAGGTAAAGGTGGAATTTTGGGGCCTTATAGCAATGTCATTTAGCCTAATAATATTTTCATCTGAAAGAAAATCGTAATGCGTTTATATTCTTTTATTTCCCAGCAGTGTGCAAGCACTTTTGTGAAGGAAATTGAAACCAGTTAAATTACTGAGCATTATGAGACGTATGACGTATTTACAAGGTGGTAGGTCCCTCGTATGCGAAAGGCCGGCTGGGTTGGTGCCACCGCTTTATCTATTTCTGCCACCAAGCAACAGTGTGTAAGCACTGTTGTGTTCCGGTTTGAAGGACATTGAAGCCAGTGAAATTACTGGGCATTATGAGACTTAACACCTTATGTCTCGGGGTGACGAGCGCACTCCAGTGTCATGCATTGCTTTATTTAAAGTTCTGTGTGGCGTTGCTTCTGTTTAAGAGCAGGCGTGGCGCTTACCATCATGCGAGCGACCTGCTTGTCTAATAAAAAAAAACGTAACAACTTACCAAATTTCACCATTGCCTAGTCCGTTAATTACCAGATTGCCCCACGTGCAGGTGAGGTTATCTTTGGGTTTAAATTATTTTAAAAGCTTATGCTTGGCCCAACCACTAAGCCAGTACTTTTTTACTAGCCTTGTATTATAATAATATAATAATAATAATACACCCAACAGTCACACACATAGTCCTGACCCCACACTAGGTAAACCTGTGTCGTGGGTATCAAGAACTACGAGGGACTTGCGGTCCCAAAACACCCAGACCCGAGACCAATATTTGTGGTTCACACAAACATTTGTCTCGGTGTGGGAATCGAACCCACGGCCTCTCGCTTCGCAGCCGACTACTCGCCCGCTGCGCCACGGAGCTGTCAATGGTAGGCTCGGGCCTCCTTTACTGAATGAGAGGGGTTAGGCCTTAGTCGACCACGCTGATATAATGCGGGTTGGCAGACTTCACATACCTTCGACATTCTTGTGAAGAACTTCACAGGTATGCAGGTTTCTTCACGATATTTCCTTCACCGTTAAAGCAAGCGATAATAATCAATAACTTAGAGAAGTCAGAGGTGTGGGACTCTTGGGTCTGGTTTCGAACCTACGATTTTCGTCTCGACACTCCGTACCAGTCCCCACTGAGCTATCGCTGCTTACTACTTACGAAACTATAACTTACCAGCTTTAGTTTTTGGTGACAGGTAAATTCTTAGGACCGTGGCAGTGCCTTGTGATTCAAAGACACAATCAATCTTGGTGGTTTCTTGATTTTCTAATACCATTTGCAATGTGACTTCGTTTAGGATCTCTGGTTTACTGGTGTAATCTGAAAAGTGCTTCAAATAAATAAATAAATACACACAACAATCACACACATAGTCCTGACCCCACACTGGGTTACCTGTATTGTGGGTGTCAGGAACTACGAGGGACTTGCCAACCCACAACACCCAGATCCGAGACGATTTTTTGTGGTTCACACAAAAAAAATCTCGGTGTGGGAATCGAACCCGCGCTCATCGCTTCACAGCTACTCGGCCCCTGCGGCAAGTTGTTGTCAAATAATGGTGAAAATGACATATGGACAGAAAAATATACGGGTTGGTCCCCATTGCCTCGGCAGCGCAGTTGTAATGCGTACATCTATTACTATAATAAATAATAATAGTTAAAAAAACTAAAAAACACGCTTTTATACAAAAACCAACAAAAAAATGAAAATGTCGTGTTTTTAATTTTTAAAACTATCATTTATTTTCAATGATTTTCAAGAAAATTTAAATCAATTAATTAAAATAATTGAATTTTTTGAATTGTCATCTGTCCTTGATAAGTATGCCAAATTTCGGGTTATTCCGACGATTTGAAGGGGGTCAAAATCATTTTCAAAGTTTCCGTTACATACACACATACATACATACGTATGAAGCTAATAAAAGCGTATTAATAAGAAATAGTACCATACTCACTGTATTGTGGGAGAACAGCACTTAATTTGCCGGATACATCAGGTGGTTTCATGCATTTGATATCGACAAATTCTTTGTGCACAAACTTGTATTGAGTACTAGCGTGCACATATTTGGAATTTATCTCCGGTTTATTATCTAATACCTTACCATTCAACTCAACTTTCAAGCTTGCTGAAAATACAAGAAAGTCATGTAAAAAATCATTGTTCACATTTACAATACCGCGTGTCAGAGAAATTGAAAAGGACTTAAAAACTTAAACTTAACTTAACTTATTGTAACTGTACACCCACATTTCGCCGAGCGTATCTCCGTCCCATGATGTGATAGGGGGCGAGCCTATCGCCATACCGGTCACAATTCCAAACTCCGGGCTGATACTAAGCATATCGTGGTGGAAAAACCCAATATCACTTTATCCGACTCGGGCATCGAACATGAGACATCAGCACAACAGTCGTAACGCAACTGCACCACCGAAGCAGTCGAAATAAATGGTTTTTTTTGATCATTCACGCAGTCTTGTTTGAACGACTACATACACCCAACACCCAAAAGTCACACACATAGTCCTGACCCCACACTAGGTTAACCTGTGTAGTGGGTATCAGGAACTACGTGAGACTTGCGGTCCCACAACACCCAAAACAAATATTTGTGCATCACACAATTGATGTGGGAATCGAACCCACGGCCTCTCGCTTCGCAGCCGGCTACTCGCCCACTGCATCATGGAAGCTGTCCTCGATACAATGCGGTTTCATTCAATTATAACCTACCAACGTCGATTTCATTTTAAATTACGATAATTGGCCTCCAAGCCTGTGATGTAAAAAAAAAAAATTTTAAATGTCAAACTTACCTGAATAAATTAATCCAATTTTAAATTTACACACAACATGCGTGTAGATATACCCTTCATAGTACACTTGAGGAAGTATATTACTAATATCTTTATTAAGCCAGAACTGGCATATAATTTCACCTGTCATCAGCCTTACAACCTACAATGAGGCAAACACAACAAGGAAAAGGAGGAGGAGGAGGAGGAGACAAAACTTAGAAACCGACTATACATATACAACGTGTTATAGAAAGGGGCGGGCAAATTTAAGCAATGTATAGTGTAGGATATAAGTATTTTATCTCCCATAGTACCAAATCCGATTGCATTGCTAGGACAATAATTACAGAATATTCTTTTTTATCGAATGAGTAACATGTCGATATCGACTTTCAACTTTGGACAACACTAAATGATAAACAATGATACTATAGAACTCCTTTCATTTAATTATTTTATAATTAAAAAAACATTAAACATTTGTCAAATGTCAATATTTATGTGACGCAGTCAGTTCGGCAAGTTCTGATTTTATGAAGTATGATTACGAGTTAAAAAAATATGTTGTATTTGACTAATAACAAGTATTATGTATTGAAGAGGATCGTCGACTGTAATAAGCCAAATTCATAGATGGAAGACCCGTGAATGAAGTCTTTAAAATGCTTCTAGAGGATGGTACCTATTTGTCTTCAACACACAATCTCTTTCAGGTGTTAATTTGTGTTTAAATTACAAGTTAAGTACGTATGCCCGTAGAATTACGTACATCTTATTCAAGTTTATTAAAAAGTGAGTGTCGTACATAATAATTAATAGTGATGTCATCAATCTGATCAATCTTAATAAACGAGTGATTAAAATTAACGTGAAATATTTTAGATGTCTTGGTTTTGAAAAGATCCGGTACATAAGTACTAATTGTAAGGTGTATGTAATGACCCTAATATATGACCACACCTTTCTGTAACACGTTGTATATAGATCCATAGATAGAATTTGTTATTTTTAACTTTTCAGTGTTTTTATTATGAAGTCGGTTTAGTGATTTTTTGAATTCAGACTTGCGTACCCTAGGAGCTTAGCATATTATGCAACACGAAATGATGTTGTCGCCTCTTTTTTTTAATGCATAGGCCGGCTAACGAGCAAGTGGGTCACCTGATGGTAAGTGATCTCCACCACCCATGTACGCCTACAATACCAAAAGTTATGGGCGCGTTGCCCTCCGTAAAGGAAAGGGATTGGGAAGTGGAGGGGGATTTGGGCCTCCGGATATCTCACTCACCGTACGAAACGCAGCAGCACGCTGCTACTTTACGTCGGTTTTCTGTGAGACAGTGGTAACCACCCGGACGAGCCGGCCCATTCAAAACCAGTATGTGGTAAAAAACCAGTTTTATCTGGTTATCTCTATATATCTATCGACGCTAACATGGTTGCATAGAGTACTTTGCATCATTAAATAAAAAGTAAATAAATCAGTACTTTCAAATTCTGTGATATTTTGTCTACGAACCCAAGAATGACGACTCAATTTTATCGAATGTTGACACTTTTACCCGAGATATTTGTAATTGATAATTATAATTGATGTAGATCGATAGATTATTGTTGAACTCAGTACATATCATTTAAGAAAGAAAGAAATACATATATACATACTTGGTTGGAATCTCGCGTGCGAGATATGTCATGTTGCATATGCAGGCTCGCTGGGGTACCAATGGAATCTTATGACTAAGCTTTAGCCGTCTGATCCGGTTATAAAGGGCTTTATCTTCTAATGGCCGTTCCCTATATTCTATCTATCGACAGATTTGCTTACTATCAATAGTTTTTTGACAAATCTTCCATACAAAATGTGTCAAAATATTACTGCCAGATCTGTCGGTAGATAGAATATTGGGAACGGCCATAAGCCACAATGGTAGGTCAACATTTGTGATATTTTGACACACTAGTGTCGTGTGTGTGTCATTTTTATGGCATAGGCCGCTAACCGAGCAAGTGGGTCACCTGATGGTAAGTGATCCCCACCGTCCATGTACGCCCAGAATACCAGAATAATAAAATAAAGTAGCTTTTGCTCGCGGCTCCGCCTGAGTGATCAGCTATTTCCGAGATAAAAAGTAGCCTACCACCGTCTTCAGGCACCCATCTACCTCTGTACCACAATTCATCAAAATCGGTTAAGCGATTTAGGTTTAAAAGCGTAACAAACTCACTTTTACATTTATAATATTAGTTATGATAGCGCCCTCATTAATAACTTGGTTCATGACATATCTCTAGATACAAGGTGGTAGGTCCCTCGTATGCGAGTGGCCGTCTGTGTTAGTCCCACTGCTTTGTCTATTTCTGCCGCCAAGCAGCAGTGTGTAGCACTGGTGTGTGCCGGTTTGAAGGACATTGAAGCCAGTAAAATTACTTGGCGTTGAGACTTAACATCTTATGTCTCGGGGTGACGAGCGCAGTCCAATGCTTTGTAATTCAACGTGCTGTGTGGTGTTGCTTCTGCTTATGGGCAGGTGTGACCTACCATCAGGCGAGCGACCAGCCCGTTTCGTCACTCAAGGTAATAATATATATAGAAAAAAATACGTTTGCTTACGTTCGCGCTCGTAGAATTATCCCCCTTTATAAACTTTGTAACAGTGAAATTGATTTGCGAATTTTGGTTATGATAGCACCTGTAATCATCAACAGAATTAGTTAATATAACGTTAGAAACTACCCGGGACGAGTATTTTTTCAATAAGTAATAGTTTAAAAATAGTAATAAACACGCTTTTATAGAAAATCCAACTAAAAAATGAAAAATATATAATATTTTATGGTAAAAAAGCGTGGGGTGCATGGTGTCAATAGTTAGAAATATTTTATTGTCAGATATGAGTAGAAGGATTATCGTTTTGATAATACATATCTTAAAAAGCACCCACGCTTTTTTTAAACTAAAATATTTTAAACTATTACTTTATTATCATTTTTTAGTTGGATTTTCTATAAATTTATGGATCGATATTGGTGGAAAACAAATTATTAGATAGAGTTTAGCTGGAATATGATTCCATATAAATTGGTTAAGATCTGATGACGGAGTACGGAGTAAAAACTGCTGAATGGACAACAGAATACTTGTCGCGATTGTGTTATTGTACTGGAATTTACATGCCATAGTTTTACCTACCCCTAAATTTTTTAAAATTAAATAAGTTTTTACATATATGTACTAAAAACCGACTATAACAAATAACAATTTCTATAGGTCTCCTGCTAGGTGGTCCCTCATAAGCGAGAGGCCGTCTGGGTTGGCACCACCACTTTGTCTATTTCTGTCGCCAAACAGAACTGTTGTTTTCGGTATGAAGGACCTTGAAGCTAGTGAAATTAGGTACTGGGCATTATGAGACTTAACATCTTATGTCTCGGGGTGACGAGCGCAGTCCAATGCCGTGCAGTGCTTTGTAATTCAAAGTTCTGTGTGGGTTGCGTTTGTTTGTGGGCAGGCGTTGTTTGCTCACCATCAGCCGACCGACATGCTCGTTTCATCACTAAAGCTTATAAAATTAAAATTATTAACATCAATCTGGTTTTCACATCTATTTATTTATTTATTTATTTAATAGCAACACCATTAGGTAAAACACACTACTAACATAATATAAAAATCAATTAAGTAACAAATCATGTGCTTACCTTTTAAAGGTATTTACAGCTAACACAAAAAAATTACAATGTCATAATAACGTAATAATTATTATAAATTATAAGATAAGTAAAGTAAGTAAATTATTTTTAAATGAAATGTAATATGTGAAATACGTTAACTAAATATTGTGAAAAACAAATAACTTAATTTTATTTTTAAATGGGCCAATCTTATTGCTTAAAATGACACTTATTGACACTTCGAGCAACAATTATTATATGCATGTTTATATGGTTTTTTAGAACTCACTTTTGTACTGTACAATGATTCTACAATTAAACGATTTAAATAATAATCAAACAAAAACACTATTTTAACAATGCGCAGTATACACACAATGAACTTTTCACTAAATCCATTCAATTTCACTTATAAGATATACACAGCACTAATGTTGCACAATACGTCAGCTGTATAGCTACAGGTATACCTACTGCTGTAAGCATGTCGGTGACGCGAACGCACGAGATTTCACCCATCCCATAAAGTGTCTAACGCGCACAGCACACGGCACATGAGCATGTCGGTGACCCCTACCAAAAAGTGCCCAACGCGGCTAAAGAAGTTTTCACTTCAAAAATAGGGTTCTAGTTTCAAGCCACGTGAAAGCCAACTGCTGTTAGTTGATAACAACAGAGATGCCTCGGTGGAGCAGTTGTAATGCGTATGCGTTACGATTGAAGCTAACGCTGAGGTCTCGGGTTCGATCCCCGGGTCGGGTAAAGTGGTATTGGGTTTTTCTATTACGAAATGCTCAGTATCAGCCCGAAGTCTGGAATTTGTGCCCGGTATGGCGATAGGCTCGCCTCCTATCACATCGTGGGACGAAGATACGCTCGGCGAAATGTGGGTGTACTGGTTACACCTCTGCCTACCCCTTCTAGGATTACAGGCGTGAGTGCGTATGTATGTAACAGAGACAGAGTTTGTACGTGTCTTCGGAGGATACGGAGACGCGTCAGTTGAAATACCACTAAGTGGTCACCCATTCATAAACTGACCGCGCCAAGGGTTTCATAACTCGCTAATCGTTAATCAAATAGTGAGTGCAACTGGGTATGATGGGCCGCCTCGTCCGGGTCGTTGCCACTGTCTCGCAGAAAACCGGCGTAAAGTAGCAGCTTGCTGCTCCGTTTCGTACGGTGAGTGAGATATCTGGAGGCCCAAATCCCCCTTCCCTTCCCAATCCCTTAATTATCCCTTACCTTTAAGGTCGACAACGCGCTCATGGCTCTTTGGTATTGGGGGCGTATATGGACGGTGGAGTTCACTTACCATCAGATGACCCACTTGCTCGTTTCCAACCTATGCCACAAAAAATAATAGGGTAGTTTCCTATATTGAATTTTATACATTATTTTATAAGCAACAGAAAATGATACGCAAAAGAAACCCTTTTATTTAAACACAAACAAAATTGGTTCAGAAATGTGCCCGCAGTTATGACTTTAAATGTTGGTATGAGGAAAAGTGGGTGCGTAGTAGGGATATCTCACTATCTCGCTTGCACGCGTGCACCATAACGAACATTTTACACAGTGACGTCAAAGGTTGCGTCGTCTGTCATTTGACAATTACCCCTTCTACAGGATTTGAATGGCTACTAACTTATTTATTTTTGGTCTGATTTATAAAATTTATTCTGCAATAGATTTTGAGTAACGTAGCTTATTGATTTAAATAATAAAAAAAATCTAGTCAACTACCCTATTAAAGAGATTTCTTATACCCATAATTAACCAGGTATAACCTCGTTTTTAATTTTTACCCGACTGCCAAGAAAGGGTTATTGAATGTTTCTGCTATGTGTTGCTAGCAATGTTTAATTAAAATGTTGTGTTTATACGTAATTGGCTTATGTATTATAATTTGGCTTTTGCAGTGGTAAAGAATTAATGTTGTATACATTGCTGTGGATATACTTAAAATAATGAATAAAATAAACGATAACTTACCAGTGTCTATTAATGTTACGTACATATCCAATAATATTTATGTTAGTAGGTACATTTTCTCTCAAAGTAAACTGGGTGTCATTATGGCATTCTACTGTATTATTACTGAGCGAGAAATTTAAATTAATACTATTCTGCAGTTCACCTAAAACAAATTAAAGAAACATTTAGATTAGATGAAGAATGATGTGGTGACTAGGATCGAAAAGGGTATGCTGAAATGGTTTGGGCATATGGAGAGGATGGATGAAAGACGACTTACGAAAGGTATTTATCGTGCGAATGTGAATGGTAGGGTTGGAAGAGGGCGCCCGAGGAGAACATATGCGGATCAAATTAATGATATTCTCCGAAAAGGGCACGTCACGAGTACCCTCAACCGACGAAAATGTATGAGAAGATGTATGAATGTGGAAGAGGCGAAAGAGGCGTGTCAGGATCGTAGCTTGTGGTACTCAATAGTCTCTGCCTACCCCTATGGGACATAGGCGTGAGTGTGTATGTATGTATTTAGATTATTTTGGACAGATACAATATGTCGTACGACATATGTATTATTATGCGAATAGGAAATTTATGATTTTATGAGTGGTAGAGCCACGCTGTAGACACTTGTCTACAGCATGTATGGGCCGGCTCGTCCGGGTCATTACCATTGTCTCACAGAAAACCGGCGTAAATTAGCAGCTTGCTGCTGCGTTTCGTACGGTGAGTGAGATATTCGGAGGCCCAAACCCCCTCCCCTTCCCAATCCCTTTATTATCCCTTCCTTGAAGGTCGGCAACACACCCATGATTCTTTTGGTATTGTGGGTGTACATGGGCGGTGGCGATCACTTACCATCAGGTGACCCACTTGCTCGTTTGCCTGCCTACACCATAAATAAAAAGGAAAGAGGTTAGAAAGTGCGCAACTTTATAGAAAAATAGAAAAAAATATAATAAAATGCCGTCTTGTGCAGTTTTATACCCCCGAGCGGATGTAATAATTCGAGTAGATTAAGCTAAAATTCCTCAAACATTAATCGCAGATGTCTCTCCTCTGTCCAGCGAATACAGCCGCCTCTAGTCGGGCTATCAGCATAACGCTAAACTTCTACTCCCACCTGCCTTTATCCCACTCGCAGTGGGGTCGGTGCAACATGTTTTTAACACAGTATGTTACAGAAAGATTTGGGTTATAGTTTTTGCAACCGGCCGCCTGTCTGACATCAACCCCTTTGGATATAACGACAAATAAAAAAAAACAACTAGAAGTTTCTTCACGTACAACTCTACAAGTCATGTATCACCAAAGGAGGAATTACATTTCATCGGCACGCCAAAAAAAATCAATAATATTACGGAAAACATTGTTTTGTAATATCTTGAGTGGTAGAGCCACGCTGTAGACACTTTTGTCTACAGCATGAATGGGCTGGCTCGCCCGGGTCGTTACCACTGTCTCGCAGAAAACGGGCTGAAAGTAGCAGCTTGCTGCTCCGTTTCGTACGGAGTGAGATATCCGGAAGCCGAAACCACCTTCCCTTCCCAATCCCTTAATTATCCCTTTCCTTTAAGGTCGGCAACGCACCCATAATACTTTTGGTATTGTGGGCGTACATGAGCGGTGGAGATCACTTACCATCAGGTGACCCACTTGTTGGATTGCCGGCTTAGGTATGCTATAAAAAAAAACATCTCGCTTATTCTCAACTAGAAACCCTATCGCGCTCCCAAACGCGCTCCTTGTCTGTGTGCTGTCAAACTCCCGCGTTATGTGACGCAATTTTACTTCTAAACAGCCCGTCGAGTAGGTAGGTATACTTAAAGTCTTTGATGTCGATCAATAAATTGACACTTGGTCAAAAATCACTTAAATTCCAAAGACTTGTATACTATTAGACGAGCTGTCTAGAAGAAAAATTGCGTCACATAACGTGGGAGTTTGACAGCTCACAAACAGGGAGCGCAAAAGGGGTTCTAGTTGAGAGTAAGCGAGATGGTAATATTGAGTTACGGTCAATTGACCACAACTTAGTGGTACAATTTCTATGTCTTTGTTAAATTCACAAATTTGAATTGGCCTCAAAGGGAATCAATTTGGCCTGACCGATTTGACTATTTAGTTTTGTTTGCCTCTATATTGCGGTGGTTTAGGAAACAAAGACAGGAAAACCAACAGGAGCAGCCGAAACATGGAAAAAATTAAATTGGTATTTCTGAATGAATAAA
Source organism: Mimas tiliae (assembly GCA_905332985.1). NCBI lineage: Eukaryota > Metazoa > Arthropoda > Insecta > Lepidoptera > Sphingidae > Mimas > Mimas tiliae. The sequence goes on along the minus strand of HG995265.1, from coordinate 2,114,155 downwards.
ATACTTTCCTATATTTGTATAAGCAACAGAAAATAATGTAAAAGACCTGAAAATTTGTCAGCTGATACAATACCATAAGCAAATTTTGCAACTTTTTATTGACACTGAAGGTGACTTATTCAGCCTATACATACTATTATGTCGTCATTTAAAGGGCAAATATAGGTCAAACAATTTTATTTATTTTATGAAAATAAAATCCATCTCATTATACAGTATGTAACAAAAACCATGTTGGTTCTTTTTGGCTGTGTTATGAGAATCGATACTCAAACAAAAGGAAATATCTCTAATGAGAAAAATCTAACATAAAAATGGGACAGATGGTAGGTCATCAGCTCAATGAAAGTGGTATTTTAAATGAAATACTACTAAAAACTATAATTTTATGTGTTTTACGTGCGTATTAGTAAAGCGGCGACTCGCTGTAATAGTAAAAAGGTGCCGTACCGAGTAACTACCACCTTTGATAAACCACCGGGTGATCGCCAATCGTTATTTTTGTCATAGGTACTTAGTATTTTCTTATTTGCGATATTTCTTTACATTTGAACAACGATTCTGATAACGTAGTTAAAAGGAACAGCAGGTTTTTTGTTACATATTGTATAATCTGTGAAGAATGTGGTAGGTTGTACATTTATATTTCATAACTATTGAATTCACATATGTTAATTATACACGATTAACTGTTTGTTCTTCCTAAATAAATATATAAGTAGCTGTAAATAGAAAAATATTAACTAGAAATATACTATATCGAAGTGGTTTTATTTGGAAATAGCATCACTTTATTGTTTCTTTATTTATCGAATTATGACTTTAAATGTTGGTGTGAGAAAAAGTGGATGCATAATGGGGATATAACAGTATCTCGCAGTGGCGGATTCAGGATTAGGGTTTTGGGTTGAACAAAAATTAGAATTTTAAAAGTTTAGAATCGGTATACCTACTTAAAATGGAATAAGTAAGGTTGGCTGATGAAAATTATGTTGTAGGCAGTATAAGTAAGAAAGTAGGGTAATATCAAGATTAATTTGAGAATTGTCTGTGGACCCAAATGCTTTTGGGGGACATGAGCCCCTTAGCCCCCCTCCCTGGATCCGCTACTGCTATCTCGCTTGCACCGTAATTACCATTTTACACGGTGACGTCACGGTGGGTCGTCCGTCATTTGACGACACCCCTTCTACAAGATTTGAAAGGCTTCTAACTCATTTTATTTTTAGACCGTTTTATAAATTCTTTCTACAATATGTTTTGAGTAACGTAACTTAATGATTTAAATAAATAATTTTTACAAGGTGGTAGGTCCCGCGTTTGCGAGAGGCCGGCTGGGTTGGTACCACCGCTTTGTCTATTTCTGCCGCCAAGCAACGGTGTGTAAGCATTGTTGTGTTCCGGTTTGAAGGGCATTGAAGCCAGTGTAATTACTGGGCATTATGAGACTTAACACCTTATGTCTCGGGGCGACGAGCGCAATCTAGTGTCATGCAGTGCTTTGTTATTTAAAGTTCTGTGTGGCGTTGCTTCTGTTTATGAGCAGGCGTGGCTCTTAACATCAGGCGAGCGACCTGCACGTCTCGTCATTCAAGCTAATTGTAGTTGAAAGGTTGTTTAGGATTGATAATAATAGCTTACAAAGAGTTACAACCAAATTAATTTTAGGTAATATAATGTTCAGCGGGTTCTAGTTGTATAAGTAATATGAGGATATCATGGGAGTCATGCTCAATAATCATTATTTGTGTTATAATATTCCTCATGGCATAAACTGAGCTGCTTTAACTCAAATTAAATTGTATTAATGTAGTATTAATATTGTAAATCAGTTTTGAAAAGAGCAACGTTAGAGTTTCTTGTCTGTTCTTCTCTAGCGAAACAGCATTCCGAACTGGCGGTAGAGTTAAAATTTGACTGAATCTAAATGATGTATAACATTTTATGGATTGAATATGTAATTTGAATTTGAATTAAAAGGAATCTTACCAGCATTTGTAGAATGTAATAAATATAGAAGTATGACAATTAAACGATACATTTTTGCACCACTGTCAAGCACAAACTATGATACATTACCCATTAATTATCCTTGTTTGTATGAAACATAATGCCACAGGAAAATATCAAACAATAGGTAAAGTTGGAACGAAATACACCGTGATTTTTATGGTTCCGTACCCAAAAAAGTACCAAACGGAATAGGGTAGTTTCCTATATTGAATTTTATACATTATTTTATTAGCAAAAGAAAATGATATGCAAAAGAAACCCTTTTATTAAAACACAATCAAAATTGATTCAGAAATGTGCCCGCAGCTATGATTTTAAATGTTGGTATGAGGAAAAGTGGGTGCGTAGTAGGGATATCTCACTATCTCGCTTGCACGCGTGCACCATAATGAACATTTTACACAGTGACGTCAAAGTTTGCGTCGTCTGTCATTTGACAATTACCCCTTCTACAGGATTTGAATGGCTTCTAACTTATTTATTCTTGGCCCGATTTATAAAATTCTCTCTAATAGATTTTGAGTAACGTAACTTATTGATTTAAATAATAAAAATTCTAGTCAACTACCCTATTCCATCACAGAGCCTATCTGTCTTTCTGTCCGTTCTTTAGAAAGCTCGTATCGTTTAAACCGTACAGTTTAAATTTTCACAGAATATGTGTCTTATATCGGATTTGTCAAAAATAATAAAATGACTGACTCCTCGGTGGCGCAGCTGTAATACGTACGCGGTACGACTGTTATGTGCTGAGGTCTCGGGTTTGATCCCCGGGTCTGGTAAAAGTGATATTGAGGTTTTCTATCAAGAATTACTCAGTATCAGGAATTGTGCCCGATGATAGGCTTCCTCTATTTATTTATTTATTTTTAAGGGGAACTTACAGTGATACAGAAAACAAATCTGAAGAAAAACAACTAAACACTAATTGCATGTTTCCACAGATAGGTAAAGATAACATTTAACAAAACTTAGCAACCGACTTCAAAATAAAAACACTGAAAAGTCAAGTCAGTCGGAGCCTGTATCGCTGCCGGCCAAATAAAATTGCACCGACTCCAAAGAGACCTATAGAATTTGTTATTTTTGACTTTTCAGTGTTTTTATTTTGAAGTCGGTTTTAAGTTTTGTGCATTATTTTATTTTTCTATTTTTAGTGGTAGTTACAGCAATAGCATGTAAATTCCAATACAATAACACAATCGCGAAGAGTGTACTGTTGTTCGTTGAGGAGTTTTATTTATTTACTCCGTACTCCATCATCAGATCTTAACCAAATGTATATGGGACCACGTCGCAGCTAAACTCTATCTAGTGATTTTTTTTCCAATAAAATCGTTCCACAATTAGCGGAGAAATCGATGTATTAAAAAAGTTCCAATTCAGGTTCTTATCCTCTTTTATGACTACCAAAACAAGTCTTTCTTTTTGCTTGGCGTTATTCGGACTTAGGGCTTCACCCGGTCTGGAGCATCCTCAGTAGTAGGACCATTGGCTCTCATATCTCACTCAAATACGTCAAGCCAAACTAATATTTAAGGTACCGCTAGTCGGTATTATTTTCATACAAACGTTGCGGGGTCTCAACAACAGTCAACAAATCTCTATTATTTAACATCTTACGTCAAAAGTTAAGCATGATATTGATTTATCTTACCGTTATCTACGCATGTAAGTAAACATAATCTGTCGATTCTAAAAAAAAGTAACGAGCGCCGCCGCCGCTGCCAAAAGCTTGTCACGCTATCTCATCCGAAACCGCTGGGGGTATGGTGTCGAGACCGATACCAATCGATGACGAATTATTTTATGTTTGTATGTGGAAAAAAATGGGCAAAGCCCCTAGTTGTATTAGAAAAAGTAACTTGAAAGTTATAAGCCCTGAAAATATATTACAACACTCATTTCCGCGCAGTTTTAAGCGTAAATAAATAACATATGGAGTATGAATTCTCCAAAACGAAACTCGTACAGGTATAGTTTATTTATCCGATAGTTTAAATAACTTTACTTTGAACGAGTCAATTTAGTGAGTTTTTCATAAATACGCCGATACCAATCTATTCATAAATTTTTAGGCGCTTAGTTTTATGACGTATTATTGTACATTTCACTCGAACACTTCACGTCGCACGATGTTAAGATGAGACAGCGTCAACTAGCATACTCATAAGGAAAGAAAAGCGTCATCATTTACTGATTTCTGTTTTACTGTGTACGTGAATCACCTACATATTTACATACGTAAATAATTTTCACATGATTATCCTGAATTAGTTATTATGAAATCAAAATTGTTACATGTATTCCATATTATTAATAATATTTACGCCGTTATTTTATAGCATAGGCTGATGGTAAATGATCTCCATTGTCTATGTACCAATTTAATTTAATACCAGCCCTGTATTATACATGTCCCACTGCTGGGAACGGGCCTCCTCTACTGAATGAGAGGGGTTAGGTTAGTCCACCACCCTGGCCTAATGCGGGTTGGCAGACTTCACATACCTTCGAAATTCTTATGGAGAACTTCTCAGGTATGTAGGTTTCCTCACGATGTTTCCTTCACCGTTAAAGCAAGTGATAATCAACAATTAATATACAATAGGGGAAAGTGGTCACCCTTCGTACATGGGGCACTTACGTACAGTGAATATTACAAAATAACCAAACGGAGTACAAGCAAACGTTTCCTCGTGTGCATAAACTTAGCGACTGCCATGATGCTTGCCGAATATTACACCAGTCGGTCCACTCTGGGTGAATTGACAAGACAATAAGTGTTTTCGCGCACGTTGAGTATTTTTTTTTGTTATAGTTTACGATCTTATTGTTGGTTCAGTTTTTAGGTTTTTTATAAGTTAGTAATGTTAAATTCATGTTAAAATTGACTATTTTGACTTCTTGTTTATAATATGGCTCACACTAAATCCTAATAAATATGGGATTTTATTTTAATGTTGTGTAAGGGTTGGGGCACATTCGGACGGTACTACGTGGGGCACATTAGTACGCGTACAAATGCTCCTTTTAGTAAAGTATTTTTTTTTTATTGCAGAATCAATGAATTGTACAATAATAAAACATCAACGTTGAAAATTTGAGTAAAGAAATTTAAAGCTGGTGTTAGCAATGAGCATTATTTCCCTGCAAATTCACCCCCACTCACTTTTCCCTCCAAATTCACGAACATTCAACTTTTTACATTGGAAATATATATAACGAATTGTTATAAGATGCTTTATGGTCTCACAATGCTTCAAATTCCCAAACTTAAAGTATTGCATGGTATTGCATTTGAAGTGTCCAACGTACGAAAGTACCCCACGCGTGGGGCACATTCGTACAAATATCTTATCCTAGAAAAATCACAATTACTCATTAACCTTTTAGCGTAACAGATTCACATTATTTTATAACTATATGCGATATATTTATGATACTTACATAATTACACCAGAGATCTTAGTCGATTAATTTTGAAGTAAAAAATAAAACGTCAAAAGTGTACGAAGGATGACCACCTTCCCCTACCAAAATATATTTTTTGCTTTTACTTTTTGTATGTATCGCATCGATTTCGGTCGATCTATTACACAACTTTTTTTTTATAGCATAGGCCGGCAAACGAGCCTGACCTGACGTCACCTGATGGTAAGTGATCTCCACCGCCCATGTACGCCCACAATACCAAAATAATTATAGGCGCGTTGCCGAAATTAAAGGAAAGGGATAATTAAGGGATTGGGAATGGGAGGGGGATTTGATTTGCCAATTTTCTTTTTTGTACAGTTGTACAAAAAAGAAAAATTCTCTTTGTCCTAAAATTGATTTTATGATTTGTATGCTTTAAAACATGAAAAATACTACAACGTAAAAATACCCATATTCCTTAAAAAGTTTGCCTTTGTAGTATAAATCCTTTTTCTTGAGTACCTACCTATATCATATTTTTCAAATACGATCCATCATCATATATCATATTTAAAAAAAATAAGCTTTCCTGGCCATTTTTTTTGCCCAACTTATCGATAAATCTACCGAAATGTCATACTCTCTTATCAGACAAAATTCGTGTTGAGCCGGTTATTCAAAGAGAATATAACTGTGTTATTGTCCAGCCAATGGTGGATTGGATAGAGTTTAGGAGGCTTAATAGTTTTTTTTTCGAATGGATTTGTGCTCTTAGCTTATATTACTTTTACAGCTTCATCTGACAATAAAGCCGGCGTTTATGGCGCTCTAGCCAGAAATATGTATAATGTACTTAGTAGCGATTAAGCACAGGGGCGCCTTATAGAAGGCTCAGACCTCAGTTTGAGCAATCGCTGGGGAGTATAGTTTAGGGCCGTCTCTGCACATCATTGTGCCGACGGTCAGTTGTGGGAGTTCTTCGGACTCGCAGGCGTGTCCTATGTCGGGGTCGCGTATTATTATTGCGATTCGGGTTGGGCAAGGAAAGTGCTGCTTCGATAGCTACTGTGATGGAATCGTTGGGATCTGCCAAAACATGTTTGAGACGAAGACGGAGGATAAGGCTAAATAGTGCTAAACTCGATTTTATATAGGTATATTTTGAGCGCCAGCAACAAATTTACCGAAGCTTTCTTTGTGAAATTACTAAGTTTAACCCTTTGTTTAGTAATCGGCCGTTGAATTTGATTCATACATATAATACCGTGTGTAAAAATCAATATTCAAATTGGCCAAAAACTCTCCAAAGCCAATATTTACTTCCGCGAGATTCACCACCTGGGACATTATTTTGTTGAAACTTTATATGATGAATTATTATAGTATTTAGTCATATTTCTGCTTTTTTTTTTGTAAACAGTATTTTATATTACGAGATAATGGGACTATTTCCTAAAAGCCTAAACATTTACAAATAATACGATATGGTTCCATATACGACAGCCTCCGTAACGCAGTAGGCGAGTAGCCAGCTGCGAAACGAGAGGCCGTGGATTCAATTACCGTACTAAGACAAATGTTTGTTTGTTCCAAAAATATTTCTTGTGGTCTGGGTCTGGGTGTTGTGTCTTAAGTCCCTCGTAGTTCCTGATACCAACAATAGGTACAGGTTAATGTTGTGTCGGGTCACGAGTCAGGACTGTCACGAAACCCCCTTTTTTACATGTTGGATTAGCGAAATGAAGTAGTACTAGTACACGCACATTTCACCGAGCGAATCTCCGTCCCATGATGTGATAGAGGGCGAGCCTATCGCCATATCGGGCACATATTCCAGACTCCGGGTTGATACTGAGCATTCTGTATTAGAAAAACTCAGTATCACTTTTACCGACGCGTGGATCGAAACCGAGACCTCAACGTCAGCCGCAGTCGTAACCCGTACGCATTACAACTGCGCCACCGAGGCAGGGATTATAGATACTAATTAATATGATATTAGGCTGCATTCGCTTTTATGGAATTTAAAACAAAACAGGATAAATTGACATATTTCCTGTTGAAATAGTTTATATTTAACGAAGAGTGACAAAAGATTAATCATCTACCAGACAGAAGAGTGTGCCCATATAAAGTGAGTGGTAGAGCCATGCTGTAGACGGTTTTGTCTACAGCATGAATGGGCCGGCTCGTTACCACTGTCTCACAGAAAACCGACTTAAAGTAGCAGCTTGCTTGAGATATCCGGACGCCCAAACCTCCCCTTCCCAGTTCCTTAATTATCCCTTTCCTTTAAGGTCGGCAACGCGCCCATGATTCTTTTGGCATGGTGTATATGGGCGGTGGAGATCATGATATAAAATGATGGCGGCCTATGATATAAAAAAGCATAATATAAGCTCACGCTCGCATACTTGAAGGGGTAGCCAGAGTCCAAGTAATGTTCGCCGAACGTGTCATTGTCATAAGTGATATCGCAACATCGAGTCTTTTTTACCTGCTTTTATTACACACGTCCCACTGCTGGGCATGGATCTTCTCTACTGAATCAAAGGCTGCTTAGTCCAACACGTTGGCCTACCGGTTGGCAGACTTTCGAAATTCTTATGTAGAACTTCTCAGGCATAGGCATTATTCTAAGTTCTCAGGTAAGCTGGTTTCCTTCACCGTGCAAGCGTTAATTCACAATGAATACATACGAAATCAGAGGTGTACGCTCTTGAGGCTAGTTTAGAACCTGCGACTTTCATCATTGGTCTATTTTTGGCGCCAAACAAAAACGGACCAATCACGTGCAAAGAAATCGACACTTAGTAAAGAGCTCACTTGAGTGTTGTTCTTGAATACAGGCCTTACCCTCGTATTCATAAACGTCACTTTGAGACCTTATAGTGACGATTTCTCTAAACGTCATTGGTTACGTGACGAATGCCTCGGTGACGCAGTTGTAATGCGTACGCGTTACGATTGAGGCCAACATTGAGGTCTCGGGTTTGATCCCCGGGTCGGGTAAAGTTGTATTGGGTTTTTCTATTACGAGATGCTGGCTATCAGCCCGGAGTCTGGAATTTGTGTTCGGTATGGCGATAGGCTCGCTCCCTATCATATAAGGGACGGAAATACGCTCGGCGAAATGTGGGTGTACTGGTTACACCTCTGCCTACCCCTTCGGGGATTAGTTTAGTGTTTAGTTTTTGGCGCTAAATCAAAACATACCAATCATTTACACCGAAGTGGACACTTGGCAACGAGCTTACTTAAGTGTCGTTTATGAATACGGGCCTTAATGTCTTATATTTCATCTACATACATGCATACATACGCACTCACACCTGTACTCCGAACGGTTAGGCGGAGGTGTAACTAGTACACACACATTCCGCCGAGTTAATTCCGTCCCATGATGTGATAGGGGATGAGCTTACCGCCATATCGGACACAATTCCAGACTCCGGGTTGATACTAAGCATTTCATGATAGAAAACCCAGTATTATTACCCGACCCGGGATCGAACTGTCAAAGATCTGTTAAATAAAATTTAATTTGAAATCCACAAATAAAACAATCGAGTGTTTTTCTGATTTATTCTTAAAGTATAGTACTTACGAGTACGTACAAATAAAATCTAATTAACATTAGTTTCTTATATTATCTAAGAAAATGATGGTCGAACCCGGTTAACGGACCATTAAGAGTCTTTTACAATGACTGGATAAACGCGCGGTTACAATATGTGAGAATACAATTGGCCGGACTGAAGAAATAAAGAATGACTCGCTTCGTCCAGTCTCGATGCCTCCAGTCATCTTTTTTACCCACAATATAGCGGCAATACCGACCGCGCGTTTAAAAAGTCAACGTGAAAGCCGCTTTATAATCATTTGTTGGACGATTAACAAAAAAATGAGTGACGCTTAAAAATTGTTTTATGAAAAATATATATTTAATTTTCCAATATGTTATTCATCATGTGACATCAAGGCATGTCCTGAAGTACTCGGCCGAGACAAGAAACCGCGCGCTACCGTTTCAATACAATTTATAAAAGTCTCGGAAGTTGGGTCACCGGCGAAGACATTTATATTCACAGATATTTTTTTATATACTTAGTTTTACTTAACGTTTCGGGTTAATACAACGCACCACGGTGGCGACGACGGTGTTGTCGCGCGACTTTGCGGCTAATATGAAGGCACCTTTACAATTGTATTGACAATTTTCAAACATCACCCAAAATTAAAGACCCTTTTTAGTAAACAAATTATATCTCAGATACATTACATTTTGTACAGGTTGAATAAAATAACAGTATTTTTCCACATCGATCCCAGTAATCAACTGTATAACTTGCGTGAACGGTCTAGAGCCTCAAAATAAAATAGTTAATTCCAATTGCCCTTTTGTATATATGTTTGTTTATAAAAGCTGTAAAAAGTTCTATACCTTTTTCCATGGAGTAAAGTTTTAACATTGACTTTATTTTTGTAACACCACAAATTGGTACGCAGTGAAATAATGAATCGGAACTCAGTCATTCTATTGCAAAGTATAGACATAAAAGGGGGGGAAATAACCCAAAATGTACTGTAACTGAGACGGCAAACTTTATGATTATGAAAATGGCTAGTTACAATTATATTTATTTTCACTGACCTTTACCTTATTTAAATTGACCCTTAACATCCAATACACACCACACATTTCTGTTTCTTTTATTAAATTTAAAAGTGGATCATCACCAATGAACTAAATACAGTTGCGAAATTATTTTTCACGCGGGCGGGACCGCGAGTAAAACCTAGTGTATTATAATTAGCCATTATCAAACCATTATATACTCTAAATTTCACAGTATAACACATCTAAGGATCATACAGTCTGTCAACAGCTTTGATATTATCAGAACGCCGACTTCGGCTAAGCAATAGGGTATTTAGGGACTCGATTTGTTTAATTATTTTAATCAACAAGTTATGTTACACAAAGTCTTATTTTGAAAGAATTATATAAATCAGGTCAAAAATACGTCAGATGTCATTTAAATCTGATTGGTAGTTATAAAATAGTCTTGTGACGTCACAAAACATGTCATGTCATGTTCATCATATAATAGAGTATTTAGGGACTCGATTTGTTTAATTATTTTAATCAACAAGTTATGTTACACAAAGTGTTATTTTGAAAGAATTATATAAATCAGGTCAAAAATACGTTAGATGTCATTTAAATCTGATTGGTAGTTATAAAATAGTCTTGTGACGTCACAAAACATGTCGCATCATTACAGCGCAAGCGTGCGAGAGAGAGAGTGAGAATTTCCACAACACAGTCTTTGCTCATACCAATATCCAAAATATGAACTTCGGCTTCACAATGTACCCAATTTTAATTCAGTTTTCGGAAAACAGTTTCTATTTTGAATTATTATCGATTGCCAGTTAAATAATGTATGAAATTTAACAATCAAATACCCTATTGAATTCACGAAAACCCAAGATTATTCAACTAATTTTGCATATGATGCTATTAGTGCATGGTATATTTAGGCATAATGTCTGTCAATGGACGAAAGCTGCAAAAACACTGCCACAAAAAATATAACCACGGACAGCAAGATATGCTCCACTCTTATCTCTTATACATTCAATACCAAACAAATAAGCCAAACTACCCATATTATGGTTACTTGCTTTTCGATTTATCACCCACGTCACCGCACTGTTCAAGCCCCATCTAAACGCCTTCATTGGGCGTGTTCGGATGAACAAACTCCACATTAGCCTAAGTTAAATTGAATATCCTGCTTAGTTTCTGCCTGAGACACCTTATCTTGCTGTCATCTGTATTCGTAATCAACTAATAAACAACAAATGCCAACATTAAAACTGACAGTACTGTACGAGTCCCTTAGATCTTTATACTGAGTATCTAACTTGGCCACTCAGTGCTTTGTTCGTCCGAACACACCCATTAACTGTATGATTTTTATACTGTGACAGAAATTTATATTTAAGTTAACCTAATCACTCTGCCCAGCCGCTTGGCGTAGTAACACGTATATCTTCTCTTTTATCCAATCTTTATTGTACGGTGCATAAGTGTTAGTTGATTTTTGATACACTAAACAACTTAAGTCTGCGAGCTGTAACAATTAAATACATTAGTGTTTTAACTTGACTCTATATACATGGTGAGTGCTATATAGTTGGGAGGGGAAAGCCTCGGCGAACTCTCATAGATCAAATTGGAGATATTCTCGAAAATCCAGGTCAGGAGTACCCTAAACCGACATGCATGGATGAAAAATTTAATGAGAGTGAAGGAGGCCAAAGAGGAGGTATTCAAGGATAGTAGCAAGTGGAAATCCGTTGTCTCTGCCTACCCCTATGGGAAACAGACATGAGTCTATGTATGTAATGTTCTCACACTAAAATTGTAAGAAACAAATTTATATTTTTAAATTACATACACACTGTAGCCTGTTATCCCTGAAGGGGTAGGCAAAGTAACTAGTACACCCACATTTCGCCAAACGTATTTTCGCCCTATGATGTGATAAGGGGCGAGCCTGTCGCCATATCCGGCAAAATTCCAGACTCCGGGTTGACACTAAACATTTCATGTTAGAAAAATCCAATATCACTTTACCCGACCCGGGAATCAAAACCAAGACTTTAATACCATTTGAACTGTTTACACATTACAACTGCACCACCGAGGCAATATTATTATTTTATTAGTCTGAATGAAGTCAGACTTTGAAATAAGAATGAACAAAATTATAAAACAGACTATCAGAAATAACACTGAAAAGTCAAAAATAACAAGCCAGTACAGCTGCCCGTCAAATAACATTGCACCAACTCCAAAAGATATCTATAGAAATGGTTATGATTGTTATTTATTGAAGTCGGATTTTAAGATAGCATGTATGGGCTGGCTCGTCCGGATCATTACCACTGTCTCACAGAAAACCGGCATAAAGTAGCAGCTTGCTACTGCGTTTCATACAGTGAGTGAGATATCCGGAAGCCCAAACCCTCTCCCCTCCCCAATTCCTTAATTATTCCTTTCCTTTAAGGTCGGCAACTCACCCATGACTCATGGTATTGTGGGGGTACATGGGAGGTGGAGATCACTTACCATCAGGTGACCCACTTGCTCGATTGCTGGCCTATGCCTTTTTTTTATTTTAGTGGTAAGTACAACTATGGTATGTGAATTCCAAAATAATACAATCGCAATGACTGTGCTGTTATCTGTTGAGAAGTTACAATTTTTTTCTCCGTACTCAGTCATCAGATCTTAACCAAATTTATATGGGATCACATTGCGAAACTCTATTGAATTACATTTTTTTCAATAAAATTAGCCCACAATTTATGGAGTAATCGATGCATATACATAAAAAAGGCCATATTGAAAACCTTGTCCTTTTTTAAGTCGGGTAAAAATACAATACGTGCTAATTTGGCCAGTCAGCAGAAGTCACATACGAGCGCGTACGCGGCTATAGTTTTCCGAGACTAAAGGGTGACTGGAGGTGTAGAAAGCGGGTAAAGTGACAACCTCAGCCCGGCAAAGTTATTTTACATATTATGAATGGCATATAGTTCTACCTGATCGACGAAATCAAACAATTGTGAGATGTCATAGGTTATCGTCGGCGTATTAGGGTTCCGCCTCTTCAAATGTTCCTCGTATATTTTACACACGCCCTCCATGCAGTCATTCACGCTCTCATAATCCGAGTACGTCCTGGTTTCCGGCCTCGGACCCGGTTGCACCAGCAAAATTGTGTGACTCTGAAAAATATCATAACCTAACTAACCGCCATTTTTTTGACACAAAAACAATGCGATTCTTCAATAAAAAACACATATGCGCACCATTTTGAAGGAAATTTATTGTTTGTATTCACTATTTCGGTAATATAAAGGGTAAACAATATTGTACACCGCAAATTAAAGTTTTTTTTTTGAGAATTATGCGTTCGCTCGTGTCGAATCTAAAGTTTATTTCGTGTAGAAACACCGCGAGTTATTACACAGATAAAAACATCGCGGAGTAGGCACACGGACTTAGCACACGGATTAAAGTATTGTATTTTAGTTTAAATATACTTATTTAGAAAATATCATTATGAGTGATTTAATGCATAATAATTCAACATATAGTTTTTAATTTATTTAAAAGTTCACAAAGCACCTATTTTATTATTTATTTTTTATGTACCGGCACGTATCTTAGCATGTTTCTCAACGATATTTCAACGTTTCATAAAACGCATATTTTTTATATTTAGGTGCATAGTGTATTTCTGCAAACGTCTTATTAAAACAATAAAATATTACTAACGCGTAACTTGAAACTTATGTAGGACAAATAGATATAAATTAAATGACGTATCTCGTAATATGTAATAAGGATATATAATCACTGTCATCATTTCAATTTTCAAATATCAATGGTCATTGATCAATGCTTGTTGCTCATTGAAAATAATAGGTAATTTTTGATTTTGACATATTAATTGTAAATGTCAAACTCGTGTCACAAAATATTGTGTAAATTCCGCGCTTTTAGATAGATAATATCATCTAAATAGTGATAAATATAATTCAAATGTAAATATAATAACAAGTGTGTAATGTGTGCATTCACATTTGAATAATTTAATTAGTGTTTATATTCGCTTTGGATTACTAAGTAATGGAACACAAAACGCATAATATTGAAAACTTTGAAACTATTTTAAAAGCAAATCATAAGAATAAAACTCCATCCTTGTACAGTAACGTGAAAATTCCATTAAATCATACAACCCGACCGCAGGACGTGATAAAAATTGTATCATCTCAAATGCAGGCGATACAGAAGGCTGATCGAGTAATAAACACAAAAAGTTTGTACAAACACAAGAAAGCTAATGTTCTGACGCAAGACAAGTTAGCTGTGTACGATAAGGTAATAATCGTTAACCAACTTAAAAAAGCAGGAGCTTCTTAACTCTTATTATTTATACACTTCATATACATGGTATAAAAGCGGACTTAATGCCATAGGCATTCTCTCCCAACCTTAGGGTGATGCAGAGATAACACAAGGCAGGTGCATAACTAAGTGTAAAAAGATAGAAAAAAAAGTACTGATGTACATACATAAGTTTCATATTTGTAAACATACGTATGCAAATAAATGCGTACACGTTACGACTTTTTCTATTACGAAATGCTCAGTATCAGCTCGAAGTCTGGAATTTGTGCCCGGTATGGCGATAGGCTCGCCCCCTATCACATTATGGGACAGAGATACGCTGGGCGAAATGTGAGTGTACTGGTTACACCTCTGCCTACCTCCTCGGGGATTACAGGCGTGAGTGCGTATGTATGTATGTAATTTAAACATTTGGAGTATACTGTACTTACCAACAGGTGTAATACTCTTACTTCCATTCATGACAGCAAGACCAATTATAAAAAATCAAACATTTTCAGGTCCTCAAACAGAAACCGGTTAACAAATTTGAGACACAGTGTGTCACAGATACTGAGTTGATTGACATGGTCACGGTGGCAGAGGCTTTTGATTCTGACCAAGGAGTTACCCAGGATATGGATGTTTCGTTCACTGTAAGTGATTTAGAAAACATAAATAGATGTATAACTTCAGAAGAAAAAAATACTGAAAGTATCAATTACAAAACTGGAACAAGAGAAGCAAACACAAATAGTAACAGTACTATAGATGAAAGAAAAGATAAAATTATTACAAAAGAAGGTGACAATAATAATCATGATATTGATAGTGTAGAAACAACTTTTATAGGCTTTATGGAAGACTTTACTGAATGTGATAATATTTATGAAGGTAAAGCAAAAATATATAAAGAAAATGAAGCTATTGTAGTTAAAGAAACTGACAATATAGCTGAAATACAGACTAATGTAGGTTTTACAGAAGATTTTGTGGAAAGTGACAAAGATATCTTTGATGAAAATGATTATGAATGTATAGATGATTTTGATGCATTAGAAAGGAACAGATGTATATCATTAAGTCCAATATTAAACAAAATAGAACCAATTAGGACTGTGAGTGAAGATTGTAGCTTACGAAAAATGAACAATGAGAGATCAGTAAGTCCCATTTCTAGCATCAAGAATGTAAAAAAATCGAAGTCGCCGTCACCATTAGTTTTTAACTTGGACTCCTTTGAGAGGTTTGAGCAAATTGCTTTACCATTATTTGAAGAAAAGCTTGATTTAGAAACCACCAGGCATTTGATCAACTCCCAAATATTAGATAAAGAATTATTTTTACCTTCAAAAACCGCTCAAGATACTATACTAGAAAATGAACTAACCAATGAGTTAGGTGCAAACATTTGTGAAAATTATGAAGCAAAAACATTGACAACAGATAGTAGTAGACTAAAACCTTTGGATGAAAAACACAGCAGTAATCTTGAAGATGAAATTCTATTTAGTAGTGATGAAGAAGAATATGAACATAAAGAAATACAAGACTTGCCATTTACGTGTGCTTTGGAAACTTCATTTTACAAACAATCTAACGTTTTAGATAAAACAATGTATGTTGGGTTTCAAACAGCCAGTAACAAGTCAATTCAAGTTTGCTCTGAATCCTTTACTAAAGCTAAAAGTATTTTAAATGAAATAGATTCAAGTTGTAAGAAAGAATTAACATTGGCAGAATTGGTAAATATTTGTGATAGTGTATCTAAAAAGGAAAGCGAACAAGTTAAAGAGAAAACGGTATGCCCTGACAGGCTTTGCAATAAAGAAGAAGATGATGGCATAGAAATTCCTGATCTTAGTGCATCAATGTTTAGTAAGTTAGTAGGTGTTGCGATGAAAGAATCTGTTCATAATAAATCCTCAGTAATTACTAATGATAAAGATGCAATTACGGAAAAGAATACACAATTCCCTGATATTGATATGTCTATGATTGATGCAGTAATATGCAATGTATCTCAAGGCGATGATAAACATACTAATCAGGATGTAAATGAAAATGTTCCGAAATCCGTTAAAAACATAAAAGCTGTCAAAAAGAACAATTTTCAAGGTTTTACGACAGCAAGTAATAAGATTATAAAATTGTCAGATGCAGCTCTTGCTAGGTGTCAAAAAGTATTTCGAGATATTGATTTAGACGAAAAACATAACCAGATTTGCCAAAAGAAAATCGGGTGTAAAAATATAGAAAGTAGTATTAGTCTTGTAAAACCCAATAATGATAGTACCCCTAGAATGATTTCAAATAACTTTGATACAGATGATATGTTAACAGACATAAATGATGAAATAATTTTACAAGAGTTTGAGAATATAGACATGTCAGTAAAACATGAAATTAATGAAGAAATACCATTTATAGGGTTTAAAACAGCTAGTTGCAAAAACATAATAATTTCTGATAAAGCTTCAGAAAGAGCTAAACGTTTATTTGAAGATATTGAAATTGACACAGTTGATAGAGGTTATTTGAATACGAAACTCCCAAAATTATCTACTGAGAATAAAACCACTGGAAAAAATTCAACAGCCAATTATATACCTGTAATTGAAAACCCAATGGCAAATGTTTGTTTCAAAACAGCTAGCAACAACAGTATAAAAATATCAGAGCAAGCTTTAACCAAAACAAAAAACCTATTTCATGATATTGAATTAGATCTGGTTAATAATAAAGATATACCAAAAAATAAAGATATTGAACCTGGGAAATTAAGTATAGAAAGTTTTACTAAGGCTTCCACAAGTACAGGATTTACTGGCTTCCAGACAGCAAACAATAAAAAAATTGCTATCTCTGATGAAGTTTTATTAAAAACTAATAATATTTTTAAAGATATAGATATTCCTATAAATGATACAACAAGAAACAAAACAGAGACGCAAGGTTTCAATACTGGTAGTAATAAACATGTTAAGATATCAGATGAGGCTACTTCGATTAATAAAAATATTATTGACGAAATTCCATTGCTTAATGATGCAAAAGTATTACCTAACAATATGTCACACTCGAATGCCGTTCGTTTTCAAACAGCAGGTAATAAACCAGTCCATATATCTGCCAAATCTCTGGAAAAATGTAAGAAAATATTCCAAGAAGAAATTACAGATTCTAAATCACATGCTGTTATTCCTGGAACTTTGAACCCAGTTTCAAATATTGTGGGGTTTCAGACAGCAAGCAGTAAACCAGTACATATATCTGCCATAGCTTTAGAAAAAAGTAAGAAAATATTCAAGGATGAAATCCATAAATCCACAAATAAAATAGATGCATGTTTACCAAAAACAGTAAAATCGGTACCAACAATCACATTCCAAACATCCAACAATAAGGCAGTGCATATACCTAAAAATGCATTAGATAGAACTAAGAAGATATTTCATAACTTAGGTATCCAAGATGTTGGTCGTAAATTGGGCAATCAATTGAAAATGCATCCATTTGATTTTAAAACAGCGAATAATAAAGATCTTGAAATATCTGAACAGGCGTTATCTGAAACGAAACAACTCTTTAATAATTTGGATGATATTAATGATAAAAGTAAGCCCTCAGATTATTCTGGCTTAAATACTTGTATTGAAAGATCTTTAAAGGGATTCCAGACTGCTAGTAAAAAGGACGTGAAAGTATCAAAAGAAGCATTGCAAAAATGCAAATATATATTTGATGATATTGATTTTTCTTATAATTTTAATGGTCAGAACACAGCTGTCAGTGAAGTTAAAGATTTTGAAAAAGACAGCTCAAAGAATGAAGCTATGTTTGGTTTTAAAACGGCTAATAATAGGGCAGTGTGTATTTCTGCAGACGCTTTAGCTCGAAGGAAAAGAATATTTGATTATATTGACGATGTAAAAGAAAAAATAGACAAAGTTCCTAAAAGCGATATATGTACGAAAGAAGTATATCCTGTTATTTCAAATACTTCTTATTATGAACCACTAATTAAAGATATTAATTGTTCTAATGAAAATATTCGTAAAGTTGATAATTTTAGTGGCTTTAAAAGTGCCAGCAACAAAAAAGTAAATGTATCTGAGAAATCATTGATTCAATCGAAACAAATATTTCAAGACATTGATATATTAAACGTTGACGATGACACAACAGATCGAAAAATCGTTAAAATCCGACCATTAGGCGATATTGATCACAAAAATGTGGCAAAAAGATTTAAATCTAATGATTTACATGATGAAATGAAAGTTTCTGTTGTAAAAGATTTAACATCAGATACCATTAATAAAGAAAATATAGCAGACATAATAAATACGCAACTATTAAATAATTTTGAAGACACATTATATACTGAAGATTTTCATCAAGAAATTCCTTCAAGTAATAAAAGGTCTGGAAGTCCTATTCTGTCTTGTCCAAGAGCGAAAAGAAGACGATTTGAAACACCTCACAAAGCTAACCAAATACAAGTTAATACTATAGCTAACAAAGAAACTTCGGAGCTCAAAGAAAGTACAATTTACACTGAAAATTATAAGATAAATAAATTATACAAATTGAGAGACCTATGTCTAAGAGATGACAAAAATTCAATTGATCAATACCTAACCAAGTTTGATTACGACACATTATTAAATTTCGAATTTGAAGGCAAAAGAAATGATTTATCACAGAATAAGATCGATATAGAATCATTGAAAGAAACATTTTTAATTTCAGTAAATAAGAAATTGGTGCCGAAAGGTTGGTTGGAGAATCATATAAAATTGATACTCTGGAAACTTATTTCTTATGAAATTAGATTTTCTAAGAGGCTAGGCACAGTTTGTAGTGCTAAAAATTTGATAAATCAGTTGAAATATAGATACGATAAAGAGCTGTATAATGCTGAAAGGCCAGCTTTGAGGAAGATATTAGAAAAAGATGATGTCCCTTCAAAAACTTTGGTATTGTGTGTGGTTGCAATATTACTTGATGGAGTCAAAGTTAATAGGTGAATATTTTATTAATATTTCAATATATATTATATTACAGTGTGAATTCTACCAACTGACATTAGCCCATCATGATGGATATGAATACTAACCCCTCTCATTAATAGAAGGCATTTGCACAGCAGTAGGGCAGTACATGTGAGAGTACATGGAGAGTGGTAAAGCCACGCTTTAGACAGTTTTGTCTACAGCACGAATGGGCGGGCCCGACTGTGCCGTTACCACTGTCTCAGAGAAAATGGGCGTAAAGCAGCGGCTTGCTGCTGCGTTTTGTATGGTGAGTGAGATATCCGGGGGCCCAAATCCCCCACCCCTTCCCAATCTCTTAATTATCTATTTACTTTAAGATCGGCGACGCGCCCATGATTATTTAGGTATTGTGGGCGTACATGTGCGGTAGAAATCACTTACCATTAGGTGACACACTTGCTCGTTTACCGGCCTATGATATACAAAAAGGAATAATATGCCATTGAGAAAAAAAATGCCATAGGAACCCTTGGTGTGAGAAGCACACTCATACATGACTGTTTTCTAAGTTTTGGTAAAACCTATAATTATTTTCAGTGTTACCACTGCTAACAACGTAGAACTAGTGCTAACTGATGGTTGGTACTGCATAATAACTTCCATAGATAAAATGCTTACACACCTTGTAAAAGAGAAAAAAATTGTTGTTGGATCAAAAATAGCTACAAATGGAGCTGAATTGCTGAATTGTGAGCAAGGAGTAGCTCCTTGGGAGGTAATTTTGTTTATTTTGTCGCCTTAAGGACGAGACGAGCAGGACGCTCGGCTAAGGTAAGAGTCACGCCTGCCCATAAACAGAAGTAACACAACACAGAAATTCGAATTATGAAGTACTTCATGGCACTGCACTGCGCTCGTCACCCCAAGACATAAGTTGTTAAGTCTCATAATGCTCAGTAATTTCTTACTTAATTATGTTAAAAACATACCACAAAAAAATCGCGAATTAATAATGAAATGTAAGTTATTAAACTTACATTTGTTATTCTGCCGGCAGCATCATGTTAGGATAAATTATTATTCATTGAAATAATAATTTCGATTTCTTTTTAAATAGGCAATGTTCTCCCCGGAGGGGTTGAAGCCAGGCAGGCGGCCGGTCGTAAAAACTACGAGCCATTTTTTTTGTAACATGTGTTAAAAAGCATGTTGCGCCGACCCCACTGCGAGTGGGATAAGGGCAGGTGGAATAAGAATAGGGCAAAGAAAGTAAAATTCAACTGACGCTCGGGGTTAAAGGCCACGTGCGATTTTTTCAGTGGTATCAAGTTCGTAATCATCAGCACTACTACTACTACTACTATTACTTATTACTTATTACCAATTACTTATTACTAATTACGTATTACTAATTACTTATTACTAATTACTTATTACTAATTACTAATTACTTATTACTATATACTAGTTTATTTTATTTTACGGAAGTATTTCCTTTACACCCTTTATAATATATTTAGGATACGTCATCAATCCGTCTGAAGATATTCGGTAACTCAACGCGCCGCGCGAGGTGGGACGCTCGCCTCGGTTACCATGGCAACGGCGCCATTTTGTCCCACCTGTCAAACGTCAAGCTAGATGGCGGGAAAGTGTCGAAACTACGGCTTTACGTAGCAAGAGTTTATCCGGCGCTGTATGTTGAGAAATTTGATGACGGAAGTACTGGTAAGTAAGGGTTTGTTTTTTAAGAAGACTATTCCAAAGTTTTCTTTTTTAAAAAAAGCTAAATCCATTAAGAACAGCCAATTCAGTCGAGCCGTTCTCAATGATGATCTTTCATTCATATTTTCTGACTACGGAATTCTTCTCTATGCGTGGAACCGGCAGGCGCTTGGCCGTTTTTATGTTTTATATTACTCATTCTGGCCGGGTGGTTTACCGGTAATTCCATGGTAGAATTATCTAAACGTGTATTTTTATGGCATAATAGCTCTTATTAATAATAAATTAAGTCTCAAATTTTAAGGGCAGGTCGAGTGTCAATAAGGTTGAATTCTGCTTGTCAAATCAGTTTACCGGTAAACTGCCGAGCCAGAATAGTCAGTTTTATTTTAAAGTATTAAAATTAACCAAGCCATTATAATAGTTACCCGTTCGGAACGTTTGGAACATTTGCACCAGGCCAAATACGAAGCTGACAGGCAGAACATTCTAGAAAAACTGTATGAAGAGGTCGAAAAAGAATTCTCTGATCTGGTGAGTGTTCAGTTTTATATAAGTCTTTCATGATTCCAGGCCACTATATCCTATAAAACTATACGAAGCGACGAAGTTCATAAACATAGGCCTAATGTAACATGAATATCTACATACATACGCACTCAGGCCTGTAATCCCCGAAGGGGTAGGCAGAGGTGTAACCAGTACACCCACATTTCGCCGAGCGTATCTCCGTCCCACGATGTGATAGGGGGCGAGCCTATCGCCTAACCGGGCACAAATTCCAGACTCCGGGCTGATACTGAGAATTTCGTAATAGAAAAACCCAGTACCACTTTACCCGACCCGGGGATCGAACCCGAGACCTCAGCGTTAGCCTCAATTGTAACGCGTACGCATTACAACTGCACCACCGAGGCAGTCACAGTCACATGAATATCTATCACAATAATATTTGTAATATACAGTATGTAACTAAATCCCAGTTGGCCCCTTTTGGGTCGTGAAGATAGACATATAGACAGCTTAATAAAAATAGTTAAATTAAAGAAATAATAAACAGAAGCGAGATATTATTCTAAAACGGCTAACTTAGAAATTTAAATAATATTATTGACATATGAATTTCGGTGTATATTGATGAAGCCTACAGGTTGAAGATTACAGGGTGGTAGGTCCCTCGTTTGCGAGAGACCGGCTGGGTTGGTACCACCGCTTTGTCTATTTCTGCCGCCAAGCAACAGTGTGTAAGCACTGTTGTGTTCCAGTGTGAAGGACATTGATGCCAGTGTAATTACTGGGCATTATGAGACTTAACACCTTATGTCTCGGGGTGACGAGCGCAGTCCAGTGTCATGCAGTGCTTTATTTAAAGTTCTGTGCGGCGTTGCTTCTGTTTATGAGCAGGCGTGACGCTTACCATCAGGAGAGCGACCTGCTCGTCCCGTCATACAATCTAATAAAAAAAAAACCGAATACATATACCTACATGTATATACACACATGTATATATGTGTGTGTATACATGTGTATATTATATATTTTTTCATATTTTTGTAATAGTTTAGTATGTAATTGTTTGGTGACCAAAATAAATTTAAAAAAAGCTCGTGCGTGGCGCGTTTTCATGTGCGTGGACGCCGAAATATGCTATATCGCTCTGACCACCAATGACACATAATAGATGTTTTTAATTACAGGATTCCCAAGATTCCGATGGTACTTGGGAGTACAATAAAAAAACGTGCCTCCAAAGCGGATCCCAAATATTCGAAGCAATTAGGAAGAGCAAGGACCCCAGTGATATAAGAGTAAGTTATCTATAATAATGTAGATATGTAGAAACCAAGCGTGCCAATTTTGACTGTGTACACTGACGCCATTGCGGTGCGTATATATTAAGATAGTGTGCGTACGCGTGTTGCGCTGAATATTGCGCTTAATTAACTCTATATTAGGTGTAAAAGAAGCTTTTTAATGGTAAGCGATCATCACAGCCCATGTACGCCCACAATGCCAAAGGAATCATGAGCTTTGCCGACCTTAAAGGAAAGGCATAAAAAATATTTATAACCCCAAATGTTCACCCTCCTCCCTCACCCTCCCATTTTATAATCGCGATTATAGTATTTTTGTATGAACAAAAATATTAAAATAAATTCAAGCGTGTTTCTCACACCGATTGTTGATTGTTGTTGTTTCAAGTCAGTTTATCAGAATGACCCGTGCAAAAGTGATATAAATTACACTGCCACTAGACCAATGAGGCGGCTTGATATATGTTGGGCGTATTTTCAGAATCATCTAACTTCCACTCAAACGAAGCTCCTGGAAGCCCACACCGCCAAGCGTCGTGAACAGCTCTTGGAGAAGGTTCAAGCCAGACTGACGGAGAAGATTGACAGCAACGGCTTGAGACAGGGCAGGAACGTGGTCACCGTTCTGAAGGCCAGGGTTGTTGGGATTGGAGAGGGGGACGGTGTGGCTACTAAAGGTAACATAGTCTTATATTATACTGCGCCATAAGCTTAACATAAGCGACCAGATAATTTTATCGACACGTTTTGTTGTGAGAAACCATTTATAGTTGGGGTAGGTCAGTTCAATGATTGATCGAAATAAGATAACTTGAACGATAACTCTCATATGAATCTGCCAAAAATACGGCTCCTGTTACACATCCAAAGGTAATCACACGTAACACTCATACACGCAACAAAAATTAATGAACATTCAAAATCAACTTTATTACATAAAAGTTAATGTCTAAATATTAAATTTCTAGATCGAGATACGACGTTCTGCACCGTTAAAAAATTAGACGTTGATACGTCTAATGGTGTCAATTATTATGCACAGACTTTTATAGCCCCGCCCCCTTGCACAGAGTTTTGATGGGGTATTTTTTTTTTGCTTGAGTTACGTTTCTTGTCATCTTATTTCGATGCAATGATGAGTGTTTTTATATATAGCAAAAATTCTAATTAAAATACGTTTAAACAAGTATACTTACTTCGCCGCCACACTTAATTCTGCGTTGTTTATCGGTGCGTGCGCAGGCGCACCTGTCAGGCGCATGCGCTAACCACGTTACAGTATATCGTGCAGGTGTATTACTACGACCTACACGGACAGGGAGCAGTGTTATAATTCATGGTTGCCGCGATTTAATTTTGATAATCATATACGAATATAGCATGTTGTTCCAGTATATTCTCACATACACACGCACACATTTACGAACACGCACGCACACATGTACGCACACGCACTCACGTACGCACACGTACTTACGTACGCGCACGCACTCACGTACGCACACGCACACGTACGTAATGTAATGCCATTTTATATTTCATTGTACATACATACGCACACTCATGTCTATAATTCCCGTAGAAGAATGACCAGTACATCCACATTTTGCCGAGCGTATTTCTGTCCCATGATGTAATAGGGGGCGTGCCTATCGCCATACCGGGCACAGTTCTAGACTTCGTTCTGATACTAAGCATCTCGTGATAGAAAAACCCAATATCACTTTTACCCGACCTGGGGATCGAGCCCGAGATCTCAGCACAGCAGTCGTACCGCGGACACATTACAACTGCACCACTTGGGCAGTCTATTGTATTTTCCATTATGTTATATTTTTTTTTTCAGGATTGCTGTCAATATGGAAACCAAACGATTCCATATTGGAGCTGATCAAGGAAGACTCCTGGATCGAGGTGATGAATGTGGTACCGACTGCATATAGGTGAGTCACTTTTGTCTACAACATGAATGGGCCAGCTCGTCCGGGTCATTACCACTCTCACAGAAAACCGACGTAAAGTAGCATCTTGCTGTTGCGTTTCGTACGGTGAGTGAGATATCCGAACGTCCGAATCCCCCTCCCCTTCGCAATCCCTTAATTATCCCTTTCCTTTAAGGTCGGCAACGAGCCCCTAATTCTTTTGGTATTATGGGCGTACATGGACGATGGAGATCACTTACCATCAGATGACCCACTTGCTCATTTGCCGGCCTATGACATTAAAAAAAAACCATTAATGTCATTGACTTCAATTTCCTTCAAACCAAAGCATAACCAGTGCTTACACACTGTTGTTTGACAGAAATAGACAAAATGGTGGTACCAACCCAGACAGACGGCTTCTCGCATACGAGGGACCTACCACCTAGTAAATGCCTTCACTGACTTTTTCAAACTGCCCTTATTCCACTCGCAGTGGGGTTTGGGCAACATGCTTTTTATCACAGAATGATTTGGCTTGTAGTTTCTACGACCGCCCTGACGTCAACCCCTGGGGAGAAAACACCCAAACCCACCCGAAACAAATATTTATGGATCACACATTATAAAGGTCTTCAATATAAATTATCATATTTGATTTTGCAGGTATTCCGAAATCCAAATATCAGCCGGACGACAGTCGATATTTATCCAATCAAAGTATAAAGGAAATGACAGAATTAAACAACTAATTGAAACATTAAAAAGAACATGTTATAACATAAATGAACTTAATAAAAATACAAACATCAATGAAGTCGATACTGTGGGAATAATATTCTTAATCGAACCGTCATTGCAAAATTTTGATTCGAAATCACAATTTCAGAATGTGTATTTGACCGATAAAGATCGCAATATAATATGTGTAAATTTTTGGGGCGGTTTGCAAAAGTTTGGCTTCCATAACGTACTGGACACCGGGCAGGTGGTAGCTTGTATAAATTTGCAAAAGAGATCTGGCAACACCAGAAATGTACCGCAGTATAGAGCTACTGAATTTACATATTTCACTAAAACGCCGAAGAATCTTCAAGCAAAGGAAATGATGGATGAATTGAACAAGATATCTATATTAGATCGGAGAAGAATTTGTGAAGAATGTGTTGTATTGAAGAATAATTTCCCCGTAAAAAGTAATGAAAATATAACTCCATATAGAATGAATATTGATTCGAAGAAAAATTTATTGGACTCGGTTGAGAAGATTGCTCAATCGGAATCCAACCTTACCGGCTTAGATTTTGAGTCTAGTTTTCGACAAAAAGATGAGCTGTCGCCTAAATCTTTAAAAAGGAAGCAGGATATGAATAAAAGGATAAATAAATTAAAAATGTATGGGGAACCGCCTCCGTTGAACCCTATTCATATAATAAACAAATCTAAAAACGCATTGAGTTCCTACAAAAGTCCTATGAGCAGTGACGTCTCCCCCAGTGTTGGCAGAGACAAAAAAATCGACATTAGTAGAAATGTAGAAAATAAAATCACCCCATTGATTCCATTACAAGACAGTACAAGTGTTGCCAATGGAACAAATAGGAATGTACAAAATAAAGACAGCCCAGTGACGCCATTGAACAAAACGTACGTCAAAACTTCAATGAACCCAGTGAAGTTGAATTTTGATAATGATAACAGTGATTTGGTGGATCAATTTGCTGAGGAGTTTGAAGCTAGCCCGCCTTTAAGTTTGGATTAATGTTTGGTCACATGATTTTTTTATAGCAAAGGCCGGTTAATGAGCCAAGTGGGCCACCTGATGGTAAGTGATCTGCACTGCCCAAGAACATCCTTAATATCCAGAAAATTACGGACGCGTTGCCTACGACGTAAAATATGAAACGCAACAGCAAGCTGCTACTTCAAGTTTATTTTCTGTGAGACAGTGGTAACAATCCGGTCGAGTGGACCCATTCATGCTGTAGACATGACTGTCTACAGCGTGGCTCTACCACTCGTAAATTATGATATTCTATTATTGCTCCTTTGTGTTTGCAGTCGTGTTAATTTTAAAGCATAAATGTGTATGCGACAACTATAACTGAGACGTGTGGCGATGTCGTCGCACGCTCATTGGTCAATTGACGATTTTCAGTTTTGACATATTAATATAATATTATTACGCTTTACATTGCGGGTTTACGTTTCCAAAATGCTAAATAAATAGCAAAAGAATACTTTTTTAGAAGGCTCAGACCTCAGCTTGAGCAATCGCTGGGGAGTATAGTTTAGGGCCGCCTCTGCACATCATTGTGCCGACGGTCAGTTGTGGGAGCTCTTCGGACTCGCAGGCGTGTCCTATGTCGGGGTCGCGTGTTATTATTGCGATTCGGATTAGGCAAGGAAAGTGCTGTTTCGATAGCGACTGTGATGGGGTCGTTGGGATCTACCAAAACATGTATGGGACGAAGACGGAGAGAGCAAAAGAATAGTGTTTTCCGTTCGGAAGCGGTTCCCTTACACCGGGTATATGTGAATAAAAAAATTGTGGCATATCTGGATACATTTAAGACGTTAGTACTTGTTCTGGTATAAGTCTTGAGTACATCCATCCCCAATGCAGTTGTTCACTTATAGTTCTGATTGGCGGAATGAAGGAGCGCGGGGCGTTGACGCCTCACGTGATTGGTTCTTCGATCGGTGTTTACAATAGGAACTGTCGCTGCTCCCATGTATTTTCCTATTTGTTTTTCACTTATAGAAATCCTTGTGTATGGTTATACTACGCTATAGAATTTTACTTGAAGCCACATTTAATTTAATATAAAATTGGTATAATTTAGCAAATAGTTTAAATACTCATATAAATTTCTAATGACTTCATGTTAAGGGTTCCCTAAAAATCTGGGTATTGTGATACTTGGCACACTGAGGATTCAGTAGCGCCCTCCCTAAACTTACTCACGTTTATTTTATTCCTTGTAGAACTGTGTGTATTTGTGATTCCGACTAGTGCCGGTAGATTTATAACTAAGTTAAAGTTTATAAAGTTAAAGTTGAGTATAGAATAATAGTTTGGTTAATTGTTATTGTAAATATGTAAAAATAAATATATTGTTAATTTCAATTGTTTTTCCTTCTATTTGAACGCTACATTGACGCTATATTGACCTTGTTTTTATAGCTTGAATGACGAGACGAGCAGGTCGCTCGCCTGATGGTAAGCGCCACGCCTGCTTATAAAGAGAAGCAACGCTACACAGAACTTTAAATAACAAATCACTGCATGACACTGGATTGTGCTCGTCACCCCGAGACATAAGGTGTTAGGTCTTATAATGCCCAGTAATTACACTGGCTTCAATGCCCTTCAAACCGGAACACAACAGTGCTTACACACCGCTGCTTGGCGGCAGAAATAGACAAAGCGGTGGTACCAACCCAGAAAGCCTCTTGCATACGAGGGACCTCGACCACGAGGGACCACCATATTAGGTGAGCCAGCCCAACAGTTCCTGAAAGTAGTTTATAGGTACCTATATAGTAATCCTTTCTATAGTTAAGGAAGGTTTTTTTTCATTCTACAAAAGTCCTTACGAGTCAATCATGATTAAAACAAATTGCGGTCAATTTACGTAACAGTTTCGGTCAAAATAATTAAATATAATGATATTTATTATAAAATAAATAGATTTGGTAAGTGGCAACTAGCAACATATTCCATGTGTCGTTGTCACCTGGCTGTCATTTCAAGGTGACCCCGCCGGCGCATTTGACGTTTTGTCACAAAATTTATTTTCATTCGGATGTCGTATTCGCGTATGCACGTATTATGCCGGGCTCTCAAATAACTTACAAAATCGTATTTTGTGAATAAAACAACCCTAAAGTACAATATTGGTGGACTTTTCAGTGATTATACTGTGTTTTGCGATATAATTTAGTGCTCATTTACGTACACTTGGTCTCGTTTGAGGTAAGTCGATTTATCACTTTTTCCACGACACGAAAGTTTCATTCATTCCGCGTGGATAAAAATAGTGTGTCCAATGATGCGTCGTTTATTGTAAACACAGATAAATATTACTTAATACGATGTTTTGATACTAATAAAATAACAAGTTCGGTCATTATTATGCTAACTTATAAAAAAAATGGAAGATAAGTTTTATCTCGTAAGTCGTAAGTTGTGATTGAGTTTTAGAAAACTTGATATTAATCGTCTAAAATTACGTATTATTGGCCGGTAAAAAATTAAATCTAAGGACATAAATTCAGTTCATTTTATATTCTGTAGGTATCTGTAAATAATTATTATTTATGTTAAATTATGCGTATAGCAAGGTCATAAGAATGGTTTTAGGCAAAAGGTACCTAAAGTTTAACATAAGTAAAGTAGGTATTCACAGCAAAATATATTTGAATTCTGGTGTAACCAAATGTTAATATTTTGAACTACCTTTTATTTTAATATTTATTTCAATGTTTACATACATATAAACTTACGCCGGTAATCGACGAAGGGTAGGCAGAGATAACCAGTACACCCAAATTTCGCCGAGCATATCTCCGTCCCATGATGTAATAGGGGGTGAGCTAATTGCTTCAGACTCTTGGCTGATACTAAGCATTTCATGATAGAAAAACCCAATTTTACTGTACCCGACCCAGGGATCGAACCCGAGACCTCAGCACAGCCGTCGTATCGCGTACAGACTACAACTGTGCCACCAAGGTAGTCCACAGTGGCAATATTTAATTTAAAACAAAGCACATCAGCCATTTTCAGTTTTTACGTAATAGTAAGAATATGCAAAGATATATACTATAAATATGCAAGTAGGTGGCTGTGAAGTGAGAGGGCAGGGTTTCGATTCCTGAACCAAGAGAAAATGTTTAGTGTGATTCACAAATATTTGTTTCGGGTCTAGGTGTTTGCTCCTCAGAAGGGTTGACATCAGACAGTAAAAACTACAAG
Source organism: Mimas tiliae (assembly GCA_905332985.1). Classification (NCBI taxonomy): domain Eukaryota; kingdom Metazoa; phylum Arthropoda; class Insecta; order Lepidoptera; family Sphingidae; genus Mimas; species Mimas tiliae. The sequence continues at coordinate 2,084,306 of HG995265.1, read as the reverse complement.
CCAAATCTTTCCTTAAAATGTGTAAAAAAGTATAATGTGCTGACCCCACTGCAAGTGGGATAAGGGCAGGTGAAAGAAGAAATGAATATGCAAAGAATGCCTGTCTATTTAGGTTGGATCAGTCGTATATGAGAAAGCCTAGTAGGTACTTAAATCTTAGCTGCTACTGCATGGTATCACACACCTTTATTTTGAAGGAAACATAAAAAATCCAAAATATTTATTTTAAATTGTAGTACTTACAGTTAATACTTACGTCCAGTACCTACTAGGCGTAGGAGACTACATATACATACGCACTCACACCCGTACTCCTCGAAGGGGTAGGCAGAGGTGTAACTCGTATACCCAATTTCACTTTACCCGATCCGGAGATCGAATCCGAGACCTCACGCGTACGCATTACAACTGCGCCACCGAGGCGTAGACTAATTTTGGATAATTAGGTATGTACCTACCTAATATTTGGTATTTGGTGCACAAAATATTTTTTAATAGAAAATAATCGGGCAAAGACATGAAGGATTTATAATTACTTTTTTGAATAGGGTTAGTAAATAAAAACGCTTATGTAATAATAATAATAAATAAATACACCCAACAGTCACACACATAGTCCTGACCCCACACTAGGTAAACCAGTATCATGGGTATCAGGAACTACGAGGGACTTGCCAACCCACAACACCCAGACCCGAGACCAATATTTGTGGTTCACACAAACATTTGTCCCGGTGTGGGAATCGAACCCACGGCCTCTCGCTTCGCAGCCGTCTACTCGCCCGCTGCGCCACAGAGCTGTATAGTTTTTATTTAATTGAAGTACATCTACGTGAGTATTAGTATATATTTGAATAGGCTTAGTGATTAAAAAATCTATTTAGAACAACTAAAAAATAAACTATGCCACTGGGTTCAAAATTATTACGACAAATATGTATTTACCTAAAAAATATAATAAATACACCCAACAGTCACACACATAGTCCTGACCCCACACTAGGTTAACCTGCATCTTGGGTATCAGGAACTACGAGGGACGAACCGCGAGGCCGTGGGTTTGTTTCCTGCTCTGAGATAAATGTCTGTGTGATCCACAAAAAATTGTTTCGGGTCTGGGTATTTTCTCCCCAGAGGGGTTGACTTCAATCAGACGGCCGGTCGTAATAACTACAAGCCGTCTGTAACATGTGTTAAAAGCATGATGCACTGACCCCACTGCGAGTGGGATAAGGGCAGATGGAAGAAGCTTGAGTGACGAAACGAACAGGTCGCTCGCCTAATGTTAAGGCAACGCCTGTACACAGAACTTTGAATTACTTACAAAGTGTAGCGGAGCTATTTTATTTGCGTTCCTTAAAGTGTAACATAATACATATTATGTCTAAATTATATCTAAAATTTATATCTAAATTATACCTAAAATTTATATCTAAATTATACCTAAAATTTATATCTAAATTATACCTAAAATTTATATCTAAATCATACCTAAATTTATATCTAAATCATACCTAAATTTATATCTAAATCATACCTAAATTTATATCTAAATCATACCTAAATTTATATCTAAATCATACCTAAATTTATATCTAAATCATACCTAAATGTATATCTAAATCATACCTAAATTTATATCTAAATCATACCTAAATTTAAATCTAAATCATACCTAAATTTATATCTAAATTATACCTAAACTTATATCTAAACTTACAGATAAATCTATGTCTACAATATGTAATTACATCTACACTGTATTAATTATTTATAAATAAATACACAATGAACTTTTGGACAATCACGCTGCAAATTTGCAATAAAATAGCTCCGCTACAAAAGCATTGAATTGCGCTCTTTAAAGATTTCGCACAACTCCTCGCGGCTTAGCAAAAATACAGATTTCGCGTTGCTAAGTGTTTTTTTTATGGCATAGGCCGGCAAACGAGTAAGTGAGACACCTGATGGTAAGTGATCTCCATCGCCCATTTACGCCCACAATACCAAAAGAGTCATGGGTGCGTTGCCGACCTTAAAGGAAAGGGATAATTAAGGAATTGGGAAGGGGAGGGGGTTTGGGTCTCCGGATATCTCACTCACCGTACGAAACGCAGAAGCAAGCTGCTACTTTACGCCGGTTTTCTGTAAGACAGTGGTAATGACCCGGACGAGCCGGCCCATACATGCTGTAGACAAAAGTGTCTACAGCGTGGCTCTACCGCTCAAAGTAAAAGTATATTATACTAATTTCTTTGCGATTTTTATACGCCATTACAATGACTACTGTGGTAATGCTATTGATTGCCTCTCTTATTTACCAGGAAAGTAGCCAATTATTACTTGTTTTGACGTCACTCCACGCTATGTACAAAATACCCATTACTAATAATTTTTAACCGACCTCAAAAAGTCTTGACTGCCTCGGTGGCGCGGTTGTAATGCGTACGCGTTACGACTCAGGCTGACGCTGAGGTCTCGGGTTCGATCCAGGGTCGGGTAAAAGAGATATTGGGTTTTTCCTTTACGAATGCTCAGTATCAGCCCGGATTGCCCGGTATGACGATACGCTCGCACCCTATCACATCATGGGACGGAAATAAGCCCGGCGAAATGGGTGTACTGGTTACACCTCTGCCTACCTCTTCGAGGATTACAGGCGTGAGTGCGTATGGTATAGTAGAACAAGAAAAGGATATGAGATTCCTTTGACCCCATAAAAAGACATACACGCTGATGGAGTAGCAAGACCTAAGAAGACGTCGTGCGCACCATACTATTATCTTGTACACCCCCCCCCCCCTTCGTTTCCCACCCCTTTGTTGAATGATTATCATTGTTTACATTAATACAACTCGTAATCTTGAACTTGTGATAACATATTTTACAATAATATATAATCTATACTTACATATACAACGTGTTACAGAAAGGTGTTTACAAATTTAAGCAACATATAGCTTACAGTACCTATTGCTAGGACATAAATCTACACTAATATTATAAATAGGAATTTTTTTTTTGTCATTTTGTATGTTACGAATAAACTTAAAAACTACTGGACCGATTTCAAAAAATCTTTTGCCGTTAGAAAGCTACATTATCATTGAGTAACATAAGTTATATTTATTACTAGAAAAAATAGAAATCCCTACTAAAAACATTCCAAGGTGTAAAAAAAATATATTATAAAGGCGAAACTTTACAAGGTGGTAGGTCCCTCGTTTGCGAGAGACCGGCTGGGTTGGTACCACCGCTTTGTCTAATTCTGCCGCCAAGCAACAGTGTGTAAGCACTGTTGTGTTCCGGTGTGAAGGACATTGAAGCCAGTGTAATTACTGGGCATTACGAGACTTAACACCTTATGGCTCGGGGTGACGAGCGCAGTCCAGTGTCATGCAGTGCTTTATTTAAAGTTCTGTGTGGCGTTGCTTCTGTTTATGAGCAGGCGTGGCGCTTACCATCAGGCGAGCGACCTGCTCGTCTCGTCATTCAATCTAATAAAAAAAAAACTTTATAAATGCTAATTGCTAACCATCTGAGTTCTCGACTCAGCTCAGCATAGTTATTCTCCTTCAAGCACTTCACATATTGTGATTAAAGATTTATGTATACTACTAGACAAGTTGCGCGGTACATGGAAATTGCACCACTAAGTTGCTGTCAATTGACGGTAACTCAATATTACCATCTCGCTTACTCTCAACTAGAACCCCTATCGCGCTCCCTGTTTGTGAGCTATCAAACTCCCGCGTTATGTGACGCAATTTTACTTCTAAACAGCCCGTCTAGTAGTATACCTTAAAGCCTTTGGATGTGTTCAATCTTATCGATCGTATTAAACGAGTGACTAAAATTAGTGTCAAATTTTAGGATGTCTAGATTTTAATAGGATCCGGTATATAAACACTCACTTTCAGGTGTATGTAACGACCCTTAAATATGACCACACCTATCTGTAACACGTTGTATATTGTACTGAAATAGTTGGACATTTGGAAAGGATAGATGAAAGACGACTTACTAAAGGTATTTATTCTGCGAATGTGAACGGGAAAATCGGAAGAGGGCTTCCCAGGAGAACATATGCCGATCAAATAAATGTTATTCTCTGAAAAGGGCACGTCACGAGTACCCTCAACTGACGAAAATGTATGAGAAGATGTATGAATGTATTTTTATAGCATAGGCCGGCAAACGAGCCCATGCCCAACTTTGATCACATGTGAAGTGCTTGAGGGAGAATACTCGTAACAATGCTGAACTGAGACGAAAATTCAGATGGTTAGCATTTATATACAGTCGACTTTCGTTAATTTGAAACTCGAGGTACTCTTATCAAATTGTTCGAAATTTTTGAGAGAATATAAATAAAACTTCGAATTATTAAGTGTTGATCAATTATTATTTATTAACTGCTATTCTATAACAATGTCAAAAGTTTAGAGGTACATTCAGTACATTGCGACAAATTGTAATTGTATTATTTATTACAATTGTACTTACATACAATCTTTCAAAATTCAAATTCAAATTCAAAATTCAAATCATTTATTCTGTAAATTGGATCATAAATATCACTTTTACATGTCAATCATTTTTTATGCTACATTATATTTAAGACGGCATTTCGGGGCTAGCCATGAGAAGAAATGCCGAAACAAACTCATGGGTTACGGCCTCTTTTAATGTCCAGACATTGTTTTACAGAATTATGCGAGTGTAATGTAAAGAAATTCCTGGATTGGCCTTTTGAAGAAATGGCCAAGAGTATACCAGACATACTTGGCACTCGCACTCACAAAAAAAAAAAAAACAAAATATATAATAAATGTTATAAAAATTTAAAAAATCAACATGTCAGTATTGCCTTAAATACTAATATTGCGCCAATAGAGCAGTCAATATTAAACAATATATTATATAAAAGAAGAGACCTAGGTACACCCAATTTTGTAAGGAGTGAGCGGCTCAATTCCAAGCTGTTTTGTCTTCCAAGTAATCTTTCACACTATAATAACCTTTTTGGCAAAGCCTAAGTTTAATACATAATTTAAATTTATTAAGGCTTAATAGTTGAATATGGCTTGGAATTTTGTTGTAGAAACGTATACTTTGACACTTGAAAGAGTTACTAATTTTTTGAAGTCTGGTCATGGGCAATATCAGTTTATTCTTATTTCTAGTATTTATCATATGAATGTCGCTGTTTGTTGTAAAAGAATTAATATTCTTTTTTACATACATCAGGTTCTCATATATATACTGAGAGGCGACAGTCAATATATTTATTTCTTTAAATAAATCCTTTAGCGAGTGCCCACGATTTAGATTGTAAATTGATCGAACGGCTCTTTTCTGCAGCACAAAGATAGTTTGAATGTCGGCAGCATTTCCCCACAATAAAATGCCATACGACATTACACTATGAAAATAACTGAAATATACTAATCGTGCTGTTTCTACATCAGTTAACTGGCGAATTTTGTAGACCGCGTAAGCTGCAGAGGTAAGCCTTTTCGACAACTGGTTTATATGTGGTCCCCATTGAAGCTTAGAGTCTAAAGTTATACCCAAGAATTTGGTGGTGTTCACAAGGCTCAACTCCTCTCCATTTATAATAACGCTAGTCTTAATGGGTTTAACATTTGGTGTCACAAATCTAACGCACTTAGTTTTATTCTCGTTTAAAAGTAGGTTATTAACATTAAACCAGTTCACTACTTTAGAAATAGTATTATTTACATCGTCAGTAACAGGTTGCTGTCGTTTCAGTTTAAATAGAAGTGAGGTATCATCTGCAAATAACACTATCCGTTGATCGTCTTTAATAACATGAGGCAAATCATTTATATAAACGAGAAATAGAAATGGACCGAGTATGGAACCCTGTGGAACACCCATTGTGACTACAGATCCCAATGATCTCTGGCCATTTATGTCAACTTTCTGAATCCTATTATCCAAATAAGAAATAAGAAGATTCAGTGCAGTATTCCTAATGCCATAGTGGCGTAACTTCCTGACTAATGTATCATGAGAAACGCAATCGAATGCCTTTGATAGGTCACAAAAAATGCCTAAGGCGTCGTGGAAATCATCCCAGGCGTTAAAAATATTTTCTAAAAGTTCAACCCCGGCATCAGTGGTTGAACGACCCCTTGTAAAGCCAAATTGTTTCTTATGCAGCAAATTATTTGTGCTAAAGTGAGTCTGCATTTGATCAAAAATTAACTTTTCAAAAATCTTACTAAATGTGGGTAGCACGGAAATTGGTCTAAAATTACTGGGGTCGGATGTGCTCCCTGATTTAAACAATGGTATAATTTTACTATTTTTCATTAAATCAGGAAATACGCCACAGTCGATACATTGATTGAAAACTATGGCTAGTTCAGGTGCTACTACATTAATTATAGATTTTGTAATCTCAACAGAGTTACCCCAAAGATCGGCTGTTCTTTTAACATTAAGGGTATTAAAAGTTTTTATAATATCTATGTCACTTATATAACGGAATCTAAAATCATTATTACAACAATTTATATTTTTTTTCAATAATGATTCAGCAACAGAAGGGGACGAGTTTAATGATTTTGTGGTAGAGATTGGAATGTCAGTGAAGAATTTTTCAAAAGCAGTAGCTACTTCAATATCTGATGTAACAATCTTATTTTCAAAAGCAAGGTTATAGTCATTAGATTTTTGTTTTATTTTTCCAGTCTCCTTGTTGATTAAGTCCCAAGTTGTTTTTATTTTGTTAGTACTACTTTTTATTTTGGAACTTATATAATTACATTTTGCTACATGACAAATCTTTTTAAATAATTTGGAGTATTTTTTTACATACTGACAAAAAGTATCACTCTTATTATAATGTCTTTCCTCATACAATTCATAAAGCCTTTTTCTACTTTTACATATACCAATAGTAGCCCATTCACTGAAGGTTGCAGTTCCTGTAACTGAGATCTTTTTGGGGATAAAAGTAGAATTAAACTCTGTACAATATATTTCAAAAAAAGAATTGTACAGCTGGTTAGGATTGTCACTGAATAATAATAAGGGCAGTTTACTTAAAAGTTTATTTTTAAAGATCTCCAACCGACCTACAGTTTTAGGCACCACAGTAATAACTCGTTTTGACATATTTTTGCATTCTGTCTGAAAAGTAATTAACTGTCCACAATGATCAGAGTCTAGTTGATTAATCACCTGTTCAGTTTTTGGAATAATGTTTGTAAATATATTGTCTAGACATGTAGCTGAAGTGGCAGTTATCCTAGTTGGCTCCAAGAAAACATTTACGAGATTATAGGAATTGAACAAATTCCTAATCCTAAGACTTAAGGAAGACTCCTCTAACAAATTAACATTAAAGTCACCACATATAATTACACTTTTATTTAGTTTACAAATCTTTGCCAATACTTCATCCATGACATTTTCAAAACAATCATATAATGCCGCTGGTGGTCTGTATACACTCAATACAACAAGCTGCTCTAACTCCAAACAGGCTATCTCTATTATCCGTTCAACAGAGAGGCTCACAATATCTTTACGTTCTTTAAATGTAAATTGTTTATTAATTAATATTAATGAGCCACCATGAATGGCATTTTCTCTACAGAACGAACTACCCAACATATGATTATTGAAATTAAATATGAACTGATGGCTTTGAAGCCAGTGTTCTGTAATGCATAAAATGTCAATATTATTACAGTTCATAAATAATTCAATTTCAAGGGTTTTACTACAGATCCCCTGAATATTTTGATGTACCAGTTTAATAATCTTACATTTATTTATTGTATTATTAAAGCAAGAGGTTGTCTCTATTGTCTTAAGGTTTAATTTAAATGATTAAATGTCAAATTTTTCAGATTACTATAATCTAAGTCATTACTATTATGCTCAATAAAAGCATGTCTATTAGCCAAATTCTTGGCTGATATATTAAAATAATAAGATAGCGCATTAGCTATCTGTCTCTTACAATATAAAGGAAGATAATATTTATCTCTTGTCAAAAAAGCCTCCTTCTCTCTGCAACTTTGAATTGTCGAGTGTTGGACGCCGATGAGATCGATTTAACGCGTCGTTTTGTTATATAGCAATGATTTTTTCGTTCGAATTACCAAGTGCATAAAGATGTATTGATTTAGTTCGAAATTTATAGAGATTTTGTAGGGAACTCGTGATAGCTTCGAATTATAGAGAGGTTCGAATTATCGCAGGTTTGAATTAACGAGAGTCGACTGTATATTGCAAGTCGAAAATCTCCATTGAAATGTGGCTTTGCGGATCATCTGGTGCCCTACAATTTGTAGTTCATTATAGTATTCAGTAGATAAGATTATACTACAACTGATAACAGCTGTTAATGTGTTCCTATTTTGACTGATAACGTTAAGATAAGTATAGACGCGGGTGACACGTAGTGTGTTGTAGCCAGTGGGGTTAAGCCCTCCACCAACAGCCGCGTGCTGCGATCGCGATCTCTAACCGCGATCCTGCTATCTGCGTTCGCTATCCAGAGCCGCGATCTATTGCGATCTGTTCAGCCTCGCACCAATCAGAGGCCTCTTCCCTCGTTGATTTGCTTTTATTTATGAAAATGATTTTGCGCAAGCAATCACAATGGATATACGGAATAATAACAATGAAAACTCACGCCTGTTTCCCATAGAGGTAGGCAGAGACAACGGATTTCCACTTGCTACGATCCTTGCATACCTCTTTGCCCTCATTCACTCTCATTAAATTTTTCATACATGCACGTCGGTTTAGGGTACTCCTGACCTGGCCTTTCTCGAGAATATCTCCAACTTGATCTATGAAAGTTCGCCGAGGCCTTTCCCTCCCAACTGTACTACTCACACTCGCCATGTATATTTGTTTCGTCAATCTTCTTTCATCCATCCTCTCTACATGCCCAAACCATCTTAATATTCCTTTCTCAATCTTCATCACTACATCCTCTCTCACAAGTCACACCACACCTCTCTCTTACCTCACTATTTCTTAGTCTATCTCTCATAGTTACACCACACATACTTCTCAGAGCTCTCATTTCTACTGCATTTATACGACTTTCATTCTTCTTCTGCCACACCCAACTTTTTTACTTCCATATATTAAAGTTGGCACTAACACTCCACCGTGCACGGCCAGTCGAGCTTTTTTCGTAACTTGCCGGCTACTCATACAGGCGTAGGCTTTTATTGCTTGTTTGATGTAAATATTGTTTTAAGTTGACATTTACGTGGTCAAAAATTTCGGTGTTTTGGCTTCAAGCCAATCCATGAATGAACGTAAGACAGTTACGTACTTGTGCATTTTTGCTAAACTATTTATAGATGACATGCGTCTTTGCAAACGTAGGTACTTCTTTAAATAAATAATTTTAAAAATCAAAATCCCGACTGCAAAAAATCCGCACTCACGCCTGTAATCCCCGAAAGGGGGTAGGCAGAGGTGTAAGTAATACACCCACATTTCGCCGAGCGTATCTCCGTCTCACGATGTGATAGCGGGCGAGCCTATCGCCATACCGGGCACAAGCTGATACTGAGCATTTTCGTAATAGAAAAACCCAACACCAATTGTACCTGACCCGGGGATCGAACCCGAGACCTCAACGTCAGCCTCAATCGTAACGCGTACGCATTACAACTGCCCCACCGAGGGAGTCAATTTAAAAGTAATGCACTAAAAAGATAAAAAAAGATTAATAATATAAAACAAAATTAAAATAAACTATACTTACACAAAGTAAACTCTACTTCTGATAACACATTATGAGCTGAAAGCCTAACTTAAACGAACAACTTTCGAAAATGTATTCGTATCGAAATGTCAAAAATTTGTTTGAAAATTCATAAAAATGCTAGCGTTCTCGATTCCAATACTTATTCGAAAGTTGTTCGTGCACGCCCAGAAAACAAAATTAAAATAAACTCTACTTCGGCTTAACAGACTATATTATGAGCTTTCTGAAAGCCTAACTTAAATACCCGCATTTAAGTTTACGTTGCATGCGGGACCCATTCACTTTGTTTCGTTTTATAAATTGCAATTGGGTCCCGCCTTAATTATTACCTAACTCATCATCGAAGAACTCGCCGTACGAAACGCAGCAGCAAGCTGCTACTTTACGCCGGTTTTCTGTTAGACAGTAGAAACGACTCGATCGAGCCGGCCCATTCGTGCTGTATACAAAACTGTCTACAGCGTGGCTCTACCTCTCAAAAAGGCCAGCGTGGTGGACTAAGGCCTTACCTTTCTCGTTTATGGAGGAAGCCCGTGCCCAGCAGAAGAACAGTGTAACAGGGCTGGTATTTTACTTTTGTTTTATTAGCTTGAATGACGAGACGAGCAGGTCGCTCGCCTGATGGTAAGCGCCAAGCCTGCTCATAAACAGAAGCAACGCCACACAGAACTTTAAATAACAAAGCACTGCATGACACTGGACTGCGCTCGTCACCCCGAGACATAAGGTGTTAAGTCTTATAATGCCTAGTAATTTCATTGGCTTCAATGTCCTTCAAACTGGAACACAACAGTGCTGCCACACTGTTGCTTGGCGGCAGAAATAGACAAAGCGGTGGTACCAACCCAACCGGCCTCTGGCATACGAGGGACCTACCACCTTGTAAAATATATGTCTTGTTTCAGGAACAATGTCACGGGACAGATCGTCACGCCGGTTCTACCGGGCGGACTCGACGCATGACCTCATGTCCTTCATGGATAGGGGGCAGGCAGCGAGTGACGAGAACCGCTGGACATTCGAGACGGCATGGGAAGCTGCCAATAAAGGTAATTTTTAACTACCGGCACTAGTCGTGGTCACAAATACAGTCGACTCTCGTTAATTCGAAACTCCAGGGACTCTTAAAATATTACGAATTATCGAGTGTTTGAAATATCAAATTGTTCGAAATTTGTGAGAGAAAATAAATAAAACTCCTAATTATTAATGGTCTTATTCATAATAAGTTATCGGAGCTATATAAGGCCGTTATTAGATGATTGATAAAAATTGTTATTCATAATCGTTCAATAACGCTAAAACGCTCATTAACTCTCCTATAAAGTGTCACTAATTTATAGAAGCTATAACCCTTCTATAAACCTATTTTAAACGTTCGATAGTGAAAAACATGGCCGACATCGGTCAGCTGTTTCATATTTGACGTTTATACGTTTAATTTATTACTTTTTCTTAATTTATAACGGCTTCGCCCTATTATACATTTCGCCAATGACAAGTACTATATTATATATTTTCAACTGTTCCCAAGAACGACGAAATATCAGCGCAGCGGCGCGGCGTGGTCAATTTCAAGATCTTGTGGAATTTTATAACTCCTGTTTGTTTACCTTTCTTGACATTTGACATTGATGAGATGTCAATTTTCTTTTTTTTTGTTTGTTTGTTCCTTTAGGAACCGGCTAAGGTCAGAGACCATGCTGCCAAGTCATTAGTTATATTCTTTCCTTATATTCCAAGAACGATGAAACGGGGGTGTGGCCCATTTCAAGGTCTTGTTGTAGTTTTGGTGTTAATTCCTTTCAGTTCAATGCTTCTTAGACGACTTTCTTCAAGCGGATCGAAAGCACAAGGTCGATCAATACCCTTGATCAAAAATCACCTAAATTCCCTATTTTTAATGTTTCCATACGCTATTCATCACCGTAAATGATTATTGCACAAAACCACACCACTTTTATACAACAAACACAACTTTAAACTAGTTTAGGAAATAATTAAATCAAGAGATGGAAACAAACTTAATAAAAAGAAAATTGACGGAGTTTTGGCGGGAATTCTGACAGTGCGGTGGTGTCAGAATTCCCGCCAAAACTCCGTCAATTTTCTTTTTATTAAGTTTGTTTCCAGTCTTTCCAGAGATAAACCATATTAAAATCATTCAATCAATCATTTTCTGTAAACTGACAACTTTGTGTATGATAAACCTATTTTAGTTAACGGAGCTTTATCAAACGATTATGTTAAAGAATTTTATTGAACGTTTGATAGGCTTAAAATACGTTTTACTAATGAAGGTTTATACCTTCGATAAGCGTTTTATTATGAATAAGACCCTAAGTGTTGATCAATTATTATTTAATAACTGCTATTCTATAACAATGTCAAAAGTTTAGAGGTACATTCAGTACTTGAACTTGAACTTGTCGCTTGAAAATGTACTTACATACAATCTTTCCGCCTCCTTCTCTCTGCAACTTTGAATTGTCGAGTGTTGGACGCCGATGAGTTCGATTTAACGCGTCGTTTTGTTATATAGCAATGATTTTTTCGTTCGAATTACCAAGTGCCTTTAAGCACTGTATCGAAATATAAAGAGATTTTGTAGGGAACTCGTGATAGCTTTGAATTATAGAGAGGTTTGAATTATCGCAGGTTTGAATTAACGAGAGTCGACTGTACATAGTTGTGGAGGCAGTTAAGTGTCCAATAGACTATAAGCATCGATTAAAATACCAATCACGTGAATTTTCGACGCCCCGCGCTTCTTCATTCCGCCAATCAGAACTATAAATGAACAACTGGGGGATGTTTGTATCTACTCAAGACTCATGCCAGAACCTATACTAAATTGTTAAATGTATCCAGAAAGCAAATTCTCGTATGCGAATGATCTTTAACCGAACTGCGATTAGATTTTCATTTTACTAAAAATGGTACTTATTCTGCTCCTATTAAGTTCAGTCCTTTATTATACCTACATGTCCTCACCTCATACCTCACATCTATAACGAAGTTATTAAGCAGTGCAATATTGTAGCCCTGTCAAAATACTCATGTAAGAAAGCTTTGAAGAAATGGTGCTCTCCCTCTTAAGAGAGGGTACTGAAAGGGAAGGAAGGGAAGAGAGGGAAGGTACTGAAAGAACTTTATTCGGCTAAATCATCACAGTACTCCTACACACAGACACTCACACACTCACTCCACTCACACATATACACTCGCACACTCGTCCTCACACATTCTTATAATCAAACAAGCCTTTGTACTTACTTTGCCTTACCTTACTTACCTTTTAAGAGTGGTAGAGCCACGCTGTAGACAATTTTGTGGAATGAATTGACCGGCTCGTCCGGGTCGTTACCACTGTCTCACAGAAAACCGGCGTAAAGTAGCAGCTTGCTGCTGCGTTTCGTACGGTGAGTGAGATATCCGGAGGCCCAAATCAAACATTATTATTATTATCAATATGATCTCATTGAAATCTCAATTCAGACGTTTATATAAGGACATTTGTCATTTAAAAATGTTAGCAGAATGCCGTTTATATAAGGACATTTGTCATTTAAAAATGTTAGCAGAATGCCGTTTGTATAAGGACATTTGTCATTTAAAAATGTTAGCAGAATGCCGTTTATATAAGGACATTTGTCATTTAAAAATGTTAGCAGAATGCCGTTTGTATAAGGACATTTGTCATTTAAAAATGTTAGCAGAATGCCATTTATATAAGGACATTTGTCATTTAAAAATGTTAGCAGAATGCCATTTATATAAGGACATTTGTCATTTAAAAATGTTAGCAGAATGCCGTTTATATAAGGACATTTGTCATTTAAAAATGTTAGCAGAATGCCGTTTTGGTATCAGTTAACTTATATTCGACTTTCGATCTCATTAAGATATATGTTCACATTTGACGTTGATTATTTGGTTTATGAGAATACCATATAAACTTTCTTGAATACGAATGATGCTTTGAAAATGTTTATTACGAGAATTGCATCGAAATAAGATAACTAGAACGAAAACTCTCATATGAATCTGCCAAAAATACAGCTCCACTTACTTACACATGCAAAGTTAATCACACGTAACATTCATACACGCAACAAAAATTAACGAACGTTCAAAATCAACTTTATTTCATAAAAGTTAATGTCTATACTTATATGAAATTTCTAAATCGAGATACGACATTCTGAGCCGTGCAAAAAATTATACGTAGGTACTTATGAAGTTTCAACTAAAGATCATGAATCAATTTTTATGAATTGATGAATGAACGAGCTGCACAGACTTTTATAGCCCCGCCCCCTTGATAGGACCCACTTAATGACATCCGTGGTGCTTTACATCTGGTTTCTCCAGTTGTAAATGTCCTTGCCTGAGGTTAAGACCTCCTTAGTTCATTATTTTGTCTCCCGCTTTGCTTTGGAGGGAAGTGGACAATTATTATTTCCAACTCCTCCCTAATTTTCTATTTGATTCATTTCGTTGCATGATAAAGACAGATTTGCATTCCCAGAGACTCGCCGAGCTTCATTGCTCGGTGTCGAAATATGCATGCCCCGCCCCCTTGCACAAAGTTTTGGTGGGGTAATTTTTTTGTTTGACTTACGGTTCTCGTCATCTTATTTCGATGGAGAATTGGCCTTCAGCTGTTGCTATGCGATGTGGTTTGAGTTGACGCGGACGTTATGAACTGCATTGCTGACGTGTTTGACGTCATGTAAGATGATACATTTGTGTAATGATACAAGAGGCGATTGCATTGCCTGTATTAGTAGTATTAGAAATGATATTAGGTTTTTTTGAAATGAAATGAAATAGTTTATTAATCATGTAGGCAATTAAAATAGCGCTTATGACAAGTCAGTACAAAATAAATAAATTTATAAATAGAAATCATATCAACTAATGTATACATAACATACATAGCACCATCAAATACACTAGGCAATTACACTAAATTGTTTATTTGTTGTCTTTTTATTTTACATTACATATATTACAAATTAGGGGCGATGCCCATGTTTTTCCACAAAACATAACAAAAACATAATGTCTGACGAATATGAGACATATCTTACTTTCTTCCCCACATTATTCTGCATCGATTGGTATCGGTCTCGACCCCATACCCCCAGCGGTTTCGGAGGAGATAGCGTGACAAGCTTTTGGCAGAGGCGGCGACGGCGGCGGTGCCAGTTACTTTTTTTTAGAATAGAGAGAAACACACGACTGTGTCCGCCAAGTTCGAGGAAGTATTACTACTCGTTCTCTGTTTTTTTTTGCATCAATCAAAATTGTTCTTTACTTTTTTAAAGAGACGAAACGAGCAAGGCGCTCGCCTGACGTTAAGCACCACGCCTGCCCATAAACAAAAGCAACACCACACAGAACTTTGAATCACAAAGCACTACATGGTATTGGACTGCGCTCGTCACGCCGAGACATAAGATGTTAAGTCTCATAATGCCCTGTAATTTCACTGGTTTCAATGTCCTCCAAACCGGAACACAACAGTGCTTACACACTGCTGCTTGGCGGCAGAAATAGATAAAGCGGTGGTACCAATCCAGACTGCCTCTCGCATACGACGGACCTACCACCTTACTTTTTAAAGTTCGTTACTCCTGATTATAAGACAAACACAAGTGTCTATGATTCCCTTTTGTCTATGCCAGTTACGTAATCACGGCCTAGATAGTCGCCAAGGCAGGCTGGAAGATGTAATTCTATAAGTCTATTTTGTATTGTCGCTGCCCACCCACCGTGCATCTGTTGTATTAACCGGATATTCTAGTTTCCAAATGACCTGGTACATGTTGTCTTAGGACCTAGGTGTCAAGTGATCTAGATATAATAGGGAGCTTAGGAAATCTTCGTTTTGAACTGATGCACAAACTAGCGTTTCTCAATTAGTCTGCATATTGCATCGAAATAAGATAACTAGGAGTGGTAGAGCCACGCTGTAGAAAATTTTGTCTACAGCATGAATGGGCCGGCTCGTCCGGGTCGTTACCACTATCTCACAGAAAACCGGCGTAAAGTAGCAGCTTGCTCTTGTGTTTTGTACGGTGAGTGAGATATCTTGAGGCGCAAATCCCCCTCCCCGTCCCAATACCTTAATCCCTTTCGTTTAAGGTCGGCAACGCGCCCATGATTCTTCTGGTATTGTGGGCGTACATGGGCAGTGGACATCACTTACCATCAGGTGACCCCACTGCCCGTTTGCCGGCCTATGCAATAATAAAAAAAATAGAGTGCAAAATTGTTTAATTTTATTGTATTAAGTCTTTTTACTTGCTTTTATTTTTTATTAAATACCCGTGTTATTTTTATTATTGTTTACATACATAGACTCACGCCTGTTTCCCATAGGGGTAGGCAGAGACAACAGATTTCAACTTGCTACAATCCTTGCATACCTCTTTGGCCTAATTCACTCTCATAAAATTTTTCATACATGCACATTGGTTTAGGGTACTCCTGACCTGGCCTTTCTCGAGAATACTCGTATCTCCAACTTGATCTATGAAAGTTCGCCGGGACCTTACCCTCCAACTGTACCATTCATTCTTCATTTTTATTATTGTTTGACTATGGTTTTTTTTACATTCTAGTCGGTGGTATCTACACGGTGATAAGATCGAAGGCGTACGTCTCCACTGAAGAAATGGGCGAGAATTATTGTCTTTTGGGTGAGTTTTTATTATAATTTCGTCTCTTTTAACCCGCGACAAAAAGTTAAGTACACCTAAGATTTTTTTAATGAGAGAGGTGGCAAACGGGCAAGAGGTTCACCTGATGGTAAGTGATCACCGCTGCCCACGGACACCGTCAAAACCAGAGGAATCGTCGGTGCATTGAGGAAAGAATACGCTCTTTTCTTGAAGGTTCCTAAGCCGTATCGTCCTGGAAAATCCGCGGGTGAAAGCTGCAAGTTTAAATCTGGGCGCTATCCAGAAATGAATGCACCTATTTGAATGCGGTATATTTTGTTTAAAAGCTAGTTTATCAGACTGCCTCATTGGCGCAGTTGTAATGCGTAGGCGTTACGACTGAGCCTGACGCTAAGGTCTCGGGTACGATCCGGTAAAAGTGATATTGGGTTTTTCTATTATGAAATGCTCAGTCCGATGAAATGCCCGGAGTTTGTAATTGTGCCCGGCATGGTGATAGGTTCGCCCCCTATCACACCATGGGACGGGGTTACGCTCGGCGAAATGTGGGTGTACTGGTTACACCTCTGCCTAACCCTTCGGGGGCTATAGGCGTTAGTGCGTATGTAGTTTATCAGAGATGATTGTAGCATATGGCTGGTGTAGCTTGAAGTTTGAAGAAAACTCTGTTCAGCCATTAGTTATGGAAGTTCTAAGTTCTTCTAATTGACTTCGGAAGATTTTATTATAAGAAATTCTGAAAAATATCATAATTATTTTAAATTTAAAAGACTTTTTTTAAATACATATAGCGAGACGTGCGGATCGCTCGGCTGATGGTAAGCGCCCACGTATACACAAAAACAGATGCAACACCACACAGAACTATGGATCACAAAACACTGGATGGCATTGGACAGCGTTCGTCACCACAAGACATGAGTTGTTAGGTCTCATAATGCAATGCCTTCAAACCGGAAAACAATAGTGCTTTCACACCGTTGCTTGAAGGCAGAAATAGACAAAACGGTGGTACCAACCCAGACGGCCTCGCGCATACGAGAGACCTACCACCTTGTAAAAACTTTGTACCTTCTCAGGTCCGTACAAGGAGCAGTGCGCCCGAACTGAAGTGGAAGAGGCCGAGTTCCCTCCCAACTCTCCCCTTACTGCCGCCGTCAACGCCATGAGGAGTCAAGGATACAAGGTAAATGTATATTAGTACAATAAACAACGTGGCAGCCTCATTGGCGCAGTGGGTGAAGGCCGACTGTGAAGCGATAGGCCGCGGGTACGATTCCCGCGTCGAAATAAAATGTTTATGTGGTCCATAAATATTCATATTTAAAAAATATTTTCATGAAGTGATGAACATCTGACTAATGTGTATTGACAAATCCAGGCGCGGCGCATTTGATGCACGTAGACGCCGGAACTTGCTATCTCGCTCTGGCAATCGAAATACGGTTCAGAAACAATACAATTAAATTATAAAAAATAAATATGATTATTTTTATATTCTCATTTCCGTATGCGAGTTATTTCATTACGTTTGAATATCGATTCTGATATCACAGTTAAAACGCCCGACAGGGTTTTTGTTACATCTACACTTATATTTACGAGTTATTTTACGAGTGGTAGAGCCACGTGAATGGGCGGCTCGTCCGGGTCGTTACCACTGTCTCACAGAAAACCGACGTAAAGTAGCAGCTTGCTGCTGCGTTTCGTACGGTGAGTGAGATATCCGGAGGCCCAAATCCTCCCCTCTCCCTCCCCTTCCCAATTCCTTAATTATCCCTTTCTTTTAAGGTCGGCAACGCGCCCATGATTCTTTTGGTATTGTGGGCGTACATGGGCGGTGGTGTTCACTTACCATCAGATGACCCACTTGCTCGTTTGTCGGCCTACACAATAAAAAAAAATTATAAAGAGGAAAGATTTTTATTTTTGTATGTAACGAGTAAACTTAAAAACTACTGGACCGATTTCAAAAATTATTTTTCCGTTTGAAATCTACATTATCACTGAGTAACATAGGCTACTTTTGTCCCGGAAAAGGCCGTTCACGCGGGTGGAGCCGCGGGAAAAGGCTTGTATTGTTTTTGTCGCTGAAGTTAGTTAATCAGCACATAATATGGTAAACTATTTTTTTTTTTTTTGTGGAATCTTGTCTGTCTACTGACTTGACGTCCGTACATACGTCGCCTTGGGCTTCTCATCGAAAACAAGCGCTGCAGTATTGCATATGTAGTACTGCAGCATGTAGCCGAATCAGAGGTCCATTGTTAGCGCAATAATTGCGTAGTATTTTTAAGTTTTTGTGTATTTTTTTTGTTTGTTTCTTTTTTTTTAACTCTGTAATTATAGCTCTGATAATAAACTTTCTTCTTTCTTCTCTTCCTATTGTATAATAACACTCATTCTTCCAGCTTCACACTGGCACATGGTTGGTGGACGGCAACCCTCAAATCATACTCTTCGATATCGGGTCCGGCGCGTGGCAACTGGATGCGTACAAGCAAGAATTGTGGGACACTTGCTCACTGGGCATCCCACACTTGGATGTGGAGGCGAATGACGCCGTCATCCTCGGTTTTATGGTCGCGCAGTTTGTTACTGAGGTGAGTGGTGCATTTATATTGTTTAGAGTTTCTTGTACGTTCTTTCCTAGCGACACAGCCTTTCGAATTGGCGGTAGAGTTTATGACTGAATATAAACAATGTAAGTAACGGTGACTGAGATATCCGGAGCCCCACACCCCCTCTTCTTCCCAATTCCTTAATTATCCCATTTTTTTCTTTTCATCCCGGCTCGGCAAAGTGACTACGCTACACCTGATGGTAAGTGTAGCACAATCCATGAATACTGACGACCAACGACAGACGATGTGTCTATCGTAGATCGGCAGAATTATGCCGGCTTAATTGCTTCTTCACACTCCGTTTAAAGGATCCCATGTTATAGGAAGGAGGAAACACCTTTCCTTTAAGGTCGGCAACGCGCTTATGATTCTTTTGATATTTTGGGCGTACATGGCGGAGATCACATACCATCAGTTGACGCACTTACTAGTTTGAAGCCCTATTCCATAAAAAAAGCTTTTTAATTGTTTGTTTTTCTGTATGTTTCAGTTCAGAAACGCGGCCGAGAATTACAGCGACACACCGCCGCGTGTGGTGTGCCATTTTCACGAGTGGCAAGCTGGCATCGGACTCATTGTATTGAGGTAGGAAAATGATTATATGAGCCCTGTAATGTCTTCTTCTTCCACCTGCCCTTATCCCACACGCAGTCGGGTCGGAGCAATATGCTTTTTAACTCATGTTACAGAATATTTTGGCTTGTAGGTTTTACGACCGGCCGCCTGCCTGACGTCAACTTTTCTAGGGAGAAACCACCCAGACCCGAAACAAATTGTGACTAACCTAGTGTTAAAGTTTTCAAGCCGCCCGAAGGCGAACTATTCAGTTTATAACAGTCGAGACCGACTGTTCAGTAGACAACAGCCGAGGCCGACTGTTCAGTTTATAACAGCCAATACCGACTGTTCAGTTTATAATAGCCGAGACCGACTGTTCAGTTTATAACAGCTGGGACCGACTGTTCAGTTGATAACAGCCAATACCGACTGTTCCGTTTATAACAGCCAATACCGACTGTTCAGTTTATAACAGCTGGGACCGACTGTTCAGTTGATAACATCCGAGACCGATTATTCAGTTGATAACAGCCGAGACCGACTGTTTAGTTGATAACAGCGGAGACCTACTGTTTAGTTGATAACAGCTGGGACCGACTGTTCAGTTGATAACAGCCAATACCGACTGTTCCGTTTATAACAGCCAATACCGACTGTTCAGTTTATAACAGCTGGGACCGACTGTTCAGTTGATAACATCCGAGACCGATTGTTCAGTTGATAACAGCCGAGACCGACTGTTTAGTTGATAACAGCGGAGACCTACTGTTTAGTTGATAACAGCTGGGACCGACTGTTCAGTTGATAACAGCTAATACCGACTGTTCCGTTTATAACAGCCAATACCGACTGTTCAGTTTATAACAGCTGGGACCGACTGTTCAGTTGATAACATCCGAGACCGATTGTTCAGTTGATAACAGCCGAGACCGACTGTTTAGTTGATAACAGCGGAGACCTACTGTTTAGTTGATAACAGCGGAGACCTACTGTTCAGTGTATAACAACCGAGACCTAGTTTTTACGTGCCCTCCGAAGCACGGAGACGCGTCAGTTGAAATACCATACACTGACCGCGACAAGGGTTGCTTAACTCGCTAATCCTTTACTGATCAGTGAGTACAACTAGCTATGAATGTCTCAAAAGAACATTACATTAAACTAACCCACTTTTGGTACGGTCCTCCTCCACAAATGAGAGGGGTTACTTTACTCTAGCCACGGTGGACTAACGCGTGATACACTACGGCTGGGTTTGTTCACCGCTTTGAGACAAATTTTTGAGTGATACACTAATATTTCTTTCGGGTCTGGGTGTTGTGGGACCAAAAATGTTTGTTTTAATTGAAAATGATTAACAAGGAATAATAATTGTATTGTATTGTATTGTATTGTGTTGTATGGTATTGCATTGTATTGTATTGTGTTGTATGGTATTGCATTGTATTGTATTGTGTTGTATGGTATTGTATTGTGTTGTATGGTATGGTATGGTATGGTATTGTATTGTATTGTATTGTATTGTATTGTATTGTATTGTATTGTATTGCATTGTTTTGTATTGTATTGTATTGTATTGTATTGTATTGTATTGTTTCAGAGTCCGTCATGTAGATGTCGCCACTGTATTCACAACACACGCCACACTGCTCGGTAGATATTTGTGCGCCGGCAGTACAGACTTCTACAATAATTTGGATAAGGTATGTACAATCCTACTATCATATTAATTTTATAAATGTGAAAGTTTTTATGTGTGAGGTTGTGATAGTGCCCAGTAATGCCACATTAAGAAAAAAAATGTTTGGCATAATTTTATCACAATCGGATGAATGGATCAGGAATTCATAGAGGACTGACGTATAAAGAATATTGTGTTTTGTGTTATTTTAGTAAGAAATAAATGTGTTATACTTCTTTCTCCTTTTTGTCTACAGTTTTCTGTGGACGAGGAGGCGGGAAAGAGACAGATATACCACCGATACTGCATGGAAAGAGCCGCGGCACATATGACGCATATATTCACTACCGTTTCTGATATCACAGGTAAGGCACCTTGACATATTTTTTTGCGTTAATAATGTGACGAGCAAGTCGCTCATCTCATGCTACGAAATGAGCATGCACAGAGCCGCCTATAGGGTAGCGATAGGCAGCGATAGCGTACAGACTGTCTAGATGAAAGTCGCAGGTTCTAAATCAATCCCAAGAGCATGCACCTCAGACTATTCTAAGTTACGTGTGTATTAATTGTTAATTATCGCTTGCCTTAACGGTGAATGACACCGAAATACCTGAGAAGTTCTACATAAGAATTTCGAAGGTATGTAAAGTCAACCCGCATTAGGCCAGCGTGGTGGACTAAGGCCTGACACCTCTCATTCAGTAGAGGAGGCCCGTGCCTAGCAGCCGGACAAGTATAGTACAGGGCTATTAAAAAAAAATGATTTAAGTATAATCAACTGAAATGTAGCCGTGTGAACTTATTTGTAAAAATCATTCTCCATCAGGTTACGAAGCGGAACACCTCCTCAAACGGAAGCCTGACATCATCACGCCAAACGGTTTGAACGTGAAGAAATTTTCGGCACTCCACGAGTTTCAGAACTTGCACGCGTTAGCCAAGGAGAAGATCAATGAGTTTACAAGAGGACACTTTTATGGGTAAGTTTTTTTATTATTATCCTAAACGAGACGAGCAGGTCGCTGATGTGATGGTAAACTCGCCTGACCATTAACAGAAGCAACACCATACATAACCTTGTAAAACCAAGGAGTTTTATAGTTATCTAGCTTTTGCTCGCAGTTCCACCCGCGAGAATAGCATTTTCCAGGGTAAAAATAATCTATAACCGTCTTCAGGGTCCTATCTATCTATGTACCAAAATTCATCAAAATCGGTTCAGCGATTTATGCATGAAAGAGTAACTAACAAACAAACTCAATTTTGAATTTATAATAGTAGTTAGATTTTTTTTAATGAGAGGTAGCAAACGATCTCGTGGATCATCTGATGGTAAGTGACCACCACCACCCACGGACACCGTTAATACCAGAGGAATCGTGGGTACGTTGCTGTATTATTGTTATTGGTGTAATATTGCTGTTGGTTATACAATAAAGAGTGTTTGTATTGTATTGAATTGTATTGTATCTAATTTTTTGTATTGTATTTTACGGTATTGTATTTGTAAAAAATAATCATGATTTTTTCACACTAATAACTATTAACTCGGTAATCGAGCAAATGGGTCATCTGTTGATAAGTAATCTCCACCGCCCATGTACGCCCACAATACCAAAAGAATCATGGGCGCGTTGCCGACCTTAAAGGAAAGTGATAATTGAGGGATTGAGAAGGGGAGGGTGATTTGGGCCTCCGGTTATCTCACTCACCGTATGAAACGCTACTTTACGTATGTTTTTTTCCCTTTTCAGTCACTTCAACTTCGATTTAGACAAGACTCTGTACTTCTTTATAGCCGGCCGATACGAATTCGGCAACAAAGGTGCCGACATATTCATAGAAGCGTTGGCGAGACTCAATCATTATTTGAAGGTAAGTTTTTTGTGTTCTTAACGGATCGATAGCTCGAGAGATGAAAGTCGCAGGTTCGAAACCAGGTCCAAGAGCAGCTACAATTTTACTTGATTCTATTACGAAATGCCCAGTATCAGCCCGGAGTCTGGAATTTGTGCCCGGTATGGCGATAGGCTCGCCCCCTATCAAATAAGGGACGGAGATACGCTCGGCGAAGTGTGGGTATACTGGTTACACCTCTGCCTACCCCTTCGGGGATTACAGGCGTGAGTGTGTATGTATACAAAATGAAATAATTGATATAAAAATTTTAAAAAACAACATGTCAGTATTGCCTCAAACACTAATATTGCGCCGATAGAGCAGCATTAAATAATAACTTCTTCTAATATATAAAATTCTCGTGTCACAACGTTCGTTCCCATACTCCTCCGAAACGGCTGGACCGATTTGTATGAAATTTTGTGTGCATATCGGGTAGGTCTGAAATTCGGCCAAGCTGTTTTGTCTTCCTCCCTTTCCCATTCCCTTAATTATCCCTTTCCTTTAAGGTCGGCAACGCACCCATGGTTCTTTTGGTATTGTGGGCGTACATGGTCAGATCACTTACCATCAGGTGACCTACTTGCTCATTCGCCGGCCTATGCCATAAAAAAAAACACTATTCCGATCTACGCAGAAAGAGCTCACGGTGTCTTGAGGTCTGGCTCACTCACTAATCTCGTTATTATTTTGAAGCCGTCAGGTATTTATTTAATCCCGTTATTATTTTGAAGTCGTCAGGATTTTATTTAATCTCGTTATTGTTTTGAAGTCGTCAGGTTTTTATTTAATCCCGTTATTATTTTGAAGTCGTCAGCTTTTTATTTAATCTCGTTATTATTTTGAAGTCGTCAGGTTTTTATTTAATCCCGTTATTATTTTGAAGTCGTCAGGATTTTATTTAATCTCGTTATTATTTTGAAGTCGTCAGGTTTTTATTTAATCTCGTTATTATTTTGAAGTCGTCAGGTTCCGAAATGACCGTGGTGGCGTTCCTGATCTTCCCGGCGAAGACGAACAACTTCAACGTGGAGAGTCTCCGAGGTCACGCCGTCACCAAAGCGTTGAGGGACACCATACATGATATACAGCAGATGGTCGGGAAGAGGATGTACGACATATGCCTCAGGTGAGCAGTGATAGCTCAGCGGGCAGTGGTATGGACTGTCGAAAGTCGCAAGTTCGAAACCGGCCCCAAGAGCATACACCTCTAACTTTTCTTTTTTTTATGACACAGGCATACGAGCAAGTGGGTCACCTGATGGTAAGTGTTCTCCACCGCCCATGTACACCCACAATACCAAAAAAATCATGGGTGTGCTGCCGACCTTAAAAGAAAGGGATAATTAAAGGATTGGGAAGGGGAGGGGGTTTGGGCCTCCGGATATTTCACTCACCGTAGGAAACGCAGCAGCGAGCTGCTACTTTACACCAGTTTGCTGTGAGACAGTGGTAATGACCTGGACGAGCCGGCCCATACATGCTGTAGACAAAACTGACTACAGCTTGGCTCTACCACTCAAAATAGAGAAAGCAAAGAAGCAATAAGAGCAAAGAGCTCACTTGAGTGTTGTTTTATAATACGATAGTGAAATAGTAGTTTCTGAAAAGCTGATCAAATTAACATTCAACTAACAGAACTTTGATTTGACATCGCTGTCAAATCAATCCGAGTTGCTGAAACGTTATTTAGTGAAAAAAATTATAATATTTGATCTCTCTTTAGTACCGTTTGACATACGACTTCTCATATTAATTTGAATGCTATGTTAACTAACATGTGTGTCAAATCAAAGGTGTTGATCACGCTTCTAGCAACACAATTTCGACTTGACACGAGATTTGACATTTGATTAGTTAATTTAACATTGATCAGCCTTTCAGAAACCGGGCGTTAATGGTATGTGTGTATTTTTAAATACGACTACACCTTTTTGTAACATTGTCCTATTTTGCCAGAGGTCATCTGCCCGAAGCCTCGGACCTACTTCACAAAGACGACACAGTTCGACTCAAGAGATGTATCTACGCGCTGCAGAGAGACGGCCTGCCGCCCATCACTACGCACAATATCGTGAGTCGGTCATTCATATAAATAAATAAATACACGGCCCATAGTCCTGACCCCACACTAGGTAAACCTGTATCGTGGGTATCAGCAACTACGAGGGACTTGCCAACCCACAACACCTAGACCCGAGACAAATATTTGTGGATCAGACAAATATTTGTCTCGATGTGGGAATCGAACCCACAGCATCACGCTTCGTAGCCGGCTACTCACCATCTGCGCCACGGAGGCTGATTCATTCGGTACATTATCGTACGTATTTTGTTCGTTCTACACTGCACGAGTAAAGGAGGCAGATATTGCAGTATTTTGAGTGGTAGAGCCACGCTGTAGACACTTTTGTCAACAGCATAGACATGCCTAATGAAAAAAGAAAATGTAAAAATCTTTATTAAATTAAAGAAAGATACAAAAATCATTTGCCAGGGGTTCTCAAATTAGGCGGAGCCTGTGACTTGAGAAACCAATTAAAATAATGAACAAAAAATTGTTAGCGTGAGTCAAGTCAAGTGTGCGTTTATGCTTGAGTGTGTGTGTTTATGTTTGTGTGTGTTTGTGTGTGGGGTGGGGGGGGGGAGGGGTAATGTGAGAGTGTGTGGTGTATGAGAGTGAGGGGTGTGTGAAAGATAATAATATATTTAATTTCAGGTAGACGACTGGACTGACCCGGTACTGAGTGCTATAAGAAGATGTCATCTATTTAACACCGTCAACGATAAAGTAAAGGTACGTATGCCATAGTCAAATATCATACTAATATTATAAATGTGAATGTAAGTTTGTTTGTTACGCTTTCACGCCAAAACTACTTAACCGATCATCATGAAACTTTGTACACATATTCTTGGTATAAGAAGTAACATAGGATACCATTTTATGAATAAAAACTATCAATTTGTTTGTTACGCTTTCAGGCCTAAATCACTGAACCGATTTTGATGAATTTTGATGTAGAGATAGATGGGACCCTGGAGACGGTTATAGGCTACGTTTTATTTCGGAAAAGTCTATTCACGCGGGCGGAGCCGCGGCCAACAGCTAGTACACAATATATAGACGCTTGTTACCTATAGTGGTGAAAAAAGACAACAGCTTTCCACTTGCAAAGATTAGGGACACAGAAAAGTATCGATACTTTTTGGTATCGAGTACTTTCATTTCGATACCGATACTTTTTGTTCGATACTTTACTGGTATTAGTAGTTTTTGAGAAGTATCGTACCGTTTCGAATAAGTCCTACTTGGTCAATCATTTTCTTTGATCGATGCGACCTGGCCACTAATATTTAAGCCAAAGTAATTGATTGTTCAATAACAAATGAAATTCGACAGAATATATACCTCTTGTCATGCTAGTGCTTTTTTAAACGATCGAGACCTGCGACTGGATGTTATTCTATGGTAGATTCTTTAAACGTCAGTGATATTTTTATGGTATAATAGCTTTTATTATTTTAATGCATTAAATCTCAAATTTGAAAGCAGGTTGAGTGTCAATAAGGTTGAATTCTGCTTGTCAAAGTCGTTTATCGGTACCCCCATCTCAAAAGACCATGCTGATCATCACTATGCCACCTTTTGCCTTTATGTAGAAGTGAAGATAAAGACATTTTCCGTTTTCTTTGTCTAATTGCTATGTTATTTTTATTTCTCTATTAATTAAGAATATATGTTGTAATTGATACCTTGACGTATCGAACTGCTTCGGTGGCGCAGTTGTAATGCGTACGCTTTACAATTGGGGCCAACGCTGAGGTCTCGGGGTCGATCCCTGGGTTGGGTAAAGTGGTATTGGGTTTTTCTATTACGGAATGCTCAGTATTAGCCCGGAGTCTGGAATTGTGCCCGGTATGGCGATAGGCTTGCCCGCTATCACATCGTGGGACGGAGATACGCTCGGAGAAATGTGGGTGTAATGGTTTCACCTCTGTCTACCCCTTCGGGGATTACAGGCGTGAATGCATATGTATATGTATGTATCGATACTTATTAACCTATATTACTCATGAGTACATTATCGATACTTTTGATTCGATACCGTGTCCTTTAGGACCTACCTTCCTAGGTGTAGGCTTTAAAGTAAGGTTCCTACCCTAAGGATATATTTTTTATCCAGGCTCACCTAAGTGACTAAACTACCTACCTGACTAGCTACCTGATGGAAAGTGCAGAGCAATCCAAAAATAGTATCGGCCAATGATATCTATCGAAGATCGGCAGAATTATCGCTTCTGTAAAATACCATATTAAACCACTTGACCGTTATTAGAAGCTTAATATAATGAGATAGGCACTTCCGATTTCCGTTGTATTTTACCTCTCTTTCTACCTTATATCCATGTCTCTTTCGCACATTTCATGTTATCACCAGGCGTGGTGGGGGGTGTTGCGTACCTGATGGTACCAACCACCCTGTTCATCATTGGCTTGAAAATTTCCGTTGTGTTAACTTGTGCTCCTAAGTGCTAATAATTATTATTTAATATTTACTTCAATACCTTAGGAATAAAAAAGTTTATTTTTATAGTGAAGTGAAATATACCTGCACGTAAGTTGCACAATATCATATAAATTTATATAACGGTCTTACCGTTCGATACTGTGTTATTTTTCCAAACCTCCAAAATAATCTATTGATTTTATTTATGGTGGTTTTATCGTTCGATATTGTTTAATTTTCTACCTTCAAATTCAGAATATTCATAACTATTTTTCTTTCGTAATGCGAATGTGTTCCTTTTATTCAGGATAGTGATTATGGATAGCAATATCGATATTATACAGCCTAACGAGGCAATGGCTAGTACTTCTGGCGTTAAATATCATGGCGTTAATCAACGATCAAGTAGTAGCAGTAGTAGTTCAAGTTCGTCTTATTCATCTTTTTCTTCACAATCTCCGCGAGATTCAAAGAAAAAGAAGAAAAAATCAAACCGTCGTCGTCCCAAAAGTCATAAAAGGGATCGATTTCTTTTAGAAAAGTTATCTAAAGAAGTGGGTGAATTAAGGAGAAATTTTGTCAGCTATGATAATAGGAACTACTTCGATAACAATGACAATGCATCATGTATCTCAGATGTTAGTCGTGATCTTTACGATGAATATGCCTCGCAGGCGCTACCGCCTTCCTGTAACGCAGATACCGTGGTGATACCGGATCTGACCTTTGATATTGAGACTAAACTTAAAGACCCCGCGATGCCGCGAACTCCACAGGAATATTTAAAAATGTTAAATGAGGTTCAACGATTTGACAATAGTACGTGGTCGGATATACGATATGCCGACACCCAAAAGTTGTATAACCATTCGCCTGGATTTACAGAGCTAGTAACAAACGACGAGGTGATGGCGTATGACAATATACGCCACTTAGCTTACTCTGATAAATCCTACGCAGCTATTACTTTTTGTATCCTTAAACAAAAAGAGGCTGTTCTTGATAGTTTACGTAATCTATTAGCATGGTCTAAGACATCTGATGCATCGCAGGTCAATCTCAATGATAAAATCGAAGAACTTTTTCTAAAAGGCGACTTTCATAAGATCTCTAAAGATCTGCTACAAATGGTTTGCGGCCACAGAGCTGAGGCTATAGAAATGAGAAGGGATGCTATCCTCAAGTGTGTTCGAGATCCTTTAGTAAAGTCGGCTTTAAATAAAATACCTCCTTCCCACACTCATATTTTCAACTCTGAGGCACTTAGTGTTACTCTGGAAAAAGCAGGAGGCGTAAGAAAAGCTTTCTGGCCAGTAAAACAGCCTAATAGAGGAAGTGCTTCTAAAGCAAAACCTGCTATGTCTGTACGGCACCCCTCGCAGGGGCACGCCTCTGATTATGTACCATCGCGTGGTACTTCTGGCTACTGCTGCGAGCCAGCTCCTGCTGCTAACATGCATTGCCACCAAAACCAACCCTCGCAGGGTGGTCACCAATGCCATTACTCATCAAGAGGGCGCAATAATTATAATTATGGACATTCTAATATTCCAAATAATAGAGGTGGTTCCTTTCGAACTCGCGGTTCGAAACCAAGGCACCCAAATGAAAGAGGCCAAAAGCGCTCTTTTTCGCCTTCTTACAATAAAGGCAACAAACGGCAAAGACAATGACTCTCTGCAGTTTCAAGCGGGACGATTAGCACATTACCGCAGTCAATGGAGATCAATGGGAGCTCCAGATTTCATTTTAAAAATAATAACAGGGTATCGCATACCCTTTCTACAAAAGCCACCCATGAAAACGCCAAATTTAAAAAACGATCACTATCGCACACTAGAATCGATGGAAATGTCTGCGATCGTTCAACAAATGAAACGGCAAGGCGTTCTAAAGGCAGTAGCTCCCTCTCCAAGCTTTGTATCGTCCCTATTTCTGGTTCCAAAGAGCGATGGGACACTTCGTCCGGTTTTCAACCTAAGGTTACTGAATCAGTTTGTGCTAACAGACCGGTTTCGGTTGATAAACATGTACCGTGTCCCGGATTTTCTCCAACCTCGAGATTGGATGTGCAAGGCAGACCTGTCACAGGCCTATTTCAATCTTCCGATAGCCCGTTCGCACAGACGGTTCCTACGTCTAATTTACAAAGACGAATTGTTGGAAATGACCTGTCTTCCATTCAGTCTAAGCACAGCACCGAAAGTCTTCGCGTGTCTCACGAACTGGATACCACAAACTCTTCGAGAAAAAGGTGTAAGGATCATTGTTTATTTGGACGACTTCCTCCTTGCACATCAAGATCGGAGAGTTTTAAGGGAACATGTGGGCATGCTAGTGGACACTCTACAGTTCCTGGGATTCCAAGTAAATTACGAGAAATCCGTCCTTGTCCCACAACGACATATATCCTTCCTCGGCATTATTTGGGATCCTTGGACAAATCGCAAGTTCTTACCAGCAGAAAAGTCTGCCGCTATTGTAAGCAAAGTCTCACGGTTCATAAAAACTGGCCACTCTACACGAAAAGAACTCCAGAGCCTGGTAGGTCTATTAAATTTTGCCAGCTTTGCTGTACCTCGGGGCAGATTGAATCATCGAAGGACCCTCTGTCATCTAAACACTGTACCAGAGTCGGCAACCTCAACCAGATACAATCTGCCTTTAAGGGTTATAGAGGAAATGCATTGGTGGCTGCAAAATTGCCATCTTTCAACACTAATACATGTACCACCACAAACACATTTCCTAACCACCGATGCCTCGGACGTGGGGTGGGGTGCACATCTCGACAACCATTTTATGTCGGGAACTTGGAAAAAAGAGGAACAGTCCCTACACTGCAACATGAAGGAGCTATTAACCATTTTGAAAGTTCTGGAAGTGCATGCGCCAAGCATGACTCAAGGCTCGGTCTTGATCCAATCAGACAATCGTTCGGCGATAGCTTATCTCCGCAACGAAGGGGGGACCAAATCACAATCCCTCACAAATCTAACCCATCAAATTCTGTATATCCTGGACGAGTATCGGATTCAGTACAGAGTTTATCACATCCCGGGGAAATACAACATCCATGCGGATTGTCTATCCAGACTTCGGCAGCCTCCGGAATGGCACTTACTTCCGAACTGCACAGAAATGATTTTTATGAGATTGGGAACTCCCGTGATCGACCTGTTCGCATCCAGAACTGCACGAGTAGTAGCCAACTACGCATCACTAGACCCCGGAGATCACGAAACGCTGATTCACGATGCGTTCAGCGTACCTTGGAATTTTCACCTAGCATGGGTGTTTCCACCTCCTTTCCTGATTCCTCGAGTCTTAATGCACCTAAATCAGGCCACGGGAAACTATTTGATCGTAGTGCCACATTGGGAAAAGGTTTTCTGGAGACCGGATCTCAAATCTCGGGCCATCGCAGCCCCGTTCACACTAACGAATCTGAAACGGTTCCTAGTCGACACGAAGACCGGACTACCACCTCCAAAAGTACAGGACATGATTCTGGAAGTATGGAAGTGTGGGGGTGGACAGAGACTATAAGTTCATGGAACTCTAATCAAATATCTTTACTTAAATCTTCTTGGCGACCGTCCACTTGGAAAACTTATAAGGTTGCTTGGAACCGTTGGTTGTTATGGACTAAGCAACAAAAGATAAATCCGATACGGCCCGATGGAGCCCAATTAGCTCAATTCTTAGCAGATTTGCACCTCAATTTTAAATTATCCTACAATACTATTCTTCTTCATAAATCGGTAATATCCACTTTATGCAATACCGAATTATCTAGCAGATTAAGTGAAGACGTTCTGGTTAAACATATTTTAAAATCTATATCTTTGAAAAACCCCAAAACGTCGAAGCCTCCTATCTGGGACGTAAATACACTATCTGATTATTTGTGTAATTATTCTGTAGACAGTAACAATATTTTTCAGACCGTTCGGCATACAGCAACATTATTAATATTATGTTCCGGTCGTAGAATTCATGACCTGACCTTGTTGGATATAAGAGACGACCATTGTATTATTAAGAATGATTCTATTATTTTTTGGCCAATATTCGGATCTAAAACCGATTGCAGTAAATATAGACAGTCCGGTTGGAAGCTTCTAGTTAATTCTAACGAACAAAACCTGGATCCTGTTTACTGGATTAACAGAACCATAACAATACTGAATGAAAGACGTAGTAACTCTGATTCATTTAATTTATTTGTAAATATAAACGGATCACCAAAGCCAGCATCGCGCACTGTGATTGCAGGGTGGATTAAGACTCTTATGAAGGAGGCCGGCATAACAGAAACCCCGGGAAGCATGCGTTCCGCTGTAGCGTCCAGGAACTTTGTTGATAATTTCTCCCTTGATGATATTCTAGCCAGGGGGAATTGGAAATCTGTTAAAACGTTCCAAAAGTTCTATCATCGGGAAATTATTACGAACACTAATAAATCATCCGTTACTTCTTTGTTTAATCCTATAGAATGATATTATGTTAAATAGGTTATAATCTCATAACTATGTGTTTGTTACTTTGAATATATAATTTGTTGCTATATTTATGATTCTCATAGAAAATTTAATCTGATCTAATTATAAATTCATGTTTTATGACATAATAAAAAGTATATAATTATATCTTTTTGTTAAATACATAGAAATATTTGCTTTTCGCACATGTTATACATTTTTTAAGTCACATTGGCTTACCACCAGGCGATAACAAACAGATCTCATTATATTAAGCTTCTAATAACGGTCAAGTGGTTTAATAGACGCGTTTTACCTGAAAATAAAACGCATATTAAACTACTTACCTTATTAGAAGCTTATTTTTTATCGCTGCCTGGTATAATTCGACACAATGATGAACAGGGTGGTTGGTACCATCAGGTACGCAACACCCCCCACCACGCCTGGTGATAACATGAAATGTGCGAAAGAGACATGGATATAAGGTAGAAAGAGAGGTAAAATACAACGGAAATCGGAAGTGCCTATCTCATTATATTAAGCTTCTAATAAGGTAAGTAGTTTAATATGCGTTTTATTTTCAGGTAAAACGCGTCTATTATAGGAATAAGGGAACATGTGTCCTGTAAAATTATTCCACAACTTTATGACCACAGATATGTTTCTCCCGCAGGTGATATTCCACCCAGAGTTCCTGGCGTCCACTAACCCCCTGTTCGGTCTCGACTACGAGGAGTTCGTTCGCGGATGTCACCTCGGAGTGTTTCCGTCGTACTACGAGCCGTGGGGTTACACGCCAGCTGAATGTACCGTCATGGGGATACCCAGCGTCACCACCAATCTATCTGGTAGGTTTAAAAATATAATACTAATGTTAGCTTTCATTACTTTATCTTGCATTTAAGTAAGGCATTTTTTTATAGTATAGGCCGGCAAACGAGCAAGTGGGTCACCTGATGGTAAATGATCTCATCCGCCCATGTACGCCCACAATACCAAAAGAATTATGGGCGCGTTGCCGATCTTAAAGGAAAGGGATAATTAGGGGAATGGGAAGGGTAGGGGGTTTGGGCCTCCGGATATCTCACTCACCGTACGAAACGCAGCAGCAAGCTGCTACTTTACGCCGGTTTTCTGTGAGACAGTGGTAACTACCCGGACGAGCCGGCCCATACATGCTGTAGACAAAAGTGTCTCAGTGTGGCTCTACCACTCATAAATTAATTATCATTGTTAATTATATTATCGTTATCATAATTTAAAACTCAAAAAAAAATCATACACGTACGTCAGTTTAGGGTACTCCTGACCAGGGGCGGTACCGGCTAATTCGCCGAACTTCATCAACTCTGCCGGTGTTCAATTCCACTCAGATTGATTTCCACGCCCGCGCGCGGCATCAATTAATTCAATGCAATCGGTTTTAATGAAGTTCATGTGACGTTATAAATCGATGTTCATCGTTATGGCCATTAGACGGTCGTTCGGCCGTACGACAGAATCATTGGCTCTCTAATCGAACATCGATTTGCATAATTCCGAATAAGTTCGCCGAATTTGCCGGTACCATTCCTGGCCTTTCTCGAGGACATCTCCAACTTGATCTGTGAAGTATTTTTCCTTTCTTCACACAAAGTTTTTAGACTGTTTGTTTCTCAACAGGATTCGGCTGTTTTATGCAAGACCACATCGCAGATCCCATGTCATATGGTATATACGTGGTGGATCGCCGTTATATATCTCTAGAAGGTTCCGTACAACAACTCGCCCAGTACATGTTTGATTTCACCAAGTAAGTTCATATTACCGACACAAAAGGGTAGTTTCCTATATTGAATTTTATACATTACTAGCTGTTGCCCGCGTCTCCGCCCGCGTGAATGCCTATTTCCAGGATTAAAGTAGCCTAGTGGGCGCATCAAGCGAGTCCCGGTGAGAAAAATACTAATGTCGCTATTAAAAAATAGGGGTTGATCGTAGAGGGTTGAAAATTTAGGGTTGTATGAATTTTTTAATGCTGTATCATAAAAAAATAAAATATTTTTTTTGTCTAAATAATTAAAAATAAAATTTAGGGGTGGACCACCCTTAACATTTAGGGGGATGAAAAATAGATGTGGGCCGATTCTCAGACCTACCCGATATGCACACAAAATTTCATACAAATCGGCCAGCCGTTTCGGAGGAGTATGGGGACGAACATTGTGACACGAGAATTTTATATATTAGAAGATTTTATAAGCATCAGATAATGATACGCAAAAGCAACCCTTTTATTAAAACACAATCAAAATTGGTTCATTTCTGAATCCGCCCGCAGTAATGACTTTAAATGTTGGTATGAGGAAAAGTAGGTGCGTAGTAGGGGCATCTCATTATCTCGCTTGCACGCGTGCACCATAATGAACATTTTACACAGTGACGTCAAAGTTTGTGTCGTCTGTCATTTGACAATTACCCCTTCTACAGGATTTGAATGGCTACTAACTTATTTATTTTTCGTCTGATTTATAAAATTCTTTCTGCAATAGATTTTGAGTAACGTAACGTATTGATTTAAATAATTAAAAAAATCTAGTCAACTACCGTAATGTTTGTGCGATCCACAAATATTTGTTTCGGGTCTGGGTGTTGTGGGTTGGCAAGTCCCTCGTAGTTCCTGATACTCACGACACAGGTTTACCTAGTGTGGGGTCAGGACTATGTGTGTGACTGTTGGGTGTATTTATTTATTTATTTAACTTTGATATGATATAATGTTTACAAAGTCACTCGTATGTGAGAGGCCGCCTGTGTTGGTACCATCGCTTAGTCTATTTCTGTCGCCAAACAGCAGTGTGTAAGCACAGTTGTGTTTCGGTTTGAATGACATTAAAGCCAGTGAAATTACTGGGCATTATGAGACTTAACATCTTATCATATCAACTAATTAAATTAAATCTTAACTGCTTTATAATCGATCGATTTGTGGTCGATCCCATGAACCCAAAAATCATCGAATGATTACATATCGATTGTATAACATTTGATTACCAAATCGATTTTTCAAATATCGGCTACCTGTTGTAATGTCAATGATAAATACCGACTTATGCTTCATTGATTTGAATTTAAATACCAACTTACACTTCATTAGTCAGAAAATACAACAGTGCTTACACACTGCTGTTTTGCGGCAGAAATAGACAGCGCGCACCAACGCGCCAGGTAGGTACCAACCTACCCAGACGGCCTCTCACATAAGAGGGACCCCCCACCTTGTCTTGGGGAGTTGTTTGGGTTGTAATGATGTTGTGAAAGATCGAAGGCTCAGTTACGACTCTCTATTAAGACTCTTTATATACTTCATATTAATATTATAAATGTGAATGTAAGTTTGTTTGTTACGCTTTCACGCGAAAACTACTTAACCGATCATCACGAAACTTTGTACACATATTCTTGGAGGTATAAGAAGTAACTTAGGATACTTTTATGAAAAAAAAAAACTATTTGTTTGTTACTTCTTCTGTCTTTCACGGCTAAATCACTGAACCGATTTTGATGAATTTTGATTTAGAGATGGGACCCTGGAGACGGTTATAGGCTACGTTTTCTTCAGGGAAAAGTCTATTCACGCGTGCGGAGCCGCGAGCAAAAGCTAGTATAATATACTTACACAACTACTTATAACACTGCAGGGTCTCCGGGAACGTTAATGTGATTGTTTTTACAGACTCCAGTGAAAATCCAGTGGTAAAGTAAGCCCACTGAGTTTGTTTCGCCGGGTCTTCTCAGGTTGGGTCGTTTTGGATCCGGTGGTAGTTTTAAACCACGTGCCGTTTCGGTAATGCCTATGGTCCATATCGACCCATAAAACAGAGAAAATAATAATAATAATAATACTTAACAATTCTGGACTAATATAAAAATATTGTAAACTTTCTAGTTGCCCAGTGTATTTTGACGATGCTATGTATGTTATGTACATATATTAGCTGATATGATTTCTGTACTTACATAAGTTTCTTTATTTTGTACTGACTTGTCATAAGCGCTATTTTAATTTCATTTCATTTCATTTAAAACTATTTCATTTCATTTCAGACTAACTCGGCGACAACGCATCATACAAAGAAACAGGACCGAACGACTGTCCGATCTCATGGATTGGAGGAATTTGGGAATTGTGAGTTTATTTATTTATTTATTGTAAAAGTAAATAATAACTGCCTCGGTGGCGCAGTTGTAATGCGTACGCGTTACGATTAAGGTTAACGCTGAGGTCTCGGGTTCGATCCCCGGGTCGGGTAAAGTGGTATTGGGTTTTTCTATTACGATATTTTCAGTATCAGCCCGGAGTTTGGAATTTGTGCCCGGTATGGCGATAGGCTCGCCCCCTATCACATAAGGGACGGAGATACGCTCGGCGAAATGTGGGTGTACTGGTTACACCTCTGCCTACCCCTTCGGGGATTACAGGCGTGAGTGCGTATGTAAATATAACGACATAACAGCCAAGGCCTATGCAGGGTTATATTGAAAATTAACTGTCATGCAGTATAATATAAACTTGGCTTGACACACGTGCCGTCTGTATATTATAGTATAGGCCGGCAAACGAGCAATGGGTCACCTGATGGTAAGCGATCTCCACCGCCCATGTACGGCCACAATACAAAAGAATTATGGGCGCGTTGCCGACCTTAAAGGAAAGGGATTTGGAAGGGTAGGGGGATTTGGGCCTCCGGATATCTCACTCACCGTACGAAACGCAGCAGCAAGCTGCTACTTTACGTCGGTTCTCTGTGAGACAGTGGTAACGACCCGGACGTGCCGGCCCATTCGTGCTGTAGACAAAATTGTCTACAGCGTGGCTCTACCACTCGTAGATATAAAGAGATTTAATATTTATTAAATATTCAAAATGTCTTCGACACATTTTTGTGCTACTTCGTTACACTTATTGAAATAAAACTAGTTTATACGGATTTTATCGCGGTTTAATTTTCATTTTAGTCCCGACGTTTCGAAAGCTTTTCATCCTTCGTGGTCACGGGAGAGACTGAGGTGTGGGTCGTCTCGAAAAGTTAATGTTACACTTGTTTGTTTCACTTAACTAAAATTTAATTATTTCCAACCGCTTGAGGCCTCCGGATATTTCACCACCGTACGAAACGCAGCAGCAAGCTGCTACTTTACGTCGATTTTCTGTGAGACAGTGGTAACAACTCTGTCGAACCGACCCATTCATGCTGTAAACGAAATGTCTACAGTGTAGCTTTACAACTGAAAAAACCCAAAGATTCCAGTTTCACAGTCTTAGTAGAACTAGAATATGTACGTACTCACGCCTGTAATCCCCGAAGGGGTAGGCGGCGGTGTAACCAGTACACCCACATTTCGCCGAGCGTATCTCCGTCCCACGATGTGATAGGGGCGAGCCTATCGCCATACCGGGCACAAATTCCAGATTCCGGGCTGATACCGAGTAATTCGTAATAGAAAAACCCAATATAATTTTACTCAACCCGGGATCGAACCTGAGACCTCAGAGTCAGCCTCAGTCGTAACGCGTACGCATTACAACTGCGCCACCGAGGCAGAATTAAAACTACTACTAAAATCCAATTCCATTCCAGTACTACCGTCAAGCTCGTGCCCAAGCCCTCAAGATAGTTTACCCAGACTACGTGGACCACATGGACCAACAGTTGGAGAAGCGGTTCAACTACCCGAGGCCCATATCTGAACCACCAAGCCCAACGCATTCCAGTAAGTGTTGATTTATATTACTGGTAGGAAGCAATGCTCACAGACCTACTTTACTAATGAGGGGTTATGCCTTGGTCCACGACACTGGCCTGCGGGTTGGCAGACTTCACATACCTTCGAAATTCTTATGAAGAACTTCTCAGGTATGCAGGTTTCCTCACGATGTTTCCTTCACCGTTAAAGCAAGCATCTATGCTGTAAAACGATATGCTGATTGATCGACTTTGTTGACTCATTTTGTTGGTTCGAAATTGGTTTTTATCTGGTTATATATTTGACTGCCTCGGTGGCGCAGTTGTAATGCGTATGCGTTACGATTGAGGCTAACGCTGAGGTCTCGGGTTCGATCCCCGGGTCGGGTAAAGTGGTATTGGGTTTTTCTATTTTGAAATGCTCAGTATCAGCCCGGAGTCTGGAATTTGTACCCGGTATGGCGATAGGCTCGCCCCCTATCACATCGTGGGACGGAGATACGCTCGGCGAAATGTGGGTGTACTAGTTACACCTCTGCCTACCCCTTCGGGGATTACAGGCGTGAGTGCGTATATATATCTATATGTCTATCGAAGCTAACATGGTTGCATAGAATACTCGACTCGACGACTTATGTCAAAAGTATACATAAAGTAGAGAAAAGTAGTAGTACTCTCAAACTCTGTGTGTTATTTTGTCTACGAACCCTAACATGACGTAATTTTATCGAAAGTTGACACTTTTACCCGAGATATTTGTCGTCGGTAGTTATCTCTCGCTAGATATGTCGCATTGCGTGTTAAGCCTAGTAATTTAGTATAGAATATCCATCACAATAATATTTCCAATATAAAACACGATCTACGACACAGGTAAAGCTGTAAATAAATCATATATTTTTTTTGGTTTATTATATTTTTTTATAGCTCTAACAAAAAAAAAATGAGCACCAATAGAAAAATAAATATTTTTATACATCTACGATTTATTTACGGATTCATCTTAGTAATGGTAAATTCTATTTAAAAAATTATTACTGTAATGGTTATTCTATACCTACAATACTCTATGTACGTTTTCGTTGCGGATTATAGCATAGATGACCTGGAATCGAACCGGCGACCGCTCTGTAGTCCTTTACATTCCCCGTTAGACTACCACTTATTAGGCTACGTGTAGGTACTTAAGAATTCACAGTTATTGTAGTACGTCATCATGAAACAAGCCATCTCTCCACGTCATACCGCGAGGAACAAGAAAAACAAACCAAAGATGAACAAGTTCAAACGAACGGAGAGGATGGGAGAAAGACAACGACTCTCGACATCCAAAAATCTCTCGAACTACTCGATTTGACTGACGATGGTGACGACGGTGGTATAGAAGTGAGCTTCGAGAAGCCGAACTTCGCCGAATCCGAACACGAGAATTACCGAACGCCGAACGAGAGTTTCCTCGATCCGTTGAACGAAGCGGTCGCCGAACAGATCGACCAACTGATCGCTAAATTGAACGACTGCGCCGACGCCACCGATGAATAGGTGTGACAGATACAAGGTTTTTGACGTTTGTGATAAGGGTTGCCATCTGTCAAAATGGTAGAATGGTAGAATTTGTATGTTGCTTATTGAATTCCGTTTCGTGTTATCGTCTGTCGGAATCGTGTACTTGTTAAGAATTTATTTGAAGGATTTTTTATCATCCATATTATTAGTATTTTAGTTAAAACCCAATTAAGCGATCATTTCTAATTGACTATAAATAAATTAACTCTAAGTGCACTTAAGTTAACTTTTCTCAAAGTCAGTTAGTGCATTATGTTCTGCCAGATGGCATAATTTTAAAGTTTAACTACGACTCAAAAAGTCTAATGACTCTCGACTTTGAAATAATAATAATAATGATAAAATATTACAAACTTATAATAATATAGAAATAAAATATTTTAAACCATTTAAAATAAGATCAAATACGAGTTAGTAACACAAGTGCACGATTTCGACAGATGGCGTTTTCGTCGTGTTATTAAACGAGCGAAGCACCGCCGCGTTGGAAAAGATGGTCGCCTTTAACTTGGGCATCACACGGATACAGTTGCACACGCACTTCGGAGTTGTTTTAGCGAGGTCTATACTGTTTGTATTGTAAAGATGGCAGTCTTTAACTTAGCCATCACACGGATACAGTTGCACACGCACTTCGGAGTTGTTTTAGCGAGGTCTGTACTGTTTGTATTGTAAAGATGGCAGTCTTTAACTTGGCCATCACACGGATACAGTTGCACACGCACTTCGGAGTTGTTTTAGCGAGGTCTATACTGTTTGTATTGTAAAGATGGTCGCCTTTAACTTGGGCATCACACGGATACAGTTGCACACGCACTTCGGAGTTGTTTTAGCGAGGTCTATACTGTTTGTATTGTAAAGATGGTCGCCTTTAACTTGGGCATCACACGGATACAGTTGCACACGCACTTCGGAGTTGTTTTAGCGAGGTCTATACTGTTTGTATTGTAAAGATGGTCGCCTTTAACTTGGGCATCACACGGATACAGTTGCACACGCCCTTCGGAGTTGTTGTAGCGAGGTATATACTGTTTGTATTGTAAAGATGGTCGCCTTTAACTTGGCCATCACACGGATACAGTTGCACACGCACTTCGGAGTTGTTTTAGCGAGGTATATACTGTTTGTATTGTAAAGATGGCCGCATTTAACTTGGCCATCACTCGGATACAGTTGCACACGCACTTCGGAGTTGTTTTAGCCAGGTCTATACTGTTTGTATTGTAAAGATGGTCGCCTTTAACTTGGCCATCACACGGATACAGTTGCACACGCACTTCGGAGTTGTTTTAGCGAGGTCTATACTGTTTGTATTGTAAAGATGGCAGTCTTTAACTTAGCCATCACACGGATACAGTTGCACACGCACTTCGGAGTTGTTTTAGCGAGGTCTCTACTGTTTGTATTGTAAAGATGGTCGCCTTTAACTTGGGCATCACACGGATACAGTTGCACACGCACTTCGGAGTTGTTTTAGCGAGGTCTATACTGTTTGTATTGTAAAGATGGTCGCCTTTAACTTGGGCATCACACGGATACAGTTGCACACGCACTTCGGAGTTGTTTTAGCGAGGTCTATACTGTTTGTATTGTAAAGATGGTCGCCTTTAACTTGGGCATCACACGGATACAGTTGCACACGCACTTCGGAGTTGTTTTAGCGAGGTCTATACTGTTTGTATTGTAAAGATGGCAGTCTTTAACTTAGCCATCACACGGATACAGTTGCACACGCACTTCGGAGTTGTTTTAGCGAGGTCTATACTGTTTGTATTGTAAAGATGGTCGCCTTTAACTTGGGCATCACACGGATACAGTTGCACACGCACTTCGGAGTTGTTTTAGCGAGGTCTATACTGTTTGTATTGTAAAGATGGTCGCCTTTAACTTGGGCATCACACGGATACAGTTGCACACGCACTTCGGAGTTGTTTTAGCGAGGTCTATACTGTTTGTATTGTAAAGATGGTCGCCTTTAACTTGGGCATCACACGGATACAGTTGCACACGCCCTTCGGAGTTGTTGTAGCGAGGTATATACTGTTTGTATTGTAAAGATGGTCGCCTTTAACTTGGCCATCACACGGATACAGTTGCACACGCACTTCGGAGTTGTTTTAGCGAGGTATATACTGTTTGTATTGTAAAGATGGCCGCATTTAACTTGGCCATCACTCGGATACAGTTGCACACGCACTTCGGAGTTGTTTTAGCCAGGTCTATACTGTTTGTATTGTAAAGATGGTCGCCTTTAACTTGGCCATCACACGGATACAGTTGCACACGCACTTCGGAGTTGTTTTAGCGAGGTCTATACTGTTTGTATTGTAAAGATGGTCGCCTTTAACTTGGGCATCACACGGATACAGTTGCACACGCACTTCGGAGTTGTTTTAGCGAGGTCTATACTGTTTGTATTGTAAAGATGGTCGCCTTTAACTTGGGCATCACACGGATACAGTTGCACACGCACTTCGGAGTTGTTTTAGCGAGGTCTATACTGTTTGTATTGTAAAGATGGTCGCCTTTAACTTGGGCATCACACGGATACAGTTGCACACGCACTTCGGAGTTGTTTTAGCGAGGTCTATACTGTTTGTATTGTAAAGATGGTCGCCTTTAACTTGGGCATCACACGGATACAGTTGCACACGCACTTCGGAGTTGTTTTAGCGAGGTCTATACTGTTTGTATTGTAAAGATGGTCGCCTTTAACTTGGGCATCACACGGATACAGTTGCACACGCACTTCGGAGTTGTTGTAGCGAGGTATATACTGTTTGTATTGTAAAGATGGTCGCCTT
This sequence comes from Mimas tiliae, assembly GCA_905332985.1. Classification (NCBI taxonomy): domain Eukaryota; kingdom Metazoa; phylum Arthropoda; class Insecta; order Lepidoptera; family Sphingidae; genus Mimas; species Mimas tiliae. The sequence goes on along the minus strand of HG995265.1, from coordinate 2,041,977 downwards.
TAACTTGGGCATCACACGGATACAGTTGCACACGCACTTCGGAGTTGTTTTAGCGAGGTCTATACTGTTTGTATTGTAAAGATGGCAGTCTTTAACTTAGCCATCACACGGATACAGTTGCACACGCACTTCGGAGTTGTTTTAGCGAGGTCTATACTGTTTGTATTGTAAAGATGGTCGCCTTTAACTTGGGCATCACACGGATACAGTTGCACACGCACTTCGGAGTTGTTTTAGCGAGGTCTATACTGTTTGTATTGTAAAGATGGCAGTCTTTAACTTAGCCATCACACGGATACAGTTGCACACGCACTTCGGAGTTGTTTTAGCGAGGTCTATACTGTTTGTATTGTAAAGATGGTCGCCTTTAACTTGGGCATCACACGGATACAGTTGCACACGCACTTCGGAGTTGTTTTAGCGAGGTCTATACTGTTTGTATTGTAAAGATGGTCGCCTTTAACTTGGGCATCACACGGATACAGTTGCACACGCACTTCGGAGTTGTTTTAGCGAGGTCTATACTGTTTGTATTGTAAAGATGGTCGCCTTTAACTTGGGCATCACACGGATACAGTTGCACACGCACTTCGGAGTTGTTGTAGCGAGGTATATACTGTTTGTATTGTAAAGATGGTCGCCTTTAACTTGGCCATCACACGGATACAGTTGCACACGCACTTCGGAGTTGTTTTAGCGAGGTATATACTGTTTGTATTGTAAAGATGGCCGCATTTAACTTGGCCATCACTCGGATACAGTTGCACACGCACTTCGGAGTTGTTTTAGCCAGGTCTATACTGTTTGTATTGTAAAGATGGTCGCCTTTAACTTGGCCATCACACGGATACAGTTGCACACGCACTTCGGAGTTGTTTTAGCGAGGTCTATACTGTTTGTATTGTAAAGATGGTCGCCTTTAACTTGGGCATCACACGGATACAGTTGCACACGCACTTCGGAGTTGTTTTAGCGAGGTCTATACTGTTTGTATTGTAAAGATGGTCGCCTTTAACTTGGGCATCACACGGATACAGTTGCACACGCACTTCGGAGTTGTTGTAGCGAGGTATATACTGTTTGTATTGTAAAGATGGTCGCCTTTAACTTGGCCATCACACGGATACAGTTGCACACGCACTTCGGAGTTGTTTTAGCGAGGTATATACTGTTTGTATTGTAAAGATGGCCGCATTTAACTTGGCCATCACTCGGATACAGTTGCACACGCACTTCGGAGTTGTTTTAGCGAGGTCTATACTGTTTGTATTGTAAAGATGGTCGCCTTTAACTTGGGCATCACACGGATACAGTTGCACACGCACTTCGGAGTTGTTTTAGCGAGGTCTATACTGTTTGTATTGTAAAGATGGTCGCCTTTAACTTGGCCATCACACGGATACAGTTGCACACGCACTTCGGAGTTGTTTTAGCGAGGTCTATACTGTTTGTATTGTAAAGATGGTCGCCTTTAACTTGGGCATCACACGGATACAGTTGCACACGCACTTCGGAGTTGTTTTAGCGAGGTCTCTACTGTTTGTATTGTAAATATGCCTAATTGTGGATAGTTTTTCTACTATAAATAAAGTAGTTTATTTTTATCGAATGAGTAAGATGTCGATATTCGACTTGCAACTTTGGACAACACTAAATGATAAACGGCTGAGCTTTTGTCTCACTCTTGCATTTTTATTCTCACTCTCGCACTTTGCTTAATTTATAGGGATGTGATCGATCCAATCGAGTAATAATCGAGTGTTAATTAGCGTGAAATGTTAGGATGTCCAGATTTTGACATCTTTCTGTAACACGTTGTATAACAAAGTCAATAGTGACAAACACAGAGTCATCGTCTCTACAAACAGACACAGAAAAGACGTGCAAAGACGAACTGAAATATCTATATCAATTTTTATTGGTATTGCCATATTCTGATATAAAACTAATTTATACGGATTTTATCGCGGTTTACTTTTATTTAGTAGTATAAATTAGTTTTATTAATATTCGCGTAAACATAAGAAATCCCTGTTGCCATATTTTATCGATTCTAGACATCCTTATATAGGCATTTGGACGGTCCTTAGGTAGTCATATTTCAATGTGTAATATTTGCGTAAACATAAGAAATCCCTGTTGCCATATTTTATCGATTCTAGACATCCTTATATAGGCATTTGGACGGTCCTTAGGTAGTCATATTTCAATGTGTAATATTTGCGTAAACATAAGAAATCCCTGTTGCCATATTTTATCGATTCTAGACATCCTTATATAGGCATTTGGACGGTCCTTAGGTAGTCATATTTCAATGTGTAATATTTGCGTAAACATAAGAAATCCCTGTTGCCATATTTTATCGATTCTAGACATCCTTATATAGGCATTTGGACGGTCCTTAGGTAGTCATATTTCAATGTGTAATATTTGCGTAAACATAAGAAATCACTGTTGCCATATTTTTCGATACTAGAGACATCCTTATATCGATATTGGGACGGTCCTTACGTAGTCATAATCTGTCATGTAGAATTCGGAAGACCACACTTTCGGTTGGATTTTCCAAGTAATTGTGTGTTATGCTTACTTTATTATAAATTAATCATCGACTTTAGTATACAGAGGAAGATTTACTAGGTCGTAGGTTCCCCGGCATATAACCTATCCCTTTACCAAATTTCATCAACATACGTTCAGCCGTTTAGCCGTGAGAACGTGACAGACAGACAGTTTCCTTTCATATTTGTAATATTAATAGGGATGTATAGATTATTTATTATTATTATTGCATTATGCCACTAGTGTTGTGACACGCAGTTTATCGATATATCGATGTTCCAGGAGCTACAACGCCCGCCGCGTCCGTCCACGGTTCCGACGATGAGGATGAGGTCGACGAGGAGAAAGAACTAGCCGAATTAAGGATTACCGATAATTAACTAATTGAGCTATATTATGTATTAATTAAGTCTGTTTTCACCAACCGTTTGCTTAACTTAGGGCACCTCTAAACAACGAAATAAGATGGTTATAAGAAAAGTTTTAAAATATGTTTTGAAGATACTAATGATGAAATGGGAAGCATGTAGTCGGCCATTTTTAATCGACTTGCAAAGTAGAGTTTTTTTTGTAAACCACGTGTAATTCGATATGTTGTATGGCTAGTATGATTTTTCTATAGCATAGGCCGGCAAACGAGCAATTGAGTCACATGCTCGTTTGCTGGCCTACGCCATAAAAAATACATCTAAAATTTCTAGCAAGTTTAGGTCTATTATCAACCATAGGAGGGTTTTTTAACATTCTTGAACCATTAATATGTTTCGAGACCATTCTATTCTAGAATTTTCCACACATGTAATTTCTCATAGTTAAATGTTTTTAAAACATATTTAGGAGTCCCCTAAGTTTAGGGAATGCTGGTGAAAACGGTATTTAGAGCGAAGTCTGAATGCTTACATACTTTGTCATTTATTACATAAACTGTGGAATGTAGTATCATCGTAAGTAGTAGGCCCTGTAGACAGTTTCGTCTACAGGATGAACGGGCCGGCACCCTGGTCACGTCGCCCCATTCATCTGTAGATACAACCGAAGCCGTTTTAATCTGACTCCCTTATCAGCAGCAGTTTAATCAGAAATATAAATATTCGAAATGTAAGTTCAGTATGATTTCGCCTTAAACTTTAAAATTAAGTGCCAATTTAAGACGTTCTCAGTCTTAAAAAAACAATAGGGTTAATTCTAAATGAATATTGGTTGTTGCAATGATAGTGTAAAATATTTTGATGGTCAAATTTTTTGCTATTCCATTTTCGAAGAATTATAAAAAAAAAATCAAATTACAATGTCTTCCTAAAATTTCAATTGCTATTAAATTAATTTGAAACAGTATATAGTATAGTCAAAATTTTCCAATTAAACATTTTACACTATTAATAAACACCCTGTGCATGAATATATTTATTATATTTTACTTTCTACATTACACGTATAAAATATTTTTATATTGGATTTTATTATGTCTAAGGTTTTTATTTTATTTTTAAATAATGGAATTTATATTAAAAATCTTGCCTTAATATTGTATTTATTTCACAATATTATTGAATACACTTTATTATGCAATATTCTATTGGAATTTATGAAAATAAACAAAATCCCTTTAGTAGGATTTTTCCAATTACTAATATCTTAGGATATTAGCCTGTATATCGATTTCTTTTTATTCTACTATTATTTATTCTACAAATTTCTTCTATTATTTATTTGATGAATTTCTATTATCTACAGAGGGAATTTATTTATGATTAGTTTATTTTGTGTTTTCACGAATTTAATTTAACACCACGAATTTATTTATATTTTAACTCTCGATCATGATTTATTTTTTATTATATTTTGCCTCGGTGGCGCAGTTGTAATGTGTACGCGTTACGATTGAGGCCAACGCTGAGGTCTCGGGTTCGATCCCCGGGTCGGGTAGTGGTGTTGGGGTTTTCTATTACGAAATACCCTAGTATCAGCCCGGAGTCTGGAATTTGTACCCGGTATGGCGATAGGGTCGCCCCCTATCACATTATGGGACGGAGATGCGCTCGGCGAAATGTGGGTGTACTGATTACACCTCTGCCTACCCCTTCGGGGATTACAGGCGTGAGTGCGTATGTAGTGCGTATGTATATATTTATCTGATCATATTGCAGTATTTTGAAATATATTATATTTATTATATTACATAAAAATAATGTTTTATATTTAATTCTGTAGTTATAAAGTCTTTATTAACAATGACAACGAAAATTGCGTGAAAAGTAAAAAAAATATAAAAAAAATCACTTTTTAAAATTGTTCTTAAAACTTATTCAGTATTATATTCATTCTTTAAAAGTTGTGGGATTTGTGCACATTTTGGATTGAATATAAAAAAAAAACTCTGTGGTAATAAGTGGAACTATATTGATAATATAAATAATAGCAATATTTTTTGTGTCAATGTTTTTAACAGACTTTTTAGATGTTTATAGCAAACGATAAACAATATATAAGTTATAAAGAGTTACTATTACTATTAAGTTTGAATGTATAGATATACAGGTGATTCAAGTAGTGTAAAAGTTAAAAGAATTCATTGACACTGCATTTTTCATTAATAAAATTGCTTATGCATGACCATTTTTAAATTCATGATAATGTTATTATTGGTTTTTAATCACGATTAAATTTTACACTACAAATGAAACAACCTGCATAAGAAAAATATTTTACAAAAGTATAATAATAAAAATAACCTTTAACAACGTGTTATAGAAAGGGGCGGGCAAATTTAAGCAAACATTTAGTGTAGGGTATTAGTATTTTATCTCCCATAGTACCAAATCCGATTGCATTGCTAGGACAATAATTACAGAATTTTCTTTTTTATCGATAGAGTAACATGTCGATATCGACTTTCAACTTTGGACAACACTAAATGATAAACAATAATACTATAGACCTCCTTTTAGTTAATTATTTTATAATAAAAAAAAAACATTAAACAATTGTCAAATGTCAATATTTATTTGACGCAGTCAATTCGTCAATTTCTGATTTTATGAAGTATGATTACGAGTTCAAAAAATATGTTGTATTTAACTAAAAACAAGTATTATGTATTGGTACTTTGTGTTGGTGTAACTGATAACAGCTTTTAAGAGGATCGTCGAGCAATTTCATAGATGGAAGACCCGAGAATGAAGTCTTTAAAATGCTTCTAGAGGATGGTACATATATCGTCTTCAGCACACAATCTCTTTCGGTGTTAATTTGTGTATAAATTACAAGTTAAGTACGTATTTCCGTAGAATTACGTAAATCTTATTCAAGTTTATTAAAAAGATAATCGTTTATAATAATTAATAGTGATGTCATCAATCTTATCGATTTTAATAAACGAGTGATTAAAATTAACGTTAAATTTTTGGATGTCTTGGTTTTGAAAAGATCCGGTACATAAGTACTAATTGTAAGGTGTATGTAATGACCCTAAAATATGACCACACCTTTCTGTAACACGTTGTATAAATATGAAAATATGTTTTTTAAAGTTGTTAGAAAAACATTTACGTGAAAATATTATATTTTTATTATAAAAGAATTCTAAAATTGTTAGAATAAAGTTATAGGCATATAACAAAAATATTCTATAATTTTTTTATTACAATTTATAAAATATAATAAGCCCTCAAAAAATCTAATTCACAGACTTATAAAGCTACACGACGTCATATCTGTAATTACCCGTCGCTCGCCAATGTTTCAGAGTCACCATCAGACCCAAATAGACAACAGAAGGCAACCAATAATATCTAGTTAATTTCCATCAATACCTTTTTTTTTCAAAGAGCCTACTCTTTCCTCAAAGGCCGGCAACGCACCGACAAATCCCCTGGTATTGACGGAGTCCATGGGCGGCGGTGATCCGATCACATCAGGTGACCCGCTTGCTCAGATGCCCCCTCTTTCATATATTTTTTTTTTATTAAATACTTACGTCACGCTTTCTTAATAATAATAATACCCAACAGTCACATACATAGTCCTGACCCCACATTAGGTACACCTGTATCGTGGGTATCAAGAACTACGAGGGACTTGCGGTCCCACAACACCCAGACCCGAGACAAATATTTGTGGATCAGACAAACATTTGTCAAGGTGCGGGAATTGAACCCACGGCCTCACGCTTCGCAACCGGCTACTCGCCCGCTGCGCTACGGAGGCTGTCAAGACTAATTGAAATTTGCAATAAGATGACATTGCGATTGTATTCTCATGTAATAATTAGTATATGCGGCGTCTTAGGTTTATAAGTCTATGGTCCACGTGCACCATTACGCATTGTTTTTAATGCATCCACTAACAACACACTTCGGTGCGCTGGATTAGTGAAAGGCACATTTATTTCTAAATTATTTTAGCTTGAAATCAATTCTATTAAAAAAACAAAAGTACAATATTATTTTACTCTAAAAAACTATTTTGTCTGTCGTTGAAGATTTTAATATAAAATATTCACAAGCAAATACTTATAAATAACGGCTCAAAAAATTGCTTTTTACAAATACACTAAGCTTAAATAATATAGAATTCACATTACCGCCATCTATCGTCTATAAACGGCAAGATTTTAAATATCGAACGCATTCTCTATTTCAAAATGGCGGTATTGTAGGTTATGTTTTTGAAGGCGCGTTACTGGCAGTAGTAACTAAAGTTCATAGTAAAATAGTGTGTAAAGTCACATAAACGAATTATTTTTCTATGTGTTTGTGCCATAAAATCCGAACTTGTTAGTGTTCATTAAAATAAAGATTGTGTTATTTTTTATATTGCATTTCATTTAGACCTGGGTCCTAAGCATGTTGGAAAATACTATATTTTTTCTTTGATATATCGATATATTATTTATGTCCAATTTTTATATCGATATTTTTCGATATTTTACTCGAATCAAGTATCGAATTAACCTAAAAGCAGTATTTTTAGGGGATAGGGCAAAGTTGTTGAAATGTCAAACCGATTTAAAGTTTCTTTAACATAATACTAGCTGTCCTTCACGGTTCCACCGCAGGCATGTCACTGCCCTGCTCCCATGGGTCATAGCGTGATATAAATATAAACCATCTCGAATAAATTATTTAAATCCATTGTATAATTAGGAGAAATAAACGGACAAACGGACAGACAGCCGCATATAGCGACTTTTTATACTATGTATTAACTATATACTGTCTTACACTTACGTCATGGCTAAAAGGTGTCCTTATCCTATTCATTTAGATATTGAGTTTAGCAAGATTGAATGAAAATTTCAATTTGAAAATGATCCTGATCACAGTATAAAAATCATACAAACAGTCAAACCGCCAAACAGCAGTGTGTAAGCATTATTGTGGTTCGGTTTGAAGGACATTGAAGCCAGGGAAATTACTGGGCATTATGAGACAATATCTTATGTCTCGTGGTGACGAGCACAGTCCAGTGTCGTGCAGTGCTTTGTAATTCGAAGCTCGGTATGGTGTTGCTTCTGTTTATGGGCGGGTGTGCGCGCTTACTGTCAAAGGAGTGACTTGCTCGACTCGTCATTCAAGCTAATAAAAAAATAGTTGAGTGGTAGAGCCACGCTGTAGACAGTTTTGTCTACAGCATGAATGGGCCGGCTCGTCCCGTTCGTTACCACTGTCTCGCAGGAAACCGGCGTAAAGTAGCAGCTTGCTGCTGCGTTTTGTACGGTGAGTAAGATATTCGTAGGCCCAAATCCCCCTCCCCATTCCAATCCCTGAATTATCCCTTTCCTTTAAGGTCGGCAATGCGCCCATGATCCTTTTAGTATTGTGGGTATACATGGCGGTGGAGATCACTTACTATCAGGTGACCCACTTGTTCGTTTACCGGCCTATGATATAAAAATATATACATACGCACTCACGCCTATAATCCCCGAAGGGGTAGGCAGAGGTGTAACTAGTACACCCACATTTCGCCGAGCGTATCTCCGTCCCACAATGTGATAGGGGGCGAGCCTATCGCCATACCGGGCACAAATTCCAGACTCCGGGCTGATACTGAGAATTTCGTAATAGAAAAACCCAATATCACTTTACCCGACCCGGGGATCGAACCCGAGACCTCAGCGTTAGCCTCAATTGTAACACGTACGCATTACAACTGCGCCACCGAGGCAGTCATATAAAAATATATAAGTATGTATATATACAACGTGCTACAGAAAGGTGCGGATAATTTTAACCAATTGTACGATACAAGTCTTTCATCACTGATAATACCAAATCCGTATATCATCATACGACATAATTATAGAATTCTCTTTTTTATCGAATAAGTGACATGTCGATATCGACTTTCAACTTCATAAGTTCTATATCTCATTCATTACTTCAAAAGAAATAATAATGATGTGATCAATCTTATCGATCTTAAGAAACGAGTGATGAAAATTAACGCGAATTTTTAGGATGTCTCGGTTTTGAAAATAGCTGGTACATAAGTGCCTACTTACTGTTAAGTTGTATGTAATGACCCTAAAATATGACCACACCTTTCTGTAACACGTATAGACGATGCCTGCTTTTTCGTCAACACCAAATGCGTTGACAGACTATTTTTAGACTGTGTTATAACCAGGGATGTTACGGAGGTGGTTTTACCGGAACCGGAGTCGGAGCCGGAGTTTTTAAATTTAACTTGTCGGAGTCGGAACCGGAGCCGAAGTCAGAGGCGGAGCAGAATAGAGATATGTAAATTAAACGTTAAGGGGATGATTTTCTCACAATTTTTATATTATGCCATATTCGCATCAATTTCATTAAAGTAGTTCCATATAACACTTGTTTTTGGCTTCATCATTTATTCTTTAAATAAAATATCCGCGTTAAAATACTATATACTAATATATCGTTAATAGTTTAAATTGACAAATAAGTTAATAATAAGAAAGAATAAAAACAAAACAAATAACTGATCGGGAGACGCGAGCGGAATCCACCAAGCAAGACCGAGCGACAAGTCAAATCGTGTACAGACTTGTACGTTCACTGCTTTTCTACCTTCGTTATAACCTCCGATTCAAAATTATCGGAGTCGAAGTCGGAATCGGAGATGTAAAATTAATCGGAAGTTCCGACCTTTCGGAGTCGGAGGCCAAGATACGTAACATCCCTAGTTATACCATCGAAACAAGATGACAAGAAACGTAACTCAAGCAAAAAAGTACTCCACAAAAACTCTGTGCAAGGGGTCGGGGCTATCAAAGTCTGTGCATAATAATCTCTAGTTGACACTTGATAGTTGATATGTCTAATTTTTTGCGCGGTGCAGAAAGTCGTATCTCGATCTAGAAATTTAATATTTTGACATTAACTGTTATGAAATAAAGTTGATTTTGAACGTTCATTATTTTTTTTGCGTGTATGAATGAGTGTTACGTGTGGTTTTACCTTTGCATGTGTAAGTAAGTGGAGCCGTATTTTTGGCAGATTCATATGAGAGTTATCGTTCTAGTTATCTTATTTCGATGGTTAGAACTTATAATCGCATGAAATGTGTAAATTTTGCATTAATTTGGTAAAATAAACGTGAAGAATATATTAAATAATTTTTATTAAATATTTACAACTTATATTTACATTTACTAATCCCAGTTAGGTAACTAATATTTTCACTTTGTTACTAGTAAAGTGTTTAAATCAACTTAAAAGTTTTATAGTCTGTCTATTTTTTAAAGATGGCGCTCTTAAAAAAAATGTTGTCTGATTTGTCCCACAGCTAGTAACACTGATATGAATAATCTAGAGTTATATTATTTCTATTTAGGCTAGTACATACACAATTTTCTTTTAATTCAACTACTGGATCTTAGAATTTTTTCTTTCTTTTACCTTTAACCAGTTCTCACCATCATACACTGAAACTATCTTCGCCATCATTTTCTGCTTCATTTTCTAATTCTTCGTTACTTTCTATTTTATTATTTGCATCTTTTTCATCATTTGATTCTTCACTCGTAAATTCAGTTGTTTCTTTAGACATATCTCCATCTATGGCTGTTGCAATACCTTCAGTAGTTTCTTCTATGTAGTTGGTATAATTATTTTCTTTATCTATCATACTTTCCGTGATTATCTGATCATTGTCTTTATATTTGTCATCTGTACTCGTAAAATTTTTGTCAACATCCATAGTGTTAGATGAACTGCTGTTATGAATGGTTAGTAAAGGTGTACCGTCTGAATTCATATTGAATATGAACACGTTTGTTATTTTCTCGTTTTCAATACAATCACCATATATTGTTGTTTTTCTATAAGTTATCTCCTTTTCATGGTTATCATGTTTTATCTGTTCGGGATTTTTGTCTTTATTATGTTTATATATATCTACAGTATCATTATTACTGCCAATGTCTATTATTTCTTTGTCTACATTAATAATATTTTCTTGTAATTCATCCTTTTTATCAACATTCGAGTTGTTGTCATATTTTCCATTGATATCGTTTTTGTCTACAGAATCATCTTTCTGCGTATCTTCTTTTCTACCCAAATCAGGTTTTTTAACACCTTTCCCATTGGTTTCGAATCTAGAGCTATTTGTCCCACAACCACATTGATGTGATTCGAAATATTCCTGTATTAACACTTCAACCTCTTCTTGAATAAAACCGCCGATACGCTGAAAATAAAAGGTTATTGTTAGGTTACATTTGTGCTAACTGTCTGGTGTTTATAAGGTTAAATATTAACCAATGAATATAAGTAAATATTCCATAAGAATTCCTCTGAAGTATGTAATTTTTAACGTAAAGTATGAATAAAGAATGTATATTTGGAAAGTAAACTATACATACGAACTCACGCCTGTAATTCCCGAAGGCACAGGTGTAAACAGTAGACCTATTATTTGCCGAGCTTATTTCCGTCCCATGATGTGATGTGGCGAGCCTATCGCAATATCGGCAATTCCAAACTCCGGGCTTACAGTAAGCATTTTCATGATAGAAAAACCCAATATCACTTTTACCCGACCCGGGGATCGAACCCGAGACGTCAGCACAATAGTCGAAATTCAATGTATAAATTCATAATGGATGTATTTGTAATAAAATGTTTTCGTACCGCCACGAGAATTTCCAAGTATTTTGCGATGTTATTACTCAACCACTGCCATAGATCATCCTGAAATATAATAAGAACTTCAATCATCATCATCATCATTATCATCATCAGCCACAAGACATCCATTGCTGAACATAGGCCTCCCCTAATGCCTTCCAGGCCGAAAAGTATCCATAGTTACTTCTTATACCTCCAAGAATATGAGTACAAAGTTTCATGATGATCGGTTAAGTAGTTTTCGCGTGAAAGCGTAACAAACAAACTTAAATTCACATTTATAATATTAGTATGATATATAATATTAGTATGATAAGCTATGACCCATGGGAGCAAGGCAGTAATTGATTAGTCCTTGGATCATTGCAATCTGTCCAAATTTATTAATAAGTACGTCATTATGTTTTAAATTCTCCTATAATTTATTTAAACATTTACAAGTTAGTGTATTAATTCACAAGTTAGTGGATAGTAAATGTAATGAACTTACATTTTGAATTATTTGTTCCAAAAGACTTGGTATAGGTGGGTTTTCCTGGTCACCTGTTTTGCCCTGAAAATAATAGAGAAATATAATCTATCGTGCTATTGAAATCATTTGGGATTGATATCTTAGAAAAATGACGTGCTTTAATGAGGCAAAGACATCCATTTAAATAGAGGCTAATTTGTCAGATGCAAATGTGTTTATGATATTTTTTAAAAGTTCTGATTTAGCAAATCTTGGCTATTAACACCCTATTATATTTAGTCAGAAAGTAATACACAATATTTTACGTTTAAAAGTTAGTTCCAGTGTTTGTTACTTCATTTTTAGAATATATTAGGTTTTTTAATCAACTGTATTAGTAGACTCACCGTAATTACATTTTTGGCTAAACCTTTTTTAATATCCGATTTATCATCTTCAATCCCATTATCTCCTTTGTCAGCAACCTCACTTTTATCTTTAATTTCGTTGCTTTTAGTTTTATTATGCGCTATTCTAATATATTTACTTCCATCTTTAATAATTTTATCTAGTTTATTCCCAATTTCTTTGAGTAGTTCCTTCTCGCTTATTTGTTTTTCAGGTATCACAGTAGATTTTGGTAACTCAGTGGTTCCAAAATGATTTTTTGATTCAGGCGCTGGAGTAGTGCTTACAAATTCAGTTTTAATCACACTAATTTTATTAGTAGTTGCTTCTGGGGGTCCACGACTGTCTATTTTGTTAATCATATCTTCTATAATATCATCGATATCTTTTTGATCGTCAAGTGCGGTATTCTGAAAATTATAGAGGAGTAAAATCGAGTATAATTACATTATTACGTGAGAAATTGATCGCTCTAATGGTGAAATGGTATTTCGACCATTTCAAATTTATATAACTTATTATTTTGTGTTCGCCACTACGTGTCATTAGATTTTGTGTTACAAACAAACACATTTGGTAGCAAAGACTTTAATGTATACTACTAGACAAGCTGCGCGGTACATAGAAATTGTACTACTAAGTTGCGGTCAATTGACCGTAACTCAAAATTACCATCTCGCTTACTCTCAACTAGAACCCGATACTAGAACTAGCGCGATAGCTCCTTGTTTGTGAGCTGTAAAACTCCCGCGTTATGTGACGCAATTTTACTTCTAAACAGCCCGTCTAGTAGTATACATTTAAAGTCTCTGTTAAAATTAAATCACTTACTTCATTGTTTCCCACGTGGTACGACATTTTTGGAGATACCAAATCCTAGAAATAAAAACAATAATAAAATATATACGTAGTATGAAACATAGTCGCTTTCCGCGTCTGTCTATTTATCCGCTAACTCGCAAACTACGGTTTTCACTATCATTTAGACAATTTCTTCCGGAAGATTTTGATGTATAAATATGATTAATGGAAAATTGTTTTCCGTTTAACCAATGCTGCTACGCAGGCGGAGCCGCGAGCAAAAGCTAGTTATAATAATAATAATCATTTATTTCGGACGTTTTAAAAACCATATTGGGTTAGATGACAAAATTTCTTAAATAACTATATTAGCAAGAGACAACACAACGATTACATAACATACAAACGGAAAAATCACAATTTAGATACAATCTGCCTATTGGTGATGCAGATACGTACACAACGCCTAATTATGCTTGAGTCATACCTACAAGCTATAGTCTACAGGATGGAATTGGCGCTCCCCCGCACTCTGCAGAGCAGCGACGCCGTTCTTTTACGCATTATGGAATCAAAGTTGTCGGTACGTGCCAATGCAAACATTGTCGACGCACTGCAGAAGCGTGGCAAGCCCAACATCATCCTTAGTCCGTTGTTGTACTGGACTCGCAGGGCGCCGATAGCGCGCTGTGTGTAATTAGCCCATAGGCTGCACGTATAAAACACTTGACAATATGCTTTAAATAAATTTATTTTCACTTGCTCGCTACAACGTGCAAACCTACGCGCCAGCATATTACATCGAACTGACAGCGCCCTACGTTCCCGCTCAACATCATTCTGGTCCTTAAGGTCATCGGTAACAAAATGCCCCAGATATTTAAATTGTTTAACCTGTTTTAGCTCAGTTCCATTGAGTTTAATGGCAGGCACAGATATAGGGCATTTACCACCACTTCCCTTAAACACCATGAATTCGCTTTTAGAGGAATTATACAACAAACCATGTTTTAGAGCATAATTCTCACAAGTTTTAAGTAGCTCTCTGAGTGCCCTGATCGTCGGGCTGAGCAGCATGTCGTCGGCGTAGCTTATGTTATTCACACTAACATCATCTATTTTACACCCGATTGGTTTCCCGCTGAGCTCAACGATCAAGTCATCGATATACAAATTAAATAACTTGGGAGACGTTATCCCACCCTGTCTTACCCCACAGTTCAAACCATAGGAAGCTGAAAGATTATTAGCCCATCTCACATTGTTCAACTGGTTTTGATACCAATATTGGAAAATACGCAACAACTCACCCGGCACCTTTCTCTCCCTGAGCTTCTTCCACAACACATCATATGATACAAGGCCGAAGGCTTTAGTGAGATCTAGAAAACACGCATAGACAGGAGTTCGGCGTTCAGTATAGTACTGGACGGTATGTTTTAATCCAAGGATTGCAGTTTCCGTTGATAGATCAGACCGAAAGCCGAACTGAGCGTCATGCAGCTTTAAATATTCATCCAATCTTGCATCTAATAGGCTATCCAGAACTTTCGCAATGATGGTAGCTAGTGAAATGGGCCGATAATTACTTTTGTCAGTTATATCTCCCTTTTTATTTTTTATGATGGGTACTACAACTGTTCGCATCATATCATGAGGGAGGTACGAGTGACTTAGACACAGCGAATAGAACGTTGCTAATATTCTTGATAGATGAAAACCCGCGTACTGTAAGTGCTCAATGCTGAGACTGGCGTGACCCGGTGATTTTCCCCTAGTCATATTTTTAATGACCTGAGCAACCTGCGCAGCTGAAAAACTGACTAAGTCGGTATCACGACAGACCCCGTCATCGAACTGGTAGTCGGAACACCCAAGTGGGGACAATACCTTAAAATGCTCAGCGAACATATCGGCAATGGAAGCTGTATCATTAACTCCCCCGACGCTCACCGGTAAGGCAGGCCTCATATCAAGCTTATTTGTAGCTTTCCAGAACTTCTTAAAGTTATTGGCTTTACGATGTTCTGCAATAATATCTAGCCGAATTTGTTCTTGATGGTTCTGGCACCACCTGAGCTTACTTTTAAATTTCCTACGGGTCATACACATATCATTATACATTTTGTCGTAATAAGGTTTATTATTATATAACCAAGCCTGATATGACAGCCTTGCCCTCCTGTGGGCATCCCGTACATGTCTGTTCCATCCCGCCACCCGAGTGCCCCGAGTCGCAGCCCGATAGCCAACATGGGTTTGTACAGCCGCCTCAGTAATAACAAATACGATATTTCGGTACATATTATCAATTATGTGCCTATGTTTGGTAATATTACAGTGTCCATTACTACAAAAACCAAGCTCCTGTGGATACTCAATCACTTTAAACTGACTATTACATAAATCATAATATTTCTGAATCTTATCATCGCCGATCATTATCCCTTTCGCCCCAAATAGCCTTGTTATGTAAAGACTTCGATATCTGTACCTTAGGTTCAACAATTTCGAATTTGCACTCAATAGCTATGGGAAAATGGTCAGACCAAAACACATCATATACTATAGTTATCAGTAAGCGCCCGGTATGCGGGCTGTGTCACAACATAATGGTCCAACCAGCGCCAGCAGCCGTGTGCCTCACTGACATAAGTATAACTAGTTATGTTAGTTATTATTTAGTTATTCCTAGGCCTCGCCATTGGAGATGATACTTTTTATATTTTTTTTAAGTAATTTGATATTTAAAAATGTAAAAAAAAACTTTTAAAATTAAGAGTACTGTACATAAATAATATTCTAGCCAATAAGCCTGATATTGTGGTAATAGTTCGATTGACGCGCCGGGCAATGCTTGTTGATGTCACTATTCCGTATGATGAGAACCTCGTAAAAGCCGAAAAATATAAAATGTCCAAATACCTAGATCTGGCGTACGAGGTTACTAACATGTGGGATGTTGACTCGACAATCATTGTTCCGATAGTCGTTACCGTCCATGGGTTGATACCGAAGAGTCTCGACCAACATCTTCAGAGGCTCTTAATTGGTAGTTGGGTCAAAAGTCAAATGCAGAAGGCTGTATTATTGGACACGGCACGCATTGTGAGGAGGTTCCTCACACTAGGGCCCTAACCGCCGGTGGCTTGGGTCTTAGGCCTCGCCATTGGAGGGTGATATTTTTATATTTTTAAATGTTTTTTTTAAGTGATTTAATATTTAGAAATGTAAAAACCGTAAATATAATAAAGGGTACTTACTGTACATAAATAATAAAATAATATGCTCCAAAAATTACTACAAAAAAAAAAAAACCTATGTTGACTCCCTGTGCTATTGCAACTGCAAGTTGTTTGTTCTTATTTTATGGTCAATTGACCGTAACTTAGTGGCGCAATTTCTGTGTACCGCGCAGCCTGTCTAGTAGTATACATAAAAGTTTTTGCTTTTTAGTATTTTTTTGAGTCGGTTTTATTGTATACATACACACTCACGCCTGTAATCCCTGAAGGGGTAGGCAGAGGTGTAACCAGTACACCCACATTTCGCCGAGCGTATTTCCGTCCCTTATGTGATAGGGGGCGAGCCTATCGCCATACCGGGCACAAATTCCAGACTCCGGGCTGATACTGAGCATTTCGTAATAGAAAAACCCAATACCACTTTACCCGACCCGGGGATCGAACCCGAGACCTCAGCGTTGACCTCAATCGTAACGCGTACGCATTACAACTGCGCCACCGAGGCAGGTTTTATTGTAATTTGTTTTTAATTGAAAAAAGTTTAATGTGAACTTACATTCCATACCACTCCTTGATCATTGTTAAGCTTCATACCGTAAGTTCGTGGAGCTGTTTCTTTTCTACCAATATTTGGAGCGATTCTCGCATTCTGGAATTAATATAAAAATATACTTATATAATATTTCTAAAAAAAATATTCAGACATTCGCATTTGTGGCGCAACGGGCGAGTCGGCTGTGAAACGAGAAACCCCGTTCGATCCCTACACATAGACAAGTGATTGTGATACACAAATATTTGTTTCGGGTCTGGGTGTTGTTGGACCGCAAATCCCTCGTAGTTACCCGTGATACAGGTTAACGTAGTGTGGGATCAGGACTATGTGTGTGACTGTTAAATTTAAAAAAAGTAAGTTTGAAACCTAATTGAAGAGATCGCCGGATTCTAAGAAAAAGTTAATGAAGACTTAAACTTAATTGAAGTTTTTGACTACGGTAGTAATTCTCTATTTCACTACCTCTGAGTAAGTACCTACTACTTACTTAAAACTTAGAAACCGTCTTCAAAAATAACGATTTTTATATCTCTACTGGTTAAATAAAATTGCACCGACTTCAAAGAGACCAATATAAATCATTATTTTGACTTTTCAGTGTTTTTATTTTGAAGTCGGTTTCTAAGTTTTGTTGCGCCGAATTGAGAACCTCCTCCATTTTTGAAGTGGGTTAAAATAGGTCCCTAGTGTATTTATAAAACTTACGGATATTTCAGCTGGTAGGTACTTCTTGATAAACTCCGGAAGTCTGTTATAGTTCAACTCTGCTAATCTAGGTGCTTCTGGGATGGTCTGGAAATAGTTCATACATACATACATACATGCGCACTCACGTCTGTAATCCCCAGGAAGAGTTGTAATCTGTACAACCACATAGCGCACAGCTTATTTTCGTCCCATGATGTGATAGGGGCGAGGCAGGCATACCAGGCACAGTTCCAGACTCCGGGCTGATACTGGAGCATTTCATAACAGAAAAACCCAATATCACTTTCACCCGACCCGGGGATCGAACCCGAGATCTCAGCACAGTATTACGCGTACACATTACAACTGCACCACCGAGGCAGTCTGAAAATAGTGTAGGTTGCTCCCCTGACATAATACCGGGTCCACATAGTTCATTCATTGGCACATGTATGCTGCTTGATGTTGATGGCCATAGACTACGTTTATCCCGGAAATATACTGGGAAAGACACGAACGGAGCCGCGAGCATTTTAAGTAAAGAGAGTGTGGGCATTCTTCGATCATAAACGGGGCATTTACCTGTAACTTAGGAAGCGTATTTCCATCATGTAGTTCAAATAGAACCAGAAT
The DNA here is from genome assembly GCA_905332985.1 of Mimas tiliae. Taxonomy (NCBI): domain Eukaryota; kingdom Metazoa; phylum Arthropoda; class Insecta; order Lepidoptera; family Sphingidae; genus Mimas; species Mimas tiliae. Next base: position 2,023,518 of record HG995265.1, on the reverse strand, counting down.
TTGCAGTACCTGCAAATAAAATAATAATTTTAACTGTAAATTCTTGTAAACTATTTTATTCATCATTAGGTATTAACCTGTTAGAGTACCTATGCAGTATGTAACAAAAACCCTGTCGGCCCTTTTTGGGTCGTGAAGATAGACATATAGACAGCTTAATAAAAATAGTTAAATTATAAAAATAATAAACAGAAGCGAGATATTATCTTTACACGTGTAGCTTAGAAAAATGAACATATTTTAAAAATGTTGTTTAAATCTGAACTTCTGTGTGTATTTACGAAGAAGTGGCACGCACGTGGCGCGGCGTGTTTAATGCACGTAGACGCCGCATTGATACCATTAAATAAACGCCCAACAGGGATTTTGTTACATATTGTATAGATGTTTAATTAACAGTCTGCATCGCTTATTATTTTAGAGTGGTAGAGCCCACCACCCTGATCGAGCTGGTCCGTTTATGCAATAGACAAAATTGTCTACAGCATAGTTCTACCATTTAATAAAACTGTTAGTTTACAGCGTAAAACTGATAAACCGGTACCTCACCGGTTGAATTCGATTTCCATTAAATTCCACCACTTTAGGTATAGATAGGTACAACCTAGATGCATATTCAAATTACTATCTATATTACATAAGCTTATCACTTACCATAAACAATTTCATTTTTCCAGAGTTAACTACTAACCTCACCACACTAGAATATTTTATGACAATATTTCCAAATTCTATCATTTTTATACCATAATTATTGCGTTATCTAATAACGTTACAATCTTTTATCTGTAGTTGTGGTTTTAACAGTTAATTACAAATTAACTTATCAGTTAAATGATGAAGAGGAAATTATCTTAGATGGTGGATATTATCATCGAAATAAGATGACAAGAAACGTAACTCAAGCAAAAAATTACCCCACCAAAACTCTGTGCAAGGGGGCGGGGCTATAAAAGTCTGCATAATAATCTCTAGTTGACACATAATACGCCTAATTTTTTGCTTTTATGAAATAAATTTGATTTTGTACGTTCATTCAGTTTTGTTGCGTGTATGAGTGTTACGTGTGATTACCTTTGCATGTGTAAGTAAGTGGAGCCGTGTTTTTGGCAGATTCATATGAGAGTTATCGTTCTAGTTATCTTATTTCGATGTTAATTATGTTTGAATAGAGTCCACATTTGTGAGATTTCGACGCATCGAGTCTTAGGCTGTTTCACATATAGCTATGTATTAAGTTAACTGTGAAATGGCAGATAATGGAAATACAGACAGTGTTCCCAACTTAGTAGAATTATCCGTAGATTTGGTGGGTTGGACACGCCGCTAGTGTAGTGTATATTTTGCTATCTAATTGAAATATCCCTCATATTTAATGATTATTCGTAAAATGGCAATACTGAGAGACGGCAGTGACGCTCTTAAGTTCATAGTGAGCTTGGTACATCTATATTTGATACGCTTTGTGGGCAAGAATTAAAATGATACGGCAAAATGTTCTGCCCCCTTATGGCCATTCCCTATATTGTGTCTATCGACAGATTTGGGTACTATCGATAGTGTTTTGACAGATTTTCCATACAAAATGTGTCGAAATTTTACTGCCGGTAAGAAATCTGTTGACAGACAGAATATTGGGAATGGCCATTAGAGTGCAAATATTAACGATACAGGTTAACCTAGTGTGAGGTCAGGACTCTGTGTGTTTGTTGATTGTATATATGAAAAAACAGATTGCTGTTGTATACGGTGTGTGAGATTTCTGGAGGCTTAAAACACCCTCCCTTTTCCCAATTATAATTCCATTCCTTCAACAAACAATATACCCATGATTTTTTTGGTATAGTTTGTGTTCATGAGTAAGGTAAAATAGGTTGAAGGGATGCCGGAATACATACAAATAGGATAGAGATATATACAAAATGAGTTCAACTGTAATTAACTAAAAAAAATAAAAAACGACTACATATTTCGGACAAATTAAGCTTGAGATAACATTTTTGTCGATCCATCTACGACTCAATATAAGTTTCGTCCCGATTCACCCCGTTTTACGGCAGTGGAGATCACTTGCCCTCGTGGCCCAACTTACTCGTTTGTGGGAATTAATAAATAATAATAATACTAGCCCTGTATTAAACACGTCCCACTGCTGGGCACGGGCATCCTCTACTGAATGAGAGTGGTTAGGCCTTAGTCCAAGACGCTGGTCTAATGCGAGTTGGCAGACTTCACATACCTTAGAAATCCTTATGAAGAACTTCTCAGGTATACAGGTTTCCTCACGATGTTTCCTTCACCGTTACAGCAAGTGATAATTAGGTACCAATTAATACACACATAATTTAGAAAAGTCAGAGGTGTATGCACTTGGGGCTGGTTTCGAACTTGCGACTTTCGTCTCGACAGTCGATACTACTCCCCGCTGAGCTATTACTGCTTTTGGGAATTAAAATCACTATCACTGTGGGAATTATGCTTAAAAAAAACATACTTTGTCAAAATACTTTATTTACGCTCCAGTATTATTTCTTACATTACTAAACGTTTTCTTGACACCAACAGGCATAACTTTATAATCATTTTCCAGTTCATCGATAAAAAATCTCGTTTGGTTCTCTTTTTTTACATCTACGTCTTTTTTTACTTCCCTCTCTGGCCATTCTTGTTTCCTATTAATAGTGTTTGTATGAATATGCCCATGATAAACTACACTAGCAACTGGGATCTCTGGTTTGTTTACAGGAAGTGTGTAAGGTTGTTGGTAAGCATATATAAAAGGTATAGCTACATGAGTCCCATTACCCTCCATATTTGGCATCACATGATTAAAAGGAGCCGGTATATGCTTAAATGCTCGCATGTCCTCTAACTCTTGTCTGACTTTATTTTCGATTTCAATTTTATTATTGTTTATCTTATCAGTAAATTTTTGCAAAAATATCTGTAGAATTTCAGTGTTTTTATCTATTTTTTTTAATATTTCGTTTGTCATATTCTCGTTATGTTCTATTTTGTTGATTATCTGCGTTCTTTCCGTATAAATTTGGGGCATTTCTGTTGTATTAGGAATTCCAACTGAAGTTGCTGGTTCGGTAATTGTAGTGACTTCTTTTTTGTTGAAATTAATTAAAAAAGCTACAGCAAGTCTACTTAGTTCTTCTTTAGTCAAACGGAGTACTTTTGGTGGATTTGATGGTACTACTACTTCAATTAATTCAGTCTGTTTGGGTTCCTCAAACAGTGATTCATTTTTCACAGACATATTCTCTAATCTTTCTTTTTCTTTATGCAAATGATTTAATTGTTCATCTAGACGATGTTTATGTTGTCTCAAAATATGGTTAATTGTTTCTTGTTGTCTCCGAAAATGTGTTATTATCGGTGATTGAGTTGTAGTTGTCTTTACTATTTCATTCGTTTTATTCATCTTAACAATTTTAGATATTTCAGATACGTTTACCAAGGAAGAGTACAATAATCCATTTCTATTGTAACTTTTATTGATACTAGTATGAATTTCCTTGAATCCAGAATTTAAATCACTGTTATTTTTAGGTAAAATTTTGACCATGACCCGGTAGTTTGTTTTAGCGTTTTGTGGTGTTATAGCTTTGACTAATTCTTCCATTTTTTGAGGAGGTATATTACTTATAGCCAGCACTGGTACCGTAGTTGTTGTTGGTGGTGCATCAATAGCATTATGTTCGACAATGTTGTTATAAAATAATGGATTTTCTACAAAATGTTCTCTAGATCGGCCTATCTCCTCCAATAGTATATGAGGATATTTAGACATAAGAGAATTGTGTCGGGACCTTCCATTAAAAATGTTTGTGACCAAAGGCTGCTCCATTGGCTCTTCATACATATAAGGCATTTGCGGCATTGGTTCCATATGTGGTACTGAAGCCATTGGTGATATGGCATCGTAATGATCCTCTATGAGTTTCTCCGGCTCCATTTCAGGAGTTTCTACTTCCCTAACAACAGCTCGGTCTGCTAAAACATTCTCATCAGATACGACAAAAATTTCATCTGAATGCTTATGCATATTAAGCATATCATCCGTAGCAATGATTCTTACTTTATCAATTTGCCTTTTACTTCTCTTCCTATTTAGAAAAATTGGTTTCGTTGCCATCGCTTTTGTGTTCAAATAACGGTTCAATTTTATTTTATTTTTCAAATTAGATATTTTCTGTACGTTTATACTTCTTTTCATTCGTTGCAATAGATTTACGAGGCCAAATATTTCTGCCGGTTTCAATTTCTTTTCAAATACACCGTCATCGACCACAAAACGTGATGCTTTAGATTTAAAAATGCTTTTCATTGTATTAAGATTATTCACATTATTACTTGAAGTAGATTTATTTACTTTTGTATTATCTTTAAATATATCTTCATAATTTTCATAAGGCATAAAGTTATTTTCAAGTATAACTTTATATTCATTTGAATGGTGGTCATGTTTACTGTGGATGGAGCGGCGAGAAATCGAGTGCTCATTCTGTTCATAATCTACATCATGATAATCGTTTAGTTTCTCTGTACTTTCTACTTTATTCTCAGGGGCTTGGTCATATGTCTGATGATACGTTTGTATTACATTTTCAAGACCGGTGAACAGTTTCATTGCTTCAGAATCAGGTTGTTCATCAACATATTGATTAAAACCAACAGAGAATCCACTACCATCTATGTCCTTCATTAAGAAGTTAAGTTTCCCTAAACCATAATATGCATTTGGTGCTGCATCTTTCTCAGGAATTTCGGTGTTTAAAGGTTTCTGCATTCGCTGTGATACTTCATTTACATCAGCTTTATTATAATCAACATCTACTTCACTCATTTCAGCTGAATTTATAGATTTCGTCACAGCTAAAAATCCTGGGCCGTAGTACTGTTTGTTCCAGGTTTGGCCATGTTTGTCACTTACATACGGCAAAGGATCTTCTAACGGTACGGCTTTTGCTATAGGATTTAACTGCCTGTGGAGTACAGCGTCATAAGGTAATAGTATCTTGTTTTTTAAAATCACGTCATTAATTTTATTTAGGGGATTTTGTATTCTTTTCTTAATGTGGATGTGTTTGCGTTTCTTTTGTTTATTATTTTTCATTGTACTATTTATTTTTTTATGTTCTTTCTTATCAGATCCAGAGTGAATAGCTTTTTGTATCTTCTCTACTAGGTTACTTATCAATTTCTTCTTTTTATCGCCTTTCATTCCTTTGCTATCAAAGTGAGTTTCAATTTCAACAAACAGTTCATCGTCGTCTTTTTTCTTTTTCTTTTTTTCAGTGTGATCATCGTTTTCGTAACGTATTTTGATGTGTCTTTTTAAACGTTTTATATTTTTAATTTCAGAATTTTCGTAATTTTTCAAATATTCTTTAATATAGTTTGATTTTGTTCTTTCTGTATATTTACTCAAGAGGTCTGTTATTTCGTCATACTTCGGAATTTCTTTGATAGGTTCGATGTCTAATTTAGGGTTAGTTTCTTTATTACTATTGGTAGGTATTTCTTCGTCATCCATTCTAGTAAACTTAATAGATTTACCGTTGTATATCAATTTAACTAGTCCTTTGATGTTTTCTCTTGAATTCCTGTAAAGTTTTAACACAGTTGAAGTATAACAGCTTCAAGTCAACATTTTATCATTTAATAATAATAACTAATTTATTGACTCAGAAGTCAATTATTTTAATTAGGAATTTAAACACATAGAGTATCACTATAAATCATGCATTACATGAATAATTCGAATATTACATATTTAGCGAATACCAATTTAGCATTTTCATCCTTAAAACGTACTCTGTGCAAACTGCAAAGAATACTCTGTGTTTCGTGCCTAATTATCTTTAATCTTTATAGTAGATATACGAATAAAAAAATCGTTTTATATTCCCAATATACAATATCTTGTATTCTCTAAACACTCTATCTTTTTACTTACGATTCATTTTCCATTTTCTGTTTACCATCTGTCAATGAGTTTATGTCTATAACAGTTTTGATTATTAACTTCGGTACTGTGAACAAAAAGTCATTAATTATTTGGAGTAGAATACCCTTGTATAACTTGCTAGAATCCTAAATCTACACAGTATCTATGATTCCTTACTCAAAGACTGCCAATGGAACCCTACTACTAAGCCTCTCTTTCTTTTAAACTATAATATATAGCAGGCTGAATTTTTCGCAGAACATGTATTATGGGTATCCTTTGAGTAAAGCGAATATCCAATAGCAAATTTAAGGTAGCATTCTGTGTAGTAGTGGTACGAAACCCTCAATGTGTGACTCCGACACGTGTAGTATCGTTTAGACTGCTTCAGAGGCGCAGTTGTAATGCTTACGCGTTACGACTGAGGCTGACGCTGAGGTGTCGGGTTAGATCCCCGAGTCAGTTAAAAGTGATATTGGGTTTTTCTATTACTAAATGCTTAGTATCAGCCCGGAATCTGGAATCGTGCCTGGTATGGCGATAGGCTCGCCCCGTATCACATAAGGGACGGAGATACGCTCGGCGAAATGTGGGTGTACTGGTTACACCTCTGCCTACCCCATCAGCGATTACAGGCGTGAGTGCGTATGTATTATTAAATGACTTGGTATGTACCGTGACTTTTTCTCCTAGTCGCCGCGTTTAGTTTATCAGCATCTTCAGCGATGTCATGTTGTAGTTTCTTGCAGTGTAATATTTCATCAAATAGTTTTCTTTCATCGGTTATATAGTCAGTTCTGGGATATTTCATTTCTTCTAATTTTGGAGGTTCTTTGTTTGTCCTTAATGCTTGTATTGTTTCTAAAATAACATAATTTATTTAACGTTGTATGTTAGAGATTAAAATAAAACAAGCTCTTAACGCAGACTGTTTCAGCGGGCTTAGCACAAGCAACACGACATACGCGCGAGAGAGATAACTGTCGACAGCAAATATCTCGGTTAAAACCAAAGATGTATATTACTAGACGGGCTGTTTCGAAGTGAAATTACGTCACATAACACGGGAGTTTGACAGCTCACAAACAGGAAGCGCGATAGGGGTTCTAGTTGAGTATAAGCGATATGGTAATATTGAGTAATGGTCAATTGACCGCAATTTAATGGTACAATTCCATGTACCGCGCAGCTTGTCTAGTAGCATACATTAAAGGCTCTGGTTAAAACGCTCACATTCGATAAAATTACGTCGTCATGCTAGGGTAAGTAGGCAAAATACTACAGAGAGATTAACACCCGGTTTCTGAAAGTCTGATCAAATCAACATTCAACTAACAGAACTTTGATTTTTCACCGTTGTCACATCAATTCGAGTTGCTGAAACGTTCATTAGTGAAATATTTGATGTCTCTTTAGTAGCGTTTGACATAAGATTATTCATATTGATTTGAAAGTTATATTAACTAACATGTGTGTTCAATCAAAGGTGTTGACCACGCTTCTAGCAACACAATTTTGACCTGACATGTGATTAGTTAATTTTACATTCAGACACCGGGCGTAAAAGTACTACATATTTTTTCTAGTTTATCTCTTCTTTTGACATAACGAGGCGAGTATTATATGCAACCATGTTAGCACCAATCATCGAAATAAGATGACAAGAAAGATAACTCAAGCAAAAAATGACCCCACCAAAACTCTGTGCAAGGGGGCGGGGCTATAAAAGTCTGTGCAGCACGTTCATTCATCCATTCATAAAAATGGATTCATGATCTCTAGTTGACACTTAATACGTCTAATTTTTGGCGCGGTGCACAATGTATATATTATATATTATTTAGATATATTATATAGATATATTATATAATATTTAGACATTAACTTTTATGAAATAAAGTTGATTTTGAGCGTTCAGTAGTTTTTGTTGCCTGTATGAGTGTTACGTGTGATTTTAACTTTGCATGTGTAAGTAAGTGGACCCGTATTTTTGGCAGATTCATATGAGAGTTATCGTTCTAGTTAACTTATTTCGATGGGACCGATAGGCATAATATAGATAAAACTGTTTTATCACGACAAAACGAATGTACAACAAACGGTTAATTAATATAAATTTATAAAACAACAATAGAATCTATTCATATTCGTACATACGCACTCATGCCTGTAATCCCCGAAGGGGTAGGCAGAGGTGTAACCAGTACACCTACCTTTCGCCGAGCGTATCTCCGTCCCACAATGTGATGGGGGCGAGCCTATCGCCATACCGGGCACAAATTCCAGACTCCGGGCTGATACTGAGCATTTCGTAATAGAAAAACCCGATCGAACCCGAGACCTCAGCGTTAGCCTCAATCGTAACGCATACGAATTACAACTGCGCCATCGAGGCAGTCTATTTAACATTAGTTTTATATCTCTTCTGATTATAGGATATGTTTTGATTTTAAAAAGCTTCTAGTTATAGCGTAGGCGTGTCTACACAGGGGAAACGCACTAGATCTGAATTACTTGTTCCGAAATTTCTAATACCCTCAGTTTGGTTCATAATCTAGGATTCTGAGGATATTTGGATCGGACACATTTCGTTAACTCTTTTAATCTTAGTTTAGAAAATCAAAATATTATTTCACCTTTACTTGCTTTATCAAAATCAGCTGTCAGTTTATGTATACGCTCGTACACTTCATTGAAGTCCATGTGACCTTTCAGACCAAGCAGTAATATCTCATGCATGGCTGAATGTAGCGAACCGTCTCTATCTTCTGTTCTTTGCTTGATTTCTTCTTTTTGAGTTTCTTTTAATTCTGTAATGTGTACACATGGAATTCTTAATTAATTAACTTCTTTACCTTAACTCTGTTTCCCTAAAGATTAGCAAAGGTACAATTGGTGTCAAATAGTTCGTCGTTTATTTCCCAGGGTCTACAATGCTGGGCACGGCTCTCCTCTACGAGTGAGAGGGGTAAGAACTTAGTCCACCACACTGGCCTGAAGGCCAATTCTCGTAATTTTAAACGTTCAAAATATCATTCCGATCTAATCTCAGCGTCAAGAAAGTTGCAAATGGCATTCTCTTAAACCAATAAACAACGTCAAATGCACCTAGCATTAGCAGTAGCATTATACCGTTTTGGCTTTAGTCAACTTTTATTCTACATGCAATCTCATTACGATCTATGTTCACATTTGACGTCGATTATTGGTTTAAGAGAATGCCATTTGCAACTTTCTTGACGCTGAGATTAGATGGGAATGATATTTTGAACGTTTAAAATTACGAGAATTGGCCTTCTGTTTGGTAGACTTCACATATCTTCGAAATTCTTATAGAGAACTTCTCAGGTATGCAGACAGTCTCAGTCTTCCTCACGATGTTTCCTTCACCGTTAAATCAATCGATAAGAACAGAAAGAGATGTGTATGCGAGAGGCCATCTAGGTTGATACCACCGCTTTGTCTATTTCTGCCGCCATGCATCTGTCAGAATTGTTGTGTTTCTGTTTGAAGGACATTGAAGCCAGTGAAACTACTGTGTATTATGAAATTTGGCTCGGGGTGATGAACGGAGTCTAGTATCATGCAGTGCTTTGTTATTCAACGTTGTGTGGTGCTTCTGTGGCAGGCGTGATGCTTACCATCAGGCGAGCAAACTGCTCGTATCGTCATTCAGGCTGTTAAAAATTCATATATTATTCATAATTCGTATTGATTCTATTTGTTTCGGGTCTGTTTTCTCCCAGAGGAGTTGACGTCAGGCAGGCAGCCGGTCGTAAAAACTACAAACCCAATAATTCTGTAACTTGTGTTAAAAAGTATGTTGCGCCGACCCCACTGCGAGTGGGATAAACGCAGGTGGAAGAAGGATTGATTTTGTTGCATTAAATACATAATTTGCACCTTTAAAGACAAACCGTAACTACACGAAATTTTTCAAGAATTGAGTTACTAATGCCATTTTTTAAAAATTACTTATACTCTACGATGAATTTTACACTTTCATAAAAATTCCACTTTTAGAGGTAGATGGCGCTAATTTTGACCGTTACAAAACTAAATAAGATTTGATTGCTAAATGCAATATCGTGTTTATACTACTTAGTTGGTGTTTAATTTTATATTTTCGGTAAAGTAACGGTTTGTCTTTAAAGGTGCGATATATTGCTTTCTATTTTACTATTTTAATTCTGTAATGATACATGCCGTTAATTACAATTATCTATAATAATATTATTAATTATTAATGATTTATTGATTGAGGCTAATGACGCTACTGACGCCGTGTCTGCGTCTCAGAAGGCCAATTCTCGTAATTTTAAATGTTCAAAATAGCATTCCGATCTAGTCTCAGCGTGAAGAAAGTTGCAAATGGCATTCTCTTAAACCAATAATCAACGTCAAATGTGAAATTAGATCGTAATGAGATTGAATGTAGAATAAAAGTTGACTGAAGCCAAAACGGTATAATGCTACTGCTAATGCTAGGTGCATTTGACGTTGATTAGTGGTTTAAGAGAATGCCATTTGCAACTTTCTTGACGCTGAGACTAGATCGGAATTATATTTTGAACATTAAAAATTACGAGAATTGGCCTTCTGTACTTTGAACTATTAAGTCTAAGTGCCATAGCATACATGATAATTTTAGCATCAGCGATCGGCAATTTAGTTGCTTTTCGGTAGCCCGATTTCGCGTCGGAACGCTCCACTCATACAAACGCCAGTCGTGGCTGTCAAGAGGCTTTTTGGAAGCCCAATATAGCAACGGAACATACTCCGTACATTTGGGTGCCTGTCGCAGTAATTTGGTAAGGCTTTGGCGTCTATGTAACATGGCTCAGTGTTGTAAGATCTATGTGCAAGGGAACAGCGCAGACGTAGTTTTTTTTTGTTTTCGCGGGGGAAAACCAGTTTATCGCTACCGCCTCGCCCGGGGAGTGACGGGACGGTTATGTTGGACTCACCGGTCTTACAACGCAGCGTAAAGTCACCCGGAGGAGAAATAGAAAATCCAGATGACCGCTGGGCTGAGTCCCTAACATTATAATATACATCCTGCACCGGCAATACCAACCAAAAACCCCGCGGTGGCCATCCTCGGCGCATGAGAGACGGCCCCGGGTTCCCGAGGCGAGAAGCGAGCGCGGACGTAGCTGCTCCTACTCCCGCTCCCTTACTTCACCTTCTTTATACAAGATGGTAGGTCCCTCGTATACGAGAGGCCGGTTGGGTTGGTACCACCACTTTGTCTTTTTCTGCCGCCAAGCAACAGTATGTAAGCACTGTTGTGTTCCGGTTTGAAGGACATCGAAGCCAGTGAAATTAATGGGCATTATGAGTCTTAACACCTTATGTCTCGGGGTGATAAGCACAGTCGAGTGTCATGCAGTGCTTTGTTGTTTAAAGTTCTGTGTGGCGTTGCTTCTGTTTCGTTTTATGAGCAGGCATATCGCTTACCATCAGGCGAGCGAACTGCTCCTTTCGTGATTTAAGCGAATAAAAAATACCTCGATATGCTCGCCCCCTATCACATCGTGGGACGGAGATACCCTCGGCGAAATGTGGGTGTACTAGTTACACCCACATTTTGCCTACCCCTTCGGGGAATACAGGCGTGAGTGCGTATGTATGTATGTATGTATCATGTATGTAAAGAAAAACCTCCGCCCGCGGCAGCCCAGATCGATAGACACCACAATCAAACGTAGCATATTCAATACAGCGTTCGAATCCAGCAAGTCGCCTAAGCACGATACAGCATCGATGCAGTTGCAAAATCGCCGTTTGCCTATGGCTTCAATGAAATGAAATAGTTTTATTCAACATGTAGGCAATTAAAATAGCGCTTATGACATGTCAGTACAAAATAAAAAACTTATGTATAGAAATCATATCAACTAATGTATACATAACATACATAGCATCGGCAAAATACACTGGGCAACTAGAAAGTTTACAATATTTTTATATTGGTCCAGAATTGTTAAGTATTATTATTATTATTTTTTCTCTGTTTATGGGTCGATATGTACCATATGCATTACCGAAACGGCACGTGTTTTAAAACTACCACCGGATCCAAAACGACCCAACCTGAGAAGACCCAGCGAAACAATGCCAAACAAATGCCCTTCAAACCTAAACACAACAGGCCTCATACACTGCTGCTTGGCAGTAGAAATAGACAAAGAAGTGCTACGGCCTATCATAAACGAGGGATTTATCATTCGATAAAGTATCTGCTTCTAAAAGGGATTTTTTATCCGTGCTTACCTTTACTTTTTTCATTGTTCACTCTCTCAGTGTTTCTACTTAAGTTTCCTTCAGTTGTTTCAACGGCATCCAACTGGTCCAAAAGGCTTGCTATGTGGTGTGTCAGCATGTTTTTCATTTTAGATTGTTTCATTTGGAGGAGTAGGTTTTGTGTTTCTAGAAATATGTCAAACTCATGAGTTTAACACCTTTAAACCACATATTTACATACGCACTCACGCCTGTAATCCCCGTAGGGGTAGGCAGAGGTGTAACCAGTACATCCACATTTCGCCGATTGTATCTCCATCCCATGATATGATAGGGGGCGAGCCTATCGCCATACCCGGCACAAATTCCAGACTCCGGGCTGATACTGGGTATTTCTTAATAGAAAATCCCAATATCACTTTTACCCGACCCGGGGATCGAACCCGAGACCTCAGTGTTAGCTTAATCTTAACGCGTACGCATTACAACTGCGCCAACGAGACAGTCTACATATTTTCTTACCAAATAAAGTATGACATGTTCAAACACAAAAGTCATACACTGACACAAATGGTAGTGCTCGTTGCAAACACTATTCCGCAATAAAAATCGCGAAACAAGTGACATTTCTGAGTGGTAGAGCCACGCTGTAGACAATTTTGTCTACAGCATGAATGGGCCGGCTCGTCCGGGTCGCTACCACTGTCTCACAGACAACCGGCGTAAAGTAGCGGCTTGCTGCTGCGTTTCGTACGGTGAGTGAGATATCCGGAGGCCCAAATTCCCCTCCCTTTCCCAATCCCTTACTTATCCCTTTCCTTTAAGGTCGGCAACGCGCCCATGATTATTTTAGTATTGTGGGCGTACATGGGCGGTGGAGATCACTTACCATCAGGTGACCCACTTGCTCGTTTGTCGGCCTATACCATAAAAAAACATTTATTTTAATTTTTCACACGTAACATTTAAAAAAAATATATTTTAAATATATGCATTTTTCTAAGCTACATGTGTAAGGACAATATCTCGCTTCTGTTTATTATTTTTTAATTTAACTATTTTTATTAAGCTGTCTATATGCCTATCTTCACGACCTAGAAAGGGCCGACAGGGTTTTTTTACATACTGACTGTATATTAATCTGAGTATTTATTATTGCATGATAAAATGACTTCAAGACTATCCCGCCACTGTAACTCCTGTAAGCCAGGATCGACAGTGGCATGCATATTTCGACACCGAGCAATGAAGCTCGGCGAGTCTCTGGGAATGCAAATCTGTCTTTATCCCGCAACGAAATGAATCAAATAGAAAATTAGGGAGGAGTTGGAAATAATAATTGTCCACTTCCCTCCATAGCAAAGCGGGAGACAAAATAATGAACTAAGGAGTTCTTAACCTCAAGCACAACATTTACAACTGGAGAAGCCAGATGTAAAGCACCACGGATATCATTAAGTGGGTCCTATCACGTGAGCTGTTATGACTAGTGATTTATAAAATGACTAGTTATTTATACTGTGAATAAGAAAGAGAGTCAAAATATTATTAGGATAAGTACTCTGGGTATAATGTACAATTTGGTTGAATCGGGCCTAAGTGTGTTTATTGTAACATTGATTTTACCTGATGATCGCTTTGTTCTGTAAATGTAGTCCAAATCATAACTGTTTAAATCAGTACTGTCATATGTATCTACATTGTAGTCTTTAACATTATCAATTTGTAGTGGCTTACTTTTAGTTGTTAGTTTTGGAATTTTATCTGCAAATAAATACTGACGATTAGTGTTGGGTAGGACAAAGCAGTGATAACTCAGTGCGGAATGGTATGGACTGTCGAGACGAAATTCGCAGGTTCGAAACCATCCCGAAGAGCATACACCTCTGACTTTTCTAAGTTACGTGTGTATTATTCGTTAATTATCACTTGCTTTAAGAATTTCGAAGGTATGTGAAGTCTGCCAACTCGCATTAGGCCACCATGGTGGACTAAGGCCTAACCCCTCTCAGTAGAGTAAGCCCGTGCCCAGCAGTGGGACGTGTATAATACAGGGCTATTATTATTATTATAGGGCATGATTTTAAATTAATCTGTAAGAGAAGACTCTTTTTTGTACTGAGCCATTACAGGGTCCCACTTCACATGAGGCGCTGTGTCTTGAAGCTTGGCGGTATATATTGATTTTACAGCTGCACCTGGCAATAAAGCCGGCGCTTATGGCGCTTTAGCCAGAAATATGTATAGTGTATTTAGTAGCGACTAAGCACAGAGGCGCCTTTTAGAAGGCTCAGACCTCAGCTTGAGCAATCGCTTGGGAGTATAGTTTAGGGCCGTCTCTGCACATCATTATGCCGAGGGCCAGTTGTGGGAGCTCTTGGACTCGCAGGCGTGTCCTATGTCGGGGTCAATGCTGTGGTTTGTATTGTCCTTATATGTATATGACTCGCTCGTTCTCACTATTTCATGCAAGCAGTCTGTGTCATGGGAATAGTAAAAGAGTTACGCGTCATTTGAAGAAGTACATGTTAATTTGAGCCGCTCTTACTATTTCATCATGTACGGGACAAATGTAAAGCCTCTTGAATGTTCTATTCAACACTTGTGACGATTATTTGGAACTCACATAACACTGCATCGTCACTGTAAAGAGTCATGGATTCCAAAACCAATCGAAACTGCTGCAATAACTTGGAACACATATTTGTTATTACTATGAATACTTAATTCGCAAATACTTTAATACTGTACTTAATTCAAAGTTCTGTGTGGTGCTTCTGTTGAGCAGGCGTGACGCTTACCATCAGGCGAGCGACCTGCTCGTCTCGTCTAAAGCTTAACCATGACTATAATATTGTAAACCCAGAGGTTCCCAAACTTTTTCTCGTAGTCCACTTTCAAAATTTAGCTGGTTCCGGTGGCCCCTACAGCTACATTTCTACATTATATATTCCCAAAACTCGACAAAAATGAGAAGATTAGACCCCGTCGATCCCCGGTGGGTCCATCTGGAGCACATTGGGAACTAATGGTGTAAACAAACAACTAATAACAGTCCGAGTAGATCAGTCCACACAAGCGGCACCCGTTCACGAGTATGACATTTAAATCATCGGCCTCCTCGAGCATGTTACAGTGAAGTGACGACCCGGTTTCCTTACCTTTCTTGAAATGCATGAGTCCATCAATGTCGATGAATACATTTGTGATCACCAAACAAAAGGCAACTGCGACCGCGACCAGCGACGCGCACAAAATCTTGTAGAACACATCGCCATGGCATCGACACATGTGAATAGATTACAGCTATAACATATAACATAACGTTTAACAAAACATAGAAACCGACTTCAATTTTTATACGCTTTATATTAGCTTCATACGTATGTATGTAACGGAATCTTTGAACATGATTTTGACCCCCTTCAAAACGTCGGATTAACTCGAAATTTGGCATACTTAAGGACCGATGACAGTTCAATATTTTCACAAAAAAAATGAAAATAAAATAAAATAGTGTAAGAAAAATGATTTTATTGTAAAAAAAAGCGTGGGGTGCATGGTATCAATAGTTATAAATATTTCATGAACAGATATGAGTAGAAGGGTTATTTTGATAATATCTTGAAAAGCACCCCACGCTTTATTTACATTAAAATCATTTTTCTTACACTATTTTATTTTAATTTAAATTTTTTAGTTGGATATTCTATAAAAGCGTATTTTTTTAGTTTTTTTTAAACTATTATTTATTAGTGGTAGTTACAGCAATAGCATGTAAATTCCAATACAATAACACAATCGCAACGAGTGTACTGTTGTCCTTTGAGGAGTTTTTTTACCCCATACCCTGTCGTCAGATCTTAACCAAAATTATATGGGACCACATCACAGCTAAACTCTATCGAGTGATTTTTTTTCCAACAAAATTGTCCTCTATTGGCGGAGTAATCGATGTATACAAAAAAAACCGCGCGAGAACCTCCTCCATTTTTGGTCGGTTTAAAAGGGGAACCTCAAAACAACGTTTTTTATATTGGTACGACAAAGTGACTGGAGTATAGGGCCACCAAAATCTTAGGCCCAAAGCCAACCTCATCTGCACATGGTACACTGCTAATTAATGGACGAGGCAATGGCGACATTCGCAGTGGGGTCGGCGCAATATGCTTTTTAACACATGTTACAGAAAGATTTGGCTTGTAGTTTTTACGATTTCCGCCTGTCTGACGTCAACCCCTTTGAAGGGAAATCTCCCAGACTTGAAACAAATATTTGTTGATCACACAAACATTTGTCTCGGTGCGGTAAACGAACCCACGGCCTCTGGTTTCACAACTGGCTGCTCTGCGCCACGTAGGCTGTGTGGCTGTAAACCCAAACATTCTGTGTATTTGGAGATTTAATTAGTTTCGCAGAGCGGCTGATCTGGGCGCCGATCCGGGTTAGAGTCGCATTTAAGCCTTTTACATTTTTTAATAGCATAGGCCGACAAACAAACAAGTGGGGGTTCAGTGATCTCCACCGCTTATGTATACCCACAATAACAGAAGAATCATGAATCCATTGCCCACCTTAAAGGAAAGGATAATGAGAGGTTGGGAAATTTGGGCATTGGAATATCTCACCGTACGAAATGCAACAGGAAGTTGCTACTTCAAGTCGGTGACACAGTGGGTTACCAGACGGCCAAGCCGGTTGTGCCGGCCCATTCATGATGTAGACAAAACTTAGACAGTTTTGTCTACGTGGCTCTACTCATCGAAAGAAGATAACTAGAACGATAACTCTCATATGATTCTACCAAAAATACGGCTCCACTTACTTACACATGCAAAGTTAAAATCACGGGCAACAAAAACTAATGACCGTTCAAAATCAAATTTATTACATAAAAGTTAATGTCTATATGTAATATTAAATTTCTTTAACTAGATACGACGTTATGCACCGTGCAAAATTAGACGTATTAAGTGTCAACTAGAGATCATGAATCAATTTTTATAAATTGACGAATGAACGTGCTGCATAGACTTTTATAGACCCCTTGTACAGGAGTTTTGGTGGGGTAATTTTTTTGCCGTAGTTACGTTTCTTGTCATCTTATTTCGATGGCTCTACTTATAAAATGAAATATAACTATGTACTATTTCTGTACTGATATTAAATTAAAAAAATACGTACATACCTCTGGGAAGTTGAAATCAATTAAAACTGTATACTACATTTTCCAAACATGGTAGTCATTTTTTTCTTCTAATCGAAATCCTTGATAGCGTGTAAAAATACAAAAATAAGTCGATATTGTAAACAATAACATCGTTGCTTTCAGTGGAGAGTGTAAACATTGGTTAAGGGAGGCGGTATTGTCGATATCGATAAAATAAAGTTAAATCCATTAAGTAGTAACTCTCTTTTGATGTTTTTTTTTTAGATTGAACGACGAGACGAGCATGTCCCTCGCCTGATGGTAAGCGCCACGCTTGCTCATAAACAGAAGCAACGCCACACAGAACTTTAAATAAAGCACTGCATGACAC
Source organism: Mimas tiliae (assembly GCA_905332985.1). NCBI lineage: Eukaryota > Metazoa > Arthropoda > Insecta > Lepidoptera > Sphingidae > Mimas > Mimas tiliae. The sequence goes on along the minus strand of HG995265.1, from coordinate 2,005,773 downwards.
TGGACTGCGCTCGTCACCCCGAGACATAAGGTGTTAAGTCTCATAATGCCCAGTAATTACACTGGCTTCAATGTCCTTCACACCGGAACACAACAGTGCTTACACACTGTTGCTTGGCGGCAGAAATAGAAAAAGCGGTGGTACCAACCCAGCCGGTCTCTCGCAAACGAGGGACTTACCACCTTGTAAATAAAATCACCCTTATCACTTTGTGATAAATGTATCTTTTTTTCTTTCTTTATATCTTATTAGTAGCGCAGTGGGCGAGTTACTGGTTCTGAAGCGAGAGGCCGCGGGTTCGACTCCCGTACCTAGACAATTTTTTGTGTGGCCCACAAACATAGCTTTCGGGTTTGGGTGATTTCACCCCTAAGGTGTTGCGTCAGACATGCGGACGGTCGTAAAAACTACAAGCCAAATCTTTCTGTAACATATGTTAAAAAGCATGTTGCGCCGACCCCACTGCGCATGGGATAAAGGCAGGTGGAAGAAGAAGAGATATTATGATAGCTTGCAAGACTTACAACATATTGGACTAAAATTGTAACCCCGGGAAACTCATGTGTGATTTTTGAAATCGAAATATCAAATACAAATTGTGATTGCTTTACATAGGATCACCGGCTTTTCAGCATAAATATACGGCATAAAATAATTTTACCATAGAAACTTATATGTAAATATAGTCAAAATCTTAAAATAGGTAGATAGAAGTTAAGACTGATAAATAAAAATAACCATCGATATAATTTCATCGACTATAGCACATCACTAGAAACACAAAACCATGTTTACAAATAAACCTAAACCCTATCAGATTACAATTGAAGCACATCCCAAATTCCAACCATTCGATTGCATTGACATACGATATCGACAAGAGTGATGTATCCACCAATAATATTATTTCTCTTCATAAATATCCACACGAATTCGGCCAGTTACTTGGAAGCCGAAGCGAACTTCCTGAAGCCGAAATTGGAACGCAACAATATAGTAAACAAAGGTGTTTGGGTAAAGAATAAATTGAAAGAGAAGTTATTCGAGAAGACTAGTGTTGCGGATTTTATTTTTAGACCGAATTCGGCTGATGTCGATAATTTATTGCAGAATAATTTCGATGCGTTTGGTGAGAATTATTTACAGGATACTCCGTTTGTTTCAAGCTATGTTGAAAGGGCGAAGAGGGCAGTTAACCGTAAGTAATCTACTTAATAGAGTTTAGTGGAAGTAATAAATAGCTTGAATTATCTAGTTTTGATAAATATCAGTTTTGATATCAGTGTTATTTTTTGTAAACTTAAAATATATTTATACCAAAGATCTCCAGGTCAAGGAATCTGGCATGACCCGCACATAGTTTTTTTAATCAGAAATCGGTAAACGCGCAAATGTGTCATCTGATGGTAAGTAAGTGATCACGCATCCACGATACCCAGAATCATTTGTTCAGATAAGAATCATTTGTTGCCGACCTTAAGGGAAAGGGATAATTAAAGAATTGGGAATGGGGTTATAGGCCCTCGGATATCTCACTCACCGTCAGAAACGTAACAGTAAGCTATTACTTGACGTCGGTTGTATGTGAAACAGTGGTAACAATCCGGTTGAGCTGGCCCATTCGTGCTGTAGACAAAACTATCTACAGCATGGTTCTCCCACTTCAAAATATCTTAGATCTATGTTTGTAGGAATACCACATGTTCTATTGTCGTCGATAGTTTACCACCAGTTTTGTGACAATCGTAAATTAAACACAACGCTGCTAACTTACATCAATATTATAGATCTCAATTCCGTGGTTTAACCATATTTGATCCTGGTGGTAATTAAAGAACAATCCAAAAAAGTAAGTAGTGAGAAATTCGTGTAAAGAATTCCGGGATCGGACCCAGGGGTCTATATAATACGAATTTCTTCTTTTATAGATACACGAAAACGCCATCCCAGAAAGAGTGTGAAGAAATGTAAAAACAAAAAGAATTGCAAATACTCCAAAGATAACTTTAAGGATGATTCTGCTCTAAAAGAATCAATTATTTCCGATCTTAAACCTGCTTCTGTATTTAATGATCCTTACGAGGTAGCCATTTTATTGAACAGCAAAATAAAAATTGACAACGAAAGTAAGATGGATCTAATAAGCAATAAAAATGAAACTAGCAATAATACAAATATAATAAATAGTATTGGTGACGCAGTCAAAACCGGAATAGAGGCAAATAAAATAAATTTAAATGAAACCAAATACAACATTAGCAATTCGAAAAGAAATACGAATTTCGAATATGAATCAGAAAATTTTAAAAATTTCGTTCTGGTAGATGATTATAATAGGACTACAATTACCGAGAAAGATAAAGAGCGAAGCATTATAGATAAAGATAATAAAGTCTGGCACCAGAATGCTCCTATGTCTAAAATAAATATGTATAAAGTAATACCAAAAGAAACACAAAGTAAACCTATAAACGAAAGAGGCTTGATCAAAGTTATTTCTATACTTACGAAAACATTTAAAAAAATAATGAGACAACACGACGAAATCAAAACTATTCATCAACAATTGACAAATATTAACGATGAATTCCTTAGAAACATAGCTGCCATCACTAATAAATTTCAAGATTTTGATAATAAATACAATTATTTAATTAAATCTAATGAAGATCTAAAGGTAATTGAACAGAGTTTAATAAAAAGGGAGGAACAATTCAAATCCAAACAAAAACAAATTATGACCAATCTAATAGAATTTGAAAATCAGCAGAAGAAGTTTTTAATGCAACAAAAGCAGTTTTATTCTGTTCAGAAATTTATGCTAGAACAAAACGAAAAGATAAATATAAAACAGAATTTAATCGCAAAGACACAAAGTGAGATTTCTAATAGACAAAACAATTTCGCTAGAATATTAAAGAAAGCAAAGCAAATAGTTGATAACAAAATTGGTCCTTCAAAATATATTTCACATATAAAATACAATAACAGTTCAGATAATAAACTAACACATACTACCACATTACCTGAAGTTACAGAATCAGTTAAAATAAATCTATTTGCGATTCCAACTACAAATAAATTAGAAAATCAAGATGACAAAATTATTAAAGAGAAAGACGATCAAGCAATCGACGACTTGGTATACAAATTCTATTTCAACAACACATTCATTGATAATATCATGAAAAATAAGATTTTTAATGCCTTCGCAGCAGAAAGCAAAGAAGTAGAGAATAATTTGAAGAATAAAAGAAATGAAATAACTACTCTTTTGATACCAGTTAAGCAAATAAATTTAACAGCTATCCCAAATAGTCTTAAAAGAAATAGAAGATGGATCAGTCATAAAATGAGAAGTTCAAAAAGGAAGAGTCATATAAAATCTGGTATAAAAGACATAAATAATAAAGAAGAATTGAAAAATAATACTGAAAATGCCATTGATGGTGATAAAAAAAAATACCAAATACAACATTCATCAGATCCATTTTCGACGATGGCAATGAATTTCTGCAAGCAAATTGGACAAAATGGTAATCAACAGATATTAGGATGGTGTATTGAGAAAGCTTTAAGAAGACTGCAATATATGGGTGAGTTTTAGTTCGTGGATGTGATAATGAGTTGTAGAAGGATAAAAATAAGTGAAAATCCGTCATCGCAGCCTATCCACGTAGTAGTTTTGACTTTAAGTTTGAAAAAATAAATGATCTAAGCACTAACTAATTGATCATAAAGGTAATTTAATTCGCTTCGTCCTTCTAATCTAAACAAATATTTAACTTCAATATTACACCAAAACGTACCCACGTTTTGGTGTAATATTGAAATTATAATAATATAGAGTATCTACTCTATATTAGTAAAAAAATAAAATTAAAATAAAAAAATTGCTGTCTAAATAACTTTTAATGTACTTTTCTTCGCCCTTACATTTTTAAAGGACTTCTTAGTTTATTATTGTTAAGATTGTACTAATCAAATTAAAACCTGTCCGTACCTTAACTAAGAAAAAGCGAGGTATAGTATAATATTTGCGAAATCAGGTCATTGCATGTGTTTTATGTACTATTTTAAATTATCACAAACTTTATTGCTTGTATTATTTGTTGTAGGTACATTTCAAGTTTATCGCCGCTATTTTTAAGAGTTTTTTAATAACCTTTTCCCCCTTTTATTTTAGATACAAATATGTTTGGAATACCTCCTAATAATAGTATGAATAAAGAAAAAGAATTAAAACTAAATAAGACAGCAGAAGTTAAAGCACCACTAAATATTGTAACAGAATCCACATCAACAGGTATTTATGATTTTATTTGCATCAACATACATACATACATCAAGTTGTTAAGTCTCATAATGCCCAGTAATTTCACTGGCTTCGATGCTCTCCAAACCGAACCACAAAGTGATTACATATGGCTGTTTGGCGCCAAAAATAGACAAAGCGGTGGTAAAACCCACACGGCCTCTCGTATACGAGGGGCCTACCACCCACCACTTCAAATATAGCTACGCACCATCTTTATTAAATAAGCTTTCAAACCAAAAACGATTTTTTTACTTGAGACACCTGTCATTTATGTAGTAGTAATTAATAATGACTGCCTCGGTGGCGCAGTTGTAATGCGTACGCGTTACGACTGAGGCTGACGCTGAGGTCCCGGCTTCTATCCCCGAGTCGGGTTAAAATTATATAGGGTTTTTCTATTACGAAACGCTCAGTAGCAGCCCGGAGTCTGGAATTCTACCCGGTATGGCGATGGGCTCGGCCCCTATCACATCATGAGACGGAGATACGCTTGGCAAAATGTGGGTGTACTGGTTACACCTATGCACCTCTTCAGGGAATACAGGCGTGTGTGCGTATGTATGTATATGTAATTAATAATGAACAAATTATTATTTATTGCAGCAGCACCAACAACATTGCAAATGTCAGAGCAGAACTCCGAAGTGCCTAAGAATTACTTAAACATGCCAGAAGATTTACAAAGCGTCATGTTCTTTCCAGGTAAGTTCCAAACATGTTGTCGGTCTTACTGATGCACTCAGAGATACCAATTGTTAGCGATCCTACGCATCTAAATTAAAGTCCCCATGTAACCACATTCTTGCAATTAAAAGTATAATTCATTCATATCATTCATTCATGTCATATAATTAATATATTTCATTTATTCATATCATTCATTCATTCATACATTCATTAAATTATCTTTTATTGACAATAAGTAAATTCTTAGAATTCAAATTCTACACTAGGAACCATTTATGGTTAAAACATAATGAATAAAATGTTTATTTGCGTTGTCTGCAAGGTCGTTTGACATCATACTAATATTATAAATGTGAATATAAGTTTGATTGTTACGCTTTCACGCGAAAACTACTTAACCGATCATCATGAAACTTTGTACACATATTCTTGGAGGTATAAGAAGTACCATAGCATACTTTTTTTGAAAAAGAAATCTATTTGTTTCTTACGCTTTCACGCGAAAACTACTTAACCGATCATCATGAATCTTTGTACACATATTCTTGGAGGTATAAGAAGTACCATAGCATACTTTTTTTGAAAAAGAAATCTATTTGTTTCTTACGCTTTCACGCGAAAACTACTTAACCGATCATCATGAAACTTTGTACACATATTCTTGGAGGTATAAGAAGTACCATAGCATACTTTTTTTGAAAAAGAAATCTATTTGTTTCTTACGCTTTCACGCTTAAATCACTGAACCGATTTTGATGAATTTTGATATAGAGATAGATGTGACCCTAGAGACGGTTATAGGCTACGTTTTATTTCGGAAAAGTCTATTCAAACGGGCGGAGCCGCGAGCAAAAGCTAATATTTTATACATTTCTCCATATTGATTAAATGACATTCTCTTTGTTATAGATAACGATGAGTTGGAATCAAATTTGAAGAGATACGGTGAGTTTATTCTATAAGATCAGTTTATTTAAAAAAATATTCAAAGTAATTAAAATAAAATCTTATTTCAATTGAAATTATAATTAGTTGTCTCATGAAATGCAAAAACAATGTTTATAAAAGAATAATGGCCCCTGATTTCACGAAGTTAGAAACTAAGCCCCTTGTTTCATCATTCAGACTACAAAAAATAACATTAATAAAATGAGCCTTGTAACGGGGTGTAGGGTCACCGTGCAGCGATGGGGACATAAAATTATACATTTCGTCAGTAAACAACGTGTATTGTAATATCACAGTACGGAAATACAGAGAATCGAGCTGCTGACATACATCGATAAACACCCCGTCCCACGATGTGGAAGCGTGGGCAATTGTGTGATGCACTGAACTATCTATTTACCCCTAAGGTCCTTATACAGTCCCACGCACAATAAATCGGAAGTCCAATATCAGATCAGTAGCTTGCTTCCCCTTCTTGCCCATTTCTTACTTAATCTGAACAAACTTACGTTCGGAGGTCATGTTTCGACAGAGAGTCTTGACATCGTGGTGCGGGTAGGCCATACTAAATGCATAGCGCTATAGCAGTGGCGCCATCTCTTGACATCAAGACACGACACGATTAATATATTTGTTTGGTGTGTTACTCATACTCATACTCCTTTATTCGTAATAAAATTACATGTCAAACAAAAATACAAATCAATTCATAAATATTAAAAATTACAAATGGAATTAATTAATAATACATAGATAATAATAGTAGAAATTTCATTATTTCAGTCAAAGAATTCCTCTACACTGTAAAACGCCTTCTCGACGAGCCAGGATTTTAACTTTTTTTTAAAGCAGGGTAGACTGGGGGCCACTTTAATGTGGTTGGGAAGCCGGTTGTAGATGGCAGGGCCCATAACATGCGTAATCTTATCAGACTTAGCAAGTCTATGAGCGACAACGGCCAGTTTCTTTGCGCCACGGGTGTTAATATTGTGACTACTTATTTACAGCCTATATTATTGTTTTGTTTTTAGACATTCAACCCGATACAGAAGGCAATGTTTACTACGATGGAAGTCTTCACACTAGCGATGTTGGTAAGTGTTAGATTGATTTTCTGGTACTCGTTCCGCTGACTGTCAACGCGGTCGCTTTAATTCAACGTTAAGAGTACACACGGTCAGAAAGAATAGGGTAGTTGACTTATTTTTTTATTATTTAAATCAATAAGTTATGTTACTCAAATTGTATTGCAGAAAGAATTTTATAAATCGGACCAAAAATAAATAAGTTAGAAGCCATTCAAATCCTGTAGAAGGGGTAATTGTCAAATAATGACCGACGACGCAAACTTTGACGTTACTGTGTAAAATGTTCATTATGGTGCACGCGTGCAAGCGAGATAGTGAGATATCCCTACTACGCACCCACTTTTCCTCATACCAACATTTAAAGTACTGCGGGCATATTTCTGAACTCACAATGAAATGAATTTTCATTGTGATTGAATAAAAGGGTTTCTTTTGCGTATCATTTTCTGTTGCTTATAAAATAATGTATACAATTCAATATAGGAAACTACCCTATTAGGCCTCTGACTCAATCGCATACTTCTAAACAGACCTATAGGCGAGTGAGCCGCTCGTCCATTTCATCCATTGATATCGACTTCATAACCGACTTTATGCGGTATAATATCCATCGACGCTGTGTTTAGAATAGAAATAAAATAAGAGGCTTTTTGAGTGGTAGAGCCACGCTGTGGATAGTTTTGTCTACAGCATGAATGGGCCGGCTCGTCCGGGTCGTTATCACTGTCTCACAGAAAACCGGCGTAAAGTATCAGCTTGCTGCTGCGTTTCGTACGGTGAGTGAGATATCCGGAGGGCTAACCCCCCTCCCCTACCCAATCCCATAATTTAAGGTTGGCAACACACCCATGATTTGTTTTAGTATTGTGGGCGTGCATGGGCGGTGGAGATCACTTACCATCAGGTGACCCATTTGCTCGTTAATGCTATAAAAGATAAAAAGAAGCTCCTACATTTATTTTACTAAAGAGTTTCTTCTGCATCCAGTGGATCCAGACACAGGGAGCATATCAGATCTGATGCCAGGTCTGGACAGCAATTCGAAAGTGGATGTAGACCCTGTGGCCTTCGACCTTCATGCCAGGAGGAGGGCATTCGTTCAAAGGTTAATAAAGCATTTGATTTTGTAGAAAACTTAAAAAAAAAACAGAGGGTCTAGCACGGGAACTTGCGAAAAGTTATTCGACCTGTCATCGACAACAATTTCTATGAGATTTTAGTACAGCGCCTCTATCGTACGTAAAAGAAACTAATATATATGGAATATAGACCAATGATATTTAAGGAATTATCTATCGAGCCCTCGATACCTTTACATTACGATTTCGATAGTTTTCCGTGCTAGCCCCTCAGGTCATCAAAACTCAAGAGCTAAAATAAAACTATATAAAAATTATCGGTGGTATTGCAGTGTATTGGAGAATGATTGACACTACCGACTCAAAGTTGTTGCATTATTTGATTTTTTTCGAGTCGATTTTAATATTGTTTCAACAACTTTTACTTATTTTACTATTTTTTTGTGAAAGTATTATCAAAATAAGTGCAGAAAGGTGTTTCAGTCTTATCCCTTGTTTCGCCCCTTAGGTTAATCTAGTGGGGGGTCAAGACTGTGACTGTTGGGTGAATTTTTTATGTATTAAAATTGTATTAATACAATTGAGGCTGAGTCATCATCCCGGAGTCTGGAATTGTGCCTGGTATGGCAATAGGATCGCCCTCTATCATAACATCATGGTACGGAGATACGCTCGGCGAAATATGAGTGTACTGTTTACACATCTGCCTACCCCTTCGGGGATTACAGGAGTGCGTAATGTATGTAAAATTGTATAATTTTATTTTTCAGGTTAAACGCAAATATACTTAAAAGTATGAGAATAGGGTAAAATCAAGTTATAATTGAATGTAAATAGAACAAAAGTTTCTTTTCGAGTGCGTCGATGCTATAAAATAGTTATGTTTTTAAAACAATTTAATAAATAATTAAAAACTTTTATTTAGAATTTTTATTTTATTATTCCGTAATATTTAAAAATGATAAAAATAAATTTATATTTGGAGACGTTCGATTTTCTCTGTGATGTTCTTCGGCTCTTCCTTTTTCCTGGAAAAAAAACGTATTATTGTTTAATTTTGTACCTCTTCTGCGAGAATAAAACAATCTTTTATTTATTACTTTAAAATGTAAGTACAAGGTTAATTGGACAAAGTGTACTAAGTCGAAAGGACTTAAAAGTAACCGTAGTTGACAGGCTCCTTGGCGCAGTGGGCGAAGCGTGAGGCCGTGGGTTTGATTCCCGCACCGTGACAAATGTTTGTGTGATACACAAATATTTGTTTCGGGTCTGGGTGTTGTGGGTTGGCAAGTCCCTCGTAGTTCCTGATACTCACGATACAGGTTAACCTAGTGTGGGGTCCGGACTATGTGTGTGATTGCTGGGTGTGTATTTATTTATTGTTTGAACTTGCAACTTTACAGTACATCTAATAGTTTCAGGGATATTGCTGTTTAAAGATTTTATAAAAACTACGAACTGTCTCTACGCTGGCAATGATGTATCGATAGCATGGGTGGTTACTTTGATTAATAGGAATAAAAAAGATGAACAAAAAATACTTTTAACTTTTTTCGTACAGATCGATAATTTTATCACCTATTATTAAAGGCAGCAGCGATAGCTTAGCGGGGAGTGGTATTGACTGCCGAGGCGAAAGTCGCAGGTTCGACACCAGCCCCAAGAGCATGCTCCGCTGATTTTTCTAAGTTACGTGTGTATTCATTGTTAATTATCGCTTGCTTTAACGGTGAAGGAAACATCGTGAGGAAACCTGCATAACTGAGAAGTTCTGCATAAGAATTTCGAAGGTATGTGAAGTCTGCCAACCCGCATTAGGCCAGCGTGGTGGACTAAGGCCTAACCTCTTATTAGTAGAGGAGGCCCGTGCCCAGCAGTGGGATGTGTATAATACACTGCTGGTTTTATTTAGTACAAAAGCATGCTTACGACGGGTTACGACTGAGGCTAACGCTGAGGGTCTCGGGTTCGACCCCCGGGTCGGGTAAAGTGACATTGGGTTTTTCTATTACGAAAAGCTCAGTATCCGCCCGGAGTCTGGAATTTGTGCCCGGTATGGCGATAGCCTCGCCCCCTATCACATCATGGGACGGAGATACGCTCGGCGAAATGTGGGTGTACTGGTTACACCTCTAGCCACCCCTTCGGGGATTACAGGCGTGAGTGCGTATAAAAGCATACTAACATGCAGCAAGGAAAATCCCAGAATCTCTGCTCAATGCCATACTCCTCGCCGTCCTTGATGGTCTGCGGCATCTTCTTCCCCAAGGACTCTGGGAGAAACAGGCACAGTACCCCACCAAAGATACCTAGCGCTCCCAGGATTAGAAGTGGTATTTCAGTTGCTATAGTAGCCTGAAAAAATAAGTTTAATTATAATATATCATACCTACTTCATACTAATATTATAAATGTGAATGTAAGTTTGTTTGTTACGCTTTCACGCGAAAACTACTTAACCGATCATCATGAAACTTTGTACACATATTCTTGGAGGTATAAGAAGTAACATAGGATACTTTTTATGAAAAATAATCTATTGGTTTGTTTCACGCCTAAATTACTGAACCGATTTTGTTGAATTTTGATGTAGAGATAGATGGGACCCTGAAGATGGTTAAAGGCTACGTTTTATTTTCACGCGGGCGGAGCCGCGGGCAACAGCTAGTATGTTATAAGTGCGAGCCTCGAGCATCGAGAATTCTGTACACACCCACTTAATTTTACAGCATGAATGGGGAGGCTCGGCCAACGGGCGTAAACTTATGTCATTCTTACAACACGCCTCTTTTTTGTCAAGGTTTTTTTATAGCATAGGCTGGCAAACGAGCAAATGCTTCACCTGATGGTAAGTGATTTCCATCGCCCAAGTACGGCTACAATACCAGAAGAATCATGAGCGCGCTGCCCACATTAATAGAAAGGGATGATTAAGGGATTGGGAAGGAGAGGTGGACTTGGACCTCCGGATATCTCACTCACCGCACGAAATGCAGCAGCAAGCTGGTACTTCACATCGATTTCTCTGTGAGACAGTGGTAGCGACCCGGTCGATCCGGCCCATGCATGCTATAGACAAAACTACCTACAGCGTGGAACCACTACCACTCTAAAGAAACAAATAAAAAAATCGACAGTATACTTACCATATAAACAATGTAAGGCACCAGGATAGTGGCCATATAGCCACTAATGTGGATCAGGGCTAGACCCTGAGCACGGACCACAGTGGGCAGGAGCTCTGCGGCGTACTGCATGCCTATGTTGAACGATATGTTCACGGCGAACCGGCCGGCGATAGCCAGGGAGGCTGTGGGGATTCCTGTAACAATAAAATAAATAAATACACCCAACAGTCACACACATAGTCCTGAACCCACACTAGGTTAAACTGTATCGTGGGTATCAGGAACTACGAGGGACTTATCAACCCACAACACCCAAACCCTAAACAAATATATGTGGATCACACAAACATTTGTTTCAATGTGGGAATCGAACCGTGGCTTGCTTCGCAGCCGGCTACTATCGTATCTCGATTTAAAAATTTAATATTTAGTCCTTAACTTTAATTAAATAAAGTTGATTTTGAATGTTTATTATTTTTTGTTGCGTGTATGAGTGTTACGTGTGATTTTACCTATGAATGTGTAAGTAAGTGGAGCCGTGTTTTTGGCAGATTCATATGAGAGTTATCGTTCTAGTTATCTTATTTCGAAGATTGTAACGCATTACAACTGCGCCACCGAGGCAGTATTTATTTATTATTTTATTATACTAGGGGCTTTGCCCATGTTTTTCACAAAACATAAAATAAAAACTTAAAGTCCGACGAATATGAGACATATCTTACTTTCTTCCCCACATTATTCTGCATCGATTGGTATCGGTCTCGACCCCATACCCCCAGCGTTTTCGGAGGAGATAGCGTGACAAGCTTTTGGCAGCGGCGGCGGCGGCGGAGCCAGTTACTTTTTTTAGAATAGAGAGATATTATATTACCTATCGCCACTGTCGTAGCTAGCAAGCTGAAAACTCCACTCCAGATCATGGTCCCAAACGCCAACCACCTTCGACCGATACTGTAAATATTAAATGTATTATAATAATAATAATAATACTAGCCCTATATAATTAATATACGTCCCACTGCTGGGCACGGGCCTTCTCTACTAAATGAGAGGGGTTAGGCCTTAGTCCACCACCCTGACCTAATGCGGGTTGGCAGACTTCACATACCTTCGAAATTCTTATGTAGAACTTCTCAGTATACTGGTTTCCTCACGATGTTTCCTTCACTGTTAAAGCAAGTGATAAAACAATTAATATACACGTAACTTAGAAAAGTCAGAGTCGTATGCTCTTGGGGCAGGTTCAACCTGCGACTTTCGTCTCAACAGTCCATACCAGTCCCCGCTGAGCTATCATAAAATCTCATTAACAAAGACTAATGTATACTACTCGACGTGCTGTTTACAAGTAAAATTGTATATAATAATATGTACCAAGATAACTGTGTGTGTGGCAGAAAATGGAACTACAGAAAGTGTTCCTAACTAAGTGGAATTATCCCTAGATTTGGTGGGTTGGACCCGCCGCTAGTGTGTTAATTTTGCTAGCTTAATTAACTACTCAGTTAGTGGAAAGGAATGTCTTCATCTAAACTAAACAAACAAACAAATTATCATGTCTAGGTTTTCAGATTATAATATGTATACAATTTTATTGTTCATAGATAAGAAAGATATATTTTTTTTGAGACATGACGATGCCTGATAACCTGAAATTCACTTTAAAATTTCTCAAATTTGACTGAAAATAAATAAATATGTGTGTCATAACACCTGAAATACCCCTTATAATTAATAATTATTTGTAAAATGGCGAAGGCAGCGACGCTTTCAGTTCACAGATAGCTTGATACATCTATACCACATAGTGTAGAAGTTTGATAGTTGACAGACAAGGGAGGGGTTAAGAGTAAGCGAGATGGTATTATTGAGTTTGTGAAATAGCAGCTTGCAGTCTTCGCTGCGCAGATTCTGTAGAATTCTGCTGGCATCCTTTTTTATTGCATTACCCGACAAACGAGCAAATGGGTCACCTGATGGAAAGTGATCACCACCGCCCATGTACACCCACAATACCAAAAGAGTCATGGGCGCGTTGCCAACCTTAAGGGAAAGGGATAATTAACTGCACGTCGGTTTTCTGTGAGACAATGGTAACGACCCGGACGAGCCAATCATGCTATAGACAAATTGCCTACAGCGTGGCTCTACCACTTTTTAATATCCTATGGGTACGGGATCCAACAAAAGAACTTACACATCCAAAGTCAATGTAAGCAGGATATCAGCTGGAAACTCCGTCGCTGTAGCTACAGTAAATGTCAGAAACATGTCCAGACCCAAAGACCCCACGTTCCTTACATGCCCATCGAACACCATGGCTATAGACATCCAAATGATCACCATCAGGATACTGTGTCTGCGTAATCGAGGAGTCCTGAACAGGTCCAAAACGTTATAGTTTTTTGCCTCTTGCTCGATTTTGGCAACTTCCGATGCTGTTTCCTGGAACGGAGAAAGTGTTAGACATGGTAGACCTACAGCATGAATGGGCAGCGATAGCTCAGTGGGGTGTGGTACGGACTGTCGAGACGGAAGTCGCAGGTTCTAAACTAGCCCCAACAACATGCACCTCTGACTTTTCTAAGTAACGTGTGTATGTATAATCAAAACAAGCGATAATTAACAATAAATACACAAGTAGCTTGGAAAAGCGTCGGTGCATGCTCTTAGGTCTGGTTTTGAACCTGCGACTTTCTTTATTATTTATTTATCTACATTAATATTATAAAGAGGAAAGATTTGTATTTTTGTATGTAACGAATAAACTTAAAAACTACTGGACCGATTTCAAAAATCCTTTTGCCCTTAGAAAGCTACGTTATCATTGAGTAACATAGGCTACTTTTTTCCCGGAAAAGGCCATTCACGCCGGCGGAGCCGCGAGCAAAGGCTAGTTTATTATATTAAATGAGATGACTGCCTCGGTGGCGCAGTTGTAATGCGTAGGCGTGACGACTGATGCTGACGCTGAGGTCTCGGGGTCGATCCTCTGGTCGAGTAAAAGTGATATTGGGTTTTTCTATTTCAAAATGCTCAGTATCAGCCTGGAGTCTGGAATTGTGCCCGGTACGGTGAAAGGCTCGCTCCCTATCACATCATGGGACGGAGATACGAAATCGGCGAAATGTGGGTGTATTGATTAAACCTCTGCGTACCCCTTCGGGAATTACAGGCGTGGGTGCGTATGTATCTATTAAATAAGACGATTTGGGTGGTAGAGCCACGCTGTAGATACTTGTGTCTACAGCACGAATGGGTCGGCTCGTCCGGGTCGTTACTACTATCCCACAGAAAACCGACGTAAAGAAGCAGCTTGCTGCTGCCTTTCGTACGGTGAGTGAGATATCCGGAGGGCCAAAACCCCCTCCCCTTCCCAATCCCTTAACTATCTCTTTCCTTTAAGGTCGGCAACGCACCCATAATTCTTTTGGTATTGTGGGCGTACATGGGCGGTGGAGATCACTTACCAACAAGTGACCCACTTGCTAGTATTGCTTGCCGGCCTATGTGATATAAAATAAAGATTAAATATATCTTACTCTAAATTCATATAATATCTCTTCAGGTATCTTGTTGCCGTTTACTTTGGCACACCTCAGCATTATCGTGATGGCTTCGTCGATTCTTCCTTGTGATATTAGCCATCTGAAACACAAAAAAAATCTAATAAAAATTCACCGAAAAAAGCCAAAAGTAAAAAATGCGAAATGGCCAATTTTGAGTCAATGCCGAGAGCATCCATTAAGTAATTATTTTATGCTATACGCCGGCAAACGTGCAATGGGTCACCTGATGGTAAGTGATCTCCACCGCCCATGTACGTCCACAATACCAAAAGAATCATGGGTGCGTTGCCGACCTTAAAGGAAAGGGATAACTAAGGGAAAGGGAAGGGGACTTGGGCCTCCGGATATCTCACTCACCGTACGAAACGCAGCAGCAAGCTGCTACTTTACGCCGGTTTTCTGTAAGACAGTGGCGACCCGGACGAGCCGACAAGTGTCTACAGCGTGGCTCTACTACTCAAAATTATTTGTAGAAGTTTTATATAGATTTATTTTTACAAGTGGAAGGTCCATCGCATACGAGAGGCCGTTGGTGTTGGCCCGCTTTGTCTTTTCTGCCGCCAAGCAGCAGCGTATGAAGGATATTTAAACCAGTTACTTCTGTTTTGAGAAGACGTGGTGTTTACCATTAGGCGAGCGTCCTCACAGAACACAGAAGTAGCGACCAGCGCATTTCGCCATTCAGGCTTTATAGAACCTGATCTCCACCGCCCATTAACACACACAATACCAAAGGAATCATGGATGCTTTGGCAACCTTACAAGAGAGGAATGGAAACTGGGAAAGGGGATATTGGAAAGGTGGGCTGTTGAGAAGGTGTCTGTTGGGAAGAGGACTGTTGGGAAAGGAGTCTGTTGGGATGGGGCTGTTGGAAAGAGGGCTGCTGAGAAGAGAGGGCTGTTGAAGGGGACTGTTTGAGCCTCTTACACGTTATCTGCCACCTCAATACTTACCTAGCACTCTCAGGAACAACGCAAGGTGTGAATAAAGCCAAGATCAAGGGTGCACTGATGACCATGGTGTAGATCTTCCAATCAGCGACCGCAATCGCTATCCAGGGTAGCAGACACGCAGCAAATGTGAAGTACACAGCAATTGACATATTGGCTACGAACGTTCGCCATTTCAGACCTACGTATTCCACCACTGTAAGAGATGTTAAACTGATGGTTTACAAGGTGGTAGGTTCCTCGTAGGCGAGAGGCCGTCTGGGTTGGTACCACCGCGCCGTCTATTTCTGGCCGCCAAGCATCAGTGTGTAAGCGCTGTTGTGTTTCGGTGTGAAGGAGATTAAATCCAGTGAAATTACTGGACATTATGAGATTTCACATCTTATATCTCGAGGCGATGGGTGCATGCAGTGACATGCAATAGGTAATTTGCAATTGAAAGTTGTTTGTTGCTTCTGATGTGCAGACGTGGACCATCAGGCGAGTGATCTGCTCATCTCGTCATTCAAGCAAAAAAGAAAGAAAAAATCTAGGCTCTGTATAGGTACTCCCATTCTTTTGCGAAACTCTTTAAGTTTTTTTTTTTATCCTGGCTCGGTATAGTGACTACACTGGACCGTTGTTAAGTACAGATGCTGTGCTGAGGTCTCGGGTTCGATCCCCAGATCGGGTAAAAATTATATTGGGTTTTTCTATCATGAAATGTTTAGTATCAGCCCGGAGTCTGAAAGTGCCCAATATGGCGATAGGCTCCCCTATCACATCATGACACGGAAATAAGCTTGACGAAATGTAGACATGCTGGTTGCACCTCTGCCTACCCCTTGTGGGATTAAGAAACTTACCAACTATATACATGATGAGGAAGCAGTTGTCATAAGCCAAGCCCACAATGAACCGGCATAAGCAAAAAGACCAGAAGGAGTTGGTGAAGACAGTTCCAACGCCCCCAACAAAGCCTGCTAGGTTCGTTCCTGGAAATTTAAAAAAGGTTTACATATTTCTATAAAAGATATTTCTTCAAACAAGCTAACAATGCTAGCTAACATATTAACAGTGGTAGAGCCACGTTGTCAAGAGTTTTGTCTACACCCCAAATTGGCCAGCTCGACCGGATTGATACCACCGTGTCACAGAAAATTGGTATAAAATAGTGGCTTGCTGTTGCGTTTCTTACGGTGAGTGAGATATCGCCAATCCCTGAATCACACCTCTCGTGTCGGCAACACCTGCTTTGCCTGCCTTTTGTATTTTTTTTCTTTCTTACATAGCATAGGCATACATAACTGAGCAAGCAATATTAAATAACTTCCACCACCCATGAACGCCCACAATACCAGAAGAATCATGGGTGCGTTGCCGACCTTAAAGGGAAAGGGATAATTAAGGGAGTGGGAAAGGGAAGGAAGATTCGAGCCCCAGATGTCTCACTCACCGTTCAAAACGCTACAGCAAGCTGCTACTTTACGTTAGTTCTTGGTGAGACAGTGGTAACAACCCTGTCGGGCTGGCGTAGCTCTACCACTTATTAAAACCAGTGTAAACAAACGAAAATGAAATGAGAGAAATGAGAGCTCTGAGAAGTATGTGTGGTGTAAGTATGAGAGATAGAGTAAGAAATAGTGAGGTAAGAGAGAGATAGATAGATAGATAGTAACTCTTTATTGTAGACACACAGCAACAAAAACAGAAAACAGCTTAATAATAAATGTGCCACAAGTGGCGGCCTTATCACTAAAAGTGATCTCTTCCAGGCAACCATTGGATGGAGAGGAATAATATGAAAGCAATAGACGGGGTGTACAATAAAGGGGCAATATTAATAAAATACTAATACAATATTACTTAAACATAAATAGATAGTGTAGAAGAAATGGGAGGAATAAAACACACTATGTATATAATACTAAAAAAAATATGATACACTAATACATAGTAATAATATTACGAATAAGGAAATTAAAGATGGTGGCAAAATAAGCTACAACGACGAGAGATACCAGTTTTTCACTCTAGTCTTAAAACATCAAGTGACGGCGCCTCTTTAATGTCCAGTGGTAGGGCATTCCACAGCCGGACGGCTTGTGCAGCAAACGAACCACTGAAAAACGATTTTCTGTGCTTCGGAATCTTGAGAGTGAGATTCTCCGACGATCGAAGACAACGGGTGTGGGAGTTATGGACGAAAGAAAAGCGAACTTTTAAATAGCGCGGGGAAGTAGGGTTAAATAAAATATTATATACAAAGGAGAGAATATAAGAGGTGTGGTGTGAGAGAGGATGTAGTGATGAGGATTGAGAAAGGAATACTGAGATGGTCTGGGCATATAGAGAGGATAGAAGAAAGAAGATTGACGAAACAAATATACATGGCGAGTGTGAATGGTACAGTTGGGAGGGGAAGGCCTCGGCGAACTTTCAAAGATCAAGTCGGAGATATTCTTAAGAAAGGCCAGGTCAGGAGTACCCTAAACCGACGTGCATGTATGAAAAGATTAATGAGAGTGAATGAGGCCAAAGAGGTATGCCAGGATCGTAGCAAGTGGAAATCCTTTGTCTCTGCCTACCCCTATAGGAAACAGGCGTGAGTCTATGTATGTAAATAAACGTACCCACTAAAGCAGGTATCCTGCCATACTTATCGGCTATCCAGCCAAAAATGAGCCCTCCGACTATCGCACCACAAAAAAAGATTGACTGTGCCGTCGCTGGATAGTTATCTCTGTCGCACACCCACCCTTGCTGCAGTGATGGAAAAAGACAGATGTCAGTACAAAATTTGAAGTATTAGAAACACATAATTAGAAAGTTCACA
Organism: Mimas tiliae; assembly: GCA_905332985.1. Taxonomy (NCBI): domain Eukaryota; kingdom Metazoa; phylum Arthropoda; class Insecta; order Lepidoptera; family Sphingidae; genus Mimas; species Mimas tiliae. Next base: position 1,987,187 of record HG995265.1, on the reverse strand, counting down.
ACGCAGGTCTCTCGTATGCGAGAGGCCGTCTAAGTTGGTACCACCGCTTTGTCTATTTCTGCCGCCAAGCAACAGTGTGTAAGCATTGTTGTGTTATGTTTGAAGGACATTGAAGCCAGTGAAATTACTGGGCATTATGAGACTTAACAACTTATGTCACGGGGTGACGAGCGCAGTCCAATGCCATGCAGTGATTTGTAATTCAAAGTTCTGTATGGCGTTGCTTCTGTGTATGGGCAGATCGGATTCTATTTATCAATTATAATATGTTGCGGATGAAACCGCGCGGGACAGCTATTATTTTAATTTTTATTTTATGTACGGCCTATTCCGGGAAAAAGTCCTAATAGCCTAATTCCTTATCCAAGGCATGGTCTACCTGTGTGCCAAAATGCAATTTTCAAAAATCCTTTCTTGGCGGGGCCTCTTCATTTTATTTCTTATTCAGCACACCCCGCGCCCGCCGACCGCTGCCAACTGGGACGGACGTACGGCCTGCCAACCGCTCTGCCCCCGCTTTTTAAATCTCTGATATCAACTAAGATATTCATTTTATTGATATGCTATAAAGGGCAATTTTGATCTACATGAAATGCACAACGTAGCATATGTATTTAATTGGATAAGGAATAATACTGTATTGTTTAAAATAGATTGGTAAATAACCCATAATTTTCATTAACAAAAAAAAAAAGATTGTGTGGTTTTATGAAACCACGGTAAAAGTGAAACTTTTATTCACATTATAGACATTTAACTAAAAAATTTTGGAATAATATTACATTATACACTAACAAAAACAAACAAAATAGCGTGCGACCTATAGACGCCGCCATATTGGCCTTGGCTGCTCTGGCGAGCGCCTTTCACTTTATCCCTACTCCGCGGCCGACCATCACGCGACATGCAACACACAGGCCAAAAACTTTGATACGATCTACAAGTTTCACTTTAAAAAGTAGTTATTGTGACATGACTGTAATAGTTAGACATATGGTATAACGGACTTTTTTGGTAGATATTGATGTCCTCTATAAAATTGTAGTCCATAGCTTTGCTCTATTGTCAATAATTTCCGCAACGTACGCGATGTAACGAATTTTTTGGTATTATACAGGTAGACCATGACCTAGACTAGGACAAAGGCTTCTTTTTACCCAGGAAATGGTCACGTGGACGGAGTCACGAGCAAAAACTAGTGGATGATAAATACCTGAGTAGCAATAGTTTCGTAAGGTACATCAGTGAAGTTAAACTCCCACTGACCCTCGCATTGTTTCGTCGGCCATTTTGTGTTGGCAACTCGGACGCCATCTTGTAATATTTTAGTCCAATTCACGTCATACACCACACATTTTTCGTATCTTCCGTCTTCTCCCAATGGTATGGAGAGGCTTTGTCTAAAAACAATTGTTTTTATCGGTTAATTGCCCATAAACAGAAGCAGCGCCACACAGAACTTTGAATTATAAAGCACTGCATGGCACTGGACTGCGCTCGTAAACCCGAGACGTTCTTAAGTCTAATAATGCCCAGTAATTTCAATGGCTCCAATGCCCTTCAAGCCGGAACACAACAGTGCTTACACACTGCTGTTTGGCAGCAGAAATAGACAAAGGGGTGATTCCAATCCCGGCGGCCTCTCGTATACGAGGGACCTACCATCTTGTGAAAACCTGAGGTCGTAGGTTTATATACCAGACAGGCAAAAACTATTTTGAATTTGCCAACTAGCTGTTGCCCGCGGCTCTGCCGCGTGAATATCTTATTCAGAGATAAAAAGTACCTAGCCTTTGTGGAAATACAAAAATTAGAAACATGTGTTACATTATATTTCAAGTAGAGCATATTATCCATATACCTAAAGATAACAAATACTCATTCAATATTTAATTACTTACTGGATTTAACCGCTGACCCCGACATAAGACTCACCTGTATCAGTCATTTTGTTATTTTACCATGTGTTCCACGGTCGCTACCAATTGTATACATATTTATTTCTTCCATACATAAATATGCACTCACGCCTGTAATCCCCGTAGGGGTAGGCAGAGGTGTAACCAGTACACCCATATTTCGTCGAGCGTATCTCCATCGCGTGATGTGATAGGGGGCGAGCCTATCGCTATGTCGGGTACAATTCCAGACTCCGGACTGATACTAAGCATTTCATAATAGAAAAACCCAATATCATTTTTACCCGACCCGGGGATCGAACGAGAGACCTCAGCGTCAGCCTCAGTAGTAACGCGTACGCATTACAACTGCGCCACAGAGGCAGAGAATATATATATATTTTTTTATAGTATAGGCCGGCAAACGAGCAAGTTTGTCACCTGATGATAAGTGATCTCCACCGCCCATGTACGCCCACAATACTAAAATAATCATAGGGATAAGTTAGGGAGGAACCTTAAAGGAAAGGGATAAGTTAGGGATTGGGAAGGGAAGGGGGTTTGGGCCCGGATATCTCACTCACCGTAAGAAACGCAGCAGCAAACTGCTACTTTACGCCGGTTTTCTGTGAGATAGTATTAACGATCCGGACGAGCCGGCCCATTCATGCTGTAGACAGAACTGTCTACAGCGTGGCTCTACCACTCACATATATTTATTTCTTTACATAATAAAAAATCTATATGCTTACCGTTCAAACACAGTCAAGTTACTAAGCTCAGGCACCAGACACCAATGCTCTGAGGGTACAATCGCCATGAATATCTGTCCGAAGTATACAAAGGCGAAGAAGAAGGCGTAAGGTATCATCAGGAGGAAGAGCATACGCTGGTACCAGCCAAAATGACCCATGTACGGAAATATATCATCCAGGTCTTTGAGACGGCGGGCGGAGTGAGGCACTCCGTTATCTGGAAAGCAATATGTTATTTTATGAGTGGTAGAGCCACGCTGTAGACACTTTTGTCTACAGCATGAATGGGCCGGCTCGTCCGGGTCGTTACACTGTCTCACAGAAAACCGGTGTAAAGTAGCTTGCTGCTGCGTTTCGTACGGTGAGTGAGATATCCGGAGGCCCAAAACCCCTCCTCTTCCCAATTCCTTAATTATCCCTTTCCTTTAAAGTCGGCAACGCGCCCATGATTCTTTTGGTATTGTGGGCGTACATGGGCGGTGGAGATCATCATCTACAAATGTATGTTTCGAGTCTGGATGTTTTCTCCCCAGAGGGGTTAACATCAGGCAGTAGGGCGGTCGTAAAAATTACAAGCCAAATAATTTTGTAACACGTTTTAAAAAGCATTTTGCGCCGAACACGTACATTTGTGAACTAGCTTTTGCTCACGGCTCCGCCCGCGTCAATATCATTTCCGGGATAAGAAAGTACCTAAGTCACTCCTTATTACATCAGCTTTCTGCTAGTGAAAGTCCTGTCAAAACCGATCCAGCCGTTCCTGAGATTAGCCGGAACAAACAGACAGATAAAAATTGTAAAAAATGTTATTTTGGTATATTATTATGTACCGTATATACATTCGTTTGCATGTAGTAAAAAGCTGTTATTTTAATATGAAAAACAGACACTTCAATTTTATTTATTTGTATGTAGTATATTAAATCACATAAACATTTTGTTTCGGTGCGGGAATCGAACCCGTGACGTCTCGCTTTACAGCCGACTACTCGCCTACACGCTACAGAGGCAGTGGGTGTTGCAAAGCAAATATTGTATACCATTCGGTGTTTCCACCATTTCTAAGTCAGTAGGCACACGGGGCGGCTGCCCCGTGCCCTTGACACTGTAATCACGTGATTCCATTTTGGAAGAGGGTTTGCTCTTTATAAGACACTTTTTCCGACGTGGTTTCTGATTCCGGAAACTTTAAGCTGGAAGATACGCCTGTAACAAAAAGAGACATAAATGACTAGCTGTTGCAAGCAGCTTCGCCTGTTTGAACCCTTTGATCCGCTGTAAAAAAAATATTTCCAAATTGTTTGAGTGGTAGAGCCAAGCTGTAGACGCTTGTCTACAGCATCTATGGGACGGCTCGTCCGGGTCATTACCACTGTCTCACAGAAAACCGGCGTAAAATAAAAGCTTGCTGTTGCGTTTCGTACGGTGAGTGGGATATCCGGAGGCCCAAACCCCCTGCCTCTTCCCAATTCCTTAATTATCCCTTTCCTTTAAGTTCGGAAACGCACCCATGATTCTTTTGGTATTGTTGGCGTACATACATGGGCGGTGGTGATCACTTACCATTAGGTGACCCACTTGGTCGTTTGCCGGCCCATGCCATAAAAAACATAGGAGTATAATCCTTTCTTAACGGGCCTCTACATTACACAAATTGTCATCTGAGCAAATTTTATGATTCTAGGTTTAGTAGTTTTTGAGATATTGTAATTAATCGATAAGTGAGTAAGTGATTTTTGACTTTAATATAATATAAACAACAAGTAACAAAAACTCTGTTGGTCCTTATATATCTGTGTTATGAGAATCGATATTCAAACTTATGAAAATATCTCTAATGAGAAAAATCTAACATAAAAATAGGACAGATGGTGGGCCAGCAACTCAATGAAAGTGGTATTTTAAATGAAATACTACTAAAAACTATAATTTAATGTGCTTTACGTACGTATTAGTAAAGCGGCGACTCGCTGTAATAGTAAAAAGGTGCCGTACCGAGTAACTACCACTTTTGATAAACCACCGGGTGATCGCCGATCGTTATTTTAATGGTAGAATTTTTTTAATTAAGATATTTCTTTACATTTGAATAACGATTCTGATAACGTGGTTAAAAGGAACAACAGGGTTTTTGTTACATATTGTATATTATTAGCTGTTCCCCGCGACTCCGCCCACGTGAATCCCCTTACGCATTTAAAATGTTAATTTCACAAATCCTTTCTTAGCGGGCGTGTATCTCTCTATTCTAAAAAAAAGTAACTGGCGCTGCCGCCGCCGCTGCTAAAAGCTTGTCACGCTATCTCCTCCGAAACCGCTGGGGGTATGGGGTCGAGACCGATACCAATCGATGCAGAATAATGTGGGGAAGAAAGTAAGAGTCTCATATTCGTCGGACTTTAAGTTTTTATTTATTTTATGTTCTGTGGAAAAACATGGGCGACGCCCCCCTAGTATTATAAAAACAATATAAATGTAGTAGGCATTGTTGTATAATCTATGTCTACATGTCATTGATTGTCTTTGGTTATATTTGATAAAAATGAATATACCTACGGTTTCTTTGTATTTTAAGAGTATTTTATTTAATATACAACAGGCATAGGCCGGCAAACGAGCAAGGGGGTCACCTGATTATAGGTGATCTCCACCGCCCCTGTGGCATACAGGTTATCAAAAGAATCGTGGGTGGGTTGTCGGCCTTAACAGAAGGGATAATTAAGACATTGGGAAGGAGAGGGGACTTGGGCCTCCGGATATCTCACTCACCTTACGAAACGTAACAGCAAGCTGCTACTTCAAGTCGGTTTTCTGTGAGACAGTGGTAATGACCCGGACGAGCCGGCCCATACATGCTGTAGACGAAAGTGTCTACAACGTGGCTCTACCACTTATAAAATAATATGGATTGCCCATTTTTACCGACCATTGCTTATCTTTAGTTGACAACTAACAATACAATGTGATAACCGTTTCTATTTGTCAGAGAACAAGCACGTACAATGATATAGGAACTATGTACATAGCATTTTATTATATCGTCGCTTAGCTAACAATACCGCGCAAGTTAAATTGGCTTAGTTTTCAGGAGAGACATAAAACTGAATATTTTTTATGAACATGTGTTATGTAACCAACGAGTTGCGCTGTGACAGAAGTTGCGCTGGGCTGTTGCTCAAAGCCGACTAGAAACGATACGTGCGAATAATATGTACGGCGAGCGGACTGCTACTTACCTCGTGCCGCGATTAATAAACAAACTACCCCTGATTTACGCGATAGTCTGACGCTTAGTAATATTAAATTTAAACTTGAGTCGTACTTTCTAAATAATTTTAAAAATAAACAATATTCATAGACAAAGCAATTATATCACACTCCTAATTATATTATAAGCTAACAGTTGTAATACTCATCATAAATAACATCTTATTATTATTGCTGTTTATTATTATGTATTAGAAATCTCATGTCAACTATATATAGCATTAATACAAACCTTAGTGGTTTCTTAGATGCTATTACTGTACAATTATTTGTAACTCTTTGTAAACGGTAAATAAATGAAAAAAAGTATATGAATATCGTGCTTTGAACACAGACTTTAATGTATGATACTAAACAGGTTGTATAGAGGTAAAAATTCTCACTGTAGTTATGAAAATTTAATGTGTGTGCGTAAAATCATCAAACAATTTAAACAAACCTGTGATATACATTGTCTTAACACTAGGAATAAACATAAACTTCTTGTACATGTTACTCGTCTCCACAAAATCGGTAATTCCTTCATAGGACAATGTACGCGCTTCTTTAATAAACTGCCAAAGCTTATTATAGAGCTGTCAGTAAAACAATTTAAAAACAGAATAAAAGCCCAGCTTTGTAGTAAGGCTTGTTATAGAATTATTGACTATTTGGATGATAAAACAGCTTGGGACTAATTGGCTCACAATATTATTTGGTATGCAATCGTTGAGACTTACTTTAATCGGTATATTTTAATATATTATGACAATGTTTTTATTTTAATGTTTATTTTTATTTAAGATGAATGTTATTCTATTTTTTTTTATTAATTTTTATGACATTATAATATACTTTGATTATTTTTCGGATTATTTTGACAGATCGTGTTGCTGAGGGAGTTTCTTGCACCGCTTCTTCTCCACAGCTGTAACACGTTCCGAAGCGGTAGTAGTATATATACAATATAATTGTCGATTTATAAGATCTTGGAAAAGGCTATTTAAATAAAGAATATTTTGACTTGACTGAAATTGCGTCACATAACGCGGGAGTTTCACAGCTCACAAACAAGGAGCGCGATAGGGGTTCTAGTTGAGAGTAGCAGCCACAAGCTGCTATTTTACGTCGGTTCTCTGTGTGACAGTGGTAACGATCCGGCCGACCATTCACGTGTTGTATACAAAACTGTCTACAACTTGGCTCTACCACTCGATGTGCAACGTCTTTTACTTCAAAGTCAACATATTTACAAGAAAAATTATAATCAAGTCCTGAAATAAGTAATAAAGTCGTAACTAAAATACTAAAATAATCTCACATACGTCATTAAAGAACGAATGCTTATGGGAATTCAAATTTTCCATGGGTTTTTCATAGCAACAATGATTCATGAATCTATATTTATTTATGATATAAACAATATATCACGTTCCGTTCCACTCATACGCAAATCAATTCAAGGTTTGGTTCAATGAATGTTTTATAAATAGACAATAATCAATGGGAATGTATTCCGAAGGGAAGCCATTTTGAATTGACCTCTCGCATGTTACAGAGAGCTTGTAGTTAATATTGGCTGTATAATTGTCCCACTGCTGGGCATTGGCCTCTACGAATGAGAGAGTTAGGCGTTAGTTCCTGGGCCTCTCCATCGGAGGGTGTCGTTTTTTTATTTATTTTTAATGAGTACTTTAAATTATTACATTAACAATCGTCTATGTTTCAGAATTTCCAATTGACATCATTAATGAAAATAAGTAATGCAGATATTTAAATAGCTAGGTATTTTTTAAACTTAACAAAAACTCGTAAGTAAATACTTATAATTTTAACTTGTGTCGATTTTTTACGCTTCTCAACTGTTATTCATTAAAACGTTCTACACGATAAGCTATTTTAAGTGATATTTTTTTATTTCTCACGCGTAGGAAAATAATTAAAATGCCTGTCTACTTTTCATACTTTATTTTAACTAATATTAAAATAAAATTATTCTATATTTTTTTTCACGAGAATGTTTTTTTTGTTTTCTTTTTCTTTTACTCAAACTATATTTCAAATTTAGAACTACAATTGGCTATAGTCAATGTTTACACTCTACAATTTTATTAATAGAATTATTTTGGAAATAAAGTAACTTACCCCGGTTTCTTTGTCGCCTCCAAAGACGCTGCTAAGTGTAATAGTATAAATACGTGTGTACGAGACAACAGCTTGTTTCACAATAATACTGTAATGAAATCTTTGATAGCTAGCTGCCTTATAACACAATTGTTTACAGACGTTGTTTATTTGGAATTATCTAGGTTTCACTAGTTACGATAATGTGGTGTTTTAAATCAGAAGCGAACATGTTAACCAGTTAAAAAGAGGGGTGTTATCAAAAACTAATGTATACTAGACGGGCTGTTTAGAAGTGAAATTGCGTCTCATAACGTTGGAGTTTGACATGCGTTTGGAGTTTCAAGGTGTTAGGTCCCTCGTTTGCGAGAGGCCGGCTGGGTTGGTACCACCGCTTTGTCTATTTCTGCCTACACACTGTTCTATTCCGGTTTGAAGGACATCGAAGCCAGTGAATTTACTGGGCATTGTGAGACTTAACACCCTATGTCTTGGGGTGACGAGCGCAGTCTAGTGTCATGCAGTGCTTTGTTATTTAAAGTTCTGTGTGGCGTTGCTTCTGTTTATGAGCAGGCGTGGCGCTTACCATCAGGCGAGCGACCTGCTCGTCTCGTCATTTAAGGTAATAAAAAAGGCCACAGACAGAGAGCGCGAGAGGGGTTCTGGTTGAGTAAACGAAATAGTATTATCGAGTTACGGTCAATTGACCGTAACTTAGTGGCGCAATTTTTATGTACCGTGCAGCTTATATAGTAAGTAGTATACAGTCTTTGAGTGTTATATATTTAATTACCTACTCTCCACGGACTCTACATCCGTGGCGCAGTTGGCGAGAAGCCGACCGTGATAAATAAGGTTGGGGAGGCGGAAGGAGAGGATTTGGGCCTCCGGATATCTCACTCACCATACGAAAGTCGTCAGTTTTCTGTGAGACAGTGGTTACAACTCGGTCGAGCCGAACAACAACCAATAATCAACGTCAAATGTGAACATAGATCGTAATGAGATTGAATGTAGAATAAAAGTTGACTGAAGCCAAAACGGTATAATGCTACTGCTAATGTTTAAGAGAATGCCATTTGCAACTTTCTTGACGCTGAGACTAGATCGGAATGATATTTTGAACGTTTAAAATTACGAGAATTGGCCTGCTGATGGTAAGTGTAGCGCAATCCATGAATACTGTCGACCAAGAAACGTCTCTGTCGTCTTTTCCTTTGTAGGTTAATATATTAATAGCTTTTGCTCGTGGCTCTGCCTGCGTGAATAAATAAATAAATACACCCAACAGTCACACACATAGTCCTGACCCCACACTAGGTAAACCTGTGTCGTGGGTATCAGGAACTACGAGGGACTTGCCAACCCACAACACCCAGACACGAGACCAATATTTGTGGTTCACACAAACATTTGTCTCAGTGTGGGAATCGAACCCACGGCCTCTCGCTTCGCTGCCGGCTACTCGCCCGCTGCGCCACGGAGGCTGTTTTTCCGGGACATAAAATACATAATATGTCCTATCTCCTTACTAAATTATAATAATATCTGTTCAGCCGTTTATTCGTGAAAATAGACAGACGAACAAAGTTAATTTCGCATTTATAATATTAAGTATACATACGCACTCACGCCTGTAATCTCTGAAGGGGTAGGCAAAGGTGTAACCAGTACACCCACATTTCGCCGAGCGTATCTCCGTCCCTTATGTGATAGGGGGCGAGCCTATCGCCATACCGGGCACAAATTCCAGACTCCGGGTTGATACTGAGCATTTCGTAATAAAAAAAACCCAATACCACTTTACCCGACCCGGGGATCGAACCTGACACCTCAGCGTTGGACTCATAACGCGTACGCATTACAACTGCGCCACCGAGGCAGTTAATATTAAGTATGGATGTATTAAACAACAACTGTTACTGTCAGAGTAATATTTTCAATTAAATGCATTTGTCTTATTGCCATAGACTATAGAACCATTAGACAGCATTGACTTCATGTTTATGCGCCTGTTTCACTAACTATGTGTGTTAAAATATAACGATAACTCGCATAAGAATCTGCCAAAAATACGGCTCCACTTACTTACACATGCAAAGGTAAAATCACACGTAGCACTCATACTTCTTCTTAGTCGTACACTCCTGGCGGAGTGGTCGTGGTCATGGATCATCTAATATGTTGGCTACAGCTTTTGCGAGACTTCTCCTCTTCTCTATATTTGTGTAACTTCTCTCTGTTTTACACTCATACAACAAAATATAATGAACGTTTAAAATCAACTTTATTTCATAAAAGTTAATGTCTAAATATTAAATTTCTAAATCGAGGTACGACGTTCTGCACCGCGCAAAAAAATAGACGTAGGTATCAAGTGTCAACAAGAGATTACTATGCACAGACTTTTATAGCCCCGCTCCCTTGCACAGAGTTTTGGTGGGGTAATTTTTTTTGCTTGAGTTACGTGTCACACATATATTAGATAATTCGTTTATTTTCAGCCAAATTCGAAAAGTTATAAAGGTGCTTTTCGGGATACCAAATATATATATTTTTTTATTTACCTATTTATTCCAATCTTATGGATACTTTTACAGGCTAGCTACCCGAATTTTAATGTCAGTATTGTCATTTATTTTAAAAAATCGTCTGGATATCTATGAACAGTGAAATTGTATACCTACCCATGATATGAAAACCTAGTCATGTTAATAAACATAATATAGTTAGTAGTTATTAGTATGCTGATCATAGTTTGGAGCTATATATGGCTCCAATTGAACGGATTTTAATTTTGGATTGGAATTTAAATTTCTTGCCTATACTTAGTTTCTATAAATAGTTAGGTATTCGAAGAACGAATAACATAATGTAGGCAATAAATTAATGAGATTTTTACCGTCATTGTATAGCATTAGTTTTATTTGTATAACAATGTGCGTAAACCGCTAATATCTAGTATCAACTAGTATTATGATATCTTTTATTTGTATAAAGATTTGAGTGAAACAGTGACGCTTCAGTAGGCATTTTTATCTACAGCACTAATGTTACCATTAAATCCATCGAAATATGATGACAAGAAATGTAACTCAAGGAAAAAAATGAACTCATCAAAACTCTGTGCGAGGGGGCGGGCCTATAAAAGTTTGTGCAGCTCGTTCATTCATCAATTCATAAAAATTGATTCATGATCTCTAGTTGACACTTAATACTTACTAATATTTTGCGCGCTGCAGAACGTCGTATCTCGATTTAGAAATTTAATATTTAGACAATAACTTTTATGAAATAAAGTTGATTTTGAACGTTCATTATTTTTTGTTGCGGGTATGAATGTTACCTGTGATTTTACCTTTGCATGTGTAAGTAATTGGAGCAGTATTTTTGGCAGATTCATGAATGAATTAATTAATGATAGTTTTATTTGCAAGAAAGTGGTTACCTGGGGATGTTAGCATAATTCAAATAAGTAGAATCGCACACTCTGCCATTCTTGACCTGCAAATATCAATATTACTTATAAATAAGAAAAAAAAAACATAAATTTAACTAATTACAATTTAAAATATTCACGCTTCCTTTAACGTATATTTAAAATGTTTTATGTCAAAGTTGGTCTATGTTAATATTTCTATCATTAAAAAATCATTTAGATTATAATATAACTTATTTAGTAGTAGTCGAGTTCATTTTTAAAAATCAAGTTAACCTATTGTTGCATTGTATGTTTTTAACTAGGTCCAGTCTATAAGTTTTTATGTCTAGCTACGATGTGTGCACCAATCAACCATATTGATAGTACAAAACAATGCGAATGCTCTTTATATTTGAACCTATTGACCACACATTCGTTTGTATTCATCTATTACTATTATGAATGTGAAAGTCTGGATGTATTTATTTAATCTTTATTATATTTATTTATTTATTTAGGGGGCGAACCTATCGCAATATCGGGCACAATTTCAAACTCCTGAAGGCCAATTCTCGTAATTTAAATGTTCAAAATATAATTCCGATCTAGTCTCAGCGTCAAGAAATTTGCTAATGGCATTCTCTTAAACCAATAATCAACGACAAATGCACCTAGCATTAGCAGTAGCATTATATCGTTTTGGCTTCAGTCATCTTTTATTCTACATTCAATCTCATTACGATCTATGTTCATATTTGACGTTGATTATTGGTTTAAGAGAATGCCATTTGTAACTTTCTTGACGCTGAGACTAGATCGGAATTATATTTTGAACATTTAAATTTGCGAAAATTGGCCTCCAGGTTGATATTTCGAAATGGAAAATCCAATATCACTTTACCCGATCCTGGGATCGAACCCGAGACCTCAGCACAGCAATCGTACCGCGTACGCATTACAACTGCCCCACCGAGGCAGTCGTTTTGAGATATTTGTATTGCACTTACTAGGTGGTGGTAGGTCTCTCGTATGCGAGAGGCCGTCTGGGTTGGTATCACCACTTTGTCTATTTCTGCCGCCAAGTAGTAGTGTGTAAACATTGTTGTGTTCCGGTTTGAAGGACATTGAAGGCAGTGAAATTACTGGGCATTATGGGACTTAACACCTTATGTCTCAGGGTGACGAGCGCACTTCAGTGACATACAGTGCTCTGTAATCCATAATTCTGTGTGACGATGCTTCTGTTTATGGACAGGCGTGACGCTTAACATCAGGCGAGCGACCTGCTCGTCTCGTTATTCAAGCAAAAAAAAAGCATATCACAATTGAATACTTAAGAAAATTACCAGCTAAAGTTAATGTACTAATTACATTAATTAATCAATTTACAATTAAAATGTAAACAATATTGAAACTACTCGAAAAGTTTTCGCGTATTTTATAATTATTTTTTCGATATCAATTAATTGGTAATGTTTAAGCGGTACGGTCCAATTGCAATTGGTTTAATTATTTCGCGTCTGGTTCGCGTGTTGCGTGACATCATCCAATTAGTGTTGAATGAACACGTTAGGGACCCGTACATAAATGGTAGTGACGTAAATGATTTTGTTAGCATGACAGTGTTTTTTGGAAAATAACTTGGCCACCCGAAAGTTAGTTTGTCGAAGCGTGGCGTTTTTTTATAGCATAGGCTAGCAAATGAGCCCTCTCCCTAGAGGGGTTGCCAAATCTTTTTGTAACTTGTTAAAAAGAAAATTGCGCCGAACCCACTGCGAGTGGGATAAAGGTGGGTAGAAGAAGATAGGTCAGCAAATGAGCAAGCGGGTCACTTGGTGATAAATGATCTCCGCCCAGGAATGCTTACAAGAAAAATCATGGATACGCTGCGGAGCGTAGGGAACGGATAATTAAGGAATTGGTAAGGGGATTTGGGCCTCCGGATATCTCTCATACCGTACGAAACGCAGCAGCAAGCTGCCACTTTACGTCGGCTTTCTGTGAGTGACACAGTTACAGTGGTGACGACCCGGTCGAGCCGGCCCATTCATGCTGAAGACAAAAGTGTTTACCACTGGAATGGGAAAAGCCTTCCTTCTTTATTATTTTTTTAATAAACAACTATAATATTTTCTGTACTTGTGTATGTAAATATGAAAAATACTGTAACAGCCGAAATAATCTTAGCAACCTAAAACGAATGACGGGGGGTGACCGGTGGTTGTTTGGACCCTGAAAAAATCGCAAGAATAGATCGCAGCTAGTAAATGCGATCGCAGACAACAGCTGTTGATGGAAGGATTAAAAAAACAACACGCATGCAATATCATTATATTTATTACATATCACAGAATAATTCCAATGTTCAACACAATCTAATCCGATCATAATGGCAACAACATAATTACAACTGAATTGCTATAAATAACTTTTTTACATTCGCTTTTTTACGTTAGAAGGGATGAAAATTATACAAATATAACCTCACGCTTGTTTCCCCAAGAGGGGAGACAGAGGTGCAAGTAGAGGCTATGTCGCCCACACACGCCATTTTTAAATACTGCATTCATTTAAAAACGAACATTCACTGCCGTATTCTGATGTCAGGTAACTTTAATTGTCATGTAGTTGTATAGACGTTGTGCATAAGGTATATTTCATGTAACCAAGTTACTAATAAAGGTTCTTAAACGAACCACTGGCGTGGTGTATCTTCTCATCTCTTCTTGCTACCTACATTGCTAATCAGCGCCTGCTGCACTTCAGTATTTAGAAAGAAAAACGAAGTTATAAATGAGAAAACGGAGAAAATATAAATGATTAATTTTGAGGAAAACATTGAGAAGATGAGGCAGAAAATGAAGTTATAAGGAAAATATGAAAAATGAAGAAAGAAGTAACTGGTTTAACGTATTTGTGTGCCTGAGCTGTGTTTTAGGTATTTGAGTGTAGTGAGCATAAATCATATTTTCTACTCAGTAACGGTGCACAAAGCATCTTCTGTACTCAGTAATGGTGCACAAAGCAGTAACTCTATCTCTGTGTGTGGTTATAATTGAGTTCTAAGAATAGACAATTAGAGCAAATTGACATCTCTAAATGCGGCAGTTAGCTCACACGCATCTTAATAAAAAAAAACAGATTGTATGTGGATCATGATAAAATTAATAGACAATTATAGACTTTTCAAAATCAGATTATTGATTCAGACAAAAAATATTCATGCTGGTTATCAAACGCCTAAAAATGACACTGGTGAATTATTTTACCGCGCAAGATATAATTTCATCCCTTGACAGCTGTCAGTGTCAAACAACAGCCGTCAATTTAGACATTTCATAACTATACGCTAAAATATACACTTATAATTATTTAAATAATAGCAAAATTAGGTTACATAACTTACTATTGCTATTTTTATATCGAACTACTTAAATCTAAGAGGAAGATTCCTGTCTTTGACACATATTTTTTTAACCAATTAAAGGAATTTGTATAAACAGCCAAGATGACATTTAAAAAAAACCTAAACAAATTTTTGTTCTCTGAATTTAAAACTTTTTGACACACTTATATGTCACTGTTTTTTTAAATTACAAATTACACTGGGTAGGATTAAAATAAATATTTTGGTGTATTATACATTTTATCAATATGGTAACTATTTGGTAACTACGGCAAGATAAATTAAGTACATTTATGTACTCTGATCTACACATTATGGGCTTACTTATAAACGTTACTTAAGCATTGATTAGTTAAACACTCTTTTGTCTTTAATAGTCAATGTGATTTATAAAATGGCTAGTAAGAGACGACATCAGTGTTTAACTAATCAGTGCTTAATAAGTTTTTATGTAAAGCCCTAGGTATACGTCAGTATAATAGATGGATGCTAGAAATGAACCAATCAGAATAAAGTTTGATCGCTATGCCTTTATATCACTTTGGCTCGCGTTGTTTTACTAGAAAATATGTGTCCCGTTTTACTGGCAGTTACTGCCAGTGCTGGCTATACGGAAAAAGCCAACATAACGGTGATACATTCCACTATCTTCAACCACACTGGAAAGTTTTTAGATCGAAATCTAGTACTGCCAGTACTGTCAGTCAATTTTCGAACGCGCCCTTTATTTGATTGATTGATTTCAAATTACGGCCTGAAGGTTTGAAATAACGTCTAATATATTGGCATGTGTCGTAGGACAATCTAGAAGGGTGATTTTATTAACAAAAATGTGAGAAAAACAAAAAGTATATAACAAAAATGGAATTTCAACAAAAATATACTATGCAAAATCAACTATTTTATTGTAAATTCGGTTTGTACTATTAAAAATAGTCACTTGGCAAATCCACTTACATAACTTTATAAGGGAAGTGTCACAATAGCGCGGTGTGGAGCGCGTTTTTTTTACCGTCGACGTTTACACGCCATGATCTCATGTTCAGTACCAGTAGAAACGCTTTTTAGACTGTAAACTTTAAATAATTTAAAACCTACATTATTGTCTCATATATTAAAATATAGGGCGAGATTTTTTTTTGCAGTCTCATAACACTCAGACCCGAAACAAGTTTTTGTACATCACACAAAAAAAATCGGCGCGGGAATCGAACCCACATCCTCTCGCTTCGCAGCTGGCTACTCGCCCACTGCGCCACGGAGGCAGTCTAACTACAGAGTATTTAACAAAAAATTATGAAAAATTTATACTTATATAGCCTTCTACTGGTATATTTTTCATTCAATGGTCTTTTATCAATTTAATACTATTTTTCCATCTCTTTCTACACACTACGATCTCACAATGACTCAAGCCTAAACATAAAAAAAATCCGAGATCAATAACGCCAATGTTCATCCATTTTACATCCAATAGATAGAAAACACTACAATCAGGTGTGGAAAATTCACCAATCGGGGTGGGAATCCTAAATTTTAATAGTTAATAGAGGTGACGTAGATGATCCATACGGAGAGGGCATTTAAAAATGTACAGAAACAGAATCGCCCCCAAATTTTAGATGGTAAGATTATCTTGTACAACACTGGCGAGAAAACACACTTATTCACAAGGCCACGTCATCAGATTCATAATTCATATTTTATGTCGCGGTCTTGACAATGACAGTTTACTATTATGATTCTTGCTTCGCCCGTGCATTTAACTCTCTTCAACTAATTGGGGGTTAAGTCAAATAAAAAGATAAAAATGAGATGGAAATATACATTTTGCCAGTTTGCCTAGCTTCAGAGTACTACAAGCAAAATACATTTTGCCAGTACGCCTAGCTTCAGAGTACTTTAGGCAAAATTTATTTTGCCAGTACGTCTAGCTTCAGAGTTATAAGCAAATATTCCGAACTAATTAGATGTGGTTTTTTTTAATACTACCACTATTTTGCAGAATACTGTCGTGAATTAGCAGCTTGCTGTTGCGTTTCGTACGGTGAGTTTTCCGGAGGCCCAATACTTACCCCATCTCCAAATCCCAATCCTTTCAGTCTTAATTTATTCATCGTACTCATGATGATCATGCGCAACAATCATTATTTTGCTTTAAAATTTTGCGCATTGGCAAAAATTTTGCTGCTGTAACTCTAATTCAATATTAATTGTATGCAAATATTGTAAACCAATTTTGAAAAGAGCAACGTTAGAGTTTCTTGTCCGTTCTTCTCTAGCGAAACAGCATTCCGAACTAGCGATAGAGTTAAACTTGACTGAATGTTAATGATGTATAACATTTTATGGATTCAATAAATATTTTCATTTCAATTCCTTTAGAGTAGGCAGTGCATGATTCGTCTTTTATCATGGGTATTCATGATGTGAGATCATTTACCACTAGATCATTACTCTTAGAAGTTTCTGCTATGAATAAAATCAAACTCTGGCCAAATTTGACATCGGCGGATTGAACCTAAAATTACCAGTTTTTCAGAAGAATGCTGATAGAGAAATATCATAAACTATCTATTGGATGATTGGATGTATTTCAAATTCATAATTATAATGGATGATGTGATAATCCAGGCTATTATATCAGACCATATTCTCCCTTCGTTCTTCCCTTCTCTCTTCCCTTCTGGACCTGGCGGAGGCTCTGACTGAAGCCCTGATAGATGCTCTAGAACTAATGGCACTGGGGACAGACCTGACGAACTCTTGATTGTCAGTTTTGACTGACACTGAAGCTCGCTTCGTGTACTTTTCTGGTTGGTCTTCTTTGGTTTTTCTGTAGGAAGAAGTTGGTAAAAAAACTATAAATTTTGAGGATTGGAAAAAGGTAACGACATCTTAAATCCTCTGATAGTTCCGTTTATGCCATTTGACTACGGAACCTTAATAAAAATCATCGAATTGGTAACTGACTCCTTTTTAAAGTCAGTTCCATCTGACATACCTGGGGAAGCAAGGGTTGTCCCAGAACCGTTGGTCCTTGCCGAAGTTCTCCCCATCAGCCAGGGTCTGGGGCATCTCCGTGTCCATGGTCTCCGGGAGGAAGAGGCACAGCATCCCTCCCACCACGCCCAGCGCTCCCAGGATGAGCAGGGGAAGGTTTTGGGAGAAGTTGGCCTGGAAGTAACATAAGATAATCTAATTCTGGGATCTTTGAATTACTGCACTGCATACGTTACCACAAGTTTTTTTTTTATAGTATGGCCGGCGAACGAGCAACTGGGTCAACTAATGGTAAGTGAACTCCACCGCCCATGTACGCCCACAATACCAAAAGAATTATGGGCGCGTTGCCGACCTTAAAGGAAAGGGATAATAAAGGGATTGGGAAGGGGAGGGGGGATTTGGGCTTCCAGATTTCTCACTCACCGTACGAAAAGCAGCAGCAAGCTGCTACTTTACGTCGGTTTTCTGTGTGATAAGATGTTCAGTGTCATAATGCCTACTAATTTTACTGGCTTCAGTGACCATCAAAACGCAACAGTGTTTACACACTACTGCCTGGTAGCACGGCGAAGTGTTACTTGCTGTTGCGGTTCGTACTGTGAGTGACTTTTCCGGAGGTCCAAATCCCCCCTCACCGTTTCAATTCGCATTCCTTACCAAAGTGGTAGAACTACGCTGTAGACAGTTTTGTCTACATCATAAATGGGCCGGCTCGACCGGGTCGTTACAGTGCCTCACAGAAAACCGACGTAAAGTAGCAGCTTGCTGCTGCATTTCGTACGGTGAATGAGATATCTGGAGGCCCAAATTCACCTTCCCTTCCCAATCTTATCCCTTTCCTTTAAGGTCGACAACGCGCCCATGATTATTTTAGTATTGTAGGCGTACATGGGCGGTGGAGATCACTTACCATCAGGTGACCCACTTGCTCGTTTGCCGGCCTATTCTGTAAAAAAAACTTACCAAATAAACGACAAAAGGTGCTACAATCGAAGCCACGTATCCCATTATGTGGATCAGAGCTACACCCTGAGCCCGGACCACAGTGGGAAGCAGCTCCGCCGCGTACTGCAGGCCTATGTTGTACGATATGTTCACGGCGAACCGGCCTAGGATGGCCAGAGAGGCTGACGGTCCACCTGAGAGAGAGATGGGAGGTAACAATAAAGAAAGAAAGAAAACATTTATTCAGCAAGCATACACAACATAGACAAGAATAGACAATACTTAAAACATACAGAGTAAACAAATAATAATAAAATATCTCTATTCTAAAAAAAAGTAACTGGCGCCGCCGCCGCCGCTGCCAAAAGCTTGTCACGCTATCTCTTCCGAAACCGCTGGGGGTATGGGGTCGAGACCGATACCAACCGATGCTGAATAATGTGGGGAAGAAAGTTAGATATGTCTCATATTCGTCGGACTTTAAGTTTTTTTTTAAATGTTTTGTGGAAAAACATGGGCAAAGCCCCTAAGTAAAATAAAAAATAGTATAAAGGGCGGGCAGTGTGTCTTGTGATTGGTGCTGAAAGGGTCTTAGTTCAGCATAATGCCAGGCAAGGTAAATTGCCTGGCGCTGGTTTTCAACTAAGACCCCCCCGTAGTGACTCACGGATATAGTTCCAAGTTTTTTTTTTGAGGTAAATACACGCTGTTGATAATTTTGGCTACAGCACATTTTTATTAGCGTACACCAAATACTTTAATGTATACTACTAGACGGGCTGTTTAGAAGTAACATTGTGTCACATAACGCGGGAGTTTGACAGCTCACAAAGAAGGAGCGATAGGGGTTCTAGTTGAGAGTGAGCGAGATGGTAATATTGAGTTACGGTCAATTGACCACAAATTAGTGGTACAATTTATTTGTACCGCGCAGCTTGTCTAGTAGTATATGTTAAAGTCTTTGGCGTACACGTAAAAACTACAAGCCAAATCATTCTGTAACATGTGTTAAAAAGTATGTTGCGTCGACTCCACTGCGGAGACGGGGATCGAACCCGAGACCTCAGCTCTAGCCTCAGTCGTAAAGCATACGCATTACAATTACCCAAGGTTATAAGAGGGGAAAGTAAATAACACAAGTTTAAAGTTAATTTAAAGAAATAATTATTAGATACCCTATCTTAATAATTTCTATAGTAATTTATAAGAACACTAGCTGTTGCCCGCGGCTCCGCCCGCGTAAATGCCTATTTCCAGAATTAAAGTAGCCTCGTGTCCGCCCGCGGTGAGAAACGCGCTTACACAAAAATACTAATGTCGCTATTAAAAAATAGGGGTTGATCGAAGAGGGTTGGAAATTTAGGGTTGTATGTATTTTTTTATGCTGTATCATAAAAAAACAAAAACCAAAAAATGTACGTTTTTTTGTTTTTTTTTATAGTATAGGCCGGCAAACGAGCAAGTGAGTCACCTGATGGTAAGCGATCTCCACCGCCCATGTACGCCCACGATACAAAAGAATTATGGGCGCGTTGCCGACCTTAAAGGAAAGGGATAATAAGGGATTGGGAAGGGGAGGGGGATTTGGGCCTCCGGATATCTCACTCACCATACGAAACGCAGCAGCAAGCTCCTACTTTACGCCGGTTTTCTGTGAGACAGCGGTAACGACCCGGACGAGCCGGCCCATTCATGCTGTAGACAAAATTGTCTACAGCGTGGCTCTACCACTCGTAAAAAATAAAAAAATAAATTTAGGGGTGGACCACCCTTAACATTTAGGGGGAAGAAAAATAGATGTTGGGCTATTCTCAGACCTACCCGATATGCATATAAAATTTCATACAAATCGGTCGAGCCGTTTCGGAGGAGTATGAGAACGAACATTGTGACACGAGAATTTTATATATAAGAAGATTAGATAATATTATGAAGGTTCTTGTAGTTTAATATTTTGTATTGTTTTGCTGATCCTGCAGTCAAACTGTTCGTGCAGTTTTGTGGCACATTGTAGTAGTTCATAAGTTTTTCTTTTTTGTGTTTTAATAATTAAATAAATAAATAAATAAAAACCGACTCCTCGGTGGCGCAGTTGTAATGCGTACGCGTTACGATTGAGGCCAACGCTGAGGTCTCGGGTTCGATCCCCGGGTCGGGTAAAGTGGTATTGGGTTTTTCTATTTTCAAAAATGCTCAGTATCAGCCCGGAGTCTGGAATTTGTGCCCGGTATGGCGATAGGCTCGGCCCCTATCACATCAAGGGACTGAGATACGCTCGGCGAAATGTGGGTATATTGGTTACACCTCTGCCTACCCCTTCGGGGATTACAGGCGTGAGTGCGTATATAAGTATATTTTAATAATTAAATAAATAAACTGCGCCACCGAATCGTTTTTTTTTTCATTTCCATTTTTTCGTCGGTCAAAGACATCCTAGATCTTACCAACAGGCACGGCGGTGGCCAGCAGGCTGAAGATACCGCTGATCACCATGGAACCGCATGCCAGCCATCTTCTACCCCATCTGTAAGTAACATTCACATTTAACATTCACTTATCTCCCACATTCCCTGTATTATAATACAACTTACTTATCTCTCTATTAAAAAAAAAAGTAACTGGCGCCGCCGCCGCCGCTGCCAAAATCTTGTCACGCTGTCTCCTCCGAAACCGCTGGGGGTATGGGGTCGAGATCGATACCAATCGATGCAGAATAATGTGGGTAAGAAAGTAACATATGTCTCTTATTCGTGGGACTTAAGTTTTTTTTTTATTTTATGTTTTGTGGAAAAACATGGACAAAGCCCCTAGTCTATTAAAAGCGAGCAACTTCTGCGTTTGATTCCTGCATAGTTTTATGTATTTCTTTGTAGGCACTTACATACAATTTATATTTGTAGCTTATAGCTGTTTAAAACTATTAATTGTTGTGGTGTGTCAACATAATTAGGATTACAATCTAGTATAAAACTGTGTAATATGTACCTATGTAGAGAATATTTATGTTACTTTCGATTGTAATCTGTTTTGTTGTCCAAATAAAGTATAAATAAATAAACAGCAGCGATAGCTCAGCGGGGAGTGGTACGGACTGTTAAGACAGAAGACACAGGTTCGGTACCCAAGAATGATGTCAAAAGTAGAGCAAATAGTATTTTCAACCTCACTGTAGTATTTTTCCTACGAACCCTATCATGACGATGTAAGTTTACCGAATGTTGACACTTTTAACAGAGTTTTTTTTGAAGCTAGTGTAATTACTGGACATTATGAGGCTTAACACCTTATGTCTCGGGGTGACGAGCGCAGTCGAGTGTCATGCAGTGCTTTTTTTATGGACAGGCGTGATGCTTACCATCAAGCGAGTGACCCGTTCGCCTCGTCATCTACAGCTTATATAAAAAAACTTACCGATCTAAAACCGCTGTCAAAAACGTGTCAGCAGGCAGTTCAGTTGCTGAAGCGATGGTAAAAGTGACGAAGATGTCCAAGCCGAGCGACCCAACGTTCCTGACATGGCCATCGAAGACCAAGGAGATGGCCATCCATATAACGATGAGGAGGATCGCGTTGCGGCGGAGACGTGGCGTCTTGAAGAGGTCCAAAACCGAGTATGATCGGCATTCTGCTTCTGACTCTTTGATTGTTTTCAGAGATGATTCCTAGAAGACAGTAAGTTAAAACTTCAAAAGCCGATTCTAGATAAGTGCGTTAGTTGAGGTTCATTATCCACTGTTTTTTTCCATTTCCAAATTCCAAATTTACGTCGTTTTTTTGTTGGATAGTTGTAACAATCCGGTCGAGCCATGTCAATGGGCCTTAACATTAAAGATTAAAAAACTATATATGGAACTTACAGTGAATTCGTTTAAAACCTTTTCAGGTATGGCGGATTTATTGATTCTCTGGAATTTTTTCATGATGACTAGAGCTTTGTCGATCTTGCCTTGAGAGACCAGCCATCTGCAAAAATATTGTGGGGTCAGAACTATGTGTGTTACCGTTGGGTGTATTTATTTATTAAACCTTAACTTTATCAATAGAATATATTTTAACTATTAGGTCAAATTACGTATGTAGCGTTATTGTTTTACTTTACTTTCTTTTTCTTATTTCAATAAAGGTTAGGTTTTAGATATTGTCTTATGTTGTGTTGCTGTAATGTAACATATTTTTTTTTTGTGTTAATTTTTGTGACGAATATTGTTACGTCTTTGTGTCTTTTTTACTTAGTTAATCCTAATATAGTGCACATATGGTTTATATACAAATATGGAGGTTTTTACTTAGTTTTTTTTTCTTATGTTATATATAGTACATTTGTAATTTAGTTATTAAATTGTAAGCCTCCTTCAAAAATAAATAAACAAATATCACAATTTAATCTTCCGTGTTTAATTGACACTAGATTTTTCTTACAGGGAAAGTAAAGGATACATTTAACACCAAAATTCGATGAACACTTCCAGATTACCAAAAACCATGTCCATCGTAGGATATATAAGTCCCTTCGCAAGACTAAAGCCAACATTGAACGACGTAGTATGAGGGTGCATTCACTAAAAGGGATATTGTGGAAAGTAATTGATTATTTGTAATATTTCCAATTGTCCCACCTACCTACATTTGTCCCACGTTGGGCACCAATATAACACGTATCGTTATCGTATTGCATCAAATTCAAATCCAATTTTCAACGGCAATCTAGCAAAGGGGAACGCCCAAAAAATGCCTGACATGGACAGTAACTTTTAATTGTCCTTAATTGTATTTAGAATAAAATATGTTTAATGAAATAATTCTAAAGTTTGTTTGACTAGGGCAAAAGTATAACGATAATTAAAATATTAAACTTGATATCCGTCTAATTCATTATTATTGTTTATTGGTGGTCAATGTTTATTTGACATGTGTAAGGTAACATTCAGCCAAGCAAGAATTGTAAATAATTCTTAGGTTTAAATTTTATAGAATTATTCCATAACATAACATAACAAGTAACATAATAAAACATAACATAACATCAACAGAATTATTCCACAGTTATCATTATTTTCAAAATAGAAAACGTATCGCAGGCTGTATGAAACACATGTCCTTTGCCTTAGTGACAGTTTGACATACTGCATTCCATGTTTTCGATTGTTTACTTTTACTTGATTTATGGTTTTGCGTTTGCAATTTTAGTTACAGATTGCTTTTAAGATATTTAACGACGATTGTGGCCATTTTTTAAGGATTTTGATTTTATTTCTGCACACGTTACCCATTTTGGAACACGGACTTAGATTGGACCCGCCTAAACGACCACTCGGCTTTCTCACAATGAACAACGGGTTGTTTTGGACTTTAGCCCTTTGTTGTTTCAAAATGGATAGAAACCTACACTGTAATATTTGCTATCTCGATATTGCAAGGATAAGACGTAACCTCATAATAGTGCAAAACGATGAAATACGTTGTATAATCCCCTATATTTAAGAGAAAATTGTTGCGACTTGCTTCTGCCTAGTTTTTTGATAATTATCGAATTTGTAATGGGTTTCCTGTGATTTGTACTACGATTTGGCGTATATTTCATTGTGGTACATTTCAGGCATTTTTTTTATGGCTGATGGACATTCCCCTTTATATTTAGTCAACTAAAGTTGTAACTGGCGCTCGTTCTGGTAAGCTTAATATCCAGCTGCATTTGATACTCTAGTGTTCAGATAATTTCGATCTTTTAGAATGTACATCTAATTTGGCGCCAATCTTATTAAGAGACTTATGTATTTCAATAATTTATATAGGTTTTGGAATTTTTTATTCGATCATAGACTTTTGATGTTCATTACCACATCCACGATTCCCCGAGATACAGTATATTCTCTCTTAAACAATAAATTCAGATTCTGTTGTACTTAAAAAATACACACACAGTCAAATTCATACACAGTTTTGACTCCAAACTAGGTTAATCTGTATCGTGGTTTCAGGATCAGGGTATCGTTAACTAGGGACTTACGATCCCAAACATCCAGACCCGAAACAAATACTTATAAACCACATAAATATTTATCTCGGTGCAACAATCGAACTCGTAGTCTCTCATTTCACAGCCGGCGGCTCACCTGTGCCACGGAGCTGTCAATAAACCTGAATTTTAGTTACCTGGCACTCTCCGGCACGACCCAGGGAGTGGCCACCGCCAAGATGAACGGCACACTGGTAACGAGGGTGAATCGTCTCCAATCATCAGCCCAGAGTGCTATCCAGGGTAGCAATGATGCAGCCAGGGTGAAGAATAAGGCTATGGACATGTTGGCCACAAATGTTCGCCATTTGGGACCCACGTACTCCAATACTGGAAAGAAAGAATCAAAGATAAAAGCAGGTCTAAAGCAAGCCGTACTTGCACACAGAAGGTTTTTTAATATTATTATGTTACAAATAGAACGCACATTTATGCCTAGCCTTTGCTCCGCCCGCATGAACGGCCTTTTCCGGGATAAAAAGTAGCCTATGTTACTCAGTGATAATGTAGCTTTCTAACGGCAAAAGAATTTTTGAAATCAGTCCAGTAGTTTTTAAGTTTATTCGTTACATACAAAAATACATCTTTCCTCTTTATAATATTAGTGTAGATACATATTCTATGAAAATTTTCACCGGCTTCCTATTACAATTCAAAAGATAGAATCCTTTAAAGGTAAAGTACAAGCGAAGAAGGATCTGTAACAGAATAGCCTTATAATAAAACTAGCTTTTGCTCTCGGCTCCGCCCGCGTGAATAGACTTTTCCGAAATATAACGTATCCTATAACCGTCTCCAGGGTTCCGTCTATATCTACATCAAAATTCATCAAAATCGGTTCAGTGATTTAGGCGTGAAAGCGTAACAAACAAACTCACATTCACATTTATAATATTAGTATGATAAATACTTACCAAGGATGTACATCATGGTGAAACAGTTGTCGAAAGCTAAGCCTACGAGGAACCGGCACAGCGTGAACGACCAGAAGCTGTTGCAGAACGCCGTGCCCACGCCTGCGATGAATCCCATCATATTTGTTCCTGGAGACAACATTATACAGTATGTAGCGCAGCACAGTGCAGGCACGGCCGGGTGTGAAATACTATGCGAACAGTATGGGACGGTTCCGCAAAGTACTTGCTCGATGCCTTGGACGGATTGCAGCGACGGGCTGTCCGCATTGTGAATGACACAAAAAATTTAGAGCCGCTGCAGCTGCGTAGGGACATAGCTTCGCTTTCCGTCTTTTATCGTCTGTATCACGGTGAATGCTCTGAAGGATTCTTTGACCTTATTCCTTCCTCACCTTTCCTTAACAGAACCACGCGAGCTGGCTTGCGAAACCATAGCTTCGAGGTCTCTTCCATCTCGGCTCGGACCAAGAGGTTCGCAAAATCTTACTTCTGTCGGACCATAAAGCTGTGGAATAGTTTGCCGGCGCACGTGTTTCCTCCTTCCTATAACATGGGATCCTTTAAACGGAGCGTGAAGAAGCAACTAAGCTGGCCGGCATAATTCTGCCGATCTGCGATAGATACAGTGTCTATCGTTGCTCGACAGGTCGATCAGGTGTAGCGTAGTCACTTTGCCGAGCCAGGATAATAAAAAAAAGACTGGTGGCGTAGTTGTAATTCGTACGCGTTACGACTGAGGCTGACGCTGAGGTCTCGGGTTCGATCCCCGGGTAGGGTTTTTCTATTACGAAATGCTCAGTATCAGCCCAGAATCTGGAGTTGTACCCGGTATAATGATAGGCTCGCCTACTATCTCATCAAGGGACGGAGATACGCTCAGCGAAATGTGGGTGTACTGGTTACACCTCTGCGGGTAGGCAGATTACTTGCTTGAGTGCGTATGCATGTACTTAGATAGTTGTCTTTATCCTGAACGAACTGGATCTGGTCACTACATTAATCCCCACGCTGCTACATCGACTGAAATCCCCGCGATTGCCTTTTTCGGCGCAATTGAAACGGTCCCGGGGTAGCTAAGTGTATTCTAGTCTTTGGAGTCCGGCGGAACCGCCTCTGCACTATGCCGCTTTGTGGCTCGTCTCTCTCGAAGAACTCAGAAGACCCTCACAATAATGACGCCTTTCGACGTCTCCAGCAGTACGACTATTTTCGCGCTGCCATCAAGCTCTCAGGGTGGTAACGTAAAATATATATAAAGTGGTAGGTCCCTCGTATGCGAGAGGCCGTCTGGGTTGGTATTAACCCTATTTCTGCCGCCAACAGCAGTGTGTAGGCAACGTTGTGTTTCGGTTTGGAGGACATTCAAGCCAGTGAAATTACTGGACATTATTAGACTTAACACCTTATGTCTCGGGATGATGGGCGCAGTTCAGTGGCATGCAGTGCTCTGTAATCTAGAGTTCTGTGTGACGTTGCTTCTGTTTATGGGCAGGCGTGACGCTTAACATCAGGCGAGCGAACTGCTCGTCTCGTCATTCAAGCAAAATGAAGATTAATACGTACCTACTAAAGCCGGTATCCTCCCATACTTGTCTGCTATCCATCCAAAGACCAGCCCGCCGACTATGGCACCACAGAAGAATATGGCCTGGGCGGTGGCTGGCAGGTTATCCTTGTCGCACACCCAGTCTAACTGAAAGGTAGAAAGAGATGCTATTAGTAAGAAACTGATTTTTGAAGTGAAAACTTCTTTAGGCGCGTTGAGCACTATTTGGGTAAACATAAATCATGGAACTCGCGTCATCGTCACCGAACGCGTTCCATGAGTTATATGTATACTGTGCATATATGTACATAGATATACCTCCGTTATTAGTAACTCTCTATTCTAAAAAAAAGTAACTGGCGCCGCCGCCGCCGCTGCCAAAAGCTTGTCACACTATCTCCTCCGAAACCGCTGGGGGTATGGGGTCGAGACCGATACCAATCGACGCAGAATAATGTGGGGAAGAAAGTAAGATATGACTCATATTCGTCGGACTATAAGTTTTTTTTTATTTCATGTTTTGTGGAAAAACATGGGCAACGCCCCTAGTACATTGTAAATTAAAATTCAAATTTAAATTATTTATTGAATCCATAAAATGTTATACATCATTTAGATTCAGTCAAATAGACCAGAGTGAGTAGTTAGGTGTACATAATTATGTAAACAAAGTAAACTAAAATATTTAAAAATTAACACAACTCAATTTAAAAACTAAGAACTTATATCTAATAACAAAAGGTTTATTTTAGTTATTAATCATAAAGTTTTTTTTTTTTAAATATAACATAAAATACTGTAACATCAGTCATTTTTAGAACTTAAGGGGTTATTACATTAAGAACGTTTTCTGTTTCCTCATGATCTAGTGTGTGCAGCCATTTTGTTACGTTCAACTTTGCCTTTGAAACCGTGAGGCTTTTCAAGTCGCAGTGTTTCATGACTAAGTTGTAGGTGTGTGCTCTATGAAACTCACCAAATCTGCGACCGAATGATGTTTTTATAGTTGGTAGAGGTAATCTAAAAAGTCGTTTTTTGAGTAGATTGTGATAGTTTTCCAATTTAGTAATGCGTCTATGGGTGTTAATGCATGTTCTGAGAATATAAAGTTGACGTACTGTTAGGACCTTTGCGTCTTTATACAAATTGCTGGTAGGTTATCTAAAGGGGTTTTTGAGCATAACTTTAAGTACTGATCTTTGAGCTCTTTCTGCTGTTATGAGAGTGGACTTTGGAACACTGCCCCAAACCGATATGCAATATATTATAGCAGATTGACAAATGGCTATGTAAATTAATTTTAATATGTTTAAATTAGCAGAATTTCTAAGTTTTTTCAATAGAACCAACGTTTTCCTGATTCGTTTGGACATGTACTTAAAAATAAAATATACTACATTAAAATACAATTTAATTTGAGTTAAAGCAGCTCAGTGTATGCCAAGAGGAACATTAAAACACAAAATACCTAATGATTATTGAGCATCACTCCCATCTTTATATATATAATTCTACTGTACGTGTGTATGTGACTGAACTCCTAAACGGCTGGACCGATTTTAATGATTTTTTTGTATGCGTTTGGGTGGCGCCCTGGATGGTTTAGATTCACAATTGGACCCGGTAAGTGGCGCTGCTCTAGTTGCAGGTGAAACCGCGCGGGACAGATAGTAGGTATATACAAAGAGTATATCTCTCTACATATAAGTATATTAAATTGGTCATTAACACTTCTTTAGAAACCACAAATAATTCAAAAATAATAATCTAATAGCTCGACGATACAATTCACAAGTCACTTAGTTTTCACTTCTATCGGCAGTCCCCAAAGACTGCACCGCATTTTTTTTACTGGATATCGATCACTGTACATGTAGTCTCACGTAATGTAATTTAAGTGGTACAGCCACGCTGTAGGCTGGCTCGACCGGGTTATTACCACTGTCTCACCGAAAATCGACGTGAAGTGGCAGCATGTCGTTGCGTTTCGTACGGTGAGTGAAATATCCGGAGGCCCAAGTCTCTTTCCCTTTCCCCTTCCCAATCCCTTAATCATCATCCCTTTCCTTTAAGGTAGACAGCGTGGCCATGATTCTTCAGGAATTGTGGATGTTAAAGGCAGTGGAGATCACTTACCATCAGCTGACCCACTTACTCGTGTACTGGCTTGTGCTATTAAAATAATAGTGAAATACCCGACTCAGTGGCTCATTCAGGCATGTCGCGTTCTGAGGTCCGTTTGTGAGCTGTCAAACTCCCGCGTTATGTGACGCAATTTTACTTCTAAACAGCCCGTCGAGTAGTATACATTGAAGTATTTGTTACGTAACTGATCACTATCGGCGCGAAGTATTTGCAGGGGTCGCCTAGTTTATACTTAATGTTATTAATTAATAGAATGTAATAAATATGAACGAGAGAGATACACATTTACGCAAAAATATAAATTAAACAAATATACGAGTGGTAGAGCCACGCTGTAGACAATTTTGTCTACAGCATGAATGGGCCGGCTCGTCCGGGTCGTTACCACTGTCTCACAGAAAACCGGCGTAAAGTAGCAGCTTGCTGCTGCGTTTCGTACGGTGAGTGAGATATCCGGAGGCCCAAATCCCCCTCCCCTTCCCAATCCCTTATTATCCCTTTCCTTTAAGGTCGGCAACGCGCGCATAATTCTTTTGTATTGTGGGCATACATGGGCGGTGGAGATCGCTTACCATCAGGTGACCCACTTGCTCGTTAGCCAGCTTATACTATAAAAAAAAATATATATATATAATGTTGGGCCGTTTGTAAATACTTTAGCTGTTAGCAGAACCAAATAGTGAGCCAGCAATTTCTCTAGCTGACATGATTTTGCATAAATGAATATCTCACGTTTATTGATAGTAAGTTAGATTAAAAAAAAGCAGTGATAGCTCAGGTGGGAGTGGTATGGACTGTCGAGACGAAAGTCGCAGGTTCGAAACCAAGTGCATACACCTCTGACTTTTCTAAGTTATGTATGTATTCATTGTTAATTATCACTTGCTTTAACGGTGAAGGAAACATCGTGAGGAAACCTGCATACGTGAGATGTTCTCCATAAGAATTTCAAAGGTATGCGAAGTCTGCCAACCCGTATTAGGCCAGCGTGGTGGACTAAGGCCTAACCCCTCTCATTCAGTAGAGGAGGCCCGTGCCCAGCAGTGGGACGTGTATAATACAGGGCTAGTATTATTATTATATTATTAAGTTAGATTAGGGCATGATGGGGCTAGCATGTCTTTGTGGTAAAATGCCCCAAAATAAAAATTGAATAATGTTAAAACTATATTGAAGTTACCTGGGTAGCAATAGTTTCGTATGGTACATCAGTCCTATTATACTCCCACCCATTGGTGCATGGGACGATGGGCCACTCATCATCGGGCGTGGTCCTGCCCTGGGCCAACGCCGCGGCCCAGTCGGCGGAGTACATGCGGCATCTGTCGTGGGCGAATGGACCGTCGGTCTTGGGAGGGATGGCGAGGGCTCGTCTGAAAAATACACATATATAATATCACCCCAGGGGTAGGCAGAAGTGCAAGTAGTTCGACGAGCTTATTTCCGTCCTATATAGGCGTCTACACTCTTCTTCTTCTTCCACCTGCCTTTATCCTACTTGCAGTGGGGTCAGCGCAACATGCTTTTAACACTTATTACAGATTTGACTTGTAGCTTTTACGACCGGCCGCCTGCCTGACGTCAACCTTTGTTGAAAACACAATATTTGTGGATCACACAAACATTTGTCTGAAACAAATTGCTGTAGGAATCGAACCCGTAGCCTCTCGCTTCAGCCGGCTACTCGCCCACTGCGTCACGGTGGATGTAATTTAATAAAAACATTTATTAAATGACATCCATAATATGTTCATTATGGTGCATGCGTGCAAGCGAGATAGTGAGATATCCCTACTACGCGCCCACTTTTCCTTATACCAACATTTAAAGTCATAACTGCGGGCACATTTGTGAACCAATTTTGATTGTGTTTTAATAAAAGGGTTTCTTTTACGTATCGTGTCACAATGTTAATTACCATACTCCTCCGAAACGGCTTGACCAATTTTTATGAAATTTTATATGCACATTCAGTAGGTCTGAGAATCGGCTACTATCTATTTTTCATACCCCTAAGTAATAAGGGTTGTCCTAGAACATTTTTTTTCGGACAGATTTTTTTTTTTTTTTTTTTATAATTTGGCATTAAAAAATACATACAACCCTAAATTTTCACCCATCTATCACCAACCCCTGTTATTTAATAGTCATTTTAGTATTTTTGTCAAGCGCGTTTCTCACACCGATGACGGGACTCGCTTGATGCGATCACCCCCCACGCCGCGCACACCGCTGTCGCACACTAGGCTACTTTAATCCTAGAAATAAGCATTCAACAGGCAACAGCTAGTAATCTCTCTATTCAAAAAAAAAGTAACTGGCGCCACCGCCGCCGCCGCCGCCGCTGCCAAAAACTTGTCACGCTATCACCTCCGAAACCGCTGGGGGTATGGGGTCGAGACCGATACCAATCGATGCAGAATAATGTGGGGAAGAAAGTAAGATATGTCTCATATTCGTCGGACTTTAAGTTTTTATTTTATGTTTTGTGGAAAAACATGGGCATAGCCCCTAGTACTATAAAATGCTGTACTCATTAATCATTATCTAATTCAGCAACTGGAGTTTTGACGGGAATTCTGAGAGTGCGATCGATCTCCTATTTCAATTAATTCCTAAACTAGTTTAAAGTTGTGTTTGTTGTATAAAAGTGGTGTGGATTTGTGCAATAAACATTCACTGTGATGAACAGTGTATGGAATCATTGAAATTGGTGAATTTAGGTGATATTTGACCCAATTGATCGGCCTTGGTCGTACGATCCGCTTGGAGAAGATCGTCTATGAAGCATCGCACTGGAAGGAATTGACACCAAAACTCCAACAACACTTTGAAATCAATCACACCGGTGTTTCATCGTTCTTGTGATACATACGCACGTTCACCCTGTAATCCCCCAAGGGGTAGGCAGAGGTGTAACCAGTACACCCACATTACGCCGAGCGTATCTGCTTACCACGATGTGATACGATGTGACGAGCCTATCGCCATATCAGGCACAAATTCCAGACTCCGGGCTGATACTGAGCGTTTCGTAATAGAAAAACCCAATACCACTTTCCCGACCCGGGGATCGAACCCGAGACCTCAGCGTCAGACTCCGTCGTAACGCGTACGCATTACAACTGCGCCACCGAGGCAGTCGGATCACTAATATTATAAATGTGAATGTAAGTTTGTTGGTTACGCTTTCACGCGAAAACTACTTAACAGATCATAATGAAACTTTGTACACATATTCTTGGAGGTATAAGAAGTAACAAGGGATACGTTTTATGAAAAAAAAATATCTATTTGTTTGTTACGCTTTCACGCCTAAATCACTGAACGTATGAATTTTGATGTAGAGATAGATGGGACCCTGAAGAAGGTTATAGGCTATGTTTTATTTCGGAAAAGTCTATTCAAGCGGGCGGATCCGCGAGCAAAAGCTAGTGTATAATAATGCGAAGACATAATTAAACAAAAAAAACCTCAGAAGCCAAGTTTTTTTCGCACCTTTTAAACAAACAAATAAACAATGTTTTTCACGTATTCATCTCAACCCGACTGCGTGCGGATCGTTTCCTAATTTGCAAGGTTTTTCCACAATTTTTAGTTTAGTCTGTGCGATGTTTTTCTTAGTTTTTTATTAGTTTTCGTGACTGCTAATTGTCAGTCTTCTTATTTACGAGTTCCGGAACAAAAAAAAACATCTTTATCAGACAGTTCTCGGTATTTTACAATTATGCGATTGTGGTACAAAAAATGGCAGAATATAAAATATAAAATGAAGTACGACAGTTTTCGTGGCGCAGTGAGCTAGCCAGCTGTAAAGCGCCGCAGGTACGATTCCCGCACCGAGACATTTTTTTAATGTGATCCACAAATATTTCTTTCGGGTCTGGGTGTTTTCTCCCCATAGTGGTTGACATTAGGCAGGCGGACGGTCGTGCATGTGTTTAAAAGCATTTAGCGCCAACCCCACTGCGAGTGGGATAAGGGCAGGTGGAAGAGAAAATGATTTCGATGAATCGTTTAGTTCCGTATCCAAAGGGTGGCAACAGAGTCTTACTCTACAGGAACTGTCTAAAGACGTGAAGTAGAAGCTTGCTGATGCTTTTCATACGATGAATAAGATATCCGGAGGCCCAAATCCCCCTCCCCTTCGGAATCCCTTAATTATCCCTTTCCTTTAAAGTCGGCAATGCGCCCATGAACCTTTTGGTATTGGCGTACATGGGCGGTGAACACTTACCACCTATTTACTCATTGCCGGGATTGTCTGCCTGGCGTTATACCATCTTGATGCCAGGGTCCGACTTCCCATTGTGATTTGATGGACTTGGTGCTGCCTGGGGCGACTCGCCACCTGACACCCACAACTCGTTAAGGGAATCAAGTTTTTTTTGTCGTCTGTATCATCGTCATCTGTCGGTGAATGCTCTGAAGATTAGTTTGACCTTATTCCAACCTCGCCTTTCCTTAACAGAACCACGCGTGCTGGCTTACGGAACCACAACTTCGTGGTCTCCTCCATCTTTGCTAGAACTACAAAGTTCGCAAAATCTTACTTCTGCCGGACCATCAAGCTGTGGAATAGTTTGCCGGCACACGTGTTCCCTCCTTTCTAATATGGGTTTCTTTATCCGGAGTGTGAAGAAGCAATTAGGCAGGCCGGCATAATATTGCCGATACGATAGACACATCGTCTGTCGTTGGTCGACAGTATTCATGGATTGCGCTACACTTACCATCAGGTGAAGCGTAGTCACTTTGACGAGCTAGGATAAAAAATTGACATTGCCTCGTTCGTTTAATTAGCAGAGTGTACGTGCAGGTGAGTTTGTTTTTTGGCCTCAGATGGCCCACTGCTATAAAATAGAACAGTACACAGGGCTGATATTTGTATCGCGGAAATGTCCCAAACGTGGGCATTATACGGCCCATTAGAGCCATTAGAGGTGGCCGTGGGAGCGTGCACCTTTTGCTTTTGTTCGACGACCTCTGCGGAAGGTCAGCGCTAGGCCAAACTTTTTACTGGAGTGGGAGATTTCATTTAGTTATTTTAAGGTTCCGTTTTTTGTCGTAGAGCCACGCTGTTGACAGTTTGGTCTACAGCATGAATGGGCCGGCTCGTCTGGGTCGTTACCACTGTCTCATAGAAAACCGGCGTAAAGTAGCAGCTTGCTGCTGCGTTTCGTACGGTGAGTGAGATATCCGGAGGCCCAAATCCTTCTCCCTTTTTCTATCCCTTTCCTTTAAGGTCGGCAACGCGCCCATGATTATTCAGGTAACGTGGGCGTACATGGGCGGTAGAGATCACTTATCATCATGTGATCGGTTGCCGGCCTATGCTATAAAAAAAATCAAATAAGAGATCAACTGTCAGAATTCCCGCCAAAACTTCAAACGCTTGAAAACTTGGTTCCCGTTACAGGATGTGTGGGTCAGGCGGCGGGTCGCCCCATATAATACCAAATACCACGAGAAGGAGGATCCTGGCATTAGGCCGGGATAATGCCAGGCAGAAAGAAAAAAAAGGGGGAATTGTAGTATTCTATTTACCACAGCAGCGATAGCACAGCCGGGAGTGGTATGGACTGTCGAGATGAAAGTACCACGTTCGAAACCAGCCCCAATGCATGGACCTCAGACTTTTGTAACGTGTGTATTCATTGTTAATTATCGCTTGCTTTGACGGTGAAGGAAACATCGTGAGGAAACCTACATTCCTGCGAAGTTCTTCATAAGAATTTCGAGGGTGTGTGAAGCCAACCCGCATTAGGCCAACGTGTTGGACTAAGACCTAACCCCTCTCATTCAGTAGAGGACCGTGCCCAGCAGTGGGACGTGTATAATACAGGGCTGGTATTATTTAAGTATACTAATTATATCTGTGGCAAACAAAAACTTTAATACCATAGACGGGCTGTTCAGAAATAAAATTGTGTTGCAAACGCGGCCGGCGAGGCGGGAATGACGTCTAAGGCGTGCGAGCGAGACGAATTGAGAGTAAGCGAGATGGCAATATTGAGACGGCTGTTTTGATTGGTATTAGTTTTCATTCACAATAAATGAATTTTTCGATCAAAACCAAGAAATAATATAGTTACTTCCGTAAAATAACTTCAAATTGAATGAATAATATATGCACGTAAATAATGACAATGTTTTATGGGTCACAATAAACAATTTCTTGTTAGTTTATCGAATTTAACGTTCGCAGCTATTCAAAAACAACAACTGCTCTTGTCGCTCTCTCGCAGGCGACTAAATAAGTTACGGTCAATTGACCGTAACTAAGTGCGCAATTGCTTTGTACCGCATAGCTTGTCTAGTAGTACCTATACATTAAAGTCTTTGGCAAAGTCATAATTATCACATAATAAAACACGATAAACGTAGATTCAGTTACAACCATTTAAAATTACACCATATTCACACATCAGTAAGTTTAAATCGCAATACAAGACATCTCGTATGTATTTCCTTTAATTGCTACTGCAATACAGTAAATGCTTTATTCCGTTTATTTAATAACTTAATTTGGCCAACCTTGGGCTCCGACGTGCTCATCTGCTTATAATTATTTGCATTTGAAGAGCTAAACACAGTAGGCAAGGTCTGTTTTGAGGTAGGTAACGCGTGACGCGAGTCCAGTGCGCTAGCATAAGCAACATGAGATAATTTTATCGACTTTTTTGCCGTGAATAACCTGTTTTATCCAAAGACTGTTTCGAAGTAAAGTTGCGTCACAATTTGCGCAAGTTTGACAGCTCACAAAAGGGAGCGCAAGAGGGGTTCTACAAGAGAAAGCGAGATGGTTATATTTAGTTACGGCCAATTGACCGCAACTTAGTGCTAAAGTTTCCATGTACTACACAGCTACCACCGCGTACCAAACAGCCCGTCTAGTAGTATACAGTAAAGTCTTTGGTAAAGACCTAATATATACTATAGATTATACACTTAACACTATGTAACAAAAACCCTGTTGTCCCTTTTAGGGTCGTGAAGATACATATAAACAGCTTAATAAAAATTGTCTCTCTATTCTAAAAAAAAGTAACTGGCGCCGCCGCCAAAAGCTTGTCACGCTATCTCCTCCGAAACCGCTGGGGGTATGGGGTCGAGACCGATACCAATCGATGCAGAATAATGTTGGGAAGAAAGTAAGATATGTCTCATATTCGTCGGACTTTAAGTTTTTTTTTAATTTTATGTTTTGTGGAAAAACATGGGCAGAGCCCCTAGTTTACCAAAAAAATTAATTAACTATACAAAGAACGTTAATCAAATAGTTCAGTCACCGCGCAACTCATTGGTATGTAACCAACACACACGTTCATAAAATATATTCTAACCAGAATAACCAGTTTTATCTGGTTATCTTTTTTACAGCATAGGCCGGCAAACGAGCAAGCGGGTCACCTGATGGCAAGTGATCTCCACCACCCATGTACGCCCACAATTCCAAAAAAATCATGGGCGCGCTGCCAAACTTAAAGGGATTGGGTAGAGGAGGGGGATTTGGGCCTCCGGATATCTCACTCACATATATATATTATGTATATGGGCACTAAGCACGAATCATCGCCTAAAATAAAATGCAGGGAAACCCTTTCATTGTTAAAGGTTAGCTACGTCACAAATGACACGCATCCGGTTCATCAAGGATCAAAATAAACACACGGAACTAAATAAATTGGAATGTTTTTTAACCGACTTCAAAAAAGGAGGAGGTTCTCAATTCGACTGTATTTTTCTTTTTTTATGTTTGTTACCTCAGAACTTTCGACTGGGTGTACCGATTTTGAAGATTCTTTTTTTATTTGAAAGCTAGTGCTTCCCGTGTCATCCCATTTCAATTTGGTTAAGATTTGATGACGGAGTACGGAGTGAAAAAATAAAACTCCTCAACGGACAACAGTACACTCGTCGCGATTGTGTTTTACATGCTATTGTGAAAACAAATATTGTAAAATTTTTAGTGGTAGTTACAGAACTACCACTAAAAATTTAAAAATAAAATAACGTTTAGTCGGTTTCTAAGTTTTGTTAAATGTTATTTTATTTTGACTGCTTCGGTGGCGCAGCTGTAATGCAGCTGAGGTCTCGGATTCGATTCCCGGGTCGGGTAAAGTGGTATTGAGTTTTTCCATTACGACATGCTCAGTATCAGCCCGGAGTCTGGAATTTGTGCCCGGTATGGCGATATGCTCGCCCCCTATTGTGGGACAGAGATTCGCTCGGCGAAATGTAGGTGTACTGGTTACACCTATGGCTACCCCTTCGGGGATTACAGGCGTGAGTGCGTATGTATGAGTGCGTATGTATTTTATTTAATAATCAGCCCTGTATGACACTGGTTTCTACGGGTTTACTCTCGTAATGAGAGGGGTTAATCCTTACCATCACACTGGACTAATGCAGGTTGGTATACTTTACAAGGTGGTAGGTCCCTCGTATGCGTGAGTCCGTCTGGGCAGGTACCACCGCATTGTCTATTTCTGCCGCCAAGTGCTGTGTAAGCACTGCCGGTTCCGGTTTGAAGGAAATTGAAGCTAATTACAGGGCATTATGAGACTTAACATCTTATGTCTCGGGGTGACGAGCGCAGTTCAGTGCCATGCAGTGCTCTGTAATCCAGAGTTCTGTGTGACGTTGTTTCTATTTAAAGGCAGGCTGATCCACAAACACTTGTTTCTGGTCTGGGTTTTTTGTGGGTTGGCAAGTCTCTCGTAGTTCCTGATACCCACGATACAGGTTAACCTAGTGTGGGGTCAGGACTATGTGTGCGACTGTTGGGTGTATTTATTTATTTTATTTTATGTACCGGATCTTATCAAAATGTAGACATCCTAAATTTCACTGCTGTGACACGACTGCCTCGGTGGCGCAGTTGTAATGCGTACGCGTTATGATTGAGGCCGGTGCTGAGGTCTCGGGCTCGATCCCCGGGTCGTGTACAAGTTATTGGGTTTTTCTATTACGACATGCTCAGTATCAGCCCGGAGTCAGGAATTTGTGCCCGGTATGGCGATAGGCTCGCCGCTATCACATTGCGGGACGGAGATACGATCAGCGAAATGTGGGTGTATTGGTTACACCTCGCCTACCCCTTCGGGGATTACTGGCGTGAGTGAGTAAATCTCATGTTAATTTTAACCACTTGTTCATTACGATCAGTACAATCGATCACATCCCAGTAAATTAAGGATAAGTCAAGGTGTTTATAGCATAAACACTCGCTGTCAGGTGTATTACAAGGTGGCAGGTCCCTCGTTTGCGAGAGACCGGCTGGTTTGGTACCACCGCTTTGTCTATTTCTGCCGCCAAGCAACAGTGTGTAAGCACTGTTGTGTTCCGGTGTGAAGGACATTGAAGCCAGTGTAATTACTGGGCATTATGAGACTTAACACCTTATGTCTCGGGGTGACGAGCGCAGTCCAGTGTCATGCAGTGCTTTATTTAAAGTTCTGTGTGGCGTTGCTTCTGTTTATGAGCAGGCGTGGCGCTTACCATCAGGCGAGCGACCTGCTCGTCTCGTCATTCAATCTAATAAAAAAAAATGTAACGACCCTTAAATATGACCACACCTTTCTGTAACACGTTGTTTACAACCGTATTGAGAACATTTGTTTTTCTTGAGGCGGTTAAAAATTATTTCGAATACCACTTTTACGATTTTGCACTATTACAGTAATGTCTAATTTCCATAGTATCCGTTGAAGGTCATAATTAAGTGCTCTATAACGATCTATAAACACTTAAACATTGAATTCTTATTAAGTTTCCGTAAAAAAATCGCTTTTAACGACATCCGTGGCATAGTGGTTTTATAGTCGACGGTGAAAGGGTGCGGGTTCGGTTCCTAGACGTGTGAAACGTCTGTAAAACAGTTTTGCTAGTTCGATTGCTATTTTCGAGAAAGGCCAGGTCAGGAGTACCCTAACCCGAGTACATGTATGAAAAATTTTATGAGAGTAAAGGAGGCCAAAGAGATATGCAAGGATCGTAGCAAGTTGAAATACGTTGTCTCTGCCTACCCCTATGGGAAACAGGCGTGAGTCTATGTTTGTATGTATGTTGCTACGAGTAGTTCGTTTTTTGAATGACAGTGACCGTCTGAATTTGTACTATTTTTTATAGCATAGGCTGGCAAACGAGCAAAAAGGTCACTTGACTATAAGTGATCACCGCCCATGAAGGTATACAATTACCTTCACAATACCAGAAGATGGTTCTTCCCGTTCTAATTAAGACATCGGGAAGGCGAGGGGGAGTTGGGCCTCCGGATATCTCACTCACCGTACGAAACGCAGCAGCAAGCCGCTTACTGTAACGTCGGTTTTTTGTGAGACAGTGGGTGCCCATGATAGGAATTTGTGCCCAGAATGGCGAACCTGAACCCTTTGGTGCATTAGTTACACCTCGTGCCTTCTTTCGAGGATATTCTTGCATAAGTTTATTTTAATTAGTGTAAAAATGACGCCTCGGTGGCGCAGTTGCGTAAGCGTTACAATTGCGTCAATGTTTTGAATTCGAGCCCAGGAACTCTGAGTTCGACCCCTTTGAACCACAGAATACAGAACATGTAGTCTGTAATTTTTGCAGTCAATAGCGCTGTATGTTCTATGTTTCCTTTGCCCTTCCCTCTAAAAGAAAAGAAAATACAAACTTCCTATGCCTTATCTTCTAATATAAAAAAAGTAAATAAAAACTCACCTCTCCTCAACCGTCAGATTTGCTAACTCAGGCACCCAGCACCAATGCTGTTCGGGCACAAGGGTCATAAAAATTTGTGAGAAATACACAAATGCAACAAAAAATGCAAATGGTATCATGAGTAGGAACAATATTTTCTGGTACAACCCAAATTCCCCAACATGGGGCAGTAAATCGTCGAAATCAGTCGCTTTTTTTTCTCTTTCGTTATTATTTGTTTCGTTTCTTGTGTTGGCAGTATTGTCTGAACTGTCATGCTCGTATGCCTTATTGACAAAACTGCCACTTAAGTTTATGCTTGACAAGTTGTCTATGGACGCGTTTTGGCGGGAATCTTCCTCTTGCTCGACGTAAGGAGTTCTTTCTTGTGGCGCCATCTTGCTTTGTGTTTATTTTTCAAAATTCGATGAACATGCTCTTTTGAATTTGTAATGTTGTCTGAAACAAAGAAAAGTTTACTGTAGATTTTTTTATGCAGTTTTAGGATTCCGTACCAGAGGATCAAGTCAAGTCAAGTTTCGCCATTGCCTCGTCCGTTAATCAGCAGAGCGTACAACGTGCAGGTGACATTTTGTGCCTGAGGTGTTGGTGGCCCACTTACACTACAAAACCTTCAAAAACTAAGCTAAAAATAAACCTAAACAATTTTAACGAATCATATTTCTTTAGTTTTATTTTTAGCAAATTTATTTTTTTGTGTCGTTTTATTTTTTATTAAAAAGTTTTTCTAATAGGGTAGTTTCCTATATTGAATTTTATACATTATTTTATAAGCAACAGAGAATGATACGCAAAAGAAACCCTTTTATTAAAACACAATCAAAATTGGTTCAGAAATGTGCCCGCAGCTATGACTTTAAATGTTGGTATGAGGAAAAGTGGGTGCGTAGTAGGGATATCTCACTATCTCGCTTGCACGCGTGCACCATAATGAACATTTTACACAGTGACGTCAAAGGTTGCATCGTCTGTCATTTGACAATTACCCCTTCTACAGGATTTCAATGGCTTCTATCTTATTTATTTTTGGTCCGATTTATAAAATTCTTTCTGCAATAGATTTTGAGTAACGTAACTTATTGATTTAAATAATAAAAAAAATCTAGTTAACTACCCTATTACTGAAGTCGGGGTTATTGCCGGTTAGGTTATTCCTAAATTGTCGTACAAAAACAACAATCTACATGACGTCATGACGATTTGTAAAACCACATAATTGTTACTATATTTATAATCATGACATGAGTACTGTCTCGGTGACGCAGTTGTAATGCGTTACGACAGAGGTTGACGTTGAGGTCTCGGGTTCAAGTGATATTGGGATTTTATATTAAATGCTCAGTATCAGCCCGGAGTCAGAAATTTGTGCCCGGTATGGCGATGGGCACGCCCCCTATCACATCACGGGACCAAGATACGCTCATAGAAATGTAGGTGTACTGGTTACACCTCTGCCTACTCCTTCGGGATTACAGGCGTGTATAAAAGTTAATGTCTAAATAATAAATTTCTAAATCGAGATAACGACGTTCTGCACCGCGCAAAATTTAGACGTATTAAGTGTCAACTAGAGATCATGAATAAATTTTTGCATGTGTGAACGAGCTGCACAGATTTTTATAGCCCCGCCCCCTTGCACAGAGTTTTGGTGGGGTAATTTTTTTGCTTGACTTACGTTTCTTGTCATATTATTTCGATGTTGCTGACCAATCGGACTGTTATCTTTTATTTGTTAACATTATTTTAAATATAGGTATTTATTCGTCATGCTTATGGAGGTCATGCAAGTTAATCCAATGTGTAGATGTCATTTCTGTAATTGCTTGATTGAGCTGCTCTAATTCCAATTAAATATTGTAAAACCTTATGCTGTACTCATAATAATTGTAAACTAGTTTTGAAAAGAGCAACGCTGGAGTTTCTTGCTTGTTCTTCTCGAGCGAAACAGCATTCCGAACTAGCGGTAGAATTTTGACGGAATCTAAATAATGTATAACATTTTATGGATTCAATAAATATTTTGAATTTTGAATATAAATCCTTGAACTTGTAATACATTATCTAATAAATTACATTCGCGTCTCGCATTGTTACGTGACTCGATATATTCTTACACAAGGTTAGGGTGTCGTAACAAATCTTTACCTAAAATACTTTAATGTAAACTTCTAGACCGGTACACAGAAACTTTTTTTCTATATCATAGGCTAGCAAACGAGCAATGGGTCACCTGATGGTAAGTGATCTCCACCACCCATGTACGCCCATAATACCAAAAGAATTATGGGCGCGTTGCCGACCTTAAAGGAAAGGGATAATTAAGGGATTGGGACGGGGAGGGGGATTTGGGCCTGCAGATATCTCACTCACCATACGAAACGCAGCAGCAAGCTGCTACTTTACGTCGGTTTTTCTGTGAGATAGTGGTAATGACCCGGGCGGCCCATTCATGCTATAGACAAAAGTGTCTACAGCGTGGCTCTACCACTCAAAAATATCTTATGTCTCGGGGTGATGAGCGCAGTCCAGCATCATGCAATGTCTTGTAATCAAGGTTCTGTGTGGTGTTGTTTCTATTTAAAGACAGGCGTGGCGCTTACCATCAGACGAGCGTCTTGCTCGTTTCATTATTCAGGCCAATTACAAATGTATACAGGCTAATAATATACGTGAACGTAAAATTATTTTATATTTAACTACTTCTTTGTTGCTGTAACCTTGCAAAGGGATTGGATTGGAAGACATCTTTGTGACGTCACAAGCAAAGGCTGTAGTACGCGTTGCATTAATATTAAACCTAAAAATCTACTAATAGGAAACTAAAAAGTCCAAACAAAGCTAAATAATTTTGAGTCGGTGGTATCAATTATTGGCCAGGGCATACATAACATTCTATCTAATCATTTGCAAAATTGATCGTTTAAAGATAGTGTTATTATTATTCTGGTATTCTCTTTTTATTGGTATATTGAGGGTGTCTGAGAAGCAACGTTGGGTACACTGAAATAATAATGGTAGAATTATGATATAGTTGTGGAAGAGTAGTTAAATGGTATGAAAGAGGTCGTTGCCAGAACTGGAGGTCTTTTTCTCGCAGTCAGTCGGTCAGCCTCCAGAATAGCAATTGAGAGGGGCTAGCACGGAAAACTATCGAAATCGTAATGTAAAGATTCTCGCTCTCGTACACACCCCCACATTACCCCCAGACACACACACACACACTCACACACATAAACACACACTCAAGCATAAACGCACACACGCTCTTTGGCTTCACTCACGCTAACAAATGTTTTCATTATTTTAATTGGTTTCTCAAGACACAGGCTCCGCCTAATTTGAGAACCCCTGATAAATGTTTTTGTATCTTTCTCTATTTAAATAAAGAATTTTTCATTTTTTCATATATTTTTTTCAAAGGTATTGAGGGCTCGATAGATAATTCCTTAAATATCATTGGTCTATATTCCATATATTTAGTTTCTTTTACGTACGATAGAGGCGCTGTACCAAAATCTCATAGAAATTGTTGTCGATGACAGCTCGAATAACTTTTCGCAAGTTTCCGTGCTAGCCCCTCAGTTCACTAAGATCAGTGCTCAGTCGACAGTCCTAAGAGGTCATTACGCGGTAGCTCTGCTGGTTTACTATTCGATCCTAATTATTTTAGTTAAAATTAGAGAGCGATTCTCCTGACATGGGGTTGTGGTCTGTAAAGCAGTAACATTGTAAATGTAACCAATAAACTATGAGCTAAAGTGATTACTGTCGTTTGGTATTAATAAAATGATACTCGTCTCAAGTACCTAACTTCTAACAATAGTTTTATTAAAATTCAATTAAAAGTAAATGCCCTGTTAGTAATTTACAAAAAGTTAATTTGTGAATGTAGGGCGTACATAATAGGGCGAGCATGATGGCGACATTACTGGGACGGTGAAGGGAATTACAATTTACAACCTCCAAATAAACTAAGTTTATTACGTGACAAACTAAAGTAGCGATAGGTACTTAGCTCAGCGGGAAGTGTTACTGCCGAGACGAAAGTCACAGGTTCGAAACTTGAGTGCATGCACAGACGACTTTTCTA
The DNA here is from genome assembly GCA_905332985.1 of Mimas tiliae. NCBI lineage: Eukaryota > Metazoa > Arthropoda > Insecta > Lepidoptera > Sphingidae > Mimas > Mimas tiliae. The sequence goes on along the minus strand of HG995265.1, from coordinate 1,942,962 downwards.
AGTTACGTGTGTATTCATTGTTAATTACAAAGACTTTAATGTATACTACTAGACAAGCTGTGCGATAAAAAGAAATTGCGCACCTAGTTACGGTCAATTGACCGCAACTCATTTAACGCCCGCGAGAGAGCGACAAGAGCAGTTGTTGTTTGAATAGCTGCGATGGTTACACAAACATGGTCATTAGTTACGTGCATATATTATTCATTGAATTTGAAGATATTTTACGGAAGTAACTATATTATTTCTTGGTTTTGATCGAAAAACTCATTTGTTGTAAATGAAAACCAATACCAAAAAAACAGCTGTCTCAATATTGCCATCTCTCTTACTCTCAACTCCTCTCCCTCCCACGCCTTAGACGTCACTCCGGCCTCGCCAGCTGCGTATACAACACAATTTTACTTCTGAACAGCACGTCTATGGTATTAAAGTCTTTGGTTAATTATCACTTGCTTAACGAGGAAAGAAACATCGTGAGGAAACCAACTTACCTGAGAAGTTCTTCATAATAATTTCGAGGGTGTGTGAAGTCTGCCAACCTGCATTAGGCCAGCGTGGTGGAGTAAGGCCTAACCCTCTCATTCATAAAGGAGGCCCGTCTTTATCTAAGCAACTGATGGGAGACTCACATAATATAGTGTTAGAATTTACGTCAGAAGTTATATATTTAAAAAGAAACTACACGCTGGGTATTAGTTTACTAGTGGTTTATTGGTTACTTTTACAATGTTACTTTACAGACCACAACCCTATGTTACTTTTTTATTCCGGCTCGGTAAAGTGACTTTTTTTTTCGAATGGATATGTGCTGTTAGCTTATATTGCTTTTACAGCTTCACCTGACAATAAAGCCGGCGCTTATGGCGCTCTAGCCAGAAATATGTATAATGTACTTAGTAGCGATTAAGCACAGAGGCGCCTTTTAGAAGGCTCAGTCCTCAGCTTGAGCAATCGCTGGGGAGTATAGTTTAGGGCCGTCTCTGCACATCATTGTGCCGACGGTCAGTTGTGGGAGTTCTACGGACTCGTAGGCGTGTCCTATGTCGGGGTCGCGTATTATTATTGCGATTCGGATTGGGCAGAGAAAGTGCTGCTTCGATAGCTACTGTGATGGAGTCGTTGGGATCTGCCAAAACATGTTTGGGACGACGACGGAGGAGGTAAAGTGACTACGCTACACCTGATGTTAAGTGTAGCGCAATCCATGAATACTGTCGACCAACGATAGATACTGAATCTATCGTAGATCGGCAGAATTATACCGGCCTGCTAAATTGCTTCTTCACACTTCGTTTAAAGGATACCAAGTTATAGGAAGGAGGAAACACGTTCGCCGGCAAACTATTCCACAGCTTATGTCAGGATTATTTAGAGACTGCTCTATAATTAATTATAACCAAGGCCGAACTAGGACTGAATAGTAAACCGGAAGAGCTAGCGCGTAATGAAATCTTAGTTAGACTGGCAACTGTAAACTGACCACTAGAAACGACTGGTGACTGAGTCCTGGGCACAGACAACTGGCAAATGGCCTTCAACTACGATGACGACTTCTTTTATACGATTTATCCACTACTGTATCGCGTCATTATTATTTAAATATACCCGACTACATTTTCTTAGACAATAGTTTATAGTTGTTCTGACTACTTGTGGAATGAAATGTATCTATATTTATCCAAGTTATAGGCCATTGTAGCATCCTGCTATAAATCTAGATTTAGTGCTTCCAATAATGTAACAATAGGTGATTCAGCCAAGTTAAATAATACAGTATTATCATAAAACGATTTAAGTTATGTACTGAATATTTCCCGAATAAATTGGCTTATACGACTCAAAAGGAACAATAAAATGTTATTGTGCGATTATAGGTTTGGTTCAAACGTCATTTAACAACCTTTTTGCACTCCAACTGTAAGCAAAGATCGACAGAATGCACTGAGAAGGTACCGAGCAGAGACCATCCCACCCTCACACTTACCACTGCAACTCAAAAAACTCTAATTAAATATTTGTCTTTTTGCGGGAATCAAATGGCCTCTCGCTTCACAGCCGGCTACTTGCCAACTGCACCACAGAGGCAGTTGCTACTCATATTTAAAAAAAGAAAATCCCAATAAATGTAAAATAATGGTGCCTACATACGCTCGGTCTACTCAAGGACTCTATGGTTTCGTAATGTCAGCTGGCAGCATTTATCTATACGCGAGTTTGTTTTAAATGTAGAAATATCAATAAACAATGGTTGACTGCCTCGGTGGCGCAGTTGTAATGCGTAAGTGTTACGATTGAGGTCAACGCTGAGGTCTCGGGTTCGATCCCCGGGTCGGGTAAAGTGGTATTGGGTTTTTCTATTACGATATGCTCAGTATCAGCCCGGAGTCTGGAATTTGTGGCCGGTATGGCGATAGTCTCGCCCCCTATCACATAAGGGACGGAGATACGCTCGGCGAAATGTGGGTGTACTGGTTACACCTCTGCCTACCCCTTCGGGGATTACAGGCGTGAGTGCGTATGAGTGCGTACAATGGTTATAGTATTAATTCTAGTTACGGAGTTTTGGCGGGAATTCTGACAGTTCGGTTGCTTTTTTTAGTTAATTATGACTTTTACTAGGTGGAAGGTCCCTCGTATATAAGAGGCCGTCTGGGTTTACCACCGCTTTGTCTATTTCTGCCGCCAAGTAGCAGTATGTAAGCACTATTGTATTCCGGTTTGAAGGACATTGTAGCAAGTGAAATTACTGGGCAATATGTATATTTTTTTAATCATAGGCCGACAGACGTGCAAGTTGCTGTGTTTCGTTCGATGAGTGAGATATCTGGAGGCCCAAATTCCCCTCCCCATCCCATCCCTTTCCTTTAAGGTTGGCAACGCGCCCATGATTATTTGGTATTGTGGGCGTAAATGGGCGGTGGAGATCACTTACCATCAGGTGACCCACAAGCTCGTTTGCCGGCCTATGATATAAAAAATCAAACATCCTTTGGGGTACGGAACGATAAATAAGAAGGGCATGGCTAACATACTTAACGCGTACATCTATTATTCATAATAACTTGAAAAATCTACTAATAGGAAACTAAAAAGTCCAAACAAAGCTAAATAATTTTGAGTCGGTGGTATCTATTATTGGCCAGGGCATACATAACATTCTATCTAATCATTTGCAAAATTGATCGTTTAAAGATAGTGTTATTATTATTCTGGTATTCTCTTTTTATTGGTATATTGAGGGTGTCTGAGAAGCAACGTTGGGTACACTGAAATAATAATGGTAGAATTATGATATAGTTGTGGAAGAGTAGTTAAATGGTATGAAAGAGGTCGTTGCCAGAACTGGAGGTCTTTTTCTCGCAGTCAGTCGGTCAGCCTCCAGAATAGCAATAGCAATAGCAATTGAGAGGGGCTAGCACGGAAAACTATCGAAATCGTAATGTAAAGGTATTGAGGGCTCGATAGATAAGTAAATATCATTGGTCTATATTCCATATATATTAGTTTCTTTTACGTACGATAGAGGCGCTGTACTAAAATCTCATAGAAATTGTTGTCGATGACAGCTCGAATAACTTTTCGCAAGTTTCCGTGCTAGCCCCTCAGTTCACTAAGATCAGTGCTAAGTCGACAGTCCTAAGAGGTCATTACGCGGTAGCTCTGCTGGTTTACTATTCGATCCTAATTATTTTAGTTAATTAGAGAGCGATTCTCCTGAAATGGGGTTGTGGTTTGTAAAGCAGTAACATTGTAAATGTAACCAATAAACTATGAGTTAAAGTGATTACTGTCGTTTGGTATTAATAAAATGATACTCGTCTCAAGTACCTAACTTCTAACAATAGTTTTATTAAAATTCAATTAAAAGTAAATGCTCTGTTAGTAATTTACAAAAAATTAATTTGTGAATGTAGGCCGTACATAACAGGGCGAGCATGATGGCGACATTACTGGGACGGTGAAGGGAATTACAATTTACAACCTCCAAATAAACTAAGTTTATTACGTGACAAGCTAAAGTAGCGATAGGTACTTAGCTCAGCGGGAAGTGTTACTGCCGAGACGAAAGTCACAGGTTCGAAACTTGAGTGCATGCACAGACGACTTTTCTAAGTTACGTGTGTATTCATTGTTAATTACAAAGACTTTAATGTATACTACTAGACAAGCTGTGCGATAAAAAGAAATTGCGCACCTAGTTACGGTCAATTGACCGCAACTCATTTAACGCCCGCGAGAGAGCGACAAGAGCAGTTGTTGTTTGAATAGCTGCGATGGTTAAATTCGATAAACTAACACAAACATGGTCATTAGTTACGTGCATATATTATTCATTGAATTTGAAGATATTTTACGGAAGTAACTATATTATTTCTTGGTTTTGATCGAAAAACTCATTTGTTGTAAATGAAAACCAATACCAAAAAAACAGCTGTCTCAATATTGCCATCTCTCTTACTCTCAACTCCTCTCCCTCCCACGCCTTAGACGTCACTCCGGCCTCGCCAGCTGCGTATACAACACAATTTTACTTCTGAACAGCACGTCTATGGTATTAAAGTCTTTGGTTAATTATCACTTGCTTAACGAGGAAAGAAACATCGTGAGGAAACCAACTTACCTGAGAAGTTCTTCATAAGAATTTCGAGGGTGTGTGAAGTCTGCCAACCTGCATTAGGCCAGCGTGGTGGAGTAAGGCCTAACCCTCTCATTCATAAAGGAGGCCCGTCTTTATCTAAGCAACTGATGGGAGACTCACATAATATAGTGTTAAAATTTACATGACAAGAAAATTATTTAAAAAGAATCAACACGCTGGGTATTCCGTTTACTAGTGGTTTATTGGTTACTTTTACAATGTTACTTTACAGACCACAACCCCCTGTTTCTTTTTTATTCCGGCTCGGTAAAGTGACTTTTTTTTCGAATGGATATGTGCTGTTAGCTTATATTGCTTTTACAGCTTCACCTGACAATAAAGCCGGCGCTTATGGCGCTCTAGCCAGAAATATGTATAACGTACTTAGTAGCGATTAAGCACAGAGGCGCCTTTTAGAAGGCTCAGTCCTCAGCTTGAGCAATCGCTGGGGAGTATAGTTTAGGGCCGTCTCTGCACATCATTGTGCCGACGGTCAGTTGTGGGAGTTCTACGGACTCGTGGCGTGTCCTATGTCGGGGTCGCGTATTATTATTGCGATTCGGATTGGGCAGAGAAAGTGCTGCTTCGATAGCTACTGTGATGGAGTCGTTGGGATCTGCCAAAACATGTTTGGGGCGACGACGGAGGAGGTAAAGTGACTACGCTACACCTGATGGTAAGTGTAGCGCAATCCATGAATACTGTCGACCAACGATAGACACTGAATCTATCGTAGATCGGCAGAATTATACCGGCCTGCTAAATTGCTTCTTCACACTTCGTTTAAAGGATACCAAGTTATAGGAAGGAGGAAACACGTTCGCCGGCAAACTATTCCACAGCTTATGTCAGGATTATTTAGAGACTGCTCTATAATTAATTATAACCAAGGCCGAACTAGGACTGAATAGTAAACCGGAAGAGCTAGCGCGTAATGAAATCTTAGTTAGACTGGCAACTGTAAACTGACCACTAGAAACGACTGGTGACTGAGCCCTGGGCACAGACAACTGGCAAATGGGCTTCAATTACGACGACGACTTCTTTTATCCACCCGTCCACTACTATATCGCGTCATTATTATTTAAATATACCCGACTACATTTTCTTAGACAATAGTTTATAGTTGTTCTGACTACTTGTGGAATGAAATATATCTATATTTTTCCACGTTATAGGCCATTGTAGCAATTCCTGCTATAAATCCAGATTTAGTGCTTCCAATAATGTAACAATAGGTGATTCAGCCGAGTTAAATAATACAGTATTATCATAAAACGATTTAAGTTATGTACTGAATATTTCCCGAATAAATTGGCTTATACGACTCAAAAGGAACAATAAAATGTTATTGTGCGATTATAGGTTTGGTTCAAACGTCATTTAACAACCTTTTTGCACTCCAACTGTAAGCAAAGATCGACAGAATGCACTGAGAAGGTACCGAGCAGAGACCATCCCACCCTCACACTTACCACTGCAACTCAAAAAACTCTAATTAAATATTTGTCTTTTTGCGGGAATCAATTGGCCTCTCGCTTCACAGCCGGCTACTTGCCAACTGCACCACAGAGGCAGTTGCTACTCATATTAAAAAAAAGAAAATCCCAATAAATGTAAAATAATGGTGCCTACACACGCTCGGTCTACTCAAGGACTCTATGGTTTCGTAATGTCAGCTGGCAGCATTTATCTATACGCGAGTTTGTTTTAAATGTAGAAATATCAATAAACAATGGTTGACTGCCTCGGTGGCGCAGTTGTAATGCGTAAGTGTTACGATTGAGGTCAACGCTGAGGTCTCGGGTTCGATCCCCGGGTCGGGTAAAGTGGTATTGGGTTTTTCTATTACGATATGCTCAGTATCAGCCCGGAGTCTGGAATTTGTGCCCGGTATGGCGATAGTCTCGCCCCCTATCACATAAGGGACGGAAATACGCTCGGCGAAATGTGGGTGTACTGGTTACACCTCTGCCTACACCGTCGGGGATTACAGGCGTGAGTGCGTATGAGTGCGTACAATGGTTATGGTATTAATTCTAGTTACGGAGTTTTGGCGGGAATTCTGACAGTTCGGTTGCTTTTTTTAGTTAATTATGACTTTTACTACGTGGTAGGTCCCTCGTATATGAGAGGCCGTCTGGGTTGGTACCACCGCTTTGTCTATTTCTGCCGCCAAGTAGCAGTATGTAAGCACTATTGTGTTCCGGTTTGAAGGACATTGTAGCAAGTGAAATTACTGGGCAATATGTATATTTTTTTAATCATAGGCCGACAGACGTGCAAGTTGCTGTGTTTCGTTCTATGAGTGAGATATCTGGAGGCCCAAATTCCCCTCCCCATCCCATCCCTTTCCTTTAAGGTTGGCAACGCGCCCATGATTATTTGGTATTGTGGGCGTAAATGGGCGGTGGAGATCACTTACCATCAGGTGACCCACAAGCTCGTTTGCCGGCCTATGATATAAAAAATCAAACATCCTTTGGGGTACGGAACGATAAATAAGAAGTGCATGGCCAACATACTTAACGCGTACATCTATTATTCATAATAACTTGAAATTTGAAGAACCTGTGGTCGGAGAGGTATTCTGTGTTGCGGTTTGTCCTAAGCCCCCGGCTTTAGAGGGCCTCCAAATCTCGAAATTTCAAGCTTATGTGCAAAAAACAAAACTCACGGGGACCCCCATTAGACTTGCCTCCCCGAGCCCCCGACGGCCTTAATCCACCACTGCCCTAAAATCAGTATATTATTGTTTGTAAAAAAATCCTTTATTTTCCAAAATCTAGTTTTTTTTTATTTATTTATTTAACAGTAAAAACAGTTGACATTAATTTGTACAAGAGATGTAACATAAATAATAATAATAATAATACACCCAACAGTCACCCACATAGTCCTGACCCCACACTAGGTAAACCTGTGTCGTGGGTATCAGGAACTACGAGGGACTTGCGGTCCCACAACACCCAGACCCGAGACCAATATTTGTGGTTCACACAAATATTTGTCTCGGTGTGGGAATCGAACCCACGGCCTCTCGCTTCGCAGCCGACTACTCGCCCGCTGCGCCACGGAGCTGTCAAAGTTTTTCTGTACATCAATTTTGTTAGTTATTTTGCATAGATGACCATCAGCTACGGTCATTATTTCCAGACGACCTGCGACAGTGTGTCACTGACACCAATGTGTATTGATCACGAAGCGACTATTCGAAGCGAATTGCCTCTGACTTAATAATTTTACTATAAACTATTAACTATTGATGCGGTATAATTATTATTCTATACATAATGAAACTGCCTCGGTGGCGCTGTTGTAATGCGTACGCGTTACGATTGAGTCTAACGCTGAGGTCTGGGGTGATATGCTTTCAAATTGCGGGGGTTGTTCCGGATAATTTTCACGCGGCCGAAGACGCGAGTAAAAGGTAGTCTTTAGTAAATAATCACTAAAAGGCTTTGCTGAAAGGTGCAAAATAGTTTTTGTTACAATAACAGAACTAGAGTACCACTAGTACCTATAAACTAGGTACTCTAGTAACTAAATTAGGTTCATCGCGGTGGAAAATTAGTTCCCCCCTCCTCCTCAAATGTTTTTATTAGCTTTAGTGATGAAACGAGCAGGTCGCTCGCCTCACGGTAAGCGCCACGCCTGTCCATAAACAGAAGCAACGCCACACAGAACTTTGAATTACAAACCACTGCATGGCATTGTACTGCGCTCGTCACACCGATACATAACATGTTAAGTATCATAATGCCCAGAAATTTCACTGGCTTCAATGTCCTTCAAACCGGAACACAACAGTCCTTACACACTGTTGCTTGGCGTTAGAAATAGACAAAGCGGTGGTACCAACCCAGCCGGCCTCTCGCATACGAGGGACCAATCACCATAAAAAAAAAAACTTTTATTTTATGGCATAGGTCCCTAAACGTGCATGTGGGTCACCTGATGGTAAGTGATCTCCACCGCCCATGTACGCCCATGTACCAAAATAATCATGGGTACGTTGCCGACCTTAAAGGAAAGGGATAATTAAGGAATTGGGAAGGGGAGGGGGTTTGGGCCTCCGGATATCTCACTCACCGCACGAAATGCAGCAGCAAGCTGCTACTTTACGTCGGTTTTCTGTGAGACGGTGGCAACGACCCGGACGAGCCAGCCCATTCATGCTATGGACAAAATTTTCTAGAGCATGGCTCTACCACTCATAAAATGATATAATATGAGTTATAGTTAACAATACCACATCCTACCATATAATGACCACAACAAACGCCTCGCTGAATCCTCACGGTCCCTAGTACTATGTAATTATCTTATCTAGTAATGACTCAATAGCTTTTTGTTCATGCAATTATACTTTGATAATTAAATGCATTAGGCCTTCATGATCGGCTTGTCAGCAACTCAGTGCGTGTATGCAATTAATATGGGTAAATTAATCACATAACATACGCTTTTATTTTTGACCGACTTCAAAAAAGAGGTTCTCATCTCGGTGTTTTTTTGTACATCGATTTCTCCGCAAATTGTGGACCGATTTTATTGGGAAAAAAATCATTCGATAGAGTTAAGCTGTGATGTGGTCACATAAGAAAATGAAACTCCTCAAAGGACAACAGTACACTCGTTGCGATTGTGTTATTGTATTGGAATTTACATGCTATTGCTGTAACTAGCACTAAAATTTTTTAAAATAAAATAAGTTTTAATAAAACTTAGAAACCGACTCCAATAAAAAAACACTGGAATGTCAAAAATATTTTAGAGTGGTAGAGCCACGCTGTAGACACTTGGGTCTACAGCACGAATGGGCCGGCTCGTCCGGGTCGTTACCACTGTCTCGCAGAAAACCGACGTAAAGTAGCAGCTTGCTGCTGCGTTTCGTACGGTGAGTGAGATATCCGGAGACGGAAATTTGACAGCTCCGTGGCGCAGCGGGCGAGTAGTCGGCTGCGAAGCGAGAGGCCGTGGGTTCGATTCCCACACCGAGACAAATGTTTGTGTGATCCATAAATATTGGTCTCGGGTCTGGGTGTTGTGGGACCGCAAGTCCCTCGTAATTCCTGATACCCACGACACGGGTTTACCTAGTGTGGGGTCAGGACTATGTGTGTGACTGTTGGGTGTATTATTTACATGGCGCCTTGTAGTATTTTCATTGTTTATTGCGTGCTATCATGCGCTGCGTCTTTGCTGTGTTTGCCGGTTGTCAGTAGTAGTTGGATTGGTTGCTTGTTGTTGAACATTGCATCTTACACCTTGACCTTGTAGTTTGTGTTGTGTGTTGTAATTGGCACATGCTGTGGTTACTAGTTCCAGAGTTGCAATCACCTCAATTATTATAAACATGTATATCTTAACAATAATATTATTTTACCATTGTAGACTCAGTATGTAACCCTCAAACAAATAAATATACTTATGCACGGAAGAATCAAGAACCTCCGTTCTTTTTGTCGCTTAAAACAGAACCCGCAATTACATAACCTAACTTAATTGATAAGTTTTTGGATCATATAACGCGGAAATGCTTTAACCATTTCCTGACTAGATGTTATTTTTGCATAGTTCACTTGTAGGACTACAATCGATTTAAAAGTATGGTTTCGTTTACAACGAAGGACACGCGGGAGTTTTTGTTACATTTTTGAATGTCAACGATGCATCAGATTTTTTACATGTACAAGTATTAAAGAGTGCGAAAGCTATAGCTTGTCCCTTATCACTTCACGGGACGAGAATAAGCTCGGCGAAATGTGGATGTACTGGGTACACTTCTTTTTTTTATAGTATAGGCCGGCAAACGCGCAAGTGGGTCACCTGATGGTAAGTGATCTCCACCGACCATGTACGCCCACAATACAAAAGAATTATGGGCGCGTTGCCGACCTTGAAGGAAAGGGATAATAAGAGATTGGGAAGGGGAGGGGGATTTGGGCCCCGGATATCTCACTCACCGTACGAAACGCAGCAGCAAGCTGCTACTTTACGCCGGTTTTCTGTGAGACAATGGTAACGACCCGGACGAGCCGGCCCATTCATGCTGTAGACAAAATTGTCTGCAGCGTGGCTCTACCACTCGTACCTTCTGCCTACCCCTGGGATTACAGACGTATATATCACAGTACGTTGCGTGTTATTACAGCATTATAAGGCCTTTAATACCACACTCTGACCTCTGCCTTGAGGAAAACTAATTTGTATTCGTTGAGTATTCTGTACACAACCGGCGAATTATAATGTTTTACACTTATAACTACTTACATAAGGTAGATGACAAAAAACGCATACTCACTTCATCACTTACCATCAGGTGACCCACTTGCTCGTTTGCCACTTGCTCACTTGCCGAATACCATCAAATCTAAGGTACGAGAAAGCGGATCCTGGCATTAAGCATTAATGCCAGGCAGAAAGACTGTATTTCCTCGGGAAGAACAGCAGAATGCCTTCAATCAGGTCGGTATAACGCCAGACAAGTGGTAGGTCCCTAATATGCAAATGCTCGGATGGGCTAAGTAGATGCATCTTATTAGAAAAAACGACCTTGGCATCAGGTCGGTATAACGCCAGACAAGTGGTAGGTCCCTAATATGCAAATGCTCGTCTGGCTTGGTACCACCGTTCTGTCTATTTCTGCTGCCGAGCAGCTATATGAAAGCACTGTTGTGTTTCAGTTTGAAAGACATTGAAAGCAATAAAATTACTGGGCATTATGAGACTTCACATATGTCTCGGGGTGACGAGCGCAGTCCAATGCCATGCAGTGCTTTGTAATTCAAAGTTCTGTGTGGTGTTGCTTCTGTTTATGGGCAGGCGTGGCGCTTACCATCAGGCGACCAGCTCATTTTGTATTTAACTGCGATGATCATTACACAATTTTTACCACGTTTAAAGCCTTGAACAAAACGTGATTCTAAAATGAGGAACTTATTAATTCAAATCTATGCAAAAATGTTTTTTAATGACTGTAATGTATTTGATAATTTGTAGGTTAATGTCTAGGTAGATACTTTAATAGGCATCGATCATTGATATGTTATTTTAAAGTGACAGCTCAGCGGGGAGTGATACTCACTGCCGAGATGAAAGTCCCAGATTCGAAACCGGCGTCAAGAGTATAACTTTTTCTGAGTTAAATGTTTTTTTTTATTTTATTTTTATATGGTACAGGCCGGCAAACCAGCAAATGGGTCACCTGATGGTAAGTGATCGCCACCGCCCATGTACGCCCACAACACCAAAAGAATCATGGGTGCGTTACCGACCTTAAAGGAAAGGGATAATTAAGGAATTGGGAAGGGGAGGGGGTTTGGGCCTCCGAATATCTCACTCAACGTACGAAACGCAGCAGCAAGCTGCTACTTTACGCCGGTTTTCTGTGAGACAGTGGTAGTGACCCGGACGAGCCGGCCCATACATGCTGTAGGCAAAAGTGTCTACAACGTGGCTCTACCACTCATTAATTTGTATTCATTGTTAATTATCGCTTTAACGGTGAAGGAAACATCGTGAAGGAACCTGCATACCTGAGAAGCATGCATCATTCTTACGTCCGTAAGAATTTCGAAGGTGTCTGAAGTCTACCAATCCGCAATAGGCCAGTGACCATCGAAATAAGATAACTAGAACGATAACTCTCATTATATGTATCTGCCAAAATACGGCTCCACTTACTTACACATGCAAAGGTAAAATCACACGTTACACTCATCCACGCAACAAAAATTAATGAACGATTAAAATCAACTTTAATTCATAAGAGATAATGTCTAAATATTAAATTTCTAAATCGAGATACGACGTTCTGCACCGCACACAAAATTAGACGTATTAAGTGTCAACTAGAGATCATGAATCAATTTTTATGAATTGTTGAATGAACGAGCTGCACAGACTTTTATAGCCCCGTCCCCTTGCACGGAGTTTTGGTGGGGTCATTTTTTTGCTTGAGTTACGTTTCTTGTCATCTTATTTCGATGCTAGTGACCTACTCGCAATGAGAGCGCAATATTGTTTTTGACACATGTTACAGAATAATTTGCTCAAACGATAATTTGGCTTCTAGTTTTGACGACTGTCCGCCTGCCTGACGTCAACCACCCTGGGGAGAAACACCCAGACCCGAAACAATTATTTGTAGATCACACAAACATTTGTCTCGGTGCGGGAATCGAACCCGCGGCCTCTCACTTCGCAGCCGGCTACTCGCCCACTACGCCACGGAGGCTGTCAGATAGCACTAAACTTCATAAAATTTGGTCATGTGATCAGGAATCCTTACTAATATTAGAAATGGGAATGTAAGTTTGTTTGTTACGCTTTCACACGAAAACTACTTAACCGATCATCATGAAACTTTGTACACATATATTCTTGGAGGTATAAGAAGTAACATAGGATAATTTGTATGAAAAAAAAAACTTTTTGTTTGTTACGCTTTCACGTCTAAATCACTGAACCGATGTTGATGAATTTTGATGTAGAGATAGATGGGACCCTGGAGATGGTTATAGGCTACGTTTTATTTCGGAAAAGTCTATTCACGTGGGTGGAGCCGCGAGCAAAAGCTAATAAACATATATTTTCTGACAAGTAACTTGTAGTGCAAGAGCTAGTGAATGTCATACCTACGTCACAGTATAAAGGCTGTTTTTTTTCTGCGTAAGTATACTACATTTGGAAAGAATTTTTGGGTACTATGAACCTTCAGACGCAGTGGCTTTGACAGGTAACAGGTAGTAAAATAACCAAATAACATACAACATTCAAATTGGATAAAAATAATTAAATTGAAGGATGTCTGGCGGGGGGTTTCTGCCATACAAAGCGTTTAACAAACGCTGATGTGATTTCTAACCAACTTCAAAAAAGGACGAGGTTCTCAATTCAGCGTTCTCAATTTTTTGTTCTTTTTTAATCCATTTCCATCGATTACTCCGTCAACTGTGGATACATTTTGTTGAACAAACACGAATTTAAAAAATAACATTGAAAAGTCAAAAATAACAGTTTCTTTGGAATCGGTGTAATTTCGTTTGACCTGCTCTGACTCCAACTTTGACTCTGAATTTCTTTAGTAATTGTTATTTCACTTATCAGTGTAATTTTTTTAATGGTAGCTATTTCATGAGAATTCTAATACAATCGCGAAGAGCGTGTTATATTTTGAGGAGTGTAAATTTTTTACTCCCGTACTCCATCATATAAACTTATCCAAATTTATATGAGACCACATCGCAGCTAAATTATAATAGATGAACTATTTTTCCACAAAATTCACAGTTAACGGAGAAATCGATGTAAATGTCTTCAAGCCGCCAAGCAACAATGTGTTAGCACTGTTGTGTTCCGGTGTGAAGGACATTGAAGCCAGTGTAATTACTGGGCATTGTGAGACTTAACACCTTATGTCTCGGGGTGACGAGCGCAGTCCTGTGTCATGCAGTGCTTTATTTAAAGTTCTGTGTGGCGTTGCTTCTGTTTATGGGCAGGCGTGGCGCTTCCCATCAGGCGAGCGACCTGCTCGTCTTGTCATTCAATCGAATAAATAAAAAATAAAAAAGCAAGCGGTCGGTCGTGAAACCACAAGCCAAATCTTACTGTGTTAAAAAGCATATCAAGCTGAGCACACTGCGAGTGGGATATCGGCTAGTGGAAAAACATACTATGACATAGGTCTGGCGTTCACGAGCTCTTGGACTATTGTATTTTTTATAATATTTTTTAAACGATGAAGGATAATTAACGGAACAATCGTTTTTTTTGTGTTTGTACGTGATTAAGGTTTTTTTATACACAATAGTGATGTTCTGCTGAATGGAGTTTGTTAAAGACAATATTTATTATTTATTTGTTTGAATAAATAAATTTGTATTTATTTATTTATGCATGCTGTGTTTGCCTGTAATCTGAGTTGCAATAGGTTCAATTGTTATTATTTTTAATATTTAATGTACGTATGTATTATTGTAAACTTTGTTGGCAATCCTTAAATAACAAAAATGAAATAAATAATGAGACGAGCATGTCGCTCGCCTGATGTTACACTTCACGTCTGCCCATAAACGGTCCGGGTCGTTACCACTGTCTCACAGAAAACCGGCGTAAAGTAGCAGATTCCTGCTGCGTTTCGGACGGTGAGCGAGATATCCGGAGGCCCAAATCCCCCTCCACTTCCCAATCCCTTAATTATCCCTTTCCTTTGAGGTTGGCACCCATAATTGTTGTATTGTGGGCGTACATGCGTGGTGGAGATCACTTACCATCAGATGACCCACTTGTTATTCTAGGTGCTAGGTGGTGGACTAAAGCCTGACCCCTCTTATAAATAGACGCCCGTTTCCAGCAGTGGTATTTATATAATATAGGGCTGGTATATTTATTACTAGCTTTGCTCGCAGCTTCGCCCGCGTCAATATCCTATAACCGTCTCCTGGGTCCCTTCCATCTCTGTACTAAAATTCATGAAAATCGGTCCACGATTTAGGCGTAAAAGCGTAACAAACTCGCTTTCGCATTTATATTAGTTAGTATTATAACATTCCTGACAGACGATGCAGCCTAGCGGCAGGTCCAGAAACATATGTATATATTTACATACGTACTCACGCCTGTAATCCCCGAAGGGGCAGGCAGAGGTGTAACCAGTACACCCACATTTCTCCGAGCGTATTTTCCTTCCATATGAGATAGGGGGCGAGCCTATTGCCATACCGGACACAAATTCCAGACTCCGGGCTGATACTGAACATTTCGTAATAGCAAAACCCAATACCTCTTTACCCGACCCAGGGATCGAACCCGAGACTTCAGCTTTGACCTCAATCATAACGCGTACGCATTACAACTGCGGCACCGAGGCAGAGTTAAGAATTAGTGTACATAAATATGTATGGGTGTGTCTGTCTGTAGCACTTTATCACCATGGATGGATCGACTTGAATGTTTTTTTTTCGTTTTAGCTGATTTAATCGAGATGATTCTGAGCTGTGTTTGAATAAAATATTTTCTGTGCAGAGGGGCGAGCACGAACAACTTACGAATAAGTATTCGAATCGAGAACGCTAGGCATTTGTATGAAATATAAAAAAGTACATTTCGTTACGAATACGTTCTCGCAAGTTATTCGTGCTAACCGCTCAGAAGGTAGATGTCCAAACAACGCATACTCACAATCGTAAGTTGAAAATTAGCTATGACGTGTTTACTTGCAACACAAACGCAAAAGAAATGTCAGCTAAAATGTATTTTCCAAAAAATTTGGTAATTTGTAGATGGGCAAAATGTGTTTCATACATTGATTTATAAGTACGCACTCACGCCTGTAATCCCCGAAGGGGTAGACAGAGGTGTAAACCAGTACACCCTCATTTCGCCGAGTGTTTCTCCGTCCCATGATGTGATAGGGGGCGAGCCTATCGCCATACCGGGCACAAATACCAGACTCCGGGCTGATACTGAACTTTTCGTAAGAGAAAAACCCAATATCACTTTTACCCGACCCGAGGATTGAACCCGAGACCTCAGCCTCAGGCGTAACTGCGCCACCGAGGTAGTGATTTATAAGTGAGGATCATAAACATATATGTATTATATAGTGAGTAGTTATTCGTATGGTAATCGTAGTTTGGAGGTATATATGGCTCCAATACGGTAGTTTCCTATATTGAATTTTATACATTATTTTATAAGCAACAGAAAATGATACGCAAAAGAAACCCTTTTATTGAAACAAAATCAAAATTGGTTCAGAAATGTGCCCGCAGTTATGACTTCAAATGTTGGTATGAGGAAAAGTGGGTGCGTAGTAGGGATATCTCACTATCTCGCTTGCACGCGTGCACCATAATGAACATTTTACACAGTGACGTCAAAGGTTGCGTCGTCTGTCGTTTGACAACTACCCCTTCTACAGGATTTGAATGGCTTCAACTTGTTTATTTTTGGTCCGATTTATAAAATTCTTTCTGCAATAGATTTTGAGTAACGTAACGTATTGATTTAAATAATAAAAAAAACTAGTCAACTACCCTATTAAACGGTTTCAATTTCGTGCATGTACTTAGTTTCTATAAGTTGTTCTAAGGTTCAGGCGTTTAAATGTTTTTTATATGACGTCAGAGGTTTTTATAAGTTAAAATATTAACGTTAATAACCCAATACATCATTGTATTTTAAACGGGCTGTGTATAAGTAAAATTGCGCCACAAACGCCGGAGTTTGACAGCTGACAGAAAGGGAGCGGGAGAAGGGTTCTAGTTTAGAGTAAGCGAGGTGGTAATATTGAGTTACGGCGAATTGACCGTAACTTAGTGGAGCAATTTCTATGTTCGGTGAAATCTTTTTTAAATAAGTATGTTATAAAGGACGTGTGTAGAGCAGGTTGCCCAAATTGAGAAACGTCGAAGTGTTCTTCAGATTTTTCTGGTGAGAAATCGGGTACACGGCTTTTAAATTAGATGAAATGATTTTCATAAAATAAAATACCTTTTTACAAAAAACAAAGCCCTATAAAACAATTTCCTTCAACAAAAAAAAATAGAACTCACCACAGTTCCCTTTTCAAAATTCGACGACGAAAACTGGAACGTGGCACACACACTTGTTTAATTCAATAATTCCAAATTTAAATAAAACACTGGCACAAGTACTATACTATCGCGTAAATTACTTGACAGGCAAACGCAGCGCCCGCTGCGCCTAACCGACTGACTCGCGGAATTACTAACCTTGCTTTTTAAATAACTGATATGGTTTGTTCACACGAGGACAGTTGACTTGACATTGTAGGTCAGTTTAGCTGATTACATGAGCCATGTGGTTGGAATAATAATACTAGCCCTGTATTATAGGCCCTGCTCGGCACGGGCCTTCTCTACTGAATGAGAGGGGTTAGGCCTTACTCCACCACGCTGGCCTAATGCGGGTTGGTAGATTTTTTTTGAGTGGTAGAGACACGCTGTTGACAGTTTTGTCTACAGCATGAATGGGCCGGCTCGTTACCATTGTCTCACAAGAGACCGGCGTAAAGTGGCGACTTGCTGCTGCGATTCGTGCGGTGTGTGGTATATCCGGAGGCCCAAATCCCCCTCCCCTTCCCAATCCCTTAATTATCCCTTTCCTTTAAAGTCAGCAAGGCGTCCATGATTCTTCTGGTATTGTGGGCGTACATGGGCGCTGGAGATCACTTACCATCAGGTGACACACTTGCTCGTTTGCCGGACAATGATATAAAAAAACATTACTTTGAATCTTATTTAATACTTCTCAAGTATGCAGGTTTCTTCACGATGTTTCCTTCACCGTTAAAGCAAGTGATAAAACAAATAATTGCACACGTAACTTAGAAAAGTCAGTATAGTGATAAAATCGCCCCAGTCACATCATGGGACGGAAGTGAGCTCGGCGAACCGCGGGTTTAACACTAGTTGCAATAGGGTAGTTGACTAGATTTTTTAAATTATTTAAATCAATAAGTTACGTTACTCAAAATCTATTGCAGAAAGAATTTTATAAATACGACCAAAAATAAATAAGTTAGAAGCCATTCAAATCCTGTAGAAGGGGTAGTTGTCAAACGACAGACGACGCAACCTTTGACGTCACTGTGTAAAATGTTCATTATGGTGAACGCGTGCAAGCGAGATAGTGAAATATCCCTACTACGCACCTACTTTTCCTCATACCAACATTTAAAGTCATAACTGCGGGCACATTTCGGAACCAATTTTGATTGTGTTTTAATAGAAGGGTTTCTTTTGCGTATCATTTTCTGTTGCTTATAAAATAATGTATAAAATTCAATATAGGAAACTACCCTATTCTGCCTACCCTTGGGGCTACAAACGTGAACTTATTTATGTATTAGTGTCCCTTACGGTAACGGTACCAACAGGGCCCTATTACAAAGCCTGTATGTATGTTTGTTCTACCTTTAAAGCGCTATATTTTCTGAACCATAATAGGTTCAGCTACAGTCGGGACAGCAGCAGCGATAGCTCAGTGTAGAGTGGTACAGACTGTCGAGTCGAAAGTCCCAGGTTCGAAACCAGTCCGAAGAGCACACACCTCTGACTTTTCTAAGTGATGTGTGTATTCTTATTAATTATCGCTTGCTTTAACGGTGAAGGAAACATCTTGAGGAACCTGCATACCTGAGAAGTTCTCCATAAGAATTTCGAAGGTATGTGAGGTCTGCCAACCCGCATTAGTCTAGCGTGGTGCACTAAGGCCTAACCCCTCTCATTCAGTAGAGGAGGCCCGCGTCCAGCAGTGGGACGTATATAATACAAGGAGTGTAAAAAGCCAGCTGAAAATTTAGTTACGGGGTGATGAACGCAGTCCAATTTCATGCAGTGCCTTATAATTCAAGGCTCTGCTTGGTGTTCTTTCTGTTTATGGGCAGGCGTGAAGCTTAACATCAGAACGACTTTAAATACAATTTTAAAGGTGGTAGATCCCTCATACTCATTGAAGCCAGTGAAATTACTGAGACTTAACACCGGGGAGACATAATCTCGGGGTGGCGAGCGCAGTCCAGTGTCATGCAGTGCTTTGTTATTTAAAGTTCTGTGTGGCGTTGCTTCTGTTTATGAGCAGGCGTGGCGCTTACCATCAGGCGAGCGACCTGCTCGTCTCGTCATTCAAGCTAATAAAAAAAAAATTAAAACTTGTGGATCGCACTAAGAATTACGTCGGTACTGGAATCGAACATTACGTCCGCGGCATTACGTCCACTACAGCACGGAGATCTCAATATCCTTCAAATTGGAACACCATTGCGTACACACAACTGCTTAACGGCCCAAATAATTACTGTCTCGTGTGAACTGGCCGTAAAGTTACATCAAGCAATGCAACGGCCCAATTCAAATAGGCCTATATTCAGTGATAGTTTGCTTTGCCTTCGAGGTTATGTTACGCTGGCAAATACCATTCGGGCTTACCACTTAATGACGTCATCGGTGACGGTATTGAGATTTACTTTTTTAAGAGGGAATAATGTTCAATAACTAGACACTCTAACCGTCGAAATAAGATGACAATAAACGTCAAGCAATAAAAAACATGCGGTGCAGTCTTTAGGGACTGCCGATAGAAGTGAAAACTAAGTAACTTGTGAATAGGGTAGTTGACTAGATTTTTTTTATTATTTAAATCAATACGTTACGTTACTCAAAATCTATTGCAGAAAGAATTTTATAAATCGGACCAAATATAAATAAGTTAGAAGCCATTCAAATCCTTTAGAAGGGGTAATTGTCAAATGACAGATGACGCATTTGACGTCACTGTGTAAAATGTTCAATATGGTGCACGCGTGCAAACGAGATAGTGAGATATCCCTACTACGCGCCCACTTTTCCTCATACCAACATTTAAAGTCATTACTGCGGGCACATTTCAGAACCAATTTTGATTGTATTTGATTTATTTTGCGTATTATTTTCTTTTGATTATAAAATAATGTATAAAATTCAATATAGGAAACTACCCTATTGTATCGTCGAACTATTAGATTATTATTTTTGGTTTGTAGAGAAGTGTTAATGACCAATTTAATTGTATATATATAATGTATACTAATAACGCACGGAGGTATATCTATGTACATATATACACAGTATACATATAGCTCATGGGAAGCGTTCGGTGACGATGACGCGTGTTTCATGATGCATGCCGCCGAGTGTATCTCCATCCCATTATGTGATAGCGAGCCTAACTTCATACCGAACACAATTTCAGACTCCGGGCTGATTGAAACGAAATAGCAAAACCCATTATCACTTTTACCCAACCCAAGCATCGAACCCGAGACCTCAGCACAACAGTTGTATCGCGCATTACAACTGCGCCACCGAGGCAGTTTAAAAAAATATCCAATTTTTTTTAAACTTGCGCTTTATTATACATGTCCCACTGTTGGGCAAGGGCTTCCTCTAATGAATGAGAAGGGTCAGGCCTTAGTCTACCACGCTGGCCTAATGCGGGTTGGCAGACTTCACATACCATCGAAATTCTTATGAAAAACTTCTCAGGTATGCAGGTTTCCTCACGATGTTTCCTTCACCATTAACGCAAGCGATAATTAACATACGCACTCACTCACGCCTGTAATCCCCGAAGGGGTAGTCAGAGGTGTAACCAGTACACCTACATTTCGCCGAGCGTATCTCCGTCCCACGATGTGATAGGGGGCGAGCCTATCGCCATACTGCGCACAAATCCCAGACTCCGGGCTGATACTGAGCATTTCCTTATAGAAAATCCCAATACCACTTTACCCAACCCGGGGATCGAACCCGAGACCTCAGCGTTAGCCTCTATCGTAACGCGTACGCATTACAACTGCGCCACCGAGGCAGTCAGTCGATAATTAACAATTTTTATTAATTGTCACATAACTTAGAAAAGTCAGAGGTGTGTGCTCTTGGGACTGGTTTCGAACCTGCGACTTTCATCTCGACAGTCCGTACCACTCCCCATTTAGCTATGGCTTAGAAAATATATCCGACTAGCTTGTGCTCGCAGCTCCGCCCACGTGATTGTCTTTTTTCCGGGACCGAAGTACCCTATGTCCTTCCCCAGGATATAACCTATCTCTTTACCAAATTTCATTAAAATCCGTACAGCCATTTACCTCTGAAAACGTAACAGACAGATAGAGTTTACGAGTGGTAGAGCCACGCTGTAGACAATTCTGTCTACAGCGTGAATGGGCCGGCTCGTCCGGGTCGTTACCACTGTCTCACAGAAAACCGGCGTAAAGTAGCAGCTTGCTGCTGCGTTTCGTACGGTGAGTGAGATATCCGGAGGCCCAAATCCCTCTCCCCTTCCCAATCCCTTATTATCCCTTTCCTTTAAAGTCGGCAACGCGCCCATAATTCTTTTGTATTGTGAGCGTACATGGGCGGTGGAGATCGCTTACCATCAGGTGACCCACTTGCTCGTTTGCCGGCTAATACTATAAAAAAAAGAGTTAGTTTCCCCTTTATAATATTTATTTTACACCTTGGGTTGGTTTTAGTAGGGATTTCTAAGGATTTCTAATTTTTTCTAGTAATAAATATAACTTATGTTACTCAATGATAATGTAGCTTTCTAAAAGCAAAAGATTTTTTGAAATCGGTCCAGTAGTTTTTAAGTTTATTCGTTACATACAAAAATACAAATCTTTCCACTTTATAATATTAGTGTACGTAGTGTTACGATTAAGCTAACGCTGAGGTCTCTGGTTCGAAACCCGGGTCGGGTAAAGTGGTATTGGGTTTTCTATTACGAAATGCTCAGTATCAGCCCGGATTCTGGAATTTGTGCCCGCTATGGCAATAGGCTCGCCCCCTATCACATCAAGGGACGGAGATACGTTCGGCGAAATGTGGGTTTATTGGGTACACCTCTGCCTACACCAATACAGGCGTGAGTGCGTATGTATGATAATATTATGTACATCCGATGATATGATCAGGTAATAGGCACCTTTCCGTCCGTTTGACCTCACGGCACTATCAGTACCAATGTCGAGGCTATCACTCAAGCGGCAAATAATGTTTAACAACACCTTTATTAAGAAAAATAAGTTTAAACCAAACTTAAAATCGACTTAAAAAAATAACAATGACCAGGAGGCCAATTCTCGTAATTTTAAATGTTCAAAATATCATTCCGATCTAGTCTCAGCGTCAAGAAAGTTGCAAATGGCATTCTCTTACACCAATAATCAACGTCAAATGCACCTAGCATTAGCAGTAGCATTATACCGTTTTGGCTTCAGTCAACTTTTATTCTACATTCAATCTCATTACGATCTATGTTCACATTTGACGTTGATTATTGGTTTAAGAGAATGCCATTTGCAACTTTCTTGACGCTGAGACTAGATCGGAATGATATTTGGAACATTTAAAATTACGAGAATTGGCCTACTGAGGTCTTTTTGGAGTCAATTTCAGTTGACCGGCAGCGGCGCCGGCGCGCTTTATTTTTTATTTAATAAAATTTATTGTACCTTGTACACTTTATGAGTGGTAGAGCCACGCTGTAGACACTTGTGTCTACAGCACGAATGGGCCGGCTCGTCCGGGTCGTTACCACTGTCTCACAGAAAACCGGCGTAAAGTAGCAGCTTGCTGCTGCGTTTCGTACGGTGAGTGAGATATCCGGAGGCCCAAACCCTCTCCCTTTCCCAATCCTTTAATTATCCCTTCCTTTAAGGTCGGCAACGCACCCATAATTCTTTTAGTATTGTGGGCGTACATGGGCGGTGGAGATCACTTACCATCAGATGACCCGCTTGCTCGTTTGCCGGCCTAAGCTATAAAAAAAACTTAAAACCGACTTAAAAAAATAACAATGACCAGAGGTCTTTTTGGAGTCAATTTCAGTTGACCGGCAGCGGCGCCGGCGGCATCGTGATTTTTTATTTAATAAACTTTATTGCAACAGTAATAAGTAATATAGGTAGCATATGAATAAAAAAGATTTTTTTACTTATTTTGATTATATTTTTAAGTCTGTTTTTTATTTTTGTT
Organism: Mimas tiliae; assembly: GCA_905332985.1. Lineage (NCBI taxonomy): Eukaryota > Metazoa > Arthropoda > Insecta > Lepidoptera > Sphingidae > Mimas > Mimas tiliae. The sequence goes on along the minus strand of HG995265.1, from coordinate 1,919,772 downwards.
TAATATATAATGTTTTTCATAATACAATCGCGACGCGTGTGCTGTTAAAAAGGAGTTTTCTTTTTTATCAGATCTGTCATCATGACATAACAAATTTATATAAGACCACATCGCAGCTAAACTCGAGTATTATTTTTAACAAAATATATATACGTACTCACGCCTGTAATCCAGGAAGAGTTAGGCAGAGGTGTAACCAGTACACCCACATTTCGCCAAGCGTATCTTCGAACCATAATGTGATGCGAGCCCATCGCCATACCAGGCACAAATTCCAGACTCCGGGCTGATACTAAACAATTCGTAATAGAAAAATTCAATATCACTTTTACTCGAACTGGGGATCGAGCCTTATGATCATACTAATATTATAATACTAATATTATAAATGTGAATGTAAGTTTGTTTGTTACGCTTTCACGCGAAAACAACTTAAACGATCATCATGAAACTTTGTACACATATTCTTGGAGGTATAAGAAGTACCATAGCATACTTTTTATGAAAAAAATATTATCTATTTGTTTGCTTTCACGCCTAAATAACTGAACCAATTTTGATGAATTTTGATATAGAGATAGATGGGACCCTGGATGCGGTTATAAGCTACGTTTTATTTCGGAAAAGTCCATTCACGCGGGCGGAGCGAGCAAAAGCGAGTATTATATCATCGCAACTCCTGTATGCCAGCATTAATAGACACCTACTCAGAATGTTCAATATTCTGAGCAGAGACTATCTAGCCCACACACCCGCCACCGCGACTCCTGTAGCAAGGATCGATAGCATTAAAAATGTTCAGACATTATTTCGCCCACACACCCGCCATTACGACTCCTGTAAGCCAGGATCGATGGAGCTGCGAATTTACAGAGCAGGACTATTCCACCCACACACTCGCCACGCCAACTCCTGTAAACATAGCATTTCGAATGTACTGAATAGATATTATATCACCAAAACACTCGCCACTGTGACTCCTGTAGGCGAGGATCGATAGCATTACAAATGAACCGAGCAGAGATTATCCTGACCAGATACATGTCACTTTTTTTTCGAATGGATTTATGCTGTTAGCCTATATTGCTTTTACAGCTTCACCTGACAATAAAGCCGGCGCTTATGGCGCTCTAGCCAGAAATATGTATAGTGTATTTAGTAGCGATTAAGCACAGAGGCGCCTTTTAAAAGGCTCAGATCTCAGCTTAAGCAATCGCTGGGGAGTATAGTTTAGGGCCGTCTCTGCACATCATTATGCCGAGGGCCAGTTGTGGGAGCTCTTTGGACTCGCAGGCGTGTCCTATGTCTGGGTCGCGTATTATTATTGCGATTCGGGTTGGGCAAGGAAAGTGCTGCTTCGATAGCGACTGTGATGGGGTCGTTGGGATCTGCCAAAACATGTTTAGGACGTCGACGGAGGAAAGTCACTGCGACTCCTGTAAGTCAGGGTTAATAGCTTACTCGCCAGCTACTACAGCTTGACTGATATTTTTAATACCAATGTTATAATTCAGTCTGCCTCGGTGGCGCAGTTGTAATGCGTACGCTTTACGACTGCTGTGCTGAGGTCTCGGGTTCGATACCTGGGTCGGGTAAAGTGATATTAGGTTTTTCTATCACGAAATGCTTAGTATCAGCCCGGAGTCTGGAATTGTGCCTGACATTGCGAAAGGCTCGCCCCTTATCACATCATGGGACGGCAATAAGTTCGACGAAATGTGAGTGTACTAGTTACACCTCTGTCTACCCCTTCGGGGATTACAGTCGTGAATGCGTATGTATTATTTCATCCTTCCTTTGGCATACAAAATATTTTTTTTACCTGGCAAGTTATTTTAGGTACATTACAGTCAAAATGTCATATTGACAGTTTCGGCTACAGCATGAATGGGTCACTCGATTGGGTCGTTACCACTTTCCCTCAGAAAACCGACGTAAAGTAGAAGCTTGCTGCTGCGTTTCGTACGGTGAGTGAAATATTCGGGACTCTCGGGAATCTATTGGGACTGGTTTCGAACCCGCGACTTACGTCTTAACAGACCATACCACTCCCCACTGCACTATTACTGCCCAATGAGTCAATGATTCGCTCATATTAATCAGTCAGGAAGCCAAACTGACACGCAAAAACAGACCTACAACCATGAAGGTCTAAAAACAATAATTAAAACTAATTAAAATTAATACCTATATTTTTGTTATAATTGTCGCAAAAAATCTGGGACACAGAGTGATGGATGAACACTGAACAAAAACTAGGCGTTAAATATTGTTGTTTCAGGTAATAAACCATTGTTATCTTGTTATATATAAAATTCTCGTGTCACAATGTTCGTTCTCATACTCCTCCGAAACGGCTGGACCGATTTTTATGAAATTTTATATGCATATTCAGTAGGTCTGAGAATCGGCTGCTATCTATTTTTCATCCCGCTAAATGTTAAGGTGGTCCACCCCAAATTTTTTAGACAATGTTTTTGTTTTTATTTTTTTATGATACAGCATAAAAAAATACATACAACCCTAAATTTTCAACCCTCTACGATCAACCCCTATTTTTTAATAGCGACATTAGTATTTTTGTCGCGTTCCTCACCGGGACTCGCTTGATGCGCTCACTAGCCTACTTTAATCCTGGAAATAGGCATTCACGCGGGCGGAGCCGCGGGCATCCGCGACGTAGTAGACACACTTTAGGAATGTTGCATAAGATGGCCTGAGCCAAATCTTACGGGCCAATTCTCCTAATTAAAAATGTTCAAAATATAAGTCCGATCTAGTTTCAGTGTCAAGAAAGTTGCAAATCGTCGCTTAGCTAACAATACCGCGTATCTCAAAAATTGCCCATGTGATATTGTCATTCAATATATTTTTTCGGCGCGTATCCAATGAATTTACACAAAAAAATTAATTAACCATACAAAGCACATACGCAATCATACGCCCTCACGCCTGAATTCCCCGAAAGGGTAGGCTGAGGTGTAACCAGTACACCCACATTTCGCCGAGCGTATCTCTGCCCCATGATGTGATAGGGGGCGCGCCTATCGCCATACCGGGCACAAATTCCAGACTCCGGGCTGATACTAAGCTTTTCGTAATAGAAAAACCCAATATCAATTTTACCCGACCCGGGGATCGAACCCGAGACCTCAGCATAAGCCTCAGTCGTAACGCGTACGCATTACAACTGCACCACCGAGGCAGTCAAAGTACGTTATTCAAATGTATCTGTCACCGCGCAACTTATTGCTTATATCACACATGTTCATAAAAGATATTCAGTTTTTTATCTCTCCTGAAAACTAAGCCAATTTAACTTACGCGGTATTGTTACCGCGCGTTGGTCTAACTTGTTGTTTTTTTTTATACATAGGCCGGCAAACGAGCAAGTGAGTCACCTGATGGTAAGTGATCTCCACCGCCCATGTACGCCCATAATACCAAAAGAATGATGGGCGCGTTGCCGACCTTAAAGGAAAGGGATAATTAAGGGAATGGACAGGGGAGGGGATTTGGGCCTCTAGATATTTCACTCACAGTACGAAACGCAGCAGCAAGCCGCTACTTTACGTCGGTTTTCTGTGAGACAGTGGTAATGACCCGGACGAGCCGGCCCATTCATGCTGTAGACAAAAGTGACTACAGCGTGGCTCTACCACTCAAAAAAATACTATCTTATATATAAGTTACTGGCTTAAAACGTCCTCCGTGGCGCAATGGGCGAGTAGCCGGCTGCGAAGCGTGAGGCCGTGGGTTCGATTCCCACACCGAGACAAATGTTTGTGTTATCCACAAATAATAACGGTTCTGTGTGTTGTGGGACCGTAAGTCCCTCGTAGTTCCTGATACCCACGATACAGGTTAACCTAGTGTGGGGTCAGGACTATATGTTTTTTTTTACTGCCTGGATAGGCAGACAAGCAAACGGGCCACCTGATGGTAAGTAGTCACCGCCGCCCATAGACTTCTGCAATGCCAGGGCACAGCAAAACCGCTGCCTAACGTCTGTATGTGTGTGACTGTTAGGTGTATAAAATAAATAAATAAATACCAAACAAACAAATTAACAGGTCTGGGTTTCCGGATCGTTGCATACAAATTCAAAATATTTATTGAATCCATAAAATGTTATACATCATTTAGATTCCGTCAAAATTCTACCGCTAGTTCGGAATGCTGTTTCGCTTGAGAAGAACGAGCAAGAAACTCCAGCGTTGCTCTTTTCAAAACTAGTTTACAATTATTATGAGTACAGCATAAGGTTTTACAATATTTAATTGGAATTAGAGCAGCTTAATCAAGCAATTACAGAAATGACATCTACGCATTGGATTAACTTGCATGACCTCCATAAGCATGACGAATAAATTAAGACCTTAAGATAGTGTTAACAAATAAAAGATAACAGTCCGAGCAGACCAGTCCACACAAGCAGCACCCGTTCACGAGTATCACGCATGTGCCAGCCATCGGCCTCCTCAACCATGTTAAAGGGAAGTGATCGACCCGTCACACGACGCCGCCGCAAGCACAGACATTAGAGCGAGCATGACATACTCAGACTGATCACAATTAGATGTAAGATAGGTACAGACATTATTTCCTAAAGACTACCATACAATTTCACTGTTCATAAATAATATATCCAGACGATTTTTTTTTAAATATGACGATATTGACGTAGAAGGCATCGTAATAAGATGACAAGAAACGTAGCTCAAGTAAAAAATGACCCCACCAAAAATCTGTGCAAAAGGGCGGGGCTATAAAAGTTTGTGCATATAAATCTCTAGTTGACACTTGATATGTCTAATTTTTTGCGCGGTGCAGAACGTCGTATCTCTATCTTTAAATTTAATATTAAGACATTAAGTTTTATGAAATAAAGTTGATTTTGAAGATGAGAGTCTCGCATACAAACTAAAAACAAACAAACTTTTACTGCGGTCGGATGAGCAGACGTTCAGTACGAACGTAGTCACGTGTCACATTTAACTTACAAACACTATTATGTGACCTGTAATAAATGATTAATCTTTTATTAAACAAGGAAGCGGTTTTTGTTAATAATAAGGTTACTATTCAAGTTTTTATAAGCATGGTTCAAACGATCCGAGACAATCATAATGGGTGGATCGAATCTCGTAATTATTTTGACAAAAAACTTTTCAGGACTGCCTCGGTGGCGCAGTTGTAATACGTACGCGTTACGATTGAGGCTAGCGCTGAGGTCTCGGGTTCAATCCCCGGGTCGGGTTAAATGGTATTGGGTTTTTCTATTACGAAATGCTCAGTATCAGCCCGGAGTCTGGAATTTGTGCCCGGTATGGCAATATGCTCGCCCCCTATTGTGGGACGGAGATTCGCTCGGCGAAATGTGGGTGTACTGGTTACACCTATGGCTACCCCTTCGGGGATTACAGGCGTGAGTGCGTATGTATTTTCAGGATTTACAATTATTGATGCTGAAACGTTTTGGTACCGACGCACTGGAAACGGCGGATGGATTATTAAAAAAAGCTTCCGCCCGTTTCTGAAAGGCTGATCATCTCCACCTGCCCCTATCCCACTCGCAGTGGGATCGACGCAAAATGCTTTTTAACACATGTTACAGAAAGATTTGGCTTGTATTTTTACGTCCTGCTTGACGACAACCTTGTAAACATCCAGACCCGAAGCATGATATTTGTGAATCACAGAAAAAATCGCGGAAATCGAACCCGCTTTAGGAATCACTGCTCTAGACTCTAGAAGATAAACGTGCTAACAATGGAGTTAGCACGAATAACTTGCGAGAACGTATTCGTATCGAAATGTAAAAAATTGTTTGAATCTTTATACCAATGCTGGCGTTCTCGATTCGAATACTTATTCGTAAGTTGTTCGTTGTCACCCCCCAGTTTTATTCTATTTTGCAATGTGAAAATTATTTGTGATAATAACAAATATGTTTTAATGATTGTGAGGTGCAGACGAAGTTCCACAATGGCATCTTTAATAAAAAATTGAACTGCGCAAAAAATGTTTAACACCTCCTAAATGCCCATTGTTTTATGTATCCGTCCAATATCGATAATTTTAGATGGTTAGACTATTTATAACTAAAATTTAAGTCTAAAACCTAGACTAGATTAGGTATGGCTTACAATATTTAGAGCATGATTGATTCAGGCACGTTGTCAGCGGTCAATTATGTCAAGAACCTTTTAACAACATTTCAAGCGACAGTATATTCTTAACTAGCTGTGGCCCACAGCTCCACTCTCGTGAACTCTTCTTCTTTAAAATGTAAATTTCTTCGATCTTTTAAACAAACTATCATCTGACGAAATTTCATGATCCTAGCTTTAGTTACATGCGCACTCACGCTTGTAATCCTCGAAGGGATATGCAGAGGTGTAACCAGTACACCCACATTTCGTCGAGCGTCTCTCCGTCCCATGATGTGATAGGGGGCGAGCCTATCGCCATACCGGGCACAAATTCCAGACTCCGGGCTGATACTGAGCATTCTGTAATAGAAAAACCCAATACCACTTTACCCGACCCGGGGATCGCACCCTGGGCTGTAACTACCCCTAATCTTATATATAAAATTCTCGTGTCACAATGTTCGTTCCCATACTCCTCCGAAACGGCTGGACCGATTTGTATGAAATTTTGTGTGCATATCGGGTAGGTCTGAGAATCGGCCAACATCCATTTTCATCCCCCTAAATGTTAAGGGAGGTCCACCCCTAATTTTATTTTTTTATTTTTTAGACATTTTTTTTTGTTTTTAATTTTTTTATGATACAACATAAAAAATTACATACAACCCTAAATTCTCAACCCTCTACGATCATCCCCTATTTTTTAATAGCGACATTAGTATTTTTGTCAAGCGTGTTTCTCACCGGGGGCGCCCACTAGGCTACTTTAATCCTGGAAATAGGCATTCACGCGGGCGGAGCCGCGGGCAACAGCTAGTAATATATAATAATACTAGCCCTGTATTATATACGTCCCACTGCTGGGCACGGGCCTCCTCTACTGAATGAGAGGGGTTAGGCCTTAGTCCACCACGCTGTTCCTGATACCCACGATACAGGTTTAACCTAGTGTGGGGTCAGGACTATGTGTGTGACTGTTGGGTGTATTTATTTATTTTTTATTTAATCCTCGAAGAGGTAGGTATAAGTGTAACCAATAAACACATACATCAACCTTATTTCCGTCCCATGATGTAGGGAGCGAGCCTATCGCCATGCTGGGTATAATTCCGGACTCCGGGCTGATACTAAGCATGTGGTAAGAGAAAACCCCAATATCACTTTTACCCGACCCGGGGATCGAGCCCGGGACTCCAGCACAATCGTCCCAAGTACGCATTACAACTGCGCCACCGAGGCAGTAAATATTTAGGCATAATAATATATAAATTGTTTTATAATCCGTCTATCGCGTACGAACCGTATAATTTACGAAACCAATGCACCAACCTTGATCCACTTGTCTTTTTGTACGGCAATAACGATTATAAAAGTAATTGTTTGTTTTTAAACTGTTGTTATATTTCCTAGATATGTTTTAACCGAATGCAAAAAAGAGGAAGTTTACAATTCGTCTGTAAATATACAGTATGTAACAAAAACCCTGTCGGCCCTTTTTGGGTCGTGAAGATAGAAATATAGCTTAATAAAAATAATAAACAGAAGCAAGATATTATCCTTACACAGGTAGTTTAGAAAAATGAACATATTAAAAAAATGTTATTTACATCTGAATTCCTGGGTGTATTGATGAAACCAGGCACGCGCGTGTCGCGGCGCCTTAGGTGTATACGTGGATGCAGCAACTTGCTATCTCGCTCTGGCTCCAAGTCATCGCTCTTGCAGAGGTAATCAAACGAAATACGGTTTTTAAACAATAAATTAATTAAAGTTTAAAAATATGATTATTTTTATAGTCCAATTTTCGTATGCGAGTTATTTCATTACGTTTGAATATCGATTCTGATATCACAGTTAAAACGCCCAATAGGGTTTTTGTTACATATTGTATAACCAAAAAGGCTGTATAAAAAAGTCCGATCTGAGGATCTTAGGACCTTAATATTCAGTTTCAAGAAAGGTGTTAATACAGTCGAGGCAGTTTTAAATTTTTATAGATCAATAAAATATTAATTAACATAGTTAAAATACAATAATGTGTATTATTGGCTGAATTATGTATTTATATTAATATTTTATTATTTACTCAAGACTCGACCTGGCTTTGCCTGACTACAATCTAGAACATCTTTTTTTGAGTGGTAGAGCCACGTTGTAGACACTTTTGTCTACAGCATGAACAAGCCCGGTCGCCCGGGTCGTTACCCCTGTCTCACAAAAAACCGACGTAAAGTAGCTTGCTGCTGAGTTTCGTACGATGAGTGAGATATCCGGAGGCCCTAATCCCCCTCCCCTTCCCAATCCCTTAATGATCCCTTTCCTTTAAGGTCAGCATGCGCCCTTAATTCTTTTGGTATTGGGGGCGTACATGGGTGGTGGACATCACTTACCATCAGGTGACCTACTTGCTCGTATGATATAAAATAAAAACATTTCTTAGTCCTATACAAATTGTTACAGAAAGGTGTGAAGGCATATCAGTGGCGGATACAGGATTAAGATTAAATTGAGATTTGTCAGTGGACCCCAAATGCTTTTGGGCCCCTTAACTCATCATATTTAAGTGTCGTTTATACACCTGAAAGTGAGGGTTTAAGTACCGAATCCTATCAAAGTCTATCATCTTATTTCTTGCTAATTTTAATCAGTCGTTTATTACGATCTATAACTTCGATCACATCCTTGTAAATTAAATGAAGTGCGTGAAGAACAACAATGCTAGAGTTTAATTTTATTTGCTTGAATGATGAGACGAGCAGGTCGCTCGCCTTTTTTTTATAGTATAGGCCGGCAAACGAACTAGTGAGTCACCTGATGCTAAGTGATCTCCACTGCCCATGTACGCGCACAATACCAAAAGAATCATGTGTGCGTTGCCGAGCTTAAAGGAAAGGGATAATTAAGGGATTGGGAAGGGGAGGAGGTTTGGGCCTCCGGATATCTCACTCATCGTACGAAACGAAGCAGCAAGCTGCTACTTTACGCCGGTTTTCTGTGAGACAGTGGTAATGACCCGGACGAGCCGGCCCATACATGCTGTAGACAAGTGTCTACAGCGTGGATCTACCACTCAAAAAATACTACTACACTCGCTTGATGTTAAACGCCACACCTGCCCATAAACAGAAGCAACGTAACACAGTTTTAACGGTAGACAGCGGCCTGGCTGTGCGCTGGCATTACTGAGGTCCATGGGCGACGGCAACCACTTACCATCAGGTGGACCGCTTGCTCGTCCGTCTATCTAAGGCAATAAAAAAATCACAGAACTTTGTATTACAGAACACATAAGATGTTAAGTCTCTTAATGCCTAGTAATTTCACTGGCTTCAATGTCCTTCCAACTGAAACACAACTGCTGCTTGGCGTTAGAAATAGACAAAGCGGTGGTACCAACCCAGACGGCCTCTCGCATACGAGGGACCTACCACCTTGTAGTGAGACAAAAACTCAGCAGTTTATCACTCGTGTTATCCCAAATTGCAAAAAGGATGCCCAATGGGTGAAGTTAAAGTGTCTAAGAAGGAAGTAACAGATTCTCCGTTTTTTTTTTATGACGTATGGAATATTTAAACATAATACTAGCTGTTGCCCGCGGCTCCGCCCGCGTGAATGCCTATTTCCAGGATTAAAGTAGCCTAGTGGGCGCCCCGGGTGAGAAACGCGCTTGACAAAAATACTAATATCGCAATTAAAAAATACGGGTTGATCGTAGAGGGGTGAAAATTTTGGGTTGTATGTATTTTTAATGCAGTATCATAAAAAAATAAAAACAAAAAATTTTGTCTACAAAATAATAAAATAAATTTAGGGGTGGACCACCCTTAACATTTAGGGGGATGAAAAATAGATGTTGGCCGATTCTCAGACCTACCCGATATGCACACAAAATTTCATACAAATCGGTCCAGCCGTTTCGGAGGAGTATGGGAACGAACATTGTGACACGAGAATTTTATATGTAAGATGACGTATTTCTCCGTATGGAAAGCATACAGACAGACAAACTTCTTTTTTTATATCAGTTATTATTTTTTGTACTCCCTATAAGGTAAGGTCGATTGGCGCATTAAAAATTGAGCTCGAATGTGTGACCTTGAGCTACCATTAATTATCCATTAAAATACTTATAAGCTTTGACAGCCTCAGCAGTGGACGAGTAGCTGTGTAGCGAGAGGCCGCGGGTTCGATTCCCGCACCGAGACAAAAAAATATATACATACATAAATACGCACTCACGCCTGTAATCCCCAAAGGGGTAGGCAGAGGTGTAACCAGTACACCTACATTTCGCCGAGCGTCTCTCCGTGTCATGATGTGATAGGGGGCGAGCCTATCGCCATACCGGGCACAAATTCCAGACTCCGGGCATTACTGAGCATTTCATAGTAAACCCCAATATAAATTTTACCCGACCCGGGTATCGAACCCGAGACCTCAGCGTCAGCCTCAGTCGTAACGCGTACGCATTACTACTGCGCCACCGAGGCAGACTCTATAAAACCTTTAATAATCTATACCAATGCCATAAAATAAAGAGGATATATAATTTGTTTATTGAAAAAGGTATTTTTAATTTTGTTTTATTTGTTCTAAGGTTGATTGACATTACAATCGAAATCAGGAGGCCAATTCTCGTAATTTTAATGGTTCAAAATATCATTCCGATCTAGTCTCAGCGTCAAGAAAGTTGCAAATGGCATTCTCTTAAACCAATAATCAACGTCAAATGTGAACATAGATCGTAATGAGATTGAATGTAGAATAAAAGTTGACTGAAGCCAAAACGGTATAATGCTACTGCTAATGTTTAAGAGAATGCCATTTGCAACTTTCTTGACGCTGAGATTATATCGGAATGATAATTTGAACGTTTAAAATTACGAGAATTGGCGTTCTGGAGAACTTCGTGATCAGAAATGATAAATCCAATCTTGATAAAACTGATTGCCTTAAATGTCCTGTTGAAGGTATAGTCCCCGAATTCTGCAACAATTGAATAACTAAAAATAACACTTTCCATCAAAGCAAATAACCTTTCCAACGCTAGAATCTTTTCTAAAATGCAGATAAAATGCTTTTACAAAAAAATCGGGGCAGTCTTTGGGGACTGCCGATAGAAGTGAAAACTAAGTAACTTGTGAATTATATCGTCGAGCTATTAGATTATTATCTTTGAATAATGTTTTGTTTGTAAATAATTGTTAATGACCAATTTAATTGTATATAATATATAATATATAGTGTATAGGTACTAATAACGCACGGAGGTATATCTATGTACATATATACACAGTATACATATAGCTCATGGAAAGCGTGCGGTGACGATGACGCGAGTTCCATGATTTTTGTTCACCCAAAAAGTGCTCAACACGCCTAAAGAAGTTTTCACTTCAATTACCCCACTAAAACTCTGTGCAAGGGGGCGGGGCTATAAATGTCTGTGTAGCTGGTTCATTCATCATCTCTAGTTGACACTTAATACGTCTAAAAAATATTTAGGTATATTTAAGAGGCTTTTTTCGTTTTAACTACCATGACTAGTCTATTTCAGTCGCCAGCCGGAGCATTGTTTTGTTTTGGGTTTCGGGGCATTACTGGGTATTTTGACTTCATATTCGATGTGTTGATGTCATTTTTGATGGTACATGTTCACTTATAACACTCCCTTTTGATTTGGGATTGCTCCGTCACTGCCTAACTGCTTCGGTGACGCAGTTGTAATGCGTACGGGGCACGACTGCTGTGCTGAGATGTCGGGTTCGATCCCCGGGTCGGGGAAAACTGATATTGGGATTTTCTGTCACGATATGCATATTATCAGCCCGGGATCTTGAACAATGTCCGGTATGGCGATAGGCTCACTCCCTTTCACATCATGGGACGGAAACAATCTCGGCGAAATGTGAGTACTTGTACTTGCCTACCCCTTCGGGGATTACAGGCGTGAGTGCGTATGTATGTTCTAAGTCACTACTTTCTCTTTCTGCATTATCTAGGCTTAGTGCTTCGTACTTAAACGCCACCAGTTCGCCCGAACTTGAGCATTCTCCGTAATGAGAATATGGGCAAGGCAATTAAAAAAAATGAGACCATGGGCTCTCATCTCTCCCTCTAATACGTAAAGGCATCGATTTTTTAACCATCCGTGAGATATTCCCTATGTACGATCTGGCACAGGCATTTACAACCGACGCGACCTACGAGTACAATTAAAAATACTAGAATCCAAAAAAAGAATACTCAAAAAACTTCTTCTTCTTCTTCTTCTTGTAGTGCCTCTCCAACCGTTTTGCTTGTTATATAACACATTAGATATCTCATCTTATTTCATAGTCATCTTCTCAGTATTAATTTATTCATCGTACTCATGAGGATCATGCGCAATAATCATTATAATTTCATTATTTTACTTTATAATTTTCCTCATTGGCATAAGTTGGGCTGCTCTAACTATATTCAAAATTAATTGTATTATCGTAGTGCAAATATACTCGTAGTAAATGAATTTTGAAAAGAGCAACGTTAGAGTTTCTAGAGTTCTTCTATAACGAAACAGCATTCCGAACTGGCGGTAGAGTTAAAATTTGACTGAATCTAAATAATATATAACATTTTTATGGATTAAATAAATATTTTCATTTCATTTAGAAAGAAGAAGAAAGAAAGACAATTTATTAGTCACAGATCACAATAAATTTACAGTAAAACAATACTAACTAAACACCATCAATAAGGTTTTGAGAATTGCGCGTCGTGACTGTGACAGGTAGGTGACTACTCAGCGTGTTGCTGTGCTGTGGCGTGAACCACAACACAGCGCTGATTTTCAGTGGTCACCTTAATTTCAGTGAAAGTTAGCAGTCCGCTCATCATACTGTCTTTTATCCTTTGCGAAATGAAATAGTTCAGCAGCGCTCGCTATCCCACTCTCGGATGTTCCGCAGCCATGACTCTTTCCTTCGACCAACTTTTCTTTTACCCGCTGCTTTTCCCATCATTATGAGTTTCTTTTTTTCCTTTTTTTCGACAGCCTCCGTGGCGCAGTGGGCGAGTAGCCGGTCGCGATGCGTGAGGCCGTGGGTTCGATTCCCGCACCTAGACAAATGTTTGTCTGATTCACAAATATTTGTCTCGGGTCTGGGTGTTGTGAGACCGCAAGTCCCTCGTAGTTTTTGATACCCACGATACAGGTTTACCTACTGTGGGGTCAGTATTATGTGTGCGACTGTTGGGTGTATTTATTTACTTTTTTTTTATTTGGGAAATAACAGATACAATTTTTACATACAAATAATAGAAATGTAGTAGTTACATAATCCACCAGTTGAAGGAATTCGAATCTATCATGCCTTGGTACATGTCCTAAAAAAACTAATAAGTTTTTGTTACTAGCCCTGTATTATCATGTCCCACTGCTGGGCACGGGCCTCCTCTACTGAATGAGAGGGGTTAGGCCTTAGTCCACCACGCTGGCTTAATGCGGGTTGGCAGACTTCATATACTTTCGAAATTATTATGAAGAACTTCTCAGTTATCCAGGTTTCCTCACGATGTTTCCTTCACCATTAAAGCAAGTGGTAATTAATAATTAATACACACATAACTTAGAAAAGTCAGAGGTATGTGCTTTTGGGACTGGTTTCGAACCTGTGACATTCGTCTCGACAGTCCGTACCGCTCCCCACTGAGCAATCACTTAAATTAAAGCTTAAATAAACGAAAACAATGATTAATTATAATTTTAAAATGAAGGTAGCTATTGTAACATTAACTTTTCGAGACGACCTACACCTCAGTCTCTCCCGTGACCACGAAGGCTGAAAAGCTTTCGAAACGTCGGGACTAAAATAAAAATTAAACCGCGATAAAATCCGTATAAACTAGTTTTATTTCAATGATTAATCAGTGTTATTGCAGTTTATTACTAGTTACGTAGTACGTATGTCTGTAGAATTACGTACATGTTATTCCCATGTACGTAATGTATAAAAAAGTGTGTGTTGTTCATAATAATCAATAGTTATGCGATCAATATAAATTGATCTTAATAAGCGAGTGATTAAAATTATCGTGAACTTTTATTATGTCTAGATTTTGATAACATACGCACGCACTCACTCACGTCTGTAATGCCGAAGGGGTAGGCAGAGGTGTTACCAGTACATCCACATTTCACGGAGCGTGTCTCCGTCCTATGATGCGGTATGGCGAGCCTATCGCCATACCGTGCACAATTCCAGACGCTGATACTGATCAATTCGTAATAAAAAAACCCAATATTACTTTTACCCGACCCGGGGATCGAGCCCGAGACCTCAGCGTCAGGCTCAGTAGTAACGCGTAAGCTTGTAATGCGCCACCGAGGTAGGCATTAAGTTCGCCTTTATACAAGTTATGTATATAAAGTTTTAAATAAATATATTTAACGATCCTCAAATATGACCACACCTGACTATAATACGTTGTATACTGAAACTTACCTCGACTTTTTTGTTGGTTAAAAAGCAGTCACCAAGCAATAAAATCGAATATACAATTATGAAATAGGAAACCTTATATGGGAAGGCAATACAAACATGTCTATATGGCAGTGTCCTTGCAAGTGAATTGTACATTGTACCAGTTTATTTTGTGAGGACAGACTTTAAATCTTTGAGTGGTAGAGCCATGCTGTAGACAATTTTGTCAGATAATGTAGGGATTAGGAAGGGTCGGGGGGATTTGGGCCTCCGGATATCTCACTCACCATACGATACGCAGCAGCAATCTGCTACTTTACGTCAGTTTTCTGTGAGACAGTAGTAACGACTCGGTCGAGCCGGCCCATTCATGCTGTAGACAAAAGTGTCTACAACGTGGCTCTACCACTAAAATCTTTGTGGATCACACAAACATTTCGAACCCACAGTCTCTCGCTTCGCAGCCGGCTACTTGCACACTGCGCCACGGAGCTGTCAAAACTATTAGAATAGGTCTGTAGGAGAAAGGCTCCCTTTAATAACGGCCTTTAAGCTAAACTGTGATATGACGTCACTAGCATATTGTATTACATGTGAAGGTAATTTAAATGATTTCCTTAATCAGTTTGTTTTTCTTAAATATAATGTTACGTCATAAGTTCAACGATCTTTTTAGGGGTCCATAACCATAAAGAGTAATGTAGTAGTTGGAAACCTATTATAGAACCCACTTGGTTTGCCATACATTTAAATGTGTTATACATTTAAAGGGCTATCTTTTGAACCTAGGTACATAATATGCACTCACACCCGTAATCCCTGAAGGGGTTGGCAGAGGTGTAACTAGTACACCCACATTTCGCCGAGCTTATTTCCGTCCCATGATGTGAGGGGCGAGCTTATGGTCATACCGGGCACAATTCCAGACTCCGGGCTGATAATGAGCATTTCGTAATAGAAATCCCAATATCACTTTACCTGACCCGGGGATCGAACCCGAGACCTCAGCGTCAGCCTCAGCCGTAACACGTACGCATTACAACTGCGCCACCGAGGAAGTTAACATTTAATATAATAATCATACATTGGTTTTTTCTCCCACAAAAGAGCTTCATTACAATAATGAAAACATAGAAATAGGAATATGTTAATACCTATTTTAAATTATCATAAGTAATTGTGAAAGTCAGGAACCCAAACTAGGATACCCTGAGCTATGGACTCTTCACGCTTTTTTTATTTAATTTTAACAGCCCTGTATTATACACGTTCCACTGCTAGGCACGGGCCTCCTCTACTGAATGAGAGGGGTTAGGCGTTAGTCCATCACGCTGGCATAATGCGGGTTGGCTGACTTCACATACCTTCGATATTCTTATGAACTCAGGTATGCAGGTTTCTTTAACTGCAAAGCAAGCAGTAATTAACAATTAATACAGACATAACTTACAAAGGTCAGAGGTGGATGCTCTTGGGACTGGTTTCGAACCTACGACTTTCGTCTTGACAGTCCGTACCACTCCCCACTGAGCTATCGCTGCCTTCGCTTCTACAAAATTACTCAAGGTTGACTAGTTTTTATGAAACAATTAAACAATATGTAACAAAAACCCTGTTGGTCCTTATATCTGTGTTATGAGAATCGATATTCAAACACAAGGAAATATCTCTAATGAGAAAAATCTAACATAAAAATGGGACAGATGGTGGGCCAGCAGCTCAATGAAAGTGGTATTTTAAATGAAATACTACTAAAAACTATAATTTTATGTGTTTTACGTGCGTATTAGTAAAGCGGCGACTCGCTGTAATAGTAAAAAGTTACCGTACCGAGTAACTAGCACTTTTGATAAACCACCGGGTGATCGCCGATCGTTATTTTTATGGTAGAATTTTCTTAATTGAGATATTTCTTTACGTTTGTATCACGATTCTGATAACGTGGTTAAAAGGAACAACAGGGTTTTTGTTACATATTGTATATTTAACTAGAGGAGTTATAACACAGAACATATATATTTTTTGTGTGGTAGAGCCACGCTACAGACATTTTTGTCTACATGATGAATGAGCCGGCTCGTCCGGGTCGTTACCACTGTCTCACAGAAAACCGTTGTAAAGTAGCAGCTAGCTGCTGCGTTTTGTACGGTGAATGAAATATCCGGAGACCCAAATCCCCCTTCCCAATCCCTTAATTATCCCTTCCTTTAAGATCCGCTACGCGCCCTTTATTCTTTTGTTATTGTAGGTGTATATGGGCGCTGGAGATCACTTACCATCAGGAGACCCACTTGGTTGTTTGTTATGTTATAAAAAAAACTTGTAAAATGATAAAATAACCAGTTCATTCGTAACAACTATCGTTGTAGGAAGCAATTACACCAGGAGACCAATTCTCGTAATTTTAAATGTTCAAAATATCATTCCGATCTAGTCTCAGCGTCAAGCAAGTTGCAAATGGCATTCTCTTAAACCAATAATCAACGTCAAATGCACCTAGCATTAGCAGTAGCATTATACCGTTTTGGCTTTAGTCAACTTTTATTCTACATTCAATCTCATTACGATCTATGTTCACACTTGACGTTGATTATTGGTTTAAGAGAATGCCATTTGCAACTTTCTTGACGCTGAGACTAGGTCGGAATGATATTTTGAACATTTAAAATTACGAGAATTGGTCTCCTGTTATAAAGTTACTCAAGTGTTATGCAATCATGTTAACCAGTTTAAAGTGGTATGTTTCGCATACGTAGGGTCTATCTTAAGGTTTTTTGCTTTAAGGCAAAGCATGCCAGCCTACGAAACGAAGTGGTCTGTGAAGCGAGAGGCCGTACCTTCGATTCCACCGATACAAATGTTTGTGAGATCCACAAATATGTGTTTCGGGTCTGGGTGTTTTCTCCCCAGAGGGGTTGACGTCAGGCAGGCGACTGGTGGTAAAAACAACAAGCCAAATATTTCTTAAATGCGTTAAAAAAAGCATGTTGCGCCGACCCCACAGCCCGTGGGATAAGGGCAGGTGGATGAAGGCAAAGTATGATAAAAATAATTATTGCCAGAAGACGTTTCGACGTTAAAAACTTTGATAAAAATCGTTTATGGTAATGCAATGCAATTTTTAAGTAGAACCACGCTGTAGATAGTTGTGTCTATAGCACCAATGGGTCCGGTACCGGTTCGACCGGGTCGTTACCACTGTCTCACAGAAAATCGACGTAAAGTAGCAGCTTGCTGCTGCATTTGGTACGGTGAGTGAGATATCCGGAGGCCTAATTCCCTTCCCTTCCCACTCTCTTAATTATTTCCCTTTCCTTTAAGGTCAGTAACCCGCCCATGATTTTTCTGGTATTATGAGCGTAAATGGGCGGAGGAATTTGCCATCAGGTGACTCACTTGTTTGTTTGCCGGCCTATGCTGTAAAAAAAACTTTTACAGCCCGGAAGTGTGCCTGGTATAGCGATAGGCTCGCCCCCTATCACATCATGGGACGGATATATGCTCGGCGAAATGTGGCTGTACTGGTTACACCTCTGCCTAGCCATTCGGGGATTACAGGTGTGAGTGAGTGATTGCGAAAAAAACATTATACTGCTACACAGCCAACGTTCTATGCAAATAAACCAGTCAACACTAAATCAAAAACTGACCTCTCCTAACAACGTGATTCGATAAAATCTACTCCATGAATGGCTGACTGACTGCCTCGGTGGCGCAGTTGTAATGCGTTCGCGGTACGACTGCTGTGCTGAAGTCTCGGGTTCGATCCCCGGGTCGGGTAAAGTGTAATTGAGTTTTTTATTATCAAATGCTTCAAATCTAAAATTTATATCATTAATCTTATGAACACCCCATCTTTTTTGACGGGAATTAAAAGGCATTGAAGCTTTTAGTTTAGGTGGTCACTGAAAATCAGCGCTGTGTTATGGTATATACCATAGCACAGCATCACGCTGAGTGTGCCACCTAATTGACACGGAGTTTGTATAACTTTTTCTTTATACTACTTATACCTTTTTTTATTTTATTTTAATAGACTTATGTTGTATGTACTCCTGTCAATAAAATATTTCTTTCTTTCTTTCTTTCTTTCTTTCTTTTTAAATTAGCAATTCCCGGATGTGACGGTGTGTAGCAAAATCATAATAACTTTCAAAATATTGTCATTTAAAGATCCTTGAAAAATGAAAACGGCGCGAAATGAACCTAAAATAACTCCAATTCTAAAAGATTATTTTACAGCCAAAATATATATTTTTTTTACCAATGACATGAATACTACTAGACGAGCTGTTTAGAAGTTTTTTTTTTTTATAGTATAGGCCGGCAAACCAGCAAGTGGGTCACCTGATGGTAAGCGATCTCCACCGCCCATGTACGCCCACAATACAAAAGAATTATGGGCGCGTTGCCGACCTTAAAGGAAAGGGATAATAAGGGATTGGGAAGGGGAGGGGGATTTGGGCCTCCGGATATCTCACTCACCGTACGAAACGCAGCAGCAAGCTGCTACTTTACGTCGGTTTGCGTCACATATTGGAGATTGACAGCTCACAAACAGGGAGAGCGATAGGGGTTCTAGTGGAGAGTAAGCGAGATGGTAATATTGAGTTACGGTCAATTGACCGCAACTTAGTGGTGCAATTTCTATGCACCGCGCAGCTCGTCTAGTAGTACACATTAAAATCTCTGTACTCTAAACTAGTTTTTGCTTTTACTAGCGAGTTTTGTCAAACGGTATACATAGGTATATCTATCCATCCATCAGATCATGATGGAACAAGAGGTAGACCCTGGCTTAAGTCCAGCAGTCAATTGAATTGTGTGTGTTTTTTTTTACGAGTGGTAGAGCCACGCTGTAGACAATTTTGTCTACAGCATGAATGGGCCGGCTCGTCCGGGTCGTTAGCACTGTCTCACAGAAAACCGGCGTAAAGTAGTAGCTTGCTGCTGCGTATCGTACGGTGAGTGAGATATCCGTAGGCCCAAAACCCCCTCCCCTTCCCAATCCCTTATTATCCCTTTCCTTTAAGGTCGGCAACGCGCCCATATTTTTTTGTATTGTGGGCGTACACGGGCGGTGGAGATCGCTTACCATCCGGTGACCCACTTGGTCGTTTGCAGGGCTATGCTATAAAAAAAAATGAGAACCGTTTTGTTTTTTCGTCGGTAAAAACTAAAGAGTCTTAACCGGACAATACGTGTTATATATCGCTACTAAAACGGCAGCATGAATAATTAAATTTTTAATACATTTTACAGCGTTTCCTGTATTTCATTTCCTTAGTACATTGTTATTCTAATTGCAATATTACTTCCGAATTTATAATTGTCGTAAAATGTGTCGACCTCATTGAATAATGATTTGTTATACTTCGACAAACACGCAAATTGGTCACCTGATAGTAAGTGATCTCCACCGCCTTTAAATACTTATATTCTAGAAAATATAGTAAGACTGACTGCCTCGGTGGCGCAGTTGTAATGCGTACGCGTTACGATTAAGCTAACACTGAGGTCTCGGATTCGATGTCCGGGTCGGGTAACATACCGGAGTCTGGAATTTGTGCCTGGTATGGCGATAGGCTCTCCCCCTATCACATCGTGGGACCACACAAATATTTGCTTTGTCTCGGTGCGGGAATCGAACCCGTAGCCTTTGGCATCTCAGGCTGTCCGTGTGGCAATGGGCGAGTAGCCGGCCAAAACATAAACTGTTATATAACATTTTTTATTTCACGCCTGTAATCCCCGTAGGGGTAGGCAGAAGTGTAACTAGAACACCCACATTTCGCTGAGCTTATCTCCGTCCCACGATGTGATAGGGGGCGAGCCTATCGCCATACCGAGCACAAATTCCAGACTCCGGGCTGATACTGAGTATTTCGTATTACTTAGTATTCGTAAAAACCCAATATCACTTTTACCCGACCCGGGGATCGAACTCGAGACCCCAGCGCCAGCCTTAGTCGCAACGCGTACGCATTACAACTGCGCCACCGAGGCAGTCATTATTTAATTAATTAAAATAAAATTCCGGCGATATATTATACGATAATGTATATAACTATAACACTAAATCAAGTATTTCAACACTTAAATGCGTGACCTTAGGAAGTTGTAATATTTTTAAACCAGTTTTCGGACCTAGCCAACTAAACTTAAGTTGCGTAGCTAAATATTTTTTTAAATTAAACGGTCTAATGGCATTGAATTTGATTGTTACGTGTTCTATCCAATAAGCAATAATAGTAACGCCCTTTATTAAACCATAAGAATCTACTTTTTTATGGTAAAGGCCGGCAAACGAGCAAGTGGGTAATGGTAAGTGATCTCCACCGCTCATGTACGCCCACAATACCAAAAAAATCATGGGTGCGTTGCCGACCTTAAAGGAAAGGGATAATTAAGGGATTGGTAAAGGGAGAGGGTTTCGGCCTGCGGATATCTCACTCACCGTACGAAACGCAGCAGCAAGCTGCTACTTTACGCCGGTTTTCTGTGAGACAGTGGTCCATGGGACGGAAGAGCCGTATACAAGTGTTTACAGCGTGGCACTACCACTCAAAAAACTGAAATAAAACCAGTCAAGTACGTGTTGGACCACGCACAGTGAAGGGTTCTTTAGTGTGAAGTGTAGGGTTTGAATGTAGTCTTGTTTGGACATACAATATGTAACAAAAACCCTGTTGTTCCTTTTAACCACGTTATCAGAATCGTTATTCAAACGTAAAGAAATATCTCAATAACGATTGGCGATCACCCGGTTTATCAAAGGTGGTAGTTACTCGGTACGGCACCTTTTTACTATTACAACGAGTCGCTGCTTTAGTAATACGCACGTAAACACATAAAATTATAGTTTTTAGTAGTATTTCATTTAAAATACCACTTTCATTGAGCTGCTGGCCCACCATCTGTCCCATTTTTATGTTAGATTTTTCTCATTAGAGATATTTCCTTGTGTTTGAGTATCGATTCTCACAAAACAGCTAAAATGACCAACAGGGGTTTTGTTACATGTTGTATAAATAAAATGAGGTTTTGTTCAAATGATAGTTAAAATCTTATTTTCTTAACTCTTAAACTAATAAAAATTCAGCTGACGGTCGGGGTCAACAGCCACACTCCAGTGGTGTGCGCGCGTTCATTAACCCCGAGTTTAGTACGGTATAGAAAAAAAACAAATTTTCAAAGGACAATTATGTAGTAAAAAGTAATGTTTTATTACCATTCTGGCTTCGCTTATGTCTGTTTCTCGGTATAAACATAAATCAAACCAGCATGTTGGCATGAAAATGAGAATGTTTTCCTATTCTATCAGCGGATCGAGGAAACTAAAGGTTCTTCCACATCGTACCGTATGATCCGTATACTAGGTTAGTCAGGAAAGGTTTTTTTTATTAGCTTGAGTGACGAAATTACCAGGTCGTTTGCTTGATGGTAAGCGCCATAAACAGAAGCAACACCACACAGAACTTTAAATTACAAACCAACGCATGGCAATGGACTGCGCTCGTCACCCCGAGACATAAGATGTTAAGTCCCATAGTGCCCAGTAATTTCACTAGCTTCAGTATCCTTAAAACCTGAACACAATAGTGCTTACACGCTGCTGGTTCATTCTTTTTACCTTTTTATTTTACTAAAATGTTTTTAAATCTTTCTACCGCTATCCTGGCTAGCGGCAGGGTCCGCCTTCCCACTAAGACGCCTCCACTTCACCCGATCTTAAGCATCCTCTGTAGTAAGACCGTTGGCTCTCATATCTCCCTCTAATACGTCAAGCCAGCGTTTTTTGGGGCGTCCACGGGATCTTACTCCTGGTACGTTCTGGCACAGGAACTTGCGACCGAGGCACTCCTGTGGTTTCCTCAAAACGTGATCAAACCACCTTTCCAGAAGTCAGTGAAATTATGAGACATTGTGAGACTTAACATCTTATGTCAAGGGATGCCGAGTGCAATCCAGTGTCTGCATGACAATGTACGTGACGTGCTTTGTAATTCAAAGTTCTGTATGTTCAAACAAAAATACTTAAATTTATTCATCGAAAACTGGTGATGTAAAACTTCATTTTTCGGTTACCATTGTAGATGAGGTTTTATAGTAAACAAAGACCATATTACGCGAGTTCTTACTCATTATTCTTTTCAGTATACACTCAACTTTCAGATATTACAGTTCGTTCTGAAATACTTAAAAAACAATACGCATCTGATTAATAATCCTTGATATCAAAACATACCTTGAAAGTAACTTAGAAACATTAAATAAATAATAAGAAGTAATAAAAAAACTGTCGATAATTTATGATAAAACAACACTTAAAATAGTTTATCCTTATTAAAAAATATGTTTTAATTGCGAAACAAAAATTACTTTATTATGTTAAAAGTCTTGCTAATCGTTTATTTAGCTTATTCGAAATGTACTGGGGCTGCAAAAGCGAAAATCGAGTGTGGATACAAGGTATGAGCGTTTTACTTGAAGCAGGTTCGATTCTTGGTAGAGTATTTATTGTGACCTCGACCTAGAGGTATTCCATACACCATTTACTAGATGGTAGGTCCCTCGTACGAGAAGAGCAGGTCCCTCGCCTGATGGTAAACGCCACGCCTGCTCATAAACAGAAGCAACGCCACACAGAGCTTTAAATAATAAAGCACTGCATGACACTGGATTGCACTCGTCGCCCCGAGACATAAGGTGTTAAGTCTCATAATGCTCAGTAATTTCATTGGCTTCAATTACCTTCAAACCGGAACACAACAGTGCTTACACACTGTTGCTTGGCGGCAGAAATAGACAAAGCGGTGATACCAAACCAGACGGCCTCTCGCATACGAAGGACCTACCACCTTGTAAAAGTATGCCAAATTTCGAGTTAATCCGACGTTTTGAAGGGGGTCAAAATCATGTCCAAAGTTTCTGTTACATACATACATACGTATGAAGCTAATAAAAGCGTGTTAATAATAATAATAAGCCCGCAGGGCAGCTTGTGACGAGCTGTTGGGGAGTAGCGACCCTACGTACCCGAGTGCTCCCGGGGGAGGCTCCTGTTCTTCATCTCTGGCTCGCCTTCACTGGCCGGCTGGAGTGAACAATGATGAGGAATAGGTCCCCCACCTCTGGCTTACCTTCACCGGCCGGTCAGAGTGGAGTCGCGAGAGCTTCATGCTCGAAGGGTGGATGTGAAACGTAAGTGGTGAGTGGGCAACGTGATGGGACCCTAAGGGAGCAAATGATCGTTGTATAAAGCCCAGTGACACCTCTCCACCCTTTAGCCACTCATCTGGGTGTTGCTCCCTTGTCGCTTTTTCTAGTGACTATTTTGGGGAGCCCATCTACCTGAGTTGGCGAGTCACCGCCTGCCTATTTTATCCATGTTTTTAACATAGGTCAGGCAGGTGCCACCAACCGGGGGCTGTCCTTGGTTACACTTCTATAGTGTATACAAGGATAGCCGTCGGGCGGTGTCACATCACCTTATTAAATTAAAAATGTCTAAAACGGGCCTCTACGTGCTGGCTTCGGCCCCACGCACGCCTTCCAAACGTCCGGGACTCTGTAGTCCCGAGATTATGGCATGACAAACATAATAATAATAAAAGTCTAATTTTTTATTGACTTCAGTGCCCTATAAATGTTATTGCAGCAATGTCCTCAGACAAGAGATGGGGCTCTGAACGTCCATCTGATACCACACTCGCACATGGATGCTGGCTGGGTTAAGTCTTTTGACGAATACTATTATGGCAGTAAGTATACATATTAATAATTTGTGTACATACGCACTCACACCTGTAGGCGAATTCTCGTAATTTCAAATGTTCAAAATATTCCGATCTAGTCGCAGCGTCAAGAAAGTTGCAAATGGCATTCTCTTAAACCTAAAACCAATAGGTTTAAGAGATCATCAAGAATCAACGTCGTTTTATTTCGGAAAAGTCTATTCACGCGGCCAGAGCCGCGGGCAACAGCTAGTATTCCATAATTTATTAATATCAATTAATTATTTCTACAGCAAAAATGTCTACGAGTTCTGCAAATGTCCAGTTGGTTTACCATTCAGTGCTGTCTGAATTGCTTCATGATAAACGGAGAAAGTAAGTTCAACAACTCATTTAGAAATTACAGTTTTTTGTTTAAAGGGTTTAAACTGCCGATGGTTCATAATCCATCTGTACCTATATATTTAAGTTTTTTTAAATATCTAGGATAGGTCTGCAAACGAGCCAGTGGGTCACCTGATTGTAAGGGATTTTCACCGCCCATTAACGCACACATAACTAGAAGAATCATTGACCTTAAGGAAAGGATTGGGGAGCGTTGGGGGATTTAGGCCTCCGGATATCTCACTCACCGTACGAAACGCAGCAGCAAGCCGCTAATTTACGCCAGTTTTCTGTGAGACAGTATTAACAACTTGGTCGAGCTGGCTCATTTATGCTGTAGACAAGACAGTCTCTAGTAGGTTTTGAGAGAAGTTCCAGGGTGCCAAAATAAAGGTTTATACAAGTTTATAGCTGACTATCTCTCATTCCGAGGTGAAACCCCTAATTTTCCTGGACTAATGTTTTAAAAAGCACCCGACCCCACTGCTATTGACATAAGGACAGAAGGAAGAAGAATCAAAGATATATTTTGGATAAATTTTGGGATATTCTATCCCATCCACAGGTTCACCTTCTCGGAAACGGGTTATTTCTGGCGCTGGTGGAAAGAACAGCGTCCAACTACCAGAGCCACCTTCAGAACCCTGGTCCAGGAGGGCAGGATAGAGTTCTCTGGCGGTGGCTGGGTGCACAATGATGAAGCAACACCTGATTATCAGCAGATCATCGATCAATATACTTGGGGTCTCAGGTTGGTAGATATTTCAGAACACTAGCGGATGCAGGGGGGGGGGCTTAAAGGCTCAAGCCTTCCCCAAAAACATTTGAGTTCACTGACAAATCTCAAATTAATCTTGATAACCTACTTTCTTAGTACTATCTACAATATAAATTTCATCGCTTGTCCTTACTTATTCCATTTTAAGTAGGTATAGTATATTATTATTTTTTTAATTCTTTTTTTGGGTTTAAAAATATTTATTCGCAACAAGCAAATATTACACGGTAAACGAAAATACACTTAAAATTAGATGTGCTCGTCACAAAAACGACACCAACCGGTAATAAAACCAGCGCTGGTCTTCCGTTGGGCCGCTTACGTGAAGTCACGGACGCCAACGCAAGAATAGTACTTGCACACCATACAATATACTACTGCTAACTACGTAACCATGAACTAAAAGACACAAATTTATACAAGTGCGAGATTCAGAGACTCATTCTTCTAATGAGACAAATACTTAACGCCATAGATTTTTTTGCAGAAAACTGAACGATACCCTAGGCCCATGCGGGAAACCTAAAGCAGCTTGGCAGATTGACACCTATGGTCATTCTAGAGAACATGCGTCATTACTAGCTCAAATGGGATACGACGGGCTGTTTATTGGTAAGTTTAAATTTTATTAGTCTGAATCACATTCAAATTCAAATCATTTATTCTGTAAATTGGATCATAAATATCACTTTTACATGTCAATCATTTTTTATGCTACATTACATTTCGGGGCTAGCCATGAGAAGAAATGCTGAAACAAACTCATGGGTTATGGGCCTCTTTTAATGTCCAGACATTGTTTTAGAGAAATTATGAGAGTGTAATGTACAGAAATTCCTGGATTGGCCTTTTTAAGAGATAGCAAAGAGTATACCAGAATACGTAGCACTCGGACTCACATTAAAAATGAAAAAATAATTAATAAAAAAAACTAAATATCAATATTCCCTTACATACTAATATTAAATAATATAACATATTTAAAATAAAAGCGAAGCAGGTCGCTCGTCTGATGGCAACATCTGCTCATAGATAGAAGGAACACCGTTCCGAATGTTTAATTGCAAACCACATGACATTGGGCTGCACTCGTCACACAAATACGTGAGATGTTACATCTAATAATTCTCAGTATTTACACTTCATACTCATCCGCAATCACGCCTGTAACCTCGAAGGGGTTGGCAAAGATGTAATCAGTACACCCACATATCGCCGAGCGTATCGCCATCCAGCCTTGATGTGATAGGGGGCAAACCTATTGCCATACCGGGCACAATCAGACTCCGGGTTGATAATGAGCATTTCGTAATAGAAACCCAATATCACTTTTAATTACCCGACCCGAGGATCGCGTCCGAGACCTCAGTGTCAGCCTAAGAAACGCATTACAACTGCGTCACTGAGGTAGTCACCAATATCTTTCATATCTTGCAAAAGCAGCACTAATGTTTCCTACAGACGAGCCGTATTCCCGAATCAGCCAGTGTATATCCAGTAACTTGAGGCATAATAGGGTAGTTTCCTATATTGAATATTTTTATTATTTTATTATTTTTTTATTATTTTTCATTATTTTATAAGCAACAGAAAATGATACGCAAAAGAAACCCTTTTATTAAAACACAATCAAAATTGGTTCAGAAATGTGCCCGCAGTTATGATTTTAAATGTTGGTGTGAGAAAAGGTGGGTGCGTAGTAGGGATATCTCATTATCTCGTTCTCAGTTCCTCAATACAAGCCTCATAAGTGCAAATACCCAGTCTGGTTTACATGGGAGCTAATAAATCTTTTAAAGGAGAAATTTTTACTTAGGAAAAAGTTTACAAAATATAAAAATCCTCGCGATAGGCTCGAATACGAACTTATTCGGAAACGCTGTAATAAATTAGTGGAAAGCTGTTATAGGAATTACATTAGCACCGTTGAATCCCGTATAAAAACTAGTCCTAAAACTTTTTGGAATTTTATTAAACGTAAGAAGTCAGTCATCCAAAGTAGGTCTCCCTTCTACTATGCGGGACGAAGAAGAAGTAGCAACCGGAGGTAAGAATATTGCAAATATGTTTGCGTCAAGTTTCAGTTCTATGTTTCATGCTACCACCACCCTGCCAGGCACGCAATCTGAGCTCTTAAATAAAACAACCGTCATTCAGAATAACCAACTATCTAGAAATTTGAATCATATAAACGTAACTGAGAAAGATGTTCTAAATAAATTGAAAAAGATTGACCCCAGTAAAGGAGCAGGCCCAGATAAGATCCCCCCACTTTTCATAAAAAGGTGTGCTTATCAGCTTAAGTACCCGCTTAAAGAAATATTTAATAAATCACTAGAGTCTGGATTTTATCCCAGTCAATGGAAAAGGGCACGTATAGTTCCGATCCATAAAAAAGGCGATAATGATATTGTTAAAAATGATAGACCAATATCTATACTGTCGTCTTTCTCTAAAGTTTTTGAATCTATTATTTGTCCAGTACTCACAAATCATACTAAATCCTCAATACAGCCCGTACAACACGGCTTTTTAGAAAAAAAGTCTGTTGTCACCAATCTTGCCACATATATAACACCCATTATAGAAAGAGTAGATAATAAACAACAAATTGACTCAGTTTATACTGATTTTGCTAATGCATTTGATCGCGTTGACCACCAGATGCTTCTTCATAAGTTACATTATCAGTATGGTGTCTGTGGTCGTCAACTAAACTGGTTTGCCTCATATTTGAAAGATCGTGAGCAGTCTGTGGTAATAAATGGTTTCGAATCCTCAAAATACATAGCGACGTCAGGTGTACCACAGGGCTCTCACTTAGGTCCAATCTTGTTCTTACTTTTCATTAATGACATAACTAAAAGTATTCACCACTGTCGTTGCTCTCTGTTTGCTGATGATATGAAAATATTTCGCACTATTGATTCCTTAGCCGATTCCCATCTACTTCAATCTGACCTTAATAATATACATAAATGGTGCTGCGATAACAGGATGTCCTTAAATGCTTCTAAGTGCCAACACATTCAATTCACAAAAAAAAGAAAGGTTATCCGACACGGTACTACATTGATAACGAGGAAATCATTACTGTACCCCATGTTCGCGATTTGGGTATAATTTTAGATTCTAAATTAAGTTTTACGCTTCATTATGATCACATGATAAAAAAGGCAAGTAAAATGTTAGGATTCATCAAGCGCAGCACAAAAGACTTCAAACACATTTCCTCAAAAATTATATTATATAAAATGTTAGTAAGAAGCGTTTTGGAGTTTGGCAGTATTATTTGGAACCCTTATTACGCAATCCATAAAGAACGCATAGAATCTATTCAGAGGTCATTTACAAGGCATTTGGCACACATTAGTTCGAAAATAAATAACAGATGTTCCTACGACGAAAGGCTCTCTGCCTTTATCGCAGCGTAGGCGCATGCTAGATCTAATCTTCCTCCAGGGAGTAGTAAACGGATTATCGCCGTGCCAAGATCTTTTGGATCGAATTGGAATCTGTGTGCCAAATTTAAATGCTCGTCTTAAATGTAAATTGTTTTTTAAAATCCCTCGGTGTAGGACAAATCTAGGGCAACAATCCCCCGTGGTGAGATTGATGACCACATATAATAGTTATCATACTCTGCTCGATCTCGATATTTTTAATGACCAAGCCAGAGCATTCAGGATAAAGTTACTAAGCAGCTAAAATAAGCGTAGCCCCTTATAATTATTATTTACTACAATTTCCTTTATGTTGGGTTGTTTTTGATTTAACTTTAATTTTATCTTACTCTGAATGATTTTATATTATTCTTATAAATATCTTGCTGATTCTGTGCATCTTGTATGTATTTCTAATTAATTCCAATAATTGTATAATTGAATGTTAGTGTAACTGTCTTTGTGTCTTATTGTTGTAAAACTTTTGTGTATTTGTGTTTTTATGTCTTCATTTTTCTATTAGCTTAAGGTAGTCTGACATGTGACTGTATCTGTAACTATTTATGCATATCTTTAATTAATGTAAACGCTAGATTCTTTTCCTATAAATAATGGTACTATACTTTAAGCTTTGTGTTTGCAGTGTTGATGTGCTTAATAAATAAATAAATAAATAAATCTCGCTCGCACGCGTGCACCATAATGAGCATTTTACACAGCGACGTCAAAGTTTGCGTCGTCTGTCATTTGACAATTACCCCTTCTACAGGATTTGAATTGCTTCTAACTTATTTATTTTTGGTCCCATTTATAAAATTCTTTCTGCAATAGATTTTGAGCAACGTCACTTATTGATTTAAATAATAAAAAAATATAGTCAACTACCCTATTCTGCCGACAGTCGAGGGCAGCAACGTCTCTTGACAGTCAACAGTATTTGGACTGCACTATACTTCACAACTTTGAATATTTCCAACTCCTCCTTAACTTTCTATTTGATTAATTTCGTTGCGAGACAAAGACTCACTCCCAGAGACTCGCCGAGCTTCACTGCTCGGTGTCAACAAAAATGCGTGCCACTGTCGATCCTGGTGCACAGGAGTTACAGTGGCGGGTGTGTGGGCGGGATAGTCTTGTACTTCACAAGGTGGTAGGTCCTTCGTATGCGAGAGGCCGTCTGGGTTAGCACCACTGCTTTGTCTATTTCTGCCACCAGCAACAGTTTGGAAGCACTGTTGTGTTCCGGTTAAGTATATTACACCCAGTGAAGTTACTGAACATTATGAGATTAAACAACTTATGTCTCGGGCAAGCGCAGTCCAGTGCCATGCAGTTCTTTAATTTAAAGTTCTGTGTGGCGTTGCTTCTGTTTATAGGCAGGTGTTGCGCTTACCATCAGGTGAGCGACCTGCTCCGCTCATCATTCAAGCAGATAAAAAAAACAATATAAAATCCAGTGCAGTTGCTTTGCCGTGGCAGAATAATACTAATACTGCGTTATTGGTAGGTCGTGTTGACTACACAGAGAGGGAGACCATGATAGAAGAAGATAGGATGGAGTTTATGTGGCGAGGCAGCGATGTGCTGGGTAAGAGTAAGAAACACTATCATTCTTGAGTGGTAGAGCCAGACTGTAGACAGTTTTGTCAACAGCATGAATGGGCCGGCTCGTCCGGGTTGCTACCACTGTCCCACAGAAAACAGACGTAAAGTAGCAGCTTGCTGCTGCGTTTCGTACGGTGAGTGGGATATCTGGGGGCCCAAATCCCCTCCCCTTCCCAATTCCTTAATTATCCCTTTCCTTTAAGGTCGGCAACGCGCCCATGACTTGGTATTGTAGGCGTACGTGGGCGGTGGTGATCACTTACCATCAGGTGACCCACTTGCTTGTTTGTCGGCCTAGGCAATAAAAAAGAACGACATTTGTCTAGGCGCCAATGTTCCAAGGAGTATTTTTGTAGACCTTCGAGAGCCTTGATATCCTCGCGGTTGAAGTCTCGAGAGATGTCCAATTTAAGAGTAATTTGGAAGGCAAAGCTAAACTGGCATCAAAATAACTAGGTGTCCTCAACAGAACAAGTGATACTTCACGTCAGGTCAAAGACTTGCTTTACAAACCACAAGACCGTGGAGTACTGCTCACGCCTCTGTGCCGGGGCACCCAAATAACAAAGTCTTCCTTATTGCTCCTTACAGAGTCGGGTCGTTTGAATTATAACTCTTGTGACCACTGAAAATCAGCGCTGTGTTGCGGTTCACACCACAGCACAGCATTACGCAGAGTGGTCACCTACCTGTCACAGCCACGACGTGCAGTAATCCTACCATACATACATACATACGCACTCACGCCTGTAATCCCCGAAGGGGTAGGCAGAGGTGTAACTAGTACACCCACATTTCGCCAAGCGTATCTCCGTCCCACGATGTGATAGGGGGCGAGCCTATCGCCATACCGGGCACAAATTCCAGACTCCGGGCTGATACTGAGAATTTCGAAATAGAAAAACCCAATACCACTTTACCCGACCTGGGGATCGAACCCGAGACCTAAGAGTTAGCCTCAATTGTAACGCGTACGCATTACAACTGCGCCACTGAGGCAGTCACCTACCATACCTTTTACATAATTTAAATAGATGTGTTTGTGTAATGTGTTGTGACAAATAAATTACTTTTCTTTCTAACAACCCTAGTCCCACGGATGGTCTGGAACCTCTGGGCATGCGGAGGAGTATTGGATCTCTCTGCGAGCTCTTTCGTGTGTTTCATGGAGAGTGCACTGAGGAACTGTTTGAGATGATCCCATCATCTCCTTTTTACCACCGCACCACTCATCAGCGGAGGAAAGTTCACCCGACTCACTGAGCATTTCGTAATATAAAAACCTAATACCACTTTACCCGACCCGGGGATCGAACCCGAGACCTCAGCGTCAAAAACATAAATGTGAAGAGAAAAAAAAAAACTAAATGAACGGCCTGGTCAATCCAATATAATATTTTTGGTTCTAGGCAAAATGTCAGATATAA
Organism: Mimas tiliae; assembly: GCA_905332985.1. NCBI lineage: Eukaryota > Metazoa > Arthropoda > Insecta > Lepidoptera > Sphingidae > Mimas > Mimas tiliae. Next base: position 1,887,778 of record HG995265.1, on the reverse strand, counting down.
TGACCCACACTCTGTTCAACTTATACAACGCTCCTGAAGGGTTTTGCTTCGATTTCCTGTGCAACGACGAGCCTATTGTCGACGATCCTGATTCAAAGGTCTACAATGCTGATAAACGGGTAAATGTCGTTTCTATTTCTTCAGTCACTAGGTGGTAGGTCCCTCGTATGCGAGAGGCCGTCTGGGTTGGTACCACTGCGTCGTCTATTGCTTCCGCCAAGCTGTAGTGTTGCACTGTTGTATTTCGGTTTGAGGGACATTGAAGCCAGTGAAATTATTACCTACGGGGCATTATGAAACTTTCTGGGGTTGACGATCTCTGTGTTGTGTTGCTTCTGTTTATGGACAAGCGTAACGCTTACAATAAGGCGAGAGACTTGCACGTCTCGTCATTCGACCATCGAAATAAGATGACAAGAAACGTAACTCAAGCAAAAAAAAACAACATCAACTTTATTTCATAAAAGTTAATGTCTATTAAATTTCTAAATCGATATACGACATTGTGCACCGCGCAAAAATTAGACTTATTAAGTGTCAACTAGAGATCATGAATCAATTTTTATGAATTGATGAATGAACGAGCTGCACAGACTTTTATAGCCCCGCCTCCTTGCACAGAGTTTTGGTGGCGTTTCTTGCCATCTTATTTAGATGGTTTTAGGTATATTTGAAGAAAATCTGGTCAGCCGTTTAAGTTACACATCATCTTCTCTAACATTGTAGTCGGAGAGTTTGAACTGTGAGGTTCTAAAAAGAGCATTGTGTTTTGTAGGTAAATGAGTTTATAGGTCAAATAGAGAGACAAGCGAAATATTACGACCATGATAACATAATGGTGACCATGGGTGGTGACTTTACATACCAGAGTGCAGCCAACTGGTTTGTCAATATGGATAAACTAATCAAGTAAGTAAATTATAATGGGAAGGCGGACCCCTGGCATTAATCCTAGATAACACCAGGCAGAAGGAAAAAGAACAATCGAGAATTGCAACAGCAGCAACTCAAGTTTTTTAATTTTTTTTAAATCAAATATTTTTTTATGAAAAGTTTTTTAAAAGTAACAATAACACTTAAAATTCCCTTTCAGCCATGTAAACAGTCATCCAGCGAACTTGTCTGACATCAATATATTCTATTCTACACCATCTTGTTATTTGAAAGCCATTTATTTGTATGGAAGGAGGGATAAAGCGGTGTTCACTGAAAAAGTAAGTTCTTTAAAGGATATTATTGCCATTTTGGCCTTATGGTGTACAGCCATTGGGTGTACAAATATATTACTGATATTTTCAAATACAGTGGAGCTAGTTAATAATAAGTTTTACATCTGGAACGGACGCAAAGTAGCGGCTTGCTGCTGCGTTTCGTACGGTCAGTCATATCCGGAGGTCCAAATTCCCTCCCCTTTTTGATCGGGTTCTTATTAATGTTTGAAGAAAACCTGACCTTTATCGACATTTGTGATTTTTGGTCATTATATATATAAAAATACGTAGATACGCCAGTACGCCTGGCAGAGGTGTAAGCAATACACCCACATTTCGTCGAGCTTATTTTCGTCCCTTGATGTGATAGGGGGTTAGCCTATAGCCATACCGGGCACAATTCCAGAATCCCTTAAATTCGGGTAAAATGTGTAGGATGAAACTGATCCTCTTTCTACAGCATATAACTTTGTTTCCAGGGCGATCATTTCCCTTACGGCAGTGACATATCCACATACTGGACTGGGTTCTACACCTCCAGACCTAGCTTAAAGTATTTCATAAGGAGAGCTCATGTGTTTCTGCAGGTATATTGCATTTATTTACTAGGTGGTAGGTCCCTTGAATGCGAGAAGGCCAATTTTCGTATTTAACTGACACTGCGACAGAATTTTAACCATAGTGATATTTCATTGTGATTTCACTAAAAAAAACTATTCTGTTGCTCTTTAAGTTCAATCCGATTGCAATATAATCTCATCTAGATCTCATTGCTATCTCAATTCAGTCACAATTTTGATGTTTATATAAAGATATTTGTCGAGAGCCTCCGTGGCGCAGCCGGCTGCGAAGCGAGAGGCCGTAGGTTCGATTCCCGCACTGAGACAAATGTTTGTGTGATCCACAAAAAAAATCGTGTCTGGGTATTGTGGGTTGGCAAGTCCCTCGTAGTTCCTGATACCCACGATACAGGTTTACCTAGTGTTGTTTCAGGGCTATGTGTGTGACTGTTGGGTGTATTTATTTATTATTTAAAATGTTAGCAGAATGTCGTTTTGGCTTCAGTCAACTTTCAATGTACTATCGATCTCATTTAAACAAATTCATTTTCAGGTGGTAAAACAACTGACAGTATTAGCTCGTATGGGTGATTCCTATGAGCTTCATCTTCTACGTCATGCTGTGAGCTTGGTAGCTCATCATGATGCTATTACAGGTAAAAACTAAAGACTTTAATGTACACTACTAGACAAGCTGCGTACACAGAAATTGTACCACTAAGTTGCGGTCAATTCACCGTAACTCAATACCTCTATCACACTTACTCTCAACTAGAAAAATAAATATTTCAGGGACTAGCCAGCATCATGTTGCGAATGATTTTATAAGAATACTCTCAGAAGCTGTGGAGGCGTGTTCGAAAAAAGTGTCACATTTATTGAGGTAAATATATTTTATTTTATGAACTAGGGGCTTTGCCCATGTGTTTCCACAAAACATAAAAAAAAAAAACTTAAAGTCCGACGAATATGAGACTTTCTTCCCCACATTATTCTGCATCGATTGGTATCGGTCTCGACCCCATACCTCCAGCGGTTTCGGAGGAGATAGCGTGACAAGCTTTTGGCAGAGGCGGCGGCGGCGCCAGTTTTTTTTAGAATAGAGAGACGAGCAAGTATCTCGCCGACTGCCTTGGTGGCGCAGTTGTAATGGGTACGCGTTACGATTGAGGTCAACGCTGAGGTCTCGGGTTCGATCCCCGGATCGGGTAAAGTGGTTTTGGGTTTTTCTATTACGAAATGCTAAGTATCAGCCTAGAGTCTGGAATTTGTGCCCGGTATGGCGATAGGCTCGTCCCCTATCACATCATGGGACGGAGATACGCTCGGCGAAATGTGGGTGTACTGGTTACACTTCTGCCTACCCCTTTGGGGATTACAGGCGTGAGTGCGTATGTTAAAAAGTTTGGATGTTTGTAAGTTTTTTTTTAATTTAGGTGTTTGTTAGTCAATCACGCCTTAACGGCTGAAGGGTTTTCGATGAAGTTTGGCACACAGGTAAATTATGACTTTCATTAGAACAAAGGCCACTTTGAACCCCGGAAAAGGCAGTTCACGGGGGAGCCGCGAGCAAAAGCTAGTAGTCTAAGATCCCGTCATACAACGACCTTCACCGAGCAAATTTATTGCTTCATACTTTCGATTGGTACATATAGAATTTGTCTATCAAACGGGTGAAATGTAAAAAAAATTTAATTATTAAATAGGTAAATATATCCTGGACTGAAATTTGTTAGGCAACCCATATGCAATATATTTATTGACATATTAAATTAAATATAAAATACGTTTCATCAAATAAGCATCTCGGTGAAGGTCGATGTATGACGGGATCCTATACTATAGTATTATAATATAAATAAATACTGATTTCTTAGGTTTACGCGAATATTACACATTGAAATAAAACTAGCTTATACGGATTTTATCGCGGTTTAATTTTTATTTTAGTCCCGACGTTTCGAAGTCGAAGTCTGCAGTTGCTGAACATTCAGATGAAGGCTCCAAACATTACCTTAGATTTGACAAAACACAAATCCTTGCCAAAGAACACCGATTCCTACCTAGGATGATTCGCGAGGCTATTGAAATTAAGAAACACCCAAATCTCAATAGAGAAGATGGTTGGAAGCTTGCACAAGCCTGGGATCCAATTATACATTTAATTAAATTGGAACCCAAAAGACCAACTGCCAGACCTCAAGATACCGTGAGCTCTTTCTGCGTAGATCGGACTAGTGTCAACTAACTTTTTTAAATAATTAAATTAAATGTATAATTTTAAAATGAAGGTAGCCATTGTTACATTAACTTTTCGAGACGACCTACACCTCAGTCTCTCCCGTGACCACGAAGGCTGAAAAGGTTTCGAAACGTCGGGACTAAAATAAAAATTAAACCGCGATAAAATCCGTATAAACTAGTTTTATTTCAATAAATAAATACGTTTTCAGTTACCTAACACCAACATGGGGCGGGAGCAGAAGATCTAAAGGCAACCAGCATTTCTTCGTTTGCCATCGTCTCAACATGAGTCAATGTTCGGTATGTATTTTTTTTATATTATAGGCCGACAAACGAGCAAGTTGGTCACCTGATGGTAAGTGATCTCCACCGCCCATGTACGCTACAATACTAAAATAAGCATGGGCGCGTTGCCGACCTAAAACGAAAGGGATAAGTAAGGGATTGGGAAGGGGAGGGGAATTTGGAATTTGGGTATGTATACAACGTGTTATAGAAAGGTGTGATCATATTTAAGTGTCGTTTATGGGCAGGCGTGGCGCTTAACATCAGGCAAGTGACCTGCTGATTTCGTCACTCAAGCTATTAAAAAAACCGGTGACTCACTTGCCCGTTTGCCAACCTGTGCTATATATTTTTCCTATCCGGCTCGAAGGACCAAAAAAGTACTTTATAGCTTAGCGAGAGGCCGTGGGTTCAATTCCCACACCGAGGCAAATGTTTGTGTAATTAACAAATGTTTGTTTCGCGTCTGGGTGATGTGGGTTGGCAAGTTCCCTTAGTTTCTGATACCCACGATACAGGTTAATCTAGTGTGGGGTCAGGACTATGTGTGTGACTGTTGGGTGTATATATTTATTTAATGTGTTTTTATCCAGTTCACAGAAATGCAAGAACCGGTCCTGCTATTAGTGTACAATCCTCTAAGCACTAAGACCTACTTCCACGTGAGAGTACCAGCAGTCGCTCTTCATTACTCTATCAGGGATTACAATGGTAAATCAAAGACAACTAAAATTATTATATCACAACTCTTCTTCTGCCTCGCTTCTGTCTCATTCGCAGTGGGGTCGGCCCAACATGCTTTTAACACTTGTTACAAAAAAGATTTGGCTTGTAGTTTTTACGACTGGCCGCCTGCCTAACTTTAACCTCTCTGGGGATAAAACACCAAGACCCGAAACAAATATTTGTTGATCGCACAATTGCCTTGCGTGGCTTACTATCAGGCGTGTGATCTGCTCGTCTCGTCATTTAAGATAATAAAAGAAGACATAGTGAGGAACCGGTGGCGTCGATTCGTTATAATTTTCTGTTGCCACCTTTAGGTATGGAGTATTAATAATCATATTTCCTCACCAGACGAAGAAGTTGAGTACCAGCTAGTGCCTCTACCAGCTTCCATGATCAATCTGCCCGGGCGGACCTCGTCAACCATCCAGGAGTTGTTCTTCGAAGCTGAGAACATCCCACCGTTGGGGTTCACGGCGTATTACGTCACTCCTGTTAGAGATCAACTTGTAAGTGCATTTTCAGAGGAAGAGTTAAAGAGAGGTAGTGGGTTTTATTTCCATAGCATTTTTTATAGCATAGGCCGACAAACGAGCCAGTGGGTCATGGTAAGTGTTATCACCGCCCATGTACGCCCACAATACCAAAAGAATTATGGGCGCGTTACCGACCTTAAACGAAATGGATAAATAAGGGAATGGGAAGGGAAGGAGATTTGTACCTCCGGATATCTCACTCACCGTACGAAACGCAGCAGCAAGCTTCTACTTTACACCGGTTTTCCGTGAGACAGTGATAACGACCCGACGAGCCGGCCCATACATGCTGTAGACAAAACTATATACAGCGTGGCTCTGCCACTCATAGTGTAACGCCCGGTTTCTGAAAGGCTGATCAATGTTAAATTAACTAATCAAATGTCAAATGTCAAGTCGAAATTGAGTTGCTAGAAGCGTGATCAACACCTTTGATTTGACACACATGTTAGCTAACATATCTTTCAAATTAATATGAAAAATCGTACGTCAAACGGTACTAAAGAAAGATCAGATATTAAGTTTTTTTTTCACTAAATAACGTTTCAGCAACTCGTAGTTCTGTTAGTAGAATGTGGATTTGATCAGCCTTTTAGTAACCGGGGGTAAATATTGTAAATTTATAACTTCATACCACTTCTTAGGAAATTCGTGATATTGAGTAGTAAAATTATTTTCAAGGAAGAAAATGCATTCGCCAAGAAAAAGGCATCTGAACCCACCAATAATATAGATGACGAAATAACTCCGCATATTTCCAATGAGGTAAACTGGCTTACTATTATTTATACATACTATACTGTATACAGTATGTAACAAAAACCCTGTTGGTCCTTTTTGGGTCGTGAAGATAGACAGCTTAATAAAAATAGGTAAATTATATAAATAATAAACAGAAGCGAGATATTATCCTTACACAGGTAACATAAAAAATGAATTTTCATCTGAAAACTAATGAACAGCTGACTGATTTTAATAAATAATATATATATATATAGATATATTCTACGATAGATACAGTGTCTATCGTTGGTAGACAGTATTCATGGATTGCGCTACACTTACCATCAGGTGTAACTTAGTCATTTTGCCGAGCCAGGATAAAAGAAATAAACTTAAAAAATGAACATATTTAAAAAATGTTAATCAAATCTGAATTCCTGTGTGTATTGACGAAGACGGGGGCGCGCACGTTTGATGTACGTGGACGCCGCAACATATTATTTCGCTCTGGCTCGCGATTCATCGCTCTCGTAGGGGTAATCAATCGAAATACGGTTTACATGTAATAAATTAATTCAAGTTTAAAAAATAAATTTGATTATTTTTATAGTCCAATTTTCGTATGCGAGTTATTTGATTACGTTTGAATATCGATTCTGATATCATAGTTAAAACGCCCAACAGGGTTTTTGTTACATATTGTAGATTAGTACTCAAAGGTGTTTTTTTGTCGGAACTCCCATGATTCTTCATCAAATTTAATGATTTAAACACCATTTTAAAACTTATGTTTGCTGCTATTGACGAAAAATAGACAGATGTTTTAAAATTAAGGCTTACCATCAGGCGACCGACTTGCTCGTCTCGTCATTAATATAAAAATAAATCTTATTTAATAAACAGCAGAGGTCGGCAAACGACCAAGAGGGTCACCACTACCACCGCTTTGTCGATTTCCGCCGCGAAGCTGCTGCAAACACAACAGTGCTTACACATTGCTGTGTGTAAGCGTGTTTCAGTATGAAGGATATTGAAGTCAGTGAAATTATACTGGGCATTATGAGACTTAACATCTTAAGTCTCGGGGTGACGAGCGCAGTCCAATGTCATGCAGTGCTTTGTAATTCAAAGTTCTGTGTGATGTTGCTTCTTTTTATGGGCAGGCGTGGCGCTTAACATCAGGCGAGCGACCTGCTAGTTTCGTCACTCGAGCTAATAAAAAAGATGGCATATTCAATATGGTTATTAGCAATTTTTGAAGAAAATCTATTCAGCCGTTCAAAACAAAGATTAATTTATACTACTAGACGGGCTGTTTAGAAGTAAAAATGGGTCACATAACGCGGGAGTATGACAACTCACAAACAGAGAGCGCGATAGGTGTTCTAGTTGAGAGTAAGCGAGATGGTAATATTGAGTTACGGTCAATTGACCGCAACTTAGTGGTACAATTTCTATCAACCGCGCAGCTTGTCTAATAGTATACATTAAAGTATTTGGTTCAAAAGTTACACATGTTTTTCTAATTGACATCGGAGGATTGATTGATTGATCAGGTTGGAGATATCCTCGAGAAAGGCCAGGTCAGGAGTACCCTAAACCGACGTGCATGTATGAAAATTTAATGAGAGTGAATGAGGCCAAAGAGGTATGCAAGGATCGTAGCAAGTGGAAATCCGTTGTCCCTGCCTACCCCTATGGGAATCAGGCGTGAGTCTATGTATATATTTTTTTATCTTTTTATAGCATACGAGCAAGTTGTTCACATGATGGTAAGCGATCTCCACCGCCCATGTACGCCCACAATACAAAAAAAATTTAGGCGCGTTGCTGACCTTCAAGGAAAGTGATAATTAAGGGATTAGGAAGGGAAGGGGGATTTGGGCCTCCGGATATCTCACTCACCGTATGAAACGCAGCAGCAAGCTGCTACTTTACACCGGTTTTCTGTGAGACAGTGGTAACGACCCGGACGAGCCGGCCCAGTCATCCTGTAGACAAAACTATCTACAGCGTGGCACTACCACTCAATCATTATTATTGACATCGGAGAATTTTAGTAATTAGTTTATGTTTCCAGTACCTCAAAGTATCGGTGGACAAGACCACAGGGCTCCTGTCTTCCATCCAGCACATAGATGGAGTCAGGATCGAGGTGACGCAGAACTTCTTCTTCTACGGCCAAGGACAGCAGACGATGCAGTCAGGAGCTTATACTTTTCGACCGGAGAAAATGACACCAAAAGCTGTATGTTTTTTTTTTATTTGCTTGAATGACGAGACGAGCAGGTCGCTCGCCTGGTGGTAAGCGCCCCGCCTGCTCATAAACAGAAGCAACGCCACACATAACTTTAAATAACAAAGCACTGCATGACACTGGACTGCGCTCGTCACTCCGAGACATAAGGTGTTAAGTCTCATAATGCCCAGTAATTACACTGGCTTCAATGTCCTTCACGACGGAACACAACAGTGCTTACACACTGTTGCTTGGCGGCAGAAATAGACAAAGCGGTGGTACCAACCCAGCCGGCCTCTCGCATACGAGGGACCTACCGCCTTGTAAAAGTGTACTTGTACTTTGAGTTTATTGATAACCATTTAATAATATACGCACTCACTCATGCCTGTAATCCCCGAAGGGGTAGCCAGAGGTGCAACCAGTATACCCACATTTCGCTGAGCGTATATCCGTCCCAGTATCGCCATACCCGGCACAAATTCCAGACTCTGGGCCGATACCGAGTATTTCGTAATAAAAAAGCCTAATATCACTATTACCCGACCGAACCTCAGCGTCAGCCTCTGTCGTAACGTGTACGCATTACAACTGCGCCACCGAAGTAGTATTTAATAATAGGTAATATAAATAATATGTTCAAATTGCTCGACTGTAAAGCTAAATTTGTGAAACCTAATAGTGTAGGTACATTAAATTTCTACAAAGCCGATTACGAGGCAATAACTTATGAACTGGATCAAATTGTTTGGGAAGACGTGTTCGCTAATTGTAAAGATGTAAACTCTATGGTATATGTTTTCTACAGTAAATTGAAAAATATTATTCATAAACACGTGCCAATGAAAAAAAAAGAATAATAGATTTAAATGTCCTATTTGGTTCAATAAGGATCTTAAAAGAATGTTGAAAGAGAAAAACAAGTATAGACTAAATTATAAAAAATATAATAACGAATTGGATAAACTAAGCTTTGAAATATTAAAAAGTAGATGCGATAAACTCATTCAAACATGTTACAAAAATTATATATACCACCTAGAAGAATCTTTAAAATCCAATCCTAAATTACTGTGGACGCACATTAAAAACAAAAAGAAAAACTCTGGTACTTATCCATCACCAATGACATATAACGGCCAAACTGGCTGTAGTGGTCCAGAAATAGCTTCCCTATTCGTGCAACAATTTTCATCTATTTACACAAACTCTTGTACTCCAAACAACGACTGCCTCCCAACGGCATCCGTTTTAGCACACTCCGATTACTTAAATAATATAATTTTTACGAAAGATGAAGTCATTAACTGTCTGAAAAGACTTGATCATTTGAAAGGAGCTGGATCCGATAGCTTGCCACCTATATTTGCCAAAACTTGTGCTAGGAGTCTATCGAATCCACTAACTCATATATTTAATGAGTCCCTACAGTCTGGTATTTTCCCTACGATATGGAAACGATCATTAATTGTTCCTATACCCAAGGCCGGTGATGCTAGTTTAATCAATAATTATAGGCCGATATCTATATTGCCAGTTTTCGGAAAGGTTTTTGAAAAGCTAATATATTCGATTCTGTGTTGGAATATACGTTCACAAATTAATATGAACCAACATGGGTTCATGAAATCTAAATCAACTGTAACAAACTTATTACTATACCATGACAAGTTGATCAGCAATATTGAGTCACGTACACCAATAGATGTCATTTACACTGATTTTCGTAAAGCATTTGATACAGTTGATCATGATATTCTTTTGAGTAAGCTTTTTGGAATAGGCATTACGGCCAACCTACTCAAATGGTTCGAATCCTATTTAAAAGAACGTAGTTCGGTAGTAGTGATTAATGGACATACCTCCCATCCTTTCACCGCGAAATCTGGAGTTCCTCAGGGTTCCCATTTGGGCCCTGTTTTGTTCAACATATTTATTAATGATATAAGTGAGTGTTTTTTAAATTCTGATTTCTATCTCTTTGCTGATGACTTAAAGATATTAAGGCCTGTACAAAATCAAAATGATATTAACTTATTGCAAAATGACCTAAACCGTTTAGCAGTCTGGTGTGCCAAAAATAACATGACACTCAACACAGATAAATGTTATTCAATTAAATTCACACTAAATAAGACACCTATCCCCAGTAATTATAGCATAAATAATACAACATTAAAGCAAATGGAACAAATCAGAGATTTGGGTGTAATGTTTGATAAAAAATTAAACTTTGCTCGACATATTCATAACATGATTACGAAAGGTTTTAAAATGTTAGGCTTTGTACTACGAAATTGCAAGGATCTTAAAAATGTCCACACAAAAATAAAACTTTTTAACTCCTTGGTAAGAAGTGGCTTGGAGTATGGAAGTATAGTTTGGAATCCACATTATAATATATACATAAAAAACATTGAAAGAGTTCAAAAAAGATTCATTTGGCACATTTGTTACAGTGACCATAACTCCAAAAAACTTCCGCAGTACATAGATCGTCTCAACTATACAATATCAGTAGCTTGCAAGAGCGTAGATTTTTGTTGGATATGTTATTTTTTAGAAAATTGATTTGCGGCCAACTCGACTGTCCGCATTTGACTGAGAAAATCCAAATTAATATCCCTACTAAGCTCCCACGAAAATCTAAATACACTCCATTTTATTTGAGATTTTCCAGAACTAACCTCGGTCAAAGTTGTCCCATTAACAGATTGGCTGAGCGGTATAATTCTCTTCATAAGGCTTGTGACATCGATATCTTTGCTGACACTAAAACTTCTTTTAAGAATAAAATACTTAAACACCTTAACGCAGCGCGATTATAGTTCTCATGCGTTGCACTTTTAAGTTATAATTTGCTTAATGTAACGAAAATGTAATATTGCATAATAATATACTTTGTCACTCTGGGTTGTTCTAAGTTTTTGTTTGTATCGTAATTTTTTCTTTTGTACTCTCATAAGTGCATGTCGTGGTCGCCTGTAATTATGGCAACATTTATATTTAAACTATGTAAGGGATGCGGTGTATTGCATGTGAAAATGTATGTCATGTTGGCGATCCTAAAATAAATAAATAAATATTATTTGTATTATACACGTCCCACTGCTGGGCACGGGGCTCCTCTACTGAATGAGAGGGGTTAGGCCTTAGTCAAACACGCTGAACTAATGCGGGTTCGTAGACTTCACATACCTTCAAAATTCTTATGTGAAACTTCTCAGGTATGCAGGTTTCCTCACGATGTTTCCTTCACCGTTAAAGCAAGTGATAATTAACAATTAAATACACACATAATATTTATGAAGAACCCTGACTATTCCACCAGGTGACAGACCGAGCAACCTTTACCACGGTCCGCGGCGCTCTCATCAAGGAGATCAGACAGAGGTTCAGTGACTGGGTAACGCAGATCATCCGGTTGTACCGGGGCGAAGAGTTTATTGAGCTGGAGTGGTTAATTGGACCCGTGCCTGTTGGGTAAGTTTTTTTTTTAATCCTGGTTCGTCCATGTACCTACAGTCGATTTGATTTTAGTTTAACAGCTCACTTGATACGATTGGTGACAATGACAATCAATGAAATCCGTGGTACTTCTAGTTTATCTAGTCTATCCCGCCCACACACCCACCACTGTAACTCTTGTGCACCAGGATCGACGGTGGCACGCATTTTTGTTGACACCGAGCAGTGAAGCTCGGCGAGTCTCTGGGAATGAAAAATTGTCTTTGTCCCGCAACGAAATTAATCAATCCATAGCAAAGCGGTAGACAAAATAATGAACTAAGAAGGCATTAACCTCAGGCACAAGGACATTTACAACTGGAGAAGCCATATGTAAAGCACCACGGATGTCACTGTGTAGTTTCTCTAGTTGCAAATGTCCTTGTGCCTGAGGCTGAGACCTCGTTAGCTCATTATTTTGTTTTGCTTTGATATGGAGGGAAGTGGACAATATTCTTTTCCAACTCCTCACTAACTTTCTATTTGATTAATTTCTTTGCGGGATAAAGAAAATTATGTATTCCCATAAACTCGCCGAGCTTCATCGCTCGTTGTAGAAATTTGCGTGCCACTGTCGACCCTTACAGAAGTTAGTGTGGATGTGTGGGCGGAATGGTAAAATCGACCTGATGTTCAGTTTAGTTTCACAAGTAAACCGGTCAAAGTCACCGGGAGTAAAAAAAACATTTTTGTGAGTGGTAGAGCCACGCTGTAGACACCTTTGTCTACAGCATGTATGGGCAGGCTCGTCCGGGTCGTTACACAGAAAACCGAAGTAAAGTAGCAGCTTGCTGCTGCGTTTCGTACGGTGAGTGAGATATTCGGAGGCCCAAATCCCCCTCCCCTTCCCTTTCCTTAGTTATCCCTTTTCTTTAAGGTTGGCAACTCGCCCATAATTCTTTTGGTATTGTGGGCGTACATGGGCGGTGGAAATCACTTACCATCAGGTGACCCACTTGCTCGTTTGCCGGCCTATGCTATAAAAAAGTAAAAAAAAAATACTACATTTCGGTTTCCAGGAACGATCTTGGCAAAGAAGTGGTGAGCGTTTTCTCCACTAACATAACGAATCATGGAGAATTCTTCACGGATTCGAACTCACGGCAGATGATGAAAAGGAGTTGCTGGAATCGCACGGCCAGTATGTTTACTCAAATACAATTATCCGCTGGAAACTAGCTCTAAAAATGTAGGCCAGCGTGCTTAACATAAGGCCTCAGAAAAACTTTTCGACTCGTGCTCTTTGTTGACTATGTATATCGAAGGTAACATTCTCGATGTTTACGAGTGGTAGAGCCACGCTGTAGACAATTTTGTCTACAGCATGAATGGGCCGTATTAAGTGTCAACTAGAGATCATTAAATTTATATGAATTGTTGAATGAACCAGCTGCACACACTTTTATAGCCCCGCCCTCTTGCGCAGAGTTTTGGTGGGGTAGTTTTTTTGCTTGAGTTACGTTTATTGTCATCTTATTTCGATGGCCTGCATAAAGTTACTGGATATACACTGGCTCGCGACTCCCACGGTGCCCTTACACCGGTGTTATTATTGTGACCTTATATGATATTATAGAAGTGATAGCTCAGTGAGGAGAGAGATAAAAAGTCGCAAGTTCGAAACCAGCCCCGAGAGCGTACACCTCTTGAGTTTTCTATTACGAGTGTATATTAATTGTTAATTATCACTTGCTTTAACGGTGAAAGAAACATCGTGAGGAAACCTGCATACCTGAGAAGTTCTTCATAAGTATTTCGATGGTATGTGATGTCTGCCAACCCGCATTAGGCCAGCGTGGTGGACTAAGGCTTAACCTCTCTCATTTAGTAGAGGAGGTCAGTGCCCAGCAGTGGGATGTATATAATACTAGATTATTATATTGTTAGAACTTTTACCCAAGAGCACTCTGAATGAACTGAATGCTTCTAGGCAACAATAAGTTCAACTGAGCCAGCGTAACCACGTAGTAATGTATTCGAGACTGGTGACTGATTACCGAGAACCAACAACACACAGTACTGAGCTCCCAATGACGGAGCGCTCTCTTATAAAGCAACTGTCACCCCACCACGCGTACAACTTGTTTACTACTTGCACGGCTAATATTTCAATCTACCCGGCATTACATTCTCGGACACCTTCGATAAATGATAAATAGGGAGTCCCCAACAAGTAGGTGTTTTTTTTTTTTACTCTTTATTTAAGGAGCTTTATCGCTGAGCGATAATGCCGCTCCGTAAAAGAAATACAAGTAATACTTAGAACTAATTAATCTAATTTGTTGCAGTATGTTGTCACTATATATATATATATATATATATATAATGACCTCATATCGCAATCTACCTATGCATGCCTATATCGTACAACTTGTATATAAGTTTGGCTTCATCTGGCAGTGGATGAGCCAAAATACAATTTACATTTCCTGTTCTTTTGAGGTTAAGTAGGTGTTGCGATCTAACAAATGTTTTCTAACAATATGATATTTTACCTTCTACAAGTAGATCACCAGAAGAAGCCACTGCCAGCGTGCTACTATCCCGTGACGTCACGAATCTGTATACACTCCCACAACAACAGCGTGGAGATGTGTGTACTGACTGACAGGACGCAAGGAGGAACCTCTTACAATGAGGGGGAGATCGAATTAATGGTCAGTAGAATAGGGTAGTTTCCTATATTGAATTATGTACATTATTTTATAAGCAACAGAAAATGATACGCAAAAGAAACCCTTTTATTAAAACACAATCAAAATTGGTTCAGAAATGTGCCCGCAGTTATGATTTTAAACGTTGGTATGAGGAAAAGTGGGTGCGTAGTAGGGATGTCTCACTATCTCGCTTGCACGCGTGCACCATAATGAACATTTTAAACAGTGACGTCAAAGGTTGCGTCGTCTGTCATTTGACAATTACCCCTTCTACAGGATTTGAATGGCTTCTAACTTATTTATTTTTGGTCCGATTTATAAAATTCTTTTTGCAATAGATTTGGAGTAACGTAACTTATTGATTTAAATAATAAAGAAAATCTAGTTAACTACCCTATTGGCTTATCCGACTGCCTCAGTGGCTCTGTTGTAATTCGTACGCGTTACGATTAAGGCTGACGCTGGGGTCTCGGGTTCGATCCCCGGGTCGGGTAAAGTGATATTGGGTTTTTCTATTACGAAATGCTCAGTATCAGCCCGGAGTCTGGAATTGTACCCGGTATAGCGATAGACTCGCCCCCTATCACATGGGACGGAGATACGCTCGGCGAGATGTGGGTGTACTGGTTATACCCCTGCCTACCCCTTCGGGGATAACATTGCGTATGTAGAATCGGCTTATCCTAGTTTTTTTATTCGCTTGAATGGCGATACGAGCTGGTCGCTCGCGTGATGGTAAGCCCACGCCTGCCCATAAACTAAAGCAACACACAGAATTTTGAATTACAAAACATCACGCATTGGACTGCGCTTGTCATTCTGAGACACAACATCTTTAATCCTAGATCTAGTAAATGACATAATAAAAAAATATGCTAAGTAAGTTACTTCTTATACCTCCAAGAATATGTGTACAAAGTTTCATGATGATCGGTTAAGTAGTTTTCGTGTGAAAACGTAACAAACAAACTTACATTCACATTTATAATATTTGTATGATATTTTATAACAAATTACGCGTATTGCTATCATTGTAAATTCACTCAGAGTACAACGGAATATATACCATGCATAGTATTCGCTTGATTCATGCATAGTTTATGTCTTTCTTTGTTTTTTATAGCTGTTTATAACTATAAATTATTGTGATGTGTCAACATAATTAGGGTTGCAATCTAGTATAAAACTGTGTACTATGTTTGATTTTTACTCTTGATTGTAATCTGTTTTGTTGTCCAAATAAAGTATAAATAAATAAATAAATAAATACCCGACTCAGTGGCGATAAGGTTGAGGTCAGAGGCGCCTCTTTCATTAAGTTTGTGCGAGATCGCGGCATAGCCAGCAATGCTGGCTTCCGTCGCTGCCACACATCACTGATTTTTTTCTACAGCATGAATGGGCCGGCTCGTCCGGGTCGTTACCACCGTCTCACAGAAAACCAACGTAAAGTAGCTTGCTGCTGCGTTTCGTATGGTGAGTGAGATATCCCAAATCCCCTCCCCTTCCCATTCCCTTAATTATCCCTTTCCTTTAAGGTCGGCAACGCACCCATGATTCTTTTGGTATTGTGGGTTTACATGAACGGTGGCGATCACTTACCATCAGGTGACCGACTTGCTCGTTTGCTGGCCTATGTTATAAAAAAAACACACCGCCAGATGTAATGGTCTGGCATTCATGCTGTGGACAATACTAGATCCAATGGTTCACGGATTTTTTTGGAATTTCAGGTCCATCGTAGACTTCTTACAGACGATGGTTTTGGTCTAGAGGAATCTTTAAATGAGGAAGAGTTTGGATTGGGACTGGTTGTGAAAGGAAAACACAGGATTGTCTTCGGAAACTTTAAGCAAGAAGGTAAAGCAGTTGATATTTTATTTTTTTATTAGCTTGAATGACGAGACGAGCAGGTCGCTCGCCTGATGGTAAGCGCCACGCCTGCTCATAGACAGAAGCAACGCCACACAGAACTTTAAATAACAAAGCACTGCATGACACTAGACTGCGCTCGTCACCCCGAGACATAAGGGGTTAAGACTCATAATGCCCAGTAATTTCACTGGCTTCAATGTCCTTCACACCGGAACACAACATTGCTTACACACTGTTGCTTGGCGGCAGAAATAGACAAAGCGGTGGTACCAACCCAGCCGGCCTCTCGCATACGAGGGACCTACCACCTTGTAAATGTAATATTTCGCATTAGTTTACATTGTATCCATGTCAGTGTTTTTAATCTCATTTATAAGTTACTTACTTAAAACTGACTGCCTCTGTGGCGCAGTTGTAATGCGTACGCGTTACGACTGAGGCTTACGCTGAGGTCTAGGGTCCGATCCCAGGGTCGATAAAAGTAATATTGGGTTTTTCTTTTACTAACTGCTCAGTATCAGCCCGGAGTCTGGAATTGTGCCCGGTATGGCGATAGGCTCGCCCCCTATCACATCATGGGATGGAGATAAGCTCGGCGAAGTCGGGGTGTACTGGTTACACCTCTGCCTTCCCCTTCGGGGATTACAGGCGTGAGTGCGTATGTTAGTTACCACCTACCTAAGGTCGGTTCTAGCGTAAGACGCTGACGTCAATGATGCTGTCTATCAATACAGAAATAAATTTCAGCTTAATGTAGGTTCATGCTCAGTATCGTCTTGTTCAAAGTAATAACTATTTCCGTGGCGCAGTGGGCGAGTAGTCGGCTGCGAAGCGAGAGGCCGTGGGTTCGATTCCCACACCGAGACAAATGTTTGTGTGAACCACAAATATTGGTCTCGGGTCTGGGTGTTGTGGGTTGGCAAGTCCCTCGTAGTTCCTGATACCCGACACAGGTTTACCTAGTGTGGGGTCAGAGCTATGTGTGTGACTGTTGGGTGTATTATTATTATATACAGTACTCTTTATTTTATAAGTTTTCTTTACATTTTTAAATATTAAATTTAAATAAAAAATTAAACATTGTAAAAATATAAAAAGTATCACCCTCCAATGGCGAGGCCTAGGACCCAAGCCATCGGTGGTTAGGACCCCAGAGTTAGGAACCTCCTCACAATGCGTGCCGTGTCCAATAACACTGCTTTCTGAATCTGGCTCTTGACCCAACGACCAATTGAGAGCCTCTGGAGGTGTTGATCGAGGTTCTTTGGTATCAACCCATTAGCAGAAACGACTATCGGGATAATCATTGTTGAGTCCACATCCCACATATCAGTAACCTCGTGTGCCAGGTCTAAATATTTGGATATTTTATCTTTTTCCGCTTTAACGAGGTTTTCATCATGTGGAATGGTGACATCAATAAGTATTGCCCGGCGTGCTAATCGATCTACTACCACAATATCTGGCTTATTGGCAACAATAGTCCTTATTATTATTATTATACGGAAAGCCTTGCAACTGCGTTTCGTACGGTGAGTGAGACAAAAAGAATACGTGGGAGTGAGATATCTAGAGGCCCAATCCCCCGGCTTCCCAAACCCTTTCCTTTAAGATCAGCAACGCGATATACCCCGCTATATAGGTATTTTTATTTTTATATCAATTATTTCATTTTGTGTTTTTTTTTATGTGAGTGCGAGTGCCAAGTATGTCTGGTATACTCTTGGCTACTTCTTGACAAGGCCAATCCAGGAATTTCTGTACATCACACTCGCATAATCCTGTAAAACAATGTCTGGACATTAAAAGAGGCCATAACCCATGTGTTTGTTTCGGCATTTCTTCTCATGGCTAGCCTCGAAATGCCGTCGTAAGTGTAATGTAGCATAAAAAATGATTGACATGTAAAAGTGATATTTATGACCCAATTTACAGAATAAATGATTTGAATTTGAATTTGCCTAAAATATCAGAATATTTTTTATACTGTTTAAGTTGACGATCTGACATTCTCCGAGAGAGCTGCTCAGGCCGCGAGAAGATGGCAAATGGAGCCGTGGCTCTTCCTCACTTCAGGAGAGAAGATTAATAGGAGAAAGTGGCAGAATGTTAGAAATAAACGGGTAAGAATATCACAAATACTATTTAATCCTGTACCGTTACTCTTTCTTTCTGCTTCCCGGACCGATTCCAGGGTCCACCTTCTCATCATGATTTGATGATCGATTTATCCTACTACTATTATAAATGTGAAAGTTTGGATGTTTGTGAGTTTGTGAATTTGGATGTTTGTTGATCAATCACACGTTAAAGGCTGAACAGATTAGGATGACACTTGGCACAGAGGTAGACCATAATCTGGACATATTGTACTTTTTTATGCCGGAAAGATAGCCCGTTTGGAGCCGCGATCAAAACCTATCGAGTTTATTTTAGCAATTGGATGGTCACTGGTTAGTATGAACAGAATACAGGTGGTGGAGATACGCTGACAGTTTTGTCTACAGCATGAATGGACCTGCTCGACCGGTTTGTTACCACAGTCTCACAGAAAACTGACGTGAAGTAGCAACTTGCTGTTGCTTTTCGTGAGTGAGATTTCCGGACGCCCAGAACCTTTCTCCTTGCCAATCCCTTGATTATCCCTTTCTTTTAAGGTCGGCAACGCGTCCATGGTTCTTTGGGTACTATTGATGTTTATGGGCAGTGGAGACCACTTACCATTAGGTGACCTACTTGTTCGTTTGCCAGTCTCTGCTATAAAAAATACCCCAGCAGCCACGCACATAGTTTTAAAACTACGGTAACATACAAGTGTGCAGCACACATATTGTAACCATGACTGATTCTTCTACTACTTCTTCCACTTACCCTTATGCTACTCGGAGTGGGATCAGCGCAACATGCTTTTCAACCCATGTTACAGAAATATTTGGCTTGTAGTTTTTACTACCGGCCACCTGCCTGACTTCAACCCCTCTAGGAAGAAAACGCCCAGACCCGAAACTATATTTGTGGATCACACAAACATTTGTCTCGGTGCAGAAATCGAATCCTCTGCCTCTCGCTTCACAGCCGGCTACTCGCTTAGTGCGCCATGGAAATTGTAACCACGACAGATTATCCAATTAATATTAAACCTTACAGACATTTAAATAAGTTTCTAATTCCTTTACAGTATTCAGCTCTGAAGCTTCACGGTCTGCCGCGCCATATACACGTATTAACCCTGGAACCTTGGAAAGGAGGATCAGTGTTGCTTAGATTGGAGAACATCCTGGAGACTACTAATAGAGGTAGTAATCATTTCATCATTAACTAACATAAAAAATTGAGGAAATTCTCTATTCTAGCTCTGTTTTTATTTATTACAGATTACAGGCGTAAGTGCGTATGTATATGTTATTTACATCTGAATTTCTGTGTGTATTGACGAAGTCGGGAGCGCGGTACGTTTGATGCACTTGGACGCTGCAACATGCTATCTCGTTCTGGCTCACAGTCTTCGCTCTTGCAGAGATAATCAATCGAAATGCGGTTTTCACACAATAAATTAATTAAAGTTTAATAAATTAATATATTTAATTATGTAGGAGAATTTCCGTATGCCAGTTTTTCATGAAGTATGAATATCGATTCAGATATCACAGTTAAAACGCCCAACAGGGTTTTATAAGTGGTAGAGCCACGATGTAGACAGTTTTGTCTACAGCATGAATGGGCCGGCTCGTCCAGGTCGTTACCACTGTGTCACAGAAAACCGACGTAATGTAGCTTACTGCTGCGTTTCGTACGATGAGTGAGATATCCGGAGGCCCAAGTTCCCTCGCCTTCCCAATTCCTTAATTATCCCTTTCCTTTACATTCGGCAACGCGCCCATGATTATTTTAGTATTGTGGGTGTACATGGGCGGTGGAGATCACTTATCATCAGGCGTCCCACTTGCTCGTTTGCCGGCCAATGCCATATATAAAAAAAAGATAATTCTGTATGTCTCTATCAAGTTACCCCTCTTTCTTCGACACTCTACACACTGCGTAATATGATTATTTATCAAATTTTTGTATGTGATTTTTTTCATTACGTTTGAATATCGATTCAGACATCACAGTTAAAACGCCCGACAGGTTTTTGTTACATATTGTATATTGTAACCAAAGACTTTAATGTATACTACTAGACAAGCTGTGCGGTACAAAGAAATTGCGCACTTAGTTACGGTCAATTGACCGCAACTCATTAAGTCGCCCGCGAGAGAGCGACAAGAGCAGTTGTTGTTTGAATAGCTGCGAACGTTAAATTCGATAAACTAACAGGAAATTGTTTATACATAAAATAATTGTTTGACCCATAAAACATTGCCATTATTTACGTGCATATATTATTCATTCAGTTTGAAGTTATTTTACGGAAGTAACTATATTATTTCTTGGTTTTCATCGAAACATTCATTTATTGTGAATGAAAACTAATACCAAACAAAACAGCCGTCTCAATATTGCCATCTCGCTTACTCTCAACTCCTCTCGCTCCCACGCCTTAGACGTCATTCCCGCCTCGCCGGCCGCTTATGCAACAGAATTTTACTTCTGAACAGCCCGTCTATGAATTAAAGTCTTTGATTGTAACAGAAAAAACAGACGCAACCGAGGACTTCACGAAGGCGTCGCACATCACGGTGGAACTGAAGAAGATATTCCTGCAGATGGAGATCAGAATGGTGAGAGAGACCACGCTGGCCGCCAACCAGTGGCTGGACGATGCCAGACAAATGGATTGGAGTACCAGGTTACATATTTACAAATGACTATTTACAGATACTGATAGACTGCCTCGGTGGCGCAGTTGTAATGCGTACGCGTTACGATTGAGGCCAACGCTAAAGTCTCAGGTTCGATCCCCGGGTCGGGTAAAGTGGGCTTTTGTATTACGAAATGCTCAGTATCAGCCCGGAGTCTGGAATTTGTGCCCGGAATGGCGATAGACTCACCCCCACATCGTGGGACGGAGATACGCTCGGCGAAATGTGGGTGTATTGGTTACACCCCTGCCTACCTCCTTCGGGGATTACAGGCGTGAGTGCGTATGTAAAATAACACAACAGCGATGACTATGCTGTTATCCGTTGAAGAGTTTCATTTTTTCCGTCATCAAATCTTAACTTACATGGGACCACATCGCAACTAAACTCTATCGAATGATTTTTTCTAACAAAATCGGTCCACAGTTGGCGGAGAAATGGAAGTACATACCTTAAACAAAACAAAAAAACGTCAAATTGAGATCCTCTTCCTTTTTTAAATAAATAAATATACCCAACAGTCACACACATAGTCCTGACCCCACACTAGGTAAACCTGTATCGTGGGTATCTGGAACTACGAGCGACTTGCCAACCCACAACACCAAGACCCGAAACAAATATTTGTGGATCACAGAAACATTTGTCTCGGTGTGAGAATCGAACCCACGGCCTCTCACTTCGCAGCCGGTTACTCGCCCACTGCGCCACGGAGGCTGTCGTTTTGTGAAGTCGGTTAATATAATTTAATCATGCGTGTGTTCAGATACGTATACAACGGCTCAGAAGATGGTACATTACCCGAAGACGTTGAAGATACTGATGACAAGCCGGTGAAACAAGTTGATGCTAAGGAATCTGGTACGAACATTTTAATTGAAATAAAACTAGATTAAGTATACGGATTTTATCGCGGTTTAATTTTCATTTTATCCCGATGTGCCGAAAGCTTTTCAGCCTTCGTGGTAACGGGAGAGACTGAGGTGTAGGTCGTCTCGAAAAGTTAATGTTACATTACCTTCATTTTAAAATTATACATTTATTTTTTAATTATTTAAAAAGTTAGTTGACCACTAGTCCGATCTACGCAGAAAGAGCTCTCGGTGTCTTGAGGTCTGGCAGTTGGTCTTTTGGGTTCCGATTTAATTAGATGTATAATTGGATCCCAGGCATGTGCAAGCTTTCAACCATCTTCTCTATTGAAATTTGGGTGTTTCTTTATTTCAATAGTCTCGCGAATCATCCTAGTTAGGAATCGGTGTTCTTTGTCAAGGATTTGTGGTTTGTCAAGTTATTAGGAACATTTTAATGTCAATATTTTTTTTGTTTATATATTCTTTTTCTTCTTTATGCCTGGCATTATCTTGGTTTAGGATCAGGGTCCGCCTTCTAATCATAATTTGACTGTATTTGGTATTATATGGGACGACAAAACGTCTGACCCCCACAACCTGAAACCAGAACTAATTTTCGCCATTGCTTCGTCCGTAGATCAGCTGAGTGTAACACGTGCAGGTGAGGATGGCTTTGGGCCTTAGATAGTGGCCATAATAACAATACCGTCAAATGATAAAGGGAAAGTGGACCCTGGCATCAAACCGAGATAACGTCAGACAGAAAGAAAATGCTATAGTAGAGGGGAAGATAACTCGATTTTTGGAGAAAGTTATAGAATATTGTTTTACAAAATCAATTCCCAAATTAAGCTGATTCAAATTCACCGTGTATATAGATAGTGTAGTTTGTTTGCACACGACAGCACTATTGCACTGAACAAACATGGAGTCTATGGTCCGCTGCGCTCCACCACTCGGCCACAACGATAGATAGATGTCAATACATTTTAAATTACAGATTCATATGAAGAACCAAGATACACAAAAGACAAATTCTCAAGACAAAAATATCACGAGAAATCAAGAACCAAGTCTAACTACGACTCATTCAACAGAAGAAAAAGATCTTTAAATTCAACAATAAATTTACTAGATAACATCATTAATGATACAAAATACACACCAAATGTTAACTATGAAATACAAAACACGACGAAAGAAAAAAATAATGATAAAAATGCATCATTTAATAAATTAGCAGTAACCCATAAGTTGCCTACGCTAAGTTTTCTAAGTAAGAAGCCTCGATCTTCTATGGATTGGACTTCAGAAATTACTTCTTCTGAAGAAGACTTGTCTAATTTGAAGAAAAGATCCCACGCGCACAAAAGTGGGAAGTTGAAGATGGGTTCTTACGAAGGTAATTGCTGTTGATAATGATTATTGAATCAGCTGTAGATAGTTCTCTCTAGACCCGTACAAGAGGCCTACCACCTAGTCCACCGTCGAAAGACATTGCGATGCAATTTGCGATGTCAGAATTATGCTGGTCTGAAGTTATTGGATACACTGGCTGAACGAGCCACTATGGTGGGCTTTTCACCATTATGTACAATGGTTGCTATCCAGCTGGATATAAATATATTTCAGATACCTTCCCAGAAGAAGATGCTAGAAGCACAGAATATCTAAGATATAAACTGTCTCGGTGGTGCAGTTGTAATGCGTACGCGGTATCTGCTGTAGGCCTAGTACAAGTTTTAATAGTTTTTATAAACGATGAAAGTTTTCGTTTTCTCTTCATACGTCGAGTATTTGTAGCCACTAGTGGGAACTATGATGAATTACAGTTAATAATACGGTTAATTTTATTTCATATTATAGTCGAATATGAAATTTCTTTTCAAGCGATTCTTTCCTTTATTACTGCATGAATTACTAGTTTGACACTTCGACGGTAGTAATTTTATACGAAATCGAAAACTGCGAACGTATTTGTAACTCTTACTAAGTAGGCCTAATGTGCTGAGTTCGAGGGTTCGATCCCCGTCGAGAAAAGTGATATTGGGTGTTTCTATCAGGAAATACTTAGTATCAACCCGGAGTCTGGAATTGTGCCCGATATAGCGATAGGCTCGCCCCTTATCACATTATGGGACGGAAATAGGCTCGGCGAAATGTGGGTGTACTAGTTACACGTCTTCTTACCCCTTCGGGGAGTACAGGCGTCTGGGCATGTATAAACTATCTTATTTTCTAGAAATCTTATTCAAATTTTTCAGATTTCATTTACGATAATTCCGATGATGGTGTAACAAAATCAATATACGAAATGTACTACAAAGTAAAACCTAGAAGGAAATCTTTCAAACCATTCATAAGAAGTTCAGAAGAAGAAGACAAACCTAGAAGAAAGAAGTCCAGAATTATGAACGATTATGACGATACTACTACTAGAAAGAATAAAAGAAATAATAGAAAAAGCAAAGCGAGAGATACGCCGTTCTTTGGAGCAGAGCGTCGGAGAATGTATTTTATTGGAAAACGTAATAGATATGGTAGAAGAGAGGAGAATGAAGAGTATCGGATGAAAGGTGAATTATTATTATATTTTATAATACGTACTTAATACGTAATACACCTCTGACCACCTAATTGTTAATCATCACTTGCTTTAACGGTGAAGAAAACATCGTGAGGAAACCTGTGTACCTGAGAAGTTCTTCATAAGAATTTCGAAGGTATGTGAAGTCTGCCACACATGGTCCGTATCAATCACCTTAAAATAAAAATAGGACTTTTTATTTCCCTAATTTATTTTGGTTTGATAAATCGGACCAAAAACAAGCCCACTGAGTTTGACTAGCTGGATCTTCTCAGGACTGGGCCGCGCCGCGTAAAATCCAGTGGTAAAGTAAGCCCACTGAGTTTGTTTCGCCGGGTCTTCTCAGGTTGGGTCGTTATGGATCCGGTGGTAGTTTTAAACCACGTGCCGTTTCGGTAATGCCTATGGTCCATATCGACCTTTAAAACAGAGAAAAAATAACAATAATAATAATACTTAACAATCCTGGACTAATATAAAAATATTATAAACTTTATAGTTGCCCAGTGTATTCTGATGATGCTATGTATGTTATGTATACATTAGTTGATATGATTTCTACGAGTATACATAAGTTTCTTTATTTTGTACTGACTTGTCATAAGCGCTATTTTAATTGCCTACATGATGAATAAAACTATTTCATTTCATTTCATTTGCCAACCTGCATTAGGCCAGCGTGGTGGACTAATGCCTAACCCCTCTCATTCAGTAGAGGAGGCCCGTGCCCAGCAGTGGGACGTATTTATATTAATATCAGTCCTTTAATAAACAATCCCACTGTTGTACAGTAAACACGCCTTATCTACGCTCGATCTCATAACCAGTTGTAATCAACCATCGGTGAACGATTATTGCTGTTTCAGACGCTGTAACAAAATCTTATATATCAAGAGGAAAGCGAATGAAACAATCTAACAGAGAAGATTACTCTGAAGACGCAGAGGATACGTTTACAGAAGATGTGGAAAATGAAAGATCGAGTAGAAAAAAGAGGTACGAAACTAACATTTTTAATAACTCAAGAAAATTAAATGTAGATAGGTACAGATATTATTTTTATTAAAAAAAACTAGCATGTGCTCGCGGCTCCGCCCGCGTGAACGGCTTTTTCCGGGATAAAAGTAGCCTATATCCCCCGGAGATAGTGTAACTTCCCAACAGTGAAAGAATTTTTCAAATCGGTTCACTAGTTTCGGAGCCTATTCAATGCAAACAAACAAATTATCAAATCTTTTCTCTTTATAATATTAGTATAGATAAAACTCAAAAAAAGTAAAAAACCACAACTGCAATAGCACCAAATTAAAACTGGATAATTATATTTTTTAGCATAGGTCAGCAAACCAGCAAGTGGGTCACCTGATGGTAAGTGATCTCCACTGCCTATGAACGCCCGCAATACGCAATACCAGAAGCTTCATTGACGCGTTGCCGACCTTAAAAGAAAGGAATAATTATGGGATTGGGAAGGGGAGGGGGATTAGAGCCTCCTGATATAACACTCACCGTACGAAACGCAGCAGCAAACCGCTACTTTACGTCGGCTTCCTGTGAGACAGTGGTACCGACGGCCCAGTCGAGCAGGCACTTTAATGATGTAGACAAAACTATATACAGCGTGGCTCTACCACCCAAATCATTAGGCTGTTTTTTTTTTAAATTAGCTTGAATGACAAAACATGCAGGTGACTCGGCTGATGGTAAGCGCCTGCCCTTAAATAGAAGAAACCACACAGAACTTTGAATTACAAAACACTGCGCTCGTCGCCCCGAAACATAAGTCGTTAAATTCCTTTAATGAGATACAGTAGAACCTCTATAAGTCGAACATCAAGGGAGACGCCAAAAAATCTAATTATAGAGAACTTTAAAGGTAATAAGTCTCAAATAATAAAGGTTGTAAAATAAAACATTGCTATGTTCGAGATACAGAGGTAAAATTTAATAATTCTAGTTATGGAGGGAAAATATGTACCAGAATAGCTTGGAGGGACTCACTGATTATTTCGACTAATAGAGGGTTGAGATTTCGAGTAAAGGATGGAGGTTTTGGTGTTTGAAGGGAAGGGAATAAAACATTTTTTCGAGATTTGGAGGTTTTCAAATTATCGAGGTTCTACTGTATTATATATTTTATGTAAATGTTAAATATTTTCTTGTAAAGGACACTAAGGGACGAGCACGCAGAGCCGAATTCAGAGCAAGAGACAGAGTCTACGGAGCCTGACTACGTGGTCACCCTACGTCCCACGCAAATAAGAACCTTTGTAATATGGTTCGAAAATAAGAATAACGTTAACTAAACATTTTAAACAAAGATTAATGTATACTACAAGACGGGCTGTTTAGAAGTAAAATTGTGATATAATCGCGGGAGTTTGACAGCTCACAAACAGGGAGCGCGATAGGAGTTCTAGTTGAGAGTAAGCGAGATGGTAATATTGAGTTACGGTCAATTGACCACAACTTAGTGGGACAACTTCTATGTACCGCGCAGCTTGTCTAGTAGTATACATTAAAGTCTTTGATTTTAAATGAATTTCATAGCGATTTCAAATTCATTTGTCCTTCAAAATCGCTATTGAATTCAGTGGAAACTTTTTATCTGATACAGTAAAAATTACAAAACAGGAACGACTTTTTCATGCCTACAATATACATACTGTTAAAAGAATGTAGTTTTTATTTAAATATAATTGTGATACTTTTTCAACAATTACCAAAAAAATACATACCCACGCAGTCACGTCTGAAGTAGCCAGAGGTGTAACCAGTACACCGACAATGCCGACCGTATCTCCGTCCCATGATGTGATAGCGGCCTATTGCCATACCGAGCACAATTCCACATTTTACCCAACAAATTACCAAATTTTTAGGCAAATACATTTTAGCTTACGTTTATTTTTTAAGTAAACACATCACACAGCGTATTTTCAGCTTAAGATTGTGAGTATGCGTTGTTTGGACATCTACCCATCGAAATAAGATGACAAGAATGATAACAATTCAATGTGATATTGACCGCCTTCAGCAATGGTGTGTCAACAATAACATGGAGTTAAATATCAACAAATGCCATTTTATAACCTTTACTAAGAAGCGTTCTCCCATATTCTTCCCCTACAACATTAATAATACGCCTTTAGAGCGTCAGAATGTGGTCAAAGACCTCGGTGTGTGGCTGGATTGAAAACTAACGTTTACACACCATTATAATTATTTAGTGACAAAAGCTAATAAAACGTTGGGATTTATTTTCAGAATGTCCAAGCCTTTTAAGAAACCTATTACCCTAATAACATTATTTGTTGGCCTCGTTAGGAGTGTATTGGAATACTGTTCTGTAGTATGGGCCCCCTTTTATCAGAATCACATAGACAGAATAGAAGCCGTTCAGAAGCGTTTTCTCCGTCATTTAAGCTCAAAATTTGGCATGAGACGTACATTGCCTACGTACGAGGATAGACTGATGCATTTTAACTTGAACTCTCTGTTATTTAGGCGCAGGATTAGTTCATATTCTGTACTGCACAAAATAATCAACGCAAAATGGGACACCAGTGATTTGTTAAGCCATCTCTCATTAAAAACGGGAAGCAAACGCACACAAAAATTGTTCTACACACCGTCTTGCTCAAATAATGTTGCATATTATGATCCAATTCTACGTATGTGTAGAGCACATAATGATCTTAGCAAGGAACTGGATATTTTTTCATGTCTCAATACTTACATTAAGAACTGTTCAATGAAAGTGATTGTGTGATATTTTCTTTTATATTTTAGTTTTTGGTTAAAGGTATAACTTGTAAAGTTGTACGTAGTTATCATCGGAGTTGAAACTTAGTATTCTTGTTATTGTTTATAGTTCTCTCTTGCAATATTGTAGTTTTTACTCTGTAACTATGCCTAAATAAAATAAAATAAAAAAAACTCTCATAAAGCTCTCATATTAATCTGCCAAAAATACGGCTCCACTTACTTACACATGCAATCACACGTAACACACTTACAAAAATTAATGAACGTTCAAAATCAACTTTATTTAAAAAACTTAAATGTCTAAATATTAAATTTGTAGATCGAGATACGACGTTCTGCACCACGCAAAAAATTACAACGTATTAAGTGTCAACTAGAGATAATGAATACATTTTTATGAAAGGATAAATGAACGAGCTGCACAGACGTTTATAGCCCGGCCCCCTTTTGGTGGAGTCATTTTTTTGCTTGAGTTTCGATCTTATTTAGGCAGGCCGGCATAATTTTGCTGACCTACGATAGACACATCGTCTGACGTTGGTTGACAGTTTTTCTTGGATTGCGCTGCACTTACCATCAGGTGTAGCGTAGTCACTTTGCCGAGCTAGGATAAAAAAAAAACGATGCATCTACCGTCTGTAAGTAGTCATTCTAAACAAACGACCGCACGAGACCAATAAATAAAACTTCAGAAATTTCTTACAATACTTATATTTGGATAATACATTAGGTAAATAAGTTACAAAGGACCAAAATAAATGCAGGTGTCTTTGACATATAAAACAGACCGCAAGAATACCACAACACAATGTCTTACACGCCACTCTGCCCGTCAACAGACCTTTATTAAAAGCGAGAAGCCGTGGGTCCGAATCCCGCACCTAGACAAATGTTTGTGTGAAGAACCAATTAAAATGATAACTTTAAAATAATCAGTCGATTTTTTTCTGTTACTTTTATAGTCTATTTGACAATGTCCAAGTTAATTTTATATTACAAATTAAATATTAGGCACCTAATAACTAATGTACGCCTCAATAGAGAACTTAACCTACTTTTTCGTCGATTAAAAGTCATCTCGCTGTAAATAAGCAATACACACGGGGAAGCATAAATGAAAATTGATACTTCCTAAATTGACTGTTTAATGCGTTACCCAGTGCATAAAAATTAAAAGGACATTATTAAGCAGGCCCTTAAAATACTTTTAAATAAGAGTACCTATACGTATAGTGTCCGACTGAAACCAAAACTAAGCCGAAATTCATTTTTTTGCCGAAACTAGGCCTAAACCGAAAGTTCGGTCAGACACTACCTATAACTTCTAATACAAAATGACGTTTATTCTCGTACTCTTTATTATCTATGCAGTAGGGTAAAATATATGTGGGTAAAATGAATGGTGCGTGTCATTTCAAATTAGACAGCTTCTTACTTCATAAACACAGACCAAATATCCAAATAGACAGTGTAAACTACTATTACGAGTTTATTTACGAGTGGTAGAGCCACGCTGTAGACAATTTTGTCTATAGCATGAATGGGTCGGCTCGTCCGGGTCGTTACCACTGTCTCACAGAAAACCGGCGTAAAGTAGCAGCTTGCTGCTGCGTTTCGTACGGTGAGTGAGATATCCGGAGGCCCAAATCCCCCTCCCTTAATTATCCCTTTCCTTTAAGGTCGGCAACGCGCCCATGACTCTTTTGGTATTGTGGGCGTACATGGGCGGTGGAGATCACTTACCATCAGGTGACCCACTTGCTCATTTGCCGGCCTATGCAATAAAAAAATAAAAACTACAAGTTATATGAAAATTAAATACGCATTTTTTTTGTTCCGTGCCCAAAATGCGCAAACGGATCCCATTTGGAGCTAAGCCTACTCTGTCTGTCTATTCTACACAGAGCTCAATTTTTTTTATTGTATTAGGTTTCCGTTTGAAAATTTTACAGATTGTTTCATTATGACGCATATCCCAAACAATACCGAAAAAAGGACAAAAAAATAAGGTAATTTTAACTTTTGGTCCATGTCTATAATTTTAAAGCAAAATTTTACACATTGCGTTAAAATCTACCTCATATGTAAGGTTGTTTGTAAAATTCTAAACTTTATTTATGTAAAATTACAATGATCAGAAACTATTTAATTTTTATAATGGTAAAATTAAAAACCTATTAAGAATAAACGCCTTTTCCTGTTTTGTATTGTTCTGTGAATTGTTTTGATATGTCTGGAAGCTATTACTTAATGGGTTTATAAATACATACATACGGACACACCTGTATTCCCCGAAGCGGTAGGCAGAGGTGTAACCAGTACACTCACATTTCACCGAGCTAATTTCCGTTCCATGACGTGATAGCCTATCGCCATACCGAACACAAATACCAGACTCCGGGATGATACTGAGCATTTCGTAATAGAAAAACTCAATACCACTTTACCCGACCCGGGGATCGAACCCGAGACCTCAGCGTTAGCCTCAATCGTAACGCGTACGCATTACAACTGCGCCACCGAGGCAGTACATCACTTACAATATGAGATTCGAGCTTAATATTAGGGCATACTATATCACTTACATTCAAAGACTTTTTAATGTATACTACTAGACGGGCTGTTTAGAAGAAAAATTGCGTCACATAACGCGGGAGTTTGACAGCTCACAAACAGAGAGCGCGATGGGAGTTCCAGTTGAAAGTGAGCGCGATGGTAATTTTGAGTTACGGTCAATTGACCGCAACTTAGTGGTACAATTTCTATGTACCGGGCAGCTTGTCTAGTAGTATACATTAAAGTGTTTGCTTACATTATTAAAATGAGTACACAATAATGCCTCGCATACCGCGGTTTCTAATTACCGCTACATTTAACTTCATACTGAGAATCACAGACTTAAAAGACGCCGCAAGTATTTCATACATACATACGCACTCACGCCTGTAATCCCCGAACGAGTAGGCAGAGGTGTAACCAGTACACCCACATTTCGCCGAGCGTATCTCCGTCCCACAATGTGATAGGGGGCGAGCCTATCGCCATACCGGGCACAAATTCCAGACTCCAGGCCGATACTGAGCATTTCGTAATTGAAAAACCCAATACCACTTTAACCAGCCCGGGGATCGAATCCGAGACCTCAGCGTTGTCCTCAATCGTAACGCGTACGCATTACCACTGCGCCACCGAGGCAGTCGTAATGCATTCAAATCCATTCCGTTAATATGCGATTCATCTACAAACATCCAAACTTTTTTTTTTCTTTTTATCCTGGCTCGGTAAAGTAACTACGCTACACCTGATGGTACGTGCAGCGCAATCGATGAATACTGTCGACCAACGACAGACGATGTGTCTATCGTAGGTCGGCAGAATTATGCTTTCATATTAAGATACAAAATTCAACACCCCCCCCCCCCCCCCATCCTCTTTTGCGAGTGGAATTTTACTAAAATGTGAAACACTTGTTTATTTTATTTTTAAATAACAATATTCGTGGTCAATTTCCAAAAAAATATTTCATACCAAGTTCAAACTTGTGGTTTAACTATGTTTAGCAAGTAGTTCTTCGATACTTTGGTATTTTACTCAGGGTTTCGTTTCAACTTTGACACTCGATGTGTGTACACTTGCGTCATCTGTTAAATCTATGTCTATAATCAGATACGCTTACACAAAGAATTAATAGCCAAAACGTAAATGAAATAACTAAATAGATATACTTGCGGGCAAAAAAGTTTTTTGTCGGTTAAAATCAAACCCAACGATCGTATAAACTATCGAGTATTAAAATGAAATGAATCGATACCTTATAATTAGATTAAAACCGAGTATCGATATTATATCGATACTATTGTTCGAACAATACGCTCAAAATAACTTTGCTGGTCTGAAGATTTTTAGCTTTTCATTAGCTTAAATGACGAGACGAGCAAGTCGTTCGCCATAGTTGATGGTAAGCGCCAGGCCTGCCCATAAACAGAAGCAACACCACACAGAAATTTGAATTACAAAGCACAGTCTGTAAAGCGGTAGGTCCCTCGTATGCGAGAGGCCGCCTAGGTTGGTACCACCGCTTTGTCAATTTCTACAGCCAAACAGCAGTGTGTAAGCCGTTAAACTAAACACATTTGACGTTGATTATTGGTTTAAGAGAATGCCATTTGCAACTTCCTTGACGCTGAGACTAGATCGGAATGATATTTTGAACATTTAAAATTACGAGAATTGGCCTCCTGAGCTGTGTCTACGTTTTGATCTTTATTTTTAGATATTGTTATTTTAATACTTAACATTGGCGAAATCATCGAAAATCGATGGCGCCATAATCTAAAAATACAATAGAAGAATAGCAGAGCTGGGTTTTTTTGCCCACAAGTATATTTTTTTATAAAATTACCAATTGTCTAAGAAATCATAGCCAGTTTTCGGCACACCCGATGTGGAATCAGTCAAAGTTTCCGTGGATTGGAAGTCAGTGCCTGACGAAGCTTGGCTTGACGAGAGAAGACCACGGTTCTCTTCTGAGATATCTGTAATTTAAAAATTCTAAGTAAGTACAAAGAAGACAGCCTCCATGACGCAGTGGGCGAGTAGACGACTGTGAAACGATTGTAAAGTAAGCACAAAGACGACCATGGCGCAGTGGACGAGTAGATGTGAAGCGAGAAACCGCAGGTTCGATTCCCGCACCAAGACAAATGTTTGTGAGATCCACAAATATTTGTTTCGTGTCTGTGTGTTGTGGGTTGGCAAGTCCCTCGTAGTCCCTGATACCCACGATACAGGTTAACCTAGTGTGGGGTCAGGACTATGTGTATTGGGTGTATTTATTTATTATTTATAATGCTGTGCTCATCATACCAGAGAATACACTCCTAGAGGATATGATGTGCGGACTGTTTAGATTCAAATTGTCGCCACCATCGAAATAAGGTAACTAGAACGATAACTCTCATATGAATCTGCCAAAAATACGGCTCCACTTACTAACACATGCAAAGGTAAAATCACACGTAACACTCATACACGCAACAAAAATTAATGAACGTTCGAAATCAACTTTATTTCATAAAAGTTAATGTCTAAATATTAAATTTCTAGATTGAGATACGACGTTCTGCACCGCGCAAAAAATTAGACGTATTAAGTGTCAACTAGAGGTCATGAATCAATTTTTATGAATTGATGAATGAACGAGCACAGAGTTTTATAGCCCCGCCCCCTTGTACAGAATTTTGGTGGGGTCATTTTTTTACTTGAGTTACGTTTCTTGTCATCTTATTTCGATGGTCGCCACTAATGTTGAATGATTCAAACAAAACTATGACCTAATGTTTACAAAATAACCATCCAAAATCTATGCACGTGGAATGTCAAACAAGCGCCTATATCTAAATACCTAACTATAGAATTGTGAACAATGGGTTTAAACTAAAACATAATGTAGGAACGTACGTCTTCTGAGTGGTAGAGCCACGCTGTAGACACTTTTGTCTACAGCATGTATGGGCCGGCTCGTCTGGGTCATTACCACTGTCTCACAGAAAACCGACGTAAAGTAGTAACTTGCTGCTGCGTTTCGTACGGTGAGTGAGATATCCGGAGGCCCAAATCCCGTCCCCTTCCCAATCCCTTAATTATCCCTTTCCTTTAAGGTCGGCAACGCACCCATGATTCTTTTGGTATTGTAGGCGTACGTGGGCGGTGGAGATCACTTACCATCAGGTGACCCACTTGCTCGTTTGCCGGCCTATGCCATAAAAAAAAGGAACTCGGGTGATCACAATTTTCAATCGAGGTCGTCTAATCTTAGATCTAATTAGCTTCAAAGACGCAACTAGCAGGTCGCCAGCCTGATGGTAAGCGTCACGCCTGCCTATAAATAGAAGCAACACCAATTAGAACTTAGAATTATGAAGTACTAGCTATTGCTCGCGGCTCCGGCTGCGTGAACGGCCTTTTCCGGGATAAATAGAAGCCTATGTTTTGTCTACAGAATGTATGGGCCGGCTCGACCGGGTCGTTACCACTGTCTCACAGAAAACCGACGTAAAGTAGCAGTTTGCTACTGCTTTTCGTACGGTGAGTGAGATATCCGGAGGCCCAAATCCCGTCCCCTTCCCAATCCCTTAATTATACCTTTCCTTTAAGGTCGGCAACGCGCCCATGATACTCTTTATATCGTTGCCGTATATGGGTGGTGGAGATCACTAACCATCACGTAACCCACTTACTCGTTTGCTGGCCTATGCAATCAAAAAAACATAAAAAAATGTTCTTATCCCACTCGCAGTGGGATCGGCGCAACATGCTTTTTAACACATGTTACAGAACGATTTGGCCTGTAGATTTTACGACCGACCGCCTGCCTGGCGTCATCCCCTCTGAGGAGGTAACGCCCAGACTCAAAACCAATAGTGAATCACACAAATATTTAACTCCGCGGCCTCTCGCTTTTAAAGTGGCTAATCGTCCACTGCGCAACGGACACTATAAAAGGTTTATAAAACTGATATAAATAATCCATTTTTGGAGCCAGTGAAATTACTCGGCATTATGAGACTTAATAATAACACCTTATGTCTCTGGGTGACGAGCGCAGTCCAATGCCTTGCAGTGCTTTGTAATTCAAAGTTCTGTATGGTTTTACTTCTGTTTATGGGCAGGCGCTTACCATCAGGCGAGCGACCTGCCCGTTACGTCACTTAAGCTAATAAAAAAAAAGATTTTATTAAACTTACCACTACTAGATTTCACGACGCTACTCCTATAATCCTTCTTATCATTCTGTGGACTCATGAAATTCGTTCTGAAGAAGTTCTCCGATGAGGCCACTATTTGAGTCTGATGGCTTGAAACGAGGCACTCCCTTTCATCATCCTTTGCCTTAAAATTTCCTATAAGTTTGCTTATAAATCCTGGTGAGGTCACTTGCCGTGCCTCATTATAATTGCGAAGTACGTCATGACTTTTCAATGCGTTCTTGAGTTCCGACACCACTTTGGAGTGAGACAACGCAAGCTCAGACAACACTGGAGGTGGGGATGTGGGTTTCTCTTCCTTTGGAGCCCTACATTCACTCAACGCGCATAAATTAAGCTGGCTTTTTGTCTGATATAAAAACGGCGCGGAATGTTCGTCCCTGTATGAGGTGTTTTCGTCCTGGATCAGTTTCTGACCGTGGTCACGGCCGAAGAATGACATGAGGTCATCTTTACGGACTGGTGGGTTGTTTATGTCGAAGTCTAGCGTGTCTATGATAGCGTATTTGAGTGATATGTCAGGTTTTATGAGCGATTCGTTAATTATTTCAACCTGGAATTGAGAAATTATATAAATAGAAATCATTTATTGCACACCACACCATCACACAAGAGTACAATTAAAATAAGACCTTATACATAACACAATAAAAAATAAAAATAACAAAAACATGACAATAAGCTATAGTGGCAAAATGGCGTGCATTGTACCGAACGTCATGGTATGGGTGCAAACGGGACTCATTCAGCACAAGCCGCGAGCTAGTCTTCCATGAGAATTAAACTTAACTAATAACATTTGACAGTCTTCGTGGCGTAGCGGGCGAGTAGCCGGCTGCGAAGCGAGAGCCCGCACCGAGACAAATGTTTGTATGATCCACAAATATTTGCTTCGTGTCTGGGTGTTGTGGCACCGCAAGTCCCTACTAGTTCCTGATTTCCACAATACAGGTTAACAGGTGTATTTTTTTATTGCCCTACATAAACAGACGAGCGAGCGGCCCACCTGATGGTAAATGGTTACCGCCGCCCATGGACCTCAGCAATGCCAGTGCACAGCGAAGCCGCTGCCTACCGTCGAAGGAACACTCTTTTTAAGCCTCCTCAACACTAGCTGACAAACAGTGGGCGTGAGAGGGGTCCTATTTAAGAGTAAGCGAGATGATAATATTGAGTTATGGCAAATTGACCGTAACTTAGTTGGGCACAATTTCTATGTACCGCACAGCCGGTCTAATACCATACATTGAATTCATTGGCTGCATAACATAAAATATAGTAAAGACTCATTTGAAGAAATGAATGTGGCTTGTGTGAAAAATTTGGCCATCAGTCATCAAGTAGTTCAATTGTGATATAGGTCAAGGAGCATGAGTGGCAGTAATGGCAATTAATGCTATTACGATTTAATTTCATTAGCATGTAAATTCTCGTGTCTTAGCACGCCAATCACTCGTGCTAATGCTATTTGGTAATATGACACAATAATTCAGTGTTCCCGCGGGTGCGAAGGGGATAGCACGTTGCCATCGTTGCTGCGACGCGCTAATACACGAATTACGAAGCTTACGAATTACTATGTACAAGTGAATGGAGTGGCTATGGGCTCACCTGTATCTCCAGTAGTCGCCGATATTTTCATGGAAGACTTCGAGGAGACATCCCTAAGCACATCCCCTGTCTCACCAAGATTTTATAAACGGTACGTAGATGATACTTTCACAATTTTACCATCTAACAAAGTAACTGCATTTTTAGATCATCTCAACTCCATTAACAATAAAATTCAATTCACTATGGAGTTGGAACATAATAAATCTCTTGCCTTCTTAGATGTTTTGGTTATCCGTAATTCTGATCAGTCTTTAAGCCATACTGTGTATCGGAAAATGACCCATACTGATAAATACCTGAACGGTGAATCTCACCACCATCCAAAACAGTTAGCTACTGTGGGTAAATCTTTGTTTCAGAGAGCACAAGGAATCTGTGACAAGGAACATCTGGCTACTGAGCTACAGCATGTCAAGCGAGTACTGCGAGACAATAAGCTCCAAATTCCACGCCGCCGTTACAGAAACCGAGTGAAACCAGCCACAGTTGAACGTGCCCCTGTTGTATTACCATATGTTAGAGGTGTCACAGACAAGATTGGCTACATACTGAAGTGTGCTTCTATTAAAACTTATTTCAAGCCGCCCAAGAAGATTAGTCAATTTTTACCATCTGTCAAGTGTCACATACCTCTACAAGAACAGGGTGTATATAAAATAGATTGTGACTGTGGGCTCTCCTATATCGGACAAACTAAAAGAAGCATAGGGACCCGCGTAATAGAACACATAGCTGATGTTAAACACCGACGCTCTACGAAGTCTTCAGTTGCTGAATATTCAGACGAAGGCTCCAAACATTACCTTAGATTTGACAAACCACAAATCCTTGCTAAAGAACACCGATTCCTATCTAGGATGATTCGTGAGGCTATTGAAATTAAGAAACACCCAAATTTCAATAGAGAAGATGGTTGGAAGCTTGCACAAGCCTGGGATCCAATTACCTATACATCTAATTAAATCGGAACCCAAAAGACCAACTGCCAGACCTCAAGACACCGTGAGCTCTTTCTGCGTAGATCGGACTAGTGTCAACTAACTTTTTAAATAGTTAAAAAACAAATGTACGAGTATAATTTTAAAATGAAGGTAGCCAATGTAATAACTTTTCGGGACGACCTACACCTCAGTCTCTCCCGTGACCACGAAGGCTGAAAAGCTTTCGAAACGTCAGGAATAAAAATAAAAATTAAACCACGATAAAATCCGTATAAACTATTTTTATTTCAATGTGTAATATTTGCGTAAACCTAAGAAATCACTATAAAAGAATCCTGTTTCTTTATAGCAAGTGTATTTCAAGCATACACCTAGGGGTAATAAAATGCCTAAGATGGTGTGTATAGGGATGTCAACTGTAGGCCTAGTACGAGTTACAAATACGTTCACAGTTTTCGAATTCGTATAAAATTACTACCGTCGAAGTGTCAAACTAGTAATTCATACAGTAATAAAGAAAAGAATGGCTTGGAAACTAATTTCATAATCTATTATTATGAAATAAAATAAACCATATAATTAATTTTAAGTCATCATAGTTTCCACTAGTGGCTACTAATATTTGACGTATTGAAAGAAAACGAAAACTTTCATGGTTATACAAGACTATTAAAACTTGTTCTAGGCCTACTGATAAGAAATAGTTAATAGATATAAAAATGAACAGTATGTTGGAAAAATAAATATAATTGTTTTACATATTTCTTAGTGCACTTGAGCTATTGAAGCACCATGAAGTTGAATGATTATTTTCATTCATAATTTGGATACCAATTATGAAAATGGTTTAAACATTTTTATTTAACAGTAAACAGTATTATGGACGAAATGAAATCTAATATTGTTTTAACAGTATAGTTGACAAACCTAGGTCTCTTTGATAACTGCAGCAAAAGGTTTTTGAGTTACTGTCATATTATGGGATAAAAAGGTAATTTGGTGTTGCATTTTTCTTGGAAAATAAAGCTATGAACATAAATAACCTATGACTTGGCTGCATGGTTTTTGACCTTAGCCACTTCCCTGTGGAATAAAATAAAAATTACCTACCTACTGCTTTAATCTAAGCCAAACCCAGTATTTATATTGTCCACCATTCAAATTTTATTCAGAGCATCGAAATAAGATGACAAGAAACGTAACTCAAGCAAGAAAATTACCCCACCAAAACTCTGCGCAAGGGTGTGTGGCTATAAAAGTATGTGCAGCTAGTTCATTGATCAAATCATAAAAATGGTTCATGATCTCTCGTTGACACATAAAATGTAAAAAAAAATGTGAGGTGCAGAATGTCATATCTCGATCAAGAAATTTAATATCTAGACATTAACTTTTATGGAATAAAGTTGATTTTGAACATTCATTAAATTTTGTTGTGTATGAGTATTGTGTGTGATTTTTGCATGTGTAAGTAAGTGGTATTTTTAGCAGATTCATATGAGAGTTATCTTTCTAGTTATCTCATTTGGATGATTCAGCCACCAAACAGGCAGAACTTAGTTTATCTTTATTTACACAAGACAATAAACAAATGGAGTATTTTAAACAACGGAAAAAGATCAACAACAAATAGTTAAGATAGCAAAGAAGACTTGAAATTCCTTCATATGATTCTATGCCAGGAATTACTTGAACTTATATTACTAGCTAATAACCAGGGGTTTAGGGCTTGTGTATTTGTATAGTATCCTGGGGAATACCGTAATAAGATGGCTTTTTAAAACAGCCAATATACCTACATAGCATCAAATCATTAACCAGTAAAATATATTTCTGCAACAAGTCTCAAATTATCGACGAATCACAAAAATGTTGTTCTAATGTAACTTTTTAATTCTATAGACTACGAGTCAATGATCATTACGATCATGCGTGTGGAATTTAAATTAATGTTAGTTTACATAATAGCGGATAATCGATTTATAAGTGAAAACATTAAATTACGAAATATTTACTCACTTTTTCCTTTTCCGTAAGCGTTTCCCAGATAGTTACATACGAATTTTTAGCTTCCATAATATCGTCGTGTATTTTTGAAGCAAGCGGATTCATTGAACGAAAATATTCTTCGGCAACAGCACTTAGTGCCATTGTTACGTATTTTTCTTTGAATATTTCCACAAGAACACTTACATTTCATTTAAAATTACTTATTTCGAGATTCAATAACACAACCGTTCCAGCGGACGTCGAAATATAAATCACAGACTACTTAGAAAGAACATATAAATAGTGTGGGAAGAGGACAGATAATGCTTGCAACGGCTTGCATGAATCATAACAAATTAATTAGATGTTGTCTTTGGTTGACAATTACGGTTTTAATTCTAGTACCTATTGACTTCAAATAGGGGCTTCAAAAACATCGAAATTCAAAAAGTAAACAGTTTTATAAAACACATAAAATAAATCTAATCTGAATTGATAATCATCTTTACAGT
The DNA here is from genome assembly GCA_905332985.1 of Mimas tiliae. NCBI lineage: Eukaryota > Metazoa > Arthropoda > Insecta > Lepidoptera > Sphingidae > Mimas > Mimas tiliae. Next base: position 1,847,381 of record HG995265.1, on the reverse strand, counting down.
ATTCATTAATTCAACGTACTCATGAGGATCATGTGCACCAATGTGCACTAATCAATAAAATATGATTTTAATATTTTACTTTTTAATGTTTCTCATTGGCTTTGATCTCTATTCAAAATTAATTGTACTAACGTAGTGGAAATATTGTAAATAAAATTTGAAAAGAGCAACGTTAGAATTTCTTGCCCGTTCTTCTATAACGAAACAGTAATCCGAACTGGCGGTAGAGATAAAATTTTACGGAATTTAAATTGTTTAAAACATTTCATGGATTCAGTAAATATTTCATTTCATTTCATTTCATAAAAAATCAAAGGTTTTAAAGTTATTGTTGCCAGACAAGAAATTATTTCTATTAGATAACCGCAACATGGCGAGGTTTTTATTTTTTCGGTCAGGCGATAAATAATTGTAAACATAAAAATTTACCGGTTTTTTTTCTGAAATAATATAGATTTGCGATTCAACACCGATTAATTTCTAATAACTATTAACCACGACCTACTATCTACCTACACTTGACCAGAAACAACGAAATGTCAAAAATCAAAATGGCTCTCATCACCATTGTTTACTTTGAGTTTTCTACGTAAATATGTAGAAAGGGAATGTGTTTTACAAAAATAATAGTGATTTAACGCGATAATGTTGCACAACAGCGGGCCATACGGGCCACCAGACACGCCCGTCAACATGGGCGCGCCGTTAAACATGTCGCAACTAAATGGCCTGAATCTAGTGAATAATTTGGGTAAAATATCGCAAGATGCGCCTCACGCGGCCCCCGAACACTACGCCCACCCGAGCTACCCGCACTATGGGTCGCCTACATTGAACATGAGCCCGCAAATCAACCAGTTTCCGAATTTCCACAATCCTGGAGTCCATCCGAATTTTTCGATCCAGAATTCGCCTTTAGTGGAAAACTCGCCGTGGCACAGTGGTATGTTGTCGATGAATTTGAACTTACAACACGAACACAACGCGAATATGTTGAATTTCCACCAGAATTACGATAAAAAAACTCAAGGGATGGGCCAGGAGAGTTGTCATAATGGCTTGCCTCTAAATGTGCCTCAGATTCATTCTAAAGACTACTTTAGACACAGCATGAACTATGATAACAGCCATTTCAGTGTAAATTCCAAAACTGAACACAATTTGAGCGTTAAAACCAATGAGAAGTCACAATTGGACAATACAAGACGTAGAAGTCTTGAAAACACAGTGAAACTAATAGAAAATATCTTACTAAACACAACAACGAAATCGAGGGACCAAACAGAGACTTACGAACAGTCCAAAGTGGACAAGCCCACACCGACCCCACCTCCAGAACCGAAAGAGGATGACTTAAACGAAATCATTGACATGACGGAGAGTAAAATGAAGACGTTCTATGATAAAGAATCTAGAGACTCCAGCCAAGATACATTCCAAACACAAGACTCGGAATTGAAAGAAGAAAATCAAGAATCTAACAGTAATATGTCGAAGGACTCTGAAATGAAGGAGGAGATGTCTGACGAAGCATCTTCGGAGGAAGAATTTGATACAACCGTTGAAGTGAAAGAGGAATCTTCAAGTTGGACACTGACAGAGTATTCTAATCCGTTTGTACGAGATCACAATGCGGTGATGAGGGAGGATGCAGCCGGTGTGATGATAGCTGATGCGGAGATTAGCATTACTGTTGCTGCGGAAGCGTTGAAAAATGGTAATGAATATATATTTCTTTATTAGTTATGAAATGAATAGCCTGATGGTTGGCTCCACACACAATTTTGAATTACAAAGCACTGCATGGCATTGGACTGCGCCCAATCTTATCCATTTCACCATTAATCTGGGATTAAGTGAAATGGTTCAACTGAAATGGTTCTGGGATTAAGTGAGCTGATCACTTGTCTGTGCAACTTGCAGATGTCCCTACCATAAATACAAATACAATGGCATTGGACTGCACTCATCACTCCGAGACATAAGATGTTAAGTCTCATAATGTCCAGTAATTTCATTGATATCAATGTCTCCAAACCAGCACACAACAGTGCTTACACGCTGTTGTTTGGCGGCAGTAATAGACGGCGCGGTGGTACCAACCCAGATGGCCTCTCGCATACGAGGGACATACCATCTTGTACCATCAGGTCACCTGGCTGAATATATTACACTTGCAAATGCTATATACCCATTTGCATTGGTTAAAATTATGTCATGTTAGAGTTCGTAGACAAAATACCACAAAGAGATTGATAGAATTATTAAATTAATTAATTAATTAAAATTTATGAGTGGTAGAGCCACTCTGACAATTATGACAATTATGACAATTATTAGACAATTATGTCTACAGCATGAATGGGCCGGCTCGTCCGGGTCGTTACCACTGTCTCACAAATACCGGCGTAAAGTAGCAGCTAGCTGCTGCGTTTCCCAATCCCTTACTTATCCCTTTCCTTTAATGTCGCCAACGCGCCCATGATTAGTTTTAGTATTGTGGGCGTACATGGGCAGTGGAGATCACTTACCATCAGGTGACCCACTTGCTCGTTTGCCGGCCTATACTATAAAAAAAATATTTTTAAATCGGGCGCGGGGAAAAACCGCCATTGCGTTCGATTGTATGACGTGGCTAAAAACACGTGTGGTTAACCTTAGTGCAGCCTTACACTTACCAAAAATTGAGCATACCGGATTTTTTCGTGACTTCGTTACTTATTTTATTTATTTTATTTTATTGTATTCGGGTGGCTCACAGCTATCAATAATAGAAAAACATATATATAACGAAGTGAATACAGTAGATAAGCCAATTACGAGCCACCGCAGAAAACTTGACACCTTACTTGAAACCTTGGTGGCTTGAGGGACCATTTATTGCCTAAATAGTAATCAGGGGAGGGGCAGGACGGGCAGCCGGCCCTGTCAAATGGGGGCTTTTGTATAATTCCGCCACGGTATCAAAACTTGACGGCAGGGGCCTGTCGTAAGAGATGTAAAGGCTAATATGGTAGTATACAAAACATACATACGCACACACGCCTGTAATCCCCGAAGGGGTAGGCATAGGATAGGCCAAGCGTGTCTCCGTCCCATTATGTGATAAGGGGCCGAGCCTATCGCCATACAGGGCACAATTCCAGACTCCGGGCTGATACTGAGCATTTCGTAATAGAAAAACCCAATATCACTTTTACCCGACCCGGAGATCGAACCCGAGACATCAGCGTCAAGCCTCAGTCGTAACGCGTACGCATTACAACGGCGCCAACGAGCCAGTCAAGGGATGGAATTATTTCTTGAAATTTAAACGGGACCATCACCGCAGCAATCGCAATTAATACAAAAATAATCATGCAAACTATTTTGTAATATACTAGGGGCTTTGCCTATGTTTTCCAACAAAACATAAAATAAAAAAAAAACTTAAAGTCCGACGAATATGAGACATATCTTACTTTCTTCCCCACATTATTCTGCATCGATTGGTATCGGTCTCGACCCCATACCCCCAGCGGTTTCGGAGGGGATAGCGTGACAAGCTTTTGGCAGCGGCGGCGCCAGTTACTTTTTTTTAGAATAGAGACATAAAAATATATGTATATACAGACGCATTGAGGTCCTTTGTTTTTTTAGGCGGTTAAAAAGCGATGCCAGCGTCGCGCCGCGCCACGCCGGGTCGCAGGATCGATCCCCAGTAATATTTGTTTAGTAACGAAAGTTTGCTCCAGGGTCTTGTTTGTTTGTACTGTTTGTTTATTGCCACCCACGGAGGGTGTAGGTTCAGTTCTGTGTAATAAAGATTTCGTTTTGTTAGAAGACGGATGTTTTAGATTATGTTTTTTTTGTCACAGCGCATCCGCTGTTTTGACACTGTTTCCGAAAAATATATATTTGTGATACAATTATATTTTTTATTGTAATAAAGCAGTGATAGCTCAGCGGGGAGTGGTATGGACTGTTCAGACGAAAGTAGCCGGTTCGAAACCAGCCTCAAGTGCATACACCTCTGACTTTTCTAAGTTATGTGTGTATTAATTGTTAATTATCATTTGCTATAACGCTGAAGGAAACATCGTGAGGAAACCTGCATACCTGAGAAGTTCTTCATAAGAATTTAAAGGTATGTGAAGTCTGCCAAGCCGCATTAGGCCAGCGTGGTGGACTACGGCCTAACCCCTCTCATTCAGTAGAGGAGTCCCATGCCCAGCAGTGGGACGTATATAATACAGGGCTGGTATTATTAATATTCAATGAAATTGTATCATGTCATGGGACGGACATAAGTTCGGTGAACAGCAGCTCACTCACCAGTGCACTAGTTGCACCTCTGCCTACCCTTATATACAGGTGTGAGAGCTTATGTATACCTGCATATGCAACACGAGATGATTTCGTCGACTCGTTTTGTCGTGATAAACCAGTTTTATCTGGTCATCTCTATATGTCTGTTGAAGCTAACATGCTTGCATAGAATACTCGACTAGTAGTAATCAAAAGTAGAGAAAATAGTACATTCAACCGCTCCGTGTTTTTTTTTTCGATTGGACTTGTGCTGTTAGCTTATATTACTTTTACAGCTTCACCTGGCAATAAAGCCGGCGCTTATGGCGCTCTAGCCAGAAATATTATGTATAGTGTACTTAGTAGCGATTCAGCACAGACGCGCCTTATAGAAGGCTCAGACCTCAGCTTGAGCAATCGCTGGGGAGTATAGTTTAGGGCCGTCTCTGCACATCATTGTGCCGACGGTCAGTTGTGGGAGTTCTTCGGACTCGCAGGCGATTCTCTGTGGTATATTGTCATGACTACGTGATTTTTTCATTGCATTTGAGCGACAGTTTTGTCTACAGTATGAATGGCGGCTCGTCCGGCTTGTTACTAATGTCTCACAGAAAACCTACGCAGCACCTTGCTGTTACGTTTCGTACGGTGAGTGAGATATCCGGACGCTCATAACCCCTTCCCTTCCCAATCCTTTAATGTCGGCAATGCGTCGATGATTCTTCTGGTATTGTACGCGTTCATGGGCGGTGGAGATCACTTAACATCAGGTGACCCAATTGCACGTCTGCCGGCCTATCTCACTATTCTAAAAAAGTAACTGGCGCCGCCACCGCCGCCGCTGCCAAAAGCTTGTATGGGGGTCGAGACCGATACCAATCGATGCAGAATAATGTGGGGAAAAAAGTAAGATATGTCTCTTATTCGTCGGACTTTAAGTTTTTTTTTTATTTTATGTTTTGTGAAAAAACCTGGGCAAAGCCCCTAGTGCTATAAAAAAACCGTACGAACGTTCGCGTCGTGTTTCTAACGCCACATCCTAATCCCGCTGGCCTATGCTTTACATACATACGCACTCACGCCTGTTATCCCTGAATGGGTAGGCAGAGGTGTAAACAGTACACCCACTTTTCGCCGAGCGTATCTCCGTCCTTTATTGTGATAGGGGGCGACCTATACCGGGCACAAATTCCAGACGTCGGACTATGCTATAATAAAATCATATCTTCATCTAAATCATGTCGTTTGCATACATACCATGAATTGCGGTACAATGCACGCCATTTTGCCATTATATTTTTTTGTCATGTTTTTTTTTATTCTAGGGGCGTTGCCCATCTTTTTCCACAAAACATAAAATAAAAATAAAACTTAAAGTCCGACGAATATAGGACATATCTTACTTTCTTCCCCACATTATTCTGCATCGATTGGTATCGGTCTCGACCCCATACGCCCAGCGGTTTCGGAGGAGATAGCGTGACAAGCTTTTGGCAGCGGCGGCGGCAGTTTCTTTTTTTTAGAATAGAGAGACTTTTATTTATGTTAGGTGTAAATTGTACTCTTGTAAGTCCCTCGTAGTTTCTGACACCCACGATACAAGTTAACTTAGTGTCGAGTCAGGACTATGTGTGTGACTGTTGAGTGTATTTATTTTAACTTTGTAGTTTTTTTATAGGTTTAATTTTTTTAAATTACAGGCTCAAAACATGAATACTATGAATGTCCACACTGCAGTATCCTGTTGAGTCATCCGAAGAGATTTCTCATACATGCCAAATGGCATACGTTCGGCATCAACAAGAAAGCCGAGCTGGCACGCCAGAGGGAGTTGAAGAAGAACGAGAAAAAAGAGAAGGGAGACAAGTCCGGCCCGGAGCTGTTCCCCTGTAAGGACTGCGACAAGGTTTTCAATACAAAAACAAGCTTGAAGAATCATCGGCATAGGTAAGGTTTTATTTAAAAAAAGTATTTTTAGAAGTTACACAAGACGGCTATTTAAAAATCCAAAACGACAAGGTGGTAGGTCCCTCGTTTGCGAGAGACCGGCTGGGTTGGTACCACCGCTTTGTCTATTTCTGCCCCCAAGCAACAATGTGTAAGCACTGTTGTGTTCCGGTGTGAAGGACATTGAAGCCAGTGTAATTACTGGGCATTGTGAGACTTAACACCTTATGTCTCGGGGTGACGAGCGCACTCCAGTGTCATGCAGTGCTTTATTTAAAGTTCTGTGTGGCGTTGCTTCTGTTTATGAGCAGGCGTGGCGCTTACCATCAGGCGACCGACCTGCTCGTCTCGTCATTCAATCTAATAAAAAAAAAAAAAAAAAAAAAACGGCGATTATCAAATCTACTAATGGTTTATCGGCTCACTTTAACAATGTTACTGCTTTACAGACCACCATGACCTGGCCCCATGTCAGGATTCTATACAAACCATTCTCTAATCATACTAATATTATAAATGTGAATGTAAGTTTGTTTGTTACGCTTTCACGCGAAAATTACTTAACCGATCATCATGAAACTTTGTATTCTTTCTATTAACTTATATTCTTGGAGGTATAAGAAGTAACATAGGATATTTTTTATGAAGAAAACAAAACTATTTGTTTGTTACGCTTTCACGCCTAAAGCACTGAACCGATTTTGATGAATTTTGATGTAGATATAGATGGGACGCTGGAGACGGTTATAGGCTACGTTTTATTTCGGAAAAGTCTATTCACGAGGGCGGAGCCGCGAGCAAAAGCTAGTTAATTATAAGTAAGGCAACTATGATTGAATAGTAAACTGGCACAGCTACCGCGTAATAAACTCTTGGACTATCGAGTGAATACTGATCAAAAAGAACTATAGATAGATACATAGATAGAATATTCTTTATTGCACACTAAATAAAGTAGGTAGCTTATAAAACGAGGATCATACAGTAAGGGTGATACAATGGGCGGTCTTATCGCAAACAGCGATTTCTTCCAGACAACCTTAGACTACGACTGAGCTCTAGGCACTGGCAAATAGGCTCAAGATATGGCGGCGACCTCTATTATACGATTTGTCTATATTTCTACCACTGTACCGCACAGTTATTATTCCAATGTACCCAACGTAGTTTTCTCAGACACCCTCAATTCACCAATAAAAAGGGAATACCCTAACAGTATTATACTCGTATAATGACAGCCTCCGTGGCGCAGTGGATGTGTAAATGGCTGCGAAGCGAGAGGCCGTGGGTTCTATTACCGAACCGGTTCTGGGTGTTGGGGGTTGGCAAGTCCCTCGTAGTTCCTGATAGCCACGATCCAGGTTAACCTAGTGTGGGGTCAGGAATACGTGTGTGATGGTTGGGTGTATTTATTTATTTATATTAGCCTAGTTTCTTCATACTTTGGCCTCTGTGTGAGCGAGTAGCTGTCTGTGAAGCGAGAGGCCGTCGGTTCGAATTAATGTTTGTGTGATCGACAAATCCTCCCCAGAGAGGTTGATGTCAGGCAGGCGGCTGTTCGCAAAAGCTACAAGTCAAATCTTTTCGTAACATGTGTTAAAAGCACGTTGCGCTGACCCCACTGCGAGTGGGATAAGGGTAGGTGTAAGAAGAATTATACTTTTTTTTATTGCATAGGCCGGCAAACGAGCAGTGGGTCACCTGATGGTAAGTGATCTCCAACGCCCATGTACGCTCACAATACTAGAATTATGAGCGCGTTGCCGACCTTATAGGAAAGGGAAGAGGATTTGGGCCTCCGGATATCTCACTCAGGGTACGAAACGCAGCAGCAAGCTGCTACTTTACGCCAGTTCTCTGTGATACAGTGGTAACGACCCGGACGAGCCGGCCCATTCATTCTGTAGACAAAACTGTCTACAGCGTGGCTCTACCACTCTATGTTATACTTATTTCAATAATAAGCAGGCTCCATCACTGACCATATTCAAAACATTGTTGATTTTTTTTTTTTTTTTTTATCCTGGCTCGGCAAAGTGACTACGCTACACCTGATGGTAAGTATAGCGCAATCCATGAATACTGTCGACCAACGATAGACACTGAATCTATCGCAGATCGGCAGAATTATGCCGGCCTGCTTAGTTGCTTCTTCACACTTCGTTTAAAGGATCCCATGTTATAGGAAGGAGGAAACACGTGCGCCGGCAAACTATATTTTTTTTTTTTTATAGTATATTTACAGCTTTATTTGTCTATGTGTTAAAATAATTTAATATGTTATTAATTGAAGGCAGTGTTATACACATAATACATACGCACTCACGCCTGTAATCCCCGAAGGGGTAGGCAGAGGTGTAACCGGTACACCCACATTTCGCCGAGCGTATTTCCGTCCCTTATGTGATAGGGGGTGAGCCTATCGCCATACCGGGCACAAATTCCAGACTCCGGGCTGATACTGGATATATCGTAATAGAAAAACCCAATACCACTTTACCCGACCCGGGGGTCCAACCCGAGACCTCAGCGTTGACCTCAATCGTAACGCTTACGCATTACAACTGCGCCACCGAGGCAGTCTAATATCTATTTTATCCATATATATTGACAGCCTCCGTGGCGCAGCGGGCGAGTAGCCGGCTGCGAAGCGAGAGGCCGTGGGTTCGATTCCCGCACTGAGACAAATGTTTGTGTGATCCACAAAAATTTGTTTCGGGTCGTAGTTCCTGATACCCACGATACAGGTTTACCTAGTGTGGGGTCAGGACTATGTGTGTGACTGTTGGGTGTATTTTTTTTATTTATGTATTATTTATTATATGTTAGTATTTTAGTTATAATAATAATAATACTAGCCCTGTATTATATACGTCCCACTGCTGGGCACGGGCCTCCTCTACTGAATGAGAGGGGTCAGGCCTTAGTCTATCACACTGGCCTGATGTGGGTTGGCAGACTTCACATACCTTCGAAATTCTTATGAAGAACTTCTCAGGTATGCAGGTTTCCTCACGATGTTTTTCCTTCACCGTTAAAGCAAATGATAATTAACAATTAATATACACATAACTTAGAAAAGTCAGAGGTGTATGCACTTGGGGCTGGTTTCGAACCTGCGACTTTCGTCTCGACAGTCCATAACACACCCCGCTGAGCTATCACTGCTTCTAGTTATATTTATTATTTATTTTATATATGCTATTTATCCTATTTGTGTATAGTTGTTTTTTTAGTATGATATTGTATTGTGTTTATGTTTAAGTATTAACACTTCAAAATTTCTCATCATACACCCCGACCTACTGTTTATTATTTGAAATCTTCTCCATCGAAAGGTTGTCTGGTAGAGCTATTAGTGATAATACAGCCTATTGTTACATTTATAATTTTGTTTGTTCTTTACTGTAATATTCTGCATGGTGTACAATAAAGTGTTATCTATCTATCTATCTATATTCACAGGACCCATTCGAGTCGTGCGATCGAGCGTCGTCCCACTCGTCCTCGTCCCGTACCCGCGGTGCCGTACCAGTGCGCTGATTGTCCGAAACGTTTCAAATACAAACACTCGTTGGACAAACATAAAGACACGCATTTGGTGAGTTTTATGACCTTTTTTGTTCGCATCTTCATCGGTAATATAGGATTTGTATTCATCCGTGTGTCTCCGCATCAATCCGCATTGTTCCGCATCAATCCGCATTGTTCCGCATCAATCCGCATTGTTCCGCATAAATCCGCATTGTTCCTCATCAATCCTGATCCATCTGTAACAATTTCGCATTCATCCTTAATATATACTCGTTTGTTTATTGTTTTCCTTTTGGGACAGATTATAGTTTCACGCGCCCGCGTTCTACCCTCAGTGTGCAGTATCAGTGATCTTGTACAGCTGTCTATATGTCTACACGACCCAAAAAAGGGCCAACAGGGTTTTCATTACGTTACATACTGCTCATTCTGAAGTCAGAGCTTTGGATCGAGCCATTTTATACACGGTGACAGGTCCCTCGTATGCGAAAGGCCAGCTGGATTGGTACCACCGCTTTGTCTATTTCCGCCGTCAAGCACAGCGTGTAAGCACTGTTGTGTTCCGGTTTGACATTGAAGCCAGTGAAATTACTAGACATTTTGAGACTTAACACCTTATGTCTCGGGGTGACGAGCGCAGTCCTGTGTCATGCAGCGCTTTGTTATTTAAAATTATGTGTGGCGTTGCTTCTGTTTATGAGCAGGCTTACCATCAGGCGAGCGACCTGCTCGTCTCATTCAAGCTAATAAAAAAAAAAGCATTGAACCCAATGCCTTGTATAGAATCCGCAATATGTCTCGATAGTCAGTCATCCGCTTGGCTGTGATGCTCATAATAACATTTTTTGTCTACAGGAAAAAATACACGCATGCGAGGAATGTCCGAAGAAGTTCGGTTCTCAGACTCTACTGAAGATGCACATGAAGTCACACGAGAGGGCGTCCCGAGGCCCAACACTGAGCTGTTCGTACTGTGGCAAAGGATATTATGAATCCTATACGTTACAGGTAAACTACTAAATGCACCTTGGACCTTGTAGTATGAATACAGTTTAAGTAATAAGTTGTGTTGTGTGTTGTAATTGGCACATGCTGTAGTATAGTTCTAGAGTTGCAATCACCTCAATTATTATAAAATAATGTATAACTTAACAATAATATTATTTTACCATTGTAGACTCATAAATAAAATGACCTAACCTCCAAATACATATACAACCTGTTGCAGAAAGTTGTGGTCATATTTAAGTGTTGTTACATACACCTTATAGAGAGTGTTTATTTTATTTTATTTAGCATACCAACAGAATAATTACATATTAATTAAAATGACATATTGACATTATTATGTATCGGATCCTATCAAAATATAGAGAACTTAAAATTTTATGCTAATATTAATTTTTTGTTTATTTAACTTGAATAACGAAATGAGCAGGTCACAGGTAAATGTCACGCCTGCCCATAAACACAAGTACGTGTAGGTGAAGTGACACTTACAATCAGACGAGCGAGATGCTCGTCTCATCATTTTAAGTTATTTAAAATGTAAAGAGAATTAAAAAAAACTTTTTACTCGACCCGGGATCGAACCCGAGACCTCAGCCCTACTTAACACATACGCATTACAACTGCACCACCGAATTGTGAATTTTTCAAATTGTTTCAGGTCCACGAGCGTACGCATAGAAACGAGCGTCCTTTCTCATGTGAAATATGTAACAGCACATTTGGATGTAACTCAAGTCTCAGACGGCATATGAGAGTGGTATGTATTGTATTGTATTTGTATTGAGTTTGCATTGTATTTGTATTGGTATTGTATTGTATTTATGGGGGGGTAAGTCTGCGAGTTGCACAGGCGGGTGATCAGCTCCATCTAAAGTGGAACAATTTCAACCTTAATCCCAGTAGAGAGTGGTATGTATCTAATCTTTCTTCATTCCAGGGTTCGCCTTCTTATCATGATTTGACGGTAGATTTGTATTTTTTTTAATAGCATGTGCTAAGAAACGACCAAGTGAGTCACCTGATGGTAAGTGATCTCCACCGCCCATGTACGCCCACAATACCAAAAGAGTCATGAGCGCGTTGCCGACCATAAAGGAAAGGTATAATTAAGCAATTGGGAAGGGGAGGCGGATTTGGGCCTCCGGATATCTCACTCACCGTACGAAACGCAGCAGCAAGTCTCTACTTTACGCCGGTTTTCTGTGAGACAGTGAACTCCAAATACTAGGCCTGTATTATATATACAAGTTCCATTTCTAGGCACGGGCCTCCTCTACTGAATGAGATGGGTCAGGCATTAGTCCACCACGCTGAACTAATGCGGGTTGGTAGACTTTACATACCTTCGAAATTCTTATTAAGAACTTCTCAGGTATACAGGTTTCCTCACGTTATTTCCTTCACCGTTAAAGCAAGCGATAATTAACAATGAATACACACTAAACTTAGAAAAGTCGTCTGTGTCATTAGACGTCATTCCCGGCTCGCCGGCCGCATATGAGACACAATTTTACTTCTGAACAGCCCGTCTATGGTATTAAAGTCGTTGGCCCTTACTGCCTATGGTCCATATCGACCTATAAAAAAGAAGAAATAATAATAATACTTAACGATTCTGGACTATTCCATTATAAAAATATTGTAAAATTTCTAGTTGCCCAGTGTATTTTGATGATGCTATGTATTTTATGTATACATTAGTTGATATGATTTCTATACATAAGTTTCTTTGTTTTGTACTGACTTGTCATATGCGCTATTTAATTGCCTACATGATTAATAATAAATAAATAAATAAATAAATACACCCAACAGTCACACACATAGTCCTGACCCCACACTAGGTTAACCTGTATCGTGGGTATCAGGAACTACGAGGGACTTGCGGTCCCACAACACCCAGACCCGAGACAAATATTAGTGGATCACACAAACATTTGTCTCGGTGCGGGAATCGAACCCACGGCGGCTGTCAATGGATGGAACTATTCCCATTATATTTCCAGTCGCACAGCACGTCGAAGCCGCACGAGTGCGCCGTGTGCCACCGCAAGTTCGCGACCGACTCCATCCGCGACCGACATCAGCTCAGGGCCCACAGCGACCCGGAGGACTTCAAGTTCATATGCAAACAGTGTCCCAGCAGGTGAGAACACATTTTATATATAATTAATCTAACTGTTTTTGTCACCTTACACATACATACATACGCACTCACGCACTCACGCCCGTAATCCACGTAGGGGTAGGCACAGGTGTAACCAGTACACCCACATTTCGCCGAGCGTATCTCCGTCGCACTATGTGATAGGGGGCGAGCCTATCGCCATACCGGGCACAAATTCCAGACTCCGGACTGATACTGAGCATTACGTAATAGAAAAACCCAATACCACTTTACCCGACCCGGGGATCGGACCTGAGACCTCAGCATTGGCCTCAATCGTAACGCGTACGCATTACAACTGCGCCACCGAGGCAGTCACCTTATATTTAATTTTGTATAACAGTAGTAAAACCGTGTGCCCCTAAATGTTGTTTAACGACATCCTGGTAATAATTGGTCTCAGGTCCTTGCGATACAAGCTTAGTTTAGTGCAAGGGCCACCGTCCTATTGAACAAGTTTCAACAGTATTTTGTTAAGTAATACTTTAAGTCTACTCCTAAGAGAAATATGGTATGAAAAATAAAAATTATTATTATTAAAAAAAAAACCCAAAGTCAATTAGAAATACAGTAGTGGTTAAAGAACCATCTCGGAACAAAAAAAAAACATTCAAATCGAAATATTTCTTTGGTTGCTATGATACCACACACGCACGCATGTACGCTCGCACGCACGCACGTACGGTCGCACGCACGCACATACACACACGCACTCATACAGAAAGAGACAAAGGGGACAAATTCTTTAATGTGGCTTAAATATTACCCCCACAGAGATGATTTAATAGCGATTGACTACAAATCGATATCTGGAGGGCCCCGTGGTCACAAATTGCATTAAAATATACCGTATGTTAGTCAAAAATGTGCAGCTTTTTAATAGTGGAAGTTTTTTAAATTGTTTCAGTAGTAATTACTTTACTAGGTACCACCGCTTTGTATATTTTTGCCACCAAGCAGCAGTGTGTAAGCACTGTTTTGTTTCGGTTTGAAGAACATTGAAGCCAGCTACTGGGCATTATATAATAAATAATAATAATAAATACACCCAACAGTCACACACATAGTCCTGATCCCACACTAGGTAAACCTGTATCGTGGGTATCAAGAACTATGAGGGACTTGCCAACCCACAACACCCAGACCCGACAGAAATATTTGTGGTTCACACAAACATTTGTCTCAGTGTGGGAATCGAACCCACGGCCTCTCGCTTCGCAGCCGGCTACTCGCCCGCTGCGCCACGGAGGCTGTCAACATACTAGCTTTTGCCCGCGACTTCGTCCGCGTGTAATAGTTACTGCAGCCACCGCGCTTCCCCCTCACGACTGCCCGCCGGTACTGTTAGCTGTTATTCTGTGCCGCCGCGGCTTGTACACCATTATTACGCGCTTGATCATTATTTTGCTGCGGTTTTATTTTAAAACTGCGATATCTTCTAAGATACTCATTGAAATCAAATGATTTAAAGGGCAAATTACTTTTAAATGAAATACTTGTAATGAATAACGTATTTATTTGGATAATGATGAATATCATCATTAGCCATTAAAGCTAATAAAAATAAAACTATATTATGTTAAAATATATTACCGTCTGTTCCAGATATTTCAAAATGAAAGATTTACAAAGACACATATGCAAAGTGCATCCTAAAGGTAAGAGCAGAGGACGGACTAAGGAAGAGGACGATTGAGACAAAAATAAAAATATAACGGAAAAACATTGACAAACAGCGACTTCGCTCGATACGTTGAGTTAAAAAATGTTAGTACAGTGATGGGCTTGGGCAGGTATATGGGGCCCATGACCCCCGAGAATAGGTTAGTTGCGTATGCTTCAATTACTGCATTATTTTATAGACAACAAATGCTATTAAAAAGTAGTCCTTCTGTTAAAACATCATCCAATTTTGTTTTCAAATGAAGCAGAAATATGAATGTGAGTGCGTAGAGGTTACATCTCGCTATCTCTCTCGCAAGCCCTGTTCGTAATGGCAGTGACGTCATACTTATAGTAAATACATATGGTTTTGTTAATTAATAATTGCCACTTTCTTATACGATACTCCCTAACTCATTTTTAAGCGGGTTTATAATTCTACGTAAATTACGGATAAAATAATAAACAAATTGAAGCAACTACCATATTATCAATAATGGTATTGCAGGCCCCCCTTAACATTGGCAGTTAGGGTGGAATAAATAGACATGCCATTGATTTTTGTGGGACAAACTAAAACGTAATACAAATTATTTCCTCCTAACACATTTTTAATACTTTTATAATTAAAATAGAAGTATTCAAATTACAAATTAGGACAGGTTCAGTGAAATCTGGCGGATGACTAACATTTTTTATCTCACAAAAACATTAGTTTAGGTCTAAAACTCGAAATAAGATTTTTTTAAGCTTTTCGTTATGGTGGTAGGTAGGCTTTACGGGGAGAAGAGGGGTTAATATTCACATATAGCATGGTTTATTTACATTCGTGCATCTCATAATGGGCACCTACTTAGATAACTCCACTGTACTTTTGTGTTTATGTTGTAATACAATACTAAGAACTATCAAGGTGTGTAGTGCACTACAATAGGGACATACTACGCATACAATCACGCTCGTATGTACTGTAAGGGCAAAAGAGAAGCGCGTGCGTCTTTATGAAACGCAAAAACTATAATTATAAACGAAACGCTTCTTCGCTCGGGTTCAACGTGACAGTTTTAGCCCCTCTTAAAAACCTCGCAACATTCTGTTCTGTAACTATTTTAAATTCGACTCGAAATTAGTCAATTTCCAAAACAATTTATTTAAAGTAGTTCAATTTACAGACACTCCTTTTGAAATTCATGGTTAAGTATAGATATAAATATATTAGTAAACAAATTAACGATTGATGTTATTAGAGTAATCAGTGGCAATGCAGAAGCACTGGCAGTGTGGTGGAGGTTTTGTGAGAGTCGTCTCGTAACTGTTAGGGGCTTTGCGATGATCAATTTAAAGTACTTCAAGTGTCCAGTAGAATAAACCCAAGGTGGTAGGTCCCTCGTATGCGAGAAACCGTTAAGTTTAGTACCACAGCTTTGTCTATTTCTGCCGCCAAGCAGCAGTGTGTAAGCACAGTTCTATGCCGGTTGAAATGATATTGAAGCCAGTGAAATTATTGGACATTATAAGACTTAACATCCTATGTATGGGGGTGACGAGCGTAGTCTAAAGCCGTGCAGTGCTTTGTAGTTCAAAGTTCTGTGTGGTGTTGCTTCTGTTTATGGGCAGGCGTGGCGCTTACCATCAGGCGAGCGACCTGCCCGTCCCGTCACTCAAGCTAATAATAAAATAATAACACCAGTATAATATACACTGGTTAACATAACAAGCACTCACTCGCTATGCAGTCTTTTATAAAAATTCACCAGGTATCCACCAACACCTTCAAATACCGCACTGACCACTTCTATTGTGTGTTCGTGGATGGTGGCGACCACTTACCATCAAGTGATGACCTTCGTTATTTAGCCTCTATTAAAATGTTTCTCAAAAGCTCCTGATAATTTACGAAATAGCTCGTAGTAGTCTCAAAATGTCACTTATATGTTGCCAATGTTTCAATATTAAAGTCACTGTTATTATAGTTGTTAGATGTAATAATGTAACATATCTTTTTTCTCTTTTACGCTAAATTAGAATTTTATTTTAACTTGAAGAGTTTTGTTTGAAGGCGCTTTGAAAATAGCCAAATCGTTGTATGGTGTATAAATGACTTTACCGTAAAACAATTGTTTTATATCTTAATAAATAACTTAATTTAACTTACCAATTGATTTCGTCTTGATTCGTTAATAGAAACCACGACCTCGTTTTGAGCAACCTACAGAAGCGTTACATGGTTAAGTAAAGATCAAATTATTATTGAAAGAAAAATTATCAGAGCGCCTTCATAAATACTCTTAAGTATAATTGTGCAAATGGTCATCCATTATATGTATTATGCAAAATGTTAAGGACAGGGGCGTAATCAGAAAAATAGGAAGTGGGTTGGACCCCCAAACACAAGAGATAACATGTTGATCTGATAAAAAAATATATTAATGGATGATTCATCTTATTTACATTTTTAGTAATATCTAACAATTTATGTGTAAATTGTATATATTTTTGAAATTTTATTATAGTTATAAAAATTACGATAAGACAATGCAGAGGAAACCAAGTGGTAAAGTGTTATTTTTATTATTATAAAAGTGAAAAATCTGCTCTTAATAATGACAAGGACGTATGTACAGTTAAGTTCTAAAACATATACGCGTTTTAACATATTGGAATAAGAGCGCATTCAAATTATGTAACAATACAACTGATATTCGATTATCGCCCTTAAGTATAATATTGAGATATACCCATTCTTATTCTTGGTTTTGATCCATTTTTACCCAGTTACAACCAACGACGCTTCCCCAAATCTAAATCTTCTGCTTGCTTTTATTTATCTACATATTATCGATACGTTATGTTTAAAAAACAGGAAAGGTGAATATTCGTTGCTGATGATCATGCATTTTAACACATAGTTGTGACCCCAGAATAAGATGCCGTTATAAACGCTAGCGTATATCCCAATAGTTATTTAAAGGGTACGAATCGGTATATTCGTGTAATGATTTTGTCAGTAAAATGTATATGCGTTGATGTTAAAATTTAGGTGAATTTAGTCGTACTATTTGTATATTGAATGACATTTTTTAAGTAATTTTTGAACACTTAATGCCACTCGAATTTGTCTTTCAACGCATCACTTAAAACCTCGGGTGAAAATTCAAAAGGATTTTTAAATTATAGAAAAGCAAAATTTTAGAATGAGAGAAGTAAAATGTAATGTGAAGTTTTTAAATTTAATTAGTTGATTACGGCTTAAATTTTGAAGGCGGCACTTTAAATATTCCGTGGCATGTAGTATATTAAACGAAAACCTATCATGGTTACTTTAAACGTTTTAATTTAGTTGTTTTTTTTTGTTATTAACAATTTTTATCCTACTTTTAATTATTAATTATAGTATTTCCTCTAACCCGACGAAATTTCACGAGAATATAATATATGATATTTGCAGTAGAGGACTAAGAAGGGGCGGAAGGGGTTGTCCGCCCCGGGCCCTCGGTCTTGGGGCCCCCAAATCTTGAAATCGCATACAATATTAAGCCTATGTGCAAAAAAGCTCACCGGAGGTTCAAATAGATTTGCCTTCCAGGACGAGCTTGGATATTGGTTAAAAACAATGGAATTAAAAGAAGTATGAGGGGGGTTATGACCCCCACAATCAACTTTCAAGTTCGTTTCTGATTTAATTTTTTATTGCGTTATTTTAAATTCTATAGAAAACACGGTTAATGTAAGTTAATATATTTTTTTATGGAATTTCAACTTGCAATAAAACAAGATGGTGTTTGCGGGCGCTATTCAGTGTTGCCAGATTGAGCTTTTTATAAATTAATAAATCATTATTATTTGAAAATTTTTGTTATTTGTGGCACAACACCCTTTAATATTATATTTTTGTCACATTGCATTTTGATATTGACTCAAGTTTTTCACTTTTAATAAATTAGAGAGGGCCTGACATTTCACTGACGACAGCTTTTACAGAAATCCGTTAATCAGCCAAGCTTTTCGACAGTGTCCGTCTATAGGAATATATAAACTCTGGCAACACTTAAAAATGGCTATTGATTTTACCGAATCCACAACTTGATACATTAAGGTCCGTATTCACAAACAACAATAAAGGAAGCTCTTTGCCAAGTGTCTCAATTCTGTGTACATGATTGGTCTGTATTGATTTAGCGCCAAAAACTAACCAATGAAGTTTAGAGAAATCGTTTTGATTAGTTAATTTAACATTGATCAGCCTTTCAGAAACCGGGCGTTAGTATGTGTATAAAGGCAATAACTGCGTATGACACACTATTGACAAATATATAGGATAATGGCTGAAGCGTCAGTGTCATACAAATCAAAACTAGATTTACAAGCTCGCGTATAGATGTACCAACTTAACTGTGAATTGAAGGGCGTCGCTCTGTTCACTCCAGTGTTGCCATTTTACGAATAATGATTAATTATGAGCAATATTTTAGTTGTTATGAGACAAATATTTCCCATTAGGTAATTGGTTTATTTTCAGCCAAATTCAAGTAAAATCTTGACATGTTAATTTGTTTGTTTAGTGATTGAAGACACTCCTTTCCACTAACTATGTAGTTAACTAAACCACTAAAATATCCATTAGAGACTAGATAGCAAAATTTACACACTAGAGGCGGGTCCAACACACCAAATCTAAGATTCCACTAGTTACGAAGTGATTCCGTTCCGTTTTACGAGTGGTAGAGTAGTATACCTTTATTTTTTAGTGGTTGAGCCACGCTGTAGACAATTTTGTCTACAGCATGAATGGGCCGGCTCCCCCGGGTTGTTACCACTGTCTCACAGAAAACCGGCGTAAAGTAGCAGCTTGCTGCTGCGTTTCGTACGATGAGTGAGATATCCGGAGGCCCAAATCCCCCTCCCCTTCCCAATCCCTTATTATCCCTTTCCTTTAAGGTCGGCAACGCGCCCATAATTCTTTTGTATTGTGGGCGTACATGGGCGGTGGAGATCGCTTACCATCAGGTGACCCACTTGCTCGTTTGCCAGCCTATACTATAAAAAAAAAGTTAAGAACACTGTCTGTAGTTCCATTTTCTGCCATTTCACAGTTAACTTGGTACATCTATACAAGCTCGCGTACACATAGCAAGTCCTACAAAGATTAACCGATCTATCTATTATTGTAAAAACAGTTAACAAATTTACTTTATTAATTGTGTTTTACAGTTACATGGTTACATGACTAGAAGTTTGAAATTTTAACGTATAATTAAAAACTTAAAATAATTATAAATAAATGAAATTTGTTGAGCAACAATTCGAAAATAAAATGATTTTTATGTCGAAACCAGAGGCGTAGTCGAGATTAAAGGTTGGGGGTCAAATTAATGACGCACTCCATCCATTCGATCCATTACTGATGACAGTGAACTGAACAAAAATCTCATTTTCTCCCACGTTAAATCTTATGAATTTATGTGTCTGTCTCTGTTTCGTTTCATCGATTTTCAAATCACAACGACGGTAAAGGAAGTTTTCACTTCAAAAAATAAATATGCTTTTCATATACATATATTTTACTTATAAATTCAACGTGATTTCTATTAAAAATATTATTTTAATTAGGTACCTACTATACCCGCTTCGACACTTCCTAACTTCGTTTCGTTGTATAACATAGGGGTCCTGGGCTTCTATAAGATTTTTTCCAACAGCGCGGTGGTGATTCATTTATTTCAATTTTGATTGTTAAACGTTTTAATTAAATCAGAATGTTCTCTTCACACACTTATCTGACGTAAAAAATTGCCTAATGACGTACGATGCCACTCATTATTCAATCTCGCACATTATTGAGCGGTGAGTAATGTCGACGCGTCATTTTAGATTAGACCACTATGTAGAATTTCAACCATTCATTACCTAGATGTACCCATCTTATGCGTATTAAGCCACAGAAATGATGCAGGACAATATGGGCCGAGGTGACGGCGCTCTTCAATATATTTTCATATGAAGTACAGTCTAGTAAAGTCAAGAAAGTAAAGTTTTTCCCTTGCATGTATAGGTAAGTGGAGCCGTATTTTTTACCAGATTAATGATAGCTATCGTTCTAGTTATCTTATTTCAATGCTATCACTGCTATAAAATATCTATTTTCGAACCTCTTTTCTGCGCCTTTAAAAAGAGCCCCAAACTTTATGCTCGGCGCGGCTTAGGACGGCCCTGGTAAAGGCAAAGGGTAATCTTTGGTTTGAAATATTTTAGTTATATTTAATTTAATATTGACATTGTTAGAGTATGCGTTGTTACATGCTGTCTATGTATTTGTAAATATTTGGATGGAATGTATAGAAATAGAGATTTTAACTGTACCACTGTGTTTTATTTTACTTTTAATGTACAAAACTAACTAACACTTACTCCCGAAATTCAATTTAATTTTGTTTTTTTGCAAAATTGCTCGATCCTTTGATTGAATATGGACGAAAATAATTTTGCGCAAATAATCACAATGGATATACGCAATAATAACAATGACAACAATAAATATTGCTTCTAGAGTTATTTAATTTACCCAAAATGACCAATCTGAGAAAAAAATAAGTTTTTTGACATTTAAAGATTATAAAAGCAACGCTTTTTTTTTCAAAAATGCAAAACAAAAAATATTCGCGAGCTAGATGTCCTTAAAGCATAAATTATACAAAACAAACAATTTAAAATATTTTATTAAACAATATACACCAAAAGTATCAGATATAATGAAAAAATGGGGGTTTCTGCAAAGGCAAAACACAATTTTCAATATCTTTTTAAAAGCTTCAAGCTTGACGTTATAATATACTTGAATATCACCAACTTATTACTATTATAGCTCGTGAATACACGGCGCGATGTACCTACTAAGTATTGGCGCGCGGTGATGTGAGCGGGTCATTGACCCCGAGTTTAGCATTAGAACATCTTACATTACAGGCTTACGTTACCAAAATGGTAAGTAAACAGCAAAGCAATAGCGTTTTCCGTTTATACTACTTGCAGAAGGTACATTCGCGACAGACTTGACGGTATACAATTTTAACGACAGACGCGTATCTAGGAAAACTACGGTAAGCCATTGCCCCCCAAACTAAGAACTATATTGTTTTTAATAAAAAAACTTACAATTGCACTGTTCTTAACAATATCGACTTAGATCTTTCTCAAGTGATGATTATATTTCAGACAATACCGAGTGCTAATTTGAAGATTCAGCACTCAAAATTAGACTGCCCAGACATCGATGTTTTTTATGGTATAGGTCGGCAAACGAGCAAGTGGGTCACCTGGTAAGTGATCTCCACCGCCCATGTACGCCCACAATACAAAAAGAATCATGGGTGCTTTGCCGACCCTAACGGAAAGGGATAATTAAGGGATTGGGAAAGGGAGGTGGTTTGGGCCTCCGGAAGAGATGTCCGGATGTCTGGACTCTGTTCAGACCTAGTATCCAGTGATGATCATTCCCTTCTCCACCTGGTTGGCCTTCTCCTTGCCAGTGAGGAGTTCAATCAGCGTCAGACCGAACCAATATGCTGTTCCTGGTCCCTGGGTATAGAAAAGTAAAGTTTAATCAGTTTATATCAAGTGATATTTTACTTTTTTTATAGCATAGGCCGGCAAACGAACAAGTGGGTCACCTGATGGTAAGTGATCTCCACCGCCCATGTACGCCAACAATACAAAAATAATGGGCGTGTTGCCGACCTTAAAGGAAAGGCATTGGGAAGGGGAGGGGGGTTTGGGCCTCCGGATATCTCACCCACCGTACGACGCAGCAGCAAGCTGCTTTACTTTACTTAGCCTACTTTACATCGGGTTTCTGTGAGACAGTGGTAACGACCCGGACGAGCCGGCCCATTCATGCTGTAGAGAAAAGTGTCTACAGCGTGGCTCTACCAGTCGTAAAAGCAGACTCCAGGCACAAGCTCAGGCATTTAGAGGTACTCAGAAGTGCAAATTGAAGTTATCCTGCCCTCAATCTCAGTAGCGGATCCAGGGGCTAAGGGGCTCAAGAAAAATCATTCGGGTCCACTGACAAATCTCAAATTAATCTTGATATTATCCTACTTTCTTAGTAATACTATATACTACCTACAATATAATTTTCTTCTCCGGATATCTCAATCACCGTACAAAACGTAACAGCAAGCTGCTACTTTACATCGGTTTTCTGTGTAAAGTGGTAACCATTACACAAATGTAGACAAAAGTGTCTACAGCGTGGCTCTACCACTCAAATCTGATTTAAAAATAAGTTTGCTATACAACTCACCCTGCTGGTGACCACGTTGCCGTCAGTGACCACCCTCTCGCCCTCCACGTATTTATAGTCCCCGGGACCACCTGCCACTTTGTCCTTGGTGGTGGGGTAGGAAGTCACTCGCTTCCCTTGCCCAATGCCATGGGCGACGAAAGCTATTGGTGCTGTTAAAGAAAACACAATTTATCCATACATACACACTCACGCCTGTAATCCCCGAAGCAGTAGGCAGAGGTGTAACCAGTACACCCACATTACGCCGTGCTTATTTCCGTCCCATGATGTGATAGGGGGCGAATCTTTCACGACACCGGACACAAATTCTAAATCACTTACCAGCGCAAATGGCGGCGACAATCTTCCCAGACTTCTCATGTTCCTTGAGGAGTGTGCCGACTACTTCAGACTTGGAGAGACGGTCTGAACCTTCCAGACCTCCGGGCAGGATTACCTGGAATGCATTGAATGAATGAAGCCCTTTATTCAGACTTTACTTATACAATTTCAATATCGCATATGTTACATTTCAGTCAAAATAGATTAGCTTATATTAAAATTAATATTGCATTACATATATATACTAGCTGTTGCCCGCGGCTCCGCCTGCGTATGCCTATTTCCAGGATTAAAGTAGCCTGGTGGGTGACAGTGGTGAGCGCGGCGTGGGGGGTGATCGCATCAAGCGAGTCCCGTCATCGGTATGAGAAACTCACTTGACAAAAATACTAATATCGCTATTAAAAAATAGGAGTTGATGGTAAAAGGGTGAAAATTTTGGGTTCTATGTATTTTTTAATGCCACATCTTAATAAAATAAAAAAAACTTGTTCAAAAATAAAAAATAAATGTTAGGGTTGGACAACCCTTAACACTTAGGGGTATGAAAAATTGATAGTAGCTGATTCTCAGACCTACTGAATATGCATATAAAATTTCATAAAAATCGATCAAGTCCTTTCATAAGAGTATGGTAACTAACATTGTGACACGAAAATTTTATATATAAGATAAGATATTTAATTAATAAATTGTATTTGCATAATACCCTAAAATTAAAGTAAAAACTCTTAATTATTATTATTTATTTTTTTGTTTTTTACTGGCCCTTTATTATATACGTCCCACTGCTGGGCACGGGCCTCCTCTACTGAATGAGAGGGGTTAGGCCTTAGTCTACCACACTGGCCTCATGTGGGTTGGCATTAATTATTTATTAAATTGAATAATTTAATGAATTACATTAAATTGAATAATTTAATGTAGCAAATTGTTCTCTTTTGACACCGGCTACTTGTCTCTGAGCCTGGAATGTATTACCTTGTTATAAATTAAAAATGAATGTCAATAGGTTTTGTCTATATTTAATTTTATACATTAACTAATATTCTAAAAAATATATATATATCGTGAGTTGAGTGAATATTTTTTTGTTGAATCGAACCTAAATATAACTTTAAACGCGTCAATTATACTATATAATATAAATAAAGACAGTTGTTTAACAAGCCTATAAAACAACTATTGCCGCAACCCGATAGTTTTTACAAACAAGTGTTATTCGCCTCTCCTGTAAAGTGCGCCAAAACTGACATGAAACGCAGACCCGGATTTAAGATTTTAGGAACCGGGGCAGAAACTTGATAGTTGATAAATTAGTTAAACACACTAAAAGAAAATAAAAAAAATGATGCACAAAGACTTGTTAGGCGCCTTTTTCTTACAAGTCGACGGTGAGCCAACCAGGCTTTCGTATGCTAGGCGCTTTGTGAAGCAAGTTTTTAATTTTTAATCATATTACATTATGATTTTGTCGCCCACTGAAACTACAAAATCCGGCCCTGATGAAACGTATTGCAATATCAACGGCGATATGTGGGAAAATATTACTTACAGCATCATACTGAGGTTTGTCAGCTAAAGCATCAGCTAACGATTTGTCCGGCACAAGCGTCACCTGCCTTGAGCACAAAACAGGGGTATTACCATCTAAGCCAGCCATTGTAACCTCCACCTAAAAATAAGATTACAGTTAAAACCAATTCAGATGCGAGAGTGGTAGTATTATGGTAGTCTAAGTAGTAGAGCAATGCTGTAGACAGTTTTGTCTACAGCACGAATGGGCCGACTCGTCCGGTTCGTTACCACTGTCGCACAGAAAACCGACGTAAAGTTTGCTGCATCGTTTCGTACGGTGAGTGAGATATCCGGAAGGCCAAATCCCCCTCCCCTGCACAATCCCTTAATTATCCCTTTCCTTAAATGTTGGCAACACGTCCATGATTCTTCTGGTATTTTGGATGTACATGGGCGGTGAAGATCTCTTACCATCACCTGATGGTATATACCAGCCAGCCAGCCTATACTATAATAAAGAAAATCTTTGTACGAAATAGGCGAGATTTAAAAGGAAACTGTCATTTACGTGGTCGCGTCATATTGTATGTCGCGACCACGTAAACAAGACCTTTCTGTTATACAGTATGTAACAAAAACCCTGTTGGCCCTTTTTGGGTCGTGAAGATAGGACATATAGACAGCTTAAATTAAAATAATAATAAACAGAAGTGATATATTACACAGGTACTTTAATAATTAACATATTTTAAAAAAATATTTACATCTGAATTTCGCGAGTGCGGCACGTTTAATGTAAGTAGACGCCGCAACATGCTATCTCGCTCTGGCTCTAGTCAAAGTTCTGTATGTGTGATTTTTCATTATGTTTGAATATCAATTCTGATATAACAGTTTAAATGCCCAACAGGTTTTTGTTACTTTTTGTATAGTTTATAATGATACTAACACCACCTCTCCTGAGCATGTCCACAGTGATGACTGTCTCCATCTCTTCGGCACCTTGGGCCAAAATCACCAGAGCTGACTTTGACATGGCTCTAAAAAAATAATTTAAATGACAATTCTGTATTTGCCGCATTTAGATCCAGCATGATTACAATGTCACAACTGGTATGGTAACATTGTAGATACAAAGATAGAAATAATTTGTCTCTTTGAAATATTTGTCAAGGAATAATAATCCAGGGGGCTAAGGGGCTAAAGCCTAAAAAACTCTTTGGGTCCACTGACAAATCTCAAATTAATCTTGATATTATCCTACTTTCTTAGTATTACCTACAATATAATTTTCATCACTTATCCTTACTTATTCCATTTTAAATAAGTAGGTATAATATTTCCCATTTTTTTTTATTTAATTTTGGGTCTGGCCCCCCGAAATCCTGGATTCGCCACTGGATACTACTAAATAAAACTACCTATTTCCCTTGTACTCCATAACAAGATCTTAACCACATTTAAATGGGACCGCCATCCCTATTAAATACCTAAGCCCTATCAAATACAAAAAGATTTATGAGAATCGGTGTACATTTAGCCGAGATATAGGAAATTGATAACCTCCTCTATCTAAATTGCTTGAAACATGTCTTTAGCAGACCTACTAAAACAGTAAATATTAATATTATGTTCTGTAAAACATAACTATATTATTTCGAAGCCAACCGGCGTAAATATCCGACAAATTTTCGTAGAAAACTGATTGTTCTTATATTAGTCCAATCCAGTGTTATAAACAAATAATATCTTCCTGTTTAGAATAACTAATTATTAGGAATTGATGATTCAATCACCTTACCTTCTTTGTATAAAACGCAAATCTTTAGCTAATAATTTTAAAGTAATTACGAGATTTTTCGTAAACACCGTTTTTGTCACGCAAAACATCAATTAGTATTTTTTATTTGACAGTTTTGACTTTCCAAGGTTAAAAAAAGGTTGACGCAAAGGCCAAAGACGTGGAATTTTTGGGTTTTTCTCCAAAATTTTCTATTACGTAATGAAAATACATAAGTAAGCGGGGTAAATATAGCAAACATTAATTTAGTACTACTATGATATTCTTAATTAAAGATAAAATGAGATCATATCAAATTAAAATAATTTTCACGAATCTATAAACTATATTTTGATTTCTGAACGAAAACTAAATTTGCTAATTATTTAATGTTGCCATCCATTTAGGAAACATTACCCAATACCTAAAAAGTGTATGCTGTCCATTGCCAAATAAAACATTACGAATTACGATAGCTTTAGATAATTTAATCAAAAGTAATGGATTTCTGTACAAAATATTTATATACTTGCGTTGAACAAAATTATTGCCACCTATATTACACTAGTCCCCAGACAAGGCCTTCTACGAAGTCGCCATTGCTATAGTGTATAATACGTCGACACTTCCGTGACATTTTGCCACACCGAGAGGCGTGGCCATCACACCTACTTGTTACGACAATGTAGGCAGGCAAAATCTTAAATGATATGTCACGGCGAAATGTTACGGGGTGTCGGGGAGTAGGTGAAGTACAACATATAATCGTTTTATTAAACGATGAAAATTTTCGTTTTTTCTCCCTACGTCGAGTGTCAGTAGCCATTAGTGGGAACTATGATGAATTAAAATTAATAATATGGTTAGTTTTATTTCATATTAGTCGAATATTAAATTTATTTTCAAGTGATTATTTCCTTTATTACCATATGAATTACTAGTTTGACACATCAAGGGTAGTAATTTTAAACGAATTTGAAAACTGGGAACGTATTTATAACTCGTACTAGGCTTACAGAGTGGATAGCTCCATGACGTTAGGTCGTAACACTTGAAAACCATCCACACTTGAGAGTTTGTCACACTCATGCGTCTCGGTGCAACAAAATGTCACAAGAAATTCAGACACACTTTGATGTCCCGCTCCTTGGGGGAGAAGTGGAAAGGAAACAGACAGTGATCACTGCTTTAGCACTAAAAGAGGCCTAGACCCTTACAAGGAGACGTGGTAGTGTGGCGAAGCGGTCCAAGATGCGACTTGGGAAAAAAGCGTGATTAAAAGTTTGCGAAATTACTCTCCCGGCCACATAAGAAGTTTCGGGTGTATGGTAGGCTACCATATATCTCCTGAAACTCCTTTTGTGGTCGGGTAACTAGTCATGTTTATTTCTTGCCACACTGTATGCTATTATAAATTAAAACAAACATCTGAATTCTTCAACACAATAACTAAACAAAGCTATCTATTAGCACGTTTAAAAAAATACAGTATTAAAATTACTTCTGTACTTACTGAAAAAAAGATTTAAATTCGCTCTTTAATATTACAATTAATTTCCTTAAAACCAAGGCATACACTGCAACTATTACATCCCCGACAGATGTTCGTTGAAGGCTCTTCTACAATTGTCGATGGATAGCTTCCTTTCTTTCACAAGAACAACGTAAATTTACAAAAAAAAATGTAATTTTAAACTATTTTTTTTATGTGCTTCTTCACATTTTTTTATTAAATGATGTAAATAGTAGCGAACAATAATTATTATCTATAATAAAAAATATTTTAGCGTTTGTTATAAAATTGTGTTATGGTGTTCGTTTGAGGTTAGGCTTTGAGACGTTATAACAAAAAATAAAACAATTTTGTATTAAGAATTTAATTTCGTGCGATATATTGAAATGGATTTTGTGAAACGCGAAGATCAGAATGTTGTCGAGGAGAGTTACAAAGTTTATATGGAAGGGGTGAGTATAGAAACATATTTTTAATTAGTATAAGGGGATTTATACTTCTGTTATTTATATTGTAACTTATATTTTACATACATTTATTACATTTGAGCCCTTTCTTGATCCGGAAAAATAATTTATTGCATACTTTTATATTAATTTATATACTCTTGACCTAAAGTTAAGTTTGATAGACCCATACTCAAATTCAAATACTTTAATTAGTCACCTGGGCAATTATGTTTGTGTGTTTCACAAATAATTATTTCGGGAACAGGTGTTTTCACCCCACAGGGGCCGGTTGTAGAAACTACAAACCAAAACTTTCTGTAACATGTGTTAAAACAGTATTTTGCGCCGATCCCACTGCGAGTGGGATAAGGGCAGGTAGAAAAAAAAGGCTTAAAAAAGGCCTACTACAATGTAACTGAATCTTTTAAAGTACTATAATAATAATACTAGCCCTGTGTTATATACGTCCCACTGCTGGGCACGGGCCTCCTCTACTGAATGAGAGGAGTTAGGACTTAGTCCACCATGATGACCTAATGCGGCTTGGCAGAATTTACATACCTTCGAAATTCTTATGAAGAACTTCTCAGGTATGCAAGTTTCCTCACAATGTTTCATTCACCGTAAAAGCAAGTGATCATTAACAATGAATACACACATAATTTAGAAAAGTCAGTGTATGCATGAGTATGTGTAAGGTACTATAATATGATAAATTTATTTTAATATGATAATGTTTGGTCACAGAAATTGTATACTTGCTACTCGCCCACAACGTCAAGCAGACTGTTTAAAATCCTTTTGATTCCAAGATTAATTTTATCTATGAGCAATCCTTGCTGTTTCTTGCTTTTTAATATTCTTACCGTTGTATAGATATTGTAGTTTAAAAAAATAACAAAATAACTTTATTTTCATAGACCCTACAGGATGCTTAAAAAGTCATAATATACAATTTAATAATCTTATTATAACCAAAATAGATAAAAGATAGTGTTTACACAAATATTACACATTGAAGTAAAACCATTTAATACAAATTTTATCGTGGTTTAATTATTCTTTTAGTCTGGACTGAAGCTTTTCAGCCTTAGTGGTCACCAGAGAGACTGTGAACCAGGCAAATTGTTACAGTCTCTCCCGGACCCTGAAGGCAGAAAGCTTTAGTAACGTCCAGTCTAAAAAAAATCAACCATTATAAAATCTGTATAAACTAGTTTTACTTCAATAGATAAAAGATGTTTGATGCTAGCAACACACGAAATCCATGGTTGTCTATCATTTAAGTAGTGTTTAATTTCACAATAACCCCTGTTAACAAGGTGTTCTATTACAGTAGGTTTGAAATTCAGAAAGGGTAGTTCCAAGGTACTACTGATTAGGTTTTTAGATGCGTACACTGCTCCGGCAAGGAGTTTTGTGTCTTGTGTAAGTGAAGAATTTGGCCAAACAATTTACTATCTTCTAATATATAAAATTCTCGTGTCACAATGTTCGTTCCCATACTCCTCCGAAACGGCTGGACCGATTTTTATGAAATTTTATATGCATATTCAATAGGTCTGAGAATCGGCTACTATCTATTTTTCATCCCCCTAAATGTTAAGGGTGGTCCACCCCTAAATTAATTTTATTAGTTTTTAGTAAAAAAAATTGTTTTTATTTTTTTATGATACAGCATTAAAGAATACATACAACCCTAGATTTTCAACATTCTACGAACAACCCCTATTTTTTAATAGCGACATTTGTATTTTTGTCAAGCGCGTTTTTCACACCGATCGGGACGATCGGGACTCGCTTAATGCGATCACCCCCCACGCTGCGCCCACAAAGTTACTTTAATCCTTGAAATAGGCATTCACGCGGGCGGAGCCGCGGGCAACAACTAGTATATAATAAGTATATTCCTGGAGGCCAATTCTCGTAATTTTAAATGTTCAAAATATCATTCCGATCTAGTATCAGCGTCAAGAAAGTTGCAAATGGCATTCTCTTACACCAATAATCAACGTCAAATGCATCTAGCATTAGCAGTAGCATTATACTGGTTTGGCTTCAGTCAACTTTTATTCTACATTCAATCTCATTACGATCTTTGTTCACATTTGACGTTGATTATTGGTTTAAGAGAATGCCATTTGCAACTTTCTTGACGCTGAGACTAGATCGGAATGATATTTTGAACATTTAAAATTACGAGAATTGGCCTTCTGGTATATACAACATGTAACAAAAACCCTGTTGGTCCTTTTAGCTGTGGCATGAGAATCAATATTCAAACATAAGGAAATATCTGTAATGAGAAAAATATAGTAAATATTGGACAGATGGTGGGCCATCAGCTCAATAAAAGTGCTATTTTAAATGAAATACCACTAAAAACTATAATTTTATGTGTTTTACGTGCATATTAGTAAAGCGATGACTCGCTGTAATAGTAAAAAAGCGTATTAAAAAGGTGCCGTACCGAGTAACTACCACTTTTGATAAACCACCGGGTGATCGCCAATCGTTATTTTTATGGTAGAATTTTTTTAATTGAGATATTTCTTTATGTTTGAATAACGATTCTGATAACGTGGTTAAAAGGAACAACAGGGTTTTTGTTACATATTGTATATATATATTAAGGTTGTCACTATTTTTAGAGAAAGTAAGTAGATTATGACTAAAAAATCATTTTTTCTTTATTATAACAGCAGGTCGGCAACGCGCCCATGATTTGGTTTTGTGGCCGGTGGAGATCACCTACCATCAGGTGACCCACTTGCTCGTATTAGGCCGAATTAGGCTCGTACTGGTGTACTAAGGCCTAACCCCTCTCATTCAGTAGAGGCGGCCTGTGCTTTTTTTCCGAATGGATTTGTGCTGTTAGCCTATGTTGCTTTTACAGCTTCACCTGACAATAAAGCCGGCGCTTATGGTGCTCTAGCCAGAAATATGTATTATGTACTTAGTAGCGATTAAGCACAGAGGCGCCTTATAGAAGGCTCAGACCTCAGCTTGAGCAATCGCTGGGGAGTATAGTTTAGGGCCGTCTCTGCAGAGGGACTTGTATAATACAGGGCTAGTATTATTATATGCTAGCATGGTCCAAAAAGGGCAAAAAAACAGCTTACCAGATGTCGCTTGATTAGACTGCTCTGACGTCATCTGTTACTCTACAGAATTCTCAGTTTCAATTAACGCCCGGTTTCTGAAAGGCTGATCAAAGTAAAATTAACTAATCAAATGTCAAATCTCATGTCAAGTCGAAATTGAGTTGCTAGAAGCGTGGTCAACACCTTTGATTTGACACACATGTTAGCTAACATAACTTTCAAATTAATATGATAAATCGTATGTCAAACAGTACTAAAGAGACATCAAATATTAGAATATTTTGCACTAAATACTGTTTCAGCAATTCGATTTGATTTGACAGCAGTGTCAAAATCAAAGTTATGTTAGTTGAATGTTGATTTGATCAGCCTTTCAGAAACTGGGTGTTAGTGTTAGTAATTTTCACGGCTCTTTTTGTTAATTCTATTCTTAATAGGTTTTTAATTTTATTAATTGTTATTAATTAAGCAGCGATAGCTCAGTGGGGAGTGGTATGGACTGTCGAGACGAAAGTCGCAGGTTTGAAACCAGCCCCAAGAGCACACACCTCTGACTTTTCTAATTTATGTGTGTATTAATCGTTAATTATCGCTTGCGTTAACGGTGAAGGAAACATCGCGAGAACCTGCAAACCTGAGATGTTCTTCATAAGAATTTCGAAGGTATGTGAAGTCTGCCAAATTAGGCCAGCGTGGTGGACTAAGGCTTGACCCCTCTCATTCAGTAGAGGAGCCCCATGACCAGCAGTGGGGACATAATATATAATGCATGGGCAGTAAAAAAAAACCTCTGACAAAACAGGTGAATTTGACCTCTTTGCCCAACAGGCATTGTAGCGTAACAAATGGACCAATTTGAATACTCTTTTTAAAGCTGGTTAAATTGACATGGTTCTTAGCTACATACATACGCACTCACGCCTGTAATCCCCGAAGGTGTAGGGACTAGGCAGAGGTGTAACTAGTACACCCACATTTCGCCGAGCGTATCTCCGTCCCATGATGTGATAGCGAGCCCATCGCCATACCAGGCACAATTCCAGACTCCAGGCTGATAATAAGCATTTCGTAATAGAAAAACCCAATATAATTGTTACCCGACCTGGGGATCGAATCCGAGACCTCAGTATCAGCCTCAGTCGTAACGCGTACGCATTACAACTGCGCCACCGAGGCACCTATAGTTTAATCATAATATTTTATATTACAACTAGCTTTTGCTCTCGGCTCCGCTCGCGTGAATCGCCTTTTCCGGGATAAAAAGTATCCTATGTCCTAATCGAGGTCGTGGTCTACCTGTGTGCCAAATTTCATCAAAAACCATTCAGTCGTTACGGCGTGATGGACTAACAAACATTCAAATTCATAAATATCCAAACTTTCTCTTTATAATAGTAGTACGTGAATATTGTGATGGATATTCTACGTTACATTAACCCCCGGTTTCTGAAAGGTTGATTATTGTAAAAATTTACTAATCAAATGTCAAATCTCATGTCAAGTCGAAATTGAGTTGCTAGAAACGTGGTCAACACCTTTGATTTGACACACATGTTAACATAATTTTCAAATTAATATGAAAAATCATATGTCAAACGCTATTACCCGGTTTCTGAAAAGCTGATCAAATTAACATTCAACTAACAGAACTTTGATTTTGACACCGCTGATAAATCAATTCGAGTTGCTGAAACGTTGATTAGTGTAAAAAATCATAATATTTGATGTCTCTTCAGTACCGTTTGACATACGAATTCAATCCAATCCAATTTTATATTGTGGCTCCATCGGGGTACGATGATTTTGCCAGTGTCGAGGCAGGAACATACGAATTCTTATATTAATTTGAAAGTCATGTTAGCTAACATGTGTGTCAAATCAAAGGTGTTGATCACGATTCACGCTCCTAGCAACTAAATTTCGACTTGACATGACATTTGACATTTGATTAGTTAATTTTACTTTGATCCGCCTTTCAGAAATCGGGCGTATTAGAGAGACATCAGATATTATTAAACTTTTCACTAAGTAACGTTTCAGCATCTCCAATTGATTTGACAGCGGCGTCAAAATCAAAGTTTTGTTAGATGCTATCGTTTTATAGCGTAGACATTGTTTTTTTTCGAATGGATTTGTGCTTTTAGCCTATATTGCTTTTACAGCTTTACCTGACAATAAATCTGGCGCTTATGGCGCTCAAGCAAGAAATATGTATAGTGTATTTAGTAGCGATTAAGCACAGACGCGCCTTTTAGAAGGCTCAGACCTCAGCTTGAGCAATCGCTGGGGAGTATAGTTTAGGGCAGTCTCTGCACACATTGCGCCGAGGGCCAGTTGTGGGAGTTCTTCGGACTCGCAGGCGTGCCCTATGTCGGGGTCGCGTATTATTATTGCGATTTGGATTAGACAAGGAAAGTGCTGCTTCCATAGCAACTGTGATGAAGTGTTGGGATCTGCCAAAACATGTTTGGGACGATGACGGAGGAGGAGACCTTGATCCCCGATGAGCTTTAGTTACTTCCTACACTGCTTGCAATCATTTATTATGCATTCATTATTTATAATGGACAAACAAGTCTTTAAAAAGTATCTAATCATATTTGTTTTTGCATAATATTAATAAAATATGTATATTCAAGTATTTATTTTTGCATAATTTATTTATTTTTGCTAGTCATAAAATATATATGACCAGATTCACCGGTTTTTTTTTATATCTAAATTATTCAGGATTTTGAAAACTAGTTTTTAAAATATCGGCCACGTTGGTCTAGTGGCACTTAGGTTGAGAAACTGGTGATGATGAAGTGCCATTCAATGCCAGGCAGGGTTCTCGTATCATGGATTTGACGGTATTCGGTATTACATGGGCTGATCCGCCGTCTGAAGTCTGAACCCAAAGACTTCTAGACGGGCTGTTTAGAAGTAAAATTGCTTCACAAACAGTGAGCGCGATAGGGGTTCTAGTTTAGAGTAAGCGAGATGGTAATATTGAGTTACGGTCAATTTACCGCAACTTAGTGGTACAATTTCTATGTGCCGCGCAGCTTGTCTAGTAGTATACATTAAAGTCTTTGACTACAACACAAAAAAAAAATTGCAAAAATCAAAAACTTAAAAGAAAACTGATGACGAAATTCTCTGGATTCGATAAATAAAATTAATAAAGTCCGCGCCGAATTGAGAACCTCCTCCTTTTTTAAAGTCGGTTAAAACTAGCTCCCCTTTAATTTGTCCCGGTTACCCAAGGTTCCGAAAACGCCTATGAATTATTTTATCTATTTCCTGTATGCCAAATTGCTATACAATTTTAATGGTGTTTTGTTTTCTAAATCATTTTCCTTGTGGCGTGCTGGATTAGTGTAATATTAGGCAATATTTTATTACATAGTTACTTTTTATAGACTGCCTCGGTGGCGCAGTTGTAATGCGTACGCGTTACGATTGAGGCCAACGCTGAGGTCTCGGGTTCGATCCCCGGGTCGGGTAAAGTGGTATTGGGTTTTTCTATTACGAAATGCTCAGTATCAGCCCGGAGTCTGGAATTTGTGCCCGGTATGGCGATAGGCTCGCCCCCTATCATATCGTGGGACGGAGATACGCTCGGCGAAATGTGGGTGTACTGGTTACACCTCTGCCTACCCCTTCGGGGGTTATAGGCGTGGGTGCGTATGTATATGTAGTTACTTTTTAAAAACCATTCCGGTTCGTTAAACCGCCACGATGCTACACGCTTACATACATTGCGTAATATGTAGGTACCTCACGCCTGTATCAAGGTAGGTTTTTACAACGCTGATTTTGCTGGACCGATTTTGACGGGACTTTCACTGGCCGATAGCTGATGTAATGAGGAGTAACTTAGGCTACTTAGGTACTTTTATCCCGGAAAATAACATTCACGCGGGCGGAGCCGCGGGAAACTGCTAGTTTATAATAGTAGTAGAACTACGAAACGCAAGCTTCGTGTGGGATTTCTGTGAGACAATTATCGAAATAAGATGGCAAGATACGTAACTCAAGCAAAAAAATTACCCCACCAAAACTCTGTGCAAGGCGGCGGGGCTATAAAAGTCTGTGCATATAAACTAATTGACACTTGATACGTCTCATTTTTTGCGCGGTGCAGAACGTCGTATCTCTATTTAGATATTTAATATTTAGACATTAACTTTTATGAAATAAAGTTGATTGTGAACGTTCATTAATTTTTGTTGCGTGTATGAGTGGAACGTGTGATTTTACCTTTGCATGTGTAAGTAAGTGAAGCCGTATTTTTTGCAGATTCATATGAGAGTTATCGTTATCTTATTTCGATGTAGACAATGGTACTAAACCGATTGAGCTGACATGGTCATGCTGTAGACAAAAGTGTCTACAGGGCTCTACCACTCGCAAATGTTTCTGTAGTCCGCAATTTGTTTGAGCCGGTAACTAAAACCAACACTTGAAAACCCTCTCGTGTGCGTAGATTTAATTAAATAAAAATACACCCAACAGTCACACACATAGTCCTGATCCCACACTAGGGAAACCTGTATCGTGGGTATCAGGAACGAGGGACTTGCCAACACACAACACCCAGACACGAAAGAAATTTTTGTGGATCACACAAACATATTTTGTCTCGGTGCGGGAATCGAACCCACGCCCTCCCTCTTCGCAGCCGCCGGACATTTCGCCGAGCGTATCTTCGTCCCACGATGTGATAGGGGGAGAGCCTATCGCCATAAAGGGCACAAATTCCAGACTCCGGGCTGATACTGAGCATTTCGTAATAGAAAAACCCAATACCACTTTACCCGACCCGGGGATCGAACCCGAGACCTCGGACGGGACGGAGATACGCTCGGCGAAATGTGGGTGTACTGGTTACACCTCTGCCTACCCCTTCGGGGATTACAGGCGTGAGTGCGTATGTAGTAACATTAATGAATACGGGTTTTAGTATGGAGTCAGGACTATATTATGCTCTGTCTGCATGTCTCCGTAGACGACAGTCGTGATGATTAACATGTTTTTTTTTATGTAAATCAAAAAAAAATCTTACACGAGCGCAGAACAGGATCAACTTGTATCCAATGAAAAATAAATAAACGCTCAATAATAATAAAATTAGAAAAAAACCAATTTGCTGAATATATTTCCTCTGTAATGCATATATTAAAATGCAATAAAATCTATATCAGGTACCTACCTGTTTATAGTGAACTAGCTGTTGCCCGTAGCTCCGCCCGCGTGTAAATAAAACGTAGCCTATAACCGTCTCCAGGGTCCCATCTATCTCTACATCAAAATTCATCAACATCGGTTCAGTGATTTAAGCGTGAAAACGTAACAAAATATATTTTTTCATAAAAAAGTATCCTATGTTACTTCTTATACCTCCAAGAATATGTGTACAAAGTTTCATGATGATCGGTTAAGTAGGTTTCGCGTGAAAGCGTAACAAACAAACTTACATTCACATTTATAATATTAGTATGATGTAGCTAAATTTGGGTACACACCGTGTGACATATATTAACTCCCATCGTGTATCGTGGTTGAACGGAACGTGCATCCATACTAATATTATTCCTCCGTCGTCGTCCCAAACATGTTTTGGCAGATCCCAACGACTCCATCACAGTCGCTATCGAAGCAGCACTTTCCTTGTCCAATCCGAATCGCAATAATAATACGCGACCCCGACATAGGACACGCCTGCGAGTCCAAAGAGCTCCCACAACTGGCCCTCGGCATAATGATGTGCAGAGGCGGCCCTAAACTATACTCCCAAGCGATTGCTCAAGCTGAGCCTTCTAAAAGGCGCCTCTGTGCTTAATCGCTGAAATGAAATGAAATGAAATGAAATGAATTGTCAGGTGAAGCTGTAAAAGCAATATAGGCTAACAGCACAAAGCGATTCGAAAAAAAAACTAATTATATAAATACGAAAGTAACACCCGGTTTCTGAAAGGGTGATCAAGTCAACATTCAACTAACAGAACTTTGATTTTGACATAGCTGTCAAATCAATTCCAGTTGCTGAAACGTTATTTAGTGAATTTTTGTATACGTTTGTAGAGTTTTTTCATCATTTTTATAATAACATTCTTCATTGTATCATTTATCGTAAATGTAAGCTCTGAGTCTGAATAAATCTATGTAATATACATATACGAATAAAATGTAAAATAATTATCAAACTTTGTATGATCACTATGATCATTACTAAAACCTACAATTATCCTCTTCCCGAAATTATACATTCGTCTCATTATCTTGAAGCCAAAATTTTTGAAGGTTTCACTTCTACCACGTGTGAATTGCACACATGATTTTTTTTATAATATTTGATGTCTCTTTAGTGCCGGCTGATATACGATTTTTCATATTAATTTGAAAGCTATGTTAGCTAACATGTGTGTCGAATCAAATGTGTTGATCACGCTTCTAGCAACTCAATTTCGACTTGACATTAGAATTGACAGTTCATTAGTTAATTTAACATTGATCAGCCTTTCAGAAACCGGGCGTAATTCTGTCTGTTACGTTTTGATGGCACAACGGCTTTTTTATTACCCGACTGCCAAGGAAGGGTTATGTTTTTAGCGCGTATCTTGTATGTATGTATGTTTGTAAACTTTATTAACTCGGTATCTTCCAAACGGCTGGATAGCTTTAGTTAAGGTATCATTATATTCGTTTTAAAAACCCAAGTGTCCTTAGATAGGTGTTTGAAAAAAGAAAACAAAATGGCGGATTTTTGGCGCGAAATAGTAATATCGTCGCTTAGCTAACAATACCGCGTAACTTGAACATTAGGCATGCGAAATTGACGTTGGATAAATTGTTTTTGGCGCGTATGCAATAAGTTTATACAATAACTTAAATTTACTATAAAAAGCACGTTAATCAAACAGTTCTGTCACCGCGCAACTCATTGGTTCATCACACATGTTCATAAAAGATATTCAGTTTTATGTCTCTCCTGAAAACTAAGCCAATTTAACTTGCGCGGTATTGTTAGCTAAGCGAAAAATATATTAATAAAAAAAAAATACCAAACCTATCGGGTAGGGTATCAAAATAAAGTAAATTAAAAGGGGATTACAAATATATATATAAGCTATATGTTTAAATTCAAAACAAATTGACTGCCTCGATGGCGCAATTGTAATGCGTACGCGTTACGATTGAGGTCAACTCTGAGGTCTCGGGTTCGATCCCCGGGTCGGATAAAGTGGTATTGGGTTTTTCTATTACGAAATGCTCAGTATCAGCCCGGAGTCTGGAATTTGTGCCCGGTATGGCGATAGGCTCGCCTCCTATCACATAAGGGACGGAAATACGCTCGGCGAAATGTGGGTGTACTGGTTACACCTCTGCCTACACCTTCGGGGATTACAGGCGTGAGTGCGTATGTATGTTTAAATTCAAATTTTAATTTGGGTATCGGTTTTCGCTTAAACTCAAACAAGTAACGAATGATATTCATCAATATAGTATATTAAAAAGCGTTGCTTATAAATAAAATAATTAACATAAGTCAATTTGGAGCTATATTGTCATTAAGATAATGTTTTATATACTAATTATAGTAAATAATAAAAATGTTGTTTTTATAGGGCATCTAAACACATAAACGAGAAGTGACCTCCAATCTATTAATATAAAATCTTTTATGAAAATTATATGAAATTTTCGTGTCACAATGTTAGTTACCATACTCCTCCGAAACGGCTTGACCGATTTGTATGAAAATTTGTGTGCATATCGGGTAGGTCTGAGAATCGGCTTATTAATATTTAATATATTAATTTTTTAATTAATATTTAATTTAATTTATTAATATTTAATTTAATTTATTAATATTTAATTTAACTTATTAATATTTAATTTAATTTATTAATATTTAATTTAATTTATTAATATTTAATTTATATAATTAATTTATTTTTCATACCCCTAAATGATAAGGGCGACGACCCACACCAATTTATTTTTAATATTTTGTCAAAATTTAATTTTTTTATAATGTGCCATTAAAAAATACATACAAACCTAAATTTTCACCCTTTTACCATCATCCCTATTTTTAATAGCAATATTAGTATTTTTGTCAAGCGCGTTTCTCACACCGATCGCGATGAAGGGACTAGCTTATTGCGATCACCCCCCACGCCGCGTCCACCGCTGTCGCCCACTAGGCTACTTTAATCCTGGAAATAGGCATTCACGCGGGCGGAGCCGCGGACAACAGCTAGGATACAATATAAAACAGCCTATGTGGCGCAGTAGGCGTGTAGCCGGCTATGAAGCGAGAGGTCGCGGGTTCGAATGTGTGTGTGATCCACAAATACTTGTTTCGAATCTGAGTATTTTGTCCCCAAAGGGGTTGACGTCAGGCAGGCGGCCGGTCGTAAAAACTACAAGCCAAATCTTTCTGTTACATGTGTTAAAAAGTATGTTGCGCCGACCCCACTGCGAGTGGGATAAGGTTAGTTGGAAGAAGAGATACAATATAAAAGCGTAATACCATTCACACAAAGCTCCAAAGCTCGGATCATGGAATTTGGTCAGATGACAGTTTGTGTAATGTAAGGGCTCGCTAAGAAAGGATTTTTGGAAATTCAAGGCGAGTTCACACCTCATACCCAAGAAATAAACTATAGACAGCTCCGTGACGCAAGTAGACGAGCAGCCGGCTGTGAAGCAACAGGCAGTGGGTTCGATTCCCGCACCGAGACTTTATTTGTGTGATCTACAAAAGTTTGTCTCTGGTCTGGGTGTTGTGGGTAATTCTGCCTATCTCTTCGGGGATAACAGGCGTAAGTGTGTGCATACATGTATGTAAACGTCGACTTTTCAATGTCCTTTTGAGAGTGGGATTTTACTAAAACGTGATACACGTGTTACATTATTTATAACTCGCCTTTGCTCGCGGATCCGCCCGCGTGAACGGCCTTTTCTGGGATAAAAAATAGCCTATGTCACCCGGGGATAGTGTAGTTTCTCAACAGTGAAAGAATTTTTTCAAATCGGTTCCGTAGTTTCGGAGCCTATTCAATGTAAACAAACAAGCAATCAAATCTTTCCTCTTTATAATACTCTTATTAGTACAGATAGATATGCAATGTTTTTGCTCAATTTAACAGCCGTATTTCGTTCTATAAAAAAGTTTCATGCAAAGCTCAACAAGTTAAGTTATATATACTTATACGCACTCACGCCTGTAATCCCCGAAGGGGCAGGCAGAGGTGTAACTAGAACACCCACATTTCGCCGAGCGTATCTCCGTCCCACGATGTGATAGGGGGCGAGCCTATCGCCATACCGGGCACAAATTCCAGACTCCGGGTTGATACTGAGCATTTCGTAATAGAAAAACCCAATACCACTTTACCCGACCCGGGGATCGAACCCGAGACCTCAGCGTTAGCGTAATCGTAACGCGTACGCATTACAACTGCGCCACCGAGGCAGTCAACAAGTTAAGTTTAAAACCAAAAAAAAATGTAGTCTAACCAATTTAGAGACGGTGCAGTGCAGTAAGATATTTTGTATATTGTTATGTAATCAATAAATTATTAAAAGGAAAAAGAATGTATAATTCTGACGACATAATTATATTCATTAACAAAAGGCGTGGCCAGTATATACTTCAGAGTGGGGGCGATATTGGCATCAAGGGCGGCAAAGTCGGGGAAAGTAAATAAATGTATCAGCCAATAACGGCGCAGAAACAAACTTGTATGATATCGCGCACCACGCGCCAGTATTGCGAATAATAATTAAGCTAGGTAACTTTTAATATTAAAATACATAGCATAGGCCGGCAGTGACACCAGTAGCTCAGCTGGGAGTGGTATGGGC
Source organism: Mimas tiliae (assembly GCA_905332985.1). NCBI lineage: Eukaryota > Metazoa > Arthropoda > Insecta > Lepidoptera > Sphingidae > Mimas > Mimas tiliae. The sequence goes on along the minus strand of HG995265.1, from coordinate 1,805,922 downwards.
TGTCGAGACGAAAGTGGCAGGTTCGAGACCAGCCCCAAGTGCATACACCTCTGACTTTTCTAAGTTATGTGTGTATTCATTGTTAACACTTGCTTTAACGGTGAAGGAAACATCGTGAGGAAACCTGCATACCTGAGAAGTTCTTCATAAATAAGAATTTAGAAGGTATGTGAAGTCTGCCAACCCGCTTTAGGCCAGCGTGGTGGACTAAGGCCTAACCCTTCTCATTCAGTAGAGGAGGCCCGTGCCCAGCAGTGGGACGTATATAATACAGAGCTAGTATTATTATATAGGCCGGCAAACGAGCAAGCGGGTCTCCTGATGGTAAGTGATCTCCACCGCCCATATACGCCAACAATATCAAGAGAATCATGGGCACGTTGCCGACCTTAAAGGAAAGGGATGGGGCAGAGGATGGAGATTTGGGCCTCCGGATATCTCACTCACCGTACGGAATGCAACCGCAAGCGGCTACTTTACGTCGGTTTTCTGTGTGACAGTGGTAACAACCCGGACGAGCTGACCCATTCATGCTGTAGAAAAACTGTATACAGCACGGCTTTACCACTCAGATTTCAATGTATTTACCTGTTCCATTTATATTCCAGCTACACAAACACCAACTGGAATCTGAATATCAGCACATGCCGATATCGATGGAACAACTTCACCAAGCGATGCAGAGCTCCTTCAGTTCGTCAGTTCACAATTTCCAGCTGCCTCTCAGTCCACGGCAAGTTTCCCTAATGTTGAAATCCAACCAGATAAGCAGAAATTTAAATTTCCAAGAAATTCCAGCGCATATACACCGAGACGAGCTAGCTGGAATGGACCTGCATGCAAATTTGAGGCATGATGACGTTATGAGTCAAAATTTGAGTAGGAATCTCGATATATCGTTGGTAAGGAATTTGGGTAGCGAGCTGGAACTCCAAGGCAATTTGGCTCAAACGTTGGTCCAAAACCTGAACGAGCAAGATTTGTCTCGCAGTTTGGATTTGGCTCGAATAAATGACGTGCCCGTGCAGAATATGCCTCACAATTTAAGCCATGATATGATATCACATTTGAGTAGACAGAATATGGAACAAGATATGTTGACTGAGGAAAGACGGACGCCAATCTTGATGGAGAACCAAATGTTGGATCAAAACCTGGTGCAAAGGTTGGGGCAGAATTTAGAGCAGAATCTGGCGCAGAGGTTGGGACAGAATTTGGAGAGGTTGGATCAAAGGTTGGTCGGAAATGTTGTGTTGAATGAGAGGCAGTTAGAGCCAGCGGAACATTTGTTGCCGATGCCTTTTCATATAAAATCTGAACAAGAGGACGATGGGTATTTTTACGATACAATTAATCAAGGGATCAATGGAGTGAACGAATTAAATGGTAAGTCGATTGTTTTTCTAGTTTTTTTTTTGGAAATTTACTATTTTTTTTATTTGCTTGAATGACGAGATGAGCAGGTCGCTCGCCTGATGGTAAACGTCACGCCTGCCCATAAACGGAAGCAACGTCACACAGAACTCTGGATTACAGAACACTGCATGGCACTGAACTGCGCTCATCATTCCGAAACATAAGATGTTAAATCTCATAATGCCCAGTTATTTCACTGGCTTCAATATCCTTCAAACCGAAACGCAACAGTGCTTACACACTGCTGCTTGGCGGCAGAAAAAGACATAGCGGTGGTACCAACCCAGACTGCCTCTTGCCGAGGTACACAACGGTGTGTTGCAATTTGGAGGACATTGAAGCATTAAATTACTGGGCATTATGAGACTTAACATCTTTTGCCACATTTTTTCCCCTTTATTTGCTTCTTTTATTTATGTATACATCGATTTCTCCGCCAATTGTGGACAAATTTTGTTGGAAAAAATTTCATTCAATAGAGTTCAGCTGCGATGTGGTCCCATATATACATTTTGATAAGATCTGATGACGGAATACGGTGGAGAAAAATAATAATTCCTCAACGGGCAACAGTACACTCGTCGCGATTGTGTTATTGTATTGGAATTTAAACGCCATAGACAGCTACGCCTACCATTAAAAACTGAAAAATAAAATAAGTATCTGTCTATTCTAAAATAAAGTAACTGGCGCCGCCGCCGTAGCTGCCAAAAGCTTGTCACGCTATCTCCTCCGAAACCGCTGGGGTACGGGGTCGAGACCGATACCAATCGATGCAGAATAATGTGGGGAAGAAAGTAAGATATGTCTCATATACGTCGGACTTTAAGTTTTTTTTTTATGTTTTGTGGAAAAACATGGGCAACGACCCTAGTAATAATAAAATAAGACTGCCTCGGTGGCGCAGTTGTAATGCGTACGTATTCGTACGGGCTCGATCCCCGGGTCCGGTAAAGTGGTTTTATATTACGAAATTCTCAGTATCAGCATGGAGTCTGGAATTTGTGCCCGCTATGACGATAGGCTCGACCCCCTATCACATAATGGGACGGAGATACGCTCGGCGAAATGTGGGTGTACTAGTTACGCCTCTGCCTACCCCTTAGGGGATTACAGGCGTGAGTGCGTTTGTATGTATGTAAAATAAGTTTTAACAAAACTTGTTATATTTCTAATTGTATTTTTCAGTGTTTTAATTTTGAAGTCGGTTACTAATTCCCGTTGCAGACGATGCGCAGTAGCTTGCGTAAGTACTAATCATAAGCACTTGCGCCAGCGTTCAAACTTAAATTGGTCATTTGCATCTGCCTTGTGCAGTGCTAGTTCATAGTAAGACAGCCATGGACAAGCGTATGGTTTTGCGTAAATATTTAAGTGCGTACTTCAAGAACTAAATGGTGTAATAGGTGAAGAATGGATGCAGGAAATACAGAAACTAGAAAAAGGAAAATGACAGTGGATTGCAAGAAGAAAATTGCTTGGAGGATGAAATTTACTTATGCGGGAACTTGCATCAGAGGATGCAAAAGAATATCAGAGAGTAATGCGTATCACAGTAGATAATTTCAATAATTTTATTGGAACGATTCAGTGACAGGGACCTCGCGAATGAGCGAACAAGAATGAACTGGCACCAGTACTGACCGCGTCGCGTTCACACGATGCGAACTGCGCGAGGGGGTGGAGTAGGCGTAGCGGGGGAAAACGGGTCGTACTCGCGCAAGGACCAGAGAGAGTACAACTAAGCAACTTGCACACTTGAAATTTTATGCACAGTAGTACTTGCGCAAGCTACTGCGCATCGTCTGCAACGGCCATAAGTTATGTTAAAACATTTGTTATTTTATTATTACTTTGTATTTAATTAAATAGATCTAGTTTGTCTCAAGTATTTATTGCATGTTTAAAAATATTAACTCGTGCCAAGACATCCACGTGGAAATTTAAAACGCGATAAAAAATGTGTAGGTAGAAACAAAATAATGTTAATATATTTCTAATATATGTGTATGTTTATTTACACATATATTTAAATAATATAGGTCCAACAAATAATGCCGTCAATCGAAATACTTTTTATATACAACGTGTTACAGAAATGTGTAGTCATATTTTAGGGTTACATACAACTTACAGTACGTATTTATGTACCGGATCTTTTCAGTACGGAGACATGCAAAAATTTCACGTTAATTTTAATCACTCGTTTATTAAGATCGATAAGATTGATGACATCACTATTAATTATTATGAAAGATACTCACTTTGTAATAAACTTGAACAATGTGTACGTAATTCTACGGATATACGTACGTAACTTGTAATTTAAACAAAAACACATGGTGTATACACCATAAGACATAATTATAGAATTTTCAAATCCGTATACGGATTTCGTATTAAGGGAAGGATACGTCTTTCATACATTGCTTAAAATTGTCCGCACCTTTCTGTAGCACGTTGTGTATATATATTATTATAATGAGTACCTAATAGCCAACAGTCACACACATAGTCCTGACCCCACACTACGTAAACCTGTATCGTGGGTATCAGCAACTACGAGGGACTTGCCAACCCACAACACCCAGACCCAAGACAAATTATTGTGGATCACACAATCATTTGCGCGAATCGATCCCACGGCTTCTCGCTTCGCAGCGGACTACTCGCCCGCTGCGCCACGGAGGCTGTCATTTTAGGACTGCCTCGGTGTCGCAGTTGTAATGCGTACGCGTTACGACTGAGGTCGCGGGTTCGAGCCCGGGTCGGGTAAAAGTGATATTGGGTTTTTCTATTACTTATTGCTCAGTATCAACCCGGAGTCGTGAATTGTGTCCGATATGGTGATTGGCTCGCTATCACATCACGGGATGGAGATACGCCCGGCGAAATGTGGGTGTACTGGTTACACCTCTGCCTAGCCCTTCGGGAATTACAGGCGTGAGTGCGAGTATTAATACAATTAATTTTGAAAGAATATATCTCAAAATTGATCCCATTTTAATTTCAATAAGAAATTCTACCCCTAAGAGGTCGAAATTGGGGATAAAAGATTCAAACTCTGCATTTATGTACCCATTGTGATAATTATTCAAAATAAAAATAGTTTAATGGAACTGACTTAAAAAAAAACTAATAATTAAAATAATCATCGTTCAATCCGTTTTACCTATAATTACAAACATTACATTGAAATAGCACCGGCCACAGACTCGAAATTGATTATTTATAGCTTTTTAGTTTCTTTGTCACTTTTTTTTAAAGTGAAAACTTCTTTAGGCGCGTTGAGCACTTTATGGGTGAACAAAAATCATGGAACTCGCGTTATCGTCACCGCACGCTTCCCATGAGCTATATGAATACTGTGTATATGTACATAGATATACCTCCGTGCGTTATTAGTATACATTATATATACAATTAAATAGGTAATTAACACCTCTTTACAAACCAAAAATAATTCAAAAATAATAATCTAATAGCTCGACGATACAATTCACAAGTTACTTAGTTTTCACTTCTATCGGCAGTCCCCAAAGACTGCCCCGCATGTTTTATTTTTCTTAGAAACGATTAGATTATATATGAAGATGACATTAATATTAAGTGATAAGGTATATGGTTCATTGGTGAATGGGAGGTGTAGAAAATTCAAGCTTCTAAGTCAGCGCAAACACCGCATATCGTCGCTTAGCTAACAACACCGCGCAAGTTAAATTGGCTTATGCCCGTTCCCTATATTCTATCTATCGACAGATTTGTTACTATAAATAGTGTTTTGACAGATCTTCCATACAAAATGTATCAAAATGTTACTGCCAGTAAGCAAATTTGTTGATAGACAGAATATAGGGAACGGCCATTAGTATCTGTGTAATTAGGTACATAATCCGGTGGCTAGTCTCATCCAATGCTTCTGAATAGGACAGTCCAACCTTGCAGCAATTGCTACCAGGATGCTGCTGTTGCTGGCCCGCAAGCGATACAAAAGTGAGGCTTTCTTCCGCATTATCGCATAAAAATCATCAGTACGCTCTGTGTATCGGTTTGTGTGGTTAAATTTAAAAACAATTATTAAGCTGTCTATCTTCACGACCTAGAAAGGGCCGACAGGGATTTTGTTACATGATGTATAAAAAAATACTGTATAAAAAAAACTATAATTAATCTCCGAAACTCGTACCAGTAAGAATAAATGCGATATTAAGAAAATATAGGTATACGGAACCCGCCCAGGGCGCAAGTCCTACTCGCTTTAGACGGTTATTTAAATATCAAGTCACATTTCGTGAATTATTATTTAATTAATTCAGATATTATCTTTTTATTCTTACCAAAAATGGATGAATTAATTAGACACCTCTTAATCTGAGTCAGCAGTGGAAAAAAACTAGAAATTGTTTATGCTTTTTTTGTTTTGTTTAATAGTTATTTGAATAAATTATGAACACGGAACAAATTGTATTTTAACCGATATAAAAATGAGCTTCTGTATTCGATCGGTAAAAACTATATAATTAATTTTCATCGTTATTTACATACACTCACGCCTGTAATCCCAGAAGGGGTAGGCAGAGGTGTAACCTGTACACCCACATTCCGCCGAGCGTATCTCCGTCCCACGATGCGAGCCTATCGCCATACCGGACACAATTCTAGACTCTGGGCTAATAATGAACATTTCATAATAGAAAAACCCAATACCACTTTACCCGACCCGGGGATCGTACCCGAGACCTCAGCGAACAGTCACACGTATAGTCCTGACCCCACAGTAGGTAAACCTGTATCGTGGGTATCAAGAACTACGAGAGAGTTGCCAACCCACAACACCCAGACCCGAGACAAATATTTGTGGATCTGACAAACATTTGTCTAGGTGCGGGAATCGAACTCACGGCCTCACGCTTCGCAACCGGCTACTCGCCCACTGCGCCACGGAGGCTGTTCCAATTCAAATTCAAATCATTTATTCTGTAAATTGGATCATAAATATCACTTTTACATGTCAATCATTTTTTATGCTACATTACATTTACGACGGCATTTCTGAGCTAGCCATGAGAAGAAATGCCGAAACAAACTCTCGGGTTACGGCCTCTTTTAATGTCCAGACATTGTTTTACAGAATTATGCGAATGTAATGTACAGAAATTCCTGGATTGGCCTTTTTAAGAAATGGCCAAGAGTATACCAGACATACTTGGCACTCACACCGGATATCTCACTCACCGTACGAAACGCAGCAGCAAGCTGCTACTTTACGCCAGTTTTCTGTGAGACAGTGGTAATGACCCGGAAGAGCCGGCCCATACATGCTGTAGACAAAAGTGTCTACAGCGTGGCTCTACCACTCAGATTTATGTATGCAAAATTCTACGATACAAAAGCATAGCTGCTGTAGTTGCGGGAGAAACCGCGCGGTAAAGCTAGTTAATATATAAAAAATATAAAATATTATTAATATGCTTGCGTTGTCAAAATTAATATTATATTATTTAAATTTATTCAAATATTTATGCAACCATAAATGCACGCATAAATAAGCAATTTATTTCAAAGGGCATTACCTCTATTAAATTTGTATATTTAGTTGAGTCTAGACCGTATTATTTATTTAATAAAACATGTTCAGACGGTAGGATACCTAAATATGGGATGTCTAGGTGTCATTTGATTCTTTTACATCCGCTTTTTGAAAGGTTGATCAAATCAACATTTATCTAATAATAATAAGCCCCCTGAAGTCCAACCGTACGTCCAAATCGACCATCAGATTTACGTGGGGGGCGGACACGTCAATATAACTACTAAGACGGCTAACACGGTAATGGCAACCCATTTTTAACATGGAGCGTTCTATTGAAAATTATCGTATAATGTCGCTGCCTGGGGGTGATCGCCAGGGCACGTCTGGAGCTGGCGCTGGACGTGGCAGCATGCGGGCCGCCAGCGGCCGTTTGTTACATCGGCGGGCAACGGCCGACAAAAATGTTACCGCTGGATCCGACAATAACAACCGACTGACTGACATATCGACCACAAATACGGCGGAAACAAACCCTACCGGTAGTGTTTTGCAGGAAATAATGCCTGCAACCACTCTGGCAGGCCGCAGTAGACAACGGATGAAATGGACAGATGAAATTAATGCACAGCTTCTCCGTTGCTACTACTATGTCACCGATCTGGAGTCAAATACCACTGGCTATAGACAACAATTACACCAACGATTTCTACAGATATACCCAGAACTAAATTCGATTACAGAACAAAGGTTGGCTGATCAAATCAGGGTCATACACAAGAACAATAGAATATCACTAGCAAACAGAGAAAAAATCAAATCAGAAATTGAACAGGAACTTAACAAAGAACGAACTAATACCATATACAGAAGTACAAATGCAACTTACACTAAATAACACCATCACTAACACACAACAAAATATGCAAACAAATAATTTATCTAATTCAATTACTGAGGAATCAGGCGAACACATACAGAACACCAATACACAAAATCAGCCCAACATGATACAAAATGAAAGTAAAGATGAAGATGAAGAATATAATAAGCTAAATGAGCGATTTTTGGAAATACTAAAAAAATATGAAGGGATCGACCCAGCGATAAGGCCACCAATTCCTAAATTACAAAAAATAAATAAAAATACATTTAAGTTAATCCATAAAATAAATTTAATAATAGAATACACACTTACACAGAGTAAACATACTGAGCCTACACTAGAATATATTATAGATGTCATATACGCCGCTGCATCAACAATTACAGACACAACAAACAATAGTTCTATGACTAGAAGTGTAAATCAAAATAATACAGTCACAAAAAAGAATACAAAAGCCCCCTGGGAGCGACGCCTTGAAAAACAAATTGTCATGCTAAGAAAAGAGGTTGGCCAACTTACACAATACATTCTAGGTAACCTATCTACAAAAAAACAACAAAAACTTAATCCTGATGGTAAAAACCTCGATATTATAACGGACAACTTAGATAAAAAGAAACAGTTACTACAGGCTAAAGCAAAGAGACTACAGCGATATAAAATAAGTAATCAGCGTAAAATAGACAACAAGAGATTCAATAATAATGAAAAGGTATTTTATAGATCATTAAATAATGAAGAAAAAAATGTAGCAGAACCCCCTAAAATGGAAGAATTAGCAGATTTTTGGTCTGGCGTATGGTCAAAACCAGCAGATTACAATCATGACGCAGAATGGATAAACGACGAAACTAACAGAGTAAGTGAAGTAGTACCCATGGCAGAAATAGACATAACACTAACAGATTTACAAGAAGCAATCAAAAAGACACATAATTGGAAATCACCCGGGCCAGACAAAATACATAATTTTTGGTTAAAACACTTAACATCCACACATGTACACGTAGCTAATATTTTCAATAGATTAATTCAAAAACCAAACATCACTCCGGAAACATTTACACATGGCATAACCTACCTAAAACCTAAAGACAAAGATACAACCAACCCAGCTAAATATCGCCCTATCACATGTCTCCCCACCACATATAAGATACTAACATCAATAATAAGTGATAAAATATATAAACACATACAAGATAACGGAATTATGGCTGAAGAGCAGAAAGGTTGTTACAAAGGTGGAAGGGGATGTAAAGAACAATTAATAATAGATTCTGAGATACATACGCAATGCAAAAGAAAACATAGGAACCTACACTTTGCCTATATCGATTACCAAAAAGCGTTCGATAGTGTACCACATTCATGGTTACTTCATATATTAAAACTGTACAAAATTGATGACAAAATAATTTCATTCCTAGAATATATAATAACAAAATGGTCTACTACACTAAACATCAGAACAAAAACACAGAACTTAAAATCTCCTACAATACCAATATCACGCGGGATATTCCAAGGTGATTCACTAAGCCCACTTTGGTTTTGTTTAGCCCTTAATCCACTTTCATTCCACCTTAATGATAGCAAGTACGGATATAAAATAGATAAAGTTAACAAAATCACACATCTGCTATATATGGATGATATTAAAATTTTTGCAGCATCTAGAAAAGAATTAAACCATCTTCTAAAAATAACGGAAAAATTTAGCACAGATATTAGTATGACTTTTGGTATCGACAAATGCAAATTAAATTGTATTAAAAAAGGAAAACATGAACCACAACAACCATATAATCTCGGCTCACAAACGGACAGCATTCAAAGCCTAGAATACAAAGAAACATATAAATATCTTGGGTTCCATCAGTCCCATGAATTAGACCACACAAAAATTAAAGGTGTCCTAAAAGCTAAATATAAAAGTAGAGTAACGTCAATATTAAAAACACAGCTATCTGCTAGAAATACAGTGAAGGCCATAAATACATATGCAATACCAGTCTTAACATATTCTTTTGGGATAATAAAATGGTCAGATACCGAATTAGATGCACTTAATACCCTTACAAGAACAACACTCAATAAATACAAGTCACACCATATACACGCCGCAGTAGAACGAATCACACTAAAAAGACAGGACGGAGGAAGAGGCATAGTCGATATCAAAAACCTACACTACAGACAGACATACAACCTACGGAATTACTTCTTACACCGCAGCAACAATAGCGCTATACACAATTCTATTTGTAATTTAGCAACTTCAGCCACACCACTCAACCTAAACGATCCCGATTTCCATCCTGAAACAAAAATTACTAAAGATGAAACCAAAAAAGATCGCTGGCACACCAAAACATTACACGGAAAATACCCAAATCAGCTAAAACAGAGCCACATAGACCAAGAAGCATCAAACATGTGGTTAATGAAAGGCAATATATTCACAGAAACAGAAGGATTTATGGTGGCCATTCAAGATAGAGTTATAAAAACTAAAAACTATGAAAAATATATAATTAAAAACCCCCAGATAACATCAGATAGCTGTAGACTCTGCAACAAACAACAAGAAACTATAGACCATATAACCGGAGGATGTCCACTTTTAGCCACCAAACAGTACACAGACAGACACAACAATGTAGCCAAACAGATACACGCCTTGTTAGCAAAGAAATACAATTTAATAGAAAACATCGAGCCTTATTACAAATACAAACCAAAAAATGTTTTAGAAAACCAAATAGCTAAATTATATTGGGATAGGGAAATCATTACAGATAGAACCACTAATAACAATAGGCCGGATATAACGCTAATTAAAAAAGATGATAAGACTACATACTTAATAGATATTTCCGTTCCGAACACCGATAACTTAAGACAAAAACATATTGACAAAATACAAAAGTACTTACCGCTTGCCGAAGAAATACAGCAAATGTGGCATCAAAACTGCATCAGAATCATCCCCGTCATTATATCCTCAGTAGGTGTCGTACCCAAATCCCTACACAATAGCTTAGTAGAATTAGGTCTCCATAAATACAGTTATATCGCTATGCAAAAATCCATTATCCTAGATACATGCGCAATAGTACGAAGATTTTTAAATAACACTATGAGTTTCAGCCAACCCCAAACACAAACACAAACCACTGATGGTAATAACAATTAGATACTGTGAAATAGGTTCTTTGGCATTATGCCCGTTCCTATGACACATAAAAACCCCAGGTTTACCCTGAGAAGACCTAAAGGTTGAGAATGTATATAATAATAATAATACACCCAACAGTCACACACATAGCTCTGACCCCACACTAAGTAAACCTGTGTCGTGGGTATCAGGAACTACGAGGGACTTGCGGTCCCACAACACCCAGACCCGAGACTAATATTTGTGGTTCGAACCCACGGCCTCTCGCTTCGCAGCCGACTACTCGCCCGCTGCGCCACGGACTAAATAAATCAATATTGCTTAACACTAAGGCTAGGGTATCTGATGCCATCCACACTCGGGCGAGCCTGTCTCGTGGATGGCTTGGTGCCGTTTAACAAAATGTAGTGTAACCTACTGATTATTTAGATAAATTTTATTTGAACAATTAATGAATATATATAAATATGTATGTGCATCTGCACGTGTGTGTGTGTGTGCGGGTGTGTGTGTGTGTGTGTGTGTGTGTGTGTGTGTGTGTGTGTGTGTGTGAGAAGCAAACTTTTAACACCGCTGTCAAATCAATTACAGTTGCTGAACCGTTATTTAGTGTTTTTTTAATAATATCTAATGTCACATTAATAGCGTGGTAGAGCCACGCTGTAGACACTTTTGTCTACAGCATGAATGGGCAGGCTCGCCCGGGTCGTTACCACTGTCTTACAGAAAACCGACGTAAAGTAACAGCTTGCTGCTGCGTTTCGTACGGTGATTGAGATATCCGGAGGCCCAAATCCCCCTCCCCTTCCCGATCCCTTAATTATCCCTTTCCTTTAAGGTCAACGCCAACGCGCCCATAATTGTTTTGGTATTGTGGGCGTACATGGGTGGTGGAGGTCACTTACCACCAGGTGACCCATTTGCTCGTTTGCCGGCCTATGATATAAAAAAAGCGTTTGACATACGATGTTTTCATATAAATCTGAAAGATATGTTAGCTAACGTGTGTCAAATCAAAGGTGTTGATCACGCTTCTAGCAACTCAATTTCGACTTGACATGAGATTTGACATTTGAATAGTTAATTTTACATTGGTCAGCCTTTCAGAAACCAGGTGTGAGTGTTTGAAGGTTTGTTCGACGCAAACGCGAATTCAAGTTTTCATGTTACAGTATTTAGAAAGTTCGGGATTTTTACGTAATGATTTTAGTACTAGGTATTAAAATAATAATATTATATACGTCCCACTGCTGGGCACGGGCCTCCTCTACTGAATGAGAGGGGTTAGGCCTTAGTCCACTTCACATACCTTCGAAATTCTTATGAAGAACTTCTCAGGTATGCAGGTTTCCTAACGATATTTCCTTCAACGTTAAACCAAGTGATAATTAACAATTAATATACACATAACTAAGAAAAGTCAGAGGTGTATGCACTTGGGGCTGGTTTTGAACCTGCGACTTTCGTCTCGACAGTCCATAGCACTCCCCGCTGAGCTATCACTGATTCTATTAGGTATTATTTGCGAAACAATTGGGTGTACTAGTTACACCTCTGCCTACCCTTTCGAGGAGTACAGGCATGAGTGCGTATGTATGTAACTCACCAAGTGCTATTTTTTTTTTTATTAGTTTGAATGGCAAAAGGAGTAGGTTGCTCGGATGATGCGCGCATGATGGTAAGCGCAACGTCTGTCCATATACACAAGACACACACTACAGAATCCTGAACTACAAAGCACTGCATGACACTGGACTGCGCTGCAAGTTGGAGTTGTATACTATATGAATCTTGTGGAGAATAGGAGGAATTTCCGTGCATTCCGGCGTTTTTGCCATACCTATTATTGGAATCAAGTTTAACAGCTCACGTGATAGGACCCACTTAATGATATCCGTGGTGCATTACATCTGGCTTATAGAGTTGTAAATGTTTTTGTGCCTGAGGTTAAGACCTCATTAGTTCATTATTTTGTCTCCCGCTTTGCTATGGAGGGAAGTGGACAATTATTATTTCCAACTCCTCCCTAATTTTCTATTTGATTAATTTCGTTGCGGGATAAAGACACGATTTGCATTCCCAGAGACTCGCCGAGCTTCATTGCTGGGTGTCGAAATATGCGTGCCACTGTTGATCCTGGTTCACAGGAGTTACAGTGGCGGGTGTGTGGGCCGGATAGTCTCGTGGACTGCGCTCGTCACCCTGAGAGATAAGATGTTACGTCTCATAACGCCCAGTAATTTCACTGTCGGTGTCCTTCAAAACGGAACACAATAGTGCTTTGCTTTTGCTTTTTGGCGGAAATAGACAGCGCGGTGGTACCAACCCAGACGGCCTCCGCATACGAGGGACCTACCACCTTGTAAGTGCGTTTACCACTTTACTGACAGTCTTACCAGTCGAGACTTCCATTAGACATAATCATCGTAAAAGCAACCAATTATTCTTCTTCTTCCACCTGCCCTAATCCCACTCGCAGTGGGATAACATGCTTTTTTTAACACATGGTACAGAAATACATGGTACATAAACCGGACCAAAAACAAGCCCACTGAGTTTGACTAACTGGATCTTCTCAGGACTGGGTCGCACCGCGTAAAATCCAGTGGTAAAGTAAGCCCACTGACTTTGGTTCGCCGGGTCTTCTCAGACTGGGTCGTTATGGATCCGGTGGTAGTTTTAAAACACGTGCCGTTTCGGTAATGCCTATGGTCCATATCGACCCATAAAACGGAGAAAATAATAATAATAATACTTAACAATTCTGGACTAATATAAAAATATTGTAAAATTTCTAGTTGCCTAGTGTATTGTGACGATGCTATGTATGTTATGTATACATTAGTTGACATTATTTCTATACATAAGTTTGTTTATTTTGTACTGACTTGTCATAAGCGCTATTTTAATTGCCTACATGATTAATAAAACTATTTCATTTCAAAGATTTGACTTGTATTTTTAAGACCGGCTCCCTGCTTGAACAACCCCTATGGGGAGAAAGGTTGTTATTATTTCACGATCTATACCAATGACTTCAATATATACTACTCGACCGGCTGCGCGGTATATAGAAAATGTGCCACTAAGTTACGGTCAATTGACCGTAACTCAACATTACCATTTCGCTTACTCTTATTGATTTGATTTGATTTGATTTGATTGTGAGCTCCTTTTCTCCGCACTTAGCCCGTTGAATGTCGGGCCATTGTGCGTGAAGTTTGTGCCGGCTAGAGATCTAGCCAGCCTAACTCCGACCAGAAGCGCAGGATCCTCCTGGTGTCTCCACAGGCTTCTCGGAGTGACCTCGGTGTGTTGAGGATTTCCGCCCGTTGTGTAGCTACACCTTCACATTCCAGGATGACGTGTGAAGCTGTTTCATCAGCCGACAGACATCCTCTACATAGGGGGCTGTCGGTTTCGCTTACTCTTAACCCCTCTCTTCCTGTCTGTTAGATGTCAAGCTCCCGCGTCATGTGACGCAATTTTACTTCTAGACAGCCCGTCTAGTAGTATACATAGTATTTGGTTGAACCTATATTATTTAAATACATGTGTAATAAACATATACCTACATATATTAACATTTCTTTATTCCTACCTACATATTTATAATCGAATTTGATTTCCACGTGGACATCTGGGCACGAGTAAATATTTAACATGCATTAAATACTTAGAGCCAAACTAGATCTATTTAAATATATACAAAGTAATAATAAAATAACAAATGTTTTAAATAAGACTTAGAAACCGACTTCATAATTAAAACACTGAAAATATCATTTTTTCATTGTGTATGTCGACACTGCAGCCCAGGATATGCAACAGAACTGACAGCCATCGTGGCGCAATGGACGAGTAGCCGGCTGCGAAGCGAGAGGCCGTGGGTTCGATTCCCACACAGAAACAATTGTTTGTGTGATCCACAAAAAATTGTTTCGGGTCTGTGTGTTGTGCGTTGGCAAGTCCCTCGTAGTTCCTGATACCCACGATACAGGTTAACCTAGTGTGGGGTCAGGACTATGTGTGTGACTGTTGGGTGGGTTGATAAATCGCTTTCCCCGCCCAAACTAAACGCTCTAATGTATGCTGGACCTAAGGTGTGCACAGAACGAGCTATGTAAAAAAAAAACATATTTATGCTCGATATGACGTCAGTATTTAGCGGAAAAGCGCATATGTACATATTTATTGCTTGTTTATTTATTTACATAATTTCTGAGTTATGAAGTATGATTACGAGTTAAATAAAATAACGTTTAACAAAACTTCAAAATAAAAACACTGAAAAGTCTAAAATAACTAATTCTATATATTCTATTCTCTTTAGAGTCGGTGCCTGTGTCGCTACCGGTCAAATAAAATTGCATTTTTGACTTTTCAATGATTTTATTTTGAAGTTTGTTTCTAAGTTTTGTTAAACGTTATTTTATTATAAAATTTTTAGTGGTAGTTACAGCAACAACATGTAAAAACACAATCGCGACGAGTGTTCTGCTGTCCGTTGAGGAGTTTTATTTTTTTACTCCGTACTCTACTATCTTGTAGGTCCGTGGAAGCTGTCAAACTATTAACACCTCCATTCCGCTAGGTTATTGTATGGCGCAGCGCCAAGATGGCGCCAAAAAAAAGTCCGCAAAATCTTACTTTTGCCGGACCATCAAGCTGTGGAATCACTTACCATCATGTGACCCAATAGGATAGTTTCCTATATTGAATTTTATATATTATTTATAAGCAACAGAAAATGATACGCAAAAGAAACCCTTTTATTAAAACACAATCAAAATTGGTTCAGAAATGTGCCCGCAGTTATGACTTTAAATGTTGGTATGAGGAAAAGTGGGTGCGTAGTAGGGATACATGATGCACCATAATGAACATTTTACACAGTGACA
Organism: Mimas tiliae; assembly: GCA_905332985.1. Classification (NCBI taxonomy): domain Eukaryota; kingdom Metazoa; phylum Arthropoda; class Insecta; order Lepidoptera; family Sphingidae; genus Mimas; species Mimas tiliae. The sequence continues at coordinate 1,790,005 of HG995265.1, read as the reverse complement.
TTAAAGTTTGTGTCGTCTGTCATTTGACAATTACCCCTTCTACAGGATTTGAGGCTTCAACTTATTTATTTTTGGTCCGATTTATAATATTCTTTCTGCAATAGATTTTGAGTAACGTAACTTATTGATTTAAATAATAATAATAAAAAAAATCAAGTCAACTACCCTATTGCTCGATCGTTTCGCTATTAAAAAAGTGTGTGCTTACCAAAACCACGCCAGTCGATCAGTCTCACATTCTAAATATCAACAATGTGTTTTTTTTACATTAATTATGTAAATTTATTTTGCAAAATGTCAAACGACTAGTCGCTTGTTTCCATCTCTACACGTGGAAACCTTTTCCACGTGCCGTTGCATAACGTGTCTGGTCACTGAAATAAAAGAAAAAATATGCATTTTGTTTCACACACTTATTAATTTACTTAACCTTCTCTTGACTGCCTCGGTGGCGCAGTTGGAATGCGTACGCGTTACGACTGTGGCTGACGCTGAGGTCTCGGGTTCGATCCCCGGGTCGGGTAAAAGTGATATTGGGTTTTTCTATTACGAAAAGCTCAGTATCAGTCCGGAGTCTGGAATTTGTGCCCGGTATGGCGATAGGCTCGCCCCCTATCACATCATGGGACGGAGATACGCTCGGCGAAATGTGGGTGTACTGGTTACACCTCTGCCTACCCTTTCGGGGATTACAGGCGTGAGTGCGTATGTATGTATGTATTAACCTTCTCTCTCGAGGGCTGGACGTCAGGCAGGCGGCCAGTCAGTAAGAAACTACAAGCCAAATCTTTCTTTAACATAGTGTTTTTTTATGTTTACGCGTATATTAGACATTGAAATAAAACTAGTTTATACGGATTTTATCGAGGTTTAATTTTTATTTTAGTCCCAACATTTCGAAAGCTTTTCAGAATGGTCAGCCTTCGTGGTCACGGGAGAGACTGAGGTGTAGAAAAGTTAATGTTACATTGGCTACCTTCATTTTAAAATTATACATTTATTTTTTAATTATTTTAAAACGAGAAGACCTCAGGCTGAAAAGCTAAGCTAAAAAGAAACGTCGAGACTAAAATAAAAATTAACCCCGATAAAATACGTATAAATTAGTTTTATTTGAAAGAAAAGAAGAAATTTTTTTTTTTATTCGCAACAAGCTAAAATTATAAGAAAAACGAAAATACAAAAAACACTTAAATTACATGTGCTCGTCACATAAACGACACCAACTCAGCATAAGCTGGTAATAAAACCAGCGCTGGTCTTCCGTTGGGCCGCTTACGTGAAGTCTCACGGGCGACAAACGCAAGAATAGTACTTTTTTTTTTACTGCATGGATAAGCAGACGAGCAAACGGGCCACCTGATGGTAAGTAGTCACCGCCGCCCATAGACTTGTGCAATGCCAGGGCACAGCAAAGCCGCTGCCTACCGTACTTACACACTATACAATATAAATAACTAAATATTTCAACTTTCTTTAACATGTTTTTTTTATTAGCTTTAGATGACGAGACGAGCAGAGCTCGTATGATGGTCGCACGCCTGTCCATAAACAGAAGCAACCAATCAGTACTTTGAATTATGAAGTACTGTATGCCACTGAGCTCGCCACATTTAGGGATAAGTCTTATAATGCCCAATAATACATATCTCGCATGCGATAGAGATAACTGTCGACGACAAATATCTCGAATAATATAAAAATCAATTGCTGTTTCTTAGTCTCGCTAAAACTTAAAAACGGTTGGACCTATTTTGATGAAACTTTTTGTGGGTGTTTGAGTAGGTCCCTGGATGGTTTAGATTCACAATTGGATCCGGTAAGTGGCGCTGTTGTAGTTGCGGATGAGACCGCGCGGGACAGCTAGTCTCGAATAAAAGTGTCAACATTCGATAAAATCATTTCGTAATGTCAGGATTCGTAGACAAAATACTACAGAGAGGTTGAAAGTACTATTTTCTCTACTTTTGACATAGCGAGTCGAGTATTCTTTGCAAGCATGTAAGCTTCGATAGATATACAGAGATAACCAAATAAAACAATAACTGTAATATACATATCAGAAGGAATCTCCTGCAAATCCGTTATTTTTTTTCTATAATCAAAGTCAATGTATAAAAAAGCACACGTGTAAATTTGAATAAATTGTTATTTGAAATAAATTATTATTGGGTCAGTCATGTGATCTGACAGCAATGAATCACAGCGTCCTTCAACGCGTAGGTTGAGAAAAAGGATACTATGCGTACATGTCTGTAGCCCAGAAGGGGTAGGCAGAGGTGTAGCTTCCTACGCCAAGTTTATTTTTGTCCCTGATGTACTTAAACGCAAAATGTTCGCCGTGTCTCAATCTATGTGCGCTAAGACTAATGCAGCGATTATTTTTCTAAATGTAGTTTTTTTTTCTTTTCCAGGCCAAATCCAGTCAGAACACTGTCCACCGCCAAACATACACTCAGACAATCAACTATACGCCCCATACAATCACGTAAACATGCCAGCTCTAAACCCCATCGACCTCTACACACGCCCACAAAACTACGTGCAAAGCTACGCGTCTGCCAGAGACAATCCACAAAATCTAGTCGTCCATAAACAATTCGATATGCCCTACACGGATGAGATAAAAAAGCAAGAAGATAAGAAACCAGAGGAACCGAAAGAAAATCTTAAACCGAACGATAATAAAAATTATTACACAGAATATAATCACAATTATAACGAAAAACATCAAGAAGCAAAACTCAGTACCGAAGAGTTGTCAATGAATATCAAAGGGGAATATATTTGTTTTAAATGTAACGAAATATTTCCATCGAAACGAGGGTTGAAACAGCACGCGAAGCTTTGCACGGAATCAGAGAATGGAGATAGTGGTAAAACTGGCAAATTCGCGTGTAGCCAATGCGCTTATCGATGCCAGTCGCCGGCCATCCTGAAAATCCACGAAAGGACACATTCCGGTGAAAAGCCTTTCTCATGCACGTTCTGTGATTACAAATCTGGACAAAAGAATAACGTTGCGAAACACATACTTGTTCACATGAAGGAGAAGCCTTTCCGATGCCAATACTGCGACTATAGATGTGCACAGAAAAATAACTTGGTAGTACACGAGAGAACTCACACCGGTTACAAACCTTTCGCATGTCCATACTGCGATTACAGGACTGTCCAAAAACCAAACTTAGTTAAGCATATGTATTTGCACACTGACCAAAAACCGTTCAGCTGCGACATGTGTAATTATCGGTGTGTACAAAAAACAAACTTGACGAAACACAAGCAACGCCATTTGAACGAAAAAGATGGCGAATGCGTGGACAAATCGAGAACGTACAAGCCGCGACAGAAATCGATTAAGTGCCGCCTGTGTCCGTATCGATGTGTACAAAAATCGAGTCTGGATAAACATTGTCAAGCGAAACATGCTGGGTATCAAGATCAAGAAGTCAAAAGTGAAGGGGTCATACAAAATTTAAGTGTTAAGAAAGACTGTGTGATTGATGAGAAGGAAATTGATCAGTCATAGTGATTAATACAGGGTTAAACTAACTCAGAGATGTCAATTAACTTTAATAATTGATTAGCAACGTCATAGAATTCGATTATTTCTCAGAGAAGTCAATTAAGAATATATTTGTACTCGGTAACTAACAAAAAGCATTTGATGTACTCAATAACGGAGCATAATTTGTTTAACTGGCTCGGAGTGGAAAATAATTAATGACTAATTGACTATTAAAGTTATTTGACGTCTCTAAGTGCGCGGTAAGTGAGGTTATGGGCGCTTTTATCGTTTTTAAAGTGATATGTTTCTTAAATTGTTGCTGTAGTGTAATTTTTGCTGTAACATAGCATATTTACGGAATAACTGAATGTGAAAGCAACTGACGAGTTGAATTGTTTTATGCATCGGTTTGAGCCAAATCGATTTAAGGTAAAATCGATTTTTAAAGTATATTAATAGTTAGATACATATCAAAATATAATAATTTGAAAATACATAGATACGCTTAGAAAAACTCTATTGATTAAATCAACTTCATTATTTTTTAAATAGATATACAACGTGTTACAGAAAGGTGTGGTCATATTTTGGGGTTATTATACACCTTCCAGTGAGTATTTATATACTGGCTCTTTTCAAACTCTTTTTTCTTTTTTGCCGGCCGCCCGGGCGGCATTTTAAGGGGGCGCCAAAATCATAATATAATATGATTAAAAATAAAAAACTTGCTCCACAAAGCGCCTAGCATACGGAAGTCTGGTTGTCTCACCGTCGACTTGTAAGAAAAAGGCGCCGCACAGGCCTTTTGTGCATCATTCTTAGCTTTTCTTTTATTTTTTTAAATTATCTCATACGCTGGAGGGGGGCGCCACTATCAAGTTTCTGCCCCGGTTCATAAAAATCGTAGATCCGGGGCTCGCAATGGATATAGGGAATGATAACAATGAAAACTATAAATATTGCTTCTAGAGTCAATGAATGTCTAAAATGACTAAATAAGTTTCTGGACATTAATATTACATACGCACTCACGCTTGTATCAAAGAATCATAGATCCGGGGCTGGTGTTGATTCCAACACACCCTGCGTGTGCGGTGCCAGTGGTGTTCATATTTTTTAGTTTAGGTTTCGTTAGGTTATTTTTAGGTTCATATGTGTCTGTGAAAATACGCCTACCGTGTTCTGAGCCACAATGCTGAGTATAACCCGTTATTGTAAGGCCGTATTCGACTGTTTTTTTTTAAACATGGAAAAACCTATTAATTGTTTAATAAATATTTATTATTTAATTAATATTTAAATATATAATAATACTACATAGTTTATGTATGTAAATTTGTGATTTATGTTCTTATAGGACGTCGCGTTATTTACGAATTTATTTACGACAATTATATATGTACATGCGTAAAATAATAAATCTTTAATAGCGTATACATTGGAAGATTTTGGGAGCGCTTTTAAATGTGCGTTAGATGAGTATCAGCAGTGCCGATGTTTTTTTATAGCATATGCCGAACGACCAAGTGGGTCACCTGATAGTAAATGACCGCCACCGCCCATGTACGCCCACAATACCAAAAGAATTATGGTCGCGTTGCCGACCTTAAAGGAAAGGGATAATTAAGGGAATGGGAAGGGGAGGGGATTTGGACCTCCGGATATCTCACTCACCATACGAAACGCAGCAGCAAGCTGCTACTTTACGTCGGTCTTCATTGGTAACGGCCCGGACGAGCCAATTATATTCACGTTAAAAACTGTAGAACCACTGTAAATATTAAAAGTAATCAACTTAAAGAAAACGCTTATCGAAGGTATAAACCTTCATTAGTTAAAACGTATTTTAAGCCTATCAAACGTTCAATAAAATTCTTTATTCATAATCGTTTGATAAAGCTCCGATAACTAATAGGTTTATTATACACAAAGTTGCCAGTTTACAGAAAATGATTGATTGATTGAATGATTTTAATATGGTTTGTCTCTGGAAAGACTGGAAACAAACGAAATAAAAAGAAAATTGACGGAGTTTTGGCGGGAATTCTGACAGTGCAGTGGCTCTCTTGATTTAATTATTTCCTAAACTAGTTTAAAGTTGTGTTTGTTGTATAAAAGTGGCGTGGTTTTGTGCAATTATCATTTACGATGATGAATGGCGTATGAAAACTTTAAAAATAGGGAATTTAGGTGATTTTTGATCAAGGGTATTGATCGACCTTGTGCTTTCGATCCGCTTGAAGAAAGTCATCTAAGAAGCATTGAACTGAAAGGAATTAACACCAAAACTCCAACAAGACCTTGAAATGGGCCACACCCCCGTTTCATCGTTCTTGGAATATAAGAAAAGAATATAACTAATGACTTGGCAGCATGATCTCTGATCTTTCCGGTTCGGAACAAACAAACAAAAAAAAAAGAAAATTTCCATCTCATCAATGTCAAATGTCAAGATAGGTAGACAAACAGGAGTTATAAAATTTAACAAAACCTTGAAATCGACCACGCCGCGCCGTTGCGCTGATATTTCGTCGTTCTTGGGAAGAGTTGAAAATATATAATATAGTACTCGTCATTGGCGACATGTATAATAGTTCGAAGCCGGTATAAATAAAGAAACAGTAATAAATTTAAAAAATATATGTCAGTAGACATAAAATTAAACGTCAAATATGAAACAGCTGAACGATGTCGGCCATGTTTTTCACTATGGAACGCTTAAAGTAGGTTTATAGAAGGGTTATAGCTTCTATTAATTACATATTTTAATTACATAAGTTTCTTTATTTTGTACTGACTTGTCATAAGCGCTATTTTAATTGCCTACATGATGAATAAAACTATTTCATTTCATTTCATTTCATATAAAATAGTGACACTTTATAGGAGAGTTAATGAGCGTTTTAGCGTTATTGAACGATTATGAATAACAATTTTTATCAATCATCTAATAACGGCCTTATAAAGCTCCGATAACTTATTATGAATAAGACCATAAATGTAGGGGATTTAAAAAATACTGTAATGACTTGCAACAAACTGTAAGTTCCGCCTTCATATATAAACACACGCACTTCTCCATAGTGCTGGATTTTATTTCTAAAACTCCAGTATGGCTGGCGATACGTTTTTTTTATCCTGGCAAAGTGACAACACTGGATAATGTGGACCGTCAAGATATTGCGTCTGTCGATGGTCAGCAGATTATGCCTTACTGGATATACACTGTACGATGGTCAACACCTTTGATTTGACACATAAACATAACTTTCAAATTAATATGAAAAATCGTATATCAAACGGTACTAATGAGAAATCAAATATTATATTTTTTTCACTAATCAACGTTTCAGCCACTCGAATTGATTGAGAACGAAAGCAGTGTCAAATCAAAGTTCTGTTGGTTGAATGTTGATTTGATCAGCCATTCAGAAACCGGGTCAGTCTCTCCCGTGACCACGAAGGCTGAAAAGCTTTCGAAACGTCGGGACTAAAATAAAAATTAAACCACGATAAAATCCGAAAAAAAATAATTTAAAAAATCCATAAAGTTTAAGCGTATTTTGTATTTTCAAGAACTACTTTAAAAGTAGGCGTTTTCGGACGAACAAAGTTTTAAACAAGTTAATGCTCTATGCTCCCTTACTGAGTACAGAAAATATTTTATGCTCCGTTACTAAGTATAGAAATAATCTTCATTGGCGGATGTGAGCATTATACGAATACTTAAAAATGGCTAATTGTCTGTTAAAGTTAATTGACGACGCGAAAGTTAATTTCATGCCGCGTGTCCAACTTGGATACAAATTTGTTCGTCTGAACACGCTTAAAAACTTTTAATTTAAAGTAAAAGATCAGCGCTAGCCCGAGATATTTAATTTTATTTTGGCTTTTTTGAAAATTGCAGTTTGTTCCTTGGATTAAATATGGATAAAAAAGATTTTGCGCAAATAATCACCATGGACAGGCCCGAATCTAGGCGGGGGGCAAACCGGGGCACACGCCCCGGGTTGAAAATACAAAACTTGCTCCACAAAGCGCCTAGTATACGGAAGCCTGGTTGGCACACCGTCGACTTGTAAGAAAAAGGCGCCACACAGGCCCTTTGTGAATCATTCTTTGCTTTTCTTTAAGTTTTCTTAAGTAATTTATCTAAAACGCTGGAGGGGGGCGCCACTATCGATTTTCTGTCCCGGTTCATAAAAATCGTAGATCCGGGGCTCGCAATGGATATAGGGAATAATAACAATGAAAACTATAAATATTGCTTCTAGAGTCAATGAATGTCTAAAATGACTAAATAAGTTTCAGGAAATTAAGATTATTTGCGCAAAAAAAACATATTTAATCGAAGGATCGAGCGGCAATTTTCAAAAAACCAAAATTAAATTAAATTTCGCGGGCTAGTGTTGATCATTCACTTTAAAGATGAAACGGCGTTTTTTATCTATACATTTTTTATAAGGCATTGGAAGAGAATGCATTGTTTAAAATTTGACAGGTCCGTATTTAGAAAACGGCACCTCGCCCATATAGGTCAGAAATAAACTATATTCTAGGTGCACTTCACCCAAGCGCCGGAAAAACAGGCGTGGACTTATACGAATAAAAAATGGCGTCATATTTTTATAATTCTCCGCATTATGTGATAATAAATCAGTTAGTGTGGCTCTCTTATGAAATGTTCCTTCGGTGTAGTTTCGTGTGAGATTGTGATCAATATGAATAATTATGGGCTGAATTACAATTTGTAAGTTTTACTTACGGACTTGTAAGTTTTACGTAAGTGAAGTAAACATATCTGGACGAAATTCTATACCAGACACTAATATTTTACAACTTTCGTAATTTAATGAAATTTATATTAAGAAACTTACATTAGTAATTTCTTCGTAAGTACATTTACGTACGTAGGTAGAATATACAAAATATAATTCAGGCTTACGAATATACAGGCTGTTTTAAAGTAATTATTTTAATATTTTAGATGAATGGTAAGTGGAGATTTGGTCGTTGTTTATAAAAAAAAATTAGTATCACAAAAGGAGTTTCTTTTAGCGATCGAATCGAATCCATGATTTATTTGGATACTATCTTGCGGCACCATATGATAAAGTATAGTCCCAACTTCCAAGTTATCATACAAATATTAAAATGATTTTGAACCAGTCTGTATAGTGTGAATGAATTTAAAACATCCTGTACATTATAGTTGTTAAGCAATAAAAGAAGGCGCTATTGGTGTAATGTTAATATTGAATAGTTTAAGTAGGGTGATCATGTATAAAGATTGACCGTTATATCTGTGAATTTAGTGGCACTTTCAATGATAAGACTATAGGAACGTCAGTGTGTAATTTATCATTTATTTTGTGTTTAGTATGACAGTCAAGTGTAAGAATTAAGATTTTCTAAACATTGAGTGATTATAAGCATAATAATTCCCGTGTTAAGTGATGTTAATGGCAACAACGAGAACGGTCGCACGAGTGTTTTTTTTTGGAATAAGGCATTCGAAATATTTTTTAACCGCCTTTTTTTAAATACACGAAAGCATTAAATAGTTTTGAAGTCTTAGCCAGACTTTGTTTGAAATTATAATCTACCACAGCATTATTGAAACACATTATGCTGTGGCAGTTATAAAAGTGCCCCAACAAAATTCCAGATACACCGGTCGATTATAAGTCATCACAAAATATATTTCGGTTGACCAGTTAAAAGGTTGTGACATGTATGTAATCAAATTGAATATGTTATCGACATTTTGCTTGGCATATTTGTCAGAATACAGTGTATTCGATGTGACAACTATAAGTTTACCAGACGAGTGGCGCAGTGTAGGTTTTTAGTTCCAAAAGTTACCACCGCAAAATTATATGTCGCATTGTCTGCAAATGGAAAATCAACTTCCATTGTTTTTTGTTGGGCAAATAATGCAAATATTCGTGCAAATACGCGAAGTATGATTTTATTTTTAAATTCGGATACAGTTTGTCCCCTATATGACCATATGTCACCAATAAAGTTATGCACTCCAGCAAACTTCACCAATATCGATAATCATAAGTAAAATTATCTAATTGCTATACATTACCTAAGCGAATGAAAGAAAGAAAACATTTATTCGGCCCTTTCTTTTGAGACACACTAATACAAAGCAACAAAAAATAAACGCATAACTTTATCAAAATTGAATTTTTTTATACGTTTTACTTTAAAAACGCATATCTCTGAAAAATCATGATTTTTGTAAAAAAAAATATTTTGAGTAAATATTTGTTTATCAATTCAACTCATTGTAAAAATCATAATACATATTGTCGAATGGATTTTGTACTATGTGATAATTTAAGATTCAGTGTTTTTTTTATTAATATACTTGACCTGATAATGTAAGGTCTAAAATGTAAAACAGCGAGATTGCTCGTAAGTCGCCGTAATAGGGTAGTTGGTTCGATTTTTTTTACGCTTAATATTGCATGCAATATTGGTGGGAAAGTAACTGATACATTTTGTACCCAGCTGGATAGCGAACACCGTACAGATGGTGAAAAACCCGCCATAGTGCCTTGTACAGACGAGTCGCTTTCCGTGGTCAGCCAGTGTATTCAAATTCAAATAATTTATCCTGTAAATTGGATCATAAGTATCACTTTTACATGTCAATAATTTTTTATGTTACATTACATTTACGACGGCATTTCGGGGCTAGCCATGAGAAGAAATGCAGAAACAAACTAATGGGTTATGGCCTCTTTTAATGTCCAGACATTGTTTTACAGAATTATGCGAGTGTAGTGTACATACATTCCTGGATTGGCCTTTTCAAGAAATAGCCAAGAGTATACCAGACATACTTGACACTCGCACTCACATAAAAAAAAGAATTAATTAATAATAATAAAAAACAACATGTCAGTATTGCCATATACACTAATATTGCGCCAATAGAGCAGTTAATAGTATTCTATAAAATACTACTACAACTCGATTAACAGTAATGGCGGCAAGAGCAGTCGTCCAGTCTACCCTATCATGTCGATTTGTCCCGCAGTAGATTATAGCTTATAAGCTTGTCTGTGATGGATGCACATTGTTATAATTTTAATCGTGGAAATAAGTTTGTTACCAAGAGATTCAAAGTACCTTATGGTGCAGTTACGCTATTCCAGTATAAATAAATAAATGTATAAATGTTGACTGGCTCGGTGGCGCAGTTGTAATGCGTACGCGTTACGACTGAGGGTGACGCTGAGGTCTCGGGCTCGATCTCCGGGTCGGGTAACAGTGATATTGGGTTTTTCTATTACGAAATGCTCAGTATCAGCTAGGAGTATTGAATTTGTGGCCATGGTTGTTTAATATGTCTAAAAAAAATGGATAAGTTTTTTATTCAAATAAAATGGGATCAGGAATCCCAATATTTTTTTTCGGTACAGTTCCTTTAAAACAATGGTAAGGTTGAAATTATAACTAGGTTACTGGACTGGAATGGTAATCAGGTTATTGGACTGGAATTGTAACCAGGTTATTGGACTGGTTTTGTAACCAAGTTACTGGACTGGAATGGTTACTGGAATAGTGTAAATGTACCTTAATCGTGTACATCACATTGTAAATGTTAGTTTATATGATAGTGATACCATTTTGTGTTAGTCAAATGTTTTTGTACTTTTTTTTATTAAAGGCCGCTTACCAAAGTGATTTTGAGTTTTATTTATGCCGGTTTAAAGACCGACTACGCATCGATAATTCTTCTGGTATTGACGGTGTTTTTTTTATTATTAGCTTGAATGACGAGACGAGCAGGTCGCTCGCCTGATGGTAAGTGCTATGCCTCATAAACAGGAGCAACGCCACACAGAACTTTAAATAACAAAGCACCGTAAGACACTGGACTGCGTTCGTCACCCCGAGACATAAGTTATTGAGTCTCATAATGCCCAGTAATTTCACTGGCTTCAATGTCCTTCAACGGATTTCATAAAAAAGAAAAAAGCTAAACAACAAATAGATCCATGATTTTTATTGGCCAAATTGTAGGGTACGACCGTAAGGCTATGGGTTCGAGTCCCTAGTCAGATTATTGTGTTTTGATTTGAAAATTAATCATGAACTTAATTCGCCCTTTATCTAAAATAAAGGGCGAAGTAATAAGTGGGTACATTAATTAGTAACATTTTTCCGTATACTACAAGGGGTAATTTTGAAATTAGTTGAACATTTAGTACTGCCACTCAATACTAGATGTCGCTAAACTAAACCAACAGCTAATCGTAATGTTATCATCTACCTGTTACAGAAATATTTGCAAATGAAAGCACCTAAATGACAAGCACTACGTTTTTATTCGATATAAAAACATATGTAACTTTTATAGGACTAAACAAAATTTTCATCACATATATTTAGGTGACAGCGTCCGTGGCGCAGCGGGCGAGTAGCCGGCTGCGAAGCGAGAGCCGTGGGTTCGATTCCCGCACCGAGACAAATGTTTGTGTGATCCACAAAAATTTGTTTCGGGTCTGGGTGTTGTGGGGCCCCAAGACCCTCGTAGTTCCTGATACCCACGATACAGGCTTACCTAGCGTGGGGTCAGGACTATGTGTGTGACGGTTGGGTGTATTTCTTTAGCTAAGAACGATCTTGATGCCTTCAAACAAAAAAAGGAATCAAATCTTTCTATTGATCTAAGCACTACGATACTACAGTCCGACATACATACAAAGGGCCAAAAATAAATACTAACATATTTTTCTGTAGTCTTCATTTGTCTACTCGTTAATAGATGGCGCTGCTAACTTCAACCATCGCAACGTTGCAAAAATCACAACCGTTTTAAAAATTAGCTAAAACGTTAAAAAGCTCACCGTTTAACAAACAACTTCGCCTCAAAGCAAACGTCAAAACTGCAAACTTTGTTACGTGTAAAAATCAGCGAAAAAAAAACGCCAATCACGGAGTTGAACGAAACGCCCGGCAAATGAAAGCGTGCGCCTGACCGGGCCTCGGGCAACGTCAATCACAACTCCGCCCGGATTAATTAAACACTGTTTCTGAACGGAACTTCGGATTTGTTTTTTAATCTGCGATCTGGGGTTTGATATGTGTACAGGTTTAAATCTGTTTTTATTGTTAATGAATTTAAATTCCATCATATTAGCTAACGTAGAGCCAGGCTAAAGTCAGTTTTGTCTACAGCATGAAGGAGCCGTCGACTGAGTTGTTACCCACTGTCTTACAGAAAACCGACGAAGTAGCAGCTTGCTGTTGCGTTTCGTAAAGGGAGTGAGATATCAGCAGACCCGCATGCCCTTCACAATCACATAATAATCCTATTACCTTAGATTGTTAAAGCTTTCATTATTCTCTGCTATTCTGGGTGTTTACGGGCAGTGGAGATCACTTACTATCAGGTGAGCCACTTGATTATTTATCAGCCTCTGTTGTAAAAATCTGTTGTTAGAGAACTGGTTTCAGTGTGGGCGGGCGACGCATAGCGAATCTCCGATATGCTGATGATACAGTGTTATTGGCCTCTTCCAGAGAAGATATGGAGGAGCTGTTCAAACGACTCGAAAGAGAAAGTGAGAACATTGGTCTCTCAGTCAACAGGGCGAAAATAAAGATCAGGGTGACGAGGGCAGTACTTCATATTACAAAATTTAGTTTAGTATCGTTTCTGTTTGGCAGTCGTGTTACCATCAAGCGAGCGACTTTCTCATCTGCGAATTCGAATAACAATTTACAATTTTTATGGTACTTTTAATTTTTTTTGATCTACTCTGTTCCATTGTTTTAATACGAACCTGTCAAAATACCCGAACACCAAACCATCCGACCACCGTCTTACAATATCTCGTGTGGCAGGCACCCGTCACTCCCAAATCCGTGTATCTGGTTTGTTTAGAATACATACGCAATCACGCCTGTAATCCCCGAAGTGATAGACAGAGGTGTAACCATTGTACCCACATTTCGCCGAGCATATCTCCGTCCCATGATGTGATAGGGGGCCGGTCATATCTGCAGACGGACAGATCTTCCAGATGGATGGTGGAGCAGACATGTGCTGGAGAGGAGACCGCGCTTGGGCAGACGTAATGTAGGGCGCCCTGCTGCACGGTGGACTGACGACTTGAAAAAGATGGCGGGTAGCGGGTGGATGCGGGCTGCTCAAGACCGGGATGGTTGGCGCTCACTTGGGGAGGCTTACGCCCAACAGTGGACGACAACAGACTGAGATAATAAATAGACACTAACTAACAAGTGATCTATACTCGTTTACTGACTTCAGCATTAAAACAATCCTCAACCTAGCTTCGAGCATGCACTTGCTCTACTAGTTAGTAAAATACCAACCCTATATTATATACGTCCTACTACTGGGCACGGGCGACCTCCACTAATGAGAGGGGTTAAGCCTTAGTCCCCCACGCTGGGCTAATGCGGGTTGACAGACTTCACATACCTTCGAAATTCTTATGAAGAACTTCTCAGGTATACAGGTTACTTCACGATGTTTCCTTCACCGTTAAAGCAAGCGATAATTAACAATGAATACACACGTAGCTTAGAAAAGTCAGATGTGCATGCTCTTAGGGTTGGTTTCGAACCTGCGACTTTCGTCTCAGCAGTCGGCACCACTCACCGTTGAGCTTTCGCTGTTTTTTTGCCCCTTCCTGTGATTAATAAAAATATTTTGTATGTAAATATAACAAAAAGTATCTTTTCAACACACACAAAACATTGTAAAAGTGTTTTATGTACTGGAAGAACTAATTATTACTTCAAAACCAGTTTAAATTCAACTATTTGTCAAGTGTAGCGTTAAATGTTGTAAGGATATAATTTATGGCGCGAAAATATCATTAAAATGTGTCTATTGTACGTGTATTTAACAGATGTGCCTTTTTAGTGTCAAATTAGGGTGTAGGGAGGGCTGTGTCAATGATCGATAAGTCGATAATCGATATCGATGACGTATTAACTTAATGGAAGAGATTTTTACATACACACATACGCACTCACGCCTGTAATCCCCGAAGGAGTAGGTGAAGGTTTAACCAGAACACTCACATTTCGCCAAGCTTATTTCCTTCCCATGATGGGATAGAGGCAAGCCTATCGCTATACCGGGCACAATTTCAGATTCCGACTCATACTAAGCATTTCGTAATAGAAAAACCCAATATCACTTTTATACGGGGATCGAAATCGAGACCGCCAGCACTTCTTTCCGCGTACGTATTACAACTGCGCGACTGAAGCAGTAATTTTTATATATATTTCTACATATTTTTTTATAACAGAAGCATTCTATTGTTGTACGTTTTAGGCAGAGATGAGACTAATTCACCTACGGTTGACCGAGTTTATTTCCGTCCTATGATGTGATAGGCGATAGGTTCCCATGCTAGCCTAATGCCGATTGATAGATGCCACATATTAATTATTTTTTTATTGGATATGCATTTCTAAGTCTTAAATAATTTAAAAATAGATTGGCTAAAATACAATAATTTTCTACCCATAAAATAAGCTATCCGTATAGAGCATATTTAAAATTTCGCAATATCGATAGTAACACATCCCTAAAACTATCTATTGTGTTTTTTAAAGGGTGGCGTAAATGCAATCCCCGTGTGTGGCCCCATCGGATTACCGTGATCTTTGCCAATAAATCCCTAAAGGAATTGTATCTTTTTTTAATTCGAGTGTTGGCGTGAGAACTGATAAATGTCATAAAAAATACATTTTGTGTAATAAAAATTCGATGACAAGTGCAAAGTATTATTACAAAAGATTTTTTATGTTTAATTTGAAATTACAAGGTGGTAGGTAGGTCCCTCGTATGCGTGAGGCTGTCTGGGTTGGTTCCACCACTTTGTCTATTTCTGCCGCCAAACAGCAGTGTGTAAGCATTGTTGTGTTTCAGTTAGGACATTGAAGCCAGTGAAATTACTGGGCATTATGTTAACAGCTTATGTCACGGGGTGACGTACGCAGTCCATATCGACTCAATATATTTAATAATTCTGGACATTTCATAATATAAATATTGTTAAGTAATGTAAAATTAAAAGACATATTAATAATTTTAGTGTAATTGCCTAGTGTATTTGACGATGCTATGTATTTTATGTATATATTAGTTGATATGATTTCTATACATAAGTTGCTTTATATTGTACCGAATTGTCATAAGCGCTATTTTAATTGCCTACATGATAAATAAACTATTTCATTTCAATGACATGCAGTGCTTTGTAATTCAAAGTTCTGTGTAATTTCGTTTCTGTTTATAAGTCCATACCAGGTACCATCAGGCGAGCAACAGCTCGTTTCCACTCAAGCTAAAAAAAAAAGAAGCGCTACTGTTACATTAATCATCAAGGAAACCACAATAATGCGTCAGTCAGCATTTTCTTCACAGTAGAGATGAGGAGCAAGTGGGTTACCTGATGGTATTTCTCGACCGCACTCATAGTCTAACACTCAATTCCTCCCCTCTTTTGATCTCTAATATTAAAATTACAATTATCTATTTATTGTTTCTAATTATTTTTTTTTTACAAATATTGTATTTAGACTTTAAGTGATAAATTTGTATACTTCAGGCATACTGTCGCTGTTGTTAACCATTAGATTATTATTGATTGTTCCTTTTATTTATTTATAATTTATAGGCCTTATATTCACGGCACGTCAATTAGTAATTGGTACCCCAAGATACAGACACAGCCTAGTTTGGGGACCTCTGTCAATACTCTATAAATATATTTCAGATATGCCAATTTATGCGTTAGCTTAATTCGGTTGTTTGTAATTATGTGTTTATTGTCGCAATAAAGTTTCTTTTTATTATTATTATTACTATAACTCTCTCTCTCTCTCTCTGTAGTCGGCCCCTCATGACTGACTCATGACTCGGTCCGGATGGTCCGCATTTCGATCGGATGATATTTCTCCATCAGCTTCTGTTCATCGTATCCCATAACTTTATGGAACCCGGCGGCTGATGAGTCTTCGATCTGGTCCGTCCATGGTGTTGGGGATCGAAACTAGATACAAAAAGTTTTTCTGACACAGCAGTAATAACCTAACCAATCCCGCCAATTCATGCTGTAGACAGAAATGTCTACATAGTGTTTCAACCACTGGGACTGCCTCGGTGGCGCACTTATAATGCGTACGCGTTACGCTGTGGTGTCGGGTTCGATCGCCGGGTCGGATAAAGTGGTATTGGGTTTTTCTATTATGAAATGCTCAGTATCAGCCCGGAGTCTGAAATTTGTGCCCGGTATGGCGATAGGCTCGCCCCCTATCACATCGTGGGACGGAGATACGTTCGGCGAACTTTACTGTACTTGTACTGCGTGTATTACAGACGTGAGTGCGTATATATGTATATGATTCAACCACTTAAATCATTTACAGCTCATAAAGTATATTAAAGTCGCATCCAGCATTCATGTTGTCATGTAGTCATCAATAGTGAGTGCGTGTCGTGTGTTGTAAACACGACGCTCGACAACACAGAGTCGGAGTAATGCCGGGATAGTTCTATGGAGGGTCGGCCTCACGACATAACAACCTAACCTTTAACATACTCAGAATCTGAAAAAGTAATTAAAGTTTGCACCTAACACACACACAAACACACACACATGCAGATGCACATACATATTTATATATATTCATTCATTGTTCAAATAAAATTTATCTAAATTATCAGTACATAACATTTTGTTAAACGGCACCAAGCCATCCACGAGACAAGCTCGCCCGTGTGTGGATGGCATCGGATCCCTAGCCTTAGTGTTAGGCAATATTGATTTATGTCCTACAAATTACATGGAAATTTATTGTAAATGACTCTGTAATTCTAAATGTTATATTAAATGTAATAATAATAATAAACTCCTGTAAGCCTAGTATGAGTTACAAATACGTTCATAGTTTTCGAATTCGTATAAAATTACTACCGTCGAAGTGTCAAACTAATAATTCATATGGTAATAAAAGAAAGAATCGCTTGAAAAGAAATTTCATATTCGACTAATATGAAATAAAATAAACCATGTTATTAATTTTAATTCATCATAGTTCCCACTGGTGGCTACTGATACTCGAAGTGTGGAGAGAAAACGAAAACTTTCATCGTTTTACAAAACTATGAACACTCGTACTAGGCCTACTGACATCCATTATAAAAAGATATATAATTTCGAAATGGCTGAACAGTTATTTTTCATAGCTAAAATCATATTGGAATTAGAGAGACACCAACATTTTATCCCCAATTTTTTGAGTGGTAGACACTTTTGTCTACAGCATGAATGTGCCGGCTCGTCCGGGTCATTGCCACTGTCTCACAGAAAACTGACGTAAAGTAGCAGCTTGCTGCTGCGTTTCGTACGGTGAGTGAGATATCCGGCCCAAATCCCCCTCCCCTTCCCAATCCCATAATTTACCTTTAAGGTCGGCAACGCCCCATGTTTCTTTTGCTATTGTGGGCGTAGATAGACGGTGAAGATCACTTACAATCAGATGACCGACTTGCTCGTTTATCGGCCTATGATATAAAAAAGACATGATGTAAAAACAAACATAGCGACTCGTACAGTCCAGTCACGTTCCGGTGTCAGCCAGTCTATATCCAGTAACTTCAGGCATAATTCTGCGGACAGTCGGAAGGCTCCAAACATTACCTTCTGGGCGATGTGGTCGCACAGCGACAAAGCCCTTTAAAAAAAAAAGATTTGATAAACCACAAATCCTTGCCAAAGAACACCGATTCCTAACTAGGATGATTCGCGAGGCTATTGAAATTAAAAAACACCCAAATTTCAATAGAGAACATGGTTGGACGCCTGCACAAGCCTGGGATCCAATTATACATCTAATTAAATCGGAACCCAAAATACCAACTGCCAGACCTCAAGACACCGTGAGCTCTTTCTGCGTAGACCGGACTAGTGTCAACTAACTTTTTAAATAATAAAAAAATAAATGTATAATTTTAAGATGAAGGTAGGCAACGTAACATTAACTTTTGAGATGACCTACACCTCAGTCTCTCCCGTGACCACGAAGGCTGAAAGCTTTCAAAACGTCGGGACTAAAATATAAATTAATCCGCGATAAAATCTGTATAAACTATTTTTATTTCATTGTGTAATATTCGCGTAAACATAAGAAAACACAACTATCTACTACTACATTAATATTTGTCATCACTTATCTCATCTTCTTCTACATGTACTTATCCCACTCGCAGTGGGGTCGGTGCAACATGCTTTTTAACGCATGTAACATAGACGTCTCCATTTGGGGGAGAAAACGTCAAGACCTAGGTAATCATTTTTTTTGTGTTATCAACAAATATTTGTGAATGGAATCCGCGGCGTCTCGCTTCACATCTGGTCACTCGCCCACTGCGCCACGTAAGCTATCATCCATCTAATATCGGATATAAATCAATAAATAAGCATCATGTTCTCACACATTTCTAATATTGTCAATTTACAATACTTTACCGTTAGTTACGAGCCCAAAGCGGTTGTATCAAAACATCGTAAAATATAACAAATAAATACAAATTATTTAACATTATAAAATTACAAATAAACTATTTAGTTCGCCTTTAAAGATCGTTAAATGGGGCGTGATACTTTGACATTTTATTTATTATGGGTTATGTTGTAGTTCAAATATTTATGTCCTTTGAAGTTATGAAAAGGGCAATAAAGGCATGCGTTTTTTATGGTTTCGTATCCAAAGGGTGCTCGGAATCCTATTGCTAAGCCTACTCCGTCTGTCTGTCTGTCACTCTTCTTCTACTGTCCTTATCCCACTAGCAGTGGGTTCGGAACCACATGCTTTTTAACACGTGTTACAACTATTAATAACACTCTTACATAAATTCAATCAGTTACTTAATCCTATCAAATAGATGTGTACAGAATGGACTTATCTAATTTTAGTTTGACAGGAATAAAATTATACTACCTAAATGGACTTAATTTATTTAAGTTGGAACTAGAGTTATAGTTTTAGTTTATTTGGATGACAACAGAATAATGATTACCTACTTACCTATGGTAATAAATCAAACTCTCCAATAATTAATTCGAAATATTAACATTAGCCATTTAGGTAATCTTAATAAACCCTAAATCCGTTAATTACACATCCATTTGCCGGGATTAAACTATTTTTATTTAAGTTTGGATTACTCGGCGATATCAAAATAAACACAATTGTTTATTATTTGTGTACCTAACATTTGACCCCCACATTTCTTTGTATCAATTAACACACATCCCTGCGATCCGTGTCTGCGTTCTCTTACAGCGTCAATTACACCGGGGAGCAATTTGGGAACACTACTGTTTAATATTGTATACAAACGTGAAATGTATACGGAGAATTTTGAGGTTATGTTGATTAAATTGCTCGTAATGGTAGAGCTGTAGACAGTTTTGTCACGGCACGGAAGCTCGACCACTGTCTACAGAAAAACGACGTGAAGTGGTAGATTAGCAATTAATTCGGTTTTATAACAGACTTCAAAAGTTGGAATTTTACAACACAACTCCAGCATAACACAATGTGTTACAGAAAGGTGTGGTCAAATTTCGAAGACGATTTTTGAAGTCTAATTACCTATAATTATAAATACACATACGTAACGTCACGCCTTTATTCCCAAAAGAGTATGCAAAGCTGTAACTAGAAATGCACCCACGTTTTGTCGAGCTTATTACGGTCCTATGATGTGATAAATTCCAATCCCGTGTGATTTTCGAATCGAAAACTCGACCACAAATTTTGATTATCCGACCTGGGAATATAACCCAGGATATCATGATTCTCAGCCTTAGTACACTGCCACTATACGGTTCACCAATGAGCGATATAACATAATTTTTAAATACAGATATAAATATCAATTCACTCAGATTACTTAAGTATTTATTTGATACTGAGTGCGTATTTTTTGCGAATGCGAAAGTATTTGACGAATGCGTATGCGAATCGATAGTAAACACTAACAACATCCATTAGTAATATAACACCGGCTGTAAGTGCTCTCTTACCGATGTTTGTTAGACAATCAATTAGTTTTGTTAAGGGGTTCGCGATTGACCATTTTGTAACATTTCTAAATACGGACGTTACTATTGTTAACAAAAATAAAACTGATTCAAAAAGGAAGTAACTAAAAAGCTAAAAAACTAATTCTAAGTCAGTGTTATTGCAATAAATTAGTAGGTAGAAAGCATCGACTCAATGTTGGTTATTTTTATTTTTATCTAGCTTTTAAGTTTCTTTTGTTTTCTTTTAAGTTTTGTTAAAAAGTGTTTTTTTACTTCTTTTAGCGGATGTTTCATAAAAATCTGTGCATAAATGACGACATTTTAGTCTTGGATACCTGCTTTTACCCCTTTAGGGATGGAATTTCTTCTTGAAAATTAAATGGGACCAACTTTGAGTCGAATACAAAAAGAATCGTCAAAATCGAATGACTGTGTGACCTGCGTTATGCGTGGTTATACATACAAAAAACTCTTCCGCTCTTTTCCATCAGTTAAAAAGAAGAGATGCACGGCCTTAAAATTTTATTATTTTCTTTTATGGCTACAAGCACTGAGTTGCTGTGCTACGCCAACGACAATAAAAATTATATTTTACACAATGACTATTATAATGTTTTTTTCCATCAAAAAGCATATCCTTGGCTGAATAAAAATAAGAATTTAAACCTAGACTCTTTAAAAAGTTAAAAAAAATTAAAATATAAAAAAATGTTGTATGAATGTTGGATGCTGTAGATGAAACAGTCTACAGCATGAATGGGCTGACACGACCGGATTACCACTGCCTCATAGAAACCTTGGTGAACTTGCTGAGTAGAAGCTTACCTACTGTTGCGTTTCGTACGGTGAGTTAGGTATCCGGAGGCACAAATCTGCTCTCTGCTTCCCTATATCTTCGAAATACTTTCCTACGTCGGCAACGCGTCCATGATTCTATTATTGTAACCAAAGAGTTTAATGTATACTACTAGACGGGCTGTTTAGAAGTATAATTACGTCATATATCGCAGGAGTTTGACGGCTCACAAACAGGGAGCGCAATAGGAGTTCTAGTTGAGAGTAAGCGAGATGATAATATTGAGTTACGGTCAATTGACCACAACTTAGTGGTACAATTTATATGTACCGCGCAGCTTGTCTAGTAGTATACATTAAAGTGTTTGATTGAAACTAACTAATAACTGTATAACTCGTTTCCATGAAAAATTAGATTTAAAAGTTTTTTTTAACGAGTGTGGGCAAATGGACATAAAGTTAAAAATAAAGTAGAGAAAATAGCACATTCAAACTTGCTATGGTAGTTTGTCTACGAACCCTAATATGACATAATTTTATCGAATGTTGACAGTTGCCCGAGAGATCACAAGCGCGCACACTCACACACACACACACACGCATGATATTGTGTTAGATATAATGAATTCTTTTTTATTCTCTCTTGTTATTCATTTTTCTATTTTTATATTTATTTGTTATATAACAATAATGTGAACCAACGGGGGAAGGCACTAACTAGTTCCTGAGATACAGCTGACGCTAGTTCAGGAGCTGGTGTATCCACCTTTATTGTAAGAAGAGTAATGGCGTGTTGCATATCCTAAGCCTGCAGGTGACCCACTTGCTTGTTTACCGACCTTTGCTATAAAATACCAAACACAGAGCAGAGTCTGAACGTCAGCGAATCTCCAACTTCTATGATGCATAAAGTATTGGTTATATGCAAAGACTTTAATGTATACTACCAGACAAGCTGTGCGGTACATAGAAATTGTGCCACTAAGTTACGGTCAATTGACCGTAACTCAACATTACCATCTCGCTTGGGTACTCTCAACTTGAACTCCTATCGCGCTCCCTGTCTGTGAGCTGTCAAACTCTTGCGTTATGTGACACAATTTTATTTCTAAACAGCCCGTCTACTAGTACACATTAAAGTATTTGGTTATATGTCGTAAAAACAATACAAATCACACACCATGATTAATCTACCATTCCAGACCATACTGTCTCTAATTCACGCCAAATAAATATAAATCTGCTAATAAAATACATGCGTTTGAGCGTGGCAAATCTGTGACGACACGTGCAAGCCACGTGACCGTCATATGGTGTGCGAGCGAGACGGAATGTTTCTTATCCAGTCAATAAAGTAAAAATCAAAACATATTTTTTAACTTTTTGATTCGTCCTTCCTGTTATCTACATCTAAACTTATATTATAAAAAGGAAAGATGTATTTTTGTATGTAACGAATAAACTTAAAAAATGCTGGACCGATTTAAATTTTTTTTGCCGTTACTAAGCTACATTATCACTGAGTAACATAGGCTACTTTTTATCCCGGAAAAGGCCGTTCACGCGGGCGGAGCCGATAGTCTATTATAAATGTAAAAGATTGAATGTTTTGTGAATTTGGATTTTGCATGTTTGCAATATGACGGGCTTAACTTATTTTGATGTTTGGCACACATGTTGATGATCAGAAGGCCAATACTCGTAATTAAAAATGTTCCAAATATCATTCCGATCTAGTTTTAGTGTCAAGAAAGTTGCAAATGGTATTCTCATAAACAAATAACGAACGTCAAATGTGAACATAGATCGAAAGTAAAGTTGACTGAAGCCAAAACGGCATTCTGCAAACATTTTTAAATCACACATGTCCTTATATAAACGTCAAAATTCTGACTGAATTAAGATTGCAATGAGATCGAGATGAGATTATATTGAAACTGGACTGAACTAAAAGAGGAATAGAGTACCATTTCTGGATTAGTACATAAGACTGCTTTTATCCCGGAAAGATATTCACGCGAGCATAATCGCTAGCAAATTTTATTTTTAGCTTCCGACAAAAAAGAGGTTTGGCATAAAGTTATATTTACATCACCCCAGGGGTTTTAACGGTTCGGTTAGTGAATTGTTTATACTTTTAAAAAACAATCGCTATCTACGAAAACTGCACGATTAAATGCATAATTTCTCGTAGTACCGAACAGAATAATGATGGAAATAAACTCATTTCTTCCCGTATATAAAACATCGACATAAGGGTATGTCCCCTGTACATCAAAGAGATAACATAGTACTGCTAGTGACATTTGCACAATGAATACCCCTTTAAACCAGGCTTGTTTCTTAGATGTTGGAACGAATCTAAATTTTTTATAAGTAAGTAGGCATTTTACCTTCGTTTCCTTGAGCTAGTAATGTGGAATGAAAAAATAATTTAATATTGACCATGTTCTAAATTTAAATGTACCAATGTATTAATGTGAGTTTTGGCATCAAAGTTTTCTCAGTCATAACGCATACGCATTACAATTGCGCCACCGAGGCGGTTTTTAGTTTTCGACATATTTGTTGTTTATTTTTATAACATGTGTAAATACAACAAAATCGATTGTATACAGAGATGTGGTCACGTGCGCGGCGCGTGTCGACGCCGTGACGTCAAATGCACGCAACAAATCGCGCTGTTTGATCTCGTTATACCCTCTAGTGCGGGTTTGAATACGTAAGCTTGGTTTAATCTTAAGTGATGTGTAGTTTGTTTGTAATTCCATTGATTTTACAAACTTTTTTTTGAAGTGAAAACTTCTTTAGCCGCGTTAGACACTTTTTGGTAGGGGAAAATCTTATGGGTTCGCGTCACCGACATGCTCATGACGCGCAGCGGCCGTGTGCTGTGCGCGTTAGACTCTTTGTTGGATGGGTGCAATCCCGTGCGTTCGCGTCACCGACATGCTTATAGCAGTATATCTGTAGCTATACAGCTCTGCAGCAGCTGACGTATTGTGCAACATTAGTGCTGTGTATATCTTATAAGTGCAATTGAATGGAGTTAGTGAAAAGTTCAATGTGTATATACTGTGCATTGTTGAAATACCTAGTGTTTTAGTTTGATTATTAGAATAATCAAACAAACGGGACTAACTAAAACAAGACGTCGGGACTATAATAAAATTAAACCGCGATAAAATTCTTATAAACTAGTTTTATTTCAATGTGTAATATTCGCGTAAACATAAGAAATCACTATAGGTATTATTTGAATCGTTTAATTGTAGATTCATTGTGCAGTACAATAGTGAGTACTAAAAAAACATATATAAACAGGCATATAATTGTTGCTCGGAGTGTCAATAGATGTGAATACCAGATTGATGTTGATAATTTTAATTCAAACATTATGAAATTTCAAATTTTAATACTAAAAGTTCTAAGTGTTCACTTGTATCGCGGCAGGCTCTACAACTGCCATTTTTTTTCTATTCGTGTTGAGTGAGTGTGATAAAGGCACGCTGTAGACAGTTATGGCTTTTTTTTATTAGCTTTAAATGACGAGACTGGCAAGTCGTTCGCCTGATGGTAAGCGTCACGCCTGCCCATAAACAGAAGCAACGCCACACAGAACTTTGAATAACAAAGCACTGCATGACACTGGACTGCGCTCGTCACCCCGAGACATAAGGTGTTAAGTCTCATAATGCCCAGTAATTACACTGGCTTCAATGTCCTTCAAACCGGAACACAACAGTGCTTACACGCTGTTGCTTGGCGCTAGAAATAGACAAAGTGGTGGTACCTAACCAGACGGCCTCTCGCATAAGAGAGACCTAGTTCATTCATATAGTGCTAATTGTCCCCGACTAACATGGCTTGGCGGCAGAAATACACAAATTCATTGATTATCGCTCGTTTTAATGGAAACATCGTGAGGAAATCTGTAACGAAAGACTTTTAATGTATACTACTAGACGGGCTGTTTAGAAGTAAAATTACTGAAAGAATATTGTATCACATAACGCGGGAATTTGACAGCTCACAGACAGGGAGCGCGATAGGGGTTCTAGTTGAGAGTAAGCGAGATGGTAATATTGAGTTACGGTCAATTGACCACAACTTAGTGGTACAATTTCTATGTACCGCGCAGCTTGTCTAGTAGTATACATTAAAGTCTTTGCATGTAACCTCACAATTCTCCATAAAAACTACACATGCGAATTCTACAAATACAAAAGTGGACTAAAGCCTAGTTCCCTTATTAATAGACGTTCATGCCCACCAGTGGGCCGTATGTTTTTTTTTATCAGCTTGAATGACGAGACGAGCGGGCCGCTCGCCTGATGGTAAACGCCACGCCTGCTCATAAACAGTAGCAACGCCACACAGAACTTTAAATAACAAAGCACTGCATGACACTGGACTGCGCTCGCCACCCCGAGACATAAGGTGTTAAGTCTCATAATGCCCAGTAATTTCACTGGCTTCAATGTCCTTCAAATCGGAACACAACAGTGGTTACACACTGCTGCTTGGCGGCAGAAATAGACAAAGCGGTCGACCAACCCAGCCGGCCTCTCGCAAACGAGGGACCTATGTAACTAAGTGCAGTATTGGTATAATTCCCTGGATCATCAGCGGTGTTCCCTGAGCGCTATGACATGTCCTTCTTTAAACGAGGTTTAAAAAGAGTAATCCTTCGACGGTAGGCAGCGGCTTTGCTGTGCCCTGGCATTGCAGAAGTCTATGGGCGGCGGTGACTACTTACCATCAGGTGGCCCGTTTGCTCGTCTGCCTATCCAGGCAGTAAAAAAAAAAATTTAATACCGGTACACCGATGGTAATGGGGTCGGCGTGGACGGTGTAAATAATGTACCGAGGCGACACTGCGCCTGACGTGTTTTCACACCTTTACGTATTTATTGCCGGCGACAAATATTTTATAGGTATCGTGGGAGTTTTATGGTGGCGCAGTTGTAATGCGAACGCGTTACGACTGAGGCTGAAGTCTCGGGTTAGATCCCCGGTCGGATAAAGTTTTTTTTTACGGCATAAGTCGGTAAGGGAGCATGTGGGTCACCTGATGGTAAGTGATCTCCACCGCCCATGTAGCAATATCAATATCAGAAGAATGGGTGCGTTGCCGACCTTAAAGGAAAGGGATTGGGCAGGGGAGGGGGTTTGGGCCTCCGGATATCTCACTCACCGTACGAAACGCAGCAGTAAGCTGCTACTTTACGCCAGTTTTCTGTGAGACAATGGTAACGACCCGGACGAGCCGGCCCATTCATGCTGTAGACAAGTGTCTACAGCGTGACTGTACCACTCATAATGTAATATTGTATTTTTCTATTACGAATTGCTCAGTATCAGCCCGGAGTCTGGAATTTGTGCCCGGTATGGCGATAGGCTCGCCCCGTATCGCATTTTGGGACGGAGATACGCACGGCGAAATGTGGGTGTACTGGTTACACCTCTGTCTACCCCCTCGGGGATGGCAGGCGTGATTATGTATTTATTTATTTTATGGTTAAGTTACAGTAATATTTATAAGGCTCTATAAAATCTGGAGTTTTGGCGGGAATCCTGACAGTGCAGAGGTTCTCTTATTTAATATCCTAAAGTAGTTTTCAGTGGTGTGGATCTGAAACATGGACTGGAAGGAATGGACACCAACACTCCGAAAAGACTATGAAATCGACCACACCCGTTTTTCATCGTTGTTGGAAAATAAAGAAATATTACTTACTAGCTTTTGCTCGCGGCTCCGCCCGCGTGAATAGACTTTTCCGAAATAAAACGTATCCTATAACCGTCTCCAGGGTTCCATCTATCTTTACATCAAAATTCATCAAAATCGGTTTAGTGATTTAGGCGTGAAAGCGTAACAAACAAATATATTTTATTTTCATAAAAAGTATCCTATGTTACTTCTTATACCTCCAAGAATATGTGTACAAAGTTTCATGAGGATATGTATGTGTCTGAAGAACTTGTATCCATGGATATAAATAAAAAAAATGTATAAAAGACTATTCAGTGCCATGCAGTGTTCTGTAATATAGAGTTCTGGGTGACGTTGCTTCTGTTAATGAGCAGGCGTGACGCTTAACATCAGGCGAGCGACTTGCTCGTCTCTTCATTGAAGCAAATAAAAAACATCATTTTTCACCAATATTTTATTTCCACATATATTTTACAGTGTAACATACATTAATACTATTATTAAGTCTTGACAAAACTTAAACTAGATCGAGATCTCATAACTTAAATTATTATATGTACAGCATAATTTAACGGTGCATTTTCAAATAATAGTATAAGGAAGGAAACAATAAAAAAGGATTACAGATCTCATGAAAATGCGGATTAAGTCACGAGACAAAGGGGTTAAGCATCAATAAACAATACAAGACAGAATAGTCAGCAGTCTCATGAATATAACAAGAGAATCACAATGTATATTTTTAGAACTAAATTGTCATTAAGACTACTCAGTGCTTTTAAGGTGCCATGGTACTGAGTCTTGAGACTTGAGATTCTAGCATGTATGTTAAATGAAACCCACATATTTTATTACAGAATACACGCAAAGATACACTAGTGCACTGGACGGTGAAACCTATCTTCAATTAATTAGAATTTTAATCAATCAATTAGAAAATCAAGTAGTGATGCTATAAAATTTAAAAAATGCACCATATTTTCACATTTACAAAAGATTATTATATTTATAATGAAAAAGTGTTAAAGCGGCCAGTCATTACGTCAACTAGTGGTTAAGTCTCAAGGCCATTGAATTAGGACAAAGAAAATAGAAATATAAAGATTGGTGTATTTTTACGGCTCATAGGTAGTTTTGTTTTTTATGTGTTATATTAAGTCGGATTAAGTCATCGGTCCCGGTTAAGTAATGACAAAAAATGGCGCGAGACTGACCACAAGCTGGTCGTAAAAGAGCCTGTGGGGGCAAACCATTTACCTTGGCCTGTGCCCAGCGGTGGGACGTGTAAGTTTTTATTTATGATACAGTATTTTTTTTACTATAAAAACACATTTATATTAATGTCAATTAGTTTTTGCATGCAACATTCGATGTATTTGAACAAAAACATAATTATTGCAATAAATTAATTAAAAAATAATACCTTTTAAAAAATAGTTTTTTAAACATCTTCCGCCGGCCCTTATTCGCAGTGGAGTCGACGCAAAATGCTTTTTTAACACATGTTACAGAAAGATAGTAGTTTTTACGACCGGCTACCTGCATGACGTCAAACCCTGTGGGAAGAAAACACCCAGACCCGAAACATATTTGTGGAT
Source organism: Mimas tiliae (assembly GCA_905332985.1). Taxonomy (NCBI): domain Eukaryota; kingdom Metazoa; phylum Arthropoda; class Insecta; order Lepidoptera; family Sphingidae; genus Mimas; species Mimas tiliae. The sequence goes on along the minus strand of HG995265.1, from coordinate 1,761,277 downwards.
CACACAAACATTTGTCTCAGTGCGGGAATCGTACCTGCGGCCTCTCGCCTCACAGCCCGCTACTCGCCCACTGCGCCACGGAGTTTCGTTAAACATAATTATTAAAAATATAGACTGTTTGGTATAAGATGTCAGTGCCAATGCAAAAGTTGCTCATGAATTTTGGCGGCTATTTCGACGATGTTGGTAATTAGAAATTTTAATTGTTTCATAACTTAGAAATATCGTAAAGAAACTTTAATTTACTTAATTAGAGGTGTTTCGTAAGAGAAAAGCTAAACATAATAGGTACATTTTTATGATTAACTGGAAACACATAACCAATGTTAAATTATGGCATTAAAGCCCTATTTCAAAATATTTGAGTCAGATTTAACCACCATTTTGTATAAGACAACTATTTTTGGAAGCACCTAGTTCCTAGATATCTTTCTTCCGGTATACGGTTTTAAAGGGTGAATTTTGTAATTGAACACGTCATATTTTATTTGGTAATAAGTATTTACTCAGAGGTGGTAAAACAGGCGCTAAGTGTGGATTACACCATCTGTTAATTAAAGTGAGTATTTTTATTCATTTAATATTTATTTGACTTTTATAATATTGTGCATACGAAAAAAGTTAAAGCATTTTTCCCATTTTTGACGAGTTGGGCAACTTTTTGGCGGGAAAAATCAATACCCCGAGAGGCAGTAGCTAATAAAAAATGCCTTTGAAGAGTTTGTTGCCACCGATTTCTTCAAGAAGGGCATCGATAAATTGCCACTGCGCTGGCAAAGATGCATCGATAGCATGGATAGATTGATTAATAGAAATAAAAAGGTTGAAAAAAAAAACTTAAACTTTGTTCGTACAGAATGGCAATTTCATAAGTAAAATACATATATATTATGTTGTTCTCAGTACTTTTTAAATACCTGGTTTCAATAATCGAAATAAGATAACTAGAACGATAATTCTCATATGAATCTGCCAAAAATACGGCTCCACTTACACATGACCCGTAACACTCTTAAACGCAACAAAAATTAATGAGCGTTCAAAATCAACTTAATTTCATAAAAGTTAATGTCTAAATATTAAATTTTTAAATCGAGATACGACGTTCTGTACCGCGCAAAAAAAATAGACATTAAGTGTCAACTAGAGATCATGAATCAATTTTTATGAATGAACGAGCTGCACAGACTTTTATAGCATCGCCCCTGTGCACAGAGTTTTGGTGGGGTCATTTTTTGCTTGAGTTACATTTCTTGTCATCTTATTTCGATGGTTTCGACAACTATCTTAATCGACATTTGGTATAACCCACATTTTGGTGATACATTTTAGAGGTTTGATACCAAAAAATATCTGGATATCTCGTATAAATATCACACGCAAAAACTAATTTATACAATCTAAATCTTTACAAGCCTCTAATTTACAAAAACACGTCAAGTTACATTAATTTCTTCATCGGAGGCGCTGGCGTCACTGTCAAAATCGTCGCCATCTTCGTTAAATTCCCGCGCATATAATCCAACCGCCATTTTCTCTTCATAACCTCTAAAATCGGATGTTGTTGGAAACATTTTCGACTTTTCATCGTTTTGCTCATCATTTATGGGGGAAAGGGGGGACAGTTTCTGTTTGTCCGCTTCTGCGTCTGATAAATCAGGGTGAGGATTGTTTTTGTTCGGAAGAGTCTGTTCTCTGGAACCTCCTGAAGCGAGGAGCTCACGCTCCTTGGAGTTTCGCCATTTCATGCGTCGATTTTGAAACCAGATTTTTACCTGTGGAAGAAAGGATAGTCAGATTTTAATTTAGATTTCAAAAACCTAGCTTAAATTGAGCTTTAGTGGCGATAGTCTAGCGAATTAACTGCTGAGACAGAGACCACGGGTTATATCCTAGCCCCGAGAGCACGCACGCATGTTATGTATATTCATTGTTAAATCACTTGTTCTAACAGTGAAGGAAAAATCATATGGGAACCTGCATACCTAAGAACTCTCCATAAGAATTTTAAAGGTATGTATGTAAAGTGTAACAACCTGCAATAGACCATTGTGCTAGACAAGGTATCCCAGTACTCAGTGCCCAAACAGATTGTACAATACAAGGCTGATAAAAAAATATTTTAGAGACCAAATTATATTAAATTCTAAGATAAATTTCGACAAATGCATACATTTTTTTAATTTAATGCTTATTACTAAGTACAAAAAATCGCTTTACTATTATTTCTCATATCACCCCTTATTTCACCCTAATTCACATTTATACGCATTAATGGAAATCATAAAAAAACGATCGTTAAATCCAAAAATACATTAACAGTTTTTTTTCAAACACATCATTTTCTCGTTTTTCTATTATTTTGTTTAAATCTAACAGTTTTGCGGAATATCGGTGCATTGTGCGCGTGACGGGCGCTTATTGATGGTGCAGGGCGGGGCTGCACGCCACTGTTCCTTTACCTAGCGCGTGTTTTCAGAAAAAAATAACGGGGCGTTTTGGCGGGAATACTGACGTTCCGTTTTTTTTTTGAAACAGCAGAGTTGTGATAGTGAGGAGGCGTGTGTTTGAATCGTTTTGAATATTCTGACGTAAACTATTTAAATAGTGAATTTCATAAAGGTATTTAAGTCATTTACCATTTACCAGAGACACCAATTTTGTCAAGCAACTATTTCTCAGAGAGGTAATTTAAAACGATTATTTTTGTACTGCACTGTACTACTCAATAACGGAGCGTAAAACATTATCTCTACTCAGTAACAGAGCGTAAGCATTAATTTGGCCTGAATGTGGAAATAATCGAATGCTAAGAAATGGCTAATTGTTTCTAAACTGAATTGACAATTGAGTACGGAAGTGATACTTTAAATACAAAATGCCGCAAGTAAAATTTATTTTAAGGCAAAAATAAATGTTTCGTATTTTAAGTTATGTTTAACCCCAAATAAATTAAAATAAACGAGTCATGTTTAGAACCCTCCAAATATTGTATTTGTAACATGCTTTCATTTATTACAAACGTACATTTTATTATGTTTGAATGACAAATCAATAAAATCAGTATCATTTGGTTTTGCAAACGCTTGCCCAAAAAAATCCCTAATAATTATTCTGTAGTTTTAGTATCAAATTATCAAAAAATTAACAGAGTATATTGTGTCATACATACATACAAAGACTCACGACTTTTTCCTTTTTAGACAGAGACAATGTACTTTCAGTACTGTAAACTCACTATCACTTTGTGCAATAAAGATAAATAACTTCGTCAGGATGTTCAGAAAGTTTAATAGTCTATTCACATTAAATGCAATATTATATTACTGTTCACAATTTATAACACTTGCTATGATTATTCACAATTCTAATTACACTCGGGCAGCGTTACCACGAAAGAGTTCTAAGCACGACTTAGTTCCCTCAAAAAATAATGCGCCCGCTTATATACCTTAGCAATCACCACCACATCTCAATCTTATTATCTAACCGCTTTACATAGTTATTCCCTCGACTACCTTCACTAACACCAATAACTAACTAACTAACGGTGCTATTACTAATATTTGGGTAACACTATGATTCTTGCACACCTATTTTGTCTCCTTCACTTTCATTAAGTTCTTCATGCAACTCGTCGGTTTAGGGTACTTCTGACCGGCCTTTCTCGAGAATTATATAATACACTTGATCTGAGAAAGTTCGCCGAGGCCTTCCCCTCCCAACTGTACCATTCACACTCGTCATGTATATTTGTTTCGTCAATTTTCTTTCATCCATCCTTTCTTGTTACAAAGCATGTGCTTTAATTATTTCATACATATTGTGTGATATTATTTATAAAGGTGGATTGCGTAATTGGTCTAACGACAGCGTACCTATGCTGAGAAATCATAAATTGTGTTTGAGATTTTCGATTCAAAACTTCATATTCGAAATTGAAATTGAAATATAAATATAAATATTGAAATTGCTTGATATGGCGACAGGGTCACCACCTATCATGGGACGGATATAAACTTGACAAGCCGTCGTACACTTGCGGCACCTCTATCTACCTCTTCCGGCTTATGTTATGCTTTTTAAATATGCTTTTTATGCTTGATAAACATCCTGATTATTATCATATCTAAGTGAAAAATCTAGAGGGGTATATGTGTGGTAAGGGGGGGAGTTATGTTAGTTGCACATAACATTAGGTTTAGGGATCAGCGTCACGTTTTCGTGAAGGCGGCCGCGGGGCGACAATATGCCGTCAGCAGCTGACGCCCGGCCCTTTTGGGGGACCGCTAGTGACGTCACTCGATTCGGGTAGTCGATGTTTTTTCTTGAAAATGTTTATTTTTAATAATTATTATGAAGGAAATACATTCATTGTCATTATCATTCGCTTTATTTATTTATATATTTATTTTAGCAGCTATAGTTATTTTAGCGGTGAAAGAACCCATCTTAAGGAAAACAGCATAACTAAGACTACTCCAAAATAATTTCGACAAAAATTCTATAACAATGCCAATTTCTATACGTCTAAATATTATTCGGAAACGACCTAAAATTAGAACCGATTATAAAGGGACTCTAACGAAAACCGAGATGACAGCAGTTACCAAGAAATATGAACAGATAGCCCAGACCTACTACGTAAACTGCCACACCAATGTTACAACTTACCGCTACACTAGCAATCAACTTCACCGCACCTTTGTCTGCTTCGTTACGAAAATTAAACGATGTAAAATAAAATAAATATTCTTTACAACAAAATTATTAATCCCACACACTAACACCCGGTTTCTGAAAGGCTGATCAAATCAACATTCAACTAACAGAACTCTGATTTGACATCGCTGGCAAATCAATAAGAGTTGCTGAAACGTTATTTAGTGAAAAAAAAATCTCTTTAGTACCGTTGGACATACGATTTTTCATATTAATTTGAATGTTATGTTAACTAACATGTGTGTCCAATCAAATCGTTGATCACGGTTTTAGCAACTCAATTTCGACTTGACGTGAGATTTGACATTTGATTAGTTAATTTAAACATTGATCAGCCTTTCAGAAACCGGGCGTAAGTCCACACAATGATTTATATCGATATTTTTTTATCGACAAAACAACTAACCACGTCACTATCAAGAGACAGGGGTGCGACGCCTCGGAAAATTAATTACTTTTTGACGTATTCACTTTTATTACAATTTATACGGGATAAAGAGATCTGCGGGGGCGGCACTGATTGGGCCATTCAATGGGGGTGACAGGAATATGGGGACAGGAATTATTATCTCTTAATATTACTACACTCACAACGGCGGAAGCGCGAGTCATAATGGACATTGAGGGAGTGGAAACTGAGGAAGGAGACTCTGGAACTGGACAGGAAGTTGAGAGAGGTCTTGAGAGTCGCTGGTCTTACAACAGTAGATGCCTGTGTCATAGTAGATACTGAGGTAGCGGACCCTGGCGCAGGACGGGACGTTGTGAGAGAGGACCCGAAAGAAGCTGGTCTCACAACAGTGGACGCGTGTGTCACAGTAGAGACTGAGGAAGTGGACTCTGGAACTGGACAAGACGTTGAGAGAGGACATGAGAAAAGCTGGTCTCACAACAGTAGACGCGTGTGTCACAGTAAATACTACGGGAAGAGACCCTGGCACTGGACGGGACGTTAAGAAAGGACATGAGAGACGCTGGTCTTACAACAGTAGACGCCTGTGTCACAGTGTAGACTAAGGATGTGGACACTAGCACTGGACAGGACGTTGTGAGGACATGAGAGACGCTGGTCTTACAACAGTGGACGCCTGTGTCACAGTGGAGACTGAGGGAGCGGACCATGGCACTAAACGGGACGTTGAGAGAAGACATGAGAGACGCTGGTCTCATAACAGTAGACGCGTGTGTCACAGTGGAGATTGAGGGAGCAGACCCTGGTGCATGACAGGACGTTGAGAGAGGACATGAAAGACGCTGGTCTGACTACAGTGGACGCCTGTGTCACAGTGGAGGCTGAGGGAGCCGACCCTGGCACTGGACAGAACGTTGTGAGAGGACATGAGAGACGCTGGTCTCATAACAGTAGACGCGTGTGTCACAGTGGAGGCTGAGGGAGCAGACCATGGCACTAAACGGGACGTTGAGAGAAGACATGAGAGACGCTGGTCTCATAACAGTAGACGCGTGTGTCACAGTGGAGATTGAGGGAGCAGACCCTGGTGCATGACAGGACGTTGAGAGAGGACATGAAAGACGCTGGTCTGACTACAGTGGACGCCTGTGTCACAGTGGAGGCTGAGGGAGCCGACCCTGGCACTGGACAGAACGTTGTGAGAGGACATGAGAGACGCTGGTCTCATAACAGTAGACGCGTGTGTCACAGTGGAGGCTGAGGGAGCAGACCATGGCACTAAACGGGACGTTGAGAGAAGACATGAGAGACGCTGGTCTCACAACAGTAGACGCGTATGTTACAGTGGAGACTGAGGAAGTGGACTCTGGAACTGGACAGCACGTTGAGAGAGAGGACACTAGAGCCGCCGGTCTTACAACAGTGGACGCGTAAGTTATAGCAAAGACTAGTTATTTAAAGTCATAGTGAACACTGAGGGATATATTCCCCGAAAATTAGTTTTTTAATAATAGTCCTATTTTATGCCTTTACATTAAACTGTCTCGGTGGTATGCGTACGCAGTACGATTGTTGTGTTGTGATGTCGATCCCCGGGTCGGGTAAAGTGATATTGGGGTTTTCTATCATAAAATGCTTGGTATCAACTCGGAGACTGGAATTGTGTCCAATATGGCGATAGGGTCGCCCCGTATCACATCATGTGACAGCAGCGAGTGCAGGCGTGAGTGCGTATGTATGTAACGAAAAAATTCAAAATCAATATTATACTCGTGAACTAAGCTCGTGAAGAAGTAACTTGATGTTCTCATGGGACCTTAAAAAATTACCCGTGCAAATATTACTATTTAAACATGTTATACATTCAATTTGAATACCACAATACACTTATTCAATAAAGTCAAAAAAGGATTGTGTTGTAAAAATTTAAAATAATATAATACAATTTGAATAGTGTAAAAAATGCATTGCAACCTCACCCAAAACAAACATGACAACTGTCAATCAAAATATTGACGCTGGAGCGAGACAGCACGCTATATTCAAACGAGTTTGAAAGGGAGAAAACTTTCAGTCTATGCTAAAAATGCAAATACAGCAGTGCGCGGAAAAAGTTCCGAATGCGAAAAATAAATAAATGCAAATATTTGAAATTGGAACGGCCGTGAATGTAAACACCGCGCCGTTTGAATATTCATGCGCCAGATGAATATTTCAAATATCGAACGGCGACCGTCCCGAAATCAAATTCATAACGTTACATATAGATATATTGCGGGCAGTTGTACTTAATAATATCAGAGTGCTAATGTACAAAACGTATTTAAAAGTAACAGTAAACAGTAAGTAATAAATTATTTAATTATCTCCATATAATGTTCATTGGCCAGTATCTAAATATTTGTCTTTGGTTTTAATGATCATTAAATATGCAGATAAATTGTATTTTTGAAGAGGAGATTACGCTCTATGCCTTGTGCTTATCAAAGATTCTTGACATCGAAAATATTTTACTATCTTATAAGATATACGTGGTTAAACACACAAAATAAACCCAAATACGCGTTGAATTGAGAACATTTCTGTATTTTATCATCGGTCAAAAAAAAATCCCTTCTATATTCCACCTATTTTGACATTAACATAGAGTAAGCATGATTTCTTGATTCTTGATTTATTCGATTCAGAAGGTATAAATAAGTTTTAACAAAACTTAAAAACAGACTTCAAAAATAACACGGAAATGTAAGAAATAATTTCTATAGGTCTCTTTGGAGTCGGTGCCTGTGTCGCAGCTGGTCAAATGAAATTACACCGATTTATTTTACAATTTTTAGTGGTAGGTACAAGTATGGCATGTAATTTGCAATACAATGATACAATCGCTAGAACTATGCTGTTCTCCGTTGAGGAGTTTCATTTTTTTACTCTGTATTCCGTCATCAGATCTTAACCAAATTTATATGGGACCCCATTGCAGATAATTCTATCGAATGAATTTTTTTCCAACAATATCGTTCCATAATTGGCGGAGAAATCGATGTACACATACATAAAAAAGCAAAAAACTCGCCGAACTGAAAACCTCCTCCTTTTATTAAGTCGGTTAAAATCATTAGTCATTGTGTTCATTAATGCAATGAGACAAAATTACTTTCTATAAATTATATCGATGTAGTTCCCTCAGTTATTATTATTTACATTAATGACTGGCTCGGTGGCGCAGTTGTAATGCGTACGCGTTACGATTGAAGTCAACGCTGAGGTCTCGGGTTCGATCCCCGGGTCGGGTAAAGTGATATTGGGTTTTTCTATTACGATATGCTCAGTATCAGCCCGGAGTCTGGAATTTGTGCCCGGTATGGTGGTAGGCTCGCCCCCTATCACATAAGGGACGGAAATACGCTCGGCGAAATGTGGGTGTACTGGTTACACCTCTGCCTACCCCTTCGGGGATTACTGGCGTGAGTGCGTATGTATGTATGTATTAATGACGCGACGAGCAGGTCGTTCGTCTGAAGTTATGCGCCACGCCTGCCCAAAATCAAAAACATCACCACTTAGAACTTAAAATTACGAAGTACTCTATGGTATTGCATAGCGCTCGTCACCACGAGACATAAAATGTTAAGTCTCATAATGGCCAGCAATTCGCTTGTTTAATGACCTTTAAATTAGAACGCAGCAGTGCTTACATACTGGTGCTTGGTGGCTAAAATAGACATGGTATCTATCCAGACAGCATCTCGAGTACGAGGATCTTCCTCCACCTAGTGAGTCACCAGTCACCACATTCAGATCACAACTTTCCTCAAAACTGTATGTAAGACTGTTATTAGATGTATGAATTTATATGTAAACATATTGTAGTATACATATTGTATGGGTGGTTTATTTAAGTATTGTATATAATAATTCTTTAGCTATCTTCTTCTTTCGTCACGTAGTAGTGTGTCAATTAATTATATCGGCTGGCTGGCGTCCGCGTCCGTACGTCACACAAGGTGACCACTGCAAATCAGCGCTGTGTTGTGGTACGCGCCACAGCAAAGCAACATGCTGAGTGTTCACCTACCTGTCACAGCTGCGGCGCGCAATTGTACTTTTTTATATTATTTCTTTTTTTTTTTTATCTTAATTGTAGTGTATGAATGTAGCGTTGGCGGCTGTACAAATAAATAGTTTTTCTTTCTTTCTTTCTTTCTTTCTAAGACTTAATAATCTCACTAGTCTGCCTAACGTGTCAATTTATAGTAGCCATTACAGTTACAAACGACTATACGCATGTAAAAAATCACAGTCATTTCGAAAGAACCGTCCATTTTTTTAAATGATTGCAAAAAGTCCGTTACAGTAGTTCCAAAGACAAATTCGAATTCGGATGACAAATAGCGCGCGCTGATTGGCCGTGACGAATCCCAGTGATCGATGCATTCGATTGCAAACGACGACGATTTGTCAAATTTTAAATGTAGAACGTTAGTTATCAGAGATCGTTGTAGTAAAATAATAGGTCTTTACCTATGAAGTTACCGTTCTGTAAGAACAATTCTTTTAATTTTTATTATTATATCTATTAATCAAAATAACCACCCATGCTATCGATGCATCTTTGCCAGCGCAGTCTGTCAGTCAAAAATAACAATGTCAGTAATTTATCGATGCCCTTCTTGAAGAAATCGGCTGAACGGGAGGCAACTAACTTTTCATTCTTCATACTTTTCAAGTATTGATTTTTTGTCCGCCAAAAAGTTGTCCAAATTAAAGAAAAAGTAGATGTCTGTAGGCGCAAGGTCTGGTGAACAACGGATGATTTTGAGTCGGATCCTACTAACAATCATTGACATATAAACTGAAATAGGACTTATTCAGAATTGGTAATTTTATTTTAATGTTTTGATCTGTTTATTTCAGCAAAATAATCCACTTTTTATCATTTACACAACAACTTTATCATATCACTTCAAGTTTTTGCCCACAAAATAAATAACATTACGGTAGGCCTAGTATGAGTTACAAATACGTTCAAAGTTTTCGAATTCGTATAAAATTACTATCGTCGAAGTGTCAAACTAGTAATTAATACGGTAATAAAGAAAAGAAGCGCTTGAAAACAAATTTCATTTTCTATTATTATGAAATATAATAAACCATATAATAAATTATAATTCACCATAGTTCCCACTAGTGGCTACTAATATTTGACGTATTGAGGGAAAACGAAAATTTCGTCGTTTTACAAAACTATTAAAACTTGAACCTAAAGCAACCTAGGCCTACGGAACCTAAAGCAATTCGGCTGAACACACTTGCCAAACACAAATTGTGTCGTCAACACTCGTATGACGTGTCACATCGATTAACGAATTACACAATAACTGACAGCTGCCATTTTAATAGTCTGTGCTGTATGCGATGGCTGTATGAGACATGAGTATGACTAATTATACACAAATGTGACTTGAAGACATTTGTGTTTCTCTTAGATCATTTACTTAGGAATATGATAAATGTGTTTAACAATTGAGCATTTTTTTAAAGATGTCTGCGTTTTTAATCTTTATTTTTAGATATTGCTGTTTTAATACTTGACATTGGCGAAATAATCGAACATCGACGGGGCCATAACTTAAAAATAGAATAGAATATGTTAATGGCTTTTTTCTATTTTCGATAGTAGAATTTCTAGTTTTATAGTAGGATGTACCTAAGTGATAGTATTTATAAGATGGTATGTGCCTCGTATGCGAAAGGCCGTCTGAGTTGGTACTACCATAGAAATTATATTTTTGAGTGGTAGAGCCACGCTGTAGACACTTGTGTCTACAGCACGAATGGGCCGGCTCGCCCGGTCGTTACCACTGTCCCACAGAAAACCGGCGTAAAATAGCAGCTTGCTGCTGCGTTTCGTACGGTGAGTGAGATATCCGGAGGCCCAAACCCCCTCCCCTTCCCAATCCCTTAATTAGCCCATTCCTTTAAGGTCGGCAACGCACCCATAATACTTTTAGTATTGTGGGCGTACATGGGCGGCGGAGATCACTCACCATCAGGTGATCCACGTGCTCGTTTGCCGGCCTATCCTAAAAAAAAAAAACTAGAACGATAACTCTCATATGAATCTGCCAAAAATACGGCTCCACTTACTTACACATGCAAAGGTAAAACCACACGTAACACTCATACACGCAATAAACATTAATGAACGTTCAAAATCAACTTTATTTCATAAAAGTTAATGTCTAAATATTACCTACATTTCTAGATCGGGATATGCCGTTTTGCACCGCGCATAAAATTAGACGTAAGCAGTGATAGCTCAGCGAGGAGTGGTATGGACTGTCGGGACGAGAAGTCGCAGTCGACGTAAGTCGCAGGTTCGAAACCAGCACCAAGTGCATACACCTCTGACTTTTCTAAGTTATGTGTGTATTCATTGTTAATTATCACTTGCTTTAACAGTGAAGGAAACATCATGAGGAAACCTGCATACCTGAGAAGTTCTTCATAAGAATTTCGAAGATATGTGAAGTCTGCCAACCCGAATTAGGCCAGCGTGGTGGACTAAGGCCTGACCCCTCTCATTCAGTAGAGGAGGTCCGTGCCCAGCAGCGGGACGTATATAATACAGGGCTAGTATATTCTTTTTCATTATAAAATTAGACGTATCAAGTGTCAACTAGAGATTATGCACAGACTTTTATAGCCTTGCCCCTTGCACAGAGTTTTAGTGGGGTTATTTTTTTGCTTGAGTTACATTTCTTGTCATCTTATTTCGATGGGTACTACCGTCTTTATCTATTTGACCGCATTACAACTGCGCCACCGAGGCAGTCTCATTTTGCAATGTAGCAAAATACCAATTTTGACAGCCTCCGTGGCGCAACGGGCGAGTAGCCGGTTGCGAAGCGTGAGGCCGTGGGTTCGGTTCCCGCACGTAGACAAATGTTTGTCTGATACACAAATATTTGTCTCGGGTCTGGGTGTTGTGGGACCGCAAGTCCCTCGTACTTCTTGATACCCACGATACAGGTTTACCTAGTGTGGGGTCAGGACTGTGTGTGTGACTGTTGGGTGTATTTATTTATCTATTTAATTTTGTGCTTACCAAAATACCAAAATTAAGTAAGTATAGTTTAAACATCAAAAGCTTTCATACGACGTAGATTTCATCACCATTGAAGACTTGATATAAATTCCCGTATTGTTATTATACTGATTGTCTCAGTGGCGCAGTTGTAATGCGTACGCGTTACGACTGAAGCTGACCCGTAAAAGTCATAAATATTGGGTTTTTCTTTTACGAACTGTTCAGTATCAGTCCGAAGTCTGGAATTGTGCCCGGTGTGGTGATAGGCTCTATCACATCATGGGACGGAGATACGCTCAGTGAAAAGTAGTCTTACTTTACTTAAAGAGTAAAACACAAAATCATAACTCCGCTGTCAGTATAGTATAATAACATACATACATACGCACTCACGCCAGTAATCCCCGAAGGGGTAGGCGGCGGTGTAACCAGTACACCCACATTTGACCGAGCGTATCTCCGTCCCATGATGTGATAGCCTATCGCCGCACCGGGCATAATTCCAGACTTACCTTCCGTCAATTAACGTTAGCTATTGTAACAAGCATTGGTCGCAAACAAGCTTTCAAACATTCATAGTGGTAGAGTCACGCTGTAGACAGTTTTGTCTACAGCACGTATAAACCGGCTCGACCGGGTCGTTACCACTGTCTCACAGAAAACCGATGTAAAGTAGCAGCTTGCTGCTGCGTTACGTACTGTTATAGACATATAATGCACCCTTCCTTGCAGACCACACACCTTTCTTGCTTACCGTACATTCCCATCCTGCAAACTCAGCATTCCTGAATCTTCAAGTCAATCACGCCTTCCCTTTCACACCAGTCTCATTGCATCATCCACGCTAGACGGTTGCCTTAAAATTAATCCGTTTATTTTTTAAACCGAAATTCAAAGAGGCTCATAACAGTACGGTGAGTGATATATCCGAAGGCCCGAATCCCCCTCTCCTTCCTAATCTCTTAATATTATACCTTTCCTTTAAGATCGGCAGCGTGTCCATGATCCTCTGATCATGACGTTCATGGGCGCAGGAGATCATTTACCATCAGGTGACCCAATTTATCGTTTATTGGCCTCGGCTATAATGGTTACAAATCAGCTTTCAAACAAAAGAACTGCTTTCAAATCCAGTCATTTAAGGCATTTTGGTACCATACACTCACACACAAAGAATCAAACTTATAACATCTTTTTTTTCCTGAGGGTTAAAAATTCAACACAAATTTTGAACTCTACAAATTGTTTAAAAGCCAAAACCACAATGTAGACCTCTACCACCCCCTTATGAGCCAAGCGTGATGATACAAATGATATAAACCCGACGATCTGTCGCCTCGCCCCCACCCCGCGCCGGGACGCTGCGATTAAACAAATTTAAACTCAACCCTCCAAATGTAGACATTATAATGTATCAGACCCGACGCGTCATTAGCGGGTTAATATTTTAGGATAAATAATAATACTAACCCTGTATTATATACGTCCCACTGCTGGGCACGGGCCTCCTCTACTGAATGAGTGCGGTTAGGCCTTAGTCCACCACGCTGGCCTAATGCGGGTTGGCAGACTTCACATACCTTCGAAATTCTTATGAAGAACTTCTCAGGTATGCAGGTTTCCTCACGATGTTTCCTTCACCGTTAACGCAAGTGATAATTAACAATAAATACACACATAACTTAGAAAAGTCAGAGGTGTATGCACTTGGGGCTGGTTTCGGACCTGCGACTTTCGTCTCGACAGTCCGTACCACTCCCCGTCGAGCTATCACTGCTTAAATAAATAAATCTTTTGGATAAAGACATAATATAATCTAGATACTTTTTACTAATATTTATGTTTACTACTATTAGGTGGTAGGTTTTGGGCCACCAACATCTTAGGTCCAAAGCCAACCTCATCTGTACGTGGTACACGGCTCATTAACGGACGAGGCAATGACGAAATTTGGTTCCCGTTGTGGGTTGTGGGGGTCAGACGGCGAGTCGCCCTATACGAGTATCTACCGTCAAATCTATGATACGAGTAGGCGGACCCTGCCATTAGGCCGGGATAACGCCAGGCAGAAAGAAATAATCATGTGATATTTCCGAATCGAAAACCTAAACACAAATTGTGATTGCCCAACCTGCGAAATGAACCCAGGATCCGACGGTTTTCAGCCCTAGTACGGTAGGACTAGACCAATGAGGCGATAATGCAATAAATTCGAAGTTTATAAAAATACGTACCTACATACATACGCACTCCTGTAATCCCTGAAGGGGTAGGCAGGGGTGTGACCAGTACACCCACATTGCGCCGAGCTTAATGCCGTCCCAAGATGTGATAGGTGGCGAGCCTATTACCGTACCGGGCACAATTCCAGACTCCGGGTTGATACTAAGCATTTCGTGATAGAAAACCCCAATATCACTTTTACCCAACCCGGGGATCGTATCTGCTATGCTGAGGTCTCGGGTTCGATATAAAAATATTTTATTTATGTCATCTCTATTAGTTTCCGTGTCCGTACCGGCGCCTAACAATAATTTCACGTCACTCGCAGCCCTGCCAAGATTACGATAGTGACGACGGTACGGGGGGAAATGGGGGGATTTTTTTATACTTGTGTAAAAGGGTAGGAGGTAACATTTTGGATGTATGGGTATTTTAGGACCTGTTATATGAGTACAATAGTGGCTCAGGCGAGTTGCGTTCAGTCAGTGTATATCCAGAAACTTCAGGCCGGCATTATTCTGGCGACCGTTAAGCGACGTAATATATTTTTACGGTCGACATTATATTCTTTTTAGCATGAGTGACGAAACGAGCTGGTCGCTCGCCTGATGGTAAGCGCCACGCCTGCCCATAAACAGAAGCAACAGCACACAGAACTTTGAATTACATAGCACTGCATGGCATTGGACTGTGCTGACACAAAATTAGAATAAAAAAAATAAGAATAACTATACCTACTTAAAATGGAATAAGTAAGGATAAGCGATGAAAATTATACTGTAGGTAGTACTAAAACTGGCTCGGTGGCGCAGATGTAATGCGTACGCGTTACGATTGAGGTTAACGCTGAGGTCTCGGGTTCGATCCTCGTATCGGGTAAAACTGATATTGGGTTTTTCTATTACGAAATGCTCAGTATCAGCCCGGAGTCTGGAATTGTGCCCGGTATGGCGATAGGCCCGCTCCCTATCACATCGTGGAATCGAGATAAGCTCGGCGAAATGTGGTTGCATTGGTGACACCTCTGCCTACCCCTACGGGGATTACAGATGTGAGTGCGTATGTATGTATATGTTGCAAAAAAAACATAATGATACCCCATTCATTCCTAAATGTACCCCAACATTACCCCATTGTTAGTTAATTAATTGTTCCTTAACAATAGTGTTATCTGATATAAAGGCTTTGATCCTCCAAGCCTCCCCTCCCATTCATATGAGAGGGGATGTCTGCAGTCACGTTTAATGCAAAATCGTTTACATAATTACTACATCAAATGAAAATCGCTATTTTTGTAATATAGTTGACTAATCTAATTTACAACCTCCGTGGCGCAGTTCGTGAGTAGCCAGTTGCGAAGCGTGAGGCCGTGGGTTCGATTCCCGCACAGAGACAAAAGTTTGTTTCGTGTCTGGGTGTTGTGGGACCAAGTCCCTCGTAGTTCCTGATTCCCATGATACAGGTTAACCTAGTGTGGGGTCAGGACTATTTGTGTGACTGTTGGTTGTATTTATTTTAATCTTCGCTGGCGGGAATGTCTTCCAAGCTCAAAAGTAGCTTAAGCTCTCATTGTCTACCTGTGTGCCAAATGGCCATATGCTCGCCAGTCTGTTGAGTGGTAGAGCCACGCTGTACCCAGTTTTGTCTACAGTAAGAATGGCCGGCTCGATCGTTACCACTGTCTCACAGAAAACCGACGTGAAGTAGAAATTTGCTGTTGCATTTCAATCGGTAACTGAGATATCCGGAGGCCCAAAACCTCTTGCCCAATTCCCTAATTATTACTTTCGTTTATAGTGGGCAACGCGTCTATGATTCTTCAGGTATTGTGGATATTTAGCGGCGGTGGAGTTTACCCATCATCAGGTGACCCACTTGCTCATTTGCGAACCATTACTACAGAAAATAATATCATTGTACAAAAAAGGTTTTTTAAATAAATTAAACTTATAAATAATTAAAAAGCAGTAAATAAGATCATAAAACTTCTTGAAGATATTTTACTTACATTAAATAAATAATCAAACAATAAAACACCCCATACTGAACAAACAAAACATCAAGCTTAAAAGACTATACACATTTAAAGACCCAATTTAAAAAAGCGTACCTCGAAACAACATAAAGTAACGTTTGAGAACAATCGGCAGCAAGTAAATTGCACGCCAGAAGCACGCATCGCCTTTCCGCGCTCATTTCCCACCCAACAACAGCATTATGGCCGATTGAATATAAAAATAAAAAAGTAAACACAAAAATAACCTCCATAAATATTTGAAATCCGAACGTCTTGAGACAGAGAGGGACGGTTATACCGTTCGCATAAGCCAGAACAGGACTGCGATACATCTGCGGCGTGTCTTAAAACGCTTTCCTATTGGCCGATATGGATCGCGCGGTATAACGGCACGTTCGTATTGGTTGTTATGTATGACGTTTTTTCTTTTCATCCAATGAGGTGGTTGAGTTTTTTTTATAGTATCTGAGTTTTACTGCTCGGGCAATTGGTTGCAGGCTCGCGGGTTTGGATGGGGTAAACTTGATTTTGAACGTTCGCTCCCTTCGCGAATGTTTAAAGTAATCTAAACGAGTTGCATAAAGAGTTACATTGTTACCAATTTATTTTAATCTCAACAGATCAGTTTGCATTGATCCTTTTTGCGGGTTCGTATAAAGGATATAATGTTTTTCTTTTTTATATCGACAAAGGAACAAAGTCTTACATTGATGACAAAATGTTTCTTTTGCATGCGGTTTTAAAAAGTAATAATTGTAGAGCCAAACGGTGGTCAGTTTTGTTTATAGCATGACGAGCCGGCTCGACTGGGGTGGGACCACTATCTCGCATTAAACTGACGTAAAGTTACATTTATTACCATGTGTCATTATAAAAATGAGAAGTTTGGTAATAATTGAGTCTTCGAAAATATCTTCTGTGAGACAATGGTACCAACCCGGTCGAACCAGCCCATTCATGCTATAGACAAAACTTTCCACACCGAAGTTCTACCACTTAAACTTTCCCGCTTAAAATGTAATGAGTGAGTTTAAAAAATACCCCAAAAAACATTATCAGATACGTAATTCCAAAAATTAAATTCCGATACGGACCGCATAGGGTGGTTTGTGTTAAACGATGCTATGGGGGTGGTTTCCCGTAATAGCCGGCGTTTATCCAATTACCTACCCCAAGTGAATTTAGGGGATGATATTGTTTTTCTATCGGTACTTACGTATTAATGAGGTGTTTTTAAAAAAAAATGGAGTTAGAACCGTTTTTCTAACCCACAGAAATTGACTGCCATATTACTTTTTATAGCATAGGCCGGCAAACGAGCAAGTGGGTCACCTGATGGTAAGTGAGGGAAAAGGAGAGGGGGATTTGGGCCGGATATCTCACTTTCTGTGAGAAAGTGGTAACGACCCGTTCGTGCCAGTTTATTCATGCTATAGATAAAACTGTGTAAAAAGTCACTAATACAAATCAAAATTGTAACATTTTCTTAAATCAGTCTCACTCAAAGAATAATGTATTTATTTATTTATTTTTATTTATATTATTTCAGTTTATTGCCCATTGATAAATAGGTTTTATTTTACTACTTCCTTTGAGTGAAAGTATCATACTAATGTATGCATAAATGACGAAGTATGGGTCTTTCATTCCCAAACTTACCCCTTTTTTAATTTTGTATATAATTTAATTTTATTGTATTTTTTTTTTATTAGCTTTAATTAAGAGACGAGCATGTCGCTCGCCTGATGTTACGCGCCACGCCTGCTCATAAACAGAAGCAACGCCACACAGAACTTTAAATAACAAAGCACTGCATGACACTGGACTACGCTCGTCACCCCGAGACATAAGGTGTTAAGTCACATAATGTATTTGTATGTATTTTTAGTGTTTCCTCTGTTAACAGATAGCGTCATCTACTGTTATTTCTTTTTGACTGGTTTGTGTGCCTTCAAATCCTTTTGGCTATGTGAAGTGTCGTTATTTAGAATACTGGTTACACCTCTGCCTACCTCTTCCGGGAATATAGGCGTGAGTGTATATGTATCTATATAAATAATAATAATAGCCCTGTATTATACAGTAAGCCGAGGCAAAGTACTTGTTGCTGCATTTCGTACGACGAGTGAGATATCCGGAGGCCCAAATTCCTCCCCTTCAAAATTATTTAATTATCGTCTATTATAGTAATATCATTAAACCCTCCAATATTTTAACCATAATTATGATACAGTTATCAAAAGTGATAATTTAAAAACACCTTTCGATTAAAAATTAAAATGGGAGCTATAACGTAGCGGGGGGATGGGGAGGGCGCGATTATTCCCGCAATTTTCCCGGGATCGAGGGAGTTTATGAATCGGCAGTCCCTTTATTAAAACGCCATTTTGGGTATTTGTTTTTCAATGATAATTCGGTATTGAATTTGAGTATCGATTACGTCCTTTAATTTTGTGTATTTTATTATGTCCAATGGAATGTAATGCCGCCTAAAAAGTATTATATTTTGAAAGTATAGCCACGCAGTTTAAAGTCAGGTCGGGCCGGCCCATTCATTTCCTCACAGAAATCCGACGTAAAGTAGTAGCTTGTTGTTGCGTTTCGTAAGATGATTGAAATATTAGACTGCATCGGTGGCGCAGTTGTAATGCGTACACGGTACGACTACTGTGCTGAGGTCCCGGGTTCGATCCCTGGGTCGGGTAAAATGATATTGGGTTTATCTATCATGAAATGCTTAGTATCAGCCCGGAGTCTGAATTGTGCCCGGCATGACGATAGGCTCGCCCCCTATCACATCATGGGATAATAATAAGCTCGGCGAAATGGGTGTACTAGTTACACATCTGCCTACCCCTTCGGGGAGTACAGGCGTGAGTGCGTATGTCTGTATGTATTGAAATATTTAGATACATATCTCCCTCCCCCTTCTTAATCTCTTAATCATGCCCTTCTTTTAAGGATGACAACACATCCAAGACTATTCTGGTATTTATGCTCATGGGCGGTGGCTCACTTAGCATCAAATGACCCAAAGCAAATAACAGCAAAAGCATTTCAAGTCGATTTTTATGAGCTTGAATGATTAAAGGAGCTGAAGGCCAATTCTCGTAATGTTAAATGTTCAAAATATCATTACGATCTAGTCTCAGCGTCAAGAAAGTTGCAAATGGCATTCTCTTAAACCAATAATCAACGTCTAATGTGAACATAGATCGTAAAGAGATTAAATGTAGAATAAAAGTTGACTGAAGCCAAAACGGTATAATGCTACTGCTAATGCTAGGTGCATTTGACGTTGGTTATTGGTTTAAGAGAATGCCATTTACAACTTTCTTGACGCTGATACGGACGATAGAACGGAATGATATTTTGAACATTTAAAATTACGAGAATTGGCCTCCTGGTCGCTCGCTTGAAGGTAAGCGCAACGCCTGCCCATAAAAAGAACAACACCACACATTACCTTGGATTACAAAGTATTGTACTGCACTGTATGATACTGTACTTCGCTCGTCATAAGACATAAGTTGTTAAGTCACATAATGTCCAGAAATTTCACAAATGTGCTTACACACTTCTGTTTGGCGGTAGAAATATACAAAGCAATGATGATTTCTCACATACGACGGACCAACCACGTAGTAAATTCTTTAATTTAAAACAACTATTTCATAAATACTCTTAATATAAGAAAATCATTTTAAAAGCACCCCAACACTAAGTATATCCAGCTAAACTGTCGACAAGCTACCCCAAACAAAGTGGTAACACGGGGTGTTACAAAAAATCTCAACCCCTAGGCGGTAGGGGACGTCAAACGCACGCGCCCCGCCGCCCCGCCCCTAGTGACTTAAAACAATTATTCGCTCAATACGATATCTGAATGGGGTAACCGGCTATGGAATTTTTGAACCATTTCAAGTTTTTCATATTGTTTTAATGTAACGGGGTATTTGTGAACTAAATATTTTTCACAATCTGATGGAGTATTGCAAAGACTTTAATGTATACTACTAGACAAGCTGCACGATGTTGTGGTCAATTGACCGTAACTCAATATTCCTATCTCACTGGAACCCTTATCGCGCTCTCTGTTTGTGACCTGTCAGACTCCCGCGTTATGTGACGCAATTTTACTTCTAAACAGCCTGTCTAGTAGTATACATTAAAGTTTGGATTATTGACATCATCCTACTACTTCCTACTTTTTCTTTCCACCTGCCTTTATACCATTTGCAGCGTGTTCGGCGCAACATACTTTTTAACACATGTAACGGAAAAATTTAGCTTGTAGTTATTAAGACCGGCCGCCTGCCTGACGTCAACCCCTCTGGGGAGAAAACACCCATACCCGAACAAATATTTGTGGATCACACAAACATTTTATCTCGGTGTGGGAATCGAACCCGCGGCCTTTTTTTCGAATTTTTCGAATGGATTTATGCTGTTAGCTTATATTGCTTTTACAGCTTCACCTGACAATAAAGCCGGCGCTTATGGCGCTCTAGCCGGAAATATGTATAGTGTATTTAGTAGCGATTAAGCACAGAGGCGCCTTTTAGAAGGCTCAGACCTCAGCTTGAGCAATCGCTGGAGAGTATAGTTTAGGGCCGTCTCTGCACATCATTGTGCCGAGGGCCAGTTATGGGAATTCTTCGGACTCGCAGGCGCGTCCTATGTTTTTTTATTTTTTATTAGATTGAATGACAAGACGAGCAGGTCGCTCGCCTGATGGTAAGCGCCACGCCTGCCCATAAACAGAAGCAACGCCACACAGAACTTTAAATAAAGCACTGCATGACACTGGACTGCGCTCGTCACCCCGAGACATAAGGTGTTAATTCTCATAATGCCCAGTAATTACACTGGCTTCAATGTCCTTCACACCGGAACACAACAGTGCTTACACATTGTTGCTTGGCGGCAGAAATACGTGATTACGTGCATATATTATTCATTCAACGTGAAGTTATTTTACGGAAGTAACTATATTATTTCTTGGATTAAATCGAAAAATTCATTAATTGTGAATGAAAACTAATACCAAACAAAACAGCCGTCTCAATATTGCCATGTCGCTTACTCTCACACGAAAAACTAACACGAAATTGTTTATTGTGATCCATAAAACGTGCACATATTATTCATTCAATTTAAAGTAATTTTACGGAAGTAACTGTATTATTTCTTGGTTTTGATCGAAAAATTATTTTATTGTGAATAAAAACTAATAAGCAACAAAACAACAATTTTACTTCTGAACAGCCCGTCTATGGTATTAAAAGTCTTTGCATGCTATAGACAAAACTTAGTTTTCGAACAGGTCGATATAATTACTAACCTGACTGTCCTTCAGTCCAAGTTTTTCAGCCAGCTTCTTCCTGTCAGGCTTGGAGATGTACTTCTGAACCTGGAACCTCTTCTCCAGACCCTTGCGCTGCAGGTCCGAGAAGACTGCACGCCGCATCATACCGCGCCGGGGTTTACCTGGAGGTAAGGGATTGAGGGTCATGGTCCGGCGATAACATCCATGCAAACGTTAAGTCGATTATGGAATTAAATAAAGATATTTAAGATTGAAATAAAACTAGTTTATACGGATTTTATCGCGGTTAAACTTTTATTTTAGTTCCGACGTTTCGAAAGCTTCTCAGCCTTCGTGGTCACGGGAGAGACTGAGGTGTAGGTCGTCTCGAAAAGTGAATGTTACATTGCCTACCTTCCTTTTAAAATTATACTTTTTTTTAATTATTTAAAAAGTTAATTGACACTAGATCCGATCCGTATAAACTAGTTTTATTTCAATGTGTAATATTCGCGCAAACCTAAGAAATCACTTAGATATTTAAGACTTTTTTTTTTATTGTATAGGCCGACAAACGAGCAAGTGGGTCACCTGATGGTAAGTGAACACCACCGCCCATGTACGCCCACAATACCAAAAGAATCATAGGCGCGTTGCCGACCTTAAAGGAAAGGGATAATTAAGGGATTGGGAAGGGGAGGGGATTTAGACCTCCGGATATCCCACTCATCGTACGAAACGCAGCAGCAAGCTGCTACTTTACGTCGGTTTTCTGTGAGACAGAGGTAACGACCCGGACGAGTCGGCCCATTCATGCTGTAGACAATTTTTTTTACAGCGTGGCTCTACCATATTTAAGACTTAATGAAGAACTTAATAAGAGGAAAGGAGGACAAAAATATGTGCAAGAATGCAAGTGTGTGTGCAAGTGGAAATACGTTGTCTCTGCCTACCGCTATGGGAAACAGGCGTGAGTTTATGTATTTTTTTATAATAGCTAGAGTGACGAAAAGAGCAGGTCGCTCGCCTGATGGTAAAGTCTGCCCAAAAACAGAAGCAACACCACACAGAACTTTGAATTACAAAGCCATGCTGTGTTTTGCACTGCGCTCGTCACCCCGAGAAATCATAATGGCCAGTCATTTCACTAGCTTTTGCCCATTTATTTTCCTTCAAACTAGAACACAGCAGTGGGCGAGCACGAACAACTTACGAAATAAGTATTCGAATCGAGAACGCTAACATTTGTATGAAGGTTCAAACAATTTTTTGACATTTCGATACGAATACGTTCTCGCAAGTTTTTTTGACATTTCGATACGAATACGTTCTCGCAAGTTATTCGTGCTAGCCCCTTTTAGCTCAGACCCTACTGCTTAGCGGTAATAATACAGTAACTACGCAAACCTCTGGAGCTATGCGCCCACGGGAAACCTCCAGGAAGCGGGAACACTTGAGTATGCGCTTGCGCTGGTCTCACTGTCGACAAAATACATTAATTAATATTAAATAATAATAATAATACTAGCCCTGTATTATACACGTCCCACTGCTGGGCACGGGCCTCCTCTACTGAATGAGAGGGGTCAGGCCTTAGTCCACCACGCTGGCCTAATGCGGGTTGGCAGACTTCATATACCTTCGGAATTCTTATGGAGAACTTCTCTGGTATGTAGGTAATTAATATTTGATTTTATTTTTATTTGATGTGTTCTTGATGACAGACTCCGTGGCGTAGTGGGTGAGTAGCTAGTTGTAAAATGAGAGGTTCGATCCCCGCACAGAGATGAATGTTTGAGCGATCCTATATGTTTCTAGGAACGCAAGTCCTTCTAGTTCCTGGTACCTACGAAAAAGGTTGATTTAGTTTGGGTGAGAATTATGCACAAGCTTTGTATAGGCAGTATAAATGCAGTGATAGCTCAGTGGGGAGTGGTACGGACTGTCGAGATGAAAGTCGCAGGTTCGAGACGAGCCCCAAGTGCATACACCTCTGACTTTTCTAAGTTATGTGTGTATAAATTGTTAATTATCACTTGCTTTAACGGTGAAGGAAACATCGTGAGGAAACCTGCATACCTGAGAAGTTTTTCATAAGAATTTCGAAGGTATGTGAAGTCTGCCAACCCGCATTAGGCCAGCGTGATGGACTAAGGCCTAACCCCTCTCATTCAGTAGAGGAGGCCCGTGCCCAGCAGTGGGACGTATATAATACAGGACTAGTTTTATTATATTATTATTTGTATAGGCACATGTTAGGGGAGACCGCGACTCTTAACGCGAGACTCTAGCGACAAGTGCGCTTTGTATGAAAACACCTGGAAACAATCCACGTACGTTTCCAGCGTTCATTTCTACCTCGCACATGCAAGCTCTGGAATGAACTCCCTGCATCGGTTTTTCCCGAGCGTTATGACCTGTGCTTCTTTAAGCGAGGCTTAAAAAGAGTCTTTCTTCAACGGTAGGCGGCGGCCTGGCTGTGCTCTGGCATTGCTGAGGTCCATGGGCGGCGGTAACCACTTACCATCAGGTGGGCCGCCAGCTCGTCTGTCTATTTGTTTTTTTTTATTGCATAGGCCGACAAACGAGCAAGTGGGTCTCTGATGGTAAGTGGTCACCTCCGCCCATGTACACTCACAAAACTAAAAGAATTATGAGCGCGTTGCCGACCTTAAAGGAAAGGGATAATTAAGGGATGGGGAAGGGGAGGGGGATTTGGGCCTCCGGATATCTCACTCACCGTACGAAACGCAGCAGCAAGCTGGTACTTTACGTCGGTTTTCTGTGAGACAGTGGTAACGACCCGGACGAGCCGGCCCATTCATGTTGTAGACAAAAGTGTCTACAACGTGGCTCTACCACTCATATAGGGCAATAAAATGAAATAAAAAAAAACAGTAGCGCGTGTGTGTGTCAGTAGCATATCTCAAAACGGGTACCTTTTTAAGGTACTAAGAACGTTAAATCTACATTATTATCAAAACTGACCTCAACAACCATTGTGCAAAACGAAATCCGTCAAAAAAACCCCATAAGATCTTATTTGTACAAAATATAATAGATTTTTTGCACAACGTACACAAAAGAATTATGAAATGGCAAACGAAATCCTTGTAATAGCATTGTGATCGATAAATCTAATAAAGTTATAAAGGCATTGTATCAGAGTGCTGGACGAATTTCGATGAGGTTTTGACAATGGATTTTGAAAGGTTTTTTAAGTGAATAAGCTGGTAAAAAGTGGTAGCGATGCTTTGAACCATAGACAAAAATGAAAAGGAGCTGTAGGCTCTGTAGACTAAATTAGTTTTTATTTGTTTAATTATTTGATAAGATATCCCCCGTAATCCAAAGTCTTCAACGTAAACACCTAGGCCGGCTGCGCTGTATATATTCCGCATATCTAGTACACATTGAAGTCTTTATTAAAAACATTGTATGAAACTTTCAGATAGCTACATTACATATTATTTCGATGGCTACCTATTATGTTTTAGTAGATAGAGCCTTTTAAAGGTAGGACAGACGGCATAGACTCTCTGATAGAGTTCCGTTGCTATCACTTGTATACAGAACCCTAAAAACAAATGTCATCTACAAAAAAATTATAAACGCGTATCGTACAAACGTCCTTCGACAGATAATAAAAATTAAAACCATATTTCAAATAAAGAACACCTATCAAAACATAGCCAGTGTTGCCACAAAACATTACAATGGACTGTCAACACTGCTTTTTATTCTTTTATATTTAGTAGTTATTTTTCGGCCATTAAATACGATACAATGAGATATTTATGTAACAGATTAATTCAACAAAAGGAAGCTTATCAAGACCGGATCAAATTGGGCGTATACGTCCCTTGTTATTTTATTTTTGTGCTGGCAAAATTGGGTGGTCGTTTTTTAAATGTGGTTTTTAATTTTCTTTTAAAGGCTATGCCACACATACTGCAAGTCTTGGGAAGGTTTGTACTGAGAATGTCTGTAACATTATACAAGTCTCTGGGCATTCAACGTCTTAGCAAGACCGGCAGACCAGAATCGATTTTCCTTTATTGCTACAGAGTTTTTGAACATACTTTGTTTTAATACCCCTGCTAGCGTATTCTCTTTTTATTGGTGTATTGAGGGTGTCTGGGAAAGCAACGTTGGGTACACTGAAATAATAATGGTGCTATATAGTTGTGGAAGGGTAGTTAAATGATATAAAAGAGGTTGTCGCCATAACTGGAGGTATTTTGCTCACAGTCAGTCAGTCTCCAGTTCATTAAGATCAGTGCTCAGTCGATAGTCCAAGAGTTCATTACGCGGTAGCTATGCTGGTTTACTATTCGGTCCTAGTTGTCTTGGTTATAATTAGTGAATGGTCTATAGAGAATCCTGACATGGGGTTATGGTCTGTAAAGCAGTAACATTGTAAATGTAACCAATAAACTACGAGTTAAAATGATTACTGTCGTTTGGTATTAATAAAAGAATACTCGTCTCACGTAACTTCTAACACCTCTAGTATAAATTGATTGCCTGCATACAGCAGTTCATCAGTTTTATATTCAGTTATCTTTTATAACAGACTTAAAAACAGAGGAAGTTCTCAAATCGTATATTTATTTTTTATGTATAACTTTTCACATAGTATAGTTAGTCCCATTGAAACAAGAAGGAATCCTCCCTAACGTGGTGTAATCGGGGGTGAAAGGCGAAAACTTTATCATTTATGATCCTATTTTGATAATTCTGTCACTAAAACTCTTTACCTGAATGAATAGCAACCACCATATGGTGAAAACCCCGCCATAGTGGCATACTCGCGAGTTCCGGGATAAGCTGGGGTGAATATCCAGTTATATCAGGCCGTTAAGTCTATCAGGTTTATTATGGAAGCGACGGAGTTTGCTTCCACAGATAAACTTCAATAATGTCTCTTAAGGTTTGGTTTGGTTCTACACGTTTAGAATAACAGGAGTATCATCGTGAGTGCCTCGGTGGCGCAGTTGTAATGCGTACGCGTTACGATCGAGGCTGACGCTGAGGTCTCGGGTTCGATCCCCGGGTCGGGTAAAAGTGATATTGGGTTTTTCTATGAAATGCTCAGTATCAGACCGGAGTCTGGAATTGTGCCCGGTATGACGATAGGCTTATCCCCCCTATCACATCATGGGACGGAGATACGCTCGGTGAAATGTGTGTTTACTGGTTACACCTCTGCTTAGTATCATCGTATCAGAGGTAGAGAGCCAATGGTCTCACTACGGAGGATTCTTAATATCAAGTGGAAGCGTCTAAGAAGGAAGGCGGAACCTGGCGACAGGCTGGGATAAAGCCATGCAGAAAGAGAAGGAGCAAATTATGGTAGCAAAATAGCAATATTATAGAAAGTTCTCTGACAGCCTACGTGTTGCTGTGGGTGAGCAGCCGGCTGTGAAGCGACAGGCCGCGAGTTCGATTCCCGCACCGAGACAAAATGTTTATATGATCCACAAATATTTGTTTCGGGTCTAGGTGTATGCTCCCTAGTGGGATTGATGTCAGGCAGGCGGCCGGTCGTAAAAACTAAAAGCCATATCTTTCTGTAACATATCGCACGTTTAAAGACAAACCGTTACTAGATTTGTTTCAAGAATTGAGTTACTAATGCCATTTATTCAAAATTACGTAAACTATACGATGAATTTTACACTTTCATAAAAATTCAACTTTTAGAGATAGATGGCGCTAATTTGGACCGTTACAAAACTAAATAAGATTTGCTGGCTAAATGCAATATCGTGTTTATACTAGTTGTTTAATTTTATATTTTAGTTTAGTAACGGTTTGGCTTTAAAGTTGCGATATGTTAAAAAGCATGTTGCACCGACCCCACTATAAGTGGAACAAAGGTGGAAGAAATAGAATATAGAAATTTCATGACTTACCAGCTAAGTAAGGATGGTGGCAGTGTGCCAGTAGATGCTGTAAATGCTGATGCTGAACTGGAATCGGCCTGCTAGCTATTGGCTTGGCGATTGGCCATGGATTACCAATCATGGGCTGGCGATATTCTGCAACAAAAATAATTAAAATAGAAACTTTATATTCAAATACATATTCGGGTAACAGTTTTATATAAATGCATATTCGGCATAAATATTCGGCTAATATTAAGTTTGTAACTGGCTTAAGCCTAAAATGACGTTCAATTCCAAGAAACTGCTTAGAAATCTGCTGAATTAATCACTATATAAAAAGTATATTGTGTGTACTACAACTTACGGAAAATTATGTCGAAGAAAAGTTTGTATAATAATAATAATAAGTCTTTATTTTCGGACAACAAAAATCCATTGTGTTAGTAGTACAAACAATTACTTAAAAACTAATGTTAGTGACAATAGCATATATTTATGTGCATAGTATGTGTAGACGACGAATAAGCATAGGTACGTTTTTCATAAGTAAACAAATGTTTTAATTACTAATATTTTATGACCCTTAACTATTTTATGTACATATACCTACATATTATATATCAAACAAAATTTTGTTACAAAAATCGTTCGATAGGGTTTCTCTGCGATGTAATTAATCCCATGTAAATATTGTTAAAATTTGATGGAGTACGGCGTAAAAAAATGAATTTCCTTAAATTTTTTAAAAATTAAAGTAAAAAAATGGATTGTATTAGAATGTGTATATCATAGCTGTACAAAATAGCATCAACTACAAAAAGATTTCTAGAAATTATTTTAGACGTTTCAGTGTTATTTTTTGAATTCGGTTTTTAAATCTGACAAATAACTTTTAACTGGAGATTGAAAAATGGCCCTTACAAAGAACTCTTCTCTAACTAACGCAAGATTGCCTAATCTTTGAACTTTCCTCTAAAACAATCATACCATGTAATATATCGTATTTCCTGTTAAATAGAGATCGGCTAAGCTGGATATTAAGCGAAGTAATCCGTATAACAACACCATTATAAATACAATGCGCTGGAAGATCGTTCTCAATCGTTTGCACGCGACGCGAAGTGCAGGCGGAAAGCGGAATAGAATAGTTTCCTTTGCTTGAAATTGTACACTAAATAATACACAACAGAAAAATTGAGTTTTGGCGGGAATTCTGACAGCATGCAATTGATTTCATATTAATAATTATTTCATAAACTAGTTTAAAGTTGTGTTTGTTGTATAAATGTGGTGTGTATAATTATAAACATATATATTTAATGTATAAACATTAATTAAGCAAGTGAATTTAGGTGATATTTGACTAAGTACCCTAGGGTCGGGTTGTTACCACTGTCTCACAGAAATTAGACATGAAGTTGCAGCTTCCTGTTACATTTCATACGATGAGTGAGATTTTCGGAGGCCCCAATCCCACTCCTTTTGCCGATACTCATTGCTTTACTTTAAGATTGGCAACGCATACATGATTCTTATGGTATTGTGGGTGTTAATGGGCGGTGGAGTTCACATACCATGACCCACGTGCCCGTTTTCCGACCGATTGCTATAAAAAAAGGCTTCACAGTTTACAACAGTTTTTTATAAGTTAAAATTAAAACCGACACCAAATTGGGTATTGATATTTTATTTTTTACTTTCATTAGTGTTTTTCAGTCGGTTTTATTTTCGACCGACGAAATCAGAGGAGGTTCTCATTGTCAAAAAGTTATATTCTACTACTAGCTTTTGCTCGCGGCTCCGCCCGCGTGAATAGACTTTTCCGAAACAAAACGTAGCCTATAACCGTCTCCAGGGACCATCTATCTCTACATCAAAATTAATCAAAATTGGTTTAGTCATTTAGGCGTGAAAGCGTAACAAATATTTTTTTTATAAAAAGTATCCTATGTTACTTCTTATACCTCCAAGAATATGTGTACAAAGTGTCATGATGATCGGTTAAGTAGTTTTCGCGTGAAAGCGTAACAAACAAACTTACATTCACATTTATAATATTAGTATTATTTTAAGTCAATCATCAAAATCAATGCATAGATGACGAAGTTTTAGACCCGTATTACAGAACGATACTCAAGTGAGCTCTTTGCTAAGTGTCGATTTCGGTACACGTGTTTGGTCCGTTTTTGTTTGGCGCCAAAAATAGACCTAGATAGATAGAATATTCTTTATGGCACATCAAATAAAGTAGGTACAATATAAAAAGGATCATACAATAAGGGTGATACAATGGGCGGTCTTATCGCAAACGGCGATTTCTTCCGGACAACCTTAATTAGAACTACAACTTGAAATTTACACAGGACCAGCATTGAGCTACACTCTCTCGAATGACTTTTCTCATTCGATTCGGTCCATTTGGTTGAATTATTTAATTTTATTTTGGACAACAAACAGTCACATACATCAACAAATTAAGTTAATTTAATAATTACAACTCACAGACTTTGAGTGCCAACACTTATCTAAAACTAATATTACAAATAAAAGGATCAGTTTTAAGATAAAGCAGACTTTATGTTGTATAAAGAAGAGAGTAAACACAAGAGTGTTTACAGGGTGTTATTCCAGTATGTAAAACAACAATTTTCACAATTCACTTAACAAGAATCTCGTAATTTTCTGTTAAATTTTGGTAGTGAGTTATTAAATATATCAATATGAGTTTTTTTTTAATTAAAAACAGTCAAACAACGAAAGAAAAAAATTATGCGTGGTTATATACAAAAGAACACGTCGAATTGAACATACGTTATATTTCGTCGGTAAAAAATACAGAATATCATAAACAAACCGCCAAATCGCATCGCCCACACCACGCGGGCCGACTTTCTTACCACCCTGCTGTCAAAGGCACACCGTACCAAATATATCGCCTTTGTAATATCATTAATCAAAGCGTACCGTGTTTTTGACTTGCTTTATATTAATTTAAATCTATACACCGAGTTTATTTTCATTGGAGATTACCCTGCTTTATAGGAGTTTTTATTATAATATGAAATTTATGGTTAGTAATTCGAATCTGGGGGATTTTTTGAGCATAGGCTAATGAGCAAGTGAGTTACTTGATGGTAAGTAAGCGTTCTCTCAAGCAGTGATAGCTTAGCGGGGAGTGGTATGGACTGTCGAGACGAAAGTCGCAGGTTCGAAACCAACCCCAAGAGCATACACCTCTGACTTTTCTAAGTTAAATGTATATTAATTGTTAATTATCACTTGCTTTAACGGTGAAGGAAAAACATCGTGAGGAAACCCGCATACCTGAGAAGTTCTTCATAAGAATTTCGAAGGTATGTGAAGTCTGCCAACCCGCATTAGTCCAGCGTGGTGGAGTAAGGCCTAACCCCTCTCATTCAGTAGAGGAGGCCCGTGCCCAGCAGTGGGACGTATATAATACAGGGCTGGTATTATATAAGCGTCCTCTTATGTACGCCCAAATACCATAAGAATAATGGGTGCGTTGTCGAAATTAAAGGAAAGGTATTGGGTTTTTCTATCATGAAATACTTAGTACTTATCTGACGATTGGCTCCCCACTTATCATGTCATGAGACCGAGATATGCACGGTGAACTGGGGTATTAGTTAGTTCCTTGGATTAGGAAGGGGGATTTGGGCCTCCGGATATTTTACTCACCGTACGAAACGCAGCAGCAAGTCACTTCTTTACATCTGTTTTCTGTGAGAAACACTGTGGGGTGTTAAGTTCGGCATTGTTTAAGTAATATTTTGGTGTTAAGTAAGTGTATAATTAGAGTACCTACCATCGAGAATATCGTGGAAGATATATAAAAAATGTCTGAGTGGTAGAGCCACGCTGTAGACAATTTTGTACCACTGTCTCACAGAAAACCGGCGTAAAGTAGCAGCTTGCTGCTGCGTTTCGTACGGTGAGTGAGATATCCGGAGGCCCAAATACCCCTCCCCTTCCCAATCCCTTACTTATCCCTTTCCTTTAAGGTCGGCAACGCGCCCATGATTATTTTAGTATTGTGGGCGTACATGGGCGGTGGAGATCACTTACCATCAAGTGACCCATTTGCTCGTTTGTCGGCCTATACTATAAAAAAAAACTTTAGTTAGAACTCTCTACGAAAAAAGAGAGATTGGGAAATGCGAGCATGTTCTACGATGGAGTCAAAAATTTAATATAAATATACAGTACCAGTCAAACACATTGTTCTCACCCCACTTTAAGATACGAGTCTTATGTCATGGGTATCACGAACTACGAGAGACTGTCGGTTTCACAAGACCCTGACCAGAAACAAAACATTTGTGAAAAAACACAAACATTTTTCTCGGTGCAGGAATCGAACCCGCGACCTCTCATTTTACAGTCGGCTACTCGCCCGCTGCACCACAGAGGCTGTCAATATTATTATAAAAAGAAAACCTTACTTTTTTTATGATATCCGGGTTTTACTTTCATCTTTATAAAACCGCAAATTATGTTGCTCTATTTTCCGGTGTTTTATAAAAACTTTCCTTCCGAACACCTTGCAGTTACCCTAAAAAAACGTCCGAAAATCCAAAGATATTATAGAGAAGTTACGAGTAAACCGCTTAAGGTAAAGAGGGGCCCAGACCCTCTGCAAAGAGGCGTTACCTCGGAAAACTTCCCTCGCAAGGGCTGTTATTTTAATTACAGCAGCCCTTTAATTGGTCTTTAAATAAATACTAGGAAATATAAATCCTCTTTCGCTATTGGCTGTATGAGTGTCACCTTTGACAATAAATAAAAAATATTTTACAGTGAGCAAGGATGAATGATTTGTGATTCCTTTGCCTATATTCTTTTGTAAATAATTAAATAAACATTATAGCTATTGTATTTAGAATTGCATATTTTTATAACAGAGCATGGCAAACGAGCAAACAGATTGGTGGCAATGATATATTACTAGATCGGCTGCGCAGTAAATAGAAATTGCGCCGCTAAGTTACGGTCAATTGACCGTAACTCACTATTACCATTTCGCTTACTCATAACTAAAATTGGATTAGCTCCCTTCTTCCGCCTCAGCCGTCAAACTCCCGCGTTATGTGACGCAATTTTACTTCTAAACAGCCCGTCTAGTAGTATACATTAAAGTATTTGGGTTATCTATATGTCTATCGGAACTAACATAATTAGTTGCATTGAATACTCGACTCGTTATATCAAAAGTAGAGATAAATTAGAGAAAATAGTACGTTCAATCGCTCTATGGTATTTTGTCTACGAACCCTAAAATTATGACGTAATTCTATCGAATGTTGACACTTTTACCCGAGATATTTGTCGTCGATAGTTATAGCGTTATAGCGTTATAGCGTTATAGCCCGCGAGATATATCGTGCTGCGTAATTATGATAAGCCCGCATCTGTACGATGAACATCCAGTCGAGTACATTATGAATCAGGTACCCTCAAAAATTCTGTGCTATTCAAAACTAAATAAATATTATTAAATTACACACATAGTTAAACTTAAATGGCGTATCCAAAAATCCAACACTTGAGATAACAATTTGTAAAACCCCACACTATAAGCTTTATAACATTTTTTTTTCCAAATCCATCCAAAAATTGTTTCGCACAATTGCGAACTTAAAGATGTTTTTTGGATGGACCTTTGCCTTAATCATAATTTGAGTGGCATACTATTAGAGACAGCCTTCTGCTGACGAAACGACCAAGTCACTTGTCTGATGGTAAGCATCTATAGTAAGTGATTTCTTAGGTTTACGCGAATATTACACATTGAAATAAAATTAGTTTATACGGATTTTATCGCGGTTTAATTTTTATTTTAGTCCCGACGTTTCGAAAGCTTTTCAGCCTTCGTGGTCACGGGAGAGACCACGAAAAATTAAATCGCGATTAAATCCGTATAAACTAGTTTTATTTTAATCTTTAGTTAGGTTTGGTATGTTCAAAACTGATAGATCCCTACCTCCCTGGTCACCGCTTTGTCTATTTCTGCCGCTACGCAGCATTTTAGTGTTTAGTGTTTTATGAGTATGTTCGGCCCAGATTTGACCCCCTTAGGGGTGGAATTTCATCTCAAAATGGGACCAATTTTAAGCTATACTCTTTCTAATGAAAAAAGAATCATCCAAATCGGTCCACATCTGGCGGAGTTTTACGTGGTTATACATACAACAAAAGCGCGTCGAATTGAGAACCTCCTTCGTTTTTCTCGCCGCTACCCAACCCACTAGACTATCGCCGCTTTTCATACTTGTCTATAAACTTCAAATTGAATTGTTAGAGTAAAATATACTACTGTCTGCCCCGGATTTACGATTTTTTCGAACTGGGGCAGAAACTTTATAATTTCGCACCTCTATCCAGTGTTTGAGATAAATTAAAAGAAAATAATGATGCACAAAGGGCCTGTGTGGCGCCTTTTTCTTACAAGTCGACGGTGAGCCAACCAGGCTTCCGTATGCTAGGCGCTTTGTGGAGCAAGTTTATTTATTTTTTAAATCATATACTATAATTTTGGCGCTTCCTGAAACTGCCGCCCGGGGTGGGTGCCCCGGTTTGCCAAAACCCCTAGATCCAGGCCTGACTTATATAGATACTAAATCCCTCAAAATTCACTAAAAGGTATGCACACGACGCAATGCCTCTCGTATTGACAGCCTCCGTGGCGCAGCGGGCGAATAGCCGGCTGCGAAGCGAGAGGCCGTGGTTTCGATTCCCGCACCGAGACAAATGTTTGTGTGATCAATAAATATTTGTTTCGGGTCTGGGTGTTGTGGGACCGCAAGTCTCTCGTAGTTCCTGATACCCACGGTACAGGTTTACCTAGTGTGGGGTCAGGACTATGTGTGTGACTGTTGGGTGTATTTATTATAATTTATTATTCCCGTTCTGGCCTAAGGCCTTTATTCAACTATCATATAAAAATGATCCTACTTCTATAGCTCATAGATATATGAGAAATGTATGACAGTGTAATAGCAACATAAACTTCATATTGTCTATGATCATATTCCTATGGTCCTATTTCACAGCATACTGTGATATACGATCATATCATCATCATCATCATCAGCCTGAATTCGTCCACTGCTGGACATAGGCCTTTCCAAGTTGGCGCCACCCTTGACGGTCCTCCGCCTTCCTCATCCGACGTCATATATCTATGATGCAAATATGATCAATAAAAAAATTATAAGGGTTCCGTTAGTACATTATGACGTACGGAACCCTAAAATAGGGGATTGGTTTTAACACAGTGGCCCACGCTGCGATATTAAATGATGGCAACACTTTACGTGTGAACTGTCGGTGTCGACAGCGTTTATCGATTGGGCAGTTCGTAGTTGGGAGTTTGAATCCGTGATTTTTATATACAAAATAAAAGTTTTTTTCGGTGCAATTTCGGTTGACCGGCATCGGCATCGACTCAAAATAACCTCTAGAAATTATTATTTTTTACATAAGACCTCTAGTAATTGTTTGTTTTTACTTTCTCAGCGTTTTTTTATGAAGTTGGTTCTTTATAAAAACATATAATATATAGGACATAGGACATATATAGGACATATATCTTAAGACATATGCTGACCTCTGACCTCAAGGTGTAACACATAATTATTATTATGAGCGTATTGCAAGCGCCCGGCAACAAGCGGCGCCAGCGCAGAGACTCCCCGCGCCCATCGCCTCAACCCCGTCCCCGAGTCACCTGAGGGCCAATTCTCGTAATTTTAATAGTTCAAAATATCATTCCGATCTAATCTCAGCGACAAGAAAGTTGCAAATGGTATTCTGCTAAACCAATATTCAAGAACTTAGAACGCAATGATATCGAAAGTAGAATACAAGTTGACTGAACCAAAACGGCATTCTGGTAACAATTTTGACACTTAACTATCTTCTTCTTCTTTTAATTGTGTTTGGCTCCACCGTAGATTGGTGATTTCGCCAGTGTCCATTGTGAGACACTAACTATATAAAATGCATTTCGTCTACAGACAAACGTCAAAATATTGAGAACGAAATGTGACTGAAGGTGAAGCAGTGTTGCCAAGTGCACTGTAATTACAGCAGATCTGCCGTATTTTCATGCCATCTACTGGACACGGTATTTTTATAAATGCCTTATATGGAGACACAGTATTTTTTTACAGTAAAAATTTCGTAGTATTATTGTATACTACTAGACAGGTTATTTAGAAGTAAAACTGCGTCACATAACGCGGAAGTTTGACAGTTCACAAACAGGGAGCGCAATAGGGGTTCTAGTTGAGAGTAAGCGAGATGATAATATTGAGTTACGGTCAATTGACTGCAACTTAGTAATACAACTAATTTACTATACTACAATTTATTATACTACAATTTCTATGTACCGCGGAGCTTGTCTAGTAGTATACATAAAACTCTTTGATTAAACACATTAAAAAAAACCGATATCATCATCATCGCAGCCATCCATTTCTGCAGCGATCGATATATACAAATAAAATGTTAAGTTAGTTTAGGATATAAAGTTTAAAATAAATTTATATTTTATTTAATAATTTAATTATTTCCTTTTTTGTATGACATTTTATTGCACTGTAAAATAGACTGTATTTTTTCCCATCAAGCACTGTATTTTTGACGCAAATGCCGTATTTTAATGTGGACAACACGGTATTTTCAATTTTAAAATCTGACTTGGCAACACTGAGGTGAAGTGACTGTGAGTTAACTGCAGACAAATTCAGTTAACTTTATTCTCTTTTACTGCAAGCAACTAAAAGTAGTCAAAATTGTGCGACTTTGTGTGCTCGTTATTCCAGTACAGTATTAGAAATGAGTTTACAGCCTATGTTACTCAGTGATAATGTAGCTTTCTAACGGCCAAATTATTTTTGAAATCGGCCCAGTAGTTTTTAAGTTTATTTGTTACATACAAAAATACAAAAAAATCTTTCCTCTCTAGAATATTAGTGTAGATTAAATTATGAGAGCAATCGTACTGTCAAAATTCCCGCCAAAACTCTCGCACAATTTTTATTTAGTATAGATATGTCCTCAGCAGTGTTGCAAAATAAAAAAACCGCAATTCGGTAGAATTTCAAATTTCAATAAAATAATCGCGATTGTGGTTATTTCCGGAAAGGACTGCCTGAGTGGTGCTGTTGTGCCGTTTTCCTTCAGTTATGCCATGGAATAGATAAATAAATGAAATAAATAAAATACATGGAATTAGTCAAATCAATTAATTAAAAAATTATAACCTCCAGTTACGTCATTTTTTAATCACTGAAATTAGTCATATTGTGGGTATTTTATTGTGAGTTGGTAACATTGATTTTGTCGCTTAGATCATTTTTAATTTCTAGAATTTAGTCTATGGCAGCTGATACGTAAAATTCGGTAAAATACTTGTCATTGGCGAAATGCATAATAATGCGAAGCCATATTTTCAACAAAAGAAAGACATTGAAAGTTGATCGAATTGACAGTTTATATGCAATTTAACTGAGATGATATCGAATTTTTAAAGGAGCAGAATGCCATATTTTTAATTAATTCAAAATGTAATCTCAGTTCGGTTAAAATTCATTCGCAGTGTCAGTTAAAATAGCAGAATTGGCCCTCTGGCCGGCGGCTCGGGCTCGTTCGGCAGTCGTGTTCCAGAGCCTTAGCGGACGGGCGCGTGATTGTTTTCTTCCGTCGCTGGGGTTTTGGAGTGCGGCGTGACTAATCTTGCTCTTTTGTAAAGGTAGCAGAATTGTGAAAGTTTATCTAGGCTGACCCTTTTATTTCCTTAAGTATTTGTTATTGTGTACTTACAATATATTCCATTTGTACTGCATAAGTTGTTTGTTTTATTTGATCACAAATTCTAACGTGACAAAGGACAATGATGACATCGAGAGGGAACGGAGGGCGCTGACAGTGCGGGCGAACATGATAGCTCGCAGGTTTGCACGTTGTTCGACAGAAGTCAAAATTACACTTTTTAGGCTAGACTGCTGGTATGCTACGATGCGTAAAAGATGTGCATCCCTGGTGCGCAGAGTACGTGGCAGCACCAACAGCATCCTTAGCATGATCGCCAGTCGGCTGGACTGTAGTCAATATTATATTTATGGCGCCATTTCTCATGGAATGCCACAGTAGTGAGTGATGAATTTGTTTATGTTTATGTTTTTGTTGTGAGAAGTTTATACATATTATTAACACTAGTCTGTAAGAACATTGTTACTATCAAAATGGACACCTTGGTCTGAAATAAAGTCTTTATTATTATTTATTTTTTTAACCGGCTTAAAAAAAAGGCGATTCGGCGAGTTTTACACCTCTGCCTACCCCTTCGGGGATTACAGGCGTGTGTGCGTATGTATGTATGTTATTATTCCGTATATCCATTGTGATTATTTGCGCAAAATCATTTTTATCCATATTTAATTGAAACATCGGGCTGCAATTTTCAAAAAACCAATATTATATTGAATTTCGGAGGCTAGTGCTGATCTTCCACCATAACATAATGTTATATTAGGTTTGTATTAGGTTATCATAATCATTATTAATAATTTTCAAAATATCGTAAGATTGATGAAGAGAATAATTTTAATCCCTATACTGTGGTTTGAATCAGCGTCACTAGACCGCAAGTCTGTTCTCTATCGATTATTAAAATGTTGCTATTATTTTGTAGCATTTAAATAACAATGCTATTAAAAGAATAGGTAATTACTCTCCTACATTGTAACAATTTTGTTTTTTTACCAGTCGTGTATTATACACGTCCCACTGCGGGGCA
This sequence comes from Mimas tiliae, assembly GCA_905332985.1. NCBI lineage: Eukaryota > Metazoa > Arthropoda > Insecta > Lepidoptera > Sphingidae > Mimas > Mimas tiliae. Next base: position 1,722,789 of record HG995265.1, on the reverse strand, counting down.
CGGGCCTCTTTTACTGATTGAGAGGGGTTGGCAGACTACACATAGCCTCGAAATTTTTATGGAGAACTTCTCAGGTAAGCAGGTTTCCTCATGATGTTTTCTTAACCGTTAAAGCAAGCGATAATTGACAAATAATATACACGTAACATAGAAAAGTCAGAGGTGCATGTTCTTGGGGTTGGGTTCGAACCTGCGAATTTCATCTCGACAGTCCGTACCACTCCGCGCTGAACTATAGCTGCTTTATCTAATATATAAAATCCTCGTGTCACATGTTGTTCAATGTTCGTTACCATACTCCTCCGAAACGGCTGGACCGATTTGTATGAAATTTTGTGTGCATATCGGGTAGGTCTGAGAATCGGCCAACATCTATTTTTCATGCCCCTAAATGTTAAGGGTGGTCCACCCGTAATTTTTTTTTTGTCAAAAGTTTTTGTTTTTATGATACAGCATTAAAAAATACATACAATCCTAAATTTTCACCCCTCTACGATCAACCCCTATTTTTAATAGCGATATTAGTATTTTTGTCAAGCGCGTTTCTCACCGGGGGCGCCCTCTAGGCTACTTTAATCCTGGAAATAGGCATTCACGCGGGCGGAGCCGTGGGCGACAGCTAGTAACAATATAAAACAATATTGAATATTCAACCAATTTAATAAAAGACGATGCTCTTAATTCATTTATATTTTATAAGCATGTTACGCAATATTTTCACCAAATGTGTACCTACTATGAATTCTTTTTATATTTGATAAATTTAGTTAAGAACTGATGACATAAAAAAAAACTCGCCGAATTGAGAACCTCATCCTTTATGAAGTCGGTTAGAAAGAAAAATTATACTAGTACTTCACAGGCATGTATATACGTTTTATTATATAGATATGCCATATTCACATGGAAACCATAACCTGCCAAATGTAATACAAAACGTAGACCGCACGCTCGGCGGTATTCACATGTGGTTGCTCGTACAACCGTTTAATAGTTTAGTTAATAGTAATAGTTTAATACAGTCGTTTATTTTGATGTTGGCTGTATAAGACTGGCACTTTTGCCACAAAAAATATTTAATGTGGGCTGTATGGTCTGTGATACCTTTGCTTAATAAAAAAAGGTAATCAATTCCACGTTTGATTTACAGTCTAAACATAATAAATATATTTTGAATTACTTTTGACATTCAAAGTTTCGTGTCTAAGCTTGTAGTTGATAAATCCAGGACACAAAACTCTAGTGTGGATTTAGGACTATGACTCTTGGGTGTATATTTGTCCGTAACAACATAAGAACCACGTGTATGTAGAAGCATATTCACCTATCAACCTCAAAGACTTGTATACTACTAGACGGGCTGTTTAGAAGTAAAATTGCGTCACATAACGCGGGAGTTTGATAGCTCACAAACATGGAGCGCGATAGGAGTTCTAGTTGAGAGTAAGCGAGATGGTAATATTGAGTTACAGTCAATTGACCGCAACTTAGTAGTACAATTTTTATGTACCGCGCAGCTTGCCTAGTAGTATACATTAAAGTCTTTGATCAACCGTAGTCAGCCAGTAAATGTAAAATAAAACATAGACCGCATGCTCGTTGGTATTCAAGCCTTGTCTGCGGTTACCACCATTCCACTGTAGTTAATGATGAACGTTTATATGCTGAAATGGTTACTAATCTCACTAAATATCTGTCTTTGCATTTAGAATGAATGAATGAATGATGAATGATACTTTTATTTGCAAGAATGTGGTTACATGGGGATGTTAGCATATTTCAGATGATTGAATCGCACACTCTGTCATTATTGACGTGCAAATATTAATATTACTTATATAAATAATAAATACACCCAACAGTCACACACATAGTCCTGACCCCACACTAGGTAAACCTGTATCGTAGGTATCAAGAACTACGAGGGACTTGCGGTCCCACAACACCCAGACCCAAGACAAATATTTGTGAATCAGACAAACATTTGTCTAAGTGCGGGAATCGAACCCACGGCCTCGCGCTTCGCAACCGGCTACTCGCCCGCTGCGCCACGGAGGCTGTCAAATTTAAAAAAGTCATAAAATTAACTAATTACTATTCAAAATATTCATGCTTTGTTTAACGCCTATTAAAAATGTTTTATGTCAAAGTTGTTCTATGTCAATATCTCTATCATTAAAAAATCATTTAGATATTTGTTTTTAGAGCTTTATATAAGACTGCCCGCGGCTCCGCCCGCGTGAACATAATATCTGTGTGGCAAAATTCATCAAAATCGGTTTACCGATTTAAGCGTGTAAGTATAACCAAGAAACAAACTCACTTTCTCATTTATAATATAAGTTAGTATTGTCTTACAGCCTTGTAAAATAAATTCCTGACAAAAAAAACGAAAATTGCACCGATTCTCTATCTTTATTGTAATATCGTATACCATCATTAAGTCATGAATTAATGTTATAACGTTTAGTGCTAGTTATTAAATTGTTTTATAAATTTAAATTAAACTTATTCCTGTTTTATATTAAAATGTATATTGTTAGATAAAATTACATGCATGCACTAGCGTCTAAGATACAGGCTCGGCCTAGTTTAGATGCTAGTGTTTCAAAGGAAATAAATCGCAAGTTTGTAATGTAGGTACCGTAGGATTAAGGCTTAGTTATGTAGATTTTGTTTTGTTTGGTGTCAATAAAGTATTTTTATTTTATTTTTTTGAATGTAATATTGCATGTATTATAACCCTATCGCAGAAGAGTTGAAGAGTTATATTTTTTATTCGTAACTTGTCATAAAATTTTAACCAAATGTACATATATACGCACTCACGCCTGTAATCCCCGAAGGGGTGGGCAGAGATTTAGCCAATACACCCACATTTCGCCGAGCGTATCTCCGTCTTATAATGTGTTACAGGGCAAGTCTATCTATCGCCATACCGGGCATAATTCCATACTTCGGGCTGATACTGAGCATTTCGTAATAGAAAAACCCAATATAAATTTTACCGGACCTGGGGATCAAACCCGAGGCCTCAGCTTCAACCTCAGTCGTAATTACAGTCAAACCAAAAAATAAATTGCACCGAATTGATAACTTATATTTTATAAATCTTTAAAATTGGTTTGCGATTGGAAAAATCACACTCTACTTTTTACCCGGGTTTTGAATTGCGATAGATAGGCTCACCTATCACATCATGGGACGGTAATAAGCTCGACGAAACGTGGATGCAGCACTACTTGCACCTCTGTCAACGTCTTCGGAGATAAAGGTATGACCTTAAAATATTACAAATATTCTTCACGCATTTTATAAAGTCTCGTAAAAAGTGTATATTTTTATAAATCATCAGAAACTTAAGCACGAAATAACAAACTTGGTTTCAGGACGTATCACAAATAGGCCATGTTCAGATGCAACATTTGGCACCAACATCCAATACAAAATCAACTCACGTACCAGCCAGCAGTTGTAACAGAGAATAAAAGAAAATTCCTATTGGAATCTTATAAAATTATGCATAACGCCCGCCCGAGCCGTATTAACATGTCATTGGCCGCCATCTTCCCGTATTTGACTTCGCAAGTGTGTCCTAATGTACTCGGGCAGCCTTTCCCAACGATTTTCAACCCTCGTCCCTCAATTTAAGAGTATATTTCGGGTTATTGGAACCACGTTCGAAACCTAACCTCACTTTTTTGCTGTTGCAATTCCCTTAAACGATTTTCAACCTTAATTTGATAGAGTTATAGCACATTATCGATTGGTATGTTTCAACATAACCTCACTTATGTCGAATCTCGGTTTTCGATCGTATTAGTTTGGAATAAGAGTTTTATTGAGTTAAAGTAACGTCTCACGATCGTTTGTATGAAATATTCTTTATATTCAGTTATGATTGAAATAAAAGGATTTACGAGAATTGAAGAGTTTTTACGCTCTGTTGTGTTTTTGCTGGTTTTTCATTTATATGGTTGAGAAAGGGAATTAAATAACAATATATAAGCTGGTACCTATTTTTCCAATTCAGGCTATCTTTTAGGCATGGCGAATAATTAAGATTGACTTAGTATTTTTTGCGACAGGCGTGTTAACAACAAGTTGGTAGGGTCCTCGTATGTGAGGGGTCATTTGGGTTGGTAACACCGCTTTGATTATTTCAGTCACCAAGCAACAATACGTAATTACTGTTGAGTTTCAAGATGTCTCGCGGTGATGTATGCAACACAGCACCTACCATGTAGTGCTTTCCTATTCAAAACTATGTGTGATGTTTTTGTTTATGGGCAGGCGTGGTACTTACAATCAGGCGAAGGACCTCCTCGTTTCGTCATTCAGGCTAGTAATAAATTGGGTATATTGAAATAAAACTAGTTTATACGGATTTTATCGCGGTTTAATTTTTATTTTAGTCCCGACGTTTCGAAAGCTTTTCAGCCTTTGAGGTCACGGGAGAGACTAAGGTGTAGGTCGTCTCAAAAAGTTAATGTTACAATGGCTACCTTCATTTTAAAATTGTACATTTATTTCTAATTATTTAAAAAATTTAGTTGACACTAGTCCGATCTACCCAGAAAGAGCTCACGGTATCTTTAGGTCTGGCAGTTGGTCTTATGGGTTCCGATTTAATTAAATGTATAATTGGATCCCAGGCTTGTGCAAGCTTACAACCATCTTCTCTATTGAAATTTGGGTGTTTCTTAATTTCAATAGCCTCGCGAATCATCCTAGGTAGGAATCGGTGTTCTTTGGCAAGGATTTGTGGTTTGTCAAATCTAAGGTAATGTTTGGAGCCTTCATCTGAATGTTCAGCAACTGCAGACTTCGACTTTGGGTATATTTTTATTTTATTTGGCTCATCTGGTGGTAAGTGATCTCCATCGCCCGTGATACCAGAAGAAAATCCATTACATCAGGTCGTCCACAACCCGGCTGGCATTTAAAGTAGGAGTTCGGCAGTTACTGTTGAATAGAGTGGCAGAATCATCACATTAGTTTTCCTGGTTAGGTATGTATTATTATAATATTTATATATATATATATATGGTATTTATTTAACTTATGTATTTACATTTATATCCTTATTATTCTTGTATTTATCGGGATATTATGTATGTTTATTTATATTCATATTTTTTTTTCTGTTTCGTTTTCTTCGTCATCTTTGCACCTGCCATGTACATCTCTACATCACCCTAAGGTTGACTGGGAGAGAATGCTTATAGCATTAAGTCCGCCTTTATACTACATGTATATGAAGTGTAAAATAAATAAATAAATTACTTTTTTAGTGGTAGAGCTATGCCGTAGACAATTTTGTGTACAGCATGAATGGCTCAACCAGGTTGTTACCACTCTCTTACAGAAAAACGTGGCTTACTGCTGCGTTTAGTACGATGAAAAAAATATCCTTAATGCCCGCCCCTTCCCAATCCCTCACCTTTAAGGTGGACAACGCATCCATGATTTTTCTGGTATTGTGGGTATTCATGGGCGGTGGAGATCATGTACCATCAGGTGACCTACTTGCTTGATAGCCGGCGTATACTATTAAAAAATTACTACCTAACTAATAACTACACCAAACACAAACATAAAAATAACGTTATTATTACCAAATAAACTTAATTAAAAATAGCATATAGCGTATAACCGTTATCCTTAAACGATCTCTATTGCTACATCTTAATCGACTACCTAACTCCAACATGGCGTCTACTTTTTCAATAAAAGCGGTAACATCTGGCGAGGCACTTAAGCGCGGGGGCGTGAGAGAGATGGCGCTGTACATTTCGCTTCAGGTTAGAAAGAGACGCCGATACCACGGTCCGTCAAGAATTAATATGTCCGTTTCTTCACGACATGGTGGATTTTATTATTCTATTATTGATGTGGATGTCTGTTAATATATTTTTTGTTAGGGTCCAATTATGGACGATTACTTGGGAATTGTTTTTAGTGATTTTAGCAACGGCAGTGTAACGTGTTATGGCGAATTAGTGTACAGCTAGAAGCTATTTTGTGCCCATGAACATTCACATTAAATAATTATTCTTGGACGGGTTGCCGTCTTTAAAAGAAAGGGATGATTAAGAGGATTGGGAGAGTGAAAGGGATTTGGGCCTCCGTATATGATATGGAGACTTGCCGTCAGAAGAGCAAAGGGCTCGTCTCATTATTCAGTCGAATACAACTAAATACATACATACCCCCTCACGCCTGTAACCCCGAAGGGGCAAGCTGAGGTGTAACCAGTACAACCACATTTAGCCGAGCATCTCTCCATCCACACGCACCCATCTCCACCACCCATGTACGGCCACAATACCAAAAGAGTCATGGGCGCGTTCCCAACCTTAAAGGAAAGGGATAATTAAGGGATTGGGAAGGGGAGGGGATTTAGGCCCCCGGATATCTCACTCACCGTACGAAACGCACCAGCATGCTTCTACTTTACGCCAGATTTCTGCGAGACAGTGACTGCCTCGGTGGCGCAGTTGTAATGCGTACACGTTACAATTGAGTCCAACGCTGAGGTCTCAGGTTCGATCCCCGGGTCGGGTAAAGTGGTATTGGATTTTTCTATTACGAAATGCTCAGTATCAGCCCGGAGTCTGGAATTTGTGCCCGGTATGGCGATAAGCTCGCCCCCTATCACATTGTGGGACGGAAATACGCTCGGCGAAATGTGGATGTACTGGTTACACGTCTGCCTACCCCTTCGGGGATTACAAGCGTGAGTGCGTATGTATGTATTCATTATAAAGGTGGCACATCCTTGTAAGAGGATTATAGTAGGATGTGTTGTCCTTACATATTTGTAAGTTAAATGTTCTCATTGGTTTTCTATTGTTAGATTGAAGGATATTGAAGTTAGTGAAATTTGGCTTGAATTAATCATTGTCATTGGGTACACTGCTATATAGGGATAGCCGTCAGGTGATGTCAGATCACAATATTAGGTTATATTTGTCTAACGAGTGTCTACGTGATGGCTTTGGTCCCACGCACGCCTACCAAAGGTCCGGGACTCTCTAGACCCAAGATATGCTAAGACATACATAATAATAATACTAGCCTTGTATCATACACGTCTCACCGCTAGGCACGGGCCTCCTCTACTGAATGAGAGGGGTTACGCCTTAGTAAAACACGCTGAACTAATGCGGGTTGGTAGACTTCACACACCTTTGAAATTCTTATAAAGAACTTCGTAGGTATACAGGTTTCCTCACGATGTTTTCTTCACCGTTAAAGCAAGCGATAATTAACAATTAATACACACGTAACTTAGAAAATTCAAAGGTGCATGCTTTTGGATCCTTCGAACCTGCGACTTTAGTCTCAACAGTCCGTACCACTCCCCGGTGAGCTATGGCTGCATGGCTTGGCTAGTATTATTTGTTGCTCTTCCGATTTTTTTAAACTGTTCTATTTTTCGTTCCAAGGCCCATATCCCTTCTCAATCCCTTAATTATCCCTTTCCTTTAAGGTCGGCAACGCGTCCATGATTCTTCCTCTGGAAGGTCATGGGCGGTGGAGATCACTTACCATCAGATGACCCACTTGATTTACGCTTGCATGCCGGCATTAGCCTTATCGTCTAATCTCTGCATTAGTCTAGTGGCAGTGTTGGTATTTAAGCTGAGACACCGTAGGATCCCGGGTTCTAAGCCTAATTCATTTTTCGATTTGGCCAATGAATTGCTCACAATATTATTTGTTAATAAACAGACGAGCCGGTTGTATTTTGTAAAATAAAATAAAATAAATACACCCAACAGTCACACACATAGTCCCGACCCCACACTAGGTAAACCTGTATCGTGGGTATCAGGAACTACGAGGGACTTGCGGTCCCACAACACCCAGACCCGAGACAAATATTTGTGGATCAGACAAACATTTGTCAAAGTGCGGGAATCGAACCCACGGCCTCACGCTTCACTACCAGCTATTCGCCCGCTGCGCCACGAAGACTGTCATGTTATATTTCAGTATATTTATTATAGAGGTATTTTCGAAATCGGTGCCGGTGTCGTTGCCGTGAGATTGAAATTGCACATAAATTCGGGTCGCCCCATAATTATAATACCGTCAAATCTATGGTGCGAGAAGCCGGACCCTAACATTACACCGGTATAACGCCATGCCAGGCAGAGAGAAAGTAGTATTGGGAAATTACTGGGCAATATGAGACTTAGCATCTTATGTCTCGGGATGACGAGCGCAGTACAGTGCCATACAGTGTTCTGTGTGACGTTGCTTCTGTTAACGAACAGGCGTGACGCTTAACATCAGCCGAGCGACCTGCTCGTCTCGTCATTCAAGCAAAAAAAAATTTAAGTGTCTATGGCATGTAGATTCTAATACAATAACACAATGGGGAAGAGTTTGCTGTAATCTGTCCCCGTCATTAGATCTTAACCTATTTCTATGAGGCTCTATCGAACTTAAACTCTATCGACCGATTTGTTTTAAACAAAACTACAATAATAAGCGAAACAATCGATGTACTTACATTTATTTATTTATTATTTGATAGGATCATCAACGTAACGTACATTAATTGAATGTAATGTTAAGGTTTTCATAATTCCAAGGCTAATGTCGTTACAAATTATAGATGCCCACAGTATTCTTACTTAGCTTAACTTACAACAGCATACAATTAGAAAATAACATATAATAGAATTAATTAGAAATATACTGTTAGACACAACTAAGACAACCGTAAAACAAAGAAAAACAAGTAAATTCTTAATCATACATTAAAAAAGCAAATAAAAACGCGCCGAATTGAGATCGTTCTGCTTTTTCGAAGACCGTTAAAAATCGAACCACGTTTGGTAAAAATACCGTGGTGAATACATTAAAAAATTGAGAATTTTGTCCTTATTTGAAGTCTGATAAAAAATCATGTTAGTTTATGACGATTCTGTTTATTGAAATGCAGAATTTAAATGCTTAAAAAGTAATAACGATTGTAGAATAACATTAATAAACTTACCTCCTATACTAGTGTTCTTGCCAATGCTGTCCTCCCGATCTCCCAAAATAGCGCTAACGCTAAACTTCAGCAGAGGCTTCTTTTGTTCATTAAACTCTTCACAATTCCTAACCATATCATCTGTGTTAAAAGCCTTCCCGTCCTTCTCTGCCTCATCCCCAGAATTTTCCTGGTACCCTCCCAAATTGAACCTCTTTTCGAGCTCCTCCAGTCTTCGTATCCCAGATTTCCTGCAAGCGAATGGAGGGCAATCTAGGCCACAGATTTGACATCTTCTCATCAAATTAGGAATGTTCAGCACATCTTTCTCATTCCTAGCTTCTTGGTTATAGAAATCGTTGTTAAAGTAACTTTCATTTTTAACTGGAGTGAAATCATCGTCTCTGCTTTTAGAATCTTCATCTTCGATCTTAGATTCGTCTGCGCATTGATTCTCGTCTTCTGTTTCGGCTAACTTCGTTTCATCCACTTCTGGAGAGTTCTCTCTGGAGTAGTTCTGCCGGATGACGTAATTCTCCAGCTGTTGGTTTAAATATTGATTCTGGAAATCGTTCTTTTGCTGGTGCAGAATGTTGTCCACTAAAAATGGCGAGGTCATGTTAAAATTCGTATTTTTATTGTAACACAGATTCTGTATAGTCTTCAACATAATGTTGTGGTCTAATTGCTGCACGAATTTCAATTGTCCATTTTTTAAATTGTCCGTTGGGTACATAATTTCAACTTTATGTCATTATTTACATTTGCCACAGAGGCAAATAAAAAAAGAAATTTAAAACTACACTTGACAGCTGTCAACTGTGTTCGAAATTTTAAATTTGCGATCGCGTGGAACGGAGAGCGCGCGTGCATCCCCCTCGGTGGTTGAGCATCGACTGTATAAGGGAGTGGTTTCACAAAGGGGCGGGCTTCGGGCTGGCTTTTTCGCGTCTATTGTTGTACAGCCAGTTTTTATTGACCCACGTCGAGAGACCAATCGTAGTTTTTCAAATCGTCGTTTCGAGACGTCACGGCTCTTTTTATAATGGTCGGTTTGTCCACTTACAAAGTTACTTTTGCGGTTGTCTTAGCTTCTACTACAGAGGCTTTATAAGTGAAATCTAATATGTTGGCCATAAATTTATGTTGTCAGTGATAGCGGTCAGTGCCTATGTGTGCTATTCCGGGGTTAAAAGGTAATATGTAGGTTTTTTAATATGTTATATAAAATTTATTGACTCTTCTTTGTGTGCTGGATACAAGAGAATGATTTAGACATATTTGATTTCATGATATAAATTGGTTTTTAATACGTGATGCTGAGTTTTTATGATGAGTTAATTAGTACATCTTCATTGATAGTACCTAAGTAATTCAACCTTACTTTTGTATTGTTTGTTTTATAGTATACGAATTGAAGATCAGATACACGCTTGTGAATAGGACAAATTAAATTTTTCAAATTCAAATCATTTATTCTGTAAATTGGATCATAAATATCACATTTACATGTCAATAATTTTTTATGTTACATTACATTTCGGGGCTAGCCATGAGAAAAATGCCGAAACAAACTCATGGGTTATGGCCTCTTTTAATGTCCAGACATTGTTTTACAGAATTATGCGAGTGTAATGTACAGAAATTCCTGGATTGGCCCTTTCAAGAGATAGCCAAGAGTATACCCGACATACGTAGCACTCGCACTCACATTAAAAAAAAAACAAAATGAAATAATTAATAATTCAAAATTCAAAATGTCGACCATTTACGTTATATTCACCAGTCATGAACAGTCACAATGTCAGAAGGACAGCCTCCATGGCGGAGTGGGCGAGTAACCGGCTGCGAAGCAAGAGGCTGTGGGTTCGTTTCTCACACCGACACAAATGTTTGACAGCCTCCGTAGCGCAGCGGGCGAGTAGCCGGTTGCGAAGCGTGAGGCCGTGGGTTCGATTCCCGCACCTTGACAAATGTTTGTCTGATCCACAAATATTTGTCTCGGGTCTGGGTGTTGTGGGACCGCAAGTCCCTCGTAGTTCTTGATACCCACGATACAGGTGTACCTAGTGTGGGGTCAGGACTATGTATGTGACTGTTGGGTGTATTATTATTATAAATTTTCGGGTCTGGGTGTTGTCGGACCGCAAGTCCCTTGTAGTTCTTGATACCCACCATGCAGATTAACCTAATGTGTGGTCAGGACTATGTGTGTGGCTGTTGGACGTATTTATTATTAAAAATTATGGGTGCGTTGCTGATCTTCAGAGAATGGGAGTATGGAGACGGAAGAAATTTTTTTTGGGCCTCCGGTAGCAAAGTATAATAGTAAAGTATATAAAACTTATATACATTCGTTATGGATATAATTATTTAAACAATCTTATGTCAGCACGTCTTGTTATTTTATACATACATACGCACTAAGCTTCGAAACTGGCGAGGTCCTGGGCTCGAATACATACTAGGTCAGGCATTCACTATTTACGTAGAGTTTTACGATTCCATAAATCAAAGAGTAGTAAGTAGCCCGGGACTAGAAATTGAGTCCGATATCCCAATAGGCATCTATCATATGAAGGGACGGAAATAAGCTGCGGCAGAGGTGCAACTAGTGCACTGTGATAGGCAGCAAGCCTATCGCCATACCGGGCACATATTCCAATCCAGGGCAATAATGTGTGATTTTTTGAATCGAAAGCTCAAACAGAAATTGTTGACCTGAGATTTGACCCCATATGCTCACGGTTTCTCAGCCTACGCAGCCAGTAGACCAATGACATTATAATCAGTATTATACAAAAAATATGCCAAATATTGTACTTTTTCATTATTACTCTATGATGAATTTGAGCCTGGTATGACGATAGGTTCGCCCCCAATCACGTCATGGGACGGAGATAAGCCCTGCGAAAAGTGGGTGTAGTGTTACACCTTTGCCTACCCCTTCGGGGATTACAGGCGTGAGTGCATATGTATATATGTCTTTAGAGTAGTAGAGCCACGCTGTAGACACTTTTGTCTACAGCATGAATGGGCCGGCTTGTCGTTATTACTGTCTCACATAAACCCGACGTAAAGTAGCAGCTTGCTGATGCGTTTCGTACGGTGAGTGAGATATCCGGAGCATAAACCCCCTCCCCTTCCTAATTTCTTAATTATCCCTTTCCTTTAAGGTCGGCAACGCGCCCATGATTCTTTAGGTATTGTGGGTTTACATGGGCGGTGGAGATCATTTACCATCAGGTGACCCACTGGCTCGTTAGCCGGCCTATAAGTTAAAAAAAATAATACTATAGACGCTACTATACCCAGTTGCACTCACTAATCGGTAAACTATTAGCGAGATAAGCAACCCTTGGAGCGGTCAGTCTATGGATGGGTGACCGCTTAGTGGTATTTCAACTGAGCGTCTCCGTGCTTCGGAGGGCATGTAACAACTCGCTCCTGGCTGTTATCAACTGACAGCAAGCGTTAAGCTAAGTCAGAGACCTTCGGGTGTCTCAAAAAGCTTTAACACTAGGTCAGTAACCATTCAACATTCAATGGAATTATTACTTATTTTTAACATAACATAACATATGGTCACGCCTTTATCACCGAAGGGTAGGCAGCTAGTCTTTATTTTTAGTTGTTAACTATTGTATGTTAAACAAACACAAATCCATTAAGGTAAGTTACAAAATATATTTTGTAACCATTTTGTGGTTGGCAATGCTACGCCGTAGCATCGTAGATAGTTGTAGCTCGTAACGAGCGCTACGCGCTGTAGTATTGTTCTACACTCTACAGGACGTCAAATTATTGCAATAAATTTATATTAATTAATTAAATTCGTAAAGGAAAATGTGTATTAGAAATTGTTTTATACGCACTCACATCTGTAATCCCCGAAAGGGCAGGCAGAGGTGTTAGCAGTACAGCCACATTTCGCCGAGCTTATTTCCATCCCATGATGACGTATACACATAAATAATTTTAGTGTAATTACTTGGTATATTTTAACGATGTTATGTATGTTAGGTAAACATTAATTGATATGTTTTCTATACGTAAGTTTCTTTATTTTGTACTGACTTGTCATTAGCGCTATTTTAATTGCTTTCATGATTTAACTATTTGATTTCATTTCATGAATAGGCTGGCCTCGACTGGGGTGCCACTGTCTCGTAATAAAACCGACGTGAAAAGGCAGCTTGCTGTTGCATTTCGTACGGTGTAGGACATTTCTAAAGGCGCAAATACTCAATATTATATATCCTCCCTTCCCAATATTCATTATTTTCCCCCAAAGTTCAGCAAGGCATCCTCGATTCATCTGGTATTACCGTCGGTAGAGATTACTTACCATCAGCTGACCCACTTTTTCATTTACTGGCAACTGCTAAAAACATCTCCTATATCCTCTTATGGTACGAAATAAAAATATTCCTAGTCCATTACAGACAAATAAATTATTCATACAATTTTGCATATACTATATCCACGCAAATGAAATACATGTTATCCCTTCGAAGTCTGGAACGACACTGGCTAGAATTCGAACGCGAAAAGAAACGGCATTCGCGCCTCAAGAAAAAAAAAGTAGCGTTCCAATTTTGAAATTAGCCACACCCCCTGTACGTTATTGGTCATTGTCCTCACAACTATACAGCCATAAATATCATTGCTATGTTAAGGTAATATAGACGCTATATAAACAAAATAGAGTTAAAATTCGTATGCGAATGTATAAGAAAAATTATAAAGAATAAGGTATTAAGTAAGCCAGCGTTATGAATAAGGGATGATATTCAGTAGGTCAAGACGCTCATTAAAGCATATTGAATTGACTTAACATTGCGTTATAATGTTGTAGTGCTGGGTTTATTGTACTAATTTATTGCATTGACGTACCTTTTTGGATTTCGAACATCCTATTTCCTATTAATTTATTAATATGATTAATTATTATATAATAATAAATTTGTATTAGCATGTAACGAAGTAGAACAATTGAAACACAATGTACACGACCTTCTCCATTTATTTGGGCATAGTAACACCTTATTTATACCTTTTTTCAAATAGTTCACATTAGTAATTGTATTTATTATTGAACATGTTGGAACGTTCTAAACAGCGTGTATAATAATTATAATTGAATAATTAAATAAGTCATAGATTATCTTATGTATTAACATACAATATAAAGTTATACAATGATAGTGTGACGTCATAACCGTTGTGCTATCGTTTAGTACTGGCAGCACATAAAACACATATTAATAATTTTAGGGCCTTTGGGTCCCAGGCCTCGCCATTGGAGAGTGATACTTTGATATTTTTAAAAGACATTACATCGACGGTCGGCAGAATTTTGCCTGAAATTACTGTATACAACGTGTTATAGAAAGGGGCGGGCAAATTTAAACAATGTATAGTGTAGGGCAAAGTATTTTATCTCCCATAGTACCAAATCCGATTGCATTGCTAGGACAATAATTAAAGAATTTTCTTTTTTATCGAATGAGTAACATGTCGATATCGAATTTCAAATTTAGACAACACTAAATGATAAACAATGATACTATAGAACTCCTTTCATTTAATTATTTTATAATTAAAAAAACAAACAGTTGTCAAATGTCAATATTTATTTGACGCAGTCAGTTCGGTAATTTCTGATTTTATGAAGTATGTTTAAGAGTTCAAAAAATATGTTGTATTTAATTAAAAATAAGTATTATGTATTGGTACTTTGTGTTGGTGTAACTGATAACAGCTTTTAAGAGGATCGTCGAATGTATTGAGCCAAATTCATAGATGGAAGACACGAGAATGCAGTCTTTAAAATGCTTCTAGAGAATGGTACCAATATCGTCTTCAGCACACAATCTCTTTCAGGTGTTATTTTGTGTTTAAATTACAAGTTACGTACGTATGTTCGTAGAATTACGTACAACTTATTCAAGTTTATTAAAAATTGAGTGTCGTTCATAATAATTAATAGTGATGTCACCAATCTTATCGATCTTAATAAACGAGTGATCAAAATTAATGTGAAATTTTTGGATGTCTTGGTATTGAAAAGGTCCGGTACATAAGTACTAATTGTAAGGTGTATGTAATGACCCTAAAATATGACCACACCTTTCTGTAACATGTTGTATATACTGGCTGCCTACATATACATACGTACTCACGCCTGTAATCCCCGAAGGGGTAGGTAGAGGTATAACCAGTACACACACATTTCGCTGAACTTATTTCCGTACCATGATGTGATAGGGGGTGAGCCTATCGCCATACCGGGCATAATTCCAGACTCCGGGCTGATACTGAGTAGTTCGTAATAGTAAAACCCAATATCACTTTAACCGACCCGGGGATCGAACCCGATACCTCAGCGTCAGCCTCAGTCGTAACGCGTACGCATTACAACTGCGCCACCGAGGCAGTTTAATCAGAGATTTCAGATGGTTAAAATACTATTACTAATATTAATAACAAAGTATGCATCAAATAGCGCATAGCGAATCGCCCCTAAGCTACCCCAAAGCGTTTATACTCAAATTATTTTATTTACCGAATCCACATTAGTTAAGGACAGTTGGCTAAAAGGGGTTGTCAAAATAACTTTACAACCCCTGTGTTTATTGCCGAGATTAGTTTAATTGCCCTGTCTGTGCTGTACGGGGTTGGCGTGATGAAATTAGACAAACGGTAAGATAATAATCCATACTAACTCTTCTTCTTAGGGCCAATTCTCGTAATTTTAAATGTTCAAAATATCATTCCGATCTAGTCTCAGCGTCAAGAAAGTTGCAAATGGCATTCTCTTAAACCAATAATATAAATTTTGAACATTTAAAATTACGAGAATTTGCCTCCTGTCCTTATCCCACTCGCAGTGGGGTCGGCGCAACATGCTTTAACACATGTTACAGATTTAGCTTGTAGTTTTTACGACCGGCCGCCTGCCTGACGTCAACACTTCTGAGGAGGGTCTCTTTCTTAAAGTAATCCATACTAACTTATATTATGAATGCGAAAGTAACTGTCTGTTTCACGGCTAGACGGCTGAACGGATTTTAATGAAATTAGGTAAGGAGATAGGTTTTATCCTTGTGATGGAGGGTACTTTTGTCCCGGAAAAGGACATTCACGCGGGCAGAGAACGCGACCAAAAGCTAGTAATAAATAAATAATCATTTATAAATGTAATATTTAAAAATATTAATATTATATATATAACATAATATTTAAAAAGTTAGAGAATACTTTGATAACCTTCTCCGTTTTTTCGTACATAAAAAAAATTAAAAAAAACTATCCATATTTTGCTGTCTAATCAACTTTAATAAATGGACCGGAAAGTCGTATATTTAACTCCTGCTATTAAAATAGGTTTAAAAATCATTAAGTATTTTCAACAAAGCATTAGATAAAAATATAGAACCGGAATAAAACTTGTTATTTAAAATGTGGCGAATGTCATTCGACGCGTGCTGCCATCTATAGCCGATTAGTCACGCTTTGGCTTAGTCACGCGTGTATTGTTATAATTTTATTTATATCGTTTTATTTGTGATTGTGCTTTTAGATAATGGGTAATTTTACGCTGTGGCTACTGTTTTTACATTTTGTCTGATGGGTCAAAGGGGTAGATAATTTTTAATGGGCAAAATAATAACAACTAGAAATTATATAAAAATATTTTATTATTACAATAAAAATATAGTTGTAAAAAGATGTAATTATGGATTTGAATTATTATGAATTTTTAGCAAATCGTTATGAACTTAGTATCAAGTTGTAATTTACAATTCTTTGTAGTGACATCTAGTGTCGAGTAGGGTATTAGTTTAAAACATATCATTATTATTTTTTATTATAGTGACATCTAGCGTCACATATATTATTTAATTGCTTTTATGTCTAAACCTATTTTATCTATTTCCTAACCATTTAAACTTCACTCTATTGAGTTAATTCCAATTCTGACATATTTTCAATCTAAACGCAGACATGTAGCGACATCTATATGAACAGTCGGGTAAAAAAGATTTCAGACTGATGATATTTTTGTAAGAAAAAATTCTGGTTTTAAAATACTAATTATAGTACAATAATTATTTATCCTAATTTCACTAAAACTTTAGCTTACAACTATGACAAAATAATAATCTATTTTTATTTTTCAATATTTTATTTACTGATGTTGATAAACGATTTCATATTCAATTAATCGATTTAGTCCACTTCTCATGATTGATTATTTAAACCAAGATAGGACTAATAGTAGTATGTTTTTCTTATTTAGTATGATCACAGGTAGAGTTATATAAATTAATTTTATAATATTAAAGGTTTAGTTCTCACAACATATGTAAAATAAATGCAATAGTTGTTTAAGTATATTTAAAGTCCAGTCAAGTAAGAAAAAATGAATCATACATTTTCTTTGACATTTTACATAGCTTCACTGCGTGGTCTTTTCATCTTCTTCTTTTTTATTTAATGGCGACGAGCTTGCTATACGTTGGTATAGTATTTTGTGTATATACGTCTAAGGCCTGACGTTTTAATGCGGTGACGTATTATTTCCCAGAATTTGACAAGCGAATTTATGCTGTAGTCTCTTTCCGTGAATCTATCATGGTTACATTTTTTTTTACTGCCTGGATAGGCAGACGAGCAAACGGGCCACCTGATTGTAAGTAGTCACCGCCGCCCATAGACTTGTGCAATGCCAGGGCACAGCAAAGCCGCTGCCTACATATCCACAGGTTGGCCGCGACAAGAGTTGCCCCGCTAATCATTTACCGATTAGTAAGCTATGCCTACACCTGCTATATGCTATGCTATGCCTATGCTACGCCTCACAACCAGTTGTAGTTGCACTGTAGTCCGTATGGCATTGGACTACGCTCGTCACGCCGAGACATAAGATCTCATAATAAATAATAAATACACCCAACAGTCACACACATAGTCCTGACCCCACACTAGGTATCGTGGGTATCAGGACCTACGAGGGAGTTGCGGTCCCACAACATCCAATCCCGAAACAAATATTTGTGGATCATACAAACATTTGTATCGGTGTGGGAATCGAACCCACGGCCTCTCGCTTCGCAGCTGGCTACTTGTCCACTGCGCCACGAAAGCTGTCATGTAATGCCTAGTCATTTCATTGGATTAAATGTCCTTCAAACCGAAACACAACCGTGATTACACACTGCTGTTTGCAGAAATAGCCAAAGCGGTGGTATCCACCCAGACGGCCTTTCGGATACAAGACACCTACCAACTATGACGGTTATGTTTTTTAATCGATTACGTAATCGATTATAATTTTGCCATTGTTTGGGACTGGATATTTTAATAATATTCCATATATCAAGAATACCTAATATTCATTTAAATATACGATTATCAACGTCACCAATTAAAGTCGTGAATCGACACAATATTACAACAAAACTATTTTTTTTACAAATAACGCGTCTTTTTCAAGAACGCGTCTTTTTCTAGAACGCGTCTTTAACTCAACCAATAGGAGACGAAGAAGCGACATCGTTATTTAAAAAAAAAACTTCAGCCAATCAAATTTGAATTTTCGTCTTACCGGTCATACACTACGCTCTGATTGGTTGAACGATTAAACAGGTGCTATGCGTCATCCGCCATAACGTTGATTGAAATTCGTGAAAGTGCTTTGTGAATGATTAAAAACGAAATAAAGTGATTTCTCTTGTGATATTTTTGTGTTAAAGTGTTTCAAATGTGCTTATAGACATGACGGAGTGGTATAGAATGAAAACTGGGTTCAACAACAAACATAATTCATCAGAACTCTCTGTTGAAACTTCGTGTGAAATGACAGACCCTTTTAATATATTTTCGGACAATTTAAGCCCTATACCGGCTTCCATTGTGCCTAGGAAGCTGGACTTTAGCAGTTTTGACGACGATGACGGCATTAGGAACGCATCCCCAGCGCCAGTATCCCAGAGCCCCCCTTATAAACGGGTCAGGGCTTTAAGGTATGTCCTAAGCTTTCTACATTACTACTGGTGAAAAAAAAACACCACGCTTCAACTAAAAGCTCCCTCTTCACCGCTTTTGTACGTCATCTGAGACGTAAACACTTGATTATTACCACATTTACACCAAAAACATGAATTTTCACTTTCTATTTGTTTGATTGTTTTTGGAACATTCTCGTATTATATAACACCAAAAAACTGTAGAAAGTTGTTGAAAAGCAACGATATTTATCGCTATGTGTAGATTACAGAGACTTTAAGGTCCTGGATTGCTAATATAGAGGTCAGGTGACGCCAAGGTGAAGTTTGGTAAAAACATGTTTTTTTTTTTCAATGTAGTACCTATTGTAGTTTTATATCATATTTATACTTTAAAATGGTATTTTTATGCTTTGGATAATTATACTGCTAGTTTTTTTTATCAAAGCTGCAAAATAGTAAATATATATTTGTATGATCAGTAGCCGGTTATAGTATTTTAAACCCCTAAAAAAAGGGGTGTGTTCTCCTCTTTGTCCCTGTATCTGTGGCATCTATACAACTGGACGGATTTGAATTCGAATTTAATTGAAAAGTCAATTTAGTCAGTTTTTAACTATGTTTAAAGAAAACCATTGACATTCTTTATTTCTGCCTGTTATTCTGGATTAATGCCAGGGTCCTGTTTGTCATACCCTAGATTATAGTATATGGGGCGACCCACCATCTGACCCCCACAACCCACAACAGGAACCAAGTTTCGCCATTGCCTTGTCTGTTAATCAGTAGAGTGTGCATGCAGTTGAGGTTGGCTTTGAGCCTAGATGATGTGGATGTCTGGAAGTTGTTATTGGCCCACTTACAATCCTTCAGCCATTTAGACATTACATATCTTTATGTACCTCAGTATCAATATCTTTATCTATCTTTGACTGCCTCGGTGGCGCAGTTGTAATGCGTACGCGTTACGACTGAGGCTAACGCTGAGGTCTTGGGTTCGATCCCCGGGTCAGGTAAAGTGGTATTAGGTTTTTTCTATTACCATCCCGGTCAGTATCAGCCCGGAGTCTGGAATTTGTGCCTGGTAAGGCGATAGGCTCGCCCCCTATCATATAAGGGACGGAGATAGGCTTTGCGAAATGTGTGTGTACAGGTTACACCTCTGCCTACTGCTTCGGGGATGCGTATATCGTTATCTACTTGATCTTGTGGTTTTCAGTAGTCAGTTTATTATATTTCCATCAGTAATTCTATGTACTTATGTATATAAATAAATAAATAAAATACATCCAACAGTCACACACGTAGTCCTGACCCCACACTAGGTTAAACATGTATCGTGGGTATCAAGAACTACGAGGGACTTGCGGTCCCACAACACCCAGACCTGAGACAAATATTTGTGGATCAGACAAACATTTGTCAAGGTGCGGGAATCGAACCCACGGCCTCACGCTTCGCAACCGGCTACTCGCCCGCTGCGCCACGGAGGCTGTCAAAATATGCATGTGTTGTTGATGTTATATGGTATATATGTATTCTTATGTTTATGTATATATGGGTGAATGAGGCCAAAGAGGTATGCAAGGATCGTAGCAAGTCGAAATCCGTTGTCTCTGCCTACCCCTATGGGAAACAGGCGTGAGTCTATGTATGTATTCTTATTGTAAACTGTATATAATGTAATTTCATGTACTCTTAGACAGCCCTCTCTTATTCGTACTCTTATCTCCACCCTATGGTTGCCTGTAAGAGATTGCCCTGAGCGATAAGGCCACCAATTGTACTATGTTCAAAAGTCTATTGTCTTTTTAGTTTTACTAAGTGTCTAATGTACAATAAAGCATTATAAATAAATATATAAACTTCTAATGAATATAAATAGGATAGTTTCCTATATTGAATTTTATAAGCAACAGAAAATGATACGCAAAAGAAACCCTTTTATTAAAACACAATCAAAATTGGTTCAGAAATGTGCCTGCAGTTATGACTTTAAATGTTGGTATGAGGAAAAGTGGGTGCGTAGTAGGGATATCTCACTATCTCGCTTGCACGCGTGCACCATAATGAACATTTTACACAGTGACGTGATGTCAAAGGTTGCGTCGTCTGTCATTTGACAATTACCCTTTCTACAGGGTATTAATGGCTTCTAACTTATTTATTTTTGGTCCAATTTAGAAAATTATTTCTGCAATAGATTTTGAGTAACGTAACTTATTGGTTTAAATAATATAAAAAATTTAGTCAACTACCCTATTGCGACGAGTGTACTGATGTCCGATAAGATGTTTCATTATTTTAATCCGTACTTCGTCATTATATCTCGACCAAATTTATATGGGACCACATCACAGCTGACGTCGTATCATTTTTTTTTCAACCAAATTAGCGAAGAAATCGATGTACATACATAAAAAAAGGCCGACTTGACATCTTCCTCCTTTTTCAAAGACGATTAAAAGTAGAATAAAGCTGAAAGCAAAATTACGAAATACTACGAGACACTTTAGATCTCACAACGCCAACATCCCTGAAAAATATTGTCAGATGACACGAACATAATTATGTCAGTGCGCGAGGATCAAACCGGCGATCTCTGGTATTGCTACTCACCCGGTGCGCCATGAGACTGCAAAAAAAAACCATAATAAATACAGTTTCAAGTTAACAATAAACCAGTTTAAGATTCAAAACAAGTTTCAATATGTTTGTGCCTGTATTTGGGTCTAACTCGACACAAATGCAAATGTGGGTAAAGTGTTTTGTATTCTATAGACACAATATGTCACTTTCTTTTTATGTAGAGTAAGTGCCTTACTAGGTTATGTCTAAGAGGAAAAGACAAGTAGAGCAAAATAGTTTCTTTTTTATTAGTAGCTTGAATGACGAGACCAGCAGGTCGCTCGCCTGATGGTAAGCGCCACGCCTGCTCATAAACAGAAGCAACGCCACACAGAAATTTAAATAACAAAGCACTGCATGACACTGGACTGCGCTCGTCACCCCGAGACATAAGGTGTTAAGTCTCATAATGCCCAGTAATTTTACTGGCTTCAACGTCCTTCAAACCAGAACACAACAGTGCTTACACACTGTTGCTTGGCGGCAGAAATAGACAAAGCGGTGGTATCGACCCAGCCGACCTCTCGCATACGAGGGACGTACCACCTTGTAAAACACCTTGTAGTTACCCAAGGGAAGATCACAGAAAGAGAGGTAGACCTCAAAAAGATTGGATGATGACATTAGACAGGTTGCTGGAGACATCATGGAGTAGAGTAGCCAGATAGAGAACAGAATGGAGAAGGTCGGAGGAGGCATTTGCCAATTATTTTTTTTATGGCTTAGGCCGGAAACTAGCAAGTGGTGGGTCACTTGATGGAAAGTGATCTCCACCGCCCATTTACAACCACAATACTAGAAGAATCATGGGTGCGTTGCCGACCTTAAAGGGATAATCAAGGGATTGGGAATGGGAGAGGGATTTGGGCCTCCGGATATCTCACTCACCGTACGAAACGCAGCAGCAAGCCGCTTCTTTACGCCGGTTTTCTGTGAGACAGTGGTAACGAGTCGGCCCATTGATGCTGTAGACAAAAGAGTCTACAGCGTGGCTCTACCACACTAAAAATTGGCGAACGGACATACAAAAAATAAGCAAATGCCAAATACATTATTATTATATAATTTATTACACTATTACATTATATAATTAAGATCGGCAACACGCCCATGATTATTTTGGTATTGTAGGCGTACATGGGCGGTGGAGATCACTTCAGGTGACCCACTTGCTAGTTTGCCGGCCTATGCTATAAAAAATATTGTAAAACATAAATTCTTAAACCTGCCCTCATCTCATTCGCAACAGATAGGGGGTCAGCGCAACATACTTTTTAACACATGTTACAGAAAGATTTGGCTTGTAGTTTTTACGACCGGCCGCCTACCTTACATCAACCACTTTGGGGAGAATAGGGTAGTTTCCTATATTGAATTTTATACATTATTTTATAAGCAACAGATACGCAAAATAAACCTTTTTATTAAAACACAGTTAAAATTGGTTCAGAAATGTGCCCGCAATTATGACTTTAAATGTTGGTATGAGGAAAAGTGGGTGCGTAGTAGGGATATCTCACTATCTCGCTTGCACGCGTGCACTATAATGAACATTTTACACAGTGACGTCAAAGTTTGCGTCGTCTGTCATTTGACAATTACCCCTTCTACAAGATTTGAATGGGTTCTATCTTATTTATTTTTGGTCGTATTTATAAAATTATTTCTGCAATAGATTTTGAGTAACGTAACTTATTGATTTAAATAATAAAAAAATTCTAGTCAACTAACCTATTGATGCTTATAAAGATGCAATAGTATGAACTATAGTTGGCTTGATTTTATATTTCGTTTCGGTTTTTTTTTTATACCCGTCGTGGCGCAGCCAACCAACCCAGACGACTTTTCGCATATGAGAAACCTTTTCTTCTTACTTTTCTTCGTATTCTCAAATAAAGCATGCCACTATATTCTCGACAGTCCCCGTGGCGCAACGGGCGAGTAGCCGGCTGCGAAGCGACACGCCGTGGGTTCGATTCCCGCACCGAGACAAATTTTTGTGTGATCCGCAAATATTTGTTTCGGGTCTGAGTGTTGTGGGTTGTGGCAAGTCCTTCGTAGTTCCTGATACCCACGATACAGGTTGTAATCCCCGAAGGGGTAGGCAGAGGTGTAACTAGTACACCCACATTTCGCCGAGCGTATCTCCGTCCCACGATGTGATAGGGGGCGAGCCTATAGATCAATAATAAAATCAAATTGTAAAAAATGTGCAATTCACACGTGGTAGAAGTGAAACCTTCAAAAATGTTGGCTTCAAGATAATGAGACGATGTAAAATTTCGGGAAGAGGATAATTGTAGGTTTTTAGTAATGATCATAGTGATGCAAAGTTTGATAATTATTTTACATTTTTGATAAATGATACAATGAAGAATTGTATCATAAAAATGATGAAAAAACTCTACAAACGTATAATACGTACACGTATACAAAACACCACGGTTGTTGCGATGCTTTTTCTCAAGCTTTGTACTGCGCATGCGCGCACAACTGTATAATGCTTCCTGTCTCATTTTCTCCCACGTTAAATCTTATGAATTTATGTGTCTCTCTTTTTACTGTCGCTTTTTCGTTTCATCGACTTTCAAATCACAACGACGCTAAAGAAGTTTTGCACTTCAAAAAATTTAAAACAAATGGTGACGTAATATCTCGCCATCCAGCTCTTCTAAACTGAAGGCCAATTCTCGTAATTTTAAATGTTCAAAATATCATTCCGATCTAGTCTCAG
Source organism: Mimas tiliae (assembly GCA_905332985.1). Taxonomy (NCBI): domain Eukaryota; kingdom Metazoa; phylum Arthropoda; class Insecta; order Lepidoptera; family Sphingidae; genus Mimas; species Mimas tiliae. Next base: position 1,698,422 of record HG995265.1, on the reverse strand, counting down.
CGTCAAGAAAGTTGCAAATGGCATTCTCTTAAACCAATAATCAACGTCAAATGAGAAGATAGATCGTAATGAGATTGAATGTTGAATAAAATTTGACTGAAGCCAAAACGATATAATGCTACTGCTAATGCTAGGTGCATTTGACGTTGATTATTGGTTTAAGAGAATGCCGTTTGCAACTTTCTTGACGCTGAGACTAGATCGGAATTATAATTTGAACATTTAAAATTACGTGAATTGGCCTACTGGTTGTAGCACGATCAGGCGTCACGTCGTATATGTTCCCTTCACCTACTTCAGAACTGGTTTTATTGGCCGCCAATACTGTTATATTCTATGATTTAAAATGCGCGTGTTAGACTATTTGTTGACTGCATGATGCTTTCAATAACGTGGTGTTAAAATTTTGTAAGAAAGAAATAGTCTTTCGGTTTACCCTCAGGCGAGCGACCTGCTCGCTTCGTCAGTCAAGCTAGTAAAACAAAACTAACAATTACTTTTTTTTATTAGCTTGAATGACGAGACGAGCAGGTCGTTCGCCTGCCCATTAACAGATACAACAGCACACAGAACTTTCGAGTTACAAAGCACTGTATGACTGCTCTCGTCATCCCAAGACAGAAGATATTGAGGCTCATAATGCCCAGTAAGGCCATATCTCCTCTCCTTCTAAATCCTTTATTTATGTCTTTCCTCTAAGGTCAACAACGCATTGGCGGTGGAGATCACTTACCTTCAGGTGACCCATTTGTTCGTTTGCTGGAAAAAAACTAGGTCTCGATTCATAAAAACAAAATATTTGTGTTTGTTATAGTCATTTCATTATTATTTAAATTACACCTGGTCAATGACCTGTATTTAATTTACACCAGATGTAAAATTTAATACGGTACGGTAGTATGAATACCTAATTTGACAGGCATCGAACCTAGATACATATTTATATAATTAACTATATGTTAACATGAGTCATCATCAGTACGCCTAGTACAAGTTTTAATAGTTTTCCTAAACGATGAAAGTTTTCGTTTTCTCTCCATACGTCGAGTATCAGTAGTCACTAGTGGGAACTATGATTAATTAAAATTAATAGTATGGTTAATTTTATTTCTTATTATTCGAATATAAAAAATTTATTTCTTTCCAAGCGATTCTTTCCTTTATTACCGTATGAATTACTAGTTTGACACTTCGTCAATAGTAATTTTAAACGAATTCGAAAACTGAACGTATTTGAAACTCGTACCAGGCTTACAGAATGTCCATTTGAAAAATGAATGATCCGAATTTGTCTCCCAACTTTCTATGAATTTTCGGTTGAAAATCCGTTGAAATACAGTTACCTCAACACAATAGAACAGAACATATGATTCTGACATCTGCCGGTTGGCAAAAAAATACGAGACACCCACGAAAAAACCACAAAAAAAATATGTATAACCATTTTGAACTTTAAGTCTTTCGTATTGAGTTTGAAATTGTATGGGAGGTTTTTTTTCGGTATCACCTGAGCCTAAAAGATGTTTTGGCAAGTTCCAGTGGATTTATATCATAATGGAGTTTTTTTTGTTGTATATTTGTGCGTAAATAGAGTAGCAAGGTAACGATGTTTTTTGTGATTGATATGTATGGATGCAAAGATTTTTTTTTTTATATTGCATTAGAATCTGTAGCGTAACCACCGAAATAAGATAACTAGAACGATAACTCTCATATGAATCTGCCAAAAAATACGGCTCCACTTACTTACACATGCAAAGGTAAAATCACACGTAACACTCATACACGCAACAAAAATTAATGAACGTTCAAAATTAACTTTATTTCATAAAAGTTAATGTCGTATATATTACATTTCTAGATCGAGATACGACGTTCTGCACCGCGCAAAAAATTAGACGTATCAAGTGTCAACTAGAGATTATTATGCACAGACTTTTATAGTCCCGCCCCTTTGCACAGATTTTTCTTGGGGTCATTCTTTTGCTTGAGTTACGTTTCTGAAAGAAAATGCGATCTTGTTATATTTGACCTCTATTTTACTAATATCGAACAATTCCAGACTCCAACTGCCTCGGTGGCGCAGTTGTAATGCGTACGCGTTACGACTGAGGCTGACGCTGAGGTCTCGGGTTCGATCCCCGAGTCGGGTAACTGTGATATTGGGTTTTTGTATTACGAAATGCTCAGTATCAGCCCGGAGTCTGTATTTTATCCGATATGGCGATAGGCTCGCCCCCTATCACGATCATGGGACGAAGATACGCTCGGCGAAATATGGGTGTACTGGTTACATCTCTGTCTACCCCTTCGGGGATTACAGGCGTGAATGCGTATGTATATTTGTCGAACAGTTATATAATTGGGACATGTAAGTTGGTCCCGATTTTATGGTAGCAGCAAAAAGCATTTTTGAAGATGACTACACGATTTATTAACGGTCCATCAAATGGACAACCCCATAACAATTTTTTTGGGTTAAAATAAAACTAGTTTATACGGATTTTACCGCGGTTTAGTTATTATTTTAGCCCTGACGTATCGAAAGCTTTAAAGCCTTCGTGTTCACGGGAGAGAGGGTTTTTTTGCATCCTATTATACAATCTCGCAACCCTGCAGGTTCTAATGATGATTGTAATGTAAACTTTTTGAGTGGTAGAGCCACGCTGTAGACACTTTTGTCTACAGCGTGTATGGGCCGGCTCGTCCGGGACATTACCGCTGTCTCACAGAAAACCGGCGTAAAGTAGCAGCTTGTCACGGTGAGCGAGATATCCGGAGGCCCCAATCCCCTCCCCTTCCCAATTCCTTAATTATCCCTTTCCTATAAGGTCGGCAACGCGCCCATGATTCTTTTGGTGTTGTAGACGTACATGGGCGGTGGAGATCGCTTACCATCACACACTTGGTCGTTTGCCGGCCAATGTCATAAAAATAAAATAAAATAAATAAGTTGCTCATCTTTCACAGGCTATTCGACAGTCCGCACACGCCCAAGACCCTTCTGGAGAAGTGCTCCACGCCGTCGCACAATCCGACCCGAACGAGGCTTTTCCCGCCCAAGTTCAACGTGCCGACGGGTAAGTGCCCTCAATATAAATAAATAAATACACCCAACAGTCACACACACAGTCCCGACCCCACCAGGTTAACATGTATCAGGAACTACGAGCGACATTCAGTCCCACAACGCCCAGACCCGAAACCAATATTTATGGATCACACCAATATTTGTCTCGGTGCGGGAATCGAACCCGCGGACTCTCTTTTCACAGCCGGCTACTGTCGAGAATATAGTGTCATGCTTTGTCTGAGAACACAAAGAAAAGGTTTCTTATGTGCGGTGCGAGAAGTCATCTGAGTTAGTACCACCGCTTTGTCTATTTTTGCTGCCAAGCTGCAGTGTGTAACCACTGTTGTGTTCCGGTCTGCCTCGGTGGTGCAGTTGTAATGCGTACGAGTTACGACTGAGGCTGCCGCTGAGGTCTCGGTTTCGATCCTCAGGTTGGAAACAGTGATATTGAGTTTTTCTATTATGAAATGCTCAGTATCAGCCCGGACTCGGGAATTTGTGTCAGGTAAATTCAAATTCAAATTCAAATCATTTATTCTGTAAATTGGATCATAAATATCACTTTTACATGTCAATCATTTTTTAAGCTATATTACATTTACGACGGTATTTCAGAGCTAGCCATGAGAAGAAATGCCGAAACAAACTCATGGGTTATGGCCTCTTTTAATGTCCAGACATTGTTTTACAGAAATTATGCGAGTGTAATGTACAGAAATTCCTGGATTGGCCTTTTCAAGAGATAGCCAAAAGTATATCAGACATATGTAGCACTCGCACTCACATTAAAATGGCGATAGGCTCGTCCCCTATCATTAGGGGACGGAAATACGCTCAGCGAAATGTGGGTGTATTAGTTACAACTCTGCCTACCTCTTAGGGGAGTACAGACGTGTGCCTACTGTTGTAACCCGTCGAGCATTCATGTGTAAACTCACTATCACTTTGTGCAAAAAAGATAAATAACTTCGTCAGGATGTTCAAAAAGTTTAATAGTCTATTCACATTAAATGCAATATTATATTACTGTTCACAATTTATTACACTTGCTATGATTATTCACAATTCTAATCACACTCGGGCAGCGTTACCACGAAAGAGTTGTAAGCACGACTTAGTTCCCTCAACTAATAATGCGCCCGCTTATATACCTTAGCAATCACCTCCAGCACATCTCAGTGTTATTATCTACCCGCTTTACATAGTTATTCCCTCGACTACCTTCACTAACACCAATAACGGTGCTATTACTAATATGAGGGTAACACATGCTGTAGCCAAACTGTGTCTACAGCGTGGTTGTAATTTATACCAGCATATGTCCTTCCACCAGGCGTACCGTCAGGGTCGAGCCATCATCTACACCCTCCGTCCGGCGACGAGGACAGCGCGCTCGGTAGCTTGCCGCCGGACGAGTTCGACGAGTCCAGACTAGCGGCCAAAAGACCTGTGGCCAACATCAACCCGTTCACGCCGGATGGTGAGTACAAACACTTGTACGTTTTTGACCGAATGACGAGACGAGCAAGCCGCTCGCCTGATGGTAAGTGACATTACTGACATTACATGAACAGTTGCAACACAATTTCTTGATCACGCCTTGACGGCTGAACGGATTTTAATGCAATTCGGCACACAGGCGGATCAAGAGGTGATTGAATTAATGAGGTCTGAAGAGACCATCACCTTGTCCTATGTTCTGATAAAAATATTTGACAAAATTGTTATATTGATAAAAATGAGATTTTGATATAATTATTATTTTTATGAGAGTGAATGAGGCTAAAGAGTTATGCATGGATCGTAGCAAGTGGAAATCCGTTGTCTCTGCATACCCCTATGGGAAAAAGGCGTGAGTCTATGTATGTATGAAAAAAATTGTTTGTCCCAATACAGGTCAAGCGTTGAATAAGAAGAAACGTGCCTTATCCAAAACGCCAACGTGGGACGCCACGCCGGAACAGCCAGCCAAGAGGCTCAGGGTATGTAGAAATCTTTAAATTCCGGTTGTAAACGAAACTCTTCCGAAAACGAAGACAGGTGGTAGTGTTGCGGGCCTAGGGCATCGTTGTGATTTGAAAATCAATGAAACGAAAAAGAGACGAGACACATAAATTCGATTCGATAAGATTTAACGTGGGAGAAAATGCACCACATGCACCCCACGCTTTTTTTTTACAATAAAATATTTTTAACTATTATTTATTTTTTAGTTGGATTTTCTATAAAAGCGTTTTTTATAGTGATTTCTTAGGTTTACGCGAATATTACACAAAGGCTGAAAAACTTTGGAAACGTCGGGACTAAAATAAAAATTAAACCGCGATAAAATCCGTATAAAGCGTTTTTTGTTATGTATTATTATTTATTTTTAATGATAAAATTGAAATTAATTATTTAAATCATTATTTTTTATGGTCGTCGGTCCTTGATAAGTATGCCAAATTTCGAGTTAATCCGACGTTTTGAAGGGGATCAAAATCATGTTCAAAGTTTCCGTTACACACATACGTATGAAGCTAACAAAAGCAAAAGATGAGATGTACTGTGTATTATTAGCTTTCCATTCTTTCATATCGTAGTCCGCACTTCTATTGAATATATATATATATAAGGGCGCATGTACAACATGTAAGCATGTAAACATATAATAATAATAATAATAATAATGTATTGATTGTAAATGCAGTGATAGCTCAGCGGGGAATGGTATGGACTGTCGAGACGAAAGACGCAGGTTCGAAACCAGCCCCAAGTGCATAAACCTCTGACTTTTCTAAGCTATGTGTGTATTAATTATTGACAGCCTCCGTGGCACAGCGGGCGAGTAGCCGGCAGCGAAGCGAGAGGCCGTGGGTTCGATTCCCACACTGAGACAAATGTTTGTGTGAACCACAAATATTGGTCTCGGGTCTGGGTGTTGTGGGACCGCAAGTCCTTCGTAGTTCCTGATACCCACGATACAGGTTCACCTAGTGTGGGGTCAGGACTATGTGTGTGACTGTTGGGTGTATTTATTATTATTTGTTATTTATTATTTATTATTTATTAATTGTTAATTATCACTTGCTATAACGGTGAAGGAAACATCGTGAGGAAACCTGCATACCTGAAGTTCTTTCTGAATTTCGAAGGTATGTGAAGTCTGCCAAGCCGCATTAGGCCAGCGTGGTGGACTAAGGCCTAACCTCTCTCATTCAGTAGAGGAGGCCCGCGCCCAGCAGTGGGACGTATATAATACAGGGCTGGTATTATTTATTATTTATATATTGATTGTGCTCTGTTTTGCGTCTTATATAAATAAATAAAAAAGCGTGTTCTACCATCCCGCAGGAATCGAACATATCCCGCTACAATGTGGAGTTCATAGAGCTGTGCGTGATCGGGCGCGGTGAGTTCGGTCGCGTGACCAAGTGCGTGAACAAGCTGGACGGGTGCGTGTACGCGGTGAAGCGCTCGCTGCGGCCGGTGGCGGGGTCGGCGGCGGAGCGCGCGGCTCTCACCGAGGTGTACGCGCACGCCGCGCTCGGGAAACATCCGCATGTCGTCAGGTATAACGTGTCAACTTTTCACCAAGGACGATTTTCGATTTTGACGATACGCTCGCCCCCTATCACGTTGTGGGACGGAGATACGAATATGAATAATAATTCGGCGAAATGTGGGTGTACTGGTTACACCTCTGCCCACCCCTTCGGGGATTACAGGCATGAGTGCGTATGTATGTACGATTTTGGAACATGGGTCAGTTTGAACACAAGGTTCGGTTTGGACCCAGGTTGATATTTGTACATGGGGCAATTCTGACCGAGGTCGTTTTTGGAACACGGGTCATATTTCACCAGGGTCGTTAATGGAACATGGGCCAATTTTAACCAGGGTCGATTTTGGGACATAGGTCGTTTTGACCTGGGTCGATTTCCAAACAAGGGTTGATTTTGACCCAAGTCGGTTTCTAAACATCGATTGTTTTTTACCAGTGTTTATATTGGAACATGTGTCAATTTTGATCCAGGTTGATATTGGAACATGTGTCAATTTTGATCCAGGTTGATTTTGGAACATAGGTCAGTTTTGATCCAGGTTGATATTGAAACATGTGACAATTTTGATCCAGGTTAATATTGGGGAACATGGGTCAATTTTGAACCAGGTCGATATTTCACCATGGGTAAATTTTGAACCAAATTGATTTTGACTTAGATCAGTTTTGTCGGGCTTGTAGAGTCAAAGTTGATGCAGCTCTGTTTTGGCGCTTGCCCGATCACTATACCATTAGAAAAATTTAAACATACATATTGTAGCCAGGACAATTAGCCAGCTCTAGCCGGGTTAAGACAGGAACGGTTTACGGTAGGCAGCGGCTTTGCTGTGCCCTAGCATTGCAGAAGTCTATGGGCGGCGGTGACTACTTACCATCTGGTGGCCCGTTTGCTCGTCTGCCTATCCAGGCAGTAAAAAAAAAAAAAAAACTCATATTATATGTGAGTCAAATGTGAGCTTCAAGCAGGCAGCTCCGGCATCTTATCTGATATTTTTGACATTGGTAACACGTACATAACGTTATAACAATTATTAGTAGTGTCGATAAACAATCATTTTCATAATTAATTAATCAATTACACAATTTGTAATCGGTTACTAAGCGATTACAATCGACCCATTATCTTGGACCTACCCTTTCAAAACTTCAAAATCAGTGTTAAAAAACACCTCGTTAGCAGGGGTTATTATAAAATTAGAGACTACTTAAATGATAGGAAACGATGGAGTTAGGGTGTTGCTAGCGCAATATGGCGCAATACATATTGTATTTAAAGTGTATATTGATTATTGGTTATATTAAGATTATTCACTCTCATTAAATTAAATAAATTAATTTTAATTAATTAATAATAATAATTAATTAATTAATTTAATTTTAATGACAGTGAATGAGGCCAAAGAGGTATGCAAGGATCTTAGCAAGTGGAAATCCGTTGTCTCTGCCTACCCCTATGGGAAACAGGTGTGAGTCTATGTATGTATGTATGTATGTATTAAGATTATTATAATGTAAATGGTGACGTTTTTAAGTGCCCAGTAGGGCCTATGAAAATAAAGTTATTTTGATTTGATTTGATTCAAATTATCGATTTCCGAGTCGTTATTTTTAATAATCGATTATAATCATCACCATCGATTGTGATCGATTACTAAACTAATCATTATTTGATTAATTGTGGCACAAAACAATAATAAAAATAATCTTGAAGAAATGTTGTCTTTTGTTACTTCTGCCTACCCTCCCACGATGCTTAATATCCCTATATCCACAGATACTACTCAGCATGGGCGGAAGACGATCACATGATAATACAAAACGAATATTGCGACGGAGGCTCACTCCAACAGAAGATGGAAGATGGACCGTTAGCTGAGAGCGAGTTGCTTTTACTGCTGACCCATATCGCGGATGGATTGGCGTGAGTATATATTTGAAATTCCGATTCGTTCATACAACGTTAGTAAACATGTTGGAAGCTATGTGGGATGAGTATTTTTTGCAGCACCAATGCTGGCTGATATTGAGGGAGCGATGTATACTGAGCGAGATATTATCCTTACACAGGTAACTTAGAAAATAAACATATTTAAATAAATGTTATTTGCTCGCTCTGGCTCCTAGTCACTTGCAGAGGTAATGAATCGAAATACGGTTTACAAACAATAAATGACTGCTTCGGTGGCACAGTTGTAATGCGTACGCGTTATGATTGAGGCTAACGCTGAGGTCTCGGGTTCGATCCCCGGATCGGGTAAAATGGTATTGGGTTTTTCTAATACGAAATGCTCAGTATGAGCCGGAAGTCTGGAATTTGTGCCTGGTATGGCGATCACATAAAGGACGGAGATACACTCGGCGAAATGTGGGTGTACTGGTTACACCTCTGCCTACCCCTTCGGGGATTACAGGCGTGAGTGCATATGTAAACAATAAATTAAATCAAGTTAGAAAATAAAATTTTCGTATGCGAGTTATTTGATTACGTTTGAATATCGATTCTGATACCGCAGTTAAAACGGCCGACAGGGTTTTTGTTACATATTGTATAGAGTTTATACATTTTGTCGACAGGTACATCCACTCGCGCCACCTGGTGCATATGGACGTGAAGCCGGGCAACATATTCGTGTGCAGCGGAGACTCCTGCGCCGCTAACGATTCAGACGACGGATATGATGACGACGAGCCGAGTCTCTCGCACACCTACAAGATCGGTTAGTACCTGCATATTATCTTTATATATATAATATGACCACACCGTTCTGTAACACGTTGTATAATACTGATATCGTACACTATACGTTGCTTATATTATACGTTGCTTATATTTGACCACACCGTTCTGTAACACGTTGTATAATACTTATATCGTACACTATACGTTGCTTATATTTGACCACACCTTTCTGTAACACGTTGTATAATACTTATATCGTACACTATACGTTGCTTAAGTTTGACCACACCTTTCTGTAACACGTTGTATAATACTTATATCGTACACTATAACGTTGCTTAAATTTGACCACACCTTTCTGTAACACGTTGTATAATACTTATATCGTACACTATACGTTGCTTATTTTTGACCACACCTTTCTGTAACACGTTGTATAATACTTATATCGTACACTATACGTTGCTTAAATTTGACCACACCTTTCTGTAACACGTTGTATAATACTGATATCGTACACTATACGTTGCTTAAATTTGACCACACCTTTCTGTAACACGTTGTATAATTCTTATATCGTACACTATACGTTGCTTAAATTTGACCACACCTTTCTGTAACACGTTGTATAATTCTTATATCGTACACTATACGTTGCTTAAATTTGACCACACCTTTCTGTAACACGTTGTATAATTCTTATATCGTACACTATACGTTGCTTAAATTTGACCACCTTTCTGTAACACGTTGTATAATACTTATATCGTACACTATACGTTGCTTAAATTTGACCACACCTTTCTGTAACACGTTGTATAATACTTATATCGTACACTATACGTTGCTTAAATTTGACCACACCTTTCTGTAACACGTTGTATAATACTTATATCGTACACTATACGTTGCTTAAATTTGACCACACCTTTCTGTAACACGTTGTATACTAATGGGTGTATTTGGTCTGCGTACATGTGTGGGCTTATGTTTAAGTGAACGTATTTGTTGTCAGGTGACCTAGGCCACGTGACGTGTGTGTCATCACCGTCAGTAGAGGAGGGGGACTGCAGATACCTTCCTAAGGAGGTGCTTCAGGAAGACTTCACGCATCTCGCCAAGGCTGATGTATTCGCGTTTGGTGAGTTCAACTATGACATAAGGTTTATTTATACCGGGTAAACGAAACATCGAGAAGTCGAGCCACGGTGAGTGAGATATCCGGAGGCCCAAAAAGGGGCCAAGGGGCCCTCCCCTTCCCAATTCCTTAATTATCCCTTTATCGGCGGCAACGCACTCATGATTCTTTTGGTATTGTGGGCGTACATTGGTGGTGAAGATCACTTACCTTCAGATGACCCACTTGCTAGTTTGCCGGCCTATGCAATAAAAAAAACTGGGTGACAAGTGCTGTCCAGTGTCCTGCAGTGCTCCATAATTCGAAGTTGTGATTGGTTTTGTTTCTGTTTATGGGCAGGCGTGGCACTTACCATTAGACGAACGACCTGCTTGTTTTGTCTTTCGAGCAATAAAAAAAACACTTTTTTATACTGTCACACGCATAGTCCTGACTGACTGATAGGTTAACCTGTATCGTGGGTACCAGGAACTACGAGGACTTGCCAACCTACAACACCCAGACAAGAAACACATATTTGTGGATCACACATACATTTGTCTTGGTGTGGGAATCGAACCCACGGCCTCTCGTTTCGCAGCCGGCCGTTTCATTATTTAGTCTTCAAATGTGAAATGTTGAGTTAAAAATATAATTGATTATTGTTTTGTCATCAGGATTAACACTATTCGAGGCGGGAGGTGGTGGTCCGTTGCCCAAGAACGGACAACAGTGGCACGACTACAGGGAGGGCAAACTGCCCGACTTGCCCAACTTGTCCAGGGAATTCAACCAGTTATTGAAGGTAAGCGTAAGTGAGTGCGTGCGTACGTACGTACGAGCTTGCGCGTGCGTGTGCGTGTGCGAGCGTGCGTATGTATATGTGTATAGTATTGTATATAGGCCGTGGATTCGATTCTCGTACCAACACAAATGTTTGTGTGATCCACAAATATTTGTCTCGGGACTGCGTGTTGTGGGTTGGCAAGTTCTTTGTAGTTCCTGATACCCACGATATAGGTTAACCTAGTGTGGGGTCAGGACTGTGTGTGTCATCATCTAAATAAAATCACAGGAAACGTAACTCAAGCAAAAATAATCCCATCAAAACTCTGTGCAAGGGGGCGGCGCTATAAAAGTCTGTACACCTCGATCATTCATCAATTCATAAAAATTTATTCATGATCTCTAGTTGACACTTAATACGTCAAATATTTTTCGCGGTGCAGAACGTCGTTTCTCGATCTAGTAATTTAATATTTAGACATATTTTTTGAAATAATGTTTATTTTGAACGTTCATAAATTTTTGTTGCGTGTATGAGTGTTACGTGTGATTTTACCTTTGCATGTGTAAGTAAGTGGAGCCGTATTTTTTGGCAGATTCGTATGACAGTTATCGTTCTAGTTATCTTATTTCGATGGTTTCACTACAGATTCTAATGCAATATAAAAAAAAAAATCTTTGCATCCATACATATCAATCACAAAAAACATCGTTACCTTGCTACTCTATTTACTCACAAATATACAACAAAAAACTCCATTATGATATAAATCCACTGGAACTTGCCAAAACATCTTTTAGGCTCAGGTGATACCGAAAAAAAAACACCTTCCATACAATTTTGAACTCAATCCGACAGACTTAAAGTGTTAAATTGTTATATGTATTTCTTTTCTGTGGTTTTTTTTTATTGCATAGGCCGACAAACGAGCAAGTGGGTCACCTGATGGTAAGTGATCACCACCGCCCATGTACGCTCACAATACCAAAAGAATTATGGGCGCGTTGCCGACCTTAAAAGAAAGGTATTGGGAAGGGGAGGGGGATTTGGGCCTCCGGACATCTCACTCACCGTACGAAACGCAGCAGCAAGCTGCTACCTTACTTCGGTTTTCTGTGAGACAGTGGTAATGACCCGGACGAGCCGGCCAATTCATGCTGTAGACAAAAGTGTCTACAGCGTGGCTCTACCACTCATAAACTGACTGTGTGTGACTGTTGGCCATGTATTTATTTATTTATTGTCATTTTTGTTGTAGAAAATGGTAGATCCGGATCCGACGGTGCGTCCGTCAGCAGCTCGGCTCAGGAAACATCCGTTACTGCATCCATCGGGGAATAAAAGCAAATCGCAGCTCAGAAGGGAGCTGGCCGCTGCCAAAATGAAGAACGAGCTGCTTGCCAGGAAACTGCAGGAGGCCGCCAGGTTAGTGCCATATAACACGTAAGCGGCCCAACGGAAGACCAGCGCTGGTTTTATTACCAGCTTATGCTGAGTTGGTGTCTTTTATGTGACGAGCACATGTAATTTCAAGTGTTTTTTTGTATTTTCGTTATCCTTATAATTTTTGCTTGTTGCGAATAAATATTTTCTCTTTCTTCTTTCTAGTGACAGATAAATATATATTACTTTAATAAGCTTGGAAGGGTTGACGTCAGGCAGGCTGCCGGTCGTAAAAACTACAAGCCAAATGTTTCTGTAAATTAAATTAAAAAAATATATGTTGCGCCGACCCCACTGCGAGTGGGATAAGTACAAGTGGAAGAGAGAAGCTTGAATGACGAGACGAGCAGGTCGCTCGTGTGATGGTAAGCGCTACGCCTGTCCATAAACAGATATAAAGCATAGGCTGCCAAACGAACAAGTGAGTCATTTGATTGTCCATGTATACCCATAGTAACAGATGTTGGATGGATGGATAATTCGAGGTATTGGGAAGGCGTAGAGGGATATGGGGCCTCCGGCAGCTGAATGGTTTGGATGAAATTTGGCACACAAATAGACCATGACCTGAATTAGGAAACTACTTTTTATCCTGTGAAAGGCAGTTCACGCGGGTGAAGCCGCGAGCTCAAGCTAGTAGCTAATAAAAAGTATTTAATTACAGATGTATAAAATCATTAACGCCGAACATAGTCGCAAATCAGGAATCGGCCAAATTCCGCACGAGGTCGGCGAAACGACTTCAAAAGCCGCTCAAAGATGCCCACATCGCCGAGATGATCCAGTCAGTCACATCGCCCATCAGAATAGACAGGAGACAGGAGCGACGACCGAAAAAAATATAAACAGTAAGGGATAGATGATGACTATGTTAATAAGATATAATATATCTTAAGATATAATATTTAATAAGATGTAATATATGATAAGATATAATGTATCGTATATGTGTAATGTCTGTTTGGTTTGAGCATCGACAATAACTTATTCTAGAGTTGTGGGTGTAAAGGGTGATCTTACCATCATATTTTGTGCATAAAGCTCTAGGCTGGTGGGTATTTAATCATTTTTGTACCAGACTGTATACATGATGAAAAACCTCGTTCAAGCCAGTCGTATTCCAGTGTATATCCAGTAATTGCAGGCATAATAGGGTTGATGCATGAACTTGAATTTGAATCTTAATGTCTACGCAATAGAAATGAATACGAAAAAGAAAATCTGTTACGAAAACAGTATCGATATTTGTGATAAGACAGCCTCCGTGGCTCAGTGGTCGAGTAACCGGCTGCGTAACAGAGGCCGTGGGTTCGATTCCCACACCGAGACAAATGTTTGTGTGATCCATAAAAATCAGTGTCGGGTCTGGGTCTTGTGGGTTGGCAAGTCCCTCGTAGTTCCTGATACCCACGATACAGGTTTACCTAGTGTGGGGTCAGGACTATGTGTGTGACTGTTTATTTATTTATTATTGGTTGAAACATGAGACCACAATTAATATTTCAAATATCGATTAAAATGCGTGTGAAATATAATGTAGGAGTAGTGCGGCTGTCTCGCTATCTCCTTCGCACGCGTACGCCGCGTTATGACCATCGTATATGGCATCTTTGTCATTCGACAGTTATGCCCTACACCAGATTTAAATAGCTTATAACAAATATTTTTCATGGAATTAATAACATTCTACTATAATTTGTGGGCAATGTAAGCTATTGAATAAAATCATATAAAAATACATGCATCAAACCTATTCTGCGGATCATCGAGGTACGCCATTGTCTCTTGACGGTCAACATTATATTTGGACTGCACTGTACTCTACATCAGGACCAGTGTAACTTTGCCGTGACAGGATAAAAATATATACAGTCTTGTGAATGACAGTATTCTGTTCCCTAGCCTCTCTCGTGTAAACTCTAAATATGGCTTTCAACGAAGATGCACGAACTAAGTCTATTCTGCTTGCGATTGAACTAAAATTAAACATGTCATATACATTACTCCAAAGCATCAATATGGTTTGGTTTTTTGGTTTGATTGTTGGATTTTTTTTAAAAATTATCGACTATCGATGATTTCGCCAATGTCGAGTTTTAAAATGGCAATAACTAAAAATATAGATCAAAATGTACACATTTTTAAATCAAAATTCTAAAACACTATAACGGTGACACTTTTCAGTATATCCAGATGTACCAGAATGTGTTTTAAAACTGACAGTACTGTCAGACAACTTTCGAATGCGTCCAAAGAGGTCGTGCATCTTTGTGAAATGCTAATTTACTCGGTGCTGTAATATAATGGAGCAGACATGACAAATTCAATTTATACATATCAAATATAAACACTCGTCGTTGCCGAATGACGGACATATACGTCGTATCTGAAATGACGTGTTTACACGTCGTACTTAACATTGACATGAACCTAGTGACGGTTATTGACGTCGATTATTTCTGTTGTCTCATCGACAATGCGGATACTTGACGAATATATACGTCACGACTTTACCGCTCAAATTAAATGTAAATTACTAATTATAACCAATCAGTAAAAAAAAAAAATGTTTTGTATACTTATATTTATTTGATTTAACAATATAAGTTTTTTGTGATTTTGTAAATTTTCTATTTCTTTTTTCATTAACATTTTTTGACTAATCTCAGTGACTGACTCAACTGACTGACTGACTAACTTGACTATTAACAGACTCGCAAACGATTTGCGGCCATAATTTTTTGATGGTTTTTTTTTGTCGTACGTATAGACCTAGGGCCCCTTTTATATTCTAATAGTGCCCCATATTCTGAATTGTAAAGAAATAATATTATATTGATTGCTTCCTGGTTTTGTAAAGTTGTTATTTAGGGCACTTTAAGAATAAGGGGCCTTATTATAAACCATCTTAGACATTATGACTAATTAGACAGTAATTAAGTGCCCCTATGACCCCAGATTTCAAGGGCTCACTGTCGCACTTTGACACTTAAACAAGCTTTAATTGACTGTCAATAATTCGATTATTTTAACACTCGAGAGTCAGTTAATGGTAAATTCTACGTTAATATTAATCGACGTTATAATAATCGATTACAAAGAAATGCCTAATTGACGATTAAAGTTAATTAACGTGGCTGAGTGCGGCAGTATGACACTTCGTTCAAAAACGTTTATTAACAGTATTATAAAGGTAATGTAATAAAAAAACACGCCATAGTGACTCGTACTAGTGAGTGGCGTTTAAAGGTCAACCAGTGTATATCCAGTGAGACATTATATTAGAACCGCAATGTACTTAAGTTGCACTTTGCCGTGCTTGGATAAAAAAATACCTTTAGAATTAATTTTTAGCTAAAGATAGAGACAAAAATAAAAATACTGTAGAACAACTTTGAACAAAGTGTTAAAAAAACTTATTTTAATTAGGGGCCAAAAAATAGGGGCGCTTTGAGTACCCCCATCGGATGTTACTATATGTGCCTTTAAGAAATATTATTATACCTTAAATGTGATCTGTATTGTGCTTTTATATCGAATTTACGTGTATAAAATATATTGTAGTATTATGTGGATAAATGGTTAGGGGCCGTTGTAGTACTATGGAGGTTATTTTTAGTTTCAAAACTGAAAATAAATAACCTCATGAACAAAACTAAGATTATTCAATAATACTTGTTATGCACCTAATTTATATTTGTTCCCGACCGTACATATGATGCAAAACTAAACATAGTAGGACGGTGACACTATGAAAAACTGAACAACTGGCTCCGTAAGCCAGTTCCAGTCACTTCAGGCTGGCACAATTTTGGCGACCGTCGTGTGATGGAACGTCTCACAAAACTTTGGCCTATTTTTTTAAATACTAATGTATACTGAACAAGCCCCTGATAGCCCTTACGCGATACTAAGACGGCCCCTGTGGACTCTCCTAATTAATTCTTCCATAATTTTCCTGTATGTGATAAATATTAAGTTTAAATTGGTAGATGTAGGTTTTTGAGAATTTAGCTTTTGGTGTCTGTTTGTATATTTTGTTATATTACCCACATCATTCTGTTATGTCCCGGGTATTATCCGGGATAAATGTCGATTAACAAATTTGATTAAAAACGTAGAAGAGTCGCTGTGTTGGCCAGCCTGGCGATTATAACTCGTGACGTGAGCTACCGCCATTGTTTTTAGACTGCACTACAATTTCATATATTGCAAAAAAGGGAAAAAAAAATTTTTTTTTTCATCGGACACCAAAAACTATATCCTCGAATAATAATATAGGCAGCTTATAAAATAAAAACTTAATTAATAGTTGTACGTAATATTTATATATCGATTTTTATATTAATGTATAGATGTATAATATAGGTGTAAGACAGTTTTTCATGCGTTGGCGATTTTGTGCGATTTTTTTATTACGGCATATACCCAATAAAGGTTCGGAGCCCACAAAAAACAAGTGTTGTGTGAGTATCAACTACGACGGACTAGCACAACCCCCACCGGAAACCTAAGAAATATTGAAATAAAACTAGTTTATACGGATTTTATCGCGGTTTAATTTTTATTTTAGTCGCGAAGTTTCGAAAGCTTTTCAGCATTCGTGGTCACGGGTGAGAGATTCATTTAAAAAAGTTACTTGACACTATCGTATAAACTAGTTTTATTTCAATGTGTAATATTCGCGTAAACCTAAGAAATATTTTGTTGTCTTTTCAAATAATTACTGTTTTATTCAATTTTTTTCCAAAAATTTGATACATTTACGATTCTAAAATGTAATACTGCATTGCACTCAAGTGTATTGCACTTGCTGTTGATCCACTCGTTTGCCATCTGATGCTACGAAAAGTTGTCTAATTTAATCTGTCCATACTCAAATGCTAGAAACCGCGAGCATTTCTTTTTCTTAAATATCTCCTTGCAAGAATTGCACAGCTTCGCCATCGTGCAAAGTATCAAAATTGGATAAATATATAATTTATGTCAAAGTAAAGTTTTAAGTGATTATATCTGATACATACGTCTACTGACTGAACATAGTTTACGAAACTTGCATTGTGCAGCCCGCGCATATTTGAATGGAATTTTTAATTTTTAGCATCCCTGACATCCAATTCATTAAAAAAATATATAATAATAAAGCATAATTTTAATAATATCTTACTATTCTATCATACGTAATACCTTTTATAGATACATACAGTACAAAATAAAGGTATGCGCATCGGCACGTAATTAAAAAATATTGCGAATATACCATCAAAATCTGACTATAGCCTCAGTCATTCAAAAGAAAAATACCGTACATAATCCAATATAACTATTTGATCATCGTCACCTGTTCGTATTTTCAAAATTGCCGATGCGAATCACTTATAGTAGTACTGTATATTAAAATAACAAACATAATAAGTAACTAATAGTATATTTATTAATGATTTGTGCATACGATCGCGTAATTAGTCAGTTTTTTTTTATTCTGGTGGAAATTTGTCGTGCTAATATCATGTCAGAGTGCTCAGGCGACTTTATAAAGCTTTAACTGTCGTAAAGTTAAATAATAAGTACCCCAGTCCGCTTAGCATACGACGATAGAGATATCTCTCGCACGAGAGTTTAAATTTGATTGATATCTAGTTTTTCTTATGTTAACATAGAGAGATAATAAATTAGAGATTCACGAGAAAACGAGTCGACAAAATTTTCTCGTTACGCTATGCTAAGCGCGCAGAAATGATATTTGTGTCCAGATTTCCACACAATCATAAATAATAAATCTTGAAAAATTTAACACGTAAAACTTATAAAACGAATAAAGAAAATAAAAATTTGATAACTAATTTGAATAACAAATTTAAATGTGCTGCAAATAACTATTTTCTAAATTGATCCAAGTGTTTTTTTTTCTTTTGTATTTCAATGTAATTAGTATAATTTATACTTACCCAACACAGTAGGGTGGGTTATTATTAATTGTAGTTTAACAGATCTCATGCTGCTTGTGTGTACAGGGTGTAGTCGGAATTTTGTTTTCTCAGTTATATGCTATGTTAATTTTTTCCGTAAGAAAGTATGCCATAAATCCTCTGCATAGATGAAAAGTGGTCATAGGTTTTTTACATATAATTTACTAAACTCCGTTTCAATTGAATTTAATAACCATTACCATATTTATTTGCGGTTAAAAAACATATCATCCAAAGATAGAAAGAGAGAGCAATGGGAGTTGCGACATCAACAACGGCTTGGTAATACAAAGTTGTTTTTGTGGTCGCGCCACGCTCACAATATAGGCACGACATGTATGAAGGTATTCATTTCTGCGTATTTTAAACAAGAATGAAATTGTAATAGCTATTGCATTCGTTTGAAACGTGCTTTACGTCTTTTTTTCAAATATTGCATCACTTGTTCATTTACACGCCGTTATGTTTTTAGATACAATGTTGTTTCTTCAGTGATTTATGTTCGTTCTCTTTTTTAATACAGAAATACACTTAAATAGTATAAAACCAAAGTTTGATTCAAATGCTTTCCATTATGTACCCTTTTTTAGACAAAAAGGGTTATTATAATTACTAGATCCGTTGTACAAAAAATAATAATACCAGTGTTACGTCAGAAATTAAATTCTAGACTACACCCTGTGTAAATATTTTAATAATTAATACATTATAAACTATATGTTCTTTTCTCTATATAAATCAAAATTGTTTTGTAATAAATTGATGTGGGGTTTAGATTTGACACTACATTGCTAAATATATCACTGTATTATTTAATATCAATACATTATGCACGTTGTGTAAAACCCGGCGGCATATATCCAGTTTCTTGACTGTCATGGTAAAAAAAAAAATTATATTGTTACACTACAGTGTTATTTTTGGTCATATCTAATGACGTCACTTACCACCTATATTGCAATCCCACCGATTTTTTTATTACTAGATTTATAAATAAATGTTTTTGAGCATATTTGTGACAAATGTTCGCTTTATATGTCGATATTAAATATTTGATTTTGGTTTAAGATATTTTTTGGGATATTGATATTCATATATTCATTTATTTTTGTGTCTTCAAGTAGATTTTGATCATATGTTTTTGTATTTAACACAATATTTAAACCAAAAAATGTCTGTTCCAAAAGATTTTATTATTGAGATTTTCACGTAAGTACTGTTTCTAGTTTAATATTAAATAGTAACCAAATGACGTCATGGATATGAGAATGTAATTACGTAAACGTAGCCAAGGTTGGCATTTGAATTTTAGTTCTTGATACTCAAAAAAAAAACTATCATTATGGATATTATGAACCGTTATTTCTTTATAACCGTATATCTTTGGTGTTCTGCATTATCGAACTCAGTAATTTCATTGATTTTGTTTTACACATTTTAAAATCAAAATTGCCTTTTGATACGCGTCTCTTAGATAACCTAAAAAATGAATTTGACGTTCTGTACGAAAAAAAGTATTCTTTTTTATTTCAATTTATTCCAAGTAACCATCCATGCTATCGATGCATCTTTGCCAGCGCAGTGTCAATTTATCGATGCCCTTGAAGAAATCGGTTAGACAGTTAGCAACAATCTCTTCAAAGACATTTTGTATTGTCTCTGGTATTGATTTTTTTGCCGCCAAAAAGTTGTCCACATTACGGAAATCAGTCCAGGGTCACTTTGCCGTACTTAGAAAACACTGCGCCTCATTGACAACTTGGCTCTATTTACGTAAATGTCGATTCTAACCCCACGATTGTAAATAATGTTTTAGCTTGGCTGTAGCTCTGTGACCAAAGTGGCCGCGTCAATACGTTATTTGTTTGTATATTTTGCTATTAAATAATGATTATTGTATGAAATAAATGTGCTTGTTTCAATTATTGTTGGTTATTTATTTCCCGCCATTTTTGTCAAAGGATTGAAGTCCGTACATACAGGATTGTAGTATTTTCTCTGCCAAAGAAATGGACAAAGAAGTCGATGTCCATTCGGCCGGCTAAGTTACTAGAGTTGAAATATACATCCAGGGATGGATGACACAGAAAAACTAGTGCTGCCGAAGAATCACAGCGTCTCACTATTCTGCAGGGGCTTCTAAGCCCCAAACGCAGTAAGGTCAATACCAACGGTAATTTAAGTATAACTATGTCGTCACTAACGCCACGCGCGCCTGCCCTCTTAACAGAAGGAACTCCATACTTACTGCATAGTACCTACTAGACTGCGCTCGTTACACCGAAACATGGGATGAAGGCAACTTAAATCGCATATTGCTCAGTAATTTCACTGATTTCAATTTCATTCAAACCGAAACATCAGAGCCTATACACTGTTGCTTGGAAGCAGAAATAGACAAAGTGGTGAAAGACCAACCCAGGCTGACTCTCGGATACATACGAGAGGCCTAGGCACCATTTAAAAATCTAGGATCATCGATGATAGAAACACTATTGGGGAACTGTACGCAGGTTATTGTTTTTTTTATTGCATAGGCCGACAAACGAGCAAGTGTGTCACCTGATGGTAAGTGATCACCACCGCCCATGTACGCCCACAATACCAAGAGTCATAGGTGTGTTGCCGACCTTAATGGAAAGGGATTGGGAAGGGGAGGGGATTTGGGCCTCCGGATATCTCACTCACCGTACGAAACCCAGCAAGCTGCTACTTTACGTCGGTTTTCTGTGAGACAGTGGTAACGACTCGGACGAGCCGGCCCATTCATGTTGTAGACAATATTATCTACAGCGTGGCTCTACCACTCGTAAACGGTACCATCGTGGCTACCTTTTAAGGCATAGGTGTGACGAGAAAAAAATGGATGTTCTCTGCAACGTGGAAAATCTAAGTCTGGAATCCATGTGTCTGGTTGGGACATAATTAGGGGAACAACTATGAGAACCGTAGTGTCGTAGAATATGAGTGCACTGCTGTGGTTAGGTAATTCCCGTTGTAATGTGCGCTTAACACTTACAGCGCGATATCATTAGCAATTTTTTTAATACTAAAGAATTTCGTAACATTTTAATATTTTTATTTTCATAAACGCAGCTATTTGTCAAGGAACGCAGCTACAAGAAACTGACTCAATGTTTACACGTAAGGCAGTATGGTCAAAAGACTATAGTCTGTCCTTTGGACGAATAAAAAAAAACTGACTCAATGTCATTTTGACATGTAATGATACCAATAGTGTTGTAGCAATGTAAACAATAATGTCTATAGTATGAAATCGATAATACATAAAAATATACAGCACGTCCCACGTGCAAGCCACATGGAGGACAAGTACTTGAAATATTGAAGATAGGATAGGAAACTTTATTTTATTTTTAAAAGTAAGTAATACTACATACAAATAATTTTAAAAGAAGCCTGTCCGATCCGTGACTCCAACAGGCCATTTCTTCTAAATAACACCACGTCTTAAGTTAAAGAAACACCATAAAACACACACAGAAACACAATTTAGTTAATCAAAGAAACTGAACAATCAGTTAAAATAAGTTATGAGATCTGTAAATTGTTATCTTGTACTTAATGAGGAATAAATATTATATAATAAAAAATATAAAAATCCTTTTCTTACATAGGTATTGCACATTTCAAATATTTGATAAACTGCTAACCTTATCAATTTATTGTAAAATCTGTGAAAATGTTACTTTGTTCTTTTAAAGATTACTTTTATTTTGATTTCTATAAAGTATTTACTCTTAGTGGTATGGAAATTCGAAAAATTCGACTATTTGTACCAATTGAGAAAAATCATGACTTTTGTAACAAAGTCCTTTTAGTCCTTTTTATACCTGCATTTTTAGGCAGAAGGTTCTACCAAAAGGTATAGAGGTCCTCTATTGTCCCGCTTAAATTGATCCACCGATCGTATTACATTCTGTGTAATAAAATATACTAATATTTTAAAATAACATCAGGTTCATAATAATTTTGTTATTAATATATATATAATTCAAATATCGATATCGATATAAGATTCGTACTTGTAAAAATCCCTACTTTTGACAACTGGGCCCTGGGGGTCGGGGCCCGGGGGCCGGGGCATTTCAGTAGGTATTTTAGAAAATTAGAACTTGAATCCAGGATTGCCTGCAATTCTTGTGTAACATATTTTAAAATCTAAACAGAAAGATAAATTAATTTAAAGTCATATAAATACAATTTAAATGAACTTACGAAGTTATTTAGCGCATATAACTTGAAAAAATGTTGCTTGTTTTGTGTTTAAAATTTGCTTTGTTTTTGTGTATGGTGTGTGAAAGTCAACAATACAAGAATAACGATGGAATTGTATTTTTTTATAACAATACGTGAGTATTTATTATATTTTCATTTAATAGTATGCTGACGGTATTATAAAGCTTCTCTTATCACTTTATTGTGAGTCAATACAACATTGAGAAATGTCAGGATATAATATTTTTTTTAATTTATATTACATCATAAACATAGACTACATGCCCTACACAGCCCTACACTATGATGTCTTATTAATAGCAGCAAATATACTTGTAATGTAAGATTTTGCTAAGAAATATACGATTCATTAAATTTTAACAAAAATTATAAAAAAAGAATACTTTTACAATAAAAAAAACATTTAACTGCAAATACAAGAAGCATTATAGTTCATGTACCTAGGTACTGAACTATACATTTAACTAGGTATTGAACTATTGCAGGATAACAATTATATCTTTTTCTAGTACAGCATGAGGAAATGTTCAAAATTAGATTATTAAGGATAAAATTACAAATCATGCTAGTTTTGATTGTTGTACAAAGCACTGGACTACGCTCGTCACCCTGAGATATAGATGTTAAGTCTCATAATGCCCAGTTTCAGTGGGTCTAATGTCCTTTAAGACATTAACATAATATTATTGGGAGCATGTTTTTAAAGGTGTCTACGTCTTGATCTTTATTGTTAGATATTGCTATTTTAATACTTGACATTAGCAAAATCATCGAACATTGATGGGGCCATAATCTAAAAATAGAATAGAATGCCCTTTAAACTGAAACACAACAGTGCTTACACACTGAGAATGACAGAGATAGACAAAGCAGTGGTACAAACCCAAACAACCTCTTGCATTTCGTCGCTTAGCTAACACCGCACAAGTTAAATTGGCATCGTTTTCAGGAGAGACATAAAACTGAATATTTTCTAACATGTGTGGTGCACGCAATGAATTACGCGGTGACAGAAGTTTTTTTGGGAATATAACCCATGGCCTCACACTTCCCAGCTGGCTACTCGCCCACTGCGCCACGGAGGATGTGATGAACTGAACTGTTTGAATATCGTGATTTGTATGGTTAATTAAAATTTTTGTGTAAATTTATTGGATATGGGGCAAAACAATTTTTCCAATGACAATATCACATGGCCAATTTTCGAGTTACGCGGTATTATTAGCTAAGCGACAATATGAGGGATACTTGGAATATGTCTTATAGGAACACTGCACACGTAATCTTTTATCCGGCTTACTAAAATTTTCTTAACCTGGGGTGATACCTCTGCCGGCGTTCAAGGCCATTCAGATTAATCGTCCACGTGCGCCATTAATTAATTAAAAAAAATCGGTTTTATTGAAGTTCATGTGACGTCATAAATTGTTATTCATCGTTTTGGCCATTAGTGATCGTTCGGCGGTACGACAGAATCATTGGTTCTCTAATCGAACATAGATTTGCATTAATCGGCAAATTAGCCGGTACCGCCCCAGACAGACATAAAAAAAACCAACTTTCTGATTGAAAACCAAAGACTTTGATGTATACTACTAGACGGACTGTTTAGAAGTAAAATTGCGTCACAAAACGCGGGAGTTTGACAGCTCACAAACAAGGAACGCGATAGGGGTTCTAGTTGAGAGTAAGCGCGATGGTAGTATTGAGTTACGGTCAATTGACCGCAACTTAGTGGTACAATTTCTATGTACCGCACAGCTTGTCTAGTAGTATACATTAAAGTGTTTGTTGAAAACCGCACGTATGGCAACTCTATCTCAGCCTGAGTTCAATGTCACCAATGAAGCTTAAGACTGTCCCTAAGGCATAAGGTCATAAGAATGATATTGAGTTATGAACAATTCTGAGATAACTGCTGAACTATGCTATAACATCGGTGGCGCAGTTGTAATGCGTACGCGTTACGACGGAGGCTGACGCTAAGGTCTCGGGTTCGATCCCCGGGTCGGGTAAAAGTGATATTGGGATTTTCTATTACGAAATGTTCAGTATCAACCCGGAGTCTGGAATTGGTGCCCGGTATGGCGATAGGCTCGCCCCCTATCACACCATGGGACGGAGATTCGTTCGGCGAAATGTGGGTGTACTGGTTACACCTATGGCTACCCCTTCGGGGATTACAGGCGTGAGTGCATATGTATGTATGCTATAACATGTAATAATATATAATAAACATAATATGTATAATGAAATTTCTGTCGAAGCAGAATTTATAAGTGCATGCAACAAGTGTTTTTTTTATTAATTATTATATATATCTTTCAATCAATCGTGTTGACTATAAGCAGATGATGTGGTGATAGCATTCAAGTCTTATTTACTCCTATTTTTTTAATCTTTGAAGAAAAGTACAAAAAAAAAAAAAAATTTTAGCTTCAATGACGAAACGAGCAGGCCGCTCGCCTGATGGTAAGCGCCACGCCTGCTCATAAACAGAAGCAACGCCACACAGAACTTTAAATGACAAAGCACTGCATGACACTGGACTGCGCTCGTCACCCCGAGACATAAGGTGTTAAATCTCATAATGCCCAGTAATTTCACTAGCTTCAATGTCCTTCAAACCGGAACACAACAGTGCTTACACACTGTTGTTTGGCGGCAGAAATAGACATAGCAGTGGTACCAACTCAGCCGGCCTCTCGCATACGAGGGACCTACCACTTTGTAAAATGTTTGCAATTGGCGTGGGGTGCAGTCTTAAATACATAACAAAGGACAAAGAAATTGTTGTAATAGCAAAACAATAATTATCAATTAATGTAAATGCCCTGTTTCCATGTTATCTCAATATAGTGTTGGGTAGGAGACGATTTGTGAATGAGTTTGTAAGAGTAGCCTCTTTTGTGTACTGAGCCGGTACAAAGCCCCACTTTTTTATAGCATAGGCCAGCAAACGAGCTAGTAGGTCACCTGATTGTAAGCGATCGCCACGGCCCATGTACACCCACAATACAAAAAAAATATGGGCGCGTTGCCGCCCTTAAGGGAAAGGGATAATTAAGGGATTGGGAAGGGGAGGTAGATTTGGGCTTCCGGATATCTCACTCACCGTACGAAAACCAGCAGCAAGCTGCTACTTGACCTCGGTTTTCTGTGAGACAGTGGTAACGACCCGGATGAGCCGGCCCATTCATGCTGTAGATAAAACAGTCTACAGCACGGCTCTACCACTCATAAAGAGGCGGGGCGTCTTAAAGCTCACTCGCTCGTTCTCACTCTTTCACGCACGCAGCCCGTGTCATGGGAATAGTAAGAGTAAGGCGACATACAATTTTAAGTAGTACATGAAAATAGATTGAGTAGCTCTTTCATTATTTCGTCATGTACGGGACAAATGTAATGCCTCTTGTAAGTCCTACACAACACTATCTTAATAGGTTCATTGTAAATTTATGCACAGTGCTATAACTTTATCGACAGCCTCCGTGGCCGTGTACCGGTTGCGAGAGGTCGCGGGTTCGATTACAGCACCGAGACACATGTTTGTGAGATCCGAAAATATATGTTTCGGGTCTGGGTGTTTTCTCCCCAGAAAGTTTGACGTCAGGCAAAGTTAGTGTAAAAACTACAAGCCAAATCTTTCTATAACATGTGTTAAAAAGCATGTTGCGCCGACCCCACTGCGAGTGGGAGTCTGTAATTGCACCCGGTATTGCCATAGGCTCGCCCCTTATCACATCATGGGACTGGGCTCGGCGAAATGTGGTTGTACCTCGGCCTATCGGAGAGTTCAGGCGTGAGTGCGTATGTATGTATGTATGTATGTATGTAACAAGCAGTGATTGCTCAGCGGGGAGTGGATGGACTGTCGAGACGAAAGTCGCAGGTTCGAAACCAGCCCCAAGTGCATACACCTCTGACTTCTAAGTTATGTGTGTATTCATTGTTAATTAGCACTTGCTTTAACGGTGAAGGAAACATCGTGAGGAAACCTGCATACCTGAGAAGTTCTTCATAAGAATTTCGAAGGTATGTGAAGTCTGCCAACCCGCATTAGGCCAGCGTGGTGGACTAAGGCCTAACCCCTCTCATTCAGTAGAGGAGGCCCGTGCCCAGCAGTGGGACGTATATAATACAAGGCTATTATTATTATTACATTATGGTCATCAGTTTATAATGCTAAACTATAACACAGGTCAATACGCATTTTGTATAGTATGAAATCTCGATAGATTTATCGATAAGTGGCAAAAAAAAAAATGGGCACAAAAGGTTTCATTTTTAATATGAGTATTGTAACGAAGTAGAACAATTGAAACACAATGTACACAACCTTCTCCATTTATTTGGGCAGAGTCACACTTTATATTCCGTTTGGCAACCGACTGACTGCCGACAATAAATATTCCACCTTATTTATACCTTTTCACAAATAGTTCACATTAGTAATTGTATTTATTATTGAACATGTTAAATCGTTCTAAATAACGTGTATATTATTTATAGTTGAATAATTAAATAAGTCAGAGTATCAAATGGATTAACAGACAATATAACGTTATACAATAATAGTGTGACGTCATAACCGTTGTGTTAATATTTAGTACTGGCAGCACTTATAACAGTGTGTATCATAATTGGAAATTATGATACATATATGCAAGAATAAAAAAGAATCATCAAAATCGGATCACCCAGTCGAAAGTTCTGAGGTAACACACATAAAAAAAAATACAGTCGAATTGAGAACCTCCTCCTTTTTGTTTGAAGTCGGTTAAAAAGGATTTATGCCATAAATGCAAACTTTTTAAGGAATATGAGTAGTTTTCCTTTGTTTTAAAGCATAAGGAATAGAAAAATCATAAAATAAATTTTTGGACAAAGTCAATTTTCTTTTTTGTAGATTGTGTGATTTATTTGTTACAGGATATTCTCTTTGGTTACAGGTATAAATACAATGTGCCGTACACAGTGTCGGTCAACAAAAGCACTGAATACATCCTGGAATTTGGTGGGGTAAGTCATTAACGTAGCATCCTATCTATTTAAAAGGTGGTAGGTCCCGGCGAGAAGCCGTCTGGGTTGGTACCACCGCGCCGTATATTTCTGCCGCCAAGCAGCAGTGTGTGTTCCGGTTTGAACGACGTTGAAGCCAGTGAAATTACTAGACATTATGAGACTTAACATCTTATGTCTCGGGGTGAGCGCAGTTTATTGCAATACAGTGTTTTGTCATTCAAAGTTCTGTGTGGCGTTGCTTCTGTTAAAGGGCAGGCGTGGCGCTTACCATCAGGCGAGCGACCTGCTCGTCTCGTCATTTAAGCTAATAAAAAAACCTGCTACAATTATCTATATATATATCAAAGACATTAATGTATACTACGAGAAGGGCTGTTTAAAAATAAAATTACGTCACATGCGCGGGAGTTTGACAGCTCACAGACAGGGAGCGCGATAGAGGTTCTAGTTAAGAGTAAGCGAGATGGTAATATTGAGTTACGGTAAATTGTGGACGTTACGACTGCTGTGCTGAGGTCTCGGATTTGATCCCCGGGTTGGGTAACAGTGATATTGGGATTTTCTATTACGAAATACTGAAAATGACAGAATATACATATATACATACGCACTCACGCCTGTAATCCCCAAAGGGGTAGGCATAGGTGTAACTAGTACACCCACATTTCGCCGAGCTAATTTCCGTCCCATGATTTGATAGGGGGCGGCCTATCGCCATACCAGGCACAATTCCAGACTCCGGGCTGACACTAAGCATTTTGTAATAGACAACCCAATATCACTTTTACCAGATCCGGGGATCGAACCCGAGACCTCAGTACAGCAGTCGTAACGCGTACGCATTACAACTGCGCCACCGAGGCAGTAAACAAATCATATGAATGTTATATTTTTTCTCAGGACTTAGAAGCCTACGATACTCCAGCGAGGGTCACAGTGGCCAGCGACTTCGCTAACAGAACGTTCCCATTGTTCATCACGGCGAGACAGCAGAAGGGTAAATATAATAATAATACACAAATAATAAGATGACAAGAAACGTAACTCAAACCAAAAAAAATACCCCACCAAAATTCTGTGTAAGAGGGCGGGACTATAAAAGTCTGTGCTGGTACTTCATTCATAAATTCATAAAAATGGATTTATGATCTCTAGTTGACACTTAATACGTCTAGTGTATTGCGCGAGGCAGAACGGCGTATCTCGATTTAAAAATGTAATATTTAGACATTAACTTTTATGAAATAAGTTGATTTTGAACGTTCATTAATTTTTGTTGCGTGTATGAGTGTTACGTGTGATTTTACCTTTGCATGTGTAAGTAAGTGGAGCCGTAGTTTTGGAAGATTCATATGAGAGTTATCGTTCTAGTCATCTTATTTAAATTCTTATTTAATTTGTATTGTATTAAATTGTAATTGCCCTGACTTCGGATTTGGACCTAGAACCGGCTTACGGGGCTATCCAACATCGGTTTACAAGATGGTTGGTCCCTCGTATGCGAGAGGCCGCCTGGGTTGTTTTTTTTTTATGGCATAGGCCGGCAAACGAGCAAGTGGGTGACCTGATGGTAAGTGATCTCTACCGCCCATGTACGACCACAATACCAAATGAGTCATGGGCGTGTTGCCGACCTTAAAGGAAAGGGGTAATTAGGAGATTGGGAAAGAGAGGGGATTTGGGCTTCCGGATATCTCACTCAGCAAGCTGCTACTTTACGTCGGTTTTCTGTGAGTCAGTGGTAACGACCCGGACGAGCCGGCCCATTAATTCTGTAGACAAAATTGTCTACAGCGTGGCTGTACAAATATGTCGGTTGAAGTAAGTTTATGTTCACAGGTGTTTTCTCATGGCAGTTGCCAATGCTGGTTCAAACGCCAGTCAGCTTGGAGCAGTTCACTAACATATCCAGGACATTGTGCCCGCACAACAATTTGTACGATGAAAACGAAGACAACTGTGGTAAGGAACATATCGCCATGCCGGCCACAATTATTTATAATTGTTGTTGTTTGTTTGTTTGTTCCATAAGGAACCGGCTAAGATCAGAGACCATGCTGCCAAGTCATTAGTTATATTCTTTTCTTATATTTCAAGAACGATGAAACGGGGGTGTGGCCGATTTCAAGGTCTTGTTGGAGTTTTAGTGTTAATTCCTTTCAGTTCGATGCTTCTTAGACGACTTTCTTCAGGCGGATCGAACGCACAAGGTCGATCAATACCCTTGATCAAAAATCACCTAAATTGACTTATTTCAATGTTTCCATACACTATTCATCAGCGTTAATGATTATTGAACAAAACCACACCACTTTTATACAACAAACACAACTTTAAACTAGTTTAGGAAATAATTAAAACAAGAGAGCCACCGCACTGTCAGAATTCCCGCCAAAACTCCACAATTATTTATAAGCTTTTATAAGTCATACCTACCCACCTACCTAGATTAGTAATTTAAATGTAAGTACCTTAGAATTTGTATTATTTCTTTACCATTTATGTTTGTTATTAACTGTACCATAATGTGTAAACTCATGGTAACTCAAGACAAACCTTAATGGTTTTTAGATGTTACTAGTAATAATGTTTGTATTGTATTTTTAAAATGATTCATAAAATAAAAAAATATATACAGACTCCGGGCTGATACTGAGCATTTCGTAATAGAAAAACCCAATATCACTTTTATCCCATCCGAGGATCGAACCCGAACCCTCAGCGTCAGCCTCAATCGTAACGCGTTCGCATTACAGCGACGCCACCGAAGCATTCGTATTTATAACTAGCTTTTGTTCGCGGCTCTGCCCGCGTAAAAAAAGTACCTAAGTAGCCTAAAGTGGAGTACCTTATTATTATATCAGCTATCTGCCAGTGAAAGTCCCGTCAAAATCGGTCCAGCCGTTCCAGAGTAGCCGGCTGCGAAGCGAGAGGCCGTGGGTTCGATTCCCACACCGAGACAAATGTCTGATCCACAAATATTTACCTTGTCATGTATATACATACTAGAAATATGCAAATTTACTCGAAAACATCCTACCTATTTCATAAAACGTGACAAATACCCAAATCGCTCTGTAAGACACAAAAACATGCTAACGCTCCCTACTTCTTGAACATCATTACACTCATCTAGCCCCCTTGTTATGGCCATCAAAATATATAACAATTTACCAAAATCTATGCTAAATGAAGAAACAAACAAAGTATTTATAAGCAAATTAAAAACATTTCTCATTGAGAAAGCCTATTATACAATAAATGAATACATGTATTTATTTATTTATTTATTTACTAAATGGAAGCTTACAGCACTATGCCAAAACACATACATTTTAATAATACGAGTACTAAAAACAAACAACAATCAAAGTAATAAAATTAATGCCTACATAAAACTAAAAAACAAATATATATATTATTTCTACTTACTATACAAACACAATTATAAAAATTCATTAAACAGTTTTGCCTTATTGTAAACATGGTATGGTTTATCATGGAAGATAGATGTATGATAAGGATAAAATATAATATAATAATAATAATTTGATATTATGACAATTTTATTATAAATAATGAGTTATCGTCCTCTCTTCTACATTCTTGCTGTGCCCAATTGGGTCCACAATAGTTACAAACTGTTATACCTACCACCTATGTTAATTGTGGATTGCAGAATAAAATAAATTGAAATTGAAATATTTGTTTCGGGTCTGGGTGTTGTGGGTTGGCAAGTCCCTCGTAGTTCCTGATACCCACAATACAGGTTAACCTAGTGTGGGGTCAGGACTATGTGTGTGACTGTTGAGTGTTGGGTGCATTTATATTTTGTTCCATATATTTATTTTTCCTTTTTTTCTGTTCACGCTTGCGTAGTGGGATCGCGGATTAAAGTCTACTGTGGCCCTTTGATACGTAATATATTTCTCCCTATTTATTCATAATATATTAATTGCTTATCATTGGACATACGTCATTCTGTAATAATGCTATTTATTATAATAGTTTTGTTATCGATCAAGCGGTATCGCGTGATATGTATGACTGATCACTCGAAATCGCGTGATATGACTCATCACTCGAAATAGCTTGATTATTTTGTGTGATTTAGTATGATATGCCTCGATATTGATTTGGCAGATCTCGCGATATTGCGTGTTCTGATTTTAATTAAAGTTATTTATTTTACACATTTTTATAAATAGATATATTCATTTATAATATACCTTGTATACTATAAATGAGTTATAAATAAATATGTCAATATAAACACTGCGCAAAAACCAGTTAAATACTTTAATTAAATGTAAAGTTATTAATAGTACAGGAATATTAGGGGTTTCACCTCGGAATGAGAGATAGTCAGCTATAAACCTTAATTTTGGCACCTTAAAACTTGTCTCAAAACCTACTTATCGTAGGGTGTCCGCGACTACAGGTATTTCAAGGTCAAAATATTTTTTTTTTACACATTTATTCCAAATATCTCGTTTCCAATGAGTTTTATGTTATTTGTATCTAGTATAAATATTGTAGAGGATTAAATTCTCTACAACTATTGTTTATACATTTTTTTAATAACTTGAACCATTTTCGATATAGAAGGCAGAGCGCGCGCAGTGTTTAACTATTTAGAAGACTGGAAGGTCGATATGGACCATGGGCACAATACTATTTTATATTATACTAGCTTTTGATCGTGAATAGTCTTTTCTGAAATAAAAAGCCGTACGTACGTAGCCTATAACCGTATCCAGGGTGCCATCTATCTCTACATCAAAATCGGTCCAGTGATTTAGGCGTGAAAGCGTAACAAACAAATAGTTTTTTTTTCATCAAAGTACCCTATGTTACTTCTTATACCTCCAAGAATATGTGTACAAAGTTTCATGATGATCGGTTAAGTAGTTCTCGCGTGAAAGCGTAACAAACAAATTTACATTCACATTTATAATATTAAGTATGATTATTTCTTTCACAGACATATCGACTTTTAACACTCCAATCGTCCACCTTACATCATCGTCACCAGATTCGATAAACGTTACAATTTTGGTGGAAACGGTAGAAGACTTTTACATTAAGTTGAATTTGACTACAAATCTGACAAGTACACCCAGCCAACCGAAATACTACTTCTATCCTTTCAAACAAGAGCCGCATAAGATGTCCGATTTGTCATTACAAAAGCTGCAGAGAAAGTATATATGCAACCAAGAATTGGAACCGCACGAGATGAAAAAATTGGAAACGTTCAATATGTATAAAGAATATGATTGGTTGTCCAAACCTAAAAGTGTTATATTGTTGATAGAATCCGACGATGATATATGCGCTGTTGTTTCCATACAGAATTTTTCGGTGAGTTATTTTTATCATATACGGAAACTATAAAAGGTTTGATACTACAATTTTGTATACAACATGAATGGGCCGGCTCGTCCGGGTCGTTACCACTGTCGACCGACGTAAAGTAGCAGCTTGCTGCTGCGTTTCGTACGGTGAGTGGGATATCCGGAGGTCCAAATCCCCTCCTCTTCCCATTCCCTTAATTATCGCTTCAAATTCAAATTCTTTATTGAATCCATAAAATGTTATGCATCATTTAGATTCAGTCAAATTTTAACTCTACCGCCAGTTCGGAATGCTGTTTCGCTAGAGAAGAACAGACAAGAAACTCTAACGTTGCTCTTTTCAAAACTGATCTACAATATTGATACTATGTACATTACTATTTATTTGAGTTAAAGCAGCTCAGTTTATGCCAAGAGAAACATTATAACAAAATAATGATTATTGACCATGAGTCCCATGACCACGATGAATAAATTAGAACCACAAAGTAAAAAAACTATAACAATAAATAACAGTTTGAGCAGACCAGTCCACACAAGCAGCACCCGTTCACGAGTATGACGCATGTGCCAGCCGACATGCATCGGCCTCCTCAACCATGTTACAGGGAAGAGACCGACCCGGCACACGACGCCGCCGCAAGCACAGACACTTTAGCGAGCATGACATACCCAAACTGAATTTAAATGAATGAATTTAATGAATATAGTTCTCAATTCCCAATGGTTCCCATGGGAGTCATGCTTCTCCAATTCTGGAAAAGGGCGAGCTTTCTTTTAAGGTCGGCAACGCGCCCATGACTCTTTTGGTATTGTGGGCGTACATGGGCGGTGGTGATCACTTACCATCAGGTGACCCACTTGCTCGTTTGTCGGCCTATACTACGCTGCACCTGATGGTAAGTGTAGCGCACCCCAAGAATACTGTCGACCAACGACAGACGATGTGTCTATCGTAGGTCGGCAAAATTATGCCGGCCTGCCTAATTGCTTCTTCACGCTCCGTTTAAAGGACCCAATATTATAGTAAGGAGGGAACACGTGTGCCGGCAAACTATTCCACAGCTTGATGGTCCGACAGAAGTAAGATTTTGCGAACTTTTTTAGTTCTAGCCGAGGTCGAGGAGACCACGAACCTGTGGTTCCGTAAGCCAGCACGCGTGGTTCTGTTAAGGAAAGGTGAGGATGGGATTACTTTACATGGAGCATTGTCTTTATTTGACTTGACTTTGTCTAATGTGACTGCCTCGGTGGCACAGGTATAATGCGTACGCGTTACGACTGAGGCTGACGCTGAGGTCTCGGGTTGGATCCCCGGGTCGGTTAAAAGTGATATTGGGGTTTTCTATTCCGACATACTCAGTATCAGCCCGGAGTCTGGAATTTGTGCCCGGTATGGCGATAGGCTCGCCCCCTATCACATAAGGGACGGAGATACGCTCGGCGAAATGTGGGTGTACTGGTTATACCTCTGCCTGCCCCTTCGGGGATTACAGGTGTGAGTGCGTGTGTATGTATGTATGATATTCTTAGTATGTATGTATATGTCTTTATTTCAGTGCCCAGTTTTCGACAATGAACGTGATATTCTTTACGATGGTTATTATTTAACTATGACCCGCCGTGGTGGAATCACTTTAACTGTAAGTTTATTTTTTAACTTTTTACTACAAACAACTATTTTTTCGAGTCTGGATGTTTTCTCCCTAGAGGGGTTGACGTCATGCTGGCGGCCGGTCGTAATAACTACAAGCCAAATCTTTCTGCAACATGTGTTAAAAAGCATGTTGCGCCGACTCCAGCTACGAGTGAAGTAAACAGAACTAAGATTTTTTGAACTTCTTAGTTCTAGTCGAGATGAAGGAGACTACGAAGCTGTGGTTCCGCAACGTTACTTTGAGTGACGAGCAGGTCGCTCGCCTGATGGTAAGCGCCAGTCCTGCTCATAAATAGAAGCAACACCACACAGAACTTTGAATTACAAAGCAATCCATGGCACTGAACTCCGCTCGTCATCCCGAGATATAAGTTGTTAATTGTCATAATGCCACTGGCTTCAATGTCCAAACCGAAACACAACGGTGCCTGCACACTGCTATTTGGCGGCAAAAATAGACAAAACTGTGGTACCAACCCAGACGGCCTCTCGCATACGAGCGAAATACTACCATCGAAATAAGTTGACGAGAAATTTAACTCAAGCAAAAGAATGACGCCATCAAAACTCTGTGCAAAGGGGGCGGCGCTATAAAAGTCTGTGTAGCTCGTTCATTCAGCAATTCATAAAAAATTATTCATGATCACTAGTTGACACTTAATACGTCTAATTTTTTGCGCGGTGCATAACGTCGTATCTCGATTAAGAAATTTAATATTTAGACATTAACTTTTATGAAATAAAGTTGATTTTGAACGTTCAATAATTTTTGTTGCGTGTATGAGTGTTACGTGTGATTTTACCTTTGCATGTGTAAGTAAGTGGAGCCTTATTTTTAGTAGATTCATATGAGAGTTATCGTTCTAGTTGTCTTATGCCTAATTTCGATAACATCTATTATTTTTTCATACAACTATTGCTTATTACAACTAACTTCACATTTCTTTCCACAAATTTTGCAATTAGTAAGTCCCCTAACTTGTGAGCTAGGTGTAAACATGTGTTACAGAAGTCAGTGTCATCTTCCTTTAATAACTATTATATATGTATATGAAGAAAAAAATCAGTCAACAAACAGAAAAAAAAGAGTAGATAAAGATACACTGATCAAGTAATAAAAATAATAATAATACTAGCCCTGTATTATATATGTCCCACTGCTGGGCACGGGCCTCCTCTACTGAATGAGTGCGGTTAGGCCTTAGTCCACCACGCTGGCCTAATGCGGGTTGGCAGACTTCACATACCATCGAAATACTTATGAAGAACTTCTCAGGTATGCAGGTTTCCTCACGATGTTTCCTTCACCGTTAAAGAAAGTGATAATTAACAATGAATACACACATAACTTAGAAAAGTCAGAGGTGTATGCACTTGGGGCTGGTTTCGAACCTGTGACTTTCGTTTCGACAGTCTATACCACTCCCCGCTGAGCTATCACTGCTTAGCAAAAGCAATAGACGGTACGTTGGTTTGTATATTTGTGTGTGAGAGTGGATGAGTATGTGAGTGTATGAGTAAATATATTAGGTTATTTAATGCTTTTTTCTCCTCACTCCCTTAGCAAGACACGTTTCCCCTCGGTTTCTACATAGTGTTCATAGTGAAGACCTCGGACGGCGACTGTACGGATCGTGTTGGTAATACCACGCTGCCCAAAATGGCGCAGTACTTCGGCTGGTCGGATAGTATTAACGTTACCACCAATGATGGAAGAGTCAAGCGGTTCAGGTAAGAAAGAAAGAAAGCATCAGCATGAATAAGCCGGCACGACCAAGTTGTTAGATAGAATATTCTTTATTGCACACCAAATTAAGCTTTTAACACATCGCACCTTTAAAGACAAACCGTTACTAAACGAAAATATAAAATTTTACACAGGAGTTAAAATAAAAAAAACACGGCTTTTTCGCAATAGAATTGAAAATCATGGTGCTTTGAGCCATCTTTTGAGGTCATTATGACCGCAAAAGATGGATATTTATTTGCACTATAACAAAATAAAAAAAGTTATTTTTTTTAATAGACCATTGTTCATTATGATTTTTTTATTTTATTAGTAACACTTTTCTATTATATTTTTTTCGATTATGATTAATTACTGAAAAATCCCCATATAGTATTTAGTATAAACACGATAGTGCATTTAGCAAGCAAATCTTATTTAGTTTTGTAACGGTCAGAATTAGTGCCATCTACCTATAAAAGTGGATTTTTTATGAAAGTTTAAAATTCATCGTATAGTTTACGTAATTTTATGAAAAATGGCATTAGTAATTGAGTTCTTGAAAAATTTCGTTTAGTAACGGTTTGTCTTTAAAGGTGCGACATGCTACAGAAAGATTTGGCTTGTAGTTTTTACGACCGACCACCCGCCTGACGTCAACCCGTCTGGGTAGGTAACACCCAGACCCGAAACATATATTAGTAGAGCATACAAATATATGAATTTTTATTTTAATCGAACCCGCGACCTCTCGCTTCTCAGCCCGCTACTCGCCCACTGCGCCACGGAGGCTGTCATTTATAATATTAGTAATATATCTACACTAATATTATAAAGAGGAAAGATTTGTATTTGTGTGTGTAACGAATAAACTTAAAAACTATTAGACCGATTTCAAAAATTATGTTGCCGTTAGAAAGCTACATTATCACTGAGTAACATAGGCTACTTTTTATCCCGGAAAAGAGCGTTCACGCGGGCGGAGCCGCGAGCAAAGGCTATCATACTAATATTATAAATGTGACTGTAAGTTTGTTTGTTACGCTTTCACGCGAAAACAACTTAACCGATCATTATGAAACTTTGTACACATATTTTTGGAGGTATAAGAAGTAACATAGGATACTTTTATGAAAAAAATATATCTATTTGTTTGTTACGCTTTCACGCCTAAATCACTGAACCGATTTTGATGTAGAGATAGATGGCACCCTGGATACGGTTATAGGCTACGTTTTATTTCGGAAAAGTCTATTCACGCGGGCGGAGAGCAAAGGCTATATTTTATAATATGCCAAAATCCTCCAGTTTCAGAATAATAGAGACGATATCATACCAGGAGTACATGATAGCAGCGGTGGCTATTTTATCATTCTTCGCGTCGTTCTACTTGGCTTTCATCATTGCCATACTGTTCCAGAGGAAGAAACTGATGACATCTGTTGACAATAGCCAGGAAGAAGGTAAAAACGCGAATTAATCAACATACATACATACGCACTCACGCCTGTAATCCCCGAAGGGGTAGGCTGAGGTACAACCAGTACACCCACTTTTCGCGGATCATATCGGTCCCTTGATGTGATAGTGGGCGAGCCTATCGCCATACCAGGACAAATTCCAGACTCCGGGCTGATACTGAGCATTTCGTAATAGAAAAACCCAATATCACTTTTACCCGACCCGGGGATCGAACCCGAGACATCAGCCTCAGTCGTAACGCGTACGCATTACAACTGCGCCACCGAGTCAGTCAGTTTAGTCTACAGCATGAATGGGCCGGCTCGTCCGGGTCGTTACCACTGTCTCACAGGAAATCGGCATAAATTAGCAGCTTGCTGCTGCGTTTTGTACGGTGAGTGGGATATCCAGAGGCGCAAATCCCCCTACCCTTCCCAATCCCTTAATTATCCATTTCCTTTAAGGTATGCAACACACCTATGAACCTTTTTAGGGTATTACGGGCGTACATGGGCGGTGGAGATCACTTACCATCAGGTGACCCCCTTGGTCGTTTACCGGCCTATGATATAAAAGCAATATTGAAATGCACTTATTAATTACATTTACCTTTAGAACATGGATGATAATGTTTGGTATATTTTTTATTTCACTATATGATATCTCGTTATATCATGTAAAATCATCGAAATAAGAAGACTAGAACGGTAACTCTCATATCAATCTGTCAAAAATTCGGCTCCACTTACTTACACATGCAAAGGTAAAATCACACGTAACACTCATACACGCAACAAAAATTAATGAACGTTCAAAATCAACTTTATTGAATAAAAGTTAATGTCTAAATATTCAATTTCGACATCGAGATACGCCGTTATGCACCGCGCAAAAAATTTGACGTATCAAGTGTCAACTAGAGATCATGAATCAATTTTTATGATTCGGTGAATGAACGAGCTGCACAGACTTTATAGCACATAGTTTTAGTGGAGTAAATTTTTTGCTAGAGTTACGTTTCTTGTCATCTTATTTCGATGGTGTTTAAGCCTTTACTCAGCTGTGGGAAATTTTTAAGCTAGTTAAAAAATATTTTATGTCTTGATAATATCAAAGAGTTTTTTGCAGACGGTCTTATCGTACAACCGACACCGCACGACAACGAGTCAGTGCCGTCAGCGCGTCGACGTCACGTCAACGTCAACGCGCTGGACGTCAGCGTGGAGAGCACGTCGCGTCACTACGGGGAGGGGGACGGTACGGTGACCTCACAAAATACAGGTCAGTGCCTATACACTGTAATATAGCATTACTTCCCATTTATAATATTACTAGCTTTTGCCCGCGGCTCCGCCCGCGTGAATAGACTTTTCCGAAATAAAACGTAGCCTATAACCGTCTCCAGGGTCCCATCTAACTCTACATCAAAATTCATCAAAATCGGTTCATTGATTTTGGCGTGAAAGTGTAACAAACAAATAGATATATTTTTTTCATAAAAAGTATCCTATGCTACTTCTTATACCTCCAAGAATATGTGTAAAAAGTTTCATGATGATCGGTTAAGTAGTTTTCGCGTGGAAGCGTTACAAACAAACTTACATTCACATTTATAATATTAGTATGATTGGTAATGTATAAATATTTTTTCTACTAGAATGCAGTTCCTCGTCTGACACGGAATCTGATTATTCGACGTTAGATGATATCAATACAGAGAAAGATTTGTACCGACTCGGAGGGAAATTGTGTGTGGCTAACTTAGCGAGGTAAGTTAAGAAAAAATTCACTGTTGTCAGTTTAAATTATAGACTAGATTGTATTTTAAACCGACGGAAAACGGAGGAGGTTCAGGAGGTTTCGCTGAGCGTATCTCCGTCCCATGATGTGATAGGGGGCGAGCCTATCGCGACACCGTGCACAATTCCAGTCTCCGGGCTGATACTGAGCAATTCGTAATAGAAAACCCCAATATCACTTTTACCCGGGATCGAACCCGAGACCTCAGCGTCAGCCTCAGCTGTAACGCCACGTAACCGATTGATTGATACATCCGACTCAAAATTGTTTAATTCTATTTTTGCCTTTTTTACACTTTAAAAGTTATGCGTATTTATAATCCAAGGAAAAAAACAAATTGAATACTTGTCGAATTGAGAACCTCCTCTGTTTTCATCGTCAGTTAAAAATAGTTCCGTTTTCGTCCACAGATGTCGCCCTAAAGTGTTGTCAACTAGATCCAACATGTATCTATGGAACGTATTGACTGTCGCAGTGTTTTACACACTTCCTGTCATACAACTAGTTGTTACATATCAACGGGTGAGTTCATAATATTCACTCCCATATTACAGACATGAAATTTTCATTTTAAAAAACAAATTTTTCTCGGTTTTAGCTATTAAATCAATCAGGCAACCAAGACCTATGCTACTTCAATTTCCTCTGCGCACATCCGCTAATGGTTCTGTCGGATTTCAACCACGTGTTCTCAAACCTTGGGTACGTGATGTTGGGCGTACTGTTCCTATGCCAAGTGTGGAGACGGCATAAGGCACACAGAGCAAAGAGCATTGCGCAGGTAAGATTTAAGCACGTGATATCGCGTGATATTATATATTTGATTATGTGAAATCGTGTGAATATATTGTTTTATCACATGACCCAAGTGAGTATGCAATATCGCGTGATTTTCTGTATTGAAACAAGTTAAATCGTGTGGATACATATAGATATAATGTATTAAAATTGACATTGTTTTTAAATAAATGCTCTTTGTTTTTAATTTCATATATTTTTTCTGTTTCTCCTTCATTGGAATCAGATGAGCATACTACTTAAATATGAATTATTATTTTTCAATACCCAGGGCAAATGTAATATTCCACCTATCTTTTTTATTATATAGTACCCGTTGCGGTTTGTGGGGGTCGGACGGCGGATCGCCCCATATAATACCAAATACCGTCAAATCTATGATACTAGAAGGCGGACCCTGACATTTAACCGGAATAACGCCATGCAGAAAGAAATAAATGCAAACCACAGTTTTTTTATTCTTATAAACAGAAACACACTCGTAAAGTTTATGCAAATTCAGAAAATTAAACGCGATATTACAATTATACGCGATTTCATGTGATTATACGTGATATCACTATTATACGCGATTTCATGTGATTATACGTGATATCATAATGATACGCGATTTCATGTGATTATACGTGATATCATAATGATACGCGATTTCATGGGATTTTACCTTACAATTTAACCACTGTTATAGAAAGAGCTCGGCATACCGCAACACTTTGGATTGTTATACGCCATGGGCATCGCTCTAGTGAGTGAAGGATTGCTCTCTGCCGCCTACCACGTGTGTCCTAATAGCATGAACTTTCAATTCGGTGAGTTATTTATATATTTATATTGCGGGGAGCGGTACGGACTGTCGAGACGAAAGTCGCAGGTTCGAAACCGGCCCTACAATTCTTTTAGTATTGTGGGCGTACATGGGCGGTGGAGATCACTTACCACCAGGTGACTCACTTGCTCGTTTGCCGGCCTATGCTATAAAAAAATGGCCTTGAAAATTAGGGAACCACTGCTTTAGACAAAGCTGTCTACAGAGTGGCTCTACCACTTAAGTTTTTTTTCCAGACACATCGTTCATGTACGTGACGTCAGTGTTGTGTATGGTGAAGATCTATCAGTCTAGACATCCAGACATCAACGCACGAGCCCACGCCACGTTTGGAGTCCTAGCACTCATTATATTCGTTGGTAAGTTTATTTTAAATTCCATTCAAATCTGTTTAGCCGTTAGGACGAGAAGAACTTACGAACATCCAAATACACAAACATTGAAATTCACAAACATCCAAATACATAAACATCTAATCTCACAAACATCCAAACTCACAAACATTCAAATTCACAAATATCCAAACTCACAAACATTCAAATTCACAAATATCCAAACTCATAAACATCCAAACTCATAAACATCCAAACTCATAAACATCTAATCTCACAAACATCCAAACTCACAAACATTCAAATTCACAAATATCCAAACTCATAAACATCCAAACTCATAAACATCCAAACTCATAAACATCTAATCTCACAAACATCCAAACTCACAAACATTCAAATTCACAAATATCCAAACTCATAAACATCCAAACTCATAAACATCCCAACTCATAAACATCTAATCTCACAAACATCCAAACTCACAAACATTCAAATTCACAAATATCCAAACTCATAAACATCCAAACTCATAAACATCCAAACTCATAAACATCCCAACTCATAAACATCTAATCTCACAAACATCCAAACTCACAAACATTCAAATTCACAAATATCCAAACTCATAAACATCCAAACTCATAAACATCCAAACTCATAAACATCCAAACTCATAAACATCTAATCTCACAAACATCCAAACTCACAAACATTCAAATTCACAAATATCCAAACTCATAAACATCCAAACTTATAAACATCCAAACTCATAAACATCCAAACTCATAAACATCTAAACTCACAAACATCTAAACTCACAAACATCAAAACTCATAAACATCCAAACTCATAAACATCCAAACTCATAAACATCTAAACTCACAAACATCTAAACTCACAAACATCAAAACTCATAAACATCTAAACTCATAAACGTTTAAACTCACAAACATCCGACTTCCCAAACATAAAAAATTTCACATTTCTAATGTTAGTAAAATAATAATATGTAATTGATTTTTCGGAAACGATTCGACCGATTTGGATAAAATTTTGCATCTAGATAATATTTTTCTATTCAGATTTATCGAGATAGTTGACGCCGAGCAAAGCTGTCTCATAATGCTCAGTGATTCTATTATTACAGGTCTGGTGGGTGTTTTAAACGCGAATGTTTACTTCTGGATAGCGTTTACATTACTACATTTGGTTACGTGTTTGGTGATGACCTTTCAAATATATTATTTGGGACGGTTTAAGTTGGGTAAGTGATTGTAAAGTTATTTTTGAACCGACTGGAAATGGTACGAGTGGTAGAGCCAAGCTGTAGACAATTTTGTCTACAGCATGAATGGGCCGGCTCGTCCGGGTCGTTACCACTGTCTCACAGAAAACCGACGTAAAGTA
Organism: Mimas tiliae; assembly: GCA_905332985.1. Taxonomy (NCBI): domain Eukaryota; kingdom Metazoa; phylum Arthropoda; class Insecta; order Lepidoptera; family Sphingidae; genus Mimas; species Mimas tiliae. The sequence continues at coordinate 1,655,157 of HG995265.1, read as the reverse complement.
GCAGCTTGCTGCTGCGTTTCGTACGGCGAGTGAGATATCCGGAGGCCCAAATCCCCTCCCCTTCCCAATTCCTTAATTATCCCTTTCCTTTAAGGTCGGCAACGCGCCCATGATTCTTTTGGTATTGTGGGCGTACATGGGCGGTGGTGTTCACTTACCATCAGGTGACCCACTTACTCGTTTGTCGGCATATACAATAAAAAAAAATAAAAAAAATGGGAGGTTCTAGATTCGTTTGAATATTGTTCTAACTGCTCCGGTGGCGCAGATGTAATGCGTACGCGGTACGACTGCTGTGCTGAGGTTTCGGGTTCGATCCCCGGGTCGGGTAAAAGTTATATTGTGTTTATCTATCATGAAACATCGACATGTACTTATTTGATAAAAAAGAAAATTATACAATATGTAACAAAAACCCTGTCGGGCATTTTAACTGTGATATCAGAATCGATATTGAAACGTAATGAAATAACTCGCATACGAAAATGAGAATATAAAAATAATCATATTTATTTTTATACTTTAATTATTTTATTGTTTGTGAACCGTATTTGGATTGATTACCTCTGCAAGAGCGATGACTCGGAGCCAGAGCGAGATAGCAAGTTGCGGCGTCCACGTACATCAAACGCTTCGTCAATACGTCACACGTTAGCTGTTCATCACTATTCAGATGTTTCTTTTGTTGTTAAATATGTTAATTTATCTAAGCTACCTGTGTACGGATAATATTTCGCTACTGTTTATTATTATTTTTAATTTAACTATTTTTATTAAGCTTTCTATATGTCTATCTTCAAGACTTAGAAAGGGCCAACAGGGTTTTTTTACATACTGTATAATTCTGTTAGGCAAGCAGTGATAGCTCAGCGGGGAGTGGTATCTCGCAGGTTCGAAACCAGCCCCAAGTGCATACACCTCTAACTTTTCTGAGTTATGTGTGTATTAATTATTAATTATCACTTGTTTTAACAGTGAAGGAAACATCGTGAGGAAACCTGCATATCTGAGAAGTTCTTTATAAGAATTTCGAAGGTATGTGAAGTCTGCCAACCCGCATTAGGCCAGCGTGGTGGACTAAGGCCTAACCCCTCTCATTCAGTAGAGGAGGTCCGTGCCCAGCAGTGGGATGTATATAATACAGGGCTAGTAGTATTATTATTTATAATTATGTCATAACAATGCAATCGGATTTGGCACTATGGGGGATAAAGAATTATATCGTACCCTATAAATTGCTTAAAATTATCCACACCTTTCTGTAGCACGTTGTATATTTGTCATTAGACGCTGGTGTAATCTACCGAGCGGTTCGTGAGCTATTATATCGCCCACTGGCGGCCATAACGCCCACATACTGCGGCCGCTGCGTGTTGTTGATCATAGCTAACTTGGCCAACTGGGTTATAGCTGCTTATGGGTAAGTACAGCAACATAGTACGAGATAGTCATTGTTAACACCATTGTTGTTCGTTGTCAATATCATTCTACCAAAGTCTAATATTGGAATCAAGTTTAAGTAATGACATCCGTGGTGCTTTCAAATCAAAATATTTATTGAATCCTTAAAATGTTATACAGTTGTACAAGGATTATATTGAACGTGACTGAAAGTTGGGGGAGGGCGCTACTGAATCCTCAGTATGCCAAGTATAAAAAAATATCCAGATTTTTAGGGAACTTTTAGCATGAAAATCTCTATTCTAAAAAAAAGTAACTGGCGCCGCCACCGCCGCCGCCGCTGCCAAAAGCTTGTCACGCTATCCCCTCCGAAACCGCTGGGGGTATGGGGTCGAGACCGATACCAATCGATGCAGAATAATGTGGGGAAGAAAGTAACATATGTCTCATATTCGTCGGACTTTAAGTTTTTTTTTATTTTATGTTTTGTGGAAAAACATGGGCTACGCACCTAGTTCATTATATAAATATGAGTATTTAAACTATTAGCTAAATTATTATTTTTTCGAATGGATTTGTGCTGTTAGCCTATATTGCTTTTACAGCTTCACCTGACAATAAAGCCGGCGCTTATGGCGCTTTAGCCAGAAATATGTATAGTGTATTTAGTAGCGATTAAGCACAGAGGCGCCTTTTAGAAGGCTCAGTCCTCAGCTTGAGCAATCGCTTGGGAGTATAGTTTAGGGGCGCCTCTGCACATCATTATGCCGAGGGCCAGTTGTGGGAGCTCTTTGGATTCGCAGGCGCGTCCTATGTAACGGTCGCGTATCATTATTGCAATTCGGATTGGGCAAGGAAAGTGCTGCTTCGATAGCGACTGTGATGGAGTCGTTGGGATCTGCCAAAACATGTTTGGGACTCAATTATGCACCAACCCAGACGGCCTCTCGCATACGAGGGACCGACCACATTGATTACAAGTGACACTGTACGTGTATGTCTACAGAAGTGACACTGTACGTGTATGTCTACAGAAGTGGCACTGTACGTGTATGTCTACAGAAGTGGCACTGCACGTGTATGTCTACAGAAGTGGCACTGCACGTGTATGTCTACAGAAGTGACACTGTGTATTTTTTGTTGCAGTGTCGCTCAACACTCTCGTGACTTCGCATCGCATTTACTGTTAGTGTTGATGAGCAACTTGTTCCTGTACACACTATTCTACATTGTGATGAAATTGTTACATCGAGAATCAATCAGATGGTACAGGTAAATACAAATGTTAATATGCATTTCATACAATAATTTCGGGACTACAGAGTCTCTGAGTTTAATTTCATATGGTGTAGGTTGAGCCTTCGAAATTCTTATGAGAACATCTCAGGGTGTTTTTATGGCACAGGTCGGCAAACGAGCAAGTGGGTCATCTGATGGTATGTGATCGCCACCACCCATGTACGCCCACAATACCAAAAGAGTCATGGGTGCGTTGCCGACCTTAAAGGTAAGGGATAATTAAGAGAATGGGAATGGGAGGGGGTTTGGACCTCCGGATATCTCACTCACCGTACGAAACGCAGCAGCAAGCTGTTACTTTACGCCGGTTTTCTGTGAGACAGTGGTAACGACCCGGACGAGCCGGCCCATACATTCTGTAGACAAAAGTGTATACAGAGTGGCTCTACCACTAAAAAATAAAGGTATGCCGGTTTCCTCACGATGTTTCCTTCACCGTTAAAGCAAGTGATAGTTAACAATTAATACACACTATGTATACTGCCTCGGTGGCGCAGTTGTAATGCGTACGTATTACAACTGAGGCTTACACTGTTCTCGGGTTAGATCCCCGGGTCGGGTAAAAGTGATATTGGATTTTTCTATTACGAAATGCTCAGTATCAGCGCGGAGTCTGGAATTGTGTCCGGCTCGCCCCCAATCACATCATGGGACGGAAATACGCTCGATGAAATGTGGGTGTACTGGTTACACTTCTGTCTACGCCTTCGGGAATTACAGGCATATTTAACTTAGAGAAGTCGTCGGTGCATGCTCTTGGGGCTGGTTTCGAACCTGCGCCTTTCGTCTCCACAGTCCGTACCACTCCCCGCTGAGCTATCGCGGCTGTCACAAATTACATGTTTTTTTTTATTCCAGCTGGGTGTATATATTGATGACGTACGGCGTTTGGTTTGGATCAAGTTACTTCTATCTCGATCAGAGCACTAACTGGGCGGTAAGTGTTCAAAAAGGTGTCTTTGGAACCATCGAAATAAGATGACAAGAAACGTAACTCAAGCAAAAAAATGTGAAACACTGTGCAAGGGGGCGGGGCTATAAAAGTCTGTGCAGCTCGTTCATTCATCAATTCATAAAAATTGATTCATGATCTCTGGTTGACACTTAATACGTCTAATTTTTTGCGCGGTGCAGAACGTCGTATCTGGATTTAGAAATTTAATATTTAGACATTAATTTTTATGAAATTAAGTTGATTTTGAACGTTCATAAATTTTTGTTGCGTGTATGAGTGTTACGTGTGATTTTACCTTTGCATGTGTAAGTAAGTGGAGCCGTATTTTTTGGCAGATTCATATGAGAGTTATCGTCATAGTTATCATATTTCGATGTTCGGAATACTATTACTGAATTTATGAAGTCTGTATGTCTGTCTGTGATGTCATTAAAGTGCTCTATTTTATGAACCGATGTATACTTTTTGAGTGGTAGAGCCACGCTGTAGCCGGTTTTGTCTACAGCATGAATGGGTCGGCTCTGGCTACACCTCTGCCCACCCCTTCGGCGAGTACAGGCGTGAATGCGTATGTATGTATAAAACTAAATTTTTCGTTTTTTTTCAGCTCACGCCGGCTCAGTCGCGCCAAAACAACCGAGTTTGCTCTCTATTACAATTATACGATTCCCATGACATTTGGCATTTCCTGTCATCGACCGCCATGTTTTTTTCTTTTAACATGTATTTGACCATAGACGACAACTTGTCTACCGTTTCAAGGGACCATATTATGGTATTTTAATGGAAAGTATTGTACAGACCAATTATGTATGGATATACAATATGTAACAAAAACCCTGTCAGGCGTTTTAACTGTGATATTAGAATCGATATTCAAACGTAATGAAATAACTCGCATACGAAAATTGGACTATAAAAATAATAATTTTTATTTTTTAAACTTTTTTTTTGTAAACCGTATTTTGTCTGATTACCTCTGCAAGAGCGATTAATCGGAGCCAGAGTGAGTTAGCATGTTGCGGCGTCCACGTTCATCAAACACGCCGCGCCCCCGAATTCGTCGATACACACAGAAATTCAGATGTCAATAACATTTTTTTAATATGTTCATTTTCTAAGCTACCTGTGTAAGGATAATATCTCGCTTCTGTTTATTATTTTTTTAATTTAACTATTTTTATTAAGTTGTCTATATGTCTTATCTTCCCGACCCAAAAAGGGCCGACAGGGTTTTTGTTACATACTGTATATTAGATGCGGTAAAAAAATTATATGTCACAAATTTAATAGAAGAATGTTATCCAAAAACTCAATTAAATATTTTTTTAACACTGAAGTCAGCGGAATTTGTAAGCGTTATGAGATTTGACATCTCATGTCTCGGGGTGACGAGGGCAGTACAATGCCATGCAGTATTTTTTTATTTTTTATTTTTTTTTGTCTGTGTGGTGTTAGTTCTTTTTATGGGCAGGCGTGGCGCTTACCATCAGGCGAGCGACCTGCTCGTTTAGAATAAATAAATAAATACATCCAACAGTCACACACATAGTCCTGACTCCACAGTAAGAAACGAGTCTTGTGTCGTGGGTATCAGGAACTACGAGATACTTTCGGTCTCACAACACCCAGAGAAACATTGGCTCTAAGTGTAAAAATATTCGAAATATTAAGAAGTAATTTGATGAAAATGAGTTAATTAATTGCCTTTAACGCCTTAACCTTTTTTAAGTAGTGGTTTGAATCCAAAGTTAGTTTGAATACGTTTGAAGTGATTGACTTAAAAGGTTTGTGAATTTTAGAAGGGTCGTGAGATTATTAGAAAAGTATTTATAGTATTTTATTTGACTGCCTCAGTGGCGCAGTTGTAGTGCGTACGCGTTACAATTGAGGCTAACGCTGAGGTCTCGGGTTCGATCCCCGGGTCGGGTAAAGTGGTATTGGGTTTTTCTATTACGAAATTCTCAGTATCAGCCCGGAGTCTGGAATTTGTGCCCGGTATGGCGATAGGCTCGCCCCCTATCAAATGTGGGTGTACTAGTTACACCTCTGCCTACCCCTTCGGGGATTACAGGCGTGAGTGCGTATTTATTTATTTTTAGACCATCACCAGCTTTAGGCATGGTTGGTGCAGAATAAGGACGTGGCGTGGGGGTCATGACTAAAATAGCCCACCGTAGCCCCAAATAGATTTACCACCCCGGGCCCAAATTAGACTTGCTACCCAAGGCCTCCGACGGCTTTAGTCCGCAACTGTATCATGGTGTATTGAGTAGAATGGTTGATTTTACGAATGTACGAACTAAAAGCATTTTAATATGTAATTATATTTTCACATCTCAGCAGTGATATAAAGGAAACTTGTAAATAATTTAACAAAAAAGTGTTTTTAATTGTGATAGAAAAACAATTTTTTATTAAATATAGAAATATCAACACATTTGTGCACGTCTTGGTATGTGTGTGTCCGGACGTAGGTAGATGAAACTGTACATATTTACAAGCTGACGGAGACATTTTTTTCATATTATAGGCCGGCAAACGAGCAAGTGGGTCACCTGATGGTAAGTGATCTCCACCGCCCATGTTCGCCCACAATACCAAAAGAATCATGGGTGCGTTGCCGACTTTAAAGGCAAGGGATAATTAAAGAATGGGGAAGGGGAGGGGCTTGGGCCTCCGGATATCTCACTCACCGTACGAAACGCAGCAGCAAGCTGCTACTTTACGCCGGTTTTCTGTGAGACAGTGGTAATGACCCGGACGAGCCGGCCCATACATGCTGTAGACAAGCGTCTACAGTGATTACTTCTCCATAATATACTAGAGCTTACTAGCAATAAAAAAAGGTTAATAGACGTGCATTCGAACACTTTTTAATACCCGGCAATTAATTTTAAGTAGTTATAATTTTGACTAAGTTTTTTTTACTCTTATTTAGTCATATTTTTGTGTATAGACAATTTGAACGAATTTATTAATTATTTTGGAATAATTTTCATGTTCTTTTTTCTACAGAATTGACTGGTATTTTTCAAATTAATTTAGTGGTAACACAGAATCGTATTATTTGTGATACTCATTTTGAATATTTTTTTTGTAACGGTCGCGAACCGACAGCAAAACAATCTCCGTGTAATGATTTTATTGTTTCAAAATTAAACCATAGTTTATTTAGACATTAACGGGTCTGCGTAGAAGGATGGAGTGTCAGCAGTTGAAATTTAATCTTATGAGCTTATGTATAAGGTCGATATTAGAGGAATGATAACAAACCTGGCGGTGCCAAGGCACGCTTAGTTCCGGATACGAACCTGCGGCGCCTACTCTACATTTAATAGGCTCTGTCTTCTGAACCGTAAGCAACCGTGTGTGTAAGCGCTGTTGTGTTTCAGTTTGAAGTATATTGAAATTACTGGGCATTATGAGACTTAACGTCTTATGTCTCGGGGTGACGAGCGCAGTCCAGTGCACATGCATTTTGTAATATAAAAGTTATGTGTGGTGTTGCTTCTGTTTTATCAACAGACGAGCGACCTGCTCGTTTCGTCATTCAGGCTAATAAAAAAAGGTAGTAGGCCAATGCCATGCAATGCTTTGTAATTCAAAGTTCTGTGTGGTGTGTGGTTTCTTTGTAATTCAAAGTTATGAGCAGGCGTGGCGCTTACCATCAGACGAGCGACCTGCTCGTAACGTCATTAAATAGAAAATTGCCAGTTTTGTTCATTTTACTAATATCAGACGTATGCATAGTAACTTAGGTTGATTTTCATTTAACACCGAATTAAGTGTCTTATCGACATTTTCACCTTCTATGTTCACCGTATTTGTATATTAACCTGCTATAATAAAATATAAGAATTTACTTTACTGCCTCGGTGGCGCAGTTGTAATGTGTACGCGTTCCAATTGAGGCTAACTCTGAGGTCTCGGGTTCGATCCCGGGTCGGGTAAAGTGAAGTGAGTTTGTGCCCGGTATGGCGATAGGCTCGCCCCCTATCACATCTTGGGACGAAGATACGATCCGCGAAATGTGGGTGTACTAGTTACCCCTCTGCCTACCCCTTCGGGGATTACAGGCGTGAGTGCGTATGTATGTAAGAATTTCCTTTACTTTTGTAATATGTTAGTCAAAAAGGTCAACAAATTATGTAGTTCACAAAATATGTATGAAATAAATAAATACACCCAACAGTCACACATACAGTCCAGACCCTGCTGTAAGACATTCTTGTGTCGTGGGTACTACGAGATACTTTCGGCCTCACAAATCAGACAAGAAACAAATATTTGTGGATCATAGAAACATTGTCTATGAAGTTTGTACGGTCGCTGTAATTATTTTGTATTTTGTAAGTATTTGATATTCCATATGTAACTTGCCTTGTAAATACACTCTTTTTTATTATAAATGGGTATTATTTAAATTTTTCTGTTTGTTTACAGTTTAATTAGACAGAAAATCGGTAGGAAATAACTTGAATTCGCTGCAAGAAACAATGTTAAAATAGTGATGTGGATAATCGATTATTTTCATAAACGATCAATCGATAACAGTCCACAGTTCGTAATCGAGTCATATTTGCCTCTTTGGTCTAGCGCCAGTGTTTAAAGGCTGAGAACCATGAGGTCCTAGGTATGGCGATAGGCCTCCCCTATCGCAACATGGGACGGAAACAAGCTCAGCGAACTTGCCCCACTGCCTACCCTTGCGTGGGTACGCGTTAATATATACGTACATTTTAAGACTGATTTGAACAAACTAATAATTTAGAAACGGATATTGTATAAATATTTTATATACTTGTCTACAGCATGAATGGGCCGGCTCGTCCGGGTCGTTACCACTGTCTCACAGAAAACCGGCGTAAAGTAGCAGCTTGCTGCTGCGTTTCGTACGGTGAGTGAGATATCCGGAGGCCCAAACCCCCTCCCCTTCCCAATCCCATAATTATCCCTTTCCTTTAAGGTCGGCAACGCACCCATGATTCTTTTGATATTGTAGGCGTACATGGGCGGTGAACGATCACTTACCATCAGGTGGCCCACTTTCTCGTTTGCTGGCCTATGCCATAAAAAAAATATAGAATTTTTATTATTTATGCAACGATGGCGCAGTTGTAATGCGTACGCGTCACGACTGAGGCTGACGCTGAGGTCTCGGGTTCGATCCCCGGGTCGGGTAAAAGTGAAATTGGATGTTTCTATTACGATCCCACACTAGGTAAATCTGTATCAGGAACTACAAGGAACTTCCCAACCTATAATATTTGTGGAAATATTTGTGGATCACACAAATTCACTCGATTTCACTCGGGTTCGATCCGCGGGTCGGGTAAAGTGGTATTGGGTTTTTCTATTACGAAATGCTCAGTATCAGCCCGGTGTCTGGAATTGTGCCCAGTATAGCGATAGGCTCGTCCCCTATCATATAATGGCACGGAGATACTTGGTGAAATGTGGGTGTACTGGTTACACCTCTGTCTACCCCTTCGGGGATTACAGCCGTGAATGCGTATTTTTTTATAAAGTTTTTAATTATAATAGTTTATGTTGCGATCAAACATTATAATGAGTTCGACTTGCATCTTGCTGCGGTCATGTCGAGATGATTATGGTTAGGTTATCCCCAAGATTTCGACATACGAATTAGGTTTTTGCGTCAACTAACAAGATGAACGAACGAGTTAATAACAATATATTATTATACATATTCATTTGATTGTACCACACACTTTTAGGTTAGAATTATTATGTTTCATTTTATCGAAAACTGCGCATTACCTTGCAATAAGAGTGGTAACATTATGTTTAGGGACCAAAATCTACCAGTGGCAGCATTTTAGACCCAATTGCTTTAGTCTTGATTTTAACCGTTGATTATTTTCGCAAAAAAATATTGTTAATTACATGATCGATTATAATTGTTGCTGTCGTATATAACCAATTAAAATAATCGACGATCAATATCTCTAATTTCTAAAGGGTCAGCCCATTAAGAAATCACATTTTATTTAAGCTATTATTTCTGAAGGACCAATTAACCCCTTCCAATCTTTCCTATAAATGGTGGGCAACCCCTTTATAAGTCTTCTGGCAATAAGAACATTTATGTGGTTAAGTTACATATTTGTCTGAGATTTATGAATACGGACACTGAATTGAATTAACAGATGGCGCGATTTATTGTAAATTATTTGTACCGTTAATCATTTTGTTAACTGGAGGGTAGTTTATCTTTTATCAATTAATTCTATTCTGGGAGTGGGTGAAAAGTCAATTTAAGAAGCATGTTGTAATTTGAGTGTCTTTAAGAAGTCTAGTTCAATTCGTAGTAGAAACAGTCGGGAATTATTCTCTTGATTCAAAATTAGAAGATGTAATGCCGAAGTTTCGGTTAACGGCGAGTTCTGCTACAAATGATTGCCTAAATTACTACCTTGTAAAATAACGAGTTACTGCTATGTGTCGGTTAATACAGAAAAGTGTAACTGTGCCTCAATTATTGTAATGTGAAGTGTGCAATGCCAGGGTTTCTTGCCCGACTCTTTCCTCGTGAAACAACATTCCGAACGGGTGGTACCTTAATCAGTGAACATTTGTTGTCATTATCAAAACTATCATATGCAGTGCATTCTACTATATCTGGCGATCAGACGGGGATGATCACAGCCGCAACTCACAAATCTATCCTCGACATACTCTTCGATGGATGGTGGACATCACCTTAAGGTAAGTAAACTAGTTTATCGACCTTATATTATAAAAAGTCCTTAATGCATTTTGCATACGCATGTTGCGCTCTGTCTTCTCGTTCTCTTTTTGAATATAGATATGGTGTGCAGTGTTGAATAGGACATACAAGAGACAAGATTTGTCCCATACCTACATGACGCAATAGGTATTGTAAGAGCGGCTGTTTTATTTTTACTATTCTCATGACGTGGCCTGCGTGCCTGAAGGAGTGAGAAGGAGCGAATGAACTTCAACACGCTTCACGTCATTTGAAGTGGACCTTGTACTGGCTCAGTACAAAACAGAGGCGACTCTTACAAATTCATCTAAAAATCTTGTCCTACTCAACACTAATATAGTGTAATGAAATTGTAATAATTATTCGAAGTTCGAACTCGGTATTTGACATCTTAAGTTTTCAAATAAGGCACCATCGTCTGCTATTATTCCTGTAGTCGTGCGCCATCTTGCAATAATTTTCTTTTCCACCAACGTTTTCTCTTCCGTAATCTGTATGGACTAGAAATGTGATAGTTTACTCATAAGCGCTATTTTAATTTATTATTAGTCAGTACAAAAGGACAAACAAGAGGCATAACATTTGTTCCAAACATGACGAAATAAAATGACGACGCGACGGCTCCAATTTACACGTACAGTTCTTTATTCGCGGGGTATATGTTCGGTAAACATGCCGCGAATACAGAAACCGTGAATATGGAATGGTAATTTATATGGCATTATAGGGTGTTCCATACGTTCCGGTATAGGAAGGAAAATATCAGCGGTATAGGAACTGGTGTTAGGCGACAGAATTAGACATTTCGAGATAACTATATAAAACAAGTCTTCACTACAAAACAGTCGACAAAATTATCTCTTGTTGCATATGCTAAGGGCACAGCTGGCACAGTTTTTTTAATACATACGCACTCACGCCTTTATTTCCCGAAGGGGTAGGCAGAGGTGTAACCTTACCATTGTGTACACCCACATTTCGCCGAGCGTATCTCCGTCCCATGATGTGATAGGGGCGAGCCTATCGCCATACCGGGCACAAATTCCAGACTCCGGGATGATACTGAGCATTTCGTAATAGAAAAACTCAGTACCACTTTACCCGACCCGGGGATCGAACCCGAGACCTCAGCGTTAGCTTAATCGTAACGCGTACGCATTACGACTGCGCCACCGAGGCAGTTTTTTTTTGAATTGATATGATAATACTTATTCAAATAACTAGTTACTCGGTGCAATAAAAACTCTATGCTATCGAAAGCAAGATATTACTATGGGTGATTGTAACCACTTACCATCAGGTAAGCCTTCTGCAGCCTTCGAAGTCTAAAAACGCAACTAGGGCTACACTTCTCCGAACTGTATTCCGTCACATGACATGTATCACACATCGCCATCATCATCATCATCATCAGCCACAAGACGTCCACTGCTGAACATAGGCCTCCCCTAATGCCTTCCAGGCCGACCATTTGGAAGCGGCCTGCATCCATCGGCTTCCTGCAACCCTTGTCAGGTCGTCGGTCCATCTTGTAGGTGGACGTCCTCTGTTGCGCTTGCCCGTACGTGGCCTCTATTCGAGAACTTTTCTGCCCCATCGGCTATCAGTTCTGCGAGCTATGTGGCACATCGTCATATAGAACAAATATTCCAATCTCGGGAAAGTTGTGAGATCTTTCGAATCGAAAAATGGAACTGTGCTGGACTTGAACCTAGGACCTCACGCCCGAGGAGTCGCCCCGCGAGGCGAGGACCCGCCCCGGGCGGCAGTTTCAGGGACGCCAAAATCATAATATAATATAATTAAAGATAAAAAAAAACTTGCTCCACAAAGCGCCTAGTATACGGAAGCCTGGTTGGCTCACCGTCGATTTGTAAGAAAAAGGCGCCGCACAGGCCCTTTGTGCATCATTCTTTTTTCTTTTAGTTTTTCTAAGTATTTTTTCTCTAACGTTGGACTTGGAGAGAGGGGCGCCAAGTCAAGTATCAAGTTTTTGCCCAGGTTCTAAAAACATTGTAGATCCGGGGCTGTCTCCACCATTGATTCGACACACATGTGAGTTAACATATCTTTCAAATCAATATGAAACGTTATTAGAGATTTATCAGATATTATTAAATTTTTCACTAAATAACGTTTCAGCAACTCGAATTGATTTGACAGCGGTGTCAAAATCAAAGTTCTGTATCTAACAGAATTCATCTGAATGTTATTTGATCAGCGTTTGAGAAACCAAAAGCGTTGAACACGCTTTTAGCAGCCTTTACGATTTTAGCTTTTTTTGACTTGATAAGTGATTTGACAGTTGATTAGTTAATTTTTACGTTGATCAGCCTTTCATAATCCGGGCGTAAGTCTCCTACTGCCGAATCATATAGTTTATGCAGCCTTTCCTAACAGTTTTCTAGCGCCACCTTACCGTGAACCACGAATCGATTTAATTATTCAAATTTTGTCTGTGGAAAATTTTAATGATGAAATCGATCCTCTAGAATAGGTTTGCGGACCCCAGGTTGGGAAACTCTGGTTAATAACATCGTACTGACAAAACTACTACTAACTGGTCCTTACTCTTAAAAAAAATAATAGGATCCAGAAATGCTTAATCTCCATTGTTTCGAACGATCGTGAATCGAGCTGTGAAACAGATATAAAACGACAAATTATTCAATTAGGTAATAGGGATTAGGAATTAGGTACCGTAGCCGGATCGAGCGAAGTGGTTTTGTGTGTTTAAGTGGCTAATTTCATAATGTGCAAAACTGTACATCCTACTATTAGGTTCATTATTAGGTTGTACTTGTTTTACTTTTAATTCAATAATAGATATGTTGTTTAAACTCCTGTCAATAAAATATTTTTCTTTCTATAGAATACAATAGAATAGAAATCATTTATTGCACACCACACCATCACATACAAGAGTATAATTTAAATAAGACCTTATATTTAACATAATAAAAAATTAAATTAACAAAAACATGACATTAACTTTTATAGTAGCAAAATGGCGTGCAAATAAATATACCTAAATATTTTTTTAAACTTTTCTTTCTTTTTTTATAAATGTAAATATTTGGATGTATGTTAATTAATAACGCCTTAACGGATGAACGGATTTGGATGAAATTTGGTTCAAAGATACACTAAAGTCTGGATTAGGACATAGACTTTTTATATCGAAAAAAGACATTCTCGGGGGTGGAGCCTCGAGCAAAAGCTAGGGTGTAAGGGAAAGTCTTCCGATAAGACTGGTGGTAGTTCTGGTGATTGCGGACATGATACTACAAAGAAATCATGTAATAAATACCTACCTACATACATACACACGCCTGTAATCCCTGAAGGGGTAAGCAGAGGTGTAACCAGAACACCCACATTTCGCCAAGCTTCAATTCAAATTCCAGCCAATATTCAGACAATTCCCAGGCATATCCCAGTCAATTTCCATTTAATGACAGCCTCCATGGCGCAGAGGCAGAGTAGCCGGCTGCGAAACGCCCGGTCCTGGGTTCGATTCCCACACTGAGACAAATGTTTGTGTGAACCACAAATATTGGTCTCGGGTCTGGGTGTTGTGGGACCGCAAGTCCCTCGTAGTTCCTGATACCCACGACACAGGTTTCCACCCAATATACAGTAAAATTCCAGGCAATATCCAGTCAAATTACAGCCAATTCCCAGGTAATATCCAGCCAATTTCCAGGCAATTTCCAGTACTATTTTCATGACGCGGGCTACGTGTCTGAAAGAGTGAGAGACCTTCAAGACGCCTGTCTTATTTAAAGTTGTTCTATGTTCTGACTCAGTACAAAAAAGGGGCAACTCTTACAAACTCTTTAAAATTCATGTTCTTACTCAATACTAATACAGATGTTACTTAGGTACTTATCTGGAAGCTGTAAATTGTAACATTCAACCCAGACTATATCGTATACTACAGACTACTAGACCGACTGTGCAGTACAAAGAAATTGTGCACTCAGTTAAAGTCAATTGACCGCAACTCATTTAGTCGCCCGCGAGAGAGCGACAAGAGCAATTGCTGTCGTTTGAATGAACGTTAAATTCGATAAACTAACTAAATTGTTCATTCTTACCCATACAGAGTAGTCATTATTTACGTGCTCGTTTGCCGGTATATGCTATAAAAACATTTTACATAGTGCAGCTGATGCTCGGGGTTAACGGCCATCAGCCACAAAATATAGTACTGTTTCATTTCAAAATATAGTTATTTATATATGTTATGTAATACGCGATTTTTAGTGATACCATGTTCCCCATCACCAGTACTATACAACCTGCAGCAGTTTTCTGAAGCGATTCCTTTACACCCTTTATTTCTATGCACTACCAACGCGATCTTCGATGCACAAAAACTCTACGAAAATGAAACAAAAACATAATTCATAATACCTTTTTATTTTGTATATCATTTTCATTTCTTCATACGTCGTCTACAAGCTTATAAATATTGTATATATTACACAAAAATTCATACAGGGCCGCAGTTGCACGTCACACTGGGGGACATTTACCCCCCAGTGTTTACCAAAACACTTGCTTTCGTGCAAGTAACGCGACTCAAGCCGGCGTAGCTCTCATAACTGGAGAAGCTTAAAGCTCGGTAGTTTTTACATTAATAGTTACTGCTCAGGACCGGATCGGGCGTTAATTTACACTACGTTTATTATAATTAAAGCCGTTTCTGAAGACTTGTAAGTCGTTGCTTATCCACACTACATTTACCAGACAGATGTGTGTACGATCGACAATAAACAAATTTCTTAATTCTGTATATCAAATTATCTCCAATTTTCATTGTTTAGTTATAACTTTGAGTGGAAGTAAGGTATCTTGCATGGTAGCCAGCCAATATTGGTATGTTTTTCATTTTGATCTGTAATTTACTAAACTTCGATTCTACTAATGAATTTGCTTTTTATCAATCGCACAATCCCGCTGTCACTTACTGCGACAATGTGATTCCAATATACAAATCCCCTAATTACTGTTACAATATCGAAAGTACATATACAATTATAGAAGACGCTAAAAACTTAGGGCAGATCTGAAATACGAGAATCATATGTATGGGCCCCACAGCGATCGACCGAGTCCGGCCCTGTGCACGCGCGGATAAAAATATAGTTTCTTAAACCTTTACATTTCTCACTTATGCTTTATATGGGTAAAGTGAGCGTAGACATACTCAGTAGGGGATTGTGATGGCATTTAATCCCCCCCTCGCAGAAGTAATAACTATGGAATAATAATACATGCTTATGGGGTAATTGTAATATTTTTTGCTAGATATATTGAATACATTCAATTTTAAGCATTATTACAAGCGTAAATACTACAATTTGATTTCCATAGCTGCCTTATTCATTGAATATCATCTAAATGTTTGCGTAATCCAGTATATAAATACACAATTTAAGAATAACAATTTTCCAATATTACTGGAGCAAATTCTTTAAGCACTACTAAAATAATAACTAAGCCAATAAATTAACAAATGCCACATCAGAGTCTACAAAAGCTAAATGCAATATATTTTTGATTCGCCCCATATTGCCCCCCAACTGAGTACGTCCCACGATACAGTTTAGAGGTAACGCTATGTTATATTATAATTGTTTAGACATTTTACAAAAGGATTTTTTTAGACTTACATAGCTTTTATTTAGAAAATGGAAAAGTGTTTGGCGATGTCACAATAGTATATTTTAGCGTTTGTATGTTTATCTTCACAAATACAATTATGAGATTTTATAATCATTTAATAAGATCTTTTACCCGCCCTTATCCCACTCACAGTGGGGTCGACGCAACATGTTTTTAACACATGTTACAGAAAGATTTGGCTTGTATTTTTTACGATCGGCCGCCTGCCTGAAGTCAACCTCTCTGGGGAGATAATCATTTCATAAGGTAATATCCAATATTCGCCCACACAATATAAAACGTGTTACAGAAAGGTGTGGTCAAATTTAAGCAACGTATAGTGTACGATATAAGTATTTCACCCCCCCGTAGTACCAAATCGGATTGCATTGCTAGGACATAAATAAAGCATTTCTTTTTTATCGAATGAGTAACACGTCGATATTCGACTTGTAACTTTGGACAACACTAAATGATAAAAAGCCCAGCTTTTGTCTGACTACAGCTTTTTTATTCTCACGCACTTCACTTAATTTATAGCAATGTGATCTTATCGATCGTAATAAACGAATGATTAAAAGTTAGCGTGAAGTTTTCGTATGTCTATATTTTGATAAGATCCAATACATAAACACTCACTGTCAGGCGTATGTAACGACACTGAAATATGATCACACCTTTCTATGACACGTTGTATATCGCCCCGCCAAGAAACATTGTGACCCTCGACAGTCGCCAGAATCATGACCGTCAAGGTTACTGGATATACACTGATTATAATGGGTTTTATTCACGTGTACGGTGGTATCTTGTAGGGTATAAAAATATTACTGCTCCACAGTAACCGATGACAACCAAACTAAAAATTCCAAGGGAGTAGTG
Source organism: Mimas tiliae (assembly GCA_905332985.1). Classification (NCBI taxonomy): domain Eukaryota; kingdom Metazoa; phylum Arthropoda; class Insecta; order Lepidoptera; family Sphingidae; genus Mimas; species Mimas tiliae. Next base: position 1,638,193 of record HG995265.1, on the reverse strand, counting down.
TTTACAGACATCTGATTCAATTAGATTAGATTTTAATTTAGAGTTTCTTGTCTGTTCTTCTCTGGCGAAACAGCATTCCGAACTGGCGGTAGAGTTAAAATTTTACTGAATCTAAATGATTATAACATTTTATGGATTCAATAAATAATTTGAATTTGAATTATAAGTTTTAATATGAAGATAAACATAAAAACTAACGTAGGTATAATCTAATCGCTATATCTGTTCCAGAAATGTAAACAAATTCTACCACTTTTTAATCTCTATTGTATTTGGTATATTAAGATCGATATCAGCCTTGCCCACGAAATCAATTTAATTTTGCTATTTTGAAAATTGCAGCTCGATCCTTTGATTAAATAGGGATAAAAAGATTTTGCGCAAATAATCACAATAGATATACGTAATAATAACAATGAAAGCTATAAATATTGCTTCTAGAGTTATTTAATGTGAAAATAACGGATTTTTTCTCAGATCAATCTAAGCTAGTGCGGACATTCGGACCTTAAACAAAGGAATTATTTGTAAAGTGGGTAGACATTTGTTTACATTTTTGATACAGATTTGGTGAATAAACTGTATTGGAAGATATTAAATAGTTGTTACCAGATTTTCATTGCATTAATAAACTAATCACTTAGTTTTGTGTGCAATATAATTTAAAATCAAGTGATTTCATTCGCCTCATTTCAGATTAAGCAATTTTTACTAAACTAGTAAAATGTATTATGATTTTACTGTATCGGGCGTACATTATGGGCGTGGAAGGATCCCTGTGTTTGAGGCTATCTGGGTTGGTACCGTCGCTTTGTCAATAAAAAAACATTTTTTTGCTTAAATGTCGAGACGAGCAAGTCGCTCGCCTGATGGTAAGCAACAAGCGTGCCTATAACCAGCAACACTACACACAACTTTGAATTAAAATACATGATATTATACTGCGATCTTTGGTACTTACGATGTTCTCTCATAATACCCAGCAATTTCTCTGGCCGACGTCCTTCAAACAAAAACACAACTGCGGCAGAAATGCATGCAAAAACATGAACCTGGTAACAACTGTCAATTTTATTCGAAAATCCCAAAAGCATGTTTATAATAACAATCGATGCAGTGGTAAGAAATGCTTACAAGTACAAAGCCTATATTTAATAGTCACTGCTCGGTTACATACGGTTATAGATTCATAATATCGTAGAGGACACTATCCCCTTATTAGGGGCCATTCATAAAATACGTTTGGAAATAGACGGAGGGGGGGGACTGGTTGTTCTGTAATTTATATTATTAATCCTAATTAATATATAAATGCAAAAATGAGTTTCTATGTTCGTTACGCTTTCACGCCTAAATCGTTAAACCGATTTTAATGAATTTTCGAACAGATATAGATGGGACACTGGAGTGTTATAGGCTACATTTTATCCCGGTTTATATGCTACTTGTTACCCCGGAAAATGCTGTCCTCGGGGACGGAACTGCGAGAAAAAGCTAGTTCGTTTATAGCTACACGTTTTATGACATTAGTAGGGGGATCAGAAATGCGACGCAGCGTAACGAGGCCCAGTCCAAAACAGGCGAAATATTGCGGGGCATATTTTATGAATGTCCTCTTAAACATTTTCTGCAATTAATTTTGAATAGACATTTTCGGCCCTTAGTAGGGGCCAGATTCCTATCTAGGGGCCGTAGTATAAAAATGGAAGATTTAAGCTTGAATTAATAAAAATATGTTTCAAGCTATTTAATAGTACATTCCGGTGCCCCTAGCTAGGGGCCAAAAATGTCGATACCAAAACAATTTACAAGAAAAAAATTGTCTATACAATTCCATAACCAGTGTCTATTTTCATAAATACTGTTTACAAAAATATAGATAATAAATGCATTTTTATTACATTTTCTTTTTCTTTATGGCAACAATCGAATAGAGCATACGTTTAATAGATGTCGCTAGTACAGTCTAACCTAAATGACTCGCTGAATCAATCCTCACATGTATTTCGTATGCAATAAGGTTCAGAATTGATTGTCGCGGGTCATTACAAATTAGGCGATCGCTCAAAGATTTTATATTCCAAGGCAGATGGGGGTGTAACAAAAAAAGGACATTCATAACAAATTGATGAACTTTTTTAACAAAATGGCTGTGTATGCAGTAATACAACCTATTGAAAAAACACAACCAACTGAATAATATATCAACTAATGAATAATTTTGATAGCCTCCGTGACGCAGTGGCAGAGTATCAGTATGTGTAGCTGCAAAATGTTTCTGATTCACAAATATTTGTCTCGGGTTTGGGTGTTGTGGGTTGGCAAGTCCCTCGTAGGTCTTGATACCCACGATACAGGTTTACCTACTGTGGGGTCAGGACTATATGTGTGACAGTTGGGGGTTATTTATTTATTTATTTAATAAATTCATCCCTGATTCATAATGTCTCACTGTAAGAAGTTAGACCTTACGGCCATTTTCAATAAACTATCTCAGTTTTATTCTTCCAATAGATAGCACAAATGAGCCAATAAGAATACACTTTGAAGTTCACGTGTACAAATTACGGAGTTTGACTGGTTGGTTTCCGAGATCTATCCGGATAAATAAACTAAGATTTATTGATTATTAGAGCCACTTTGTAGACACTTTTGTCTACAGCATGAATGGGCCGGCTTGGCCGGGTCGATACCAGTGTCTCACCTGCTGCGTTTCGTACAGTGAGTGAGATATCCGGAGGCCCGAATCACCTTCCCAATCTCTTAATTATCCCTTTCCTACAAGGTCGGCAACACACCCATGATTCTTTTGGTATTGTGGGCGTACATGGGCGGTGGAGATCACTTACCATCAGGTAACCGCCTTGCTCGTTAGCTGGCATATGCCATTTGTTTATTGAAAATGGCTGTTAGTCTACAACGATATGTTGTAGACTAACAGCCAATGTGGGTTGGTAGACTTCACTGTAAATTAAGCCGGTTTTTAAGCCGATTCATTATTTTTATGCCACCTCAATATTAACCATCATTGTTTTAAATTTGTAAATTAAAATCTTTTATTTTTCGAACACGTCGAATTCAAAATCTTCGTTGTCAAAGTCTGTTAAGGAGATAATCTCATTAAATTAAATAAGGGCTCACCCATATAATAGCGTATTAGCTGCCAAACCTGCGTACACCACCATTATGTTTTAAAGTCGCAAACAAATCTTATATTGAGGAGTAAATTAAAATTAAATAATACTTGTGTAGTGGTGTGATGTTAGCCAGTAGAGCGATGTCACGGGACAAATCATAACTTCTTATTTCTTTTACGGCCTTTGCGGTGTTGCCCTACCACAATAGGGTAGTTTCCTATATTGAATTTTATACATTATTTTATAAGCAACAGAAAATGATACGCAAAAGAAACCCTTTTATTAAAACACAATCAAAATTGGTTCAGAAATGTGCCCGCAGTTATGACTTTAAATGTTGGTATGAGGAAAAGTGGGTGCGTAGTAGGGATATCTCACTATCTCGCTTGCACGCGTGCACTATAATGAACATTTTACACAGTGACGTCAAAGGTTGCATCGTCTGTCATTTGACAATTACCCCTTCTACAGGATTTGAATGGCTTCTATCTTATTTATTTTTGGTCCGATTTATAAAATTCTTTCTGCAATAGATTTTGAGTAACATAACTTATTGATTTAAATAATAAAAAAAATCTAGTCAACTACCCTATTCTGCCAGTGTCACGTAAATATTAAGAATCACAAATAGATACCGATTAAGATACAGAACAAATCAAAACTTAACTGCAGGCTTCCAGTAGTCGCGTCATGCGTCAGACGCTAGCATCTATGACGTCACCTGTCAACGTCAAACTTCTTTATTGACATGTGTTTTTTATTATTAGCTAGATCAGAGGTTCCCAAACTTTTTAATCTTAGACCACTTTCAAAATTTAACTGGTTCCGGTGGACCCCCTGCAGAGCTACATTTCTACCATATTCCCATTCCATTTTTTTGTCACGCTAACGTAGAGCCCCGTCGAGTCTCCCGTGGACCCCGTAGACCCTCAGGTCTAGAGCTAGAGTGAAGAAACGAGCAGGTCGCTCGCCTGATGGTAAGCGCTATGCCTGCCCATAAAAAAAGCAACACCACACAGAACTTCGAATTACACAGTACTGTATGGCATTGGACTGCGCTCGTCAACCCGAGACATAAGATGTTAAGTCTCATAATGGTATGCGAGAGACCTACAACTTTTAATAGGTCAACTAGAGTAAGTTTTGAAATTACCCGAAGGTCTCTGACTTAACGATTGTTGTCAGTTGATAACAGCCAGGAGCGAGTTGTCACGTGCCCTCCGAAGCACAGAGACGCTCTGCTGAAATACTACTAAGCGGGCACGCATCCATAGACTGACCGCGACAAGGGTTGCTTAACTCGCTAGTCGTTTACCGATTAGTGAGTGCAACTGGGTATGAGCGTCCTAACGTAATACTGAAGATGCCCGCCACGCTAACATCGAATGATATCGCTTAATTATTTTTATTGAGACGTGCAAGTCGCTCGTGATTGTAAACGCCACGCCCGGTTATAAACTAAAGCAACACCACTCAGAATTACAAATAACTGCATGGCATTCTGCGCTCATCATCAGAGCTAAGTGTCATAATGTCCGATAATTCCCTTGGCTTCAATGCCCTTCAAAACGGAAGAAATAATCAAGTAGTATTGGCGAGTAGCCGGCTGCGAAGCGAGAGGCCGTGGGTTCGATTCCCGCACCGAGACAAATGTTTGTGTGATCCACAAATATTTGTTTCGGGTCTGGGTGTTGTGGGTTGGCAAGTCCCTCGTAGTTCCTGATACCCACAATACAGGTTAACCTAGTGTGGCGTCAGGACTATGTGTGCGAATGTTGGGTGTATATTAATACAGTAAGCATTGACGCATGACAAAACCTTCTGTCCGCCTTTAGATTTACTTTCTAATTCATTCGTCATACAAATTCTTGAAAACCTTGTCAATTACATATGATTTTTTTATACTTGCTTACAAAATAGTAACTTTCAGTTGACCGACACTTAACAATACTTTAAAAAAATATAAATTTATTTCGGCATCGTTCTGTCGCAAATATATTTCTTTTGAATTGAATAGTACATACTCATTCACGTAACTTATGACAGTCTCTGTAATAAAGTACAGTTGTTCTCAAAAGGTACAAAGTCCCCTGATATGTGCAGAGGACTAAGTTAATAATGAAATACGCACTCACGCCTGTAATCCCCGAAGTGGTAGGCAGAGGAGTAATTAGTACACCTACATTTCGCCGAGCGTATCTCCGTCCGAGCGTGATAGGGGGCGAGCCTATCGCCATACCGGGCACTGTTCCAGACTCCGGGCTGATACTGAGCATTTCATAAGAGAAAAACCCAATATCACTTTTACCCGACCTGGGGATTGAACCCGAGACCTCAACGTCAGCCTTAGTCGTAACGCGTACGCATTAAAAACTGCACCACCGAGGCAGTCAGATATTGACGCCAATATCAGGCAGATGATATTGACGTATTAAAAATAGTAATTTTAACGATACAAAAATTTGGAAATAAGCAATCATCCATTTGAATTAACAAAAATCAGTATCCACTGCATAATTTTATATAGTTTTAAACTCATGATCAAGAACTGTAAGATAGAGTAACACAGTTTAACATTATTGTATCAAAATTATTTCTCAAGCTTAAACGAAGCCCCTTTTATACTTCAGTGCTTGTAAGGGGGCGTCAGCTTTGAGAACCACTGTCCCGCAACATCGCACATACGTTGAGAATATGCAATAGTATATTAATAAATAATTTAACGTAACAAATTCTTACACATAAACGAAAATACTCGATGCAGGCGCGAACTTGAGTCTTACCGATATAATAAATTTTGAGACGTTTTTGAGATTCACTTAAATTCAGACGATCAACATTTGATTTGATTGAAAAAAGAATTGAAGCCTGAATAAATAATATCACTTTTTACTTTTTTTTCCAAAAACCATTAAAGGTTTTTTTACCAGAAATAGCAAATATGGCAACCCATAAAAAACCATAGACAATCAACTCTAGTTCGTGACTGCACGTCATAGTATTTTCAGGCACAACTAAATATTTCTTTTTCATAATACACAGCATTTTACAATTAAATTATACAATAACACTTACAAAACGAGTTATTCACATATTGCATGGCGTGGTAATGAAAATATTTCCCGCTGTCCTGGACACATCCAAAATTACATAAAAAAATAACCACAGTGTTGCCACTAAATATTAATGTGAAAAATATTGTATCGCAAACTTGAATTATTCCCTCTATAATTCTGGCCTATTCCTATCTATAATAAATGATTGTCCAAATCATGTTTTTATCTAAAAAAAAAAAAATATGGTCACTTAGCTAACACCGCGTTACTTGAAAATTGCCCATGTGATATTGTCATCGAATATATTTTTTTGGCGCATATCCAATAAATTTACACAAAAAATTAAATTAACCACACAAAGCACGTTAAACAAATATTTCTGTCAACTCATTGGTTACATCACACATGTTCATAAAAGATATTCAGTTTTTTATCTCTCCTGACAACTAAGCCAATTTAACTTGCGCGGTGTTGTTAGCTAAGCGACGATATCAAGAAACATCCTTATTAAAATACCCGCCATTTCATAATATATTTTTTTTCTGTAAATATCAAAACCACACCACACAAAATGTACTGTTAAATTAAAAAATTAATTAAAATAAAAATAAACGCTCTGTCAACCCGTGTGTTGTGTTTTTTGTTCAAATATGGCGGTCATGTCGCGAATGTTGTACGATGGCGACGATTTCTCCTTTCTGAAAACATTTTTTTTATGTTTTCAATGATGATAAAATAAATTATTTTATATACAAGGTTACTCGGAAAAAAGGGTGTAGGAAGCAGGAAATCCTTAAAAGTACCCGTAATTCTGAACAAGATTTATACTTAAAAAAATTCAAAATACCCCATATTTACAGAGATATTGCTGTTCAAAGATTTTAGAAAAAAAAATACGCACACGTAACCCTAAGATCAGCTGTTTTGATAATGTTGTTCAGAATTTTATGGATTTCCTGCTTCCTACACCCTTTCCGACTAACCTTGTATAAGAGGTTTGTCAGTAAGCGGTATATTTTTTTAATAAATATTTGTAACCTCAGGGTTCATCCAAAAAATAGAAACGGACCAAGCAATGTTTTTTGTTAATTCGATTATACATTTTTTTTTCAAATAAACATTTAGTTTTGTGGCTTCCAGACATAATAATGGTTTATTTGCTATATCACTTTGAAGCGTGCCTACGTGCATCTAGTCTCGACAGAGATATTTTATTCTATTCTATTTTTAGATTATGACCATAAATTTTCGATGATTTCGCCAACGTCAAGTATTACAATAGCAATATCTAAAAATAAAGATCAAAACGTAGACATCTATAAACAGAGACTGTTTAATATTTTGGGGACAAAACCAGGTCAGGTCATTCGTCTTGACACCCGATTATAACTCCACTGTACCATTAATGGAATATTCTAATCTAGATACATACATACGCACTCACGCCTGTAATCCCCGAAGGGGTGGGTAGAGATGTAACCAGTACACCCACATTTCGCCGAGCGTATCTCCGTCCCACGATGTGATAGGGGGCGAGCCTATCGCCATACCGGGCACAAATTCCAGACTCCGGGCTGATACTGAACATTTCGTAATAGAAAAACCTAATATCACTTTTACCTGACCCGGGGATCGAACCTGAGGCCTCAGAACAGCAGTCATAACGTGTACGCATTACAGTCGCATGAATTTCTATACAATAAACTAAGAAATAAAATACCGCTTTACGACAAACACTCTTTTTAAATAACAATAATATATGTACAAGTGAATTGATTAATTTTATTAATTATTAAATTTAGAAAACAGGTTAAATTTTATTCCAATGAAAAACATTTTAACGCCAATCAAATAAATACAAAACAAACAATAAAGAGGTTGAGGTCGACACAGGAGACTTTTTTTTCTTTTTTTACCCCGGAACGCGTTGGAAAACATTATAAAAAAATAGTTTAATTAATTATCATTATGGAACTGTAATGAAGTTTTAAGAAAAATTTAAGTAATACCCAATTATAACAGACACCCAAATATATTACGTAAAAAAAAAGTGATATATTTTGGTATTATTAAATATATCACTAAGGAAACCACTTTATAATGTCAATCCCAAAAAAGGAGCACCCTGTGTACAACCTCAATCTGAAATCTTACCTCTCACTCCCTCTCAGATCGACGCTCGCCTCCCCTTTCTCAGGACTAGTGGGGGACGCTATAGTGTCCAAATTGTTGGCACTTTTAGCCACAGAGAACCTCATCCTCTGACCCAGATCAACAGTATTCCTTCTCTCAAATTTAGGAAGGTCATTCAACCGCTCACAATCAGATTTATCATCTAAATCCTTCTTTATCTTAATTCTTGTTAATTGTTCTGGATTACTTCTGAATGATTGGGAACTGTACTTTTCTCTTAGAAAATTCCTTCTTTCTTCTTTATATTTTTCTATCCTTTCCCTGCTTAGGTTCTTTTCTGTGTCAATACTAATTAAGCTTTTAATATCTGTCGGTCGTTTCTCATTAAACCTTTGTATTAATGATATTTTGTTTTCACTTGTAGGCGTCACACTATTCTTAGATTCATTCTCCTCCATATTTAAGTTTAAGTCTAGTAATTTTGTGGTTTTTTTCACGTCTCTAACTTCAAGACTTTTTCTTCTATCGACATAGGATTTCTCATGTCCAAATTCTTTCACGAAAGCACTTTCGTCCAGCGATCGCGCGTTGCTCGAACTCCTCGCGAGTTTAGCTTTAGAATCTTTGGCGTCTTCTTTTCTTCTATCCTCTTTTCTTTCCAGACTAGGATATTTAATCTCGGCCTTAAATTTCTCGAAAGTAAAAGGCGGTTTCTGTTCTGTAGGACTTTCGAATCTAATAGCTAGTTCACGAACATTCAAATTCTTTTTGATGACATTACCATTGTCTTTCTCTATAGACACTGGTTCTTTATTATCGACTTCTGTGATTTCTAATTTCTTATCACAAAGTTTAAGTTCCACGTTGATATTTTCGTAATCGTTGTGTCTATCGAATTTGACGTTTTCATAATGGCTATCAGTCTCTGGAGAGTCGAAAATCAACGCATTTACTTCCTCTATGCTCTTTTTAAAGAACTTTACTTGACTATACACATCGACTGGGTCTTCAAATCGTTCCGTAGGTGTTTCTAATATGATGAGATCTTCGTTGAAATGCTCAGGTTGGCATGCCTGTTGTGTCGGTAGACTCGCATCAGTTTCCGGTACACTAGCCTCTTCAACTATAGACAAGTTTTTCTCTAAATCAATATCCTCGTAGACAGAATCTCTTTCGTTTGTCGGTGTGTGAGTTCCGTCAATATCTTCGAATTCATTTTTGACTTTGGTTGGAGATCTAAATGTTATACTTATAGTGGATTTCAACGGACTTTTTAACGGAGATCCCGGGGAGCTTTTACTAGTACTAGATGATTGTAAATTAATATAATTAGGTCTTGTAAATCCATAGCATTCATACAATTCGTCTTGCTTGGAGCTAACATTCGAGTAACTTGAAGAGCTTTCATGTGATGACGTCATAACTTTAATGACGTCACTGGCCCTCTTCTCTTGATCGGAGTTCGATGACGTAGACACAGCCGACAATCTATTCAAATTATAACTTCCAGAATGTACGGGACTTACATCCAGACTGGTCTCGTAGACTTTGGACTCAAAATCCGTGGCTTGTAGTTCACATTTGAGACAAGTCTCCTTATCACAGCTGACGCATGCGTCGTTTTTGATCTGTATAGTTTGTTTATTACTTTCGCTCACTTCCGAATCGCTTTCTAGTGGATCGTATACCGGAGTGACCGGTGTCATTGGACTAGAATTAATGGTACTTGTTGTTAGATTACTCATAGAGTTATTCTCAACGGGCCAATCGATTTTGATTAGTGTGGAGTGACCGTCTTTACCGTGCCAACTAAGACGTGTTACAGCCACCGACTTTTCGTCGACGGGGTGGTGTACACCGCTGTATCTTGTGGATTTTGTCTTACGCGGCGAGTTTCGCTCTCTGTAATGTTAGATGAAGCAAGCGTGAAAATTACTTTGGTTATTTTGTGGACGGTGGTGTTTGACGATGTGTTTAATATTTTTTTTAGGGGGCGAGCCTATCACCATACCGGACACAATTTTTGATTCTGGGCTGAGAATTTCGTAACAGAAAAACCCAATATCTCTTTTACTCGACTCGGGGATCGAACCCGAGACCTCAGCACAGCAGTCGTAACGCGTACGCATTACAACTGCGCCACCGAGGCAGTCTTAAATATTGGAGTCATTCTCATCAATACATTACAATATCTTTTTTTATAACAGAAAAGGTAACAAATTATAGATAAAAAACTTATATCTCCAACAAAGGGTCCTTTCATTCAGCGACATACTGCAGTACACAGTCTAAGAGTGCTGCAGTGCTGATTTTAATTAGGGGCCCCGAAAATGGGACGTCGAATCATACAATGCCCATTTATTTATACAAAACTATAAACTTGCAGAAATTTCATTGTTAAAAAACAAACTATTCTGGGTATGTATGACAAATAATATTCAGTATTTTCGTTTTTGTATATGAGAAATTTCCTAAGCGTATTATGTGTAAAAATAGTGGATTACCAAGGAAAAATTATTTACTAGAAGTTTCGTATTATATAAGTTTATGACACGGATTATATCACATTAAATTGTTAATTTTTTTCACATATAAAGCAACTAGCAACATTATTACTCATTCAACACACAGACACAATAACACACACCACCGTACAGTACTTCAATTTTAACTATACGCTTCGGTAATCATCGTTCATTTGGGAAAATTTTACGGGACATAATAGGGGTAGTTGACTAGATTTTTTTTATATTTAAATCAATAAGTTACGTTACTCAAAATCTATTGCAGAAAGAATTTTATAAATCGGACCAAAAATAAATAAGTTAGAAGCCATTCAAATCCTGTAGAAGGGAAAAAAAATATGAAAAAAACGTACATTGCCGTAGCGCATAATTTTATATCGTAAGTATTGTATATAAATGACAGGGTTCGAGCTCAAACAAAACATATCAGACATGTGAAAACTTACAACACCAAACACACGTTGTGAATTGTCTATTATTGTTACTTATTAGAGTTGGTTTCCAATGAGTCACACTCTCAACGGGTCACTGTAACTCGTTGGGAAAAAACTGTGAAACAACTTCCCATCTGGTAGAAATGTTACACAAAGTGACAACTTTTTACGTTTATTCCCAAAAACTTTAAAATGTATACTACTAGACGGGATGTTTAGAAGTAAAATTCTAACGTCACATAACGCCGGAGTTTGACAGCTCACAAACAGGGAGCGCGATGGAGGTTCTAGAGGAGAATAAGCGAGATGGTAATATTGAGTTACGGTCAATTGACCGCAACTTAGTGGTACAATTTCTATGTACCGCGCAGCTTGTCTCGAAGTATACATTAAAATCTTTGTTTGTTCCTAACGGGGTTACACAACAACTGTAACAATGTGACTTGTTGGGAAAAATAGTGAAACAAAGTCCCAACCAATAGCAATCATAAAACAATAAGCGAAAAAAATGTGTAGAGTTATTCAGCGGTATCATGTCTGTAATCATCAGCACTATCAAAGCGTTTGGTGCGCGTTTTAGGAATGTATACCATAAATGTGCATGTACAGCTTGAGCATCTTACACCCCTCCCCCTTTTTTGAATTTTTCATAGACAATTCACAGCGAGTGTTTATAAAATACTAAACTATAAACACGACCCACCTCAGTTTAACGTTGTTCACGGTATTCTGAAAGTCCGTCTGTGACGCCATGGGACTGTCGCGGTCTTTACATAATCTGTGAGAAAAATATTAAGTTTTTGAAGTGAAAACTTCTTTAGGCGCGTTGAGCACTTTTTGGGTGAAGAAAAAGCGTGGAACTCGCGTCTTCGTCACCGAACGCTTCCCATGAGCTATATGTATACTGTGTATATATGTACATAGATATACCTCCGTGCGTTATTACTATACATTATATATATACAATTAAATTGGTGCGGGTCGGGTAAAGTGGTATTGGGTTTTTCTATCACGAAATGCTCAGTATCAGCCCGGAGTCTGGAATTTGTGCCCGGTATGGCGATAGACTCGCCCCTTATTACATAGGGGACGGAGATACGCTCGGCGAAATGTGGGTGTACTGGTTACACCTCTGCCTACCCCTTCGGGGATTATAGGCGTGAGTGCGTATGTAAATTAGTTATTAACACTTCTTTACAAACCAAAAATAATAATCTAATAGCACGACGATACAATTCACAAGTTACTTAGTTTTCAGATCTATCGGCAGTCCCCAAAGACTGTCGCCGCATGTTTTTTCTTTACATACATACACGCGCACTCACGCATGTAATCCCCGAAGGGGTAGGCAGGTGTAACCAGTACACCCACATTTCACCAAGCTTATGGCCGTCCCTTGATGTGATAGGGGACGAGCCTATCGCCAACAATTCCAAACTCCGGACTGATACTGAGTATTTCGAAATAGAAAAACTCGTATCACTTTCACCCGACCCGGGAATCAAACCATGGGGAAAGTACCATCAGGCGAGCGACCTGCACTCATTGAGGCTAATAAAAAAAACCTCAGTCGGGCCGGGCCGCTACCACTCACCTCTTGGCGATGTCTGCGTGTTGTGGGCTGGCGGGTCTGGCGGAGTGTCGTTTTTCGGGAGGGGCACGGGCCCGGGGTGACTCACCGTCGATGTACCCTAACTGGGAAAGTTGATCTTCTAAGGCCTGACGACGTCTGTGAACAAACAATATTTTATAGGACCCCGAGAACATTACAACCGGGCAGCGGCCGCTAAAAAAGAGAAGTTTTTTATAGCATAGACAGGAAGTGTCACTTACAATCGTAAATTACACCGCCCATTTACACCCAGAATATCATAAGAATTATGGGCGCGTTGCTGACCTTAAAGGAAAGGGATAATTAAGGAACTGGGAAGGGGATTTGGGCCTCCGGATATTTCACTTAGCAAGCTGCTACTTTACGCCGGTTTTCAGCGAGATAGTGGTAACAACCCGGTTGAGCCGGCCCATTCATGTTGTAGACAAAACTGTTTACAGCGTGGCTTTACCACTAGTTGACTTGGTCTTTTATTTATTTATTTTTAAATGAATTGAAAAAAGTAGGAGTTATTCGATTGATGTGTATACAAAGTGTTACAGAAAGGTGTGTTCATACTTGACCCATAAATTACAACGTGTTACAGAAAGGTGTGGTCATATTTGACAGTGAGTGTTTATGTACCGGATCTTATCAAAATATGTACACACAAAAATTTTACGCTAATTTGATCACTCTAGTCTAGTATCGACATGCTACTCATTCAATGAAGATAAAAAAGAAAATGCTTTATTCATGTCCTAGCCATGTAATCGTATTTATTGACAAAATACTTATATCGTACACTATACGTTGCTTAAATTTGACCACACCTTTTTGTAACACGTTGTATAATACTTATATGGTACACTATACGTTGCTTAAATTTGACCACACCTTTCTGTAACACGTTGTATAATACTTATATCGTACACTATACGTTGCTTAAATTTGACCACACCTTTCTGTAACACGTTGTATAATACTTATATCGTACACTATACGTTGCTTAAATTTGACCACACCTTTCTGTAACACGTTGTATAATACTTATATCGTACACTATACGTTGCTTAAATTTGACCACACCTTTCTGTAACACGTTGTATAATACTTATATCGTACACTGTACGTTGCTTAAATTTAACCACACCTTTCTGTACACGTTATATATTTTTATGTATATTCACCTAAACTCCGCCAAATTTGAATCGATTTTGATGATTATTATCGATAGGATTTATCCCTAAGGATGGTCACATATATATTTGATTAAAATCTGATGCCGGTATATTGATGTTGTAGACAAAAGTGTCTACAGCGTGGCTCTAGCACTCATAATCTAGCACTGCGGGCTAATACTGACCTTTCAGCGAGTTCGTTAGCGCATTGTATATCGACTCGCAAGTTCCTCCGCGGGCTCGGCTCCGCGCTGCACAGCACCGACTCCGGCGGACTCGAACACAACGACTCGTCCTGTACACAAACATTCACTATTTACATGTTTAAACTGCATCACTGTATTATTATTATTTGTTTAAAAGCATTATTATTATTTTATTTTAAGTTTATTTTACTCAGGGTTATTACCTGGGCTATTTTTTAAAATCGCACGCGTACAAACCAAAGTGCGTCTTTAAGTGGGGGTAAATCTAATTATTATGATTCGTCTGCGTAGATGGCATATTACTATTTCCTGAGTCGAGCTTTAAAAACTTCCTAACTATTGAAGTGTTTAATATTGCAGCTTTTCGGAGTATAAGATATGTACACTTGGGTAGATTGAGTATATTTAAACTATTGTGTAACTGTATCGAGACCACACCCGTGGTTGATATAACAATTGGCACTATAGTGACTTATTCATTTTCCATACTCTAGTAATTTCTTCTTGTAACTCACTTACATCACTGTATTTTTTCATCCTGGCTCGGCAAAGTGACTGCGGTACCCCTGATGGTAAGTGTAGCGCAATCCAAGAACACTGTCGACCAACGACAGACACTGAATCTATCGTAGATCGGCAGAATTATTCCGGCTTAATTGCTTCTTCACACTCCGTTTAAAGGATCCCATGTTGTAGGAAGGAGGAAACACGTGCGCCGGCAAACTATTCCACAGCTTTATACATACTCATACTCATTTGACTGGCTCGGTGGCGCAGTTGTAATGCGTGGGTTCGATCTCTGTCGTGTAGTCGTGTCGATGATCTATGAGTGGTAGAGCCACGCTGTAGACACTTATAAAAGTGTGCTTATAGATAACTACAGCATGTATGGGCCGGCTCGACCGGGTCATTTTATCACTGTCTCACAGAAAACCAGCGTAAAGTAGCAGCTTGCTGCTGCGTTTCGTACGGTGAGTGAGATATCCGGAGGCCCAATTCCCCTCCCCTTCCCAATCCCTTACTTATTTATCCCTTTCCTTTAAGGCCGGCAACGCGTCCATGATTATTTTAGTATGATGGGCGTACATGGGCGGTGAAGAAAACTTACCATCAGGTGACCCACTTGCTCGTTTGCCGGCCTATTCAAAAAAAAATGTTGGTTGTGTTGCGCATACTCACATGCAGTCGATGTTGCGCGTCATCTTCCTCGCTGAACATGTGCTTGTCCCTCTCCTGCGGCGACAGGCGCAGTCGCATGTCCGCCAGCTCCGCCTGCCACGGCTCGAAGTACGAGTCGCATGACGATGATCTGACCACATTACACCATTACACCATTACACCATATATAATAATGATAATAATAATACTAGCCCTGTATTATATACGTCCCACTGCTTGGCACGGGCCTCCTCTACTGAATGAGAAGGGTTAGGCCTTAGTCCACTATGCTGGCCTAATGCGGGTTGGCAGACTTCACATACCTTCGAAATACTTATGCAGAACTTCTCAGGTATGCAGGTTTCCTCACGATGTTTCCTTCACCGTTAAAGCAAGTGATAATTAACAATTAATACACACATAACTTAGAAAAGTCAGAGGTTTATGCACATGGGGCTGGTTACGAAGCTGCGACTTTCGTCTCGACAGTCCGTACCACTCCCCGCTGAGCTATCACTGCTTTTTACACCATACATTACACAGGATAAAGTGTAGACCATAAACCATACACGTGCATTCATAACTTTGAATATACAACGTGTTACAAAAAGGTGTAGTCAAATTTAAGCAACGTATACAGCCGGTTTCTGAAAGGCTGATCAATGTAAAATTAACTAATCAAATGTCAATCAAGTCGAAATTAACACACATGTTAACTAAC
This sequence comes from Mimas tiliae, assembly GCA_905332985.1. Classification (NCBI taxonomy): domain Eukaryota; kingdom Metazoa; phylum Arthropoda; class Insecta; order Lepidoptera; family Sphingidae; genus Mimas; species Mimas tiliae. Next base: position 1,622,051 of record HG995265.1, on the reverse strand, counting down.
ATAAGTTTCAAACTAATATAATAGGTAATATTGAGCTGCGGTGAATTGACCGCAACTTAGCTCGCGACTTCTATGTACCAAGCAACCGGCTAGTAGTATACATAAAAGCTTTTAGTTTAGATATTACTATTCTTCTATACATAGTATAAAATAAAGTCGCTTTCCGCATCTGTCTGTTTATCCGCTAACTCCTACTAAACCACGCAACGGACTTTGATGTGGTTTTCACTATAATTCGGACACTTTCTTCCGAAAAATGTATACAAGGTTAGTCAGAAGGGGTATACTAAGCCGTGGCCAACTTAAAGTACCACTGATCTACAATGTATATCTCATCACATTTTTTTATGTTCCATATATCAATTATTGCTTTATAATTTTATAAATACACAACCCTGTCGCGCAATTTTTTATGCCACGACTTGGCGGAGAAATACAAATAAACCACACACACGCCGCGCCCGCTTCAAATCAACATACAACTAATCATAGGGTAGTTAACGTAGTTTTTATAAAATCTTTAAACAGCAATATCTCTGAAAATATAGGATTTATTGAAAAAAGTTGTAGATACAAAAGTTGTTAAGAATTACGCGTACTTTTACGTTCTTTCGGCTTAGTACACCTTTTCCGACTAACCTTGTATGTATATCACGCTATGATTCATTGGAACAGGACAGTAATGTGCACGGGAATACTAGATATTTATAAAATAATTGACATGTAAAAGTGATATGATTAATGATTCAATTTATAAGATAAATTACTGGGCATTATGAGACTTAACACGTTATGTCTCGGGGTGACGAGCGCAGTGCAGTGTCATGCAGTGCTTTGTTATTTAAAGTTCTGTGTGGCGTTGCTTCTGTTTATGAGCAGGCGTGGCGCTTACCATCAGGCGAGCGACCTGATCGTCTTGTCATTCAAGCTAAGAATAAAAATAAAATAAATTATTTTGACGCCAGTTGTACCTGGCATGTTGTCTGTGTGGTTGTGTGTGTGTCCGTGTGAGCGGCGGCAATGTGTCCGCTTCAGATACTGACTCGCATGAACGTGACGGACGGACGCCCGGGACTGACGGCTCCTGTATACATAAACGAATTATATGCAACGTGTAACAGAAACGTGTGGTCATATTGAAAAACAGGAGTAAAATAATATGTATAAAGATATAAAGGACATAACTGACGTTCTTGGGTGCCGGTAAATACCCGGTTTGAGTGGTAGAGACACGCTGTAGACACTTTTGTCTACAGTATGAAAGGGCCGGCTCGTCCGGGTCGTTACCACTGTCTCACAGAAAACCGACGTAAAGTAGCAGCTTGCTGCTGCGTTTCGTACGGTGAATAAGATATTCGGAGACACAAACCCCCTCCTCTTCCCAATCCTTTAATTATCCCTTTCCTTTAAGGTAGGCAACGCACCCATAATTATTTTGGTATTGTGGGCGTACATGGGGCGGTGGAGATCACTTAAACAGTTACCATCAGGTAGTACGTCAGCTCGTCTGCTTGCAAAGGCTAAACAATGGTAACTGACCATCGGTGGTGCGACTGGTGGTGGTGGTGGTGGTGCAGGTCGGTGTCGTTGTTGTTTGCTGCGTGTGAACAATCCGCGCCAACCTGACGGGGAACGCTTCAGACCACGCTTGGCGCCTGCAACATAAACTTACACTTTATACACTCATATACAGTATGTAACAAAAACCCTGTCCGACGTTTTAACTGTGATATCAGAATCGATATTCAAACGTAATAAAATAACTCGCATACCAAAATGAGAATATAAAAATAATCATTTATTTTTATACTTTAATTATTTTATTGTTTGTGAACCGTATTTGGATTGATTACCTCTGCAAGAGCGATGACTCGCAGCCAGAGCGAGATAGCAAGTTACGGCGTCTACTACGTACATCAAACGCCTCGTCAATACGTCACATCAGTCAGCTCTTTATCACTTTTCGGATGAAAATATTTTTTTTTAAATATGTTCCTTTTTCTAAACTATTTTATTAAGCTGTCTATATGTCTATCTTCACGACCTAGAAAGGGCTAACAGTGTTTTTTTTTTACATACTTTACACACTACACTTACACTTTACATCATTTATATCCATATTTCAACGAAGGATCAAACTACAATTTACCAAAATTAAATAGAATTTCGCGGACTAGTACTAGCTAATAATCAATTCGGGACTATTGCTAAATAAAAATATTGTAAAATTTATTGATGCCCAGTGTATTGTGACGATGCTATGTATGTTATGTATATACATTAGTTATATGATTTCTATACAAAAGTTTCTTTATTTTGTACCGACTTGTCATCAGCGCTATTTTAATTGCCTACATGATTAATAAAACTATTTCATTTCATTCCATTCGACCTTAAGTGTTGTTTGTGAACTACAGACCTTAATCTAAATGACAATGAGTTTAATATGTTACTAACCTGATAGTGGTAAATCCAACACGGTGTGGTATTGTGGAAGATTGTTAGGACCGGACCCGACCTGCATACATGTTACTGTATTAGTATGAAGCCATTTATTATTTAACTTGGGAGGTTTTTTATAAATTTGATGAGTCAGATAATGCATTACAGCCAATTTAGGTAGGTTTTAAACAGCATATCTATTTACCGTCTAATATTTTATCTGTTATACTGGATGGCACAAAATATTTCGGATAACATAAATAAATTAACTACTCTTATAAGTTACGTGTTACCAAAAACCTTCTATCGAAAGGATTGTATTATTTCATACAACAATAAATAAGTTAGAAGCGCTTAAAGTTTGACAGAAAAGATGCACAGCTATATTGTGACGTCACCGCCATTACGATACACGCGTGCGAGGGAGATAATAACACGTTTCCTCTACGCGTCCTCATTTGCTCATACAAAAGTTAATAATTACAACCCCATTTTTAATGTTTTTTTTTTGCATATAAAATGAAATGAAGGGAACTATGCTATTTGTTTTAAATAACAATAATTAGTATTCTATTGTATTTTAGTCAATTCTAAAATGACAATAAGCGTGACTACATTTATTATATGAGCTATCTGCAGTAAATTTATCATGAACGTGTGATATTTTAAAATGAGTTTAGCTAAGCACAAGATATTAAAAGTGATTTTGAAACATATGTGTAAAGTATGACGTCATGAATTAGCTTCGGCAATGTTCGGTTTTTACGAATTAGTACGAACATACAATGGATTACCGGCCATCCACTTCCGGTCGTCATTTACTCAAGAGAATATTTAGTACATTTTTTTTTATGGTATAGGCCGACAATCAAGGGTGTGGGTCACCTGATGGTAAGTGATCTCCACCGCCCATTTACACCCATAATACCATAAGAATTATGGGTGCGTTGCCGACCCTAAGGGAAAGGGATAATTAAGGAATTGGGAAGGGGAGGGATTTGGGCCTCCGAATATCTCACTCACCTTACGAAACGCAGCAGCAAGCTGCTACTTTACGTCGGTTTTCTGTGAGACAGTGCTAACGACCCGGACAAGCCGGCCCATTAATGCTGTAGACAAAATTGTCTACAGCGTGGCTCTACCACTCATACATAATGTACATACATACATACACACACACTCACGCCTATGTCCCATAGGGGTAGGCAGAGACTATTGAGTACCACAAGCTACGATCCTGACACACCTCTTTCGCCTCTTCCACATTCATACATCTTCTCATACATTTTCGTCGGTTGCGGGTACTCGTGACGTGCCCTTTTCGGAGAATGTCATTTATTTGATCCGCATATGTTCTCCATACATAATGTAATGTTTTAATATTGATTTAGTACATATTGGGATATTGAGTTGTTCTATTACGAAATGCTCAGTATCAGCCCGGAGTCTGGAATTGTGCCCGGTATGGCGATAGGCTCGCCCCCTATCATATCATGGGACTGAAATATAAGCTCGGCGGAACGTGGGTGTACTGGTTACACCTCTACCTACCCCTTCGGGGATTATAGGCGTGAGTGTGTATAAATACATACATAAATAGACTCACGTCTGTTTCCCATAGGGGTAGGCAGAGACAACGGATTTCCACTTGCTACGATCCTTGCATACCTCTTTGGCCTCATTCACTCTCATTAAATGTTTTCATACATGCACGTCGGTTTAGGGTACTCCTGACCTGGCCTTTCTCGAGAATATCTCCAACTTGATCTATGAAAGTTCGCCGAGGCCTTCCCCTCCCAACTGTACCGTTCACACTGAGAGTGAATGTGTATGCATAATGTAATGTAAAAGATTTATATTAGCTCAGGATCACATGTGCGTATTTTCGAAATATCCGAAGATTGCCTAAGCGCATAATTTAAATTGTAGTACTCGGCTTAAAGATTAATAATTTTTGTAGAAAATTGGTACAAAAGTTAAAACGACCAAATAATATTTACCTCAATGTACTGCGGCTGCAGATGTGCTGTGGGTCGCAGTGGTGTGTTGGTCGAGTGTGATGGTGATGGCGACGGTGGGTCAGGAGGTGCCGAGCGTGGTGGAGACGAGCCACTCGCGCGCCCACGACGACGTGCCTCTTCCAAACTGACACACACGAGGTTACACTCTTAATTTTATAGGATAGACCGGCAAACGGGCAAGTGGGTCACCTGATCTCAAGTGATCTCCAGCGCCCATGAACGCCTATACTATCATATTAAGCATGGATGCATTGTCGATCTTAAAGGAAAGGAGATTGGTAAGGAAAAGTGAATTTGGGCCTCCGGATATCTCACTCAACGTACGAAACTCAACAGCACGCTACTATTTACACATCGGTTTCCTGCGAGACAGTGGTAATAACACGATTCGAAAGGGTTCGATTCCCGCACCGAGACAAATGTTTGTGTGATCCACAAATATTTGCTACGTGTTTGGGTTCTATGGGACCGTGAGTTTCTCATAGTATATATAAATATTCCTTACAACCTTACCTTAAAAGCTTAGTCGGTGGGTTGATGGGCAAACTCTTGGGCCGTCTGCATGACTCCGTGCCACGTAGCTCCACCTCTTGAGTTTCACATTGATCCTGAAAATACATATACATACATAAGCACTCACGCCTAGTAATCCCCGAAGGGGTAGGCAGAGGTGTAACCAGTACACCCACATTTCGCCGAGCGTATCTCCGTCCCATGATGTGATAGGGGGCGATCCTATCATCATACCGAGCACAAATTTCAGACTCCGGGCTGATACTGAGCATTTCGTAATAGAAAGACTCAATACCACTGCTACCCGATCCGGGGATCGAACCCGAGACCTCAGCGTTGGCCTGAATCGTAACGCGTACGCATTACAACAGTCACATAACATACCTGTTCTAGAGACTCCGGTCCTGAATCAGCCCCTTGTTCCTGAGCGAACAACTCCTCCGCGTAACATATCAAGAACTCTGTCACGACCGCCTGCCGACAAAATAATTACGATTATTGGTCTATTTCGACATGGTTTTGATTGTGAGTAGATAGTGGTAGCAGTGGTGTCTGTGTGTTGGTAATTGCATGTGTTAAAGTTGTAAATGTATTTAATTTATGTGTTACTGACACGTCAGTCGTATAGGTATATATAGTTAAAAAGTTTAAGTATTTAAAGAAATAAATATGTATTGACTGTCGCCTTTCAGTATTATAGAAGGTTAGTCGGAAAGGGTGTAGGAAGCAGGAAATCCATAAAAGTACCCGTAATTCTGAACAACATTATCATAAAAAAAACAAAATACCCCATTTTTACAGAGATATTGAAGTTCAAAGATTTTAGAAAAAAATACGCACACGTAACCCTAAGATCATGTGTGTGTGTGTGTGTGTGTGTGTGTGTGTGTGTGTGTGTGTGTGTGTGTGTGTGTGTGTGTGTGTGTGTGTGTGTGTGTGTGTGTGTGTGTGTGTGTGTGTGTGTGTGTGTGTGTGTGTGTGTGTGTGTGTGTGTGTGTGTGTGTGTGTGTGTGGCGTTTAGTGTGTGTGGCGTGTAGTGTGTGTGTCGTGTAGTGTGTGTGGCGTGTAGTGTGTGTGGCGTGTAGTGTGTGTGTCGTGTAGTGTGTGTGGCGTGTAGTGTGTGTGGCGTGTAGTGTGTGTGGCGTGTAGTGTGTGTGTCGTGTGTGGCTTGTAGTGTGTGTGGCGTGTAGTGTGTGTGGCGTGTGTGGCGTGTAGTGTGTGTGTCGTGTGTGGCGTGTAGTGTGTGTGGCGTGTGTGGCGTGTAGTGTGTGTGTCGTGTGTGGCGTGTAGTGTGTGTGTCGTGTGTGTCGTGTAGTGAGTGTGTAGTATGTGTGTGTGTGTGTGTTTGTGTGTGTGTGTTTGTGTGTGTGTCGTGTAGTGTGTGTGTCGTGTAGTGTGTGTGTCGTGTGTGGCGTGTAGTGTGTGTGTCGTGTGTGGCGTGTAGTGTGTGTGTCGTGTAGTGAGTGTGTAGTATGTGTGTGTGTGTGTTTGTGTGTAGTATGTGTGTGGGTGTGTGTTTGTGTGTGTGTGCGTGTGTGTGTCGTGTGTGGCGTGTAGTGTGTGTGTCGTGTAGTGAGTGTGTAGTATGTGTGTGTGTGTGTGTTTGTGTGTGTGTGTTTGTGTGTGTGTCGTGTAGTGTGTGTGTCGTGTAGTGTGTGTGTCGTGTGTGGCGTGTAGTGTGTGTGTCGTGTGTGGCGTGTAGTGTGTGTGTCGTGTAGTGAGTGTGTAGTATGTGTGTGTGTGTGTTTGTGTGTAGTATGTGTGTGGGTGTGTGTTTGTGTGTGTGTGCGTGTGTGTGTCGTGTGTGGCGTGTAGTGTGTGTGGCGTGTAGTGTGTGTGTCGTGTGTGGCGTGTAGTGTGTGTGTAGTATGTGTGTGTGTGTGTGTGTGTGTGTGTGTGTGTGTGTGTGTGTGTGTGTGTGGCGTGTAGTGTGTGTGTCGTGTGTGGCGTGTAGTGTGTGTCGTGTAGTGAGTGTGTAGTATGTGTGTGTGTGTGTGTGTGTGTGTGTGTGTGTGTGTGTGTCGTGTGTGTGTCGTGTGTGGCGTATGTCGTGTGTGGCGTGTAGTGAGTGTGTCGAGTGTGTCGTGTGTGGCGTGTAGTGCGTGTGTCGTGTGTGGCGTGTAGTGCGTGTGTCGTGTGTGTGTGTCGTGTGTGGCGTGTAGTGTGTGTCGTATGTGGCGTGTATAGTGTGTGTGTCGTGTGTGGCGTGTATAGTGTGGGTGTCGTGTGTCGTGTATGTATCGTGTGTCGTGTATGTGGCGTGTGTCGTGTGTCGTGTGTAGCATGTAACATGTATGTAATGTTTACCTGTACAGCGACGCCCTGCAGTGCATGTTGCGGCGCTGGTGAGCGCAGCAGGTTGGGTGCCCACACTATCGCCATGTTGCGCGCCGTCATGCCGGTGGACGAGCTCAGCAGAGACACGCGACGGAGGTGACGCATCAGGTATGCCATTGTTCTGATAAACAAACATTGTTCATAAATCCCATGTATTTTTTTTATTTTCATTGGCCTGAATGACGAAACGAGCAGGTCACTCGCCTGATGGTAAGTGCCACGCCTGCCCGTAAACAGAAGCAACACAGAACTTTGAAATACAAAGCATTGCACGGCATTAGACTGCACTTGTTATCCCGAAACATAAAATTTCAAGTCTCATATTGTCCAGTAATTTCACTGGCTTCAATATCCTTCAAACCGAAACACAACAGTGCTTACACACTGCCGTCTTTTATCGTGGGTATCAGGAACTACGAAGGACTTGCCAACCCACAACACCCAGACCAGAAACAAATATTGGTGGATCACACAAACATTTGTCACGGTGTGGGAATCGAACCACGCCCTCGTGCTTTACTGCTATTCGACTAGTACGCCACGGTGGTTGTCATGAGATATCATCATCATCATCATCAGCCACAAGACTTCCACTGCTGAACATAGGCCTCTCCTAATGCCTTCCAGGCCTCGCTGCGAAGCGGCCTGCATCCATCGGCTTCCTGCAACCCTTGTCAGGTCGTCGGTCCATCTTGTAGGTGGACGTCCTCTGTTGCGCTTGCCGAACATATAGGTGTTTTTTTATTGCATAGGCCGGCAAACGAGCAAGTGGGTCACCTGATGGTAAATGATCTCCACCGCCCATGTACGCCCACAATACCAAAAGAATCATAGGTGCGCTGCCGACCTCAAAGGAAAGGGATAATTAAGGAATTGGGAAGGGGAGGGAGTTTGGGCCTCCGGATATCTCACTCACCGTACGAAACGCAGCAGCAAGCTGCTACTTTACGCCGGTTTTCTGTGAGACAGTGGTAACGATCCGGACGAGCCGGCCCATTCATGCTGTAGACAAAAGTGTCTACACCGTGGCTCTACCACTCATAAAATATACTATAGTATATCTCATGAGATATACTTGCCTATAATGTGGCGGTGGTAGTTTGACCACTACATCCCTGACGGCAGCCAGTCGCGACGCTTCATCCGGCAACTGCACCGCTTTCACAAACCGCTCGTATAGTTGATAAGTGCATAAAGGATTCGGCAGTTCACTGTAACAAACAATATTAATATACAATGTGTAAAAAAAACCCTGTCCGATCCGTGAAGGTGTTATTAGGTATCGAAATATGGTTCTATTGATGTAATTCTTTTTGGATAAATAGTAAAAAAAATATTACCTCAAATAATTATTTTAAAATTAATTACATGGCAATACTGGGCGGCACGGTGCGGCGCGCGACAACTGTTCGGTAGTGACGTCATGAGGTCTTGACCCCAGTTGATCGTTGGATTACAGACGTTATAAATAATTCCTATGCAAATTTTTATGTATCATCCGAGTATTGATCGTGTGTAGGGTCATTCAATAATGCCTGAAGTTACTGGATATATAATGGCTGACATCGGTCACGTCTGAGCGAGCCACTATCGTTGGTTTTTCACCATCTGTATTGTAGTTGCTATATAGTCTAGTACAAAAATAATTAGGTACCCTCTCACCATTTAATTATAAGTTGCGCGATTTTATGTGATTTGGTGCGATTTTATGTGATTTGGTGTAATTATGACGCGATGTCGAGTGATTTTGCAACAATAGAAGAGTAGGATATTTCAGATTTTTTATTTATTATTTAATTCAGTAAATTACTTTACCCAAAATGTATCGAGAGAAATTTATAAATTATATTTAAAGTAAATCATCAGACAAGTAATTTATATAGTAATTGATTGTCAACGTGTACAGGATAGTAGACTAACCGGAAGTACATCTTGAGCAGACTGGGCACGGCGTGCGGGTCGGGCACGGCGAGGTCGGGCGCTGCGCATGTGCTGGCGGCGCCGTCGAACTGCGCGCGCAGCCGCTGCGTGAGCGCGCTGCCGCCGGACAGCCGGTACACGCCGTCCACTGCGCCGCGCTGCTCTATAGCGCGCGCGCACTCCACCACCACGCACGGCACTGTACACACCACACCACTCAACGTAACAACACGAAATATATAAACATTCAAATAATGTAATTGCTTATAACAACATTACGTACGTAAAACATTAGGACGTAAAAGTACCCGTAACTCTTAACAACTTTTGTATCTACAACTTTTTCAATTAATCTTAGTTTTTTTTTCATTGCAAAAGCCGGCAAACGACCCAGTGGCTCACCTGATAGTAAGTGATCTCCACCGCCCATGTACGCCCACAACACTAGAAGAATCATAGGCGCGGTGCCGACCAATAGGAAAAGGATTAAGGGATTGGGAAGGGGAGGGGTATTTGGGCCTCCGGATATCTCACTCACCGTACGAAACGCAGCAGCAACGTACCACTCATAATTTCAGAGATATTGCTGTTTAAAGTTTTTTTAAAAACTACGCTAACTACCCTATGATTAGTTTTATGTTCATTTGAAGCGGGCGCGGCATGTGGTGTGCCTTTGTATTTCGCCGCCAAGCCATGACATAAAAAACCGCGCGACAGGGCTGTGTATTTATAAAATTAAAAAGCAATAATTGATTTATATATGGAACATAAAAAAAATGTGATGACGTATACATAGTAGAAATCATAATGAATGATACTTTAAGTTGGCTACGGCTTAGTACACCCCTTCTGTCTAACACCTTGTATAACTAAACTATAAAGTGACGTCACAATGCAATATAACTGTGGTATATGTAGACTATATTATAAGTGAGGGTAATCAATAAATGTCACCGGTCCGTCAGTTCTGCATTAAACTTACTACATAACGGTCGAGGTTGTTTTCTTGTGCGCAATAGGGTAGTTTCCTATATTTAATTTTATACATTATTTTATAAGCAACAGAAAATGATACGCAAAAGAAATCCTTTTATTAAAACACAATCAAAATTGGTTCAGAAATGTGCCCGCAGTTATGACTTTAAATGTTGGTATAAAGAAAAGTGGGTGCGTAGTAGGGATATCTCACTATCTCGCTTGCACACGTGCACCATAATGAACATTTTACACAGTGACGTCAAAGGTTGCGTCGTCTGTCATTTAACAATTACCTCTTCTACAGGATTTGAATGCTTCTAACTTATTTATTTTTGTTCCGATTTATAAAATTCTTTTTGCAATAGATTTTGATTAACGTAACTTATAGATTTAAATAATAAAAAAAAACTTATCAACTACCCTATTCCTGAGTGTTCCCGGGGTTAAAACTAGGGAATACTACAATAAGACAACACACTCACCATCCTCGCCACAGTTGAGCAGATGTTCGCCCAGATCGCATCCGAACACTCGCTCGCGCAGTATCCCCTGCTGCTTGAGACTGCGGCGGGACGGTCGCGACAGTATGAAGCTGCGGAACAGCGATATTAACTTGCCGTGCTTGCGTAGTACAGGTTTGATCGGAGCCACCGCGACCGATCTGTGAGTGCAATGTATTTAGTTTAAGCTCAAGCCTTCATCATGTTAATAATGTTACTTATTTATTGATTATTCCTAAGACTGGAAGAAATCTCTTATAGAGATTTAATCCATTATCTCTATAAGATATTTCTTCAAGCCAGCCTTCGATGATTAACACCCAGTTTCTGAAAAGCTGATCAAATCAACATTCAACTAACAGAACTTTGATTTTGACACCGCTGCCAAGTCAATTCGAGTTGCTGAAACGTTGATTAGTGAAAAAATATATAATATTTGATGTCTCTTTAGTACCGTTTGACATACGATTTTTCATATAAATTTGAAAGTTATGTTAACTAACATGTGTGTAAATTCAAAGGTGTTATCACACTTCTAGCAACTCAATTTCGACTTGACATGAGATTTGACATTTGATTAGTTAATTTTACTTTGATCAGCTTTTCAGAAACCAGGCGTTAGAGATATAAAATAAATATAGTGACGGGCATGTGCACTTAAAAAAAGGCTATAAAATAAACAACAATACATAGTAAACGCATAAATAAATACATATATACCTACATATATATTTAACAAATATGTTATATGGAGAGCAACGTATTGATGTTATGATTTCTAAATAGCTCTCGCTATAATCCAAAGATATATTAGTGACCTATTAAATTTTACTCGAATGTCACATGATCAAGCAAAAATTAAATGAATTAATCAGGGGATATCACATAAGAATGGGATATACAGTATGTAACAAAAACCCTGTTGGCCCTTTTTTGGTCGTGAAAACAGAAATATTGACAGCTTAATAAATAAGCGAGATATTATCCTTACACAGGTAGCTTAGAAATATACATATTTAAAAAATGTTATTTATATCTGAATTTCTGTGTATTGACGAATCCGGGAGCGCGGCACGTTTGATGTACGTGGACGCCGCAACATGCTATCTCGCTCTGGCTCCAAGTCATCGTTCTTGCAGAGGTAATCAATCGAAATACTAAACATACTAATTGGTGGTATGCGAGTTATTTCATTACGTTTGAATATCGAGTCTGATATCACAGTTCAAACGCCCGACAGGGTTTTTGTTACATATTGTATACTAGCTTTTGCCCGCGTGAATAGACTTTTCCGAAATAAAACGTAGCCTATAACCGTCTCCAGGGTCCCATCTATCTCTACATCAAAATTCATCAAAATCGGTTCAGTGAATTAGGCGTGAAAGCGTAACAAACAAATATATATTTTTTTTTCCTAAAAAGTACTTACTCTTAAGTAAGTAAGTAGTCCTATGTTACTTCTTATACCTCCAAGAATATGTGTACAAAGTTTAATGATGATCGGTTAAGTAGTTTTCGCGTGAAATCGTAACAAACAAACTTACATTCGATTTAAAATATGAGTATGATAGATGTTAACTCACCCGACAATAGGAGGTGGTTGCGTCATGTGTCGCGGCACTTTATCGCCGATTACAGCGACGCAATGTCTCGGGAAGAATCCCACGCGAAACCCACGCTTGCCTCTCCACCATAACGACTCTTGGGGACCTGGCAGAACAATATCATTTTATTTATAATAATTTAAACTTCAACTGACATTTTTTATAGTATAGGCCGGCAAACCAGCAAGTGAGTCACCTGATGGTAAGTGATCTCCACCGCCCATGTACGCACACAATACCAAAATAATCATGGGCGCGTTGCCGACCTTAAAGGAAAGGGATAAGTTAGGGATTGGGAAGGGAAGGGGAATTCAGGCCTCCGGATATCTCAGTCACCGTACGAAACGCAACAGCAAGCTGCTACTTTACGCCGGCTTTCTGTGAGACAGTGGTAATGACCCGGACGAGCCGGCCCATTCATGCTGTAGACAGAACTTTCTACAGCGTGGCTCTACCACTCAGTGGTTATTATTGCCATCGAAATAAGTTGACTAGAACGATAACTCTCATATGAAACACTCATACACGCAACAAAAATTAATGAACGTTCAAAATCAACTTTATTTCATAAAAGTTAATGTCTAAATAATAAATTTTTAGATCGAGATACCACGTTCTGCACCGCACAAAACATTATACATATCAAGTGTCAACTAGAGATTATTATGCACAGACTTTTATAGCCCCGCCCCCTTGCACAGAGTTTTTGGTGGGGTAATTTTTTTGGTTGAGTTACTTTTCTTGTCATCTTATTTTGATGGTTATTGCTTAGGAATTATGTATTTTTCAAGAGTGATCTCTAATTATGAAAAGAACTAAATCAGTAATTTAGGGCAGTTTTATGAATAGTTACCAGTGACTTTTCCAGTCCACACACCACACAAAATAATAATCTTAAAAACGTTTATTTCAAAATGAAGTAATTAAAAAGCCTTACGCCCGGTTTCTGAAAGTCTGATCAATGTTAACTTAACTAATCAAATGTCAAATCTCATGTCAAGTCGAAATTGAGTTGCTAGAAGCGTGATCAACACCTTTGATTTGACACACATGTTAGCTAACATAGCTTTCAAATTAATATGATAAATCGTATGTCAAACGGTACTAAAGAGAGATCAAATATTATTAATTTTTTCACTAAATAACGTTTCAGCAACTCGAATTGATTTGACAGCGGTGTCAAGTCCTGTTAGTTGAATGTTGATTCAGCCTTTCAGAAACCGGGTGTATATACGACATGTATGAAATTATTTACTTTGATACTAACCGGGCATGTCAATGATTGATATCATATCGCCAACTTCAAAACTGATCTCGTCTCGAGCCTGGAACAAAACAAAATATAATATACATACATACTGACGTCTGTAATCCCCGAAGGGGTAGGCAGAGGTGTAACCAGCACATCCACATTTCGCCGAGCGTATTTCCGTCTCACGATGTAATAGGAGGGGGGAGCTTATCGCCATACATAGCATTTCGTAATAGAAAAACCCAATACCACTTCACCCGACCCGGGGATCGAACCCGAGACCTCAGCGTTAGCCTCAATCGTAACGCGTACGCATTACAACTGCGCCATCGAGGCAGTCAGGCTACTTTTTATTCCGGGATAAGACTGTTCACGCGGACAGCAACCGCGAGCAAATGCTATAAGAAATAAAATATAACCAGGTGTACCTGTGAAACATATTTCCTGACGGAGTAGGCGGCCGCCACCGCTGGTGTATTTATCGAGCTTGAGTCTTCATTCGCCACAAGCAATTTGTGACCTGAAAAGAAAATATTCTGGTTTACAAGGTGGTAGGTCCCTCGTTTGCGAGAGACCGGCTGGGTTGGTGCCACCGCTTTGTCTATTTCTGCCGCCAAGCAACAGTGTGTGAGCACTGTTGTGTTCCGGTGTGAAGGACATTGAAGCCAGTGTAATTACTGGGCATTATGAGATTTAACACCTTATGTCTCGGGGTGACGAGCGCAGTCCAGTGTCATGCAGAGCTTTATTTAAAGTTCTGTGTGGCGTTGCTTCTGTTTATGAGCAGGCGTGGCGCTTACCATCAGGCGAGCGACCTGCTCGTCTCGTCATTCAATGTAATAAAGAAAAAAAAAATAAAAAATTACAGCATGAATGGGCCGGCTCGTCCGGGTCGTTACCACTGTCTCACAGAAAACCGGCGTAAAGTAACAGCTTGCTGCTGCGTTTCGTACGGTGAGGTTCCCAATCCCTTAATTAACTCCCTTCCTTTATGGTCACCAACGCATCTATGATTCCTCATTGATGATGATATAACGGTTGACTTTTTTATGGCAAACTTCAGCAAACGAGCAAGCGGGCCACCTGATGGTAAGTGATCTCCACCACCACATCATCACTACATCGGGCGGTGGAGATGTAATGTGTCGTTTACCCACCCTTGTTATCCATCTGTAGCCAGTTGAGCACGGGCCCGCAGTTGATGGAGTCATCAGCTATGATCGACAGGTGATGCACGTAGTCCGATATCAGCCTCCGGTACTCGTCCTCGTCGTGTATCAACGCTGACGTCATCTTCTCAGTGAGGTTCGGTAGGCCGGACACTTTCCTGTCGTATATACACCTGTGGAACGAAGGATGGCGATATTACTGATATTATGAGTGGTAGAGCCACGCTGTAGACACTTTTGTCTACACCATGTATGGGCCGGCTCGTCCGGGTCATGACCACTGTCTTACAGAAAACCGGCGTAAAGTAGCAGCTTGCTGCTACGTTTCGTACGGTGAGTGAAATACCCGGAGGCTCAAACCCCCTCCCCTCCCCAATTCCTTAATTATCCCTTTCCTTTAAGGTCGGCAACACACCCATGATTCTTTTGGTAGTGTGGGCGTACATGGGAGGTGGAGATCACTTACCATCAGGTGACCCACTTGCTCGTTTGCTGGACTATAATATAAAAAAAAATGGACAAATACTAGTAGGAGAGTCAGTTTGACCGAAGTTATCCACTGCACCGTCATAAAAAAACCTGGCCAAGTGCATGGCGGACAACGCACTGTAAAGGGTTCCTATACAAATGAATAAAATTGAAGTGTCTGTTTGTAATATTAAAATAACCGCTATTTACTACATGCTTATGAATGTATATACGGTACATATACCAAAATATATTTTTTTAAATATTTTGTCTGTCTGTCTGTATGTTCCGGCTTATCTCTAAACATTGTGTAACCGAAAATTTCTCATAACCCAAAAATTATACAACCTAACATACATGATATCACAATAGGGTAGTTGACTAGATTTTTTTTATTATTTAAATCAATAAGTTATGTTACTCAAAATCTATTGCAGAAAGAATATTATAAATCGTACCAAAAATAAATAAGATAGAAGCCATTCAAATCCTGTAGAAGGGGTAATTGTCAAATGACAGACGACGCAACCTTTGACGTCACTGTGTAAAATGTTCATTATAGTGCACGCGTGCAAGCGAGATAGTGAGATATCCCTACTACGCACCCACTTTAACTCATACCAACATTTAAAGTCATAACTGCGGGCACATTTCTGAACCAATTTTGATTGTGTTTTAATAAAAGGGTTTCTTTTGCGTATCATTTTCTGTTGTTTATAAAATAATGTATAAAATTCAATATAGGAAACTACCCTATTATACGCGATTTCATGTGATTGTACGTGATATTCATTACTCCACAAAATTAGCAACTCTTTTAAAGGTCTTTGTATACGCTTTTACAATAAAGTTCCCAAAGATATTAAAGAACTTAATATCGTTAACTTTAAAGCTATTATTAAGCGAAAGTTATGTAATAAAACCTATTACAAATTTTCAGAATATCTAGAGGATAGAAAGGCTTGGGAATGATTTAATACAGTAAATCTTATAAATAAATCTATAAAGTAGCTATTGCTATTATTGGGATCTTTATGTTTATGTTTATGAAATGAAATGAATTTTCGCCCTTTTCCAGAATTGGAGAAGCATGACTCCCATGGGAACCATTGGGAATTAATAACTATATTCATTAAATTCATTCATTTAAATTCAGTTTGGGTATGTCATGCTCGCTTGCGGCGGCGTCGTGTGTCGGGTGGTGTGTGTCGGTCACTTCCCTGTAACATGGTTGAGGAGGCCGATGCATGTCGGCTGGCACATGCGTCATACTCGTGAACGGGTGCTGCTTGTGTGGACTGGTCTGTTCAAACTGTTATTTATTGTTATAGTTTTTTTTACTTTGTGGTCCCAATTTATTCATCGTGGTCATGGGACTCATGGTCAATAATCATTATTTTGTTATAATGTTTCTCTTGGCATAAACTGAGCGGCTTTAACTCAAATAAATTGTATTAATGTACATAGTATCAATATTGTAAACGTTAGAGTTTCTTGTCTGTTCTTCTCTAGCGAAACAGCATTCCGAACTGGCGGTAGAGTTAAAATTTGACTTAATCTAAATGATGTATAACATTTTATGGATTCAATAAAGAATTTGAATTTGATATCATAATTATACGCGATTTCATGTGATTGTACGTAATATCACAATTATACGCGATTTCATGTGATTATACGTGATAACACAATTATACGCGATTTCATGTGATTATACGTGATATCACAATTATACGCGATTTCATGTGATTATACGTGATACCACAATTATACGCGATTTCATGTTAATCACATATCACATTCTGGGCGATTTAACGTAATTTTAAAGCAACATATATAAGCCCACGCATTTATCCATTCATCCCCGAAGGGGTATGCAGAGGTGCAACTAAGGCTGCACCCACGTATCGCTGAACTTACCGATAGAGTAGTGGGAAGGTGGATGGATGTCTATGGTGGAATTAAAACGATACCCGAAAGAGAATGACAGAGGGTGGTGCGAATTGTTCACGTGGGTTATGTGAGGAGCTGCTGGGGACTCCCCCCCCCCTGTCGTACAGTACAGTGTACAGTACTAACCTGTGCAACATATCGTCGAGCTGTATGAAGTTGCGCCTGTTCCTGAGCAGCGTCCATTCTCTGACGTCACTGGCCTCGGTCCAGCTGCACGTGAGGGCGCGAGCCTCCGCAGACTCGGCAAACTCGGCAGACTCCGCCGACTCCTCGCCGCTGCTCACGCTGCTCACGTGGGAACGCACCTTCAGGCACACCCAACCTGTAGGAATATAAGGGTTGATGATAACGTGATCATTTATTTTTTGGACCGCAAGTCCCTCGTAGTTCCTGATACCCACGATACAGGTTTACCTAGTGTGGGGTCAGGACTATGTGTGTGACTGTTGGACGTGTATATTTATATATATCCTCCCTCGGCAAAGTGTTATATATTTAGTGTATCTATGACGCGCCCCTCCCCGCGCCACCCTTGTACCCGTAGGTCTGTCAATAAACCAGTGCGTAACTACCGATCGTTTCACTTGTGTCCACATATTTAACACAAAATGACTACGCTACACTAATTTTTTTTTATAGTATAGATCGGCAAACGAGCAAGTGGGTCACCTGATGGTAAGTGATCACCATCGCCCGTGTACGCCCACAATACTAAAATAATCAGGGGCGCGTTGCCGACCTTAAAGGAAAGGGATAAGTAAGAGATCGGAAAGGGGAGGGAGATTTGTGCCTCCGGACAACTCACTCACCGTACGAAACGCAGCAGCAAGCTGGTACTTTACGTCAGTGTTACGTGAGACAGTGGTAACGACCCGGACGGGCCGGCAGTGTCAGGTGGTGTTACCACTTACCCTCGTCCGTGGAGTCATCACAGTCGTCTTCACAGGGCATGGTCTCTATCGCCAGCCCGCCGAGCGACACCCGCTCGTAGTGGAAGTGAGCGCAGTCTTCTAACTTGGGGAAGCGGCACGACGGAACCGGTGGTGGGGGCTGCAGACAAATAACATTCATTACATAAATACACCCAACAGTCACACACATAGTCCTGAAGGCCAATTCTCGTAATTTTAAATGTTCAAAATATCATTCCGGTCAAATGCACTAGCATTAGCAGTAGCATTATACCGTTTTGGCTTCAGTCAACTTTTATTCTACATTCAATCTCATTACGATCTGTGTTCATATTTGACGTTGATTATTGGTTTTTAAGAGAATGCCATTTGCAACTTTCTTATTACAGGTGTGAGTGACTACACTGGAACTAATTTTAAGTACAGACCGTCAATAGACATCATTTTCGTATACGAGTTATTTGATTACGTTTGAATATCGATTCTGATATCACAGTTAAAACGCCCAACAGGGTTTTTGTTACATCATAATATAATATTATAAATGTGAATGTAAGTTTGTTTGTTACGCTTTCACGCGAAAACTACTTAACCGATCATCACGAAACTACTTAACCAATCATCATGAAACTTTGTACACATATTCTTGGAGGTATCAGAAGTAACATAGGATTTCCGCTACGAAAGGGTTTTTGGCAATTTACTTTTTAACCCCTAAAGGGGGATTTTTTTATGAAAATAAATACGGCTGTGAAATTGTGTACAAATATTACTCAATAAAAATTATGAGACACGAGTTTCATATATTTGTAAAATTGTACTCGTGAAGGGGGGGAGGGGGGTGTTGGATTTTTTTATGTTTGTAGATCAATCACGCCTTAACGGCTGAATGGAGTTAGGTAAAATCTGGCATACAGGTAGAGCAAGACATGAATTAGAACATAGGCAACTTTTATCCCAGAAAAAGACTTACACGGGCGGAACCGCGGGTATTATATATACTACTATTGTATATATAGTACACATTGCTTAAATTTGACTACACCTTTCTGTAACACGTTGTATTTTTGATCTACAGTTAAATGTAGGCCTAATTTGGGTCAGTCTTACCACTCACCGTGTGCGACAAGTCGAACGCCGCTGAAGAAGGGGGCGCCGACTGACTCATGGCGGAGCTCTGTGACGTCACCGGCGTCACGGCTAATGCCGTCAGCGAAATCGAACCTGGAACATTCACAGAACTATCATTATTTAGAGCTCATTGTAGAAGCTGATAAGTATTGTGAGTAGTAGAGCTACTTTGTAGACAGTTTTGTCTACAGCATGAATGGGCCAGCTCGACCGAGTTGTTACCTTATATATAATAAATACACCCTTTTTCTTCTTTCTTACCACAACATCCAGACCCGAGACAAATATTTGTTGACTCACCTGGCGTTTCTCTCTTGCATTCTGGCTCATTTGGTGTTCGTGTGGAACTTCTAGAGTCCGAACTGAATCTCACAGATCTGGAAAAAATATAAACATTTAATTTGTTTTTTTTTACCCACAAGTAAAAGCGGTGTTATGAACTCTTGAATTCAGTACTAATATACCAGCATAACGCCTAAAGACAAACTCGAGACGAATAAACTATAAAGATAAACGACTGATTTCTATCATGAAATTTGGTCAGATGATAGTTTGTGTAATGTCAGCTAAGAACGGATTTTTGGAAATTTACATTTTAAGGGGGTAAAAGAGGGGTTTGTACGTTGAATGCAACTTTTTTATGGAAATATTGCTAATTAAAAATGATTAAATATGAGCGTCACATTTTTGGAAAATTACACTTACAAAAGGGGGGTTGAACTTTTTTTATGGAACGGAATAAGACTGTGAAACTATGCACACATATTCCTTATTAAAAATAATGAGACACGTGTTTCATATATTGCTCTACAACTCACAACAAATAGCAGTGATAGCTCAGGTGGGAGTGGTATGGACTGTCGAGACGAAAGTAGCAGGTTCGAAACCAGCCCCAAGAGCATACACCTCTGGCTTTTCCAAGTTACGTGTATATTAATTGTTAATTATCACTTGCTTTAACGGTGAAGGAAACATCATGAGGAAACCTGCATACCTGAGAAGTTCTCCATAAGAATTTCGAAGGTATGTGAAGTCTGCCAATCCGCATTAGGCCAGCGTGGTGGACTAAGGCCTGACCCCTCTCATTCAGTAGAGGCGGCCCGTGCCCAGCAGCGGGACGTGTATAATACAGGGCTAGTGTTATTATCTTCCATCTTTCTCTCACCTGTGAAACCCGGAGCAGTGTGTGACGCCGTCCTTGTCTGGCTCGGCGAACGCGCGGGCCGCTAGCGACTGACACGACATCACCGACCCGTGGGGGGAGCCCTGCAACAATCATATAACAAAATTGTACTTTAACATCAGTTGGACAGTTGGCAATTTTGTCTACAGCATGGATTGTAGCCAGTTCTGTCTACAGTATGAATGGGAGACTGTCTCGGTGGCGCAGTTGTAATGCGTAAGCGTTACGATTGAGGTCAACGCTGAGGTCTCGGGTTCGATCCCCGGGTCGGGTAAAGTGGTATTGGGTTTTTCTATTACGATATGTTCAGTATCAGCCCGGAGTCTGGAATTTGTGCCCGGTATGGCGATAGGCTCGCCCCCTATCACATAAGGGACGGAAATACGCTCGGCGAAATGTGGGTGTACTGGTTACACCTATGCCTACCCCTTCGGGGATTACAGGCGTGAGTGTGTATGTATGTATGAATGGGCCTGCTCGACCGGGTTCTTTTTTAAATATATCATAGGCCGGTAAACGAGCAAGTGCGTCACCTGATGGTAAGTGATCAACGCCCATGTACGCCCACAATACCATAAGGATCATGGGCGTGTTGCCGACCTTAAGGGAATAACTAAATTTGATTCCTTAGACCGACTACTTACAATTGGCTATTTTTTTCCACGAAAACATGTCCTTATATGGAAGTTTCTGTTTCGGCCGAAACTGAGACCGAAGCCGATAATCGGTTTCGGTTTCGGCCGTAAAAACTAGTTTCGGTCGGACAATACAATAAAATATTAATTCAAAATTTCTGATTTTCGGGATGAAGAAACGAGAAGCGCGGGGTTTGGATAATCATCATTTTTTTTCTATTTATTTAAGGCACTTTTACGCTTACCGTATGCCAGTCCTGGATCATCATTCAAGTTATAGAGTGTAAATAAACAAAAGGGTCTACAGCGTGACTCGACCATTTATTTATTATGGTTAGAATGAATCATCGAGCAATTTGAAAACCTGTGTATCATTAATGAAATTTATGATCTTGTTATTTAACACAATTATGAATGGCATCACTGCATATGCAGTGATAGCTCAGCGGGGAATGGAGACGAAAGTCGCAGGTTCGAAACCAGCCCCAAGTGCATAGACCTCTGACTTTTCTAAGTTATGTGTGTATTAATTGTTAATTATCACTTGCTTTAACGGTGAAGGAAGCCTGCATACCTTTTTGTTTACAACATATTCACGTTTAACCTACTAAAACAATGTTCATATAATTAACCGACTTCAAAAGGAAGGTTCTAAATTCATCTAAGCACTTTTTATGTATGTTCAGCGGGACGAATTGTGCCTATTCCAGACCCAAAGAAAATATTTGTAGCACACACATTTTTGTCTCGGAAATCGAAGCCGCGTCCTCTCGCTTCACAGTAGGCCTAGTACAAGTTTTAATAGTTTGATGAAAGTATGGTTTTTTTCACCATACGTTAAATATTAGTAGCAATTAGTGGGAACTATGATGAATTAAAATTAATAATATGGTTAGTTTTATTTCACTAATTTAAAGTGATTCTTTCCTTTATTACCTTTAGAATTACTAGTTTGACACTTCGACGGTAGTAATTTTATACGAATTCGAAAACTGTGAACATATTTGTAACTCACTAGGGGCTTTGCCCATGTTTTTCCACAAAACATAAAATAAAATAAAACTTAAAGTCCGACGAATATGAGACATATGTTACTTTCTTCCTCACATTATTCTGCATCGATTGGTATCGGTCTCGACCCCATACCCCCAGCGGTTTCGGAGCAGATAGCGTGACAAGCTTTTAGCAGCGGCGGCGGCGGCGGCGCCAGTTACTTTTTTTAGAATAGAGTGATACTAGGCCTACAGTAGGCTACTCGCCCAGTGCTGTGAAGCTGTGAGAGCGTATTATGAGCAGTGCATGTACTAATAGTTAGCAGTTAAATAACATCACAGATTAACTTGATAAAGACGCCACAATACAAGCGTGATCACAAACAAATTGTGACATAAGGAGCTATGACAACATTCATTGTTCTGATGTGCTACGATTCTTTGATATGCATCACCATTCATAGTTTATGGATGGTACTCCGCCTAGATTTTTTTTTATATTAATACGGCAAAGTAAATACCTGAAGGCCAATTCTTGTAATTACAAATAAATTAATAAATACACGGCCAACAGTCACACACATAGTCCTGATCCCACACTAGGTAAATCTGTATCGTGGGTATCAGGAACTACAAGGAACTTGCCAACCCACAACACACAGACCCGAAACAAATATTTGTGGATCAAACAAATTCACTCGATTTCACTCGGGTTCGATCCGCGGGTCGGGTAAAGTGGTATTGGGTTTTTCTATTACGATATGCTCAGTATCAGCCCGGTGTCTGGAATTTATGCCCGGTATGGCGATAGGCTCGCCCCCAATCACGTCGTGGAATGGAGATACGCTCGGCGAAATGTGGGTGTACTGGTTGTAACCAGGTGTACCTCTGCCTACCCCTTCAGGGATTATAGGTGTGAGTGCGTATGTATGTGTATGTATGTATCACTGCTTTACAGACCCCAACCCCATATCAGGATTCTCTATAGATCGTTCTCTATTATAAATAAGGACCGAATAGTAAACCAGCATGGCTACCGCGTAATGAACCAACCAATAACTGGCCACTGTACTTAATGAACTGGAGACTGCGGGCAAAAGACCACCAGTTATGGCGACAACCTCTTTTATACCATTTAACTACCCTTCCAAAACTATATCGCACCATTATTATTTCAGTGTACCCAACGTTGCTTTCTCAGACACCCTCAATCAGCCCCTTTCAACTTTGTATGGGCCCAAAAAATACCTACGGGGTATAAGTTTAGGGTGGCTATCTGTGGAAAAAAACGACCATCCTATTTTGGTAGGTTTTAAATCCGGTAGTAGGTAGATAGAATAAAAAAAAATGTATTTTGAATTTTGTGCGTTTATAGCCCTCTTTCTCATAAAAAACATATTTTTTTAGGATTAGGCATGCACGGAACCGTTACGCGCAGAAAAAACTTTTGTTCGTAGTAGTTTTATCATTTTATATTATTGCAACACCATGGAGTCGAGTCAAAATGGAATGTTGTTAATAATGTCGTTGATTTGTAGTTTGCTTTACGTACTTTGCCGGTGTTGTTTATTTTTTTTGTAGTGGTTTTGTTCGTGCATTCGAAGTGTTTTGCAGCCCACAGGGACCCAAACAATAATATTTTAACGAGTGGTAGAGCCACGCTGTAGACAATTTTGTCTACAGCATGAATGGGCCGGCTCGTCCGGGTCGTTACCACTGTCTCACAGAAAACCGGCGTAAAGTAGCAGCTTGCTGCTGCGTTTCGTACGGTGAGTGAGATATCCGGAGGCCCAAATACCCCTCCCCTTCCCAATCCCTTATTATCCCTTTCCTTTAAGGTCGGCAACGCGCCCATAATTCTTTTGTATTGTGGGCGTACATGGGCGGTGGAGATCGCTTACCATCAGGTGACCCACTTGCTCGTTTGCCAGCCTATACTATAAATAATAATATATATATATATATATATTATTAAAGACTGTCTTTATGATATGTGTTAAGAGACACTGTATATTAAAAAACAGAACATTTGCCTATGACGCACCGTCTTCAAATCTCAAACGCAAAATTCAAACGATTGTTCATAAATGATTAATAAAAAAAAAACTATATTGTACTAAATTTTACATTGTTTTATTCTGAATAACTTTATGTGCATTTTTACTTGTAAGCAAACAATCTCCTACCAGTTATTTCGCCGATTTTATCTCGTGACTATCATGACTATAGAAGAGCCATCATCATGCCTTTCGTCCCTGTGTCCTATGTATAAAAGTTCGAAGTATTAACAGTTTGATTGAGTATATTTTAATTAATAACACTGTTGTAATATGTAGCTATAATTGAATTTTAAAGATACAACAAAAATGTATTTACAAAACAAAAACACGCTTTATTTAATCTGGCAACACACCAACACCCTTTACACTCGCCGGTGTAAATTACCCGCGAATATATAATATTATCAATATACTTTGAATACTTAATTTTTCAAAAATATTGTTTTGTTTATTGAGTTTTCTTACAAGTGAAAATGCTTTTCCAAAGTAATAAACAATTATATTCAATTACAAATGAAAAACGCAATTCAGAATTTCCCGGGCTTTACAGTAGCTTACGGGGTATGAAGTAAGATGTCGCTAGTGGACTGCTTTATACGTAGTTACCATTCTTCTCACCGGAGAAGAATGGTAACTAATATAATAATAATAGGAGTAATAGTGTTCTGTGCCCTCAATATACCAATATTAACAGAATACGCTAACAGTAACTGCCTACCAAATTTTTGGAAGTTGTAATAAAATGAGAATTTAAATAGTTTTTGTTTATAAAATTGCAAGGTAACTTACGCGCTATTTCTTTGTTTGAAACAAGGTATTTTTACCCTGGTAATACAGTGACCTTATTTATTCACATTGAGTTACTTGATCGTAATGAGATCGAGAAATATTTGTTACGGGTCTGCATTTTGTGTGACCTAAGTCCCTCTGAGGTACTCGATACAGGCTAACCTAGTGTGGGGTCAGGACTATGTGTCTGACTGTTGGCCGTGTATTTATTAAAAAAAACAGAATAGCTACCAAATACGTACATAAATTATCATGTCACAACTCACAACAATGATTTATAGAAATCGAACTGTCCATTGCGACGTCAAATTATATTTTATGTTGCTATAAAAATATAAGAGAATTGGGCTAACAAATGGTGTATAGTTTAGACTATAGAGGACATCTTGACAGCGGATAGCGGGAGACTAAGCTGGTCGTGACAGACGCAAGCGGGTAGCGGAAACTTATACTTTTGGTTGCAAAGTTTATGAAGCCATGGGTTTGAAACACCCATATCATTAACGTCAGGTTGTCTGCTACAACCTAACCGTTAGTCATCGCGCTCGTATCTGTATGATCATTACTTACATCCTGTACTCTCTTTTATTTTATTTTATAAGTAATCTTTTTGTCCACTTTAGCATGCCGTGGCCACTTGTAATTAAGACAACATTTAGCATAAGACAAATACCTTACCTATTGTACGAAATACTCATACGATTGTAAGTTGCTCGAATAAATAAATAATTGCCTCGGTGGCGTAGTTGTAATGCGTACGCGTTACTACTGAGGCTGACGCTGAGGTCTCGGGTCCGATCCCCGGCTCGGGTAAAGTGAAAGTGTGTTAGGTTTTTCTGTCATGAAATGCTTAAAATCAACCCGGAGTCTGGAATTGTGCCCGATATGGCGATAGGCTCGCCCCTATCACATCATGGGACAGACATAAGCTCTACGAAATGTGGGTGTGCTAGTAACAACTCTTTTTTTGTCATACCTATTATAGGCACCTTAGGTTATAGGACCCACTTAATGACATCCGTGGTGCTTTACATCTGGTTTCTCCAGTTGTAAATGTCCTTGTGCCTGAGGCTATAATGCCTTCTTTGTTCATTATTTTGTCTACCGCTTTGCTATGGAGGGAAGTGGACAATTAATATTTCCAACTCCTCCTTAACTTTCTATTTGATTAATTTCGTTGCGGGACGAAGACAATTTAGCATTTCCAGAGACTCGCCGAGCTTCACTGCTCGGTGTCAACAAATATGCGTGCCACTGTCGATCCTGGTGCACAGGAGTTACAGTGGCGGGTGTGTGGGCGGGATAGGCTCGTTAGTTACAACTCTGCATACCCCCTCTGAGATGCAGGCGTGAGTGCGTATGTATTCTGATTCTATGTATTATCATATTGCAACTAAACTGATAACGTTGTGTTCATATTATTACATAAACAATGACATCGTAGTTTGTTTACTATTCGGTAATAAATATGTTTCTCGTAATATATTCACATTATGTTGAAACTAGCTTAAGTGGCACGAAAATGTTGTATCATCATTATAAATACTTGCCAATGTGATTTGTAAGATCGTTGTAACATAAGCTCACGCCAGCATCGCAGATGGCAGTATGCAGAGGTACAACTAATCATTCACTGATCGTCTAGTTCACTGTTATTTGACTAGGTTGAATCTTGAATCATAGCTCATAGACGAAGTACTAGTGTTCAGTAGAACACTAGAGTAGGTTCTTTTTGGTAATGAATGTCCGCATATTCCACTCATCGTACGAATCACAGCAGCACGCCACTACATTGTCGGGTTTCTGTGAGACTGTGGTAACGACCCGGTCGAACCAGTCGTGTATGCTGTAGACAAAACTGTCGACAGCGTGGATCTACCACTCAAAAACCACATCTTTATATTGGGAGAGATATAAAATATGAAGATTTCTAATTCAAGAAGGGGTAGGCAGAGGTGTAACCAGTACACCCACATTTCGCCGAGCGTATCTCCATCCCATGATGTGATAGGGGACAAGCCTAACGCCATACCGGGCGCAATTCTAGACTCTGGGCTGATATAGAGCATTTCGATATAGAAGAACCCAATATCACTGTTACCCGACCCGAGTATTCATCTTTTAGTCTCAAAATCCGCTACCCGCCAACCGTCGCACCCCACCCCATCATACACATTTATGGCTAGTAAAAGAATTACATCGGTCCATAAAACGCGATGTTTCCAAATTAAAAATATGTTCAAATCACAGATATGACTTTGTTACAGCGATTTTTTAGTAGTCTATCTGTTAGGGGGTGTAAATGTTACGACATTTGACATTTATTGACATTCATGATTATTAGGGTACCCTACAGTAGTTGGAGGTGTTTCGGCGTGTTTCTGTTGCGAGGTCCCGAAACCCTTCCATAGTGCAGAACTTTGATTTGACATCGCTGTCAAATCAATTAGAGTTAATGAAGAATAAGAAGAATTATTTAGTGAAGAAATAAATGATATTTGATCTCTTTTTAGTACCGTTTGGCATACGATTTTTCATATTAATTTGAAAGTTATGTTAGATAACATGTGTGTCAAATCAAAGGTGTTGATCACGCTTCTAGCAATTTCGACTTGATATGAGATTTGACATTTGATTAGTTAATTTAACATTGATCAGCCTTTCAGAAACCGGGCGTTAGTGTAATTGCTAAGTGTATTATTGATGATTCTATGTATATGTATATGTACATTCATATGTTGATAATGTCTAAATATCTTGCTTTATTTTTGTACTGACTTGTCATATATGCTACTTCAATTGTCTACATGATAAATAAACCTTTTTTTCTCTTTTATTGCATCACTGCCACTTTACGCCGGTGTTCTGTAAGACAGTATTAACGACCCGGTTGTGCCGGTTCATTCATGCTGTAGACAAAACTGTCTACATCGTGGCTCTACTACTCACAATACCAGGGAAAGCGACAGTTTCCATACAATTTAATCGGGTTTTAATTGCCTACATGATTAATAAACAATTTCATTTCATTTCATTTCAACAATAGGGTAGTTTCCTATATTGAATTTTATACATTATTTTATAAGCAACAGAAAATGATACGCAAAAGAAACCCTTTTATTAAAACACAATCAAAATTGGTTTAGAAATGTTCCCGCAGTTATGACTTTAAACGTTGGTATGAGGAAAAGTGGGTGCGTAGTCACTATCTCGCTTGCACGCGTGCACCATAATGAACATTTTTCACGATGACGTCAAAGTTTGCGTCGTCTGTCATTTGAAAATTACCCCTTCTACAGGATTTGAATGGCTTCTAACTTATTTATTTTTGGTCCGATTTATAAAATTCTTTCTGCAATAGATTTTGAGTAATGTAACTTATTGATTTAAATAATTAAAAAAATCTAGTCAACTACACTACCTGACGCTGTCGCCTGACTTGAGTCATTCATCGCGGTCTCCCTCGGTCATGTGAGCAGGCCTTAAGGAGTACGACGCTACAAGTATGTTTTTACATATACATACGCAATCACGTATATAATCCCCGAAGGGGTAGGCAGACGTGTAACCACTACACCCACATTTCGCCGAGCTTATTTCCATCTCATGATCGTGCGTGCCTATCGCCATACCGGGCACAATTCCAGATTCCGGGCTGATACTGAGCATTTCAAAAACCCAATATCACTTTTACCCGACCCGGGGATCTAACCCGAGACCTCAGCGTCAGCCTCAGTCGTAACGCGTACGCGTCACAACTGCCCCACCGAGGTAGTATATTTGAAATATATTTTCCAATCCAATGCAATTTTATATTGTGGCTCCATCGGGGTACGATGATTTTGCCATTGTAGGAAAAGACAGGGCGACAGTAGGTAAATATTTTGCTGTCAGGGACAACTGATCAGTAGTAATCAGTTATATTCATGTCACGTGGTGTAGGCAGAGCTTGAACACTTTCAAAAACAATGAAATAAGTCAAAACCGTTGATGATTTTAACATATTAAATATTTTATTCTCATTTAATCCTAAGATGGCACAAATAAGAATGACATTTCGGTTTAAGATCAATTCCGTTGATGAGATAAATTTAGCATTACATCATCCGTCATTGTTAAACACCGTAACAAAAGGGAATTTGAGACTCTGAGAAACTGTACGATGACACAGTTTTGTTCTATTGTTTTGTTACAATCTGATGAATTTATTATTCTCGTTTCAAGTTAGGGCTTCAAGGCTGAGATCTGTAAGCCCGATTTGAGTCTTCTCTAGATAATTAATGTGTAGTAAATTTCGATATGATATATGACAGGGTCCGTGCCAAACGATTGCATGCAGCAGAAATGAGAATGCTAAGATGGATGTGTGGTTTTTTTTATTTTTATGGTAGGAATAGGCCGGCAAACGAGCAAGTGGGTTACCTGATGGTAACTGATCTCCACCGCCCATGTACGCCCACAATAGCATAGTGGAGATCTCCAGAATACAGGCACATCAGTTGTACAAACTGCCTGCCTGATTACAACATAATAATAATATTAACAAAAGAATTATGGTTGCGTTGCCGACCTTAAAAGAAATAGATAATTTAGGGATTGGGAAGGGGAGGAAGTTTGGGCCTCCGGATATCTCACTCACCGTACGAAACGCAGCAGCAAGCTGCTACTTTACGCCGGTTTAAATTTCAAGAAGAAATTTTATCCCAAATACGGTTCTAGAGTGAAATCGGGGATGAAATACTCAAAAGTTGTCCTAAAAATAGTTTAATAATATTAATTATACCAATTATGATATTAAACGTCACTCCTGCCCATAAACAGAAGTAACGTCACACATAAATCTGGTTTACAGAACACTGTAGGCACTGTAGGAACTGCGCTCGTCATCCCGAGACATAGGATGTTAAGTCTCATAATGCCCAAATAATTATTAAAATATACAATAAATTTTTTTTATTGCCCAAGATAGACAGACTAGCGGGCGGCCCACCTGATGGTAAGTGGTTACCGCCGCCCATGGACCTCAGCAATGCCAGAGCACAGCCAGGCCGCTGCCTACCATTAATATCTTTACAACATGCTGTAATAAAAGAGTCTATTCGTACCACAATTATATCATACGTGTATAAACAAACAAATTATGTAACCACAAAGGGGTAAGCAGCTCTAATACGGGGTCGGCTCTTCTACGCTGGGCCATTTGGAAACTTCATGAATGGTTGGGCAGACCCTAGCAGAGTCACACTCTTAGAGTCAAACGAGTCATGGTATACCACATTTAGGATTTTATAAAATAAATGTTTACTTATTGTTTTGTAAAAATCATTGAAATAAGATAACTAGAACGATAACTCTCATATGAATCTGCCAAAAATACGGCTCCACTTACTTACACATGCAAAGGTAAAATCACATGTAACGCTCATACGCACAACAAAAATTAATTAACGTCCAAAATCAACTTTATTTCATAAAAGTTAATGTCTAAATATTAAATTTCTAGATCGAGATATGACGTTCTGCACTGGGCAAAAAATATGACGTATCAAGTGTCAACTAGAGATTATTATGCACACTTTTATATATATAGCCCCGCCCCCTAGCACAGAATGTTGGAGGGGTCATTTTTTTTGCTTGAGTTACGTTTCTTGTCATCTTATTTCGATGGTACTAATAATTATGTGTTATTATTTGGCACACACAACAAACATCCATTGTTAAAAAAACAAAATCAAACTTTATGTCATCAACATTGGTGAATAATATGATGATATAATATATAATTATTATATTTAAATGTCTATTTTACAACTATGTAACAGAAGAATATAACAGTACATTTATATATAGGACAAATTACTTTTTTTAATTCGCTTGAATGACAAGACGAGCAACTGATGGTAAGTCCCGCTCCTGACTTCTTTACTGATTTTCTTTTTATAAAAAATGCAGGGTAAATTTTTTCAATTAAGAGAATTGAAATGGTTGGGCGGCATTTCACAGCCAAAATTGCCTAAAGTTATAATAATATCTCCTTGCTAATGCCATAATCCATAACATCCTTACAGTGTAAAAATTGTGTTCCTTTTTCAAATGGCATCAATTCTAATTTCAAAATGAAAAATAACATTTCATTATGGAATTAATCCCACTTTACACTGTCAATTATTCAATTCAAATTTAGAACAGTTCACAACTCAAGCATATTATTCACCAAAGCCATTTCTACATGCAAGGAAAATTAATAAAAAAAAATAGAGTAAAGAAAAAAAACAAACATACAACATCTATTGTGTTTGGGGAGTGACTGTTTCCCTCACATTCTGACCGCAGAGGAGCCAACTGTCCGAACATACGCCAAACACTCGTCTCATGGCTTCGGCAAACTAAAATACTGCAATTTTAAACAAAAAACTGCCATTTAGTCACACTTTGTTTGAATCACTTTCAGTTTTGTAGCCTTGGACTGGTCTGTTTAGATGTGAAATTGTCTTTGTTTTGTTATTATTGGTTTCATTTTGTGTTTAAGGTCAAATTCGATTATTCTTTAATTTGATTAATTTTTGTTTTTGTTATGAACTGTCAATTATTCTCCGCGACAATTACAAATTCAGAAATATATGTGCTCTACAGTCCTTTGTACCAAATTCGAATGTTTTATATTTTTTACTAAACGATATTTTTGCACAAATATCATCATATAAACGTTTGGCACATCACTTTTAGCACATAAAAAACATAAAAGTTCTCGCGTTGGCACAAAATCACATCACCGGAGACGAAGATTTCGAAAGGCAGCGCGTTTCAGGCACGCCTGCAATCTTCACGGTACGCTGGCTATCGACGAAAAAGGTTCAGAAGAATCAACACCAATACCGCAGTTTCAACACCAAAAACAATATTTACAATAAAAGTGGGCTACAAAACAAAAATAGATGCGCGGCTCCAAGAGCGTACGGAATTCACTGTGGTATGGGGGCGAACGCGAGACCGTACCGCCTATCGTGATAACTAAAAGTTAGAGATGTAATGAATTGGGCGATAAACCGCAAATTAATTCAGCAAAAAGCTTTTTCTAATTAATTAATCTCGAATAAACAGCACAGATTTGTATTATGGAGTTTGACAGCAATGCACCCCCGCTCCGCGCCGCCGCGCACTGGCCGCGGTCGATGACAGTATTGCCAACGCAAGATTTTTGCCCGACGCGATGGTAGATTTTACGACCGCCGCGCTGTCGTAAAATGTCACGTGAGATTAGATACGATGTTTTTGATACAAAAGATAAATTGTCCGTGATCTAAATTATACGAATTTTTTCTGTATTTCAAAAATGCGAAACACGGACGACTAATAATTTTATTATTAAGGCTTTGCCACTACATCAGATTTCATATCTATAGGTACTAATAATTGTAGATTTGTTAATGCTATTACACCAATTGTAGGATCTTGGCATGTTATTAAAATTAGTTAATTGGTAGAAAACGATTTGGGAAAATCTTAGCGTAATTTCCAATTCAATTAATTTAAAATATAGATGTATGGATTAAACATCACCGGTTTTGAAAGTAGTTTATGTATATAACGTTATCGGATGGTAATTCGTACACTCTTTCTTACACTGAATTTTATCTTCTATTTCACCAACCATACCATAAATTTAAAAGACAAGTAACAGTCAACAAATGTCAAGATTTGTGCATCGCAACGTTCACGTATTCGAAATCCATTGTATAGTGTGTTGTTGAAAATGTTTTACTAGGAGGCAGTTCCATTTTAAGTGAGAGGCCGTTTGGAGTACCACCGTTCTGTCTATTTCAGCCGCCAGCAGCAGCAGTAGGTAAGCATTGTTATGTTTCAGTTTGATGGGCAATGAAGGCAGTGAAATTATGGGGTAATAAGGGACTTAGGATCTTATATCTTGGGGTGACGAGCGGAGTCCAGTGTCATGCAGTGTTTTGTAATACAACTGTGTAATGTTGCTTCTGTTTATGATCAGGTATTAACCCATCATGTAAGCGACCTAATCGTTTCATCATACAGGCTCATAAAAAGGGTTTCCTTTTAATTTATAATATCTATGTACTCTCCACAGGGGATGACGTCAGGCAGGCGGCCAATCATAAAAACTACAAGCCTAACTTCCTGCTATATGCGTTTAAAAGCATGTTGCGCCGACCCCACTATTAGTCGGATAAGGGCAGGTGGAGGAAGAATAACTACGCACTACATTTTACTGTGTATGCGATTATTTTCCTTTTTAGCGTCTTATATTTTATAACATTGTACGTTGCAAGACAGGCCTTTAAATGTCTATAAATAATCTTCAGCAACGTATCATTATGCAAATGTTATTTAATTTTATGATTTACAAACTCTCGTAGCTTTTAAAACAATTAAACTGCGAATGACGCCATAGCAGTTGAATAACATCAGTATTGGCAATAATCATGTTACAGGCGAGTAAACTGGGTGATAAATTAGAGGTTACATTCGTGTACAGGGCACCTATGCTATAAAACGATACGAAGCGAGAAGTTCGGAGACATAGACCATAGTACACTATAGAATATCCATCACAGGATAATATTTGTAAAATTAGAAATTAGTATGATTTAATGTGGGCGAGTAGCCGGCTGTGAAATAAAAGCGTGTCTTTTAAACTATTGTTTATTACAGTACAACTTGCTCGTTTTGACACTTCGTCAATAGCAATTTCATTCATCAAAAATGTATTTATAACTCGTACTTACTGGTCTGAGATGACTTTCCGTTTTATTTTCGAAAATAAACTTTGGATGGAGGGAAATCAAGTGTGTGGGTTGTATGACAGTTAAACTGTATTTATTCGCGTAATATATCCGGTAATAAATAACGACTGTACGGGCTAAGATAAAAAACAAATCACTTTATGAATATGACATCAACGAATCGGCATTATTTTTAATATGGGATTATATTAATTTAGTTGCTTTATTCTCTATTCATCTATCCATCAGTCTGTATCCGTCTACTGCTGAGCCTAGATCTTTGCTAGATCACGATACCCCTGACGGTCCTCCGCTTTTCTCATCCAGGCGCTTCCGCAACGTCCGTCAGTAAACGAGTAAATTTGTTTAGGATAGAGTGAGATTAAATTATGGCATACGAACGCGTCTTAATCCGTAATCGACGCCTTGAACAGCCACCCCGCGAGTCATATAGAAGAGCCTGCCTAGGCTATTAGAATTTGCATAAAGGTTTTCATCAGAGAAAAAATAGGTACCCATATACTTATTTGTTGCCACACAATCCTCTAGGGTACCAATAAACCTAATCACACTAGTAGCTGCGTGCAAAAGCTAGTCTTTCTAATAAAATTACAGAACCCAAACACTAATATAATAAACACTTGTAGATATATGAACACATGCACACCCGTAAAAGCGTCAACTTTCTCTAAAACCGCCGTGGAGGTCGTCCCGTGCGTTAATAGATTCACCGTGGCCGACCGACCATAATATCATGGTGTGACGTCATTCGTGTCATGTGTAAATTAGTGCCGCTGTATGTCTTGAGTCTTTGGCAAATGTATTCACAATGTAGGATTTTTACGTACCGCTAAAAGCACGGATATCAATTAGAAAAAGAATTGTAATTTCTAATTAATTGCTGAACAGATTCTGTTCAAATATATAGATAAGAATACTCTCGATTAGACCGCCAACTGTAGTGTTCCGGTTCCAAGGGCATTGATGCCAGTAATATGACTATGCATGAGACTTAACATCTTATAACTCGGAGTGACGAGCGCAGTACAATGCCTAGACGTACTTTGTAATTTTTTTTTATCCTGGCTCGGCAAAGTGACTACGCTCTGATGGTAAGTATAGCGCAATCCATGAATACTGTCGACCAACGTAGACACTGAATCTGTCACAGATCGGCAGAATTATGCCGGCCTGCTTAGTTGCTTCGTCACTCTTTCTTCTTCAATTCAAAGCTCTAAGTGGTTTTGGTACTGTTTAGACCTATCAGCATAGCTCACATCATCAGGGGAGCAATCTGGTCATCTCGTTATACAGTTTTCATAAACATTAATCACTATACATTCACACATTGGAGTGTATGTCCACCAACATCTTAGGCCCACAGCCAATCTCATATGTACGTGGTACACTTTATAACGGACGAGACAATGGTGAAACTTGGTTCCCAATGCGGATTGTGGGGGTCGGACGACTCATAAAATACCAAATACCGTAAAATTCTATGGCACGAGAAGATGGACCCTGGCATTAAACCTGGATAGCACCAGGCAGAAATAGACTATACATCATTCTTAGTTCGGCGACACTCTCTATACAAATTGGAAACAAGATGAATTTTTTAGACTTCTGGCAGCATGATTAACGAGTTTACTTAACGAGTACAGTAATTTAACAAGTCTGATCGACGCGATGTCTTTACGGACACTTCTCACGCGATGTATGATCCACGTACTCACTTCAATCATCATTTTACATACTTTTATCCTATTACACGAAGACTGCAGAAAAACTAGTCTCTGACAGTAGGTAAAACAGTACTGTGTCTATATACATTCTATAATTATAAATGAGAAAGTTTGAATGTTTATTTATGCGTTTGTGAATTTAAATGTTTGTTAATCCATCACGCATTAATAGCTGAACGGATTACGATAAAATTTGGCACACAGATAAACTTGATTAGGGCATAGGATAATTTTCATCCTGGTAGTAGTTCCCACTGAGAATAAAAAAAGACATTCACACATGCGCTGTCGTGAGCAATAGCTAGTACCAAAATTTACTAAACGACTTCAAATTAAAACACAAAAAGAACTAGTACATTTAAATTACAGCAAGTTGCTAATTAATTACTTGAGGACGTATGCAAGTAAATAATAAATCTTGCATGAATATACCAAAAGTCATTAATTAAGGTCATCTATATCTCAACAAGGTGGTATTTTAGAACTGTACACGTGATTAACTTGCGACCATTTCAAAACAAAACCAAAATTATTTGTTACACATAACGATTTGTTTGTTTAAAAACAGACTTTCGCACGATACCCCCATCCCGAATCCCTATATGGGTTTGTGGGTATTAGATACCACGATAAATCCATTTCCAAAATACATACTAAACTCTATACATTCGATGTACAAGATGTTTATTAGCTATGTCATCAAATGAATCATTAGCGAGTTATACTAATTCAGTAATGACAATAAAACTCACAACACGTTGCGCTACCATAACGTAATAATAATCAAAGCGTATTGTGCGATATATGTCGACGTCATCGCGTTGTTTTTACAAGTCGGTTAAGTGCGTGTTTAACTCGCGCATATACGGTTCCTTGTCATCACACCCTTATTTTTTTTAATAATTCCTTCGCCATAATAAAACATATTTTATGGAATTTCAGAGCTCTTTTAAGGTAGGACACACGGATCGACGACAGCGCGTTATATTATAGAGTTCCGTTGGAAATTGGCACCGTTTGGTACGGAATTTTCTGAATCTCCCCTACAGTTTTTCCATGGTCTTCATTTCTTGAACCATAATACCAAAAAAACATTTCACATGATATATAATATAACTACGGCAGCGGTTCCTAACAAATAATAAAAAGAAAGGGGTAACAATTGAAGGGGGGTGGTGCTAGAGTCCGGCTCGTACTTGACCGTGTTTTTTTTCAGAAAGTAGCCTCCAATGTTTAAATACAACAATTTCAACAATCAATCGTCTTGAATCAAACATAGTATGCAAATGTGACATTAACATTAAAATCTGTTCTATAAATTAATCAACCACTCCGTTCCTATCCTTATTTCAATCCAAATAAATTATTCATGGAAATAAAAACATTGTTATTATCAAAAACACGTTTACAAAGAAATTTTCCGAAATAAAAACTATTATTTTGGTAATTAAAAAATATAAGATGGCAATAAAATACAAACCGAATTTATCAGATTTTTTATTTTATGAATGCATCGATTATCCGATTTTTGCAACGCGACGGAAGCGTTACCGGTTTACTTTTCAAACAGCCTAGCCTAGCCTGTGGGCATTGGGCAGTGTCGTGTGAAAATGTCACCCCACTTTAATTTACATACTGATTAGGCAACATTTGAACCGGGTTTTACCGGTTTTTTTATCTATTGTTACATTAATTCGAATGACTAATGAATATTGCAAAAATGAGTCACTATTAACCGACTTTTAAAAAGGAAGAGGTTCTTAATTCGGTTAGGTTAATGCTTTTTTAACGTACGTCTAATGGCCGTTCCCAATATTAATCTTCAATTTCACGATAGATAGCTATCGTCAAACATCCGTATTGTTCTATCTACTGCTTGGAATCGTCCCTATTTTTTAGATATGCACGTCGGATACTATGATAGCAATAGATAGGCACTCTATCTGGGGCCTCTTGTGCGTTATGTTCATACAAGCTGAGAAAGAGGAACTATTGTTTAATTTATGTTAGAAAATATGAAGATATGATTTAGATTAGAAATATAAGTTTTAATTTAACATTTATCTATAATTCTTATTTTTTACCACTGTAAATGAAATAATAATAACGAGAAATATTTATTATGTTGCAAAACACAATGTAATAACGAAACGTTTTACTGTCAATACATTACGGCTCTGAATACAAGTCCTTTGAACAAAAATCCCAATGGAATTTGGGGGATTTTACTGAAGTGGTGAATTATTTTGTTCGCATTAACAAATATTTATATGTCTCTTGCACTTAATTTAATTATCAAAACGGTGCATTATTTTTATTTATGGGAATTTTAGAATTTTTTTATATTTTCTTTTAGATTTTTACATAATTTATTTAGTTTTTTGTATTGCAGTGCAAGTGCCATGTAAGCCTTGTATACTCATGGCTATTTCTTCAAAATGCGTTATTTATTTCGTTTTTTTACAGCCGAGGATATCTGTTTATCGGTCAAAATCTACCGATAAAGAAAAAACTAAATAACTTTATCGACAGATAGCACATAAAAAATATTGGGACGCTTGAACTGTCATTTTCATACTGTTGTATATCTGTAGTCAGCTATCAGTCCTCTCATCAGTAGACAGCAATGAAGAATAGGATTACCTATCATTAGTAAGTTTATTGGGACGGTAAAACGGAAAATAGATAAAATTTTCTATCGCCGGTATAGCAAAACTAGAGACAGACAGAATATAGGGAACGGCCATAAGATGTATGTATGCACAGCGATTTATCCGCCAATTGCGAACCGATTTTGTTGGACTAATTGACACTCGACTGAAAGAAGTCTATTACTTTGCTAATGTTTACAACCGTACTTGACCAGCGTTTCCACATAAAAGTTCCAAGCTTGACTGAGTTCCCACAACAAATACAGCACCCTCTTATATCCCTCACCAATCGCCTCCACCACGCCTCACTATACCTATAGGCCGGCAAACGAGCAAGTGGGTCACCTGATGGTAAGCGATTTCCACCGCCCATGTACGCCCACAATACAAAAGAGTTATGGGCGCTTTGCCGACCTTAAAGGAAAGGGATAATAAGGGATTGGGAAGGGGAGGGAGATTTGGGCCTCCGGATATCTCACTCATCGTACGAAACGCAGCAGCAAGCTGCTACTTTACGCCGGTTCCACTTATTACAGTTATTCCCTTGAGTACCCTCAATAATACCAAGAAACAGTAATATTACTAATAATGGCCGTTCCCAATGTTCGATCTATCGACAGATTTGCTTACCGGCAGTAAAATTTTGAC
This sequence comes from Mimas tiliae, assembly GCA_905332985.1. NCBI lineage: Eukaryota > Metazoa > Arthropoda > Insecta > Lepidoptera > Sphingidae > Mimas > Mimas tiliae. The sequence goes on along the minus strand of HG995265.1, from coordinate 1,583,396 downwards.
ACATTTTGTAGGTATGGAAGATCTGTCAAAACACTATTGACAGTAAGCAAATCTCGCGATAGATAGAATATAGGGAACGGCTGTAAGAAGCAAACACGATAGAGTTCAGCTGCAATGTGTTCCCATATAAATTCGGTTAAGATCTGATGGTGGAGTATGGAGTTAAAAAATGGCTGCATGGCGCTACCACTTATGAAATAAATCAACCGCAAGTCTCCTTTAATATGTGGACAAATGTTATAATACTAATATTATAAATGTGAATGTAAGTTTGTTTGTTACGCTTTCACGCGAAAACTACTTAACCGATCATCATGAAACACATATTCTTGGAAGTATAAGAAGTAACATAGGATACTTTTATGAAAAAAAATATATCTTTTTATTTGTTACGCTTTCAGACCTAAATCACTGGACCGATTTTGATGAATTTTGATGTAGAGACAGATGGGACCCTGTAGACGGTTATAGGCTACGTTTTATTTCGGAAAAGTCTATTCACGCGGGCGGAGCCGCGAGCAAAAGCTAGTAAGATATAATTAAAAAAACATCATGCCCCATCTGCGCGACATACGTTGCGTGTATGACGCAATTGCAATATGGCCGCTATACTTCAACATACCATACAAGTGTCCCGTGCTGTGAGGAAATGGACATTTTTATTTTTAACATGTATGTTACATTTTAAATGTAATTTATTACTAAACCATTGTTGGTGAGGGTCATCATAACAAATAAAAAACACAATCTGAATAATTGGCAGTTGGATAATGCTAAGGCATTCTAGTTATACTATTTATATATTATATCATTTAATTATAGTACCCTAGGTTAAGATCTATGCTATAAAAATGCTATTTTTGAGTGGTAGAGCCACGCTGTAGGCAGAACTGTGAATTGGCCGGCTCATCCGGGTCGTTACCACTGTCTCACAGAAAACCGGCGTAAAGTAGCAGCTTGTTGCTGCGTTTCGTACGGTGAGTGAGATATCCGGAGGCCCAACTTACCCTCATCTTCCCAATCCCTAAATTATCCCTTTCCTTGAAAAGGTCGGCAACGCGCCCATGATTATTTTAGTATTGTGGGCGTATATGGGCGGTGGAGTTCACTTACCATCAGGTGACCCATTTGCTCGTTTGCCAGCCTATACTATTAAAAAAAAATACAATTTCACCAATTACAATAGAGAGAATTGGTAAGCGCCACGCCTGTCCATAAACAGAAGCAACGCCACACAGAACTTTGAATTACAAAGCACTGCATAGTACTGGACTGCGCTCGACACCCAGAGACATAAATTGTTAATTCTCATAATGCCCAGTAATTTCACTGGCTTCAGTGTTCTTCAAACCGGAACACAACAGTGCTTACACAATATTACTTGGCGGCAGAAATAGACAAAGCGGTGCAGTGGTACCAAGCCAGACGGCATACGAGGGACCTACCACCTTGTAAGGGTTTCGTTTTTATATTATTTTCTATAACGTATACATTAATATCCCAATTCAAGTTTACGCATCAACTAGAGAGTGCACTAGTTGCAACTTTGCCTACCCCTTCGGGGATAACGGCGTGAACTATGAATTGTTTAAAACCCTGACCGTTTATCTACATAATTCGTAAATACATTCATACGCACTCACGCCTGTCATCCCCGAAGGGGTAGGCAGAGGTGTAACTAGTACACCCACATTTCGCCGAGCGTATCTCCGTCCCACGATGTGATAGGGGGCGAGCCTATCGCGATACCGGGCACAAATTCCAGACTCCGGGCTGATACTGAGCATTTCGAAATAGAAAAACCCAATACCACTTTACCCGACCCGGGGATCGAACCCGAGACGTCAGCGTTAGCTTAATCGTAACGCGTAGGCATTACAACTGCGCCACCGAGGCAGTTATACATTTCGTAGACTATGCATATCTGAGGCGATGAGTCAGCCCACAAGAGAAGCATCAACGCGCGCTGATAATCAATATCGGCTAATTGGCTTGGCCCGGCCGCGGCCACCGTCCACTTGAACTACGTGTGCTTACCGCTTATTACTACGTGCCGCAACACGTGTCGACAGTTAAGGAGGATTCCGAACGCAACTACATACGACTGTAGCGTATTTTATTACACACATACATATGCACTCACGCCTGAAGTCGTTGAAGGGGTAACCAGTACACCCACATTTCGCCGAGCTTATTTCCGTCCCATAATGTGATAGGAGGCGAGCCTATCGCCATACCGGCCACAATTCCAGACTCCGGGCTGATACTGAGCATTTCGTAATAGAAAACCCCCAATATAACTTTTAACCGACCCGATCGAGCCCGAGACCTCAGCACAGCAGTGAGTTTTTTATAGCATATTTTTTTTTTTTATAGTTTAGGCCGGCAAACGAGCAAGTGGGTCACCTGATGGTAAGCGATCTCCACCGCCCATGTACGCCCACAATACAAAAGAATCATGGGCGCGTTGCCGACCTTAAAGGAAAGGGATAATAAGGGATTGGGAAGGGGAGGGAGATTTGGGCCTCCGGATATCTCACTCACCGTACGAAACGCAGCAGCAAGCTGCTACTTTACGCCGGTTTTCTGTGAGACAGTGGTAACGACCCGGACGAGCCGGCCCATTCATGCTGTAGACAAAATAGTCTACAGCGTGGCTCTACCACTCGGCATAGGCCGGCGAACGTGCAAGGTCGTGTAGGTCACCTGTTTGTAAGTGATCTACACCATCCTGCATCCATGTACGACGGCAGAAATAGACAAATCGGTGGTACCTGCCATCTAGTACTACTATTACCTACAAACAGACGCAACTAACAAACCACAATGATGAGATTTTTACCGTGCATGCGATTAATTATACTTAATAATATTAACAATAATTATTTGACTACAGGTCTCTTTTTTGACTTATCAAAAGCCTTCGATCTAGTCTCACATGATATCTTGCTAGAAAAGTTGGAAGCAATCGGGATAAGGGGACCTGCTATTCGGTGGATATCGTCCTACTTATGTAACAGACAACAATGTGTCATAATCAACAAAATAAATGTCAATAAAGATATAATACGTTACTCGTCGTCCTACAGACACAATATACATGGCGTGCCCCAGGGGAGTGTATTGGGTCCATTATTATTTATTCTGTATATAAATGACATCATAAAAATCACAAAACATAAATGCATATTATTTGCTGACGATATATCTATTGTAGTTGTTATTATCAAAAACACGTTTACAAAGAAATTTTCCGAAATAAAAACTATTATTTTGGTAATTAAAAAATATAAGATGGCAATAAAATACAAACCGAATTTATCAGATTTTTTATTTTATGAATGCATCGATTATCCGATTTTTGCAACGCGACGGAAGCGTTACCGGTTTACTTTTCAAACAGCCTAGCCTAGCCTGTGGGCATTGGGCAGTGTCGTGTGAAAATGTCACCCCACTTTAATTTACATACTGATTAGGCAACATTTGAACCGGGTTTTACCGGTTTTTTTATCTATTGTTACATTAATTCGAATGACTAATGAATATTGCAAAAATGAGTCACTATTAACCGACTTTTAAAAAGGAAGAGGTTCTTAATTCGGTTAGGTTAATGCTTTTTTAACGTACGTCTAATGGCCGTTCCCAATATTAATCTTCAATTTCACGATAGATAGCTATCGTCAAACATCCGTATTGTTCTATCTACTGCTTGGAATCGTCCCTATTTTTTAGATATGCACGTCGGATACTATGATAGCAATAGATAGGCACTCTATCTGGGGCCTCTTGTGCGTTATGTTCATACAAGCTGAGAAAGAGGAACTATTGTTTAATTTATGTTAGAAAATATGAAGATATGATTTAGATTAGAAATATAAGTTTTAATTTAACATTTATCTATAATTCTTATTTTTTACCACTGTAAATGAAATAATAATAACGAGAAATATTTATTATGTTGCAAAACACAATGTAATAACGAAACGTTTTACTGTCAATACATTACGGCTCTGAATACAAGTCCTTTGAACAAAAATCCCAATGGAATTTGGGGGATTTTACTGAAGTGGGGAATTATTTTGTTCGCATTAACAAATATTTATATGTCTCTTGCACTTAATTTAATTATCAAAACGGTGCATTATTTTTATTTATGGGAATTTTAGAATTTTTTTATATTTTCTTTTAGATTTTTACATAATTTATTTAGTTTTTTGTATTGCAGTGCAAGTGCCATGTAAGCCTTGTATACTCATGGCTATTTCTTCAAAATGCGTTATTTATTTCGTTTTTTTACAGCCGAGGATATCTGTTTATCGGTCAAAATCTACCGATAAAGAAAAAACTAAATAACTTTATCGACAGATAGCACATAAAAAATATTGGGACGCTTGAACTGTCATTTTCATACTGTTGTATATCTGTAGTCAGCTATCAGTCCTCTCATCAGTAGACAGCAATGAAGAATAGGATTACCTATCATTAGTAAGTTTATTGGGACGGTAAAACGGAAAATAGATAAAATTTTCTATCGCCGGTATAGCAAAACTAGAGACAGACAGAATATAGGGAACGGCCATAAGATGTATGTATGCACAGCGATTTATCCGCCAATTGCGAACCGATTTTGTTGGACTAATTGACACTCGACTGAAAGAAGTCTATTACTTTGCTAATGTTTACAACCGTACTTGACCAGCGTTTCCACATAAAAGTTCCAAGCTTGACTGAGTTCCCACAACAAATACAGCACCCTCTTATATCCCTCACCAATCGCCTCCACCACGCCTCACTATACCTATAGGCCGGCAAACGAGCAAGTGGGTCACCTGATGGTAAGCGATTTCCACCGCCCATGTACGCCCACAATACAAAAGAGTTATGGGCGCTTTGCCGACCTTAAAGGAAAGGGATAATAAGGGATTGGGAAGGGGAGGGAGATTTGGGCCTCCGGATATCTCACTCATCGTACGAAACGCAGCAGCAAGCTGCTACTTTACGCCGGTTCCACTTATTACAGTTATTCCCTTGAGTACCCTCAATAATACCAAGAAACAGTAATATTACTAATAATGGCCGTTCCCAATGTTCGATCTATCGACAGATTTGCTTACCGGCAGTAAAATTTTGACACATTTTGTAGGTATGGAAGATCTGTCAAAACACTATTGACAGTAAGCAAATCTCGCGATAGATAGAATATAGGGAACGGCTGTAAGAAGCAAACACGATAGAGTTCAGCTGCAATGTGTTCCCATATAAATTCGGTTAAGATCTGATGGTGGAGTATGGAGTTAAAAAATGGCTGCATGGCGCTACCACTTATGAAATAAATCAACCGCAAGTCTCCTTTAATATGTGGACAAATGTTATAATACTAATATTATAAATGTGAATGTAAGTTTGTTTGTTACGCTTTCACGCGAAAACTACTTAACCGATCATCATGAAACACATATTCTTGGAAGTATAAGAAGTAACATAGGATACTTTTATGAAAAAAAATATATCTTTTTATTTGTTACGCTTTCAGACCTAAATCACTGGACCGATTTTGATGAATTTTGATGTAGAGACAGATGGGACCCTGTAGACGGTTATAGGCTACGTTTTATTTCGGAAAAGTCTATTCACGCGGGCGGAGCCGCGAGCAAAAGCTAGTAAGATATAATTAAAAAAACATCATGCCCCATCTGCGCGACATACGTTGCGTGTATGACGCAATTGCAATATGGCCGCTATACTTCAACATACCATACAAGTGTCCCGTGCTGTGAGGAAATGGACATTTTTATTTTTAACATGTATGTTACATTTTAAATGTAATTTATTACTAAACCATTGTTGGTGAGGGTCATCATAACAAATAAAAAACACAATCTGAATAATTGGCAGTTGGATAATGCTAAGGCATTCTAGTTATAATATTTATATATTATATCATTTAATTATAGTACCCTAGGTTAAGATCTATGCTATAAAAATGCTATTTTTGAGTGGTAGAGCCACGCTGTAGGCAGAACTGTGAATTGGCCGGCTCATCCGGGTCGTTACCACTGTCTCACAGAAAACCGGCGTAAAGTAGCAGCTTGTTGCTGCGTTTCGTACGGTGAGTGAGATATCCGGAGGCCCAACTTACCCTCATCTTCCCAATCCCTAAATTATCCCTTTCCTTGAAAAGGTCGGCAACGCGCCCATGATTATTTTAGTATTGTGGGCGTATATGGGCGGTGGAGTTCACTTACCATCAGGTGACCCATTTGCTCGTTTGCCAGCCTATACTATTAAAAAAAAATACAATTTCACCAATTACAATAGAGAGAATTGGTAATTGGTAAGCGCCACGCCTGTCCATAAACAGAAGCAACGCCACACAGAACTTTGAATTACAAAGCACTGCATAGTACTGGACTGCGCTCGACACCCAGAGACATAAATTGTTAATTCTCATAATGCCCAGTAATTTCACTGGCTTCAGTGTTCTTCAAACCGGAACACAACAGTGCTTACACAATATTACTTGGCGGCAGAAATAGACAAAGCGGTGCAGTGGTACCAAGCCAGACGGCATACGAGGGACCTACCACCTTGTAAGGGTTTCGTTTTTATATTATTTTCTATAACGTATACATTAATATCCCAATTCAAGTTTACGCATCAACTAGAGAGTGCACTAGTTGCAACTTTGCCTACCCCTTCGGGGATAACGGCGTGAACTATGAATTGTTTAAAACCCTGACCGTTTATCTACATAATTCGTAAATACATTCATACGCACTCACGCCTGTCATCCCCGAAGGGGTAGGCAGAGGTGTAACTAGTACACCCACATTTCGCCGAGCGTATCTCCGTCCCACGATGTGATAGGGGGCGAGCCTATCGCGATACCGGGCACAAATTCCAGACTCCGGGCTGATACTGAGCATTTCGAAATAGAAAAACCCAATACCACTTTACCCGACCCGGGGATCGAACCCGAGACGTCAGCGTTAGCTTAATCGTAACGCGTAGGCATTACAACTGCGCCACCGAGGCAGTTATACATTTCGTAGACTATGCATATCTGAGGCGATGAGTCAGCCCACAAGAGAAGCATCAACGCGCGCTGATAATCAATATCGGCTAATTGGCTTGGCCCGGCCGCGGCCACCGTCCACTTGAACTACGTGTGCTTACCGCTTATTACTACGTGCCGCAACACGTGTCGACAGTTAAGGAGTATTCCGAACGCAACTACATACGACTGTAGCCTATTTTATTACATACATACATATGCACTCACGCCTGAAGTCGTTGAAGGGGTAACCAGTACACCCACATTTCGCCGAGCTTATTTCCGTCCCATAATGTGATAGGAGGCGAGCCTATCGCCATACCGGCCACAATTCCAGACTCCGGGCTGATACTGAGCATTTCGTAATAGAAAACCCCAATATAACTTTTAACCGACCCGATCGAGCCCGAGACCTCAGCACAGCAGTGAGATTTTTATAGCATTTTTTTTTTTATAGTATAGGCCGGCAAACGAGCAAGTGGGTCACCTGATGGTAAGCGATCTCCACCACCCATGTACGCCCACAATACAAAAGAATCATGGGAGCGTTGCCGACCTTAAAGGAAAGGGATAATAAGGGATTGGGAAGGGGAGGGAGATTTGGGCCTCCGGATATCTCACTCACCGTACGAAACACAGCAGAAAGCTGCTACTTTACGTCGGTTTTCTGTGAGACAGTGGTAACGACCCGGACGAGCCGGCCCATTCATGCTGTAGACAAAATAGTCTACAGCGTGGCTCTACCACTCGGCATAGGCCGGCGAACGTGCAAGGTCGTGTAGGTCACCTGTTTGTAAGTGATCTACACCGTCCATGTACGACGGCAGAAATAGACAAATCGGTGGTACCTGCCATCTAGTACTACTATTACCTACAAACAGACGCAACTAACAAACTAACTATAAACCACAATGATGAGATTTTTACCGTGCATGCGATTAATATCGAATGCAGTACGTATAAGTTTAACGCTCTAACTCTAATCAAAATTAATTGTATTATCGTAGTGCAAATATTGTAAATCGATTTTGAAAAGAGCAACGTTAGAGTTTCTTGTCCGTTCTTCTTTAACGAAACAGCATTCCGAACTGGCGGTAGAGTTTAAATTTGACTGAATCTAAATGATGTATAACATTTTTATGGATTCAATGAATATGTTCATTTAATTTCACCAATCGTAGCATTCGTAATCGCACCTTAAACTTACGATTATGTGTCAATCGAGAATTAATTACGTCCGCCATTTTGCGTGAAAGAAGGAAACATGGTCAAGGGCGATGCGTAAATAAGTTTTAAGTTCTGTATGGTGTTGCACCTGTTTATGGGCAGGCGTGGCGCTTACCATTAGGCGAGCGAAGTGCTCGTTTCGTCAAACAAGCTAATAAAAAAAACTAGAGTGTATAATTCAGCATATTTCATTTAACTGCCTCGGTAGCGCAGTTGTAAAGCGTACTCAGTACGAACGACAATTGTGCTGAGGCTTCGAGTTCGATCCCCGGGTCGGATAAAAGTGATATTGGGTTTTTCTATTACGAAATGTTCATTCTGGAATCTGGAAGTCTGGAATTGTGCCCGATATGGCGATAGGCTCGCCCCCTATCACACTATGGGACAGAAATAAGCTCAGCGAAATGTGGGTGTACTAGTTACTCCTCTGCCTACCCTTTCAAGAATTACAGGCGTGAGTGCGTATATATTTAACTAGCTTTTGCTCGCGGCTCCGCCCGCGCGTGATGTTATATAGCCTATAGCCTTCCTCAATAAATGGGCTATCTAACACTGAAAGAATTTTTCAAATCGGATCAGTAGTTTCTGAGATTAGCGCGCGTTCAACCAAACAAACAAACTCTTCAGCTTTATAATATTAGTATAGATTTAACCTTTTCGTTCTGACTAAGAAATGAAAGATGAAGTCTCACAAAGCTGAAGTCGCCGACACTGTTCCTTCAACATAATCTAACCTCAATATTATATCATACTAATATTATAAATGTGAATGTAAGTTTGTTTGTTACGCTTTCACGCGAAAACTACTTAACCGATCATCATGAAACTTTGTAACATAGGATACTTTTTATGAAAAAAATATATATTTGTTTGTTACGCTTTCACGCCTAAATCAATGAGCCCATTTTGATGAATTTTGATGTAGAGATAGATGGGACCCTGGAGACGGTTATAGGCTACGTTTTATTTCGGAAAAGCGAGCAAAAGCTAGTATTACATAAGGAATAATCGCCATTCACAAATCACGTTGACCTTGTTTTATAATTACTAAGACGTTCAGAATAATGTTAATGGGTGAAGTGACCTTTCCACGGACGCTGGTATAGTTGTCTTGGGCGTGGCATGGATGGTGTAGCGAATTTTTTTTTATTTTTTTTTATTAGATTGATTGACAAGACGAGCAGGTCGCTCGCCTGATGGTAAGCGCCACGCCTGCCCATAAACAGAAGCAACGCCACACAGAACTTTAAATAACGCACTGCATGACACTGGACTGCGCTCGTCACCCTGAGGCATAAGGTGTTTAGTCTCATAATGCCCAGTAATTACACTGGCTTCAATGTCCTTCACACCGGAACACAACAGTGCTTACACATTGTTGCTTGGCGGCAGAAATAGACAAAGCGGTGGTACTAACCCAGCCGGTCCCTCGCAAACGAGGGACCTACCACCTTGTATATTGACGGGAGGATTTGTACTATTCACTAGAATCAGTGGCAGAGCCACGCTGTAGAGAGTCTTGTCTACAGCATGAATGGGCCAGCTCAACCGGGTTGTTACCACAGTCTCACAGAAAACTAACGCAAATTACGAGTAGCTGCTTCCTGCTGTGTTTCGTACGGTGAGTGAGATATCTGGGGGCCCAAATCCCTTCCTGATCCTTTCACTTTAAGGTGATTAACGCGTCCATGATTGTTCTGGTATTGTGACCGTTCATGTTGGAGATCACTTACCATCAGGTTATCCACTTGCTCGTTTTGTTATAAAAAAAAGACTGGGACAGCGACATCGGGATGCGTTGAATGTTGCGCTTAATCGCGAACGTACGTAAATATATGTATCTATGGTAAATATGACACATTTATATTATTACAACTAGCTAGCTACTGCTTAATAAACAAACTACCCCCTGATTTACCCGATAGTATGACGCTTAGTAATATTAAACATAAACTTAAGTCGTACTTTCTAAATAATTTAAATAATAAACAATATTCATAGACAAAGCAATTACATCACACTCCTAATTATATTATAAGCCAACAGTTGCAACCGGGGTGAGGTCTTCAGAAATAAGACATATATTGATTCAACGGGTATTGATTTATTGAAAGAAACTTTAAACATTGACTAATGCAAGTCCAGGTATAGGCTCTAAAGACTTATGAGATATGATTCCCTATACTTTACGTAGGTCCAAAGAGGTCCAGACGGGAGGATACAATCGGATACTACGCAATTCCTAGCTCGAATACATAATAAAAATATCTTATACCTTATACAGTCACTGCAACGAGACCATATCGCGATGTATTTCTACGCTGGCGCCATCTATTGGGCATCTGGGTAAACTTTGTTACACATCTCATTTGTTATTATTAGAAACCTCATGTCAACTATAGCTAGCATTAATACAAACCTTAGTGGTTTCTTAGATGCTATTACTGTACAATTATTTGTAACTCTTTGTAAACGGTAAATAAATGAAAACAAAATATATTTACTGATGTTTTGACTATTTCTTTACTGATGGACGTATATGTCACAATAATATCTTCTTTATTATTGTGACATATATTATTTCTTATTATTCTTTTGACAGCCTCCGTGGCGCAGCGGGCGAGTAGCCGGCTGCGAAGCGAGAGGCCGTGGGTTCGATTCCCACACTGAGACAAATGTTTGTGTTAACCACAAATATTGGTCTCGGGTCTGGGTGTTGTGGGACCGCAAGTCCCTCGTAGTTCCTGATACCCACGACACAGGTTTACCTAGTGTGGGGTCAGGACTATGTGTGTGACTGTTGGGTGTATTTATTTATTTATTTATTATCTGTGCTCTGTGGTCGAAACTACGGCCACGGAATCGATCTCTCAACTCCCAGAGTATACAACTCGTACTTTTCAAAGTTACGTGTGCATTTATTGCTAATTCTCGCACGCACTTCCTTCCAATATTGTGGATGTTTCGGAATAATGGTGATCTCTGATCATTTACCATCAGGCGACCCACTTGTACGTCCGCCCGATTTATACTATAAGAATAATGTTACCCATTACCATATATTTCTATATTTAAATGAACCCATGTTGCAGACTGTATAAACAATAATAATATTATATCTACAGTTACAACAGTACCTACTTCATGTCTTAATTCAAATTTCTACCAAAAAAAATACCGCTACGTTGTAAAAAAAATAAACACTAAGAAACGCAAACGTTTCTGAAAACATGATTTACGATATTCGAAAAAATCTAAAACCAGTAATAAAGTTTGCCGACCCAGTTTGTAGCTTAATCGAAAATGTTTTATATATGGTGTTCTAAAAAAAATCGTCCTATTTTTTTTATCATAAGTGAATAATAACTCCAGTCCTATATTGTATACATCTCACTGCTGGATGTGGGTCTTCCCATACTGAATGAGTGGAAATAGGTCTTAGACCAAATGCAGGTTGATAAGACTTCTTAAATCTTCGAGAATCTTGTAAAGATTTCTCAGGTTTTCTTTCGATGTTACCTTCACCGTCAAAACAAGCGGTAATTAACAATAACAAGTACACATGTTATTTACAAAAGTCGTCGGTGTATGCTCTTAGGGCTGGTTTCGACTGCGACTTTCGTCTCGACAGTCCGTACCACTCCCCCAGCTATCGATGCTATCAAATGTGAAGACCATGACAACCCACAATAGCAGAGGAATCGTGGGCGCGTAACAACCTTGATGGGGAAAAAGATTGGACAAGAGCATGGTGTTTCTGGGACTGACATTTTCACTAACCGCTCGAAACATCTTATGTCTGGGGGTGATGAGCGCAGTCCAATGTTCTGTGCTTTGTAATTTTAGGTTATATGTGGTGTTACCTCTGTTTATGGACAGGCGCGGGCGTGGCGTATACCATAAGGCAAGCGATCTGCTCGTCTCATCATTAATGCTAACAGAAATACCGGGCACAATTCCACCTCATATGATTTTTCCTATCTAAAATTCAAGCACTCAATGTAATCATCCACCCTGGGACTTACTCAAGACCTCATGGGTTTCTCTCCGCCTAAGCTGCCAATAATGAAATTACTGGGCATTAAGTGACTTAACATCTTATGTTTCGGGTTGACAAGCGCAGTCGAATGCCATGCAGTGTTTTGTAATTCAAAGTTCTGTTTGATGTTGCTTCTGTTTATGGGCAGGCGTTGCGCTTACCATCAGGCAAACGACCTAAGCGAAAAAGATCAATGACGCCATTTTCAATTTAGGAACACCATGTATAACTATTATGTATAGGAAACACGTTTTCTATGTATTTGGTTCGAAGTTGCGTCGTGTTATATTATGAATATACATACATATTTTAATAAAATATTTTTTGATATTGGTTCATCAATAACCTCAATAATCAGGGCCTTGTCATCATCGAACGGCTACCTTTAGCAAGATTTTTCGATTCAATGGGATTTCGAAATTTATCACTAATTACCATCAGGTGACCCACTTGCTCGTTTGCTAACCTCTGTTATATAAAAAAATATTTTAAAGGCGACATTATATTTACAATTGTATCGACGCGAAAATGAATAGGCAGGAGCCGCGACACGTGACGCGAGTCAGACGACGTTCGCTTTGTATTGAATAATGGCCGTTCCCTATATTCTGTCTATCGACACATTTGCTTGCTATCAGTATTGTTTTGACAGATGTTCCATACAAAAAGTGTCAACATTTTACGGCCAGTAAGCAAATCTGTCTATAGATAGAAAATATTCTATGGGAATATCCATCTATCCCAATAGGGAACGGCCATAAAACGGTCGCTCCTGACTCAGTCGCATACCTCAAAACGTACCTTTAGAAACCGTTTGTTAAAACAATGTTGCCAACGCAAAACAATGAAAATTCTACAGACTCCGTGGTGCAGTGGGCGAGAAGGCGACTGTAAAACGTAAAGCCGCAGGTTCGATCCCAGCACGGAGACAAATATTCGTCTGAACCACAAATATTTGTTTCGGGTGTTGTGAGACCGAAAGTATCTCTTAGTTCCTGATACTTGACACGAGATAATTGTATCTTAATGGGGGGTCAAGATTGTTGACTTGTTTCAACTGTGACTGTTGGGTGTTATTTATTTGGCTCGTACGGATCATTACCACTGTTTCACAGAAAACCGGCGTAAAGTAGCAGGTTGCTGCTGCGTTTCGTACGGTGAGTGAGATATCCTGAGGCCCAAACCCCCTCCCCTTCCCAATTCCTTAATTATCCCTGTCGTTCAAGGTCGGCAACGCACCCATAATTCTTTTGGTATTGTGGGCATACATGGGCGGTGGAGATCACTTACAATCAGGTGACCCACTTGCTCGTTTGCCGGCCTATACCATAAAAAAACATAATATGAAACTACCACGTATTCAATCAACAATTACCTAGCATCACTAATATAAAATCACGTTACGCCGTGTGTTTATTGAAACTAACAGTCCATTCAACATTACAGTTATAATGTAAGCATACAAACCAATCAACTTTTTGCAAACACGTTACTATTATATAGTACTAGTTTTTTCTCCGCCCGCGTGAATAGACTTTTCCGAAATAAAACGTAGCCTATAACGGTCTCCAGGGTCCCATCTATCTCTACATCAAAATTCATCAAAATCGGTTCAGTGATTTAGGCGTGATAGCGTAACAAACAAATAGATATTTTTTCATAAAAAGTATCCTATGTTACTTCTTATACCTCCAAGAATATGTGTACAAAGTTTCATGATGATCGGTTAAGTAGTTTTCGCGTGAAAGCGTAACAAACAAACTTACATTCACATTTATAATATTACATACATACGCACTCACACCTGTAATCCCCGAAGGGGTAGGCAGAGGTGTAACTAGTACACACACATTTCGCCGAGCGTATCTCCGTCCCACGATGTGATAGGGGGCGAGCCTATCGCCATACCGGGCACAAATTCCAGACTCCGGGCTGATACTGAGAATCTCGTAATAGAAAAACCCAATACCACTTTACCCGACCTGGGGATCGAATCAGAGACCTCAGCGTTAGCCTCAATTGTAACGCGTACGCATTACAACTGCGCCACCGAGGCAGTCGTAGTTATAATATTAGTAAGGATGGTATGTAGAAAACCAAATTAAACAGACGTAAAATATTTTTATTTCCTTTTTTTATATTAGATTGAGTAGGGGAGACTAAACGAGTAGTTCGTTCGCCTGCGCCACTTCTGTATATACGAGTAAACAGAAGCAACATCACACAGAACGTTGAATTACAAATCACTGCATAGCATTGGACTGTGCTCGTCACCCCGAGACGTAAGATGTTAAGTCTCATAATGCTTAGTAATTCACTGGCTTCAATGTTTTTTTTTAATGTCCTTCAAACTGGAAAACGGTGCTGCTTGGCGGCAGAAATAATCAAAGCGATGGTACCAACCCAGACGGCCTCTCGCATACGAGAGACCTACCACCTTGAAATTAACTAATATTTATTCAGCTAATAAAAAAACTGTTCAGATCGTTACGATTATTTACTCATTTTCTCCTAAATGACTACTGATTATGCCCTGATGGCGGGATATCGATCGTATATTTCTAATACTAATTTGTTAAAAACAAATATTTGCCAAAGCGCATAACTCCAATCATAAGTTGTACTTTATTTGTAACAAAAATCATATCCTGTACCTTTGCGCCTTGTTCTATGAATTAAACAATCCATACAGCCGTGATGACGTGACTGACCAACAAACACACAAACATACGTGCTCATGGACACGCTAAACGCTTAATATTAGCAAAACATAAAAATCTATTACACCGTATTACGTTGATGAGCCGTGCCAATATACGAAAAACTACCATACAACACGCGATAATTTTATTAGCAACACTGAACTCTAACGTCGGTGGTGAAGCGTTCGAAATTTGAATAAAATCTGTAAGCCGCAACGGTGTTGCACGGTGTGAAAAAAAATAAATTATAAAGTAAACACGCGAGCTTCGCACGCGACAATGCGCGGAAGTCCGGCACGGCTTTGCGAACCGCAATTCACCATGTTTGTTTATATTTTAATATTATTACATAGTTATTCATAGTTATTTTATTTTTAACTATTAAAGAAAATAAACATACAAGGTCCTTAAAATAAACGAAAATCACACAAACATAATCTAAAGGTTGGGGTGTGGGGCTATTTTGTTTTAAACGACTTCAAAAAAAGGACGATCAATGTACATACATACATAAAAAATAAATTAAAAAACACGCGCCGAGTTGAGAACTTTCTCCTTTTTTGAAGTCGGTTAATAAGTAACACCAGTTCAGATGACTCCATTACACAATAGCATGTAAGTTTAACCGGTGGTGTGTGCACTCAGAATACCGGTTCGATGCCAGCTCGTTACTGCAGCGGTAACAGCTGTCATCGAAAAAAAAACCGCACTGATAATGTTTGAGACAAGATGAACATGGGAATTCTCATACATATACGAACTCACGCATGTAATCCCCGAAGAGGTAGGCAGAGGTGTAACCAGTACACTCACATTTCGCCGAGCATATCTCCGTCTCATGATGTGATAGGGGGCGAGCCTATCGCCATACCGGGCACAATTCCAGACTCCGGGCTGATACTGAGCATTTCGTAATAGACAAAACCCAATATAATTGTTACCCGAGACCTCAGCGTCAGCCTGTCGTAACGCGTACGTAGTACGTATTACGCCTATTTATGAATTGATGAATGAACGAGCTGCACAGACTTTTATAGCCCCGCCGCACCGCCTTGCACAGAAATTTGGTGGGGAAATTTTTTGCTTGATTTACGTTTCTTGTCATCTTATTTCGATGCATCGTACATTACACGTTGCTTAAATTTGACCACACCTTTCTGTAACACGTTGTATACCAAATATACAAATGTTCCAAATATTAACCGAAAATCTTAATATGGACGAAACTAACGAACACAATATTTTTTTATCTCCAAGTGAAATCTAAGAATCCGGTTTGTTCATGTGTGAAACACGCTCGCAGTTATAAAGAAGTTTACAATACACTTTTATGTTATTTCCTAACTGTTATTTATATAGCGTTATAGAGACACATGGTTTTATGCATACATATTATTTGAATGCCACGGTGTAGCAGTTGTAACGCGTACGCAGTTCGATTGCTGCGCTGAGGTCTCGGGTTCGACGCCCGGGTCGGGTAAAGTGATATTCGGTTTTTCTATCATGAAATGTTTAGTATCAGCCCGGAGTCAGGAATTGTACCCGGTACGGCGATAGGCTCGCCCCTATCACATCATGGGACAGAGATACGCTCGGCGAAGTGTGGGTGTACTGGTTACACCTCTGCCTACCCCTTCGGGGAGTACAGGCTTGAGTGCGTATGTATATTAATTGACTGCCACGGTCGCAGTTGTAATGCATACGTTACGACTTGTAATTGTTTTATTTTGAAGTCGGTTTCTAAGTTTTGATAAAACATATTTTATTTTTTAATTTTAGTCGTACAGTTACAGTTACAGCAATAGCATGTAAATTCCAATACAATAACACAATCGCGACGAGTGTACTCTTGTCCGTTGAGGAATTTCATTGTTTTACTCCGTATTCCGTCATCAGATCTTAACCAAATTTATATGGGACCACATCGCAGCTAAACTCTATCGAATGAATTTTTTGCCAACAAAATCGGTCCACAATTCGCGAAGAAATCGATGTACATACATAAATAGTTGAAATTTCTATTAATGTGTATTTTGTTTTTTTTTAAACTATTATAATATTATGTATTGAATAAAGAGACGAGCAGGTCGCTCGCATGATAGTAACCGTCTCGCCTGCGCATAAACAGCGGCAACTACATTCAGAACTTTGAATTACCTACGGGTCGCAGGAAAAAATCGCTAATCCTGATTATCCTAGTAAGGACTAAGGATAACGGATCGAACTGTTTAAAATATTGAATTGTCATATGTCCTTGATAAGTATGCCAAATTTCGAGTTAATCCGACGTTTTGAAGGGGGTCAAAATCATGTTCAAAGATTCCGTTACATACATACATACGTATGAAGCTAATAAAAAGCAAAAAGTCATACTCTTTTTAACCGCCTCCTTTTTTGAAGTCGGTTAAAAAGAGTATGATTATAGAGGACGTATTTTGTCCAATACGGGACCACTATGTATAAAGTGTCGACACATACTGTTACGCCCTTTATGTTTGGGCCATAATTAGGCTTTAATATCCTTTTACTTTATTATCTCGATTACATGAAATAAAACGTACGCCATTTTCTAATGATCAAACATGTAATAATTTTTTTTTTTTTTACAAATCGTTTTGTGCGGAAGTCTCAAAAATGTCAAATCACTATAAAGTTAATACCAGCACAAAAAAATAAAATTAACCACAATTAAAACACTGGCACTGAACAAAACACATTTTGTATATTTAAATCGCCTAAACATCCTCCCGGGCCTTGGAAGGAGCTATGCTGTTGAAGACGCTTCTTCCAACAGTGAAATTAACTCGTAGCCAGTAGTGCTCAGTGTAGAGGTAGTGGGCAGAGCTTTGAGAATGCTCTGCGAGTGACGCCATCTGCTGTCCGGACGCTGGCAACTCGAGAAACGCCATCCTTCCCTGGAAAAACCTGAACAATGCGCCCCATACTCCACTTCAACGGAGTCTGGTTGTCGTCTTTGATTAATACGAGCGTGTCCTTTTTGAGGTCGGCTTGGTTTTCCTTCCATTTGACACGGACTTGAAGTTCCGACACATATTCTTTGGACCACCTTGTCCAAAAGTGTTGGCGAAGTTGTTCCACTCGCTGATACCGTGTTAGTCGTGATATCGGCGTAGAGCTCACGTCGGCGCAGACAGGTGCTGTCATAGGACGGCCAACCAAAAAATGTGCTGGAGAAAGTGGAAGGAAATCCTGTGGATCTGAGGAAAGAGGAGTTAAAGGGCGTGAATTTAACATAGCTTCGACCTGCGTCAAAACAGTAGTGAACTCCTCGAACGTCAGGCGTGCATTACCCACCACCCTTCGCAAGTGATGCTTGCAACTTTTCACTCCGGCTTCCCACAACCCTCCGAAATGACTAGCATAAGGCGGGATCATTTTAAATTGTATATCTTGTGAAATAGCATATTCCTTTATATCCTTACTACAATTATTAAGAAATGTTTTAAATTCGTTCATTAAACCCACAAAATTCCTTCCGTTATCAGAAAATATTTCCACTGGTTTTCCCCTGCGTGAAATAAACCTTTTAAGTGCCAGCAGATAAGCATTTGAGGAAAGATCACTAACAAGCTCCAAATGAATGGCTCGTGTTGTAAAACATATGAATAGACATATATAGGCCTTTGTTGTTTTTGCGCCACGACCTTTGCGGTTCAATATGAGTACTGGGCCGGCATAGTCTACACCACAGTGCAAAAATGGGTACCCAGGTTCCAACCTTTTTTGTGGTAAATTTCCCATAATTGGTTGTAAAATTTTACCTCTCATTCGTGTGCATGTTATGCATGTATGACATGTGTTTCTCGCTAAATTTCTCCCCCCTACAGGCCACCATTTTTCTCGAATAGAATACAATAGCAGTTGTGGTGCCGCATGCATTAGCTGCTTATGCATTGAGCGAAACAACAATACTGTAAAATAATGTTTATGCGAGATTAGTATTGGGTGCTTTTTATCAAAATCAAATTCATTTGAATATTCTATACGACCCCCAACTCTTATAACCTTATTCTCATGGTCAAAAAATAAATTTAATTTTGATAAATGAGCTTGTGTAATTCTAGTGGTATTTTTCTTATAGAAAGAAGTGTAAATTTCTGTAAATGATTCTTCCTGCGATAATTTTGCTAATATTATAATGGATTCCTCCAGTTCATCCACAGTCAATGCGCCCTTTCGCTTATTTAGACAATTTCTCGCGTTGTGTATAAAGCGAAGTACATATGCGGCGGCACGATGCATGCGGTTGAACTGTGAGAACCTACAAAATGGAAATAGATTTAACTTTATATCTTGTTGCATTAAAAAATTATGAATTTCATTCGACTTCAATTCGGGGAGATCCTTGCATAATAAATTGGATCTTGCTGAGCTTTCATATTCGAGATTTTGTAGGAATCGAGGTCCTCCCCACCACAAAGTGGAATCAATGAGAATGTCTAAATTACAACCACGTGACACTAGATCAGCTGGGTTGTCTTTTCCACTTACATGCCGCCATTCATGATTTTTAGTTATCTTATTAATTTCAGTTGTTCGGTTTTGAACATAGGTTTTAAGTTGAGACGGCGACATGTGCAACCAGCCTAATACAATAGTTGAGTCTGACCAAAATATAACTTTATGGAATTTAGTATGCAGTGAATTCACTATTTTTGAATATAATCTCGCACCTAGGAGGGCACCACAAAGCTCCAGCCTCGGAATAGTTAAAACCGGTTTAACAGATGCAACCTTTCCCTTTGAACAAAGTAAATTAACACTTACTAAATCAGACCTATCCGTAACACGTATGTATGCACAGGCGCCGTACGCAGCTTGTGAAGCGTCAGTGAAAATGTGGAGTTCGATAGTTAAAGTATCTAGTGAATCATAGTCTATGACATTTCTGGGAATTCGGAGATTGTGAAGTGAAGTGAGGTTATTTGCAAACCGACTCCAAATCTTGTTGATGTCCTCTGGCACTTGAATATCCCAATCCAACTTGAGTAACCAACACCTTTGAAGTAAAATTTTTGCTGTAGTTATTACCGGACTTAATAAACCCAAGGGGTCATAAATTTGTGAAGCACTAGACAAAATTGTTCGCTTTGAAACTAAGCTATTATCATGTTTTAATTCTGTGTGATAATATAACTCATCTTGTTTGGGGTACCACCCCAATCCCAACGTTTTATTGTGAACATTCTCTCCCATTGTTAAATTAATTTCTTTTGAATTGGAATTGGTAGACGAATTGTTATTAAAATTATAAACCCATTTCCTAAGTGGAAAGCAAGCAGAACTTAAAATTTGTGAAGTGCCTTCACAAATTTCTGCAATAGCTTCTTTATTTGGAGCAGAACAGCAAAAATCATCAACATAAAAATTTTCTAATATAGATTGTGCAATCATCGGATTTGGACATTCTTTAGCTAATTGCTTAAGACATCTACAACTAAGAAATGGAGCAGCTGCGGTTCCATAAGTGACTGTATTGAGTTTGAAAATACCTAACTTCTCTGTTGGATTATCGCGCCAGAGGATTAGTTGCAAATCGCGTTGTGAACTATCTACTAGGACTTGTCTGTAAAACTTTTCTATATCTGCACATGCTGCATACTTGTGCTCTCTGAACCGCAACAAGATTGATATAAGATCACCTTGTATCGGTGGCCCAACCAACTGTAGATCATTTAACGATATTCCGGTGCTTGACACAGCACTGGCGTCGAAAACAACACGTAATTTGGTTGTGGTTGCATGCTCTCGAAATACACCATGATGTGGCATGAAATAATGAGGGTTGCCATATGACTCCACAGGACTCATGTGACCTAACTTAATATATTCGTGTATAAATTCAGAGTACCTTTTCTTGTAATTATGGTTTCGCTGCAATCGTTTTTCTAATGCATAAAAACGTTTCTCTGCTTGTGCATAAGTATCACCTAATTTATCAGGAGAAATTTTAAATGGTATGTTTACACAAAACCTACCGTTAGATTCACGGGTTGTTGTTTTAATAAAATGAGCTTCGCATAAGCTCTCATCATCTAATCTTGGACAATCTGCTTTAGTAGGAACTGACAACTCCTCAAGTTCCCAGAATTTGCGCAATTGATTATCTATTGACTGCATTGTTGCAGTTTGTGTGAAATTACACCTAACTCCGTCCCTATTTGGCTTACAATTAGTTACAGTACCTGATACTACCCAGCCTAGTTTTGTGTTTTGGAGGAAAGGACCATTAGGTAAACGCATTTTCCCAACGCTAAGCAAATTCCAAAACAAATCTGCCCCTATCAAAATATCAATAGGTTGACTTTCATAAAATAAAGGATCAGCCAATGCAACATGATGTGGAATGTCAAAAAGTTTGTCTGGAACCGTTGTATTAGGTAGTATGGCTGTAATTTCGTCTAATACTAGACATTGTATGGGTGAACTAAAAGTGCCATTAATAGATCTAAGTTCCATTTTGCAGGATTGCGTGCATTGTGTGATCATATTACTAACACCATGAATATGTTGAGTGGACTGTATTACTTGCGTTTTTAGTTTATTACAAAGTGATTTTGTAACAAAGGATCGTTCACTTCCACTGTCCAGTAATGCGCGTGCTCTATGTACTATGCCTAGATTATCAGGTACATCAACTAGAGCAGTTGATAATAAAACTGGTTGTGTGTGCATTGATTTATTGTAAGGTACTTGAGATGTGTAACAATTTGTGGATATGTTACTTTGAGATTTGCCATCAGCTGGTGATTCACTTGCAGTGTAGAGAGAGACTGTGTGTGTACTTTGGGTAATAGTGTCACAGATCAAAGAATTATGTTTTTTCTCACACTTCCTACAAGGGCCATACCTACAATTTATTGCCAAGTGTCCGAGACGGAAACAATTCTGACACAACCTTTTGTCCTTTATAAGATTTTGTCTGTCACCAATGTTTAGATCTAGGAACCTTTGACATGAATATAAAGGATGAAGCCCATTACATAAAACACAAGATAACCTTTTGTGTGTTTGTTTACTTTCTGAAATATTTTTTGTGTTATTTTTACTTTCTACCCGTTCTGTGACAAGATTGCAATTAATTTTTTGTGTTTGTGAATATTTCTTGTTATTTGAAAGTGAGTTGTTTGTTTTGGTTACTGTGTTGGGTGTGGTTGATAATGTGTTCAACATATTAGCCTTATCCTTGAGAAACTGCAACAAATCAACCAGTGTAACAGTCTTTCTTGACCCTGATTCCCCCACAGGAAACAGATTTTTGTATTGTTTCCATTCCCGTTCAGTAACTGGATCCAATTTGGAAGTAATCATAAATATTATTAATGTGTCCCAATGATCTGTTGGTTCTCCAAGGATTTTAAGTGATCGTAGATTCTTTAAAGTTGTGCCTGTGAGTTTTCTAATTTGGTCAGGTGACTCCCTTGATACATTTGGCATTGAAAATAATGACTTAATATGATTATGAATGAGTAATTCACTACTATTATAATGGTTAAGGAGTAATTCCCATGCCACTATGTAATTGTCAGCAGAAAATTCAACAGAATCAATTACCAACTCCGCTTCCCCCTTCAATGATGATTTTAAGTAATGAAATTTTTGTATTTTGGAAATAACTTTAGATGAATGAACTAAAGATAAAAATGAGTCACGAAACAACAACCAGCGCTCATATGAACCGTCAAATTCAGGTAACACTATTGTAGGCAACTTGACAGGCCGAGACGAGGATTCATCACAAGCTTCATCAGCGTTTCTATTCTCATCTTTGTCATCTACTATGCACTCTGACCTAGCCAATATTGAATAATACTCAGATTCAAAACTTTCTCGCGCGTCTAGTTGTTCCTGCAGTTTACTGTCAGGAACAGAGTTTTCAATTTCATTTTGAATCGTACAATAATCCCCAAGTAATGCCTTTACTCCCTCAATACGCAATTTTAATTCGGTGCGCTGTTGCGTGGACAATACTAACTCCTCTAATGAACTAATATATTTTCGAAAATTAGATAGCCGTCCTTTAATTACTCCCCTTTTCCTAATTAGCTCTTTGTTATTAATTTTACTATCACCGTCCTCACCTTGCGTAGCCATTTCGAGAAATTGTAAGACTTACAGTTTGTGGAGGACTGTGGAGGCGGCGTCGATAAGATGACTCGGGTAGGTAGTGGGTAAACACGCCGCATCAGAAGAATTTCACCGCTGGAAAACGCATTAAACACAAAGTTAAGCCGGGGAATTTAGGATAGGGAACAATTTGGTTGGCTCGTCTTACCAGCTACCACGTGCCGCCATGCCGGTGTCCGCTGATCACTTGTATTTTTGATAATTGTCTGCATACGGCTTCTTATTCGGCTTAGTAGGACCAAAATTATGTTACGCCCTTTATGTTTGGGCCATAATTAGGCTTTAATATCCTTTTACTTTATTATCTCGATTACATGAAATAAAACGTACGCCATTTTCTAATGATCAAACATGTAATAATTTTTTTTTTTTTTACAAATCGTTTTGTGCGGAAGTCTCAAAAATGTCAAATCACTATAAAGTTAATACCAGCACAAAAAAATAAAATTAACCACAATTAAAACACTGGCACTGAACAAAACACATTTTGTATATTTAAATCGCCTAAACACATACATTATGTATAACGATTATGTTAATGTATTTACCGGTCAGTGGGCCAGACTGTGTCGTCTAAAGATTATGTAAAACCAAATTTTATACAAAAAAGTATACTAGTTAGTTACTAGTGACTGCCTCGGTGGCGCAGTTGTAATGCGTACGCGTTACGATTTAAGACTAACGCTGAGGTCTCGGGTTCGATCCCCGGGTCGGGTAAAGTGGTATTGGGTTTTTTCTATTACGAAATGCTCAGTATCAGCCCGGAGTCTGGAATTTGTGCCCGGTATGGCGATAGGCTCGGCCCCTATCACATTGTGGGACGTAGATACGCTCGGCGAAATGTGGGTGTACTGGTTACACCTCTGCCTACCCCTTCGGGGATTACAGGCGTGAGTGCGTATGTAGTATACTAGTTTTGTTCGCTGTTTCGCAAACGTGAATGTCTTTTTCCGGGAAAAAACATACCCTAGTCCTTGTCTAGGATAAAAAATCTTATCAAATGAAGTGAAGTGTGTGAGCAAGAATATCAATGCTGGAGTGAGTGAGACAAAAGCTCAGCTGTTTACTATTTAGTTTGTCCAAAGTGGCAAATGGAACATTGAAATGTTACTCATTTGATAAAAAAGGAAATACTTTATTCATGTCATAGCAATGCAATCGAATTTGGTAGGTACTATTGGGGGGGGGGGGGGGGGTGAAATACTACGATCGTATACGTTGTTTAAATTTGGTCACACCTTTCTGTAACACGTTGTATAATACTTATATCGTACACTATACGTTGCTTAAATTTGACTACACCTTTCTGTAACACGTTGTATAATACTTATATCGTACACTATACGTTGCTTAAATTTGACTACACCTTTCTGTAACACGTTGTATAATACTTATATCGTACACTATACGTTGCTTAAATTTGACTACACCTTTCTGTAACACGTTGTATAATACTTATATCGTACACTATACGTTGCTTAAATTTGACTACACCTTTCTGTAACGCGTTGTATAATTTCACTTTTATACTATCTCATACCAAAAGACAGTTTAATACGTCTTGTAGTTCTTCTTCTTCCACCTGCCCCTATACCACTAGCAGTGGGGTCGGCGCAACATACTTTTTAACTCATGTTACAGGGATTTGGCTTGTAATTTTTACGACCGGCCGCCTGCCTGACATCATCCCCTCTGGGGAGAAAACACCCAGGCCCGAAACATATTTTGATCACACAAACATTTGTCTCGGTGCGGAAATCGAACCCGCGGCCGCGCCTCACAGCCGGCTACTCGCCTACTGTGCCACGGATGTTGTCTTCAATAGGTATTGTAGTTAATATTCAAAAAAGTGTGTCACAATTTTAAACATTCAAGTATAACAGTGCATTGCCTTGCAAACCGGTAGTTATTAGAAATATAATACTGTTATACGCGTTACGATTGAGGTCAACTCTGAGGTCTCGGGTTCGATCCCCGGGTCGGGTAAAGTGGTATTGGGTTTTTCTATTACGAAATGCTCAGTATCAGCCCGGAGTCTGGAATTTGTGCCCGGTATGGCGATAGGCTCGCCCCCTATCACATAAGGGACGGAGATACGCTCGGCGAAATGTGGGTGTACTGGTTACACCTCTGCCTACCCCTTCGGGGATTACAGGCGTGAGTGCGTTTGTATGTATGTAATAACATTATTTGTACAATATATTAACTTCACGTACAGTTAATAAACTTCAATGAGCAATCATTAGAGGTCAGATACACGGCCTCTTGATTGCGTGGACCACCGGATCGGACGGTGCAAAAAAATGTATGGTGTATACCATATGGAGATGACTGCCAACTGCTGTGCTGATATCTCGTGTTCGATCCCCGGGTCGGTTAAAAGTGATATTGGGTTTTTCTATCACGAAATGATCAGTATCAGCCCGGAGTCTGGAATTGTGTGCGGTATGGCGACGGGGTCGCCTTCTATCACATTATTATTTCTAAATCGAGATACGACGTTCTACACCGCGCAAAAAAAAAATAGACGTATTAAGTGTCAACTAGAGTTCATGAATCAATTTTTAAGAATGGATGAATGAACGAGATTTACTGACTTTTGTAGTCCCGTCCCCTTGCGCATAGTTTTGGTGGGGTAATTTTTTGCTTGAGTTACGTTTCTTGACATCTTATTTGATTGCCCTTGGCGGCCTTATTACTGAATAAAGGATTTGATTTCATTTTATTTAAAAAACAAAACAGATATGAACCAAATAATATATTTGTAAACTTGTTTTTCTGCGTAATAAGAAACGTTATTTATCGAGATATCGATCTGCGACTTCACACGTATTTGTAACAATTCTCACAGAAACAGTCTTTTCGGCATATGACCGAAAATGAGCAAGAAAAAACAACCATCTTGACCAAAGACTTTAACGTATACTCCTAGACAAGCTGTGCGGTACAAAGATATTGCGCATTTAGTTACGGTCAATTGACCGCAACTCATTTAGTCACGCGCGAGAGAGCGACAAGAGCAGTTGTTGTTTGAATAGCTGCGAACGTTAAATTACATAAACGAACACGAATTTTTTTATTGTGACCCATAAAAAATTTACATTATTTACGTGCAATATATTTTATTCATTCAATTTAAAGTTATTTTACGGAAGTAACTACATTATTTCTTGGTTTTGATCGAAAAATTCATTTATTGTGAATGGAAACTAATACCTAACAAAACAGCCGTCTCAATATTGCCATCTCGCTTACTCTCAACTCCTCTCGCTCCCACGCCTTAGACGTCATTCCCGGCTCGCCGGCCGCGTTTGCAACACAATTTTACTTCTGAACAGCCCGTCTATGGTATTAAAGTCTTTGATCTTGACAATTTAATGTGAAGTATACTATTCCGACATATCTGCAAATGAGATTGTCCCGCCCGCGCCTGTCGAGTGGTCGACCTTGCAAATTAAATTCAAGAATGACCAGTTTCCCGTCAAGTTCATTGTAATGTCTTCCAATTGGCAAAGATTAGAGTCCGTGACCACAGGACGAGTTCGGAGGCACGGGAATGTCGTTACAAATTATACAGACAAAGCCCCAATTGGAGTGGCAATTTTAGCCGCAGCCTACCGTATTGTTACCACTGTCGCTCAGGAAAACGACGTAAAGTAACAGCTTACTGCTGCGTTTAGTACCGTGAGATATCCGGAGATATCCTTTCTTCAATCCCTTTACTTTAAAGCAACGTGTTCATGATTCTTCTCGTATTGTGGATGTTCATGGACTTTGGATATCAATTACCATCAGGTGACCCACTGGCTCGTTTAGCATAGGCCATGCTATAAAAAACCAGATTCTTTTAAGGGGTATATAATTTATAAGGGGCATATCCTTCACTTATTTCGAGCGAACAAGTTAATTTAATCGTAATAACCCAAAAGCAGCTGTATTTAACAATTAAGTGACAAAAAATGTTTTTTTTTAAGATTTAAAGCAAATGGCGAAAAGAAAAAATTATAATAAAAAAATATAAAGAGAAAAAAACGCGCCCAACGTGGGGCTCGAACCCACGACCCTGAGATTAAGAGTCTCATGCTCTACCGACTGAGCTAGCCGGGCTTGTGACCGCTTGACCTAATTTAACTATTAGATAGCTTAACACATTTCAAACTCGTTTATGATACAAATTAGATGTTAATAAATTTTCAACCAACTTCAAAAAGGTGGTTCTAAATTCGTCTAGATCTCTTTATATATGTTACGCAATATTATATTGCGTAACAAATGAGAACTAATTCGATGATTATTTTTGTGTTCGATATGATTTACTTCGAGGGTGATACCATATAAATTTAGTTAACTAGGCTTGCCCATGTTTTTCCACAAAACATAAAATTAAAAAAAATCTTAAAATCCGACGGATATGAGACATATCTTACTTTCTTCCCCAAATTATTCTGCATCGATTGGTATCGGTCTCGACCACATGCCCCCAGCGGTTTCGGAGGAGATAGCGTGACAAGCTTTAGGCAGCGGCGGCGGCGGCGCCAGTTACTTTTTTTAGAATAGAGAGTCATCTGATGACGGAGTACGAGGGAAAACGGGATTTTATTCAACGGAAAACAGCAAATGCACCGTTGTTTGTGTTTTAGCACGTTGTGAATTTATTAAAGCAGAGATAATAAATCTGAATGATGACTTGAAAAACTTGATAAGATTTAAAATGATATGTTTCTTCGTTATCTCTTATAAGAAGAATAATCGAATTAAATCTTGACGTTGGCTGTATGTTAACATGTCCTTTGCCACAAAAAAAAGTATGTTACATAAAAAGAAAAACAGATACTAGGTTAGCGACAGAATTACGACCGAGTACACGCGGTGTGACATTGAGTTACTATAAATAAAATGTGGTGATTATTTTTGAACCGTATTTTTTATAAAACATTTTTTCATTCGTTTCGATGACTATTCGATTCGATTTTGTTGTCTCTGCTGTGTTTATGTACTCAGTTCTATATACAATATATTATTATGTAACAAGCTGATACTATTCCTGTTCAATAAAAAAAATACAAACTCGTTAGATAATATCGACGTTACATTTTGCAGGAAAGTTCTCTAAATGATACAGCCGTACTGTAGACAATTTTGTGTACAGCATAAATGGGTCAGCTCGACTGAATGGTTACCACTATATCACAGGAAACCGACGTGACTGAGATGAGAGATAGTCGGAAGGCAAAAAATCCCTCTTTCTAATGCTTTTGCTGTAAGATCATTCTGCTACTATGGGTGTTCACGGGAGTTGGAGATCACTTACCATCAGGTGACCCACTGGCTCGTTGCCAACATTTGCAGCAAAAAAGAAACCACTGAATCCATTTTCTAGCAAACCACATTTGAAAACAAATTCTTCGACATAAAGTAATACACACTCAGAAAAAAAACTAATAATAAGATCAAGTAAGCACGGTCTGAAATGTATTTATTTTTTGCTAAAGTTTTATCTTACTATTTTTAGTACTTAATAGTAATATCAAAATGGGTGCATAAATATCGAACATTATCGTTTCATCCCCTTTTTTAAATTTATATTGGACTACAATTAAAAAACATTCAAATCGGTCCACATTTTTCGCTGTGTGAACATTAATAAAAAATACGAGTACATATATAACTGAGAACGTCTCCATGATTTTCGTCGGTTCAAAATAGAACCCGGAACCTTTCGATTCACCACGGAGTACGGATGTACATAGACGTGTTACATTAGCAAGCAACACCCGTGGGATATCTGGGCTAAGTCCATCGCCCGTCGAACCGTGAAGTCTCCCATACTTCTCTTCCTGGATGTTATTTCATTGCGATTAACACCTTAATACGAGTACCAGGAAGTTCATTCGTTCATTTGTTGGTTACTCTTAAGAAGGGGGGAGGGGGTCCAGGTGTAACTTGTAATATAACTTTTATTGATTTTAAGAATATCTTCTTATTGGTCTAGTCGCAATGTGCTTAGGTTGGGAAACCGTGAGGTCTTGGTTCAAATCCGAGGTCGGCACAACGAAGTGAGTGGTAGAGCCACGCTGTAGACACTTTTGTCTATAGCATGAATGGGCCGGCTCGTCCGGTTCGTTACCACTGTCTCACAGAAAACCGACGTAAAGTAGCAGCTTTCTGCTGTGTTTCGTACGGTGAGTGAGATATCCGGAGGCCCAAATCCCCTGCCCTTCCCATTCCCTTATTTATCCCTTTCCTTTAAGGTCGGCAACGAGCCCATTATTCTTTTGGTATTGTGAGCGTACATGGGCGGTGAGATCACTTACCATCAGGTGACCAACTTGCTAGTTTGCCGGCCTATGCTATAAAAAAAACTAGGTGGAAGGTCCCTCATATGCGAGAAGCCGTCTGGGTTCGTACCACCGCTTTATCAATTTCTGCCGCCAAGCAACAGTGTGCAAGCACTGTTGTGTTTCGGTTTGAAGAACATTGAAACATTGGGATGATGAGGCCAGTGCTTTGTAATTCAAAATGTTGTGTGGTGCTGTTTGTTTATGGGCAGACGTGACGCTTACCATCAGCGACCTGCTCGTCTCGTTATTTTGAATAATAAACATATATATCCTAATGAATAAAAAAAACATTATGTATGCGGAACGGAACAATGCAAAAGTCCAACTTTTATTTGGTTGTCAAAGTTACTGAAAATAATCAAATGACTCATGTAAAAAAATGTCCGAAGTAATAATACTACCTTCCCCCTTTCTAACTCCGCCCCCCCCCCTACCCACCATGATTCACATGAAAAATATGTCTGTGGCAATCTCCTGTGTCACCGTTAAAGTTGTTAAATTAACAAAATGAATCACAAGTGGGGGGATAAATGTTATTTTTATGTATTTTTAGCGACGTTCAATTAAATGAGATTTTGAGTCATCAATGAGTAAGTTCAGGAGCCGACCGCCTCCGTGGCGCAGTGGGTGAGTAGCCAGCTGTGAAAAGACAGGCCGCGGTTTCTATTCCAACACCGACACAAATGTTTGTGTGATCTACAAATATATATGTTTCGGGTCTAGGTGTTTTCTCCCCAGAGTGGTTGATGTCAGGCAGGCGGCCGGTCGTAAAAACTACAAGACAAATATTTCTGTAGCATGTGTTAAAAAGCATGTTGCGCCGAACCCACTACGAGTGGGATAAGGACAGATGGAAGAAGAATGAGTAAGCAGAGTGGTAGAGTCACGCTGGTAGACAGCTTTGTCTACAGGATAAATGAGCAGGCTCACCGGTTCCATGCCACTGTCTTACAGAAAACCGACGTAAAGTAGCAGCTTGCTGCTGCGTTTCGTACTGTGAGTGAGGTATATCCGGAGTCCCAAATCCCCTCCCCTTTCCAATCCCTTAATTCAACTGATATTTGAAATAAAACTAGTTTATACGGATTTTATCGCGGTTTAATTCCATTTTAGTTCCGACGTTTCGAAAGCTTTCCAGCCTTCGTGGTCACAGGAGAGACTGAGGTGTAGGTCGTCTCGAATAGTTAATGTTACATTGGCTACCTTCATTTTAAAACGTCGGGACCTAAATAACATTAAACCGCGATAAAATCCGTATAAACTAGTTTTATTTCAATGTGTAATATTCGCGTAAACATAAGAAATCAACTGATATAGCTAACCTTGATATTATATTGATATTGAAAGCCCAATCGCATTCAAATTGGTCTATTTGTTAAGACTATGACGCGACGGCACAAGCAAATACTATGTGTATTTCTCTCTATTCTAAAAAAAAGTAACTGGCGCCGCCGCCGCTGCCAAAAGCTTGTCACGCTATCTCCTCCGAAACCGCTGGGGGTATGGGGTCGAGACCGATACCAATCGATGCATAATAATGTGGGGAAGAAAGTGAGATGTTCACATTCGTCGGACTTTAGGTTTTTTTTTTTATTTTATGTTTTGTGGAAAAACATGGTCAAAGCCCCTAGTGTAACAAAAAGAAAAACACAAACTTGCTTATTTTTACTTTGTATAATATTTTTCTTACTTCCAACATGAACGGGGCGTTGACACAAAAGTCATGATAATAATCTCCCCCATATCCGAGCGGTGCCAAAACTTCGCCCCCATGGTTTTATGGTAAATTCGGGTGAGTGACGTAAGCCATGTCTAGGCGGAACGTCGCGACGGCGCCGGCCAGGCGTCGATATCAATGTAGCGTTAGCAAATACGACAAACTACATTATCTTAGCTACCTCGGTGGCGCAGTTGTAATGGGTACGCGGTCCGACTATTGTGGGTTCGATCCCTGGGTCGAGTAAAAATTATATTGGATAGCCCGGCGTCTGGAATTCTGCCCGGTATGGCGATATGCTCGCCCCCTATATCATGATGGGACGAGAATAAGCTCGGCGAAATGTGGGTGTACAAGTTACACCTCTGCAAACCCCTTCGGGGATTACAGGTGTGAGTTCGTATGAACGTTCAAAATCAACTGTATTTCATAACAGTTAATGTCTAAATATTAAATTTCTAAATCGAGATACGACGTTCTGCACCGCGCAAAAAAAACACGTATTTATATTATTAAATTGAACGTATCAAGTGTAAACTAGAGATTATTATGCACAGACTTTTATAGCCCCCGCCCATTGCACTCAGTTTTGGTGGGGTAATTTTTTTGCTTAAGTTACGTTTCTTGTCATCTTATTTCGATGAGTTTGACACTTCGACGGTAGTAATTTCAAGATTTGAAAACTGTGAAAGTATTTGTAATTCGTATTAGGCCTACAGACTACTATCGGTGCGAAGTATTCGTACGGGTCACCTAGTAATAATAGCAATCTATAAATTTATAACCACGTCATCATTGATGGGCGGAGGGTGTACGCTCCCTTTGAACGCGAAATAACGCATTGCGCCAATTTCACACAATCGGGTCATGGTTACTATCCTTGAATGACGAGACGAGCAGGTCGCTCGCCTGATGGTAAGGCCACGCCTGCTCATAAACAGAAGCAACACCACACAGAACTTTGAATTACAAAGCACTGCATGGCACTGGACTGCGCTCGTCACCCCGAGACATAACAAGTCTCATAATGCCCAGTAATTTCACTGGCTTCAATGTCCTTCAAACCGGAACACAACAGTGCTCACACAGTGTTGCTTGGCGGCAGAAATAGAAAAAGCGGTGGTACCAACCTAGCCGGCCTCTCGCATAGAGGGACCTACCACCTTGTAAATCTACTACATGTTATATCAGCCCTGAATTATACTGGCCTACTGCTGGGTATGGACCTCTACGAATGAAAGGGGTTAGGCCTTAGTCCACCACGTTGGCCTATTGCGGGTTGGCAGACTTCACATACCTTCGAAACTTCTCAGGTATTTCGGTTTCCTCACGATGTTTCCTTCACCGTTAAAGCAAGCGATAAACAACAATGAAATACACATGTTACTTATAAAATTCAGAGGTGTATGCTCTTGCGGCTGGTTTCGAAACTGCGACTTTCGTCTCGACAGTCGGTACCGCTTCCCGCTGGCGTATCGCAGCTTTTTACTGTCCGACTGACTACTACATCCTTCCGTCCACCTACCCTTATGCCACTCGGAGTGGGGTTGGCACAACATGATTTTTAACAAATTTTTCTTCAAGAAGTTCATCGATAAATTGCCACTGCGCTAGCAAAGATCCATCGATAGCATGGATATTATTTTGAAATAAAAAAGATGGAAAATATACTTTTTTTATTGTACAGAACAGCAATTTCATATGTATATTTCCTATGAAATGCTTCGGTGGCGCAGTTGTAATGCGTATGCGTCTCGGGTTCGATCCCCAAGTCGGGTAAAGTGGTATTGGGCTTTTCTATTACGAAATGCTTAGTATCAGCCCGGAGTCTAGAATTTGTGCCCGGTATGGCGATAGGCTCGCCCCCTATCACATAAGGGACGGAGATACGCTCGGCGAAATGTGGGTGTACTGGTTACACCTCTGCCTACCGCTTCGGGGATTACAGGCGTGAGTGCGTATGTATATTTCCTATTATACTACTACGTTTAAATATTTAATTTTCATGTTGGTATACAATAAAAAAAAATGATAATCAGAATATATAATCCAGTCAGCGACCTTCGTCACGAGTCTTTTCCACTCCCCGTAAGTCTAGAGCTATTTGTATCATGTTATAATTGTCTATGGACAGTGAGAGTGATGTCGTCACGTGTGAGTCACCACGGCGCGACCTTTGAAGCCGAGCCCTGCTGACCTCGCGAGGCGTGATCTTAACAACAAGGGTTGGTCACGACTGTCCGTGTACGAATGACAAACCTATTATTGCGTTAGGCCGCTACTCCACTATCATATTTGCATCATAGATATATTACGTCATATTTGCATCATATAAATATGACGTCATATTTGTCAACATAGATCCATAATAGGGTAGTTGACTAGATTTTTTTAATTATTTAAATCAATATGTTACGTTACTTATTATCTATTGCAGAAAGAATTTTATAAATCGGACCAAAAATAAATAAGTTAGAAGCCATTCAAATCCTGTAGAAGGGGTAATTGTCAAATGACAGACGACGCAAACTTTGACGTCACTGTGTAAAATGTTCATTATGGTGCACGCGTGCAAGCGAGATAGTGTGATATCCCTACTACGCACCCACTTTTCCTCATACCAACATTTAAAGGCATAACTGCGGGCACATTTCTGAACCAATTTTGATTGTGTTTTAATAAAAGGGTTTCTTTTGCGTATCATTTTCCGTTGCTTACAAAATAATGTATAAAATTCAATATAGGAAACTACCCTATTATGTTCTTCATATATTCAAATTCAAATCATTTATTCTGTAAATTGTATCATAAATACCACTTTTTGTTGGCATATTTATATAAAAACATAAAAGTAAAACCGCGTAGAATTGAAAGCCTCCTCCGGTTATTTTGTCGGTTAGAAAATGTATAATGAAACATACATCATGGACGAGCGAGTCTCGCGGTATCATAGACAAGCTGACCACAAACTTGCGGTCGGAGCCAAACACAAATATATCCAGGACAAGGCTACATTGTCTCGTGGATTCTTCGTAATATAATAATAATAGTCCTGCATAAATGTCCAAATATTTAGACAAATATTTTTGTGGTTCTAACCACGCCGTAGATAGTTTTGTCTACATCATGAATGGGCCGGCTCGTCCGGGTCGTTACCACTGTCTCACAAAAAACTGGCGTAAAGTAGCAACTTGCTGCTGCGTTTCGAACGGTGCGATAGATATCGGGCGGCCCAAATCCTCCTCCCCTTCCCAATCCCTTTCCTTTAAAGTCGGCAACGCGCCCATGAATCTTTTGGTATAGTGGGCGTACATGGGCGGTGAAGATCACTTACCATCAGGTGACCCACTGGTTCTTTGGCACACGAGATTACTGACATGTGGGACGCGGACTGGACAATCATTGTCCCGACAGTCATTTCTGCTAATGGGCTGATACCAAAGAGCCTCGATAAACACCTCCAGAGGCTCTCAATTAGTCGTTGAGTCGAGAGTCAGATTCAGAAAGCGGTGTTATTGGACACGGCACGCATGTGAGGAGGTTCCGCACTCTGAGGTCAACCACCGGTGGATTAGGTCCCAGGCTTCGCCATTATAGAGTGTTTGTTAAATAATTTATTTTAATAAATGTTATATTTAAAAATTACGTTAAATTATTTACGGTCAATTGACCGTAACTTAGTGGTACAATTTCCATGAACCGCGCAGCTTATCTAGTAGTATACATTAAGGCCTTTGTTTCATGACGGTTTTCTGTGAGACTGCGGTGTGAGGTCGACCTGACCCATTCGTTTTTATTGACAAATAAAAATGACAACTAACCATGACCGAACGTTTATTGTGCAAAATTTATGAGTGACTGATTGCGAGACATTTCACTGGAGCAAGGCACGTACCACGCTTTCCACTTTCCATCCAAAGCGCGTACACATTTTGACAGCTCAATTTATAGTAGACAGGTGAAAAGATTATTTATAATTAAAGAAATAAAGAAAGCATTTATTGGCAGGCGTTACAAGTACATGAACAATTGTTGCAGACAAAATATTTTTATAAGTAGTAGTACCTAGATACCCACCAACAGTAAACGGTATATCTAATAATAGGTAGGTTAGCGTTTGCTCGCGGCTCCGCTCGCGTGAACGGCCTATTCCGGGATAAAAAGTAGCCTATGTTACTCAGTGATAATGAAGTTTTCTAAAGGCCAAAGAATTTTTGAAATCGGTCCAGTATTTTTTAAGTTTATTCATTACATACAAAAATACAAATCTTTCCGCTTTATAATATTACTGTAGATGTAGATTAGCATTTGCTCGTGGTTCCGCCTTCGTGACGATCCATTTCCGTGAGAAAAAGTAGCCTAATCCAGGTCATGGTCTACCTGTGTGCCAAATTTCATCCAAAACCGTGCATCCGTTAACGCGTGATTGACTTATATACATCCAAATTCACAAACATCCAAACATTCACATTTTTAATAGTAGTATACATACATACGCACTCACAACTGTAATCCCCGAAGGAGTAGGCAGAGGTGTAACCAGTACACCCACATTTCACCGAGCGTATCCCCGTCCCTTATGTGATAGGGGGCAAGCCTATCGCCATATTGGGAAAAATTCCAGACTCCGGGTTTATACTAAGCATTTCATGATAGAAAAACCCAATATCACTTTACCCGACCCAGAAATGAAACCCGAGACATCAGCGTCAGCCTCAGGCACCGAAGCAGTTTAATAGAAGTAGTATAATAATATATGTAATACATGGGCGGTGGAGATCACCATCAGGTGACCCACTTGCTTCTTTGCCGGCCTATGCTTATAAAAAAATGAATGCACATGTAACTTAAAAAAAATCTCTTAATACAACATAACAGTGATAGCTCAGTGACAGTTGACAGCCTCCGTGGCGCAGCGGGCGAGTAGCCGGTTGCGAAGCGTGAGGCCGTGGGTTCGATTCCCGCACCTGACAAATGTTTGTCTGATCCACAAATATTTGTCTCGGGTCTGGGTGTTGTGGGACCGCAAGTCCCTCGTAGTTCTTGATACCCACGATACAGGTTTAACCTAGTGTGGGGTCAGGACTATGTGTGTGACTGTTGGGTGTATTTATTATTTATTTATTTATTAGCTCAGTGGGGAGTGGTATGGACTGTCGAGACGAAAGTCGCAGGTTCGAAACCAGCTCCAAGAGCATACACCTCTGACTTTTCTAAGTTACGTGTATATTAATTGTTAATTATGACTTGCTTAAACGGTGAAGGAAACATCGTAAGGAAACCTACATACCTGAGAAGTCTCCATAAGAATTTCGAAGGTATGTGAAGTCTGCCAATCCGCATTAGGCCAGCGTGGTGGACTAAGGCCTAACCGCTCTCATTCAGTAGAGGAGGCCCGTGCCCAGCAGTGGGACGTGTCTATTACAGGGGTGGTATTATTATTATTATTATGTTTGTCATGCCATAATCTCGGGACTACAGAGTCCCGGACTTTTGAAAGGCGTGCGTGGGGCCGAAGCCAACACGTAGAGGCCCGTTAGACAAATTTAATTTAATAAGGTGATGTGACACCACCCGACGGCTATCCTTGTATACACTATAGAAGTGTATCCAAGGACAGCCCCCGGTTGATGTAGGACTATTGTAGGTATGGGCAAAAATTAATATATTCTGTTTTATTGAGATGAGGTGTTGGTGAATTAGATAACCGGGTCTATGGGAAAGACTATGGCACCTGCCTGTCCTATGTTAAAAACATGTATAAAATAGGCAGGTGGTGACTCGCCAACTCAGGTAGATGGGCTCCCCAAAATAGTCACTAGAAAAAGCGACATGGGAGCAACACCCAGATGAGTGGTTAAAGGGTGAAGAGGTGTCACTGGGCTTTATATAACGATCATTTGCTCCCTTAGGGTCCCATCACGTTGCCCACTCACCACTTACGTTTCACATCCACCCTTCGAGCATGAAGCTCTCGCGACTCCACTCTGACCGGCCGGTGAAGGCAAGCCAGAGGTGGAGGACCTGTTCCTCATCATTGTTCACTCCAGCCGGCCAGTGAACGCAAGCCAGAGATGAAGAACAGGAGCCTCCCCCGGGAGCACTCGGGTACGTAGGGTCGCTACTCCCCAACAGCTCGCCACAAGCTGCCCTGCGGGCTTATTATTATTATTATTATTAAATACAACATAAATCATAAATCGATTAACAATCGATTAATCCGCGACGGATGATATTAAATAGCGATACATCGATCGTGCGGCTAGCTACCATGAAACGAACAATTCGCCCGCGGTGCTTCCTCGCTCAGTACGTGATTAAGGTTATAATTATATGATACATTTGAAATAATCATAATGTCGCACGCATACAGAATTAAATAGATGTTGTGTCTGTCACCGAATTGATTTAGTTTTTTTTTTATTGCTTAAACCGACAAACGAGCAAGTGGGTCACTCAATAAGTGATCACCACCGCCCATGTACGCCCACAATGTCAGAAGAGTCATGGGCGTGTTGCCGACCTTAAGGGAAAGGGATAAGTAAGGGATTTGGGCCTCCGGATATCTCACTCACCGTACGAAACGCAGCAGCAAGCTATCACTTTACGTCGGTTTTCTGTGAGATAGTGGTAACGACCCGGACGAGCCGGCCCATTCATGCTGTAGACAAAATTGTCTACAGTGTGGCTCTACTACTCGTAAGAGTTGCACCTTGAGAAACCGCGGGCTCCTGGATTAATTTTCAAGGTTTTTATTTACTAGCCTGAATGATGAAACGAGCAAGTCGCTCGTCTGATGGTAAGCGTCACGCCTGCCCATAAACAGAAGCAACACCACACAGAACTTTGAATTACAAAGCACTGCATGGCAATGTTCTGCGCTCGTCACACCGAGACATTAGTTTTTAAGTCTCTAATTGCCCAGTAATTTCATTGGCTTCAAAGTCCTTCAAACCACTAGTTCTTAAACACTGTTGCTTGGCGGCAGAAATAGACAAAGAAGGCATGGCGTTCGATAAGAAAAAGTGTAATTAAAATACTCAATGGATCTGTGTATATACGATTTTTTTTACTAGCCCCGTATTATATACGTCCCTCCACCTCCTCCACTAAATGAGAGGGGTTAGGCCTTAGTCCACCAGCTAGCCTAACGCGGGTTTGCAGACTTCACATACCTTCGAAATGCTTATGAAGAACATCTCAGATATGCAGGTTTCCTCACGATGTTTCCTTCACCATTAACGCAAGCGATAATTAACAAATAATACACACGTAACTTAGAAAAGTTAATGGTGTATGCTCTTGGGGCTGGTTTCGAACCTGCGACTTTCATCTCTATAGTCCGTACCACTCCCCGCTGAGCTATCACGTAAATACGACGCACATGGTGGTAGGTCCCTCGTTTGCGAGAGACCGGCTGGGTTGGTACCACCGCTTTGTCTATTTCTGCCGCCAAGCAACAGTGTGTAAGCACTGTTGTGTTCCGGTGTGAAGGACATTGAAGCCAGTGTAATTACTGGGCATTATGAGACTTAACACCTTATGTCTCGGGGTGACGAGCGCAGTCCAGTGTCATGCCGTGCTTTATTTAAAGTTCTGTGTGGCGTTGCTTCTGTTTATGAGCAGGCGTGGCGCTTACCATCAGGCGAGCGACCTGCTCGTCTCGTCATTCAATCTAATATTAAAAAAAAAAAACTTCACTCTAAACTTTCTTTAATCCATCCGACGGCATTCGTAATTTGGACCAATTAGTACATCAAACTTGGCTGATAAGGCCGCCCTTTGTTCAATCAATTTACAATTGTCTATGCTAAAAACTGGGTTAATAATATATCAGCTGACTGCCTCGGTGGCGCAGTTGTAATGCGTAAGCGTTACGATTGAGGTCAACGCTGAGGTCTCGGGTTCGATCCCCGGGTCGGGTAAAGTGGTATTGGGTTTTTCTATTACGATATGCTCAGTATCAGCCCGGAGTCTGGAATTTGTGCCCGGTATGGCGATAGGCTCGCCCCCTATCACATAAGGGACGGAAATACGCTCGGCGAAATGTGGGTGTACTGGTTACACCTTCGGGGATTACAGGCGTGAGTGCGTATGTAATATATCAGACCGGTATACTGGACCCATCTATATATTATTTTAAACCTGGACCTGACTGTGCAAAGACTTTAATGTATACTACTAGACAAGCTGTGCGGTACATAGAAATTGTACCACTAAGTTGCGGTGAATTGACCGTAACTCAATATTACCATCGCGCTTACTCTCAACTAGAACCCCTATCGCGCTCCCTGTCTGTGAGCTGTCAAACGCCCGCGTTATGTGACGCAATTTTACTTCTAAACAGCCCGTTTAGGTGTATACATAGAAGTCTTTGCTTGTGCTTCTACTGAGTAGAGGGGTTAAGGTCTTAGTCCACCGGCGTGTGTTTCAGAAACGCCAATATAGTAATCGTGACATCTTAAACATATGCTGAACATTTCAATTTTACTTATGATATTGCATTTGATGTAATTTGACAGGACCCAACATAGAAATAAGTTAAGTATAACGATAACTCTCATATGAATATAAGTAAGGAAACTGTCAATTGCCAGTCAGACTTACGCCATAAGGGTCCCTTAAATGTCCACTTTTTATTCTTTGTGGTACATATTTTCAAAGATGCATATTTCAAAGAATTAAACCTTAATCTGTAATTAAAATTTAACCGGCTAAGTTCTCATTACGATTCAAAAGATAGCGCCTTTTACAAGTAGGAAAAACTAACATACATATAGCGTTCTGTTTACACCCTATGGACCATCGAAATAACATGACTAGAACGATAACTCTTATGAATCTACCAAAAATACAGCTTCACATACATATGCAAATGTAAAATCACACGTAACACTCATACATGCAACAAAAATTAATGAATGTTCAAATCAACTTTATTTCATAAAAGTTAAAGTCTAAATATTACATTTCTAGATCGAGATACGACGTTCTGCACCGCGCAAAAAATTAGACGTATTAAGTGTCGACTAGAGATCATGAATCAATTATTATCAATTGATGAATGAACGTGCTGCACAGACTTTTATAGCCCTGCCCCCTTGCACAGAGTTTTGGTGGGGTCGTTTTTTGCTTGAGTTATGTTTCTTGTCATCTTATTTCGATGTCTGTAACGAATGTCATGTCATTTTGCCTTAAGATGTGTCGCCTATTGTAGTATTTAAATAAAACAATGGAATGTGTATCTAATAAAAAAATTAAATAAAAAAAATTGCATCATCGTTAATCAACAGAGTGCACATGGTATGCTTGTAAGTGAGGTAGGTTTCGAGCGTAAGATGTCGGTGACCCAGTTACACTCCACATTTGCAGGATATCACTAATAAGCTAAATCAATTTCCTATAATCAAGGTAAAACAGTTAACGGGTGAAAAACCTGTTTCAGACACAGACATGCTAAAACTAGTATTAATGAATAACTGACTTGTTAATAGAACGAAAGTTGCAAAAATTTACAATCTGAGTGGTAAAGCAACACTGTAAATATTATTGAGTATATGGATGGCCCAGATTGACCGTTGGGTCGTTACCACTGTCTCGCAGAAAACCGTAAAATAGCAGTTTTTATTTATTCTTTATGGCATAGGCTGGCAAACAAGCAAGTGGGTCACCTGATGGTAAGTGATCTCCACCGCCCACAATACCAGAAGAATCATGGGTGCGTTGCCGACCTTAAAGGAAAGGGATAATTAAGGAATTGGGAAGGGGAGTGGGTTTGGGCCTCTGGATATCTCACTCACCATACGAAACGTGCTACTTTACGCCGGTTTTCTGTGAGACAGTGGTAGCAACTCGGACGAGCCGGCCCATTCACGCTGTAGACAAAAGTGTCTACAGCGTGGCTCTACCACTCATAAATTTTCAACTTGCTGTTCTGTTTCATATAGTGAGTGAGATATCCAGATTTATAAGCCTGAATCAATGTCGTTTAAACTAGAATTGGAGTAGTGCTCACACATTTGATGGCAGAAACAGAAAAAGCATTGGTACCCAACCAATCAGCCTCTTGCACATGAGGAACCTACCACCTAGATACTAAGCCAAGAGATACCTAGGTAATCTCAATTTGAGAGCAATCGAAGTCACCTGATGGTAAGAGATCACCTCAATGTATGACTATTGAAATAAAACTAGTTTATACAGAATTTTATCACTGTTTAATTTTTATTTTAGTCCTGACGTTTCGAAAGCTTTCAGACTTCACGGTCACAGAAGAGACTGAGGTGTAGGTCGTCTCGAAAAATTAATGTTACAATAAATTCGAAAAAATCTGTATAAACTAGTTTTATTTCAATGTGTTATATTCACGTAAACATAAGAAATCACTATTTATGACCACACAATACTAGATTATTTATTGATCTAAGTTTTAAAAGTGTATGTGCTTGTGAACAGGATATCAGCACTAAATAAGTTGTTGATGCAAAAATAACTAAGAAATGTAAAGTAAATTCCATTATCCTTTCTTTTTTTTTTATTAGCGTGAATGATGAAACAGATTGCTTCCCTGATGGTAAAAGTGATGGTTACCCATAAACAGGCACAACACTGCACAGAACTTTGTTACAAACCACTGGATGGCATTGGACTGCGCTAGTCATCCCGAGACATAAGATGTTTTAAATCTCTAAATGCCTAGTAATTTCACTGGCTTCAATGTCTTTCTGACCAGAACACAACAGTGCTTACACACTGCTGCTTGGCGGCAAAAATAGACAAGGTGATGGTACCAACAAAGACGGCCTCTCGCATAAGAGGGACCTACCGCCTGTCTTTTAACATAACACATAACTAAATCATTATCGATCGAATAATTAATATTTATTTTACAATAACCTAGGATTTATTTATGATTAGAAAAAAAAACTCACCTTTAAGTGGGGGTCTATAGCAGCCGAAAAGAAATCATTATCACAAGGAAAAAATTACACACTGCACTGCCATCTTACACTATTTGTTTCTTTTTTCAACAAGCACAGGAACCAAAATTATTATGCACGAAACACTAACACCATAGAACACCGAGCTACAATCACGGGAAATGTTTAAAAAAACTACACTCTAACGACGAAGAAATATAACACTTTTTAAAAACAGGATGTGGGAAAGCGAAAACAAATTGGTTTTGAGTAGATTGTTAATTACACGACTTCACGCTACCTACACTGATGGGAGTTGTTTTTATCCGAAACTTTATCACTAAAATTATAATATCACGTTGAACATACTTTTAGTAGTTAATTTTATCCGTAGATTATTTTTATTTAATTATCGAACACCGAACGAGAGTGATACACCCATATAAGTCAACAACCGTTTGACAGGTTTCTTTTGGCATTAGCAAATTGGCATTCAAAATTGTCGCCATTTTACATAGATGTTGCCATACACCATTTTAAACTTCCCATCTTTTTATAAAATATAGTCAATACGTGTTCGGACTTGCTATATGAATAAATAGTTAAAATTATATGTATTTTTATATTCATTTCAAACGTTACAACAAAAAACGTGCCAATCACGCTGAACTATAGAACTCATGCATTGTTAATGTATATAATTAAATGTCCAACATGATCCATTACACTACATCAATAAATTCTATTTATGAGTAAATACAAAATAAAGTGGGAAATAATATTACTAAGGCTTGTACCATTCGTCAGATTATTTTTATAGGGTTTAATGGTTTACTAGAAATATAAAGCTGTATTATTCGTTTACAGTCTTATCAAAATTACTAAATCTATAAATGTG
The DNA here is from genome assembly GCA_905332985.1 of Mimas tiliae. Taxonomy (NCBI): domain Eukaryota; kingdom Metazoa; phylum Arthropoda; class Insecta; order Lepidoptera; family Sphingidae; genus Mimas; species Mimas tiliae. The sequence goes on along the minus strand of HG995265.1, from coordinate 1,540,351 downwards.
GTCCCTTTTCCCTAGATGGCAGTATTATCAATTAGATATATTCAAGGGGTTGGATAATTTTATGAGGTAAAAATAATATATAATTTTGTTGCATATTATTTTATTTATTGGCTTAATAATTTTGATACATGAATAGTAAATACAATATGAATATTTAATAATGATGATTATATATATGTGATTATAGTAGGTAATAATAGATGGCGCTGTTTGTATATATAAAACCATCGGTTTAAAAATTAAATATAGACATTAAATAACATCAATTTAATCTAAATCATAATAATTTATTAAAAATAATAACAATAACCACAAGTACCACAGTATCAGAAATTAAATACTTAACATAATATACAATAAATATTGAATTTAAAAATGAGATCAATGTAATCACAGAAATGTTATTAATCACAATGGTTAAAATATTTAGAAATAAATGTATCTAATATCGAAATAAATACATTTATACACATTTTTAAACCGCAACGTGACGATGCGACGCAACGCGACGCCAAGATTTTCTTCGATTAAAATGAACTTCTAGTTTACAATTTGAATAATAGATGTCACTTTAGGCTTTGCATGTTTTCTCATTGTGCCAATAGATGTCAGCATATACCATGAGTCTATTCTATAGTTAAAGCCATTAATTTTGAAGATTTCGTGTCTTTCTCCACTCCAGGGAATATGAAACCTTTTTTAGCAAGTTCTTCATATGTTATTTCGAATAGATCGATGAAGCCAGCTTTCTTGGCAATTGCTTGAGAAGCACCAGCTGTGAAGACGGTGGCAGTCACCTTGATGTGAAGGGCTTTGCACAGTGGTATCCTGAAAATGCCAATTATTACATTTTAAAAACAAGTTAAATATGATTCGCAAATGAATTGATTGCAATCGCTACTTATTCTAACATAATTATGGATAATAAAGTAAAAACATGGCCGTTGTGATATAGTAGCAATGGTTGGCCTCACACATTTATCTATGTTTAGTTTTGGTAACTTTATGATATGGTTTTTATATCTGTTTTTGACGAATCATTACAATTAAATGGTGTATGCCGCACGGACTACATTTTTTCTGTTTCTGGTCCGTGTAGGGAATTTAAATCTTCGATCGATATGTAAATGCGGACACAGCTTGACCTCATTCACAGATGGTGCTGTTGCAAAGAATAATTTACACCCTCAAGCATTGATATATTACCTACCCTCAAGTTACCTTCCATGGATCCTATAATGATCTATAGTTTATATAAGGTTTTGTTCGCAGCTCCATCTGAATATCTATTTCTGGAAGAAATCGCTTAATTGAATAACAGATATACAAATTCATAAACATCAACATTTCACATTTGTAATATTGCTAGATTAGTAATCCCCAGGATTGTAGTAATAATTGTAAACAAATATGTACCCCCTTTTCAATATTATTTTATATTTGAAGGCTTTCAGTAATAATAGCTATTTATTTTCTCTTCTTTTATCGCGCCGCGCCGTATCTTAAACATTTGCTGAACATTTCAATTTTAGTTATTGCGTTTGGTGTAATTGACAGGACCTAACTTCGAAATAAGGTAACTATAAACGATAACGCTCTTAAGAATCTGCCAAAAATACGGCTCCACTTACTTACACATGCAAAGGTCACACGTAACACACATACCCGTAACAAAAATTAATGAACGTTCAAAATCGACTTTATTTCAAAAAAGTTAATGTCTAAATAATAAATTTCTAAATCGAGATACGACGTTCTGCATCGCGCAAATATTACACGTATTAAGTGTCAACTAGAGGTCATTAATCATTTTTATGAATTAATGAATGAACGAGCTGCACAGATTTTTATAGCCCCGTCCCCTTGCACAGAGTTTTGGTCGGGTAATTTTTTTGGTTAAGTTACTTTTCTTGTCATCTTACTCGTATTTCGATGGGACCTAACAAACGAAGGGCGCTGACGATAAGGGTTTATGTTCACGAAATGAAAAGTAAATATGAATACCAAAATAAATACTATAATTTTTACAAAAATTACAAACAGAGCTCAAAAATTATTACGATCAGTTTTATCAAGCTTATGTCGATGTTTGCAATCGACTTTAACGGTCTTTTTCTCTTCAATTACATTTCTTTTAATATGATACAATGGCTGCGCATATCCGTAATCTAATTCACAGTAATAAAGGTGTTTATTTCTATCCGCTGGATTTGGATAATACGCCGCATACAAAATCTCATCTACTTCATAAATTTTCACGTCAATTGTGTGCTGAAACAGAACACCGCTTTCCAACATCCTATCAATCACTCCGCACGTGAAGTGGCCGAAAGTATTCCCCCAAATATTGAGAAATCTGAGAAAGTATGGCTTTTTGATTGTATTCAACAAATTGAGGATACCATTGTCTGTCAATTTATTGTGTGAAATATCTAATGCACGTATCTTCGAGTAAGGCATACCGTAGCTTAACGCTCTCGCTCCAGTATCACCAATGCCATTCCCAGCTACATTTATTAGTGTTAGCTGCGGACACTCTCGTAAATAATTAACTATTAGCTCAATGCCGTAATCTCCAATTTTATTATAACCTAAGTCAAGATACAATAGTGTTTTGTTTAATTTTAAACCACGGACTAAGTATTCAACGTCATGACTACCAAATTCATTCTTCTGTAAATGTAACTCAATGATAGTTGAATTTCTTGAAAGTAAATATTCTATTTGATATGCAAGCCATTTAGTTTCATACGAATATCTGTTGAATAATGGCACTACACGGCTAAAATCTAACACTTTGACTGTTTCGTTCGCTCCGTAATCAATTCTCAAAGCAGTTATGATCTGTGCCACGCTTGTTAATGTCTGCCCTGTTTCCCCAATGTCACAAAACTCCAAACTCCTGTTATTTATTAGGAATTGTGCGAAATATTCGCCGCCTTTAGTCCCAATATCGTTCCCATTCAACCGAAGATATTTCAATTTGACAAGCGGAGCATATTTAGCCAAACTCAACATAGATTTTTCTGATAATTCATTATTCATGATATTCAAGTTAATAACGCTAGATCTGCCTTTGACTAACAACTTTTTTAATAACTTTAAAAAACCGCGATCTGTTATTCGGTTATAGCTCAAATCTATTTTAGTTATGCGTCGTTTTAATTCCCTTACGTAAATACAGATGGCATTGATATCAAAGTCATTTATTCTTCGTCGGTATCTATCTTGCATATCTTTGCCTCTTAGAATTAGAAAACCGCTTCCATCAGAATTTCGCTCCGTAAAGAGATTTAACCTGATGTTATTTATCTCAGAATACAATAAAGGTTTTGGCTGTCCGGTGATTTTCTTCAATAAACTAACGGTATTGCAAATACATCGTCTTTGTTTTTTATGTTTATAGTTCATTTCTGGTAAATAATATATAAAAGTTAAATATTTACGAAAGTGTTTGTATAATTGACAAAAGCAATTTGTATGACAACTGTCAGACAGCGGCGTATTGAAAAAAAGAGATTTTACAATTTAGGTTTTATTTTTTGTTTCTACATAGGTACCATAGTTCATCCACGACTATTTATGAATCACACAAACATTTATCTCGGTGCGGGAATCGAACCCACGGTGTCTCGCTTTGCAGCCGGCTACTCGATCCTGCCTCGGTAGCGCAGTTATAATGCGTACGCGATACGACTGCTGTGGTGAGGTCGCGGGTTCGATCTCAGAGTCGGGTACAGTGATATTGAGTTTTCTAGTACGAAATGACCATAGGCTCGCCACCTATCACATCATGTGGCGGAAATAAACTCGGAAAAATGTAGGTATACTGGTTACACTTCTGCCTACACCTTCGGTGATTACAGGCGTGAGTGCGTATGTATGTATTTATGAGTAAGGAAACTGTCAATTCAGACTTACGCCGTAAGGGTCCACTTTTTATTCTTTGTGGTACATATTTTCAAAATGCATATTTCAAAGAATTAAACCTTAATCTGTACTTAAAATTTAACCGGCTAAGTTCTCATTACGATTCAAAAGATAGAGCCTTTTACAAGTAGGAAAAACTAACATACATATAGCGTTCTGTTTACACCCTATGGACCATCGAAATAACATGACTAGAACGATAACTCTCTTATGAATATACCAAAACTACGTCTCCACTTACTTACACATGCAAAGGTAAAATCACACGTAACACTCATACACGCAACAAAAATTAATGAACGTTCAAAATCAACTTTATTTCATAAAAGTTTCTAAATCGAGATACGACGTTCTGCATCGCGCAAATATTAGACGTCGTAAGCGTCAACTAGAGATCATGCATATTTTTTTATGAATTGATGAATGAACGAGCTGCACGGACTTTTATAGCCCCGTCCCATTGCACAGAGTTTTGTTGGGGTAATTTTTTTGCTTGAGTTACGTTTCTTGTCATCTTATTTTGATGGTCCGGACCCATAGGGTTCCGTAGCTCCAAAAACAACCACAAATCCTTTTTAATGAAGGAACAAATCTGCTTATGTTAATTATAGGTAACTTTTAGTCCTTCAGTTTAAATCATCTAGTTTTTTTAACTTAGACAAAGACAAAAGAAGGATGTTAACAGACTTGAATGTATACTATACTAGACGGGCTGTTTAGAATTGCGTCACATAACGCGGGAGTTTGATAGCTCACAAACAGGGAGTTCAAGAGGGGTTCTATTTGAGAGTAAGCGAGATGGTAATATTGAGTTACGGTCAATTGACCACAACTTCGTGGTACAATTTATATGTACCGCGCAGCTTGTCTAGTAGTATACATTAAAGTCTTTGATTAGCAACTAACGGTTTAACTGTTACCTTCTTCAAATTTGAATTTGATTTTCCCATTCCAGGATAATAAAGATAATTAAAATGTGGGTAGTTAATTGTTTACATTTGTATGTCGAAACGATCCATACAAATAGATGGCGCTGTAATAAATTCGATCAATACAGATTCCGCGTTGGCGCGAAAACTCGTTAAATATCCCATTATCGATGTAAGAATGCCGAGCGTTGAGGCCGAAGAATTCCAACACGATCGTAATGGAATGCTCTGGAATTTTCTGGAATTTATTTATTAGATCTCCAATACTTTGAAAGAGATCGAGATATTAAATAATAATATGATGAAATATATAATATAAGCTCAAGCTTTCATCTCATATAGGGGCAAGCAAAGGTGTAACTAGTGCTCTCACGTTTCGCCAAACTGATTTTCCGTCCCATGATGTGATTTTTCGACTCGAAAACAAACACAAATAATAGTGATACAAATTGAGGTCAAATGTGATTCTGATTTGCACACCAAGGTTTCCGTAGCTACACATATTCTGTGAAAACGTTTTACGTTTTTACGAGTGGTAGAACCACGCTGTAGACAATTTTGTCTACAGAGAGTGGGATATCCGGAGGCCTAAATCCCCTCCCCTTTCCAATCCCTTAATTATCCCTTTCCTTTAAGGTCGGCAACGCGCTCATGACCCTTCTGGTATTGTGGGCGTACATGGGCGGTGGTGTTCACTTACCATCAGGTAACCCATTTGCTCGTTTGTCGGCCTATACAACAATAAAAAAAAGAAAAACCAGTTGGCTACCTTTTTTATTAGCTTCAGTGACGAAACGAGCAGGTCGCTCGCCTGATGGTAACCGCCGCCTACTCATAAACAGAAGCAACACCACACAGAACTTTGAATTACAAAGCACTGCATAGCATTGGACTGCGCTCGTCACTCCGAGACATACAATGATAAGCCTCTTAATGCCCAGAAATTTCACTGGCTTCAATGTCCTTCAAACTGGAACACAACAGTGTTGCTTGGCGACATAAATAGACGACGCGGTGGTACCAACCCAGACGCATCCCGCATACGAGGGACCTACCACCTTGTAAATCTAATTGCACCTTTGATAGGCAGGAACCCTTACTCCAATAAACCGTAAGTACTAGACGAGCTCTACTTATTTATTTATTTTAGGATTACCAGAAGACGATACACTACACTAATATAAAAACATATGCAAACAAACAAAAAATATAGTGTTCTCCCATAAACATGCAACCACAACTTACAATGGGTAACTAGCGCCATAAGAGTAGCAGTTTTTTTACACAATTTTGACAATTTTGTCTACAGCATGAATGGGCCGGCTCGTCCGGGTCGTTACCACTGTACAGAAAACCGGCGTAAAGTAGCAGCTTGCTGCTGTGTTTCGTACGGTGAGTAAGATATCCGAAGGCCCAAATCCCCCTCCCCTTCCCAATCCCTTATTATCCCTTTCCTTAGGTCGGCAACACGCCCATAATTCTTTTGTATTGTGGGCGTACATGGGCGGTGGAGATCGCTTACCATCAGGTGACCCATTTGCTCGTTTGCCGGCCTATACTATAAAAAAATAAAAATAATTGGTCATTAGACATGCTAAATGTTTTTCTACACAAGCATCATGAGGCTTCGTTTTAGGGTTCCGTTGCTATGTAACTCTAAAAATGAGACCTACCGTGCTTCCAGAATCTCCTTCCCAATCCCACAGCCTCGCCACTCGGGATCTACCACCAGACCATAAGCAGTCAGGTATTTGTCCACTCCGTATTGCTGGAAGATGTCCACACTCCTCGACACCAAGTCCACGGCGCCGAAGAGCTTAGCCCACACCTTGTCTTCGGTCTGAAAGGTTTTGTATGTTACATTCGCTATACAATGGCTCCTCATTGTTTGTCACGGAGGCTGTCAAATATGATTTGGATGAAATATGGCACATTGAAGTCTTTGATGATAGTTTATTGGCTCCACAAACCTGGAATGGCACATCCTTATCTTCCTTACAAACCACAGTGAGTACATTTACTCCAACAATTACTGGATCCTCACCGTCTGTATCCTTGATGCAGACCAGAGACAAGTTATCTTTGACAGAATTACGCCACAACTTCTCCAGCTCTGATAACGCAACTGGATGGTTTTGGATCCCTGTAAAAATAATAATATTGAGCGGAGTACTTTTTTTATTTTTTTATTAGCTTGAATGATAAGGCAGCAGGGGCGGTACCGGCTAATTCTTCCGGCTACCGGCTAATTTATGCAAATCGATGTTCGTTTAGAGAACCAACGATTCTGTCGTACCGCCGAAAGACCGTCTAATGGCCAAAACGATGAACAACTATTTATGACGTCAAATGAACTTCAATAAAACCGACTTATTTAAATTAATGAATGCCGCCCACGGCCGATTAATCTGAATGGACTTGAACGCCGGTAGAGTTGATGAAGTTCGGCGAATTAGCCGGTACCGCCCCTGGTCGCTCGTGTAATGGTAAGTGTCACGCCTGCCCATAAACAGAAGCAATGCCAGTCAGAACTTTGAATTACAAAGCACTGCATGGTACTAGACTGCGCTCGCACCCCGAGACATAAGTTGTTAAGTCTCACAATGTCCAGTAATTTCACTGGCGTCAATATCATCAAATCGGAATACTAGTACACCTGGCATTTGGCTTCTCCAGTTGTAAATGTCCTTGTGCTTGAGGTTAATGCCTTCTTAGTTCATTATTTGTTAACCGGTTAACTATGGAGGGAAGTGGACAATTAATATTTCCAACTCCTCCTTAACTTTCTATTTGAAATAAAACTAGTTTATACGGATTTTATCGCGGTTTAATTTTTATTTTAGTCCCGACGTTTCGAAAGCTTTTCAGCCTTCGTGGTCACGGGAGAGTCTCCGAGAGAATTAAACCGCGATAAAATCCGTATAAACTAGTTTTATTTCAATGTGTAATATTCGCGTAAACCTAAGAAAACTTTCTATTTGATTAATTTCGTTGCGGGACAAAGACAATTTAGCATTTCCAGAGACTCGCCGAGCTTAACTGCTCGGTGTCAACAAAAATGCGTGCCACTGTCGATACTGGTGCATAAGAGTTACAGTGGCGGGTGTGCGGGCGGAATAGTATCGTATATATAAGAATGATTATATAAGAATGACTGCCTCGGTGGCGCAGTTGTAATGCGTAAGCGTTACGATTGAGGTCAACGCTGAGGTCTCGGGTTCGATCCCCGGGTCGGGTAAAGTGGTATTGGGTTTTTCTATTACGATATGCTCAGTATCAGCCCGGAGTCTGGAATTTGTGCCCGGTATGGCGATAGGCTCGCCCCCTATTACATAAGGGACGGAAATACGCTCGGCGAAATGTGGGTGTACTGGTTACACCTCTGCCTACCCCTTCGGGGATTACAGGCGTGAGTGCATATGTATATGCATATATATAAGAATGACAGCTTGCGCTACGCTACACTATTTAATTATCTACACTAATATTATAAAGAGGAAAGATATCTATTTTTTTTATAGTATAGGCCGGCACACGAGCACGTGGGTCACCTGATGGTAAGCGATCTCCACCGCCCATGTACGCCCACAATACAAAAGAATTATGGGCGCGTTGCCGACCTTAAAGGAAAGGGATAATAAGGGATTGGGAAGGGGAGGGGGATTTCGGCCTCCGGATATCTCACTCACCGTACGAAACGCAGCAGCAAGCTGCTACTTTACGCCGGTTTTCTGTGAGACAGTGGTAACGACCTGGACGAGCCGGCCAATTCATGCTGTAGACAAAATTGTCCACAGCGTGGCTCTACCACTCGTATTTTTGTATGTAACGAATAAACTTAAAAACTACTGGACCGATATTAAAAATTATTTTGCCGTTAGAAAGCTATCACTGAGTAACATAAGTTATATTTATTACTAGAAACAATTAGAAATCCTTAGAAAACCCTACTAAAACCAACTCAAGGTGTAAAAAAATATATTATAAAGGCGAAACTAACTCTATCTATGTGTTACGTTTTCACGGCTAAATGGCTGTACGGATTTTAATGAAATTTGGTAAGGAGATAGGTTATATACAGGAGAAGGTTATAGGGTACTTCCGCCCCGCAAGAGCTAGTAATAGCTAGTAAATTATACAGAGAGATGTCCCCATTAGAAAGCGGCCCGTGTGAGACTGATGCATGTTCTTACCAATATACTTGCAAGGTGGTTCGTCCCTTGTGAAGTATGTAGCCATGAGCTTCAGAGCTGATGCGTGCATGTCCTCGGTCAGGTCCTGGATGCGAAGTAGGCTCGTGACACCTCCTTTTCGTACGGTAAACCTCTTCCACACGGTCGGGTAGGGCACTGATGCTGGCCGTGTGTATACCATCTGTTAAATAATACAATATTATTTGAGAAATACTTGACGAATCTATTTATAACCGCAAGTCGGACTGCTTGCTGGCTGAACTGAGTGTCCTGTAACAACCCCTTAAATTTATTGTGATTTATATAATTTGTTTATTAGCCTAAATAAGGAGCCACCTGTAGATAGTTTTGTCTACAGCATGAATGGACCGGCTCGACCGGGTTATTACCACTGTTATACAAAAAACCGACGTGAAATAGCAGTTTACTGTTGCTTTTCATACCTACGGTGATATGGATATGGACCATACCTAGGCATTACCGAAACGGCCGTGTTTTAAAACTACCACCGGATCCAAAACGACCCTGAGAAGACCCGGCGAAACAAACTCAGTGGGCTTACTTTACCACTGGATTCTACGCGGTGCGACCCAGTCCTGAGAAGATCCAGCTAGTCAAACTCAGTGGACTTAAGTTACATATTTCGTATCACTCAAACACAAATTGTAATTGCCCGACCTGAGATTTGAACCTAACGGCTTCACAGCCTAAAAAGGTTGCCACTAAACCAATAAGGCGATGGAAGGCAAAAAATAAGTTACAAAACCACTGGCTAAACAAAACTATTAATTTAAAATCTCACCGTTACGGGGTATCTAGATGTACGATCTGTTTGTGCTTCCGTCACCGCAGACTAGGAGCGAGTGACGACTTAGGGGTACATCGGCTGGAGGCACACTAAGATTGGGGTACAACGGGATATATAAAATAAAGTACAGTGGAACCTGGTTAATTGGGATCTCAAGGGACCAAGAATGTTGTACCATTTATTGAGGGTTTCCATTAATCCAGTTTTCCAATTACACAGGTTTAAAATTATAGTTGTCTCATTTACAGAGGCTCCCGCTTATAGAGGTCGAAATGTACGGCTATTCAATTTTTAGAGGGAGAGGTGGAAATGTTAATAAAAATGCGTATTTTTGGTGTTATGAATCTAATGTATGTGGGTATGACAGGTGTAGGTAGGTACACTTTTACTCCGTTGTTTTTAGGTCAAAACCTGAGATAGTACTAACAAACAAAGCGTGTGCACAACAAACAAAACATTCTAATGTTTGTAAACAAAAGTGTTATAACCTGTCCCAACCCGATTAATTTGTCTCATTTATAGAGGGAATTGAGTTACAGAGTCCCAATTATAAAGGTAAACATCGAATAAATCCTAGAAATCAGATCTCATTTAACCAGGTTCGAAAAGTCCCATTAATAGAGGTAATTCAATGTAAAAGTACCGGGACCTCATTGCAACTCTCAATAATAGAGGTTTCTCATTTATCCAGGTCCCATTTAACCAAGTTTCACTGTATTAAAGAGTTATAATTGAATTTATTCCACAATCAAATATACAGTGTAGACGACGATGAAGGGTCTTCTTTTTATTTAAGACTACCTACAATACAGAAATACACAGAAGAAATCTTAGATATAAACTGCACAATCACTTACAGATGTACACACACTTGCATTATTTTTAGTGATAATCTACATTTTTTTTAAAGCAAGGTGTAGCAAACCTTTTATAATTGTTGCAATGTTCACCAGAATGGTATATTTTTATGTATTTTTACCAGGATAATCATGGATGCGGCGCCGACCTTAAAAGAAGGGAATTTTTATCGGGAAGGTACCATAAACGTACCACAAGAATCATTGACTCGTTGCCGACCTTTAATGAAATAAATTTGGAAGGGGAATTTGAGCCTCCGAATATCTCACTTACCCATACGAAGCCGCTACTATACGGTCGTTTTCTGTAACCCTACTTAATTTAAAAAAAAACACCAAAATATTTGCTCTAGAGTACCTCAAACCTAATAGACTCGGCAATAAGCTAATCTGTGTTGGTTAGATGGCATTTAATCCACGCTGGCTCGTCCGAGGCAGGCACGATGGCGTCGCGGCGCGGCGTGCGGCCACGTTCCAGTCTACCCCATCTTTAGAATTCATTATTGAGTAGATTATTTCATTAATCATTTACTCAAATTACGGTTACATACAACGTGTGAAAGGTGTGGTCATATTCAAATTAATAATATTTCTTTAATCATAAAATATGATAATTATTTAGATTCCTTCAAAACTCTACCGCCAGTTCAGAACGTTTTGTCGATAGAGAAGAAAAGGCAAGAAACTCCAGCATAAGTGTTTATATACCGGATCTTATCAAAATGAAGATAGCCTAAGATTTCACGTTAATTATTTCACTAATTTATAATTTTCACTCATTTATTAAGATCGATCACATCAGTATAAAACTAGTTTATACGGAAAGAAGCATAGGGACCCGCGTAAAAGAACACATAGCTGATGTTAAACACCGACGCTCTACGAAGTCTGCAGTTGCTGAACATTCAGATGAAGGCTCCAAACATTACCTTAGATTTGACAAACCACAAATCCTTGCCAAAGAACACCGATTCCTACCTAGGATGATTCGCGAGGCTATTGAAATTAAGAAACACCCAAATTTCAATAGAGAAGATGGTTGGAAGCTTGCACAAGCCTGGGATCCAATTATACATTTAATTAAATCGGAACCCAAAAGACCAACTGCCAGACCTCAAGATACCGTGAGCTCTTTCTGCGTAGATCGGACTAGTGTCAACTAACTTTTAAATAATTAAAAATACATGTATAATTTTAAAATGAAGGTAGCCATTGTAACATTAACTTTTCCAGACGACCTACACCTCAGTCTCTCCCGTGACCACGAAGGCTGAAAAGCTTTCGAAACGTCGGGACTAAAATAAAAATTAAACCGCGATAAAATCCGTATAAACTAGTTTTATTTCAATGTGTAATATTCGCGTAAACCTAAGAAATCACTACACATCAGTATAAATTATTTGCATTACCTCTGCGCGCAATAAATGCTTCATTCGTATTGCTTATCATTTAGTGTTGTCCAACTCAAATATCGATACGTTACTCATTCGATAAAAAATAAAATGCTATCATCTAGCAATTCAATCGGATCTGGTACTACGGGGAGTCACATAGTACTTATATCGTACACTATACGTTGTTAAATTTGACCACACCTTCTACTACGATTAAAATTATGCGCTTCGGCAATATTCGTATATTCGGGGAATAGAAACAACATTTGATTAAGTACCTAATTATTTTCTCTTTAATTTAACCGTACTAGCATTATTTTTTTTAATTATATACGTCCCACAGCTGGGCACGGGCCTCCTCTACCTACTGAATGAGAGGGGTTAGGTCGTAGTGCACCACGCTAATGCGGGTTGGCAGACTTCCCACACCTTCGAAATTCTTATGGAGAACTTGTCAGCACCTTAAAAGCAAAGATCACCGAAGCGCATAATTTTAAATCCTAGTACTGTACATACATACGTATGCATAGGTACTGCATGCTAAAGTTCACGCCATTCCAGAAGGAGAAGACAGAGATGCAACTGGTGTGTCCGATAGCGTCCATTTCTGTGAACAAATATTATTGAAGATTAAGATTAGATTGGCTTTGGATACTGCAGAACAATCAAGGCGTTGGTGGCAAGTAAGAGAATAACACAAGTGTACTTAATTCACGTGACGAAGTCTTGGCCAAAATAATGAGCACTTTTTTTTTTTTTTTTAGCTTGAATGACGAGACGAGCAGGTCTCTCGCCTGATGGTAAGCGCCACGCCTGCTCATAAACAGAAGCAACGCCACACAGAACTTTGAATAACAAAGCACTGCATGACACTGGACTGCGCTCGTCACCCCGAGACATAAGGTGTTAAGTCTCATAATGCCCAGTAATTACACTGGCTTCAATGTCCTTCAAACCGGAACACAATAGCGCTTACACACTGTTGCTTGGCGGCAGAAATAGACAAAGCGGTGGTACCAACCCAGCTGGCCTCTCGCAAACGAGGGACCTACCACCTTGTAATTTAATCTGATGTACGGCCGATATTAATATACCTACGACTTTAGTTTGAGAGCCCCCCGCATCACTTCCGAGACAAATGTTTGTGTGATTCACAAATATATGTGTCGGTTCTTGGTGAAAACCCCAGAGGGGATGACGTCAGGCAGACGGCCGGTCGTAAAACTACAAGCCAAATCTCTGTAACTGTTAAAAAGCATGTTGCGCCGACCCCACTGCAAGTGGAATAAGGGCAGGTGGAAGAAGAAGATGAGTCTCCAGAGTCCAGATCGATAAGAATCAATTTAAAAGTCACGTGTTCAAATTCGTTTCATTGGTTGATTCCTGGGATTGACGTGGGTTTCGGATCGAGATCGTTTTTATAACCAAACCTTAGATAAAGGAACCTGCAAACCAGCAAGCGAAGTGAAGTGACCTACTACAGCATTCCACATAGTACATTCATACATGGCCTAGGTATTTTGCGCTTGTTGTAAAGTATTGTAAATACTAGAAACACTTGAGAACTTTGCTCTTGTGATGTCACCACAGATATAAACAATAAGGCACGCTTGGCATAAATACATTTAGTGTACTTGTTGCATCTGCTAAGATCCATGTTGGTATTACCCTATGGTATTACCCAGTCAATTTGACTGAGTCAAAGAAAGATATCAGTCAGCGACGTAGAATATGAATTACTTTTTATTATGCCTTGTGTATTCATCTCTCTTATTTAAAAAACTGCGTAAAATCCGATACAAAGTAAAAATAGTGCGTCTAAAAAGTCTGCCTTTGAACTGCGTCTTTGGAAGATTTTCTTGTTTTTAATCGGCTCCACGTGGTTTATGCAATAAACAGACATCAAAACAAGCTTTTTAGTAAACATGTGGTTATTGATAGACTTATAAATTAGGCTAAAGTACTTAACAGTGAAATATTACGTTGGGAATAGTGAGAGAGAACTGGAGAGCCGCTGGTTTTAAATTAACGGACGCGCGAGTCACATCGGACATTGCTGGAGCAGACCCCCACACTGGATGGGACATTGTCAGAGAGGACACGAGAGTCACTGGTTTCAAAACAGTAGACGCGCGAGTTTCAGAGGTCGTTGTGGGAGTCGACATCCGCACTAGCTGGTACATTGTCAGAGAAGGACACGAAAGCCACTGGTCGCACAATAATGGACGCAGAAGTCACAGCGGACGTTGTGAGAGCACATCCCCGCATTGGCTGGGACATTGTCAGAGTGGACACGAGAATCGCTGGTCTCACAATAACGGTCGCGCAAGTCACAATGGTCACTGAGGAAGCAAACTCTGGCACTGGACGGAATGTTATGACTTAGGAGGACACGAGAGTCGCTAATCTCACAACAGTGGACGCTAACAACGCTCTATTTTGACATTGGTCTTACCAAGTTTCCATAATACTTTCTCTTGACCTTTGTGTAGCTGAAGGGCTATGATAAGATCCAAAAAACTTTTCATCCTGTTCGCAATGAAATGTTCAGTTCGTTGCGCTTGAGAAATCTTTGTTCTTATAAAGGAATACACAAAGAGGTGAGCAAGGTGCGCGTCTGTTCAAATTAGGGGAAAGACAACTGTTTATGATATTTTGATTAATATTTTTCTTATTATTATTATTTTTTATTTCAGTAAGTGCGTAAATGATTAAGTCACGCTTTAGACTTTTTTGAATTAGCCGGCACGACGAGGTTAGTACCGTTATCTCGCATAAAACATGTAGGCATAAATCGCTCGCTCCCCTTCTCAATCGACATTTAATTCATTAAATCTCTGCAACACACCCATGATTCTTCTGGTAATATGGGTATTTTTGGATAGTGAAAATCACTTACTAGGTATGAGGTGACACCCTTGCTCGTTAAAACAAGCTGGAAAAAACAAGAAGTCGACAAATAAACAAGTGGGTCACTATAATCACAGTCACCTATGGATGCGACATAACAATGTCAAAGAAGTCGTAGGTTTAACCTTTAACGAAAAAGAGGTAAGTTGGTATAGTAACTAGTGGATTGGGGTGTTTAAGTCTTCAACAATCTTGCTAGCCCTATAAAATGAACAATTTGAATGAAGTCCACAAAGAGGAGTATTATCACGAAAGCGTGTGGCTCAATGGTCGTCATCCATAGACAGAAATAAGACATAATTTGGCTTATTTTCATAACGCATGGTGTAAATATAAGGATATTTTTCACCTTATAACCGCTAGTAGTTATCCAGGCAGTTGCACACAGTATGAAATCACCCTATCCATAATATAACCGTAAGGCAACCATAAAACCTATTTTATTAGGTACATACGTACCCCTTGAAATAAGAAAGTAGGGTGGTAATATATAAAACGGATGAACAATGGAACTGATTATACAAATAAATGTTTAATTATATAATTATTATACACCGGTGTCGACTTCAAAGACATTTTCCCTAAAACACACGCGCACTGTAACGTACTTCGTACTTGGCAATACGCCATATTGGCTTACTTCCAAACTCCGCTGTTACCCCGAAACCGATCCCCAAAACAGTTCATATCTTACTCCAAAACGCAACGCACGTCGATTTTGATACAAAACACAATAGAAAGTAACAAAAAGGGCTTTTAAGTTATTTTTTAGGTTATGTCAATTTGACAGCGCGGGAAAAGCGTTTTATTATTTCAAATTTCAAGTTGGTTTTGTGATTTTTTGTTGGAGTTTGGACTTTTCGCAAATAAAGGTGAGTTTATTTTTAATGATAGTTTAAATATATTTTTTTAAAATATATTATTTAAGCTCTGTATAATATAGTTAATTGAATACATAAACCATTTTATGACATAATGCTGTTGGCATTAGCACAGGTGTACCGTAAACATTTTGTACGATTGTTTGGCTCTGTATATTTTATTCATACATAGCTTAACTTATATAATAGCTTCCTAATGCAGTTTTTAATCTTACATCACTTCGCATACTTATTTTAAATCCTGATATTTTTCTGTTCCTTAATAATGGACGAACAATCGGTACCTACATCATAAACTTCTTTGCGACGCGAATTACTTCAAGATTTTAATAAATAATAATAAATATCTAATAGTACCCTCACTTTGGACCTTCAATTGTAATAGCGATCCTAGAATGTCCTAATACCCTAGTACTCTCAACAGTTCTAATTGTACTAATTTATATATTTAGTAACATTAACGTCGTTAACACAGAATATGATTGTTAGTTTGTTCGAAATAAATCGATTAACAAAAATGTCATCAGCAATTAAAGGTACTATTTGACAGGGTCATAGATAAAAACAATTGACATTAAAATCTTATTTGTATGAAGTAGGTAGGTATGCACTCTTTCCATTTAAGCAAAACAGAGCAACTAATGTTAATTTTTCAGTGGTACTAGCGATACAAAAGTCTATCTAATAAAATAAATAAATAAGAACAAAGAGTCAAAGAGATTGTCCTGACCCCACAGTTAATTATAATTATCATGTATCGTAGGTTTCAGGAACTATGAAAGACATTCGGTAACACAACAGCCACAGTTGGAACAAATATTTGCAAATCAAACAAATATTTGTTTCGGTGTGGTGATCGAATCGTCGAACAGGGTTCCTTTGGTTCCTAAACCTGTTGCTCAAACACTGCGCTAAGGATGCTGTTATCATAATTTTATATTACAACATGGCTCCAAATTTCGTAACTTTCTTTTTCTATGATATTTTACAAAACTCCACTCATTCGCAACATCACAATTATTCATGGAGCCTGCTAGACCAAATTGGCAAAGCTCTTTTCATTTAATCCATAACAAAAATCGCTCTGTATTGTCCCAGTGTTGCCTCATAGCTATTATTATAATGAGAGAGGTTAGGTCTTTCGTCTACCACGCTGGTCTAATACGAATTGGTTACCCTTCACATACCTTCGAAATTTCTATGAAGAACTCTCTAGCAGGTGGGTTTCCTTACGACTTAGACAAGCGATAAGTAACTTTTTTTTATTTGACAAAACGGGCAGGTCGCTCGCCTGATGGTAAGCGCAACGCCTGTCCTGATGCAATCACCATACAGAACTTTGAATTACAAATCCCTGCATGGCATTGGACTGCGCTCTTTACCCCAAGACATAAGATGTCTCATAATTGCCAGTAATTTTACTGGTTTCAATGTCCTTCAAACCGGAACACAACAGTGCTTACACCAAGCCGCAGGTTGGTACCAACCCATATTGTCCATGTGCTCTGGGGGCTAGGAACGAACCGGAGACCTCCGACAGTCCATTCTACTCCCCGCTACGCTAACGCTGCGTCTTTTATTACCATAGTGTTATTCTTTATTGCTCTATTTGAGTTAATTGTATTTTACCTAAACTTTCTTCTTTCTTTAGTTTATTTATGTATAAAGGTCAGGAGCGAGGTTGTGCGGATGCGCGGTTTATATTTAGCAGCCATTTTGTTTTGACGCCATCTTGGCTTCAGGTTTATGAACTCTTTGTTTAATTTGATTTACGTTTTATGTACACTACTCTTTATTTTAAAAGGTTTAAAAATATAACATTTAAAAAATAAAACGTTTAGAAATATTAAAAGTGTCATCCTGCAATGGTGAGGTCTAAAACCCAAGTCATCGGTGTTTAGAACCCCGCAGTGAGAAACCTCCTCAAAATGCGCGCCGTGTCCCATAACACCGCTTTCTAAATCTGGCTCTTGACCCCAACTATCAATGGAGAGCTTCTGGAGGTGTTGGTCGAGGCTCTTTGGTATCAGTCCATTAGGAGAAACGACCATCGGGACAATGATCGTCGAGTCCACATTCATATCTTCGTCCCATGATGTGATAGGAGGCGTGCCTATCACTATACCGAGCACAATTCCAGACTCCGGGCTGATACTAAGAATTTCGTGACAGAAAAACCCTATATCAGTTGTACACTACCCGGGATCGAACCCGAGACCACAGCAACCGTACATCGTACGCATTACAACTGCACCACCGAGGCAGACTGAATTTAATCATTTATATTCATGTAGCTGATGAAAAGTGCATGATTCTGTTTTCAATCACTTATAAAATGGCGTCGAAAGTCGACCACGTTTTGGCCCAGAACAAAAACTAGGCTATACCTACTGCGTTTATTTTCAATGTTATCATTTAGTGCGCCTTACAACGTGGGTGTTGACAGAAATACAAATGCTTTTGTTAGTAAACGAAACCACGTGGCGCCATCTGTTGTAGCATTAATGTCATTGGCCTTTTATAACCAGTTCAATAAGATCTCGCTCTAGATTATTCAATTTAAAGATAGAGGGTTTTATTAAATGGTTTTTACTCTCTGGATGCTTTCCAAATGAGAAAATGCGTGCTTCTTGCCTTGTTTCCTCGTACGTATTTCGAAAATATACACGATTGTATTTTTAGTCATTAAAAGATTACTTACCTTATTTTCATGTTATAAAGAATTGAATAAATAAGGAAGTAAAAAGGGTTCAGCTTATTATACATATGCACCTACGCCTGTAATCCCCAAGGGGTAGGCAGAGGTATAACCAGTACACCCACATTTCGCCGAGCTTATTTCCGTTTCATTATATGATAGGGAAGAACCTATCGCCATACCGGACCAAATTACAGACTCCAGACTGATATTGAGCATTTAGTAATAGAAAAACCCAATATAAATTTTACCCGACCCTATTATATTATTTCCAACTCCTCCCTAACTTTCTATTTGATTTTTTAAAATTTAATTTTCTATTTGATAAAGTTACATTCCCAAATACTCGCCGAGCTTCAGTGCTTGGGGTCGAAATATGCGTGCCACTGTCGATACTGGTTTACAGGAGATACTGTGGCGGGTGTGTGAGCGGGATAGGCTCGTTACCCAACCCTAGGATCGAACCCGAAACAGCAGTCATAACGGGTACGTATTACAACTGCGTCATTTTTATTTTCACCTTATTTTGTGTGAAACGATATCTCATTTTACAAGTACATTATTCAATCATTAATAAATAAGTACACCTCTAACAGGAAAAATATAGTCTCACTATTAGACAATAATATATTAATTACGTCGTGACAATATTACTTCTCACGGCGTCAGTTTGACTCGATAGCCAATCGGAAGCGCGTTGTCATAGCAACGGTGGCGTTTGACACTTGATCCGAACGACATAACCTTGGATTGTGTACATAATAAATAGCATGCTATGAAATATTCGCCTGTCACGTCTCTGTCGAATATGATTAAATTATTTGACGTGAGTTATTAGATCGCTAGCACAAACAAATTGTATGTAATTTGTTGCACACGATCGATTATAAAACGATATGATACGTTACGGACTATTATTACAGTATTTACATTGTTACAATAACTATAGTAATGTTGATAGTTGTGATTGCCTGTGACTGGGTATCATGAATATTTGTTTGTTACATATTAAGTTTTATATGTACACCCATTGGCGATCCAAATACTTTAAAAAAGTCCTTGATTTTTTCCCTTCTGCTTGTCGCTACGGATTTGGTGTTATGTGGGGCGATCCGCCGTCCGACCCCCACAACCCGCAACGGGAACCAAGTTTCGCCATTGTCTCGTCCGTTAATCAACAGAGTGTACCACATGCAGGTGAGGTTAGTGTTGGCCCTAAGATGATGGTGGCCCACTTATACCCCTCTCTATCTTGAATTCATTGATGTTTTTTTATATCTGCATTCTATTTCTCATTAACTAGAGTGTATCTCCTAATTAATGCGATTAGGTCGACAAACTAATTCTATTAGTCTAAGCAGCGATGATCTAGCGCCGGAATTCTCGGGTTCGAAACTAAACCTTCAGGCACACAACTCGGACTTTTCGAAGCTACATATCGTGTATTGATTGTTAATTAGGGTAAAAGAAAACATCGTGGTGAAGTTTGCATACTTGAGAACTTTCGATAAAGAATATCGAAGATCACCGTCTTACTACAAACAACAACAAATCAAAATATTACTGAATAAAATCAAATGATTAAAATCTTAATGTCTAACGTTGCTATTTTCAATACTAGTTTTGAAGATAATCTTCAAAATCGGTGTAGATTGGCAAAGTTATGCGTGAACATTCATACGACACATATACAGATGAAGTAAGAAGCTTCTTCTTTTTGGAGTTGGTTAAAAAATACCGACCCATTTCTGTTCACCTTGTACTCCTCCTTTTTACCAAAACACGCCTGAATTAAGAAATATAGCTGAATAATTGTGATTCTCGGAAAATCCCTCGTGCAATAAATGACGTCGAGTCTTCGCGCGCTTTTGGACCGGCGCCATTTTGAATTTACCAATAAATCTTAAGCAGCTGATGCCAGATGTTGAATATTGTGATGTTGGTCACAACATTCAATCTTAATTTAGCTTTGTTTTGAAAATATTATTTGGAATCGCCTCATTGGTCTTGATCAAGTAACTCCATCCAAATCATCCATCCAAATCATCCATCCTACCGCAAAGACTTTAATGTATAGACAGGCTACGCGGTACACAGAAATTGCGCCACTAAGTTACGGTCAATTGACCGTAACGCAATATTACAATCTCGTTTAGTCTAAACTAGAACCCGTCTCGGGCTCCCTGTCTGTTAGCTGTCAAACTCTCGCGTTATGTGACGCAACTTTACTTCTAAACAGCCCGTCTAGTAGTATACTCTAAAGTATTTGTCCTACCGTGTACAACTAGTTTCGGGTGTAAGTACCTTTTTTAGCCTGAAAATCCCTGAAATAAACGTATGTAAGAGTAACCAAGAAATAGTTTTTAGAAGCCCTACTCTAGGTATAATAGATGTGGTTCAGCCATCCTGACGCCAAGGTTGATTACGTTTATTCTTATTTTTCTTACTCTGTAAAGAGGTATAATATTAATTATTTTTCGCTATAAATATTACCAAATTTTACTGTCTAATAACATAAATAAATGTGAATGTTGAAAATTTGGAAGTTTGTTAATGGCTTTCGGTTGCACGGATTTGAATGAAATTTGGCAGACAGGTTGACCATGGTTTAGATTAGGACATAGATTTTTTTTCGACCGGAAAAATATTAACGCCGGCGGAATTCCGAGAAAAAGTTAGTAGGTACTGAAATTATGTATAATACCTAATACCCCAAAGTGCAAACATCTGTTTTGGTCCAGCCATTCTGACGCTTACTGAAACCGAGTCGATAATCAAAATTTTTGAGAGATTAATTAAGGAACCGAAATAAGCCCGGCGATGGACTATTTAATTGCTCCTCTGTCTACCTTTTCGAGGATACAAGCGTCAGCATATATTAATCGTAGCATCAGGTTATCCATTTTCTCAACTTATTGACTAAAATCTATCACCTAATTATTTGCTAAGTTTAAACTCGTAGAGCATATTATACTTAAATTTTTAACCTCCGACAAAAAAGAAAGGTGTTATGAGGTTGGCCCTTTTGTCTATGTGTATCCATCTGTAGCATCAAAGCGCTTAGACATAAGAACCGATTGGAATGCGGTAATTTTTTGGTTGAAAGCTGATTTAATCAAAATGTTCTTAGCTATGTATCAGGACAATGTATTCAGTCATTTATGTTACATATATTTTTCTTATTAACGTCGGAGGTTTTAATTAATACGCACTCACGCCTGTAGTGCCCGAAGTGGTAGGCAGAGGTGTAACTAGTACACCCACATTTCGCCGAGCGTATCTCCGTCCCTTATGAGATAGGGGGCGAGCCTATCGCCATACCGGGCACAAATTCCAGACTCCGGGCTGATACTGAGCATTTCGTAATAGAAAAACCCAATACCACTTTATCCGACCCGGGGATCGAACCCGAGACCTCAGCGTTGGCCTCAATCGTAACGCGAACTCATTACAACTGCGCCACCGAGGCAGTCAGTAGAGGTTTTAATTAACGGCTAGGTAAAATACAAGAATACATTAAAAAGTATAGGTAGAACCCCAGAGGGTTCCCGCTCTTGACCCATTATAGCGGTGACATAAACTATGGCAGGCACAATTGGAGCTCTGCCATGTTGGTACCTCGACCCCGGTCTAATTGTAAGGCGTAGATAAAAATCAATTTCAATCTGTTAAGTCATCTTTGGATTCTCAACGGTTCACAGTTGAACTAAAAAGCTTGAAGGCTGGTAAACGAGGTGATGGAAAATTATCTTAGTTTTGTCAGAATTATCAGAATCTCATACTTGTAGAGCTGGCCTATTCATGCTGATTTTAAAAGACTTCAAATGGAGGATGAGGAGAGGATGAAGTTCTCAATACGGCTTTTTTTGCTTTTTTATGTATGTGCATCGATTTCTCGCGATGTGGTCCCGTATACATTTGGTTAAGAACTGATGACGGAGTACGGAGTGAAAATAAAACTCCTCAACGCACAACAGTACACTCGTCGCGATTGTGTTATCGTATTGGAATATACCTAAATGCTATTGCTGTAACTATCACTAAAAATTAAAAAATAAAATAACGTTTAACAAAACTTATGTCGTTGCCGGTCAAATAAAATTGCACCGACTCCAAAGAGACCTATAGAAATTGTTATTTTTGACTTTTCAGTGTTTTTATTTTGAAGTCTGTTTCTAAGTTTTGTTAAACGTTATTTTATTAATAGAGCAGAAGCAATCAAACGAGCAAGTAGGGTGATCAACGCCCATGAATATGCTTGAAGAATCATGGAAGTGTTGCACCCATAAAGGAATATAATTTAGGATTAGGAAAGGGAGAGGTATATACCTATGCCTACGAAAATCACAGAGCGCTGCTACTTCACGTCAGTTTGTGAGAAAGTGGTAACACCCCTGTCGAGAAGACCCATTTATACTGTACACAAAACTGGCGACAACTTGGCTATGTAGTCATTATGTTTGAAGAACTAGGTATACAGCCAATTTTCTTCTCTAGCTATCTTTCTACTATATTCATTAAATTCATTCATTTAAGTTCAGTTTGGGTATGTCATGCTCGCTAAAGTGTCTGTGCTTGCGGCGGCGTCGTGTGCCGGGTGGTGTGTGTCGGTCACTTCCCTGTAACATGGTTGAGGAGGCCGATGGCTGGCACATGCGTCATACTCGTGAACGGGTGCTGCTTGTGTGGACTGGTTTGCTCAAACTGTTATTTATTGTAATTTTTTTTTAACTTTATGGTGGATGAATAAATTAGTTATTCATCGTAGTCACGGGACTCATGGTCAATAATCATTATTTTGTTATAATGTTCCTCTTGGCATAAACTGAGCTGCTTTAACTCAAATTAAATTGTATTAATGTAGTATCAATATTGTAAATCAGTTTTGAAAAGAGCAACGTTAGAGTTTCTTGTCTGTTATTCTCTAGCGAAACAGCATTCCGAACTGGCGGGCGGTAGAGTTAAAATTTGACTGAATCTAAATGACATAACATAACTTACAACAACATATAACATTTTATGGATTCAATAAATAATTTGAATTTGAATTCAAATGGCAAGCTGTAAAGTAGCTGTAGGTCAATAATAATATAATTAGCTTTCACGTTATTTTGTAGGAACGAACGGCAAAATGTTGTTTCAACTAAAGTCCATAACAAGTTTTTTAGGTTGAAATGCTTCCACGGCAGTTCAATGACATTACAAAATAACTATTTTTATCAATATACTCTGTCGAAAATAAGGAAAGTCATATTCTATTTAATTTGACTCGTATTTGGCAAATGTGTCCAAAGTTCTGCGCAAACGTGATATCATAATATATTTTAAAAGAGTTTCTTTTGTTGCACAACAAAAAATAATAATGTTGAGTATGACTTACGCGTCCATTGTTTTAAGATCGGTGGCTTTCGCGTTCTCTCTCATAACGTCCCATCCAGTGCTGTTAGCTTAAATTGCTTTTACAGCTTCACCTGACAATAAAGCCGGCGCTTATGGTGCTCTAGCCAGAAATATATATACTGTATTTAGTAGCGATTAAACACAGAGGCGCCTTTTAGAAGGCTCAAACCTCAGCTTGAGCAATCGCTTGGGAGTATAGTTTAGGGCCGCCTCTGCACATCGTTATGCCGAGGGCCAGTTGTGGGAGCTCTTCGGACTCGCAGGCGTGTCCTATGTCGGGGTCGCGTATTATTATTGCGATTCGGATTGGGCAAGGAAAGTGCTGCTTCGATAGTGACTGTGATGGAGTCGTTGGGATCTGCCAAAACATGTTTGGTACGTCGACGGAGGAGAGGGTCAGCCGGGGTCTCTCAGTGTCTACTGTGACTCGCGCGTACACTGTTATGAGACTGCTGGCTCTCGTGCCATCACTAACAACGTCCCTTCCAGTGACAGGGTCTGCTTCCTTAGTGACTACTGTGACTCGCGCGTCCACTGTTGTGAGACCGGCGGCTCTATGGTCTTCTTTCACTACGTTCCGTCAAGTGCCGGGGTCCGCTTCCACAGTATTCACTGTGACTCGCGCGTCCACTGTTGCGAGACTGGTGGCTCTCGTGTCCTCACTAACAACGTCCCTTCCAGTTCAGGGTCCGCTCCCTCAGTATTCACTGTAATTCGCGCGTCCAATATTGTGAGACCGGTGGCTCTCTAGTCTTCTTTCACAACGTTCCGTCAGATACCAGGGTCCGCTATTACAGTATCTACTGTGACTCGTTCGTCCGTTGTGAGAGACACGCGGCTCTCACGTCTTCGCCCACGGTCACAACTTCTCATCCAGTGCCGGATCCTGTGTCCTTCTCATTTTCATAAGACTTATGTGTGACTCTCTTGTTTCAGATGCCTTCGGAAATGATAAATGACAAGTCCCTGCAGCGAGAGCTAGCTGACTCCATCATCAGAATGGTTCCATTGGACGAGATCAGAATATTACTGGCTTGTGGTGCAAAGGTATGGTGATTTTTTAAATATCTTGAATGACGATACGAGCAGGTTCTTCGCCTGATGGTAACGGCCACGCCTGCGCGTAAACAGAAGCAACACAACATAAAACTTTGAATTACAAAGCATTGCATGGCATTGGACTACGTTCGTCACCCTAAATCTAATAATGCTCAGTGATTTCACTGGCTCCAATGCTCTTACACACTACTGCTTGACAGCACAGAAAGACAGAGCGGTAGTACCAAGCCAGACGGCCTCTCACATACAAGGGACCTATACCTAGGAATTTTTGTTCATAATCCCTAGCTTTGACGGTGAAGGGACACATCACCAGGAAGTCCTTTTACATACCTTATCAGGCAATGCAACATAATGTAACTCTAGTTCTCCGTAAGAATTTGAAAAGTATGTGAAATATTCCCTTCGAAGTACCCGAGACCATATAGGTGTTATGTAGGTATATTAACTTATTTCAATTTCTGCTCAGCATCATATTGTTATCAATCAAGTTTTATTTTTCATAGTCATAATACCTGCCTCGGGGGCGCAGTTGCAATGCGTACGCGTTACGACTGAGGCTGACGCTGAAGTTTCTGGTTCGATCCCCGGGTCGGGTAAAAGTGATATTGGGTTTTTCTATTACGAAATGCTCAGTATCAGCCCGGAGTCTGGAAATGTGCCCGATATGGCGATAGGCTCTCCCCTAAACGATGGGACGGAAATAAGCTCGGCAAAATTTGGGTGTACTGGTTACACCTCTGCCTACACCTTCGGGGATTACAGGCGTGAGTGTGTATATGTGATCTCCCTATTGCCAGGTAAACGAACCAGTGACCCAGGGTCTCCGTCCGCTGCACTACGCAATCTGGCAACGGTACCTGGAGGCGACACGGCTGCTGCTGGTCAGAGGATGTGACGTCAACGCGAGGGATGATTGCGGATACAGCGCGCTGCATCTTTCTGCCGAACATGGGTTAGTATAAATTAATTTAAATTAAAAATTAAATACACCCAACAGTCACACACATAGTCCTGACCCCACACTAGGTTAACCTGTATCATGGGTATCAAAACTACGAGGGACTTGCCAACTCACAACACCCAGACCCGAGGTGCAGCAGGATCCAGCCTCCGTGGTGCAGCAAGCGAGTAGCCAGTTGCGAAGCGTGAGGACGTGAGTTCGATTCCCGCACCCAGACAAATATTTGTCTCGGGTCTGCGTGTTGTGGGACCGCAAGTCCCTCGTAGTTGCTAATACCCACGATACAGGTTTACCTACTGTAGGGTCAGGACTATGTGTGTGACTGTTGGGTGTATTTATTTAATATGTGTTTTAAACGCATGTTGAGCCGGCCCCACTGCGAGTGGGATAAGGGCAGGTGGAAGAAATTGAAATTGAATATTCAATGTCATACTACTGTTCAATAACAATTAAGAATTGAATTTCTGAGTGGTAGAGCCACGCTGTAGACAGTTTTGTCTACAGCATGAATGGGTCGGCTCGGCCGGGCCGTTACCACTGTCTCACAGAAAACCGACGTAAAGAAGCAACTTGCTGCTGCGTTTCGTACGGTGAGTGAGATATCCGGAGGCCTAAATTCCCTCCTCTTCCCAATTCCTTAATTATCCATTTCCTTTAAGGTCGGCAACGCGCCCATGACTCTTTTCGCATTGTGGGTGTATATGGGCGGTGGAGATCCTTACCATCAGGTGACCCACTTGCTCGTTTGCCGGCCTATACTAGAAAAAGAAGAAATGATAAGTAATTTAATTAACAAATTATTTTCTCTTTTTAACCCACCTCTAATTCTCTAGGTACGTGGAATTGGTCAAGTTGCTGTTGGACAGCGGCGCGGCGGTGGACTACAGGCCTGACACTGGCGAGGAATTCCCCAGGACCACGCTGTGCGACGAACCGTTGAGGCTTGCCATCAGAAATAAGCATTATGTAAGGTTTTATCATCTAGAAAGAAAGAAAGAAATACCTATTTTTTGTACAGTCGCCAACGTTCTTAAGAGTGTATCACTACATTTATCTCTCTATTCAAAAAAAAAGTAACTGGCGCCGCCGCTGCCAAAAGCTTGTCACGCTATCTCCTCCGAAACCGCTGGGGGTATGGGGTCGAGACCGATACCAATCGATGCAGAATAATGTGGGGAAGAAAGTAAGATATGTCTCATATTCGTCGGACTTTAAGTTTTTTTTTGTGGAAAAACATGGGCAACGCCCCTAGTATACTACAAATTAACATAAAAAAAAATATATATATAAAAAGTACAATTGCGCGCCGCAGCTGTGACAGGTAGGTGAAAACTCAGCGTACTGCTGTGCTGTGGCGCGTACCACAACACAGTGCTTTTCAGTGGTCACCTTCTATCAACTATCAACGATTTTATAGGCATTTGATGTAGTGTAGCCACGCTTGGGTAGTTTTGTATACAGCATGAATAGGCCGGATCGACCGGGTTCTTACCACTGTCTCATAGAACCGATGTGAAGTAGTAGTTTGCTGTTGCGTTTCGTATGGTCAGTGATATACAGAGGCCCAAATCCCCTTCCCATTCCCAATCCCTTAATCCTTTAAGGTCGGCAATGCGTCCATGATTCTTTAGGTATTAGGTATAACTTTTTATGGGCGGTGGAGACCACTTACCATCAGGTGATCCACTCGCTCGTTTGCCGGCTTCTGCAATAAAAAAGAACTATATTTTTTCAGGCACTTTATGGTTCTTATTGGTAAGAATAATAAGTCCGCTATATTTATTTTTATGACGTCTCCAACTTAGAATCCTACAATTGAGACTGATCTAACGAAAACTGATCTAAACCTGAAACTGAAAAATCTACCCTTTTCTACGTATAGAGTGGACTGGGCTAATAATTTATTAAATCGTTAAACATACTTTATTTCCTAGGAGGTGGCCCGTCTCCTCCTCGAGCACGGTGCCGACCCGAACAAGCGATACTTCTTCGGCTCCGAGATCAACCTGGTCTCCGACCCTGAGTATCTGGAGCTGCTGCTGACGTTCGGAGCGAACCCTGACTCCAGAGACAGGGCAGGACTTACGCCGCTCATGAAGGCTGCTAGACAGAGAAAGGTAATCTTCTAATAGATCAATAGAAACCCTCCGGGTCTTTTGCATATGCCATTTTTTTTGTGGCATAGGCCGGCAAGCTAGCAAGTGTGTCACCTGATGGTAAGTGATCTCCACCGCCCTTGTACGTCCACAATACCAAAATAATCATGGGTGCGTTGCCGACATTAAAGGAAAGGGATAATTAAGGGATTAGAAAGGGGAGGGGGTTTGGGCCTCCGGATATCTCAATGACCGTACGAAACGCAGAAGCAAGCTGCTACTTTACGCCTGTTTTCTGTAAGACAGTGGTAACAACCCGGACAAGCCGGCCCATTCATGCTGTAGACAGAACTATCTACAGCCTGGCTCTACCACTCATTCTTGCATGCAGTACTCAAATACTTTTGCCTCATGACTATGAAAATCTGTTATTATTTTTTATTCAGCCACGGCAAAGTCTGATGGTAAGCACAGTGCAAACCAAAATACAATGTCGCTCGTAGAAATATTCGGTCCCTCGACGGTCAGCAGAATAGGGTAGTTTCCTATATTTCATTTTATACATTATTTTATAAGCAACAGAAAATGATACGCAAAAGAAATCCTTTTATTAAAACACAATTAAAATTGGTTCAGAAATCTGCCCGCAGTTATGGCTTTAAATGTTGGTATAAGGAAAAGTGGGTGCGTAGTAGGGATATCTCACTATCTCGCTTGCACGCGTGCACCATAATGAGCATTTTACACAGTGACGTCAAAGTTTGCGTCGTTTATCATCGGAGAATTACCCCTTCTACAGGATTTGAATGGCGTCTAACTTATTTATTTTTAGTCCGATTTATAAAATTCTTTCTGCGATAGATTTTGAGTAACGTAACTTATTGATTGAAATAATTAAATAAATCTAGTCAACTACCTTATTATAGCGACTTGAAGCTACTAGCTTGGATCCAGTACAATGGCTAACTATGGAACGTTACTCACTGGAACGAGGTAGGTATGAGTTATTTAGAAAAAAAGAGAAAATAAATTTTCTTTAAGGATATTTGCTTCTTTCAGGGTATGGATGCGGTTCTACTACTCATCAGCTTCGGTGCTGATATCAATGCGATGGCAGACGCCAGGAATGACTACAGAACTGTTATGCACTACGCTGTACTTAGTGGTAAGCAAATTACTATCAACTATGGACTATAGCTCAGCGGGGACTGGTACGGGCTGCTGAGATACAAGTCCCAAGTTTGAAAGATTATTAATAACAAATAAAAATGTCGATGAATTAATGTAAACACGAAACTAGTCTAATAATAAATTACTTAATTAAACCTATGAATTTTAGTCATTACCTAGAACTAAAATTATTTAAATCCCATTTGATAGGAAGAAACTATTCCAGTTCAATTAGTTACAACAGAATAGCCACAAATGTATAAACGGAACCAACTAAAAGACTCCCATATACCTTCATTTTCAGGTAACACGGAGGTAGTAACTCTCATGATCAAACAAGGCGCGCGTGTCAACTACGAATGTCCGGAGTTAAGTAAGCCGAGTCCATTGGACCTCGCAATACTCAAGGGGGATGTTACTATGGTGCAGCTGCTATTATCTGCTGGTGAGTTCTTTAGGCCTAGTATGAGTTACAAATACGTTCACAGTTTTCGAATCCGTATAAAATTACGTCCGTCGAAGTGTCAAACTAGTAATTCATACGGTAATAAAGAAAAGAATCGTTTCGAAAACTAATTTCATATTCTATTATTATGAAATAAAATAAACCATATAATTAATTTTAATTCATCATAGTTCCCACTAGTGGCTACTAATATTTGACTTATGGAGAGAAAACGAAAACTTTCATCGTTTAGTAAAACTATTAAAACTTGTACTAAGCCTACTTCACTTAAAATATAAGGCCGCCTCCATGGCGCAGTGGGCAAGTTGCCGGCTGCGAAGCGAGAGGCCGTGGGCTCGATTTCCACACCACGACAAATGTTTGTCTGATCCACAAATATTTATTTCTGGCCTGGCTGTTGTGGGACCGCAAGTTTCTCGTAGTTCTTGGTAAAAGTTAACTTAGTGTGGGGTCAAGACTATGTATGTGACTGTTGGGTGTATTTATTATTATTATTATAAGCTCACACCTAAATCCCCGAGGGGATAGGCAGAATTCCAACTAGTCCTGCATCCTCGGTTCGCTTATTTCCATCCCTTTAAATATAAGAAGATTCGATCCTATTTTCCTAGGCGTAAATTACAACTTATGATTTTTTTTGGATCTAAATCATATCTGACTTAATTGCTGTATTTGGGTTTTGAACCTAAGACCTCACGGTTTCATAGCATAAGTATCTTGAAACCAATAAGCGAATTCTCTAAAAAAATCGATCAATAATGATTCGGTCGAACTAATATAGAACTCCATATGGTAAAATACCGCACCCTCTCGGTAGCAAATACTAAAAATAGATCACTGATCAGTTTGTTCAGATTGCCTCGGTGGCGCAGTTGTAATGCGTACGCGTTATGATTGAGGCCAAAGCTGAGGTCTCGGGTTCGATCCCCGGGTCAGGTAAAGTGGTATTGGGTTTTCTATTACGAAATGCTCAGTATCAACCCGAAGTCTGGAATTTGTGTCCGGTATGGCGATAGGCTCGCCCCCTATCACATCGTGGGACGGAGATACGCTCGGCGTAATGTGGGTGTACTGGTTACACCTCTGCCTACCCCTTCGGGGATTACAGGCGTGAGTGCGTATGTATGTGATCAATTTGTTCGTACTGTAGCTGGGGGTTCGGGATAGATTATATTACCTAGACCACTTCTTGGATTTTAATGAACCAGTGAGTAGAAGAATACAATTTTTCTGATCCCAATAACTCTAGAAATATAATATATTAAAATTATTATCACAGAAAACCGGCGTAAAGTAGCAGCTTGCTGCTGCGTTTCGTACGGTGAGTGAGACATCCGGAGGCCCACACCCCCTCCCCTTCCCAATTCCTTAATTATTCCTTTCCTTTAAGGTCGGCAACGCACCCATAATTCTTTTGGTATTGTGAGCGTACATGGGCGGTGGAGATCACTTACCATCAGGTGATACACTTGCTCGTTTGCCGGCCTATGCCATAAAAAAAAAAATTAGACAAACAAAATAAGTTTTTCAATTTGGATGGGGCCGAAAGTGGCTCCAAATGGTTCATGTAAATATAAACACGACCTACCCATTTCTTCCTAGTGCTTGGTGGGCACACTATTGTGTATCTAGAATCTAGATAACCGATTTTACACAAAAGTTACACGTTTACGATGTTACAGAAAAACTAAAACACAGTAAACACTGTGGTGTCAGAGAGGATGTAGTGATGAAGATTGAGAAAGGAATATTAAGATGGTTTGGGCATGTAGAGAGGATGGATGAAAGAAGATTGACGAAACAAATATACATGGCGAGTGTGAATGGTACAGTTGGGAGGGGAAGGCCTCGGCGAACTTTCATAGATGAAGTCGGAGATATTCTTAAGAAAGGCCAGGTCAGGAGTAACCTCAACCGACGTGCATGTATGAAAAATTTAATGAGAGTGAATGAGGCCAAAGAGGTATGCAAGGATCGTAGCAAGTGGAAATTCGTTGTCTCTGTCTACCCCTATGGGAAACAGGCGTGAGTCTATGTATGTATGTATGTATGTAAAACACAGTAACACGCATACTACTTTAAAAAATATATGGAATAAGTTACCGGCCGCTTTGGCAGAATACCCGTCAAAATGGAAATATAAAGGTATTTCCATCAGAAACCTTTTCTAAAACGTGTAATTTCACAACTCGATAACAGATGGCGCTATTCTTAAAAATCTTAGATGTTTCCGTCGTAAACTTTTCATAAACACGTGTAATTTCACAACTCGATAACAGATGGCGCTATTCTTAATTTTGTATGTAATACCTGTCAGTTGCAAATTTAAATAAAAATTCCGTTTAATATTGTTTTAGGAGCTCAAGTGAACGCGTCTAGTTCTGTGATCGGGTCTCCACTGCACGTCGCTTGCTCCGACAATATTGTGAACAGGAAGGAAATTGTCAAAGTAAGTACCTACTATTCTGTGAGCATATTTTGCATAGCCTAGTTCATGTCATATACAGTATGTAATAAATACCCTGTTGACCCTTTTTGTGTTGTGAACATCTTCACTATATCTATGTAGAAAGCTTTTTTTATAATATAGGCCGGCAAACGAGCAAATGGGTCACCTGTTGGTAAATGATCTCCACCGCCCATGTACGCCCACAATACTAAAATAATCATGGGCGCGTTGCCGACCTTAAAGGAAAGGGATAAGTAAGGGATTGGGAAGGGGAGGGGAATTTGGGATATCTCACTCACCATACGAAACGCAGCAGCAAGCTGCTACTTTACGCCTGTTTTCTGTGAGACAGTGGTAACGAGCCGGCCCATACATGCTGTAGACAAAAGTGTCTACAGCGTGGCTCTACCACTCATAAAAATAGTTAATTTAAAAGAATAATAAACAAAAGCGAGATTTTACCTTTACACAGGTAGTTTAGAAAAATTTACATGTTTAAAAGAAACCATCTGAATTTCTGTGTGTATTGACGAAGCCGGAGGCGCGGTACGTTTGATGTACGTGGACGCCGCAACTTGCTATCTCGCTCTGGCTCCAAGTCAACGCTCTTACAGAGGTAATCAATCGAAATACGGTGACCTACTTGTTCGTTTTCCATTCTGCTATAATCATTGTAAATCCATCCGTTGTCTCTGCCTACCCCTATGGGAAACAGGCATAAGCCTATGTATCTATAAATTCACAAATACCTTCTAGATCCTGCTAGAAAGCGGAGCAGATCCGAACATGAAGGTGTATAGCAGCGAAGACGCGACGCAACTTCGGCCAGCGCTGGCCGAATATCTGGCGAGTAACATCGAGCCGAATGGAGAGATTGTGGCTATGTTACTGAGATATGGAGCTAGGGTGAGTATTTTTTGGGGTGTTTAATGTTTTTTTCTGTTAAAATGTGTGTTATAGAAATAATCTAATAAGATTTAAAGCACATGCTGTAGCTACACACAAACATCACTGTCTGAGTGCTCTTGTTTTATGAATATTTTGCTTAATCCGAAACCATATGGCCTTGATTTCATAGATCATTCCACCTAGCCAGGTAGGCTACTAATAGTTAATCTGTGATTCCACTTATAATAGGGCTAAATACTTTTGGTTATAAAAATGTAACGAATTTTTATCTAGCGCCATCTAGTTCAAAAGAAGGGAGTTATTATTTTTGTAAAGTTTTTATGTTTCAAAATATTTAAACACGGACTAGAAATTTCTTTCAAGCCTCCACTGCTGCGTTTTTATCAGTAATCATAGTGGATTGATAAATGTTTTTAGTTTATTTTGTGTGGGATTGCGCGAGATTTAACACATTGGTATGATTTAAACGCCAGCCGTGCATTTCAGTTTCACGATATTAGTTCTTTTTAATACACTAGGGGCGTTGCCCATGTTTTTCCACAAAACATAAAATAAAAAAAAACTTAAAGTCCGACGAATATGAGACATATCTTACTTTCTTCCCCACATTATTCTGCATCGATTGGTATCGGTCTCGACCCCATACCCCCAGCGGTTTCCGAGGAGATAGCGTGACAAGCTTTCGGCAGCGGCGGCGGCGGCGCCAGTTACTTTTTTTAGAATAGACAGATTTGTATGGGTACCTACTCGGGCGGCGCGCCATCTTACACGCTGCTGCGATATTATATAGTCAAACGGAAATATTTTATAGTCAAATAGTCGAACGGAATTGCGCTGCTAGAATGTGTATATTTGGTTACAGCCGAAAAAATTTAGCGACCCTATCTAAGACGACTGACGGCCCTGAAGGTTGGAGTCATAGTGATTTCTTAGGTTTACGCGAATATTACACATTGAAATAAAACGAGTTTATACGGATTTTATCGCGGTTTAATTTTTATTTTAGTCCCGACGTTTCGAAAGCTTTTCAGCCTTCGTGGTCACGTCTCTCCTGATTGATTGATCTGATTGGTGTCACTTGAAAATATCGCACGTCGATTAAAATGATCTATGTGTGGTGGACGCATAAATATAAGGATATTTTAGCTATTACTGATAATTGAGATAATAATGGGACTTAGGTCATATGGTTAGGTTAAGATATTATATTAATGTATGAAGGTACTTTTAAAAACATAGTTTTTGGTTAGGCAGCGCCATCTATCATATTCGTCAATCGCCATTAAAAAGGTTAAATTAATCATAAATACTTTTTCACTTTTCCAGGTCATTATAAAAACCCAGTTCCGCGATCCGGACGGTATCCTGAACCACTTACAGAATGTCACCTCAGCTGAGTACGAACACATATTCTACCAACTTCTGGAGGCTGCAGAAGCTTTCGACCTTTGTATGATCAAAAGAAACAACATAGTTAATGCCACGCAAAAACAAATCTTAATTGAAAGAGCTAAGAACCCTATCTCCCTAATCGCTCAAGTGAGGACATACTTGCGTAGGTATTTCGGTCCCTCCTTGCCTGACATGGTTCACACCTTAGAAATACCTAAAACCCTCCACCATTACCTACTTTTTGAATGTCGTTAAGCATTTAAAAAATAAATATTATGGACATTCAATATAGACTGAAGGTGAAGTTCCTTCGGCTCGACATTTTTTAAGATTTGGTGTTGCTAGGAAAGGCTTTCCTTGGCTTATAGGTATTTTTGAAGAAGTTGACGATTTGACGAATGTTATATTATGATCTTTTTTATTTTTAAGAAAATTTATATTTTATGCGTAATATTTAAAGCAATATTTTATTTAATAAATATATTTCCATAAACATTTCATGATATAGTTGTACTTCATTATAAAAATAATATATATTTTCTACGTATGCGTTCCATTTTATATTGAAATTCTAATTACGCGTATGTATTAAAGATAGCTAATTATTAAACCAAAAGAGTATTATGAAAAACATAATGCAGAAAATATTTTTCCTTTAGATAACAATGAATAAAAAAATATTATTTATGTAAACGAATCAAAAAAACATTATTAATGGACCTAGTTTATATTATGTTGTACTTATTATATAGTAGTTTTCAAATTATATTTTTATAAGCTTGTCCACACAAGACCCCATATTATTGTTTATCCAAATTATCGAATTTATCATAACATGTACCCGATTTAAGTAGCAAATAATGCTTCGCAACTTGTGTCCAAGTTGTAGTATGAACGAGACTTAATTCTCCACTTTATCAAGTTTGTAATGATTTTTACTATGTATACGTAGACATGCCTTTGAATTATATTATTAATAATTCGTGATTTATATCACTTAAACGAATTGACGTATTTCACTTATCTAATTAATTAATAAAAGAAACAAGTATAATATGAATTTTAGGCAATCTACTTCTTTAAATTGTTGTTAAATAATGTGCTCTTCTGGCCAAATTGAATGTTAAAAATATATTATTCTCTGACTTGTTTTTTGTGATATTTTATCCATTACATAATCTGAACAAGTTATGATGTGATATATTGTGATATAGACTTATTGTAAGACGTACTTTTGATTGTTATGCGATTTAACAATCTTAAAGTCATGTATCCAATGACTGTGTTTTATAATATAAATAAATATGTGTGAAAAATACTTTATTTTTCAATATTATAATCCATACTGATAATTTTATGATGGAAGTCAGTCTGTTGTAAAGTAACTACTGAACAAATTTTGATGAAATTTAATATCAAGGTTAGTAAGTAGTTGGAATGCTGAAGAGGAACATACTTATTACCCTATTAGCTGTTTCCCGCGGCTCCACCAGCGTGAATATCATTTTCCGGGATAAAAGTACCTAAGTAACCTAAGTTACTCCTTATTACATCAGCTATCTGCCAGTGACAGTCCCGTCAAAATCGGTCCAGCCGTTCCAGAGATTAGCCGGAACAAACAGACAGACAAAAAATGTAAAAAAAAATATTTTGGTATATGTACCGTATATACATTCATATGCATGTAGTAAAAAGCGGTTATTGTAATATTACAAACAGACACTTCAATTTTATTTATTTGTATAGATAGAAGAATACTATTTTACATTTATAGAAAAAGCTCAATAATATAGAAGGGCCGTGCCCAGCAGTAGGACATTAAAATATGTTTACGCAACCGGATCTACAGGAAAAGGTAGTGAGTATTTTATTTTCATGTTATCCTACGCCTATCTGACTCCATCGTAGAGCAACAGCAAATGAGATCCATTATCGGGCAAATCCTGTTAGAAACTCACATTAAAAGTTGTACAACATAGAATGAATGAATGAATTCATCATTTACCCAACATAGAAACCAAACTAATACTCCCACATGTAATAAAGATCGTTTATCTTATGTGATAATATTATTAAAACCTGCTGATGCCATATTATTAAACATCCCAGTTGGCGTCTCGGGGGCTTGCTTGCTTCTTAAAGTGATAATATAATATTTATAAAATTTAATGAATAGCAAAATAACTCCCCTTTCAAATAACTTGGTGGCTAGCTGGCGCGACTTTCAAAAACAACAATGAACTTGAATTAAGAAAAATAATTACTTTTCATGAAGGCTTTTCTTAGGGAATCGTCTTAGTTTTTTATAGTTATTTTTATTAAAATATGATTATTGTAATGGCTATTCGAACCCAATTTATTTTATGTACATTTCCGAAATTGCTTCGTTGCCGTATGCTTTACATAGGAGCACTGGCGAACTAATCCCAAAGTACGTTTATCTCGTATTTGGTCTGTACTAACATAATTTTATTGTATCAGTATGATAACATAAATTAGCGCTTCCGCTATATAAAATTTTCCTGGTTTTCGACCATGGTATGTATGATGATAGGCTTCTTTTTATACAGAAAAAGGGCGATCACGCGGGCGGAGCCGCGATCAAAAGCTAATCAGTACATCATCTGATGTTGTAACAAATTTATATTGACATCATCGTGACATTTCCGTTTTTTGAAATATGCCGAAGCGCATAAAAAGCGGAGTACAAATATTACATCTTTTGATTTTGTAAGGAAAATAATAACTTCAGGGTATTTGAATTCAAATTGCTGGCAACACTGTTTTACCGTGACTTGTCGAGGAGTTTTGGCGGGAATTCTGACAGTGCGGTGGCTCTCTTGTTTTAATTATTTCCTAAACTGGTTTAAAGTTGTGTTTGTTGTATAAAAGTGGTGTGGTTTTGTGCAATAATCATTAATGCTGATGAATAGTGTATGGAAACATTGAAATAAGTGAATTTAGGTGATTTTTGACCAAGGGTATCGATCGACCTTGTGCGTTCGATCCGCTTGAAGAAAGTCGTCTAAGAAGCATTGAACTGAAAGGAATTAACACCAAAACTCCAACAAGACATTGAAATTGGCCACACCCCGTTTCATCGTTCTTGAGAAAACAAAATGTATGCGTCTGAAGGACTTGTATCCATGGACATGAATAAATTATAAAAAAAAAAAAAAAAAAAAGTGACTTGTCGAAAACAAACGCAGCGAGCTGTATTGTTTATTCAAATTTTCATAAATTTGCGAAAAACAGACAATGGCAGACAAACAGAAAGTAGACCTCGGCCTCCTCGAAGAAGACGACGAATTTGAAGAATTTCCCGCGGAAAGTGCGTATTAAACCGGTATAGTGTCTTGTGTTCCAGACTTTTAATCTACCAAAATATAACTTTTTCCTGCTTATTATGTTTAGATTGGGGAACAGAAGATGCTGATGACGAAGATGTGTCGGTTTGGGAAGATAATTGGGAGGATGACATCGTCCAAGATGATTTCAACCAGCAATTGAGGTTAGAATTTATGTTTTTGCAAAATCATTCACATAATGATTTCTTAGGTTTACGCACATATTACATACGGTTTAATTTTTGTTTGAAACGTCGGGACTAAAATAAAAATTAAATCGCGATAAAATCCGTTTAAACTAGTTTTATTTAATTCACAGAAACTAAAAGAAACTAATACAAAGTAACTTTCGCGCAATAGACATGGCTATGTCCAGTATTGACGCGTCCCATGTCAAATAATCTGAACAGCCTTGAGTAAATTACTAAATATAATTTTGCAACACCTACTGTGTACAGAGTACTGTGTCTGTGTATAGATAAATATTTTTATGTGTTAGTCACACTGTTGACACTTGTCTACAGCATGATTGGGCTCGCTCGGCCAAGATAGTATCATAGTTCTAGAGAAAATCGTCATATAGCTTTTTTTTATTGCATAGGCCGACAAACAAGTTAGTGGGTCACCTGATGATAAGTGATCTCCACCGCCCACAATACTAAAAGATATATGGGTGCGTTGCCGACCTTTAAGGAAAGAGATTGGGAAGGGGAGAGGGTTCAGGCCTCCGGATATCTCACTCACTGTACCATACCAGGAACAAATATAGGTAGGTCTCTTCTACGCGAAAGGCTATCTGGATTGGTACCACTACTTTGTCTTTTTCTGCCTCCAAATAGAGTGGATAAACACTGTTGTACTTTGGTTTGAAGGACATTGAAGCTATGATTACTGGGTATTATGGAACTGAACAAATTATCACAGGGTTACAAACGCAGTCCAATATCATGTAACAACTTATAATTTTTGTTTCAGGCAACAACTGGAAAAGCTGAAAGAGCAGAACAAAGGCTAGGATTATGAAGATGTAACTTATATTTAAGCTTTTATTAATAAAAACGTTTTAATTTCATCTTTTTGATTTTCACATAAATAAATCTGTATAGTGGATGTTGCAGTAAGGTGGTACCAATAATAGATGCACATACATAGAGCGGTTTAAAACTCAATGATAAAGTCAAACTAAAATTGAAGTTATTTATTATAGCATTGGGATCTTAAAATCGTATTGTTGCCTGAAAACCATCTAATCTAATACTGTTTATGCATTAACCATACTTGGTTAAACGCATTGTTAATATGTAGCAGCTAGTCTTTGGACCATAAAGCAATTTTATTCATTTAAATACGAATAATTCAGAAACTATGCTATTTATGGGATTTTAATCAGTATGAGTAAGTACTAGTTACTATACTTAAAAGTGCCCCAGACCTTCGTATTTTTTGTATTTATAGTGGGGACGTCTGCGAGATGCACAGACGGGTGATCGGCTGACGTTAATGGAACCATATCACCCTCAAGTGCAGACTTTATTGATACAACTTATTTACAACACTCTGTATACAGGTGTTGCAAAAAAGGTGGTACATACCAATAAAATTTGTAGTATGTAACTAGCTATATACCACTTCCCAGTAGAAATTAAAATCACGTACTTACATAAATATCGGGTTTTGAGTCATTCGAATTTAAAAAAATAAGCACCTGTTTTTATCATTCTTCTAAATGTAGTAAAATAAAAACACAACACCAAACGACAGTAATCACTTCACCTCATAGTTTATTGGTTACATTAACAATATCACTTCTTTACAGACCACAACCCCATGTCAGGATTCTCTAGAGACCGCTCTTTAATTAATTATAACTAAAACAACTAGGACCGAATAGTAAACCAGCAGAGCAACCGCGTCTTAATGAACTGGAGACTGACTGACTGCGGGCAAAATACGAGTTATGGCGACAACCTCTTTTAT
Organism: Mimas tiliae; assembly: GCA_905332985.1. NCBI lineage: Eukaryota > Metazoa > Arthropoda > Insecta > Lepidoptera > Sphingidae > Mimas > Mimas tiliae. Next base: position 1,500,522 of record HG995265.1, on the reverse strand, counting down.
ACCATTTAAGCACCCTTCCACAAATATACCGCACCATTATTATTTCAGAATACCCAACGTTGCTTTCGCAGACACCTTCAATACACCAATATTTGACAGCTCCGTGGCGCAGCGGGCGAGTAGACGGCTGCAAAGCGAGAGGCCGTGGGTTCGATTCCCACACCGGGACAAATGTTTGTGTGAACCACAAATATGATGTGATATATTGTGATATAGACTTATTGTAAGACGTACTTTTGATTGTTATGCGATTTAACAATCTTAAAGTCATGTATCCAATGACTGTGTTTTATAATATAAATAAATATGTGTGAAAAATACTTTATTTTTCAATATTATAATCCATACTGATAATTTTATGATGGAAGTCAGTCTGTTGTAAAGTAACTACTGAACAAATTTTGATGAAATTTAATATCAAGGTTAGTAAGTAGTTGGAATGCTGAAGAGGAACATACTTATTACCCTATTAGCTGTTTCCCGCGGCTCCACCAGCGTGAATATCATTTTCCGGGATAAAAGTACCTAAGTAACCTAAGTTACTCCTTATTACATCAGCTATCTGCCAGTGACAGTCCCGTCAAAATCGGTCCAGCCGTTCCAGAGATTAGCCGGAACAAACAGACAGACAAAAAATGTAAAAAAAAATATTTTGGTATATGTACCGTATATACATTCATATGCATGTAGTAAAAAGCGGTTATTGTAATATTACAAACAGACACTTCAATTTTATTTATTTGTATAGATAGAAGAATACTATTTTACATTTATAGAAAAAGCTCAATAATATAGAAGGGCCGTGCCCAGCAGTAGGACATTAAAATATGTTTACGCAACCGGATCTACAGGAAAAGGTAGTGAGTATTTTATTTTCATGTTATCCTACGCCTATCTGACTCCATCGTAGAGCAACAGCAAATGAGATCCATTATCGGGCAAATCCTGTTAGAAACTCACATTAAAAGTTGTACAACATAGAATGAATGAATGAATTCATCATTTACCCAACATAGAAACCAAACTAATACTCCCACATGTAATAAAGATCGTTTATCTTATGTGATAATATTATTAAAACCTGCTGATGCCATATTATTAAACATCCCAGTTGGCGTCTCGGGGGCTTGCTTGCTTCTTAAAGTGATAATATAATATTTATAAAATTTAATGAATAGCAAAATAACTCCCCTTTCAAATAACTTGGTGGCTAGCTGGCGCGACTTTCAAAAACAACAATGAACTTGAATTAAGAAAAATAATTACTTTTCATGAAGGCTTTTCTTAGGGAATCGTCTTAGTTTTTTATAGTTATTTTTATTAAAATATGATTATTGTAATGGCTATTCGAACCCAATTTATTTTATGTACATTTCCGAAATTGCTTCGTTGCCGTATGCTTTACATAGGAGCACTGGCGAACTAATCCCAAAGTACGTTTATCTCGTATTTGGTCTGTACTAACATAATTTTATTGTATCAGTATGATAACATAAATTAGCGCTTCCGCTATATAAAATTTTCCTGGTTTTCGACCATGGTATGTATGATGATAGGCTTCTTTTTATACAGAAAAAGGGCGATCACGCGGGCGGAGCCGCGATCAAAAGCTAATCAGTACATCATCTGATGTTGTAACAAATTTATATTGACATCATCGTGACATTTCCGTTTTTTGAAATATGCCGAAGCGCATAAAAAGCGGAGTACAAATATTACATCTTTTGATTTTGTAAGGAAAATAATAACTTCAGGGTATTTGAATTCAAATTGCTGGCAACACTGTTTTACCGTGACTTGTCGAGGAGTTTTGGCGGGAATTCTGACAGTGCGGTGGCTCTCTTGTTTTAATTATTTCCTAAACTGGTTTAAAGTTGTGTTTGTTGTATAAAAGTGGTGTGGTTTTGTGCAATAATCATTAATGCTGATGAATAGTGTATGGAAACATTGAAATAAGTGAATTTAGGTGATTTTTGACCAAGGGTATCGATCGACCTTGTGCGTTCGATCCGCTTGAAGAAAGTCGTCTAAGAAGCATTGAACTGAAAGGAATTAACACCAAAACTCCAACAAGACATTGAAATTGGCCACACCCCGTTTCATCGTTCTTGAGAAAACAAAATGTATGCGTCTGAAGGACTTGTATCCATGGACATGAATAAATTATAAAAAAAAAAAAAAAAAAAAGTGACTTGTCGAAAACAAACGCAGCGAGCTGTATTGTTTATTCAAATTTTCATAAATTTGCGAAAAACAGACAATGGCAGACAAACAGAAAGTAGACCTCGGCCTCCTCGAAGAAGACGACGAATTTGAAGAATTTCCCGCGGAAAGTGCGTATTAAACCGGTATAGTGTCTTGTGTTCCAGACTTTTAATCTACCAAAATATAACTTTTTCCTGCTTATTATGTTTAGATTGGGGAACAGAAGATGCTGATGACGAAGATGTGTCGGTTTGGGAAGATAATTGGGAGGATGACATCGTCCAAGATGATTTCAACCAGCAATTGAGGTTAGAATTTATGTTTTTGCAAAATCATTCACATAATGATTTCTTAGGTTTACGCACATATTACATACGGTTTAATTTTTGTTTGAAACGTCGGGACTAAAATAAAAATTAAATCGCGATAAAATCCGTTTAAACTAGTTTTATTTAATTCACAGAAACTAAAAGAAACTAATACAAAGTAACTTTCGCGCAATAGACATGGCTATGTCCAGTATTGACGCGTCCCATGTCAAATAATCTGAACAGCCTTGAGTAAATTACTAAATATAATTTTGCAACACCTACTGTGTACAGAGTACTGTGTCTGTGTATAGATAAATATTTTTATGTGTTAGTCACACTGTTGACACTTGTCTACAGCATGATTGGGCTCGCTCGGCCAAGATAGTATCATAGTTCTAGAGAAAATCGTCATATAGCTTTTTTTTATTGCATAGGCCGACAAACAAGTTAGTGGGTCACCTGATGATAAGTGATCTCCACCGCCCACAATACTAAAAGATATATGGGTGCGTTGCCGACCTTTAAGGAAAGAGATTGGGAAGGGGAGAGGGTTCAGGCCTCCGGATATCTCACTCACTGTACCATACCAGGAACAAATATAGGTAGGTCTCTTCTACGCGAAAGGCTATCTGGATTGGTACCACTACTTTGTCTTTTTCTGCCTCCAAATAGAGTGGATAAACACTGTTGTACTTTGGTTTGAAGGACATTGAAGCTATGATTACTGGGTATTATGGAACTGAACAAATTATCACAGGGTTACAAACGCAGTCCAATATCATGTAACAACTTATAATTTTTGTTTCAGGCAACAACTGGAAAAGCTGAAAGAGCAGAACAAAGGCTAGGATTATGAAGATGTAACTTATATTTAAGCTTTTATTAATAAAAACGTTTTAATTTCATCTTTTTGATTTTCACATAAATAAATCTGTATAGTGGATGTTGCAGTAAGGTGGTACCAATAATAGATGCACATACATAGAGCGGTTTAAAACTCAATGATAAAGTCAAACTAAAATTGAAGTTATTTATTATAGCATTGGGATCTTAAAATCGTATTGTTGCCTGAAAACCATCTAATCTAATACTGTTTATGCATTAACCATACTTGGTTAAACGCATTGTTAATATGTAGCAGCTAGTCTTTGGACCATAAAGCAATTTTATTCATTTAAATACGAATAATTCAGAAACTATGCTATTTATGGGATTTTAATCAGTATGAGTAAGTACTAGTTACTATACTTAAAAGTGCCCCAGACCTTCGTATTTTTTGTATTTATAGTGGGGACGTCTGCGAGATGCACAGACGGGTGATCGGCTGACGTTAATGGAACCATATCACCCTCAAGTGCAGACTTTATTGATACAACTTATTTACAACACTCTGTATACAGGTGTTGCAAAAAAGGTGGTACATACCAATAAAATTTGTAGTATGTAACTAGCTATATACCACTTCCCAGTAGAAATTAAAATCACGTACTTACATAAATATCGGGTTTTGAGTCATTCGAATTTAAAAAAATAAGCACCTGTTTTTATCATTCTTCTAAATGTAGTAAAATAAAAACACAACACCAAACGACAGTAATCACTTCACCTCATAGTTTATTGGTTACATTAACAATATCACTTCTTTACAGACCACAACCCCATGTCAGGATTCTCTAGAGACCGCTCTTTAATTAATTATAACTAAAACAACTAGGACCGAATAGTAAACCAGCAGAGCAACCGCGTCTTAATGAACTGGAGACTGACTGACTGCGGGCAAAATACGAGTTATGGCGACAACCTCTTTTATACCATTTAAGCACCCTTCCACAAATATACCGCACCATTATTATTTCAGAATACCCAACGTTGCTTTCGCAGACACCTTCAATACACCAATATTTGACAGCTCCGTGGCGCAGCGGGCGAGTAGACGGCTGCAAAGCGAGAGGCCGTGGGTTCGATTCCCACACCGGGACAAATGTTTGTGTGAACCACAAATATTGGTCTCGGGTCTGGGTGTTGTGGGACCGCAAGTCCCTCGTAGTTCCTGATACCCACGATACAGGTTTACCTAGTGTGGGGTCACGACTATGTGTGTGACTGTTGGGTGTATTTATTTATTTATTTAATTAACAAAAGAGAATACCCTGACACTAATAAAACAAAGTTAAAAAGAACATAAAATAAATTTTCATATTTTGGGTTAATCTGAATGCTACCAATAAGTATTCTACCACTCAAAATAGGTTATTTTATACCATGCCAAAAAAGAGGGGTTTCTAGTATGCTCCCGTTATCTGTCTGGGTGTCTTATATCTATTGCAGCATTGTAGCATCTAAACGATTTGAATGCGGTATTTTTCATTTGGAAGTTGGTTCATTCTGGATGGTTCTCCGCCATTTAAATAAAAGTCAGTCTAAATAAATAATAAGAAATAAATACACCTAACAGTCACACACATAATTCTGAGCCCACACTAGATTAGTCCCTCGTAGTTCCTGATACTCAAGATACAGGTTTACCTAGTGTGGATTCAGGACTATGTGTGTGACTGTTGGGTGTATTTATTTATTATTATATAATTAACATTAATCTTCAGTTTCTAAGTAATAAAACAACACATAGAAATATATGTTTATTAAAAATTACAAGGCAACAATTATCACAAATCAGTCGTAAAACAGAGAGCTTAAAAGTTAAAAATCAGACTCGCTGCTTAACCTTTCGCCTTTCCTTTACGCCTTACTTTACTCTTCCTAAACTCTTTTCTTTAAAGTCGGCAACGCCTCCATCTTTTGGCATAATGACTGTACATGGGCAGTGGAGATCAGTTACCATCAGGTGACCCACTGGTATACCCTGGTATAAAAAAGACTACAGTCCGGATAAGTTATTTCATGCGAATTTTACTCTGAAGGTAATGCTCCTCTTATTCTATCATATTTAAGCCAAAGTGACTTCAAAATCAAGTCTTACTACACTTTTCAATATCTATTTAAATTTCAAGACCAGCTTGATTATAAATGCGTTGACTTTAAGATTTAGGATAAGGTCCAAAACCCTGGACTTTTTTAAAATATACAACGTGTTACAGAAAGGTGTGGTCATAGTGTCGTTTGTACACCTGACAGTGAGTATTTATGTTTCGGATCTTACCAAAATCTAGACATACTAAAATTTCACGGTAATTTTAATCACTCTTCTATTAAGGATCGATAAGATCGATCACATCCCTATATCTTAATTTGCGTGAGCGAGAATAACAATGCTGGAGTGAGACAAAAGCTCAGCTGTTTATCATTTGAGTGTTGTCCAAAGTTGCAAGTCGAATATCGACATTACTTATCGATAAAAAGAAAATGATTTATTTATGTCCTAGCAATGCAATCGGATTTGGTACTACGGGGCGTGAACAACTTATATTTTTAGATTATGGTCCCATCGATATTCGATGATTTCGCAATGTTAAGTATTAAAATAGCAATAACTAGCAATAAATATATCGAACAACTTATAATTCAGGTGAAATACTTATTTCGATATTTGTTTCTTACTGTTGCTGTTTAAACCTTACCGTTCCTTATATTTTCTATAGTTCCCCCAATACAAGAAGTATGAGAAATCTGAGTGTCATTAAGGTCGAATTTTGCGTGTCAAAAATAACCTTTCAGTTCTTTACTGAACATTTACTGTGAGTGGGGTTAACTGGGATTAACGGTGAAATGGTTACATTAACGTGGGCTGATCACCCAATGGTGTAACTAGCAGACGCCCCCACCCTAAATAAAATACGTTGCATAAATTTGACCACACCTTTCTGTAACACATTGTATATTAAGCAATGACAGGACGAGCAGGCCGCTCGCAACGCCACGCCTGCTTATGAACAGTAGCAACTACTCAAGCTGCATGGCACTGCGCTCTTCATCCGGAGAGAGCTAAGTCTCCATAATACCCAGTAATTTATTAACGATAAATTATGTGATCAGTTCTTTTTTTTTGGTCTCTAATGGTCGCATACAATTATGAACTCTATTATAACGTATCAACTGTGGATTGGGAGGATGGGTGGGTGAGTTTGGGGGGTTTTTAGGTAGGATGGACTTTATCACCTAGTAACACCACTAAAAATTGATATTTGGGTCTGCGTTGATCCCGAATTGATATTCCTCTTCAGTTTGCGCGGGTTGGGCATTCGCGTCTTCTTGTTCAGCGAAATATGTGTCTAATATGTGCAGAGTTTTCCTGTATATCTGGAAAAGTATAATACATTTTATTTTACAAGGCTTCCTTGACTACCTCGGTGGCGCAGTTGTAATACGTACGCGTTACGATTGAGGCCAACGCTGAGGTCTCGGGTTCGATCCCCGGATCGGGTAAAGAAGTATTGGGTTTTTCTATTAAGAAATGCTCAGGATCAGCCCGGAGTCTGGCATTTGTGCCCGGTATGGCTATAGGCTCGTCCCTTATCACATTGTGGGACGGAGATACGCTCGGCGAAATGTGGGTGTATTGGTTACACCTCTGTCTACTCATTCGGAGAATACAGGCGTGAGTGCGTATTTACAAACCTGAATGACCAAATGAGCAGGTCGCTTGCTTGAAGGTAAGCGCCTGCCCAAAAATATAACTGTATGGCATTGAAATGTGGCCGTCACCCAGACACAGAATTTGATATCATAATAATAAACAATACAAGCCCTATATTATACACGTCCCACTGCTGGGCAGAGCCCTCCTATACTGAAAGAGGGGTTAGTTAGGCCTTAGTCCACCATGCTGGCCCGATGCGGGTTGGCAGACTTCACATACCTTCGAAATTCTTATAGAAAACTTCTCAGGTATGCAGGTTTCCTCACGATGTTTCCTTCACCGTTAAAGCAAGTGATAATTAAGATTTAATAAACACAAGAAATACGAGTCTATAATTATTACCTGTTCATTCTCATGCTGTTGCAGATTTTCGATCTGATCCAAAGCTCCAATCTCTTCCAATTTGAGGCACATCGCTTCTAAATGACCATATTTTGCTGCCGCCTGCAATAGTTGAGATTTATTTTATTTATTTTGCAGTTGCATTTTTATCTACTAACCTCGTAACTCGTACTAGGCCTACAGTAGGCCTAGTACGAGTTACAAATACGTTCACAGTTTTCGAATTCGTATAAAATTACTACCGTCGAAGTGTCACACTAGTAATTCATACGGTAATAAAGGAAAGAATCTGTTGAAAATAAATTTCTTAGTCGACTAATATGAAATAAAATAAACCATGTAATAAATTTTAATTCATCATAGTTCCCACTAGTGGCTACTAATACTTGACGTATGGAGAGAAAACGAAATCTTTCATCGTTTAGGAAAACTATTAAAACTTGTACTAGGCCTACTGAACGATGAAAGGAGCACGATTTGATACTATTCGATAAATAGGATTGATAATGATTGATGTCCTAGCAATGCAATCGAATTTTGTACTAGGGGGGGTGAAATACATAGGTATTTTGTACATTATGTTGCTTAAATTTCACCACACCTGTCTATATAAGAAATAAGACAAGAAAAAATTCGAGAAAAAAAAGGACCCCACCAAAACTCTGCACAAAGGGGCGGGGCTAAAGTCTGTGCATAATAATCTCTAGTTGACACTTGATACGTCAAATTTTTTGCGCAGTGCAGAACGTCGTATCTCGATCCAGAAATTTAATATTTTGGCATTTTATGAAATAAAGTTGATTTTGAACGTTCATTAATTTTTGTTGCGTGTATGAGTGTTACGTGTGATTTTACCTTTGCATGTGTAAGCAAGGACGCACGTGCACGCACACACGCACGGCCGCACGTAAGTAACGAAGCACGTGGAGCCGTATTTTTGGCAGATTCATATGAGAGTCATCGTTCTAGTTATCTTATTTCGATGGCTGTGCCGTTATACATAAAAAATATCGGTATAGTTATTTTTACCGTTTCTTATTTTGGTGACTCGTAAAGTTTTTCGGTGACTCACAGCAGAGTACCGTGACTCATACCTGCAGCAGATGCGTGATGCCGTCCAGCACGACGCTGACCGCTCGATGGTCGCGCGCGTGTAGTAACGCGCAGTATGGAGACAGCAGGCCGCTGCTGAACAATGCGTCTAGTTGCTGACGTGTACCGCCCAGGCATAGGTTCGTTACCGCCCACGCTGCTTCTTTTTGGCATCTGGAAATATAACACGGATATAATTTCTTTCTACCTACATAGTTCAAATTCAAATTCAAATCATTTATTCTGTAAATTGGATCATAAATATCACTTTTACATGTCAATCATTTTTTAACTATATTACATTTACGACGGCATTTCAGGGCTAGCCATGAGAAGAAATGCCGAAACAAACTCATGGGTTATGGCCTCTTTTAATGTCCAGACATTGTTTTACAGAAATTATGCGAGTGTAATGTACAGAAATTCCTGGATTGGCCCTTTCAAGAGATAGCCAAAAGTATACCAGACATACGTAGCACTCGCACTCACATTAAAAAAATAAATGAAATAATTTATAACAAAAAAAAATCAAAATGTCAATATTCCCTTACATACTAATATTGCGCCAATAGAGCAGTCAATATTAAATAATATAATATATAAAAAAAAGAGAACTATGTACATCCAATTTTGTAAGGAGTGAGCGGCTCAATTCCAAGCTGTTTTGTCTTCCAGGTAATCTTTCACATTATAATAACCTTTTTGGCAAAGCCTGAGTTTAAAACATAATTTAAATTTATTAAGGCTTAATAGTTGAAGTAGTTGAGTAGTGTCATACATGCCCAATGATACAGGGTAGATAAAGGCTACTTACCAACAGCCAAGGTAAGGCTAGTGATCCTGCATCCTAAAGCAGAAAGTGTGCTAATAGTATGTTAATCTGTATCATAGGTATCAGAAACTACGAGGGACTTCCGGTCACACAACACTAAGGCCCGTATTAATAAACCGATCTCAGTGTTGAGACGGACCTTGAGGAAATACTCAAGATGCTGAACTATACAATAAACCAAACTTGAGCTGTTAATTGAGTACCCCTTATCAGCTGAGTTCTTGTTCTATAATAAAAGTTTGACTCGGGTCTCAAGAACCTTCTTGAGAAGTATAGTAAGATGCCGATTCTTGAGTACGGTTGATTGGTGACTTAAGAACGTGAAAGTCTCGGAATATAGCAGGAATATGGAGCGTGAAAATATTATTGATGAAATTGATTACTATGATGTTTTTGATCATTCTGACGATATCCTATGGCCACTGCAATATCGTTTACCGAAAGTTTATTTAAGGGATGCCACATATCCCTTGGAGTTACCGGAAGAAAACTTTAAAAAATGTTTAAGATTTATTTTATTTTAGATTATATGATTAAGAAATGACTTATCTGGATTTATTCACATAGCTCAGTATTGATCCAATTCAACGATTTTGGACGAATACCGCACTCTAGAATATCTTTTGTGTAAGCGACAATTTATGTAATTATACATTAATATATTTAATAACAACAAGTAGCGCAATACTAACATCGTCTTTGTAACACGGGAGTAACGCAACAGGGCCAAAAACTACACAAAATGCTACAATAGTAACGCTTTGGCAACACGGTCGTCACTCCCGCCGCGACTTCCCCCGAGGAAAGATTCGATGCGTTTTATTTTATTTTGTTGTAGTATATTTTCATGAATGTATTACCACATTTTATTTGATTCATTGTGCCATAAGTTAAAAAAGATGTACAGTATAATAATATACTCATTTTATCACAATACCAACTTCGTTATGACATTTCTTTAGATATATTTTACATTACCGTTATGCAATAATAAAACGTAGATGCATTGATAAGCATTCTTCCATAGACTATACACAAAAACTGTCATGTTCTTCATTCAATTTGACGTAAGAACAGGCTCTCAAATGACGTATTTGTGGCGCTGTTCTTGAGAATGTTATCATTTGAGATGATGTTGATACGTGATTATATAACGATGATCTTAACAAGCTGACCTCATCTTGAGAACGTATCAGCTGATAACGTACTTGAGAACTAAACTGAGATCGGTTAATTAATACGGGCCCTAGACTCTAAAAGAAATTTTATAAATCACATAAACATCTCATTGCAGGAATCGAACCCACAGCCTCATGTATCTTAGCTGACACTCCTGCATATGACCACATTATGGGAATGAGATACGAATACGCTCGGCGAAATGTGGGTGTACTGGCTACACCTTTGCCTACCTCTTCGGGGGATTACAGGCGTGAGTGCGTATGTATACTCTATAAAAAAAAGGATTATTAGTTTTTTATCACTCACTTTATATCCTCGTTGGTTATGACATGACACAGATGATGAAGTAAGCCAGAGTCAATCGCCCGCTGTATCTGAGGCTGGGTTCCAGCGAGTACATTACTTGCAGCCCATGCCGCCTCCTTCATCAGAGACGGCTTACCACATCTGAGGAGGGATATTATGTGCTCCAGGCAGCCAGCATCCAGGCAGCGGTCAGTCTGTCAACAAGATTTTTAATAAATAATATTTGTTTGATTCTCCAAATATACTGCACAGATGAGCTGATCAGAATACACTTTGAATATGTGCGTGTGCGTGCTGTATTGTATTATATTTATGGTGGGGATGTCTGCGAGTTGCACAATCCAATCCAATTTTATATCGGGGTTCAATGATTTTGCCAGTGTCGAGGTTGGAGAAGACACGGTGACAGTAAATAAACACTTTGCTGTTACGAGACAGATTAGAAGTAATCAGTACAAATATCTCACAGACGGGTGATCAGCTGACGTTAATGGAACCATTTCACCTTCAATTCCATTTGAGGTGTTGCTGCCTGTATAGCATCCGCTTGGCCAGATATCTCCATCCCCTGGGAGATGGTCTCCACCGTTGAGGTTTCGGCTGCAGCTCAGACGCGTCTAAGGGGTATCGTGGCCAGCTCTACCAGATTTGCACCTGGCAGAGTTGTCCACTACTGCCCAGCGCAGCCCACCCATTGATAGCCCAAAGACGATCCTTACACCGTCTGCGTCAGGACAGTCAATACGTGGTACGTGCTGGCTGCTTGCTATGTCTGCCTGCATACTCTCCCACCCTCAGCGGCAACCCTTCACTTAGGATATGGTATCTCTACCCTTGCCTTGGCTTTAATGGCAGCCTCCACGTGTGTGCGTGCTTGTCTCTGTATTTATTTGTGTGCGTGCAGGCATCTGTACGCCTAAACGAATAAACTGATTTGTATGCGACTTGTGTTGTAAGAAAACTGGTATAATCAAGGTCATTCTCAGATACTGCCTCGGTGGCGCAGTTGTAATGCGTACGCGGTACGACTGCTGTGCGGAGGTCTCGGGTTCGATCCCCGGGTCGGGTAATGTGATATTGGGTTTTTCTATCATGAAATACTTAGTTTCAACCCGAGGTCTGGAATTGTGCCCGATATGGCGATAAGCTTGCCCCCTATCACATCATGAGACGGAAATAACAACGGCGAAATATGGGTGTACTAGTTACACCTCTGGCTACCTCTTCAGGGAGTACAGGCGTGAGTGCATATGTAGATTGGCAGATATGTTCTAAGTTTTTTTTCACACACCTGTTCATCAGATCCAGTAAGCATGTTTCCAATAGATCTCAACGCAGGAGTCCTGACTGCTGGTGAGTTGTGTTCCAGTAGCTTCACCAGTCGCTGCAGGAGCTTGGGAGTGGATTGTACTGCCTCGATGCGGTCGTTGGGACCGTCTGTGAGATATGACAGCGCCCAGCAAGCGTCAGCTGTGGGGGGAAAAAGTTGTCAGCATAAATTATCTTTTTTCCCCATTTTTTATAGTATAGGGCGGCAAACGAGCAAGTGGGTCACCTGATAGTAAATGATTTCGACCACCCATGTACGACCACAATACCAAAAGAATCAAGGGTGCGTGCCGACCTTGAAAAGGGATTGGGAAGGGGACGGGGTATAGGCCTCCGGATATCTCACTCACCGTAGGAAACGCAGCAGCAAGCTGTTACTTTACGCCGGTTTCCTGTGAGACAGTGGTTACGACCCGGACGAGCTGGCCCATTCATGCTGTAGACAGTGTCTATAGCGTGGCTCTACCACACAAAAAAGGGTTAGGCCGTACCCTTCATTAGTGGAGGCGATCCATGCCACAATGGGACAATGTGTAATACAAAGCTAATAATTACCTAATACATCTTGATCAGATAAGTCCAGGAGTTCAGACACATATGGCAGAGCGGGTGCTACCATATCAAACTTTACTAGTGGGTTTTTGTTCCTGAAACAATAATAATATAAAATATTAGATACTCCCGATGTCAATTAGAAAAACGTCTTTAACTTTAAAACGGCTGCACACATTTTGTTCAAAAGTTAGTTATGTAGTCTTGGTACAGAGGATGCTCAAGATCGGGCGAAGTGGAGGCGTCTTAGTGGGAAGGCGGACCCAGGCAATGATTGTATTAGCTTCATACGTATGTATGTATGTAGCGGAAACTTTGAACATGATTTTGACCCCCTTCAAAACGTCTGATTAACTCGAAAATTGGCATACCTATCAAGGACCGATGACAATAAAAAAAAAAAAAAAAAAATTACTTGTACTTGGTGGGGTAGGGTGGGGTGGCTTGTTTTAGGTTTGGGTGGCGGAATATACAAATGTTGTTTTACAATATAATATTTTATACTATTATTTATGCAATGATTTGGATGATCTGGTTTTTGTTTGGGATTTTTCCCTGGGTTTGGATATATCTGATTACACACTACGAGGAAAAATGGGAAAGTCAACAGAAAACAGCAAATGCAATCTCGGTTGAAGTCTTCAACTTATTACCTTCGAGTGTACCCACCTGCACAGATTGCTGTAAGTCCAGACAGCCGTCCGCAGCTGGCTGGGTGGAGTGGTAGTGATCAGCAACGGCAACAAGGCTGGGAGTACTCCTGCAGTCAGCACCAGGTCCCTGGTCTCCGGTCCATCACCTGCTATATTCCCCAATGCCCAGGCACTCTGTTCACCTACCACACCTCCGCGAGCCAGCAGGGTAATCAGTTTCGGGACTGCACCACCCTGGGAAGATAGATTACAAATATAATGATGTAGAGATTTTTTATTTCCACGGAGACTGTCCACATATTGCCCGGACAGACATTATGATATTAGTTATCCCTTTCCTTTAAGGTCGGCAACGCACCCATGATTCTTTGGTATTGAGGGCGTACATGGGCGGTGGAGATCACATACCATCAGGTGACCTGCTTGCTTGTTTGCCAGCCATAAAAAACCTTAAACGAAAGGGATAATTCAGGGATTGGGAAGGGGAGGGAGATTTGGGCATCCGTATATCTCACTCACTGTACGAAACGCAGCAGCAAGCTGCTACTTTACGCCGGTTTTCTGTGAGACAGTGGTAACGACCCGGACGAGCCGGTCCATTAAACCAGACAAAAGTGTCTACAGCGTAGCTCTACCACTCAAAGACCTAAGATCCTAATACTCACATCTACGACAGCCATGGTGTGCTCGTGGGTTCCTGAAGCTATGTTAGTCAGCGCCCATGCTGCTTCGAACTGGAGATCGGAGCTGTAAACAAACAACTTTATAGTAATAATACAGCCTGCTGCGAAGCGTGAGGCCGTGGGTTCGATTCCCGCACCGAGAAAAATGTTTGTGTGACCCACAAATATTCGTTTCGGGTCTAGGTATTGTGGGTTGGCAAGTCCCCCATAGTTGCTGATACCCACGATACAGGTTAACCTAGTGTGGGGTCAGGAATATGTGTGTGACTGTTGGGTGTATGTATGTGTATTTGTAATCTATACACCTTCAGACAGAGGCGACGCTAGACCTAATGTATACGTTGGCGACATCACCTTTGCGAGGCCTCCATCATTTCCTAGTTAGAAAGAAAACTTTAAATTAAATGAGACAAATTATACAGTAATGTATGAGAATTCCAGTATTGTAAATTGTTGCTAATCAAAAATTACACAAACAAATCCAAATTAATGACTCGGGGATTCCCCGAGTTTCGCGCCGGAATCGCAGTGTAGCCAGACGACTCTGGATAAATATTACTCACGCGTACGAAAATAAATACGAATAACTAAACGTTAATAAATAACTAATATTTTTAAATAAATACAAATGTAAAATTTAAAAATATAAGAAAATACCTTTTAAAATAAAGAGAATTGTACATCTTACGATCATAAATGTGGAAGTTTGAATGTTAATGAACAGTAGGCTATAAGATATTAAGGATTTTGATAAGATCCGGTACATAAACACTCGCTCTCAGATGTTATGTAATGAGACAGCTCCCTGGCGCAGCGGGCCAGTAGACGGCTGCGAAGCGAGAGGCCGAGACAAATGTTTGTGTGAACCACAAATATTGGTCTCGGGTCTGGGTGTTGTGGGTTGGCAAGTCCCTCGGAGTTCCTGATACCCAACACAGGTTTACCTAGTGTGGGGTCAGGACTATGTGTGTGACTGTTGGGTGTATTTATTATTATTATTATTACCCATAAATATGACTACACCTTTCTGTAACACATACTATATTAATTTTATTTATTCAACAGTTTCTTTCTACAAGTTTTGTTGCTCATATCTACACTAACATTACAAAGAGGAAGGTTCTTTTTGTATTTTTGTATGTAACGAATAAACTTGCTACAGGACCAATTTCAAAAATTCTTTTGCCATTAGTAAGCTACATTATCACCGAGTAACATAGGCTACTTTTTATCTAGGAAAAAGCCGTAGACGCGGGCGGAGCCGCGAGCAAAGGCTAGTTACATATATAATCTCTAATATTTAAACAGTAAATTGCCTTATAGCTTACCAGTCATCCCTTTCAAGCGCTTCTACCAATGGCTTGATCACTCCAGCCTCCACCATCATGGAGATAGGCGGGTTCTGTTCCCGGGAGAGCATACGGCGTGCGGCGCGTGCGGAAATTGTCTTTGCCGATAAGTCGCTGGTTTTGAGACCTGTGACAATATTTTCTATATTAGCTATGCTGTATAGCCTGTGGCCCGGACAAGTAGCTGGGTGTGAACCAAAGAGGCTGCGGATTCGATTCTCGCACCGAGACAAAATGTTAGGTGTAATCTACAAAATATATGTTTCGGGTCTGAAATCGAGAAGGTGTTGACGTTAGTCAGAGTGGTTTCTTCCAGCAAGTCATGTTCTGGGGTCAGCCAGTTTATCTTTATATATATAATTCTACTGAATGTCTGTATGTCACTGAACTCCTCCTAAACGGTTGGACCGTATCAATGATTTTTTTTGTAGGCGTTTGGGTGGCGCCCTGTATGGTTTAGATTCACAAATCAGCCCGGCAGATGGCGCTGCAATAGGGTAGTTGACTAGATTTTTTTTATTATTTAAATCAATAAGTTACGTTACTCAAAATCTATTGCAGAAAGAATTTTATAAATCCGACCAAAAATAAATAAGTTAGAAGCCATTCAAATATTTGTGGATCACACAAACATTTGTTTCAGTGTGGGAATCGAACCCACGGCATCTCGCTTCGCAGACGGCACTCGCCCGCTGCACCATGGAGGCTGCCATGTCAATACAGCAACTTAAGATTGACATAATTCTACCAACCATTGAGGAAAGCAATATCTCACAGATGATCCAATATTTTAACAGCAACATGCTTACTATCATGACCAGTGTAGTTACTTTGCTGTATTAAAATTGTTGAGGGGTTACAGCGTAGTTTTGTCTACAGCATGAATGGGCTGGCTCATCCGGGTCGTTACCACTGTCTCACAGAAAACTGCCATAGTAGGAGCTTGCTATTTCGTTTCATTAGGTAGTAAGATATCTGGAGGCCAAAATCCTCTACCCTTCCCAAATTCCTTTCCTTAAAGGTGACTAAGTGCTAACTGTTCTTCTGGTATTGTGGGACTGTACATTGTACTGTACATGAGTGGTGCAGATCACTTACAATCAGGTGACCCCACACTTGCTTGTTTGCCGGCCCATACTTTTTTATATTTATATTTACTAGCCCTGCATTATATATGTCCCACTGCTGGGCACGGGCCTCCTCTACTGAATGAGAGGGGTCAAGCCTTAGTCCACCACGCTGGCCTAATGTGGGTTGGCAAACTTCACATACCTTCAAAATTCTTATGAACTACTCAGATATGCAGGTTACCTCACAATGTTTCCTTCACTGTTAACACAAGTGATAATTAACAATTAATACACACAACTTAGAAAAGTCAGAGGTGTGTGCTCTTGGGATTGGTTTTGAACCTGCAACTTTCCTCTCAACAGTCCACCACTCCCCACTGAGCTATCACTGCCTATACTATAAAATGAAAAAAAATACAAAAGATTCTACCTTGTACAATGTCAGCGGGTGTTGCAGGCTTTTCAGTTTCAATCTCTTCCCCTGCTTCAGGGGAGAGAGCCCTGCGCTTAAGGAGTTGCTCATCTCTGGCTTGTTTGCGGAGAGCGACACTGAGTTCAGCGCGTTTGCGACGAAGCTCCTGGTATAGACATGGGAAATATTTGTCAATTTTTACTTGAGTCACGGAAAATTATATTTTTTTTGGGTTCTGGAACGTTTATAATAATAATATATTTTTTTAAATAGCTTGAGTGATGAAACGAGCATGTCGCTCGCCTGATGATAAGCGCCACACCTGCCCATAAACAGAAGTAACACCACACAGAACTTTGAATTATAAAGCACTGCATGACATGACAAGGTGTGGTGAAATTGAAATATATGTTTTGGGGTGGCTCTCCATACATGTAACTTAGAGATGTATGTTTTTTTACATTGCACATGGGCATGTGTGATATTTGAGAGGCTGTTAAAAGACTGCCTCGGTGGCGCAGTTGTAATGCTTACGCGTTACGATTGAGGCTAATGCTAAGCTCTCGGGTTCGATCCCTGGGTCGGGTGAAGCGGTATTCGGTTTCTATTACGAAATGCTCAGTATCAGTCCGGAGCCTGGAATTTGTGCCTGGTATGGCGATAGGCTCGCCGCCTATCACATCGTGGGACGGAGATACGTTTGGCGAAATTTGGGTGTACTGGTTACCTCTGCCTACCCCTTCAGGGACTACAGGCGTGAGTGAGTATGTAAATATATATTTTTATAAAAATCGTTACTTTGTGAGATATACTTGTCCAAACACCATGGAATACTAGAAAACACTATTGTTTCATCTTCAATAAAGAACACTTCAATGTGCGGTTTTGACACGCACTAGGCTGGTTATTTATATTTTTCAATGTTAAGACGAGCAGGTCGCTCGCTTGATGGTATGCGTCACACCTGTACATTAACAGAAGTAACGTATCCTCTTTAACTGAACACAACAAAGTTCTCTCAGCTGATATTTTTTTTTGACGTCACCACGTGTGATTTTTAGGTAATAAATAGATTATAATTGTTACCTAATGGCTCATATTCTTTCTACTTACTATTTTAATATCCGCTTAGTTTGCTATTTACATAAAGATAATCATGGATTTAATACAAAATCACTAATTATCGACCTGAAATTTGTAAGTCTACCGGCAAACAAAGAATTGATTTTAATACCACATAATCTGATATTAGTGTGTTATTACTACTTTATTAAAAGTCCTAGAGTCCTCGTAAGATAATAGGATTAAAGTTTCGGAATAAAGTTTAAAACACCGTTAGCTACTTTGAAAGTGTTCGTGGATTTAAACTAAAACAAATGACGACTTACAGTAGTTCCATGGCCGGCGTTCTTGTACGATGCCAATCTCGAAGAATGTGTTCTTTCAGACATGATTTACGTGATTAAAAATGATTTAGTATCACAGGTTCCAATATTCCACACAGTTCTTTGAAAATATGTTCAACTGAATATGTTCGACGTTGAATTTTAAAAACTCAACGGTTTATTTACTTTTTAATAAGTTGTTTTACGTCTCTGTATATGTATCCTTTGAGCCCGTCTTAGATATTGGTTGCAAGTTCTTTTTTTCCAACGAAATACGGTTGTAGCCGATTTCAAGGTCTTGACGGAGTTTTGGTGTTGATTCGTTCAGTGCGAATTTTCTTAGACAACCTTTTTATAGCATAAATCGTCAAACGAGCAAGTGGGTCACCTGATGGTAAGTGATCTCCACCGCCCACGAACACCCACAATACCAGAAGAATCATGGGCGCGTTGACCCTATAGGAAAAGGATAATTAAGGGATTGGAAAGGAGGGGAATTTCGGCTTCCGGATATCTCACTCAACGTACAAAACGCAGGCTCAGCAAGCTGCTATATATTGGTTTTTGTGAGACAATGGTAACGCTGGCCACGCTGTAGACAAGACCGTCTAAAACTGCCTGACAGCGTGGCTTTATAACCGAGCTTTCTCCTAGCGATCAAGATCGATCAACCCTCTCGGCCTCAAATCACCTAAATTCATATACTTCAATGTTTCCATACACTGTTCATTTAAATCAGTAGTATGTTCCTTGGTCAGAATTTCCGCCGAAACTCAACGGAGTGGTTATATTCTCTTTGGCCAATACTCCAAACTCAACGCCTAGATTCACTGACCTCTATTAGTGGGTACCACCAGTAGTAGTGTCCACTAATAGAGGTCAATACCTAGACTGATTTGTAAAAATTGTAGACAAAAATACAACTCATTAATGAAATGACTATTCGTTTTCAAGTTACGCGCACCGTGTCAGATTAATGTGCAGTTAGCTCTTCCGTTATTAAGGAGTTTTTCGGGGAAAAATCAGGCTAGTCGCTAAGGAAGAAATCACATTATTTTTTAGCATAATTAAATTGATTTGTATGTTTGTAATACCCTTTTAAAGACATACGTTATTACGTCTGTAATTAAAACTTTAAAAGTATCTCGTTTCTGAACGAAAGAATATTGACAGCTGATTGTGATTCTGACAAGTGTCAATGCCCGAGAGATGTAGAAATTCGAAAAATATCGTTAATGTCGTTTCGACATTTTATAAAATAAATCGCGTTTTGTAAATATGTCGGAAAATGTTGATAGAATGTCTATATGATATTGATAGAATGCTATGTTGAGTTTTTGAAGTAACTCTTCATCTTCTTCCACCTGCCTTATTCCACTCGTAGTGGGATCGGACGTTGTATTTTTTACGACCCGCCGCCTACCTTACGTCAACCATTTGACGTAAGGTAGGCAACCGGTCGCCAGCTCCGTGGCGCAGTGGGCGAGTACCCGGCTGCGAAGCGAGTGGCCATGTTCGATTTTCACACCGAGACAAATGTTTGTGTGATCAACAAATATTGGTCTCCGGTCTGGGTGTTGTGGGACCGCAAGTCCCTCGTAATTCCTGACACCCACGATACAGGTTAACCTAGTGTGGGGTCAGGACTATGTGTGTGACTGTTGGGTGTATTTATTTATGTTATGTTCAACACGATTTCGATACTCGATAAACTAAAAGTATCGATATTTTCAGCATCTCTACACATCACATCATGAGACCATGAATGATGAACATCGATGAACATGGTATCCAATAATAAAAAAAAAACATCGGTCGAAATATATTTTGTTCTCTTTGATTTATTGGAATACCGGCATTGCATAAGCTTACAATAAACCTATAATTTAGTTAATTTACATCTTAACATTGACGCGGAAGGCGAAACTTTTATTACATTTTTTACACAACCGAACACGCTTTAGGCACTGATTATGGACTTCCTATAATTATTGCTTATGATATTAATTCATACGTTAAATTATGTAAGACCGCGACCGTTGTGTCTGTACGTTTACATATTATTTTGTTATAATGTAACGAGAGTATACCTAATATTCTTTGAATGAAACATAACTAAAACCTCTTTTCTTTCTTTGTTTTTGTTAGGTTGGCAATAATCAGCTGATGATTCACAGGTCAAAGGAAGGAAGTAGACCAGACAGGAAGTTTTGTTTATAATATGAATGTTCTGATTTTATAAATACCTTTGTAAATCAATGTAATAAAACAAAGACTTATATTCAATCAATTACTGATAAAGTAGCGTTGTCTAATTTGGATAAGATTTTTTTAATGTATAAATACCTATATTTTGTTATTTACGCCGGGAATAACGAATCCGCAAGAGATATCGCAGGAAAATGTTAGGTAGAAAAAAGTTAACTCTGTTATTTTTTTTAACATTAATTACATTTGACACCATTTTATATTCATATCAATTTAAGTTTTGATTTGATAAGATGATAATGCAGGATTGATAAATCAATTACTTAGATAAATAATGGTGTCGTTTATTTAGGACGTATACTAAAACATGGATTTAATTTATATGTAGAACTGAAAAAGGAGTTGAAAGCCTAAAAAACTTGTCTCAAAGTACTACTAGTTACTAAGTCTCTTGTTTGCGAGATGCCTTCTGGGTTAGTATCACTGCTTAGTCTATTTCTGCCGCCAAACACACTGAACTGTTGTATATCGGGTTGAATTGCATCGAAGCCAGTGAAATTACTAAGCATTACGAGACTTAAAATCATATGTCTCGTGGTAACTAACGCAGTCCAGTGCCAAGAAGTGCTCTATAGTTAAAAGTTTTGTGTCTGTTTATGGGTAGGTATGGCACCATCAGGCAAGTAAAAAAGTGACCTTTGTTATTTTGTTTAAAAGTTTCATCCTGATAGGCTGCTCAAAATAAATACTTCTCCAGACACCAATGTGAAATAAATTTAAGTTTAATTTAAAAAACGAAGTGTCAAATTCGACAAGAATAATCACAATGAAGTGAACCGTTTGCCTTTCATTATTAAAGAACTGCATTGCGACTGCCGACTACCGAGCATGGAATTAATGCAGTCGAGATGATCTGAAAAAAAAAACAACTGAATAAAATAAGAAGAAGGAGGGCCGACAGATATTGAGTGGTGGGACGGGCTTAACATGCGCAAAGCTTTACCAACACATAATAACAGTTTAAAGCGTAATTAAACTACGTGCACACCAACACTTTCTTAAATTGACCTCGTATGCAGAACGATCGTAAATTAGAGCCATTAAAACAAGTTTATATTCGTTCAAAAATTACAAATTACGCGATACATTACGCCGTTGGGCGTGACATCACAGTACGTTCGGTTCCGAAGAAAACACGTACATCGTCCGTGCTTTTCTGGCTTCAGTGTCCGAAAGAGACGGGTATATAGTTGATCGTGTACCGCCGAGGGTGTCGCCATTTTCATTTTGACGAATATTGACAACGTCAGATAGCTCAGATAGACAGAACCGCTTGTAGACGCTGTGTCTACGAAAATATATTTTTATTTTGATTGTGATTCATTTAACGAGCACGTTACGTCGGCGGGTGCGTGCCTCGGAAGCAATTAAAAACTTTATTTACAATCAAAGTGACGTGTGCGAGTTTTCGACATTTTTGTGTGGTAACCTCTTAGGTTTTTTTTCGCCGTGTTTTGAGAACTGCAAGACAGATCGATATGTGCAAGACGTACTACAGATGACTCTGAGCAGTTTCGCAGCCTCGTGTTGTTTTCTGGTGAGTGTTATTTAGTTGATTTCTCGTCAAAACGTTGTTAATCGTGAAGTATAATGTGCATATTATAGATATTTCGAGAATGATTATTTCTACACGCTCAATTTGGCACGAGTTTTGTTTAATTTGTCGTTTAAAACGTCTGTCGCCCTTTGTTGCGGTAGCTCACGTTTGTTTACGAACTGTCAGGGGCAGTACACGGCCCAAGATATATTGCCTGGGCTGGCGACTATGCGTGGAACGTACGTTCAAGGTAAAATAGACCTTAGCTTCTATGCAATAGAGTTTATAGCATGGTGGATGGTACGGCTATAACGGCCCGTGGAATTAATTTATCACACGCCGCCGCTTGACAAGTTGAAAACATAAATTCGACCTTGGCGCTCCACGTGGTTTGAAGTCTCGGTTGCGTTTGTTCGAGTTTTGAATTTAGCGGGAAATTTAATATTAGAATTATTATTTTATTATGTTGGATAATTTGGCGGAAGTCAGACGAGTGCTTTTTATTTAATTTGAAGATTTTTAAAAGTTGAATTTTATTATAATTAATATTTATCGATTTTTCTATTTCTATTATAGCTTAGATTAAATACCTTCTAGGTAAGTCTACCTACCTACCTACCTACAGTCTGTGCACATCACATCTGTGTCTACAGAAGACATAAACTTTATGTGAATTTTTGGTTGCTTTATTGAAAATACTGTTGTATAACATCGTCAAGGAATTTTGCCTCATATTATGTTAATAATAAAATAATTGCATTTTAAGTAAGTACTTATTTAACATTATATTTATTACTCTCCAGTAGCACTCAGTAGCACTGTTTGCAAAAATAATGTAGTTAGCATACTTACACTATTGAAAAAAAGAATACTTATTTTTGTATAAATATCATGTCTTAAAATTAATGTATGTAATAACTAATATTATTTTCTGTTACTCTAAAACTAATTACCTAATTAAGTTCTTTGAAATGATTTCATGGTAAATAAAGCTTAAACATGCTCACTAAGTATATTTCGTCTTGAATAATAATATTATGATTTAAATAAAAATGTGTACAAATTTGTAAATGAGTCGCATAAAACAGTTATTTTTGCTTTTTTAATGTTTAGGGTCTGAATAACACTTGTATTTTTAAACTTAGGTATATAATATATTCTCATAAATAATTTAATGATAATTATAAAATCATAGAAAAATACGACATTTATTATATTTGAATATATACATACGTACGCGCTCACGCCTGTAATCCCCTGAAGGGGTAGGCAGAGGTGTAACCAATACACCCACATTTCGCCGAGCGTATCTCCGTCCCATAATGAGATAGGGGGCGAGCCTATCGCCATACCGGGCACAATTCCAGACTCCGGGCTGATACTGAGCATTTCGTAATAGAAAAACCCAATAGCACTTAATTACCCGACCCGGGGATCGAACCGGAGACCTCAGCGTCAGCCTCAATCGTAACGCGTACGTATTACAACTGCCCCTGACTCGGTGTCAGTCGATTTGATTCAGATATTTGAATATGTAGGCTATTAATGAGTGTAAATAGACCACCAACAATGTGTGTAAGCACTTTTTTGAGTGGTAGAGCCACGCTGTAGACACTTTTGTCTACAGCATGTATGGGCCGGCTCGTCCGGGTCATTTCCACTGTCTCACAGAAAACCGGCGTAAAGTAGCAGTTTGCTGCTGCGTTTCGTACGGTGAGTGAGATATCTGGAGACCCAAACCCCCTCCCCTTCCCAATTCCTTAATTATCCCTTTCCTTTAAGGTCGGCAACGCGCCCACGAGTATTTTGGTATTGTGGACGTACAATGGCGGTGGAGATCGCTTACCATCAGGTAACTCACTTACTCGTTTCTCAGCCTATGTTGTAAAAAAAATCGTAGTGGAGTCGGCGCAACATGCATTACAAAGATTTGGCTTGTAGTTTTTACGACCGGCCGCCTGACTGACGTCAATCCCTCTAGGGAAGAAACACCCAGACCCGAAACATATATGCGTGGATCACACAAACATTTGTCTCGGTGTGGGAATCGAACCCGCGGCCTGTCGTTTCACAGCCGGCTGATCGCCCACTGCACCACGGAGGCTGTCCCCACCTCACCTTGTCATCGTACCTTAATTATTTTGGTATTGTGGGTGGTAATGGGTTGGGGAAATCATTAACATCAGATATAAAACTTGCTCGATTGTCGGCGATTTACAATATTAAAAACAACGGTCAAGCGTGAGTGGGGCTCGTGCACCGAGGGTTTCAAGGGTCAAGTCGATTCGTAAACTGGTTTCTTTTATATAGCATAAGCCGGCAGACGAGCAAGTGCGTCACCTGATGGTAAGTGATCTCCACAATACCTAAAGAATCATGGGCGCGTTGCGAACCTTAAAGGAAAGGGATAATTAAGGGATTGGGAAGTGGAGGGGATTTGGGCCTCCGGATATCTCACTCACCGTACGAAACGCAGCAGCAAGCTTGTACTTTACGCCGGTTTTCTGTGAGACAATAATAACGACCCGGACGAGCCGAACCATTCATGCTGTAGACAAAACTGACTGACAAGACTGACTCGGTGGCGCAGTTGTACGCCACCGAGCGCAGTTGTTGCGTACGCGTTACGTGAGGCTGACGCTGAGATCTCGGGTGCGATCCCTGGGTGCGATCCCCGGGTCGGGTAAAGTGGTATTGGGTTTTCTATTACGAAATGCTCAGTATCAGCCCGGAGTCGGGAATTGTGTTCCGTATGGCGATAGGCTCGCCCCCTAAGTATTACATTAAGGGACGGAGATACGCTAGGCGAAATGTAGGTGTACTGGTTACCCCTTCGGGGATTACAGGCGTGAGTGCGTATATGTATATACAAAACTGTCTACAGCGTATACCACTTCTATGACAGCCTCCGTGGCGCAGTGGGCGAGTAGCCGGCTGCGAAGCGTGAGGCCGTGGGTTCGATTCCCACACCGAGACAAATGTTTGTCTAATCCACAAATATTTGTTTCGGGTCTGGGTGTTGTGGGACCGCAAATCCCTCGTAGTTCCCGATACCCACGATACAGGTTCACCTAGTGTGGGGTCAGGACTATGTGTGTGACTGTTGGGTGTATTTATTATTATTATTATGTATGTCATGCCATAATCTCGGGACTAAAGAGTCCCGGGCCTTTGGAAGGCGTGCGTGGGGCCGAAGCCAACACGTAGAGGCCCGTTAGACAAATTTAATTTAATAAGGTGATGTGACACCACCTGACGGCTATCCTTGTATACACTATAGAAGTGTAACCAAGGACAGCCCCCGGTTGGTGTAGGACTATTGTAGGGATGGGTAAAAATAAATATCTACTATTTTATTGAGGTGAGGTGTTGATGGATTGGATAACCGAGTCTATGGGAAGGACTATGGCACCTGCCTGACCTATGATAAAAACATGGATAAAATAGGCAGGTGGTGACTCGCCAACTCAGGTAGATGGGCACCCAAAATAGTCACTAGAAAAAGCGACAAGGGAGCAACACCCAGATGAGTGGCTAAAGGATGGAGAAGTGTCACTGGGCTTTAAACAACGATCATTTTCTCCCTTAGGGTCCCATCACGTTGCCCACTCACCACTTACTTACGTTTCACATCCACCCTTCGAGCATGAAGCTCTCGCGACTACACTCTGACCGACCGGTGAAGGCAAGCCAGAGGTGGGGGACCTGTTCCTCATCAGTGTTCACTCCAGCCGGCCAGTGAAGGCGAGGCAGAGATGAAGAACAGGAGCCTCCCCCGGGAGCACTCGGGTACGTAGGGTCGCTACTCCCCAACAGCTCGCCACAAGCTGCCCTGCGGGCTTATTATTATTATTTTCCAATAAGATTCCGTAGGCACTCATTCGGCACGGGACCCTAAAATGATTTTGAAAGAGGCGTTGTTATTGTAACGCTTTAATCGAAATTAATTTAAGAATTAAACTATGACCTTTAATAAATAGGTTGAGTGTACCAGTTTGTTTCGACACTGCCTTACATACTCGTATAATGTCGAAAATTTAATATTGTGAATGGTATTCAATTTAATTGCAATCATTGAATCACCTCACTGGTTTTTAATACGCTTTTATTAGCTTCATACGTATGTGTGTAACGGAAACTTTGAACATGATTTTGACCCCATTCAAAACGTCGGATTAACTCGTTTGGCATACTTATCAAGGACATATTATGACAATTCATAAATTTAACTAATTTAATTAATTAAATTTAAATTTAATTAATTAATTACAATTTAATTGAAAATTATTGAAAGTAAATAATAGTTTAAAAAACTAAAAAAACACTTTTATAGAAAATCCAACTAAAAAAATTTAAATAAAAAATAGTTTAAAATATTTATTAAAATGATATTTCTTCTACTCATATCGGTCAATAAAATATTTCTAACTATTGATAGCATACACCCCACGATTTTTACGATGATATATTTTATGTTATGTAAGTAATTTCACTGGCTTCAATGTCCTTCAAACCGGAATCAACTGTGCTTCCACACTGTTAGAAATAGACGGCGCGGTGGTACCAACCCAGACGGCCTCTCGCATACGAGGGACCTACCACATTGTAGTGGCGCCTTAGACCAGTGTGGCAATTCTCGCGCAATTCGAATTCGAGAAAAATCTCGGATTCGAACTTTTTTCGAATGAAATTCACGTTGACCTATTCTGGGAATAGTGATTTCTTAGGTTTACGCGAATATTACACATTGAAATAAAACTAGTTTATACGGATTTTATCGCGATTTAATTTTTATTTTTATTTTTTTTCGTGACCACGAAGGCTGAAAAGCTTTCGAAACGTCGGGACTAAAATAAAAATTAAACCGCGATAAAATCCGTATAAACTAGTTTTATTTATATTCTGGGAATCTCGGGCTCCAAATATCTTGTAGGTTGCTGATAGAGTTACTTCAAATGGTAGAGAGCGTTCGAAACGTAAATGTCGAATACAAATGACAATGTCAACTGTCAAAATATTTAATTTAATTTATTTATAAATTTAAATTAATTTTCTTTTTAAATTCGCTTTACGATCATACTATGTCAGAAAATAGATAAACAAAGTAAATATTACAAACAACTCGACCCCTATTACAAAATGGGACGGAAAGAATCTAGGCGAAATGTGGGTGTACTGGTTGCAACCAGTACATTAGGTAGTATTCATGTGGGTGTCCACATTAATACAGGTACAGAGGTGTACTTCTGCCTACACCTTCGGGGAATACAGGCGTGATTGCATATGTATAGGTATTACAAACAATAAATATGCTAAAGGAAGCTAGCTTGTTTGCGTGTTTGATATTGTTGATGATTGCAATAGGGTATTTGACTCGATTATTTTTATTAGTTTAATCATTGTGACACGTTCCCCAAAGTTTGTTATCGAAAGAATTATTTAGATCAAGTCAAAAATAAAACATTTAGAAGCTTTTTAAATCTGCTGGAAGGGGTAATTGTCAAATGACGGAAAAAGGATGCACAACATGTCGTGTGACGTCACAAGACAGGTCACGCCATTAGCGGTGCACGCGTGCGAGAGTGTTAGTGAGACTTTCCCACTACGCACCAACCTTTTCTCATACCAATATTTAAGACATGAACTGCGGTCTCATTTTTTATCCAGTTTTAATTCTGTTTTAGCAAAACAGTTTCTTTTTCGTATTATTGTCGGGTACATATAAAATAATGTATAAAATTACACATAGTCAAATACCCTATTGCTTGTGCCTAAGCTTGTGGTACGAGTGTGTCGGGAAAAGTGAATATGGCAATTTAACAAATAATGAAATATGTATTTATAAACCTATTTATTTCCAAAGTGGTGGTAGTTTATTAAAATATATTAACTTTATGTTCTGTGTTTTATTTCCTGTTTTACCCAAGTTTTACATACTTATTTACTTGCTTATAGAAGTTAAAATATCGCAGTACATTAGATGGTGGTACAAATGACTGATGGATTTTATAGCAGTGAAAGTATTTAATATACTCTAAATCCTGACTCTACTTTTATACATTATACAACTACATATTTTGGTAACAAGTGCAACAAATTAGAATAATATCTAATTAATTGGAATAATACTTAAATAAACATATTTTTTATAGCATAGGCAGGCAAACGAGCTAGTGGATCACCTTATATTAAGTGATTTTCACCGCCCATGTACGCCCATAATACCTAGGAATGAGATAATTGAGGGATTGGTAAGGGGAGCGGGATTTTGCGCTACAAATAGTAATTTGGTTTGTATTTTATTTACTTTAGACCAACCCTCCCACTATTTGTTTGCGCCAGTCAGAGCATTTAATTTTTCTCAAATTTATCCATCTTTTTCATCTTCACGCTTAGAAAATATTGGTGAAAATTTTACACTTCGCAGATGTAGATCCGCGTCCACCATTTGGAAGAAAATGCTTCTGCGGGGTACTTTGGTAGTTTTTTTTGGATTGTATTCATTTTGGGAGCAAAATAGATACAACGAGAATAACATGAAATCTAAACTTAGATAGACTAGGTTTCCCGCTTAAACTTTGATTTCCATATTACGTTCCATTACTGCAAATCTTGGGAATTGGCAATTTAAAAACTTATTTTAAAATCTTCTCATAATGATTATCTCATTATTTATGTTATAATAATAAAAAACACGTATACTACACTTGTTGTAATACGTTATACATCTAAATATATTTATCAGTATATTGTTCATGGTAAGTTATCGCATACGATTAAAAATCGCATTACTTACGTTGAACGGAACGCCTCGCGCGCTGTTTAAGGATTTGGCAACATTTTGCTCCTTCGAATAGAGATTTTTACGCATTTTATTTCGATTGTAGCTAAGAATACAAGATTCGAGAAAATTACTTTGACATTCGAAATTTTACAGTAGAGAATCGCTTATTCGAATCCGAGATTATTTCGAGGGAAGTGAGAATTGCCTCACAGGACACCGTTGGTTCAAACCCCAGGTCGGGCATTGACAACTTTTTTGAGTTTTTGATTCGAAAAATCACTCATAGCCACGGTGTAGATAGTTTTGTCTACAGTATGAATGAGCGGCTTGACCGGGTTCTTATTGCTAACAAACTTATTATATAAAAGGACTTTAGGACAAGCTGCGCGGTACATAGAAATTGTACCTCTAAGTTGCGGTCAATTGACCGTAACTCAATACTCCCATATCACTTTCTCTCAACTAGAAAAAAAAACTATCGCTCTCTCTGTTTGTGAGCTGTCAAACGCGCGTTATGTGACGCAATTTTACTTCTAAACAGCCCGTCTAGTAGTATACATTAAAATCTTTGATTAAAAGGCAGCTTTGTACGGGAGTGCGATTTCTCGAGGAACAATGGCAACGCATTCATGTTTATTTTGTATGCGCCAAATAAATGTTTTTCTTTCTATTCTTCTGGTATTGTGGGTTTCTTGGACGGTAGATCACTTACTATCGGGTTACCAAATATGCTCATTTGCCTCTACTTAAAAAAAAAACTGGTAGATTCTGGCACCCTTGATAAAAAGTGAGTACCAAGAGAATTACTACAATGAATATACAGAATGGAATCTAAAAGTGATATTATGAAAGGATCAATTCCACACCAAAAACTAACATAAATTCTAAAACTGAAAACGTAATATTAAAATGATGAGTAACGAAAATTTTTCCGTCTCGTCGCAAATGCAGACGTGCGGTCCGAGAAATTTTGCACTTGCCGCGAAAAAATGGCGCCATGACAGCGAAAAAGGCGGGAGTCTGTGTCATAACCGCCAAATGTCGCCGCGCTCGCTATAATGAAAAGCGCGAGTTATGGCCGGTTTTTAATAACTCCGCCTAAATTATGATGTTGTTTTTTGATGTAAATGTCGTTTTGAGTTGTTTATTGGCGTGCGACAGATTGGTTTAATGGCTTTTTTAGATGCATTGGCGAAATTTTGAGGTTATGAGTTTATTGTTCTGTCAACGATGTTAAAAAGCCGGTCAAGTGCAAGTGATAGGTACTCACTCCCTGGTTGTAGTATTATTATTGTAGTATAAGTATTGTATTTATACAGTAAAATTTTAAAATAAATATGAAAAAAAATCTAGTCTAATTTTCGTATACGAGTTATTTCATTACGTTTGAGTATATATTTTGATATCACAGTTAAAATGCCCAACTGGGTTTTGTTACATATTATACATAAGTAGTAAGTAATCTTAGTTTAATTAGTGGTAGATCCAAGCTGTGGACAGTTTTGTCTATGTAGGTACACTCTTATTTATTTATTTATAATAATAAATAAAAATACATCCAACAGTCACACATAGTCCTGACCCCACACTAGGTAAACCTGTATCGTGGGTATCAGGAACTACGAGGGGCTTGCCAACCCACAACACCCAGACCCGAAACAATTTTTTGTGGATCACACAAACATTTGTCTCAGTATGGGAATCGAACCCACGGCCTCTCGCTTCGCAGCCGGCTACTCGCCCGCTGCGCCACGGAAGCTGTCAATTTATCTGGGGCAATCAGTGGTAATTACATTGTAACTTAATAATATAATAACATTCCAGCAACTTACATGATAAATGCATCACCTTCAGAAGCCACAGCATGCACTGCTCTTGTCTCTACTGTCTGTGAAGTTGCAGCTTGTTTCCGTTTCGTACGGTGAGTGAGATATCCGGAGGCCCACATCCCGTAGTCCCATAGGCATCTCATTCCTATAAAGTAGTACAGGTAGGTCCCTCGTTTGCGAGAGGCCGACTGGGTTGGTACCGCCGCTTTGTCTATTTCTATTATGTTCCAGTTTGAAGGACATTGAAGCCAGTGAAATTACTGGGCATTATGACACTTAACACCTTATGTCTCGGGGTGACGAGCGCAGTCCAGTGGCATGCAGTGCTTTGTTATTTAAAGTTCTGTGTGGCGTTGCTTCTGTTTATGAGCAGACGTGGCGCTTACCATCAGGCGAGCGACCTGCTCGTCTCGTCATTCAAGCTAATAAAAAAAAGAAGTCGTCAACGCGTCTATAATTTAGCTATTATTGTTCAAGGGGAGTGGAGATCACTTACCATCAGATGACCTATTTGGTCGTATGCTGTCCACAGTTAAAGAAGAAGAAAAAATTATCGTGAAGCGGGAATCGAACCCGCGGCCTCTCGTTTCACACCCGGCTACTCGCCCGCTGCGCTACAGAGATATTTTACTTATACGGGAAAAAACCGTTGCCAAAATGAGTACAGCCCCATTAATTTTTAAGC
The DNA here is from genome assembly GCA_905332985.1 of Mimas tiliae. NCBI lineage: Eukaryota > Metazoa > Arthropoda > Insecta > Lepidoptera > Sphingidae > Mimas > Mimas tiliae. The sequence continues at coordinate 1,469,119 of HG995265.1, read as the reverse complement.
CTTTTTATATTCGTGATATCTGTCTCTCGCACACACCAGATGTTATACATTGTCGTCTCTGTCTCACCCGGGGGCATTTAAAATTTCACTCTGTATAAGTTCTGAGAACGAATCTGGGCCTTGCAGATATTTTAATAAATGGAAAGGCATTTACTTTTGTTCTAGATTTTTGTATACCATGTGATATACATACTTGAATAATATTAATCTATACATACATATAATAATGCTAGCCCTGTATTATATACGTCCCACTGCTGGGCACGGGCCTCCTCTACTGAATGAGAGGGGTTAGGCCTTAGTCCACCACGCTGGCCTAATGCGGGTTGGCAGACTTCACATACTTTCGACATTCTTATGAAGAACTTGTCAGGTATGCAGGTTCCCTCACGATGTTTCCTTCACCGTTACAGCAAGTGATAATTAACAATTAATACACACATAACTTAGAAAAGTCAAAGGTGTATGCACTTGGGGCTGGTTTCGAACCTGCGACTTTCGTCTCGACAGTCCATACCACTCCCCGCTGAGCTATCACTGTATTTACATAGTATGTATTTGCATATACATACATAGTATTTTTTAATAGTTTTTTTATTAGCTTGAATGACCAGACAAGCGGGTCGCTCGCCTGATGGTAAGCGTCACGCCTGTCCATAAACTGAAGGAACACCAATCAAAAATTCGAATTATGAAGTACAGCATGGCTCTAAACTGCGCTCGTCACCCCGAGACATACGATGTTAAGTCTCATAATGCCCAGTAATTTCACTGGCTTCGATATCCTTCAAACTGGAACACAACAGTGCTTATACACTGTTGCTTGGCGGCAGAAATAGACAGAGCGGTGGTACCAACCCAGCTGTCCTCTCGCATACCATGGACCTTGGGTGTAATCAGTAATCACTGTCAGTTCAAAGAACATTAAAGCCGGCGAAACTACAGGATATTGTGAGACTTAAAATCTTATGTCTCGGTGCGACGAGCGCAGTACAATGCCATGACATTTTGTAGTTAAAGGTTCTGTGTGGTGTCGTCTGATTATGGGCAAGAGTGGCGTTCACCATCAGGCGAGCGAACTACAGAGAGCTTACTTCTTTTTGAAGCTTGAAAAGTGATAACAGAATTTCTAGGTAAGTGGCTTGGTTCGGCATTTTCCAATCCAATTTCAGATTTGTATTGCGGAACTGAGGCGTTCCGGACGGGTGATTTGGGGTACAGCTGCGTTTGTGATTTTATAAAGGGTTCTGGAAGAGAAAATTAAAGTAGATGAAGAAGCGATCCATAGAATATACTTATACAACGTGTAATAAGAAAGGTGTGTTCAAATTTAAGCAACGTATAGTGTACGATATAAGTATTATACAACGTGTTACAGAAAGGTGTGGTCAAATTTAAGCAACGTATAGTGTACGATATAAGTATTATACAACGTGTTACAGAAAGGTGTGGTAAAATTTAAGCAACGTATAGTGTACGATATAAGTAGTTCATCCCCTGTAGTACCAAATCCGATTGCATTGCTATGACATAAATAAAGGCATTTTCTTTTTATCCAATGAGTAACATGTCGACAATGATACAGCTGAGCATTTGTCTCACTCAAGCATTGTTATTCTTGCTCACGCACTTCACTAAAAAGAGTCTTCATTCAACGGTAGACAGCGGCTTGGCTGTGTTCTGGCATTGCTGAGGTCCATGGGCGGCGGTAACCTTAGACGAGCCGCCCGCTCGTCTGTCTATCTAGGGCAATAAAAAAAATAAAAAAACTTCGTTTATATTGAAGTGATCGATCTTATAGATCGTAATAAATTAGCGTGATATTTTAGGATGCCTAGATGTTGATAAGATCCGGTACATAAACACTCTCTGTCAGGTGTATGTAGACACTTAAATATGACCACACCTTTCTGTAACAAAAGTATTGATACAGTACTAAAAAAGGTTTTATATGTAGCAGAGCCACGCTGTAGACAGTATTGTCTACAGCATGAATGGGCCGGCTCGTTACCACGGTCTCAATTTTATTGGGGGTTTCAATCAGAAAATGTTTAGTATCAGCCCGGTGTCCGGAATTGTGCCGGGTATGGCGATAGGCTCACGGACGGAGATACACTCGGCGAAATGTGGGTGAACTGGTTGCATCTCTGCCTACCCCTTCGGGGATTACAGGCGTGAGTGCGGATGTATGTAATTTCCTTTATCCTGAAATGCACATCAATTGACAAAAATATCAGGTTTGTTTATTTTCATTTCAAATTCTGTGAAAAATACTACGGGACCCATAACTAGGGTTGTCAACTATTTATTATAAAAAAATAAATTATATTAGGGTCAGGGAAAGAAAATAAACAGTATGTACTTTGAAAACGTAAACAGGCATTATTTAAATGTTTTGAAAACATTTTTGTTTATAGTATAGGCTGGCAAACGAGCAAGTGGGTCACCTGATGATAAGTGATCTCTATGTACGTCCACAATATCGAAAGAATTATGGGCGTGTTGCCGACCTTAAAGGAAAGGGATAATTAAGAGATTAGGAAGGGGAGAGGGATTTGGGCCTTTGGATATCTCACTCATCGTACGAAACCTAGCAGCAAGATGCTACTTTACGCCAGTTTTCTATGAGACAGTGGTAACGACCCGCACGAGCCGGCCCATTCATGCTGTAGACAAAACTGTAACAGCGTGGCTCTACCACTCTGGCAATTAACAATATTATAGATAGAAGTAAATTATAATACTGTTTTAACAGTATGGCTGGCAACCCTATCCATAAACATCGCGTCGGTTCTCGAACGTTTATACACGTTCCCGGAAAGGGTTTAATTTAGACAAGCTTCTGTACTCAACGTTCCGCCATTTTGAAAATATAGGTTGCGTCCTTGGATTACGGGAAGAACGCAATGTCCTGACAATATAACGCCTCTCAAACAGAAGACGAGCCCCATTGGTCTAGTAACTGCGAAGGCTGAGAAAGCGTGAGATCCTGGCTTCAATTCCCAGGTTGGGAAATCACAATTTGTGGTCGAGTTTTCCATTTGACAAATCATAAAAATATGGCGAGGTACTCGCCTCCCTATTGTATTATTGGACGGAAATAATATCCGCGAACTGTATGTACAGCACTACGGGTACCTCTACCTACCCCTTCAGGTATACAGTGAGTGCGTATGTATGCATATCTACATGATTTAAGCAAAGACTTTAATGTATACTACTAGACAAGCTGCGCGGTGTATAGAAATTATTTCACTAAGTTGCGGTCAATTGACCGTAACTCAATATTACCATCTCGCTTACTCCCAACTAGAACCCCTATCGCGCTCCCTGTTTGTAAGCTGTCAAACTCCCGCGTTATGTGACGCAATTTTACTTCTAACTTTCTTTTTACTTCTAAACAGCACTTCTAGTACTAGTAGTAAACATTATAGTCTTTGGATTTAAGCTTATTTCTTGTCGTAGTAGTGCTCGAGCAGCACCCGGGCGGGAATTATAAACAAATTCTATTACCATCATACTGGCTAAGAACTAAAAAGATAACTTGGGATCCTTTAAACGGAGTGTGAAGAAGCAACTAAGCAGGCCGGCATAATTCTGCCGATCTGTGACAGATTCAGTGTCTATCGTTGGTCGACAGTATTCATGGATTGCGCTATACTTACCATCAGGTGTAGCGTAGTCACTTTGCCGAGGCAGGATAAAAAAAACAGATCACCATTATCCATCTTGTTACTTGCAGGTGTTTTTATAGCATAGGCCGTCAACGAGCAAGTGGGTCACCTGATGGTAAGTGATCTTCACTGCCCATGTACGACCACCATACCAAAAGAATTATGGGCGCGTTGCCGACCGTAAAGGGAAGGGGAGGGGGTTTGGGCCTCCGGATATCTCACTCACCGTACGAAACGCAGCAGCAAGCCGCTATTACGCAGGTTTTCTGTGAGACAGCGGTAACGACCCGGTCGAGCCCATCCACGCTGTAGACAAAACTATCTACAGCGTGGCTCTACCACTCAATCGCCGGTGTGGCAATAACACTCATATTTCTCTGCTGTATAACAACCTTAATCATTTCAGAGCTAGCTTAGGTAAGGACTCCCAACATTTTGATCCTTTTTTGATAGGTTATGTGAATAAAATAAACAGGATGAGATATATTTAATAGTACACGACAGAACTTATTACCTATGCAACCATTACGCAAAGAGGAAGTCAATCATAGACACACAGAAATTTGCTGTCACACGTTCCATAAAGTAACTAGTATTGAGTTTACAGCTTATACAACATTTTTAGCTTTGAAATCCGCAGCAGAATAATTTTACTGAATGATGAAATTTGACAAATCAAAATCAAATTTTGATAAACATTGAAGCCAGTGAAATGATTGAGCATTATGAGACTTTTTATCATCCTATGTAGTCATTTAAGACCTACCCGAAGCGTAGCATACCTTGTTAAGATGGTTTGACGCATTATGACTTTCGAGTGTTAATTACTCGTAGTGTATGAATTGCTAACTGCCGCACTTGGGTTCGGTGACGTTAATAGCAAATACATAGGTAAGTTATGGTAGAATACTTATGAATTTAATTGAAAAAAATATTCCTTAGCCTACATACGTTAATATTTTAAACAAGTAAAGGTTGAAAGATTTATTTTAAAGAATATAAATTTCATTTAATTAGGTAGGTTAAAAAAGTCTGAAATAAATAAGAGGCTCTCCTACAGATGGGGCTGTAATCCCCTCCCCTAATGTAAGTAACTCGTAGTTCCTGATACCAACGATACAGGTTAACCTAGTGTGGGGTCAAGACTATGTGTGTGACAGTTGGGTGTCTTTATTTATTTATATTCTTTGTCCTTTTTGATCAAATTTATTTGATAGGTATTGTCTCAAATTCTTACTCAAATGTGATGGATGTCATCGGTATAATTTATTTGATCAAATGGATAGTGGCCAAGATCTTTAACAAATAGCATATACTCTATTAAAAACTATAGCGGGTAGTTACGTATCCGTCTAAACCTCAAATATTGTTATAATTTGAATGCATTATGACTTATGAGTGTTAATTAGTGTATGAACTGCTAACTGGGGCACGTGGGTTTGCTTATTAATGAAATAGACGAGATATTGTGGTACAACGCGTGTGTTTTTTTGTGGCGGGTTATGAATTTTTAAATGAAGAACGGGAGAGGTCTTCGATTCGTCTGTATACAAGGTTAGTCGGGAAAGGTGTAGTAAACCGAAAACATATGAGTATCCGTAATTCTGGACAGCTATCAATAAATAAATTAAACCAAAATATGAGACCACAACGGAAACCTTCTCAAACAAAAAAGGAGTAACTAAAACGGCGCATATTTATCGTAGTTGTCCGTGAATATACATAAAAATACACAACGTGTTCCATAAAGTGTGGTGTGGTCATATTTCAGGGTCGTTACATACACCTGACAGTGAGTGTTTGTTTATGTACCGGATGTAATCAAAATCTAGACATCCAAAAATTTCACGGTAATTTTAATATTACGATCGATAAATTTATCACATCACTAGAAATTATTTGCATTACCTATTATTTATCATTTAGTATTGTCCAAAGTTGCAAGTCGAATATCGAAATGTTTCTCATTGGATACAAAGAAAATGCTTTATTTATGTCCTAGCAATGCAATCGGATTTGCTACTACGGGGGTGAAATACGTATATAGTACACTACACGTTGTTTAAATTTGACCACACCTTTCTGTAACACGTTGTATAATTCTTATATCGTACACTACACGTTGTTTAAATTTGACCACACCTTTCTGTAACACGTTGTATAATTCTTATATCGTACACTACACGTTGTTTAAATTTGACCACACCTTTCTGTAACACGTTGTATAATTCTTATATCGTACACTACACGTTGTTTAAATTTGACCACACCTTTCTGTAACACGTTGTATAATTCTTATATCGTACACTACACGTTGTTTAAATTTGACCACACCTTTCTGTAACACGTTGTATAATTCTTATATCGTACACTACACGTTGTTTAAATTTGACCACACCTTTCTGTAACACGTTGTATAATTCTTATATCGTACACTACACGTTGTTTAAATTTGACCACACCTTTCTGTAACACGTTGTATAATTCTTATATCGTACACTACACGTTGTTTAAATTTGACCACACCTTTCTGTAACACGTTGTATAATTCTTATATCGTACACTACACGTTGTTCAAATTTGACCACACCTTTCTGTAACACGTTGTGTACATACGAATTGAGAACGGTTAATAAACAGAACCCGCTAACTCTTCTACCTTCAAGCAGACCACACACAATCACATTAGCAGCGTTAACAACTCGAGAGTGTAAAGAACATGATAATTGTAGAAAACTTTGTTTACCAACCCGTTAAAAGCAGTACCATCGTAATTTATTGTGTAAATTCTTTAACTACATTTAGGGTATTGTACCTAAAGGGTACTAAGTACCAACAGGATCCTATCACAGAACCTACGTCTGCAAAACCTACTAAATTCCGGTAGAGTTTTTGTATGCTTCAAATAAAGACTACTACTAGACGCCCGTCTAGAAGCGTCTGTTTAGGACTAAAATTGAGTCACATGACGCGGGAGTTTGACAGCTCACAAACAGGGAGCGCGAGAGTAGTTCTAGTTGAGAGTAAGCGAGATGGTAATATTGAGTTACGGTCAATTGACCGCAACTTGGTGGTACAATTTCTAGTATACATTAAAGTCTTTGGGTTCTATGAAAATTCTTAGAAATCTGCATAAAATTGTGTTGTAAAGCCTTAAAAAGAAACAAATTATGTTTGACTTAGGAATCGAATGCAGGACTAGTACACAGCCCGTACACCACTGGGCCGAGGGGGCAACAACCGTACAAACAAGTTTTGTAAAAAACACACGCCTTTTCGGCGTAATTGGTTAGTTAAACTTACTTACGCGGCCCGTGGCAAATATTTGAAGGAACAAAATATATATTTTGTTGCTCACTATTGATCAGTTGTTAACTAGGTTGTGGACTGTACTAGTGACGTAGGTACGAACCACTAGGCTCGGTCACTTTGGGTACCTAGGTATACAAAGCTTTTGTAAAGCACAAATATTTACATGAGCTGTAGAGCCACGCTGTAGATACTTTTGTTTACAGCATGTATGGGTCGGCTCATCCGGGTCATTACCACTGTCTCACAGAAAACCGGCGTAAAGTAGTAGCTTGCTGCTGCGTTTCGTACGGTGAGTGAGATATCCGGAGGCCCAAACCCCCGCACCTTTCCAATCCCTTAATTATCCCTTTCCTTTAAGGTCGATAACGCACCCATGATTCTTTTGCTATTATGGGCGTACATGGACGGTGTAGATCACTTACCATCAGGTGACCCACTGGCTCGTTTGCCGGCCTATTCTATAAAAAAAAAAAAACCGCATCCAACAACAATTACCCACATCGCGAATACTTTTTGTCAGCTGGCAACACACTTTGTCGTACATACGCATTCACGCCTGTAATCCCCGAAGGGCAGGCAGATATGTAACCAGTACACCCACAATTCACCGAGCTTATTTCCGTCCCATATGTGAAAGAGGGCGAGCCAATCGCCAAAAAATCCTATTCTAAGAATGTTTTTTTAAAATTATCTTATACGAAAACATATCCTCCTTATTTACAGTATTATGATAGGAAATATCAACCCATATATTATTTATAAACAACATGCGTATGTTAACGCTCGCACAACACGATGGTGGGTAGAATTTACGTTGATATTTGTGTAAATAATGTAGTAGCTATGTATTAACGAAACAAATTTGAGTAAAGAAACTGCCGACGTCGGGAAAGGGTGCGCTTGTTTTTAGGGATGGGTTGGTATCGATAAAAAAAGATTTTTCGAATTTTCTCGAAGAAGTCACTTACAGGACAATATTTACTCTAAAATATCACAATGGAAACGAATAATTAATAATATCTAATTAATTTTTCTGACACCTATCTTGTAAAGTAAATTTAATGCCGGCCACACAAATTTCAAGCACAGTGTAAATAGTACCGAGTAATTGGAACGTGTGTCCTGCAAAATTGTTCGATTACGTCTCATTTTTCATACTTTATCGTCGAACGCTGCGATTTGACAGTAGACATTCTTCGGAGCATTGTGGGTAACAAACTAAAAAAAAAATTAATTATAGGAAACTATGAAGGCCTTTCCATTTATACCAACCATATTTCATATTCTTTTGAAACCATACAAATTTCTCTGATATCAAAATCCATTTATACCAACCGGTTTTAATATTATTTAGTTAATACACAGGAATATTTCTTGTCTAAATGTTGTCATTCTTAAATATGTTATAAGTGCAGGCAATATTTTTTCAATGGCAATGGAAGGCAAGGGTTTATAATTCAAAATCCATCGATAGCTCAACATAGCTCCGCGCAACCCTATCAGGGGTTGAGCGAAGGCATTTCCATGTAGGTCGCATAAAAATAACATTTTCGCCCCGGACCGGCGCATATGTTCAAATATTGAGTGCTGCCTCGAGCGAACGCACGCTGAATATCTCACTGGAAGCTTGTAGAGGTACAAAGGGGGTACAATCACGCCCTCCCCCCCAAATATGTAGTCATCGAGTGAACACAGATATGGAGAAAAAAATCCGTCATCGAATATATTGGCTGTGTAGTATTGCTGCTATAATCATACATAAGATCACGTTTATATCCCAGAACGGGTAGACAGAGGTGTAACTAGTGCACCCACTGTTCTCCGAGCTTATTTCTGTATCTGGTCTATCACCATATAGGTTCAAAGGACATTGAAGCCAGTGCAATTACTAGGCAATATGAGACATATTGTGTCTCGGGGTGACGAGCGCAGTCCAATGCCATGCAGTGCTTTGTAATTTAAAGTTCTGTAAGGTAAGTTGGCGCTTACCATCCGGCGAGCGGCCATCTCGTTTCGTCACTCAAGCTAATAAAATAAATGAAAGCATATAGTAAGATACACAATACATAGTTTATGCTAGAGTCATCGAAATAAGATAACTAGAACGATAACTCTCATATGAACCTGCCAAAAATACGGCTCCACTTACACATGCAAAGTAACACTCATACACGCAACAAAAATTAATGAACGTTCAAAATCAACTTTATTTCATTAAAGTTAATGTCTAAATATTAAATTTCTAGATCGAGATACGACGTTCTGCATCGTGCATAAAATTAGACGTATCAACTGTCAACTAGAAATTATTATGCACGGACTTTTATAGCCCCGCCCCCTTGCACAGAGTTTTGGTGGCGTCATTTTTAAATCTCCGCTTAAAAATGCTCGTTACAGGTGTTGAAGCGCTGACAGGTTTGATAATCCTTGTTGAGCACTCGTCTTCCACCTGTCCTTATCCCACTCGCAGTGGGTTTGGTGCAACATTTGTTTGTTGTTGTTTGTTTAACACATGTTACAGAAAGATTTGGCTTGTAGTTTTTACGCCCGGCCGCCTGCCTAACGTTGATGGAAGACCCACCTAGACCCGGAACAAATATTTGTGGATCACGCAAACATTTTGACTCGGTGCAGGAATCGAACCCACGGCTTCTCCCTTCGCAGCCGACTACAGCCCCCTGCGCCACAGACGCTATATATTGTGCTATATAACGCTTTATACGTGTATGAGTGTTGCGTCTGATTTTACCTTTGCATGTGTAAGTAAGTGGAGCCGCATTTTTGGCAGATTCATATGAGAGTTATCGTTCTAGTTATATTATTTCGATGCTTATCCAAAATAAATTAATTAATCCTTGGTGTGTTGATCGAACCCGCGGCCTCTCTTTTTATGACTAATCGCTCACTGTGCCACGGAGGCTGGCTGAATACAGATAATCCAAACCAAAATCAAGAGTACCTACTAACTACCTATTTATGTTATAAAAATTCAATACACGGATGCCCTTCTCTGTCGAACGTCGACACATTACATTATGATTACCAGCTTAAATACTTGTAATATCCTGTTGAACAGAATGATAAACTACATATTGCTTTTGTTGTTTTTTAATGTATATTGTTCATATCCGCCGTTAATAAAGTAATACATTCTGTGTAAATTTCGATTGCCAACTTTTTTTTATTAGCTTAAGTGACGGAACGAGCAGGTCGCTCGCCTGATGGTAAGCGCCACGCTTGCCCATAAACAGAAGCAACACCAGACAGCACTTTGGATTACAAAGCACTGCATGACATTAGACTGCGCATTATGTTAAGTCAGTAATTTGCCTATTAATTTCACTAGCTTTAATGTCCTTCAAACCGAAACACAACAGTGCTTACTGCTTGGTGGCAGAAATAGACAAAGCGGTTGTACTAACCCAGACGTCCTCTCGCTTACGAGAGGCTTACCACATATACTTACGGTTCAAAAGACAGAGCCATTTAAATGTAGGTCAGGATAGACAGACGAAGATTTAGGCGTGATATTAGATTATACATAGATTATACATATCCCGTCAGCACCGTCTGCTTAGTGAACCATAAAGAACTAGCAGACGGACAAGCTCTGTATGGTGTTGCTTCTGTTTATGGGCAGGCGTGACGCTTACCATCAGGCGAGCGACCTGCTCGTTTCATCAGTCAAGCAATATTTCTTTTAAAGTTTAAATTCAAAGGCAAGTTTCTATCATTCTCACCACGGCACGGCGCGGCACTCTAATACCAAAATCAGATACTGTGTCTCTGTAACTTCATTATAATTTAATGATCACTCGATAGAAAAAAAACATCGCGCGGCCCCTCGCCGAACGCCGTACTTCGCAAATTGTGCTAATCACGTAACACGGGATACGGGATTTCCGAACGGAAAAGAAAGATGGCGGGCGGTGCGCGACTCTCTGACTAATTGAGTTTTAACTGTAATTTTAAATTGGAGTGCACTTTGTAGAGTGATTTTGAAATGAAAAGGAAATTGTACATTTGTCTTTTTTTGATACATATTTTTTGTGAGTAAATGATTGTAATGTACTTACTTACAATTAAAAATATGTTGCTTTTATAATAACAGAAATGAATCTGTCAATCAAATTTAAAGAGCCGTTAAAGATTATGAAATAAGTTTCCTCTGCACTACTAAGTTTTCTATGAGTGGTAGTGCCGCACTGTAGACAGTTATGTCGGCAGCACAAATGGGCCGGCTCGACTGGATAAAGTAGCGGTTTACTGCTGCGTTTCTTACGGTGAGTGAGATATCCGGAGGCACAAATGCCCCTCCCCTTCCCAATCCCTTTACTTTAATGTTGGTAACGCGTTCATGATTATTCTGGTATTGTGGGAGTACATGAGCAGTGGTGATCATTTACCATCAGGGGACCTACTAGCTCGATTGCCGACTTATGCTAAAAAAACTATCATTTCGCTAATAAGTAGTATGCAGATAAAAACATTCATATCATTGGTCAATCATTTCTTGTTACATAAAAAAAATAAAGCAGAACAAAGAGCAGAACACTTGAGTTGCAGTTCAAATATTGCATTCGAAAAATTTATACGATTGTCTATTTCACAGACGCATTGCTGTCTTTGCAAACGTCGTATAGTGAAGTGGCTGTGTGTTTCAAAATTGTCGATACTAACGTCGAACCTCAATGTTATTTTCCTTAAAACAGAAACTGTTTTTTTTTACATATACATCTCATTTGGTTCATTGCTTGTTATAAGTCGCCATTATTTTTTTTCCTTCAATGACTTGAAAGTCATTAAATTCTGTCATATTTCGTGTAATTTATGCCTGACGTTATCCCCGCCGCGTCACATTCATTATTTAGATGTTTCTACTTCACCCGGTCTTAGCACCCTTCGCATCAATGTATTATAATCAATATTTCAAAACAGATTTATCGATATCGACACTTTCGACATCGTACTCTATGGTCTCAGCAAGCGATACCAGATAACTTGTCATTTAAATGCGACTCGCGTACGTCGGAGCGTGCACGGGATCGAATTTTGTATTTTTATAATACAAAAACAGCTTAGTCAATATTAGAATAGCTAATATCGTGTGTTATGATCTATGTGGATATTTTTTATTAGGTATCGACGTCGATGGATAGTCATATCGATAATACCGATCATTTGCGTATCCGTGTTGCGGATGGTGTAGGTAATTTGGTATTTGTATATTACACACTTCAAATACAGCCTCATGCATGTATCCTTGAAAGCGTAGTCAGATGTGCAACTAACACACTCACGATTCGCCGAGCTTATAACATGATGTGATTGGTGGCGAGTCTATCACATCTACATATACACGGACAACTAATATGTGATTTTTTTAATCAACAACTCAAATGCAAATAATAATTACTCGACCTGAGATTTCCATACAAGAGCTCACCGTGTTTTTAGCCAATAATTCATTTTATTTCAACTGGTGTATTTACTTGTATGCTGACTGTGTGCACCACAAAAACTGCAAATCAAGGGGAATAGTGACGAATTGTTAGTCATGCCACCGACCCAGAATCGCCGACCAAAACCACTCTAACAGCAGTGGCGGATCCAGGATTTTGGTTTGGCCCAAAATTAGAATTAAAAACATTGAGAATATACTATACATACTTAAAACGGAATAAGCAAGGATAAGCCATGAAAATTATATTGTAGTTACCTAGTACTAAGAAACGAGGATATAAGATTAATTTGAGATTTGTCAGTGGATTCAAATGCTTTTTTGCTTGAGCCCCTTAGCCCGAGGTTCCACTAGTGACCAAGAGTGTAACTACTAAGACGAAATGCTTTATGTCCACAATTTTTTTGGTACAATTAAAATTGGCGCTTTAACTGTACATATTCTGAATTAAATTATAAACATAATCAGAATTTTGTCAAATAATACCATTACTTTGTGTCATTAAAAATTATATCAATAATGTCTGTCGTCGTATTACAAAATAGTTTAAAGTTATACACAAAGTCGAGGTTATTGAGCAGGTACACAGACATTTCCGTACAAAGTAATTTGAAACAAATAGAGGTTCCGTGAAAATTAAGTATTATTTTACTGTTGTAAGTCAGGTAAGAAAAATGAATAATACACTGTTTGTTGTTTGTAACAATTATCGATATCGGTAATTTAATTTATCGATATCGGGTAAATCTGAATACTACGGTTTCCCCAGCACTTGAAGTCTCGGCGCGGCGCGAATGTAGATAACTGGTCGATTTGAATGCGGCGCGCGTTCGTACGGGCGCGCGCGGTGGTGTTCGAATTTTGAATATTTACAATACACACTAGTGTTTCACCGAAAGTAGTTTTGACTATTGAATCCGAATTTTGATTTCTGTTTTGACCGAAAATGTTTATATCCTGGGTAATGCTGCCTTTTTATATGAATTTAGAGATGCCTACGCGTTACCTACTGGATGTGTTATTAGTATAATAAATAATAATAAGTGGTGATTTCTTATGTTTACGCGAATATTACCTACATATTGAAATGAAACTAGTTTGTTTATACGGATTTTATTGCGGTTTAATTTTATTTTAGTACAGACGTTTCGAAAGCTTTTCAGCCTTCGTGGTTACGGGAGAAGCTTTCGAAACGTCGGAACTATTATAAAATCCGTATAAAAACTAGTTTTATTCCTATAATAATAAGTAACTACGTTATAATTTCACTTACGGCAAGTACACAGTGTTCCAGTAAACTACACGTTATCACACGTAATATAATATTTATCACTTAAGTATAATGGTTTTTATAAACCACCTCTATAGACTATAAGTTGGCGAGATGACTGGCGCTCATAGGAAAATTTTCAGTTTTGAATGATAATTCTACAATTAGTTGCAAACCATTCCACCGCCAATATATGATTGTCACACTCTACAGATTCTCACTGTTTTATGTATTTTTTAAAACATTTACGTAGGTATTGAAACTTCGTGAAACAGGTGCTTAGAAATGCAAATAAAATAAGAGCTACAAGTTGCAACCCAGAAGCATCCCAGTCATATCTCATTTCGTTTAGTGCCGAAACTGAGTCTGCAGTTTATCGCCGAAACCGAACTTTCGGGCGGACACTATCAATACACACGTGCACGGCACGTACGAGCAACCGTAGACAAGATTAAAAGTTTATATTGTATTTTGTATTTTGATTTGTTGTGTTGGCAACTATGCATTCTTTTTTCAAATATTTGTGAAAATGTTGAGTAATTTTCTTGCTTGATGTGTTTCTTTAGATGTTAAGTTTTTAAATAGCTTGGCAATTATGTTAAGCTTGTTGCAATTATTGTTTTTTTAAACTGAAAGGACTAAATATGAAAGGAACCTTAGACCACCACACTGGCTTAACGCGTGTGGATACCTCATCTTCTTCCACCTACCCTTAACCCACTCGCTTTTAATACATGTTACAGAAAGATTTGGCTTGTAGTTTTTACGACCGTCCGCTTGCCTGATGTTAACCCCTCTGGGGAGAAAACAACCAGACTCGAAACAAATATTGATTGTGAATCACACAAACAATTGTCTCAGTGCGAGAATCGAACCCGCGGCCTCTCGCTTCTCAGCCGGTTACTTGTCCACTGCACCACGGAAGCTGTCCGTGTGTAGGTACCGCACATACCTTCGAAATTCTTTTAGAGAAATCTAAGGTGTGGAGGTTTCCTTGCGATGTTTTCCTACACAGTTAAAGTTTGTGTGTTGTGGGTTGGCAAGTCCCTCGTAGTTGCTGATACCCACGATACAGGTTAACCTAGTGTGGGGTCAGGACTATGTGTGTGACTGATGGGTGTATTTATTGTATTATGTATTACTTAATTCTTGATTCAAATTAAATTAGCTCTTCACGGTCCAAAAGTAACTTATTATAAACCTTGGTACATCCAAGCCTTTAGCGTAAGAATTTGCCTCGAAGCAGCGTGTCAGTGTTCGCGCAAATTCCACAGTTTCCCGCCCGTTTTTCCTTATTTTGGGCTAAATCGTTTGGGAATAATTAGCTCGGAGCGCGTTTATTTTGTTTTCCTTTGCCATCGTTTGAGTGGCCGTGTTATTAAGTTGGAAAATTTCGTAGATTTTGTGGATATTTTTTTTGTATGTTTGCTTGTTATATAATTATACAGTATGTAACAAAAACCCTGTTTGCCCTTTTAGGGTCGTGAAGATAGACAGAAGCGAGATATTATCCTTACACATGTAGCTTAGAAAAATGAACATATATAAAAATGTTATTTTCACCTGAAAAATGATGAAACGGTGCGGCGCGTTTGATGTATGTAGACTCCGCAACTTGCTATCTCTCTCTGGCTCCGTTTCGTCGCTCTTGCAGAGGTAATCAAACGAAATACGGTTCACAAACAATGAAATAGTAAAATTATAAAAATAAATATGATTATTTTAAAGTCTCATTTTCGTATGCGAGTTATTTCATTACGTTTGAATATCGATTCTAAATGGAACAGTTAAAATGCCCGACAGGGTTTTTGTTACATATTGTATACATACAAGCTTACGTCTATATACTTGAAAGTGTAGACAGAGGTGATACTAGTACACCCGTGGTTAGCCGTTTTTATATTACTTTGAATGACGAATCGCCTGATTGTAAGCGCCAGGCCTACCCATAAAGAGAGCCAACACTACACAGAACTTTGAATTACAAAGCACTGCATGGCACTGAATTGCGCTCGTCACCCCGGGACATTGTTAAAAGTAGTAGAGTCACGCTATAGATAGTTTTATCTACAGCATGAATGATCTAGCTCGGATCGTTACCACTGTTTCACAGAACACCGACGTAAAGTAGCAGCTTGCTTCCGGAGGCCCAAATCCCCTTCCAAATCCCTTAATTTATCCTTTTCCTTTAAGGCCGGCAACGCGCCCACGATTATTCTGGTATTGTGGCCGTATATGGGCGGTAGAGATCACTCTCCATCAGGTGCCACACTTACTTTGCTCCGTCTTTGAACCGTCCCGGGTTCGAGCCCGAGACCTCAGCACAGCAGTCGTACCGCGCCACCGAAGCCGGCATACGCTGGAATCTAATGACAAATACTATTTAATGCAACGTAACGCCCCAAAAGCAATAAAAACGCTATATTAAAACCGTTGCGGCGTCTCTACAAGACATTCGTCACAAGTGTTGCCCTGTTGCCCGTGATATACGACCTTTCTATTTGCAATTTACTGCAACCGGTACGCCTTAGAATAATTTCTTTTGATATTAATATGGTTTTTGTGTACTTACGACGAAAAAACTGAGTCAAGTCTTGTATCTTCGTATTTATACAACGTGTTACGGAAAGGTGTGTTCAAGTTTAAGCAATGTAGGTATAGTGTACGATATATGTTTTTTTTATTAGCTTGAATGACGAGACAAGTAAGACAAGACAAGGTCCCTCGCCTGATGGTAAGCGCCACGCCTGCTCATAAACAAAAACAACGCCACACAGAAGTTTAAATAACAAAGCACTGCATGACACTAGACTGCGCTCGTCACCCCGAGACATAAGGTGTGAAGCCTCATAATGCCCTGTACTTTACTACAGTTTCACTGCCTTCAATATCCTTTAAACCGGAACACAACAGTGCTTACACACTGTTGCTCGTTGGCAGAAATAGACAAAGTGGTGGTACCTACCCAGCCGGCCTGTCGCATACGAGGGGCCTACTACTTTGAAAATAAGTATTATACAACGTGTTACAGAAAGGTGTGGTCAAGTTTAAGTTATGTAGGTATAGTGTACGATATAAGTATTTCACACCTCGTGGTAACAAATCCGATTGCATTGCTAGGACATAAATAAAGCATTTTATTTTGTATCTAATGATTAACATTAAACATGTGGATATTCGACTTGGAACTTTTACAGTTAATGATAAACAGATGAGCGTTTGTTATTACAATTACATTAAGTAATTATTACCAGTATTGTTATTCTCGCTCACGCACTCATTTTATAGGGACGTGATCGATTTTATCGATTATATTATATCTCGATTGTATATCTGGTATAATCTTGGTTATTTCTTGAAAAGGCCAATCCAGGAATTTCTGTACCTCACTCGCATAATTCTGTAAAAAAATGTCTGGACATTAAAAGGGGCCTCAACCCATGAGTTTGTTTTGGCATTTCTTCTCATGGCTAGCCCCGAAATGCCGTCGTAAATGTAATGTAGTATAAAAAAATATTGACATGTAGAAGTGATATTTATGACCCAATTTACAGAATAAATGATTTGAATTTAAATTTATAATAAACGAGTTATTAAAATTAGCATGAATTATAAGATACCTTAAAGTATCGCTAGTGTTAGCTCACTATCACATTTTGTTAATTAAAGATAAATAACTGCGTAATAAGCAGTGATAGCTCAGTGAGGAGTGGTAGGGACTGTGGAGACGAAAGTCGCAGGTTCGAAACCAGCTCCGAGAGCATACCTCTGACTTTTCTAAGTTACGTGTGTATTAATTGTTAATTATCACTTGCTTTAAGGGTGAAGGAAACATCGTGAGGAAACCTGCATACCTGAGAAGTTCTGCATAAGAATTTCGAAGGTATGTGAAGTCTGCCAACCCGCATTAGGCCAGCGTGGTCGACTAAGGCCTAACCCCTCTCATTCAGTAGAGGAGGCCCGTGCCCAGCAGTGGGACGTATCTAATACAGGGCTAGTATTATTATAACTGCGTAATAGTACTTACACATTAAATGCACTGTTCATAATTTATTACACTTAGTATGATTATTCACAATTCTAACTGCACTTGGGCAGCGTTACCACGGAAAAGTTATAAGCACGACTGAGTCCTCTCAAATAATAATGCACCTTCTTATATAATTAGGAAATCACCTCCACCACATCTCAAATGTTATTATCTACCCGCTACACATAGTTATTCTCCTGACTACCTTCTCTAACACCAAGTATTATATTATTATGGTCTCGTACTGTGCTATTGCAAGTTGTTTTCATTATGCCGTCATTGTTCCAGATGCGGTCGTTGTGGTGATTCAGGGCGGTATGCAGGGCGGTGGCGCGCCCGCCCCCGACGCCGATCAGGCCCAGTTCGAGGCTGACAAGAGGGCAGTTTACAAGTATGTGTTCTGTCTACCCCTTTTATAGCATAGGCCGGCAAACGAGCAAGTGGGCCACCTGATGGTAAGTGATCTACACTGCCCATGTACGCCCACAATACCAGAAGAATCATTCGCGTTGTAAGTTTTTTTAATGGCGTAGGCCGGCAATCGTAAGTGATCTCCACCGCCCATATACGCCAAAAGAATCATGGGTGCGTTGCCTACCTTAAAGGAATGGGATAATTAAGGGATTGGGAAGGGGAGGGGGTTTGGGCCTCCGGATATCTCACTCACCGTGCCAAACGCAGCAGCAAGCTGCTACTTTACGCCGGTTTTCTGTGAGACAGTGGTAATGACCCGGACGAGCCGGCACATAAATGCTGTAGACAAAAGTGTCTACAGCGTGGCTCTACCACTCATAACGTTTAAGTGATAATTAAAAGATGGGAAGGGGAGAGAGTTAGAGAAATCAGTTTTTGAAGTTTTTGAATAATTCACAGACACCCACTCTTCCCCCTCCTGGCCCTTCTTCTCGAAAGATGCGAGCAAGCCACAGCAGGGGCGGAGCCCCCCGCCGCAGACGCCTTCGGAGCAGACCTTCAGGCCTTCGTGCAGCATCAGAGGAGGGACAGGAGGCCGTTCCTCGTCGACGATCCTGAGATAGACGGCCTGATGATTAAGAGCATACAGGTAACAATTATATTGATAATTTATCTTTCTAACCAAACACTTTAATGTATGCTACTAGACTGGCTGTTTAGAAGTAAAATTGCGTCACATAACGCGGGAGTTCGACAGCTGACAAACAGGGAGCGCGAGTGTTCTAGATTATAGTAAGCGAGATGCTAATATTGATTAGCGAATTTTTACGGTAGGCAGTGGCCTGGCTGTGCTCTGGCATTGCTGAGGTCCATGGGCGGCGGCCACTTACCATCAGGTGGGCCACCCGCTCGTCAGTCTATCTAGGGCAATAAAAAAAAACTTAGGGGCGCAATTTTTGTGTACCGCGCAGCCTGACCAGTATTATACATTAACGTCTTTGTTTCTAACCGACTGGTTTAGTCCCTTATTTGTCCATATGGTATTAGGTGGTAGGTACCACCGCTTTGTCTATTTCTGCCGCCAAGCAGCAGTGTGCAAATATGTTGTGTTCCGGTTTAAAGGACATTGAAGCCCGTGAAATTACTTGATAGACTTAACCCCTTATGTCTCAGGGTGACGAGCGCTGTTCAGTGTCATGCTGTACTTTATAATTCGAAGTTCTGGTTGGTGTTGATTCTGTTTATGGGCAGGTGTGATGCTTACCATCAGGCGAGCGACCTCGTCATTTAGAGCTCATAAAAAATAAAAATGGTATACTACCAAAACTAGTTTTGCCATTTCAGAGCCCCCCATCGACTCCGGGCTGTGTCTACCCTGCGTGCTCATAGTGTAAGAAGGAACGAAGAGTTAACTACATCCCCCACTACATCTTATATCCCCCATCTTCTATATTCCAGGTCTTACGAATTCATCTTCTAGAACTAGAAAAAGTGCAGGAATTATGTCGAGATTTCTGCGGCCGGTACATAGCGTGCCTCAAGACCAAAATGCAAAGCGAAAATTTACTCAGGACCGATTACACTGCAGGTATGTTCAGTTCAGGAAAAGCATGTTGGAAGTGTAAAAATGTATCGATATACAACGTATTACAGGAAGGTGTGGTCATATATAATGGTTATTACATACACCTGACAGTGAGTGTTTATGTACCGGATCTTATAAAGATCGATAAGATTGATCCCATCACTATTATGTAAAGTGCGTGAGCGTGAACAACAATGCTGGAGTGGGACAAAAACTCAGCTGTTTGTCATTGAATGTTGTTCAAAGTTGCAAGTCAAATATCGACATGTTACTTAAAAAAGAAATTGCTTTATCTATGTCCTAGCAATGCAATCGGATTTTGTACTGCGGGGGGTAAAATATTTATATCGTACACTATACGTTGCTTAAGTTTGATCACATCTTTTTTTTACATGTTTTATGTCGCGATCGATGTTGTTACAAAGGTTTGATATCGATTTCGATATATTGACATATCGGATTGGCAGTTGGCGGACTTTTTAGGCATATTTAAAAATATCGTTTGAAAGTGGTATTCTGTTCCTCTTTAAGTTCAGTCCGATGTCAATATAATTTCAATCTCAATTCAGTCACAATTTTGACGTTTATATAAGAACATGTGTCATTTAGAAACGTTAACAGAATACAAAGACTTTAATGTATAGCAGAATACCGTTTCGGCTTCAGTCAACTTTTATTCTACTTTCGATCTCATTACGATCTATGTTTACATTTGACGTTGGTTATTGGTTCTCGACACTGAGACTAGATCGGAATGATATTTTAAATTACGAGAATTGGCCTCCTGTTGTCTATCCTGTAGACATTTCCTGTAGTATTATTTTTCTTATTTGCAGGTGGAGTGGAAAGTAATAATAATGTATCAGGTTCAATGGACGACCATTCCAGTACGTCTAATTCACCACAGTATCAGGTATTTAGCTATTAACTTTGATTATTAGGTATAAGTATTTTGACTGCCTCGGTGGCGCAGTTGTAATGCGTATGCGTTACGATTGAGGCCAACGCTGAGGTCTCGGGTTCGATCCCCGGGTCGGGTAAAGTGGAATTGGGTTTTCCTATTACGAAATGCTCCGTATCAGCCCGTAGTCTGGAATTTGTGCCCGGTATGGCGATAGGCTCGCCCTCTATCACATAAGGGACGGAGAAACTCCCGGCGTAATGTCGGTGTACTGGTAACGCCTTTGCCTACCCCTTCGGGGTTTAAAAGCGTGAGTGCGTATGTATTAGGTACATTAGTACTAGGAAAAAAATAATATTTTCGTATTAGCACGGCAAAGTGACTTTTTAAGGCCTCAATGACGACTGATGGTAAGCGTCACACCTGTCCATAAACAGAAGCAACACCACACAGAACTTCGAATTACAAGGCACTGCATGGCACTGCACTGCGCTCCATAATAATTTCATTGATAATGTTCAGTAATTTCATTGGCTTCAAAGCCCTTCAAACTGAAACACAACAGTGCTTACTCACTGGTGCTTGGAGACAGTAATAAACGCTTGTAAGTTACTAACAAATGTAATCTACTTATAAATGTAATCTACTTATAAATGTAATCTACTTATAAATGTAAGTTACTTACAAATGTAATCTACTTACAAATGTAAGTTACTCACAAGTGTAAGTTGCTTACAAATGTTAGTTACTTACAAGTGTAAGTTACTTACAAATGTAAGTTACTTACAAATGTAAGTTTTGTAATAAGTAGTTGTAATGTTTATTGTCGGTAGAGTCCCCCCGCTCTCCCGCCGCCTCCGTACCCGTCCGTGTTCCCCGCACACACTGACATACAGTACGCGCCGACACATCGAGACCCGCGTGAGTATTATATAACCATTAATCATTCTTTTAATTGTTGAGCCATGCTGTAGACACTTTTGTCTCCAGCGTGTATGGGCCGGCTCGTCCGGGTCATTACCACTGTCACACAGAAAACCGGTGTAAGGCCCAAACCCCAATTCCTTAATTATCCCTTTCCTTTAAGCTCGGCAACGCACCCATGAGATGAATGGTGAAGAGTGGAGATCACTTACTATCAGGTGACCCACTTGTTCGATTGCCGGTTCTTTTTAATTAAATTTATTAGGACTAAGCTTCGATGTGGTCCCATATACATTTGGTTAAGATCTGATGACAGAATACAGAGAAAATAAATTAACTCCTCAACGGACAAGTCAGTTTTTTTAAGTTTTGTTAAAACTTATTTTAATAATAATAATACACCCAGTCACACACATAGTCCTGACCCCACACTAGGTTAAACCTGTATCGTGGGTATCAGCAACTACGAGGGACTTGCCAACCCACAACACCCAGTCATGAAACATTTTTTTGTGGATCACACAAAAATTTGTCACAGTGCGAGAATCGAACCCACCGGCCTCTCGCTTCGCAGACCCTACTCGCCCGTTGCGCCACGGAGGCTGTCTTCATTTTAACTTATACTAAGAATCATGTCAAGTGAATGAATGTTAATATATCGATATTTCGATTAATTTTCAGCCTCCTCACTAGTCGTACAAGGATCCACACCGATTGGCCAGATCGGAGTCGGATTGCTACCTACCGACGCGTATACAGGTAAGAACAAAAATAATAATAAATAAATAACTGCCTTGGTGGCGCAGTTGTAATGTGTACGTGTTACGATTGAGGTCAACGCTGAGGTCTCGGGTTCGATCCCCGAATCGGGTAAAGTGGTATTGGGTTTTTCTATTACGATATGCTCAGTATCAGCCCGGAGTCTTGAATTTGTGCCTGGTATGGCGATAGGCTCGCCCCCTATCACATAAGGGACGGAAATACGCTCGGCGAAATGTGGGTGTACTGGTTACACCTCTGCCTACCCCTTCGGGGATTACAGGCGTGAGTGCGTATGTAATAAATAAATAAATACACCCAACAGTCATTTACAGTAAAAAACCCTGTCGGCCCTTTTTGGGTCGTGAAGATAGACATATAGACAGAAAAATAAAAATAGTTAAATTAAAAAAAAATATTAACAGAAGCGAGATATTATCCTTACACAGGTAACTTAGAAAATGAACATATTAAAATAAAAAATATTTACATCTGATGTTTTGTGTGTATTGACGAAGCCGGGGGCGCGGCACGTTTGATGTACGTGGACGCCGCAACATGCTATCTCGCTCTGGCTCCGAGTCATTGCTCTTGCAGAGGTAATCAAGCGAGATACGGTTTACAAACAATAAATTAATTTAACATAAAAAAATAAATATTATTTTTATATTCTCATTTTCGTATGCGAGTTATATCATTACGTTTGAACATTGATTCTGATATCACAGTTAAAACGTCCAACAGGGTTTTGTGACATATTGTACACATGTAGCATGTTACGGCGTCCAAATAAATCAAACATGCCGCGCCCTCGGCTTCCTCAATACACACAAAACATCAGATGTAAATAAGATTTTTTTTAAATGTAAATATTTTTAGTTATCTGTGTAAGGATAATTTCTCGCTTCTGTTTATTTATTTTTTTAATTTAAATGTTTTTATTAAGCTGACTATATGACTATCTTCACGACCCAAAAAGGGCTAACAGGGTTTTTGTTACATACTGTATTCCGGGTGTAGGGACTCGCTTCCGAAAATGAAGACAGCTGGTAGTGCCGATGATTACAGTCATGATACCACTGAAAATATCGCTAAATAAGTCGATTTTTTTTATTTATTTTCCACGCACAGTCTTGTTTGAACCAATAAATACAATGATGTTTCACTCAAATACTAATTAAAATCGAAGTTTCCTTAATAACAATGTAAAATCAATAAAAAAACATCAACGCTCAAAATCAGCTGTGCAACGTGGCGCACGGCGCGGTAAGCCTTTTGAGTATTGAAGCGCGGTAATGCGCGCGGGTTATTGACCCATACACAGTATTAGCATGCTTTATTTTGCGGGTATATATTTCCAAAATGTCATGTAAACAGCATAAGAATACTGTTTCCTGTTTTCGTTAAGTTTAATGTCTCCTTACACCCGGTATACTAAATAGATTGTCTGGTGTTTCTTTTTTTTATGGCATAGGCCGGCAAACGAGCAAGTGGGTCACCTGATGGTAAGCGATCTCCACCGACCATGTACGCCCACAATATCAAAAGAATCATACGTAACCGACCTTAACGGAAAGGAGTAATTAAGGGATTGGGAAGGCGAGGGAGATTTGGGCCGCCGGATATCTCACTCACCGTACGAAACGCAGCACCAAGCTGCTACTTTACGTCGGTTTTCTGTGAGACAGTGGTAATGGTACCCGGACGAGCCGGCCCATACATGCTATAGACAAGTGTCTACAGCGTGACTCTACCACTCATAAAAGTATATCTCTATTGATTTCTTAGGTTTACGCGAATATTACACATTGAAATAAAACTATTTTATACGGATTTTATCGCGGTTTAATTTTTATTTTAGTCCCGACGTTTCGACGACGACCTATACCTCAGTCTCTCCCGTGACCACGAAGGCTGAAAAGCTTTCGAAACGTCGGCACTAAAATAAAAATTAAACCGCGATAAAATCCGTATAAACTAGTTTTATTTCAATATATCCCTAATGTTTTCTGGCGCTATCTCTATATAGAGAAAAAAATGTATATATAATTTATCCCTACGCTGCATGTTACGTTACAAACGATAAACTATTCTTTATTGCGAGATATCTCGTGGTCATGCTAAGCGTGCCGGTGTACTATTTGCGCAGGGACGAACTCGAACAACTCGTGCTCGTCCGTGTCGGGGTCTCCGCCGCCGGAGGAGGAGTGCGCGGAGGACGCGAGCGGCAAGCGCGGGGTGCTGCCGAGACACGCCACGCAGGTCATGCGGGCGTGGCTCTTCCAGCATCTGGTCGTAAGTTGTACATTATCTAGCGTTTCTGTTAATTAAGTAACAAGTAAGCTAAGTTATAGATTCACATGATGAGTACAAAGACAGAAAAATGGACCAAAAAAGTTACAGAATGGTACCCGAGGAACGGGAAAAGGCGCAGAGGGAGACAGATTAAAAGGTGGGAAGATGATCTGCCAAAGGGTTGGAGAAGAACAGCACTGGACCGTAATAAGTGGAGGGAATTAGAGGAGGCCTATGTCACAAGACAGCCTGATCTGGTAGCTGATGAAAACAGTAAGAGAAAAAAAGGAAAAAAAAAAAGATTTCATAAATATTAAGTTCACTAGTTTTAAAAATTCGGTATTTTGTATGAAAGGTCAGAGTAAAAGAAAGGCTTTTTTTATATTTTATTTTATTTTTATTTATTTAAGTTATAGATTATCTAGTTTTTCTGTAAGTTAAGATATAGATTCAGAATCATAGATTGCACCATGACCTGAACATAAAAACTGTGAAACAAGAAGTTAAAGAAGCAACAAAAGCATACAAAAGCAGAATACTGCATCACCCTAATACACTTGCGAAGCATTTAATGAAATCTTTTTTCGGAGACTGAAAAGAAAAATACCGCGAGATCTACTAGCGTAGCCTGATTGTGATGAAGCGGACGTGTCAATGGACACGTACCGCAAATGCCCGTTTAAGCCCTTTCATAACAATTGCTGAATATCGATAATGACACGTCGGCAAGAGTTCAAAGAAAAAAAAAAAAAAGTTATAGATTATATCTAGCTTTTGCTCGCGGCTCTGCCCGCGTGTACAGCCTTTTCCAGGATAAACAGCGGCCTATAACCGTCCCCAGACATAGTGATTTCTTATGTATACGCGAATATTACACATTGAAATAAAACTAGTTTATACGGATTTTATCGCGGTTTAATTTTTATTTTAGTCCCGAAATTTCGAGGACTTTTCAGCCTTCGTGGTCTCTCCCGTGACCGCGATAAAATCTGGCTTAACTAGTTTTATTTCAACGTCCCCAGACATCTATCTCTATATCAAAATCAGTTTAACGATTTAGGTGTGAAAGAGTACCAAACAATCCCACTTTCGAATTTATAATACATAAATACATAGACTCACGCCTGTTTCCCATAGAGGCAGAGACAACGGATTTCCACTTACTAAGATCCTTGCATATCTCTTTGGCTCATTCACTCTCATTAATGTTTTCATACATGCACGTCGGTTTAGGGTACTCCTGACCTGGCCTTTCTCGAGAATATCTCCAACTTGATCTATGAAAGTTCGCCGATGCCTTCCCCTCCCAACTGTTCCGTTCAAACTCGCCATGTATATTTGTTTCGTCAATCTTCTTTCATCCATCCTCTCTACATGCCAAAACCATCTTAGTATTCTTTAGAATTTATAATATTAGTTAAGATAACTGGTGGTTGCGTAGTGGTCCAAATTTGACTTCTATAAACGAACGGCCCTACTGGGTTATTTCTGTTTCTTTCAAATGGTTGATGATCGCAGGCGATTAAATTTTTCATTATTTTTTTATATATTACAGCATCCATACCCTACCGAGGAAGAGAAGCGAACCTTAGCCGCCCAAACCAGACTCACATTATTGCAAGTAAACAACTGGTTCATAAACGCCCGCCGACGTATACTGCAGCCGATGTTGGACTGCGCTGAAAAACCTGGTAATATATGTAAACTAACTATCACTTTTGTGCAATAAAGATAAATAACTTCGTCAGGATGTTCAAAAAGTTTAATAGTCTATTCACATTAAATGCAATATTATATTACTGTTCACAATTTATTACACTTGCTATGATTATTCACAACTCTAGTTACACTCTGGCAGCGTTACCACGAAAGAGTTCTAAGCACGACTAAGTTCCCTCAACTAATAATGCTCCCGCTTATATACCTTAGCAATCACCTCCAGCACATCTCAGTGTTATTATCTACCCGCTTTACATAGTTATTCCCTCGACTACCTTCACTAACACCAATAACGTTGCTATTACTAATATGAGGGTAACATATATACAAATAAATAAAATTGAAGTGTCTGTTTGTAATATTAAAATAACCGCTTTTTACTACATGCATATCAATATATATATACGGCACATGTAACATTTTTTACAATTTTTGTCTGTCTGTCTGTTTGTTCCGGCTAATCTGTGGAACGGCTGGACCGATTTTGACGGGACTTTCATTGGCAGATAGCTGATGTAATAAGGAGTAACTTAGGCTACTTTTTATCCCGGAAAATGACATTCACGCGGGCGGAGCGAGCAAAAGCTAGCATATAAGAAAATAATACTAGCCCTGTATTATACACGTCCCACTGCTGGGCACGGACCTCCTCTACTGAATGAGAGGGGTTAGGCTTTAGTCCACCACGCTGGACTAATGCGGGTTGGCAGACTTCACATACCTTCGAAATTTATAACAGTACAACCTCTGTGGCGCAGTGGGCGAGTAGCCGGCTGCGAAGCGAGAGGCTGTGGGTTCGATACCCACACTGACACAAATGTTTGTGTGATCCACAAATATTGGAATCGGGTCTGGGTGTTGTGGGTTGGCAAGTCCCTCGTAGTTCTTTATACCCACGATACAGGTTTACCTAGTGTAAAGAAACTATAGGTACTTCTTTTTTTATAGTATAAGGCGACAAACTACTATCGCTCATAATACTAGAAAAATCATGGGTGCACTGTAGACCTTAAAAACAAGGGATAATTAAGAAATTGGGAAGGGGAGAGGGATTTGGGCTTCCACATATACCAATCACCGTACGCAGCAGCAAGCCGCTATTTTACGTCGGTTTCCTGTGAGACTGTGGTAATACCCCGGTCGAGTTTTATGAGTGGTAGAGCCACGCTGTAGACACTTTTGTCTACAGCATGTATGGGCCGGCTCATCCGGATCGTTACCACTGTCTCACAGAAAACCGACGCAGCTTGCTGCTGCGTTTCGTACGGTGAGTGAGATATCCGGAGGTGGAGGCCCAAACCAACTCCCCTTCCCAATCCCTTACTTATCCCTTTCCTTTAAGGTCGGCAACGCGCCCATGATTACTTTGGTATTGTGTGCGTACATGGGCATGTGGAGATCACTTACCATCAGGTGACCCACTTGCTCGTTTGCCGGCTTATACTATATAAAAAAACCATTTATGCTGTAGACATAACGGTCTATAGCCTATCACTTAGATCGAAGATTACCCAATGTCCGTGTTGTTCAAATTTGATTTTTATACAGGTGGCAAGAAGAGTAAAAATGGCTCGTCGATAAACAAGAGGTACTGGCCAGATGCTCTCTCCAACCCACAGTTTACAGCTGGTAAGTTACGTAAAGATGTGGAGTGTATGGTCACCAACATCTTAGGTTTACAAGGTGGTTGATCCCTCGTATGCGAGAGGCCGGCTGGGTTGGTACCACCGCGCCGTCTATTTCTACCGCCAAACAACAGTGTGTAAGCACTGTTGTGTTCCGGTTTGAAGGACATTGAATCCAGTAAAATTACTGGGCATTATGAGACTTAACACCTTATGTCTCGGGGTGACGAGCGCAGTCCAGTGTCATGCAGTGCTTTGTTATTTAAAGTTCTGTGTGGCGTTGCTTCTGTTTATGAGCAGGCGTGGCACTTACTATCAGGCGAGCGACCTGCTCGTCTCGTCATTGAAGCTAATAAAAAAAAGGTCCAAAGCCAACCTCGCCTGCACGTGGTACATTCTGCTGATTAACGGACGAGGCAATGGCGAAACTTGGTTCCAGTTGCGGGTTATGGGGGTCAGACGGTGGTTATACAGTGTGTAACAAAAACCCTGTCCGCCCTTTCTAGGTCGTGAAGATAGACATATAGACAGCTTAATAAAAATAGTTAAATTAAAAAAATAATAAACAGAAGCGAGATATTATCCTTACACAGGTAACTTAGAAAATGAACATATTAAAAAAATGTTATTTTCATCTGAAAAGCGAACAGCTGACTCATGTGACGTAAGACGAAGCGTTTGATGCAGGTAGACGCCGCAACTTGTTATCTCGCTCTGGCTCCGATTCATCTCTCTTGCAGAGGTAATCAATTGAAATACGGTTCACAAACAATAAAATAATTCAACTATAAAAAATAAATATGATTATTTTTAAAGTCTCATTTTCGTTTGCGAGTTATTTCATTACGTTTGAATATCGATTCTGATATCGCGGTTAAAACGTCCGACAGGGTTTTTGTTACATATTGTATAGTACCAAATAACTTCATACCGTGATGGGAATGGGAAGGCGGACCCTGGCATTATAATAATAATAATAATAATAAAGCCGTCATTTATTCCTTATATTATATATATAATACCAGCCCTGTATTATATACGTCCCACTGCTGGGCACGGGCCTCCTCTACTGAATGAGAGGGGTTAGGCCTTAGTCCACCACGCTGGCCTAATGCGGATTCACATACTTCACATACCTTCGAAATTCTTATGGAGAACTTCTCAGGTATGCAGGTTTCCTCACGATGTTTCCTTCACCGTTATAGCAAGTGATAATTAACAATTAATACACACATAACTTAGAAAAGTTAGAGGTGTATGCTCTTGGGGCTGGTTTCGAACCTGTGACTTTCGTCTCGACAGTCCACACCACTCCCACCTGAGCTATCATTTATTCCTTAATATCTAATATTTTTATACATTTCATTGTCAAGCGACTACAGAGTGTAACATCGGTAATTGGTATCTCCAACTTAACTACATCTTTTTGTAGCCTATTCCGTTACCTAACAGATACGACTCACAGTTATGACGTCATGTCTTTTTATCAGTTTACCTAGCCATTCCAGGAGGAATGCTTAATATATTATATGCAGAGGAGAAAAGACCCAGCCCCGAAATAAATATTTGTGGATCACACAAACATTTGCCTCGGTGCGGGAATCGAACCCGAGCTAACTTAAATATTGTTTTTTAATACCGGTTTAAATCTCATTTATCCTCTTCCAGGTCTCCTCTCATCATCGGAAGACGAAGACCAGGAAGGTGACCATTCTGGTGACGAGCAAGAGCCGCAGAACGACGACCAATCGTCGGAACACTCCAATTATTCAATACAACAAAGCATGCATTAACGTGGTCGCAATCGACCATGGTAGTAATGGGCGGAAGTGCAACATCGATTATACAATTACATTAATTGGTCGCAAAATGTGGTCGTAAATGGGGTGACCATGGTAGTAAAAGGTATGCACACGATTATACAGATGTTATTGGCAATGTGGTTGTAAATGGTCGCAAAATTTGGTCGTAAATGGGGTGACCATGGTAACAAAGGGTAGGAGTGCAAGGTTGATAATTCAGTTGCCGTCATAAAAGTGTTGGACCTGACCTTACGATGTTATGATTAACTTAGAAAAGTTGTCAGTGCATGGTCTTAAGGCTGGATTTGAACCTGCGACAGTCGTCTCGACAGTCCGTACCACTCGCAGCTAAGCGACATAAATAATGGTATGTTTGAAACAAAGACTTTAATACCATAGACGGGCTGTTCAGAAGTAAAATTGTGATGCATACGCGGCCGGCGAGCCGGGAATGACGACTAATGCGTGGGAGCGAGAGGAGTTGAGAGTAAGCGAGATGACAATATTGAGACGGCTGTTTTGTTTGGTATTAGTTTTCATTCACAATAAATGAATTTTTCGATCAACACCAAGAAATAATATAGTTACTTCCGTAAAATAACTTCAAATTGAATGAATAATATATGCACGTAAATAATGACAATGTTTTATGGGTCACAATAAACAATTTCGTGTTAGTTTATGGAATTTAACGTTCGCAGCTATTCAAACAACAACAACTGCTCTTGTCGCTCTCTCGCGGGCGACTAAAGTTGCGGTCAATTGACCGTAACTAAGTGCGCAATTTCTTTGTACCGCACAGCTTGTCTATTATTATACATTAGAGTCTTTGCTTTAAAATATTTTTTGTACAACATAACCTCAAATTCCTTTTTAATAACCGAACCTTTAAATAATAACTGCACTCCCGCCCGTTCTTTAAAATAAGTGAAAATAATTTTACGAAAAAACGTCCATCTGTTCGTATACACGCCCTGTAATCAAAATAACGTAAGTGATTAAAATCAAATTTATACTAGTAATACAGGACCAGATGGTGCTGCAGCTGTTGGGGCCCATATTCCGTCATTATTAAAAATGGTATTTTTGCATATATATATACGCATGTAACCCCTGAAGGGGTAGGCAGAGGTGTAACCGGTAAACCAACATTTCGCCGAGCTTATTTTCATCCCATAATGTGTTGGGCGTGAGCCTATCGCCATACCGGGCACAATTCCAGACTCCGAGCTGATACTACGCATTTTGTGACACAAAAACCCAATCAGTTTTACCCCATCCGGAGATCGACATCGAGACCCCAGCACAGCAGTTGTATCGCGTACGTATTACAACTGCGTCACCTAGGCAGTAATTTTTTTTAGAAACACAATTTTACTCTTATGAGTATTTTTTATTTACTTGTCCATTAAGATCTCTTTAATATAGTGGCAAAGTATTTAAGATGATAAACTGATGATGGGTTCAAATCCCAGGTTGGGAAATCACAATTTGTATTTGAGGTTTCGATTCGTATAATTACATTTGAGTTGCCCGGGATTGTCACCTATCACATCATGGGAAGGAAATAAGCCCGGCGTATCGTGGGTGTGCTAGTTATACTTCGGCCTACCCCATAAGGGAAATATGCGTGAGCTTGTAATTAAAAAAATGCTAGTCCTGACTAGTCCCATAACTAAGCACTGTTTTTTGTCACTGGGGTTGTATTAAAAATTCCCTTGTAATTTGGAGAACATTCCAGTAACATGGTATTGTAACTTTCGAAATTAATAATGAGGTCGCCAGTTTAAAAACTTTTATAAATTTGATTTTCATCAAAAATAAGTATACGTATAATTTTTAAATTCTTAAAATGGACATGACAATCGTGTCGAAGATTACATTTTTAAATGATAAAAAGACATCAACTGTATACCATAGTGTTAGCGATTAGATTTTAATAAGTTCGGGTGTGGCAACATTGCTTTTTCGGGTTGTCTATGCTTGAAGGATGGTAGAAAAAAGACGTACATATTATTTGCCTTCGATGAAAGAAAAAGAGGAAAAATATTACTTTCAAATTATGTGATTTTAGTTTTAATGCATTTTTCGTGCCTTATATATTTTTGATGCTATTTTATTTAATATACTAATTATAATATTGTTTTAAACTATTTTTTAAAAGTTAAAATATTTTTCTATATTATTTTACCACTGCCAGTATTGTTATGAGCATAATCGTTAAGTATTTTGGTTTGTAGCATGACATATATCAAACGGACATATGTCAAACTTGACAGCTGTCAATACGAACTTGCAAAGTTGCCGCGTCGGACGCACACCATGTATACGTAATCCATACCTCAGCATAAAAAGTATAAATTACGAGTAAAGAAAATAAAGTCAAAATGTACGTGTGTTGGCGATTTCGCACGCGCTTATGTTTGTTGGGCGTTTTTTAAAACGTTGGATTGTTCGCACTTGCGCGTTCTTCTTTCTCCTTGGTGGCATGCATATTTGTAGAATTATTTTCCAGTTTAATTTAATAAATACCATTGATTTTAGCGACTCTCGTTAGTTGTTGTGGTTATGCCGTTAGTATATGCACTGAATATTTTTTTTACTGATTGAAATATCAGCATGTTAAGCAAATTATCGTAATAATAAAACCATAGGGAAAACGCATTAAAACCAGTGGCCGAATTGTTATCAGTCATATATGTAAATCATTGCGTTAGCCGACATATCGACTGCAACTTACTTGAGTTTTGCACTTTTTTCTATATTGCAGATGCTATGCTAATTGGTTTGTTTCAGCTACTACATGCATCGTTATAAATCTACATTACTTGCATGCCCTCAAGGACATTTCATAAAAAAGCTTAAACAACACATTTTTTTCTTATTATATCTCAATACAAGCATACGTCAATTTGAATACCGGTTGTGATTAAAGAAAAAGTTAGTTTAATTTTTATATCCAACCATCAACTCTCGACTGATCGTAAACAAAAAATAGCACTGTAAGATATTTTTTTTGTACCACAGACAAGAAATACTACAGACAATACCGTCCATAGACAAGGATATTTATTTAAAAAATTGTAAAAAGGATAAGTTTTAATATACTCATTGTTGTAATTTCTTTTTTTTATTGGTAAATGATTTTTGTGTATTTTTTTCTATCGGAAAAATTCGTCAGCCATATTAGTGTAAGTTATTTTAAGGTTTGTTGGTTTGTGCAAAGATTTTTGGTAAACAATCTATATTTGAGTTTATGTACTATCATTAAAGGAATTTAGAACAGTTGCATGTAGAGTATTTACAAAAATTATTAGCTTTTATTTGCAAAATAGAAATTGTATTTTTCCCTATTTCTATTTTGCAAATAAACGCAATATAAGCCAAGAATTACGATAAAATCATTGCATAAATCAATTAACCAACTCCTACATCACATTACGCGCAAAAGTATCCATTGTATCATATCCGAACGCGTGTTGAGATGTTGGGGGGTCTTTATCAACAGGCGCTGAATCCAGTGAAGTGATTATGGGGGTCACTGCACACTTGTATACGTATCTATAGGGTGTTTTTCGGAGCGCGGGGCCCAGACCCCCAGTGACCCCCCACTGGATGTGGCCCTGCAACGCGATTATACGAAGTAAAATATACGATACTGATAACTTAGTATACTCGATATATTGAAATAATTGATAAATATTATAAAAATAATTATTGTCATTCGATTCAAAAAAATTGTATACGCAGACTTTGAAGAAAATTAAACTTATCGATACGTGATGAAATAATTTTTAAAATGTTAAGTATTGTGTATTATTATAGTGTAATTTTTTTGTAAAATTTGTGCAGAAAGCTTCGGCGATTCGCGGGAATTTTGGCGAGGTTAAAAACGTCGACCTTGGGTGACCGATACATTGATTAGTCCAGTTAACTATTATTTTTGGGTATTATGAGACTTAATATGGTATGTCTCATATCAGACGCAGTGCAGTGCCATGCAATTTTTAATTGAAAGTTCAAGGTATTGTTCCTGTTTATGGGCAGGCGTGGTACTTACCACCGAGAGACCTGCTCGTCTCGTCATTTAGTTTTTTAATAAGATGCTTGTCACAAATAGTTGACATTAC
Organism: Mimas tiliae; assembly: GCA_905332985.1. Classification (NCBI taxonomy): domain Eukaryota; kingdom Metazoa; phylum Arthropoda; class Insecta; order Lepidoptera; family Sphingidae; genus Mimas; species Mimas tiliae. Next base: position 1,435,218 of record HG995265.1, on the reverse strand, counting down.
TTGTCAAACTGACAGTTATTGTTAGGCTGTGAGGCTTTCTTCAAAGTCGTGAAGTGATTTGTTGCCTTTTCGTGTCTCTCTATTGTTATTGTGTCAACTGTCAGTTTGACAATTTTGACAGCTATAACGTCAATATGACTACGAAATGTACGGTCGATTTTTTTAATCTCAACAAAAGAGGTGTAGAGCAAGAGCTGTATGTATCTTTATATGTTTATCTGGGTTAGTGTATTTGACATTGATATGGATAAAATTCTTGGATAACTTGGAAATGAAACCTGTACCTGCTGGTAAGTTTAGCCGAGTTAGGTTAGTATTATTTTACCTTATTAATATGAGGGTACTAGCTTTGACAATTGCTAATCCTACTACTATTATAAATGTGAAAGTTTCGAAGAGTTTATGAATTTGCATGTTTGTTAATCACGCCTGAACATCTGAACGGCTTTGGATACAATTTGGCACACAGGTAGATCATGATCTAGATTAGGTCATAGGCTACTTTTTATCCCAGAAAATGTCATACATGCGGATGGAGCCGCGAGCAAAAGCACAACAAGTCTAATGAAAGTTAATTGACGTCTCATATTAATAAGAGAATTGAGAAATGGCTATTGTCAATTATCTCTATGAACGGTGGGGGTTAGTAATTTATTTTGTATGACATGTCAAACAATATTAGACACAATCTTTTCAATTAAAGACTGAATATATATTTATGGTCTGAAATGTAGTCACAAAATATAAAATCAGTATTACAATATCATATAAAATAGTCACTACAAAGCGTAGAAAGTAACTAAATAGCAGTATGATGCAACTGCGTGAGGGGAACACATATTTAAAATTAAATTGTTAGGGTTTATTTTCCAATATACATCACATAAATTACAGCTTTATATGTAACTGTAAATTTTAATAAAAATAACCAAACAAAACTGAAAAACATACATACATCTCTTGCTTTAAATTTGTAATAATGAAATTAAAAATGGACAAAACTAAGCAGTATTGACTAATCTTCCATTATAGACTCTTGGAACCGTTTATGGCCTCTATACCTTCACTTAATCTAGTCTTTGCAGCAATACCTTGTGATCGAAAAACATGACAGACAGATATCACAGACATGGATATCATTAACTTCAATCTGTATGACATCCAATCGTACCACATTTTTTATTCCTATATTATTACTACGGTAACGTAACGTCAAGAGCGGCCTAAATCGTAGTTCGCGTATCCTACACATACATACGAAGTAGGTCCATTGGTATGTTTAGATTTTTGGTCGCTGCTAGATCTAGCTTACTAGCATCTGGAGTCTTCTACAGAAATTAATCTTAACTAAATATCATTAATGTAATGATATTTTTGTCCATTTTTTATTTTTATGTGATATGTAGTGTGAATGTAGGATTAGGTGTTTGGTTAGTTGGGTAAATAACGTTTTATAAAGTAACTAATTTATCCCTCTCCTTTTTCTCCACCCTCCAACTCCTATCTAACTCGCATGTAATATCAAAGTACTTTACTAAGAAAGAAATACGTAAGAACGGCTATTTCGTATAAAGGATGGAAGCTCAATTTGAAATTATGTAACATGGAACAAGGTTCTTTTTTCATTATGTAATATATTAGTAAGATTTCCTCAGATTGCGAGCACTGAATTATTAAAAAATATTTTCTAACCCACCCTAACCTAACCCATACAGTCATTTTATAAAAAAAATTAAACGCTTACTCCACTGCCAAACATAAAATCCCACAGTCATCCTACATTAAAATAGAAATGTTAGTGATCTAATGAAACGGATATACGTAAAGTGGGATAAATACTTTTTACAAAAAATAAAAATATGTAATTATACTTACGGTAGGATGTATTTTTAAAATGTTTTAAACAATGCCAATATTAGCTGTAGTATTGTTTTTATTCGCTATTATCAATTTTTTTATTGTACTCAAGCGCTAGTGCGGATGTTTGCAGAGTTACATAAATATATTTCTTCCTCCCTGGCGTTATCTTGGCTTAATACCAAGGTCCGCCTTCCTATCATGATTTGAAGGTGGATCTGATCCCCAGAACCCGCAAAGGAAACCAAATTTCGCTATTGAAAGTTAAATATATTAATTGGGTCAATTTCTTGTTGAAATATCCCCAAATTTTGATAAAACAAGCTCTCGTTGGTTTTGGTTGCTGAATTCCAAAAAGTTCTCTATTATGTTGTGGGTTCTAAATGTGATATATTATAAAATAAGTATTGATATAGATAGTCATTAAATTAGTTTAATGGTTTTCCTGTTGATTCATAAAGATAATTTTAGATAAATCAATAGCAAAATTTATGAGACGATTAATATTTTCCACATTGTAATATTTTATTTTTTTATAGTTATGTTTATGCCTTCCAACAATTTCAATGAATATTAATTTATTTAGAAAAATATATTTTATACTTTTTCATCCAAAATAACTCTGGTCACATAATAGTCAAACCCATTTATACATTTTCTTTTTACTGGTATAGAGCCCCGAATGAATATCCTTAATACGGCCCTGGTTACGTTATTTTATTTTTTAAAAATAACTGTCAAAGGAATCACAAACCATACTGCCTTTTTACTTTTGTTAAATTATTACTGGCATAATGCTCATTTATTTTTATGCAGCCACATTATTAAATAAAAATATTGTAGATAAACTATGTAACAGTTGCAAACAGCCCCACGCGCAAGTATACAAGTATTATAATAATGAAATGTCCACTCGAGTAGTATAGCTGTCGCTTGCATAGTGTAAGGAACTCGGTAACACATACATACGGCATCGTTTTGCTAGTCAAATATAATAATTTTTAGGCTTTTGTGTGTTATTATTTTCAATCCCTTTAGGATAGGCCAAAGAAGAAATTCCTACTACTCAGTCTGCCTTAATATTTGACGTTGTTTTGAAACCCGATGAAACGAAATTGCGTCACGACAATGAGATAAACACAAAAATATATAGGAATAAGCGTAGGAATAAGCCTGCGAGAGAATGAGATAGAATATTTATTTATTACATTACATTACAACCTCTCGGCGGGTTTCGTATACCGGTAAACAGAGCTCGATATTTACAAGGAAAGTTCGACCTTTATGATATTCAGAATCTTCATACATTTTGTATCTTTGGAAAATATATGAAACGATAAGGTTTAAAATAATTTAACAAAGAACTGACGTTTATAACCTTCATACAACTTACAGTTCGTTGAGTGCCCGTGCTCATACGAAAAAAAATGTTTCTGACAGTAGTTCAAAGTGGCCGACTTTAACCGCCATTTTTCGTATCGCGCAATAATTTAATGTATAAAACATTGGTTCTTGTAAATATTTACAGCGCGAGTGCATTTTGTGTTTGGAATAGTGAATATTGTGTCGATATATTATGGTTTTAGTGTGATTTGTGAACATTTGAGTGTGTTATCAATTATCAGTGTGCAAATCAGCTACGACTCGGAAGTATTTCAGGTACATTTTTGTTGTTTTTTACTTTATTATGGATAAGGGGTAAAGTTTATTGTTATTATTACCTTATTTCGACACAATAATTTACTAAGCTTGTACATATGAGTGTGCGCCTGTATATTGCCTAGCTAAAGCGAGAGAGCAAGCGTCGGGACGGAGTGTATACGCGTGTATGCGCCTGCGTATTACAATTTACCAACCTTTAGTAAAAAACCGGCGCGGTGCAAAGACTAATGTACACTACTAGACAAGCTGCGCGGTACATAGAAATTGTATCACTAAGTTGCGGTCAATTGACCATAACTCAATATTACCATCTCGCTTACTCTCAACTGGAACCCCTATCGCGCTCCCTGTTTGTGAGCTGTCAAACTCCCGCGATATATGACTCATTTTACTTCTAAACAGCCCGTCTAGTAGTATACATTAAAGTCTGGCGCGGTGTTTTATGTATGTGAATTTTTATCTCCATAATAAATATTTTTTGCAAGTATGCCGAAAACTGATGTTGAAAGGAGTCATGTTCATTACGGCGGAAAAAATATGAAAATAAGATTTAAAAAAATGTAAAATAACTTCGTAAAAATAAACCTTACAATTAGAAAGAAGAAAGAAGAAAGAAAGACAATTTATTAGTCACATATCACAAACAAATTTACAGTAAAACAATACTAACTGAACACCATCAAAAAGGTTTTGACAATTGCGCGTCGTGACTGTGACAGGTAGATGACCACTCAGCGTGTTGCTGTGCTGTGGCGTGAACCACAACACAACACAGCAACACACAATGAATTATCATACTCCTGATACCTACTCTATATTCATCTCATCCTTCTCATAGGATACCTTTTTGAAGTTTTACCGTGTGTGCATTGCACACACACACTTTTTTATTTATAAAACTTTGTTCGTTCTTTGTTACTAGCCATCTCAGGCCAGTAACAAAGAACGAACCATTTTACAAATTACCCGAGATATTTGTGGTGTACAGTTACCTCTCTTCTTTGCCGCCCTTAGCTGTAAAAATAATACATACATACGCACTCACGACTGTAATCTTCGAAGTGGTAGGCAGAGGTGTAACCAGTACACCCACATTTCGCCGAGCGTATTTCCGTCCCTTATGTGATAGGGGGCGAGCCTATCGCCATACTGGGCACAAATTCCAGACTCCGGGCTGATACTGAGCATTTTGTATTAGAAAAAACCCCAATACCACTTTACCCGACCCAGGGATCGAACCCGCGACTTCAGCGTTGACCTCAATTGCAATGCGTACACGTTACAACTGCGCCACCGAGGCAGGCTATAAAAATAATAATTGTGATATAATTATTTTTTAAATACGTAAAAACAACTATTAATATTATATATAGTGTAGACTAAAGTGTTTACCGCGTGTTTAACACTTTAAAAAAATATTTACTTCCTCTATTATACTTACCTACATAAAAAGAAACACAAAAATGTTACAAATAAATTCCTTTTAATATAAACAATAATTACAAAAATATCACTTAAAAATAGTATTTACAGTTTTTAATCATCATAATAATAATATCCTTATTTACCCATTTTCTTAATTAACATGGAATGTATTTTATAGTCCGACGTAACACTGGGGATTGAAAAACTGTATTTTTTGTTATTTCGATAAAAATATTGGCGCCAATATGACACGTAATTTTTTTACATTTGTCCAAGGAACAATAATCATACAGCCTATACGTTACGAAATCGGATTTTAGTGTCTGTTATAACTATTTATCCATCTATTAAAGCTATATCTACATGAGCTGCCAGGCTCATTTTGAACAGATTACGGTTTGTTTAATCCATCAGTATTTTGAACAATTACGTTATATTTTTCTTAAATAGAGAACATAATATTTTTTTTTCTTATTATGAACATAGCAACATTGTTTATATACCTACATGAAAATAATCGCGAGTCTAGATCCAAGATTAAACATTGTAACATTTTTTTTATGTTTTGGATTTTGGTATTAATATTGTATTGAAACTATAATCACATTCTTAGATCGATCTTTTGTCTTGAGAAAACATTAAATAATTTACATTACGGAAATTAAAATTGTGTTTTGAAAACACATTTACTATTTAGTATAGATACAAAATAAGTACTAAGGCATTTTACACCTTCAGCTTTGAGCAATATTTCGTACTTAATAATATCACATTAATCAAGTTTAAATGTTTTCCAGCGGTTCTTAAAGTTTGTTCTTTGCCCCTTTTTTATTAATGTTAATTGCTAGTAGGTTTTTATTGAAATTCAATTATATTTTTTAGAAATTGTCTGTATAATAGAGCTGTAAAGGCACGGAATGTATTTGACTACCACTGAATTAAATCAGTTCTAAACGTAATATTTTGTAACTGGCAAGAGTTAAAATTCGTTCAATAAAATAGGTTAATATACAATATATATACATAGCCATTTCATCTAATTAGCCTCAGGACATTTTGAAGCTATTTTTTATACAAACATTATTATAATAAGTTATTTTTTTATATTGTAATCACATTTATGCATCAGGGACGTAAGATCTTTAATAATTACGTATAAGTCTTGCCCTGCAAAATAAATATCGGTACATATCATAGTATAAATTAATTGTCAGCTATCGGAATGAATTAAAATCTTCTTCATTATAATAAATTTCATTGCGGTTCCCAACCTTTGCCCTATGGGGAATTGACGTGTTTTACCACCGACCACGGATCGGCGGTCGTTTTACCATATAAAATTGAGACACTGAATCAAATTCGAAGTACTTAGGGGCTATCTAAACGTCAAACTGGCGCACTTGGATATGTGACAACTTTAATTGTCAATTGATCATTTCCTAAAATCCAATTAATTCCACGCTCAGATCCAGTCAATGCTACTATAGTTACTGAGTACAGTAATGTTTGATATTAAATACATTCTCCTGCCGAGCTTTGAGTTTTATAAATTATAATTATCTTGAATGGTCCATATCCTTTAGTTTTATTTTTTCTTTACTCAGTAATGTAGCATAAGGCATTAACTGGCTCTGAGTGTGAATAATCGTATTGTAAATGACTAAAGTGACAGTTAATTGTCGACTCTGAATGCGACAGTTCTTGTACTTATTTTGTGGTAAAAATTGAGTATTTTATGTAAAGACAATGTCACAGAGGGATGTTTACTTAAAAGTTATACCAAAATACTAACCAGGGATATGATTTATATGCCAGTAGGTACAATTTCATAAATTCACAGCAGTGTTAACATCACAGTTATCACGTTTGGTCCCAGTGATCATCATTGGTCCCAACTTATGGTACCATAAATATATCTTTTAGCGAGTCATGATGTATTCCATCACCGTTACATCATCATTGAGTACATTTTTAAATAATATAAATGTTAAAATATGCCTAATTTTTGTAGCTTCACTATTAAGGTGTTTCAGAGGGGTCATTCATTTTGTTTAATGCACGATTTTCACAATTTTTCCATAACTTACGGACCTCTTACGACATCGCTCCGCTTTCATTTGTATTGCCTTTTAGATGTTATCTAAAGTTAGGGATAAATGTTCTTTACGAATCTACATTTATCAATACAAGTAGTATGTAACCGTGTTTATTTTGAGCAATAAAATATCCATTAAATGGAAAAAAAAATTGGCGCGAAACAGGCATATTTCAACATTTATACCCACGTATTTATATTATAATGAGCAATATTTCGTTATACTACGTAAGATTCCTTTAAAATCGGAATCATTTCAGTCATTAACCCTTATTCATACATGACCCCGAATCTAGCTTAACTATGGGGCGATGAGATGCTTGTCTACCATAATATCACTAAGACTTTAATGTGCAACACGGTTTGTTTGGAAGTAAAATTGTGCCACATAACGCGGGAATTTGACGGCTGAGGCGGGGAAGCAGGAGAGGGAAGCTAACCTACTTCTAGAGGAGTTAGCGACATGGTGATATTATGTTGCGATGAATTGACCGTGACATAGTGCGAAATAATTGCGAGGGAGACATTGCTTAGAAATTCGAATTTATGAACGGCTACTGATTATTATATTCTCGAATGGAGGCCACGTACGGGCAAGCGCAGCAGAGGACGTCCACCTACAAGATGGACCGACGAACTGACAAAGGTTGCAGGAAGCCGATGGATGCAGGCCGCTTGCAACAGGTCGGCCTGGAAGGCATTAGGGGAGGCTTATGTTCAGCAGTGGACGTCTTGTGGCTGATGATGATGATGATGATGATGACTCATCATTCGCCTCTCCACTTGTGACGAGAGGTTATTTTTCTATGTTAGTTTATTGTTACGTTTACAGCTTCACTTATCAGAATAGGTCATTGCTTATGCTTGCTTTAGCAAGAAAAACAAATATTTAGTGACTGATTGAATGAAAGTATTTATTTTGCAAACTTAGCTTGACTATCTAGAAATCTAGATTGTATTTTTTTTAGGTCAGATGGAATAACTTCAGATTTTTGCTCTAAAAGTCGTCTTTACGATCGATCGCCTGCCTAACGTCAACACCTCTGGGGAGATGCCTGTTTGCCCTCTTTTATACCAAATAACAGAAATTAGAATTATTTACTTTGGGAACGAGCGACCTGCTCGTCTCGACATTGGTATAAAAAAATCTCATCTCCCCGCGTTTCAGATACACACGCCGCGTGTTATCACCGGCGTTTTTTTAACCGCTCACTTTACAATACAAGAGCTCTATATACACATACATTTTTTATAGTTAACATAATATAGTTCGAACTGTTTTTTCTATTTTTAAATAAAAAAAATATCTATAACGGTTTTTTATATTGGAAATGTTTTCCTTTGTGTTGTTTTATGGTGAATAACAATAAATAACACGTATTTCATGAAAAAAAGACTATGTTTATATCCGTATTTCTTTTGAAATTATAATTCTTTATATATTCTTTTTCCCCCTGACCTTATCCCACTCGCAGTGGGGTCGGCGCAACATGCTTTTTATTTAACACATGCTATAGAAAGATTTGTCTTATAGTTTTAACGACCGGTCGCCTGCCTGACTTTAACCAGTCTGGGGAGAAAACATTCTAATTCTTTGTTTAAGAATAAAAACGTTAAAAATAGAAAATCTAGTTTTGTTTTTTATTGTCTATGGATTTTAGGTTACGTAATGTCAAAATCTTTTGTTGATAGTTAGGTATCTGCGTGTTCTAGGTCGTTTTAAGGTTCCGTAACTTCCGCACTTATCAGTTCCCAACGGAACCCTATCACCAAAGACTCATGTATACTACTAGACGGGCTGTTTAGAAGTAAAATTGTATCACATAACGCGTGAGTTTGACAGCTCACAAACAGGGAGCGCGATAGGGGTTCTAGTTGAGAGTAAGCGAGATGGTAACATTGAGTTACGGTCAATTCACCGCAACTTAGTGGTACAATTTCTATGTACCCCACAGCTTGTCTAGTAGTATACATTAAAGTCTCTGCCTATAACCTTTGAATTGTGTGAACCATCGTACTGGAAGGAAACGACTTCAAAACTCCGACAAGACTGAATTAAGTCGTTCGGCTTGATGTACAACAGTACTAAGCCTTTGTAAAAAAAACAAGTCCGAACTCAACGAGAAAATACTGTTATAAAATCACATTAAATACCTAACTTTCTTCGTATCTTTTGTGTTCTGACATAATGAACGTGTTATCCGACCGTATTAAGGACTCCCTTTCGGCATCTCCGAACGAAGACCTCACGAAATCCGGTCGCATCATACTTCTGAACTCGTCCAAACTTCTACTCAGTTCTGGGCTGCTTACAAACGTCAGCTCCTGGTGTTTCGTTCTTTTCAAAGGTTGGTACTGCTTTTTTGTACTGTGTATCAAACTGGATCCTCTTCGAAGTGTTTCTCGGCCTATCTCGACGATTTCTAGCGAATTCTGGCCTATTACGAAGTTCTTGTACGCCCTGATGAACACGATTGCGAGCACTAAAAGACCCCCTACTATTAAAGTGTAGGTGATTATGGGTGCCGCTATGGGTCCGATGGTAGTTGCTAGGTATATCCATCTCCAGATTGATGTTGTTATCTCTGGTATGCCCTGGAATGATAGAAATGTGATGGTTCAAGTTCAATCCAGCTCTCAGGTAGAGCTGCCATCTTTTTGTATAAGCTTTTTTTTATTAGCTTGAATGACAACACTAGCAGGTCGCTCGCCTGATGGTATGCGCCACGCCTGCCCATAAACAGAAGCAACACCACATAGAATTTTGCATAACAATGCACTGCATGGTACTGAACTGCGCTCGTCACCCCAGACATAAGTTGTCAAGTCTTATATTGCTTAGTAATTTAACTGGCTTCAATGCCTTATGCATGCATGCATGCTGGCATGTTGGTATGAGGAAAAGTGTGGGCGTAGTAGGGATATCTCACTATCTCGCTTGCACGCGTGCATCATAATGAACATTTTACACAGTGACGTCAAAGTTTGCGTCGTCTGTCATTTGACAATTACCCCTTCTACAGGATTTGAATGGCTTCTAACTTATTTATTTTTGGTTCTGATTTATAAAATTCTTTCAGCAATAGATTTTGAGTAACGTAACATATTGATTTAAATAATAAAAAAAATCTAGTCAACTACCCTATTCTAAGGTATGCAGGTTTATTAATGAATGCAACTGGCTATAAACGCCTCATGTTTTTAAAGGCTTACTTACCTCTTCAAGCCACATGACAGGAAACATGATGTTAGGAAACTTGTCAATATTATTGATGTACACGTTCGGCGCATTGTCGACTTTCATATTTAATTGTACTCGAACGAAACCTTCTAGTGGCACGCCAATTTTCTGCAAAAAAAGTCATCAAATTAAAATTAACTAATATATCCTCCTTTCTTTCTTTCTCTCTAATCTTTATACATACGCACTCACGCCTGTAATCCCCGAAAGGGTAGGCAGAGGTGCAACCAGTACACCCACATTTCGCCGAGCGTATCTCCGTACCTTATGTGATAGGGGGCGAGCCTATCGCCATACCGGGCACAAATTTCCAGACTCCGGGCTGATACTGAGTATTTCGTAATAGAAAAACCCAATACCACTTTACCCGACCCGGGGATCGAACCCTAGAACTCAGCGTTGGCCTCAATCGTAACGCATACTCATTACAACTGCGCCACCGAGGCAGTCATCTAATATAATATAATAACGAGCCGGCCCATTCATACTGTAGACAAACTGTCTACAACGCGGCTCTACCACTCAATTTTCTTTTGGCATTAGGGCGGTGAAGATTAGTTACCATCAGGTGACCTACATGATCGTTTGCCGACCTCAGTTTAAAAAAACTTACCGGTTGTATCAAAAAATATGATTCATGCTTTTCCTTATCAGGTTTGAGTCCTTCAAAGCTGCTTATTAACGATGGATCTGCGTCGTAGAAGTGTGGGTAGGACAGGTACACCGGAGCATCTGTAATAAAATATATATATTAAGGGGAGGTTATAAGATTTGTTGTTAATTATCACTTGCTTTAACGGTGAAGGGAACATCGTGAGGAATCCTGCAAACATGACAAGTTCTTCATAAGAATTTCGAAGGTATGTAAAGTCTGCCAACCCGCATTAGGCCAGCGTGGTGGACTAATGCCTAACCCCTCTCATTCAGTAGAGGAGGCCCGTGCCCAGCAGTGGGACGTATATAATACAGGGCTAGTATTATTATTATAAGAGTGTAGTAAATTAAAAGTAGCGACGCAAACGTCACTTGCACGTGGTACACTCTGCTGATTAACGGACGAGGCAATGGCGAGACTTAGTTCCCGGTGCGGGTTGTGGGGGTCAGACGGCAGTCGGTAGGTCGCCACATATAATACCAAATTCACCGTCAAATTATGAAGGCGGACCCTGGCCCACTACTCTTACCAATCCGTTCCTTTAATGTCGGCAACGCGCTCATGATTATTGTGGTATTGTGGGCGTACATCGGCGGTGTAGATCACTTACCATCAGGTGACCTTCTTGCTCGTTTGCCGGCCTATGCTATAAAAAACTATTCCAGGTCCAGTGCAGTCACTTTTCCATAAAAGGCTCCTTCGTAGTCTGTACTGTGAGAGTGAATGATGCCAAAGACGTATACAAGGATCGTAGCAAGTGGAAATCCGTTGTCTCTGCCTACCCCTATGGGAAACAGGCGGGAGTCTATGTATGTATGTAGTCTGTACTTACTGTATTGACACGGGCTGATATTCTGCAACCCCCTGGGTGGACAAGCCTCGCCCTGGCAGTAGCATTTGTTGTCAGGATTCTTATCAGCACACTCGAAGGTCGATTCTGGAGGCGTGTAGAGTCCTGCTTGGATGCCTGAAATTAAATAGAAATATTATTTAAACGTCTCATCGGTTTACTTGGGCTGCGAAACCATGTGATCCTGGATTCAATACCCAGGTCGGAGAAGCACAATTTGTGCGTTGAGTTTTCGAATCGGAAAATCATATGGTGCCCGGGATTGGATTTGTGCCTGGTATGGCGATAGGCTCGCCTCCTATCACATCGTGGGACGGAGATACGCTCGGCGAAATGGGTGTACTGGTTACCCTCTGCCTATCCCTTCGGGGATTACAGACGTGAGTGCGTATGTAACGCTTGCTTTCCGTCAACCCCTATGAGTATAAGCCATTAACTAGGGACCGAAAGATGCTGATGACACTTAAATGACTCATATATAAGGCTTATTAGGCCTGTGCTCCTGTAGGGATGTGAGACGTGGAATGCATTTAAGCGTCATGTTAAGGACATCATATCATATATCATACCGGGCACAAATTCCAGACTCCGGGCTGATACTGAGCATTTCGTAATTGAAAAACCCAATACCACTTTACCCGATCAGGGGATCGAACCCGAGACCTCAGCGTTAGCCTCAATCGTAACGCGTACGCATTACAACTGCGCCACCGAGGCAGTCAGTGCGTATGGACATGTAGAAGAGAAGAGAGTGCAATGTCTTAGTATCCTCTGCTATAAACATACCACCTACCATCTTTGTATACATCCTTTCTGTACTGCAGTGGCATGATTCTACATAAATCCTTATCGTAGATATTGACGAGGTCTGCCTTCGTCACCGACCGTGGGGGGAAGAATGATCCTTCCGAAGCCCTGGAATAAAAAAACAATGTTATTAGCGAATGTTAATGTTATTTGACAGTTTGGCGCAATAGACGAGCAGTCGATTTCCCCACCAATCTAATATTTCTGAGAGATAGAGCCGTGCTGTAGACAGTTTTGTCTGAACGGGGCGGCTCGACCGGGTCGTTACCACTATTTCACAGAAAACCGACGTAGAGTAGCGGCTTGCTGCTGCGTTTCGTACGGTGAATGGGATATCCGGAAGCCTAGATCCCCTCCCCTTCCCAATCTCGTAATAATATTTTTGCCTTAAGGTCGGCAACGCGCACGTGACTCCTCTGGTATTGTGGTCGTACATGGGTGGTGGGGATCATATACGATCAGGTGATCCACTTGCTCGTTTCCTGGTCTATGCTATAAATAAAAAAAAACACAAATACAATATTTGTTTCTCGTAGTTCCTGATACCCTTAATACAGTTTAACCTAGTGTAAAGTCAGGACTATGTGTGTCACTGTTCAGTGTTATTTTTTCGTCTGTCTGGCGTTATCTTTATATGGCTTATTGCCAGGGTTTGCCGTCCCATCATGATATGACGGTGGTTTTGGTATTATATGGAGCCCGCGTCTGACCCCTACAACCCGCAACGGGAACCAAGTTTCGCCATTGCCTCGTCCGTTAATCAGCAGAGTGTACCACGTGCAGGTGAGGTTGGCTTTGGGCCTAAGATGTTGGTTGCCCATTTAATTTTTTGTCAAACAGCAGTGTGTAAACACCGTTGTGTCTAGTTGAAGGACATTGAAGCCAGTAAAATTACAAGGCATTATGAGAATAAACAACTTAATGTTTCGGGGTGCCGTGTGCAGTTCAACGCCATGCACTACTTTGTAATTCAAGGTGGTGTTGCTTTTGTTTATGGACAGGCGTTTTAATCATCAGCCGAGCGACCTGCTCGTCTCGTCATTCACGAATACCGAAGTTTCAATGCTAAATACTAAGTGCATGACTCACAATGTAAGCAGATATGTTTTCCCCCCATAAAGATATTTTAAAAGTAAACAAATTATTGTCGATGAACATATTATTGAACATCCGGTGAGTCAGTATGCATTAGTTAAATAAACGCACACAATACTCGCCCACTGAGTCCTGTGGACTTCGCATATGCAACACGAGATTTTGTTGACTCGTTTTGTCGTGAAAAACCAAAGACTTTAAATACCATAGACGGGCTGTTCAGAAGTAAAATTGCATACGCGGCCGGCGAGGCGGGAGTGACGTCTAAGGCGTGGGAGCGAGAGGGGTTGAGAGTAAGCGAGATGGCAATATTGAGACTGCTGTTTTGTTTGGTATTAGTTTTCATTCACAATAAATGATTTTTTCGATCAACACCAAGAAATAATATAGTTACTTCCGTAAAATAACTTCAAACTGAATGAATAATATATGCACGTAAATAATGACAATGTTTTATGGGTCACAATAAACAATTTCGTGTTAGTTTATGGAATTTAACGTTCGCAGCTATTCAAACAACAACAACTGCTCTTGTCGCTCTCTCGCGGGCGACTAAATGAGTTGAGTTCAATTGACCGTAACTAAATGCGCAATTTCTTTGTACCGCACAGCTTGTCTAGTAGTATACATTAAAGTCTTTGTGAAAAACCAGTTTTATCCGGTTATCTCTATATGTCTATCGAAGCCAACATGGTTGTATATAATACTCGACTCGTTATGTCAAAAGTAGAGAAAATAATACTTTCAACCTCTCTGTGGTATTTTGTCTATGAACCCTAACATGACGACGTAATTTTATCGAATGTTGACACGTCTTTTACTTTTTGGCGGGAAAAAATCAATACGCGGGAGGCAGTACACAATTCTTTTGAAGAGTCTGTTACCTCCCTGGCATCTATAAATTGCCACTGAGTCGGCAAAGATGCATCTTTAACATGGGTGGTTACTTTGATTAATAGAAATAAAAAAGATGTAAAAAAAAAATCTTTAACTTTTTTCGTACAGAACGTAAATTTCATATGTAAAGACCAATTATTTTAATGTATGCTACTAGACAAGCTTCGCGGTACATAGAAATTGTATCACGAAGTTGCGGTCAATTGACCGTAACTCAATATTACCTTCTCGCTGCTCTCAACTAGAACCCCTATCGCGCTCCCTGTCAGTGAGCTGTCAAACTCCCGCGTTATGTGACGCAAGTTTACTTTTAAACAGCCCGTCTAGTAGTATACATTAATTAGTCTTTGGTAAACCAAAGTAACCTATTATGTTAAATGCATTCAAATAAATTAGCATAGATGTTTAATTGTGCGTGTATTTGCTAATTACATAACTAATGTTTACTTTAATTATAATTCATTAATTATACACGAACTGGTTAAAATAAAAGTTGTCAATCTTTTTTGCCATTTGAGTACGGAACCTCTAAAAAAGGAAAGAAAAATATAAATTTTACCTTAAATTGTGACATTAATGCAATCTCAGCGGGGATTGGTACGGACTGTCGAGACGAAAGTCGCAGGTTCGAAACCAGCCCCAAGAACATACACCTCTGACTTTTCTATTTTAAGTGTGTATTAATTATCCCTTGCTTCAACGGTGAAGGAGGAAACATCGTGAGGAAACCTGCATACCTGAGACGTTCTCCAAGAGAATTTCGAAGGTGTGTGAAGTCTGCCAACCCACATAAGGCCCGCGGGGTGGACTAAGACCTAACCCCTCTCATTCAGTAGAGGAGACTTGTGCCCAGCAATGGGACATCATACTAATATTATAAATGTGAATTTAAGTTTGTTTGTTACGCTTTCACGCGAAAACTACTTAACCGATCATCATGAAACACACATTCTTGTACACATATTCTTGGAGCTATAAGAAGTAACATAGGATACTTTTATGAAAAAAAAATATCTATTTGTTTGTTACGCTTTCACGCCTAAATCACTGAACCGATTTTGATGAATATTGATGTAGAGATAGATGGGACACTGGAGACGGTTATAGGCTACGTTTTATTTCGGAAAAGTCTATTCACGCGGGCGGAGCCGCGAGCAAAAGCTAGTATATAATACAGGGCTATTATTATTATTGTACCTTAAATTGTTGCAGGGCTTGTCCTTCCAGTGGGGAATGTGGTCTAGACCATTAACTTTGTCCAGGTATCCGAACCTCTCCATGGTCTTGTGTCCGGTGTAGATGGTGGAAACTTCATCAAGGGTACCGTTTCTCTGTGAATAGGGTAGTTTTATATGTTGAGTTTGAATGTTCTTCTTTATCCCACTCGCAGTAGGGTCAACATGCTTTTTTAACACATGTTACAGAAAGATTTGGCTTGTAGTTTTTACGACCGGCCGCCTGACGTCAACCCCTTTGGGGAGAAAAAACGCAAACCGCATTTCCGGAGGCCCAAATCCCCTCCCCTTCGTAATCCCTTAATTATCCCTTTCCTTTAAGGTCGGTAACGCATTCATAATTATTTTGGTATTGTGGGCGTACATGGGCGGTGGAGATCACTTACCATCAGGTGACCCACTTGCTCGTTTGCCGGTCTATACTATAAAAAAATAAAAATACCCCAAATAAGTATTGCTGTATTACACAAACATTTTTGTTTCGGTGCGGGAATCGAACCCGCGACCTCTTGCTTCACAGTCAGTTTGTCCACTACGCCACGTAGGCTGTACATTATACATTATTCAATACGCAAAAGAAGTTGATACAAAAAAGAAACCCTTTTGTTAAAACACAATTAGAAATGGTTGAAAAAAAAGACCGCAATTAGGATTTTAAATATTTTCATGAGCAAAGTTGAGCGCGGAGGTCTTTGTGGACTGTGGTACAGCCACGCTGTAGACAGTTGTGTCTACAGCATGAATGGGCCGGCTTCATACCGTTGTCTTACAGAAAACACACGTAAAGTAGCGCCTTGCTGCCCCGTTTTCAACGATGAGTGAGATATCTGGAGGCCCAAATCGCCTCCCCTTCTCAAACTCTTAATAAACAACGCACCCATGATACTTCTGGTACTGTGGATGTTCATAGGCAGTGGGCATCAGGTGACCAATTTGGTCGTTTGCCGATCTCTGCAATAAAAAAATAACTTACCGCCAACAGCAATCCCATTTGACTGTTCGGTCGTTTTCCTTTGGGGTAAAAATAATGGGCCAGTGTTACTAGTGGATCATTGTATCTGTAAAAAATATATAAATATAAATACGCCACCCACGACTGTAATCCCCGAAGGGGTAGGCAGAGGTATAACCAGTACACCCACATTTCGTCGAGCGTCTGATGATATGATAGGGGGCGAGCCTATCTCCATACCGGGCACAATTCCAGACTCCGAGCTGATGCTGAGCAATTCTTAATAGAATAACTCAACATCACTTTTACCCGACCCGGGGATCGATCCCGAGACCTCAGCGTCAGCCTCAGTCCTAACGCGTACGCATTACAACTGCGCCACCGAGACAGTGTAAAAAAATATTAATGAATTTATGTGTATTGGAAGCGCCTTATTGGTCTAGTGTTTAGACAGCCTCCATGGTGCAGTGAGTGAGTAGCCGGCTGTGAAGCAAGAGGCCGCGGGTTCGATTCAGATGTATTATTTTATTTGCTTGAATGACGAGACGAGCAGGTCGCTCGCGTGATGTTAAACGTCACGCCCGCGCCAGCCCACAATCAGAAGCAATGTCACACAGAACTCTGGATTACAGAACACTGCATGACACTGAACTGCGCTCGTCATCCCGAGACATAAGATGTTAAGTCTCATAATGCCTAGTAATTTCACCGGCTTCGGATATCTCATTCACCGTACGCAACGCAGCAGCAAGTTGCTACTTTAAGTCGGTTTTCTGTGAGACAGTGGTGACGACCCGGACGAGCCGAACTATTCATGCTGTAGACAAAGGTGTCTACAGCGTGGCTTTACCACTCACATACGTACTTAATACTACGAATAAGACCTTTGTAGTATATAGGTCTCAGCCGTGACCACGAAGGCTGAAAATCTTTCGAAACGTCGGGACTAAAATAAAAATTAAACCGCGATAAAATCCGTATAGACTGGTTTCATTTCAATGTGTAATATTCGCGTAAACATAAGAAATCACTGGGTATGTATTATTTAGTGTTTTATAATCGACCTTTTGTTTTTGTGAATTAGTAATTACTTGTGTTAATAAAAGAAAATAAAAATTTTAACTGCAAAACAATGCACAAAAACTACAACACAAGTCTAATGCTACGGCCGCACTATCGGTTCTTGGCGAATGTTCGATGCAGAAACGTAGAACTTAGGTCGTAGCCTTTAGGGGTCCATAAATATGATCTTTTTTTAACCGACGCAAAAATCAGGAGGTTCCTTTCAATTTTTTTGCAATAGCATAGTATATAGATAGAAAAAAACTTTCTCTTTGCGAATGCGCACTTATTCGTGCGTCTTTTTTATTATGTATCTTGTGTGACGAGAAGATATCACTCATTTGATGCGCCACGCCTGCTCATAAACAGAAGCAACACCACATAGACCTTTGAATTACAAAACATTGCATGGCACTGGACTGCGCTCGTCACCCCTAGACATAAGATGTTGCATAATGCCTAGTCATTTCACTGGCTTCAATGTCCTTTAAACCGAAACACAACAGTGCTTACACACTGCTGGTTACACATATATAATATGCTCTTGCGTTTATCTTTAAAAGTAGGCAGAGGTACAACTACTACGCCTACAGTTCAACATTATTTCTGTCGAATAATGTGAAAGGAAGTGACCCTATCCATATATATAAGTGTCATGCAATCGACAGTTTTATCTACAGCACGAATGGACCGACTCGACCGGGTTGTTACCACTGTCTCACAGAAAACCGTGAAAACAGCTTGTTATTGTGTCGGTGAGTGAGATATCCGGAGCTATACTCTGCTGGACCGATTTTGGTGAAATTTTGTTGTGTCTGCATGGGTCTCTGGATAGTTTACATTCTCAATTGGACTCGGAAGGTGCGCTGCAATCGGGTTCTAGGTTTCTTATTTATTTTTTAAGGTTTTTCGCTTATCAGCCACATATTCCTCCTATTTGAAACTTAACTATCAATAATATATAATTGTGACTTGTGGGTGAAACCGCGCGGGACAGCTAGTATAAAATAAAATTCATTTTCTTTCTTTATTTCTTTTCAATATGGACCCGACAGTGTACCTATAGCATTATAACAAAAAATGGTAATTAATTTTTGCTGAAGAACTAAAAACTAACATATTAAAAACTGGGTGCAAAAACTAGTGTTTTAAATAAAACAAATATTATTTTTAACCGACACAAAAAAACTACAGTGGTTCTCAATTCGTTGGCGGGGAAAAAATTATACCCGAGTGGTAGTAAGTACAAAATGCCTTTCAAGAGTTTGTTGCCTTCCGTCCAGTCGATTTCTTCAAGAAGGGCATCGATAAATTGCCACTGCGCTGGCAAAGATGCATCGATAGCATGGGTGGTTACTTTGATTAATAGAAATATAAAAGATGGAGAAAATAGTGTTGTATTTGTATGTTATGGTCGTAAATAAATAATACGCCACGATAAGTTGTAAGTAGTATATTTAATTGTCAAAATCCACACCCCTAAAATACTATATATATCTAAATACAAATTTATATGTCTTTAGCTTTCTAGGGTGGTTTTTTTTTTTTTATTGCATAGTCCGGCATTCGGGCCAGTGGGTCATCTGATGGTAAGTGATCTCCACCGCCCATGTACGCCCATAATACCAAAAGAATCATGGGTGCGTTGCCGACCTTAAAGGAAAGGGATAATTAAGGGATTGGGGTTTGGGCTTCCGGATATCTCACTCACCGTACGAAACGCAGCAGCAGCCTGCTACTTTACGCCGATTTTCTGTGAGACAGTGGTAATGACCCGGACGAGCCGGCCCATACATGCTCTAGACAAGTGTCTACAGCGTGGCTCTACCACTCAAGACGAATGTAGTTCAGTGGCATGCAGTGTTTGGTAATTTAGTTTTGTCTCGTGCTGCTTCTGGTTATGGGGCAGGCGTGGCGCTTACCTACAGACGAGGGACCTGCTTGTTTCCTGATCCAGGCTAATAACAAAACTTACTTAGAAAGTAGAAAGTACTTACCCAAAAACAAGTTGTTCAGCGGTTACATCGACGAATGGCTTAGCTCTCTCCTTGTATGTCATTGATAGTCCAGAAACAAACAAATTGAAAAGAAATCCGGCCATATGGTGGGAGAAAGATGTTACAGTCTAAAAAATAAAATCATACTAATATTACAAATGTGAATATAATTTTGTTTGTTACGCTTTCACGCGAAAACTACTCAACCGATCATCATGAAACTTTGTACACGTATTCTTGGAGGTATAAGATACTATAGGATACTTTTATGAAAAAAAATATCTATTTGTTTGTTACGCTTTCACGCCTAAATCACTGAACCGATTTTGATGAATTTTGATGTAGATATAGATGGGACCCTGGAGACGGTTATAGGCTATGTTTTATTTCGGAAAAGTATATTCACGCGGGCGGAGCCGCGAGCAAAAGCTAGTAATAAATATATTATGTAAATATATACATAGACTCACGGCTGTTTCCCATAAGGGTAGGCAGATACAACGGATTTACATTTGCCACGACTTTGGCATACCTTTTTAACTTAATTATCTTAGTTTAAGGCAATTTTGACATTGGTTTTCTCTCCTTCTTTCACCTACCCTTATCCCACTCACAGTGAGGTCGGCGCAACATGCTTTAACACATGTTACAGGAAGATTTGGCTTGTAGTTATTACGACCGGCCGCCTGCCTGACGTCAACCCTGGGGAGAAAACCATCCAGACCAGAAACAAATATTTGTGGATCACTAAAACTTTTTATCTCGGTGCGGGAATCGAACCCATCATCCCTGAGGCTGTCAGAAGGTTTATACTCACCAGTAGAGGTATATTTGGTACAACTAGCTTGAGGTTCTTGTCAACCGACATTTCTGGAACGAATCTTAATATTTTATTGTGCTGATACGTCACTGTGTCGTTGTCGTGGAATTTGATATTCACTTTCTCCATGTCTTCTCTGAAAAAAAGAAAAATACATCTAAAATCAGTTTTTGAAGTGAAAACTTCTTTGGGCGCGTTGATCACTTTTTGGGTGAACTAAAAGCATGGAACTCGCGTCATCGTCACCGAACGCTTCCATGAGCTATATGTATACTGTGTATATATGTGCATAGATATACCTCCGTGCGTTATTAGTATACATTATATATATACTGCCTCGGTGGCGCAGTTGTAATGCGTACGCGTTACGATTGAGGCTAACGCTGAGGTCTCGGGTTCGATCCCCGGGTCGGGTAAAGTGGTATTGGAGTTTTCTATTACGAAATGCTCAGTATCAGTCCGGAGTCTAGAATTTGTGCCCGGTATGGGGATGGGCTCGCCCCCTATCACATCGCGGGACGGAGATACGCTCGGCGAAATGTGGGTGTACTGGATACACCTCTGCTTACCCCTTCGGGGATTACAGGCGTGAGTGCGTATGTATGTATGTATTATATATATACAAAGAGTATAAGCTAATAATTTCGACGATACAATTCACAAGTTATTTAGTTTTCACTTCTATCCACAGTCCCCAAAGACTGCCCCGCATGTTTTTTTTACACAAGGTAGTCTACTGCCATGTTACAAAGTTCTGTGTGGTGTTGGCCGGTGTTGTGTTTGTTTATGGATAGGCGTGGCACTTACTATCAGGAGAGCGCGTGCTCGCTTCGTCATTTAGAATAGAAAAAACAAAACAATACTCAGGACGAGATGATCGTTCGCCTGTTTGTAAGCCTGCCCCTAAACAGAAGTACCACTTTGAATTACAAACTTCACGGCAGTGTACGGCACTCGTTGCTATGACAAATATACATACGCACTCACGTCTATAATCCCCGAAGGGGTAGGCAGACCCGGATCTACGATTTTTTCGAATCGGGGCAGAAACTTCATAGTGGCGCCCCTCTCTCCAGCGTTTGAGATAAATTACTTAAAAAACTCACAAATATATAATGGTTGGTTGTTGTGAATGTGACAATAAGTACCTTTAATGAATTTGTACTTTCCACTTGTGGAGTGGGCCTGTGTGGCGCCTTTTTCTTACAAGTCGACGGTGAACCAACCAGGCTTCCGTATACTATGCGCTTTGTGGAGCAAGTTTTTTCCACATCCCTCCATAGCAAAGTGGGAGACGAAATAATGAACTAATGAGGTCTCAACCTCAGGGACAAGGATATTTACAAACGTAGAAGCGGAGTAGGCCAATTCTCGTAATTTTAAATGTTCAAAATATCATTCCGATCTAGTCTCACCGTCAAGAAAGTTGCAAATGGCATTCTCTTAAACCAATAATCAACTTCAAATGTGAACATAGATCGTAATGAGATGGAATGTAGAATAAAAGTTGACTGAAGCCAAAACGGTATAATGCTACTGCTAATGCTAGGTGCATTTGACGTTGATTATTGGTTTAAGAGAATGCCATTTGCATCTTTCTTGACGCTGAGACTAGATCGGAATGATATTTTGAACGTTTAAAATTACGAGAATTGGCCTCCAGATGTCATGATGTTTCACACTAAGAGTTGCCCTTGGAGATTGAACACCGGATCTGTCGTTCATATTATCGCTACAAAACCAATGACTCAAGTCTTTATAATTTTCCGTCATAATCGGTTATAATTTTCCATTTAACCATCAGATTGTCGCATTAAACCATAAAAACATATCCCATGATAATTTAATTACTGTAATTGTTAACTTGTTGTTACAGGTATTTATTTCCCTGTAAGCTAGCCATTAAATAAGAAATTACTGATTCTATGTAACACTTAATGCATCATCAGTCTAAATATTTATATACGACGTACTGATTTCTTAGGTTTACATGAATAACATTAAAATAAAACTAGTTTAATACGGATTTTATCGCGGTTTAATTTTTACTTTAGTCCCGACGTTTCGAAATCTTTCAGCCTTCGTGGTCACGAGAGAGACGAAACGTCGGAACTAAAATAAAAATTAAACCGCAATAAAAATCCGTATAATCTAGTTTTATTTCAATATATACAACGTGTTATAGAAAGGTGTGGTCAAATTAAGGCAACGTATAGTGTGCGATATAAGTATTTCACCCCCGTAGCACCAAATCAGATTGCATTGTTACATAAATAAAGCATTTTCTTCGTTATCGAATAATTATGATGTCTTTTGACTGACTTTTAACTTTTTTTAAATTTTTGTTTATAGTATAGGCCGGCAAACGAACAAGTGGTTCATCTGATGGTAAGTGATCTCCATCGACCATGTACGCCCACAATACTAAAATAATCATGGGCGCGTTGCCGACCTTAAAGGAAAGGGATAATAAAGGGATTGGGAAGGGGAAGGGAATTTGGGCCTCTGGATATCTCACTCACCGTACGAAACGCAGCAGCAAGCTGCTTCTTTACGCCGGTTTTCTGTGAGTCAGAGGTAACGACCCGGATGAGCCAGCCCATTCATGCCGTAGACAAGTATCTACAGCGTGGCTCTACCACTCATGATCAAGAAAATCATAAAACAGTTGAGCTTTTGTCTCATTTCAGCATTGTGCTTGTCATTCACGCAAATCACTTAATTTAGGGATGTGGTCGATCTTATCGAGTGATTAAAATTAGCGTGGAATTAAAGGATGTCTAGAATTTTATAAGATCCGGTAAATAAACACTCACTGTCAGGTGTAAGTAACAATCCTTAAATATGACCACACCTTTCTGTAACACGTTGTATATTTTATAAAACTACTTAAAACATTATTTTTGCCTATCACCGTGAATTTTAGACGTCGCTTCCATGTTTTAGCGTTACATAAAACGAGAGAGATCTCGTACGTAATTTTTTGTGTCGCAACTTGTGTTAGTTTCATGATTACGACAATTTGCCGAGACGCGTAGGTACATGCGAGTGGAAAAATTTACACACACAGGATGTAGAATCCAGCTGATTTATTTATTGGCTTTACTTTACGTTGTGATTTCTTAGGTTTACGCGAATATTACACATTGAAACAAAACTAGTTTACACGGGTTTTTTCGCGGTTTAATTTTTATTTTACGCGACGTTTCAAAAGCTTTCAGCCTTCGTGGTCACGGGAGAGAAACTTCGGGACTAAAATAAAAATTAAACCGCGATAAAATCCGTATAAACTAGTTTTATTAAAATTTACTTTACGTTATTATGAAAAATTCGGTTTGAATAATTATTTCAATATAACGTCATTTTGTTTAATGGTTCATACAAGAATGCGCGTTTTTTTTATTATTAAATATTTATTATTCTAACGAGCAGGTCCCATATAACGTTGAATTACAAAGCACTGCGCGGCACTGGACTGCGCTCATCACCCCGTGACATAAGTTGTTAATTCTCATAGTGCCCAGTAATTTCACTGGCTTCAATGTCCTTAAAAACGGAACACAGCAGTGCTTACACACTCCTGTTTGGCGGTAGAATGGACTGTATTGACCCAAAATTATATTTAATAAAATGGAGATTATACTATATCTACTTAAAATGGAATAATTAAGGATAAGCGAGGAAAATTATATTGTACGTAGTACTAAGAAAGTAGGATAATACCAATGTTAATTTGAGATTTGTCGGTGGACGCAAATGCTTTTGTGTGTTGGTTAATGATGATTAATAGCTTTTTATTGGCGAAGATTTTGTACATAGTCCACAGCTTGGATATGCTCAGCCCGTAAAGTTAATAAATAAAGGTCTTTGGAAATTGCTAAATGCTTGATGTGGTAAAGCCATGCTCTAGACAGTTGTTTCTATAATGTTTATCAACCAATTTCTCATAAAAAAATTCATCATATTGTTTGAGCCCCTTAGCCCCTGCATCCCCTAGTGTTCATGACGCGTCGCCTCATTTGAAGTGGGACCGTGTACTAGGTCAGTAAAAAAAAGAGGCTACTCTTTCAAACTCATTTAAACATCTTGTCCTACACTACTCATAGGTTAAAATTCTATGGCAGTTATTACGCACATACTATTACAGGAAATGATATAAAAACATTCGTAAAATGTAATTGAGGTGTAAATTGCTTGTTTTGCAGGATAGATTGGATGCATTGGATTGCAACTGGCAATTATGTTTACTCGATTAATAATATTATTTCGTTTTTTTTTTCTAATGGATTCGTGCTGTTAGCCTATATTGCTTTTACAGCTTCATCTGACAATAAAGCCGGCGTTATGGCGCCCTAGCCAGAAATATGTATAATGTACTTAGTAGCGATCATTGGCGCCGTATTGGCGCCGCTTGGGCCAAGTGTTTTATATTCGACTTGTCCGGTATGGGCTTAGGCTCGCCCCTATCATATTATGGGACGGAAATAAGCTCGGCGAATCGTGGGTACAGAGCAAACTTGCCTCTTCCGGGATAAAGACGTCAATTTATGTGATTAAACGATGGACAAGTGTAATTAATTGGAAATGGTAGATATATGTTTTTATGGCATAGGTCGGAAACGAGCAATGGGACACCTGATAGTGAGTGATCTCCACCGCCCACATACGCCTACAATACCAAAACAATCATGGCCGCATTGCCGAACTTAAAAGAAAGGCATAATTAAGGGAGTAGGAAGGGAGGGGGATTTGGGCCTCCGGATATATTGTAGCAAATTTACGTTTTATAAATGTGTGTTTTTATCATCTTTTTGTTGTGCTATGTGTATGTGTGTGTAGAAAAATAAATGGTTTAAATGGTTTTTTAAATGGATATCTCATTTAGCGTACGAAACGCAGCAGCAAGCTGCTATTTTACGTCGGTTTTCTGTGAGACAGTGTTAACGACTCGGACGAGCCGGCCCATTCATGCTGTAGACAAAAGTGTCTACAGCGTGGCTCTATCACTCAAATTAGACTTTTGTCTACAGTATGAATGAACCGGGCTACCACTGATTCACAGAAAAACGACCTGATGTCAGCCCCGGATCTACGAGTTTTTCGAATCGCGGCATAAACTTGATAGTGACGCCCCTCTTTCCAGCGTTTTAGATAAATTAGTTAAAATAACTTTAAAAAAGAAAAATATGATGCACAAAGGGTCTGTGTGGCGCCTTTTCCTTACAAGTCGACGGTGAGCCAACCAGGCTTCCGTATGCTAGGCGCTTTGTAGAGCAAGTTTTTATATTTAATCATATTATACCATTATTTTGGTGCCCCCATGAAATTGCCGCCCGGGGTGTGTGCCCCCCCACATAGACCTGGGCCTGCCTGAAGTTAAAGCTCGCTGCTACCATACACTGTATGGGTTACCAACTTCGAGCTATACATTATCGAATAACATTACTATTTCCGTGGCTACTTGCGTAATGCGTACTGTTAGAAGTTACGTCAGACGAGTATTATTTTATTAATAACAAACGACAGTAATCACTTCAACTCATAGTTTATTGGTTACATTTACAATATCACTGCTTTGCAGTCCACAACCCCATGTCAGGATTCTCTAGAGACCGTTCTCTAATTATAACTAAAATAACTAGGACCGAATAGTAAACCAGCAGAGCTACCGCGTAATGAACTCTTAGACTGTCGATTGAGCACCGATCTTACTGAACTGGAGGCTGTCTGACTGTCTGCGGGCAAAATACCTCCACTTATGGCGACAACCTCTTTTATACCATTTAACTACCCTTCCACAACTATATCGCACCATTATTATTTCAGTGTACCCAACGTTGCTTTCTCAGACACCCTCAATACATCAATAAAAAGAGAATACGCTAACAGTACGCACTTCGACTGCTGTGCTGAACTTTAAATCTTGATAAAATACGCAAAGAATTACATATACATTACCATAGACGGGCTGTTCAGAAGTAAAATTGGGATGCATACGCGGCCGACGAGCCGGGAATGACGTCTAAGGCGTGGAAGCGAGAGGAGTTGAGAGTAAGCGAGATGGCAATATTGAGACGGCTGTTTTGTTTGATATTAGTGTTCATTCACAATAAATGAATTATTCGATCAAAACCAAGAAATAATAGAGTTTTTTTCCGTAAAATAACTTCAAATTGAATGAATAATATATTATTATGCACGTAAATAATGACAATGTTTTATGGGTCACAATAAAGAATTTCGTGTTAGTTTATCGAATTTAACGTTTGCAGCTATTTAAACAACATCAACTGACTTTGTCGCTCTCTCGCGGGCGATTAAATGAGTTGCAGTCAATTGACCGTAACTAAGTGCGCAATTTCTTTGTACCGCACAGCTTGTCTAGTAGTATACCCTAAAGTCTTTGAAAATACGTAATAAACATGACCCATAATATATTTTCCTTTTACATACACACGCACCCACGCCTGTATTTCCCTTAGAGGTATAGGCAGACGTTTAGCCAGTAGTTACACCCAAATTTCGCCGAGCTATTTCCGTCCCATGATGTGACAGGGAGTTAGCCTATCGCCACACCGACCACAGTTCCAGACTACGGGCTGTTACTGAGCATTTCGAAGAAGAAAAATCCAATATCACTATTACCCGACCCGGGGATCGAAGCCGAGATCTCAGCACAGCAGTCGCACCGCGTACGGATTATAACTGCGCCATCGAGCCAGTTTATAAACTGACAGACTGTTTAACATAAATATTGTGGTAATACCAGTGTATTAAAACAAGTTTAAATTACTGATAATAGTGTGTAATAGGGTAGTAATTTGAAGTGGGTCAGTAAGGGCAGCTACCTTCGTTATTAAAGAAACAGGAAAACGTTTTAAAAAATCATACATACATACGCGCTCACGCCTGTAATCCCCGAAGGGGTAGGCAGAGGTGTAACCAGTACACCCACATTTCGCCGAGCGTATTTCCGTCCTTTATGTGATAGGGGGCGAGCCTATCGCCATACTGGGCACAAATTCCAGACTCCGGGCTGATACTGAGCATTTCGTAATAGAAAAACCCAATACCACTGTACCCGACCCGGGGATGGAACCCGAGACCTCAGAGTTGACCTCAATCGTAACGCGTACGCATTACAATTGCGCCATCGAGGCAGTAAAAAATCATAGCTTACTAATATATGTAGTATGCATGAATGTACAGTAGGTCTGCAGGCCCGGGTCTAGGGGGGGACAAACTGGGGCACCCGCCCGTGGCGGCAGTTTCAGGGGGCGCCAAAATAATAATTTATTATGATTAAAAATAAAAAAACTTGCTCCACTAAGCGCCTAGCATACGGAAGCCTGGTTGGCTCACCGTCGACTTGTAAGAAAAAGGCGCCACACAGGCCCACACCACAAGTGGAAAGTACAAATTCATTAAAGGGTGCTTATTGTCCCATACACGAAAAATGCCAAACAATATATATTTGTAAATTGTTTTTAAGTAATTTATCTCAAACGCTGGAGAGGGGGGCGCCACTATCAAATTTCTGTCTAGGTTCGAAATAATCGTAGATCCGGGGCTGGCCGACTGGGTTAGTATTTTTTATATAGCATAGGCCGGCAAACGAGCAAGTAGGTCACTCACCATCAAGAGTAATAGAGCCACGCTGTAGACAATTTTGTCTACAGCGTGGCTCGTCCGGGTCGTTACCACTGTCTCACAGCAAACCGACGTAAAGTAGCAGCTTCCTGCTGCGTTTCACACGGTGAGTGAGATATCCGGAGGCCCAAATTCCCCTCCCCTTCCCAATCCCTTACTTATCCCTTTCCTTTAGGCAACGCACCCATGATTATTTTAGTATTGTGTGCGTACATGGGCAGTGGAGATCACTTACCATCAGGTGACCCACTTGCTCGTTTGGGTCATGCTCGTTTGCCGGCCTATGCTATAAAAAAGGTCAAAAATCTTGGAGACGAAACGCTAATATTTATTCTATGTTTTTAGACAGCATCATGGCCATTTAAAATGTTTATTTATATAATTGTACAAAGCCAAAGTTCAGTTTGCCACTATTGTCGGAAATATGTAGATTTCCTGCAAAGCATCATGCGTGCAGGAAGTCCTATTTACTTATGTCATTGGTAGGTATTACGTTCTAAGTACAGTACCATCATTCTTGGAAACAATTATTCTGACTGCCTCGGTGGCGCAGTTGTAATGCATACGCGTTACGACTGAGGCTGACGCTGAGGTCTCGGGTTTGATCCCCGGGTCGGGTAAAACTGATGTTGGGTTTATCTATTACGAAATGCTCAGTATCAGCACGGAGTCTGGAATTTGTGCCCGGTATGGCGATAGGCTCGCCCCCTATCACATCATGGGACGGAGATACGCTTGGCGAAATGTGGGTGTACTGGTTACACCTCTGCCTACCCCTTCGGGGATTACAGGCGTGAGTGCGTATGTAATTATTCTAAAATGATGCACGAAGGTTTATTTAAATATTTGTGGTCAATTACTTCCATTGCCTTCTTTAGATGAAGCCATAACTCTTAAATACATGTTCTAGTTGACGTGCATTGAGGAAATCGTTGAATATCTATTTTCTTGTGGTTGGATAACATTGCATTACTTGGATTTTACCACAATTCTTAGAATTCATTGATTGAAAAACAAAGATATGTGTGAGAGACTGATTGTGGTAGATTATACAATATGTAACAAAAACCCTGTTGTGCGTTTTAGCTGTGATATCAGACAAATGTTGGTGTTATCCACAAATATTTGTTTCTAGTCTGGGAGTTGTGGGTTGGCAAGTCCCTCGTAGTTCTTGATACCCACGACACAGGTTAACCTAGTGTGGGGTCAGGACTGTGTGTGTATTTTTTTATAATGCATATCCTGCAAGACATCCTGCATACAGTAACTTTAAATAAAATAATGATTGTTGTATTCGTCTATACTGATGATGAAATATTACAAACATTGCCTAACATAGTTTTTAATTTGAGCATTTTAAAACGAGACAAAAAAAGAGGTAAGAGGTTGTAAGTTCGACCCCTTGGGCTTCTGTGTGGGAGTGAGTGTGTCTGTCGGAGGAATCGTAGCGCTTAAATGAACATATATACACACTCACGCCTGTAATCACCGAAGGGGTAGGTAGATGTGTAAAGTACACCCACATTTCGCCGAGCGTATCTCCGTCCCATGATGTGATAGGGGGCGAGCCTATCGCCATACAACGCACATATTCCAGACTCCGGGCTTTTCGTAATAGAAAAACCCAATATCACTTTTACCCAACCCGGGGATCGAACCCGAGACCTCAGCGTCAGCCTCAGTCGTGACGCGTACGCATTAGACGAGTAGGTCGCTCGCCTGGTAAGTGTCACGTCATCATTAAGAACTTTGAATCACAAGTCATGTACATATTGCACTGCGCTTATTATCCTGAGGCATAAGTCTCATAATGCAGTAATTTCACTGGCTTCAATGTCCTTAGGACACAGTCGTATTTACAAGTACTAGGAAATATGCTACTTTTTATCCCAGAAAAGGTCTTTCATACAGGCAGAGCCGCGACTAAAAGGGCGCAGCGG
Source organism: Mimas tiliae (assembly GCA_905332985.1). NCBI lineage: Eukaryota > Metazoa > Arthropoda > Insecta > Lepidoptera > Sphingidae > Mimas > Mimas tiliae. The sequence goes on along the minus strand of HG995265.1, from coordinate 1,404,978 downwards.
GCGAGTAGCAGGCTGCGAAGCGAGAGGCCGTGGGTTCGATTCCCGCACCGAGACAAATGTTTGTGTGATCCACAAAAATTTGTTTCGGGTCTGGGTGTTGTGGGACCGCAAGTTCCTCGTAGTTTCTGATACCCGCGATACAGGTTTACCTAGTTTCGGGTCAGGACTATTTGTGTGACTGTTGGGTGTATATCTTATTTCTTCTCTTAATTGTCTTATAATTATTTTAATAACTTACCTATAGACAAAAGGGCCCACTTCCACCAGTTTCGGTTTTTCCCCATTCTCGATAAAACCCTGAGGGTTGGTCACGTTGAAGATGTAGACCTTGGTCAGTCGGTTAACTCCAGGCTTCTGCCAATAGCTGTAGCTTATTGAACCGTTCCAGAGCTTCAACTCCTGTGAAAAAATAATAATAAATATATCATCTTCAGAGGCATATTTAGAGTGGTGGAGCCACGCTGTAGATAGTTTTGTCTACAGCATGAATGGGCCGGCTCGTCCGGGTTGTTACCACTGTCTCACAAAAACTGGAGTAAAGTAGCTAGCTGCTGCATTGCGTACGGTCATAGATACATAATACACTAATGTGTCTATGGTACGGTGAATGAGATATCCGGAGGCCCAAATCGCCTTTATACTGCCCCGCTAAGCACGAGCTTCCTCTATTAATGAGATGGGTTAGGCCTTAGTCCACCAGGCTGGCCTAATGCGGGTTGGCAGACTTCACATAAGTTCGAAATTCTTAAGAGTCTCAGGTATGCAGGTTTCCTCACGATGTTGCCTTCACCGTTAAAGCGATAATTAACAATGAATACACAAGTAATTTAGAAAAGTCGTCGCGTCGGTGCATGCTCTTGGGGCTGGTTTCGAACCTGCGACTTTCGTCTCTACTACTAGCTAATACTAGCTCTTTGTCTTTAGTTTCATCGCAGGCATGTTACTGCCTGGCTCCCATGGGTCATAGCGTGATATATATAAATCTTCCGGAATAAATTCTCAAAATGATAGTGAAAACGGCATCTAAATCCTTTGCATAGTTCAGGAGAAAGAAGCGTACAAATAGACGTACACCCGGTTTCTGAAAGTGATCAATGTTAAATTAACCAATCAACTGTCAATTTCCATGTCATGTCAAAATTGAGTTGCTAGAAGCGTGATCAACACCTTTGATTTGACACACATGTTAGCTAACATAGCTTTCAAATTAACATGAAAAATCGTATGTCTAACGGTACTAAAGAGACTTGAAATATTATTAAATTTTTCACTAATTAACGTTTCAGCAATTCGAATTGATTTGACAGCGGTGTCAAAATCGAATTCTATTCTATTTTTAGATTATGGCGCCATCGATTTTCGATGATTTCGCCAATGTCAAGTATTATAATATCAATATGTAAAAATAAAGATCAAAACATAGACATCAATAACAAGTTGGTAGGTCCCTCGTTTGCGAGAGACCGGCTGGGTTGGTACCACCGCTTTGTCTATTTCTGCCGCCAAGCAACAATGTGTAAGCACTGTTGTGTTCCGGTATGAAGGACTTTGAAGCCAGTGTAATTACTGGGCATTATGAGACTTAACACCTTATGTCTCGGGGTGACGAGCGCAGTCCAGTGTCATGCAGTGCTTTATTTAAAGTTCTGTGTGGCGTTGCTTCTGTTTATGGGCAGGCGTGGCGCTTACCATCAGGCGAGCGACCTGCTCGTCTTGTCATTCAATCTAATAAAAAAAAAAAAAAACTTTAAAAAGATGCTCAATTGTTAGTCAAAAAAAAAAAAGTTATGTTAGTTGAATGTTGATTTGATCAGCCTTTCAGAAACTGGAGGGGTAGACTTTGTTTTATACAACTTACCCTAAATATAATGTAATCCAGCCAAGGTACAAACGACAGTATTATTCCCAGTACAACAGTGCATATACTGAACGTAATCACTGCAAGCTGACCTGAAACAATGAGAAATAACAATAAATCATACATCATACTAATATTATAAATGTGAATGTAAGTTTGTTTGTTACGCTTTCACGCGAAAACTACTTAACCGATCATCATGAAACTTTGTACACATATTCTTGGAGGTATAAGATACTATAGGATACTTTGTATGAAAAAAAATATCTATTTGTTTGTAAACGCTTTCACGCCTAAATCACTGAACCGATTTTGATGAATTTTGTTGTAGAGATAGATGGGACCCTGGAGACGGTTATAGGCTACGTACGCTGCCGGGACCGCGAGCAAAAGCTAGTAAATAATAAACACATCCAGTATAACAGTCACACATAGTCCTGGCCCCACACTAGGTTAACCTGTATCGTGGGAATCGGGAACTACGAAGGACTTGCATTCCTACACCCGAAAGAAATATTTATGGATTAGACAAACATTTGTCTCGGTGCGGGAATCGAACCCACGGCCTCTCGCTTCACAGCCGGCTACTCGCCCACTGCGCTAAGGTGGCAGTCAATTGGTTTTTAAAGCTGGTTCATAACTATTTTAGACGATTTTTTTTTTTTTTTTTTTTTGTACTCAACAGTCACACACATAGTCCTGACCCCACACTAGGTTAAACCTGTATCGTGGGTATCAGGAACTACGAGGGACTTGCGGTCCCACAACACCCAGACCCGAGACAAATATTTGTGGATCAGACAAACATTTGTCAAGGTGCGGGAATCGAACCCACGGCCTCACGCTTCGCAACCGGCTACTCGCCCGCTGCGCCACGGAGGCTGTCTTGCTTCAGCCATTTTGAAATTTCCTTTTTTTTGATGAACTTAAATATAAAGCTCGCAATATTTTCCACGAAAGGGAAGGCAGTGGTACAACTAGTGCATACACGTTTCGCATAGCTTATTTCCGTCCCGAAATGTGATAGGGGGCGAGCCTGTCGCCATACCGGGTACGAATTCCAATCCAGTAATTATAGGGAATTATTAAAATTTCAACGTTTTGGCTTCAGCTGTTTTAATGCCATGTTGAATCAGACTGACAAAGCGTTTAACAAAACGTGCCCAGCTGTTAGTTAAATTAACGACGATTAACTCGAATCATAAAGATTTTACCTAATTCAAGATAAACTATAGTTTTTAAATTAATACTCTTTAATACGTGAGGAGAAATTTAATTCTATTCTATTTTTAGACTATACTCGTAGCTCCATCGACTTTCGATGATTTCGCCAATGTCGAGTATTAAAATAGCAAAAACTAACAATAAATATCAAAACAAGAATTAATTGAATTTAATTAAGTAAAATCAAACATGAGGGCCTTACTTATAAATAAACCTTACTTCCGTATTGATTAGTTAAACACTCATTTGTCTTTCTCTGTCAACGCGATTTATAAAGTAATAATGCGTTTCGTCCGGTGAGTGAGATATCCGGAAGCCCTAACAAAAAAAAAAAAAAAAAGAACCCACTTAAAGTCGCACTTTGGTTTGTACCCGTGCGATTTTAAAAATACCCCAGGTAATAACCCTGAGAAAAATTAACTTAAAAACATAATAATAATAATACACCCAACAGTCACACACATAGTCCTGACCCCACACTAGGTAAACCTGTGTCGTGGGTATCAGGAACTACGAGGGACTTGCCAACCCACAACACCCAGACCCGAGACCAATATTTGTGGTTCACACAAACATTTGTCTCGGTGTGGGAATCGAACCCACGGCCTCTCGCTTCGCAGCCGACTACTCGCCCGCTGCGCCACGGAGCTGTCCATGCTGGAAACAGACGAAAACAGGGTTTTAACTAATCAGTGCTTATTTTTTTTTAAGAAAGGGCCTCGTTGTTGAAAGATGTACTAAGCTAAGTGTGAAACGGCAGAAAATAGTGTTAAGAATAATTAATATAATTTAATCATTCAGGCATTGTAATATTTTGTGCTTTTGTCAGCGACAAACACAAGTATTGTAATAGTATTTTTATAAAAATAATCAAATTCAAATTCTTTATTGAATCCATAAAATGTTATACATCATTTAGATTCAGTCAAATTTTAACTCTACCGCCAGTTCGGAATGCTGTTTCGCTAGAGAAGAACAGACAAGAAACTCTAACGTTGCTCTTTTCAAAACTGATTTACAATATTGATACTATGTACATTACAATTTATTTGAGTTAAAGCAACTCAGTTTATGCCAAGAGAAACATTATAACAAAGTAATGATTATTGACCATGAGTCCCATGACCACGATGAATAAATTAGGACCACAAAGTAAAAAGAACTATAACAATAAATAACAGTTTGAGCAGACCAGTCCACACAAGCAGCACCCGTTCACGAGTATGACGCATGTGTCAGCCATCGGCCCCCTCATGTTACAGGGAAGTGACCGACACACACCACCCGGCACACGACGCCGCCGCAAGCACAGACACTTTAGCGAGCATGACATACCCAAACTGAATTTAAATTAATGAATTTAATGAATATAGTTCTTAATTCCCAATGGTTCCCATGGGAGTCATGCTTCTCCAATTCTGGAAATTGGCAACACAAGTATCGTCGACGGTACGAGCGTGAGGTAGGCAATATTGTCATTATTGAGAAAAAGAAGGAAGAGTGAGGCTATTTGTAAAGCCGAAACGAATAAACTTATTTTGGAAAATATCCTTGTTTCGTCTTCCGAATTTAACAATAGAATGTTCCCAACTTGTGTTAATTTTGCTATCTAGTGGCAAGTGGATGTTTTAGGGGTTTAGTTAACTATTTAGTAAGTGGAAAGCAATGTCTTCATCCGCTAAATAAACAAATTAACATGTCTAGGTTGGTATCATGGGTGTACAATCTCAATTATCCAGACGATATTTTTTTTAGATAGACGTCGGTGACGTTGATGGTATATTTTATTTGGTATCCTGTTTAATAATTTCTCGAATTTGACTGAAAATAAACGATTTACCTAATGTGAAATATGTGTGTAATAAATAACACCTGAAATACATACGCACTCACGCCTGTAATCCTCGAAGAGGTAGGCAGAGGTGTAACCAGTACACCCACATTTCGCCGAGCATATCTCCGTCCCTTATGTGATAGGGGGCGAGCCTATCGCCATACCGGGCAATTCCAGACTCCGGGCTGATACTGAGCATTTCGTAATAGAAAAACCCAATACTACTTTACCTGACCCGGAAATCGAACCCGAGACCTCAGCGTCAGTCTCAGTCGTAACGCGTACGCATTACAACTGCGTCACCGAGGCAGTCAATGTTTGTGCGTGTTTCAACAAATGTTTGTGCGATCCACAAATATTTGTTTCGGGTCTTGGTGTTGTGAGACCGAAAGTCTCTCGTAGTTCCTGGTACCCACGACGCAAGACTCTTATCTTACTGTGGGGCAGGACTATGTTGGGTGTATTTATTTAACTATTCTTAGTGCTCTTTTCTTAGATAGCAGTGATAGCTTAGCGGGGACTGGTATGGACTGTCGAGACGAAAGTCGCAGGTTCAAAACCAGCCCCAGGAGCATACACCTATAACTTTTCTAAGTTACGTGTATATTAATTGTTAATTATCACTTGCTTTAACGGTGAAGGAAACATCGTGAGGAAACCTGCATACCTGAGAAGTTCTTCATAAGAATTTCGAAGGTATGTGAAGTCTGCCAACTTGCATTAGGCCAGCGTGGTGGACCAACCTAACCCCTCTCATTCAGTAGAGGAGGCCCGTGCCCAGCAGTGGGACGTATATAATACAGGGCTAGTATATTATTATTTCTTAGTTCTTATGTACGTGTTTATAATAATACTCGTATGCTCTCAAATATTCAGCTTTCCGTGTCTAGCGATTTTGGTTGGATAGTAATTAATTAGTTACTCAGAATGGTATAGGTCGCCTGAATGCCCTTTAAATGTGACACTGACTAGATTCAAATGTTTCCATTGCATACTTAATATGTATAAGTATTTGATTTGCATATTGAGTATTATTTACGAAGTTAAAAAGTTACTAAGTCCGTCATTTCCTTATCTAATAACAAATTATGTAACCGTTCTTTTTAGCATTGGCCGGCAAATGAGCAAATCGGTCACCTTATGGTAAGTGATCTCCACCACCCAGGTACGCCCGCAATACCAGAAGAATCATGGGCGAGTTGCTGAACTTAAAAAAAGTTAATAATAATACTAGCCCTGTATTATATACGTCCCACTGCTGGGCACGGGCCTCCTCTACTGAATGAGAGGGGTTAGGCCTTAGTCCACCACGCTGGCCTAATGCGGCTTGGCAGACTTCACATACCTTCGAAATTCTTATGGAGAACTTCTCAAGTACTTCTGGTTTCCTCACGATGTTTCCTTCACCGTTCACCGCTGAACTTAAAGGTACGGGATAATTAAGGGATTGGGAAGTGGAGGGGGACTTTGCATCCGGATATCTCACTCACCGTACAAAATGCAGCAGCTAGCTACTTTACGTCGGTTTTCTGTGAGACAGTGGTAACGATCCGGTCGAGGCGGTCCAGTCGTGCTGTAGACAAAAATGTCTTCAGCGTGGCTACCACCATAGTGGTTTTTATACATTAAAAACCACTAGTATCACGCATTGTTTATTTCTGCCGTCAAGTAGTAGTGTGGAAGCACTGTTGTGTAATCTGTTCCGGTTTGAAGGACATTGAGAAGAGTTTGACTGGCTGGATCTTCTCAGGTTGGGTCGTTTTGGATCCGGTGGTAGTTTTAAAACACGTGCCGTTTCGGTAATGCCTATGGTCCATATCGACCCTTAAAACAGAGAAAAATAATAATAATAATACTTAGCAATTCTGGACTATTAAAAAAATATTGTAAAATTTATAGTTGCCCAGTGTATTGTGACGATGCTATGTATGTCATGTATACATTAGCTGATATGATTTCTATACATAAGTTTCTTTATTTTGTACTGACTTGTCATAAGCGCTATTTTAATTGCCTACATGATTAATAAAACTATTTCTATTTCATTTCATTGAAGCCAGTGAAACTACTGGGCATTGTGAGACTGTGAAATTGAGAAAGTTCTGTGTGGTGTTGCTTCCGTTTATGGGCAGGCGTGGCGCTTACCATCAGGCGAGTGAATAGCTCGTTTCGTCACTCAAACTAATAAAAAAACACCAAAATTAGACTGCCTTGGTGGCGCAGTTGTAATGCGTACGCGTTACGATTGAGGCCAACGCTGAGTTCTAGGGTTCGATCCCCGGGTCGGGTAAAGTGGTATTGGGTTTTTCTATTACGAAATACTCAGTATCAGCCCGGAGTCTGGAAATTTGTGCCCGGTATGGCGATAGGCTCGCCCCCTATCACATAAGGGACGGATTTACGCTCGGCGAAATGTGGGTGTACTGGTTACATCTCTGCCTACCCCTTCGGGGATTACAGGCGTAATATTATAAATGTGAATGTAAGTTTGTTTGTTACGCTTTCACGCGAAAACTACTTAACCGATCATCATGAAACTTTGTACACATATTCTTGGAGGTATAGAAGTAACATAGGATACTTTTTATGAAAAAAAAACTATTTGTTTGTTACGCTTTCACGCCTAAATCAATGAACCGATTTTGATGTAGAGATAGATGGGACCCTGGAGACGGTTATAGGCTACGTTTTATTTCGGAAAAGTCTATTCACGCGGGCGGAGCCGCGGGCAACAGCTAGTAATAATTATAAATGCTAAAGTAACTCTGTCTGTCTATATTTAATACCTACAGTAGATTTTTCTAAAGTGGCCAATGAGCAAAGGTTATATGTAAATTGTCTGTTCCCGTTACTTTATACATAATCTGTAGTCTAATTTTATTTTCAATGTCATTATTAACTTTTTGCAATAATTAATTGCATGTACCTAATATGTTTGTATAATTTTGTTTTTTGCTTCGGTGGCGCAGTTGCAATACGTATGAACTACGAGGGCTTTGCGGTCCCACAACACCCAGACGCGAAACAAATATTTGTTGATTTGACAAACATTTGTCTCAGTGTGGGATTCGAACCCAGGGCCGCTCGCTTCGCAGCCGGCTCCTATAGGCCTGAGAAATGTGTTAGTTATGCTTGTCTGGAACGTACATACCCCATATACACTAATAATATTATAAAGAAGAAAGATTTGTATTTTTGTATGTAACGAATAAACTTAAAAACTACTGGACCGATTTCAAAAATTCTTTTGCCATTAGAAAGCTACATTATCACTGAGTAACATAGGCTTTTTATCCTGAAGTGACTGCTTCGGTGGCACAGTTGTAATGCGTACGCGTTACGACTGAGGCTAACGCTGAGGTTCCGGGTTCGATGCCTGTGTCCGGAAAAGTGATATTGGCTTTATTTCTATTACGATATGCTCAGGTAAACCCGGGTCGGGTAAAGTGGTATTGGGTTTTTCTATTACGAATTGCTCAGTATCAGCCTGGAGTCTGGAATTGTGTCCGATATAGCAATAGGCTCGCCCCCTATTACATCACGGGACGGAGATACGCTTGGCGAAATGTGGGTGTACTACTTACTCCTCTGCCTACCTACATTTATGTGTTTTTGTGTTGAATATTGTGTACACCTGTGGGGTAGCACACATATTAAATACTGTACCTTTCATGTATATTTTTTTAATTATCTTATATGACAGAATGAGCAGGTCGCTCGCCTGATGGTAAGCTCCACACCTACCCATAAACAGATACAGCATCACACAGGACTTAGAATTATAAAGCACTGCATGGCACTGGACTGCGCTCGTCACCCCGAGACATAAGTTGTTAAGTCTGAAAATACCCTTTAATTTCACTGGCTTCAATGTCCTTCAAACCGAAACACAACAGTGCTTACATTATTTACAGCTTACAGCTGCTTGGCGGCAGAAATAGACAAAGCTACCAACTCAGACGGACTCTCGCATAGTTGAGGTCTACCACATTGTATATCATATTGTTTTAGTGCTGTTGGTATGCCTTTTACAATAAATAAATAAATAAGTTTTGCAAGGGGGGGCAGTGTCCACTCTTGCCCCCATTTAGCTACGGTAATGGTCTGTTTATGGGCCCGCTTGGGCTTACGTTATTAAGTTATAAACAACTATAATCTTTCCATAATTGCATAATAAATATAACCAATTAAAATGTAAATACACTTAAGGTAATAATATAATGAACTTCAGTAATGTTTACGCAAACGTGACAATGTTTGATGCGGAAGCGGTAATGTGTTTGATTTGATGGTTTGTCAATAAGATAAAGCTGTGCCCACATTTCCGTGACATTTAGATGCACCGAGAGGCGTGGATGACACACGTGTAAATGCCTTAGACCACCACGCTGGACTAATGCGGGATGACAGACTTCACGTACCTTCGAAATTGTTATGGTTTTCTCAGGTATGCAGGTTTATTCACGATGTTACCTTCACTATTAAAGCAAGCGATAGTTAACAATGGTGCTCTTGGGATCGGTTTCTAAACTGCGAGTTTCGTCTCGTTTTTTTTTCTCTCTTTTATTCTCTTATCACTGAAATGCATGAAGAATGAATAAAGCTATATCACACACATATTTTTCATACAGCGATTGGGTCAGCAGAATAGGGTAGTTGACTAGATAAGTTACGTTACTCAAAATCTATTGCAGAAATAATTTTATAAATCGGACCAAAAATAAATAAGTTAGAAGGCATTCAAATCCTGTAGAAGGGGTAATTGTCAAATGACAGACGACGCAAACTTTGACGTCACTGTGTAAAATGGTGCACGCGTGCAAGCGAGATAGTGAGATATCCCTACTACGCACCCACTTTTCCTCATACCAACATTTAAAGTCATAACTGCAGCCACATTTCTGAACCAATTTTGATTGTGTTTTAATAAAAGGGTTTCTTTTGATTATCATTTCCCGTTGCTTATAAAATAATGTATAAAATTCAATAGAGGAAACTACCCTATTCTTAGAATTATAGCTAGCTAGCTCTAACGCTGATTCAAAATTAATTGTAATAATATAGTGCACATAATGTATTCTTTTTATTGATAACCCACACAATGTGGTGTATTTGTATGATACCTACAAGACGCTTACAAAACGGATTTTGAAATATTGAAAGCAGCAACGTTAGTTTCTTCCACGTTCTTCTCTAGCGAAACATCATTCCGAACTGGCGGTAGAGTTAAAATTTGACTGATTCTAAATGATGTATAACATTTTATGGGTTCTATAAATATTTTCATTTCATTTCATATCTTGGGATCCATGGTCATTCTTACAATGTAAACTTAGTTGCAACCTTAAAGATTTATTTAAATGTTACTGTCAATTGATTCAGTGGTTTTGCATGATGTTATAAACTTGTTCATTATAAATAGTTGAAATCCCCCGACATGTGGTACTTCCTTCGTATGCGAGAGGTCATCAGGGTTGGTACCTACGCTTTATCTTCTGCCAAGCAGCATTGTGTAAGCACTGTGCACTTTGAGTTGTAGAGCCACGCTGTAGACACTTTTGTCTACCGCGTGAATGGATCGGCTCGTCCGGGTCGTTACCACTGTCTCATAGAAAACCGACGTAAAGTAGCAGCTTGCTCGTTTTGTACGGTGAGTGAGATATCCGGAGGCCCAAATCCCCTCCCTTTTCCAGCCAGAACTAACCTAAAGCAATTTTATTTGCGGGAAAGTGGATGTATTTTTCGATAAATTGCCAAATTTCAAAACAGATGTTTTGACATTGTTAAGAGATTAAACTAAACAAAATAATTGCTGATTCTCGATGATTATATTATATAATATTTATTTTATATTACGATCATTTATCTTTTATTTCATTAATTCATTATGTTCATTATGTTTTAGTTTTGTATAATATATAAGTGAAAATGTTTTTGTTTTGTATAATATATATGTATAGTCCTTTAGCTATTTATTTTAATGTCAAATATTTATTTAAATTTAGCTAATAATACCGGTGTTACTTTATATGCATGTTGTGACAGCTCAAAATGTTGTGCATTAGAATTTGATATATTGTGTTTTTTTTGTAGTATTAATGTAACAACTACTGGTTGTCCAAATAAATAAATCCCTTAATTATCCTTTTCCCTTTTATTATTATTATTATGTGGTGCTCGAGGCGTCTATTGCGAATACCCTGGACTGTACATCGTAGTAAACGTCTCTATACTCCAAGAGCTCAAAATCAAAGAGAGATTATCACCGATTGTGCAATACTCCCACCATCGGTACATATGTTTTTTCTAATTGACTTCATACATACGTACATACATACATACATACGCACTCACGCCTGTAATCCCCGAAGGGGTAGGCAGCGGTGTAACCAGTACACCCACACTTCGCCGAGCGCATCTCCGTCCCATGATGTGATAGGGGGCGAGCCTATCGCCATATCGGGCACAATTCCAGACTCCGGGTTTATACTAAGCATTTAATGATAGAAAAACCCAATATCACTTTACCCGACCCGGGAATCGAACCCAAGATGCATACGCATCATAACTGCGTCAGCGAGGCAATTGACTTCATCAGGACATTTAACACAGGTTCGTTAATCTAGGTACTTTGATAAATACCGGATATTACAGATTGCAGATATTATTTTAATGGCCAACCTTTAACTAACAAGGTTTAGATTTGCATTATGGACGTGTTTACTTCACGTTTCTTATATTACATATAAAATATTCAAACATGTCATTAAATCCACAGACTACGGAACCATATAGAGTTCCCTTCGCGTGCCGCAATTAAGTGCAACATTGAGCGCAACGCACCAGTATACTATAGAATCTATGTACACAATGACAGCATATAGTAAAAAAACTTTTTAATTAAAATAAAACAGACGGAAAAATCTAATACATTTTTAGTCAGTGCCACTAAGTAATAGTCAATGTTTTTTTTTATAGTAAAGGCCGGCAATCGAGCAAGTGGGTCATCTGATGGTAAGTGATCTCCACCGCCCATGTACACCCACAATACTAAAAGAATTATGGGTGCGTTGCCGACCTAAAAGGAAAGGGATAATTAAGGGATTGGGAAGGGGAGGGGGTTTGGGCCTCCGGATATCTCACTCACCGTACGAAACGCAGCAGCAAGCTACTACTTTACGCCGGTTTACTGTGAGACAGTGGTAACGACCCGGACGAGCCGGCCCATTCGTGCTGTAGACACAAGTCTCTACAGCGTGGCTCTACCATTCTAAATACATATACAATAAATTAAAAGTTACTTAAAAATTGATATTTTACTATTTTTAACCGACTTTAAAAATGGAGGAGGTTCTCAATTCGACTGTATTTTTAAGTTACCTCTCGACTGGGTGAACCGATTTTGATGATAAAATATCGCTTAACAAAACTTAGAAACCGACTCCAAAATAAAAACACTGAAAACTGAAAGTCAATAATAACAAATTCTATAGGTCTCTTTGGTAGTCGGTTTCTAAGTTTTGTTAAACGTTATTTTATTAGTGGAAAAATTATAAAAATCGATTATTATAATTATCAAATTTCTTCAAATTTAAATGGAGTCACCACCACAGTTACCCGTGTAAGGATAATAATCTCACTTCTGTCTATTTTTATTTAACTATTTTTATTAAGCTGTCTACATGGCTATCTTCACGACCCAAAAAGTGAATAGGGTTTTATTACGAGGAAGGCCACCCAAGGACAAATCGTAATTGAAATAGACTGTCTTCCTCGTCGGGGCGGCTTCGAAGACAGAGGGGGAGACTGTAGCGCCCATGACTACACTAATTACAAAATACGCCAAGAGATGGCGCCACTGCCATAGTGCGATGCAAAACGTATGGCACAGCTACATCGCGATGGCAAGATTCTCCGGCAAAACATTACTTACCGAACACAAGGTTGTAAATGGTATTAGAAAAATGGGGTAGAAAAGTTAGGATTAGCCTAGTTACCTATTCTGTGGTAAATGAGAGATTTCCACCTTGATGGGATCTTTCGTTGAAAGCAGAATACGTTTAATTAATTAGTTTGTGTAGCGAATGACTTCCACCCTTGTTGGGATCATTAATCGTTACTCGCTAGTATTATACGCAAATATACTCTTTCCCGTACCTCCACGTTTTTTTCTCTGCTACGCTCCAGTCCGCCCGTCCGCTACAATACTGTATAAATATTCATTGTCAGGTGTATGAAACGACCCTTTAATATGACCACACGTTGTACAAATAAATGTAAAGCTAGTAAAAGATTAGCTGACGCTTGGAACGTCGCCTAAGTTAAAAGTATTGTGTGTGCTATGGCCCTAAAGCATCTAATAGTAATAAAAGTCATATCGAATTTCCGACCGCAATATCATTAAACATGTATTAGATATAAAATATAAACATAGATTCGGAAGTATATTAAATTCAATAACACGTGTAAATTGTAAACAGTGAAGGCGAATATCATGAGATATCAATACTGGAAGATTTCCATGAGAATTTCGTCGCTCGCCTACCTTTTAACTGAAGTACCAAACACCACACAGAACGTTGAATTATAAAGCACTGCATGACATTGGACTGCGACTGGCGGCGTCGTGTGCCAGGTGTGTGGTGTAAAATACAAATACAAAATGTAAATACAATTTATTAATATTGTAAATCAGTTTTGAAAAGAGCAACGTTAGAGTTTCTTGTCTGTTCTTCTCTAGCGAAACAGCATTCCGAACTGGCGTTAGAGTTAAAATTTGACTGAATCTAAATGATGTATCACATTTTATGGATTCAATAAATAGTTTGAATTTGAATTTGCGCTCGTCATCCCGAGACATAAATACCCAGTAATTTCACTGGCTTCAATGTCCTTCAAATCGAATCACAACAGTGCTTACACCTCAGCTTGGCGGCGGTAATAGGCAAAGCGGTGATACCAACCCAGACGGCCGCCTGAACTTTTCAGGTATGCAGGTTTCCTCACGATGTTTCCTTCACCGTTAAAACAAGTGATAATTAACAATTAATACACACATAACTAGAAAAGTCAGAGGTGTGTGCTCATGCGGGTGTTTTCAAACCGGTCCGATGGTAAGTACTTGGGGTCGAATGGTAAGTACTTGGGGTCGAATGGTAAGTACTTGGGGTCCGATGGTAAGTACATGGGGTCGAATGGTAAGTACTTGGGTCGAATGGTAAGTACTTGGGGTCGAATGGTAAGTACTTGGGGTCGAATGGTAAGTACTTGGGGTCCGATGGTAAGTACATGGGGTCGAATGGTAAGTACTTGGGTCGAATGGTAAGTACTTGGGGTCCGATGGTAAGTACTTGGGGTCGGATGGTAAGTACTTGGGGTCCGATGGTAAGTACTTGGGTTCGAATGGTAAGTAGTTGGGGTCGAATGGTAAGTACTTGGGGTCCGATGGTAAGTACTTGGGGTCGGATGGTAAGTACTTGGGGTCGGATGGTAAGTACTTGGGGTCCGTTGGTAAGTACTTGGGGTCGAATGGTAAGTACTTGGGGTCGAATGGTAAGTACTTGGTGTCGATGGTAAGTACTTGGGGTCTGATGGTGAGTACTTGGGGTCGAATGGTAAGTACTTGGGGTCCAATGGTAAGTAATTGGGGTCGGGTGGTAAGTACTTGGGGTCCGATGGTAAGTACTTGGGGTCGAATGGTAAGTACTTGGGGTCGAATGGTAAGTACTTGGGGTCCGATGGTAAGTACTTGGGGTCGGATGGTAAGTACTTGGGGTCCGATGGTAAGTACTTGGGGTCGAATGGTAAGTACTTGGGGTCGAATGGTAAGTACTTGGTGTCGGATGGTAAGTACTTGATGTCCGATGGCAAGTAATTGGGGTCGGGTGGTAAGTACTTGGGGTCCGATGGTAAGTACTTGGGGTCGAATGGTAAGTACTTGGGGTCGAATGGTAAGTACTTGGGGTCCGATGGTAAGTACTTGGGGTCGGATGGTAAGTACTTGGGGTCCGATGGTAAGTACTTGGGGTCGAATGGTAAGTACTTGGGGTCGAATGGTAAGTACTTGGTGTCGGATGGTAAGTACTTGATGTCCGATGGCAAGTACTTGGGGTAAATGATTTGCGGTCAATTGACTGTAACTTAGTGCGCAATTTCTTTGTACCGCGCAGCCTGTCTAGAGTAGTATACATTAAAATCTTTGGTTTCTAGCTTAAAATTTAAAACATTTTTTGTATATAGTGATTCACTGACAATTGCTACATGGCATGGTATAATGAATTATATTGTAACTAGATGTAATAACATAATTGTTTTTTTTATGTTTCTGTAAAATAATTGGGTAGGTTACTTACAAATAACCTTACCGTTCGAACTTGCGACCTTAGTTACAGAAAACATATACGCACTCACGCCTGTATTCCCCGAAGGCGTAGGCAGAGGTGTAACTAGTACACCCACATTTCGCCGAGCGTATCATTGTCCCACGATGTGATAGGGGGCGAGCCTATCGCCATACGCGAGCGGAGCCGCGATCAAAAGCTAGTGTTTTATATATGTAATCGATAGATTTTGACGAGAGCTGACGATTGAAACTTAGACGAACATCGTAGCTTGTCCGAGTCAAAAGTTATACTATATAGAAATCTCGAAACACAGCAAAATTACTTCAAAATGGCGGCGCTTCCCCCTCCACCGTATGGGCATACGTGACAGTCCTCACGTAGCGAACGAATTCTTTGATTCTTTAGCTATCCAGTGGTGTAATTACATTTTGGATGGAGATGGTGGATATGTAGCTGGAACACATCCATCAAAGTGAATGGGTAGTGTACTGGAAAGTGTTTAATATAAAGCTGTACTTACACACACACCCACAGGCCCACACACCCACGCACACACAATAATATTTAACGTTACTTTCACACCAAACTTGCATTGACGTTTCACATGATTTTTCACTGTAACATGGTTTGTAAACTGGTCACCTACGATACAGGCATTGCCTAGTGTAGGGACCCGGAATATAACCTTAATTTGATTTGATTGATCTCATTTAAGTTTTTTTTTTTTTTTTTTATTACATTGAATGACGAGACGAGCTGGTCGCTCGCCTGATGGTAAGCGCCACGCCTGCTCATAAACAGAAGCAACACCACACAGTACTTTAAATAAAGCACTGCATGACACTGGCCTGCGCTCGTCACCCCGAGACATAAGGTGTTAAGTCTCATAATGCCCAGCAATTTCACTGGCTTCAATGTCCTTCACACCGGAACACAACAGTGCTTACACACTGTTGCTTGGCGGCAGAAATAGACAAAGCGGTGGTACCAACCCAGCTGGTCTCTCGCAAACGAGGGACCTACCACCTTGTGAACCTAATATATGTAGGTATTAGTTTATTTCTAAGAAAAAAATGTATTGATTGAGATGGAAAGACCAGACTGTAACCCCCGATTTTGTTATCATTAGTTGTTTTGAATTGCCTCCCACTATCGAAGCAATTTTTACACAGCATTTCTATTTTCAATGAATTCGTAGTTTGGGACTTTCCACGCATAAGTGCTGACTTGTTTCGTAAGTATTGCCTTGACACACAGATCGTTTAGAAAGATAAAGACGTCTATTCATCTTCTAACTTGTCCGATTTGACTCAGAGATATAATTATACTCTTTCTTTCTGTCCGGCGTTAGGCCAGTTAATGCCAGGGTCCGCCTTCTCAAAACATTTGGATTACAATAAAATAATACTTAGTACAGAAATAAAATAAAAAAATGTCGCCTTCAAGTGACTTAATTTATTATTTTAAATTAAAACAAATGTAACATGACTGCCTCGGTGGCGCGGTTGTAATGCGTACGCGTTACGATTGAGGCCAACGCTGAGGTCTTGGGTTCGATCCCCGGGTCGGGTAAAGTGATATTGGGTTTTTCTATTACGAAATGCTCAGTATCAGCCCGGAGTTTAGAATTTGTGCCCGGTATAGCGATAGGCTCGCCCCCCATCACATCGTGGGAAGGAGATATGCTCGGCGAAATATGGGTGTACTAGTTACACCTCTGCCTACCCCTTGGGGGATTACAGGCGTGAGTGCGTACTAACGTATGCTAATTTTAATTTAATCCCAACGAACAAATTCGTCAACTTGGTACGGTAATGAACAGACCGTTTTATATTGTCAAATGTCTAAAACCGTTATGATGACATTACAAAAAATATCAAAAGAATCGAGTGGCGAAAGGTTGTTAAAGAAATCTATGTTTATTATGTTTTGAACCGTAAGCGTCATTAAAATAAAATAAGTAAACATGTTATTTAGAAATAAAACCGACTGTGGAACATTTATTTATTTCGTTTTCATTCATACATCTATCAACTTACAGGTTAATATCCAATACGATAGTGTAGTTAATTAAGTATCATTATATTTTTAAAAAGTAAAAAAAAAAAAAAGTTAAATATCATTATATTTTTTATAAAGTAAAAAAAAAAAAAAAAAGAAGTTAATTAAGTATCATTAAAAGTAAAGGGTAAAGGGGAGGCCTTTGCCCAGCAGTGGGACACAGTGTAGGCTATTAAAAAAAAAAGAAAAAAAGTATATTTTTTATAAAGTAATAAAAAAAAAAAAGTTAATTAAGTATCATTACATTTTTTTTAAAGTAAAAAAAAAAAAAAAGTATAATAATATTTCACAAAATCTGAATCTATTCCACATAAGGTACCGTATCTTTTTAATTCCATGTATGAATTATTCGAATAGCATAATAAATATAACGTTACTTTTGACAACTCGTTCATTGTACAAGAAAATAAATCTAATCTTGCAGCAACCAGCATTGAAGCCAGTGAAATTGCTGGGCATTATGAGACTTAACACCTTATGTCTCGGGGTGACGAACGCAGTCCAGTGTCATGCAGTGCTTTGTTATTTAAAGTTCTGTGTGGCGTTGCTTCTGTTTATGAGCTGGCGTGGCGCTTACCATCAGGCGAGCGACCTGCTCGTCTCGTCATTAAAGCTGATAAAAAACCAGATTTATTGTCCGCAGCGTTCGTGTTAGAGGCGTGTTATCCAACAATTTAGTTCTGCCCCGCGGCACTGCCAGTAGACGCGGTCGTCTTCATCGCTGCACGTAAACATTGGTCACCGATAGGCCTATCCATTCTAACACCCCGGGATTTGATATGTTACCGCGGAGTACTTTTATCATATAAATTACCAACGCCAAATCCCTCCTAGTTTCCAATTTGTTGTATCCAACCATGCCTAATACAAACAAAGTTGGATACACCAGTGGATGAAAGGGATACACTCCGTATTTGAGATATAGAAAACGCGTAAACATGCTGGTACTACTGCCTGACCCCTTGCCTTTGATTTTCTATGCCCGTGTGGATTTTTAACGTGTCAGCATTATTTTAACCTTAACGCGACTACGTAACGTTGACTTCAAAATGACATTGAGGGTGTTTGTTCCCAAGCCAGTGTCAAATGTTAAAAACGCGATGAGGTGCGTTATGTGCTTGTTGTGAACATTTCATATTGACTTATTGTGGAAGATTAGCACTCAAAATTCAAAATGTCTAATCTGAGAAAAATACGTTTCTGGACATAAATTAACTATAGAAGCAATATTTATAGTGGTAGCGTATTCTGTTAATATTGGTATATTGAGGGTGTCTGAAAAAGCAACGTTGGGTACACGGAAATAATAATGGTGCGATATAGTTGTGGAAGGGTAGTTAAATGGTATAAAAGAGGTTGTCGTCATAACTGGAGGTCATGCTCATACAGCTCGTGCACATCATACGAGAATTTTTGTCGAATCGCTCTTTCGTATATCGTGTGGAGGGAACCCTCTCTTCCCGACACACAATCACGGCCGGAGTCCCGCAAGGCTCCGCCCTGTCCCCCTATCTCTTCTCGCTGTATACTAGCGACATACCGAAACCAAAGGACGCCCATCTGGCGCTCTTTGCGGATGACACAGCCATCTACGCTTCACGTAGACGTTCGGATGATGTGGTTCGCCTCTTGCAAGCCGCCGCCGATGAACTCGGCGATTGGTTCCGCAAGTGGCAAATCACAATCAACCCCTCCAAAAGCGCCGCGATTATCTTCTGTAGAAGTCCCCTTCATTCGGTTCCAGCGCGGAATGTCACCATGCACGGCGTGGCCATTCCCTGGACCAAGACCGTCAAGTAATTACCCTTGACCAAAGGTTGACCTTCATCCCACACGTAAATGCGGTACGTGCGCGAGCCGCATTCGCGATGGGTCAGTTGTATTGGATCTTGAACAAAAAGAGTCCAATGTCCGCACGCAACAAGATTAGGATCTATACTACATGTATTAAGCCGATTATGACGTACGCATCGCCGGCGTTCGCTCATATACCCGAAATTCGATTTAAACGTATGTAAACCCTGCAGAATCGTTTTCTGCGTAGGGTCCTGGGGGCACCGTGGTACGTGCGTAATCGCAACCTCCACGTGGATGCCAATTTGCCGACCATCAGGCAAGTCATGAAAGTGGCTAGCAAACGTTATTTCGATCGCGCCGCGCATTATCCCGACACGCTCATCCGTAGAGCGTCGATATACACTCCCTTTGACTGCGCAAAGAGGAGAAGACCGCGAACGCCCTCACCGATCCCGACGATGCGACCACTCTGGCCATCCGAGAGATGGAGGAAGCTATACATAAAACATACTCCACAAGACCGTCATACCGTCCTCGCCGTCGAGAACCCCGCCGCGCTCCCCGAAGCACCCCCGACCCTTGTACCGGCCCGCGTGCCGATGAGGAATAATACAAAATAGTTTATAAGTAGCTTATAAATCCCCCTAAACCCCAATCGCAAATGTCTTTGGCCCCCTGCAGTGGCCGTCCTGATCCGAGGTCCGTATCCTCCATTAGGGGGGGGGGGGGTGCCCTCAGCGAAGGTCACTTAAATTTAGGGTTGGAGTGCCTAAAGCATTCGCCCGAAAGTCTGGTGTCGCTGACTAAAGCCGACTCTCGTCAGGCTATCAGCAAGCGTCCACCCAAAAAAAAAAAACCTGGAGGTCTTTTGCCCGCGGTCAGTCAGTTCACTAAGATCAGTGCTCAGTCGATAGTCCAAGAGTTCATTACGCGGTAGCTATGCTGGTTTACTATTCGGTCCTAGTTGTCTTAGTTATAATTAGAGAACGGTCTCTAGAGAATGCTGACATGGGGTTGTGGTCTGTAAATCAGTGATATTGTAAATGTAACCAATAAACTATGAGTTAAAGTGATTACTGTCGTTTGGTATTAATAAAAGAATACTCGTCTAACGTAACTTCTAGCAATAGTTTTCATTCATCGAAATAAGATAACTAGAACGATAAATCTCATATGAATTTGCCGAAAATACGGCTCCACTTAACACATGCAAAGGTAAAATCACACGTAACACTCAAACACGCAACAAAAATTTATGAACGTTCAAAATCAACTTTATTTCATAAAAATTAATGTCTAAATATTACATTTCTAGATAGAGATACGACGTTCTGCACCGCGCAAAAATTAGACGTATCAAGTGTCAACTAGAGATTATGAATCAAATTTTGTTAGAGAAAAAATCATCGGTAGCTGCCATATAAATTTGGTTAAAATCTGATGACGAAGTAAAATATAAAAAATGAAACTCCTCAACGACATCAGTACACTCGTTGCGATTGTATTATTGTATTGGAAATTACATGCATTTGCTATAACTACCACTAAAAAATTAAAAATTAAATAAGTTTTAACAAAACTTAGAAACCTACTTCAAAATAAAAACACTTTTGCAATTTTATTTAATCGGCAGCGACACAGGCACCTACTCCAAAGAGACCAATAGAAATTTTTATTTTTGACTATTCAGTATTTTTCTTGAAATTAAAATGGAACCAACTTTCTTATTTGTTTCCTTCAAAAAGAATCATACAAATCGTCCGCATTTGACGGACTTACGCGAGGATTACAAAAAAACACGCGTCAAATTGAGAACATCCCCCGTTTTTATCGTCTCTTAAAAAACATACGCATAATCTCTGGTTTTTTTCACGTCGCGTCGACTTACAACCCATTTGCCAGAATTTATACAATAATAAATAAGCATTTCGTCGCCTAACCAGACCGCGTAACTCGAATATTTGCCATGTGATATTGCCAATGGATAAATTGTTTTTGCCGCGTATCCAATAAATTTACACAAAAATTTAAATTAACCATACAAAGCACGATATTCAAATAGTTCTGTCACCGCCAAACTCATTGGTTACATCCAAAGACTTTAATGTATACTACTAGACGGGCTGTTTAGAAGTGAAATTGCGTCACATAACGCGGGAGTTTGACAGCTCACAAACAGGGAGCGCGATAGGGTTTTTTTTTTATTTAACTTTTTACATTTAAATTATTGTAAAGGCGGACTTAATGCCAAAGGAATTCTCTACCAGTCTACCCAAGGTAGTGCAGAGATAAAAGACAGTAGTCATGTAAAAAAAAAAACCAAACAAGCACCCAAGCGGTGTAGAAAAAGAAAAAAAAAATGAAAATAAAATTGCTATTTTTACATAAATGAAAGTAATACATATATTAAATATACATAATATATAAATACTTATGAATATATATATATATACATATAATACATAATATATAGTAGGGTTCTAGTTGAGAATACCGAGATAATATTGAGTTACGGTCAATTGACCGTAACTTATTGGTACAATTTCTATGTACTGCGCAGTTTGTCTAGTAGTATACATTAATGTCTTTGGTTACGTCACACATGTGCATAAAAATATTCAGTTTTTGGCTCTCCTGAAAACTAAGCCAATTTAACTTGCGCAGTATTGTTAGCTAAGCGACGATTTGTTTTTAGTCTGCAACCTTTTTTATTATCTAGTAATGTTACCTATCACGTAGTTTTGGCAATTTTAAATGTTTTTATTGTTTTTACGTGGTCTGACTGTATATTTTTTACTTAAGTAGTGAAATATTATGGTCAAAAACTTTAATGTGGACTAAGACGGGCTGTTTAGAAGTAAAATTGCGTCACATGATACAGGAGTTTGACAACTCACAAACAGGGAGCGCGATAGGGGTTCTAGTTGAGAGTAAGCGAGATGAAAATATTGAGTTATGGTCAATTGACCGTAACTTAGTGGTGCAATTTCTATGTGCCGTGCAGCTTGTCTAGTAGTATTTGATTATGGTAGAAGGTAGATGTGAGCGAGAGAAACTATTCATTGTAATGATTAAATATATCGAATTTTTTTTTTTTTTTTTATATATATTATAGGCCGGCAAACGAGCAAGTGGGTCACCTGATGGTAAGCGATCTCCACCGCCCATGTACGCCCACAATACAAAAGAATTATGGGCGCGTTGCCGACCTTAAAGGAAAGGGATAATAAGGGATTGGGAAGGGGAGGGGTATTTGGGCCTCCGGATATCTCACTCACCGTACGAAACGCAGCAGCAAGCTGCTACTTTACGCCGGTTTTCTGTGAGACAGTGGTAACGACCCGGACGAGTCGGCCCATTCATGCTGTAGACAAAATTGTCTACAGCGTGGCTCTACCACTCGTAAAACACCACACATACTAATACGTAAACTTAACGTACATATTTTAAGTTACATAAATAATTCAAAATACTTACATAAATTAAATATAAATATATGTAAGTACTCGTATATATTACATACATTATTACATAAATACACATCTTTTCTAGTGTGTTGATTCTGCTACTCTATCAAACAACATTGCATAAATGCATTATTAATATAATAGATTTTTGTTCAAAAAATTTGCACCCGGAACCGACAATTGCCAATATTTAACATTTGCCCTTAACACTTAATTTATTTAACCTCTAAAATAACCTGTCAATTTAACAGTTTTTTTTCTCTCGACATGTCAATAGAATATATCTTATTTTAGATATCTATTCATATGAACAATAGATGTGGCTTCCCAGTTTTTTTTTTACAATGAAGTTTAGAAAAACATATTTGTAATCGTTACTGAATATTTATTTTTTGCGTATCCTATGAGATAAATGTTAAATACGCAAATTAAATATATTTAGTACTAGATTTTTCTCGAGAATCCGCCCGCGTGAATGTCTTTTTCAGACTTACTCCCGCCTGTATTCGGTTAGGCCCATGGTCCATATCCCCCTGCCCTAAAATTCATGTCAATATAGAACTTGTTCCATAACAGAAACATTTAGTAATGTATAACTTTCTTTCTTTCTTTCTATAAATATAAAATTATTTAGTGTAATTGCCTTGTGTATTATAAATGATGCTAGGTATGATATGTATATCTACATATATTGATAATATTGTTTGTGATGCCTAAATACATACATACGCACTCACGCCTGTAATCCCTGAAGGCGTAGGCAGAGGTGTAACCAGTACACCTACTTTTCGCCGAGAATATCTCCGATGTTATAGGGGGCGAGCCTATCGCCATACCGGGCACAAGACTCCGGGCTGATACTGAGCATTTCGTAATAGAAAAACCCAATATCACTTTTACCCGACCCAGGGATCGAACTCGAGACCTCAGTGTCAGCCTCAGTCGTAAAGCGTACGCATTACAACTGCGCCACCGAGGCAGTTGGAGTCTGGAATTGTACCCGGTATGGTAATAAGATCGGGGAACCGTGAATGGACTAGTTGCATCTCAGTCTACTCCTTCGGAGATACGGGCGTGAGCTTATGTTATGTTAATTACAAGGTGGTAAGGTCTCTCGTATGCGAGAGGCGCCTGGGTTAGTACCACCGCTTTGTCTATTTCTGCCGCCAAGCAACAGTGTGTAAGCACTGTTGTGTTCCGGTTTGAAGGGAAAGAAAAATAGAAATTAATCAGAAATTACTGGGCATTATGAGATTTGGATACCCACAATACCAGAAGAATTATGGATTCATTAACGTCCGTAAAGGGTAGAAATGATCATAGGGGGGATTTGGGCCTCCGGAAATTTGATTCACGGTACGAAACGTAACAGCAAGCTGATTTCACATCGGTTTGTGTGCTGTAGACAAAACTGTCGACAGCGTTTCACATTCAAAGACACTTCCACTATGCCTTAAGGTCAATGGCATCAGTGTATTTCCTGCATTGCAAGTATGACAAGTACTCGGAACAGACAGACAAAAATACATAAGTACACAAAAGATTCCTCATTGGCTATTTGCCATAACTAACAAAGGGTTAGCAGTATGTTACTTAAACCATAGACTACAGATGTTTTTTCCATTGCATTATTGTATTTAAGCAGCGATAGCTCAGTGGGGAGTGGTATGGACTGTCGAGATGAAAGTCGCAGGTTCGAAACCAGTCCCAAGAGCAAACACCTCTGACTTATATAGTTACTAGCTTTTGTCCGCGGCTCCGTCCGCGTGAATAGACTTTTCCGAAATAAAACGTAGCCTATAACCGTCTCCAGGGTCCCATCTATCTCTTCATCAGAATTCATTAAAATTGGTTCAGTGATTTAGGCGTGAAAGCGTAACAAACAAATAGTTTTTTTTTGTCATAATAAGTACCCTATGTTACTTCTTATACCTCCAAGAATATGTGTTTCATGATGATCGGTTAAGTAGTTTTCGCGTGAAAGCGTAACAAACAAACTTACATTCACATTTATAATATTAGTAAGGATGTGTATTAATTGTTAATTATCACTTGCTTTAACGGTGAAGGAAAGATCGTGAGGAAACCTGCATACCTGAGAAGTTCTACATAAGAATTTGGAAGGAATGTGAAGCCTAAGAACTCGCATTAGGCCAGCGTGGTGCGAAGAACGCAGGCCAATGCCATGCAGTGCTTTGTAATTCAAAGTTCTGTGTGGTGTTGCTTCTGTTTATGTACAGGCGTGGCGCTTACCATCAGACGAGCAACTTGCTCGTTTCGTCACTCAAGCTAATAAAAAAAGCACCAACTCAAATTTGGTTAGATTAAGATCTAGCTTAATTTTTACTTTATACTAATAAACTCATTATTTGAGTCTGTTTTATTTTTGTTAAAAAGTTTTAATTCTATAACTGAGATGGATCATCAGAATGCGTACTTAGTCTTTCATCTCCGATTTCGCCCCCTTTAGGGATGGAATTTTGTTTTCAAATTTAAATGGGAAATGCTCTGAAGTACTCCATCAAATATATTTTTTTTATATCTGACTGCCTCGGTGGTGCAGTTTTTAATGACTACGCGTTACGACTAAGGCTGACGTTGAGGTCTCGGGTTCAATCCCCAGGTCGGGTAAAAGTGATATTGGGTTTTTCTATTACGAAATGCTCAGTATCAGCCCGGAGTCTGGAATTGGTGCCCGGTATGGCGATAGGCTCGCCCCATCACATCGTGGGACGGAGATACGCTCGGTGAAATGTGGGTGTACTGGTTACACCTGTGTCTACCCCTTTAGCGGTGAGTGCGTATGTATTAAAATCTCATCAATTTGTAAAAAGATTTACATCTAACAAAATGAACAAAAAATATACGCATCGAGTTAATGAGTACTTCTTCATTTTTAAGTCGGTCGGAAAAAGGCTGATTTTTCCCAAGTCCATAGCATTTGAGTTCCACCATATTACTATGTTCTCGACCTTGGTGATTCAAGATAAGCAAAAATATGTTTCTGCTTAGTAAATAATAAATAGCGAGGCAGGGAGGGGAACGGACTGTTGAGATCGATGGCGCAAGTTTAATACGTTTTTTTAGCTTCATGCGTATCGGAAACTTTGAAAATGATTTTGACCCCCTTCAAAACGTCGAGATTTGACATACGTATCAAGGACCGTTGACAATACAAAAAAAAAAACAATTTTATTGAAAATCATTGAAAATAAATAATATGTAGGTAATAAAAATAAAAAAGACGCCTTTATAGAAAATCCAACTAAAAAATTAAAAATAAATATTAATATAATAAGAATAAAAAACGCTATTATAGAAAATCCAACTAAAGAATGAAAAATAAATAATAGTTTAAAATATTTTCTCTCCATTCTAAAAAAAAGTAACTGGCGCCGCCGCCGCTGTCAAAAGCTTGTGACGCTATCTCCTCCGAAACTGCTGGGGGTATGGGGTCGAGACCTGTACCAATCGATGCAGAATAATGTGGGGAAGAAAGTAACATATGTTTCATATTCGTAGGGCTTTGTTTTTTTTTAATTTTATGTTTTGTGGAACAACATGGGCTAAGCCCCTAGTATTGTAAAAAAAGCGTGGGGTCCTTTTTAAGATATTATCAAAATGATAATCCCGGTATAAGAACAAGAGGGTCACCTGGTGGTAAGTGATCTCCACCGCGCATGCACGGCACAATATCAAAAGAATCATGGACGCGTTGCCGACCCTAAAGTAACGGGATTGGGAATGGGAGGGTAATTTGGGCCTTCGTATATCTCACTCACCGTACGAATCGCAGCAGCAAGCTGATACTTTACGCCGGTTTTCTTTGAGACAGTGGTAACGACCCGGACGAGCCGGCCCATTGAGGCTGTAGACAAAACTGTCTACATGGCTCTACCACTCAAGAAAGAAACGCGGAAGACAAAATAATAAACTAAGGAGTTCTCAACCTCAGGCACAAAGACATTTACAACTGGAGAAGTCAAAAGGCCAATTCTTGTATTTAATTGACACTGCGACTGAATGTTAACTCAACGGAGATTAGATTGAGAAGACGGGTCTTCTCAGGTTGGGTCGTTTTGGATCCGGTGGTAGTTTTCAACCACGTGCCGTTTCGGTAATGCCTATGGTCCGGTCCATACCGACCTTTAAAACAGAGAAAAAAATAACAATAATAATAATACTTAACAATTCTGGACTAATATAAAAATATTGTAAACTTTATAGTTGCGCAGTGTATTTTGACGATGCTATGTATGTTATGTATATATTAGCTGATATGATTTCTGTACTTACTTATGTTTCTTTATTTTGTACTGACTTGTCATAAGCGCTATTTTAATTGCCTACATGATGAATAAAACTATTTCATTTCATTTCAGATTGATATCTGACGAAAAAATTGTATTCTGCTTCTCTTTATGTTCAGTGCGGAGATAGATAGGTAGATAGATAGATAGATAACACTTTATTGTACACCATGCAGAATAATACAGTAAAGAACAAACAAAATTGTAAAATTTAACAATAGGCGGTCTTATCACTAATAGCTCTACCAGACAACCTCTCGATGGAGAAGATTTCAAAGAATAAACAGTAGGTCGGGGTGTATAGTGAGACATTCAAAATGTAGTGATTTCTTAGGTTTACGCGAAAATTACACATTTAAATGAAATAAAACTAGTTTATACGGATGTTATCGCGGTTTAATTTTTATTTTAGTCCCGACGTTTCTAAAGCATTTCAGCCTTCGTGGTCACGGGAGTGACTGAGTTGTAGGACGTCTCGAAAAGTTAATGTTACCGCGGTTAAAAATTAAACCGCGATATAATCCGTATAAACTAGTTTTATTTCAACATTTAAAATGTGTTAATACTTAACGGAGTTAATATGATCTCATCTCGATCTCAATTCACACATAATTTTGATGTTTATACAACTAACGTGTTATCAAAAGGTGTAGTCAAATTTAAGCAACGTATAGTGTATGTCGGCGATAAGCCAACGTTTTCGGATCCAGAGTCCATCACGAATGAAAATACACTGAATTACTCGAATAGTTTATTTCCGTATAGAATAAAAGTCCAGAGCTCCCAGACATACTTTATTCCCTCAACGTCGTAATGATGTCCTCCACGACGTATCCGTCGACGGCGACTCTTACTCTCTTCGTTTATGAGATCGGATATGGCTCGAAAATCCGAATTTTGTTTTAAAGGTCCGGTTACACGTGGCACAATATAATTGTCCGGCGCGATCATACGTGTAATTGTAGATGGCCTTAGGACGAGTCTTGCGATGTTCCCGCTTAGCATCAAGGTCTTTGAGTCGGGCAGTTTCAAAGGCATCCGTACCTGCTAGGACAGCCTTCCGCCATTCAGCTCTTATGCGTGCAAGCTCTTCCCAGGTGTTTGGTTTTATGTTAGATGCTGTTAAGTGCCGCTTCAGAACATCCTTATACCGCAAGTACTGACCACATGATTTCCGTTTACCTGTAGAGATTTCCGAGTAAAAGACGGACTTAGGCAAACCATCGAAGTTGGCCCTTCATAAGGAGGTTTTCCATTCCGAACATTTTAGTGCGGCGTAGTATTTCGGTGCTTGGGACTTTATCCTGCCACTTTACGCGAAGAATTATTCGTAGACATCTCATGTGGAAGCTGTCCAGCCGTTTGATGTCACTCTTGTAGAGACACCAGGTCTCAGAGGCGTAAAGCAGTATGGGAAGAATTAATGCTTTGTAGACAGCAAGCTTAGTGTGTAGGCGCAGGTCGTGAGAGTCCCAAACCCTATGACTGAGATTCCCAAAAGTCCCAACGTCGTAACGTTTGGGCATTGAGTAGTGTTTATATGTACATTGAAAGCCAGCATACCAGCTATGTTGGTTAGACGGCCGATTTACCGGTACCAGGTGAGAAAGGTAACTAAAAATGGGACTATCTCATCTTAAATTCTGATGGCTTATATTATGTATTAGTTTATTATTTATATAAGTATTAGGAATTTAAAATATAACTATTTTTGTTCGTGTTTTTTTTTTCGTATTGTATTGTACACCGCTGTCTACTTCTCTTCTTGTTAAGTGTTTCCATTCAAAGGTTGTCTGGAAGAGATTGCTTCTAGCAATAAGACCGCCCATTGTCTTCCATAGGTTTAGCACTAGATTTTAGCTTTATTTTAAATTACTTGCATTGTAAATGGTTTGCAATAAAGAGTTTTTGTATTGTATTGTATTGTATTGTTGACTTTTTTTATATATTCCATTAAATTGTATTATAAAACATTATTGAAAACTGTCAGACGCTTTCCGACGGCGTCTGGCGGAAGTTATGGCCGGCTCAACAATTAAGACCGAATAAATTCAGGATAAATACCTGTGATCAGTGCATCTACCACCTCAGCGTCAGCAGCTTCTGGTGGAACTCTCTTGAAAAGTGTCCAAGCGGTTGTAGCGTGGTCCGAAGTGTAGTTGCGCCATTTCTGCACATCATCCGTGTACCGGTACTCCTTTCCAAACGTATGGATCAGTTCTTCCTTGACTTGTTCCCACGTGGTTGAATGGAGCGACCAGGTGTCCGCCCACGTCTTAGCTCGTCCTTTTAATTGGAGAATGGCCTTCATTCGAGCTTCATGTGGCGGAACGTTATACTTCGTAATCATTTCGTCCGCATTAGCACACCAGTCCCTGATGTCATGTGATCTCTCGTCAGGGTTGAACGGCGGTAGGTAGAAGTCTTGGTGCCGCCGCAAGGGTGCAGCCTCTCTAGATACCGTGGCTCTTACAGCGCTTTTAGCAGCATTCTTCGTAATGGAGTTTAAGAGTCCCATCACCTGTTCAATGGTGAAGGTGGTCCCAACCGGAGGTCCTGAAGAATCATGGGGCAGTGATCCCATCGCTGCAGTCGGCGATAAGCCAGGGTGTTCGGGTTCAGAGTCCGTCACGTTTGAAAATACACTGAATTATTCGATTAGTTGATTTCCGCACGAATGCTATGACATAAATATATCCCTTTTATATAATGGTACCGTTTTTATAATGGATTAACCGGTTATACCAAATGTAACTAAAAATGAAATAAATGCAAAACAACTCTTGAAATATAGATAATTATTAAAAATAAATATTTCTGACAGCTCCGTGGCGCAGCGGGCGAGTTGACGGCTGCGAAGCGAGAGGCCGTGGGTTCGATTCCCACACCGGGACAAATGTTTGTGTGAACCACAAATATTGGTCTCGGGTCTGGGTGTTGTGGGACCGCAAGCCCCTCGTAGTTCCTGATACCCGCGATACAGGTTTACCTAGTGTTGGGTCAGGACTATGTGTGTGACTGTTGGGTGTATTTATTATTTATTTTCTTTCTTTCTATAAAAATATTTTATTTTTTATTTTTTAGACAATATTTTTTGGTTTTATTTTTTATGATACAGCATTAAAAAATACATACAACCTTAAATTTTCAACCCTCTACGATCAACCCTTATTTTTTAATAATCATTTTAGCATTTTTGTCAAGCGCGTTTCTCACCGGGGGCGCCCACTAGGCTACTTTAATCCTGGAAATAGGCATTCACGCGGGTGGAGCCGCGGGCAACAGCTAGTATAATATAAAATGATAAAATAAAGGATTGTCTAACTGTTAGAACATCCCATATTTGGTAAACGTCGGTCGTAGAATACTGGTATGGGAAGGCCGCGCTTACCTGAAAAATAGTTCGCTGGGCCCTTTCCAGAACAATAACTTGTGGTATGGATGCACTTCGCCAAGAAATAATGCAGTAGTCTATAATGGACAGCCCCGGATCTACTATCTTTTTCGAACCGGGCAGAAACGTCATAGTGGCGCCCCTCTCTCCAGCGTTTGAGATAAATTACTCAAAAAAAGAAAAGAAAAGATTGATGCACAAAGGGTCTGTGTGGCGCCTTTTTCTTGCAAGTCGACGGTGAGCCAACCAGGTTTTCGTATGCTAGACGCTTTGTGGAGCAAGTTTTTAATTTTTAATCATATTATATTATGATTTTGGCGCTCCCTAAAACTGCCCCCCCCCCCTCTAGACCCGGGCCTGATAATGGACTGGCAAAGAGCATAGTACACCATCCTTATTGTACTGCGATTAGCCACTTCCCTCAGCAGTTTACCAAACACATAAATAAGACTTCGTATTAATGAAACTAGTTTATATACGGGAGTCTCCCGTGACCACGAAGGTTGAAAAGCTTTCGAAACGTCGGGATTAAAATAAAATTAAACCGCGATAAAATCCGTATAAACTACTTTTATTATTATTTTCGCGTAAACATAAGAAATCTCGTCTTCGTAATCTCGACGCAAGCATACTGGCATAAGGCTTAAAACAGCCGGTTTTAAGCCTCATGAGTCTAGTCGACGATAACTGCAAGGTTTTTATTTTATTGCCCAAGATAGACAGATGAGCGGGCGGCCCACCTAATGGTAAGTGGTCACCGCCGCCCATGGACCTCAGCAATGCCAGAGCACAGCCAGGCCGCTGCCTACCTTTAAAGGTAGGTATTTCACAAATTCAGTTCTTTGGAGAAATGTGCACGATCAGGAAGAGGAAGAAGATCTATCTACGTTCACATTTGACCTTTGTTGACATTTATGAGAATACCATTTGCAGTTTTCTTGAGACGACTAGATCAGAATGTTATTTAGAAAATTTTTAATTGCGAGAATTGACCTTCAGTCAGAACTACGGGTGTCGTTAAGTGGGTCCTATTACGCGAGCTGTTAAATAAATACACCCAACAGTCACACACATAGTTCTGACCCTAGATAAAACTGTATCGTGGGTATCAGGAACTACGAGGGACTTGCCAACCCACAACACCCAGACCCGAAACAAATATTTGCGGATCACACAAACATTTGTCTCAGTGCGGGAATCGAACCCACGGCCTTTGGCTTCGCAGCCGGTTACTCGTCCGCTGCGCAACGGAGGCTGTCAGAATAAATATCGTGAAGGTACCATATGAGAGTGGGTCATATGGTTGTTATTTAAAATAGTTTGAAAATACGTCGTATACAAGACATTTCTATATTCTCGCTTCAAGTGTCATTAAATAAACTTTCTTCATCTACATGTTTATTTTTATTAGCTTCAATAATGAGACGAGTCCATATCACTCCTCACTTAGCTAGCAGTGATAGCTCAGTGAGGAGTGGTATGGACTGTCGAGACAAAAGTCGCAGGTTCGAAACCAGCCCCAAGTGCATACACCTCTGACTTTTCTAAGTTGCGTATGTATTAATTGTTAATTATCACTTGCTTTAACGGTGAAGGAAACATCGTGCCGAAACCGAAATACCTGAGAAGTTCTCATAAGAAATTCGAAAGTATGTGAAGTCTGCCAACCCGCATTAGGCCAGCGTGGTGGACTAAGGCCTGACCCCTCTCATTCAGTAGAGGTGGCCCGTGCCCAGTAGTGGGACATATATAATACAGAGCTAGTATTATTAATGAGACGAGTAGGTCGCTCGCCTGTCCATAAACAGAAACGTCACACATAACTTTCAATTACAAATCACTTGACATTGGACTGCGCTCGTCATTCCGAGACATAAGTTCTTAAATCTCATAATGCTTAGTAATTTCACTGGCTTCAATGACCTTCAAATCGGAACACAACAGTGCTTACACAGTGTTACTTGGCGGCAGAAATAGACAAAGCGTTACCAACCCAGAAGTCTCTCCATTAGTCCAGCTTGGTGAACAAATAATTTAGGTAGTTATACGATACAATTCACAAGTTACTTAGTTTTCACTTCTATCGGCAGCCCCCAAAGACTGCCCCGCTTTTTTTTTTTACTCTGCTATTATTGCTCTGATAATAAACTTCCTTCTTTCTTTCTTAATCCCCGAAAGGGTAGACAGAGGTGTAACCAGTACACCCACATTTCGCCGAGCGTATCTCCGTCCCATGATGTGATAGGTTTCACAGCCGGCTACTCGGCTACTGCGCCACTTACAATAACTTAATTCAATTGACACACGGGTGACATTAAATTTACCTCACCGTGGCCTTTAAAATTTGAAGTATAATATGATTAGTACTAATATTATTGTGACAATCGTGACTGCTCCTGCTTGATTTTGTGACGCATTGTGCAGCCCCGGATTAGGGGGCGGGGCGGTGAGGGGAGGCAACTGGGACACCCACGTCGGGCGGCAGTTTCAGGGGCGCCAAAATCATAATATACCTAATATGTTTATAAATAAAAAACTTGCTCCACAAAGCGCCTAGCATACGGAAGCCTGGTTGGCTCAACGTCGACTTGTAAGAAAAAGGCGCCTTAAGGCCCTTTGTGCATCATTCAACGATACAATTTAGATATGTATATACATAGATCTACTGAACGTAGATCTATCTATTCAATTTTTTCGGGGTATATAATTTTATATCACACAAATGAAAAAGTTATCAGGTAATAAATAGATAATAGAGAGTACAGATATATTAAAAACAACTTTATTTCATAAA
The DNA here is from genome assembly GCA_905332985.1 of Mimas tiliae. Taxonomy (NCBI): domain Eukaryota; kingdom Metazoa; phylum Arthropoda; class Insecta; order Lepidoptera; family Sphingidae; genus Mimas; species Mimas tiliae. Next base: position 1,371,896 of record HG995265.1, on the reverse strand, counting down.
AGTTAATTAATTAATATTAAATTTCTAGATCGAGATACGACGTTCTGCACTGCAAAAATTTGACGTATTAATGGCAACTAGAGATCATGAATTAATTTTTATGAATTGATGAATGATCGAGCTGCACAGACTTTTATAGCCCCGCCCCTTATACAGACTTTTGGTGCGGTATTTTTTTTCTTGAGTTACGTTTCTTGTCATCTTATTTGGATGAGTTATATAATAGTTATTTGCGTCTGCTAAATTCGGCATTAGCATAACAGACTGGCTCAGTTTCCAGAGTTACTGGTTTGCACCTGCACATCCGCCAAGCTATCTAATTATAGTACCCTTGCATTTATATGTTTTTTTTTTTATAGCATAGGCCCGCAAACGAGCAAGTGGGTCACCTGATGGTAAGTGATCTCCACCGCCCATGTACGCCCACAATACTAAAAGAATTATGGATGCGATGCCGACCTTAAAGGAAAGGGATAATTAAGGGATTGGGAAGGGGAGGGGGTTTGGTGGTTTGGAATAGGGTAGTTGACTAGATTTTTTTTATTATTTACATCAATAAGTTACGTTACTCAAAATATATTGCAGAAAGAATTTTATAAATCGGACCAAAAATAAATAAGTTAGAAGCCATTCAAATCCTGTAGAGGGGGTAATTGTCAAATGACGGACGATGCAACCTTTGACGTCAACGTGTAAAATGTTCATAATGGTGCACGAGTGCAAGCGAGATAGTGAGATATCCCTACTACATCCCCACTTCTCCTCATACCAACATTTAAAGTCATAACTGCGGGCACATTTCTGAACCAATTTTGATTGTGTTTTAATAAAAGGGTTTCTTTTGTGTATCATTTTCTGTTACTTATAAAATAATGTATAAAATTCAATATAGGAAACTACCCTATTAGCCACGATTCTGATTTCCAATAAAACTATTATCAACCAATTAACAAACTGATACCTACGATACAGATGTACCTACTCAAATAAATTAAGAGCGTCTCTTGATTAAAAATAAATTTATTTTCGAGTTTACGTTTACTTATGTCGAGACAACATTATGAATAGAATTATGTGTCCATGGTGCTCAGTATTTATATGGTTGTATTTGTTATGTTCCACAAGAGTGGTGGAAGTGTTAAGTGAAGTTGCGCATCATCGATACACAAAATAACAAAACTTAGAAACCGACTTCAAGCAATAGCATGTAAATTCCAATACAATAACACAATCGCGACGAGTGTACTGTTGTCCGTTGAGGAGTTTAATTTTTTTTCTCCGTACTCCGTCATCAGATCTTAACCAATATATATTTATATGGGACCACATCGCAGCTAAACACTATCGAGTGATATTTTTTCAAACAAAATCGGTTCACAATTGGTGGAGAAATCGATGTACTCGTACAAAAATAAAAAATAAACAAAAAGAACCGCGCCGAATTGAGAACCTCCTGCTTTTTTGAAACCGGTTAATGATATAACATGATATCTGAACAAACAACTTAATAGCCTATGGATCATGTTAACACTTAATGATTCTTTGTTGTCTGCACGTAGATGGGATGGGTGGATGGTATCAGTAGGCCTAGTATGAGTCACAAATACGTTCACAGTTTTCGAATTCGTATAAAATTACTACCGTCGAAGTGTCAAACTAGTAATTTATACGGTAATAAAGGAAATAATCGCTTGAAAACAAATTTCATATTCGACTAATATGAAATAAAATTAACCATATTATTAATTTTAATTCAACATAGTTCGCTCTAGTGGCTACTGATACTCGACGTATGGAGAGAAAACGAAAACTTTCATCGGTTATGAAAACTATTAAAACTTGTACTAGGCCTACAGGACTATGTGTGTGACTGACGGGTGAAAAAAAAATGAGTATTTTATATCATTAACGCCCGGTTTCTGAAATGCTGATCAAATCAACATTCAATAACAGAACTTTGATTGTCACATACATACATAGTGTCACGCCTGTTTCCCATAGGCGTAGGCAGAGAGAATGGATTTCCACTTGCCACGATCCTTGCATACCTCTTTGGCCTCATTCACTCTCAATAAATATTTTCATACATGCACGTCGGTTTTAGGGTACTCTTGACCTGGCCTTTCTCGAGAATATCTCCAACTTGATCTATGAAAGTTCGCATGATTTTGACACCGCTGTCAAATCAATTCGAGTTGCTGAAACGTTATTTAGTGAAAAATTTAATAATATCTGATGTCTCTCTAAATAATGCACCTAATTGTAGTATAGAATAATTATGTTACTCGTATATGCCCTGTATTACACACGTCCCACTGCTAGGCACGGGCCTTCTCTACTGAATGAGAGGGGTTAGGCCTCAGTCCACCACTCTGGCATAAAATGCAGACTGGCAGACTTCACATACCTTCGAAATTCTTATGGAGAACTTCTCAAGTATGCAGGTTTCCTTACGATGTTTTCTTCACCGTTAAAGCAACCGATAATAAACAAAGCACACGTAACTTAGAAAAGTCAGAGGTGTGTGCTGTTGGGACTGGTTTCAAACCTGCGACTTTCGACTCGACAGTACGTATCACTCCCCGCTGAGCTATCGCTGCTTCTCGCACGGACTATAAGCACATATATACTAAGTTTATATGACCCAATAACTCTAATTACCCTCGATCTAAAAATTATATAATGCTTATCATAAATAAGTGCTTATGAATAAAATTACGACTATGTAATATTCATACTAAAATACAGCCGCTTTGGAAAATGTCTAGTTTTTTTTAAACAATACGAAGCGACGAAGTTCGGTAACGTAGAACTAATGTAATATTAAATATCTAACACAACAATCATATTTCTAATATAAAATAAATACTTAGTTTGAGTAAAAGCTATCGCGGTAAAAGCGAGTATAAATAGGGGAATATTTCTGTTATTGGAACGTGTTATGGTGTTTTATTTGTATTTTTTTATTGTTTTTAACACTTGAACAAGAATATCTTAGGAAACAACAATAAATAGATAAACAAATTTGAGTCGGTGCTATTGCAATCTAATGGTTATTTATAGGTAGAAAGCACCGACTCGTAATAGTTTAAGTTTTTGGCGTTTTAATGTTTTTGAGTCGGTTTTAATTCTTTTTTTTACTGGTATAGGCCAGCAAACGAGCAAGTGGGTCACCTGATGGTAAGTGATCTCCACCACCCATGTACGCCCACAATACTAAAATAATCATGGGCGGGTTGCCGACCTTAATGGAAAGGGATAAGTTAGGGATTGGGAAGGGGAGGGGAATTTGGGGCTCCGGATATCTCACTCACCGTACGAAACGCAGCAGCAAGTTGCTACTTTACGCTGGTTTTCTGTGAGACAGTGGTAACGACCCGGACGAGCCGGCCCATTCATGCTGTAGACAGAACTGTCTACAGCTTGGCTCTACCACTCAAGACTTACACTCTTACACTTCTGTTAAAAAATTTTTTTTTTAGCGAAAGCGTCATTAAATTCGGTGCATAAATGACGAATTTTGAATATATCATCCCCTCTTGTTATAAAAATGGAACAAACCTTATGCTCTTTACAATTTTATTTTATAATTTTTGTGTGTGACTGTTGGGTGTTATTTATAAAAAAAAATACTTTACAATTCTGTCTACATTGGGCGGAGTTATGCGTTATACATACAAAAAAAAACCGCGTTAATTGAGAACCTCCTCCGCTTTTTTCGTCTGTTAAAAACATTAGACGCTTTTATATAATAATATAATTTTATTATAACACGTGTACGATTTATGGCTGTTGTGAACATGACTACCTCTATCTTTTAAACCCTATTTGGTAGCTAAATTTTCCTGCATTAAATTATGCTATTATCGTGGATTTCTTTCCAAATAATAATAATACTAGCCCTGTATTATAAACATCCTACTGCTGGGCCTAATGAGAGGGATTAGGCCTTAGTCCATTACGCTGGCCTAATGCGGTTTAGCAGATATCACATACCTGCGAATTTCTCAGGTATTTCATTTTCCTTAAGATGTTATCTTCACTGTTAAAACAAGCGATAATTAACAATGAATACACACGTAACTTAGAAATGTCGTTGGTGTATACTCTTGGGGCTGGTTTCGAGCCTGCGTCTTTCGTCTCGACAGTCCATGCCACTCTCCACTGAGCTACCGCAGCTTATCTTGCTCTCTTTACAAATAAAAAAGAATAAAAAGTAAAAAATAAGAGTCGGGACTCGAAACCCTCGGTGCGGAAATCCGACTCACACTTACCGGTTTTTTTGTATTGTTTTTTGCCACATGTAAAATTAAACTATGTTGTATTTTTAAATTGACTACTACATGACAGTTATGCATAATTCATGTATTTTTTTATTAAGAAACAAGATTAACGTTTGGCCCCGTTATTTCTTCAAATTTATTGTAATATATTTAAGAATCCAAAATATTCTTTCCTGTAAGTAATTACTTCCGCGATGCAGTTCGTGATATGGAAGGATATAGATTTGATATTGTGTCGGAATCTATGTACCTATACAGATATTTGAGAAATGCATAGTCCTTCGCCTATATCGTTCCCTCATTGTTGAGGATCGTGACTCCGTGCAAGGATTCTAGCAATGATTTTTCTCCATTTGCTACGGTCTTCGGCTTGATGGATTGTTTTTTTATATATACTAGGGGCGTTGCACATGTTTTTCCACAAAACATAAAATAAAAAAATACTTAAAGTCCGACGAATATGAGACATATCTTACTTTCTTCCCCACATTATTCTGCATCGATTGGTATCGGTCTCGACCCCATACCATCCCAGCGGTTTCGGAGGAGATAGCGTGACAAGCTTTTGGCAGCGGCGGCGGTGGCGGCGGCGCCAGTTACTTTTTTTTAGATTAGAGAGATTACTAGCTTTTGCTCGCGGCTCCGCCCGCGTGAATCACTGCACCATTGAGGCTGTCAAACCCTGAGTACTCCCCCCCCCTCCCCTACTATGTATTAAAAAAGTTTCTACATCGATTTTATATGTACCACTTAACGCCTTTTTTATTGCATGGGCCGGTAAACGAGCAAGTTGGTTAAAGGAAAGGGATAATTAAGGAATTGTGAAGGGGAGGGAATTTGGGCCTCCGGATATCACACTCACCGTACGAAACGCAGCAGCAAACTGTTACTTTACGTCAGTTTTCTGTAAGACAGTGGTAATGACCCGGTCGAGTCGAACCATTCATGCTGTAGACAAAAGTGTCTACAACGTGGGTCTCACACTCATAAATTTTACATGTACCTACCACCAAGCGCCTACCAATAAATGTTTTCTAATTGTCGGTAAAAATGTCCGGATAGCAGATAACAATTGCCATTGAACTTGCCACGGTATCATATATCCTGTGTTATCGGTAAAATGTGTATTGGCGTAGGTCCAAGGTGCGATGCGTAGGATGGGCAGCTGACTTCAAAAAGGAAAGGGTCCGAATTCGTTTGGTTTTAGTGTTCCGTGGCCAATTAGCAATAACGGAACCCTTATAAGTTCGTCACGTCCGTCTGTTTGTCTGTCCGTATGTCACAACCATTTTTAATCGACTTCAAAAGAGGAGGAGGTTCTTAATTCGGTGAGGTTTTGAATTGAAAACTGAGATGGGAAAAAAACCATTGAACTCGCGACACTGTTACCGACACCTCTGTATATAAGTGTCTACATAATTATTGACCCTCGGTGGCGCGGTTGTAATGCGTACGCGTTACGATTAAGGCTAACGCTGAGGTCTCGGGTTCGATCCCCGGGTTTTTCTATTACTAAACCAGTATCAACCCAGAGTCTGGAATTTGTGCCCGGTATGGCGATAGGCTCGCCCCCTATCACATTGTGGGACGGAGATACGCTTGGCGAAATGGGGGTGTACTGGTTACACCTCTGCCTACCCCTTCGGGGATTACAGGTCTGAGTGCGTACATACATACATATGTATCGTATGGAATAAAAGGCTTTTTTATTATAATAAAACTAGTTTATACGGATTTTATCGCAGCAAATTTTTTTTTAGTCCCGACGTTTCGAAAGCTTTTCAGCCTTCGTGGTCTCGTGAGAAACGTCCGGACTAAAAAAAATATTAACTGCGATAAAATACGTATAAACTAGTTTTATTTCAATGTGTAATATTCGCGTATACATAAGAAATTACTATGCTTTTTTATTTATTTATTTAAATACGTATTCTTAAAGTTTTTGCACTGTAAAATTTAATAGATCCGAACATGCTATTAAAGGATTGTTGGTGGAGATATAATAAACCGTGTGAACTTAAAAAAATCCAGAATAATAACCATTAAACTTGCTAATTAACAAAGAATTATTATTATTTATATTGTATAATATATTTAATATATTGTTTAATGGAAATCCATTTTTTTAGTAAAAGGTATTATAATAAATTCAATTATGTAACATTTTAGAACGGTTTGGCTGTACGTCAATTATTAAATCAAAAGACTATTTTCCTGATGCGGCAGTAGTGTTTTTTTTTTGGATTTAAATGGACCTTTAGGCTAAAATGTATGGAGCGTAATTTGACTTATATCTGCCCTAGCTGTGCACTAATGGCCGTTCTCTATATCCCGTTTAACATCAGATTTGCTTACTGGCAGTAAAGTTTTGACTTTATTTTTTATTTATTTTATACACCCTTCAGTCACACACATATTCCTGACCCCACACTAGGCTAACCTGTATCGTGGGTATCAGGAACTACGAGGGACTTGCCAACCCGTAACACCCAGACACGAAACAAATATTTGTAGATCACACATCAATTTGTCTCGGTACGGGAATCGAACCCACGCCATCTCGCTTTGCAGCCGACTACTCGCCCACTACGCCACGGAGGCTGTCATCTGAAATTTTGGATGTTTGTGAGTTTGGATGTTTGTTAGTCAATCACGCCTTAACATCTGAACGGTTTGAATTAAATTTGGCACACAGGTAGATATATTAGGACATAGGCTTTTTATCCCGGAAAAGGTCTTTCACGCGGGCGAAGCCGCAAGCAAAAGCTAGTACGATATAAAGCTAGAAAGCAACGCAATTAGTCGGAACACGACTGTCGCTTCGTGTCACGTGTCAAATGAAATAGTTTTTTATTAATCATGTAGACAATTAAAATAGCGCTTATGATAAGTCAGTACAAAATAAAGAAACTTATGTATAGAAATCATATCAACTATAATGTATACATAACATACATAGCATCGTCAAAATACACTGACGTTATAAGATCGATTCCTATATAAATTATTGAACATCAATTTTAACATGAAATGACCGTTTAACACGACGATATCGTGTTCGTTTTCTAAACAGATCCTTTGATTGGGTTATGCTTTAGTCCATCACGCTGGACCAATGCGGGTTGGCAGACTTTGAAATTCTTATGAAGAACTTCTTAGGTATGCAGGTTTCCCCACGATGCCCCTTCACCGTTACATCAAGCGAAAATTAACAATTAATTCACACGTAACTTAGAAAAGTCAGAGGTGAATGCTCTTGGGTCTGGCTTCGAACCTGCGACTTACGCCTCGACAGTCCGTACCACTCCCCGTTGAGCCTAAACTTTGAAGCTTTATTTAATGTTTTGTCGGTGTGTACTTTCAAATAACCAAGGCTTTTCTAAATTCATCTAGTTATGATCTTTGACCCTCGGTTAAAAGAAATCGTGGTTAAAGGTAACTGCGGCGACCTCCAGATGAGCTAGTAATATGTCGCGATGAAGCTATGTAATAGGTAAAGTGCAAAAAGTCTGTTAGTTTTATAATTTTATTGCTTGCGTGGTTTTTGAATCCGTGAAAAAGTTATTGAAAAGAGATTAAATTAAAGACTTGAATTGCATTACACTTTGTTAATAATTTAAATTCGTTATAAGTAATTTAGTAAGTAATTTATATTTTTAGATTCTAAAAAAAATATAAACGTAGAAGTCTTTTTTTTTATTACATTGAATGACGAGACGAGCAGGTCGCTCGCCTGATGGTAAGCGCCACGCCTGCTCATAAACAGAAGTAACGCCACACAGAACTTTAAATAAAGCACTGCATGACAGTGGACTGCGCTCGTCACCCCGAGACATAACGTGTTAAGTCTCATAATGCCCAGTAATTACACTTGCTTCAATGTCCTTCACACCGGAACACAACAGTGCTTACACACTGTTGCTTGGCGGCAGAAATAGACAAAGCGGTGGTACCAACCCAGCCGGTCTCTCGCAAACGAGGGACCTACCACCTTGTTAAGTCGTATTAGGATTTCTTAGAATGGTGAAAACGTGTATTTATAAAAGACTTAAAGTAAAATAAGTAAAAAAGGATAGAGCTGTTTAACTAAACAAACAATAACGTAAGACAAGGAAAGCCCGGAGTCTGGAATTGTGCCCGGTATGGCGATAGGCTCGCCCCGTATCACATCATGGGAAGGAGATACGCTCGGCGAATTGTGGGTGCACTGGTTACACGAATTCCTACTCCTTCGGGGATTACAGGTGTGAGTGCGTATCTAAGAAAATATTTATAACCAAAAATATCTTTTTAATTCTATCCTGGTACAGTAAAGCGACTACACTGGATCTAATGGTACCTAGTTGGGATTTTGTTAGTCGACCACATCCTAACGGCTTAACTGTTTTTGATGAAATTTTGCACATAGACCAGGACCTTTATTATGACATCGGCTATGATCCTTTTATCTCTGAAAATACCGGTCACGCGAAGCCGTGAGCAAAAGAAAGTAATTAATAAAAAATAATATTTTAATTAGACTTTATGCAAAATAGCTCTTATTTTACTGCCTGCGACATGCGGATGTGTCCAAATATCACGGAATGTTGTCGGACAACTTCCGAAATATCAGTCAAGGGCTTAGGGCCTACCTACGAAGTTACAACATAGCCTCTAAATCAAATCAAGCTATAAAAAATCATATAGTTTTTTTATATAACCTAACTTCTTGAGTGGTAGAGACACTTTTGTCTACAGCATGAATGGGCCGGCTCGTCCGGGTCATTACCACTGTCTCACAGAAAACTGACGTAAAGTAGCAGCTAGCTGCTGCGTTTCGTACGGTGAGTGAGATATCCCGAGGCCCAAACCCTCTCCCCTTCCCAATTCCTTAATTATCCCTTTCCTTTAAGGTCGGCAACGCATCCATGACTATTTTAGTATTGTGGCCGTACATGGGCGGTGGAGATTACTTACCATCAGGTGACCCATATGCTAGCATGCCAACTTATGCAAAAAATAAACATTAAACTTCGCACCGATAGCGGTCAGTTACGTACGTATTTAAAGTCAAATTATTTATTTATTCAATAATGTGGGTCATACATGCAGTGATAGCTCAGGTGGGAGTGGTATGGGCTGTCGAGACGAAAGTCGCAGGTTTGAAACCAGCCCCAAGAACATACACGTCTGACTTTTCTAAGTTACGTGTATTAATTGTTAATTATCACTTGCTTTAACGGTGAAGGAAACATCGTGAGGAAACCTACATACCTGAGAAGTTCTCCATAAGAATTTCGAAGGTATGTGAAGTCTGCCAATCCGCATTAGGCCAGCGTGGTGGACTACGGCCTAACCTCTCTCATTCAGTAGAGGAGACCCGTGCCCAGCAGTGAGACATGTATAATACAGGGCTAGTATTATTATTATTATATACATGCAAGATATATTGCGTAGTTTTTAAAAGTGGTATGCGAGGCCGGCTGGGTTGGTACCACCGCTTTGTCTATTTCTGCCGTCAAGCAACAGTGTGTAAGCACTGGTGTGTTCCGGCTTGAAAGACTTTGAAGCCAGTGAAATTACTGGGCATGAGAGTTAACACCTTATATCTCGGGGTGACGAGCGCAGTCCAGTGTCATGCAATGCTTTGTTATTTAATGTTCTGTGTGGCGTTGATTCTGTTTATGAGCAGGCGTGGCATTACCATCAGGCGAGCGACCTGAGGGGCTAGCACGGAAAACTTGCGAAAAGATATTCGAGCTGTCATCGACAACGATTTCTATGAGATTTTGGTACAGCGCCTCTATTATACGTAAAAGAAACTAATATATATGGAATATAGACCAATGATATTTAAGGAATTATCTATCGAGCCCTCGATACCTTTACATTACGATTCCGTGCTAGCCCCCCTGCTCTTCTTGTCATTCAAACTAATAATATATATACAATAATGTGTGTCATACATGCAAGATATATTGCGTAGATATAAACTTCCCAGTAATAGAGAAAGTGGTACGTATGCACTTTCTACAGGTGAATTATGTTTTGAAGTACTCTCAGCTATTGCGACTCACAACACCATACACACATACGCATTCACGCCTGTACTCCCCGAAGGTGTGGGCAGATATGTAACTAGTACGAGTGGTAGAGCCACGCTGTAGGCAGTTTTGTCTACAGCATGAATGGGCCTGCTCCTCCGGATCGTTACCACTGTCTCACAGAAAACCAGTGTAAAGTAGCAGCTTGCTGCTGCGTTTCGTACGATGAGTGAGATATTCGGAGTCCTAAATCCCCTTCCCCTTCCCAATCCCCTAATTATCCCTGTCCTTTAAGGTCGGCAACACACCCATGGCTCTTTTGGTATTGTGGGCGTACATAAGCGGTGGAGATCACTTACCATCAGGTGACCCACTTGCTCGTTTGCCGGTCTATGCTATTATATTTTCAAAACACTGCTTCACGTCGATGTTCTATGAGATATTTATCAAATTTTGTCATGTAGAAAGTGCAGATTTCGTGTAAGTGTGAATTATACTTTCGCTAGAGTTCAGTCTGTCTGTATGTGTAAAGAATGTGGTCAAATACGAGTGTAGCGTGATCTGTCGGTGTGGCCAGTGTAAAAAACTTAAAGCGTATTAATGGATTTATTATTATAATAATACCAGCTTTGTATTATATACGTCACGCTGCTGGACACGGGCCTCCTCTACTGAATCAGAGGGGGCAGGCCTTAGTCCACCACGCTAGCCTAATGCAGGTTGGCAGACTTCACATACTTTCGAATTTCTTATGAGAACTTCTCAGGTATTTCGGTTTCCTCACGATGTTTCCTTCACCGTTAAAGCAAGTGATAATTAACAATTAATACACACGTAACTTAGAAAAACTAAAGGTGTTTGCTCTTGAGGATGGTTTCGAACCTGTGGCTTTAGTTTTAACAGCCCGTACCAATCCCCGCTGAGCTATCGCTGCGTTGTAATTAAAATTACCGAAATCCTGTACACAAACATTCAGAATGTTTTTATTGCCTAGGGCGGCAATCGAGCAAGTGGGTCATCTGATGGTAAGGGATCTCCACCGCACATGTACGCCACAATACCAAAAGAGTAATGGGCGCGTTGCCGACCTTAAAGGAAAGGGATTTGGGCCTCCGGATAGATATCGGAGAGAGTGAGATCACTTACCGTACAAAACGCAGCAGCAAGCTGTTACATTACGTCAGTTTTCTGTAAGACATTGATAAAGACAGCCTCCGTGGCGTAGCGGGCGAGTAGTCGGCTGCGAAGCGAGAGGCCGTGGGGTTCGATTCCAACACCGAGACAAATGCTTGTCTGTGTGTTGTGGGACCGCAAGTCCCTCGTAGTTTCTGATTCCCAAGATACAAGTTAACCTAGTATGGGGTCAGGACTATGTATGTGACTATTGGGTGTATTTATTTATTAAACACTCGGACGAGCCGGCTCATTCATGCTGTAGGCAAAACTGTCTACAGCGTGGCTCTACCACTCAACTGAGGTGTATGTAATGCCCTTTAAATATGACCACATATATCCGTAAACCGTTGTATACAGGTCATGTAAAACCCACATATTATCATCGGTTAAACGCTTCTAATAAATCGCTTCAGCTTACATTTAAGGCATATAACATTTGTTACGAAAAATGGATGTGTTGCAATGAACAAAAATTGCATACTGCGCTAACCGCGGTACATTATACTGCACTGTGTCATATAACGCGGGCTCACTCGCATTTGTAAACTACTTTTATTCGCAGCTCTGCCCGCGTTGAAGTCTTTTCTGTAACATTTCCAGCGCGCTTAGCATATATTATATATACAACGTGTTATAGAAAGGGGCGGGCAAATTTAAGCAATGTATAGTGTAGGGTATAAGTATTTTATCTCCCATAGCACCAAATCCGATTGCATTGCTAGTACAATAGTTATAGAATTTTCTTTTATATCCAATGAGTAACATGTCGATATCGACTTTCAACTTTGGACAACACTAAATGATAAACAATGATACTAAAGACCTCCTTTCATAATTATTTTTTATTAAAAAAACATTAAACATTTGTCAAATGTCAATATTTATTTGACGCAGTCAGTTCGGCAAGTTCTGATTTTATGAAATATGATTACGAGTTCAAAAAATATGTTGTATTTGAGTAAAAACAAGTATTATGTATTGGTTTGTGTTGGTGTAACTGATAAAAGTTTTTAAGAGGATCGTCGACTGTATTAAGCCAAATTCATAGAATGAAGTCTTTAAAATGCTTCTAGAGGATGGCACCTCTTTCTTATCTTCAACACACAATCTCTTTCAGGTGTTATTTTATGTTCAAATTACAAGTTACGTACGTATGCCCGTAGAATTCCTTACATCTTATTCAAATGTATTAAAAAGTGCGTGTCGTACATAATAATTAATAGTGATGTCATCAATCTGATCGATCTTAATAAACGAGTGATTAAAATTTACGTGAAATTGTTGGATGTCTTGGTTTTGAAAAGATCCGGTACATAAGTAAAATTTGTAAGGTGTATGTAATGACCTTAAAATATGACCACACCTTTCTGTAACACCTTAGAAGTAAAATTGTGTCACATAACGCGGGAGTTTGACAGCTCACAATCAGGGAGCGTTTCAGAAATCAGGCTTAATATAGTGTCGAGTGTCGACCGTCAAGAGAAATTATCAACACGATTTTCGGTAGAATTATGCCGGGAAGATACCGGATATACGCTGGCTGACTCCGCAATGACTTGCATAACAAGCCACTATGGTTATTTTGATATTTTTTTGCCATATTTGGCTGTTGATGGTGTCAACGAAAATAACCTGTTTCATCTATAGCTACTGTTTTGGGTTGAGCTGTTAATTCAATTGTGATATTTAGCACCTATTCTACCACCTCTGAGCAACTGCTAGTTGTCAAGTAAAATATAACACATTCAAATACAAAAGTCACACTGATATATAAGGAACAAAATACGTCAATTGGCTACTTGGTACTTTCAAAAAATAGTAGTCCTATACGTTAATTTTATAACGTGCTAAAAATAAACTTTAAATATCATAAAGTGTAAATAATTTTAATTAACGTTAGATTTTTCTATTTTTACATCTTTTTGGCGCAGTAGGCATTCTTGTGAAGCGAGAGGCTGCGGGTTTGATCCCGGTACCGTGACAAATGTTTGTATGATCCACAAATATATGTTTCGGGTCTGGGTGTTACCTCCCCAGAGTGGTTGACGTCAGGCAAGCGGCCGGTCGTAAAAACTACAAGCCAAATCTTTCAATAGCATGTGTTAAAATGCATGTTGCGCTGAACCCACTTCGAGTGGGATAAGGCAGGTGGAAGAAGAAAGAACACATGTTTTTCTATGGATGAATAAAAGTAAACATATATTAAACAAACTTTTGCCCACGGCTCGGCTCGTGTAAAAGTCTTTTTCCGGGATAAAAGGAGCAACCCTAATTTAGCGGGGTTAGAATGTAGCGTAATTAAACACGACACGAGCGTTCGTGCCGTTTGATTGTTATTGGTCGAGAGACCAACGTGTGACGTTATCCTACTAATATGATTAAAGTGACAATTTGGATGTTTTTGAATTTGGATGTGTGTTAGTCAATGAAGCCTTAACAGATGAACGGTTTTGGGTGAAATTTGGCATACAGGTCGACCATGACCCGGATAAGGATATAGGTGTAAGTATAGGCTACTTTTTACCCCAGATAAGGCCGTTGCCGCGAGCAGAAGCTAGTACGATATAAAGTTGGAATGCAATAGAGTAGTTTCCTATATTGAATTTTATACATTATTTTATAAGCAACAAAAAATGATACGCAAAAGAAACCCTTTTATTAAAACACAATCAAAATTGGTTCAGAAATGTGCCCGCAGTTATGACTTGAAATGTTGGTATGAGGTAAAGTGGGTGCGTAGTAGAGATATCTCACTATCTCGCTTGCACGCGTGCACCATAATTAACATTTTACACAGTGACGTCAAAGGTTGCGTCTTCTGTCATTTGACAATTACCCCTTCTACAGGATTTGAATGGCTTCTAACTTATTTATTTTTGGTCAGATTTATAAAATTCTTTGTGCAATAGATTTTGATTAACGTAACATATTGATTTAAATAATTAAAAAAATCTAGTCAACTACCCTATTCGTGTAGACGGAACACGTCAATCTGTTGATTCGTATTGAAAAAACGAGAGACGATATCGTTTAGACGACGCGATGGAACGTAACGTTTTTGAATTATTGTATTCTAAGGAGGACATTTTGCAACACGAGATCATTTATGGCCGTTCACACTATTCTGTCTATCGACAGTTTTGCTTACCGGCAGTAAAATTTTGACACATTAGGGGCTTTGCCCATGTTTTTCCACAAAACATAAAATAAAATAAAAAACTTAAAGTCCGACGACTATGAGACATATCTTACTTTCTTCCCCACATTATTCTGCATCGATTGGTATCGGTCTCGACCCCATACCCCCAGCGGTTTTGGAGGAGATAGCGTGACAAGCTTTTGGCAGCGGCGGCGGCGGCGCCAGTTACTTTTTTTTTAGAATAGAGAGGTTTTGTATGGAAGATCTGTCAAAATACTATTGACAGTAAGCAAATCTGTCGATAGATAGAATATAGTGAACGGGGCTTAGTCAACTCGTTTTGTCATGAAAACCTCATGTAATGTCTATTGAAACCCTAATGGTTCCATAGAAGACACGATTCATAATGTCGAAAGAATATAAAGTAGAGAAAATAGTACTTTCAACCTAGTGGTCTTACAAGGTGGTAGGTCCCTAGTATGCGAAAGGCCGGCTGGGTTGGTACCACCGTTTTGTCTATTTCTGCTGCCAAGCAACAGTGTGTAAGCACTGTTGTGTTCCGGCTTGAAGGACATTGAAGCCAGTGAAATTACTGGGCATTATGAGTCTTAACACCTTACGTTTCGCGGTGACGAGCACAGTCCAGTGTCATGCAGTGCTTTGTTATTTAAAATTGTGTGTGGCGTTGCTTCTGTTTATGGGCAGGCGTGGCGCTTACCATCAGGCCTGCTCGTCTCGTCATTCAAGCTAATAAAAAAAAACTGATGAAAATGATTTTGTGCTGTTAGCCTATATTGCTTTTACAGCTTCACCTCATCATAAAGTCGGCGCCTATGGCGCTCTAGCCAGAAGTATGTATAATGTACTTAGTAGCGATTAAGCACAGAGGCGCCTATTAGAAGGCTTTGACCTCAGCTTGAGCAATCGCTGGGTAGTATAGTTTAGGGCCGTCTCTGCACATCATTATGCCGACGGCCAGTTGTGGGAGTTCTTTGGACTCGCAGGCGTGTCCTATGTCGGGGTCGCGTATTGTTATTGCGATTCGGGTTGGGCAAGGAAAGTGCTGCTTCGATAGCGACTGTGATGGAGTCGTTGGGATCTCCTAAAACATGTTTGGGACGACGACGCGACGGAGTAAAATTATTGAATGTTGACACTTTTATCCTACTGGTATCCTTTTATCTTTTTCAAGTAAACACATCACACATGACGAATTTCAGCTTACGATTATGAGAGCAGTAATAGCTCAGCGGGGAGTGATATGGACTGTCGAGACGAAAGTCGCAGGTTCGAAACCAACCCCAAGTGCATACACCTCTGACTTTTCTAAGTTACGTGTGTATTAATTGTTAATTATCACTTGCTTTAACGGCAAAGGAAACATCGTGAGGAAACCTGCGTACCTGAGAAGTTCTTCATAAGAATTTCGAAGGTATGTAAAGTCTGCCAACCCGCATTAGGCCAGCGTGGTGGACTAAGGCCTAACCCCTCTCATTTAGTAGAGGAGGCCCGTGCCCAGCAGTGGGACGTATATAATACAGGGCTAGTATTGTTATTATTGTGAGTATGCGTTGTTTGGACATTTACCTTCTGTAGGCCGTTATTCTAAGTCATAAACTATAAATGTTTAGTTATATATTAAGTTGATATGAAAGTTTAGTTACGTACAGACATACAGTCCGACGCTTGCAACACTTTGTTTTGATGTTAGTGGGCCGCGTGGTTTATTGCAAACACGCGTAATATGAACTGGAGTTAACGACCTGATACAAAGTAAAACCAGGGTAAATTCGCATAGAAATTGAGTAAAACTACCGTAGAATATTGTACATACACACTCACGCCTGCACTCCCGGAAGGGGTAGGTAGAGGTGTAACCAGTACACCCACATTTCGTCGAGCGTATTTCCGTCCCATGATGTGATAGGGGGCGAGCCTGTCGCCATACCGGGCACAATTCCAGACTCCGGGCTCATACAAAACATTTCATAAAAGAAAAACCCAGTGGCTCTTTTACCCGACTCGGGGATCGAATCCGAGAACGACTATTTTTATAGTCTAATTTTCGTATGTGAGTTATTTCATTACGTTTGAATATCGATTCTGATATCGCGGTTAAAACGCCCGACAGGGTTTTTGTTACATATTGTATAATCCTAATACGATTTCTACGGTTTTAATATATATTTTTAATCTTAACGTACTAAATAAAAAAAAATGTGACTAATTAACCAGGTATAACCTCTTTTTATTTTATTTTAAGTATTTTTGAATATGTTTTACCCGACTGCCAAGGAAGGGTTATTGAATGTTGCTGCTATGTGTTGCTAGCAAAGTTTAATTGAAATGTTGTGTTTATCCGTAATTGGCGCATGTATTGGAATTTGGCTTTTGTAGTGGTAATGTATGAGTGTTGTATACATTGTGCTGTGGATATACCTTAAATAAATAAATAAATTACTTCTTAACAAATTAAAAATCACCATAATTGATCAACTTGTTGTTTTTACTTTTGTCGGCACTCTCGGAGTGCCGCTGTTTTTTATTTATTTGTATTTGTATCGCCAATGCAACCTACAGTAATAGGGTAGTTGACTATATTTTTTTTATTATTTAAATCAATAAGTTACGTTGCTCAAAATCTATTGCGGAAAGAATTTTATAAATCGGACCAAAAATAAATAAGTTAGAAGCAATTCAAATCCTGTAGAAGGGGTTGTTGTCAAATGACAGACGACGCAAACTTTGACGTCGCTGTGTAAAATGCTCATTATGGTGCACGCGTGCGAGCGAGATAGTGAGATATCCCTACTACGCACCCACCTTTTCTCACACCAACATTTAAAATCATAACTGCGGGCACATTTCTGAACCAATTTTGATTGTGTTTTAATAAAAGGGTTTCTTTTGCGTATCATTTTCTGTTGCTTATAAAATAATGAATAAAATTCAATATAGGAAACTACCCTATTATTGTGAAAAATATTATTTAATTGTGTAAAATATTATCTTAGAATAGTAGTCTTAAGCTAAATGTCAATACATCGTGAGGCGAACACGGCATGCATATTAACAAGAGCAAAATAACTTATGCTAATAAGAAATAGAATATAATCAAAACATATTAATGATAATAAAAAACATGCGGGGTAGTCTTTGGGGACTGCCGATAGAAGTGAAAACTAAGTAACTTGTGAATTGTATCGTCGAGCTATTATAATTTTTGAATTGAAAAGAAGTGTTAATGACCAATTTTATTGTATATATAATGTGTACTAATAGCGCACGGAGGTATATCTATGTACATATGTACACAGTATACATATAGCTCATGGGAAACGTGCGGTGACGATGACGCGAGTTCCATGAGTTTTGTTCACCCAAAAAGTGCTCAGCGCGCCTAAAGAAGTTTTCACTTCAATTACATGGACTGAAACTGGAGAATGCCTCGGTGGCGCAGTTGTAATGCGTACGCGTTACTACTGAGACTGACGCTGAGGTCTCGGGTTCGATCCCCGGGTCGGGTAAAGGTGATATTGGGTTTTTCTATCACGTAATGCTTAGTATCAGCCTGGAATTATCCGGTACGGTAATCAGCTCGCCCCCTATCACATCAAAGGACGGAAATACGCTCGGAATGTGGGTGTAAGTACTGATTACATCTCTGCTGGTATTACACGCGTGAGTGCGTAAGGTACGGAACACTCGGTGCGCGTGTCCGACCCTCACTTGACCGGTTTTTTTATTATTTAAGACTTTATGACGAAATAATTGATTTGTTTTGTTGGAATGGCTGACTAGATTTCTATTTACTAATTCCGCAAAAACTAATAACTCAATCAAGGTCAGAAACTAATATCGATATTTTAAATATTAAAATAAAAAAAAGGCATTTAACTATTTGCGTCACTATGGCAATAAAGTCATAAAATACGTGGCGCAATGGGTGAGAAGCCAGCTGTGAAGCGAGAGGCCGCAGATTCGATTTCTGCACGAGAAAATGTTTGTGTACTCCACCAATTGGAAAAAAATCATTCGATAGAGTTTAGCTGCGATGTGGTCCCATATAAATTTAGTTAAGATCTGATGACGGAGTCCGGAGAAAAAAAATAAAACTCATCAAAGGACACTCGTCGCGATTGTGTTATTGTATTGGAATTTACATGCTATTGCTGTAACTACCACTAAAAATTCAAAATAAAATAACTTAGTAACCGACTTCAAAATAAACACACTACAAAGGCAAAAATAACAATTTCTATAGGTCTCTTTAGTCGGCGCCTGTGTCAAATAAAATTGATTTTGATACATTGATTGATATTTTTGACTTATAAGTGGTTTTGTTTTGAAGTCGGTTTCTAAGTTTTGTTAAAACTTATTTTTAGATCGCTAGAAACTTCATAGTTATATAACTCAAAGAAAATGCTTTATTTATGTCCTAGCAATGCAATCGGACTTGGTACTATGGGGGGTGAAATACATCTTACACTATACGTTGCTTAAATTTGACCACACCTTTCTGTAACACGTTGTATATGTACTTCATTGCGGAGATTCTGACTAAATTTATGTAAGTACGCTCAATTTATGTAATAAAGTTTCAATCACCACTCACCGACGCTGTTGACGCAAATTTAATAATGGATCATTCACATGAATTCTTAACCAAAATAATGTTTGTAATGAAAATCATTACTTTTACCATTTTTTAAGCAAAAAGTTGAAATAACAAATAAACACCGTTAAAAACGCTGACGCCCGAAATCTACACTTCGGTAAATTGTTATGACGCAAATCGTCGAAGACGTGAGGCACCTTCAAACATCACTCTTCCTATTGGAGGTTACAATGGAAAAAAATTGTCTAGAACTTACCGTGGTTGATCTTCCCTTGCTGGGATATCAGCATGTTCAGAGGAACCTGCTTATCCCCTGATATCCTGGGCGTCCATCCAAATAGTCGATTCCTGGCCGATTGGCCCACTGCTAAATATGGCTTATGACCCATTCTAGCTTCTGTGCATTCGGGAGTATCTGCAAAGAAAAATACGATTTCAATATATATATAATTTAAGTCTGTGGCGCAGTGGGTGAGAAGGCGGCTGCAAGAGAGGCCGTGGCTTCGATTCCCGCACCGAGACAATGTTTGTGTGATCAGCGAATATTTGTTTCGGGTCTGGGTGTTGTGGGACCGAAGTCCCTCATAGTTGCTGATACCCACGATACAGGTTTACCTAGTGTGGGGTCAGGACTACGCTTTGTGACTGACTGGTGTATTTATAACAGATATATTATTTGTAACCACGGGACATATCATTTTATACTTTGATCGAAGTACATACATACGCACTCACGCCTGTAATCCCCGAAGGTGTAGGCAGAGGTGAAACCAGTACACCCACATTACGCCGAGCGTATCTCCGTCCCATAATGTGATAGGGGGCGAGCCTATCGCCATACCGGGCACAAATTCCAGACTCCGGGCTAATACTGAGCATTTCGTAATAGAAAAACCCCATACCACTTTACCCGACCCGGGGATCGAACCCGAGACCTCAGCGTTAGCTTAATCTTAACGCGTACGCATTACAACTGCGCCACCGAGGCAGTCAGTCAGTTTGATCGAAGTGTCTTAAAATACCCAACGTGTTTAATAGACAAGTAGTTAATTATTAAAAAATCAATCAAATAAATCATAAAAAATACACGGGTCAACTTATCTCTAAGTTTTGATTTATTTTATGACGTCAATGTTAAACTATTCAGATTTTTTATTTCTTAATAATTAATATTGAAGATTGGTCTGATCGGTCTGATAGCATCATTGGCTCATTGACGTACTCACAGACTTTTTTTTATCTATTATGGCTTCGCATTATAATGCATTTAGCCAATGACAAGTATTTAATATATTTTCAAGTATTCACAAAAACGGGCAGCGTTCGGGAAACTGGGCAAGGTAAGGTCTCGTCCAAAATACCTCAGTGCCTGAAGACGAAGGCCTTCGATCAATGTGTGTTGCCAGTGATGACATATGGGGCTGAGACGTGGCCTCTTAGAATGATGTAACACCACTGGGGGCTCAGAATAAATACCTATTTAAGAGTGTGGCTGTTTTCAAAGTCTTGTTGGAGTTTTGGTGTCAACTCCTTTCAGTACGACGCTTCATAGATGATTTTCTCCAAGCGGATCGAACGACCGAGGTCTCGGGTTCAATTTCCGGGTCGGATAAAAGTGATATTGGGTTTTTCTATTACGAAATGCTCAGTATCAGCCCGGAGTCTGGAATTCGTGCCGGGTATGGCGATAAGCTCGCCACCTATCACATCGTGGGACGCAGATACGCTCGGCGAAATGTGGGTGTACTGGTTACACCTCTGCCTACCCCTTCGGGGATTACAGGCTTGAGTGCGTATGTAGTCTTTATGAATTAAGAACGCTACGCCCCGTGTCTGTCTGTCACAGTAATTATTAGCAATTGCGTACGTATCAGATTACCACAATTAAAACAGTCGTTAACCATAAATTATCACGTTTCTTCACATGCAGATTGTCTCTGGGGTGAACATAGACATAGTCTGGCGATGTTCGGAAATTGACTGACATTACTATCAGTACTGATGCTGATTTTAGTCGAAAACGGGTGTCCATTTTTAACAGACTTCAAAAAAGGAGGAGATTCTGAATACAGCGCGTTGTTTTTCTCTGCCAATTGTGGACCGATTTTATTGGAAAAATTTCATTCGATGTGTTTAGCTGCGATGTGGTACCATATAAATTTCTTTAAGATTTGATAACCGAGTAAGGAGTAAAAAAATGAAACTCCTCAACGGACAACAGTACACTCGTCGCGATTGTGTTATTGTACTGGAATTTACATGCTATTACTGTAACTACCATAAAACAAATTTAAATTAAATACATACGCACTCACGCCTGTAATCCCCGAAGGGGTAGGCAAAGGTGTAACCAGTACACCCACATTTAGCCGAGCGTATTTCCGTCCCTTATGTGATAGGGGGCGAGCCTATCGCCATACCGGGCACAAATTCGAGACTCCGGGCTGATACTGAGCATTTCGTAATAGAAACACCCAATACCACTTTACCCGACCCGGGGATCGAACCCGAGACCTCAGAGTTGACCTCAATCGTAACGCGTACGCATTACAATTGCGCCATCGAGGCAGTTTAAATTAAATAATTTATAAAAAAAACTTTGACACCGACTTCAAAATAAAAACACAGAAAAGACAAAAATAACAATTTCTATAGATCTCGTAGAGTCGTTGCCCGTGTCGCTGCCGGTCAAATAAAATTGCACCGACTCTAGACCAATAGAAATTATTATATTTAAATTTTCTGTGTTTTTATTTTGAAGTCGGTTTCGAAGTTTTATTATTACTGATACTGAAACCGAAGTCAGTAATTCCGCAGCACTAATGGCCAACGTAACGGTACGATACTTTTCAGTAAACCAGCTGTCCCGGTAAATATTTACAAACGAAAATCCAGGGGCCTTACTCTACAATATGTAACAAAACCCTTTTGAGCATTTTTACTGTGATATCAGAACCGATATTCAAACGTAATGAAAACACTTGCATACGAAAATTGGACTATAAAAATAATCATATTTATTTTTTAAATTAATCTATTGTTTGTAAACCGTATTCCGATTTATCACCTCTGTAAGAGCGATGATTTGAAGCCAGAGCGAGATAGCATGTTGCGGCGTACACGTACATCAAACCTGCCGCGCTCCCGGCCACACAGAAATTCAGATGTAAAAAACATTTTTTTTTAAATAGTTTTTTATGACATAGGCCGGCAAACGAGCAAGTGGGTCACCTGATGGTAAGCGATCTCCACCGACCATGTACGCCCACAATACAAAAAAAATATGGGCGCGTTGCCGACCTTACAGGAATGGGATAATAAGGGATTGGGAAGGGGAGGGGGATTTGGGCCTCCGGATAAATCACTCACCGTACGAAACGCAGCAGCAAGCTGCTACTTTACGCCGGTTTTCTGTGAGACAGTGGTAACGACCCGGACGAGCCGGCCCATTCGTGCTGTAGACACGTGTCTACAGCTTGGCTCTACCACTCGTGAGCCTCTTCTCATTGTGGATTACTTTAAAATTTTTAACAAATACTCGACATTAGGTGGTAGATCCCTCGTATGCGAGATGCCGTCTGGGTTGCTACCACCATTTTGTCTATTTCTACCACCAACCAACAGTGTGTAAGCACTGCTGTGTTCCGGTTTGAAGGACATTGAAGCCGGTGAAATTACTAAGCATTATGAGATTTAACATCTTATTATTAAAAATGCATTCTAAATGCAGAATAATTTGATTTATCGATATAAAGAAAATAAAAGTCGTTTCAGTTGATGAAAGTTAATGAAATATCTAGGCTATTCGGTTTAGGTCTCGATTTGTCAAAAAGTGAAATCTAAAATGACTAGCAATTATTTTATTAAACTTTGTATTTTATTTACCTTTTTTATTAATGTATAATTTAGTCATGTTACTTGCAGCTGTATGAATAATGATTCCTATGCTGAGTCTTTATCAGAGATTTAAAACAATAATATGTAAAAAACATATTATTTTATTTCGTTAATTTTGCGTCTATGTATCTTATGTATCCTTTACCCATACATTAATCTTTAAAAAATTGTAATTGTAAAATTTTATCTGTAAAGTTTTTGATACCTATGCCTCTTCCTCCAGGATTAAAAAAAAAGAATAATATTTGTCTGCAAACATTATCATCATAGTTTTTTTTTCGTTAACCATACCTCTAGAATTAAAAAAATAACCTTGATTACTGTATATCGTAATGCAATAAGCATTTCATATAGATATCAAACTCTTAACTCTCCCGACCTCAATTTTTCCAAAGTTTATACCGTTTAATAATAATACAGTCGAACAGCATTCCTACCTCTATGTACTCGGTCCTCACTTCTTCACCAGTTTAACAATTGTGGATAACAAATAACTCCATTGGCTCAATGTAATGTTATTATGAGAAGTGTGAAGTCATTAAAAAAAAGAAATGCGCGTTTCCCGCCAAATATCGTTTACTGTAAATAACCGATCCAATAAGAGTGAAACAATTCGGTCCAGTGCTCAGGAATCTCCAGTTACGACCAGACCGACGTTGCATGCTTTTTATTGTTACGTAAAACAGCTGAAAGTGTGTTACGCAATCGTGTTTAACATTAGCGCGGATAGATGGCCCTACCCACAAATATGAGGAAGTGCGTTAAGAATTTGTTTGACCTAGTTATTTTATTTATTTAACACGTTATAAATTACGTATTTCTCTCAATTGAAGGTCACTGTTCCTATTTAATTGTTTGATAGAGGCATAGTAAAGATATAAAACTTTGCCAACATAATGGAGTTTCAATATGGTATTTTATTGTGGGTTCTTAAAATATATTTTTGTTAGATTTCCATTTTTTTGAGTTTGTAGCGGCAGAACCAGAAACTATATCAGCTTGAAAGGACTTACAGAGCAAGATTTAAATTAATTGCGTCCCTGGACGATAGGCAGAATTATGCTGGCATAAAGTTGCTGGAAATATACTGGCTGACACCGGACCGCGACTTGCCTCAACGAGCCATTATGGTGGGTTGTCTACCATGCATAAAGGGGTGTAAGGGGTCTTACCACCACCTTCAGGACCCAAGTCAACCTCACCTGCACGTGGTGCACCCTGCTGGTTAACGGACGAGGCCCTGGCAGCCGACTGATGGCGGGATAACCATCGCACTAATAGCGTAGCTCCAAATACCACAGGCTAATGAAGGGGAGCAGCATCATTAGCGCGAGAAGCTACGCCCTGCGCTCGCAACCCGCCTGCCAAGCGTGGCGAGTAATGGCAAAACCCCCCTTAAATGATAGGCATTAGGGGAGACCTATGTTCAGCAGTGGACGTCTAGTGGCTGATGATGATGATGATAAAATGGTCGCTATCCAGTTAGATACCACCAGCTATAAATTGAACATTACTATAGCTATTCCGAAGTAATAATAAGCGGACTACTTAATAGAAAAGATGTTCTGTACAAACTCTTTATAGAAAACCAAACCAAGGCCATCGCATCCGCGTTACGCATCTACGGATGCGCCGGATGCACGAAGGCCTCTCCAAGGGCCAAGCCGTGAAATCTACGTCCCTAATTAGCGGAGTTAGGTCGTGGAACACGCTTGATACTTCGATAATGATTCTGAAATCATTGTCTTTTATTTTTCTGATATGACCTAATCGCTATTTTGCATCTGATGGTTAGTGCAGTGCAGTCGAAACATAACGTGGTCCAAATATAACGTGGACCGTATAGGGAGAATTTTGGTTAACACTAAATGATCAACAGCTGAGCTTTTGTCTCACTCCAGCATTATTATTCTCACTCAAGTACTTCACTTAATCTATAGATCTTATCGATCGTAATAAACGAGTGATTAAAATTAGCATGTAATTTTAGATTTCTAGAATTTAATAAGTATATAAACAGTCACTGTCAAGTGTCAGGTCTATGTAACGACCCTTAAATACGACCACATCTGTCTGTAGCACGTTGTATACAACGTGTTATTTATAGAAAGGTATAAAAATATTTAAATGTTAAAATTATAGTAAGCAATAAAAATGATGATAATTGGTACAAGCACAAAATTATCTACCATTTTGTGAAAGAAGTATTTTTAATTACCCTTTTGTTAAAAAACTATTGAAAAAATATAAATGTATAATTTTGTCAAAATAAAAACATACTTTTTTATGTAATAATAAGCCGGCAAACGACCAAGTGGGTCACCTGATGGTAAGTGATCTCCACCGCCCATGTACGCCCACAATACCAAAAGAATCATGGGTGCGTTGCCGACCTTAAAGGAAAAGGAAAAGGGGTAATTAAGGGATTGGGAAGGGGAGGGGGTTTGGGGTGAACTGATTCGGACTGAAGATTATATTCGAGACTTTCGCATACAGAATTCGATTCTAATGCGCGACCCCTGATACAAATTGAATAATGAATTAAAAAAATATTTGCATGAATGTGGTTACAATAATATAGTTGTAACAATTTTACAAGGATCACACACTCGTGTCATATCTGACGTGCAAATATTTAAAATCTAAGATTATTAAATAATGAAATGAAATAGTTTTATTAATCATGTAGGCAATTAAAATAGCGCTTATGACAAGTCAGTACAAAATAAAGAAACTTATGTATAGAAATCATATCAACTAATGTATACATAGCATCGTCAAAATACACTAAATTGTTTATTTGTTGTCTTTAGTTTAATAGAATTTACACATTGGAATTACATGATTGTTTAGATTCATGTCCTAAAGATAATAAGAATAAGGATTTTATGCATTCATTCACCGAAGGTTCAGATAATTAAAATTTGAGTATTCGAAGTTAAGATAATAAAATAAGTATTTAAAATCCCTTTGTCTTGAATTCTATACACACGATTCAATGTCTAAAATATAATTAATACAATTATCAAATATGTCTATTTTATATTATTTTATTATAGTCATTAGAAAATTTTAAAATAGCTAAATGTAAGTCACAGTTTTAAATAAATGATATGATGAAATATTTGTTTATACTATGTGTAAGTTGTTTTTGTGAATATTTTCGTTGTTTAAGAATTCATAATATTGTAATATAATTTATCTAAAAGTATTTTATTAATATATTTTTTAGTGTTTAGTCCTGACCCCACACTAGGTTAACCTGTATCAGGAACTACGAGGGACTTGTCAACCCACATCACCCAGACCCGAAACAAACATTTGTGGATCACACAAACATTTGTCTCGGTGTGGGAATCGAACCCACGGCCTCTCGTTTCGGAGCCGGGTACTCGCCCACTGCGCCACGGAGGCTGTCGGTAACAGAACATTTGTTTAACTAACAGATTATGGTGAAGTTAGGACCAATGCTTCTTCAGGATAGAAAAAAAAACATTCAACTGGCATTGTGTAAAATTACATACGCACTCACGCCTGTAATCCCCGAAGGGGTAGGCAGAGGTGTAACCAGTACACCCACATTTCGCCGAGCGTATCTCCGTCCCTTATGTGATAGGGGGCGAACCTATGACCATATCGGGCACAAATTCCCGACTCCGGGCTGATATTGAGCATTTCGTAATAGTAAAAACCCAATACCTCTTTATCCGACCCGGGGATCTAACCCGAGACCGCAGGGTTGGCCTCAATCGTAACGCCTACGCATTACAACTACCGAGGCAGTCAAATAATGTACTTAACTGTTCTATTCAATGAAATAGTACAACGTATAGTTAGGCCCGGATGAAGTACGGACCCAGTAGTAACAATTAGAGTTAATTGTAAATATGTTAACCAGTTTCAATTCACAATAATAAATTAATTGTTACCATCAATTTAGCTTGTGACACACGAGTTTTGACATGTTACTACAATTTTGTGTGTATTTTTTTCATAGTGGGTTCTGTACTTGAAAATATTATTTTTATTATATTCCGATTACAAACTTTGACTTTGATACACTGGACGGCAAGTCCCTCGTAGTTCCTGATAGCCACGATATAAGTTAATCTAGTGTGGGGTCATGTCAGGACTATGTGTATGCCTGTTAGGTGTATTTATTTTATTTATATACACCATATATACGCATTACAACTGCGCCACCGAGACAGTCAGTAACAAAGACTTTACTACCATAGACGGGCTGTTCAGAAGTATAATTGTTTTGTTTCATATTTAATGAATAATTTAAGCACGTAAATATATAAAGACAATGTTTAATGGGTCACAATAAACAATTCCGTGTTAGTTTATCGAATTTAACGTTCGCAGCTATTCAAACAACAACTGCTCTTGTCGCTCTCTCGCGGGTGATTAAATGAGTTGCGGTCAGATGACCGTAACTAAGTGCGCAATTTCTTTGTACCGCACAGCTTGTCTAGTAGTATACATTAAAGTCTTTGGTCAGTAAGCATAAATTAAGCATATTTCACATGAAGCGTGCTCTCGCATGCGTGTGTTTGAATTAATTATTATAAATTATGCAAGAGTTATAATGTCGCTAAACGATGCGTCAATCGTAATTCACAGCCTCCATGAGTGTCCATGACGCAGTTGGCGAGTAGCCGTCTGCGAATCGAGAAGCCGTGGGTTCGATTTCCACACCGATAAAAATGTTTGGGGATCACACAAACATTTGTCTCAGTGCGGGAATCGAACCCATGACCTCTCGCTTCGCTGTCGGCTATTCATTGCACCACGGAGGCAATTTATAATAATAATATGGATTATTAATTAGGGTTTTTTATTTCACAAAGTATCTCTAATAAAGATTAATGATAGATTAGTATCTTCACGGTGCGTTGCTTTCGAGGTAAGCAGGCGGGTAGCGTAGATATAGTCATGACCTACATGGAAGGCCTTGAATCATTTTCGGCATGTTTCTTCTGGTGGTCCCTATAGTGCAGATGGCGCAAACCATTGTCATTTTGAGTCGGTAAAAAACTAGCATATCCCGTGTATCTTTTAAGGTGGGCGAGAGTCCAAGAAGATTTTTCCCCATGTAAAAAAAATGACCGTGAATCTTACATCATATTTATTTAAAGATGTTAATTATTATGTATGGATCAATTAACTTTATCATTTAAAAGATCAGTCAAAGTAATTATAAAATATCTTTATTCGCCTCGGAGATACGTTTGGCGAAATGTGGGTGTACTGGTTACACCTATGCCTACCCCTTCGGGGATTACAGGCGTGAGTGCGTATGTATGTGTATGTATGTTTATTCGCCTGAATGAAGAGACGAGTAGGTCACTCATCTCACGGTTAACCTTCAGCAGAAACTGACTAGTCATAAGAGCTATTTTAATTGCCTACATGATTGATGGCAAAATGGAGCCTCCTAAAGGGGGCAGTCAAAATTAATTACATAAAGTGACATTGTGAAACAGGCCCTAAGTACATATAGTAAGTACTTTCTTTGGAACGTTCACTGTAGTTTGTATTGAATTTAAATGTTGTTGTGCTAAATAAATAAAGATTATAATTATTATTAATTGGTATTTTGGGTGGTAGAGCCACGCTGTAGACACTTTTGTCTGCAGCATGTATAGGCCGGCTCGTCCGGGTCATTACCACTGTCTCACAGAAACCGGCGTAAAGTAGCAGCTCGCTGCTGCGTTTCGTACGGTGAGAGATATCCGGAGGCCGCTCCCCTTTCCAATTCCTTAATTATCCCTTTCCTTTAAGGTCGGCAACACACTCATGACTCTTTTGGTATTGTGGGCGTACATGGGCGGTGGAGATCACTTACCATTAGGTGACCCACTTGCTCGTTTGCCGGCCTATGCCATAAAAAAAATTATAAACAATTTAATTATAATAAGAGATCACCCGCACTGTCACAATTCCCGCCCAAACTCATATTTACGTGTTGTACGGTTTACTTAATTGACAGTTAGGACTGTTTGAGTGTTTTATGTCATGGCATTATTTTCATCAATCAGTGTCAATCTGTACTTGACACTGGCAAAATTATGGACTGGCAACACCACAAAGGTCAACAAAACAAGAATTAAATTGAATCGAGTGTTTTATGCATCCAACAGAGTAAGTAAATAAGTTTAGTGATAAATTTAGCTTTAGGATCGTCGTGCAAGTCGGCCTAGGTCGTAAAATGTAACAACTGTCCACATTTGAGAATTTATCACGCGTAATATGGTACTTGACTATTTTTTTTTATTATTTAAATCAATAAGTTACGTTACTCAAAATCTATTGCAGAAAGAATTTTATAAATCGGACCAAAAATACATGAGTTAGAAGCCAATTCAAATCCTGTAGAAGGGGTAATTGTCAAATGACAGACGACGCAAACTTTGACGTCACTGTGTAAAATGTTCATTATGGTGCACGCGTGCAAGCGAGATAGTGAGATATTCCTACTACGCACCCACTTTTCCTCATACCAACATTTAAATTCATAACTGCGGGCACATTTCTGAACCAATTTTGATTGTATTTTAATAAAAGGGTTTCTTTTGCGTATCATTTTCTGTTGCTTATAATTTAATGTATAAAATTCAATATAGGAAACTACTCTATTGTTACAGTCATGTCTCTCGGAGCACGAGACTATCCCGCCCACACACCCGCCACTGTAACTCCTGTGCACCAGGATCGACAGTGGCACGCATTTTTGTTCACACCGAGCAGTGAAGCTCGGCAAGTCTCTGTGAATGATAAATTGTCTCTGTCCCGCAACGAAATTAATCAAATAGAAAGTTAAGGAGGAGTTGGAAATATTAATTGTCCACTTCCCTCCAGCCTGTCTCTCGGAACAGGGAAATGTCAGTTGAGAAGGTGTTTAAATTCTTTATCATATTATATAATGGAGCATATTAAAAAAACAGGATGGAACTTACCTGTCTAGATACCCGCTGACATAATAAACCGCATATTGCATAACCATTGCAATAAATTTTATAAACGACTTACTGAATTTAATATTTATTCCAACAGAAATAAAATTGAAAACATGATAACAGGTTTTATATTGTCAGTTTACTATTATTTATGTAATATTTATTCGTGTAAATATACACACACCCGGTGCCTCGCCTTTACATAGTTGACATACGATCGTGAGTCTAGATTTAAGGTTGTACCCTTTGTGACCTTGACGATTTACATAAAAATCTACGAAAGTGGAAACGGGAAGGAGGTGCAGCACGCCAGCGTTTTTATAGTTTACTAGCTGTTGCCCGCGGCTCCGTCCGCGTGAATGCCTATTTCCAGGATTAAAGTCGCCTAGTGGGCGCCCCCGGTGAGAAACACGCTTGACAAAAATACTAATGTCGCTATTAAAAAATAGGGGTTCATCGTAGAGGGTTGAAAATTTAGGGTTGTATGTATTTTTTAATGCTGTATCATAAAAAACTAAAAACAAAAAAAAGTAAAAAAAAAAAGAGGTGGACCTCCCTTAACGTTTAGGGGATGAAAAATAGATGTTGGTCGATTCTCAGACTACCCG
This sequence comes from Mimas tiliae, assembly GCA_905332985.1. Taxonomy (NCBI): domain Eukaryota; kingdom Metazoa; phylum Arthropoda; class Insecta; order Lepidoptera; family Sphingidae; genus Mimas; species Mimas tiliae. Next base: position 1,341,187 of record HG995265.1, on the reverse strand, counting down.
ATATGCACACAAAATTTCATACAAATCGGTCCAGCCGTTTCGGAGGAGTATGGGAACGAACATTGTGACACGTGAATTTTATATATAAGATTATATGAACTTTTTTTTTATAGTTTTGTAAAAGGATCGGATTTTTTAAATATACTGCAGTCTTGATTATTGTGTATAAGGATTAAGGATTATTCATACATTTAAATAAGTCAATACACAGGTTTTGTTTCAAAGACATACACAATACATTCAAAGATTTACATTTTCTGAGTGCAAATTCCGCTTCGACAGAAAGTTCAGTAATAAAGCCTACATAAGACCAAAGTGGCCAAAATATGTCAAAATGTTGACAAATTGCAGATAGGCGGATTTTTATTCTGAATGCATTGGTGCGCTTGGCGGTCTTATCCGCAACAGACGCCTCCAGCACCACATCTCGAATGCATAAATTCTTTGTAAATTCTATAAATAAAAAGCAGTGATAGCTCAGCGCGGAGTGGCATGGACGTCGAGACGAAAGTCGCAGGTTCGAAACCAGCCCCAAGTGCATACACCTCTGACTTTTCTAAGTTATGTGTGTATTAATTTTTATCACTTGGTTTAACGGTGAAGGAAACATCATGAGGAAACTTGCATACCTGAGAAGTTCTTCATAAGAATTTCGAAGGTATGTGAAGTCTGCCAACCCGCATTAGGCCAGCGTGGTGGACTAAGGCCTAACCCCTCTCATTCAGTAGAGGTGACCCGTGCCCAATAGGGAACGTATATAATACAGGGCTAGTATTATTATTATTATTTTATTAAATTCTCGAATTCACCAAGTTTGGTATAAAAAACAAATTGAATAAATATAAGCTACAAATTGTAACTTTAATTTTAAATTAATTCGGTCGCAAAATAATGTATATAATGAGTATCATAAATTTCATAAAGGATTTTAAGCATATTTTTTTTACAAAATATGTAAAAAAGGGGGGCCAGTTTGATACTCGTACATAGGGGGTTCAAGCAGGGCATGGTGCGGCTGTCGTAAGAGGCGACTAATTTGGGGCCATCGGGGGTCGCGGGCGCGCAGCCGGGGGCTGTCGTAGCGCCCTTTATGGTACTCTCGTACGTGCGACCCCGGGATGGACGGCAGCACGGGTGGTCGGCCTCGGTTCTGCCGTTGACGCCGAGGGCGTCCTTCGGTGCGCGGGGGCTTCTGAGCCCCCCGACAAGGAGACGGGCCGCTAGGCGGCACTGCGCAGGGACGGTTCCGGTAGCAATCCTTAGATTTAGCTAAGGATACCCCGGGGCCGCTCCACATGCGCCGAAGAAGGCCACCGCGGGGTTTTAGTTGGTATGCCGGTGTAGGGTGTATATATGTGTTAGGGACTCGGCCCAGCGGTCGCTCGGATTTAACATCTCTCCTGTGCGGCTTATTGCTGGGTCGTAAGACCGGTGAACCCAACATAACCGTTCCGCCTTCCCCCGGGGCGGGGCGGTACCAATAATTCGCTTTCCCCGCGACAAAAAAAAAAATGCCATGGCGCGGCGTCGCGTAGTCACCGATAAAAGAGTTGAAATTGAAACAGGCACCAAGTTCTATAACAGTTCCTTAAATTAGCGGTTCTAATCTTCTTATATATAAAATTCTCGTGACACAATGTTCGTTCCCATACTCCTCCGAAACGGCTCGACCGATTTGTATGAAATTTTGTGTGCATATCGGGTAGGTCTGAGAATCGGCCAACATCTATTTTTCATCCCCCTAAATGTTAAGAGTGGTCCACCCCTAAATATTATTTTTTATATTTTAGTCAATTTTTTTGCTTTTATTTTTTTATGATACAGCATTAAAAAATACATACAACCCTTAATTTAAAAGCACTCTACAATAGACCAAGTGCATCGGATAACTAATTTAATTGAAAGAGCATTAGAAGAGAGGAAAGTTTGCACTACGATCTTTCTGGATGTAGCACAAGCATTTGATAAGGTATGGCACCACGGCCTTATATACAAACTAAGGAAAATGCTGCCAAAGCAATTTTCAGATATCTTAGAATCTTATATATCTGACAGAATGTTTCGAGTAAAACATGAAGATTCATATTCAGATATTAAGTATATTAAAGCTGGAGTACCACAGGGAAGTGTACTAGGGCCGGTCCTGTACCTATTATACACATGTGATATTCCTACGCTAGAAAACAATACCATTGCTACCTTCGCAGATGACACAGCTATCATAGCTACTGGCACTACTCACGAGGAAGCAGCGGATAAAGTCCAAACAGCCGTTAATACCATCTCTGAGTGGACTAAAAAATGGCGTCTTAAATTAAATGAGTCGAAATCAGTACATTTAGATTTTTCTAATAAAAAATCAAATTACCAACCGGTATACATAAATGGCAATATAATACCATATGAAAACACGGCCAAATATTTGGGCATGACACTTGACGCAAAGCTTCGCTGGAAGGCACATGTCAAAAAGAAACGTGACGAGCTGGAACTTCGCTACAGGAAGATGTACTGGCTAATTGGTAAACACTCTTCGTTGTCAGTACACAATAAAGTTCTTTTGTACAAGCAAGTCCTAATGCCAGTATGGACTTATGGTATACAGTTGTGGGGCTGTACCAAACAAAGCCATATAGAAACAATTCAACGCTTTCAGAATAAAGTGCTCAGGGGTATAGTAAATGCTCCTTGGTACATAAGAAATGGCGATCTTCATAGGGACCTTAAAGTGGACTTCGTGAAAAACATCATAAAAAAATATTCCGAAGCTCACGAACACAGACTTCATCATCATGTGAATATCGAGGCAATCCAGCTCCTTGACAACACAGACCTAGTGAGAAGACTAAAGAGGACAAAACCTTTTGAGTTAGTGTAGTGAATGGTTAGTGTAATATAGTGCAGTGAGTGCTATTCGTAAAGAACACGCGAACATTGTGTCTTCCCCTTAATAGAGACAATAAGAAAAGTGTTATTGGACATATTCTTAGTCATAGTCTCATTAGAAATTTAGGTTAAATTTAAATTACTCATTGGTCATAAGGCTAGATTGTAATTTTAATGATATACTCTAGTAGGTATCATTCACAAAAAAAAAAAAAAAAAAAACCCTTAATTTCACCCTTCTACCATCAACCCCTATTTTTTTATTAGTATTTTTATTTAATTTATATTTTAGTATTTTTGTCAAGCGCGTTTCTCACCGGGGGCGCCCACTAGGCTAAATAGGCATTCACGCGGGCGGAGACGTGGGCAACAGCTAGTCATAAAAATAAGATTCTAAATTGAATTAAAAGTTCAATTGTCACTTAATACTAATCACACTAACAACTTTGTCGGCACTGAGCATCTACGAACATCGATATCTGCATTTTTCTGATTTTATCCTTTGTATAATTAACCTTGATGTCAAATTTCAAGTTCCTAAGTCACTTTGGTTTTTTGAGAGAGAGTAATAAAAATTGAACTTTTTACACCTAAATAACCCCAGAACTATCACAAGTTTATCAATCAAATATTAAATAATTAATAAATAAATGTATAATTTTAAAATGAAGGTAGCCAATGTAACATTAACTTTTCGAGACGACCTACACCTCAGTCTCTCCCGTGACCACGAAGGCTGAAAAGCTTTCGAAACGTCGGGAATAAAATAAAAATTAAACCGCGATAAAATCCGTATAAACTAGTTTTATTTCAATTTATCAATCAACTAAGAATTTATGTGTTCAAGGAGTTATTATACATAAAAAATTGCAAGTGGGTAGGTCTGATAGATTTTTTGGTCGAAAGTAACTCGAAATTGTTCATGTTAACACACTAACTAACTAACACACACTTTCCTGAGTGGTAGAGCCACGCTGTAGACAATTCTGTCTACAGCATGAATGGGCCGGCTCGTCCGGGTCGTTACCACTGTCTCACAGAAAACCGGCGTAAAGTAGCAGCTTGCTGCTGTGTTTCGCACGGTGAGTGAGATATCCGGAGGCCCATATTCCCCTCCCCTTCCCAATGAAATGAAATGAAATGAAATAGTTTTATTCATCATGTAGGCAATTAAAATAGCGCTTATGACAAGTCAGTACAAAATAAAGAAACTTATGTAATTACAGAAATCATATCAGCTAATATATACATAACATACATAGCATCGTCAAAATACACTGGGCAACTATAAAGTTTACAATATTTTTATATTAGTCCAGAATTGTTAAGTATTATTATTATTGTCATTTTTTCTCTGTTTTAAAGGTCGATATGGACCATAGGCATTACCGAAACGGCACGTGGTTTAAAACTACCACCGGATCCAAAACGACCCAACCTGAGAAGACCCGGCGAAACAAACTCAGTGGGCTTACTTTACCACTGGATTTTACGCGGCGCGACCCAGTCCTGAGAAGATCCAGCTAGTCAAACTCAGTGGGCTTGTTTTTGGTCCGGTTTATCATACCAAAATAGATTAGGGAAATAAAAAGTCCTATTTTTATTTTAAGGTGATTGATAGGGACCATGTGTACCTCTGAATTGTTGTTTTAAAACTGCCACCGGATCCAAACGCGACCCTGTCTGAGAAGACCCGGCGAAACAAACTCAGTGGGCTTGTTTTTGGTCCAATTTCTATAATCTCAACAATAATGACTTGTCAATTTAAAATTGCCAATTTTTATTTTACGTGATCGGTCGTCTTTTTTATTTGGTAATCGAATACATTTTGTCTTCCCTGCATTTAACAAAAGGTTATTTGCAGAGAACCAATTTAAGATTAAATTAAGAATATTGTTGGGTGTAACCAGATCTTCATCCTTACGGTTTACTTTAAATATTAACGATGTGTCGTCAACAAACAACACTATGTCTGTCATTTTTTCTACCATGTAAGGGAGATCATTTAAATAAACTAAGAATAGAAAAGGGCCCAGAATGGAACCCTGTGGAACCCCTATTTTGACTGAAGATCCTACTGAAGTGACACCGTCAATATATACCCTTTGTTCCCGACCTGATAAGTAGGATATTACAAGATCAAGTGATGTGCCACAAATTCCGTAATATTTGAGTTTAGCAATAAGGGTTTGGTGGTCGATACAGTCAAATGCCTTGGAGAGATCACAGAACACCCCTAGAGCATCCTGCGATCCCTCCCAGGCCTCCAACACAGATGTCATTAAAGCTGATCCAGCATCTTGAGTAGACCGATTTTTTGTAAACCCAAATTGATTCTTATGTAATATCCTATTCCTATCAAAATGCGCCAGCATTTGGTCCAGCATGATTTTTTCAAAAACCTTACTAAGAGCTAGTAATATAGATATAGGTCTATAATTTGAGGCGCTGTTTACACTGCCCTTCTTAAAAATTGGCACAATTTTGCTTATTTTCATTAAATCGGGAAAAATACCGTCACTTACACAAGAATTAAAAATATCTGCCAATATGGGAGCAATATTTACTATAATAGCTTCTATAGCTTTAACAGATAGCCCCCATAAATCTTCAGTACCTTTTATTTTAAGTTTCTTAAATGCTTTGATTATTTCACTATGAGATACCATGACAAAGTTAAAATCCCTTACGTATCCTCCTTTAAGGTCGGCAACGCGCCTATGCTTATTTTAGTATTGTGGGCGTACATGGGTAGTGGATATCACTTACCATCAGATGACCCACTTGCTCGTTTGCCGGCCTATACTATAAATAAAAAAATAATAAAAAAAAACTACCGGTGCGTGTAAATAACGTTTTATTTATTTGACAAAATGGCTACAGCATTGAAATAATAAACAAAACCCGGTCGATTATGTGTCGTATTTACATATACATGTAGATGAGAAAGTTTAAACATAATAAAAATAATATGTATTTATTTTAATCAACAACTTACATATTATACCTAACATATTATATCTGTATATTTACATTTAACATATCTATATATATATAATTTTTTGTTCATTGTACTGCTTTAGATCTTTTACATCTTTTATTTCACTTTGGACTGCTTCCTATTATTCTATGAGTTTGTGTAGTGTTAATCCGTTATTGGCCATAAGATATGTCTGTAAACTTTCATATGATGTTAATTTTAAGGGCTGTGGATTTTGTAATCTCTCTATTCTAAAAAAAAGTAACTGGCGCCGCCGCTGCCAAAAGCTTGTCACGCTATCTCCTCCGACACGGATACCAATCGATGCAGAATAATGTGGGGAAGAAAGTAAGATATGTCTCATATTCGACGGACTTTAAGTTTTTTTATTTTATGTTTTTTGGAAAAACATGGGCAAAGCCCCTAGTAAAATAAAATAAAATAAACTTCCTGTTGCGTTTCGTATGTTGAGTGAGATATCTGGAGACCGAAATCGCCTCCCCTTCCCAATCCCTTAATCATTAATGTCGGCAACGCATCCACGATTCTTCAGGTATTGTGAATATTCATGGGCGGTAGAGATCACTCACCGTCACGTGACCCACTTGCTCGTTTGCCGTCCTCAGCAATAAAAATATAAAGGTGCAAATTGTGAAATTGCTGTTTACAGCTTAGTCCATGACTAAGATTTAGTAATTGGAGACTCAATGCGTGCCCTCATTTCTAGGTATTAGGCGATCATTTTGCATACAGAAAATGTTCCGATATAAGTATTATTGAATTAGCTGTTGCCCGCGGCTCCGCCTGTGTGAACCTTTCTATGTAAATTTCCAAAAATATTTTCTTAGCGGGTCCCTACATTACACAGACTATCATTTGACCAAATTTCATTAGGTTAGACTGCCTCGGTGGCGCAATTGTAATGCGTACGCGTTACGAGTTACGACTGAAACCGACGCTGAGGTCTCGGATTCAATCCCCGTGTCGGAAAAAGTTATATTGGGGTTTTCTATTACAAATGCTCAGTATCAGCCCGGAGTCTGGAATGTGTGCCCGGTATGGCGATAGGCTCGCCCTCATCACATCATGGGACGGAGATACGCTCGGCGATATGTGGGTGTACTGGTTACACCTCTGCCTACCCCTTCGGGGATTACAGGCGTGAGTGCGTGTGTATATGTATATATATATTCATAAGGTTAGCTTTAATAGTTTTTGAGATATCGTGATAAATCAGTGAGTGAGTGGTATTTCGTTTGTAACCGAAGAAAAAATAGAAGAGGTTCTCAATTCAATGCATATATATTTTTGTATGTAGGTAAAATCACGCATAACTTCGCCAAATATGGACTGATTTCTATGATTCATTTTTTCATTTGAAAGAGTACAACTCAAAATTGGTCCCATTTTAATAACAAGAACTTTAACTCAAAGATTTCATCAATAGGGACTGAAAAACTAAAACTTCAACACGTATGCGCGGATTTGATGAATCTTTCACTAAACTATAACTAAGTCGAATAAAAACTTTTCGACTAAAATAACCGACCGACTAAAAAAATAAAGAAGCTATAATTAATAATAACCAACATCGAGTCTGTGCTTTATTTCGCGATTTACCTTAATGATACGACCGACTCAAAATTGGTTCATTTTTTTTATCTATTTTAGTTTTTTGTTAATTCTATAGTTTTACACCTAAATAACTAACTACACTGGAAGGTTTTAGCCGGGTACTCTGACAGTGCGGTTGATCTCTTATTATAATTATTTTCGTTTTCTAACAATTGAGTATCTTTTTAAAGATAGTGATTTCTTAGGTTTACGCGAATATTACACATTGAAATAAAACTAGTTTATACGGATTTTATCGCGGTTTAATTTTTATTTTAGTCCCGACGTTTCGAAAGCTTTTCAGCCTTCGTGGTCACGGGAGAGACTGAAGTGTAGGTCGTCTCGAAAAGTTAATGTTACATTGGCTACCTTCATATTAAATTTATTAATATTTTTCTTATAAAAAATCTAAAATAAAAATTAAACCGCGATAAAACCGTATAGACTAGTTTCATTTCAATCTATTTAAAGATGTCTACGATTTGATCTTTATTTTTTGATATTGTTATTTTAATACTTGAAATTGGCGAAATCATCGCAAACCGATGCCATAATCTAAAAATAGAATAGAATATTTATTTTCTAAACTGGTTTAAAGTTGTGTTTGTTGTATAAAAGTGGTGTGGTTTTGTGCAATAAACATTGACTATGATGAACAGTGTATGGAATCATTGAAATAAGTGAATTTAGGTGATTTTTTACCAAGTGTATTTTTTTTTCTAATGGGTTTGGCGCTGTTAGCCTATATTGCTTTTACAGCTTCACCTGAAAATAAAGCCGGCGCTTATGGCGCTCTAGCCAGAAATATGTACAGTGTATTTAGTAGCGATTAAGCACCGAGGCGCCTTTTAGAAGGCTCAGACCTCAGCTTGAGCAATCGCTGGGGAGTATAGTTTAGGGCCGTCTCTGCACATCATTGTGCCGAGGGCCAGTTGTGGGAGTTCTTTGGACTCGCAGGCGTGTCCTATGTCGGGGTCGCGTATTATTATTGCGATTCGGGTTGGGCAAGGAAAGTGCTGCTTCGATAGCGACTGTGATGGAGTCGTTGGGATCTGCCAAAACATGTTTGGGACGACCACGGAGGATGATGTAATGATCGACCTTGTTTGTTCGATCCGCTTGGAGAAAATCGTTTATGTAGCATCGTACTGGCAGGAATTGACACCAAAACTCCAACAAGACTTTGAAATCGGCCACACACAAAGAATCATGGGTGCGTTGCCGACCTTAAAGGAAAGGGATAATTAAAGGATTCGGAAAGGGACGGGGGTTGGACCTCCGGATATCTCACTCACCGCACGAAACTCAGCAGCTGCTACTTTACGCCGGTTTCCTGTGAGACAGTGGTAACGACCCGGACGAGCCGGCCCATTCGTGCTGTAGACAAAACTCTCTACAGAGTGGTTCTACCACTCACGAGGTTAGGCTAATAAATAAATAAATAAATAAATACACCCAACAGTCACACACATAGTCCTGACCCCACACTAGGTTAAACCTGTATCGTGGGTATCAAGAACTACGAGGGACTTGCGGTCCCACAACACCCAGACCCGAGACAAATATTTGTGGATCAGACAAACATTTGTCAAGGTGCGGGAATCGAACCCACGGCCTCACGCTTCGCAACCGGCTACTCGCCCGCTGCGCCACGGAGGCTTGTAAAAAATTGTATTTGAATTTTTGATTCGTAAATCGTCTTTCCCGGGCTTAGAATTAGATAGATGATAGATGTGAATGGGATAAGGACAGGCAGAAAGAAGTCGTTTCCTATTTAGGCTGAAGAAACTGAGGTCCTGGGCTCAAATCTCAGGCCGGACAATTTAAGTTTTTTTTTAGATTGGACGACGAGACGACCAGTTCGCTCGCCTGATGGTAAGCGCCACGCCTGCTCATAAACAGAAGCAACGCCACACAGAACTTTAAATAAAGCACTGCATGACGCTGGACTGCGCTCGTCACCTCGAGATATAAGGTGTTAAGTCTCAAAACGCCCAGTAATTTCACTGGCTTCAGTGTCCTTCAAACCGGAACACAACAGTGCTTACACACTGTTGTTTGGCGGCAGAAATAGACAAAGCGGTGGTTCCAATCCAGCCGGCCTCTCGCATAAGGCCTTCCACCTTGTAAATTTGGATTGGAATCACAGATAGATTGCATGGTATTGGAATTTGTGCCAGGTATGGCGATATTCTCGCCCCTATCATGTCATAGGACGGAAATAAGGTTGGTGAACCATGGTTCCACCTCTGCTACAAGTTTATATAATAATAATACTAACCCTGTATTAAAAAATAAATAAATAAATACACCCAACAGTCACACACATAGTCCTGACCCCACACTAGGTAGACCTGTATCGTGGGTATCAGAAACTAATAGCGACTTGCCAACCCACAACACCCAGACCCGAAACAAATTTTTGTGGATCACACAAACATTTGTCTCAGTGCGGGAATCGAACCCACGGCCTCTCGCTTCGCAGCCGACAACTCGCCCGCTGCGCCACGGAGGCTGTCCACAAATAACTTAGAAAACTCAGAGGTGTATGCACTTGGAGCTGGTTTCGAACCTGCGACTTTCGTCTCGACAGTCCATACCACTCCCCGCTGAGCTATCACTGCTTGTTTATACAGTAAGTTGAATGTATGTCATTAAGTACACTCAATGTAAAACTAATACTCGAAAACTGTTGAAGTATTAAAAAAAAACGATAGTTCGCCTGTCCGTTATAACTGCTTACAATATGAACTTGGGCTTCGTGACCCATTTTCCGTCTCTTTCTAACGCCTAGGTAAGAAAGAGATAACATGAAGTATGAAAGTGCCATAGAGATTTGTAATTTTGCAATTATTTCGAGAAGTCATGAGTGGTGGAGGTGATTTTCTATTTCCTATACCAGGTGCGGACCTGAGGAGAGGGGGGGGGGGGGTCTCAACCGGGGTAACCGCCCCGGGTGGCAATTTAATGGGGCGCCAAAATTCTAATATAATATGATTAAAAATAAAAAAAACTTGCTCCACAAAGCGCCTAGCATACGGAAGCCTGGTTGGCTCACCGTCGACTTGTAAGAAAAAGGCGCCACACGGGCCCTTTGTGCATCATTCTTTGTTTTCCTTTAGGTTTTTTAAATAATTTATCTCAAACGCTGGAAAGAGGGGCGGCACTATAAAGTTTCTGTCCCGGTTTAAAACAAAAGTAGATCCGGGGCTGCCGATATTACGTCAGTAACTCGCGTTTGACGCTTGAGGACAACTACTGAAAGTCGCGTCAAGCGTCAGACGTTGGCGGCAATGACACTCTCGTGTCAACACCAATGATAAGTGAAGTAGACCGCCCATAATCACCCACAATACATGAAGAGTCAGGAATGCGTTCCGACCTTAAAGGACCGATACAGAAATTAGGGGAGAAAGAAATGGGGAGATATATTTAGGCCCCTACCACTCACCATACGAAACGCAACAGTAATCGACAAGGTGGTAGGCCCCTCGTATGCGAGAGGTCGTTTGGGTTGGTACCACCGCTTTGTCTATGTCTGCCCCCAAGCAACAGTGTGTAAACACTATTGTGTTCCGGTTTGAAGGACATTGAAACCAGTGAAATTACTGAGCATTATGGGTGACGAGCGCAGTCCAATGCCATGCAGTGCTTTGTAATTCAAAGTTCTGTGTGGCGTTGCTTTTATGGGCAGACGTTTACGATCAGGCGAGTGACCTGCTCGTTTCGTCAATCAAGCTAATAAAAAAAACCTTCTATGAATCATTGGTCCAGTAGGCCCGTTCATGCTGTAGACAAGACTCCCCACAGCGTGTTTCTATCACTTTAAAGCATCGAAATAAGATGACAAGAAACGTAACTCAAGCAAAAAAATTACCCCACCATAACTCTGTGCAAGGAGGCGGGACTATAAAAGTCTGTGCAGCTCGTTTATTCATCAATACAGAAAAATTGATTTATGATCTCTAGTTGACACTTGATACGTCAATTTTTTTGCGCGGTGCAGAAATTCGTATCTCGATTTAGAAATTTAATATTTAGACATTAACTTTTACGAAATAAAGCTGATTTTGAAAGTTCATTAATTTTTGTTGCGTGTATGAGTGTTACGCGTGATTTTACCTTTGCATGTGTTAGTGGAGCCGTATTTTTAAACAGATTCATATGAGAGTTATCGTTTTAGTTATCTTATTTCGATGCTTTAAAGTAATAAATTGTATAAGTCAAGACTAAACAGCGTTAGTTCACAGCATAAGACTGGCGTACTTACTTTCTATTGCTAACAGAGTGCAAAAAGAACAAGTGATGGCTAAGTAGGTCGAGAAATCAACGGGTTTGTGATTGTGTTTATAGTTAGATTTTGATGATTGTTAGTTAAAAACTAGATATATTTAGAGTTATAGATAGTTTTAGAGTGGTAGAGCCACGCTGTAGACAGTTTGACTACAGCATAAATGGGCCGGCTCGACCGGGTCGTTACCACTGTCTCACAGAAAACCGACGTAAAGTCGCTTGCTGCTGCTTTTCGTACGGTGAGTGAGATAATCCCCTTCTCTTTCCCAATTCCTTAATTATCCCTTTCCTTTAAGGTCGACAACGCACCCATGATACTTCTGGTATAGTCCGACAAACGAGTGAGTGAGTCACCTAATGGTAAGTGATCACCACCGCCCATGTACGCACACAATACCAAAAGAGTCATGGGCGCGCTGCCGACCTTAAAGCAAAGGGATAATTATGGGATTGGGAAGGGCCTCCGGATATCCGACTCACCGCATGAAACGAAGCAATGTAAACAAAATTGTCTACAGCGTGGCGCTACCACTCGTATACATTAAGGTCTTTGTACTTATTAGAGATACAGTCGGCTGGTTCATTGTTGTAGTCAAAACTGACTGTAGCATGTCTGTACAAGACCCACTTAATATTCAATTCTAAGTTAATACTGTGTTTAAATATTAATAGATCGATTAAAATTATCGTAAACGTGATTGAAATTAAGTTCTAATTTTTTATTTGCTTGATTGAACACGTAATTCTCTAACAAGGCTGTGTAAGATTCGCCGTTGCCAATTTTTTATTGGATAAAAAAAATATATATACCATGTTACTTATTTAATTATTCTCTATAAAAAACTTGAGATTACATAATTTGATTTCTAGCTACAATTATAATTCTACATTTATATTGCAATATCACCAACTTTTAGAGTTTAATTGAGTCTTATTATTATTTTTTTAATGTGTTTTATTTCATTATTTATTATTGATAGAATTATTAAGGTGCATAAATGTCGAAATGAATATTTCATCCCCGATTTAACCCTCTTAGGGGTGGAATTTAACTTGAAATTAAAATGGGACTATATATACTCTTTGGACCAACTTTGAGCTATATATACTCTTTCGAATGAAACAAGAATCACCCAATTCGGTCCACATTTGGCGGAGTTATGCGTGTATATACATACATACAAAAAAAAAACTCAACAAATTAAATTAATACACCCAACAGTCACAATCATACTTCTTACTTCACTAGGTTTACCTGTATCGTGGGTATCTGGAACTACGAGGTACTTGCCAACTCACTACACCCAGACCCGAAACAAATATTTGTGAATTAGACAAACATTTGTTTTAGTGTAGGAATCGAACCCACCGCCTCTCTGCGCAGCCGGCTACTCGCCCGCTGCGCCACGGAGGCTGTCAGGATTGAGAGCCTCCTCCGTTTTCTTCGTCGGTTGGAAATATCAAACGTCCAACAGTGGACGACAACAGGCTGAGATGATCACATTCGTAACTTCCAGAAGTCGGAGGTGTCGGTGTGTGCGTTGAAGTTGGTCTCGACTCGTGACTTCCGTCTCGACAGCCCATACTTCCCTGCTAGACCACCACCGTTTTAATTATTTCATTATGGCTAGATAGCTATATAAAACACTTGTTGTTCCTTTTAACCACGTTATCAGAATCGTTATTCAAATATAAAGAAATATCTTAATTAAGAAAATTCTACCATTAAAATAACGATCGGCGATCACCCGGTGGTTTATAAAAGGTGGTAGTTACTCGGTACGGCACCTTTTTACTGTTACAGCGAGTCGCCGCTTTACTAATACGCACGTAAACACATAAAATTATAATTTTTAGTAGTATTTCATTTAAAATACCACTTTCATTGGGCTGCTGGCCCACCATATATCCCATTTTTATGTTAGGTTTTTCTCATTAGAGATATTTCCTTATGTTTGAGTATCGATTCTCATTACACAGCTAAAAGGACCAACAGGGTTTTTGTTACATGTTGTAGAAGTAGTGATAGCTCAGCAAGAAGTGGTATGGACTGTCGAGACGAAAGTCGCAAGTTGGAAACTAACCCCAAGAGCATACACCTCTGACTTTTCTATTATAATAATAATTACATTTATATTATATAATTTACGTGTGTATTAATTGTTAATTGTCACTTGTTTTAACGGTGAAGGAAACATCATAAGATATCTGCATACCTGAAAAGTTCTACATAAGAATTTCGAAGGTATGTGAAGTCTGCCAACCCGCATTAGTCCAGCGTGGTGGACTAAGGCCTAATCCCTCTCATTCAGTAGAGAAGGCCCGTGCCTAGCAGTGGGACGTATATAATACAGGGCTAGTATTATTTATGGCTAGAATCTATCAAATTACGAGTACGAATTGAGTTTGTTTTGTAACAGCTTTTGAATTACGCAATTCATTTGAAACGGCGGAACGAATGCCTGATATTTGATCAATAGGTTTTTATTTCAACAATGTTAGCAAAAACACGTTTTTGCTTTGAAAATATTAAGTACTTATTTTTATACAACTGGATGACAAGACGAGCAGGTCGCTCGTCTGATGATAAACAGGGATCCATTGTGGGCCCTTTTCTGTTCTTACACCCGGTTTCTGAAAGGCTGATCAAATCAACATTCAACTAACAGAACTTTGATTTTGACATCGCTGTCAAATCAATTCGAGTTACTGAAACGTTATTTAGTAAAAAAAAAAAAAAAAAATTTGCTGTCTCTTTAGTACCGGTCGACGTACGATTTTTCATATTAATTCGAAAGTTATGTTAACTAACATGTGTGTCAAATCAAAGGTGTTGATCACGCTTCTAGCAACTCAATTTCAACTTGAAATGAGATTTGACAATTGATTAGTTAATTTTACATTGATTAGCTTTTCAGAAATCGGGCGTTAGTCTATATTAATGATCTTCCTTTTATGGTACAGAAAACCAGTGTAAAGTAGCAGCTTGCTGCTGCGTTTCGTGCGGTAAATGAGATATCCGGAGGCTCAAACCCGCTCCCCTTCCTAATCCCTTAATTATCCCTTTCCTTTAAGGTCGGCAACGAGCCCATGATTCTTTTGGTATTGTGGGCGTACATGAGCGAAGGAGATCACTTACCATCAGGTGACCCACTAGCTCGGTTGCCGGCCTATGCTATAAAAAAAATGTAGTATTAATAGATCGATTAAAATTATCATACAAATTATTAAAATGAAGTACAGACTTTTTTATTTGATTGGGATCATAATTCTCCTACAAGGCTGTTTAAGAGTCGCCGTTGCCAATTTTTTATTAGTTAGAAAAAAAAAATTGCTCAATTATAATTTGCGTTTTATATCATGTTACTTAATATGTATTATCTGTTTAAAAACTTGAGATTACATTATTTGATTGCTGTAAAAATATAATAAATTACCCATAGGAATAATTTGCGATAGCTCAGTGGGGAGTAATACGGACTGCTGAAAAGAAAGTCGCAGGTTCGAAGCCAGCCCCAAAACATGCACCAACGACTTTTCTAAGTTACGTGTGTATTAATTGTTAATTATCGCTTGCTTGAGTAAAGGAAACATCGTGAGGAAACTTGCATATCTGAGAAATCCTACATAAGAATTTCTAAGGTATGTGAAGTCTGTCAACCCGCATTAGTCCAGCGTGGTGGACTAAGGCCTGACCCCTCTCATTTAGTAGAGGAGGCCAGTGCCCAGCAGTGGGACGTATATAATACAGGGCTGGTATTATTATTATTATATATTTTGCCTATGATTCATTTGTAATAAATAACGCGACAAACTCAGCCGGCTCGACTGGGTTATTACCACTGTCTCACAGAAAACCGACGTAAAATTGCGGTTTGCTGCATTTTGTACAGAGAGTGTTTTTTATCCGGAGCACCAAATCCCCTTTTCCGTCCTAATCCCTTAACTAAAAACTACCCCTTTCCTTTAAGGTCGTCAAGGCGACCATGATTCTTCTGATATTCAGAGCGTTTATGGGTGGTGAAGATCACTTACCATATGGTGATCCACTTACTCGTTTGCCGGCCTCTCCTATAAAACCAAAACCCCATCCCATCGTGATCCACTCGCCCATTTGACGAATTCTGTTAAGGAAAGTCATTCGCGCGAACATAGCCCCGAGCAAAAACTAGTAATAAATTAATGACGTACAGACAGACGCAAAAACTTCATTCTATATTTATTGCGCTGCGGAATTATAAATTATTCACAATTAATAACCCATTTTTTATTTATACAAACTAGGGGCTTTGCCCATGTATTTCCACAAAACATAAAATAAAAAACAAAAACTTAAAGTCCGACGAATATGAGACATATCTTACTTTCTTCCCCACATTATTCTGCATCGATTGGTATCGGTCTCGACCACATACCCCCAGCGGTTTCGGAGGAGATAGCGTGACAAGCTTTTGGCAGCGGCGGCGCCAGTTACTTTTTTTAGAATAGAGAGATAGCGCATTGAAAATTAATGTACAGAACCTCGGGTATATTCATGGTTCACACGTCACTCCGTTGCAAGTCAATGCCCCTCGAAAGCCGAAGCGATCTCAAAATATCAGAACAAAAAACTAATTTAGAATGGCGTGACCGCGCGATTTAACTGCAGTACAAATTCGTTTTGGAACGGAAGTTACCGTTTCAACTTAAATCATAGATTGAGTCTATTATGGAGTAATTTTTGAAGTGAAAACTTCTTTAGGTGCGTTGAGCAATTTTTGGGTGAACAAAAATCATGGAACTCGCGTCATCGTCACCGCACGCTTTCCATGAGCTATATGTATACTGTGTATTTATAAAGAAGTGTTTATGATCAAGAATTAAAGTTTAAAATGGTCACTAACACTTTTTTACAAACCAAAAATAATAATCTAATAGCTCAACGATACAACTCACAAGTTACTTAGTTTTCACTTCTATCGGCAGTCCCCAAAGACTGACCCGCATGTTTTTTTTTACTTGGCCTATTTTATACATGTCCCACTGCAAGGCAAGGGCCTCCTCTACTAAATGAGAGGGGTTAGGCCTTAGTCCACCACGCTGACCTAATGCGGGTTGGCAGACTTCACATACCTTCGATATTCTTATGAAGAACTTCTCAGGTTTCCTCACGATGTTTCCTTCACCGCTAAAGCAAGCGATAATTTACAATGAATACACAATAAGTTATGTACTTAGAAAAGTCAAGAGGTGTATACTCTTAGGGCTGGTTTCGAACCTGCTACTATCGTCACGACAGTCCGTACCACTCCACACTGAGCTATCGATGCTGTTTATTATACACATATTTATTTGTGGCTAAAATATTTCGCTTATACAACGTGTTACAGAAAGGTGTGGTCATATTTAAGTGTCTACATACACCTGACAGAGAGTGTTTATGTACCGGATCTTATCAACATCTAGGCATCCTAAAATATCACGCTAACTTTAATCATTCGTTTATTATGATCCATATTGACAGCCTCCGTGGCGCAGCGGGCGAGTAGCCGGTTGCGAAGCGCGAGGCCGTGGGTTCGATTCCCGCACTTAGACAAATGTTTGTCTGATTCATAAATATTTGTCTTGGGTCTGGGTGTTGTGGGTTGGCAAGTCCCTCGTAGTTCTTGATACCCACGATACAGGTTTACCTAGTGTGGGGTCAGGACTATGTGTGTGACTGTTGGGTGTATTTATTTATATGATCGATCACACTTTAAATTAAGTGAAGTGCGCGACCGAGAATAATAAAGTAAAGTGGGACAAGCTCAGTTAATCGTTTAGTGTTGTCCAAAGTTGCTAGTCGAGTATTGTTATGTTACTCGTCGTTTGACAAAACTTAGAAACCGACTTCAAAATAAAAACACTGAAAAGTCAAAAATAATTCTATAGGTCTCTTTAGAGTCGGTGCCTGTGCCGACTCGCTACCAGTCAAAGTCGGTTTCTAATCCTTGGTAAACCTTATTTTATTTTTCAATGTTTAGTGGTCGTTACAGGAATAGCATGTAAATTCCAACAAAATAACACAATCGCGACGAGTGCGGTGGAGATCACTTACCATCAGGTGACCCGCTTGCTCGTTTGCCGGTCTATGATATATTAAATTGTATTATAGATCGATTAAAATTATCATACATATTATTAAAATGGAGTTTAGACTTTTTTATTTGATTGGGATCATAATTCTCCTACAAGGCTGTTTAAGAGTCGCCGTTGCCAATTTTTTATTAGTTAGAAAAAAAAAATAGCTCAATTATAATTTGCGTTTTATATCATGTTACTTAATATGTATTATCTGTTTAAAAAACTTGAGATTAAATTATTTGATTGCTGTAAAAATATAATAAACTAGCCTTTGCTCGCGGCTCCGCCCGCGTGAACGGCCTTTTCCGGGATAAAAGGTAGCCTATTTTAATCAGTGATAGTGTAGCTTTCTAACGGCAAAATAATTTTTGAAATCGGTCCAGTAGTTTTAAGTTTATTCGTCACATACAAAAATACAAATCTTTCCTCTTTATAATATTAGTGTAGATTAACCATAAGAATAATTTCCGATAGCTCAGTGGGGAGTGAGTGAGCGGATTCTCGAGTAGCTGCTTGCAATTATGTTTCGTACGCATTTCTGTGAGACAGTGGTAACAACCCGGACGAACGGCACCGGAAGACTTAGCTTGAAAAGTAAAAAAAAACTGAATATTTAAATGTACGTTTTTATCGACACGTTAAATATTTACAATAAATTAATATTTATAAGTTATGAGTTATTTATATAAATAAAAAAATGCGTTATTAATTGTGAATAATTTATAATGCCGTAGCGCAATAAAAATAGAATATGGTTTTTTCATCTGTCTGTGCGTCAATATTTTTTTTATTACTAGTTTTTGCTCGGGGCTACGTATCCGCGAATGACTGTCCTTAACAGAATTCGTCAAATGGGCGAGTGGATCACGATGGGATGGGGTTTTGGTTTTATAGGAGAGGCCGGCAAACGAGTAAGTGGATCACCTTATGGTAAGTGATCTTCACCACCCATAAACGCTCAGAATATCAGAAGAATCATGGTCGCCTTGAGGACCTTAAAGGAAAGGGGTAGTTTTTAGTTAAGGGATTAGGACGGAAAAGGGGATTTGGTGCTCCGGATAAAAAACACTCTCTGTACAAAATGCAGCAAACCGCAATTTTACGTCGGTTTTCTGTGAGACAGTGGTAATAACCCAGTCGAGCCGGCTGAGTTTGTCGCGTTATTTATTACAAATGAATCATAGGCAAAATATATAATAATAATAATACCAGCCCTGTATTATATACGTCCCACTGCTGGGCACTGGCCTCCTCTACTAAATGAGAGGGGTCAGGCCTTAGTCCACCACGCTGGACTAATGCGGGTTGACAGACTTCACATACCTTAGAAATTCTTATGTAGAATTTTTCAGGTATGCAAGTTTCCTCACAATGTTTCCTTTACTCAAGCAAGCGATAATTAACAATTAATACACACGTAACTTAGAAAAGTCGTTGGTGCATGTTTTGGGGCTGGCTTCGAACCTGCGACTTTCTTTTCAGCAGTCCGTATTACTCCCCACTGAGCTATCGCAAATTATTCCTATGGGTAATTTATTATATTTTTACAGCAATCAAATAATGTAATCTCAAGTTTTTTAAACAGATAATACATATTAAGTAACATGATATAAAACGCAAATTATAATTGAGCATTTTTTTTTTCTAACTAATAAAAAATTGGCAACGGCGACTCTTAAACAGCCTTGTAGGAGAATTATGATGAATGACTTGAATGAAAAACTGTATGATTTTTATTGATCAATTCGTTGGGCAGGCTAGTCAGACGGTTCAAGTAGCAAATGATTTAAAAGTTGATCAAGTAAAATCGGATTGTGAGAACACGTTACAAGGCTAAATCGTGGACGTTGAATTCCAAGAAAATGCTTAGAAATCTGCTGACTCAATGTCAATGGTTGTATAAAAATATATGTTTAGCCTCATTACGGAATTTTCAATAAAAGCAAATTGGTCTATGTATTTCTTTTATTACCGTTTCTAAATAAGACGACCAGGTCGCTCGCCTGACGGTCAATGTCATGCCTGACCATAAACAGAAGCAACACCATACATAACTTTGAATTACAAAGCACTACATGACATTGGACTATCCGGAGGCCCAAACCCCCTCCCCTTCCCAATCCCTTAATTATCCCTTTCCTTTAAGGTCGGCAACGCACCCATGATTCTATTGGTATTGTGGGCGTACATGAGCGGTGGAGATCACTTACCATCAGGTGACCCACTTGCTCGTTTGCCAGCCCATGCCATAAAAAAAATTTTTTTCTTATTAATTTAAAAGTTATGTTAACTAACTAACATGTGTGTTAAATTAAAGGTGTTGCACCACGCGTCTACGCGTTACATTGATCGGGAGTTTTGGCGGGAATTCTGACAGTGCGGAGGCTCTCTTGTTTTAATTATTTTCTAAACTAGTTTAAAGTTGTGTTTGTTGTATAAAAGTGGTGTGGTTTTGTGCAATAATCATTTACGATGATAAATAGTTTATGGAGACATTAAAAATAGGGAATTTAGGTGATCTTTGATCAAGGGTATTGATCGACTTTGTGCTTTCGATCCGCTTGAAGAAAGTTGTCTAAGAAGCATTGAACGGAAAGGAATTAACACCAAAACTCCAACAAGACCTTGAAATCGGCCACACCCCCGTTTCATCGTTCTTGGAATATAAGAAAAGAATATAACTAATGACTTGGCAGCATGGTCTCTGATCTTAGCCGGTTCCTTATGGAACAAACAAACAAAAAAAAAATACATTGATCGGGCGTTGTACTCTTGTCGTCATTAACGCTCATAAAAAAGTGTTAAATTGTGATTTCTTATGTTTACGTGAATATTACACATTGAAATGAAACTAGTTTATGTGTTCTTTTACAATAAAACCGCGATAAAATCCGTATAAACTAGTTTCATTTCAAGTGTTAAATTCTTGCTTCGTTCGATAAACTATCATCATAGAAACGTGTCTTTAGTCACATGCAAAAATAAAAATAAAAACAACAACTCTCGCTGTACAAATTTGACTTGCATATGACCGGTTTTTAGATGACGACGATGTCTCTGTTTTACGTCTAGACATAAATAAAAAGTGACCTTTGGCTGAAGTCTCTCTATTCATTAAATAACGTGACAGGGCGTGATTTTATACAAAAAAAAAACTGTCAAGTAAGTGTCGGAAGCGGACAGCGAAGGGTTCGGTAGTATTGTATTGTAAACATACATACGCACTCACGCCTGTAATCCCCAAAGGGGTAGGCAGAGGTGTAACCACATTTCGCCGAGCTTATCGAGTTATCGCCATACAGGGCACAATTCCAGACTCCGGGCTGATATTGACGATTTTGTAATAGAAAAACCCAATATCACTTTTACCCGACCCGGGGATCGAACCCGAGACCTCAGTGTCAGCCTCATTCGTAACGTGAACGCATTACAACTGCGTCACCGAGGCAGACTTGTATTGTAGCCCTGTATTACACACGTCCCACTGCTGGGCACGGGCCTCCTCTACTGAGTGAGAGGGATTAGGCCTTAGTCCACCACGCTGGACTAATGCCGGTTGGCAGACTTCACACATCTTCGAAATTCTTATGATGAACTCTTCAGGTATGCAGGGTTCCTCACGATGTTTCCTTTACTGAAGCAAGCGATAATTAATAATTAATACACACGTAACTTAGAAAAGTCAGAGGTGTATGCTCTTGGGGTTGGTTTCAAACCTGCGACTTTTGTCTCGACAGTCTGTATCACTCCCCATTGAGCTATCACCGAAGGTTTCGGTATTGTAACTGAAAATGTCCCATATCTCAAAAACTATACAACTTAGCTTAGTTGAAAGTTTTCGTTGGAAGTAACTTATTAGTTATACCTTGAAATTTTTTGAATTTTCCACCTAGTAGTTTAAAAGTTAGAGGGGAGACACGTTTTTCACGACTTTGGATACGCATATCTCACAAAATCACTTATAAAATAATTAGCAACCTCCATATAATTTTTGGGGCCTATGTAATGATATGTTTATTCACATATGTTTACATAAAGACACATGTTTATGCGCAATGAAAAATAATATTCATACTTAAGTGTTACATTTGATGAAATGAAATGAAATAGTTTTATTAATCATGTAGGCAATTAAAATAGCGCTTATGACAAGTCAGTACAAAATAAAGAAACTTATGTATAGAAATCATATCAACTAATGTGTACATAACATACATAGCATCGTCAACACTGGGCAACTATAAATTTTACAATATTTCTATTAAGAAATAGTCCAGAATTGTTAAGTTTTTTTTTGCTTTATGAGACTTAAGATCTTATGTCTTAAAAGTCGCATAATGGCCAGTAATTTCACTGGCTTCGATGTCTTTCAAACCGAAACACAACAGTGAATAGACACTGCTGCTTGGCGGTACATAGACAAAGCAGTGGTACCAACCCAGACAGCCTCTCGCATACGAGGAACCTACCACCTAGGGAAGTTCTAGTATTGTGAATTTTTGAGGATGGTGGGGATCACTTACCACCAAGTGACCCACGCTAGATGGTCGGCCTTTTTGTGCTTATTTTCCGTTTAAAAACATCCTTTCTGTCAGGGATATCATTTTTATAGGCTGGCAAACGTGGTTGAAATTAAATTAAATAGTTTTATTATTCATGTAGGCAATTAATATAGCGCTTATGAGAAGTCAATACAAAATAAAGAAACTTATGTATAGAAATCATATCAACTAAGGTTAGTAAAAACTGGGTCGACTTTCCCACATCCTCTCTTTTTGAACACGGTTAAAAATAAAAAATAACGTGACTAGATTTCCTGATCCGGAAATTGAACTCAAGACATCAGGGTTCACAGCCAAGGTAGGCCACTAGCCTAGTCGAAAATTGAGGTCGAAAATTTAAAATTCTAATTTATCGTTTAAATTAAGCGACCATCAGATTGGTGTTTTGTTTTGAAGCAAAAATTGGCAACGAGCAAATAGCATTATTTCTTAAATATGAACAAAAAGAAAAAAATGGCAGTTGTAAAGACTGCCGATAAAAGTGAAAACTTACAACTTTTATTATTAAAATATTAAATTTCATAATGTTTGAATTAAAACTTATCAACGTCAATCTGGTTTCACTCATCTATTGACACTCCGAGCAACAATTAGTTGTTTAGTACTCACTATTGTACTGTAAATAATAATCAAACAAAAACACTATTTAAACAATGCACAGTATATTATTATACACATTAAACTTTTCACTAAATCCATTCAATTACATCATTCACAGCCTTTCTCATCACACTGCTGGGTATAGGCCTCTCTTTTTATATGCCATTCACCACGATCCTGCGCCAATCTTCTCCAATATCGACGGTGTTAACAATATCGTCGGACCATCTCGCGCCGGACGACCGACATATCGCGTACCTTGTCTCGGTCCCGACATCTCGGACCTTAGTTCTTCGTCTGATTTCCACATTGCGAACTCGGTCTTGTAGTTTGATACAACACTAGACTGGTAGATTGACAACACTAAATTATAAACATTGATAACTCTGAGGAGGTCTGAAAACTCCTCTCATTTCAATGTTATATTACTTAAAATTAAAAAATGGTTGTCATTTGGCAACATTTATTTGATGCAATAAGTTCGGTAATTTCTGTAGTATGGATCACGAGTATGTTTTGCATTTAACTAAAACAAGTATTATGAATTGCTGTTTTATGTTAGAGCAGTTGATTATAATATACAAGAGGCTCATCGGTTGTTTTAAACAAAGTTGATAGATTGAAAAACCCGATAATGAAGTCTTGCTTCTAGAAGATGGTATATCGTATTCAGCACACAGGCAGGTGGTAATTCGTGTTTAAATTACAACGCGACGCTGTCAGTTCGGCAATTACTTTTTTTATGAAGTATGATTACGAGTTCAAAAAATGTGTTGTATTGTAAAACAAGTATTATGTATTGGTACGTTGTGTTGGTGCAACTGATAACAGCTTTTAAGAGGATTGTCGACTGTATTAATAGATGGAAGACCCGAGAATGAAGTCTTTAAAATGCTTCTATAGGGTGGTACCTATATCGTCTTCAGCACAGTCTCTTTCAGGTGTTAATTTGTGTTTAAATTACAAGTTACGCACGTACGTCCGTAGAATTACGTACACATTATTTACCTTTATTAAAAAGTGAGTGTCGTTTATAATAATTAATAGTAAATTGATCTGTCTTGTCGTACTTAATAAGCGAGTGATTAAAATTAACATGGAATTTCAGTATGTCTCGATTTTAGTATGTCTCGATTTTAAAATGATCCGGTACATAGGTACTTACTGTAAGGAGTATGTAATAACCTTAAAATATGACCACACCTTTCTGTAACACAACAACAAATACAACGGTATAATTCTTGCGATACTTGCGATTTTGGGAAACGTAACTTAATGATTAAAATACTAAAAATAATCGAGTCAAATAACTATACATACATAGACTCACGCCTGTTTCCCATAGGGGTAGGCAGAGACAACGGATTTCCACTTGCTACGCTCCTTGCATACCTCTTTGGCCTCATTCACTCTCATTAAAGGTTTTCATACATGCACGTCGGTTTAGGGTACCTGACCTGGCCTTTCTCAAGAATATCTCCGACTTGATCTATGAAAGTTCGCCGAGGCCTTCCCCTCCCAACTGTACCATTCACACTCGTCATGTGTATTTGTTTCGTCAATCTTCTTTCATCCATCCTCTACATAAATAGCTTATGATCACAGTAAAGTCATTTTACTGGCTAAATATGACGTACTGGCAAAAAATGTGATAATTAACCGATGTCGTCTAAAGAAGGCGAGATTGAATAGGTCTAGGTCACTATCTAGCCTAGAATTATAAACCTTGTCGTGTTTATTCTATTCATTTTTTTTATTGTATTATAATACCGGAGTTAAGAAAGTGCGGCTGCCTCGGTGGCGCAGTTGTAATGCGTACGCGTTACGAATGGTAGAGCCACGCTGTAGACATTTTTGTCTACAGTATAAATGTGCCGGCTCGCCCGGGTCGTTACCACTGTCTCACAGAAAACCGACGTAAAGTAGCAGCTTGCAGCTGCGTTTTGTACGGTGAGTGAGATCCGGAGGCCCAAATCCCCTTCCCCTCCCCAATCCCTAAATTATCGTCGGCAACGCGTCCATGCTTAATATAAATGCGGGCTCATTGCTGAACCTTTTTTGATTATGTATTCACAGAAACTAAGTTTTGAAAAAACTTAAAAACCGACTGCTACTGTTGTCCATTGAGGAGTTTCATTTTTTTTTCTCCGTACTCCGTCATCAGATCTTAACCAAATTTATATGGGACCACATCGCAGCTAAAATTGTTCGAATGAAATTTTTTCCAACAAAATCGGTCCACAATTGGCGGAGAAATTGATGTACGTAAAATGCAATAAAAAAACGCGCCGAATTGAGAACCTCCTCCTTTTTTGAAGCCGGTTAAAGAAGGTTTCTTTTGCGTATTATTTTCTGTTGCTCATAAAGTAATGCATACAATTCCACATAGGAGACCATCGAAATAAGATAACTAGAACGATAACTCTGCCAAATATATGCAAAATATATTTATTTTTGGCAGATTCATATACCAACCTTAAAGGAAAGGGATAATTAAGGGATTAGAAAGGGATTAATCCACAAAAAATTGTTCGGTTCTGGGTATTGTGGGACCGCAAGTCCCTCGTAGTTCCCGATACCCACGATACAGGTTTACCAAGTGTGGGGTCAGGACTATGTGTGTGACTGTTGGGCATCGAAATAAGATAACTAGAACAATAACTCTCATATGAATCTGCCAAAAATACGGCTCCACTTACTTGCACATGCAAAGGTAAAATACACGTAACACTCATACACGCAACAAAAATTAATGAACGTTCAAAATCAACTTTATTTCATAAAAGGTTATGTCTAAATATTAAATTTCTAAATCAAGATACGACGTTCTGCACCGCGCAAAAATTAGATGTATTAAGTGGCAACTAGAGATCATGAATAAATTGTTATGCATTGATGAATGAACGAGCTGAACAGACTTTCAAAGCCATTGTCATCTTATTTCGATGTAGGAGACTACCTTATTTCGGGTTCGAAAATCACACGGGCGAAGTCACAACTGAAACCTAGTTTTAAAATAATATTTTCCCTTTTTTAATGTAAGCATATTAGAGGTCACCAGTGACAAAAAATCTAAGGCCGTAATATCGTAACTAGAGGTCGTTACAAGTACATTATTATGAGAAGTGTCAACTGTTCGATTATAAAACGTGTGCTTGTCATTGGGGGATTCCGAGAAATAAGCCGAAAAATATTGACAGCCTCCTTAGCGCAGTGGACGGGTAGCTGTGCGAAGCGTGAGGCCGTGGGTTCGATTCCCGCACCAAGACAAATGTTTGTGTAACCCACAAATATTTGCTTCGGGTTTGGGTGTTGTGGGACCGCAAGTCCTCGTAGGTCTTGATACCCACGATACAGGTTAACCTAGTGTGGGGTCAGGACTATGTGTGTGACTGTTGGCTGTATTTATTTTTAAATTACGAAACGAATGCCGGAATTTCGAAACCTGACCCAAGATTTTCTAAGTTACGTGTGTATTTTTGTTAATTATCGCTAGTAGCGGATCCAGGGGGGTGGGGCTAAGGGGCTCAAGCCAGCTCGAAGCTCATAGGTATGTGAAGTTTGCCAACCCACATTAGGCTAGCGTGGTGGACTAAGTCCTAACCCCTCTCATTCAGTAGAGGAGGCCCGTGCACAGCAGTCGGACGTGTATAATACAGGGCTAGTATTATTGTCTGGAAAAAGAGGTTAAAGTGGGAAAAACACGCTGTAGACAGTATTGTCTAAAGCATCAGTAGCCGGCTCGACTGGGTTTTTACCACAGAAAACCTCGGTGAAGTAACGGCCTGCTGATGAAGTCGTAAGTTGAGTGAATATCCGGAGGCCTAAATCTCCTTTTTACTTAATCATCCCTTTCATATAAGGTCGTAATCCATGATTCTTTAGTTATTGTGAATTTTCATGGGAGGTGGTGATCACTTCAGGTGACCCACTTGCTCGTTTGAATTCTCTAAATGACATTACTTGGACATTGTACAGCGCTTAAGGTCGTATCTGTCCATAAAAAGTTGAAATTTTCCCAATTTCCACAGCCTCAAGGCAATCTATATTTAAAACATTAAAAAACAGCGGATGAATGCTAAATGACCTTTGCCTCGGTTAACAAATCATATTACTGTAGTCTGTTCCGCAACCAAAGACAAATATTTACTGTTACTAGTGTTTGGTTAGCCAAGTAGTATGTTTAAACCATAAATCTAAGGAAAATATGCAATATTATAGTGTATTCGATATTTTTATTACTATAACTATGCCGGATAGTACCAAAGGTACAAACTTTGAAACCGACTTTAAAATAAAAACACTGAAAGTCAAAACTAACAGTTTCTATTGGTCTCTTTGGATCAACAAGAGAGACAACGAGATCAACCGCACTGTCAGAATAGGGTGTAGTTTCCTATATTGAATTTTATACATTACTTTATAAGAAACAGAAAATGATACGCAAAAGAAACCCTTTTCTTAAAACACAATCAAAATTGTTTCAGAAATGTGCCCGCAGTTATGACTTTAAATGTTGGTATGAGGAAAAGTGGGTGCGTAGTAGGGATATCTGACTATGTCGCTTGCACGCGTGCACCATAATAAACATTTTACACAGTGACGTCAAAGTTTGCGTCGTCTGTCATTTGACAATTACCCCTTCCACAGGATTTGAATGGCTTCTAACCTATTTATTTTTGGTCCGATTTATAAAATTCTTTCTGCAATAGATTTTGAGTAACGTAAGTTATTGATTTAAATAATAAAAAAATCTAGTCAACTACCCTATTCCCGCCAAAAATCCAACTTTACTTGTCGTAAAATAACTTAATCGACCTGAAATTAAGGTTTGTTTTCAGGTGTACGACCGAAACAAGAGCCCGCGATAAATAACGGAAGCGACACGTTTTTTTAAGACGGTTTTTTTTGGTACTAAGTTTTTACTTTTCTATTTTAGTGAAAGAAATATAAAAAAAAAATGAATGGTAGAGCTTCGCTGTAGACACTTGTGTCTAACGCATGAATGGACTGGCTCGTCCAGGTCTTTACCACTGTCTCACAGAAAACCAGCGTAAAGTAGCATCTTGCTGCTGCGTTTCGTACGGTGAGTGAGATATTCGGAGGCCCAAATCTCTTCCCCTTCCCAATCCCTTTTATCGCTTTCCTTTAAAGTCGGCAACGCGCCCATAACTGCCAAATAATGGTATTGTGGGCGTACATGGGCGGTGGAGATCACTTACCATCAGGTGACCCAATTGCATGTTTGCCGGCCTATGCAATAAAACAAAGTAAAAAACCTCCATCGGTAGATTTTTGTGTTTTGCGAATCGCCAAGATCATCAACATGGGGTACAACCTTATCTTCAAGGTCATGATAAGAAATAAATCTCATAGTTTCTGTTATTTGCTCACGTTTTCCTCAAAGATATTCATCAAAGGCCTAATGAACAATAAAATGGTATTATTCAAACAAAACCTATTCAGCTGTCTCATTAATAAAATATGATGTGCAAATATAATAGTTAACGTTTTTACTATATTTTTTGCATAGTAATATTAATTAGCTTTTTTGCAGGGTTTAAAATTGTCAGTTTTATTTTAGTTGTGTTTATTGTATTTGTACTTTGTCAGTTGTGGAAAATTACCTACGTAAAGTATAAGTTATCTTCTTCCACCTGCTTTTATCCCACTCGCAGTGGGGTCAACATGCTTTTTTACACATGTTACAGAAAGATTTGGCTTGTAGTTTTTACGACCGGCTGCCTACGTGACGTTCTTTATTTCTTTCTTTCTTTCTTTTCTCTGCTGCTTCGTGATCCGTCTCTAATAGGAATTAGGGGCCCCTCATAATAGGCTTAGCGTATGCAACACGAAATTTGTGCATTATGAGACGTAAGATCTTATGTCTCTGGGTGACGAACGTAGTCCAATGCCATGCAGTGCTTTGTAATTCAAAGTTCTGTGTGGTGTTGCTTTCGTTTATGGGCAGGCGTGGCGCTTACCATCAGGCGAACGACCTGCCCAGTAGATAATAATCGTCACAATAGATAATAAAAAAAACTTTCTTTCTACCTGGCGTTATCCCGGCTAATGCCAGGGTCCGCCTTCCCACTAAGACTTTTGAGACCTTTGAGCATCCTCTGTAGTCAGACCGTTGGCTCTCATATCTCCCCCTAATACTTCAAGCCAGCGTTGTTTGGGCCGTCCGCGGGATCGTACTCCTGGTACGTTCTAGCACAGGCACTTGGGACCGACGTACTCCTGTGGTTTCCTCAAAACGTGACCAAACCACCTAAAGCAACTTTCCTGAAGTTTATTTAGCACGTCGCGTACACCCATGCTGCCGCAGATGTACTCGTTACGTATACGATATAGTCGTAATAAGAATTAAAAGAACGCAAGATAAAAAAAAACATGCGGTGCAGTCTTTGGGGGCTGCCGATAGAAGTGAAAACTAAGTAACTTGTGAATTGTATCGTCGAGTTATTAGATTATTATTTTTGGTTTGTAAAGCAGTGTTAATGACCAAATGTACATAAATCTCATGGGAAGCGTGTGGTGACTATGACGCGAGTTTCACGCTTTTTGTTCACCCAAAAAGTACACACATATACACAGTATACATATAGCTCATGGGAAGCGTTCGGTGACGATGACGCGAATTCCATGATTTTTGTTTACTTACCCAAAAAGTGCTCAACGCGCCTTAGAAGTTTCATTTCAAAAAACTCACGCAAACAACGCCGCGCGCGATGAGTTGTATGTAGTAATTTTCCATACCTGAAAAGAATAGTGCATAGTATTAATATAGGTCTTCTGCGACCTTGAATGGCTAAGAGGTAAGACCTGAGTATATCTTAAACGCTCAACAAAATGATTGCAATCAGCGAAATACTCATTAATGACAATCGTTATTCCAGTCAAGTACCACGACAGAATTATATTTTAATTTGAGATATAAAAAAGCAGTGGTAGCTCAGTGGGGAGTGGTGACTGTCGAGAGTTCGCAAGTTCGAAACCAACCCCAAGAGCACACGCCTCTGATTTTTTTAAGTGACGTGTGTATTAATTGTTAATTATCGCTTGCTTTAACGGTGATAGAAACATCATGAGGAAACCTGCATACCTGAGAAGTTCTTCGTCTGATGATCTATTAAAATGTGAGTTTATTCATTATTTATATTATAAATAAGCATCGAAATAAGATAACTAGAACGATAACTCTCATATGAATCTGCCAAATAATACGGCTCCACTTACTTACACATGCAAAGGTAAAATCACACGTAACACTCATACACGCAACAAAAATTAATGAACGTTCAAAATCAACTTAATTTCATAAACGTTAATGTCTAAATATTAAATTTCTAAATCGAGATACGACGTTCTGCACCGCGCAAAAAATTAGACGTATTAAGTGTCAAATAGAGGCCTTGAATCAATTTTTATGAATTGATGAATAAAAGAGCTGCACAGACCTTTATAGCCCCGCCCCCTTGCACAGAGTTTTGCTTGAGTTACGTTTCTTGTCATCTTATTTCGACGCCAATAGGTACCTAATATTATATAAATAATCCTCGACATATTTACTTTGATAACCTAAACCAAATTCTACAACAAAGTTGCCTTGAACTGGACTAAATTAATAAACACAAATGTATTTGGACTGGATGGGTTATCTGACGAATTAACACAAACATAAATCAGTTTTTTTACATTCATCCACTTTATTGGGAAGGCAAAGGGTTCTAGTTCATACAGCCTCGTCATATGTGAGTAATACATACATACATACGTACTCACGCCTGTAATCCCCGAAGGGGTAGGCAGAGGTGTAACTAGTACACCCACATTTCGCCGAGCGTATCTTCGTCCCACGATGTGATAGGGGCGAGCCTATCTTCATACCGAGCACAAATTCCAGACTCCGGGCTGATACTGAGCATTTCGTAATAGAAAAACCCAATACCACTTTACCCGACCCCGGGATCGAACCCGAGACCTCAGCGATAGCTTAATCGTAACGCGTACGCATTACAACTGCGCCACCGAGGCAGTCAAAATATTTAATAATTAATAATGGACGTTTCCATATTACAAATATTGTTACTAATGTAAAATAAAAAGACAACAAATAAACAATTTAGTGTAATTGCCTAGTGTATTTGACGATGCTATGTATGTTATGTATACATTAGTTGACATTATTTCTATACATAAGTTTCTTTATTTTGTACTGACTTGTCATAAGCGCTATTTTAATTGCCTACATGATTAATAAACTACTATTACGAGTAATTCCTTTTTATTAGCTAATATGTGTTTCTAGAAAAATAAAAATGGGTACATACGAGGAACCTATCTCGGGACACTTCAAGAAATTAAGATAAACTAACCAGACGCGGATAAGTTAAATGTATTTCTATAGATCTTACATCTTTGTAATCAACGACGCCGGCGTAAACTGGTCGAAATTTAGGTCAATGACGTTTAGACTTATCAACCAACGTTTGAGTCTAGATTCTAGGTAAAAATCATAGATTTAGACCTTAATAAATATGGTTTTAAAACGTTAAAGATACAAGTCTAGTTTTATCAGACGCCATTTTATTAAAGTAAAATATATTATTGCTGTTATAATGCGTACGCGTTACGATTGTGGTGAGGCCACGAGTTCGATTCCGGGGTCGAGTAAAAGTTGTATAGAGTTTTTCTACTACGAATACTCAGTATCAGCCCGGAGGAATTGTGACCAGTGCAGTGTGACGATAGGAAATATGGTTGTACTGGTTACATCTCTGTCTACCCCTTCGGGGATACAGGCTTGAAAAGCTATTTTTCTAAACTCAGAACTGAAAAGATATCAATCTAATCAATACAAATCAAAATATTACATATTGAATCCTTAGAATGTTATTTATATTCAGTCAAATTTGAACTCTACCGCCAGTTCGGAATGCTGTTTCGTTAAAGAAGAACGGACAAGAAACTCTAACGTTGCTCTTTATAAAACTGATTTACAATATTTGCACTAAATTGTATTAATATACAGTTTGTTTTAATTAGACTTAATTTATGCCAATGAGGAACATTATAACGTAAAATAATGATTATAAATAAATAAATACACCCAACAGTCACACACATAGTCCTGACCCCACACTAGGTAGACCTGTATCGTGGGTATCAAGAATTACGAGGGACTTGCCAACCCACAACACACAGACCCGAGACCAATATTTGTAGATCACACAAACTTTGGCTCGGTGCTGGAATCGAACCCACGGCCTCCCGCTTCGCAGCCGGTTACTCGCCCACTGCGCCACGGAGCTGGCAATTATTGCGCATGATTGTAAGATTACGATGGGTAAATAAAGTCTATGAAATATAGGTTATAACAGGCCATAATCTGAGCATATTAATCTACATGAAAATAATGTTTGCAATTTTATTTGAGCGGTAGCGACACAGACACCGACTCTAAAGACAATAGAATAGATAGAATTTGTTATTTTTGACTTTTCAGTGTTTTATTTTGAACTCTGTTTCTAAGTTTTGTTTAATGTTATTTATTTTTAAATTTAAAGTGGTAGTTACAGCAATAGCATGTAAAACACAATCGCGACGACTGTACTGTTGTTCTTTGAGGAGTTTTATTTTTTTACTCCGTACTCCGTCATGAGATCAAAAAAAAACGCGCCGAAGTGAGAACTTCCTCCTTTCTTGAAGCCGGTTAAAAAGCAGCACCGTTCCCAAATGACGCAAGTGCCAGGTGCCAGACATCGGCCTACTCAACCAAACCTTAATCGATTAGGTAAATCGATTTAGATAAAAATAATAAGCGGTATGGATTACGCTTTATTAAATAACTAATTGTATCTTGCAGTTTCACCCGCGTGTACGTTATGAAATGACATGAAATAGTTTATTAATCATGTAGGCAATTAAAATAGCGCTTATGACAAGTCAGTACAAAATAAACAAACTTATGTATAGAAATCATATCAACTATAATGTATACATAACATACATATCATCGTCAAAATACACTGGGCAATTACACGAAATTATTTATTTGTTGTCTTTTTATTTTCATTAGTAACAATATTTGTAATATGGAAACGTCCATTATTAATTATTAAATATTTTGAGTCGGTATGGACCACTGCATTTAGGTAGGTTAAGTACTGTTCCATGGGTCTTAGTGGGGTTTTTTTATTAGCTTGAGTGACGAAACGAGCAGGTCGCTCGCCTGATGGTATGCGTCACCTCTGTCCATAAACAGATGCAACACCAGAAAGAACTTTGAATCATGAAGAACTGCATTCCACTGTACTGCGCTCGTGGCCATGAGACATAAGGTTAAGTCTCATAATGCCCATCATCATCATAATTCATCATAATTCGTAGATCTGATTAGTGTTGCTTTTGTTTATGGGCAGACTTAACGCATACCATCAGGCGAGCGACTTACTCGTCTTGTTATCTAAAGATAATAAAAGACAAAATGGTCTAAGACTTGGCTTTATTGTTGTTTTTTTATGTGTCATTTACCACCTAACTTCTTGGTTCTACTCTCATAAAAAATAACTTATAATTACGAGTAAGCATGTATCCCCGAACTTATTTCCGTCCCAAGTTGTGATAGGGGGCGAGCCTATCGCCATATAAATTCCAATTTGGAGCAACAAGCTGACTAACGTGAAAATTTCAGTCGATAGAGTTTAGCTGCGATGTGGTCCCATATAAATTTGGTTAAGATCTGATGACGGAGTACGGAGAAAAAAAATAAAACTCCTCAACGGACAACAGTACACTCGTCGCGATTGTGTTATTGTATTGGAATTTACATGCTATTAATGTAACTACCACTAAAAATTTAAGTCGGTTTCTAAGGTTTGTTAAACATTATGTTATTTTATTGAAAATTCAATCACAAGATAAGCAATCATAACCTCATCATAATCATCCTGACCTGTTATTTGAACCCAGAACCTCGCAGTTTCACGATCTTAGACAGAAAATTACTCTACCACAAAAAAAACTAACTTAAAAAAAAATCATGTGTCAAATTTTGGCTTCAAGATAATGAGACGAATGTAACATTTCGGAAAGAGGATAATTGTAGGTTTTAGTAATGATCATAGTGATACAAAGTTTGATAATTATTTTACATTTTATTAGTATATATTACATTGATTTATTCAGACTCAGAGCTTACATTTTCGATAAATGATACAATGAAGAATTTTATTATAAAAATGCTGAAAAACTCTACAAACGTATAATACGTTTACAAAACACCATGGTTGCTGTGATGCCTTTTCTCAAGCTTTGTACTACGCATGCGCGCACAACTGTATAATGCTTCCTATCTCATTTTCTGTCACGTTAAATCTTATGAATTTATGTGTCTGTCTCTTTTTACTGTCGCTTTTTCGTTTCATCGACTTTCAAATCACAACGATGCTAAAGAAGTTTTCACTTAAAAAACATTTCCCGGTACTAAAATAAAATGTAACTTTAAATAAGCATAATTTATTACAGTGACACACTTTAGTACGAGTTACGTAATTTAGAAATACCAATGACGAACGAGTCGTTTGTTAAAATAGAATGATTTAATATAAAATAAAACGTTCTAACAAAAAAAGACTCAAAAAAACTTTGTCGTCTGGCGATGTTCCGGCTTCGGGCCAGGGTCCGCCTTCTATAGCTAGAGATGCGCAGCCTTCGAACGTAATGTACATTTTATGGTGTGACACCGAGATGGAAGGCAATGCGAAAATTTGTGCTGCCTTAGACGCCGAAATGTGACGTCATTGTGAGGGACTTCTGTACTTCAAGAGACGGGCCGAAAAGCGACATATCAAATCAAAGGGGCTAGCATGAATAACTTGCGAGAACGTATTCGTATCAAAATGTCTAAAATGTGTTTGAAACTTCATACAAATGCTAGGGTTCTCTATTCGAATACTTAAATTATTCGAATACATAAAGGAAAAAAGCTAAAAGAAACATTAAACAAATTTGAGTCGGTGCTATTGCAGTTTATTTGTTAAGGTTTGATAGCTGTTGATTTACTTTCGTTAAAAGTTTTTATTTTAGTTCATTCAAAAATATTTTTATTATTATCAAAATTGTTATGTAAAAAATAGCAAAAAAATAAACTCGCCGTATTGAGAACCTCCGCCTTTTTTAAGTCGATTAAATAAGTTTTCATGTTTCAATTTAATCCTTTTATATAGTAGCAGATTGCTGTTGTGTTTCGAGTGAAATATTCGAAGGACTGAAAACCCCTCCCCTTCTCAGTCCCATAATAGAGTAGTGGACTAGATTTTTATTATTATTTAAATCAGTAAATTACGTTACTCAAAATCGATTGCAGATAGAATTTATTAATCGGACCAAAAATAAATAAGTTAGAAGCTATTCAAATCCTGTAGGTGTAATTGTCAAATGACAGACGACGCAAACTTTGACGTCACTATGTAAAATGTTCATTATGGTGCACACGTGCAAGCGAGGTAGTGAGATACCCTACTACGCACCCACTTTTCCTCATACCATTTAAAGTCATAACTGCGGGCACATTTCTGAACCAATTTTGATTGTGTTTCAATAAAAGGATTTCTTTTGCGTATAATGTTCTGTTGCTTATAAAATTCAATATAGGAAACTACCCTATTCTCCCTTTACTGTAAAAGACAATACGTGGACGTCACTTACCATCAGGTGACCCACTTGCTCTGCTTCGTAAAAAATAGATGAATAAAAAAGTTACTATTCTGCCTAATACGTGATTCATCCTGATTAACGTCATAAGTTTGATGTCATGTTTGTTTATCTAGTGACTACAGCCTTGGGGGGTTTTGGGTTCCCCCCAATGTCATTAGATTCTCCCCAATGCCAATGTTTCACACCTAAATACCACTGTGGTGACAATTCCGCGTAAAACAATTAAAGCCGGTCAAGCGCGAGTCGGACTTGCGCTTCAAGTGTTCCGTAATACCCTTTGCTTTTAATTTTAATAGATTGAGTGACGAAACGAGCAGGTCGTTCGCCTGATGGTAAGCGCCACGCCTGCCCATATACAGAAGCAACACCACACAGAACTTTGGATTACAAAGCGCTGCATGGCAATGTACTACACTCGTCACCCTGAGACATAAGATGTTAGTCTCATAATGCCCAGTAATTTCACTGGCTTCAATGTCCTTTAACCCGGAACACAACAGTGCTTACACACCTCTGTTTGGGGCTAGAAATAGACAAAGCGGTGGTACCAACCCAGACGGCCTCTCGCATACCAGCTTGTAAAATAATACTACTTAATAATAAAACCTTTAGATTTTTAAAATTTGTTAGTATGATTGCCCATAAATAACACATACGTGCGATCTGCCTCGGTGGCGCAGATTTAATGCGTACGCGGTACGATTGCTGTGCTGAGGTCTCGGGTTCAATCCCCTGGTCAGGTAAAAGTGATATTTGGTTTTTCTATTGCGAAATGCTTAGTGTATCAGCCCGGAGTCTGGAATTGTACCCAGTATGGCGATAGGCTCGCCCCCTATCTCATCAAAGGTACGGTAATAAATTCGGCAAAATCTGGGTGTACTGGTTACACCTCTGCCTACCCATTCGGGATGATTCAGCGTATCTGAGTTTTCCAGAGACTCAAACCCCCTCCCCTTCCCAGTCTTCCGGCGGCGTTCATGGGCGGTGGAAACATTCACCGTCAGGTGACCCACTTGCTCGTTTACCAGCCTCTGCTATAAAAAAGGGTTCCGTTGACACCGAATGCTAAAAACTGTGGTGACATCAATATTTCGCAGGAAGTTACGTACCAAATTAATGATCATAAATGATTAAATGAATGAGTCATTGTTTGTAAGTTGAAGTGAATAGGAGATTTAAATAATACCTTACCGATCTTCGTACGGAACGCAAAATCGTGTTTCCCCCTCGATGAGGGAGGGAGGCACACACTTTTTTCCCACTTAAAGTATGTCTTAATGTTGTAATAAAAGTCGGCCTAGTGTGTTTCGGACCACACACAGTTAAGAGTTTTGTAATCGGAGGGGCGAGTACGAACAACTTACAAATAAGTATTCGAATCGAAAACGCATTTGTATGAATTTTCAAACAATTTTTAAAATTTATATTTGAATACGTTTTCGCAAGTTGTTCGTGCTAGCCCTTCTCTGGATTAACGTTACTGGCTGAAACAAGTAACCGGTTATTCATACACGATTTTCTCCAAACCCACTGAGTTTGAGTAGCTGGATCTTCTCAGGACTTGGTCGCGCCGCGTAAAATCCAGTGGTAAAGTAAGCCTACTGAGTTTGTTTCGCCGGGTCTTCTCAGGCTGGGTCGTTTTGGATCCGGTGATAGTTTTAAAACACGTGCCGTTTCGGTAATGCATATGGTCCATATCGAACCATAAAAATCAAATAATAATACTTAACAATTCTGAACTATTCCATAATAAAAATATTGTAAAATTTATAGTTGCCCAGTGTATTTTGACGATGCTATGTATGTTATGTATACATTAGTTGACATTATTTCTATACATAAGTTTCTTTATTTTGTACTGACTTGTCATAAGCACTATATTAATTGCCTCCATCATTAATAAAACTATTTCATTTCATTTTATTTCAAGCGGATCGAACAACCAAAGTCGATTAATACAATTGGACTAAAATCATCAATTTGAATAATAGGGTAATTTCCTCCTATATTGAATTATTTTATAAGCAGCAGAAAATGATACGCAAAAGAAACCCTTTTATTAAAACACAACCAAAGTTGGTTCAGAAATGTGCCCGCAGTTATGACTTTAAATGTTGGTATGAGGAAAAGTGGGTGCGTAGTAGGGATATCTCACTATCTCGCTTGCACACGTGCACCATAATGAACATTTTACACAGTGACGTCAAAGTTTGCGTCGTCTTTTTCTATCTGCAATAGATTTTGAGTAACGTAACTTATTGTTTTCAATAATAAAAAAAAATCTAGTCAACTACCCCTATTCCATACACTGTTCATCACAGTCAATGTTTATTGCACAAATCCACACTACTTTTATACAACAAACACAACTATGGATTAAATTAAATAGGAGATCGACCGCACTGTCCGAATTCCCGCCAAAACGACTCTACTATGATTAAAATTGTCTTTAGTCATCGACCGGAACCGAATGGCCAGACATTTGCATAATTCTACACACTCGTAAGAAATAAGCATTGCTGAAATGTATAATGTATGTCTTCATACTCTACTTGCTTTTGAACAAGTTACTTTGAACTAGAACTTTTTATTTTATTTTATTGGTTCACTGCCTCGGTGGCGCAGTTGTAATGCGTACGCGTTACGGTTGAGGCTAACATTGAGGTCTCGGGTTCGATCCCCGGGTCGGGTAAATTGATATTAGGGTTTTCTATTATGAAATGCTCAGTATCAGCCCGGAGTCTAGAATTTGTGCCCAGTATGGCGATAGACTCGCCCCCTGTCACATCATGGGGCGGAGATACGCTCGGCGAAATGTGGGTGTACTGGTTACACCTCTGCCTACCCCTTCGGGGATTACAAGCATGTGTGCGTATGTATGTATGTATTTATTTGGCACAGAAACAGACAACATATTAATTAATATTCCACATTATCTTAATCAAAATAAACACATTATAGAACTGAGGTTTATTTCCACTGTACACAGCATTCTAAGTTGCACAGCTTCGTAGAAAATTAAAAAGAAAAAAATTACACGTGTTACTTAAGAAAATTCATTTAATGTAGTATGAACACTGTTTTGATGTTATCAATGATCTATGTATCACGATCTACTAGCGAAGATAACGATCTTTGTGCAACTTATCTTTATAAATTGATAATGTATTTCAACGATATATAATAAATTATGTTAGGTACATATTTATTTATGACATAAATAAGTTTGAATGACTTGAAACGAGTAGGACGCTCGCCTGTAGGCCAATTCTCGTAATTTTAAATGTTCAAAATATCATTCCAATCTAGTCTCAGCGTTAAGAAAGTTGCAAATGGCATTCTCTTAAACCAATAATCAACGTCAAATGCACCTAGCATTAACAGTAGCATTATACTGTTTTGGCTTCAGTCAAGTTTGGTAGAGACAATTCTGTGTACAGCATGAATGGGCCGGCCGGGTCGTTACCACTGTCTCACAGGAAACCGGCGTAAAGTAGCAGCTTGCTGCTGCGTTTCGTACGGTGAGTGACATATTCGAAGGCCCAAATTGGCCTCCCCTTCCCAATCTCTTATCCCTTTCCTTTAAGATCGGCAACGCGCCCATGATTATCTTCGTATTGTGGGCTTACATGGGTGGTGATGATCACTTACCATCAAGGGATCCACTTGCTCCAATACCAGAATCGGGAACGCGTTACTGACCTTAAGGAAAGAGATTAGGAAGCATTTGCGCCTCCGGATATCTCACTCACCGTATGAAACGCAACAGCAAGCTGTTATTACATATCGGCTATCTGTGCGAAAGTGGTAACAAACCGGTCGAGCCGGACCATTCACGCTGTAAACAAAATGTCTAAGGTGTAACACTACACTTGTACACACGTGTAGTTGCGTCTTTATATATTTTTCAACTCATTCTTGCACGTCTTGCCATGTGTTTCATCAGGAACACAAGTCCTTACACACTGTTTGACAAAATTTGATAAAGCAATAATAAATATATATATTTATTTATTTTATTCTTTAATGCATAGGCCGGCAAACGAGCAGTGGGTCACCTGATGGTAAGTGATCTCCACCGCTCATTTACGCCCACAATACCAGAAGAATCATGGGCGCGTTGTCGACCTTATAGGAAAGGGATTAAGGTATTCGGAAAGGCAAGGGGATTTGAGCCTCCGTATATCTCACTCACCGTACGAAACGCAGCAGCAAGCTGCTACTTTACGCCGGTTTCCTGTGAGACAGTGGTAGCGACCCGGCCCATTCATGTTGTAGACAAAACTGTCTACAGCGTGGCTCGTCCCCTCTGAAAACTCATAAGTACCAACCTATCCAGATGGCCTCTCGCATACGAGGGACCAATCAGTAAAATCAACGCACATTTTGGCTTCATTTGCATTAAGATCTATAATACTAGTTCAAGAATTCGTGTCGTACGCGTGTTTACTGTGTCAAAACTCTGAATATGTCAACGACCGCGATTTTGTGATGTAATGTGCCAAACTGGTTCTTAATTGCAAATAAAATTATGTAAAACGGATTATATCGATAATATTAGGGGCCGCTTCCTCGATTTGGAATGTTATGATCTCTTATATCCTCTTTCACAATGTCCTGTTCAGTATTAGAGTCCGCTTCCTCAGTGTTCATTGTGACTCTCGCGTTTACTCTTGTTAGATCGGCGTCTATCGTATCTTCTCTCACAATGTCCCATCCAGTATCAGGGTCCGCCGCAGTGTCCATTGTGACTCTCGCGTTTACTCTTGGCGTTTCTCGTATCTTCTCTCCCTACGTCCCGTCCAGTGTCAGGGTCTGCTTTCTCAGTACCCATTCCCGCGTCTGCTATTATAAGATTGGCATCTCTAGTATCCTCTCCCATAATGTCCCGTTCAGTATCAGGGTCTGCTTCCTCAGTGTCCATTACGAATCCCGCGTCCGCTCTTATAAGATTGGCATCTCTCGTATACTCTCCCATAATGTCCCATCCAGTATCAGGCTCCGCTTCAGTGTCCATTGTGACTCTCGCGTTTACTCTAATTAGACCGGCGTCTCTCGTATCCTCTCCCCCTACGTCCCGTCCAGTGTCAGGGTCTGCTGTCTTAGTACCCATTCCCGCGTCTGCTGTTATGACACTGGCGGCTTTCGTTTCCTCTCCCACTACATCCCGTCCAGTGTCAGGGTCTGCTTTCTCAGTATCCATTATGAATCCCGCGTCTGCTGTTATAAGATTGGCATCTCTCGTATCCTCTCCCATAGTGTCACGTCCAGTGTCAGGTTCCGCTTCCTTCGTGTCCACTGTGACTCGTGCGTCCTCTGTGCTGAGACTGGCGGCTCTCGTGTCTTCTCTCACAATGTCCCGCTCAGTGTCAGGGTCTACTTCCTCAGTATCTATTATGAATCCCGCGTCCGCTGTTCTGAGACTGGCGGCTCTCATATCTTCTCTCACAATCTCCCGTCCAGTGTCAGGATCCGCTTCCTAAGTATCCATTGTGACTCACCCGTCCGCTGTTGTAAGACCATTTCATTGACCTTCTAACTGTCTGAGGCCAAGTACGACGTTAATAAAACCCGTAATAATCCGCCATTTTTAATGGCATGCCGTATGTTGTGGTAAATCTAATTATGTTTACGAGTACCTTTAACGTCATAGTCCACCAGTTCTAGGAAAATAATAGATGTAAACATTAAACAGTTAATTTCATTAGCATATGTAATAAATCTATGTTTATTGTTTTTTTGGAAATCCCCCACGATGACTTCCGGATTCGATTCTGTTTACGTAATTATGTTTAATTTATGGATAATAGATGTCAAGATCATGTCGCGGGCTACCACCAGCATCTACCGGTACCCAAGCCGAAATCACCAGGTTTACCCTTCTGACTACATATAAGGCAATGACGACCCATCCTCTAGCTTTTTACTAGCGTGATGGGATCATAGTCCAAACCTACCCATTAATATAGGAAGATATTCTTGACTGCTGAGGTCTCGGGTACGATCCCCGGATCGGGTAGAAATGATATTCCGTTTTTATATTACGAAATGCTCATTTCAGCCCGTTGTCTAGAATTGTGCCTGGTATGGCGATAGGCTGTAGACAGATCTGTCTACAGCATGAATGGGCCGGCTCGTCCGGATCGTTACCACTGTCTCACAGAAAACCGGCGTAAAGTAGCAGTTTGCTGCTGCTGCGTTTCGTACGGTGAGTGAGATATCCGGTGGCCCAAATCCCCCTTCCCTTCCCAATCTCTTAATTATCCCTTTCCTTTAAGGTCGGCAACGCGCCCATGACTCTTTTGGTATTGTGGGCGTACATGGGCGGTGGAGATCACTTACCATAAGGTGACCCACTTGCTCGTTTGCCGGCATATGCAATAAAAAAAAATGTTAATGGAGATGGTGATGACACAGTCAAGCCGGCCCATTAATGTTGTAGACAAAACTTCTTTTTACTAACTTGAATGACGAGACAAGCAGTTTGCTCTACTGGTAGTAAGCGCCACGTCTGTCCATAAAAAGAAGCAGCACCACACAGAACTTTGAGTTACAAAAGCAATGCATGGCATTGGACTGCTTTCGTCACCCCGAGACATAAGATGTTAAGTCTCATAATGCCAGTAATTTCACTGGCTTCAATGTCAAACCGGAACACAATAGTGCTTACATACTATTGCTTGGTGGCAGAAATAGACAAAGCGGTGGTACCAACCCAGACGGCCTCTCGCATACGAGGGACCTCCCACCTCGTAATATACCAATAAGACTATTCAGCATCACCACAATACACCTTTACTCGTTAGCGGTCATCGTATCGCAATGGCAAAGGACGCTTGATTATACAGCCATAAAAACTAATATATTAATTACATATACCTTTTATAAAAATTGAAAATAATTAATAATTTGCAATTTGCACACGCATTGTTTAAAACAACAAACATGAATGGTATTCTTAAAGAATCGTATTTTAAGATCTTAATCTAATCTTAGATTCATAAAAATCTGGCATCAAATCGCACAATGCTTGACCTGAATCGAACCCAAAACAACATTGAGTTTAAAGACTATGTATTATAAAATTTAATATATTACGTTACGATTAAGCTAACGCTGAGGTCTCGGGTTCGATCCCCGGGTCGGGTAAAGTGGTATTGGGTTTTCCTATTACGAAATGCTCAGTATCAGCCCGGAGTCTGGAATTTGTGCCCGGTATGGCGATAGGCTCGCCCCCTATCACGTCGTGGCACGGAGATACGCTCGGCGAAATGTGGGTGTACTCGTTACACCTCTGCCTACCCCTTCGGGGATTATAGGCGTGATTGCGTATGTATGTAAATATATTACGTCATTCCATGTTATGAAGCGTTGGCTTCTGAGTGCCGTAAAATAATAACTATTGAACATCCTATTGAATATGTCATCTATGACATAATATTGCATACACGTGAGTTTGACTTTTGGCGGGAATTCTGACAGTGCGGTCGATCGCCTATTTTAATGAATTCCTAAAATACTTTAAAGTTGTGTTTGTTGTATAAAAGTGCTGTGGATTTGTACAATAAACATTAGCTGTGATGAACAGTGTATGGAATCATTAAAATTGGTGAAATGCTGTTTTGATCGGCCTTGATAATCGTCTATGAAGCATCGTATTGGAAGGAATTGACACCAAAACTCCACAAGACTTTGAAATTAGTCACACCGGTTTTTCATCGTTCTTGTAAATGCTTGAAAATTTATTATATAAGTAGTTGTCTTTGGCTATATGCATGGAAATGCGAAGCCGTAATAAAAAAACATGTGTGCAATTCAGACGTGGTAGAAGTGAAACCTTAAAAAATGTTGGCTTCAAGATAATGAGCCGAATGTAAAATTTCGGGAAGAGGATAATTGTAGGTTTTAGTAATGATCATAGTTATACAAAGTTTGATAATTATAATACATTTTATTCCTATATATTACATAGATTTATCCAGACTCGGAGCTTACATTTTCGATAAATGATACAATGAAGAATTTTATTATAAAAATGATGAAAAAACTCTACAATCGTATAATACGTACACGTATACAAAACACCACGGTTGTTATGATGCCTTTTCTCAAGCTTTGTACTACGCATGCGCGCACAACTGTATAATACTTCCTATCTCATTTTCTCCCACGATAAATCTTATGAATTTATGTGTCTGTCTCTATTTACTGTCGCTTTTTCGTTTCATCGATTTTCAAATCACAACGATGCTAAAGAAGTTTTCATTTCAAAAAAACACATTCAGTCTAACGACTAGGTACTATAAAATTTAATATCGTCAGTCCATGTAATAAAGTGTTTGATTCTGAGTACCGTAAACTAAAGGCTATTGAATCATCGAAATAAGATGACAAGAAACGTAACTCAAGCAAAACAATGACCCACTAAAACTCTGTGCAAGGGGGCGGGGCTATAAAAGTCTGTGCATAATAATCTCTAGTTGACACTTGATAAGTCTAATGTTTTTTTGCGCCGATGCAGAACGTCGTATCTCGATTTAGAAATTGAATATTTGGACATTAACTTTTATGACTGCCTTGGTGGCGCAGTTGTAATGCGTACGCGTTACGATTGAGGTCAACGCTGAGGTCTTCTATTACGAAATGCTCAGTATCAGCCCGGAGTCTGGAATTTGTGCCCGGTGTGGCTATAGGCTCGCCCTCGATCACATAAGGGACGGAAATACGCTCGGCGTAATGTGGGTGTACTGGTTACACCTCTGCCTACCCCTTCGGGGATTACAGGCGTGAGTGCGTATGTATGTAACTTTTATGAAATAAAGTTGATTTTGGACGTTCATTAATTTTTGTTGCGTGTATGAGTGTTACGTGTGATTTTTGCATGTGTTAGTAAGTGGAGCCGTATTTTTTGGCAGATTCATATGAGAGTTATCGTTCTAGTTATCTTATTTCGATGTATTGAATATGTCAGCTGCTATAAGCGAGCAAGTCGTTCGCCTGAGGGTAAGCGCAACACTTGCTCTTAAACAGAAGCATACTAAAAGTTCCTTTTTTTAGTGCAAAACTATT
The DNA here is from genome assembly GCA_905332985.1 of Mimas tiliae. Taxonomy (NCBI): domain Eukaryota; kingdom Metazoa; phylum Arthropoda; class Insecta; order Lepidoptera; family Sphingidae; genus Mimas; species Mimas tiliae. Next base: position 1,296,358 of record HG995265.1, on the reverse strand, counting down.
TTAATATTTATTCAAACGGACATATTTTTTATACTTAAAAAGTTAACCGTCAAAACTAAATAGTCAAAAAATCCCTGTTTATATATTCTGAACACATTTTCCACATTTTTTAGCATAGTTTTTATATCATTGTCGACAAAAACTACTAATTTGAGGCTATATATATTTTTTTAAACACAATTTTTTAATTTGTCTCACCAGGGAAGTCCTGGGAATCTATGTTATAAAACAAGCGAAGCAACGAAATTCGGCAACGTAGACCAACACGTGTAGTATACAACGTGTTACAGAAAGGTGTGGTCATATTTTAGGGTCATTAAATACACCTTACAATGCGGATTTATGTACCGTATCTTTTTAAAACCAAGACATCCAAAAATTTCACGTTCATTTTAATCACTCGTTTATTAAGATCGATAAGATCGATGGCATCACTATTAATTATTATGAATGACACTCACTTTTTAATAAACGAGTAAGAGTACGTAATCCTACGGGTATATTTTTTGGACTCGTAATCTTAATTCATAAAATCAGAACTTGCCGAACTGACTGCGTCAAATAAATATTGACATTTGACAACTGTTTAATGTTTTTTTTTTATTATAAAATAATTAAATGAAAAGTGTTCTATAGTATCATTGTTTATCATTTAGTGTTGTCCAAAGTTGAAAGTCGATATCAACATGTTACTCATTCGATATAAAAGAAAATTCTATAATTATTGTACTAGCAATGCAATCGGATTTGGTACTATGGGAGATAAAGTACTTATACTCTACACTATACATTGCTTAAATTTGCCCCTTTTTATAACACGTTGTATAGTTAACCATCACGACGAAAACATTTCGATTATATAATACTATGATTACGCAGTGAACGAGTAGCCGGCTGCGATCCCAGAGGCCGTGGGTTCAATTCCCGCACCGAGATAAATGTTTGTGTGATCCACAAATGTTTGTGTCGGGTATGGGTGTTATGGGACCAAATCCCTCGTAGTTCCTGATACCCATACAGGTTAACCTAGTGTGGATCAGGACTATGTGTGTGACTGTTGGGTGTATTTATTATTACTTAATTATTCCGTTTTGAAAAACATCGAAACTAGTTTCTTGCAGTGCTTTGTAATTAAAAGTTCTGTGTGGTGTTGCTTCTGTAGGTATATCAGGCGAGTGACCCGCTCGATTCATCCCTCAAGCTAATAAAATAAAAACAAAAATCATCAATTTAAAAATTGTACGTGATTTTATTATTGCGAAACTCAAATCGTTTAGTGTTAAATAATTGCTGGCATGGATGATTACTAAGATTAATATTGTGTGACTGAACACGTGATAAGATGTGGTGAATCTAGAAAACGTGAAATTATAAGTCGTTGATTAAATATAATTTGTTTTTGACCTCTGATATGCGTCTGACTGTAAACTGTGTGTGACTGTACAATGACTTTTGTTTGTTTGACGCAAAATAACACGAAACGAAAATAAACGAAATAATATAAGAATCGTAACTCAAGCAAAAAAATTACCACCATAACTCTATGCAAGGGGGCGGGGCTATAAAAGTCTGTGCAGCTCATTCATTCATAAAAATTGATTCATGATCTCTACATATACATACGCACTCACGCCTGTAATCCCCGAAGGGGTAGGCAGAGGTGTAACTAGTACACCCACATTTCGCCGAGCGTATCTCCGTTCCACGATGTGATAGGGGGCGAGCCTATCGCCATACCGGGCACAAATTCCAGACTCCGGACTGATATTGAGCATTTCGTAATAGATAAACCCAATACCACTTTACCCGACCCGGGGATCGAACCCGAGACCTTAGCGTTAGCTTAATCTAAACGCGTACGCATTACAACTACGCCACTGAGGCGAGGCAGTCATGATCTCTAGTTGACGCTTAATACGTCTAATTTTTTGCGCGGTGCAGAACGTCGTATCTCGATGTAGAAATTTTATATTTAGACACTAACTTTTATGAAATAAAGTTTATTTTGAACGTACATTATTTTTTCTTGTGTGTATGAGTGTAATATGTAAGTATTGACGCAGTTCAACACATGTCATTAAATCCGTCCTGCTTGTGTAATAAATCTTCTTCTTTCTTTCTTTTATGGCTTTTGCGGTGTTGCCCTACCACAATTCTGCCAGTGTCACGTAGATATTACGAATCAAAAATGATACCGATTAAGATAAAAACATATGAATTTTGACATATAGTTTCCAAGTTGACTTTTATCTACAACCAAATAGTCCTTTTAGGGCGTAGGCTTTGACTATTCCATTGGATAATTGTTGTTATAGGGTCCATGGCTAAGGAGGAAAGTGAATTGGCAACGTTGGACGGTAGTGAAGAGTTATTATGAGCAATCAAATCAGTGATAATCTGGATGAGTAATCTAAGTAGGTTGTCATACTGACCCACCTGAGGGGAGGAGGAACAAGATAGATTCGTGAGAGCACAGCCATTTGGCTCTGTTGATGGTAAATCTGCAACAATGGCCTGGTGGGAGGATTTATTATATGATTTGCCTAAAGGAGCACTAGGACGTTGAGTGGAAAAAGTGGTTTTGTTGTATGATTGAGAGGTTGGAGATGATGTAGGGAAGTGTGGGTTTGAGTGAGGAGATTGTGCCTGAGATGTGACAGAACGGGATAACGTTACCTCGGAGTACGTTTTTGAAACTTTAGGAAATAGCTGCTGAGCTTCTTCATATGAAATGCCTTTCTGAGCCATAATTTTTTTAATAGAAACTTGCCTATCATACTCTGGACAGCATCTATTTGTGGCAAAATGATGACCCAAACAGAACAAGCAAGAAGATTGGCTTTCTGGGATGCCACATGAGTGACCCTCATGAGGTTGGGAACATCGGAAACATCTGGGCTTGGATCTACATTGAGACTTGACGTGTCCAAAGCGACAACAGTTTTGGCATTGGATTGTAGGATACTGGTAAATCTCTACTGGGAGGGAAGAATGAAATGAAAAGATTCTCTCTGGGAGCACTTGCCCCTGAAAAGTCAGCACTACCGTCTGGGTAGGATTCCAGGAAACTTCATCATTGCTCACTACTTTTCATCCATAGAGAAATCTACTGGAACATTTCTTACTATACCCATACGAGAGATGTTATATGAGGGGATGGTTGCAGCATATTTATTTTCATTGACTTCTTGTTATGTCTCGGTGTGACGAGCGCAGTCCAATGACATAAGTACTGTGCTTTGTAATTCAAAGTTCTTTCAAAGTTTGTTCTCATAATTAAGGGATTGGGAAGGGGAGGGGATCGGCCTCCGGATATCTCACTCACCGTACGAAACGTAGCAAGAAGCTGCTACTTTACGTCGGATTTCTGTGAGACAAGGGTAACGACTCGGTCGAGCCGGCCCAATCATGCTAGTCAAGACCGACCAGTAGACAGAACGTCAAACCATCGAAATAAGATAACAAGAACGATAACTCTCATATGAATTTATTAAAAATACGGCTCCACTTACTTACACATGCAAAGGTAATTTAAATGTTTAATAATAAAATAATATATGCGTGAAACGGCTTATTGTTTTTTTTTTTTTACTATGATACAAAAAACGATTCGGTTGATCAGACGTTTTGCAAAAACTATAAAATATGACAGCATCGTTGATTAATTTGTGTATGCACGTGACATAAAATATGCCTCCTTCATCAACCTTCGAATGAAACAAAAATAATTTTTATTTATTACACAAGCATGACGGATTTAATGACATGTGTTGAACTGCGTCAATAGTTTATAAAAAATGGCTAAGTGTGTCTTTGATTAGATTAATGTTGGTTCCGTAGCGTGGAGATAAAGTAGAACCCAACTAAGTTTTTGTCTATAGCATAAACTAAAATTACTTAATCACATAAATAAATACATACGCACCTTTAATCCCCGAAGGGATAGGCAGAGGAGTAACCAGTTCACCCACATTTCGCCTAGCGTGTCTCCGTCCCATGATGTGGGGGCGAGCCTATCGCCATACCGGGCACAATTCCAGACTCTGGGCTGATACTGAACATTTCGTAATAAAAAAACCCAATATCACTTTTTCCCCGAACCGGGTTTTTTTTTTATTTATTTAATATAGGCCGGCAAATGAGCAAGTAGGTGACCTGATGGCTAGTGATCATCACCGCCCATGTACGCCCACAATACTAAAATAATCATGGGCGCGTTGCCGACCTTAAAGGAAAGGGATAAGTAAAGGATTAGGAAGGGGAGGGGAATTTGCTCCTCCGGATATCTCACTCACCGTACGAAACGCAGCAGTAAGCTACTACTTTACGCCGGTTTCCTGTGAGACAGTGGTAACGATCCGGACGAGCCGGCCCATTCATTATGTAGAATTATAATTAATTAATTATTTTTAATTATTATTATTCATAACTATTTACAACGTGACTCTACCACTGAGATAATAGGATGGAACCCGAGACCTCAGCGTCAGGCTCAGTCGTAACCCGTACGCATTACAACTGCGCCACCGAGGCAATCTTTAAACAGTACTTTATAATTCAAAGTTTTGTGCTTAAGATCAGGCAACTTGCACGTTTCCATCATTCAAGCTATTAATTTTAGTTTTTTTGTTACACTATGTATCTCTATACCGCAAAATGATTACCAGAGGTCAATCCAAAAAAATATGTGCGTGCAATTTGATGTAAAAAGTGGCCTGACACACGACTGGTTTAATTTTTAATGATACATTTAAAAATTATTTATAGATATTATAATCTGTGCCTAGACGAATTATAATTCTTATCTATAATTATAGATTACGCAGGTCCATGTTACTTTTTAAAAAAAACTTCGTATAACCCGGAATCACAAGTGACGACATACATAATATGCATTCATGCCTGTAATCCTTGGTGTAGGCAGAGATGTAACAAGTACACCCCCTATTTGCCGAGTTTATTTACAATAGTCGCATGATGTGGTGGGGGGGGGGGGGGGGGGCGAGCCTATCGCCCTTAATATTAATTTAATAAGATTATTGAACTTTTTTTTAGACTGCCTTGGTTGGACGTTGAGGTCTCGGGTTCGATCCCCGGGTCGGGTAAAAGTGATATTGGGTTTCTATTACGAAATGCTCAGTATCAGCCCGGAGTCTGGAATTTGTGACCGGTATGACGATAGGCTCGCCCCCTATCACATCGTGGGACGGAGATTCGCTCGGCGAAAGGCGGGTGTATTGGTTACACCTCTGCCTAGCCCTTCGGGGATTACAGGCGTGAGTGCGTATGTATGTATGTATATTTAACTTTTATAGTTCATTTCAGTATTGAATCTTTGTCTGTTGGCGGCGCAGCGGTCCAGGATTTTTAGGACATAAGTTACTTCTATCACGGAAATAGAATTCACGCGGGCGGAGCCACGGCCAAAAACTAGTTTTTGATGGTTTTTGCCACGAGTCTCGTCTCGCTGGCGTAAAAAACGTTTTTTACTTTGTTATTTGAACCGTAAAACACAAAAAGCTGATTTATGACCCCCATATTACGGAGGTCGCTAAAAAACTATTCACACCTTAATTAAATGTGATACTTCCTGAACAACATTTAAAAAAAAATGGCAAGTGTCCTGACGTCAGTATACGGTCCATAAATGACCACCGTGAGATTTGAAGCTACTAACAACTTGGTAGAAAAAAAATGCAAGTCAGAACAGTGTAATTACTGAACATTATGAGAATTAATCAACAGTGATAGCTCAGCGGGGAGTGGTATGGACTGTCGAGAAGAAAGTCGCTGGTTCGAAACCAGCCCCCAAGTGCATACACCACTGACTTTTCTAAGTTACGTGTGTATTAATTGTTAATCATCACTTACTTTAACGGTGAAGGAAACATCGTGAGTAAAACCTGCATACCTGAGTTCTTCATAAGAATTTCTCGTAGAAGGTATGTGAAGTCTGCCAACCCGCATTATGCCAGCGTGGTGGATTAAGGCCTAACTCCCTCCCATTCCGTTGAGGAGGCCCGTGCCCAGCAGTGGGACGTATATAAATAATACAGGGCTAGTATTGTTATTATTTTATGAGAACAGTACAGAGTACAGTACGTGTTACTTTTTAACTTATTTTAAAAAAGGAGATTTCAATTCAGCGCATTTTTGCTTTTTTTAGTATGATTTCTCCGCCAATTCTGGACCGATTTTGTTGGAAAAAAATAATAATTCGATAGAGTTTAGCTGCGACGTTGTCTCATATAAATTTGGTTAAATTGTGATGATGGAGAACGGTGTAAAAAAAGGGTCTGGGTGTTGTGGGTTGGCAAGTCCCTCGTAGTTCCTGATACCCACGATACAGGTTTACCTAGTGTAGGGTCAGGAATATGTGTGTGACTGTTGGACGTGTATTTATTGTGTTGCTATGTAAATAAAGAGCAACGCAATTAAGTTTATTTAACATCATTAGTACCTAACGAATCTTATAAAACGACATTTAAAGTCTTTTTCATAACTATTATGCCATTAACATTTTTATTACGTAAATTAAAATATAATTTTCAAGTCGAATCGTCATACACTATCAATCTTCCCATGTTTTAGTAACCGTAGTAAACTCGCCCCGGTGGCGCAGTTGTAATGCGTACGCGTTACGACTGAAGCTGACGCTGAGGTCTCGGGTTCGATCCCCGGGTCAGGTAAAAGTGATATTAAGTTTTTCTATTACGAAATGCGCAGTATTAGCCCGGAGTCTGGTATTGTGCCCGGTATGGCGCCCCCTATCACATTATGGTATGCTCCGCGAAATGTGGGTGTACTGGTTACACCTCTGCCTACCCCTTCGGGGATTACAGGCGTGAGTGCGTATGTATGTATGTAGTACCTAATTAGGTACGTGGAGCGTAACAAAACTCAAGATAAAGATAAATACTTTTCTTTACTTATTTATTATTTGTTAACCGACTTCAAATAAGGAGGAGGTTCCCAATTCAGCGCGTTTTTTTATGTATGTACATCGATTTCTCCGTCAATAGTAGACCGATTTTGTTGGAAAAAAAATTCACTCGATAGAGATTAGCTGCGATGTGGTCCTATATAAATTTGGTTAAGATCTGATGACTGAGACCGGAGTAAAAAAATAAAACTCCTCAACGGACAACAGTACACTCGTCGCGATTGTGTTATTGTATTGGAATTTACACGATATTGCTGTAACTACCACTAAAATTAAAAAATAAAATAAGTTTTAACAAAACTTAGAATGCAATTTTATCTAACCAGCTGCGACACAGGCACCGACTCCAAAGAGACCTATGAAAATTGTTATTTTTGACTTTTCAGTCGTCTATATTGACTTTGGCTTTTCACCGAGATTATTTCCGTCCCATGATGTGATAGGCGGCGAGCCTATCGCCATACCGGGCAAAAAATCCAATCTTGGGTAATTCATGTGTGATGTCAATAGAAAATTCAAATTTAAATTGCCTGACCTAGGATTTGAGTCCAGGACCTCAGTTTCTTCAGCCTAAATACGATACGACTCCTTACTTCCACCTGTCCTTATCCCACTCGCAGTGGGGTCGGCGCAACATGCTTTTTAATTCATGTTACAGAAAGATTTGGCTTGTAACTTTTACGACCGGCCGCCTGCCTGACAAAAAACACAGACATATATTTTGTAGATCACACAAACATTCGTCTCGGCGCGGGAATCGAACCTACAGTCTCTCGCTTCACAGCCGACTCGCCCACTGCGCCACGGAGGCTGTCAGACTGCCGAAATACGATTTGACTTAAGTTGTTTTTTTTTTTCAATCAAGCTAATCACGTCATACAAAAGAGTACATATAAAGTAACGCTAAGTGTTAATTTCAAAAGGTTTTTCGCGACTTTTTGCTTAATTTTCGGTAATATGTTAATTTGAATATGTTCCGGGTATAAAACTACTACGTGGTAGGTCCTTCGCATGCGTGAGGCCGTCTGGGTTGGTACCAGCGCTTCGTTTCGTCACTCAAGCTAATAAAAAAAAACACATGTTGTCGTCGAATACAATGCTATAGGCTGCCTAATTAGAGAGTTTAAAATTAAAACGCTAATCAATTGTATATATGCACTCACGCCCCGAAGGGGTAGGCAGAGGTGTAACCAGAACATCCACATTGATGTGATGTGATAGAACGCGAGCCTATCGCCATACCGGGCACAAATTCCAGACTCCGGGCTAATGTTGAACATTTCGTAATAGAAAAACCCAATACCACTTTTACCTTACCCGGGGATCGAACCCGAGACCTCAGCGTTAGCCTACGCGCATAGCCTACGCATACGCATTACAACTGCGCCACCGAGGCAGTCAATTGTATTTGTTGATATTAGTCTGTGAGTGGTAAAGCCACGCTGTTAACAGTTTTGTCTGCAGCATGAACGGCCCGGCTTGACCGGGTAGTTACAACTGTCTGACACAGCCGGTGTAAAGTAGCGGCTTGCTGCTGCGTTTCCTACGGTGAGTGAGATATCCAGAGACCCTAATCCCATCCCTTTCCCAATCCCTTAATTATCCCTTTCCTTTAAGGTCGGCAACGCGCCCATAACTCTTTTGGTATTATATTAAAAAATTAAATTAAAAACAAGTAAATAAAATAATGTCTTGGCAGCATGTTCTCTGATCTTAGCCGGTTCCTTATGGAACAAACAAAAAAAAAGTATAGTGATATACATAAATGAAATTAACTAATTTTGAATCGTCGCTGCTACTGCAGTTCACCGACGCAAAATAGTACTTAATGAAATTTTTAGCTTCTTAGTGTCGAGCTTAGATCGATTTTGTTTGTTCGATCTGGTTGGGGAACATCGTCTATGAAGACATCGTAATGGAAGAATTCGCCCCAAAATTCCAAAAAGACCTTGATATCGGCCACATAGATCTTTTATCCTTCTTTTGAAGACTTGATAATACATTCTTAATTTTAATAAAAATAAATCAAAGTATTAGTGATTTCTTAGGTTTACGCGAATATTACACATTGAAATAAAACTAGTTTATACGGATTTTATCGCGGTTTAATTTTTATTTTAGTCCCGACGTTTCGAAAGCTTTTCAGCCTTCGTGGTCACGGGAGAGACTGAGGTGTAGGTCGTCTCGAAAACTAACAAACGAACTAACTAACTAACTTTTTTAAATAATTAAAAATAAATGTATAATTTTAAAATGAAGGTAGCCATTGTAACATTAACTTTACGAGACGACCTATACCTCAGTCTCTCCCGTGACCACGACGGCTGAAAAGCTTTCGAAACGTCGGGACTAAAATAAAAATAAAAATTAAACCGCGATAAAATCCGTATAAACTAGTTTTATTTCAAAGTATTTCACAAAATTAATTCAGTTTCTTTTAAATTTTATTCAACTTCCGGCGATAAGATTAAAATAAGATAAATCCCCGCCATTTTTTGTTATAATTGAAATTCGTACAACAAAAAGGGCGCCATTTCATTTTCTCAACGTCCCTTTTCTTTATGAAGTTCGAATGAAATGTTATTGAAGGTTCTAAGCCAGCAGGCCGGTGTTACAAATAACCAGTTGTTGCAACACAAGCGCACTGGCCGCTTTAATTGACTCATTCACTTTCAAATGGATGCATTAGGTGTATAAAAAATAACCTCCATAATAGACCTTGTGATCAGCAAATACTTTAATGTATACTACTAGACAAGCTGTGCGGTACATGGAAATTGTACCACTAAGTTGCGGTCAATTGACCGTAACTCAATATTACCATCTCGCTTATTCTTAACTAGAACCCCTATCGCGCTCCCTTTTTGTGAGTTGTCAAACTCCCGCGTTATGTGACGCAATTTTACTTCTAAACAGCTCGTCTAGTAATATACATTAAAGTCTGTGTGATCAGATACTTCGAGACACAGATTTTGTTTTCAACCGAGGAAAAATCAGAGGAACTACTCAATTCGACAGAGTGATCCGATTTTGATTTGATTCTTTATTCACCCAAAAGGGCGTAGTTCGAACCTGGTTCCATTTAAAATTCAAGAAAAATATGTCTGTAAGACGATGAATGCGTGAGGAAACCTACATACCTGAGAAGTTCTCCATAAGAATTTCGAAGGTATGTGAATACTGACAATCCGCATAAGGCCAGCATGGTGGACTACGGCCTAACCCCTCATTCAGTAGAGAAGGCCCGTGCCTAACAGTGGGACGTGTATAATACAGGGCTAGTATTATTATTATTATACAGTACTCTTTATTTTAAAAGTTTTCTTTACATTTTTAAATATTAAATTACTTAAAAAATTAAACATTTAAAAATATAAAAAGTATCACCCTCCAATGGCAAGGCCTAGGGCCCAAGCCATCGGTGGTTAGGACCCCAGATTGAGGAACCTCCTCACAATGCGTGCCGTGTCCAATAACACTGCTTTCTGAATCTGCATCTTGACCCAACGACCAATTGAGAGCCTCTGGAGGTGTTGATCGAGGCTCTTTGGTATCAATCCATTAGCAGAAACGACTATCGGGACAATCATTGTTGAGTCCACATCCCACATATCAGTAACCTCGTGTGCCAGGTCTAAATATTTGGATATTTTATCTTTTTCCGCTTTAACGAGGTTTTCATCATGTGGAATGGTGACATCAATAAGTATTGCCCGGCGCGCTAATCGATCTATTATTATTTATTATAAGACGATGAAAAAGGGGTGAAAGCAAAAGCATTGAACGTCTTTGATTAAATTACATAAGGTGAAAGCAAATTAATGCACCGATTCTGATGGTTCACTTAGTAAAAGTAGTAACAAAAATAAAACTGACTCAAAAAACTAAAAAGCTAAAAATATAATCTTGACTCCGTGCTATCAATCACTGACACATAAACTGCACTAGCACCGTCTTGAAATTGATTAATTTGTTTGCGTCTTTAGACGGTTTTATAAGTTAGTGTAATTGGGCTACCATCAGTGGCGGATCCTGGATTTTGGTTTTTGGAGGCTTGACGCAAAATTTAAATTAAAAAAAATCTGAATATACTATACTTACTTATAATGGAATGAATAAGGATAACTGATGATAATTATGTAAGTAGTACTAAGAAAATAGGATAATATCAAGATTTATTTAAGATTTGTCAGTAGACTTAAAAGGGCTTGAGCCCATTAATCCCTCCCGCTAGTGTGCATATGCACTCACGCCTGTAATCCCCGCAGCAGTAGGCAGAGGTGTAACCAGTACACCCACATTTCGCCGAGCGTATCTCCGTCCCACGATGTGATAGGGGGCGAGCTTATCGCCATACCGGGCACAATTCCAGACTCCGGGCTGATACTGAGCATTTCGTAATAGAAAAACCCAATATCACGTTTACCTGAAATACTTAAACCGGAGTTTTAAATACTTAAACTTAAATTAAGTCTCTGGGTATAATAGTCTAGTTAAAATTTAAGTTATTCATTACAACATTTGTTAGTATTAAAATAATTACTATAACCACTATAGAATAATGATTGTCGGTTAATAAAACAATTTTAAAACACTATAAAATTTTCCATGCAAAATTAAATATTCATTCTAAACTATTAGTACCATCAGTCAGGTCTTGGACCAATACACGAATAGATACCGCGTCGGTTTAACATTATTTTATTCCAAATCAAAGAGAAGTAACAAGAGCGCAATATTATGCTAGACAATATGCAAATAACATCTGGAATTGTAAACTATATGACGGCCTTTGTGGTGCAGCGGGCTAGTAGCCGGCTGCGAATCGAGACGCTGTGGATTTGATTCCCGAACAGAGACAAATGTGTGTGTGCTCCACAAAAATTTGTTTCGGGTCTGTGTGTTGTGGGTTGGCAAGTCCCTCGTAGTTCCTGATACCCATGATACAGGTTTACCTAGTGTGGAGTCAGAACTATGTGTGTTACTGTTGGGTGTACCTATTTATTTATTATTGTGTATATGGATCTTGTGGAGAATAGGAAGTATTTCCGTTTTTTTTTGGCGTTTTTGCCATACCTATTATTGAAATCAAGTGTAACAACTCGCGTGACCCACTTTATGAGATTCATGGTGCTTTACATCTGGCTTCTCTAGTTGTAAATGTCCTTGTGCCTGAGGTTAATGCCTCCATAGTTCATTATTTTGTCTACCTCTTTGTTATGGAAGGAAGTGGGCAATGATTATTTCCAATTCCTACTTAACTTTCTATTTGATTAATTTCGTTGCGGGACAAAGATAATTTAGCATTCCCAGCATCGCCGCATTTTATGAGTGGTAGAGTCACGGTGTAGACATTTTTGTCTACAGCATGAACAGGCCGGCTCGTCCGGGTCGTTACCACTGTCTCACAGAAAACCGGCGTAAAGTAGCAGCTTGCTGCTGCGTTTCGTACGGTGAGTGAGATATCCGGAAGCCCAAATTCCCCTCCCCTTCCCAATTCCTTACTTATCCCTTTCCTTTAAGGTCGGCAACGCGCCCATGATTATTTTAGTATTGTGGGCGTACATGGGCGGTGGAGATCACTTACCATCAGGTGACCCACTTGCTCGTTTGCCGGCCTATGCTATAAAAAAAAGAAAAACGCCGAGCTTCACAACTCTCGAACTCGTATTTTTTGCATCCGCCGTCCATCTAGACATGTATATTAAAGCTTCTTATATTTAAATTGAATGAAGCGTATATAAATTATGTAAGCTTAATTTAGACTATCACGTACATTAAGTCACGGACACACTATAGTTACAGAATGTAATAATACCTCGATGGCGCAGTTGTAATGCGTACGCGTCACGACTGAGGCTGACGCTGAGGTCTCGGGTTCGATCCCCGGGTGGGGTCAAAATGATATTCGGTTTTTCTGTTATGAAATGCTCTGTATCAGCCCGGAGTCTGGAATAGGGTAGTTTCCTATATTGAATTTTATACATTATTTTATAAGCAACAGAAAATGATACGCAAAAGCAACCATTTTATTAAAATACAATCAAAATTGGTTCAGAAATGTGCCCGCAGTTTTGACTTTAAATGTCGGTATGAGGAAAAGTGGGTGCGTAAAGTATATCTCACTATCTCGTTTGCACGCGTGCACCATAATGAACATTTTACACAGTGACGTTAAAGTCTGCGTCATCTGTCATTTGACAATTACCCCTTCCACAGGATTTGAATGGCTTCTAACTTATTTATTTTTGGTCCGATTTATAAAATTCTTTCTGAAATCGCTTTTGAGTTACGTAACTTATTGATTTTAATAATAAAAAACTACCCTATTAAAAATATTCATGCTTTGTTTAACGCCTATTAAAAATGTAAATTAAAAAAGTGCTTACACACTACTGCTCCGCGGCAGAATTAGAAGCGGTGGTACCAAGTCAGACGGCGTCTTGCGTACAAGGGACCTACGATCTAGTAAATATTTCTGCTACGTGTTAAAAACATGTTGCGCCGATCCCACTGAGAGTGGGATAAAGGTGGAAGAAGATGTGGAGTTATTATTGTTAAAAAAAATACTTTACTACTTTTTGTGAAAGAATCATAATCACAGATTTCGGCCCTTAAGGGAGAAAGTTTTTCTTGAATTTTGATACTTTTTCAAATAAAGCAGTAATCATCGGCTCGCTATGTGAAAATATATATGCGTGGTTATCATCGAAATAAGATAACCAGAAGAGATAATCTGCCAAAAAATTACGGCTCCACTTACTTACACATGCAAAGGTAAAAAATCACACGCAACAAAAATTAATGAACGTTCAAAATTAACTATATTTCATAAAAGTTAATGTCTAAATATTAAATTTCTCAATCGAGATACGACGTGCTGCACCGCGCAAAAAATTATATGTATTAAGTGTCAACTAGGGATCATGAATCAATTTTTATGAACGAGCGGCACAGAGACTTTTATAGGCCCGCCCCCTTGCGCAGAGTTTTGCTGGAGTAATTTTTTTTGCTTGAGTTACGTTTCTTGTCATCTTATTTCGTATAACCACATACAAATAAAATAACGGTTAACAAAACTTAGAAACCGACTGCCTGGTGAAACTAGCGTGATAGTGAGTTATTCGTCCATTTTTCGCGCACATACTTAATGCAAATTTAAGTCTTATATGGTTTTCTCATGGATGCCATTGTCAGAACTGAATCATCAGCTTTCAAATAAAAGCTTTCAAAGAATCATCCAAATCGGTTCTCCCTGTCCAAAGTTCTGAGGTAACAAACATAAAACAATACAGTCGAATTGAGAACCTCCTCCTTTTTTTGAAGTCGTTTAAAAAGAATACGCGTCAAATTAAGAACCGCCATTGTCGCTTAAACGTAACCTTATTTTCTTAACAGTCGAGTAAAACTACGTTGCGACCACACGTGTCAGACATGTTTAGATGACAGACAGACAATGTGCCCATTATATATATGGTTATGCAAAATTCTTTCAAGTTTTGCCAATTTAATGTTGCTTGATACGTGAGTTGAACACTAAGGTATAGATGGAGTCGTACGGTAATATATCTTACGCCCGAATACTGGAACGCTATTGCTAGTGTTTGAGATCATTTTTAACCGACTTCAAAAAGTAGGGGTTCTAAATTAGACGTCTTTTTTATTTTTTATGTATGTATATCAATTTCTCCGCCAATTGTCGACCGATTTTATTAGAAAAATGTTTCCATTTGATAGAATTTAGTTTTTTTTTGTGCCACCAAGCAACAGTTGTTTCGCTTAGAACATTGAAGCCAATGAAATTACTGGTCATTATGAGAATTCACAACTTTAGTCTCGGCTGAGGAACGCAGTCCAGTTCCATGCAGTGCAGTAAAAGTTCTGTGTGTTCTGTGGACTTAGTTCCAGTATTAAATTTGTACAATGTTATAACACAAAAGTCTTTTTTTTTCATTCGTTTAATCGGTTAAAAGGAAATATAAATATAAGCTTACACCTTCACTGCTCGGTGTCAACAAAAATGCGTGCCACTGTCGACCCTGGTGCACAGGAGTTACAGTGGCGGGTGTGTGGGCGGGATAGTCTCGTAAGCTTACACCTTTATCTCTAAAGGAGCAGGCAGATGTATTGCCATTACGGTCTTAAATTCCAAATTCCGGGCAATTTACTTAATTTTTTTCGAATCAAAACCTCACACATAAATTATTGAAAAGCAATGCTTTAGTATATGCCGGCAAACGAGCACGTGTGTCACCTGATGGTAAGTGATCTCCACCGCCTATGTACGCCCACAATACCAAAATAATTATGGGCGCGTTGCCGACCTTAAAGGAAAGGGATAATGAAAAGATTGGGAAGGGATTTGGGCTAAATTACTTATGCCAGAAATTAAGTAATGATTAATTTCGGTGGCGCAGTTCTAATTCGTACGCAACTGAGGCTCATGCTGAGGTCTCGGATTAGATCCCCGGATAAAAGTGATATTTACTATTACGAAATACTCAGTATCAGCCCGGAGTCTGGAATTTGTGCCCGGTATGGGGATAGGCTCGCCCCCTATCCCATCATGGGACGGAGATACGCTCGGCGAAATGTAGGTGTGGTTACGCCTCTGCCTACCTCGTCGGGGTGTTCAGGTGTGATTGGGTATGTATGTATGTATGATTAATTTCAAGTACCAGTTCAATCGCAGCTCTTCTGGTTTTCATAAACACACGTTTAGAAATGTTCGGAACCACTTGTCAATATTCAATGACCCACTTCCACAGTGTTGAGAAATTTGGCACATACGCGCTAACTCCCGTAATTGTGTAATATTTTTTATATACATTCCATTTTTTTATGATTCTATTCAATAGGTTTTAAAAAAAAATAACAGCCTGAAAATATTGCTAGTCACGGCTAATGATTGACTGTTTTTTATCTATACGTATTCGATTTGTATATTTTTAGGATTCTGGTCCTAAAGGGTGTCTACCATTTTAAGGGTTTCTACCTTCAAAGGGAGTCTATCTTTTAAGGGTGTCTACCTTTTAAGGATGTCTATCTTTCTAATTAAAGGGAGTCTAAATGTTTATAGTGTCTACCTTTTTAAGGATGTCTACCTACGCCGTCTGTTTGTCTGTCCCACCTTTAAAGGGTCCTGTCTTTTGAACCATAATGGATACATAAATGTTCAATAAATATGTAAGCTAATGAAAACACACACACAACTACAGCCAAACAAAGAGTCAAATCTATTACACTCCTCTTTGCGCCGAGGGTTAAATATACAGACAAATCGCACACCTCCTTTTAAAATCGGTTGAAAAATACAATGATATGTGTTTTGTTTCAACATAATAATAAATTGTAATGTATACATATTAGATATTCAAACATCTTGATTAAACATGAGAAAACCATCCATAAATTATACTTCAGTCGTGTTATTGTATACTTAAATAAAAAAAAAACTTATGTTAGAAAACAAGGGAATCTGCAGACCTGAGAATTATTCGTAATCATTTCAAAGGTATTTATTTCTTTTGTTTTTATGGCTTCGCATTATTACGCATTTCGCCAACGACAAGTGTAAAATGTATTTTTAAGTATTCACCATGACGATCAAACACCGGTGTGGTCGATTTCAAAGTCTTGTCAGAGTTTTGTTTTTTTTTCGAATGAATTTGTGCTGTTAGCTTATATTACTTTTACAGCTTCATCTGACAATAAAGCCGACGCTTATGGCGCTCTAGCCAGAAATATGTATTATGTACTTAGTAGCGATTCAGCACAGAGGCGCCTTTTACAAGGCTCAGACCTCAGCTTGAGCAATCGCTTGGGAGTATAGTTTAGGGCCGTCTCTGCACATCATTATGCCGACGGTCAGTTGTAGGAGTTGTTTGGACTCGCAGGCGCGTCCTACGTCGGGGTCGCGTATTATTATTGCGATTCGGATTGTGCCAGGAAAGTGATGCTTCGATAGCGACTGTGATGGAGTCGTTGGGATCTGCCAAAACATGTTTGGGACGATGACCGAGGAAGTGTCAATGCAGTGCTCTATACTTCAAGGTACTTGGTGTTTTTGTTTCTGTTTATGGGCAGGCGCTTACCATCAGGCGAGTGACCTGCTCGTTTGGTCTCTAAGGGTAATTTAAAAAAAAGGTAATGTGCGCAGGTGACCCACTGGAATAAGGGAATTGAAGGGCATTTAAAAACAACAATTGACTGCCTCGGTGGCGCAGTTGTAATGCGTACGCGTTACGATTGAGGCTAACGTTGAGGTCTTGGGCTCGATCCCCGGGTCGGTTAAAGTGGTTATTGGGTTTTTCTAATACGAAATGCTCAGTATCAGCCCGGAGTCTGGAATTTGTACCCGGTATGGCGATAGGCTCGCCCCCTATCACATTATGGAACGGAAATACGCTCGGCGAAATGTGGGTGTACTGGTTATACCTCTGCCTACCTCTTCGGGGATTACAGGCGTGAGTGCGTATGTATTTAAAAACAATATCAATTATTTATACATTGTGATATATAGGTTACCAACTCAGTCAATAAAAATATTTCAGTCAATCATATTGACCCAGAATTATGTATTAGCTCATTGGTCCAGTGGTAGTGGTAGGCTGAGAAACCGGTGAGGTGCTGGGTTCGAATTCCAGTTCTAACAAACAAAAAATACTAGGAACTTATCCTCGTATGCGAGAGGCAGTCTGGGTAGGTACCACCGCTTAATTTATTCCTGCCGCCAAGCAGCAGTGTGTAAGCACTGTTGTGTTCCGGTGTGATGGACATTGAAGCCAGTGAAATTACTGGGCATTATGAGACTTAACATATTATCTCAGGGTGACGAGCGCAGTCCAATGCCATGCAGTACATAATAATTCAAAGTTCTGTGCGGTGGTACTTCTGTTTATGGGCAGGTGTGACGCTTACCATCAGGCGAGAGACCTGCCAATCTCGTCATCTATAGCAAATAACAAAAAAAAAGTTATTTTGAAAAATGCTCTACAGCTTGTCTTCTAATGCCCACTTCAATATTTTAAAGATTTTAATACATTGAAGCCAGTGAAATTACTGGGCATTATGCCATGCAGTTCTTTGCAATTCTAAGTCGTGTTTGTGGCGTTGCTTCTGTTTATGAACAGGTGTGGCGAGTGACCTGCTCGTTACGTCATTCAAGCTAAAAAAAACATCAGTTTAACAATCAACACGTGATCATTACAAGAAAAACGAAAAAATAACGTTTAACAAAACTTAGAAACCGACTTTAAAATAAAAATACTGAAAAGTCAAAAATAACAATTTCTATAGGTATCTTTAGAGTTGGTGCCTGTGTCGCTGCCGGTCAAATAAAATTACACAGACTACAAAAATAATTTTTTTTTCAACAAAATCGGTCCGCAATTG
Source organism: Mimas tiliae (assembly GCA_905332985.1). Taxonomy (NCBI): domain Eukaryota; kingdom Metazoa; phylum Arthropoda; class Insecta; order Lepidoptera; family Sphingidae; genus Mimas; species Mimas tiliae. Next base: position 1,278,021 of record HG995265.1, on the reverse strand, counting down.
GCTGAGAAATCGATGTATATACTCGTACATAGAAAAATAAAAAAAAAAACCTAGTAACTCCTTCTTTTCTGAAGTCAGTTATAAATAGAGAAGCGCAAAATGTCAGTTATATCCGTAAATCTTTACAACATACATACGCACTCACGCCTGTAATCCCCGAAGGGGTAGGCAGAGGTGTAACCAGTAAACCCACATTTCGCCGAGCGTATCTCCGTCCCACGATGTGATAGGGAGCGAGCCTATCGCCATACCGGGCACAAATTCCAGACTTCGGGCTGATACTGAGCATTACGTAATAGAAAAACCCAATACCACTTTACCCGACCCGGGGATCGAACCCGAGACCTCAGCGTCAGCCTCAATCGTAACGCGTACGCATTACAACTGCGCCACCGAGGCAGTCATCTTTACAATTACGTTCAAATTCATAGATATATCTGTCAAATATAGTGATTACGTAAATACAATATTTTTCACGTGAGACTGTGTAAATCGATGTTAAATAAGTGTGAATCTTGTATGTAAGAGGCTTAGAATAACTACATAAAGAAACTAAGTACACCCACGAAGTTCAAGCCGTTCAATTGGATGCATATACTACGATAATTTATGATTTTCGAGAGGTAGAGCCACGCTGCAGGCAGTTTTGTCTACAACATGAATGGCTGGATCGTCTCACAGGAAACCGGCGTAAAGTAGCAGCTTGCTGTTGCGTTCCAAATCAAATCAAAACAAATAATTTATTTGCAAGAATGTATGTGTACAGTATGTATGTATTAGGTATAATATAAGTTGCCCTTATACATTCTACCGTATTTAAATGGTGTGCAAATATTAGTTATCAAATCACATTTATCATTAAATATACAGGTACATATTAAATGTCAATTACAATGATTAATTATTAAAATTTGTCATCACTTTACTTACTTAATAAAATCTTTTAGTTCGTAATAACAGTTTTCAGCTAGCCGTAGCGTTATTTTTCTTTTAAATATAGCAATAGGTAAATATTTGAATGCATTTGGTAGTTTATTGTATACTGTAATGGCGTTGACAAATACATTTCTTTTAAATAATTCTAACATAGTGGAAAATATAATTTAAATCTATTTCTTACTGTCGAATTTCTTTTTACTACTTCTGCATGTGTACTAAAATATTTTGGGTGTGTTTTGACAAACAAACACAAATCCCTAATGTACAAACAAGCTAATGGCAGTTTCGTACGGTGAGTGAGATATCCGGTGGCCCACATCCCCCTCCCCTTCCCAACCCCTTAATTATCCCTTTCCTTTAAGGTCGGCAACGCGCCCATGATTCTTTTGGTATTGTTGGCGTACATAGTAGAGATCACGTACCATCAGGTGACCCGGTATATGCTCTAACGTTGCTCTTTTCAATACTAGTTTATAAAAAAATTGAGATCGTAAAGGATTTACAATATTTTGTTGGAAATTGAGCAGCTCAATTTATATCATGAAATATTGTACAATCATATAGAATATAGCTACGGATTAGCACGACCTTGATAAGGACGACGAACAAATTAATATTACCTATAATAAAAGAGTTTAAACAAAATAACAGTCAGAGTAGACCAGTCCATATAAAATAACGTTTAACACCGACACAGGCACCGACTCCAAAGAGAATAGAATTTGTTATTTTTGACTTTTCAGTGTTTTATTTTGCAGTCGGTTTCTAAGTTTTGTTAAAGGTTATTTTATTAAAAAAAATAGCGGTAGTTCCAGCAATAGCGTGTAAAAACTGTACTCTTGTCCGTTGAGGAGTTTTATTTTTTTACTCCGTACTCCGTCATCAGATCTTAACCAAATTTATATGGGACCACATCGCAGCTAAACTCTATCGAGTGTCTTTTTTCCAACAGAATCAGTCTACAATTGGCTGAGAAATCGGTGTACACACATAAAAAAAAACAAAAATAACGGGCCGAGTTGAGAACCTGCTCCTTTTTTTAAGTCGGTTAAAAAGCAGCACCCGTTCAAGAGTATGACACATTAATACACTTCTGACTTTTCGATTGTTTTATGTCGCTAGCTTTGACGGTGAAGAAAAACATCACGAGGAAAACAAATGTCATCATAAGAAAATATAAGGTATGTGAAGTCTACCAACCCGCATTAGTCCAGCGTGATGGACTAAAGCCTAACCCCTCTCATTCAGTAGAGGAGGCCCGTGCCCAGCAGTGGGACCTGTATAATACAGGGCTAGTATTATGATACAGTTTATTTTAATTATTTTTTATTAGCTTGAATGGCGAAACCTGGATGGTCTGCCCATAAACAGAAGCAACACCACACTTCAAATTACAAAGCACTGCATGGCATTAGACTGCGCTCGTCACCCAAAGGCCTAAGATGTTAAGTATCATAATGCCCAGTAATGTCACTGGCTTGGCAATGTCCTTCAAACCGGAAGACAACAGTGTTTGCACATTGCTGCTTGGAGGCAGAAATAGACGGCGCGGTGGTACTAACCCAGACGGCCTCTCGCATACGAGGGACCTACCATCTAGTAAAAGTAAAACATTATAAAAATAAATTATATAAAGAATATTTTCTTTCTATTAGAAAAGTTACGTTTCGGTGAATTATATGACTTTCTCTTATTATTATCTATTTTATCTCACGATTTCAATTAGTAACATTGTTTAAAATAACTAAGGTTCGCTGTACATGTTGACTGAGACCACTCCAATGACGAGACGAGCAAGCAGCTCGCCTGATGGTGAGCGAAACGACTGCCTATGATAAGTTGCAACACCCATAACTTTGTATTACAAGGCACTGCGTGGAATTGAACTGCGCTCATCATCTTGAGTTATAGGCAAAGACTTTAATGTATACTACTAGACAAGCTGTGCGGTACATAGAAATTGTACCACTAAGTTGCGGTCAATTGACCGTAACTCAATATTGCTATCTCGCTTGCTCTCAACTAGAACCCCTATCGCGCTCCCTGTCTGTGAGCTGTCAAACTCCCGCGTTATGTGACGCAATTTTACTTCTAAACAGCCCGTCTAGTAGTATACATTCAAAGTCTTTGGTTAAACGATGCTAATTCTCATAATGCCCAGTAATTACACTGGCTACAGTAAAAATAATAAAATCGTTTATTAATCATTTAGGCAATTAAAACAGCTCTTATGACAAGTCAGTACAAAAGTAAAAGTAAGATCTTTAGGCATTAGAAACCATAATATTATCAAGATATGTAGGTATGTATATACAAGGTGCCAGGTGCCTCGTATGCGAGAGGCCGGCTGGGTTGGTCCCACCGCTTTGTCTATTTCTGCCGCCAAGCAACAGTGTGTAAGCACTGTTGTGTTCCGGTTTGAAGGACATTGCAGCCAGTGAAATTACTGGGCATTATGAGACTTAACACCTTATGTCTTGGGGTGACGAGCGCAGTCCAATGTCATGCAGTGCTTCGTCATTTAAAGTTCTGTGTGGCGTTGCTTCTGTTTATGAGCAGGTGTGGCGATTACCATCAGGCGAGCGACCTGCTCGTCTCGTCATTCAAGCTAATAAAAATATGATGTATATTATACATAGCATCATCAATAATACACTAGGCAATTACACAAAATAAGTTTATTTTTATACATTAGAAAATATTTTTGTGTGTGGATCAAGTCCAATATTGATATGAATTTCAGGGCCTTCGACAAGGACCATGAGCATAACCGAAACGACACGTGTTTTAAAACTACCACCGGATCCAAAACGACCCAGCCTGAGAAGACCCGGCGAAACAAGTGAGTGGTAGAGCCACGCTGTCGACAGTTCTGTATACAGCATGAATAAGCCGGCTCGTCCGGGTCGTTACCACTGTTTCACAGGAAACCGGGGTAAAGTAGCAGCTTGCTGCTGCGTTTTGTACGGTGAGTGAGATATCCGGAGGCCCAAATTACCCTCCCCTTCCCAATCCCTAAATCATCCCTTTCCTTTAAGGTCGGCAACGCGCCCATGATTATTTTAGTACTGTGGGCGTACATGGGCGGTGGAGATCACTTACCATCAGGTGACCCACTTGTTCCTTTGCCGGCCTATATTATAAAAAAAAACAAACTTAGTGGGCTTATTTTCAATGTTCTTAACACCAGAACACAATAGTGTTTTCACACTGTCTACCTCTCAGATGTACGGGGGTGGAGATATGTTAATCAACGACCTCCAGGTAGATCATTGTGGTGCAGCGCGTAGATGAGAAGCGAAAGGTCATGGATCGATTACCGAAACGAGACAAATGCGGAAATATTTAAATTCTAAAATCCTTCATAAGCGTCGATATTTATTCTAAATACTAAATTAAGGCCTTTTTATATTACTTGTTATTGTAATTGAAATATAATAATTTTATATCCGCAATATTTTTGAAATTAATTTATAGCATTTATTTAAATTGAAACAAAAGGAAAAAAGTTCAATTTCATATATCATTGTGTTTAAAATAATCAAATTTAAATACCAGACCATATTTTTTTTAATCTTAGTAAAATAAAGATAAATATCTTATGTTTTTTTACATGGTACGTTGTGTTACTAATTGTCAAACTAAAATTTTTATGAATATAAAATCATTATATTCACACACTGAGAACAATATTATTATTAATTATTTCACACAGTTTCGCACAGATTATATAAAAATTAAAATGCAATAAGAAATATACATCCGTAACAAATTTTCTTAATGAGTCGTTTAGAAGTATTGAGCGAATAACCGGACACAACGACCACGTTTTAAACTATTACGATATTCAGTTAAAAAAAACATACATAAAAGCAATTTTAAAAATATATAATAATATATGGTATTTAATCTATTATTAAAATTATAATATTAAAAAATATTTTAATATAAAATTAATATATCACCATTAACTTTACAATTAAATTATGAATTACCAATATATAAAAACACTAAATAATGTAATTACATTATTAAAACGTTTAAACGCAACAAAAATGTACAAACACGTTCTAAATTCAAAAATAGTACACGCAATTTACAGACTCAACACAATTTTACAATTAAATTATGCAAGCACGCATATTTTAATAATAAAAATAGGCAATAATATTCATATGTAACAAAAACCAACATCGCAGTGGTATATTGCATAAACGCAGCTTCTCATCTTACGAGATAACTTTCCATCGACCCAGTAACCTCGATACAGTGAAAGTTATTACATAACCTACCTTAAAAAAATCCAAAATTATGTTTAATTCTTCCTGGATCCCACAATCACACAACAGGCACTTTTAAGTCAAAACACGGACTGTCACTAAAGCGCGGGTAAACGTCTGTGCTCATCGGGCTTGTGTGCCCGACTGACGTTGAAAATGATTGCATTTCTGTCAACGTCATTAGTTTTAGTTTCTAAGGATGCTTCATCATCATTTTTAACCGCCTTCGAAACGCAGGAGGTATTTTTTGTCTGTTATCTGTATTTTTGTATTTATGCTCACGCATTACTATTCGTTTAAGGGGGGTTTTGCCATTACTCGCCACGCTTGGCAGGCGGGTTGCGAGCGCAGGGCGTAGCTTCTCGCGCTAATTATGCTGCTCCCCGTCATTAGCCTGTGGTATTTGGAGCTACGCTATTAGTGCGATGGTTATCCCGCCATCAGTCGGCTGCCAGGGCCTCGTCTGTTAACCAGCAGGGTGCACCACGTGCAGTTGAGGTTGAATTGGGTCCTGAAGGATGCAGGCCGCTTCCAACAGGTCGGCCAGGAAGGCATTAGGGGAGGCCTATGTTCAGCAGTGGACGTCTTGTGGCTGATGATGATGGTGATTACTATAACATGGAGCCTCTGGCGCAATGGGCGAGTAGTCGGCTGCGAAGGGAGAGGCCGCGGGTTCGATTCCCGCACCTAAATAGAATATTTGTCTGATCTACAAATATTTGTTTTGTTGTTGACGTCATGCAGGCGGCAGGTCGTAAAATCGACAAGCCAAATCTTTCTGTAACATGTGTTAAAAAGCATGTTGCGCCGACCCCACTGCGAGTGGGATAAGGGCAGGTGGAAGGAAGGCGTTACTCCGAAATATGCACCAATTTGGATGATTCTGTTTGATTTGGTTAAGATCTGATGAGAATACGACGAAAAATGTGAATCATCTCAACGATCAACAGCAAATCTATCGCGATTCGGTTATTGAAGATTTTTTACGTTAATGACGAGACGTGCAAGTCGCTCGCCTGATGGTAAGCGAATGCCTGCCTATAAACAGAAACAAACCCACACAGAACTTCGAATTACGAAGTACCGCATGGCTGCATAATGCGTTCATCACTCCGAGACATAAGATTTTAAAGTTTCATAATTCCCATTAATTTCACTGGCTTCAATGTCCTTCAAACCGGAACACAAGTGTTTGCCCACTTTTGCCATCCTAATGGTCAAAGCGGTGGTATCAACCCAGACGGCTTCTCGCATATGATGGACCTTACCATCTAGTAACATTTAACGTAAAGTCTCACTGTACACAGTTGTCTACTAACTACTAATTGAAATAGGACCACACGTGAAGCACCAGCTTTCAAATAAAAAATGATTCATCCAAATCGGTTCACCCAGTCCAAAGTTCTGAGGTAACAAACATAAAAAAAATACAGTCGAATTGAGAACCTCCTCCTTTTTTTTGAAGTCGTTTAAAAATAGGCCATAAGTATCTGCAATCGGGGATGATAAACTAAAACTTTAACATTTAAACAACATTTAGGGTTGCAGGAATCCGATGGATGCACGCCGCTTGCAACAGGTCGGCCTGGAAGGCATTAGGGGAGGCCTATGTTCAGCAGTGGACGTCTTGTGGCTGATGATGATGATGATGATGATGATGATTTATGAATCTTCCACTTCTTTCGCAGTCAACAGTGTATAAGCACTGTCATGTTCCGGTTTGAAGGACATTGAAGCCAGTGAAATTACTGCGCATTATTAACATAAAGCAGCGATAGCTCAGCGGGAAGTGGTACGGACTGTCGAGACGAAGTCGCATTCGAAACCAACCGCAAGAGCATACACCTCTGACTTTTCTAAGTTACGTGTATATTAATTGTTAATTATCGCTTGCTTTAACGGTGAAGGAAACATCGTGAGGAAATCTGCATACCTGAGAAGTTCTCCATAAGAATTTCGAAGGTATGTGAAGTCTGCCAACTCGCATTAGGCCAGCATGGTGGACTAAGGCCTGACCCCCTCTCATTCAGTAGAGGAGGCCCGTGCCCAGCAGTGGGACGTATAATATAATACAGGGCTAGTAACATAACATATAGTAACATAACTTCACATCTTATGTCTCGGGGTGACGATCGCAGTCCAGTGTCATGCAGTGCTTTGTAATTCAAAGTTCTGTGTGGTGTTGCATCTGTTTATGGGCAGGCGTGGCGCTTACCATCAGGCGAGCGACCTGCTCATCTCGTCATTCAAGCTAATAAAAAAGAGGCAAAAAAATTACAGCAAAAAACACAATTAATTTTTTATCAAATTTAATCAATTTTTTAATTGATTCCATTAATTATTGAATAACAAATCTGCAAGAGCATCGACACAAAAGTGGTTAGTTTTGACTAGGAGCAGATTTTATATTTTGTACACATATATACGCCTGTAATCCGCGATGGGGTACGCAGAGGTGTAACTAGTACACCCACATTTCGCCGAGCGTATCTCAGTCCCACGATGTGATAGGGGGCGAGCCTATCGCCATACCGGGCACAATTCCAGACTCCGGGCTGATACTGAGCATTTCGTAATAGAAAAACCCAATACCACTTTACCCGATCCGGGGATCGAACCCGAGACCTCAGCGTTAGCCTCAGTGGCGCTGCACCACCGAGGCTCCTTTTTAACCCAGATAAAGCCGTTCACGCGGGCAAAGCCGCGAGCAAATACTACTCGTAGTATAAAATAAGCTTCGATCACAAATACTAAGATAAAGCTCCAAATGTCTTTGCCTCTAAATTCCCACCGACGATTCGCAGTGGTAGAGCCACGCTGTAGACAGTTTTGTCTACAGCATGAATGGGGCGACTCGTCCAAGTTGTTACCACTGTAAAAAACATAGTATTCTGTGGCTGTGTCTCACAGAAAACTGGCGTAAAGTAGCAGCTTGCTGCTGCGTTTCGTACGGTGAGTAAGATATTCAGAGGCCCAAATCCTTACCCCTTCTCAATCCCTTAGTTATCCCTTTCCTTTATGGTTGGCGACGAGTCCAGTATTGTTTTGGTATTGTGGGCGTACATGGGCGGTGGGTCTTACCATCCGGTGACCCGCTGGCTCGGATGCCGGCTTATGCTATAAAAAAGATGCTATGCAATTATAAACCATAATTTATTGTGTTACAAATCATAGTCGAATCTTGTCTTAAATTAATTATGTATAAATGTTGTTTACTATTATAAAAAGGGTTATCGGTTGCATTTATTTTGTCTAGTTTTATAAATACAAGACAATTAAACTGTCATTATGAATATGGTAATAAATTTTAATCATTATAATAATATTATTAATTTTGAAAGTTTTTCCGTGTATTTCGTCTTATATCACTAACACCCGGTTTCTGAAATGTTGATCAGGTCAACATTCAACTAACAGAACTTTGATTTTGACACCGCTGTCAAATCAATTCGAGTTGCTGAAACGTTATTTAGTGAAAAAAATAATAATATTTTATAATAATAATAAATAAATAAATACACCCAACAGTCACACACATAGTCCTGACCCCACACTAGGTAAACCTGTCTCGTGGGTATCAGGAACTACGAGGGACTTGCCAACCCACAACACCCAGACCCGAGACCAATATTTGTGGTTCACACAAACATTTGTCTCGGTGTGGGAATCGAACCCACGGCCTCTCGCTTCGCTGCCGGCTACTCGCCCGCTGCGCCACGGAGGCTGTCATTTTATGTCTCTATAGTACCGCTGGAAATACGATTTTTCATAATTATTTGAAAGTTATTTTAGCTAAAATGTGTGTCAAATCAAAGGTATTGACCACGCTTCTGGCAACTACATTTCGACTTGACATGAGATTTGACAGTTGATTAGTTAATTTAACGTTGATCAGCCTTTCAGAAATCAGGCGTGAGACTCTTTGGAGTCTGTGCAATTTTAATTGACCGGCAGCGACACAGGCACCGACTCTAAAGTGAATTATAGAAATTGTTACTTTTGCCTTTTCACACACACACACTCACGCCTGTAATCCCCAAAGGGGTAGGCAGAGGTGTACCCAGTACACCCACATCTCGCCGAGCGTATCTCCGTCCCACGATGTGATAGGGGCGAGCCTATACCGGGCACAAATTCTAGGCTCCGGGCTGATACTGAGTATTTCGTAATAGAAAAACCCAATACCACTTTACCCGACCCGGGGATCGAACCGGAGATCTCAGCGTTAATCGTAACGCGTACGCATTACAACTGCGCCACCGAGGCAGTCAATTTTGCCTTTTCAATATTTTTATTTTGAAGTTGGTTTCTAAGTTTTGTTAAAATTTATTTTTATGTAACTGACTTGTTATTCTTTGACTTTTATAAAAACAGTCACGGTAAAAAGCTTATACGCATGTTTTGTTTATATTAAATTAATCATCAACGTAATATGTTAGTTATCTTAGAGTAATAAATAATACAGTGAAACTTGGTTAAATGGGACCTGGATAAATGAGAAACCTCTATTATTGAGAGTTGCAATGAGGTCCCGGTACTTTTTCATTGAATTACCTCTATTAATGGGACTTTTCGAACCTGGTTAAATGAGATCTGATTTCTTCAATTTTTAGTGGTAGTTACAGCAATAGCATGTAAATTCCAATACAATAACACAATCGCGACGAGTGTACTGTTGTCCGTTGAGGAGTTTTATTTTTTTACTCTGCACCCCTTCATCAGATCTTAACCAAATTTATATGGGACCACATCGCAGCTAAACTATATCGAGTGATTTTTTTTTCAACAAAATCGGTCCACAATTGACGGAGAAATCGATGTATACATACATTAAAAAAAGAATCGCGCCCACTTGAGAACCTCCTCCTTTTTTTAAGTCGGTTAAAAAGATCTAAGTGCCGGATGCTAATGACTCTAGTCATAAATCAAATCTTTGTAATAATGTACAACTTTAATAACAGTATATCATGTTTGGCCAATGGTAAAACATATTTTCTAGTTTTTTGGCGCGCAATTATGCCAATTTATAAACCATTATATTGTACTACGTACCAAGTTTTTACTCTGAGTGCATTTGGATCAAAGACTTTTATGTATACTAAAAGACAAGCTGCGCGGTACATAGAAATTGTACCACTAAGTTGCGGTCAATTGACCGTAACTCAATATAACCTTCTCGCTTACTCTCAACTGGAACCCCTATCGCGCTCCCTGTTTGTGAGCTGTCAAACTCCCGCGTTATGTGACACAATTTTACTTCTAAACAGCCCGTCTAGTAGTTGATTTGGATGCATATTTTAATTATAATAAAAGATAAAGTATTATTGACTGATTAGCGACTGGTTCATATGCTGAAAAACAAAACATATTGACTCGAGTTCCAGGGTCAGCTAGTGTATTTTTTTATGCCTTAAATCGGATACAAGGACAAGCAACTAAGCAGGCCGCATAATTCTGCCGATCTGCAATAGATTCAGTGTCTATCGTTGGTCGACAGTATTCATGGATTGCGCTATACTTACCATCAGGTGTAGCGTAGTCACTTTGCCGAGCCAGGATAAAAAAAAAAAAAAAAAATACGAGCAAGTGGGTCACCTGATGGTAAGTGATCTCCACCGCCCATGTACGCCGACAATACTAAAAGAATTATGGGTGCGTTGCCGACCTTAAAGGAAAGGGATAATTAAGAGATTGGGAAGGGGAGGGGGTTTGGGCCTCCGGATATCTCACTCACCGTACGAAACGCAGCAGCAAGCTGCTACTTTACGCCGGTTTTCTGTGAGACAGTGGTAACGACCCGGACGAGCCGGCCCATACATGCTGTAGACACAAGTGTCTACAGCGTGGCTCTACGACTCAATAATTACCAGTATTCTACAGTACTCTTTATTTTAAAAGTTTTTTTTTACATTTTTAAATATAATATTACTTAAAAAAAATTAACATTTAAAAGTATAAAAAGTATCACCCTCCAATGGCGAGGCCTAGGGCCCAAGCCATCGGTGGTTAGGACCCCAGAGTGAGGAACCTCCTCACAATGCGTGCCGTGTCCAATAACACTGCTTTTTGAATCTGGCTCTTGACCCAACGACCAATTGAGAGCCTCTGGAGGTGTTGATCAAGGCTCTTTGGTATCAACCCATTAGCAGAAACGACTATCGGGACAATCATTGTTGAGTCCACATTACCAGTATTTATTATTATTATCATTTATTATAATTAATTTGTGACAGCTCAGCGGGGAGTGGTATGGACTGTCGAGACGAATGTCGCAGGTTCGAAACCAGCTCCGAGAGCATACACCTCTGACTTTTCTAAGTTACGTGTGTATTAATTGTTAATTATCACTTGCTTTAACGGTGAAGGAAACATCGTGAGGAAACCTGCATACCTGAGAAGTTCTGCATAAGAATTTCGAAGGTATGTGAAGTCTTCCAACACGCATTAGGCCAGCGTGGTGGACTAAGGCCTAACCCCTCTCATTCTGTAGAGGAGGCCCGTGCCCAGCAGTGGGATGTGTACAATACAGGGCTAGTATTATTATCTTCTAATATATAAAATTCTCGTGTCACAATGTTCGTTCCCATACTCCTCCGAAATGGCTGGACCGATTTGTATGAAATTTTGTGTGCATATCGGGTAGGTCTGAGAATCGGCTAACATCTATTTTCCATCCCCCTAGATGTTAAGGATGGTCCACCACAATTTTTTTATTTTTATTTTTTAGACAACATTTTTTGTTTTTATTTTTTTATGATACAGCATTAAAAAATACATACAACCCTAAATTTTCAACCCTCTACGATCAACCCCTATTTTTTAATAGCGACATTAGTATTTTTGTCAAGCGCGTTTCTCACCGCGACTCGCTTGATGCGCCCACTAGGCTACTTTAATCCTGGAAATAGGCATTCGCGCGGGCGGAGCCGCGGGCAACAGCTAGTAATTAATAAAAAAATATCCTCATGAACGGGTTGGTAACGCATACATGATTCTTCAGGTAATGTGGGTGTTTATGAACGGTGCATATCGATTATCAGGTGCCCCACGTGCTCTTTCCGGCTTTGTGCTATGAAAAGCCTAATTAAATAAAAAAATTGCGACAATTCAAGGTCATTTTAATAAAAAGGTCATTGCTCTGTTCTGATACAATTTCATTAATTTGATATTTACTTATCTTATGTAAACATTGTGCAGTATGTAAGCGTTCGATAGTCTTGGTATTTCCGAGTTATTGCGAGTATTTATTTTATTTGGACAGCCTCCGTGGCGCAGTTGGCGAGTAGACTGTGAAGCGAGAGGCTGCGGGTTCGATCCCCGGACCGGGACAAATGTTTGTGTGATCCACAAATATATGTTTGGGTCTGGGTGTTTTCTCCCCAGTGGGGTTGACGTAAAAACTACAAGCCAAACTTTTCTGTAATATGTGTTAAAAAGCATGTTGCGCCGACCCCACTGCGAGTGGGATTCGGAAAACTTACAACTAACATATTGAGTAATAAATAGTATAAAGAAAGAAAGGTCAATTACAAGTTTTCACAAATCTAATAAACTTCTTTTTTATAAGCTTTTAGAAGCAGACGAGCTGACGGCCCACCTGATGGTAAGTGGTCACCGTCGCCCATAGACATTGGCAATGCCAGGTGCACAGCCAAGCCGTTGCCTACCGTGGAAATACTTTTTTAAGCCTTGTTTGAAGAAGGGCATGTCATAGCGCTGAGGAAACACTGCGGAGGGAAGTTCATTCCAGAGTCCGAAAGTGCGTGGGAGAAATGACCTCTGGAAACGTACTGTACTGAAGGTAGGTGGTTCCAGGTAAAAAGGAACTCTACATACATACATAGTCTCACGCCTGTTTCCCATAGGGGTAGGCAGAGACAACGGATTTCCACTTGCTACAATCCTTGCATACCTATTTGGCCTCATTCACTCTCATTAAATGTTTTCATACATGCACGTCGGTTTAGGGTACTCCTGACCTGGCCTCGAGAATATCTCCAACTTGATCTATGAAAGTTCGCCGAGGCCTTCCCCTCCCAACTGTACCATTCACACTCGCCATGTATATTTGTTTCGTCAATCTTCTTTCATCCATCCTCTCTACATGCCCAAACCATCTTAGTATTCCTTTCTCAACCTTCATCACTACATCCTCTCTCACACCACACTTCTCTCTTACCTCACTATTTCTTACTCTATCTCGCATAGTTACATCACACATACTTTCTCTCTCATTTCTACTGCATTTATACGACTTTCATTCTTCTTCTGCCACACCCAACTTTCACTTCCATTCAAAGGAACTCCAATCTAATCAAATACTAATAATACACGAAATAATATACGAAAAAACATGGGAGTCAGTGAATCGTGCAACACAGATTGGCATTTCAAATATCAAACGCTGGCTTGATTTGAACCTCCTCACACTAAACACCAGTAAGTCTAGCTACATCTGTTTCAACAAAACTCTGGCGTCAGCTCCGATATATCACTCTAACCTTGTGATTCACACAGCGCTATGTAATAAAAATAATGGTAATTGCTCATGTGACGTCATCAAACTTGTCGAATTTGTCACATATTTAGGAGTCATTATAGACAATCGTCTCTCTTTCAAACAACACGCCACTCTAGTCGGAACACGTATTAGAAAACTCACTCACATAATGAAACTCTTACGTAATTCAGCCACTAAAAAAGTCCTACACCTTGTTTACGTAGGCCTGTGTGAATCTATTCTAACATACTGAATAACTGTATGGGGTGGAGTGGCTTCCTCGACTATGATAAATGTAGAGAGATCACAAGGCGCAGTACTTAAAGTGATGCTAAGAAAACATTAAAGGTATCCCTCAGACAAACTTTACGCGGATGCAAGTATCCTAAATGTCCGACAGCTATACATACTTAAAATAGTTCTCAAGCAACACAAGAATGTAATCCAATCCGCCGAATATCCTACTTTGCTACTACGACGCGTATTCAAATGTCAACACACCATAGTTAATACTACTTTTGCACAACGTATGCAATTATTTATGCTCTCTTTCATATACAACAAAGTAGTAAAAGAATGTGACATTAAAATGTGCTCCTTACACATAGCTAAAAAAAAAAGTTCAGCAATGGCTGCATAGTAAAACATACTCAGAATCTGAAAAAGTAATTAAAGTTTGCACCTAACACACAAACACACTCACACACACACACACACTTACACACACATGCAGATGCACATACATATTTATTTAGATTCATTCATGTTCAAATAAAATTTTATCTAAATTATCTGTACACAATATTTTGTTAAACGGCACCAAGCCATCCACGAGACAGGCTCACCCTAGTGTGGATGGCATCAGATACCCTAGTCTTAGTGTTAAGCAATATTTATTTATGTCCTACCAACTACATGGAAATTTATTGTAAATGACACTGTAATTCTAAATGTTATAATAATAAAGAAATGTAAAGAAATGTAAATACTAAAAATTTTCATTAATGCCAAAGACTTTAATGTACTACTAGACAAGCTGCGCGGTACTTAGACATTGTACCAATAAGTTGTGGTCAATTGACCGTAAATCAGTATTACCATCTCGATTACTCTCAACTACAACCCCTATCGCGCTCCTTGTTTGTGAGCTGTCGAATTTCCGCGTTATCAGACATAATTTTACTTCTAGACAGCCCGTCTAGAAGTATACATTAAAGTCTTGATTAATGCATCTATTTTAGTAATTCTTTCATTGAGAACAGCAGAAAGTTAGTAGGAAGTTACTAGGTAGAAAGCACCGAGTCAAAATGGATATTTTTAATTTCTAGCTATTCCATTCCAAAAAAACAACTTTGAAATTGGATGTTGTTATGCATTAATAAATCTGAGCATAATTATAATAATGATAACCTAAAAGTCAACAGTTTATAATATTTAATTTAGTTATACTTTGCATTAATTTCTTTATAACGTTAGTTTCCAATGACGCATGCGCAGCTGCAGAAAAAAAACTGTTTCTGAGATAAATTAAAAAAACGTTATCTACACTAATATTATAAAGAGGAAAGATTTGTATTTTTAACCGACTTCAAAAAAGTAGGCGGTTCTCAATTCGGCGCGTCTTTTTTGCTTTTTTTATGTATACAGTAACATCGATTTCTCCGCCAATTGTGGACCGATTTTGTAGGAAAAAATCACTCGATAGAGTTTAGCTGCGATGTGGTGTAACATATAAATTTGGTTAAGATCTGGATCCGTAGGAAAACTTCGATAATGTAACCCAACCTGTGAAAATAATCATTATATCGCGTACGCTGCGGAAATTATTGACAATAGAGCAAAGTGATGCACTACAATTATATAGAGGACATCAATATGTACATAGTGATCTTAGGTTTACGCGAATATTACACATTAAAATAAAACTAGTTTATACGGATTTTATCGCGGTTTAATTTTTATTTTAGTCCCGACGTTTCGAAAGCTTTTCAGCCTTGGTCACGGAAGAGACTAGATTAGGTCTCGATAAAATCCGTATAAACTAGTTTTATTTCAATCAATATCTACAAAAATGTCCGCAATACCATATGTCTAATTAACATAAAAAAGTAGTTATTGTGACATAATAGGGATGGGAAGGAAGGAAGGAAGGGAAATGTGGGTGTACTGGTTACACCTCTGCCTACTTCGGGATTACAGGCGTGAGTGTATGTATGGTTCTATTTCTGCTCAAACATTATTAAACATCTTTGGTTAGAGAATCATAAAATCGGTGCATATGTGCCGAAATGTTAGGTATATCCGCCAATTTTATCCCAATTAGGGGTGGAATTTTTATACAAAATATAATGGAACCAATCCATACAAATAGAAGTCCAATAAAACAACGGTGAAGCATACAAACACATACATTTGAGTGGTAGAGCCACCCTGTAGGCAGTTTTGTCTACAGCATGAATTGGCCGGGCCGACTAATCCGGGTCGTTATCACTGTCTCACAGAAAACCGGCGTAAAGTAGCAGCTTGCTGCTGCATTTCGTACGGTGAGTGAGATATCCGGAGGCTCAAATTCCCCTGCCTTTCCCAATCCCTTAATTACCCTTTTACTTTAAGGTCGGCAACGCACCCATGACTCTTTTGGTATTGTGGGGGTACATGGGCGGTGGAGATCACTTACCATCAGGTGACCCGCTGGCTCGGTTGCCGGCCTATGCTATATAAAAAAACACACACAGGTGTTAATTTATTTGTGTAAAATCTGAGAGGAAAATCCGTAATATTATTTCACACGTGCATCTAGCAGGTGTGAAATGAATTATAAATTAAATAACATCTAATTTTATCGATCAAAACAACTTAAATAAATTTGTTTTGTTAAGATATATTACAATCTCACATTTGTAAGAGAAGGGGTAGGCAGTGGTACAACGGATGCATATTTTGCCAAAAACACAGGCAGTGTCGATCGATTTGTGTCATTTCGAATGGGTTTGTGCTGTTAGCATAATTTGCTTTTACAGCTTCACCTGAAAATATAGCCTGTGCTTAAGGCGCTCTAGTCAGAAAATGTATAATATATTTAGTAGCGATTAAGCACAGAGGCTTCTTTTAGAAGGCCAGACCTGGGAGTAATCGCTGGGGAGTATAGTTTAGGGCCGTCCCTGCACATCATTTTGGCGACGCGAGGGTCAGTTGTGGGAGTTCATCGGACTCGCAGACGTGTCCTATGTCGGGATCGCGTATTATTATTGCGATTCAGATTGGGTAAGGAAAGTGCTGAAGCAATGGGGATTGAGAGGGGGGAGATTAAGCCTCCGAAAATCTTACTCGCTGAACGAAATGCAACCACAAAGCTGCCTTTTCATTTCGGTTTTCTGGGACTGCCTCGGTTGAGTCAGCTCATTTATGCTGTA
This sequence comes from Mimas tiliae, assembly GCA_905332985.1. Taxonomy (NCBI): domain Eukaryota; kingdom Metazoa; phylum Arthropoda; class Insecta; order Lepidoptera; family Sphingidae; genus Mimas; species Mimas tiliae. Next base: position 1,260,889 of record HG995265.1, on the reverse strand, counting down.
GACAAAACTGTATACAATATGTAACAAACACTCTGTTGGGCGTTTTAACAGTGATATCAGAATCGATATTCAAACGTAATTAAGTAACTCGCATACCAAAATTAGACTGTAAAAATAAGCATATTTATTTTTTAAATTTAATTATTTTATTGTTTGTAAGCCGTATTTTGATTGATTACCTCTGCAAGATCGATGACTCGCGAGCCAGAGCGAGATAGCAAGTTGCGTCGTCGCTTGCGTGCCCGCCTTCGCAATATGTCACATCAGTCAGCTGTTCATCACTTTTCGGTCAATTGACCGCAACTTAGTGGTACAATTTTTATATACCGCGCAGCTTGTCTAGTAGTATACATTATAGTCTTGGTTACGCCGGCCCCATTCCAAGTGGGATAAGGGCAGGTAGAAGAAGTTACCTACGTTATATTGATTAATGGGCGAAGAAGAATTCCACCTCTTTTATGGACAAGTCCTTTACGGTTCAGGCGACACGGTTGTGGAATGCATTGCCGATTGAAATAAAGCGCGCCCCATCACTGGCTATCTTTAAAAAGATGGTGAAAGATCACTATCTCTCTCACTAATATGTGTAACGGTATTGATGACTATTATTATTCTCTATAATAATTTAATAATTATATGTATGTATGTATATGTGTATGATGTAATATGGTATTTATATATATTCTTATTTTAAACTGTATATTTCATGTACTCTTAGACAACCCTCTCTTATTCGTACCTTAACTCCATCCTATGGTTGCCTGTAAGAGATTGCCCTGAGCGATAAGGCCGCCAATTGTACTATGTTTAAATGTTAACTGTCTTTCTAGTTTAAATATGTGTCTAATGTACAATAAAGCATTATAAATAAATAAAATAAAATAAATGAAGAATTGAATTGCCATTCGGTTACGACTTTGGATCTATTAACAACCCGCCTTACATACATATTTTTTCTAAGTCAGTAAAAACTAAATTAACTATAATAATATGAAGAGGTATAATAGAGTGTGCCATTTCAAAACTGGTAAAGTGTGACGCGGATTTGCGCAATGAGGGCACAGGTTTTAAAACGTAACGATCAATTCCGTTCTATACCACACCTCAAATGTAGTTTAATTTTTAGGGTTTTGTACCCAGAATGGTATCAACCGAATCATTACAGAGTCAATTAATTAAGTCATTAAACATTAGTGATTTCGTAAAAAACATATAGCTAATGTTAAACACTGACGCTCTACGAAGTCTGCAGTTGCTAAACATTCAGAGGAAGGCTCCAAACATTACCTTAGATTTGACAAACCACAAATCCTTGCCAAAGAACACAGATTCCTACCTAGGATTATTCGCGAGGCTATTGAAATTAAGAAATACCTACCCTAATATCAATAGAGAAGATGGTTGGAAGCTTGCACAAGCCTGGGATCCAATTATACATCTAATTAAATCGGAACCCAAAAGACCAACTGCCAGACCTCAAGACACCGTGAGCTCTTTCTGCGTAGATCAGACTAGTGTCAACTAACTTTTTTTAAATAATTAAAAAATAAATGTATAATTTTAAAATGAAGGTAGGCAATGTAACATTAACTTTTCGAGACGACCTACACCTCAGTCTCGCCCGTGACCACGAAGGCTCAAAAGCTTTCGAAACGTCTGGACTAAAATAAAAATTAAACTGCGATAAAATCTGTATAAACTAGTTTTATTTAATTTAAAAAAAAAATATTTTATACATTTTGTTTTTTTTTTATTTTAGTCTTTTTAGTTTTTTAGTTATTAAGTATTTGACTATTTTTAGTGAAGGAATTATCAAAATCGGTGCATAAATGACAAAGTTTGAATCTTTCATCCCCGATTTGACCCCTTTAGGGGTATTGAAATAAAACTAGTTTATACGGATTTTATCGCGGTTTAATTTTTATTTTTATTCCCGACGTTTCGAAAGCTTTAGGGGTAGATTTTCTTCTTTAAATTTGAGCTATAATCTTTCGAATGAAAAAAGAGTCATCCAAATCGGCTCGGTTCATTTGGCGGAGTTCTACGTGGTTATACATACAAAAACAATAAAAAATAATATAATATATAGCAGTGATAGCTCAGTGAGGAGTGGTATGGACTGTTGAGACGAAAGTCGCAGGTTCGAAACCAGCCCCAAGTGCATACACCTCTGACTTTTCAAAGTTATGTGTGTATTAATTGTTAATTATCACTTGCTTTAACGGTGAAGGAAACATCGTGAGGAAACCTGCATACCTGAGAATTTCTTCATAAGAATTTCGAAGGTATGTGAAGTCTACCAAGCCGCTTTAGGCCAGCGTGGTGGACTAAGGCCTAACCCCTCTCATTCAGTAGAGGAGGCCCGTGCCCAGCAGTGGGACGTGTATAATACAGGGCTAGTATTATTATTATAATATATAAAATAAAAATACGCATCAAATTGATAAAAAGACGCGTTGGTAGCCTTTAAAAGTAATCTGTTTTTTTAGATTAATATGTATCAAGTTTATGTTAATCGAAATATTTTAATTGATTTTAGCCGTGACGTAGATTGACGTTATCAAATTATCGTTTGTGTCTTTTTATAAAATCATCTTTTTATAGCATAGGCCGGCAAACGAACCAGTGGGTCACCTGATGGTAATTGATCTCCACCGGCCATGTACGCCCACAATAATCATCATAATTATTTTAATTAGACAGACCATTACATCCATAATTTCCAAAAAGATAAATCTCCACATTTAATTTATATTTTATTATTATTTGAGTTACAGAATTACAAAATTGGTATTATTATAAATAATAATGGTATTATTAAAAGTCATTATAATGTTTTGTATGTTTATTAAATTCACAAAATTTAAAATTGCGCCATCTATTCACTAAACTTGAAACTATTCCATGGACCGTACGTCTACATGAATATAAGAGTTTTATTTTGAATCTAGATGGCACTAAAAGCAATTTATAAATTAGGTATAATCTATTCAAGTATACGCTCCGCTTTCATCACACATAATGTAAATATCTGCGACGTAAATATATTATTTACGCAAGAAAATACATACAATTCCATTTCTTTAGCACCTATATAAAATAAATCGAATTGTGTTTTTTATGAATCATGCACATGCGTTCGGATATTCTTACATAGCTGTAATTTTTAATTTGCTCATGTTAAATTGCTCTATATTGTATTTCTATTTATAATTAGACAGAGACTAATATTAAATATCAAATATATGTATTCTTTAACAAATGTTTATATTGTTATCACTTTATGAATTACTTGCGTTTTATGAAGAATAACGTGTAATTATGTATTATGTATCCGAACGCATTCTGAACACAGCTGTTTGTAGGCCAGGTAATGGGGTAAATATTACCCAATAATTAGGTAGAATTTAGGTCAACATTTAAATAGTGATTTCTTAGGTTTACGCGAATATTACACATTGAAATAAAACTAGTTTATACTAAAATAAACTAAAATAAAAATTAAACCGCGATAAAATCCGTATAAACTAGTTTTATTTCAATCAACATTTAAAGTTCGTATTAGTCTGAGGGTATGTTGTACTAGTAGACTCACATTTCGCCGAGCATATTTCCGTCCCATTATGTGATGGGGCGAAGCTATCGCCAAACAATTCACACAATTCCAGACTCCAGACTGATACTAATTATTGCTTAAAAGAAAAACCCAATATAACTTTACCTCATCCGGGGATCGAACCCGAGACGTCCAGACAGCAGTTGTGGAGCGTACAACCTACGCATTACAACTACGTCACCGAAGCAGTATACTTAGATATTAGTTATTATGTACTAAATATGAAAAAACGGCTCGATTTTATCACTGGACTTAAAGAATGGGTGATTTTCGGGCGAATACTAAGAAATAAATACAATTCACACAAAAAATATTACAATGTAAGTAATATTAACCCATCTGCTCATTTGCCTACCCTTTGAAGAAAAGGTCTCGTATAGCAATATGAAGTAAAACATGTTTTTTTGTTTTCTATCAATTACTGAACTTTGAAAGACACTTGAAGGGTTCTCGTATAAAACTAACGTAAGTAAATTTAATTTTCAAAATGAAATAGAAATGTTTTTTATTCTCAAACATTGATGTGTAAATGTAAATCCTACAGGGGAAATATAAGGCACAGTCTGGCAACCCCAGTCAGTGCCATGCCCTCGAACGAACGGACGAACAACTGTTGTCTGTTTATGTAAACTTTGTGACAAGTGAATAGTGTTTCAAAACAGTTTCGCGTCGCGTATTTTACAACATTCCGTGGAATAATTTCGCAACGGTCGCCAATTGACCGTAAAAAGTTCTCTCCGCGTTTCACGAAAGTTATAAAACAAAAAAAAACAGTGCAGCTGTATTGTTTTTGTGATAGTGTTCGGTGGACAATTTATAATATTCTGAAAAATCCTTGTTTACTTTGTGTAAGATAATCTATGTAAAAAAATGTTACAAATATTCTGGTTGTGAACACGTGCCAAAAAACAGTAAAATTAAAAATGTCGTTTCAAAATACGAAATAATGATATCGCAATCAAAAAATAGAGTGCAAGCCATAAAGAGTAAATTCGAGAATTTGAACAACGAAAACACACCGCTTTTAAAAAAACATTCGCAGCTGTGTAAACAAAAATATGGCGGTGATGAAAACAATGAGAAATTCGCAGAAATTAAACGTAGTAACGTCGAAAGAACGGCGGAATCGGATTCCTCGAGCGATGATTGGACCCCCAAACCAAACCAGAGTTATTTATATAGCAAAAGCGATGTGAAAAGGACTTTGAGTGATGCAAAGAGTAGTCTTTCAAGACAGACCAGTGATCCGGGTAAAAAACTTCATAGAAGTCATGCTTTTCGCTGCGACCGTAGTCAAATAAGCCCTAAACGTCACGGCAGTTGTAACGGTAGGTCGGAAACCAGTGATTTTACCCTTAAAAGCGATAAAAAGTTGAGCAAAGAGCGGCTGAAACTGCTCGGCAACTTTCTTGAGGTGCAAATGAAAAAAGAGAATTTTGTGCCGTCCAGTGAGGAAACAAACATGCATAATTCGGTGCCTGATGATCAAGTTCCATCTGAAATACTAGATCAGTATGCAAAAGTCAATAAACCTAAGAAAAAAGATGAGAAATCTGAGGCAATGACTGACAGCGGAGTCAGTTCCGAGACTGAAAACTTGGATGAAGACAAATCTGGCCGTATCAAGAAGTTGATGACACAGTTTGAAAAGACCGATGTTCCGGATGTGGAAACCAAGACAAATTTGGAGTCCATGGACGATTTGGCAGCTTCCAGTGAAACAATGAAATTGGAGCGTAAAAATCCACATTTAATCCTCACTGACACCTTAAAAAAGGCCTTGAAACAACCCCTACCCACAGGCCCACCTCCAAAAAAACCTCCCCGTACATTCGTTGCCCCAATCCCAGAAACGCCGGAGAAACCGCGCAAAGATCCAAAAGTGATGCTAAAAAAATTAGAACAAGTTTTAGAGAGACGTAAAACACAAAGCCAGAAAGAAGTGAGCACTAAACCGAAAGATGTGCATTATTTGTGTACAGAAATACTGGATATCACTCAAAGGTCCCTTTCAAATAGTCCATCAGACCCTTTATCCCGTTGTTTCAACTCTCTCAATTGTACCGTCGGAAATTCGATGTCAAGTTTACCATATACACGATTGAGCACACATATAGAGACAGAATCTGAGACGAACCGACCTGAGTCCAACAGACCTTGTTCGTGTAATATTGATGTGCCAAAATTACCTTTCAAAGATCAAGATACAAAAATATCAATATTAACAGAGTCAAAATGTTCCAAATGTCTCAAAAATGATAGGCATGATGGCTTTAAATGTCACCTTACCTGCAAATGTGAGACGGACAGGTCTAAGTTCTATATTGATGAACATATTTACGATGAACCGTACATTGGGGATGATGAGGCTGCTAAAAGAAATGTCTACGGAACCTTGAACTTGAAGAGTAAATACAGCAAGAGTATGGAAGATCTGCGAGCTAAGGTAAGAATATAATATTTATTAGTTCTTCTTTCTTGGTGAATGGCGACGAGCATAGTAGCTATTCCGCCAATGTTACGTGGTGGGTGAAGATAAACGAAGGAGATTGGTATGTTTGTTTTAGAATAATATTGAAGAATAAATGTTATTACACAAGAAGAATTTTGAAAAGATGCATTTCAGTTGAACTTCATCTAAAACAAAAAAGAAAAAAAAAGTGAATACTTTACACATTAAAATACACACCCAAATATATAAAATATAAAGCACGGACAATGTCCTATCATCTTTGACAACATAATATATGAAACTACAAACATTATAAGAACCAGCCATAACAATGTTAGAATCTACATTACAGTTTGATTTTATTAATTTTAATAAAATCACTAAACACTTAACTAAGGGGGCGTCTTATATTTATTAGTTAATCTTTACTTTTATAGCCCATTTACGCCCATAATACCAAAGAATTATGTGCGTATTACCGACCTTAAAGGAAAGGGATTGGGAATGGCAGGGGGAAATCGGTCTCCGGATATCTCATACAAAACGCAGCAGCAAGCTGCTACTTGTTGGTTTTCTGTGAGACAGTGGTAACGACCCAGACGGCCCGTTAATGCTGTAGATAAAAGTGTCTACAGAGTGGCTCTACCACTCAAAAAATTTGTTAAATAAATTAGGTAATTTTTCAATCTACCCTGTTTTATTGTCTGTTTAAATTTTATCAATCAAATAACCAGGGTAAGCATCTTATTTCGAAGATGACTAGAAACGTAACTCAACTAAAAAAAATACCCCACCAAAACTATGTGCAAGGGGGCGGGGCTATAAAAGTCTGTGCAGCTCATTCATTCATAAAAATTAATTTTTCAATCTACCCTGTTTTATTGTCTGTTTAAATTTTATCAATCAAATAACCAGGGTAAGCATCTTATTTCGAAGATGACTAGAAACGTAACTCAACTAAAAAAATTACCCCACCAAAACTATGTGCAAGGGGGCGGGGCTATAAAAGTCTGTGCAGCTCATTCATTCATAAAAATTTATTCATGATCTCTAGTTAACACTTTATATGTCAAACTTTTTGCGCGGTGCAGAACGTCGTATCTCAATCTAGTAATTTAATATTTAGACATTAACTTTTATGAAATAAAGTTGATTTTGAACTTTCATTAATTTTTGTTCATATCATACACAATGATTGTTACGTGTGATTTTACCTTTGCATGTGTAAGTAAGTGGAGCCGTATTTTTGGCAGATTCATATGAGAGTAATCGTTCTAGTTATCTTATTTCGATGGGTTTAAGTGATAATTATCATACCAATTATGCCAATTATCACAATAATTAATTGACAATTATTATAAAAAATAATGGATAAATATAGCAAGTTCAATAATAATACACTCATTTTACAGTCAAAGTATTTATTAATTTAACTAGCCTCAATTTCGGGAACTTATAAAACTAAATTTCCTAACAAAAGTCAAAGACTTCAATATTACTAGTCAAGCTGTGTGGTACATAGGAATTGCGCCACTAAGTTACGGTCAATTGACCGTAACTCAATATTACTATCTCGCTTACTCTACTAGAACCCCTCTCGCGTTCCTTGTCTGTGAGCTGTCATACTCCCGCGTTATGTGACGCAATTTTACTGCTAGTTGTATACAAAGTCTGACAAAAGTTGGTTAAATAAAATTAACAAAGTGAGTATGGTACTAGGTTAACCAGTGAAATAACTGGGCATTATGAGAATTATGTCTCGGGGTGACGAGCGCAGTCCAGTGCCATGCAGTGCTCTGTACTTACAATTGTGTGGCGTTGTTCTGTTTTTCAGCAGGCTTTGTCTCGTCATTGGAGCAAAAAATAAAAAAATCAAAGTAAGTGCCATTTCCCGAACAAAATTAAAGGACCTGATGCATTATCTTTTTTTTTTTTTTAAACAGACACACATAGTCCTGATCCCACACTAGGTAAACCTGTATCGTGGGTATCAGGAACTACGAAGGACTTGCGGTCCCACAACACCCAGACCCGTAACAAATATTTGTGGATCACACAAACATTTGTCTCGGTGCGGGAGTCGAACCTACTCGCCCGCTGCGCCACGGAGGCCGTCAATTTGTAATAACTGCATTGGGATAAAGTATAATGTGATTCAAAATTATTGTCTAATGTAGGTACTTAGGCTTAGGCAGCTTCATAGGGGCGCCAAAATCATAATATAATATGTTTAAAAATAAAAAACTTGCTCCACAAAGCGCCTAGCATACGGAAGCCTGGTTGGCTCACCGTCGACTTGTAAGAAAAAGGCGCCACACAGGCCCTTTGTGCATCGTTATTTTCTTTTCTTTTAGTTTTTTTAAGTAATTTATCTCAAACGCTGGAGAGAGGGGCGCCACAATCAAGTTTGTGCCCCGGTTCGAAAAAATCATAGATCCGGGGTGCGTATTTCTGTCCTATGATGTGATAGGAGGCGAATTTATCGCCATCTCGGGCACAATTCCAGACCCCGGGCTGATAGTAAGCATTTCGTAATAATAAAACCCACTATCACTTTTACCCGACCCGAGGAACCCGAGACCTCGGCGTTAACCTCAGTCATAACGTACGCATTACAACTGCGCCACCGAGTCGCACGCGACGAATTGAGAACCTCCTCCGTTTTTTCATCGGTTAATTATAAATGAATAACTCATTGCCTAAACGGAATTGTATGATGAATATTACATTAATATTTGCTGTGAATCATTTATAATCCATTTTAATACATCATGAAATTGTGATGGAGTCCATATTAAGTATCGTAGTTAACAGTGTGGCTGTGACGCGCAAGGTCACAGGTTTGGTTCCCGTATAGAAACAAATACATACATACATACATACGCACTCACGCCTGTAATCCCCGAAGGGGTAGGCAGAGGTGTAACCAGTACACCCACATTTCGCCGAGCGTATCTCAGTCCCACGATGTGATAGGGGGCGAGCCTATCGCCATACCGGGGACAAATTCCAGACTCCGGGCTGATACTGAGCATTTCGTAATAGAAAAACCCAATAACATTTTACCCGACCCGGGGATCGAACCCGAGACCTCAGCGTTGGCCTCAATCGTAACGCATACACATTACAACTGCGCCACCGAGGCAGTCAAAATAAAAACAAATGCATGTGGTTTTTTATATAACAGAGGGCGGCAAACGAGCACACTTTGTCAACTTTAAGAAAGGGGATAAGTATGGGATTAGGAAGGGGGATTTGAGATCCGGATATCTCACTCACCGTACGAAACGCAACAAGTTGTTACTTTACGTCGGTTTTAACAACTCTGTCGAGCCGTTTATGCTGTAGACGAAACTGTCTACAGCGTGTTATAATATTTGTGTTTGTCTTGGAGATATCACGGTTCCTGATTGACTTGGGGAGGCAGCGAGTAGCTGGCTGTGAAGCGAGAGGTCGCGGGTGCGATTCCCATACCGAGTTTTTTTTTGTGGTTTCTTTTCCTAGAGAGGTTGTTCAGGCAGGCGGCCGATCGTAAAACTACAAGCCAATTTTTTCTGTAACATGTGTTAAAAAGCATGTTGCACCAACCCCACAGCGAGTGGGATAAGGGCAGGTGGAAGAAGAAGAACAAATAGATGTATAATTACGCATAATTTTTGACCAAGTGATCCGCTTTTACGGTTTCTTTTTGTATTCGATAGGCCAAGGTATAGCTTGAAAGCTTATTATTAACTTCATAAAATAAATTAAACCCCTAAGGCGTGGAATTGCGGATGAAAGACTATAACTTCGGCATTAATCCATTTTTTTTTATATAAGTACTTCTTTTTGAAATGTGTTAAATCGGCCCAAAAACGTTTGTATCATGAGAAATGACGTAAATCCCTAACAAGAACTGTAAAATCACCTTCAACTCGCTTACGTTACGTAACTTAGTATCTAGAATCACAAAATATTACCTGCTCCCGGCCCGTGGCTGCATAGCCTTGATGCCTGCGCTCCAGATGTAAAGGGCAGGGGTGCAACGCGCAGCCCGGAACCTCGATCGATGCAGCAATTTATGACGCAGTATTGGCGTTTCCCCGGCCACTGCACCATTTTCCGTCGAAGTGATAACTCGTTGGGGCATCCATAATATTTCGCGAAGTGAAAAGTGATCATTAATCATGGCGGTCAAGTCGCGTTCGAAGAAACCATTGAATATACACGAAGCTATAGTGATAAATAATCATGCGAAGATAAAGTTTTACCGAAGAATGGCTCTGTGGGCATTTATGACGAATATTGTTCTGTTAGGATTTCTCCAAAACAAGATCATGTGTTATGATTTCTTATTCTTTAACTACTGCGCATTAATGGTTTATAAAACACAAATGGATATATTGTGCCATGCGACGAAACCCGTTTACATTAAAGGCGGTGAAATGTTGTACCCAGGATGGAATCTAAAGAATGCGGGCCCAGGAGACGTTTTTAAAGAATCGATCACCATTACAGCATTGGCTCAAATCCTATCTGTAATTTGCACTGACCTGTATTGGTTGATGTTGCTGGTGCCCGTTAGATTATCATGGGTCGTGACCGAGCGTTATATCTTCAACAAATGTTGTCAATCTAAGAAGAAGAGGATCGTGTTGAACGAAAAGAAGATAAAGAATTTGCAGCAGATGGTGAAGGCGTTTAAACAGAAAATTGAGGTAATAGACAGAACTCAAAGGCTGATTTTTCTAGAGAAGCACTTCTATAAATCTGACTATGATACGACTTGGGAAAACAAATGCGACGAATTACTTACGACGGTTCAATTAAAAATTAAAATGATACAAGAAATAAAGGATTTGCATGAACTGGAGGAATTTCATAATGGTAAGAAGTTCATATTCGAGTTGCCTGCGATCTCTAAACAGCAACCACAAGTGGAATTTGTAAATGAGATAAAACCGTCTTCACAAGTAAAAGGACGCTCACCGCAACAGAACGAGGCATCGAACATGCCACCAGTGCATCAAGGGCAATCGACACAATCATTAGATCTTCAGCAAGTGCCATCGTCAGTACAATCTGCTGAGGAGTTTATGGTACTTTACAAGCTGTACAAACAAAGCAAACAAGAGCAACAGGAGTCGCCATTGGGTAATATGCCTAAGCGTTTAAGTCTTCAGTGAAGAGGTTTTGTCTATTATTAAAAATATCATGCTCGGCCCTTCTGTGACTAACGACCCCTTTCTTAACTCTAAATGTACGAGCGCAGACAGGGCACGTAATTATTGTAACATTGTCGTACTTATTTGTGGCAACTTCATATCTATCTTTGGCAATTTTTTATTTTTTTGCGTTGTCATCAGTTTGTAATGCCATTTTGGATAATTTATTATTTACGTGAGCTACGTCAGTGAAAACATCTAATTTCGGATATTTCTAAATGTCCAGTTAAACGATAGCGCGAGCCGAATCACGGCTGAAGCGCAACCTATTGCGACTAAAGTTTAGACAAGTCACAATTAATTGAAAACAGTACCCCAGTGGGTTACGCGCCGTGTGTTGCTCAGCTCCTTTTAGCATCCATTGTTTAATCAAAATATATTTTAATAGAAACATATCTACATACACTGACGCCTATATGCCATGTAGACTATTGAATGCCACAAGCTTTACTTACGATCTTGACAGACCTCTGTGGCCTCTTCCACATTCTCGTATATGAATAACATATCTATATATCAAATATCTGTAATATGTGTATAATTGTGAAGCAAGCGGTTATTGATATTAAGCGAATGGTTACCATCTTTGGTAGTAGCGTACACGGGTTATAAACCAAAGGACGTGTGTTGAAATCCCATGGCGGGCGAATCTTACTTATTTGTATTAGCGAAAAATATCAGCCAAATTTTCCTGCAATCAAAAAAAAATCCAGCTCGATGTGGGAGTACTTCGGTTGGATGGATTGAAAATAAGCGAATTGATATTTTAATAAAATTGTTTTTGGCTTGTGTTAAACGTAAAACCTACCTTACATATCTGTTATATGTTACTCAATTTTAAACTCTGTAACTATTATGTTTAGTCTTAATTAACACAAACTATCATAAAAGTAATTGATGTTTAGTAAATAAAGCTTGCCAATTAAAAAACAACCCAGTGCCAATTGTCTTTATCACTTTTGTGGTCATTTTAAATTGAAATCTAGTATAGATAGATCGGTTAGTTTTTGCGCGTCTTGCTGTGTGCGTGCGTGAATATGTATAGATGGACAAGATCGTGTGCGACCGTCCTGCGGGGTACAAGACGTTGGCGGGGACGAGGTTCTCTAGATGTTAGCGGGGGCGGTATGTGCAGCGGGGAAGTGAAACAAATGCAACCGCCCCCGCTAACATCTAGAGAACCTTGTCCCTCCCACAACTTGTACCCCGCAGGACGGTCGCGCACGATCTTGTCCATCTATAGTATTGATTCGTATGACTATGACGCATGTTATCCCGTATATTTTTCAATACTCACATGCACACAGTCATTGTCTATATAAACACACCACACACACATTGCAAGACGGGCAAGAATTATTTGAGTAATTTATACTACAGTCTATTAGAATATGTTACATTTATTATTTTAAAATAAATATATTTTGGTGAAAAAATATTTGAAACTGTAGGTGGGTTGCTTTTTTGGGTGCAAGTGTAGTGATTATATTATGTGTCAAATAGATATAAGATATAATTGGAATAAAATTAAAAAAGAAAAAAAGGATAAAACATAATAAAAGAAAGATAAAAAAATTATAAAAGATAAATAGAAAAAAAAAATAACGTGATTATATTATATACTCTTGATGTTAAATGTCTATTATTAGTATTAAGGTGTTTCTCTGCAGGGCCATTTTTCTATGATTTTTGTATACGTATTAAGTGTTAATTTAGTTTAGGGAAAAGTATGACAATCAAGCAAAGATTCTGTCCAATTTTTTTATAGTTTTTTTTACTCCTTAAAGGTGTGAAAAAAATGATTTACAATTTTCTCAATTTAGTATATTAGTATTCAGGTGCTTGCAACGAAGCAGGGTACTCTTCCTATTTTTAAATTCTATTTTTGAATAATGTAAAAAGAAAAATGTTTTGATGTAATTTTAAAAATGAAAAATGTGGTTGGAATTAAAAGGTTGAGGGATGAAAGAAAAGATGGGAAGATATGATAAAGAAAAAGTACTTAATGTTTAGATAGATAGGAAAGATAATAAGTAGGCGGGGGAAAGAGAGATTTTAACTTTTTATACTATCCTTTATATTTTATACTACCTTCAACAATCTTTACTGTTAAAAATCCTATTATTTTTTTATATAAACCAATTTTTATATTGCCCATTTTAGTAGAGAAATACCATTTTTAAAAAATAAGTCTTAACTTTTTAAATGTTATGAATCTGATTGTGGTAATTAGAAAAATGTAACGTTTCACAAATCTCATTGTTGTAATTTATGGAAATTTCAATAAATATATGTGTTAGCCACAATTCGTGTTTTATTATTTGGATATAGATTTAAAAATAAAAAAAAATACAAAATTTTAAAATAAACATAATCAATTTTGATTTCCACTGAGACGTAAAATGGTTTATTTATACGTAGTCACTCACGCTTGTACTTCCCGAAGGAGTAGGCAGAGGTGTAACCAGTACACCCACTTTTCGCCAAGCGTATCTCCATCCCATGATGTGGCAGGGGGCGAGCCTGTCGCCATATCGGACACAAATCCAGACTCCGGGTTGATACTGAGCATTTCGTAATAGAAAAACCCGATATCACTTTTACCCGACCCGGGAATCGAACCCGAGACCACAGCGTCCACCTCAGTCGTAACGCGTACGCATTACAACTGCGCCACGGAGGCAGTCTTTCAGTTTATTTTTTTTTAATTTTTAATTTTAGTCACTGAGATTTGACTTGTTTTTTAGCATTTAAGTTTATTTTGGAGTCGATTTTATTCCTCGGCACAATGGTATTTATCCCATGCATCCATACAACGTCCCATTCTGTCGCATCATAGTTTTTTTTTGTCTTAAGCTTACGTGTATAGTGTAAAGGAGTTGAAATGTTTCTCAACCTGTGGACCGTGACTTCGACATCCGATATGGGCGTTACGCTTCGGAACACAACGCACTTTGTGCTAATACTGGCTCTTACTTTGATTAACACATATAAGCCCTGTATTATAATGTACCAGTCTAGGGTTCGAAATTATCATGATAAAATACGTCTTGTGATAATAAGCATCACGCCCTTTTTTATAGCATAGGCCGGCAAACGAGCAAGTTGGTCACCTGATGGTAAGTGATCTCCACCGTCCATGTAGGCCCACAATACTAAAATAATTATGGGTGCGTTGCCGACCTTAAAGGAATGGGATAATTAAAGGATTGGGAAGGGGAGGGGGGTTTGGACCTCTCCGGATATATCACTCACCGTACGAAACGCAGCAGCAAGCTGCTACTTTACGTCGGCTGCAATATGATTAGATATAACAAGCAAAAACAGTCTGAGCAGACCAGTCCACACAAGCAGCACCCGTTCCCGAGTATGACGCACATACCAGCCATAGGCCTCCATTTGTTTTAACAAAGGTACACCATATTAAGTAGTTTTAAATAAATAACCGACTATAAAAAGTGCTAATCTAATTAACCTCGCAAGCAAGGACTGACTAATCTCCCGTCTAATTAACTAATTACCTAGATACGTTAGTGTTTAAATAAAATTGCACTGACTCCAAAGAGACCTATGGAAATTGTTATATTAGACTTTTCAGTGTTTTTATTTTGAAGTCTGTTTCTAGGTTTTCTTAAAACTTGTTATTTTTAATTTTTTTGTGGTGTTTACAGTAATAGTATGTAAATACCATTAAAATAAGCAATCGCGACGAGTGTACTGTGTGTGCTTACATGGGTGGTTGAGATCACTTACCATTTTGACCCACGTGCTCGTTTGCCGGCCTATGCCATAAAAAAAAATATCGCTCGACGAATAAGGAAACCTGCATACATGAGTAATTTTCCATAAGAATTTCAAAGGTATGTGAAGTCTGCCAACCCGGATTAGGCCAGCGTGGTGGACTAAGGCCTAACCCCTCTCATTCAGTAGAGGAGGCCCGTGCCCAGCAGTGGGACGTGTATAATATAAGGGTGGTATTATTATAATTTTTCGGGTCGGTGCCTGAGGTAGTTGGGAGACCAACATATTATTATTGGATTAATTAACATTCGCATTAATTTTTAGCATGCGAAGTGTCATTTAGCTTTTAGCAAATTAAATAAAGTTGGGAAATTATGTGAAGTATGAATTCATTCTTAGCTTCGTAATTCGTGTATTAGAGCGTCGCAGCAACGGTGGCGGCGTGCTATCCCCTTCGCACCCGCGGGAACACTAAATTATTGTGTCATATTACCAAATAGCATTAGCATGAATGATCAGCGTGCTAAGACACGAGAATTCACATGTTAATGAAATTAAATTGTAATAGCACTTAATTGCCATTACCACAATATCTGACTGCCTCAGTGGCGCAGTTGTAATGCGTACGCGTTACGACTGAGGCTGACGCAGAGGTCTCGGGTTCGATCCCCGGGTCGGGTGAAAGTGATATTGGGTTTTTCTATTACGAAAAGCTCAGTATTAACCCGGAGTCTGGAATTTGTGCCCGGTATGGCGATGGGCTCGCCCCCTATCACATCATGGGACGGAGATACGCTCGGCGAAATGTGGGTGTACTGGTTACACCTCTGCCTACCCCTTCGGGGATTTCAGGCGTGAGTGCGTATGTATATGTATACAATGACGACGTGCATCGACTGATGAACCAATTGCGTTAAGCGTCTGCACCCTGCGTTCCTACATTTCGCCAATAAGACCTATAAATGAACTGGTGCGCAGGTCAATCGCCAGGGCCTGTATAAATTTGCAATCAATATTCAGCAATCCTAGCCTACGCCCTTAACTATCTCTTTATGTCTATCAAACCTAACAAGCTGTACATCGGGCTTAATATATAAGCGACTCGCGATAATTTTCAAGGCTTGTTTTGACGATTTGACAGCATCTAATTAAGATAACTAGAATGATAATACGCATATGAATCTGGCAAAAAATACGGCTCCACTTACTTACACAGGCAGAGGTTAAAATCACACGTAACACTCATACACGCAACAAAAATTAATGAACTTTCAAAATCAACTTTAATTCATAAAAGTTAATGTCTAAATATTAAATTTCTAGATCGAGATACGACGTTCTGCATCGGTCAAAAAATTTGACGTATTAAGTGTTAACTAGAGATTTTTATGCACAGACTTTTATAGCCCCGCCCCCTTGCACAGAGTTTTGGTAGGGTCGTTTTTTTGCTTGACTTACGTTTCTTGTCATCTTATTTCGATGTTTGATAGGACCCACTTAATAACATCCGTGATGCTTTACATCTGACTTCTCCAGTTGTAAATATCCTTGTGCCTGAGACTTAACATATTTTATGAGTGGTAGAGCCACGCTGTAGACAATTTCGTCTACAGCTCGAATGGGCCGGCTCGTCCGGGTCGTTACCACTGTCTCACAGAAAACCGGCGTAAAGTAGCAGCTTGCTGCTGCGTTTCGTACGGTGAGTGAGATATCTGGAGGCCCAAATCCCCCTCCCCTTCCCAATCCCTTATTATCCCTTTCCTTTAAGGTCGGCAACGCGCCCATAATTCTTTTGTATTGTGGGCGTACATGGGCGGTGGAGCTCGCTTACCATCAGGTGACCCACTTGCTCGTTGGCCGGCCTATACTATAAAAAAAAACTCAGATGACCTGCAGTGTTCTGTAAGCCAGAGTTCTGTGTGACGTTGTTTCTGTTTATGGGCGACGCTTAACATCAGGCGGGCAACCTGCTCGTCTCTTCATTTAAGCAAAAAATAAAAAAAAGGCTGAGACCTCCTTAGTAATGAACTCTTTGTAATTAATATTTCCAACTCATCCCCTGACTTTCTATTTGATTAATTGCGTTGCGGGATGAAAACTCATTCGCAATTCCCGAAGAACCGCCGAACTTCATTGCTCGGAGAACTTTGGCACTGGACTGCGCTGCACAAAGCCCCAGTAATTTCACCGGCTTCAATGTCCTTCAAACAGAGACACAAAGTGCTTGCACACTGTTGTTTGGCGCCTGAAATAAATAAAGCGGTGAGACCAACCCAGCCGGCCTCTCGCATACGAGGGACCTACCTAAACCCTATGTTTCTATAAATGTCTTATGTAGTAAACAAACTCCTCCACTCCGCACTAAAATCACAATTTCCGAATCAATCACACATCATATGTTATACGTGAACGTGTTGATCTTTGCATCAAACATATACAATATGAATTAAACATTGAATTGCTCCAATTATCCAATAAATTACAATTTTTTTTTTTTTTTTTTTTACTAGCCCTTTATTATATACGTCCCACTGCTGGGCACGGGCCTCCTCTACTGAATGAGAGGGGTTAGGCCTTAGTCTACCACACTGGCCTAATGTGGGTTGGCAGACTTCACATACCTTCGAAATTCTTATGAAGAACTTCTCAGGTATGCAGGTTTCCTCACGATGTTTTTCCTTCACCGTTAAAGCAAGTGATAATTAACAATTAATATACACATAACTTAGAAAAGTCAGAGGTGTATGCACTTGGGGCTGGTTTCGAACCTGCGACTTTCGTCTCGACAGTCCATACCACTCCCCACTGAGCTATCATTACAATATTTTACTTAAAAACTGAATATTCCCAAAAGGCATTTGCATAGCTTAACTGTAAATTAGACATTTCGTATTGCTAATTCGTAGTGATGGGAAGAAGTGAATGAATTAATAATTTTAACATGGGATAAACAAGGTTTGAAAATAATTTTTATATTTAATAAATACGTTAAATAACTACACAAATCATTATATTATTATTTCTGAAGTCGTTAGAATAATGCTACAAAAAAAATATTTTACAGATTTGACAAATGATTTATTCGAGCCGGGCTAGCTCAGTATCACCACCTTAGCGATGTTTTTTGGTGATTTACACAATCAGTAAAATCATTCACTTTCCATTCAGGTTTTATTAGTTCAGTAGTTCGTCCAAACGTTTCCTAACCCTATCAGTTGTCATCGGTTTACATACCGCCTTATTTGATTACTACATAAGACTTCTAAGAAAAAACGAAATATAGTAGTATTTAGCAGTCGATCTATTAAAATGGAATCGTGTGAACCCGGTATAAGTAACAACGCAGTCAACTGACATTTCTATACCATTTTTTGTTCGACTAATCATCGGAGCAATTATGGAGTCTAAGCGTCAAAGCGACATTAGAAATCTGGTAAAAGTTTGTGAAAGTGCACTATGACACCTTCTATGAATGATGAGTTTATAAATCGTGTATCTACATTCATACGCACTCACGCCTGTAATCCCCGAAGGGGTAGGCAGAGGTGTAACCAGTACACCCACATTTTGCCGAGCGTATCTTAGTCCCATGATGTAATAGGGAGCGAGCATATCGCCATACCGGGCACAAGTCCAGAATCCGGGCTGAATCTGGGCATTTCGTAATAGAAAAATCCAATATCACTTTTACCTGACCCGGGGATCGAACCCGAGACCTCAGTGTCAGCCTCAGTCGTAACGCTTACGCATTACGGGAAAAAACAGCCAGACCCGAAACATATATTTGTGAATTTTGTCTCGCTGCGGGAATCGAACCCGCGGACTCTCACTTCACAACCGGCTACTCGCCCAATGCGCCACGGAGGCTGCGTTCTATTTATCGTCGTCATAAATGTCGTCCCCGTTTGCGATAGAATATATAATTTGCAACAAAAAAAAAACGAAAATATTATATACACTATTTCCATTACCGTACATGTACAACGATTTTCGGTCCATAAGATAAGGCTAAACACAAAGTGATAAGGCTGAAATTTGAACGAGGATAATCCGTTTGGATAAGACTGTAAACATTGATAATCGACTGTGAAAACTTTATCGCGTTAATATGATTCATTGCTTTAGATAAAACAAATAAACATAAAAGCATGATTTTTACACGACATGTTACAGTAAGGTGTGGTCAAATTTAAGCAACGCATAGTGTACGATATAAGTATTATACAACGTGTTACAGAAAGGTGTGGTCAAATTTAAGCAACGCATAGTGTACGATATAAGTATTATACAACGTGTTACAGAAAGGTGTGGTCAAATTTAAGCAACGCATAGTGTACGATATAAGTATTATACAACGTGTTACAGAAAGGTGTGGTCAAATTTAAGCAACGTATAGTGTACGATATAAGTATTATACAACGTGCTACAGAAAGGTGTGGTCAAATTTAAGCAACGTATAGTGTACGATATAAGTATTATACAACGTGTTACAGAAAGGTGTGGTCAAATTTAAGCAACGTATAGTGTACGATATAAGTATTATACAACGTGCTACAGAAAGGTGTGGTCAAATTTAAGCAACGTATAGTGTACGATATAAGTATTATACAACGTGTTACAGAAAGGTGTGGTCAAATTTAAGCAACGCATAGTGTACGATATAAGTATTATACAACGTGTTACAGAAAGGTGTGGTCAATTTTAAGCAACGCATAGTGTACGATATAAGTATTATACAACGTGTTACAGAAAGGTGTGGTCAAATTTAAGCAACGTATAGTGTACGATATAAGTATTATACAACGTGCTACAGAAAGGTGTGGTCAAATTTAAGCATCGTATAGTGTACGATATAAATATTTCACCCTTCGTAGTACCAAATCCAATTGCTAGTACATAAATAAAGCATTTTCTTTTCTATCGATATTTGACTTGCAACTCAGGACAACACTAAATAAACATAGGAGCTTTTGTCTCACTCAAGCATTGTTATTCTCACTAACACACATAATAATAATACCAGCCCTGTATTATATACGTCCCACTGCTGGGCACGGGCCTCCTCTACTGAATGAGAGGGGTTAGGCCTTAGTCCACCACGCTGGCCTAATGTGGGTTGGCAGACTTCACATACCTTCGAAATTCTTATGAAGAACTTCTCAGGTATGCAGGTTTCCTCACGATGTTTTTCCTTCACCGTTAAAGCAAGTGATAACTAACAATTAATACACACATAACTTAGAAAAGTCAGAGGTGTATGCACTTTGGGGCTGGTTTCGAACTTGCGACTTTCGTCTCGACAGTCAATACCACTCCCCGCTGAGCTATCACTAATATTTTTCACACTGTGTACAGTTTTTTGACAGCGTAAATGGTCCGGGTCGACCGGATTGTTACCACTGTCTCACAGAAATCTGATTGCAAGTAGCAGATTCCTGTGACTTACAGTGAGTGAGATATCCGGAGGTCCAAATCCCCTTCACAATCCCTTAATTATTTATTTCCTTTAAGGTCGTCAACACATCCTTGATTCTTCTAGTATTGTGATGTTCAAGATCGGTGGAAATCACTTACCATCAGGTGACCCACTTGTCGTTTACCGTCCTCTGTTTAAAAAACGTCTGCATTCAAAGGTTCTGAGTAGTATTGGATTAATTAGCATTCGAATTAATTTTTAGCATGCGAAGTGTCATTTAGCAATTTAAATTATTGTGTCATATTGACAGCCTTCGTGGTGCAACGGGCGAGTAGCCGGTTGCGAAGCGTGAGGCCGTGGGTTCGATTCCCGCACCTAGACAAATGTTTGTCTGATACACGAATATTTGTCTCGGGTCTGGGTGTTGTGGGACCGCAACTCCCTCGTAGTTCTTGATACCCACGATACAGGTTTACCTAGTGTGGGGTCAGGACTATGTGTGTGACTGTTGGGTGTATTTATTTATTTATATTACCAAATAGCATTATTACGCATGATTAGCGTGCTAAGACACGAGAATTCACATGCTAATGAAATTAAATTGTAATAGCATTAATTGACATTACTAGTTCTGAGTGGTTTGTTTATGGGCACGCGTGGTGCTCTCCTCCAGGCGAGCGGCCTGCTCGTCTCATCATTCAGTTGTATAAATGAACCGCAAAAGATTTGTTTTTTTTTTATAATCTAGTTCTTCCACAACATAGCTATTTCGCACGGTTCTATTTTCCGTAACAAAGTATCGATTTGAAATTTGCCACAGTCATAAAATATGTTCGGTAGTTAGTTCAGAGTGAAAGTTTTTGGATCATTGTTATCACACTAATATTATAAATGTGAATGTAAGTTTGTTTGTTATGCTTTCACGCGAAAACTACTTAACCGATCATCATGAAACTTTGTACACATATTCTTGGGGGTATAAGAAGTAACATAAGATACTTTTTATGAAAAAAATATCTATTTGTTTGTTACGCTTTCACGCCTAAATCACTGAACCGATTTTGATGAATTTTGATGTAGAGATACTCGTAGATGGGACCCAAGAGACGGTTATAGGCTACGTTTTATTTCGGAATCATCATTTCACGCGGGCGGAGCCGCGAGCAAAAGCTAGTTTTAAATAAAAAAAATGGTGAAAGTGTATGACAGTGATGCAATTAGGTCCAATGTAGTTAAACATTATTGACATGACAGCCCCCGTGGCGCAGTGGGCGAGTAGCCGACTGTGAATGTGAGGCCGCGGCTTCGATCCCCGCACCGAGATAAATGTTTGTACATACATACATACGCACTCACGCCTGTAGAGGGGTAGGCAGAGGTGTAACCAGTACACCCACATTTCGCCGAGCGTATCTCCGTCCCTTGTGTGATAGGGGGCGAGCCTAACGCCATACCGGTCACAAATTCCAGACTCCGGGCTGATACTGAGCATTTCGTAATAGAAAAACCCAATACCACTTTACCCGACCCGGGGATCGAACCCGAGACCTCAGCGTTGGACTCAATCGTAACGCGTACGCATTACAACTGCGCCACCGAGGCAGTCTAGTAAATGTTTGTCTAATTCACAAATATCTGTTTCGTGTCTGGGTGGGTGTTGTGAGACCGAAAGTCTCTCGTAGTTCCGGGCGCGCAGACGACGCCGCAACTTGCTATCTCGCTCTGGCCGGCGAGTTATAGCTCTTGCAAAGGTATACCATAGAAATACGGCATACAAAGGTAAGTAATAAAGTAATAATTAAAATAAGTAATACTTAATAAATTTATTAAGTAATAGAAAAAAAAAAAAATATGATTATTTTTTTCGACAAGACTCGACAATGACAGGTGGAGTAAGTCATTGACAGAATGGTGGCCACGCGATGGTCATCGTAAACGTGGCAGACCGCTTGCTGGTGTCACTTGGCAAAGATTGGCTCAACATAGAGTATAATGGCGTAAAGAGGAGGAGGCTTATGCCCTGCAGTGGGCGCATAAAAGCTGAAATGAATGAATGAATGATTATTTTTAGTCTCATTTTCGTATGCGAGTTATTTCATTACGTTTGAATATCGATTCTAATATCACGGTTAAAACGCCCAACAGGGTTTTTGTTACATATTGTATACAGATAGCTCCGTGGCGCAGCGGGCGAGTAGTCGGCTGCGAAGCGAGAGGCCGTGGGTTCCATTCCCACACCGAGACAAATGTTTGTGTGAACCACAAATATTGGTCTCGGGTCTGGGTGTTGTGGGTTGGCAAGTCCCTCGTAGTTCCTGATACCCACGACACAGGTTTACCTAGTGTGGGATCAGGACTATGTGTGTGACTGTTGGGTGTATTATTATTATTATTATTAGATATCCATGGTGTCTAGTGTTTACGCTACATGCAACTTTTATTGAAGAATACTCTACATAACTGTACAAGAATGATTAGCGTTACTCAAGTTCATTGAGTGTTTTTTATTTGTTAGTACAGTTCATTCAAATTATGTCGGCCTCGTATCACACACACGCCGAAATAACACTTAACACATTGTTATAAGGTATAATATGGTCTAAAATATAATGTAGAAGTCGTAAAATTTGAATAAGTGACACGTATTGAAACCACAGTTAAATATACACCCAACAGCATCGAAATAAGATGTCAAGAAACGTAACTAAAGGTAAAAAATGATCCCACCAAAACTCTGTGCAAGGGGGCGGGACTATAAAAGTCGGAGCAGCTCGTTCATTCATCGATTCATAAAAATTTATTCATGATCTCTATTTGACACTTAATACGTCTATTTTTTTTTTGCGCGGTGCAGAACGTCGTATCTCGATTTAGAAATTCAATATTTAGACATTAACTTTTATGAAATAAAGTTGATTTTGAAAGTTCATTAATTTTTGTTGCGTGTATGAGTGTTACGTGTGATTACCTTTGCATGTGTAAGTAAGTGGAGCCGTATTTTCGGCAGATTCATATGAGAGTTATTGTTCTAGTTATCTTATTTCGATGCCCAACAGTCACACACATAGTCCTGACCCCACACTAGGTAAACCTGTATCGTGGGTATCGGGAACTACGAGGGACTTGCGGTCCCACAATACCCAGAACCGAACAATTTTTTGTGGATTAATCCCTTTCTAATCCCTTAATTATCCCTTTCCTTTAAGGTTGGCAACGCGCCCATAATTCATTAGGTATTGTGCGCGTACATGGGTGGTGGAGATCGCTTACCATCAGGTGACTCACTTGCACGTAGGCCGGCCTATGCTATATAAAAAAGGAGAAGTAATTTGGGCTTCCAGATACTCACCGTACGAAACACAGCACTCACCGTACGAAACACAGCAGCAAGCTGCTACTTTACGTCGATTTTCTGTGAGACAGTGGTAACGACCCGATCGAGCTCGCATTCTACAACGTGGCTCTACCAATGAAACATTAATCGTATTTTATAATTTTAATCGCAATAATTGTACGTCAATGGTTACTTTGCAGGATACAGGATAAAATAATGTATAATCCCCCCCCCCCCCCCCCCAAAGGTACCTCAACCGCAAAAAACACATAGCACTTTTCGTTTAACACGTCGACGGGTGACTGTGTTCTGAAATAGGTAGATATTGAATTAAACATGAACGAAATAAGTGCAATGAGTTGTGAAGGTGAAGCAAAAGACATGGAACCAAATGTGCTAAGAAAAGTTTTGGACTTTAGCTGTTTAAGGGTATGTGAATTATTGTTAAGGCCCTATAGGAAAGTCGATAGGACCGTAGTTCCCCCACACGTGTTACCTCTTTCGATATGGGGCCGATTAAACGGAGTGTGAAGAAGCATTTAAACATTTGTGGTAGAGCCACGCTGTACACTTGTGTCTACAGCACGAATCGGCCGGCTCGTCCGGGTCGTTACCACTGTCTCACAGAAAACCGGCGTAAAGTAGCAGCTTGCTGCTGTGTTTCGTACGTTGAGTGACATATTCGAAGACCCCCCAATCCCTTTATTATCCCTTATCTTTAAGGTCGGCAACGCGCCCATGATTATTTTGGTATTGTAGCGTACATGGGCGGTGGAGATCACTTACCATCCGGTGACACACTTGCTCGTTTGCCGGCATATGCTATAAAAAAACAGGACGCTTAGTATATGCACCACGAGATGGCTTTGTCGACTCGTTTTGTGGTGAAAACACATTTTTATCTGGTCATATCTATATGTATATCGACGCTAAAATGTTTTTATATAATACTCGACTCATTATGTCAAAAGTAGAGAAAATAGTACTTTTAACCTCGTTGTGATATTTTGTCTACGAATCCTAACATACAAAATACAAAAATACCCGAGATATTTTTTTTTTCAATTACCTTGAATGACGAGACGAGCAGGTTGCTCGCCTGATGGTAAGCGCCACGCGTGCTCATAAAAAGAAGCAACACCACACAGAACTTAAAAGCACTGCATGACACTGGTCTGCGCTCGTCACCCCGAGACATAAGGTATTAAGTCTCATAATGCCCAGTAATTTCATTGGCTTCAATGTCCTTCAAACCGGAACACAACAGTGCTTACGCACTGTTGCTTGGCGGCAGAAATAAGCAATTATTTGTCGTCGATAGTGATCTCTCTCGGACGCGCGAGATATGTTGTGTTGCATATTCTAAGCATGCTGCATGCGGCATGCTGGTATAATTCTGCCGACCTACGATAGACACATCGTCTGTCGTTGGTCGACAGTATTCTTGGAATGCGCTACACTTACCATCAGATAGCGTAGTCACTTTGCCGAGCTTGGATATTAAGGGTACGCTATGAGGGTCGCTTGCTTGATGGTAAGCGTAACGCCTGCCCGTAAACGGAAGCAACACCACACAAAACTTTGTATTACAAAGCACTGCATGGCACTGAACTGCTCTCGTCATAGACATAGAAATTAAGTCTCATAATGCCCAGTAATTTCAATGGCTTCAATGTCCTTCAAACCAACACACAACAGAGCTTTCACATTGCTGTTTAGCGGTAGAAATAGACAAAGTGGTGGTACCAACCCAGACCCAGCATGCGAGGGATCTACCAACTATTTCCGTCCCATCCTATGATAGGGGGCGAGCCTATCGCCATATCGGTCACAATTCCAGATTCCGAGTTTATACTAATAATTTCATGATAGAAAACCCAATATCATTTTACCCGACTTGGGAATCGAGCCCGAGACGTCAGCATAGCAGTCGTACCGCGTACGCATTACAGCTGCGCCACCGAGGCAGTACCTAATAATCGTGTTGTACGGTATTACAGCTCTGCCTACCCATTCGGAGACAACAAACAGGCTTGAACTTATTGTAGACAACTTTCCACTTAACAAAGACATAGATGTGTATTGAATGTGTGCCATTTTACGCTATATTTGTGAATATTAGTTGGTATGTGGCCAAATAGCTACCTAAATAGATATTGAATACATACGCACTCACGCCTGTAATCCCCGAAGGGGTAGGCATAGGTGTAACCAGTACACCCACATTTCGCCGAGCGTATCTCCGTCCCTTATGTGATAGGGGGCGAGCCTATCGCCATACCGGCCACAAATTCCAGACTCCGGGCTGATACTGAGCATTTCGTAATAGAAAAACCCAATACCACTTTACCCGACCTGGGGATCGAACCCGAGGCCTCAACGGTGTTCTCAATCGTAACGCGTACGCATTACAACTGCGCCACCGTGGCAGTCCAGGCAGGCAATCTACGGATTTATATATTGAAATGCAGAGTATTGTTGAAATAAAACTAGTTTATACGGATTTTATCGCGGTTTAATTTTTATTTTAGTCCCGACGTTAGAGTATTGTTGACTAAGACATACAAGAATGTATGTATGAAGAAGTATATAAGAGTAAGAAACCATTTAAATCTATGGATGATTTAGGCCCATATTCAAGAACAACACTCAAGTGAGCTGTTTACTAAGTTTCGATTTCAGTACACGTGATTGGTCTATTTGTGGCGCCAAACAGAGCACTGCATTGCATTAAACTGCATACGTCACCTAGAGAGCCTCATAATCTCCTGTATTTTTTTTTATTATTGCCCTAGATAGACAGACGAGCGGGCGGCCCACCTGATGGTAAGTGGTTACCGCCGCCCATGGACCTTAGCAGTGCCAGAGCACAACCAGGCCGCTGCCTACCGTAATTTCACTGGCTTCAATATCGTTCAAACCGAAACAACAGTGCTACACTGCTGTTATATACAAAGCGGTGGTACCGAGTACCGACCCAGGCGGTCTATCGCTTACGACAGACCTATCATCAAGTAACAGGGTTCCAATCGTAAATTTCTTTACACATGCAAAAAATATTGTGTTAATCGTTTTTTTAATACATGTTTACACGATAGCTATTATCGTTATCAACTGATAACAATGTCGGCGACACTGATTCGGGTTATTGACTCTCTCCTGTTTCAATATCGGTAGTCAATATCGGAAGCAAAACCACACAGAACTTTGAATTACAAAGTACTGCATGGCATTGGAGAGCGATCGTCATTTTTTTTATTGCATAGGCCGGCACACGAGCAAGTGGATCACCTGATGGTAAGCGATTGCCACCGCCCATGTACACCCACAATACCAAAAGAATCATGGGCGCGTTGGCAACCTTAAAGGAGAGGAATAATTGAGGGATTGGGAGGGGGATTTGGGCCTCCGGATATTTCACTCACCGTACGAAACGCAGCCGCAAGATGCTACTTTACGTCGGTTTTCTGTGAGTTAGTGGTAACGACCCGGACGAGCCGGCCCATTCATGCTGTAGACACAAGTGTCTACAGCGTGGCTCTACCACTCAAAAAACTGCTGGGCACGGGCCTCCTCTACTGAATGAGAGGGGGCAGGCCTAAGTCCACCACACTGGATTAATGCGGGTTGGTAGATTTCACAAACCGTCGAAATTCTTATAAAGAACTTCTCAGGTTTCCCCACGATGTTGCCTGCACCGTTAAAGCAAGTGATAATTAACAATTAATACACACGTAACTTAGAAAAGTCAGAGGTGTATGCACTTGGCGCTAGTTTCGAACCTGCGACTTTCGTCTCGACTGTCCGTACCACTTCCCAGAGTTATCGCTGCATTTTAAATTAGAACGGCTTAATTTAAATTGATAAGCAATAGCAGAAATTTTACTAATTGGATTAACACGTATGACCTACTTAAGCACGACGAATAAATTAATACTATCAAAGACTGCCTCGGTGGCGCAGTTGTAATGCTGAAGCTTAGGTCTTGGGGGTTCGATCCCCGGCTCGGTTAAAAGTGATATTTGGTTTTTCTATTACGAAATGCTCAGTATCAGCCCGGAGTCTGGAATTGTGCCCGGTATGGCGTTAAACACGCCCACTATCTCATCATGGGGCGGAGCTGCGCTTGGCAAAGTGTGAGTGTACTGGTTACACTTCTGCCTATCCCTTCGGGGATTACAGGCGTGAGTGCGTATGTATCAGAGTTAAAAAAAACAATGTCTGTGGCGCAGCGGATGAGTATGCGAAATCCACACGCATAGCCGCTCCGAATCCTCAATCGGTCAATTTGTACAAAGGTTAAAACAAATAGTTTCATACAAAGTTCAACCACCCATCCCCCCATTTTGCAGGTGAAATTTTACAAAAATGTGAGTAACATTTTTATAAATCTTTCTTTATTTATTTATTTATTTAATAGCAATACCATTAGGTAAGACACACTACTAACATATATAAAAATCAAATAAGTAACAAATCATGTGCTTACCTTTTAAAGGTATTTACAGCTAAAACAAAAAAATTACAATGTCATAATAACGTAATACCTAATAATTATTATAATTTATAAGCAATATTTGTGCTTAATTTCACAGTCGTATTCCGTTCCATAAAAAAGTTTCATACAACGTTCAAACCCCCCTTTTAACCCATTAAAATGTAAATTTACAAAAAATCTTTCTTAGCGGGCGTTTACATTATACAGACTATCATCTTTTTTTTTATATTAGATTGAATGACGAGACGAGCAGGTCGCTCGCCTTATGGTAAGCGCCACCCACGCCTGCTCATAAACAGAAGCAACGCCACACAGAACTTTAAATAAAGCACTGCATGACACTGGACTGCGCTCGTCACCCCGAGACATAAGGTGTTAAGTCTCATAATGCCCAGTAATTACACTGGCTTCAATGTCCTTCACACCGGAACACAACAGTGCTTACACACTGTTGCTTGGCGGCAGAAATAGACAAAGCGGTGGTACCAACCCAGCCGGTCTCTCGCAAACGAGGGACCTACCACCTTGTAAACCGAATATCACCACGTCGGTCATCTGACCGAATATCATGATTAAAGCTTTAGTCGTTTTTGAGAAATGGTGATTAATCAGTGAGTGAGTGGTATTTTGCTTTTATATATATGTAATATACTCGTAGATGATCTATAATTACATAAAAACGTTGAACATGCATCCTATAACCAGTTCAACAAGGTAATGTCAAAACCGGTACCATTCAAGGTAAAACTCTTTAAATACTGATAAACGAAGTCTTAACATTGTGCCATGTGGTTTCCAATGAGAAATATTTAGGTAGTAAAATTCTTTGTGTGAATGAAATACTTTAATGTATACTACTAGAGACAAGCTGTGCGGTACAAAGAAATTGCGTACATAGTTACGGTCAATTGACCGCAACTCATTTAGTCGCCCGCGAGAGAGCGACAAGGACAGTTGTTGTTGTTTGAATAGCTGCGATCGTTAAATTCGATAAACTAACACGAAATTGTATAATGTGACCCATAAAATATTGTCATTATTTACGTGAATATATTATTCATTAAATTTTAAGTTATTTTACGGAAGTAACTATATTATTTCTTGGTTTTGTCGGAAAAGTCATTTATTGCGAATGTAAACTAATAGCAAACAAAACAGCCGTCTCAATATTGCCATCTCGCTTACTCTCAACTCCTCTCGCTCCCACGCCTTAGACGTCATTCCCGGCTCGCCGGCCGCGTATGCAACACAATTTTACTTCTGAACAGCCCGTCTATGGTATTAAAGTCTTTGATGTGAATCGTATTTTAATCAGACTGAATAAATAATGTGTGTGAATAAATAAGAGGACTGTGTCCTAGCTGTGTGTGTGTATATGCTGATGATACTACTCCCTACTATTCTGCTATCTCCCTAAACCCACTTTCTTGCTGTTTTTTACCGACTTAAAAAAGGAGGAGGTTCTCTATTTCTTTATTTGCTTTTTTTATTATGTACATCGATTTCTCCGCCAATTGTGTATCGATTTTATTGGAAAAAATTCACTCGATAGAGTTTAGCTGCGATGTGGACCCATATAAATTTGCTTAAGTTCTGATGACGGAGTACGGAGTAAAAAAATGAAACTCCTCAACGGACAACAGTACCCTCGTCGCGATTGTGTTTTTACATGCTATTGCTGGAAAAAACCACTAAACATTTAAAAATAAAATAACGTTTAACAAATTTATTTATTGCGTTCAATTTATGTAAGAATAAAATTTCATTACCTAAAGCTATTTCATAATATTATTCTAAAATAACGAGGCGTATTTACTCGGCCCCGGATCAAGGGGTGAGAGGTGTAACCAGTACACCGACATTTCGCCGAGCGTCTACCTAGAGCGTCCCATAATGATATAGGGGGCGAGCCTATCGCCATACCGGGCACAAATTCCAGATTCCGGCTGATACTGAGCATTTCGTAATAGAAAAACCCAATACCACTTTACCCGACCCGGGGATCGAACCCGAGACCTCAGCGTTAGCTTACGTATTACAACTGCGTCACCGAGTCAGTTAGTTCATTTAATTTAGTCAGTCATTTAACAAACACCTAGGAATTAGCTAACTTACACATTTCATACCTAGGATCAGCCGAGCGAACTGCTCGTTTCGTCATTCAGATAATAAAAAAAAAACAGTTGTTCAACGTTAAAAACAAAGAAGCAATCGATTGTTTTACAATTAGTTCCGCTGTGAACGAAAGTTGTAGCAAGAAAATAAAATTATTCCGGTAACTGATGGAGACTTTCACTGTCTTACACGCGATGGTTTAGCTAATTTTATTGATTTGTTGCTTAATAAACACACAGTTATAGTTGGTTGTTTTAACCATGGACAAAAAAGCGAGTATGCTGTATGGTTTATACTGACTTCTGTAACACAGGTTTCTGGAACCTACCACAGAGATTAGGGCCTTAAGAAATGTTGTTACTTTTATACACGCACTCACGCCTATAATCCCCGAAGGGGTAGACAGAGGTGTAACCAGTACACCTACATTTTGCCGAGCGTATCTCCGTGCCATGATGGGATAGGGGGCGAGCCTATCGCCATATCGAGCACAATTTCAGACTAACGGGCTGATATTGAGCATTTCGTAATAGAAAAACCCAATACCACTTTTACCCGACTCGGGGATCGAACCCGAGACACGAGTGGTAATGTGTCTATCGTAGGTTGGCAATATTATGCCGGCTTGCCTAATTGTTTCTTCACACTATGTTTAAAGGACCCCATATTATAGGAAGGAGGGAACACGTGCGCCGGCAAACTATTCTACAGATTGATGGTCCGGCAAAAGTAAGATTTTGCGAACTTTTTATTTCTAGCCGAGATGGAGGAGACCACGAAGCTGTGGTTCCGTATGCCAGCACGCGTGGTTCTGTTAAGGAAAGGTTAGGATGGGATAAGATCAAACAATTCTTCAGAATGAAATAAAACTAGTTTATACCGATTTTATCGCGGTTTAATTTTTATTTTAGTTTTCGAGACGACCTACACCTCAATCTCTCCCGTGACCACGAAGGTTGAAAAGCTTTCGAAACGTCGGGACTGAAATAAAAAATAATCCGCGATAAAATCCGTATAAACTAGTTTTATTTCAATGTGTAATATTCGCGTAAAACTAAGAAATTATTCAGAGCATTCACCGTATAAAATAACGTAATATGTAGAATTGTAGTATTTTCTCATGACCACAATGGTTAGGTCACCCGGTCGCCTATAAGTTTATTATCATTGTATAATATGAATCATAATGTGATTTCTGCAATCGTCGGTCATTGGTATAGTCGATGTGTAGTAAGGAATCATTGTTTATAATTGTTCTACACCTTTTTTATTAATTATTAGTTTGAATGACGAAACGAGCAGGTCGCTCACTTGATAGTAAGTGATCTTCATCGCCCATACTAAAAGAATCATGAGCGCGTTGCCGACGTTAAAGGAAATGGATAATTAAGAGATTGGGAAAGGGAGGGTGATTTGAGCCTCCGGATATCTCATTCACTATACGAAACGCAGCAGCAAGCTGCTACTTTACATCGCTTTTTTGTGAGACAGTGATAGCGACCAGGACAAGCTGGCACATTCATGCTGCACGAGACTATCCCGCCCACACACCCGCCACTGTAACTCCTGTGCACCAGGATCGACAGTGGCACGCATTTTTGTTAACACCGAGCAATGAAGCTCGGCGAGTCTCTGGGAGTGATAAATTGTCTTTGTCCCGCAACAAAATTAATCAAATAGAAAATTAGAGAGGAGTGGAAATGATTTTATATTGGAAATACATTCGTGCTGTAGACATTGTCTACAGCGTCGCGCTACCACTCATAAAATACACAATGTATACACGATACTCTATACTGCTCTGAGGAACTGTTTAAGTTGGTACCAACATCGCCATTTTACCATCGCACCACCCGACACCGCAGTACAGTAGGTCTAAAACGGCCACTTAGCGCAATTCACTAAAAAGCAATTCATTCTATGAATTCATGGCAGATCATTAGCAATTCTGTTTATTTTGGTAAAATGGTCAATTAATTTAGTGAATCATATTCAATTCATCTCCTAATCAGATTCAGATTAGGAGATTTAATGTGTGAACATTGCCAGACGATATAAACAAAATCGTAACTTTCCGGTATGTTTTTCTTTTCATTATTTTTAATGTATAAAGGCGATATTTTTCAAGATTGTGTTGACTATAAACGTTTTATGTATTTTAAGACTACAATTGTAAAATATATTATGGTTTATGTGCTAAAATAGCAAGTTGAACATAATTGATTTTACCGATTGGTCTTTATTCTGGCAACAAACTGTATTGAACTGTATATCAACAAAAACATAACCTAAAACGATAAATTATATTAATTGCTAAAACACTTGAAAAACAAATGAACACTTGTAACATAATACTTATAAGTCCTCCAAATAACGTAAAACGGAATAGTGTGATAAGAAATGAGTTTTCAGTTTACATAAGTTGAGTTTTGTAGTTGTTCCTTCAAATGGATTGGAAACACTTAATGTCCCTTGCTAAGTGGTATATTTTAACTGAAAAGAATGTGTTTTGGTCGTGGAGGACGTGCATTTGAACGTTTTATTCATTGGTGTTCGTGATATTGTATCGAGACGTCGTCGGGATCTATTAAAAGTAGGTATAAAAGTGGTACATTTTGATCTTAGATTTTTAATCAATACAATTGATTAGTCAACAATTATTGTGGTGCAGATAATCAAAGTTCACGTATTTTGTAGGAATGGAAAGGCGTTCATTACGAGTCTCCGAAGCCCAATGGAATGTGCTGCTGGAATTTTTGGAGCGTAACCCCAGCCTGGCTCGGGGCTATAATAACAGCTCGCAGGGACGAAGAGAGACCTCACGTCTTTGGCAGGAGGTGGCTGGTGTACTTAATTCCCAGGGATCGGGTACAATCAAGACATCCAAGGAATGGTCGGTTGTAAGTACTTTTTATATAAGTAATTATTATTTGCTAATACCCCATGGGTTAGCGGATTATTAACTAACACTTTGATCTTTATTGTTCTCAGTATGTCAGCAACTATAAAAGTAAATTAAAGAAGATAGTTGCTGACAACAATGCTGTCACCAGTGGCACAGGTGGGGGACCTCCTCGGGGTAGCTTAGTCTCAGACCATGATACCAGATTCTTAGCAATTTTGGGACCGGGATTTGGCCAGACAGCGCCTCAAGTGCGTGTTGATCCCTTTCCTGTTTTGGTAAGTTCTTAAGTTATTAAATTTATTTTTGTGGTGTTTTGTTTAACATATAGAATTTTATAAATACATTTTTTTCAGGACTTACAACAGCCAACTGCTTTAAGGCAGATTATAAAGAGTCCTTCAATAATACAGGAAGATGATGTGATGTGAGTACAATAACTTTCATGCTTTATTCATATATACCATAATAATCTTAATGGTAATACCTATATGAGAAATATTATCTTGGTAGTAACTGTCAGTCTACCTTCTCACATTGAAATAGCTGAACCATGGTTTATGAAACTTAGCAACATTGCTGTGGTAGAGAACATATGATTATTTTGATTATGATTACGACCGACACAAGATACCAAGTATAGCAGTATTTAAAAGGGTACATATTTAATGACTTCTAGTGTATTTAATATTGTTTAATGATGTTCACTACTTAAATGTAATATTTAAATAGTGTAATGTCCTAATTTAGATAGGTACCTACCAAAATTATGTTGTTTTTTTATGCAGATTAGAAGAGGTTCATATGGAACCCACAGAAAGGTCTGCAAATGCCCAAGATGATATTGCAGCATCGCCACTTGGTATAGCTGGAGATGTTGCAATATCACCACCACCCATATCACCGGCTAGTGCTGCAGCCCCACCTCTGCCACGAAGAAAACGACAAAATAGATACCGCAGTAAGTTGTTTTATAGTTGATGATAAAATTACTGAATCTACTGATAATGGCTATTATTTAAATTTAATTATTGCAATATGGCTAAATTACAGTATAGAGATAAAAATATATATGATTTCAGGTCGTCCTCTAGCACCACTTGATGAAGCTCGGAGGATTTTGTCTGAAATTGAGATGAAACGGGCTGCTGCAGACACTGCTAAGGCACATGCCCTAGAATTGATCGGCCAGAATCTGGGGCGGCTTGCAGATGTAGCAGAAAGATATTTAAACCATTGTTGTGGACCTCAATAAAGGTAAATATTTATTTAGTCATTTCACTTTCACTTCTCTCACTTGTGATGTCATTGATGCAATAAAATTGTATGAGTGTTTGTTCTCATTCTATTAATGGCTGAATGGATTTTTATGAAATTTGGTATGTTATATTGTTTTTATAAATAGTAGAGGCAAAAGACCAAGTGGATCACCTGATGGTAAGTGATCTCCACCGCCCATGAACATCCACAATAACAGAAGAATAATGGGCGCGTTGCCGAAGTTAAAGGAAAGGAATAATTAAGGGATTTTTTTATTTATTATTGATTAGCTTGAATGACAAGACGAGCAGGTCGCTCGCCTGATGGTAAGCGCCACGCCTGCTCATAAACAGAAGCAACGCCACACAGAACTTTAAATAACAAAGCACTGCATGACACTGAACTGCGCTCATCACCCCGAGACATAAGGTGTTAAGTCTCATAATGCCCAGTAATTTCATTGGCTTCAATAAGGGATGTGGAATATAAACTCGTATAATAAAACTAATATAGAGTTGCAAGATTTTATTAAAATACTGATGTATCGTATTTTTCATCATTTTCATTTCATCGTCGTGCCGACCAAAGCCTATTTATAAGGGCAGTTCTTGCTGCTTCTCCAGCAGCTAAACTGTCATTCCGTCTGGATGCAGTTTCTGGTTCCCTTTGTATTATCTGAAAAAAAATGTATAATAAGTAGATGTTTTTAATCCTGTTATAAAATATAATTGTATACATAATTTTATCTAATAACCTGCATGTTGGCTTCATTTTGCTGCTCTTGTGGTGTTAGTGGCATTACGGGTAACCTAGCTGCATTTGCAATATTGTGTAACACTACACAAGCATTTGCAATGAAGCCAGCCATTGTGGGATGATAGTGCAGTTTTCTATCCACTAACAAACATCGCCACCGAGACTTGAGCACCCCGATACAACGCTCAACTGTATTGCGGACCTGACAATGCAGGTTGGTGTAGTACTTTTGCGGAGAGTCGGGCTCAGCATCCACAATGGGCGTCAATAATATGGCTCTAAGGGGATATCCTGAATCACCTGAAATTGATTTAGTTATATGTAATATAAACTCGTAATCGAAATAAGTAATTTAGACAATAAAGTTTTGATATCAACCTAAAAACCAGACTGTTTCATTTTCAGACTCGTGAAGTTGTTCGAGGTGGGTCTTGAGCGGATGTTGGTTCCACACAAAGGAGTCGTGGTTGGCTCCACCATGACTTGCATCAATACTCAATATATTCAGGCCTGCGTCACATACCTATGTAAAAACAAAAACTATTTAAGCAATTTTATTGTAATTTCTTCCATTGTACATATTAATATAAAAAATGTGAAAAATTTAATCCTGACTGCCTGTTTGTGACTGTGTCTTGTTGTCTTCACAACTAAACGATTCAACCTATTTTTGGCTTTACAAGGACGGAAGACATTTACGGAAAATGAGAGAAAGACTAGTAATTTAAGTTTAAATATGGTTTTTCCTAATAGCTGTTTATTTTTATATTATAGTGTAGCTATATAAATTGTTAATTTCAATGTAAAAAAAATTGCATCATTTTATTTTAAAAGATAATAAACAATGAAATATTTAGTATTATTTTAATAGTTTTAACTTATTTTATTGTGTTCTTCCTAAACTCCTTCTTCCATCTGCCCTTATCCTACTCACAGTGGGGTCGGCGCAAAAAGATTTTGAACACATGTTACAGAATGATTTGGCTTGTAGTTTTTACGACCGGGCCGCCTGCCTGACGTCAAACCCTCTGGGATGAAAACACACATACACATACATTTTTACCTATAATTTACAAATCATTCAGTAACAAAGGTGAAGGATACATTTGGTATCCCAGGTACTTACTATTTGAGCATTTAAAGAGTGATACCGTTTCCGGTTAAAAAATCTTTCTTCATATTCAGCAGGCCTGACAATTGCGATGTGTGTCCCATCAATACAACCTAATACACCAGGCATACCAAACTTCTGGTAAAATCTAAAAATAAAATTTTAATAATTCATTTTCATAATCTATTCCATACACTGCTTTAGCTGTTTTTCATAACAAGTACTTACTCATATTTTATTTTGTTACGTTCTTCCCGAGTTTGTGGAAAGGCAATATATTTTGTTCTAAAGTGCTGATTGTTGAGCGCCTGTGTTACAGCCCTTACACAGTTTGACACGCTCACCTGGTGCATCTTATGGTGTGCACTTGTTCCTATATACCTTTGGTAAGAACCAGAGGCATAAACGCTAAGAGCACTTAAAACCTAAAAAAAATAATGAGGTATTAATTATGTTTTATGCTGGTTGTTGAACAAACAATTATCTACAAGCAATGAAGATGTTAGTGAGGAAGAAAGATGGGCACTTAGTGACACGCGATTTTTCTTAATGACAGGGGATAATTAAGGGATTGGGAAGAGGGGTTTGGGCCTCCGGACATCTCGCCGCACGAAATGCAGCAGCAATCTGCTACTTTACGCCGGTATTCTCCGAGACAGTGGCAACAACCCTGACGAGCCGGCCCATTCATGCTGCAGACAAAAGTGTCTACAGCCTGGCTCTACCACAAATTCTTATTGCCCAGTAATTTCACTTTCTTCAATGCCCGACGCATGGGTGTGCAAGACCGAGTAAATATTTCACATACCTTACAAACTGAACTTATTCCACTTCGGCTGTTGGGTAAATAGGGCTCCAGCTCCTGAATAAGGTCACGGCACAAACTTTTATTTAGCCTATACAAGCCGACAAACTCCGAGTCCGGCATTTCGAATGCTAACTCCATATTTCGAAGATTTATACTTCGCCGATTATAATTAAGAGTATCTAATACACGAGCGTGTTCTAAAAAGTTTTCGTATAGCCCTAAATCTGCCATAATACTTTTATTTTTATGATAAATCTCCCGTATGAATTGTAAAAAGTTGCTCTTGAGTAACTTCTAACGATTCATCCAATTGACGCTAAAGCAATTCTCCTTTGGTGGGCCATTTTACGAATATCCATAGAAAACTGTCAAACGGATGAATTGCGTAATATGAATCATACGCAATTCCTAATATGAATTCACGATATGTGGCCATTTTACCATTTCAAAACTGAATCATATTATGATCTTATTGTGAATTGCGCAAAGTGGCCGTTTTAGACCCCCAGTTCAACCTTATTACCTGGAAACAATCCCGTCTAGCACGGTACGTTTCCAGCGTTCATTTCTACCACGCACATGCAAGCTCTGGAATGTACTCCCTGCATCGGTGTTTCCCGAGCGTTATGACCTGTCCTTCTTTAAGCGAGGTTTAAAAAGAGTTTTCCTTCAACGGTGGGCAGCGGCTTGGCTGTGCTCTGGCATTGCTGAGGTCCATGGGCGGCGGTAACCACTTACTTATTAGGAGGGCCGTCTGCTCGTCTGCCTATATAGGCAATAAAAAAAAAACGATTTGCAAGTTCTATAGCTAGACATCGAGTCCAAAATGTACTGTTTATTTATAACAAGCAAAACATCTCGACGGAAAGCCGTTCAAAACATCTGCATATAGGTTAGTTTAAAAATAACTGTACGTTTCAATAATAACCACTTCCCTGCGTGCGTTCCGTTTGTGCGTTTATTTTAGGAAACATCTGTTGAAAGTTGAAACTGATCATGTGTCATTGTGATGTTATATTTTTTTTATTTCTTGAATGACGAGACGAGCAGGTCGCTCGCCTGATGGTAAGCTGCTCATAAACAGAAGCAACGCCACACAGAACTTTTAATAACAAAGCACTGCATGATACTGCACTGCGCTCGTCACCCCGAGACATTAGGTGTTAAGTCTCATAATTCCCAGTAATTTCACTAGCTTCAATGTCCTTCAAACCGGAACACAACAGTGCTTACACTGTTGGCGGCAGAAATAGACAAAACGGTGATACCAACCCAGCCGGCCTCTCGCATACGAAGGTCCTACCATCTTGTCTATCTGAGTATTGTACAATGATCCGAAGTAAGACGTCCCTTTTTTCTGCCTTTATACAGGGTCACAAGTACACACATACAAGGCAGCACAAGCCCAATGATGGTCTTGGATATAAGACTTTTCAATTTCAAATTCAATTTTCAAACATACTTACATTTAATATCAACTCTATAAATAAGGAAATGCTCCATAATATGACTTTGATCTTATTTACTTTAGATAAAGAAGTTCAAGGTCCAAGAGACCTTAGATTGTACATATTAACTATCTGTTAACTTATGGGCGGCGGGAAGTCTGGATTGCGTTTGGTCGAATTCGGCTACGTTTTCGGCGAACGAAAAACTAGCCGAGCGTCTGTTTTTTTATAGCTGAGGCCGACAAATGATATAGACAATTATCAACCTAGACGGCCTCTCGCATACGAAGGACCTTTCAACTAGCTTTAGCTTTAGTTCATAGCCTCATCCGCTTGAACAACCTTTTACAGGATAAAAAGTAGCCTATATATGTGTTAGTGTATGGGGTACCGTAATACATTTTCTTTCTTTACATACATACATACGCACTCACGCCTGTAATCCCCGAAGGGGTAGGCAGATGTGTAACCTGTACACCCACATTTTGCCGAGCGTATTTTCGTTCCGCGATGTGATAGGGGGCGAGCCTATCGCCATACCGGGCACAAATTCCAGACTCTGGGCTGATACTGAGTATTTCGTAATAGAAAAATCCAATACCACTTTACCCTACCCGTGGATCGAACCCGAGACTTCAGCGTTGGCCTCAATCGTAACGCGTACGCAGTACAACTGCGTGTCACGTCACGTCAGAAACGCGTATCGTCTGAACGAGCCACTATGGTTTCTATGGTCTTGAAATTCGGTTTCGATTTCGGCAAACGAATTTCGGTCGGACCATGCCTAGAATGTCTAAATATGATGATTATTTTGAAACCTTGACTCAGTTTTGGTGTTAATTGATTTTAAACTGGGTCTTTAATACTGATTTAAGTTTAACATGTCACTGTAGGGTCAAGATGCATTTTATTAGTTTGAACTTTAATTAATTTTAATGTAACTAGATACGCTTTTATCGTTCAAAAGTTAAGTATACAGATATAATATGAATATTATTTTACACTATAGGGTTGTTACTAATAAATTCAGGATTTACATATTTATTAACCGACAAAAAAACGGAGGAGGTTCTAAATTCGACGTATACAACGTGTTACAGAAAGGTGTGGTAAAATTTAAGCAACGTGTAGTGTAAACACAAGTACTTAATCCAGTTGCATTGCTAGGCCATAAATAAATCATGTTATTTTTTATGGAATGAGTATTTTACGAAATGCCATCTAGGTTGGCACCACCGCTTTGTCTATTTCTGTCGCCAAGCAACAGTGTGAAAGCACTGGTGTGTTTCGGTTGAAGGAAATTGAAGCCAGTGAAATTACTGGGCATTATGAGACTTAACATCTTATGTCTCGGGGTGAGGAGCGCACTCCCAATGTCATGCAGTGCTTTGTAATTCACCCCATTATAACGACAGTTGGTTGGTAACTCTGTAACACGTGTCTCGAATCGCCCCGCAGCTCACTGTTACGTTGGCAACGCAGTAACACATGTGTAAATAAATACAAGTGTCAGCATGCAGATATTTATCAATGTAGGTTACAATACCGGTGCGCCGTCGTGTCGCATCGTGTCGTGACTCACATTATGTTGGTGTTAGAAATGCGGTGATCAAGTTGTCTTTAAATGATTTACAAAGGAGGTTCTCTGTGTCTTTTTTAATATTAGTTTGAGTGACAAAACGAGCAGGTCGCTCGCCTGATGGTAAACGTCACGCATGCCCATAAACAGAAGCAACGCCACACAGAACTTTGAACTACAAAGCACTGCACGGCACTGGACTGCGCTCGTCACCCCGAGACATGAGGTGCATATTCCTATGGAAAGCAGGCGTGAGTCTATGTAAGTAATTCACCGATTTTGATCTAAAAAGAGTATAATAAAAACTTTTTAACAAAAAGTATAACTAAAAAAACTGTATTAAGCTAAAAGTAAAACTAAACAATTTTGAGTCGGTGACATCAAAGTTTGGTACACAAATACATACATACATACATACGCACTCACGCCTGTAATCCCCGAAGGGGTATGCAGAGGTGTAACTAGTACACCCACATTTCGCCGAGCGTATCTCCGTCCCACGATGTGATAGGGGGCGAGCCTATCGCCATACCGGACACAAATTCCAGACTCCGGACTGATACTGAGCATTTCGTAATAGAAAAACCCAATACCACTTTGCCCGACCCGGGGATCGAACCCGAGACCTAAGCGTTGGCCTCAATCGTAACACGTACGCAGTACAACTGCGCCACCGAGGCAGTCCACACACAAATAGATCTGGATCAGGACATAGGCTACTGTTTGTCCTGGAAAACCACACATGCGAGCGGAGCCGCGGACAAAACCTACTTGTTCTCAAGGTCACATTTCTAAGTTAACTGCACGAACTCTCCAAAAGTTGAAATGACGCAACGGCCATCAAAGAAACGAGGTCGACGCATCCGCTGAGCCGTTGTGATTGTTTCAACGCTTACATAGTAGCAATAGTTCTTGTATATAGTACACCTCAACGCGTCACAAGTTGGGATTCCATCCACACCATCTGGATGGCTGGCGTTCCTCAAGGGTGCTATTTACGCGAAGTTTTCTTCCCCGTACGGCATCCTTATGGAATCAGCTATCACCTGCGGTATTTCCAGACCGATACGACTTAGGAACCTTCAAGAAAAGAGCCTACTCTTTCCTCAAAGGCCGGCAGCGCACCGACAAATCCCCTGGTATTGACGGTGTCCACGGGCGGCGGTGATCACTCACCATCAGGTTACCCGCTTGCTCCGTTGCCAACTCTTTCATAAAAAAAAAATACTGTGGAGTGTGAGGACAACAAACATCTTAGGCCCAAAGCCAACCTCACCTGCACGTGGTACACTCTGCTGATTAACGGATGAGGCAATGGCGAAACTTGGTTCCCGTTGCGAGTTGTGGGGGTCAGACGGCGGGTCTAG
Source organism: Mimas tiliae (assembly GCA_905332985.1). Classification (NCBI taxonomy): domain Eukaryota; kingdom Metazoa; phylum Arthropoda; class Insecta; order Lepidoptera; family Sphingidae; genus Mimas; species Mimas tiliae. The sequence continues at coordinate 1,219,282 of HG995265.1, read as the reverse complement.
TCGCCCCTTATAATAATGCGAGTGAATCGATTTTTGCTAGGTAAGCGTGCTTCATCTTAGGCCACATCATCGCTTACCATCAGGCGTGATAGTGGCCAAACGCGAGCCTATTACGTATTTAAAAAAAAAACACCGTCTACGTCTGTCAGTCTATCTGTTTTAAAAGTCTATTCTTTTAAACCGCAATAAGGCTCTGGCTGAAATATCTACGGTTTTTTTTTATTTTTCCTGTCTTGGCAGTGACTAAACTGGACGTATTGATGTTAAGTACAATACAGTGACTGCCTCGGTGGCGCAGTTGTAATGCGTACGCGTTACGATTGAGGCTAACGCTGAGGTCTCGGGTTCGATCCCCGGGTCGTGTAAAGTGGTATTTGGTTTTTCTATTACGAAATGCTCAGTATCAGCCCGGAGTCTGGAATTTGTGCCCGGTATGGCGCTAGGCTTGCCGGAAATACGCTCGTCGAAATGTTGGTGTACTGGTTACACCTCTGCTTACCCCTTCGGAGATTACAGGCGTGAGTGCGTATGTACTCTCTCTCTTGCGGTGCCTATTCACTATTGAATGTTGGCTGTCAATTCCGCATATTCCTTTCTATTTCTAAAAGTCTTATGTACAATACAGTCTAAATATAATATAGCTTATGAAGTAAAAAATAACTTTAATTTAACATTTCGTAATTGCGAACGTCCGCGAACATATTACCCAAGTCGATAAACCTGTTACATATAAATATATCTCTTCTAATTATATTAACCGGCTTCAACTACATTACTTGTAAAGATGTAAAGTTTTTTTAAGTTTGTGATTAAGCGAGTTTTTTTGAAGTGAAAACTTCTTTAGCACCGTTGTGATTTGAAAATCGATGAAACGAAAAAGTGGAACGAAAAAGAGACAGACACATAAATCCATAGGATTTAATGGGAGAAAATGAGATAGGAAGTATTATACAGTTGTGCGCGCATGTATATTACAAAGCTTGAGAAAAGGCATCACAACAACCGTGGTGTTTTGTATACGTGTACGCAGTAAAAAGAGACCGACACATAAATTCATAAGATTTAACGTGGGAGAAAATAAGATAGGAACATTACACATTTCCCGAAATTTTACATTCGTCTCATTATCTTGAAGCCAACATTTATTAAGGTTTCACTTCTACCACGTGTGAATTACACACATGATTTTTTAAACAACGTGTAACAGAGAGGTGTGGTCATATTTAAGTGTCGTTACATACACTTCACAGTGAGTGTTTATGTACCGGATCTTATCAATATATAGACATTCTAAAATTTCACGCTTATTAGTTACTCGATTATTACGTATGTATATGTATGTGGGTTGACTTTACTCAAAAGTCTTACAGTGCCCTCCGAGTCCAATTTAATAATGCGTTCAGGGTGCTGATGGGGCTGCGGCGATTCTGTAGTGCATCAGGGATGTTTGCTGAACATCGCGTATACTGCTGGTACGCTACGATGCGTAAAAGATGTGCATCCCTGGTGCGCAGAGTACGTGGCAGCGCCAACAGCATCCTTAGCATGATCGCCAGTCGGCTGGACTGTAGTTACATCAATCACTGCTGCGCTATTTCGCACGGAATGGCGCAGTAGTAAATGAAATGAAATGAAATAGTTTTATTCATCATGTAGGCAATTAAAATAGCGCTTATGACAAGTCAGTACAAAATAAAGAAACTTATGTAATTACAGAAATCATATCAGCTAATATATACATAACATACATAGCATCGTCACAATACACTGGGCAACTATAAAGTTTACAATATTTTTATATTAGTCCAGAATTGTTAAGTATTATTATTATTGTTATTTTTTCTCTGTTTTAAAGGTCGATATGGACCATAGGCATTACCGAAACGGCACGTGGTTAGAACTACCATCGGATCCAAAACGACCCAACCTGAGAAGACCCGGCGAAACAAACTCAGTGGGCTTACTTTACCACTGGATTTTACGCGGCGCGACCCAGCCCTGAAAAGATCCAGCTAGTCAAACTCAGTGGGCTTGTTTTTGGTCCGGTTTATGTTTTGTTGTGAGAAGTTTATACATATTATTAACACTAGTCTGTAGGAACATTGTTACTAACAAAATGGACACCTTGGTCTGAAATAAAGTCTTTATTCCGATCGATCACATCCCTATAAATGAGTGAAGTGCGTCAGCGAGAATAATAATGATAAATGGTTAGCAAGGTGATTCCTTGAATTGAAAACCTCCTCCGTTTTTATCGTCGGTTAAAGATAGACTTTCACGCGGGCAAAGTTGCGAGCAATAGTTAGTTATTATATAATTAATTTATTTACATGATGTAAGTAGGTAGGTATTCATTAAAACTAAAAACGGGTTTTAGAGATATATTTTTTTTAAACGTAGATTACTTAATGAGTTTCTTTTTTGATCCTTGTTTAAATTAATGAATGTTAACGGCCGATATTAGTAAACTATTTTAATAGAAATCCAGGTTACAAACCAATCATAGAGGCTGTGGGTTCGATACCCACACCGTGACAAATGTTTGTGTGATCCACAAATATTTGTCACGGCCTGGGTGTTTGGGTTGGCAAGTCCCTCGTAGTTCTGATACCCACGATACAGGTTAACCTAGTGTGGGGTCAGGACTATTTTGGGTGTATTTATATGTCCCAAATCCAGATCATAGTCTACCTGTGTGCCAAATTTCACTTAAACCGTTCAGCTGTTAAAACATCCAAATTCACAAACTTTAACATTTATAATAGTAGTAGGATTCTCCCCAGAGGGGTTGAGTAGGTCCCTCGTATGCCAGAGGCCGACTGGGTGGTACCACCGCTTTGTCTATTACTGACAAGCAGCGGTGTGTAAGTATTGTTGTGTTTCGAAGCCAGTGAAATTACTGGGCATCATGAGCCTTAACATCTCATGTCTCGGGACGACGAGCGCAGTGCAATGCCATGGACTGCTTTGTAATTCAAAGTTATGTGCGTTGTTGTTTATGGGCGGGTGTTGCGGTTAACACCAGGCGAGCTACCTGCTCGTTTCTTCACTCAAGCTAATAATAAAACGACTTCCAACTTTGGTCAAAAATATATAACCGAGTTTTGTCTCGCTTATTATTCTTGGTCACGTACTTCACTTAATTTGTAGAGAGGTGATCGGTTATCGATCGTAATAAACGAGTGTTTAAAATTAACATGAACTTTTAGGATGTCTAAATGTTTATAAGATCCAGTACCCTAAACCGACGTGCGTGTATGAAAATTTTAATGAGAGTGAATGAGGCCGAAGAGGTATGCAAGGATCGTAGCAAGTGGAAATACGTTGTCTCTGCTTACCACCTAACACCTAAACAGGCGGAAGTCTATGTATATATGTATGTATCCAGTACATAGACACTCATTCTCACGTGTATGTAATAACTCCGGAATATGACCACACCTTTCTGTAACAAGGTGTATATTTGTTTTTTTTTCGTAAATCTCGCATAACTGATTCCAAAGTGATTAAAATTTTCTTAATTTTCAATTATTAATCTCACTATTCTTGGATTACGCTACACATGCAGCAATCTGCAATCAATTGTAGCGTAGTCACTTTTTCGAGCTAGGATAACAAAAAACTGTAGGCTAATTCTAGTAATTTTAAATGTTTAAAATATCATTCCGATCTAGTCTCAGCGTTAAGAAAGTTGCAAATGGCATTCTCTTAAACCAATAATCAACGTCAAATGTTAACATAGATCGTAATGAGATTGAATGTAGAATAAAAGTTGACTGAAGCCAAAACGGTATAATGCTACTGCTGATGCAAGGTGCATTTGACGTTGATTATTTATTTATTTATTTATTTATTTACACCCAACAGTCACACACATAGTCCTGACCCCACACTAGGTAAACCTGTATCGTGGGTATCAGGAACTACGAGGGACTTGCGGTCCCACAACACCCAGACCCGAAACAAATTTTTGTGGATCAAACATTTGTCTCAGTGCGGGAATCGAACCCACGGCCTCTCGCTTCGCAGCCGGCTACTCGCCCGCTGTATTGGTTTAAGAGATTGCCATTTGCAACTTTCTTGACCTTAAGACTAGATCGGAATGATATTTTGAACATAAAAAATTACGAGAATTGGCCTACTGGTCTCGCCGGCTCAATTATACTGCGGACAAAATTGTCTACAGCGTGGCTCTACCGCTTAGATGCATGTTACAATAATTCCCATCGTCTTACATCCGCTTGACATCCGCAAACAACTCCACCCGGTTGTAGAAACTTGTTCGGTAGAAAGTGAATTATACTTATCAATTGCATTAAACTAGTTGCCTGTATTTAAACTGACTTAAAAAAAATAGGGACTGGAGATTAATACGGAAAACAAACGCATTCGCATTCACGCCTTTATCCCCGAAAGGGTAGGCAGAGTTGCAATTAGTGCTGCATCCAAGATTCCCCGAGCTTATTGCCGTCACATGATGGGGATAAGAGACAAGTCTATCGCCCACAAATTCCAATGCAAAGCAATCCATGTGTAACTTTGAACTCGAAACACAAATTGTGGTTGCCCGACCAGGGAATCGAACCCAAGATAGACCTCAAGGTTTTTTGCCTTAGTACAATGTGGCGATATTTCTTTTGTTTCTTTTTCGTCGGTTGAATAACGAGATAAACAGCTGCTAATTTATACTGTCTTGCATTATTATTTCCATACATTTTGAAAACAACTATAGAATTGAGAAATGTATTGTAAAATGCAACACCTAACAGTCACACATGTATTCCAGTCCCCATCGAAATAAGATAACTAGAACGATAACTCTCATATGAATCGGCCAAAAATACGGGTCCGCTTACTTACACATGCAAAGGTAACACTCAAACGCGCAACAAAAATTAATGAACGTTCAAAATCAACTTTATTTCATAAAAGTTAATGTCTAAATATTAAATTCCTAAATCGAGATACGACGTTCTGCACTGTGCAAAAAAAATGACGTATTAAGTGTCAACTAGACATCATGAATAAATTTTTATGAATTGATGAATGAACAGCTGCACGGGTTTTTATTGCACAGAGTTTTGGTGGGGATAGTTTTTTGCTTGAGTTACGTTTTTTGTCATCTTATTTAAATGCCTGCCCCACACTAGGTTAACCTGTATAGTTGTTATCAGGAACTACGAGGGGCTTGCCAATCCACAACACCCAGACCCGAAACAAATATTTGTGGATCACACAAACATCTGTCTCGGTGCGGGAATCGAACCTACGGCCTCTCGTTTCGCAAATCATTTCTACAATCAATCTTAATGATACTTCATCTCTGTTTATGATATAAAGGCATACATTTTAGACGCGTCCAATCATGTATATTGGTTTGCATCCGGTGGAGGTCAACGCCTCTACAAAACTCTACGGCCTTGTGATGACATCTGTCGGGGTTTTGAAGAAACTTCTTATTTAGTTCATGTCGATAGTCAATAGATGGCGTTAGTTGTAACTAAGTATTTGGCATGCCAAAATCTTATGTTAAAATCTGATTTTGATTTCAACCTATCGCAAATATACAACGTGTTATAGACAGGGGCGGGCAAATTTAAGCAATGTATAGTGAAGGGTATAAATATTGTATCTCCCATAGTACCAATCCCGATTGCATTGCTAGGACAATAATTATAGAATTTTCTTTTTTATCGAATGAGTAACATGTCGATATCGACTTTCAACTTTGGACAACACTAAATGTTAAACAAAGATACTATAGACCTCCTTTCATTTAAGTATTTTATAATTAAAAAAACATTAAACAGTTGTCAAATGTCAATATTTATTTGACGCAATCAGTTCGACAATTTCTGATTTTATGAAGTATGATTACGAGTACAAAAAATATGTTGTATTTGACTAAAAACAAGTATTATTTATTAGTACTTTGTGTTGGTGTAACTGATAACAGCTTTTAAGTGGATCGTCGACTGTATTAAGCCAAATTCATAGATGGATGACCCGACAATGAAATCTTTAAAATACTTCAGAGGATGGTAACTATACCTATATCGTCTTCAGCAAACAGTCTCTTTCAGGTATTTTGTGTTTAAATTACAAGTTACGTACGTATGCCCGTAGAATTACGTAAATCTTATTTATGTTTATTAAAAAGTGAGTGTCATTCATTATAATTAATAGCGATGTCATCAATCTTATCGATCTTAATAAACGAGTGATTAAAATTAACGTGAAATTTTAGGATGTCTTGGTTTGAAATGATCTGGTACATAGGTACTTACTATAAGGAGTGTGTAATGGCCCTAAAATATGACCACACCTTTCTGTAACACGTTGTATATGGATACTAGCTGTTCCGCGCGGTTTCACCCGCAACTACAGCAGCGCCACCTACCGGTTATCTACCACCTACCTATCCAGGGCGCCACCCAAACGCATACAAAAAAAAAACATTCAAATCGGTCCAACCGTTTAGGAGGAGTTCAGTCACATACACACGTACACTAGAATTATATATACATATAAAGATGTTAGGGTGAAAGGCTCGGGAATGCGTAATTTTGGTCATGTTCCCCATCACCCCGAGGCATGAGATGGCTCATAATGCCCAGTAATTTCACTGGCTTTAATGTCTCCAAACCGAAAAATAATAGTGCTTAATCACTGCTGCTTGGCGGCGGAAATAGACGAAGCGGTGGTACCTTCCCAAATACGAGAGGATGGGACCGACAGAGGAACACGGCTGCACCTAGAAAACATTTAGAGCCACACGCTGTAGGCAGTTTTGTCTACAGCATGAATAGGCCGACTCGTCCAGGTTGTTACCACTGTCTCACAGGAAATCGACGTAAAGTAGCAGTTTGCTGCTGCGTTTCGTACGGTGATTGAAATATCCGGAGGCTCAAATCCCCCTCCCCTTCCCAGTCCCTTAATTATCCCTTTCCTTAAGGTCGGCAACGCGCTCATGATTATGTTGGTATTGTGGGCGTAGATGGACGGTGGAGACCACTTACCATCAGGTGACGCACTGCTCGTTTGCCGGCCTATGTTATAAAAAAAACAAACGCTGACAAAATTACTCCCACGAAATAAAAATTGCAAGTAACAATTGCCACTTGACTCAGTAACACAATATTAGACCACATTAACCGCAATTTTCATGCAATTGGTGCGAGTTCAATGCTCGGCTATGTAACTTCATATCGTGTTACCATATTCCCACTAATAACATAATAGGGTAGTTTCCTATATTGAATTTTATACATTATTTTATAAGCAACAGAAAATGATACGCAAAAGAAACCCTTTTATTAAAACACAATCAAAATTGGTTCAGAAATGTGCCCGCAGTTATTACTTTAAATGTTGGTATGAGGAAAAGTGGGTGCGTAGTAGGGATATCTCACTGTCTCGCTTGCACACGTGCACCGTAATGAACATTTTATACAGTGACGTCAAATTTTACGTCGTCTGTCATTTGACAAATATCCCTTCTACAGGATTTGAATGGCTTCTAACTTATTTATTTTTGGTCCGATTTATAAAATTCTTTCTGCAATAGATTTTGAGTAACGTAACTTATTGATTTAAATAATAAAAAAAAAACTAGTCAACTACCCTATTATGACAAAGGGAGCCAAGTTTGGTACAAATTTTACTAGATGGCAGGTCACTGGTATGCGAGAGGCCGTCGAGGTTGGTACCACCGCTTTACCTATTTCTACAGCAGCAGTATGTAAGCACTTTTCTGGTGCTGTTCCGGTTTGAAGGACATTGAAGACAGTGACTGCCTCGGTGGCTCAGTTGTAATGAGTACGCGTTACGATTGAGGCTAACGCTGAGCTCACGGGATCGATCCCCGGGTCGGGTAAAGTGGTATTGGGTTTTTCTATTACGAAATGCTCATTATCAGCCCGGATAGGCTCGCCCCCTATCACATCGTGCTACGGAAATACGCTCGGCGAAATGTAGGTGTACTGGTTACACCTCTGCCTACCCCTTCGGGGATCACAGGCGTGAGTGCGTATGTATGTGTGTATGAAGACGGTGAAATTACTGGGTATTATTAACACCTATATCTCATGGGTGACAAGCGTAGTCTTACGTCATGCAGTACTTCATATTGTTCTGATTGGTATTGATTCTGACTATGTACAGGTGTGACGCTTACCATCAGACCGGTGAACTGCTTTTCTTGTCATCTAAAGTGTTATAAGTGCTGGAAGTACTAAATAATAACACAACGGTTATGACGTCACACTATTATTGTATGACGTTATATTGTCTGTTAAATCCATAAGATACTCTGACTTATTTAATTATTCAATTATAAATAATATACACGTTATTTAGAACGATCTGACATGTTCAATAATAAATACAATTACTAATGTGAACTATTTGTGAAAAGGTATAAATAAGGTGGAATAATTATTGTCGGCAGTCAGTCGGTTGCTAAACGGAATATAAAGTGTTACTCTGCCCAAATAAATGGAGAAGGTCGTGTACGTTGTGTTTCAATTGTTCTACTTCGTTACAAAAGTTAATAAACGACGGTCGGGTTTGTCGGCGCGGCATCACCGATAAAAAAGTTGAGATCTGAAAAAGTTGCCAAGTTCCGTAAGAGCTCGTTAAATCATAGCTATAGCACTTTACACGTTCTTCAATTGTTTTAAAAGAATATTTGTTACATTCTTTGACATTGAGTTTATAACTAGTCATGATTATTCATGAAATTTTGTATTTCTACGTGTTAATATACAAGCAAAATTGCAAGTCACAAATCTTAGATAGTTTTTCAGTTATAGGGCGGGGTTTAAAGAAGTTGGAAATAAATATATTACATAACATTACATACTGCCGCCATGCCTTGCGGATGCGTTGCCCTTTTTCCGAACTTGGCTGGCACACTGCCATGTCTACATGCTCGTGTATCGACGGTATCGTTATGAAGAACATCCCTATTATGCAACTTCCGAGTATTCGATGGTAGAGACATGATGTAGACAATTTTGTCTTGACTGATGCGACCAGTTTATTAAATTTGGCGTCTGGACTCATGTTGCCAATATGAAAATTTTACTTCTGCTTGCAGATTTTTAAAATTTTTACAATAACCTGTTTTTCGGAATTGCCCCAGTAGACCTTAATTTGAATTTGAATTTAATATTTATTTTCTTATTTCAGGAACAGACCATCTACGAAATACCAACGCACACTCCAAGATCGACATCACCCGCATTATCGAGCAGAAAAATAGACTTCGAAAAGTTGGTGAATAATTTTGAAAATGGCATTTATTCCAACGAGACCCCCGTCGAAAAGCCGGCGATCGTATCGATTGCAGACAAATCGATTGTCGACAAATCGATTATTGAGAAATCGATTAAAAACAGACCGGTGTTGGCGAAACTCAAAGTGTCCAAGTCTACAGAGAATTTGATAGAGAATGGGAAGTTTTTGAAGAAGTCTATAGACAGGAAATGTGCCACAGAATCGAAGCGGTACAGAAACCGTTGTGAGACTGGATCGAGTATCGGGTTCATATTGCCCAAAAAGGAGAATCCCCAGTTGGACGTGGATAAGGAGAACGTGAGTTATTTTTTATTGCCTTTGCTTACGCGATGTTTTTATGTTTTTTTATTATTTACTAGGGGCTTTGCCCATGTTTTTCCACAAAACATAAAACTTAAAGTCCGACGAATATGAGACATATCTTACTTCCTTCCCCACATTATTCTGCATCGATTGGTATCGGTCTCGACCCCATACCCCCAGCGGTTTCGGAGGAGATATCGTGACAAGCTTTTGGCAGCGGCGGCGCCGCCAGTTACTTTTTTTGGAATAGAGAGTTTTTTATAGCATAGGCCGGTAAACGAGCAAGTGGGTCATCTGATGGTAAGTGATTTCCACCGCCCATATACGGCCACTATACCAGAATCATGGGCGCGTTGTCGTATCTGACGTTTCTCCAGCGTTTGAGATGATTTACTTAAAAAACCTCACAAATATATAACGGTTGGCATTTTTCTTGAATGGGACAATAAGAAGCCTTCCAACACGATCCAATTCATCTCGCATACGACCATAGTTAGTAAATTGTGGAGTAAATATTTAATTGCGGATTGATTGGTAAATAAATAAAACAGCGTTATTATACACTGATGATAGATGTAAAATTTCCTTATCATTGTCAAATTAATTTAACCAATGCAATTGTCCAAATGGCGGTAGTATTGAAGCGTGAAGTACAAAAACTATGTCTAATTCAATGTCGCCGACCTTTTGAAATAGCGTAATGAACAAAACGGTTAATGTCATTATAACCGACTCAAAAAAATTGTTCTCAATAGGGTAGTTGACTAGTTTCTTTTTATTATTTAAATCAATAAGTTACTTTACTCAAAATATATGGCAGAAAGAATTTTATAAATCGGACCGAAAATAAATAAGTTAGAAGCCATTCAAATCCTGTGGAAGGGGTAATTGTCAAATGACAGACGATGCAACCATTGACGTCACTGTGTAAAATGTTCATTATGGTGCACGCGTGCAAGCGAGATAGTGAGATATCCCCACTACGCACCCACTTTTCTTCATACCAACATTTAAAGTCATAACTGCGGGCACATTTCTGAACCAATTTATATTGTGTTTTAATAAAAGGGTTTCTTTTGCGTGTCATTTTCTGTTGCTTATAAAATAATGTATAAAATTCAATATAGGAAACTACCCTATTACTCTGTATACAATATGTTACAGAAATGTGTGGTCACATTTTAGGATCATAAAATACATCTTACAATTCGTACTTGTGTACCGGATTTATTCAAAACCAATTAAACACACATTAGCACTTGAAAGAGACTGTGTGCTGATGACGATATTGGTACCATCCTCTTGAAGCATGTTAAAGACATCATTCTCGGGTCTTCCATCTATGAATACAGTCGACGATCCTCTTAAAAGCTGTTTTTAGCTACACCAACACAAAGTACCAATATATAATACTTGTTTTTAGTCAAATACAACATATGAACTCGTAATCAATCATACTTCATAAAATCTGGAATTGCCGAACTGACTGCGTCAAATAAATATTGTCATTTGACAAATTTTTAATGTTTTTTTAATTATAAATAAATAAATGAAATGAGGTCTATAGTATCATTGTTTATCATTTAGTGTTGTCCAAAGTTGAAAGTCGATATCGACATGTTACTCATTCGATAAAAAAAGAAAATGCTATAATTATTGTACTAGCAATGCAATCGGATTTGGTACTATGGGAGATAAAATACCTATACCCTACACTATACATTGCTTAAATTTGCCCGCCCCTTTCTATAACACGTTGTATAATCTTAAGAGTGTGACTTTTGTATTTGAACGTCATTTATTTATCATATTTGTCATCTATTTGGTAAATAGAATTTACTTATAGGTAGTGAATAAGGCGCTTTTTTAGATTACGCTAGTCGACGGCTCGAACTCGTCTGTGGGCGGAGTAAAAAATGCATGCTGTCTCATTCTTACATCGCGAAGCGTTCGAGTGAAATGTACAATAATTCGTGATAAAATTAAGCGTCTAAATTTTCTGAATACAGTTTGGGATCGGCGTTATTATGAAAATTTCACTGAATAGACTGATTCAAAGTAAAGTTATTTATACTATAAGATAAATTATCTATGCCTGTATGAATTTCGTTTTAGAGATTTCATACTCTTTACGTTATTTATTTACGCTCAAAACTGCGCGGAAATGTGTGTTGTTATATGGAATTCAGGGCTTACAACTTTCAAGTTATTTTTTATTATTCAATTATGTTTACGTACAGGCGTAGATGACGGTTAGATGAATCAATACCATGTTTAATCACTTTCGACGTAAGATGTGAAATAATCAAGTAATCACCCTGCAACGTTAATATGGAAATAATACCGACTAGCAAAGACTTTAATACCATAGACGGGCTGTTCAGAAGTAAAATTGTGTTGCAAACGCGGCCGGCGAGGTGGGATTGACGACTAAGGCGTGGGAGCGAGAGGAGTTGAGAGCAAGCGAGATGGCAATATTGAGACGACTGTTTTGTTTGGTATTATTTTCATTCACAATAAATGAATTTTTCGATCAAAACCAAGAAATAATATAGTTACTTCCGTAAAATAACTTAAAATTGAATGAATAATATAAACAATTCGTGTTAGTTTATCAAATTTAACATTCGCAGCTATTCAAACAACAACAACTGCTCTTGTCGATCTCTCGCGGGTGACTAAATGAGTTGCGGTCAATTGTCCGTAACTAAGTGAGCAATTTCTATATGCAGCACAGCTTGTGTAGTAGTATACATTAAAGTCTTTGCCGACTAGCGACCCCTTAACAAAGAAGCATCGTACAGAAACAATGCGTAGCATAGATACGGCGCAGTTATTTCTTTGTTTGTAATTGTTTTGACCTTATTAACAATTATTATCTGTTAAATAGTTGTGTGTAAAAAGCATTGATAGCTCAGTGGGGAGTGGTATGGACTGTCGAAACAAAAGTCGCAGGTTCGAAACCAATCCCAAGAGCACACACCTCTGACTTTTCTAAGTTATGTGTGTGTTAATTGTTAATTATCACTTGCTTGTGAAGGAAACATCGTGAGGAAACCGGCATACCTGAGAAGTTCTTCATAAGAATTTGGAAGGTATGTGAAGTCTGCCAACCCGCATTAGGCCAGCGTGGTGGATTAAGGCCTGACCTCTCTCATTCAGTAGAGGAGGTCCATGCTCTGCAGTGAGTCATACATGACTAGAAAAAAAAGTTATGCGTAGAATGCTACTTTGTACATATTATATATTTTTACTTAAATGATGAAACAAGCAGCTCGCTCGTCTGATGGTAAGCACCTACCCATAAACGATAGCAACAAGCGACACCGTACAGCGTCGTCTAAGCGATATCGTCTTGCGTTTTTTTATAGCATAGGCCGGCAAACGAGCAAGCGTGTCACCGGACGGTAAGTAATCTCCACCACCCATATACCAAAAGAATCATGGGCGCGTTGCCGACCTTGAAGGAAAGGGTAACTAAGGGATTGGGAAGGGGAGTGGGATTTGGGCCACCGGATATCTCGCTCACCGTACGAAACGCAACAGCAAGCTGCTGCTTTACGTAGGTTTTAGTTAGACAGTGGTAACGACCCGGACGAGCCGGCACGTTAATGCTGTAGACAAAAGTGTCTACAGCGTGGCTCTACCACTCAAACGCATCTAAACATATTGCATTCATCGGAATAAGATGACAAGGCGTGTAACTCAAGCAAGATGACCCCACAAAACTCTGTGCAAGGGGGCGGGGCTATAAAAGTCTGTGCAGATCGTTCATTCATCAATTCTTAAAAATTGACTCATGATCTCTAGTTATGACTGCGTCGGTGGTGCAGTTGTAATGCGTACGCGTTACGATTGAGGCCAACGCTGAGGTCTCGGGTTCGATCCCCGGGTCGGGTAAAGAGGTATTGGGTTTTTCTATTACGAAATGCTCAGTATCAGCCCGGAGTCTGAAATTTAGGCCCGGTATGGCGATAGGCTCGCCCCCTATCACATCGTGGGACGAAGATACGCTCGGCGAAATGTGGGTGTACTGGTTACGCCTCTGCCTACCCCTTCGGGGATTACAGGCGTGAGTGCGTATGATCTCTAGTTGACAGTTGATACTTAATACGTCAAATTTTGTGTGCGGTGCAGAACGTCGTATCTCGATTTAGAAATTTAATATTTAGACATTAACTTTTATGAAATAAAGTTGATTTTGAACGTTCATTAATTTTCGTTGCGTGTATGAGTGTTACTTGTGATTGATTACCTTTGCATGTGTAAGTAAGTAGAACCGTATTTTCAGCAGATTCATATGAGAGTTATCGTTCTAGTTATCTTATTTCGATGATTGCATTCTACCTTTATATATATTGTATAACGTCACACGCTGGTTTCTTGGCCATTCAGAAACTGCACGGATGTTCTTGTCGTTCTTACCCCACATTCTCAAGGTGGTAGGTCTCTCGTGTGCGCGAGGACACACGAGAGACACGTGTTGATATCACCGCTTTGTCTATTTCTGCCGCCAAGAAACAGTGCTTAAGCTAAGCACTGTTATGTTCCGGTTTGAAGGACATTGAAACCAGTGTAATTACTGGGCATTATGAGACTTAATATCTTATGTCTCAGGGTGACGAGCGCAGTCCAATGCCATGCAGTGCTTTGTAATTCAAAGTTCTATGTGGTGATGCTTCCGTTTATTTTTTTTTTATGGCATAGGCCGGCAATCGAGCAAGTGGGTCACCCGATGGTAAGTGATCTCCACCACCCAAACGGTCAGAATACCAGAAGAATCACGGACGCGTTGCCGACCTTAAAGGAAGGGATAATTAAAGGATTGGGAAGGGGAGAGTGATTTGGGCCTCCAGATATCCCACTGACCGTACGAATCGCAGCAGCAAGCTGCTACTTTACGTCGGTTTTCTGTGAGAGGGCAGGCGTGACGTTTATCATCAGGCGAGCTACTCGTTTCGTCACTCAAACTAATAAAAAAATACCATCGTCCATTATGCTCTAACTAATAAAAAACACGCAAACAAACATAGATAGAACTGTTGGTTGAACGCAGTCATTATCTGCAGTGAGTCATCGGTTTATCAAGAGACTGTTACATGCAGCGGATTTACGAGTACCTATATATCGGGAGGCCCAAATAAAAATAAATAATATAACGTTTCACCTAATAGTCACACACATAGTCCTGATCCCACACTAGGTTAACCTGTATCGTGGGTATCAGGAACTACTAGGGACTGCCAACCCACAACACACAGACCCGAAACAAATATTTGTGGATCACACAAACATTTGTCTCGGTGCGGGAATCGAACCCACGGCCTCTCGCTTCGCAACCAGCTACTCGCCCGCTGCGCAACGGAGGCTGCAACAAACTTAGAAACCAACTTCAAGCAATAGCATGTAAATTCCAATTAACACAATCGCGACGAGTTTACTGCTGTCCGTTGACGAGCTTTATTTTTTTTCTCCGTACTCCGTCATCAGATCTTAATCAAATTTATATGGGACCACATCGCAGCTAAACTCTATCGAGTGATTTTTTTTCCAACAAAGCCGGTCCACAATTGGCGGAGAAATCGATGTACATATATAAAAAGAAGCAAAAAAAAACTTGCCGAATTAAGAATCTCGTCCTTTTTTGTCCGTTAAAAACAGCTTTCATTAACGTTAATTTGTCGTTAAATCTTATCGAACATTTCGAAATTTAGCCTCGATACCTTTCCACAGAGTTAACCAGCTACCATGACACGACCGTTATCAATTCATCAACAAAAAACAATGACGCCTGGTTTCTGAAAGGTTTTCTGATCAATGTTAAATTAACTAATCAAATGTCAAATCTCATATCAAGTCGAAATTGAGTTGCTAGAAGCGTGATCAACACCTTTGATTTGACACACATGTTAGCTAACATAACTTTCAAATTAATATGAAAAATCGTATGTCAAACGGTGCTAAAGAGAGATCAAATATTATATTTTTTTTTTACAAAATAACGTTTCAGCAACTCGAATTGATTTGACAGCGATGTCAACTGAACGTTGAATGTTGATTTGATCAGCCTTTCAGAAACCGCGGGTGAGTCAACCCAAAGCACCGCGCCATGTAAACTCGCCGATATCGCAAAAGTAGTTAGCTACTGAACTTTAGTAAGGCGCGGACCGTCGGGAAAGACTGCGGTCTCTCGTTAAAGTTAACCAACAAAATATTTATCAGTTGATTTCGCGTGCAGTGGAATTTGTTAATCATGAGCTGTTGTAGTTGATTTTAATCATACTAATATAAATGTGAGTACAAATATATAATCCTCGGTGGCGCAGTTGTAATGCGTACGCGTTACGATTGGGGCCAACGCTGAGGTCTCGGGTTCGATCCCCGAGTCGAGTAAAGTGGTATTGGGTTTTTCTATTACGGAATGCTCAGTATCAGCCCGGAGTCTGGAATTTGTGCCCGGTATGGCGATAGGCTCGCCCCCTATTACATAAGGGACGGAAATACGCTCGACGAAATGTGGGTGTACTCGTTACACCTCTGCCTACCCCTTCGGGGATTAATCCCGGAGCGGTAGGCAGCTGTGTACACACCCTCAATACACTAATAAAAAGAGAATACGCTAATACTATCTAGGATAAAAGGAGCCTATATTACTTTATGGCATTTAAACTAACTATATGCAAATAATTGTATATACATACATACATACGCACTCACGCCTGTAATCCCCGAAAGGGAAGGCAGAGGTGTAACCAGTGCACCCACATTTCGCCGAGCGTATCTCCGTCTGATGATGTGATAGGCGGCGAGCCTATCGCCATACCAGGCGCAAATTCCAGACTCCGGGCTGATACTGAGCATTTCGTAATAGAAAAACCCAATACCACTTTTACCCGACCCGGGGATCGAGCCCGAGACGTCAGCGTCAGCTTCAGTCGTAACACGTACGCATTACAACTGCGCCATCGAGGCAGTATAAATGTGAGTGTTGGTTTTTCCATTTACACAACATCGGATCGACGGAAAAAGAAGGTATTTAGCAAATACTTTAATGTATACTACTAGACGGGCTGTTTAGAAGTAAAATCGCGTCACATAACATGTGAGTTTAACAGCTCACAAACAGGGAGCGCGAGAGGGGTTCTAGTTGAGAGTAAGCGAGATGGGTAATATTGAGTTATATTGAGTAACTTGTGAGCTGTCAAACTCCCGCGTTATGTGACGCAATTTTACTTCTAAACATCCCGTCTAGTAGTAAACATTGAAGTCTTTGTCCTGATATCCACGATACAGGGACTTACCTAGTGTGGGGTCTATGTGTGTGACTGTTGGGTGTATTTGTTTATTACCTCCTTTTTGCGGTTGGTTATTTTCAATTTTCTATTCTCCCCTGCATTCCAGTTTACTACGTTTTACCGAACTGTTGTAGTCGTACAATTCTGTAGACAGTGAGTTAAAAACAAAAACACTGTCTTCAATGCAATTATGAATCATGAGTGTAGTGTTCGAGTGATTTAAGTTCAGAAATAATTGAAAATAATTGGTGTTTACAAGTGCTCTGCAATTTTGAGAACTGGATTTAATCATTATGAGGTAAGTTGCAAAGCCTTTAATGCATACTACTAGACAAGCTGTGCGGTACAAAGAAATTGCGCACTTAGTTACGGTCAATTGACCGCAACTCATTTAGTCGCCCGCGAGAGAGCGACAAGAGCAGCTGTTGTTTGAATAGCTGCGAACGTTAAATTCGATAATAATAATATCAATACTAGCCCTGTATTATACACGTCCCACTGCTGGGCACGGGCCTCCTCTATTGAATGAGAGGGGTTAGGCTTTAGTCCACCACGAAGGCCTAATGCGGGGTTGGCAGACTTCACATACCTTCGAAATTCTTATGCAGAATTTCTCAGGTATTCAGGTTTCCTCACGATGTTTCCTTCACCGTTAAAGCAAGTGATAATTAACAATTCGTCCATACAAGTCTCCGCCAAGCTATCCCTGCTGTTCGATAAACTAACACGAAATTGTTTATTGTGACCCATAAAACATTGGATTGTCTACCCTGAATTTCGAACTCAGGACCTTATTTTCTTGGTCTAAGAACGCTGCCGCTAGACCCTACACACGTTAATATTTGACTAATGTAAAGCACATTGAAGGTGTGCCAGAAAAGACTCCCAAATTCTATTGTTTTGAATTTAGTGTGAAAAATTTAACCGTGTTTCTGTGTCAAATGATCAGCCTTTCTTTGTGTTGCCAGTTATTGAGTCCGTTTTAATTATGTTTACTTACTATTTTTTTACATACGCACTCACGCCTGTACTCCCCGAATGGGTAGGCAGAGGTGTGTAGTACACCCATATTTCGCCAAGCTTATTTAAGTTCCATTATGTGATTGGGGGCGAGCCTATCGCTATATCTGGCACAATTCTACACTCTCGAGGTCTCAGAGACTCAGAGGTCTCGGGTTCGATTCCCGGGTCGGGTAAAAGTGATGGGTTTTTCTATTATGAAATGCTCAGTATCAGCACCGGAGTCTGGAATTGTGCCCGGTATGGCGTTAGGGTCGCCCCCTGTCACATCATACGAGAATGGAGATATGCACGGCGAAATAATCAGAAATAATCAATTTATTGGTAAAGGACAACTTTACACGTCTTCTGTCTACAATTATAAGTACATAAAATTACAACGAACTCCTTATAAAGTATTTAACAATTTTTTAATAAAATTAGAAATGATAATACATTTTACGAAATAAAATAAATTAAATTTGCGTTTACTGGTTACACCTCTGCCTAAGGCGTCTAATAAGGCGTGAGTGCGTATCACCTCTGTAGGCAGAGGTATTACAGGCGTGAGTGTGTGATGTATGTAATTATAAAACGTGACCGTGCAAAGTTATCTACAATTAAGAATAAAATTATAAGTTTAAGATAAAATTAAACAGCGTATACAATGTCTTGCGTAATCCATTGTTAAACTTGCGATAACAGTTTGACATAACGGAGTTTAAACAACAATATCAATTGATAATGAAGTTTAATTAATTTAATATTGTTATAATTTAATTTAATGATTATGGAATTGCAATAAAACACGCGTACCTTGCTGCTAGGACGGGAGGAAGGAAGTAAGTTAATTTATTTATTACTAGCTTTTGCTCGCGGCTTCACCCGCGTGAATAGGCTTTTCCGAAATAAAACGTAGCCCATAACCGTTTCCAGGTTCCCATCTATGTCTACATCAAAATTCATTAAAATCGGTTCAGTGATTTAGGCGTGAAAGCGTAACAAACAAATAGATATTTTTTTTTTCATAAAAAGTGTCCTATGTTACTTCTTATACCTCCAAGAATATGTGTACAAAGTTTCATGATGATCGGTTAAGTAGTTTTCGCGTGAAAGCGTAACAAACAAACTTACATTCACATTTGTTTAGGATATAATATATAAGGGCAGGTGGAAGAACAAGAAGAGAGCCCGGTAAATTAATACGCAGGTCCCTGATGCTGAGTGATCTTTAACATATGAACATCTATAATACCAGAAGAACATGTGATTCTTCTGATATGAACACAATACCTAACGGTTTCTCAGACTTATTAGGCTGGCACTAGACCAATGATGCGATATAGGCGGGAACCTTATCTGCTTTTCTTTTCTTTTCTTTTCTTTTCTTTTCTTTTCTTTTCTTTTCTTTTCTTTTCTTTTCTTTTCTTTTCTTTTCTTTTCTTTTCTTTTCTTTTCTTTTCTTTTCGTTTCTTTTCTTTTCTTTTCTTTTCTTTTCTTTTCTTTTCTTTTCTTTTCTTTTCTTTTCTTTTCTTTTCTTTTCTTTTCTTTTTATTAGCTTGAATAACGAGACGAGCAGGTCGCTCGCCTGATGGTAAGCGCCACCCACGCCTGCTCATAAACAGAAGCAACGCCACACAGAACTTTAAATAACAAAGCATTGCATGACACTAGACTGCGCTCGTCACCCCGAGACATAAGGTGTTAAGTCTCATAATGCCCAGTAATTTCACCGGCTTCAATGTCCTTCAAACAGGAACATAACAGTGCTGCTTGACGGCGGAAATAGACAAAGCGGTGGTACCAACCCAGACCTAGCTTGCCAAGTTTCGCCATTGTCTCGTCCGTTGAGTGTACCACGTGCAGGTGATGTTCGCTTTGGGCCTGAGTAGTTTGTGGCCCACTTACACCACAATGTGCTGTTAACGTCGAAGCCTAAATTATTACAAGCCACGACCCGACGTCATAATTGTACGATAAAGTTGATAATGTTTGATTTATATACTAACTAGCTTTTGCTCGCGGCTCCGCCCGCGTGAATAGGCTTTTCCGAAATAAAACGTAGCCTATAACCGTCTCCAGGGTCCCATCTATCTCTTCATCGAAATTCATCAAAATCGGTTCAGTGATTTAGGCGTGATAGCGTAACAAACAAATATATATTTTTTCATAAAAAGTATCCTATGTTACTTGTACCTCCAAGAATATGTGTACAAAGTTTCATGATGATCAGTTAAGTAGTTTTCGCGTGAAAGCGTAACAAACAAACTTACATTCACATTTATAATATTAGTATGATAGTATGATGACCAATCCGTGATACCATAGTAACGCTTTGTTTCATTGTAACTGGAGTAAAAATGGGTGGGAGTTACTCGGTAACGGGAGCTTGGAACTTCCCCCCTGATATGGTTTATACAGTATGAATTTGAGGGGTAGAGCCACGCTGTAGACCTTTTTGTCTACAGCGCGAACTGCTGGCTCCGGAATATCCGGAAGACCAAACCCTCTCCCCTTCTCAAATTAATCTCAAATTAAACTCTTAATTGTCCCTTTCCTTTACGGTCGGTAACGCACCCATGACTCTTTTGGTATTGTGGGCGTACATGGGCGGTAGAGATCACTTACAATCAGGTGACCCACTTGCTTGTTTGCCGGCGTATGCTATAAAAATAAATAAAAAAATGTAACAAAAACCCTGTTGGCCTTTTCTATGTCGTGAAGATAAGCATTTTTTTTGTTAGCCTACTTAGTGTCCCACTGCTGGGCAAAGGCCTCCCCCAACTTCTGCCACTTGTCACGGTCCTGGGCGATCTCTTGCCACTTTGGAGAAAAGTTGACAATGTCGTCTCTCCATCTCTTCCTAGGTCGCCCACGTCGTCGGTAACCATCGGTTGGTGACCAGTCTGTAATATTTTTGGCCCATCTGTCTGGATTCATTCGACATACATGGCCAGCCCAGTCCCACTAAAGATAAGCATATTGAAAGCTTAATACAAATATAATAGTTAAATTAAAAAATAAATAAACAGAAGAGAGATTATCCTTACACAGGTAACTTAGAAAAAAAAACAGGGTTTTTGTTACATATTGTATAATAATAATTTTAATATATAAATATATATACATACGCACTCACACCTGTAATCCTCGAAGGGGTACGCAGAGGTGTAACCAGGACACCCACATTCGCCGCATTCTTCTTTTTATTTTTATTAAATATATAAAACTACAACTGCTTCGGTGGCGCAGTTGTAATGCGTACGCGTTACGATTGAGGCTAGCGCTGAGGTCTCGAGTTCGATCCCCGGGTCGGGTAAAGTGGTATTGAGTTTTTCTATAACGAAATGCTCAGTATCAGCCCGGAGTCTGGAATTTGTGCCCGGTATGGCGATAGGCTCGCCCCCTATCCCACATCGTGGGACGGAGATACGCTCGGCGAAATGTGGGTGTACTGGTTACACCTCTGCCTACCCCTTCGGGGATTACCGGCGTGAGTGCGTATGTATATAAAACTACAAGCCATATCTTTCTGTAATATGTGTTAAACAGCATGTTGCGCCGACCCCACTGCGTGTGGGATAGACATTCGTGGTGTAGACAAATCTGTTTACATTGTCTCTACCACTTGTAATAAATAGTTTCTTAACAATTAAGTCTGGTCAGGCGCCAGGCTAGCTACTTATCTAGTGTCAATTACTGATTCAAGGAGTACAATGCGTTGATGCTGTATATGTATGTGTAATGAATATATTTCTAGAAGATTGCCTCGTACGCGGCACGACTGCTGTGCTGAGGTCTCGGGTTCGCAGGTCGGGTAAAGACATTGATATAAATAAGCATATTGGGGTTTTCTATCACAAAATGCTTTTTTGAGAGGCCGCGGCTTCCATTTCTGCACCGAAATACATACATACACACGCACTCGCGTCTGTAATCCTTAAGGGGTAAGCAGAGATGTTACCAGTACACCCGCATTTCTCTGAGCTTATTTTCGTCCCATGATGTGATAGCGGGTGTGTCTATCGCCATACCGGGCATAATTCTATACTCTGTGCTGAGCATTTTGAATTTCAAAAACCCAATATCACTTTCACTTGACCCGGGGATCGAACCCGAGACCTCAGCACAGCAGTCATACCGCGTAGCCATTACAACTGCGCCACTGAGGCAGTCAGCGCAGAAATTTTTGTGTGATCACACATATGTTTCGGGTCAGTGTTTTCACCCCAGAGGGGTAGGCAGGTCAGGCAGCCGGTCGTAAAAACTACAAGCCAAATCTCTCTATAACATGTGTTAAAAAGCATATTGCGCTGACCCCACTGCGTGTGGGATAAGGGCAGGTGGAAGAAGAAGATATGCATAGCTAGCAAAGTGTTCGCCATTGTGATAGTTGAGTTGGACTGCCTCTGTGGTGCAGTTGTAGCACATTGCAGGCCGACGTTGAGGTCTCGGGTTCGATCCCCGGGTCGGGTAAAAGTGATATTGGGTTTATCTATTACGAAATGTTCAGTAAAAGCGCGGAGTCTAGAACTTGTGCCCAATATTGCGATAGGCTCGCCCCCTATCATGAAAGAGAAAAGAGAGTGAAAGTGGGTGTACTGGTTACAACTCTGCCTACCCCTTCGGGGATTACAGGCGTGAGTGCGTATGTGTGTATGTATGTAGTGAAAATTACTAAGATTACATAAACTGGAACAACTAAGTTCAAACTTAACTGTTATTCGATGGAAAGTATGTTAACGTGTGAACTAAACACTGAGGCGTTGTGCTATGTCAGTCATTTCTATTTAGGGCCTGTCAGGGACGAACGCAGTCGGCAAGTGTTGGGGGTCGTAAAAGGGTCAAAACAGTGATGTGCTGTCGCGCCATAGTACAACATTACACACATTACATTTACAAGGTGGTAGGTCACTCGTATGCGAGAGGCCGGCTGGGTTGGTACCAACGCTTTTCCTATTTCTGCCGCCAAGCAACAGTGTGTAAGCACTGTTGTGTTCCGGTGTGAAGGACATTGAAGCCAGTGAAATTACTGGGCATTATGAGACTTAACACCTTATGTCTCGGGGTGACGAGCGCAGTCTAGTGTCATGCAATGCTTTGTTATTTAAAGTTCTGTGTGGCGGTGCTTCTGTTTATGAGCAGGCGTGGGTGGCGCTTACCATCAGGCGAGCGACCTGCTCGTCTCGTTATTCAAGCTAATAAAAAGAAAAGAAAAGAAAAACAGATAAGGTCCCGCCTATATCGCATCATTGGTCTAGTGCCAGCCTAATAAGTCTGAGAAACCGTCAGGTATTGTGTTCATATCACAAGTCAAAAACCTGCAATCAAACATCGTATAGCGATCAAGTTGAACTCCGTTTCGTGTCTTTTCTAAATTACTCCTTTTTAAACGAGTTAAAGAAGGAGGAGACTCAATTCGGCGCATATTTTTTGTTGCTTTTTTATGTATGTATGTTCATCGATTTCTCCGCCAATAGTGTAGTAGTTGACTTGATGTTTTTATTATTTAAACCACTAAGTTACGTTAACTAAAATATATTGCAGAAATAATTTTATAAATTCGTCCAAAAATAAATAGGTTAGAAGCCGTTTAAATCTGATGGCAGGCGTACTGGCCAAATGTCAGATGACGCAAACCTTGACGTCACTGTGTAATTTGCCATGACGGTGCACGCGAGTGAGCAAGATAGTGTGATGTCCCCACTAGCCGCTAACCTTTGCTCATACAAATATTCAAAATCATATTTTAGGACTCATTTTTGTACCAACTTTGATTGTGTTTAACAAAAGGGTTTCTTTTTAAAAAAAACTAAATAAAACTTAATTATAGCAAAGCTCAGAAATCGCGCAACTAAATGATCTCCATCATCTATGAACACCCACAATTCCAGAAGACTCGTTACCAGCTTTACAGAAAGGAGTGAGAGTTGGGAAGGGAAGGGAAATATGTCCCTTCCGGTAACTTATTCACCGTACAAAACTTAACAGCGAGCTGCCAATCCACATCGCCTTAAATGGTCAGGGAGGTTATGAGTCACGACCCCCCTGCGTCCTATCCGAGTACGTCCCCTCAGCTGACGTCATAGAGACGGACGGGGGCTCGGCGCCGTTTCATTTTATACTGATTACGTACATAAAGTGTTGGTTTATTTTCCCCAGGGATGACTTTGTGGTATTTTTAGATGGATATTGAGCGGTGAAAAGGTCTCGTTATTAAAAAGTTTTATGAGTGGTAGAGCCACGCTGTAGACAGTTTTGTCTACAGCACGAATGGGCCGGCTCGTCCGGGTCGTTACCACTGTCTCGCAGAAAACCGACGTAAAGTAGCAGTTTACGATATAGTTACGGTCAATTGACGTTACCATCTCGCTTACTCTCAACTAAAACTCCTATCGTCCTCCCTGTCTATGCACTGTCTAACTACTGCGTTATGGGATACAATTTTACTCCTAAACAGCCCGTCTTGTAGTATACATTAAAATATTTGTTTGACGGTGATGGTAACATCGTGAGGAAACCTGCATACCTGAGAATTTCTCCATAAGAATTAGGCCAGCGTGGTGGGCTTTTTTATTTTTTATTGCCTATACATAGCCAGACGAGCAGCTGGCCCACCTGATGGTAAGTTAATCACTTGTGAATCACACCGCCGCCTGGACCTCAACAATGCCAGAGCACAGCCAAGCCGCTGCGTACCGTTAAAAGATATACCTCCGTGCATTATTAGTATATAGTATACATTATCTCTCTATTCTAAAAAAAGTAACTGGCGCCGCCGCCGCCGCTGCCAAAAGCTTGTCACGCTATCTCCTCCGAAACCGCTGGGGGTATGGGGTCGAGACCGGTACCAATCGATGCAGAATAATGTGGGGAAGAAAGTAACATATGTCTCATATTCGACGTCGTTACTTAGTTTTCCCTTCTATCGGCAGTCCCCAAATACTTTTTTTTTATTAGCTTGAATGACGAGACGAGCAGGTTGCTCGCCTGCTAATAAACAGAAGCAACGACACACAGAACTTTAAATAACAAAGCACTGCATGACACTGGACTGCGCTCGTCACCCCGAGACATAAGGTGTTAAGTCTCATAATGCCCAGTAATTACACTGGCTTCAATGTCCTTCACACCGGAACACAACAGTACTTACACACTGTTGTTTGGCGGCAGAAATGGACGGCGCGGTGGTACCAACCCAGCCGGCCTCTCGCATACGAGGGACCTACCACCTTGTAGACTGCCACGCACGTTTTGTTTTTCCTTCCGCAGAATGTTCTATTTACATCAGTCAGCTGGTCTCAAGAAACTGTCACAGTCGTAAACATAATTAACACGAAATAACTTAAATATTTGGTGCAAAGCAATAAAAACGTATCTTTGAACGTTTAGCGTCGGTGTGTCTGATGTCGATGGAATATCACACGCTCATTAACTGATAAAATAATGTTGGGATGTGTACTGTTTGTTATCGATATTTTTAGAATTATATGTATAAGACTAGTATTATTTTAAAAATACAAAACGACGGTATCACATCTACTAATGGTTTATAGAGAGAATCACTTTTACAACGTGACTGCTTTATAGACCACAACCCCATGTCAGGATTCTCTAGAGATCGTTCTCTAATTGATTGCAACTAAGACAACTAGGAACAGTAAACCGGCAGAGCTACCGCGTAATAAACTCTTGGATTATTGACTGAGTACTGATCACTAAGAACTAAACTACGACTGAGCCCTAGGCATTGGCAACTGGCAAAATGGGGTCCAGTTATATGGCGGCGACCTCTTTTATACGATTTGTCCACCCTTCTACCACTGTACCGCACAGTTATTATTCCAATGTCCCAACGTTGTTTTCTCAGACACCCTCAATTCACAAATAAAAAAGAAATACCCTAACAATATATTAATTAATAATTTTAACCGGAGTGTAAGTGGACCATCAATATTTTAGACCCAAAGCCAACGTCACCTGCACGTGGTATACTCTGCTGATTAACGGACGAGGCAATGGCGAAACTTGGTTCCCGTTGCGGGTCGAGACGGCGGGTCGCCCCATATAAAACCAATTACCTTCAAATCTATGGTACGAGAAGGCGTACCCTGGCATTAGGCCAGGATAAGACCAGGCAGATAGAAAGAAAAGTCATCAAATTCAAAACATTCATTCAAATTTCTTTTCAGCCTTTGTGGTCACGGGAGAGACTAAACCGCGATAAAATCCATATAAACTAGTTTTATTTCAATGTGTAATATTCGAGTAAACATAAGAAATCGCTATTATTATTATTATTCGATATTTTTCTAATTAATGGTCTGGGGGACTTTACCAAAAGATTTCATTTATATTGGCTTTTTATTGTTTATTTATTTCATACTATCGACACTTTCCAAACCATCGACACCGCACAACACTAACAATAAATCATTATCGTATACGTCATTATTTAATACTTGTAATGACCTAGCCTCATTTGTTTATGTATCTTGGATGGCGTTGTGCTAAATAGCGCCAGGAATAAAACGTACAGACATGCAAAATAATTATTTGTTTTATTAAGATAAAAATACAGTAAAAAATAGCAGATCAAGTGTTCTAACATAGTGTAGTGTGATAAAAAATCAGCTTAGTGTACCTTGTTCAAGTGAGGTTGGCTTTGGACCTAAGATGTTCGTGGTCCAGTTACACCCCAATCACTTACTATTAGTAAAAAAAAAACAAATATAACCGAACTGTATAACGTTTGTATATTTGTTAGTGTACTAAAATGCACAATTCTTCGAAGATGATAGCGCAAATAAACAAATCAAATTAATTGTGATATAACTTAAATTATTATTAATTTCCAGACCAGTTATCTTAGTGGGAAATTTCCTCAAAACAATGTGAAAGGAATATTCCCAGTGACAAATTAGTTCTAACACTTCTGTGAACATTACTCCTCATATTTTACTAGGTCCCTCGTATGCGAGAGGCCGGACATTGAAGCCAGTGAAACGGGGGCATTGTGGGACTTAACAATTTTTTTTTTATAATATAGGCCGGCAATCGAGCAAGTGGGTCGCCTGATGGTAAGTGATCTCCACCGCCCATGTACGCCCACAATACCAAAAGAATCATGGGTGCATTGCCGACCTTAAAGGAAAGGGATAATTAAGTGATTGGGAAGGGGAGGGGGTTTGGGCCTCCGGATATCTCACTCATCGTACGAAACGCAGCAGCAAGCTACTACTTTACGCCGGTTTTCTGTGAGACAGTGGTAATGACCCGGATGAGATTTCAATGAACTATTTTTTTTGTTTATACGGATGGATCTCGAAAGTCGCCCAATCAAAGTAAGTAAATTGTAAGCGTGCCCTTCAAACTGTATTCTGACTGGTTAATTTGTGCAGTCGATCCGGATAATCAATCTAAGATTGTTTATTGAATTCGGTCGCTAGACTATTACTTCAGGTGAGCGAATTGCACGTATCGTTATTCAGACGATGATTAGAAAAAAGTCTAACCGGCGATGGCTTAGCGGGGCGTGGACTGTCAAGATGGAAATAGCGGGTACGAAATCAGCACCCAGGACACACACCTCTGGCATTTCGAGGTTACGTGTGTCCGTTGTTAATTATCGCTCGTTTCAACGGTTAATGAAAACATCATAAAGAAACTTACATACCTGAGAATTCTCCATAAGAATTTCAAATGTATTACGAAGTCTACCGACCCATATTAGTCCATAGTCCAGCGTGGTGGAATAAGGCCTAACCCATCTCATTAGTAAAGGAGACTTGTGCCGAGCAGTGGGTAGTTAAAAATACAGGGCTGTTATTATTGTTAAACTAGCTTTTGCTCGCGGCTCCGCCCGAGTATGAACTGCCTTTTGCCTAAAAAGTAGCCTTTGTTCTAATCCTGGTCATCTACCTGTGTGCCAAATTTCATCGATATCAATTAAGCCGTTAATGCGTGATTGAAGTACAATCCTCCAAATTCACAAACTCACAAACATCTAAACTTTCATCCTTTATAATAGTAGTACGATAGGATAGTAGGATAACTAGTTCTTCGTTATAAGTTATGTCCAATAAATGTGATGTGAAAAGAATACTGTCACCACGTATTTGTATACTTTTCTTCCACCTGCCCGTATCCTACTCGCAGTGGGGTCGGCGCAACATGCTGTTTTAACAGATGTTACATAACACTTTGGCTTGTAGTTTTTACGACCGGCCGCCTACCTAACATCAACCCCTCTGGGCAGAAAACACTTGCTCGTTTACCGGAATTTTGATGTAAAAATTGGAATTAAAGGAAAAATATGGTTTAATTGACCCCATATTGCATAATACCGTATTGTTGGGGGTCGTAATGTAACATACTTGTTATCGTTACAAGAAAACTTCACTGTGCCCGTACACGATTATACAAATGAGATCACTTCTTGTAAACGCACGCGCCGCCGCGGAATGCCGAGCCGTCCATCGCACGTTGAACGTTTAAAAATTAAAAAAGATTTTGAAAAAGGAACGCAATGGAACGCTACCATTTGAAAATCGAACTGTGAACGTTTAAAAAAGAACGCGTTTGTACATACGAATTTTTTATTTTTATAAATAGAACACATTCGTGGATCGATGTTTAAATTTGAATTAAAATGTGTTAAAACAGAACATTAAATAACAAGTTATAATAATATCGTGTTAATATAATTATACAGTGTTGCAAGATACCGTCCAAAATGATTCGTACAGGTGAATGATTATACTGTAATTGAGTGAGTGAATGATATTTTATTGTCGAACGAATGAACAAATATTCTAGTGATTTCTTAGGTTTACGCGAATATTACACATTGAAATAAAATTAGTTTACACGGATTTTATCGCGGTTTAATTTTTAGAGTCTCTCCCGTGTCCACGAAGGCTGAAAAGCTTTCGAAACGTCGGGACTAAAATAAAAATTAAACCGCGATAAAATCCGTATAAACTTTTTTATTTCAATAAATATTCTAGTAAAAGGTCGTCTATAATTACGCTCCGCTGTTAAATTTTAAACCTTACATATAAACTCAAATACAATAACACAATCGCAACAAGTGTGATGTTATCCGTAGTGGAGTTTAATTTTTTACTCCGTACTCCGTCATCAGATCTTAACCAAATTTATATGGGACCACATCGCATCTAACAGCTCTACTGAATAAAACGTTTTAACATTCAAAGGCGGAGAAATCTATGTTCATACATACATAAAAAAGCAAATAAGAAAACGCGCCGAATTGAGATTTTTCCACCGTTTTTGAAGTCAGTTAACAAAATATTGTGGTGCGACGAATGAGCAGTCATTTTTGACGAAAAAAAATGTCTGAATATTGAAATTTCTAGATCGAGATACGACGTTCTGCACCGCACAAAAAAATAGACGTATCAAGTGTCAATTAGAAATTATTATGCATAGACTTTTATAGCTCCAATGCCTTGCACAGAGTTTAGTGGGGTAAATTTTTTGCTTGAGTTACGTTTCTTGTCATCTTATTTCGATGGTATTATTATTGTTATAGATTCATTTTTGTTATATCCAAAGACTTTAATACCATAGACGGGCTGTTCAGAAGTAAAATTGTGTTGCAAACGCGGCCGGCGAGGCGGGAATGACGTCTAAGGGCGTGGGAGCGAGAGGAGTTGAGAGTAAGCGAGATGGTAATATTGAGACGGCTGTTTTATTTGGTATTAGTTTTCACAATAAATGTTTTTTTGAAAATTGAAAACCAAGAATTACTATATATACTTCCGTAAAATAACTTCAAATTGAATGAATAATATGCACGTAAATAATTACAATGTTTTATGGGTCTGGGTGTTGTGGGTTGGCAAGTCCCTCGTAGTTCCTGATTCCTACGATACAGGTTAATCTAGTGTGGGGTCAGGACTATGTGTGTGACTGATGGGTGTTTATTATTATAATAAACAATTTCGTGTTAGTTTATCGAATTTAACGATCGCAGCTATTCAAACAACAACTGCTCTTGTCGCTGTCTCGCGGGCGACTAAATGAGTTGCGGTCAATTGACCGTAACTAAGTGCGCAATTTCTTTGTACCGTACAGCTTGTCTAGTAGTATACATTAAAGTGTTTGGTTATATCAGATTTTTTTTTGGTCGTTTCCAAGTGTTTACTTTACGCTTGTACTATCGTAAACCGTTCGTAGTGACCTTGATGCGTATTTACTCATTGTTAGATATGATTTTTCCGTTATATTTGTGAATCATAAATACGCACTCGCGCCTGTAATCCCCGAAGGGATAGGCAGAGGTGTAACAAGTACACCCACATTTCGTCGAGCGTATCTCCGTCCCTTATGTAATAGGGGGCGAGCCTATTGCCATACCGGTCACAAATTCCAGACTCCGGGTTGATACTGAGCATTTTGTAATGGAAAAGCCCAATACCTCGAATCGTGAATCATAAATATTTTTCGTGTACAGATGTTTTAACGAGTGTACACTTTATGCGTATTAATGGTGGCGATCGGGAATTTATTTTCTGTTTTTTTTTTTTTATTAGCTTGAATGACGAGACGAGCAGGTCGGTTGCCTGATGATAACAGATCTTTGAATTACAAAACACTGCATGGCACTGGACTGCGCTCGTCACCCCGAGTCATAAGACAGCTCCGTGGCGCAGCGGGCGAGTAGTCGTCTGCGAAGCGAGAGGCCGTGGGTTCGATTCCCACACCGAGACAAATGTTTGTGTGAACCACAAATATTGGTCTCGGGTCTGGGTGTTGTGGGACCGCAAGTTCCTGGTAGTTCCTGATACCCACGACACAGGTTTACCTAGTGTGGGGTCAGGACTATGTGTGTGACTGTTGGGTGTATTATTATTATTATTATATTATAAGTTGTCAAGTCTCATAATGCCCAGTAATTTCACGGGTTTCAATGACCTTCAAACCGGAACACAACATAGCTTAAATACTGTTGCTTAGCAGCGGAAATAGACAAAGCGGTGGTACCGACCCAGACTGCCTCTCGCATAAGAGAGACTCGCCAACCAGTGAACTTAGTATATGTTACTTTTTTAATAGCAGAGGCCGGCGAGTGAGTCACCAGGTGACACACTTGCTCGTTTGCCTGTAAAATGAAAGGTTGCGGGTTCCCGCACCGAGTCAAATGTTTGTGTGATCCATAAATGTTTCGGGTCTGGGTGTTTTCTCCCCAGAGGGGTTGACGTCAGACAGGCGGCCGGTCGTAAAAACTACAAGCCAAATCATTCTGTAACACGTGTTAAAATCATATTGTGCCGACCCCACTGCGTGTGGGATAAGGACAGGTCGAAGAGAGATTATCGGGATGCAGTCGAATTGGGTTTATTCTAAAATAAGGACGTATTTCTTTGACTGTTGAGTGATTTATTTTGTTTACTCTTTTACAGTTGAATCGTCTGATGATCGAGATTTACGAAACAGTAACAGCGGCTTGCAACATGGACGGTGCCGGCAACAAGCCGGGCAGCTTCCCCACTGAGCAGTGTGACGCTGACGGCAGCACAAGTGAGGGTACGTGGAACATAAAATAATGTAATGGAACATAAAATAACGTAATGGAACATACAATAACGTAATGGAACATTATAGAACACAAATATAACGTAAAAAAAAACAAAATTGTAACATAATATAACAGCGCTGCAGTATTGTTTGGACCGTAATTTACCAGCAGCTGAATGAGGGGACCTTCAACAATGGAGGAACACATTTTAAAACAATAATTAATTTAACTAATGGACAACCTTTGCCCGTGGCGCAGTGGGCGAGTAGCCGGCTGTGAAGCGAGGCCGCGGGTTCCATTCCTGCACCGAGACAAATGTTTGCGTGACCTACAAATATTTGCTTCTGGGTGGGTCTGGGTGTTTTCTCCCCAGAGAGGTTGACGTCAGGCAGACTGTCGTTAAAACTACAAATCAAATATTTTTGTAACATGTGTTAAAAGCATGTTGCGCTGACCCCACTGCGTGTGGGTTATCCCAGGTGGAAGAGTTATGGGTGAAATGAAATGAAATGAAATGAAATAGTTTTATTAATCATGTAGGCAATTAAAATAGCGCTTATGACAAGTCAGTACAAAATAAAGAAACTTATGTATAAAAATCATATCAACTAATGTATACATAACATACATAGCATCGTCAAATACACTAGGCAATTACACTGAATTGTTTATTTGTTGTCTTTTTATTTTACATTATTAACAGTATTTGTAATATGGAAACGTCCATTATTAATTAATAAATATTTTGAGTCGGTATGGACCACTGCATTTACCGAAACGGCACGAGTTTTAAAACTACCACCGGATCCAAAACGACCCAGCTTGAGAAGACCCGGCGAAACAAACTCAGTGGGCTTAATTTGGTCGCGTCTGTTGATCGGCGGGGTCTTTTTTTATTACCCCGCCTGATGCTGATGCTAAGCGGTCACCACCACTCATGGATATCAGCAATGCCAGGACACACAAAATACTAATTGAAGCATTTTGTATAAGTGATTCAACTAACAAAAAAAATATAGTGAATAGAATTATTTTTTTCGGCAAAGTGACTCCGCTACACCTGATGGTAAGTGTAGCGCAAACCAAGAAAACTGTCGACCAACGACAGACTATGTGTCTATCGTAGGTCGGCAGAATTATTCCGGCCTGCCTAATTGCTTCTTCACACTCCTTCAATTTCCTCATTTCAGATTCAATAAAACTCACAAGAAGTTTAACAGAAAAAAGAAAGAACTACGTGCGCCGTGTGTCGAGTCGTGTTGCGTATTTAGACACAAAGAGCATACGCCAAACGAGATTCCGCCATCAGACATCGATCTGTTCGTACAAATCAGAAATCATAGACAATCCGTACTCCACCTTCCGATCCTGGAAGAGCTTCAGACACTCCCAAAGCAATTTGACCAAAGATAAAATAGACATGTCTACGGAGTCCAAATTTAACCTCACAGACTCGACGGGGAACATCTTGACGATGAGATTCGAGATGGACAAGTTGAGCATAGACGAGAAAGCCGGGTGTCTGGATATTGAGATGCCGTTGGAGGCTAGGGAGTCTGGGTTGTTTAATTTATGCCTGTTGGTTGGATTGAATTATATGACAGGACAGGCGTATGTTAAGAGCGTTTTTCCTGGACAGGTAGGTTTTTTTCAACTATCATTATCGTTATTTTATCCTGATACGGCAAAGAGACTAATTATTACATATCTACACTAATATTATAAAGAGGAAAGATTTGTATTTTGTGTAACGCATAAATTTAAAAACTACTGGACCGATTTCAAAAATGATTTTACTGTTAGAAAGCTTCATTATCACTGAGTAACATAGGCTACTTTCTATCCCGGAAAAGGCCTAAATAAGAACTAACTAAATAAGCACAGAGATTTATAAGTCATATAAAATTGTGTGACGACCTTACATATGGTGAAAACCCCACCATAGACATCGTTCAGGTGAGTCAGGTTCCGGGGTCAGCTAGTGTATATCCAGTAACTTCAAGTCGGCATAATTCTGCCGACAGTCGCAACGCAATGTCTCTTGACAATGGGCATTGTATTTGGACTCCACGGTTCTTAATTAACACCAGCTCTAGTGCATAGTAGTAGCGGTTTTAGAGTGGTAAAGCCACGCTGTAGACTTTATCTACAGCATGAATGGGCCAGATCGTCCGGGTGGTTGCCTCTGTCTCACAGGAAACCGACGTAAAGTAGCAGCTTGCTGCTGCGTTTCGTACGGTGAGTGAGATATCCGGAGGCCAAAATCCCCCTCCCCTTCCCAATCCCTTAATTATCCCTTGCCTTTAAGGTCGGCAACGCGCCCACAATTTGTTTTGGTACATGAGCGGTGGAGATCACTTACCATCAGGTGACCAACTTGCTCGTTGACGGCCCATGCTTTAAAAAAAAGTATAAAAAAGTCGGTTATAGATCATACTTTAAAACAATTTTTCATCTACAGCCAAAACTTATTCAAATTTCTCCCCTCCAGGCCCAAATACCACCGCACATCGAGAACCTGGTATTCCCAGAGACGTTAAGCTCCGCATCCCGGGGTGAATGGTCCGCGGACTCCAAGGGAGGGCAGTGTTACTCTCTAGTACTTACTGATGAGAGAGGGGAGAGGTCGTACGGGTGAGTTGATATCGATTATACAATTCGGACAGTTGATTATGAATGAGGTTCGATTAAGAAAGAAAATAACTTTTTTTGAAAATTACCATAAGTACACATGAACACATAAAACGGTGAGGCACATACAAATATAATAAAATAATATATACATATGCACTCACTCTGTAATCCCCGAAGGGGTAGGCAGAGGTGTAATCAGTACACCCACATTTCGCCGAGCGCATCTCCGTCCCATGATGTGATAGGGGGCGAGCCTATCGCCATACCGGGCACGAATTCCAGACTCCGCGCTGATACTGGTATATTTCTTAATAGAAAATCCCAATATCACTTTTAACCGTTCCGGGAATCGAATCCGAGACCTCAGCGTTAGCTTAATCGTGACGCGTACGTATTACAACTACGCCACCGAGGCAGCCGTAAAATATATACTTAAAAATATAATACTTATATTAAAAATAGGTACTTAAAACGAATTATGCTCGGGATGGACCTACGCCCACCCGATGCACCTTCAAACTGTCCATCTATAGTACCTATATTTTATAGTAGACAGCCTCCGTGTCGCAGTGGGCGAGGCTGTAAAACGAGAGGCCACGGGTTCGATACCTTTACAGAGAGAAACATTTGTGTGATCCATAAATATTTGTTTCGGGTCTGGGTGGTGTGGGTTGGTAAGTCCCTCGTGGTTCCTGATACCCACGATACAGGTTAACCTAGTGTGGGGTCAGGACTATGTGTGGACTGTTAGATGTATTTTTATTTCTTTATTTTACATTTATGAAAGGCAAACTTCTGACTGACGCATCATCCTAAATCCAAATCGTTGCGGACAGAAATTTAGAATTTACAGAGTACATTGATCTTAAACTGTAGCTTCGAAGATATTTCTTAACATTCAACCACTAAGAGGATAAAGGGGGGCTGCAAATCTTGTATGTAACGCGGGGGAGCCGTGAACGGAAAGCTAGTGAATTGTGACTGTTTAAATTTTAAATACACCCAACAGTCACACGCATGGTCCCGACCCCACACTAGGTTAACCTGTATCGTGAGTCTCAGGAACTACGAGGGACTTCCGGTCCCACATCACCCAGACTGGAAACAAATATTTGTGGATTAGACAAACATTCGTCACGGTGCGGGAATCAAATCCACGGCCTCACGCGTCGCAGCTGGCTACTCGCACACTGCGCCACGGAGGCTGTCTAAATTATTATGAAGTTTGGGCAGTACCTACATTATAACTTATGGACGAATGGCTATGGAGTTCTGATAGTTATTTATAGCGTTTGGGTAATTAGTTATAAAGGTAAATGATTATAGCTTTCGACCAAATAGTAATAGTATATTTTACTCATCGAAATAAGATGACAAGAAACGTAACTCAAGCAAAAAATTACCCCACTAAAACTCTGTGCAAGGGGGCGGGGCTATAAAAGTCTGCGCATAATAATCTCTAGTTGACACTTGACACGTCTAATATTTTGCGCGGTGCAGAACGTCGTATCTCGATCTAGAAATTCAATATTAAGACATTAACTTTTATGAAATAAAGTCGATTTTGAACGTTCATTAATTTTTGTTGCGTGTATGAGTGTTTCGTGTGATTTTACCTTTGCATGTGTAAGTAAGTGGAGCCGTATTTTTACGGTTAAAGACATTTATTTTCTCAAAAGATTACAATAATCACTTATAGAGTAATACAAGATTACAAACGTATTCTATACCAATTAGCGTAGTTAGTAAGGGTAGTTGTAAAAGATTAGTTACGACAAGTGTGCCCAGTAACTGCAGGTAAGTATGAACGCAGAAACAATGCATGTTCACTAAGGCTCATAGCTTAGTGACAGAGGCGAGAGATTATTATGCGAATAGATATAAGAAATTAGTTGGTTTCGAAAAATTTAAAATAAATCTTAAGTATTTAAGCTAGTTTTCTTTTAAGCTACTTAATGTGAATTGTGTATCACAATTATGTATTTTGTGTTATAGATTTAGTGTTTGTTAGTTTTAACAATTTGTAAATCAAGTGGCATTATTTAAACTGGTCTATTAATGAAAAATCCTTTAATATATGGCTTTTTAATAACTTTTTATATGCTAATAAAGTTTGAGCTTCTTTTAGATGTTTAGGTAGCTTATTGTAATTTTGAGCACCTTCGTACAAAATACTTTTTTTCCATAATAGGGTAGTTGACTAGATTTTTTTTTATTATTTAAATCAATAAGTTACGTTACTCAAAATCTATTGCAGAAAGAATTTTATAAATCGGACCAAAAATAAATAAGATAGAAGCCATTGAAATCCTGTAGAAGAGGTAATTCTCAAATGACAGACGATGCAACCTTTGACGTCACTGTGTAAAATGTTCATTATAGTGCACGCGTGCAAGCGAGATAGTGAGATATCCCTACTACGCACCCACTTTTCCTCATACTAACATTTAAAGTCATAACTGCGGGCACATTTCTGAACCAATTATGATTGTGTTTTAATAAAAGGGTTTCTTTTGCGTATCATTTTCTGTTGCTTATAAAATAATGTATAAAATTCAATATAGGAAACTACCCTATTTTTCCTAGGAGGTCTCAAACATATTCATATGAGAGTTATCGTTCTAGTTATCTTATTTCGATGATTTTACTGATTACATTCATACTATTGTTGTTGACTTATTAACTATGGCTTAACGAATTTTGAAAAGGTCCTATCCAAACATAATTTTGAATGGACATTTTTTTTTTCTGATTTCAGATACTGTCGCCGTGTATTACCAGAGGGTGCCACTGCATGTCTACCGCTATGTTACTGTATTATTGGGAGATATCGTGCTCCTGGCTTTTATTATAAGGTAATTTTTGTATAATTATTATATTATATTACTTGACTGCCTCGGTGGCGCAGTTGTAATGCGTACGCGTTACGATTAAGCTAACGCTGAGGTCTCGGGTTCGATCTCCGGGTCGGGTAACGTGGTATTGGGTTTTTCTATTACGAAATGCTCAGTATCAGCCCGGAGTCTGGAATTTGTACCCGATATGGCGATAGGCTCGCCCCCTTACACATTATGGGACGAAGATACACTCGGCGAAATGAGGGGGTGTACTGGTTACACCTCTGCTTACCCCTCGGGTATTACAGGCGTGAGTGCGTATATTTACTGAACCCGACCTCATTTATTCCAGGTCCTACAGGAGATCGAATCCCAACACGGCAGTTCAGATGTCACCATCAATGCCATACTACAACAACTGTTCGAAACGGACTTCCCGAATCGCGGTGAAGAGATCACCGTCACGTACCACCACCACACCACTCCCACAGAGATGGTGAAGTGTAAGACGTTGCCCGACATGAGGAGCGGGGCCGCCAGTGAGTTCGATTACGATTTGGAGAACAACAACAACGGACCCAGGAAGGTGGTGTTGAGCTTCGAGGGGCATAGGTGAGTACTAAAATGCGTAATTAGAACCTAGAAGAGCTGGTGACTGTTTTTATGGCATAGGTCAGCAGACGAGCCAGTGGGTCAGCTTGATGGTAAGTGATCTCCACCGACCATGTACGCTCACAATACCAAAAGAAACATGGACGCGTTTCCGACCTTGAAGGAAAGGGATCATTAAGTTTTAAGGGATTGGGAATGGGAGGGGGATTTGGGCCTCCGGATATCTCACTCACCGTACAAAACGCAGCAGCAAAAAAGAAAGAAAGCATTTATTGGCAGGCGTTAAGTGGTACATGTACCATTGATGCAGAAACAAAACATTTTTATAAGTAGTAGGTGGGGGGTGGGGGGGGTACCTAGATATATGTCCCACCACGACCGCGTCAAAAGGATCCAAATCAGCATATGCCAAACATTAAATGCTTGG
The DNA here is from genome assembly GCA_905332985.1 of Mimas tiliae. Lineage (NCBI taxonomy): Eukaryota > Metazoa > Arthropoda > Insecta > Lepidoptera > Sphingidae > Mimas > Mimas tiliae. The sequence goes on along the minus strand of HG995265.1, from coordinate 1,181,329 downwards.
CGCTGGTTTTAATTTGGACCCTTAATGTTGTCCGATGGCAAGCTGCTATTTAACACCGGTTTTCTGTGAGACAGTGGTAACGAGAATACCACTCTAGAAAGAAATTGCCATGCCATTTTGTTCTCTTTAGCATAATTTATCGACAGCCTCCGTGGCGCAGTGGGCGAGTAGCCGGCTACGAAGCGAGAGTGCGCCGGTTCGATTCTCTCACTGAGACAAATGTTTGTTTTGTGTCTGTGTGCTGTGGGTTGTCAAGTCCCTCGTAGTTTTTGATACCCACGATACAGGTTTACCTAGTGTGCGGTCAGGACTATGTGTGTGACTGTTGGACGTGTATTTATTTATTTATAGTGATATGTCATGTGATCGATCTTATTGATGAGTAAATGAGTAAAATGTAAATGAGTTATTAAAATTGGCGTGAAATTTTAATAACTCATATAAAAACATGTAAGCTTAACATTATGATCTGATTAATATGAACATACATACGCATTCGCGCCTGTAATCCCCGAAGGGGTAGGCAGACGTGTAACCAGTACACGCACATTTCGCCGAGCGTATCTCCGTCCCACGATGTGATAGGGGGCGAGCCTATCGCCATACCGGGAGCAAATTCCAGACTCCGGGCTGATACTGAGCATTTCTTAATAGAAAAACTTTACCCAACCCGGGGATTGAACCCGAGACCTCAGCGTTAGCTTAATCTTAACGCGTACGCTTTACAACTGCACCACCGAGCCAATCATGATTATGATTAAATTATAATTGCTTAATATATATAATTTTTAATTACTAAATTACAGAACGAAAACTATAAAAAGACCGATAGAACCACGCGTGGATGAGGACAATCTGTCCACACTGCTGGATGTGCTGGGGGTCGGGCTGGTGATCAAGGTGTTCGGATCCTTACTGCTCGAGAGGAAGGTGATCATCATCGGGGATCAGTTGAGGTGAGGGGATCAGTCTTCAACTCTTAGTGATGGTTCAGGCCTTCTCTGTGAACGGTGTGTGTATGGGCGGTGGAGACCACTTACCATCAGGAGACACACTTGCGCGTTTGCCACACTGATTTTTTATGTCATAGGTCGGAAACGAGTTAGTGTTGAAATAAAACTAGTTTATACGGATTTTATCTAAGCTATGTGTTCTTTTACGCGGGTCCCTATGCTGATGTTAAACACCGACGCTCTACGAAGTCTGCAGTTGCTGAACATTCAGATGAAGGCTCCAAACATTACCTTAGATTTGACAAACCACAAATCCTTGCCAAAGAACACCGATTCCTACCTAGGATGATTCGCGAGGCTATTGAAATTAAGAAACACCCAAATTTCAATAGAGAAGATGGTTGGAAGCTTGCACAAGCCTGGGATCCAATTATACATTTAATTAAATCGGAACCCAAAAGACCCACTGCCAGACCTCAAGATACCGTGAGCTCTTTCTGCGTAGATCGGACTAGTGTCAACTAACTTTTTTTTAAATAATTAAAAATAAATGTATAATTTTAAAATGAAGGTAGCCATTGTAACATTAACTTTTCGAGACGACCTACACCTCAGTCTCTCCCGTGACCACGAAGGCTGAAAAGCTTTCGAAACATCGGGACTAAAATAAAAATTAAACCGCGATAAAATCCGTATAAACTAGTTTTATTTCAATGTGTAATATTCGCGTAAACATAAGAAATCACTACGAGTTAGTGGGTGACATGATGGTAAGTGATCTCCATCGCTTACAATACCAGTAGAATCATGGGCGCATTGCCCACCTTAAAGGAAAGGGATGATTAAGGGATTGGGAAGGGGTGGGGAATTGAGCCTCCGGATATCTCACTCACCGTACGAAACGCAGCAACAAGTTGCTACTTTACGACGGTTTTCAGTGAGATATTGGTAACGACCCGGACGAGCCGGCCCATTCATGACGTAGACACAAGTGTGTACAGCGTGGCTCTACCACTCGCAAAATATAAAAATAAAATAACATACGCACTCACGCCTGTATTCCCCGAAGGGGTAGGCAGAGGTGTAACCAGTACACCCATATTTCGCCGAGCGTATCTCCGTCCCTTATGTGATAGGGGGCGAGCCTATCGCCATATATAAAAATAAAATAAGTTTTAACAAAACTTAAAATCTGACTTTAAATGTTTAGTATTAGTTACATCAATAGCATGTAAATTCCAATACAATAACACATTCGCGACGAGTGTACTGTTGTCCGTTGAGGAGTTTTATTTTTTACTCCGCACTCCGTCATCAGATGTTAACCAAATTTATATAGGACTATATCGCAGCTAAACAATATTGAATGATTTTTTTCTAAATAAAATCGATCCACAGTTGGCAAAGAAATCGATGTGCATACATAAAAAAGCAAAAAACAAAACAGACGCGTTGAATTGAGAACTTCCTCCTTTTATTTTAAAGAATTAAGTGTTAACAGCTTTAAAGCTACTATTAAGCGAAAACTATGTGTTAAAGCCTATTATAAAATTTCTGAATATTTAGATGATGAAAAGGCTTGGTCTTAAGCTATTCTATTGCCTAGTATACATAATGTAACTTATTAATGGGAAATTTATAATGTAATGATAATTTGTTTATTGAGTTGAGTGACCTTCATGGCAGGCGTTGGGAAATAATGTCTGTACCTATCTTACATCTAATTGTGACAGTCTGAGTATGTCATGCTCGCTCTAATGTCTGTGCTTGCGGCGGCGTCGTGTGCCGGGTGGTGTGTCGGTCACTTCCCTGTAACATGGTTGAGGAGGCATGTCGGCTGGTACATGCGTCATACTCGTGAACGGGTGCTGCTTGTGTGGACTGGTCTGCTCGGACTGTTATCTTTTATTTGTTAACACTATTTTAAGGTCTTAATTCATTCGTCATGCTTATGGAGGTCATGCAAGTTAATCCAATGCGTAGATATCATTTCTGTAATTGCTTGATTGAGCTGCTCTAATTCCAATTAAATATTGTAAAACCTTATGCTGTAATAATTGTAAACTAGTTTTGAAAAGAGCAACGCTGGAGTTTCTTGCTCGTTCTTCTCGAGCGAAACAGCATTCCGAAGTAGCGGTAGAATTTTGACGGAATCTAAATAATGTATAACATTTTATGGATTCAATAAATATTTTGAATTTGAATTTGAATTTGAATTTGAATTTGAATTTGAATTTGAAATTGAATTTGAATTTGAATTTGAATTTGAATTTGAATTTGAATTTGAATTTGATATTATGAAGTTGGTTTAAAAATACACATTTTTGATATCGTCATAAGTATGTGCCTGACATTAAGCTGAACTGTCTGGGTCGTTCTCTCTTGCAGCGCATTATAACATTAGTTAAATTTAGTTACATTTGTAAGCGCCTTCATTTATTTTAGCTCTTAGCATTTTCTTCTTGTTTACACCTGTCTTGTTTATTCTCTACACCTCCCAAAGGTTGAGTGGTAGAGAATGCCTCAGGCATTAAGTCCCCCTATACATACTTTGTGTATAAAGTGTAAATAAATAAATTTATATTAAGGCAACAAGTGACATCGATGTGCTAAGTAACGTCATCAGGCGCTCCTTTTGTTAATTTAGTCCTGTCATAATTTTATTAAATTAGCTTACGCATTCATACGTGGACGTTACAGTTTCATTTAAAATGTTTCCTAATCAAATCCTTGAAAATTAAGGTAAACTATTTTTTTTACAGTGCGGTATCTTCCTGCCTGGAGGCACTGCAAAGCTCGCTTTACCCTTTCGTGTGGCAACAGCCATTGATTTCGGCAATACCATCGGAGATACAGACGGACGTGTTAGAAGCACCACTGCCCATACTGGCGGGCATGTTGAAGACCAGCGGGGACCTCGACGTCGACGGGATACTGTTTGAGGAGGTACGTTTTTTCCGGCTCGTCCGGGTTGTTACCACTGTCTCACAGAAAACTGGCGTAAAGTAGCAGCTTGCTGCTGCGTTTTGTACGGTGAGTGAGATATTGGGAGACCCAAATCCCTTTCCTTTAAGGTCGGCAACGCGCCCGTAATTCTTTTGGTATTGTGGGCGTACATGTGCGGTGGTGATGACTCACCATCAGGTGACCCACTTGCTCGTTTGCCGGCCTATGCTATAAAAAAGAGATCTTTTATCTCAAATTGATCTGAATGTCGAAGTGTTTCATTAAAAATTGAAGAGGAACGTTGGGTACAATAAAAATTGGGAAATATGGTCCCTATCATATAAAAGATACTTCCAAAATAAAATTATAGACATCTGGATGTCGAAGGCATCTAGATATCGTGGGTCTGATTCACGTCAGTTTTGTGCGAGACAGTGGTACCAGCTCGGTCGAGCAGTCTCAGTCCTGCTGTCGACAAAACTACAGTGCGGTTCTGGCATATACAGGAATTAATTTAAATATTTCTAATTGCAGGGCATGCTAATAGATCTCAGCCATCCTTCAAAAGTGTTATTCTGTCAAAGCGACGAATCTACGATACTGCCTACCTCCAGTTACAAAACCTTGAAGACGTCCTTACAAATGGAGTCCAGTAAACATAAGGTAAAACCGATTGGCGATCAAAATAACTTTCTGGGACGCCCTGTAGTACAAATGATAGACACAATGTTTTATTTGTCAATTTTTTTGAGTAGTAGAGCCACGCTGTAGATACTTGTGTCTACAGCACGAATGGGCCGGCTCGTCCGGGTCGTTACCACTGTCTCACAGATAATCGGCGTAAAGTAGCACCATTTGGATTTTTTTTTGTTTAAAGGACGATTGATTTAATCGATATTTGGGACGCCCTTTAGTGATAGATTCGATGTTAGAATTGAGAAAAATTACCGCTATTTTGAATTTTCTATGTTTTAAGGCTGATCGACTTCTAATTAAAAAAAAACTATTCCAGGATAAACAGGACGATACGAAAATGCGTAATGTGATGATATCGGAGGCGTTCATGCGATTTTTCATCGACATATTGGATGGGTATTGGCGATTCTTCAAAGATGGTGTCATGAAGGATGGCGATATGGGCAAGAATGGCGCTGTTTTTGACGTGAGTATAGACTTTTGGGTCATTGTGGATTCGTTAAAACAAGAAGCTTAAAAACCGGTTAAGTCCTGTCTGGGTTCGAATCACAATTGGTGATTGAGTTTTTGAAAAATCACACAGTAGTTGCCTGGGGTTGGAATTTGTGCCCGATATGGCAGTAGGATCATGGGATAAAAATAAGGTTGATGAACTGTGACTACACTAGTTGCACCTCTCTACGAGTATATTATCGACTAAAATACACGTTTTTTTTCTTACAGAAAGAAGCCTTCATAAAAAGTGCAACGTCGAAACAAAACCAATTCTTCCTAGAATGGTTCACGGAGACCGCCATGTTTAATCATTTCGTGCAAAACATGGCGTCGAGACATCTCCAGAAATCACAAAATGGCGACACTAACGTCGAGTACGTCGACGCGCCGTTGCCGGACTTCTACCATCTGTTCGATGAGAGAATTTCAAATATAACCAGGTTTAACATGAGTAAGAACATGGAGGGTAAAAATTATAAAAGTGCCATGAATAAAAAGGTTAAAATGCTGAAGAATAAATTGAGAGATTTGGTCGCGTAGACCGTTAATCGATATTTAAAAGTGGCTAGTGATGGGCACTTGTTATAATTGAAGTAACTGGTAATGGATAGTACTGAAAAAGTTTGAAGACGGTACACAATACATCTGTCCGCCCGGTAATATCGCAAGGCATACGGCGGCTCTCCCGAGCAGAATTCAACCTTATTGAATTTTAATAAGGTTGAATTCTGCTTGGAGCTTTCGTATGCCCTGCGATACGACGGTCTGAGCGGTTAAGGAGTTACTAGTAATGATTATGATTTTTTATGGAGTAAGTACTTGCTTGGAGAAGATGCTTCGGATTCTGGACGGCGCTTAGAACCAACCAATGGGTCCTCGAGGAACGCAAACGTAACAAGATGCTGGGGCTTTCCAACATATGCCTGCGAAGGATTTTTGAGTTTGCCCGCAGGGCCGGTGGTAATCTCCAAAAGGTGATCGTCACTGGGAAAATGGAGGGCAAGAGGTCGAGAGGAAGGAATCCAATGCGCCGGACTGATCAGATCCGCACCACACTCAACGTGGATGTCGTCAAAGCGGTTCATATCGCTGAAAGCAGGAGCAAGCGGCACAACATCGTACGCAAGAAGTTCCTTGATGGGTCACGACCCCCAGCATTGGGGAATCGACGCAAGGAGGAGGACTTGCTTGGAGACATCAGTATAGAGAGTGACTTTGAAGTCATCAGAATCGAAGAGTATTTAAATGTTTGTGAAATGCGCTGTGGAGTAGCCATTAATGGACACTAATTAGAAGATACGTTAATGAACATAGTGATCGGATTAACCAGTAAAGGACACTGATAATGACGTATCTTATATAGACTTCGTATATGTACTCCCTTCGCGTGCCGTGATTAAGCGCAATATTCAGTGCAACGCGTCAACGCGCCTACAACGTGTTACAGAAAGGTGTGGTCAAACTTAAGCAACGTATAGTGTACGATATAAGTATTATACAACGTGTTACAGAAAGGTGTGGTCGAATTTAAGCAACGTATAGTGTACGATATAAGTATTATACAACGTGTTAAAGAAAGGTGTGGTCAAACTTAAGCAACGTATAGTGTACGATATAAGTATTTCATCTCCCTTAGTAACAAATCCGATTACATTGCTAGTACATAAATAAAGCATCTTTTATCGAATGAGTAACATGTCGATATTGGACTTGCAACTTTGGACAACACTAAATTATAAACAGCTGAGCTTTTGTCTCATTTCAGCATTGTTATTCTCGCTTACGCACTTTACTTAATTTAAGTAGATGTGATCGATCTTATGTAATAAAGAGAGATTAAAATTCGTGTGAAATTTTAAGATATCTCTTTTTTATAAGATTCGATACATAAACTCTCACTGTCAGGTGTATGTAACGACACTTAAACATGACCACACCTTTCTGTAACACGTTGTATATTCTGGCTCTACCACATTCATTTTAGTTGGGTCACATCAGAATTGGAATTGTACATACATACATACGCACTCACGCCTGTAATCCCCGAAGGGGTAAGCGGAGGTGTAACCAGTACACCCACATTTCGCCGAGCGTATCTCCGTCCCACAATGTGATAGGGGGCGAGCCTATCGCCATACCAGGCTCAAATTCCAGACTCCAGGCTGATACTGAGCATCGAACCCGAGACCACAGCGTTGGACTCAATCGTAACGAGTACGCAATAAAACTGCGCCACCGAGGCAGTCCACACAGTTTGTCCACAAATCCCAATTTGCGATAGGATTCTATTGATATTAATTTCGATGTCCGAATACATATCGAAAGCAATAATATTACCATTTGTGGGTAGTTTGAAATCTTCCAATAGAGGGCACATTGTACCTTTAAATATATAATCTATGCGCACTGCGATGACGTCAGTGCGCATAGTAAAAATTAGCACGCTTGGGTCCCATACAGATTGTGATATATAATTTGTGGGATTTTCTAACACTGACCCAGTTAAAAAACACACTGCCATTATATAAAGTCAATGAATGTATATTATAGACCGGTGTGCGGTACATAGAAATTGCGCCACAAAGTTACGGTCAATTGACCATAACTCAACAATGAATGTATATGTATACTAGACCGGCGCGCAGTACATAGAAATTGCGCCACTAACTTACGGTCAATTGACCATAACTCAATATTTATTATTACTTACTCTTAACTAGGATAGAAACCCCTCTCGCTCCCTGTCAGCTAGCGCAATTTTACTTCTAAACAGCCCGTCTATAGTATACATTGAATTATTTGTATAAAATACGTGTTTTTGGCCTCATTACAATAAAATAACTATTGGAGGGTAATCTGAAATTGCCAAGTTTCAACGTAAGTCTTCCGCGCCATCTGTCGGCAGATGGTCGAGACAGGCAGCTTGGCTAGACTGAACGATATATAGATCTAAGTTTTAGTAATATTAGATATTAGGGCCCGTTTGTGTTGTCTGTTTACGATAGACTGGAAACTCTAAGTGGCTCTGATAGAGCAATTTCGCTCTGTATATACATATGTAACAAAACCCTGTCGGGCGTTTTAACTGTGATATCAGAATCGATGTTCAAACCAAATGAAATAACTCGCAAAACAAAATGAGATATATCATACTTATAAATAAAAATAATCATATTAATTTTAAAAAATTTGATTTTTTTTTGTTTGTTAACCGTATTTCAATTGATTACCTCTGTAACACATTAGTCAGCTCACCATCACTTTTCACATGAAAATAACATTTTAAAATATGTTCATTTTCTAAGCTACCTGTGTAAGGATAAAGGGCCCACAGAGTTACATACTGTATACATTATGTATCAAAAACCCTGTCCGCCCTTTCTAGGTCGTGTAGTTAGACATATAGACAGCTTAATAAAAATAGTTAAAAAAAACAGAAGCGAGATATTATCCTTACACAGGTAGCTTAGAAAAATACCATATAAAAAAACATCTGAAAAGTGATGAACAGCTGACTGATGTGACGTATTGACGAAGCGTTTGATGCACGTAGACGCCGCAACTTGCTATCTCGCTCTGGCTCCAAGTCATCGCTCTTGCAGAGGTAATCAATCCAAATACGGTTTACAAACAATAAAATAAAGTATAAAAAATAAATATGATTATTTTAAAGTCTCATTTTCGTATGCGAGTTATTTCATTACGTTTGAATATCGATTCTGATATCACAGTTAAAACGCCCGACAGGGTTTTTGTTACATATTGTATATTGCACTATGTGAGTTATAAGCGAGATGCTCCTTCATCAACATACAATTGTTCTAAGAGAGTAACTATGTACGTGCATAATGCTTAGGTTTCGATAGTCTGTCATCTTTTTTTATAGCCTGAATGACGAAACGAGCAGCTCGCTCGTAAGGTAAGCATATCGCTCGGGCAGATTTGCTCTCATTGAGCAAACTAATTGTAGATGATGATATTTACTAGGTGGTCGGTCCCTCGTATGCGAGAGACCGTCTGAGTTGGTTCCACCGCTAAGCAGTGTATAAGCACTGTTGGCAAGACATTGAACCCAGTTAAATTGGGCATTGTGAGACTTAACATCTTATGTTGACAGCCTCCGTGGCGCAGAGGGTGAGTAGCCGGCTGCGAAGCGAGAGGCCGTGGGTTCGATTCCCGCACCGATACACATGTTTGTGTGGTCCGCAGAAATTTGTTTCGTGTTGTGGTTGGCAAGTCCCTCGTAGTTGCTGATACCCACGATACAGGTTTACCTAGTGTGGGGTCAGGACTATGTGTGTGACTGTTGGGTGTATTTTTTTTATGTCTCTGGATGATGTGTGCATCCTAATCCCATACAGCGCTTTGTGATTCAAGGATTTTGTGTGATGTTACTTCTGTTTATGGGCAAATGTAGGCCTTACGATCGGGCGAGTAGTCTGCTCCTCTCGTCATTTTGCTATAGAAGGTGTCACAGAAAGGTGTGGTCAAATTTAAGCAACGAAAAATATGATAATATATATTAAAAACATAAAACTGAGCGCCGATTGGTGAATCTAGTTTTTTAAAAGTTCTAAAATAGAAACAATACTTAAAAGCAGATTTAAAACTAGTTTCATGACTGAGTGTCGTTCTGTAATACGGGCCTTATGCTCGTTTTCACCATCGATCCCTAAGTTTAGGTGAGCCCCTAAGACATTTAAGTGTTAATTTTGTTTTCACTATCACTTAGGGGACACCTATGTTTCTAAGGTGGCCCTTAACTACGTGAAAACAAACATAGGTAAGGGATAGGTTTAAGGAGTTCCTTAGGTTAAGGGACCCTTAGTTAGGAAGTGTTTGAGGGTACGTTGGTGAAAACGGGCATTGTCATTATCCCATATTATTTAAATGAGTTTAAGACTTCAAATAGCAATAATTATACTAACAACTGTATATTAAATGTTTTTATCATCACAATAACCAGTAATTATATTTAATTTATATGTTAATAGAAACGTATTTTAGACCTTATTGTGTTTCATCTAAGGTAGATAATGTTAATTTAAAATGGCGGTGAATAGAAAGAGGGGTGAGAAATATATACATGAATCTTGATGGGAATCTGACACTGTATTTACTTGACTGCGATATCATCGTATATATGGTGAACAATTGTACATAGTGGCTGGCTCGTTCCGGCTACGAGCGTTCCAGTGTATATCCAGCCAGCAATCGAGGGACGAAACGTCTCAGACCTCAGTCGACTTTTTTTTTATTAGCTTGAATGACGAGACGAGCAGGTCGCTCGCCTGATGGTAAGCGCCACGCCTGCTCATAAACAGAAGCAACGCCACACAGAACTTTAAATAATAAAGCACTGCATGAAACTGGACTGCGCTCGTCACCCGGAGACATAAGGTGTTAAGTCTCATAATGCCCAGTAATTACACTGACTTCAATGTCCTTCACACCGGAACACAACAGTGCTTACACACTGTTGCTTGGCGGCAGAAATAGACAAAGCGGTGGTACCAACCCAGCCGGCCTCTCGCAAACGAGGGGCCTACCACCTTGTAAAAATTCCATTATATTTGGAGTGCACTGTACTTATCAGATACATTGGATTCCCTTTACCAGGTTTGAAAAAACAAACAGACGAAACTGTTATTTATTTTTGGCAATAAAGAATTTTTAAGTCATCGAAATGAGATAACTAGAACGGTAATTCTCATATGAATCTGCCAAAAATACGGCTCCACTTACTTACACATGCAAAGGTAATTAATGAACGTTCAAAATCAACTTTATTTCGTAAAAGTTAATGTCTTAATATTACATTTCTAGATCGAGATACGACGTTCTGCACCGCGCAAAAAATAGACGTATTAAGTGTCAACTAGAGATCATGAATCCATTTTTATGAATTGATGATTGAACGAGCTGCACGGACTTTTATAGCCCCGCCCTCTTGCACAGAAATTTTGTGGAGTCATTTTTTTGCTTGAGTTACGTTTCTTGTCATCTTATTTCGATGTTTTAAGTAGATAAAAGTAGTCAGATGTTATTTTAAAATAATTTTTGTTTTTTACCCCTCCTCTTCTGTTCACAATATTTTACTGTAACGTCCTGCTAAACGATTACGTAAGATGTAAAGTTTTTGAATAAATACATCCAACAGCCATATATTTGTAGCCATAACTCTATATATACTATGTTATTATAAGGATATTGTTACTGTTGGGTGTACTTATTTTTAATAATTTGCCTTAAAATGTATGCCTTATATTTATCGAGGGCTTCGTTCTACAACATGCTACAGAAAGATGTGGTCAAATTTAAACATCGTATAGTGTACGATTTACGTATTTCATCCCTAGTAGTACAAAATCCAGTTGCATTGCCAGAGCATAAAAACAATTTTTTTATCGAACGAGTTACATGTCGATATTCCAGTTACAACTTTGTACAACACTAATTGATAAACAGCTGAGCTTCTGTCTCACTTCAGCAATGCTACTCTCGCTCACGCACTCCACTTAATTTATAGGGATGTGATCGATTTTATCGATCGTAATAAACGAGAGATTAAACTTAGCGTATTTTTTTATAAGATCCGGTAAGTACAGAATAATCCGGTAATAGTGAATCCGGTAATTCACTATCAGCAGGCCAATTCTCGTAATTTTAAATGTTCAAAATATCATTCCGATCTAGTCTCAGCGACAAGAAAGTTGCAAATGGCATTCTCTTAAACCAATATTCAACGTCAAATGTGAACATAGATCGTAATGAGATTGAATGTAGAATAAAAGTTGACTGAAGCCAAAACGGTATAATGCTACTGCCAATGCTAGGTGCATTTGACGCTGATTATTGGTTTAAGAGAATGCCATTTGCAACTTTCTTGTCGCTGAGACTAGATCGGAATGATATTTTGAACATTTAAATTACGAGAATTGGCCTTCAGGTGTATGTAACGACACTTAAATATGACCACACCTTTCTGTAACACGTTGTATAAGGACGGAAATGAGCGTATAAGTTTTAACGTCAGTTTGCCGCAAGTTAGATGTTTTAGACTTCAATTATGATTATTTCTATACTCAGTAACAAAGCGTTAACTGGTTCTGAGTGTGGAAATAACCGAATTCTAATGAACGACTAATTGGCAATTAAAGTTAATTGGGTGCGGTAGTTGGCCTTATTTTCTGTATGTCTATGGAATGATGTCTTCGAATTATTAAATAGAATATCATCGACGATCGATTTTATTATGTTCCGATCGCGTTGCTGAGCGTTGTTTAAGTTTTTGTATACTTTTGTAAATATTATTAAGTTTTAGAAATAAAATCTATTATCACATTCCTTTAAAACTATTAAAATTTTCAGTATCTTTTTTATTTAGATACGGCGTGTAAAAATTTCGTAAAACGTCTGATTTAAAATGTAGTAAAGTGAGTTGTGGGCTGATTATTATTTACTATTTTACTAAAAAAAAAATCGTTTAATGTTCCTTTGGAAAAAATATTCCACCATGAACTCTCAACCCAACCTTCAATTTATAAAAAAAAATATATAAATATCTATTTGCTATTGACAGCCTCCGTGGCGCAGCGGGCGAGTAGCCGGTTGCGAAGCGTGAGGCCGTGGGTTCGATTCCCGCACCTTGACAAATGTTTGTCTGATCCACAAATATTTGTCTCGGGTCTGGGTGTTGTGGGACCGCAAGTCCCTCGTAGTTCTTGATACCCACGATACAGGTTAACCTAGTGTGGGGTCAGGACTATGTGTGTGACTGTTGGGTGTATTTATTTATTTATTATTTATGTATCTATTAGCCCAAGAGCCCACGACGGCCAGACCTTCGTTATTTTATAAAAGCTGAATATTTCTCAGAGCATATCCCCAACACAGGTAAGAACGATCAGCGAGTATGGAGTTGGGATTGTGGTTACTTGGGCAGGTAGCAGGTAGTAAAGGTGTATAAAATAGTACTTTATATTTGTTAAAGCATATCGCTTAATTTTGTTTAATTTTCTTCGGAATAACATTAGAAATCACGTCATCCATTGCCGGACACTTAGTACGGTTGCAACCACTGCCCGACAACCCTAAACTTTGATCAATTGTTATAATTATTCATTCGGTACAGTATAAAAGCTGGGTGTTACATATGTTACTTGGAGACTTATAAAAAAATGTTACCGCAATATCCATACACTTACTGGTTTTTATTAAAAGTGGTAGGGCCAAGCTTAATTTTGTATTATTTCTATAGCACAAAATGGCCGGCTCTACTGGGCTAGTACCACTGTAACACAGAAAACTGACGTATAACACTATCTACAAATAATTTGCTGGAGAGTAAAAATTTAGATTGATATTTAGCATGCGTTTCATTTTATTCTAATTTACACCCACTTAAAAAATATATACGCACTCACGTCTGTAATTCCCGAAGAGCTAGGCAGAGGTGTGCAGTACACACACATTTCGCAAACGTATCCTCGTAATGTGTTGGGGGCGAGCCTATCGCTATATCAGGCACAGTTCCAGACTCAGGGCTGATACTGAGCATTTCGTAATAGAAAAACCCAATATCACTTTTACCCGACGCGGGGATCGAGCCCAAGACCAGAAGGCCAATTCTCGTAATTTTAAATGTTCAAAATATCATTCCGATCTAGTCTCAGCGTCAAGAAAGTTGCAAATGGCATTCTCTTAAACCAATAATCAACGTCAAATGCACCTAGCATTAGCAGTAGCATTATACCGTTTTATCTTCAGTCAACTTTTATTCTACATTCAATCTCATTACGATCTATGTTCACATTTGACGTTGATTAGTGGTGAGAATGCCACTTGCAACTTTCTTGACGCTGAGACTAGATCGGAATGATATGTTGAACATTTAAAATTACGAGAATTGGCTTTCTCAGCGTCAGCCTCAGTCGTAACGCGTACGTAAGGCAGTTTTATAACCAGATAAAACTGCTTTTCCTCAAAACGAGTTAACAAAATAATCTTGAGTCGCTTATATTAAGCTCCCAGAATAGTTCGCAATGAGTAACAATACGCGCAATACGCATACTTTCTACTACTATGTATATTTCAAACATTTTAATATATGTTATGCTCGATTCTTGATAGAAATGTATGTATGTGTACCATCGAAATAAAATAACTAGAACGATAACTTTTATATGAATCTGCCAAAAAATACGGCTCCACTTACACATGCAAAGGTAAAATCACACGTAACACTCATACACGCAACAAAAATGTATGAACGTTCAAAATCAACTTTATTTCATGTCTAAATATTATTTTCTAGATCGAGATACGACGTGCTACAAAAAATTTGACGTATCAAGTGTCAACCAGAGATTATTATGCACAGACTTTTATAGCCCCGCCCCCTTGCACAGAGTTTTGTTGGGATCATTTTTTGCTTGAGTTACGTTTCTTGTCATCTTATTTCGATGATGTGTAACCATAAAACGTGCCTTTTAAAATTATTTTAAGTGAAATGTTATGCCATTAAATATGAATTCGTATACATTTGTGTTGTTTTATTGTATATGATAGAGCCATGCTATCGAAACCAATGTTCAATGTATACTACTACACTGGCTGCATGGTACATAGAAATTGAGCTACTAAGTTTCGGTCAATTGACCATAACTCAATGTTACAATCTCGCTTACTCTTAACTAGAACCCCTATCGCGCTTCCTGTTTGTGAGCTGTCAAACTCCGCATTATGTGGCCAAATTTTACTTCTAAACAGCCCGTCTAGTAATATAAATAAATACACCCAACAGGCACACACATAGTCCTGACCCCACACTAGGTAAACCATGTCATGGGTATCAAGAACTACGAGGGACTTGCGGTCCCACAACACCCAGACCCGAGACAAATATTTGTGGATCAGACAAACATTTGTCAGGGTGCGGGAATCGAACCAACTGCCTCACGCTTCGCAACCGGCTACTCGCCCACTGCGCCACGGAGGCTGTCAATGTTACCATCTCGCTTAAAATGAACTAGAACCCCTATCGGGTTCGCTGTTTGGGAGCTGTCAAACTCCCGCGTTATGTGACGCAATTTTACTTCCAAACAGCCCGTCTAGTAGTATGTACCTAGATTAAAGTATTTGGTGGAAACCAGAGAAATTACTGGACATTATGATGGAAGAACAGCACTAGACCGCGAACAACAATTTAATTTTGGTTTTTTGAAAATTGCAGCTCGTTCCTTCGATTAAATATGGATAAAAATGCGAATGTCCAGTAACTTTTTTTCTCAGATTAGTCATTTTGGACATTCATTAACTCTTAGTAGCAATATTTATAGTTTTCATTGTTATTATTCCGAGTTATTCCGTATATCCCAAAGACTTTAATTAATACCATAGACGGGGTGTTCAGAAGTAAAATTGTGTTGCAAACGTGGCCGGCGAGCCGGGAATGACGTCTAAGGCGTGGGAGCGAGAGGAGTTGAGAGTAAACGAGATGACAATATGGAGACGGCTATTTTGTTTGGTATTAGTTTACATTCACAATAAATTATTTTTTCGATCAAAACCAAGAAATAATATAGTTACTTCCGTAAAATAACTTCAAATTGAATAAATAATATATGCACGTAAATAATGACAAAGTTTTATGGGTCACAATGAACAATTTCGTGTTAGTTTATCGAATTCAACGTTCGCAGCTATTCAAACAACAACATCTGCTCTTGTCGCTCTCTCGCGGGCGACTATATGAGTTGCGGTCAATTGACCGTAACTAAGTCCGCAATTTCTTTGTACCGTACAGCTTGACTAGTAGTATACATTAAAGTATTTGGTATATCCATTGTGACAGTGCCATGCAGTGCTTCGAATTCAAATTACTGTGTGGTGCTACTGTTTATGCGCTGACCATCAAGCGAGCGACCAGATCGTCGCATAAGTCAAGTTCATAAAAAAATTAGATAACTAAACATTTTAACCGCAAAATAATTTAAATATTATTCATATAAATATGTAGAATACAAAACGCATTTGTTTCGGATTATGTTATTATTTCGTAATAATTGTTATAGATTAAATATGGAAATTTTAAAATCTGCAAATTATTTCCCAACAATTTCGGCTTTAACATTGACACTAGAAATAAATAAAAAACAGATACATTTAAAAAAACGCGTTAGCAATAATTTCGTTGTCTTAAAAAAACTGAAAACTAAAATGACTGAGTCGGTGTACTCAGTTTATTATTCCATGTTTTTAGCACGTACCTACTTGGTTATTTTTTTTAACTTTTTGACGGCAGTAGGTACAACAAAAAAAACACAACATGAGTCCAGGATGCCTTTGGTTTCTTGAGTTGCTTTTGTGTCTATGGGCAACCAGGGTCTAGGCCCTAGTACTTCTCTAGGAGTTTTGGCGGGAATCCTGACGGTCGAACGCGCAATTTAATTTGTTCATGAACTAGTTTAAAGTAGAGTTTGTTGAAATGATGTTGAGTGTGCAACAAATCACCATTTAATTTAACAGTGGATGGAAATATTACAATAAGTGAATTTAGGGGGTTTTGTGCCAGCGGGTCGACTTTGTTCTTTCTATAAGCATAGTACTGGAAGGAATTCGATCAGACCTTGTAACCAGCCACACCGGTGTTTCATCGGTCTTGTGAAGTCTTGAAAATGTAATATAAGTACTTGTCTTTAGCGAGATACATAATGATGCGAAGTCATTTAAAAGACGAAGACTTCTCTCTACGACAGCATATGGTTAAGGATCTTGTAAAGACTAGGAAGAATAACTTTACATTGCTCAAACTGCAGGTATGCCTTGGTCTAGCCACTCCATTAATTCTATACAGTTTTTTTCATGGCATAGGTCGGAAACGAGCAAGTGGATCACCTGAGTTTTACAACAGCGAACAGCACAAATCCATTCGAAAATTTTCCAGTAAACCGAGCATCAGTATTGCAGTCAGTTTCTGACCGCGTCCTTCGTTGGTGCAGATAAATGTTATATAATAGAATAGATTAATTTTATTTGCTAATAGGATTGACCTAGTTTAGGAATTTTCTAATTAACCTCGGAGTTAATAATATAGTGCAGCAGCGGCATTAACATCATTTCTCGAGGTGACGACCATTGCAGTGCATTTTTTTTTAGAATTTTTCAGATGATTACAAAGGCAAAGGGTTCTGGCCCATACTGCCTCGTCATAAGTAAATTCTACATACGCATTTACGCCTGCAACCCCGAAGGGGTAGGCAGAAGTGTACCCAGTACATCAAATTTCGCTGAACTTATTTCTGTCCCATGATGTGATAGGGGGCGAGCCTATCGCCATACCGGTCACAATTCCAGACTCCGGGCTGATACTGAGCATTTCGTAATAGAAAAACCCAATATCACTTTTACCCGACCAGGGGATCGAACCAGAGACCTCAGCGTAGCCGCAGTTTGTAACGCGTAGGTACGCATTACAACTGCGCCACCGAGACAGTGGTGATTGTGGAAAAAATTGTATGATCCACAAATATTTGTTTCATGTCTGGCAGGCAGCCGGGCGTAAAAACTACAAGCCAAATGTTTCTATAACATGTGTTATAAAGCACGTTGCGACCCCACCACAAGTGGGATACTGGCAGGTGGAAGATGATAATCAGGAATCTACACCTGAAGGGTAAGTAGGTACTAATGGAACAGTATTACAGAGTCCACGCCGTTTGCACGTTTCCACTTGAACGTTTACTGGCCTATGTTATAAAAAACACAATGCGTGAACCGGACACGAGAGTGGTAGAGCCACGCTGTAGATGGCTTTGTCTTACATACGTACGCACTCACGCCTGTATTCCCCGAAGTGGTAGGCAGAGGTGTAACTAGTACACCCACATTTCGCCGAGCGTATTTCCGTCCCACGATGTGATAGGGGGCGAGCCTATCGCCATACCGGGCACAAATTCCACACTCCGGGCTGATACTGAGCATTTCGTAATAGAAAAACCAAATACCACTTTACCCGACCCGGGGATCGTAACGCGTACGCATTACAACTGCGCCACCGAGGCAGTCAGTTAGCTTTGTCTTTTTTTGTTAATTAGCTTTAGTGATGAAACGAGCAGGTCGCTCGCCTGATGGTAAGCGCAACGCCTGCCCATAAACAGAAGCAACACCACACAGAACTTTGAATTACAATGCACTGCATGGCATTGGACTGCGCTCGTCACCCCGAGACATATGTGAAGTCTCATAATGCCCAGTAATTTCACTGGCTTCAATTAAATGTTTGATTTATTGAATCCAAAACTCAAACACGAAATGTGATTTTTTATAGCATAGGCAATCGAGCAAGTGGGTCACCTTATGGTAAGTGATCTCCGCCCATGTACGTCCACAACACCAGAAGAATCATGGGCGCATTGCCGACTTGAAACAAAAGGGATAAATGGGAAGGGATGGAGGATTTGAGCCTCCGGATATCTCACTAACCATACGAAACACAGCAGCAAGCACGAGTGCACGAGCAAGTTCCTTTACGTCGGTTTACTGCGAGACAGTGGTAACGGCCCGGTCCAACCGGCCCATTAGTGCTGTAGACAAAACTGTGTGACCCGTGATTACCCACCCTGAAATTTCAATCCAGGACCTCGCGTTTTAGCCTAACTACGCTACCACTAGACCAAAGACGCAATGTAGTGTATTAAGTCATATGACTACGGAATTTGGTCGAATTTCGTAAGCATTTGACATTGGTACAAATATTATAATATTAAAGAAACGGTTTACGCAATTGTTACAGAAAACTTTATGGCGCCGAGTTACAGAATGTTATAAGTCAATATTGAATATTTAATAATAGACTGCCTCGGTCGCGCAGTTGTAATGCGTACGAGTTACGACTGAGGCTGGCGCTGAGGTCTCGGGTTCCCGGGTAGGTTAAAAGTGATATTGGGGTTTTCTATTACGAAATGCTCAGTATCAGCCCGGCGTCTGGAATTGTATCCGGTATGACGATAGGCTCGCTCCCTATCACATCATGGGACGGAGGTACGCTCAGCGAAATGTGGGTGTACTGGTTACATCTCTGTCTACCCCTTCGTAATTAATACATACATAATTTAGAATAGTTAGAAGTGTATGTTGTTGAGGCTGGTTTCGAACCTGCGAGTTTCGTCTCGACAGTCCGTACCACTTCCCACTGATCTATCATATGATTCATTTCTTTTGTAATTACGTAAAAGTAATTCAAACGCTCGTATTGGTCGTACATATACATAAGCCTTTATCCCCCTTAAGGGTAAGCAGAGGAGCAAATGGTGCTGCAACCATTTTTCAATTTAAAAACTCTAACATAATTTGTGATTGCGCGACCTGGGAATTGAACCCAGAACCTCTTGGTTCTCAACCTTAGTGGCTTGCCAATAGACCAATAGGTCCTAATTTTACCAATAAAATAATTATTGGACCAATAGACCAATTAAAAATCTGCCGGAAATGCCGAATGTACCTAAACTTTTTAAGAAATTCAGATTATTATTTCCATTAAAACTTTACCAATTTTAATGTCGTTCATAATTATGAAAATCAAACATACCTTATTTTGGTTCGAGTGTCCATTTGTAATCCAATTTAAATGTGACCAGACCTTAAATAATAATATGATAATATACGTGTAAGATAAAGAGCCATCTCAAATAATGCAATGGAAATATCGAAGTCGAATCTCTTTGGGTACAGGCGTGAACATAATGATTTCTTTGGTTTACGCGAATGTTACACATTGAAATAAAACTAGTTTATACGGATTTTATGACAGTGCGGTGGCTCTCTTGTTTTAATTATTTATTTATTATTAGCTTGACTGACGAGACGAGCAGGTCGCTCGCCTGATGGTAAGCGCCACGCCTGCTCATAAACAGAAGCAACGCCACACAGAACTTTAAATGACAAATCACGTCATGACACTTAGTCTAAGATCCCGCTGCAAGATTGGTGCGTTCATCGATTTTTTGTTTAAAACCAAATTGTTATGTTTATTTATAATTAGGAGAATATATATTTACTAGGGTGCCTATCAAAATTTGGCCGCCATTATTTTTAATTAAATTATTTTTTATTGATTTTTGGTAAAAAAATTCGTTCATTTCATTTTTAAATAAAATAACGTCTACATCACGGTAATTAATATGAAGATTCAAAAAAATCACGGTTCCCGTTGCGCACCTGGCCGCACCTCTTTGCAGCCAGGTGTAAACAGGTATGATTTCGATAAATTTATACGTTTATAACGTATATTTATTAATTATATGTCAAATTGAAGCTAGTAAAGTAAGCAATGTTTATTTTATTTAGTGTATCTGTGGCAAATATTATATATCAATAGGTTTCTTCACTCCTACATATAAAGTTTAAGTATGTCGAAACTCACACTCGTCCGCGCATATTGCATAAAAAGGGGTCCAAACTTTTCTCTTCACGGATTAATGCATAGAATTAAATACCAGCACTGCATTATATCCGTCACATTGGAGCCTCCTCTACTAACACAAATAACATTGCTATTACAATTTCGACTCAAAATAGGATATTTTTAGTTTTTTAGCTTTTTTAATTTACATACATACGCACTCACGCCCGTAATCCCCGAAGGGGTAGGCAGAGGTGTAACCAGTACACCCACATTTCGCCGAGCGTATCTCCGTCCCACGATGTGATAGGGGGCGAGCCTATCGCCATACCGGGCACAAATTCCAGACTCCGGACTGATACTGAGCATTTCGTTATAGAAAAACCCAATACCACTTTACCCGACCCGGGGATCAAACCCGAGACCTCAGCGCTAGCCTCAATCGTAACGCGTACGCATTACAACTGCGCCACCGAGCCAGTCACTGCGCCACCAAGGCAGTCAATTAATTTATTTTATTTTATACCGAAGACACTTACTCACGCGTCCGTACATTCCAACAAAAGGTCACGTCTTAAAATATTCGTTCGCTTCGATTGTTATTGCAAATGATTTTTCACGCTATTTAAACCGTTTATTCAAATTATATTGTTTTTACATACCATAATATCTATCATATAAGCGAAACTAACTATAAACTAGGAATCGAATAATCTTTTAACACGCATTATGTAGAATTTATTAGTTTTTGGTCTCTAAGTGGAGGCGTGAGTCATAATGGAACCTGGCACTGAATGGTACGTTGTGAAACAGGACACGAGAGCTGCCGGTCTAATAAGATTAAACAGTGACTCACAGAGGATACTGAGGGAGTGGATTCTGACACTGCGGTATTTCCAGACCGATACGACTTAGGAACCTTCAAGAAAAGAGCCTACTCTTTCCTCAAAGGCCGGCAACGCACCGACAAATCCCCTGGTATTGACGGTGTCCATGGGCGGCGGTGTCCATGGGCGGCGGTGATCACTTACCATCAGGTGACCCGCTTGCTCCGTTGCCACCTTTTTCATAAAAACAAAAAAACGAGAGCTGCCGATCTCTTAACAGAGGACGCGCGAGTCACAGTGTATACTGAGTGAGCGGACTCTAGCACTGAATGGTATGTTGTGAAACAGGACACGAGAGCTGCTGATCTCTTAACAGAGGACGCGTGAGTCACAGAGGACACTGAGGGAGCGGACTCTAGCACTGGACGGGACGTTGTGATAGAGATGGCCCGAGAAGCCGGTCTCTTAACAGAGGACGCGCGAGTCACGGTGTATACTGAGGGAGCGGACTCTAGTACTGAATGGGACGTTGTTAGAGAGATGACCAGAGAAACTGGTTTCTTAACAGTGGAAACGAGATTTACAGTGGGCACTGAGAAAGCAGACTTTAGCCAGTCCCGACCAATGTCAGGACGTTGTGACAGAAAGATCACCAGAGACGCCGTGCTCACAACAGTAGACGCGTGATTTTTTTATTAGCCTGGATGATCAACCGAGCAGGCCGCTCTCCTGATGGTAACCACCACGTATATCCAACACCTCACGGATCCTTGAATTACATAGAACTCCATGGCATTGGACTGCGTTGTTGGAGGCATAATTTAAGTAATTTCACTGTTACTTGGCTGCCAAAATATACAACGTTGGTACAGACGGCCTCTCGCATACGAGGGACCTATCACCGAGTCGCAGTGGATACTGAGGGAGCTAGCTCTGAGACTGGACGGGACGTTATGACAGAGATAACCAGAGCTGCAGATCTCTGAATAATGGACGCGCGAGTTACAGTGGATACTGAAGGAACGGTTGCCACTAAACGGGACACGAGAACTACCAGTGTTTGTTAAGTCTAAAAGCTGTTTCGTAATGCATAAGTAGGCCCAAGATTCCTTACTGACAGTTGAACAGACAGATAGGCAGTCAGTGTGGAAGATTGAAGAATGACAGGCAGTTAAGACATGACACCTTGATTCAGTGATTACGTTTTGAAAAATGATTACTTTTGCGCATTGCAAAGCAACATTGTTGCATGAAAGCGTCGCTGCTGTACATTAATATATGTGCCAAATATTTGGCAATGTATTTAAGGTTGTAACCCCTGGTTGGCCTTGACAGTTTGCACCATACAAAGCAGATATGAAGTAGCAACTTGCTATTGCGTTTTTTACAGTGAGATATCTGGAGACCCCAAACCGTTTTCCCAATCTGTTTCCTTTAAGGTCGGCTACGCGTTCTTCTGGTATTGTGGGTCATTACGTCTCACAGAAAACCGACGTAAAGTAGCAGCTTGCTGCTGCGTTTCGTACGGTGAGTGAGTTGTCCGGAGGCCCTCCCCTTCACATTCCCTTAATTATCCCTTTCCTTTAAGGTCGGCAAAGCGCCCATAACTCTTTTAGTATTGTGGGCGTACATAGGCGGTGGAGATCATTTACCATCAGGTGACCCACTGGCTCGTTTGCCGACCTATTCAATAAAAAAAAATCATGGACGGTGGAAATCACTTAGCAGGTGACCCATTTGTTCATTTACAGTGAGTTTCGTTTGCCTCTTATAAAATATCGGTCAAATGCGTGTCGGACTCGCGCGCGGTTCCGTACAAGCCGTCAAATTATTTTTGTTATACATAGAGTATATGACAGCCTCCGTGGAGCAGTGGGCGAGTAGCCAGTCGTGAAGCTAGAGGCCGCGGGTTCGATTCTCGCACAGAGATAAATGTTTGTATGATGCATAAATATATGTTTCGGGTCTGGGTGTTTCTCCCCAGACGGGTTGACGTCAGACAGGCGGCCAAAAAAACTGCTTGCCAAATATTTTTGTAACATATGTTTAAAAGCATGTTGCGCCACCCCACCGCGAGTGGGATACGGGCAGGTAGAATATCAGAAAGAAAATTCCGTCACAATAAATTACAATCGCCTATCTACTACGGTAAATATGAGACCATCGAAATAAGATGACAAGAAACGTAACTCAAGCAAAAAATTACCCCACTAAAACTCTGTGCAAGGGGGCGGGGCTATAAAAGTCTGCGCATAATAATCTCTAGTTGACACTTGACACGTCTAATATTTTGCGCGGTGCAGAACGTCGTATCTCGATCTAGAAATTCAATATTAAGACATTAACTTTTATGAAATAAAGTCGATTTTGAACGTTCATTAATTTTTGTTGCGTGTATGAGTGTTACGTGTGATTACCTTTGCATGTGCAAGTAAGTGGAGTCGTATTTTTGGCAGATTCATTTGAGAGTTATCGTTTTATTTATCTTATTTCGATGGGTTGTACAGACAGATGGACAGGCAAACAAAGAGACGTATCTGAGTAATAAAGGAGTACAATTTTCTATTCACGTATTAATTATTGCAATAGACCGAGGCAAATAATCCAACGTTAATAACTTAATTACATGTTTTTTACACTTCCATTAAAATAAAGTAGGAACTAATCAAGCAAGATTATAACATAAAACAATTAGAATTATTAAAACAACAATACTTATTCAAATGTCTTAGTTTTTATTCAATGGAGAAGTAAAAACTTTATGATTCATCCATTATCTTCAACTGGCGTGGCAGGGTATTGTCTCCGAGATTCTGTCTGGGTAGGACCATCGCCGTCAAGCACCAGTTTTATTTTCGAATGGATTTGAAATTCATCCATTAGAAATGAACGGTATAATGCTACTACTAATGCACCTAGCACTAGCAGTAGCATTATACCGTTTTGGCTTCAGTCAACTTTTATTCTACATTCAATCTCTATGCAAAGACGTTGATTATTGGTCAGAATGCCATTTGCAACTTTCTTGACGCTGAGACTAGATCGGAATGATATTTTGAACATTTAAAATTACGAGAATTGGCCTCCTGAGTTGTATTGCTATACTGTAGTAGCAAGTGTTTACAGGCAAGTGACTTTCTCGTCGTCTCGTCGTTATTTAAGCGACTTAAAAATGAAACTGTTTCAAAGAAATAAAAACTAAAAACAATTTATTGGTCAATTTGGTTGAAAGCACCAACTCACCATCTGTTCTTTTTATTTTACTATACTTAACATATAATAATATGCTTTGATTATATTATCTCTCTATTCTAAAAAAAAGTAACTGGCCCGCCGCCGCTGCCAAAAGCTTGTCACGCTATCTCCTCCGAAACCGCTGGGGGTATGGGGTCGAGACCGATACCAATCGATGCAGAATAATGTGGGGAAGAAAGTAAGATATGTCTCATATTCGTCGGACATTAAGTTTTTTTTTAATTTTATGTTTTTTGATAAAACATGGATAAAGCCCCTAGTTTTTAATGAAAAAATAATGAATGCCTCGGTGGAGCAGTTGTAATGCGTACGATCACGCATTACAACTGCGATTGAGGCCAACTCTGAGGTCCCGGGTTCGATCCTCGGGTCGGGTATTTGGTTTTTCTATTACGAAATACTCAGTATCAGCCCGGAGTCTGGAATTTGTGCCCGGTATGGCGATAGGCTCGCCCCCTATCACATAAGGGACGGAGATACGAGTGGTAGAGCCACGATGTAAACAATTTTGTCTACATCGTGGGCCGGCTCGTCCGGGTTGTTACCACTGTCTCACAGAAAACCGGCGTAAAGTAGCAGCTTGCTGCTGCGTTTCGTACGGTGAGTGAGATATCCGGGGGCCCAAATCCCCCTTCCCTTCCCAATCCCTTATTATCCCTTTCCTTTAAGGTCGGCAACGCGCCCATAATTCTTTTGTATTGTGGGCGTACATGGGCGGTGGAGATCGCTTACCATCAGGTGACCCACTTGCTCGTTTACCGGCCAATACTATAAAAACAAAAGATACGCTCGGCGAAATTGTTAGCGTATTCTCTTAATATTGGTATATTGAGGGTGTCTGAGAAAGCAACGTTGGGTACACTGAAATAATAATGGTGCGATATAGTTTTGGGAGGGTAGTTAAATGGTATAAAAGAGGTTGTCGCCATAACTGGAGGTCTTTTTCCCGCAGTCGGTCAAACAGCCTCCAGTTTAGTAAGATCAGTGCTCAGTCGATAGTCTAAGTGCTCATTACGGAGTAGCTATGCTGGTTTACTATAAGGTTCTAGTTGTTTGAGTTATAATTAGAGAACGGTCTATAGAGAATTCTGACATGGGGATAATTCTCTGTAGAGTAGTAATATTGTAATAGTAACCAATAAACTATGAGTTAAATTGATTACTGTCGTTTGGTATTAACAACATAATACTCGTCACACGTAACTTTTAGCAATATGAACAATCAATTTCATATCCTGATCGAAATTATATTTTATATTGATATCATGGGATACCCCAAAACCGCAGTTAATCACCTCACGACCTTCAAAAAGCAATAGGAAATTGTCCAAATTCCATTTCATACCGTAAAAATGTTTATTCCCAATATATCTATGTCGTAGTAATTATTTGAAATAAGACATTTATATTCTAGCCGCAGCGTACGTTAAAATTACATGTCCGTTTTTCTGTGTAAGTAGACACACTTCGACATTCTTTTATTATCTTTTTATGGTTCCGTAGCCAAAATTAAATGGTAAGAACGGAACCCTTATAATTCCGTCATGAGTCATGTTTTTTGAGTGGCAGAGCCACGGTGTAGACACTTTTGTCTACAGCATGAATGGGCCGGCTCGTCCGGGTCGTTACCACTGTCTCACAGAAAACTGACGTAAAGTAGCAGCTTGCTGTTGCGTTTCGTACGGTGAGTGAGATATCCGGAGGCCCAAATCCCCTCCCCTTCCGATTTCCTTAATTATCCCTTTCCTTTAAGGTCGGCAACGCGCACGTAATTCTTTTGATATTGTCATAGTACATGGGCGGTGGAGATCACTTACCATCAGGTGACCTATTTGCACGTTTGCCGGCATATTAGCCCACGAAGAACGATTTTTGGAAATTTACTTTTTAAGAGGGTAAAAGGGGGATTGAACTTTGTATAAACCTTTTTTTATGGAACAGAATATTTTTATCCCTTAATAAATCACTCTGTCGAAGCTGCGGGCAACTACTAATCCTACTTCTATTATAAATGGAAGTTTGGATGTCTGTGAGTTAGTGAATTTGGATGTTTTATAAGGCTAACGGCTGAATTGTTTTAGATGAAATTTGGAACAAAGGCAGACAAAGACCTGAGGGGCGAGCACGAAGCACTTACGAATAAGTTTTCGAATCGAGAACGCTAGCATTTGTATGGAGGCTCAAATTTTTTTTTACATTTCGATACGAATACGTTCTCGCAAGTTATTCGTGCTAGCTCCTTTGGATTAAGACATCGGCTAGTTATCCCACAAAAAACATTCACACGGACGGCTCCGCGAGCAGTATCTAAATATTAGCTTAAAATTGTAGTCATTTCTCAAAATGTTCAAATCCAAATACGATAATTCAAACAATTCGAGACGAGTTCGTTGTTATGAGCATTATGAGTCACTCTCGGGTTTTTTCCTCATTTAATTCGTGACAATAATAGCTTGTTGCTTAGTGAACAAGTTCCAGTATTTATGAATTTAAAATGGGCTAAATTAAGAAGGCAGTTGTGAAGCGTACGCGTTACGACTGAAGCTGACGCTGAGGTCTCGGGTCCAATCCCCGGGTCGGTTAAAAGTTTATTTAAATCTTTGTTGTACACCAGAACATACACAGTAAGATAAAAACAAAAAAAATACATAAATAGGTACAATTGGCGGTCTTTTCGCTCAAG
Source organism: Mimas tiliae (assembly GCA_905332985.1). Lineage (NCBI taxonomy): Eukaryota > Metazoa > Arthropoda > Insecta > Lepidoptera > Sphingidae > Mimas > Mimas tiliae. The sequence goes on along the minus strand of HG995265.1, from coordinate 1,154,071 downwards.
GCAATATCTTACAGACACCCATGGGATGGAGAAAAGAGAAAAAGGTAGTCTAAGGCGTACAATCCATAAACTTAATAAATACCTATGAAATAAATACAAATAATATTGGATTTTTCTATTTGCTCGGTATCAGCCCGGAGTCTGAAATTGTGCCCGGTATGGCGAAAGGCTCGCCCCTATCACATCATGGGAAGGAGATAGGCTCGGCGAAATTTGGGTGTACTAGTTGTACCTCTGCCTTCCCTTTCGGGGATTGCAGGCGTGAATACGTGTGTATGTGTGTAAATTAGCAAATTTTTATGTGCTTGAATGACGAGACGAGGAGGTCACTCGCCTGATGGTAAGCGCCGCGCCTGCTCATAAACAGAAGGAACGCCGCACAAAACTTTAAATAACAAAGCACTGCATGACACTGGACTTCGCACGTCACCCCGAGACATAAGTTGTTAATCATAATGCCCTGTAATTTCACTGGCTTCAATGTCCTTCACACCGGAACACAACAGTGCTTACACACTGTTGCTTGGCGGCAGAAATAGACAAAGCAGTGGTACCAACTCAATCGGGCTCTCGCAAACGAGGGACCTACCACTTTGTAAAAGAAGTATTGTGTAAAATGCTCTTGTTTGTCCCGGAAAAACACATACATGTGGGCGGGGCTGCGAGCAAAAGCTAGTAATACATAGTTTGTGAAAATTTCATCTGGTTACCTGGTACTGTTTTAAAAAAGGTTAGGCCTTAGTCCACGACGCTGGCTTATATTCATTCGAAATTCTTATGGAGAATGCAGATTTCCTCTCGATGTTTCCTTCACTGTTAAAGCGAGCGGTAATTAACAATAAACTAATACACACGTAACTTATTTACTATAAACTATTCCAAAAAATTGTTTTCTTAATGTCTTAAGCGAAAATACATAAATACATACGCACTCATGCCTCTAATCCCCGAAGGGGTAGGCAGAGGTGTATTGAATTCAACTTCAATCGTATCTCGGTCCCATGATGTGATAGGGGGCGAGCCTATCGCCATACCGGGCACAATTCCAGACTCCGGGCTGATACTGAGCAATTCGTAATAGAAAAACCCAATATTACTTTTTCCCGACGCGGGGGTCGAACCCGAGACCTCAGCGTCAGCCATTGTCGTAACGCGTACGCGTTACAACTGCGCCACTGAGGTAGTAATTTTTTATTGGTTTTTACTTTTCCTAGATATTTCATATCCTTAAACGCATTTAGGTATACTTTATACTTAACAGTACATAAAAATGACTTACTCCTACTTTTCTACCCTCTTTCTCCTTGTAGGGTTGAATGTAGAAAAATTGATGGTAAGTGATCTCAGACATGAATGCCCACAATATTACGATTCATGGAAGCGTTACCGACCTTAAAGGAAAGGGGCAATTAAGTTATTTATTATAGCATAGGCCAGCAAATCAGCAAGTGGGTCACCTGATGGTAAGTGATCTCCACTGCCCATGCAGACCCACATTACCAGAAGAAAGAAAGGAAGAAAGCATTTATTGGCAGGCGTTAGGTGGTACATGTATACATCTGATGTAGAAAAAAAAACATTTTTATAAATAGTAGGTGGGGGGGTACCTAGATACCCACCCACTGTGGACGGTACATGTCCCACCACGACCGCGCCAAAAGGAGCCAAATCAGCTTATGCCAAACATTAAATGCTTGGCGCTGGTTTTCATTTGGACCCATGATGTTGTTCGACGGATGTCAACCAGAAGCAGTAGTGTGTGTGTGTGTGTGTGTATGTGTGTGCGTGTGTATGCAAGAAGAGTTATGGGCGCATTGCCGACCGTAAAGGAAAGGGATAATTAAGAGATTGGGAAGGGAAGGGGATTTAGGCCTACGGATATCTTACTCATCGTACAAAACTCAGCAGCAAGCTGTTACTTTACGCCAGTTTCCTGTGAGACAGTGGTAACGACCCAGACGAGCCGGCCCATTCATGCTGCAGACTAAACTGTCTACACCACTGGCTCTACCATTTTATTGGGAAGGGATAATAGAGGATACTATATTACCGACGCGTCAGATCAAGTTGTTTCCGACCATTTAACTGACTTCAAAAAATAACATTTAAGAATACTTAAAAAAACACTGGAAAGTCAAAAATACATTATTCATTCTATTCTATTTTCTTTAGAGTCGGTTCATTTTTATTTGACCGGTAGCGACACATGCATCGACTCTATAGAGACCTATAGAAATTATTATTTATGACTTCAGTGTTTTTTATTTCGAATCAGTTTCTAAGTTTTATTAAATTTTTATATAAATGCAACTTGCAACTCCATAACAGAATCAAATTTAATTATAGCATCATCATTATAATGCAAATATAATTTACAAGTTGACATAAAAGGAACTCTAGTAATTGCACGACAAATGGCGAATAACTGAGAACATTATAAAGGTCAGACTGCCTCGGTGGCGCAGTTGTAATGCGTACGCGTTACGATTGAGGCCAACGCTGAGGTCTCGGGTTCGATCCCCGGGTCGGGTAAAGTGGTATTGGGTTTTTCTATTACGAAATGCTCAGTAACAGCCCGGAGTCTGGAATTTGTGCCCGGTATGGCGATAGGCTCGTCCCCTATCACATAAGGGACGGAGATACGCTAGGCGATACCTTCGGGGATAACAGGCGTGAGTGCGTATGTTGATAACGGTCAATATTAAACTGTATTGTGTGTATTTGAATTTAACATCTAAGAAATATGGTTGAAGACCTTGTTCTATCTATAAAAAGTGCATCAGAAAGGGATGACCTCAGATGGTGGAAGCGTATCATTTTATACTAAGGTGGTAGGTCCCTCGTATGCGAGAGGCCGTCTGGGTTAGTACCACCGCGCCGTCTAGCGCCAAGCAACAGTGTATAAGCACATTGAAGCCAGTGAAATTACTGGGCATTGTGAAACTAAACATCTTATGTCTCGGGGTGTCGAGCGCAGTCCACTGCCATGTAGTGCTAGCTCAAAGTTCTGTGTGGCGTTGCTTCTGTTTATGGGCAGGCGTGGCGTTTACAATCAGGCGAGCGACCTGCTCGTTTCGTCACTCAAGCTAATAAAAGAAACCAGATTGGATAGCGACTGTACTCATAGTGAAAAACTCGCTACAGTGGCACGTTTAGGCGAGTTGCTATTTTGTTTTTAAACGGTAGAGCCACGCTGTAGACAATTATGTCTACAGCGTTTTGACACACAACAATACTTTCACAGTCCTGAAGGGCAATTCTCGTAATTTAAAATGTACAAAATATCATTCCGATCTAGTCTCAATGTCAAGAAAGTTGCAAATGGCATTCTCTTAAACCTACGTCAAATGTGAACATAGATCGTAATGAGATCGAAAGTAGAGTAAAATTTGACTGTAGCCTAAACGGTATTCTGCTAACATTTATAAATGACACATGTTCTTATTTAACGTCAAAATTGTGTACTGATTTCTTACGTTTACGTGAATATTACACATTGAAATAAAACTAGTTTATACAAATTTTATCGCGGTTTAATTTTATTTTAGCTCCGACGTTTCTCCCGTGACCACGAAGGCTGAAAAGATTTCGAAACATCGGGACTAAAATAAAATTAAACCGCGATAAAATCCGTTTAAACTAGTTTTATTTCAATGTCAAAATTGTGACTGAACTGAGATTTCAATGAGATCGAGATGAGATTATATTGACACCAGACTGAACTTAAAGAGGAGCAGAATACAATTTTTAGTCGAATCGAAATCTAATCTCAGTTCGGTCAAAATTCATTCGCAGTGCCAATTAAATACGAGACTTGGCCTTCTGTTTGGCGGCAGAAATAGACGAAGCGGTTGTACCTACTCAGGTGGCCTCTTGTATATGAGAGACTTATACCACCTAGTTATTGTATTCTCTTGATCTGTTTTGAAATGAAATGAAATAGTTTTATTAATCATGTAGGCAATTAAAATAGCGCTTATGACAAGTCAGTACAAAATAAAGAAAATTATGTATAACATGCATAGCACCTCAAAATACACTGGGCATCTATACATTTTTCAATATTTTTATTTAGGAGTAGTCTAGAATTGATTATTTTTTTTTTCTTTTTTATGGGTCGATATGGACCATTGGCATTACCGAAACGGCACGTGTTTTAAACTACCACCTGATGCAAAACGACCCAGCCTGAGAAGATCCAGCTAGTCAAACTCAGTGGGTTTGTTCGAATGACAGTCTGTTCTGATGATTCAAATCATATGTGATATAGCAGTTGAATCTAAATTGAATCGTGTGAATCCGACTACATAACTAAGATAACCTTGAATTAAGAAGTAATAAAAACAAATGTCTGGTTTTCTTAAAAACAAACTTTCCCACACAAAACATTATTCAAATTAAACTGATATATAAATTCCCAATCGAATCTGCCTAATCTTTTATTATATCTGAAACAATCGAAACAGGATTATTTGCATATAGTACAGCATTTCTGCATTTTAAAATATAAAAAACCATAAATTATTAAACAATACGTTTTAGTAAAATATGCTAATCGACACAAATAACCTATCAGTTAGGGCTATTAAATACAGATTTGAATACAATAATTGAACTATTGTATTTGGAATTTAACGCACGAATTAATTACATTTTACGAATCGTATCGGATAATTTTGTTTGAGAAATAAAAATTAAATAAATAATAATTGTCTTGTGGAGCGTGCGCGTTACGACTGAGGCTGACGCTGAGGTCTTGGGTTCGAGCCCCGGGTCGGGTAAAAGTTATATTGGGTTTTCTGTTATGAAATGGTTAGTATCAGCCCGGAGTCTGGAATGCCCCGTATGGCGATAGGCTCGCCCCCTATTACGTCGTGGGACGGAGATACGCGCGGCGAAATGTGGGTGTACTGCTTATATCTCTGCCTATCCCTTCGAGGATTACAGGCGTGAGTAAGTATGTATTAACCCTGTATTATACATGTCCCACTGCTGGTCACTTCCTCTACTGAATGAGAGAGGTCAGGCCTTAGTCCACCACGCTGGCCTAATGCGGGTTAGTAGACTGCACATACCTTCGAAATTCTTATGAAGAACTTCTAAGGTATGCAGGTTTCCTTCACCGTTAAAGCAAGTGATAATTAACAATTAATACACACATAACTTAGAAAAGTTAGAGGTAGAGGAGGTAAAATGTAGAATGAAAAGACGACATATAAATAATTTTGTGTAATTGCCCAGTGTATTTTGACGATGCTATGTACCCGTATGTTATGTATACATTAATTGACATTATTTCTATACATAAGTTTGTTTATTTTGTACTGACTTGTCATAAGCGCTATTTTAATTGCCTACATGATTAATAAACTATTTCATTTCATTTCATAGCCTTTTTTGTAGGCTGTTAAAAACGAGGATTGCCAAAACGCATAACTCTCACCACAGTTGTATACGGATGATCTCGGACACGTAATCTTTTAATAGTTAAATATCAAGTTTTACATATAGATTGGTAATTGCCTAACATGATATACTTGTAAGAAACTGGCCCAATATGTTTAACAAGTTTGACTCAGTTCTTAAATAATTGGGCATCCTTTCTAAATATTTCGATTCGATTGCGTAACGAAGGTTGAGGTTCGATCCTCGGTCGAGATAATTGTAATTTTATGTAATACCTTCAATTTTATTGTGTGCCAATTTTATTGTGTACCAATTTTTGGAATTAAAAAATAATATAGGAGATAATTAACTTGATAATGTTAAGATGATAGCGGATAGACCGGAGAACCGAGGCTGATGATTTTTTTATAGCAAACGAGCAAGTGGGTCACCTGATGGGAATTAATCTCCACCGCCCATATACGCCCACAATACCAAAATAAATTATGGGTGCGTTGCGACCTTAAAGGAAAGGGATAATTAAGGGTTTGGGAAGGAGAGAGGGTTTGCGCCTCCGGATATCTCACTCACCGTACGTAACGCAGCAGCAAGTTACTTTTCGCCGGTTTTCTGTCAGACAGTGGTAAGGACCCGCTACATTCATGCTGTAGACAAAAGTGTCTACAGCGTGGCTCTACCACTCAAACATTAGTAAGGATTTAAAACCGGTCGTAGCAAGAGATATTTGGGCAGTCGTTATTTTACCAAACACATTAAGCTCAAGGAAGTCTACACTTTTTTGCGATACTATTATACTAAATTATTAATTTTGTTTATTTTGTGATATCAATTAATTTTTGTTAAGAATGTAAAAATAAATACCGTTGTAGGTCATTTAATTTTTAGGAGTCCGTACACGAAGTGTAATGGAGTGATTTTTTATAGTATAGCCCGGCAAACGAACAAGTGGGTCACCTGATAAGTGATCTCCACCGCCCATGTGCGCCCACAATACTAAAATAATCATAGGCGCGTTGCCGACCTTAAAATAAAGGGATTGGGAAGGGGAGGGAAATTTGGGCTTCCGGATATCTCACTCACCGTCCGAAACGTAGCAGCATGCTGCTACTTTACGCCGGTTTTCTGTGAGACAGTGGTAGCGACCCGGACGAGCCGGCCCATTCATGCTGTAGACAGAACTGTCTACAGCGTGGTTACCACTCAAAAACAATTTAAGTAAGTGTAAGTGGGTCACCAACAGCTTAGGCCCAAAGCCAACCTCACCAGAGGGGCTAGCACGAAAAACTTGCGAAAAGTTATTCGAGCTGTCATCGACAACAATTTCTATGAGATTTTGGTACAGCGCCTCTATCGTACGTAAAAGAAACTAATATATATGGAATATAGACCAATGATATTTAAGGAATTATCTATCGAGCCCTCGATACCTTTACATTACGATTTCGATAGTTTTCCGTGCTAGCCCCTCTGCACGTGGACTTTGCTGATTAACGGACGAGGCAATGGCGAAACTTGGTTTCCGTTGCGGGTTGTGGGGGGTCGTAGATTAATACTAAAAATACATACATACGCACTCACGCCTATAATTCCTGAAGGGGTAGGCAGAGGTGTAACCAGTACACCCACATTTCGCCGAGCGTATCTCCGTCCCACGATGTGATAGGGGGCGAGCCTATCGCTACAAATTCCAGACTCCGGGCTGATACTGAGCATTTCATAATTTATAATAATTTAAATTGTAAATAAATTTTAATTTATTATAAATAATTTCATAAAATTTAAAATTAAAATTAAAATTTATTATTCTTTAAAAAATTTGAATAACTCAATACCCCTTTACCCGACCCGGGGATCGAAACCGAGACCTCAACGTTAGACCCAATCGTAACGCGTACGCATTACAATTGCGCCACCAAGGCAGTCACAGTATTGTAAAAAATACAATTAAATTATATTATGAAGTACAAAATTAAAATATGGGGACAATTCATACATTTTCGAATGAAAAACACAAATATAAATTCTGATTGCCCGACCTGGGAACTAAATGCAAGACCTCTCAGTTCTTAGTCTTAGTAAGCTGCCATTAGTCTAATGCAGTGTTTCTCAATTGGTGGTACGCGTACCCCCAGGGGTACGTGAAGTTGCATCAAGGGGCTATCAGTAAAAACAAGAACAATTTCCAAAATATTATTTTATTACAATCATCAGTAAAAACAAGAACACACACACACTCACAAACTTTCGCATTTATAATATTAGTGTGTTTGCTACAATAAGGGGTACGCAGGTTTGAGGTCTTTTTTGAAGTGGTACGCAGCAAAAACTAATTGGGAACCACTGGTCTAATGAGGTGATTTGATAATACATATATTATTATTTCTGCACATGTAGAGGTCGTTCCAATAATAGATTGATAAAATGAAATAAAAAAGTACCTAACACTTGTTTTAGGCATCATGCAACATCTTCCACCTGCCTTTATCCCACTCGCGGTGGGGTCAGCACAACATGCTTTTCACACATGTTAGAGGCCATAGCCCATGAGTTTGTTTCGGTATTTCTTCTCATGGCTAGCCCCGAAATGCCGTCGTAACTGTAATGTAGCATAAAAAATGATTGACATGTAAAAGTGATATTTATGATCCAATTTACAGAATAAATTATTTGAATTTGTTACAGGAAAATTTGGCTAGTAGTTATTACGACCGGCCGCCTGCCTGACGTAACTTAGAATAGTCAGAGGTGCATTACTCTTCGGATTGGTTTCGAACCTGCGGGTTTCGTCTCGACAGTCCGCACCACTCCCTTTTTCGTTGGTTAACAACTTTACCGACAAAGAAAACGAAGGTTCTCAACTCGCCGGGTTATTTTATGTATAACCTCACATAACTCCGCCAAATGTGGGCCAATTTGGATGATCTTTTGAAGTTAAAACTTCTTTAGCCGCGTTGGGCACTTTTTGGTAGGGGAAAATCTTATTGTGCATATATCTTACTGTGGAGGTAATTTTCGTTATTTATGCACCGATTTTGATAATACCTTCATTATAAAAGGACAATGCGTACACGTCACGACTGAGGCTAACGCTGAGGTCTCGGGTTCGATCCCCGGGGTAAAAGTGGTATTGGATTTTTCTATTATGTAATCAGCCCAGTCTGGAATTGTGCCCGGTTTGGTGATAGGCTCGCTCCCTATCACATCATGGGGCGGAGATACGCTCGACGAAATGTGAGTGTACTGGTTACACCTTTGTCTACTCTTTCGGGGATTACAGGCGTGAGTACGTATGTATATGTAATAAAGTTGTAAAATATTTTAAATGGTAATCTAACTGAAACTAACCGTTTAAAAACGCAGAAGTAGATTAAAAAACACATAACCTTTGAACAGCTTATTTATTTATTTATTTAAAGAAACCAACGGCGTTACAAATGTAAATTCCTTAAAGTACATAATATAAAATAAGGGTAATAATAGGGTTCTATTTATAACAACTAGTATGGTGGGTGATAAGCGCAATAAAAAGAACATTAAAATTTTTATAAAGTAGTAAGTGTGGAAGGGTTCAATAGGATACATTTACTGTAGGTAATAAGAGGTAGTATTTGACCCCTTTGACTGTATGTGCATGTGTATGTGTGCATGTGTATGTGTGCATGTGTATGTGTGTATGTGTATTTGCAAGTGCAAGTGCATGTGCAAGCGCATGCGTATGTGCATATGTGTGTGGGTGTGTGTAGATTTGTAATAATAATAATACTAGCCCTGTATTATACTCGTCCCACTGCTGGGCACGGGCCTCCTCTACTGAATGAGAGGGGTTAGGCCGCACGTCCACCACGCTGGCCTAATGCGGATTGGCAAACTTCACATACCTTCGAAATTCTTATGAAGAACTTCTCAGGTATGCAGGTTTCCTCACGATGTTTCCTTCACCGTTAAAGCAAGTGATAATTAACAATTAATACACTCATAACTTAGAAAAGTCAGAGGTGTATGCACTTGGGGCTGGTGTCGAACCTGCGACTTTCGTCTCGACAGTCCATACCACTCCCCGCTGAGCTATCACTGCTTTTTTTAGATTTGTAATTAGTTTAATTTACTGTAAGGTACAAAAGCTATTATTTATTTTGAATTAGTTTCATGATATGTTTTGAACTGAACTAGCTGAACAGATTTTTTTATTTGCTTCAATGACGAGACGAGCAGGTCGCTCGCCTGATGATAAGCGTCACGCCTGCCCATAAACAGAAGCAACACCACACAGAACTTTAAATAACAAAGCACTGCATGACACTGGACTGCGCTCGTCACCCCGAGACATAAGGTGTTAAGTCTCATAATGTCCAGTAATGTCACTGGCTTCAATGTCCTTCAAACCGAAACACAACAGTGCTTACACACTGCTGCTTGGCGGAAGAAATAGTCAAAGCGGTGGTACCAACCCTTGTGGCCACTCGCATACGAAGGACCTACCACCTTGTAAACAACATAGCTAAAATCCATCTCGAATAAACCAGCTTTCAAACAACACAAACTTAATACGAATCGGTCCATTCGTTTCGGCGCTTTGACGCAACACATACACACCAACAGATATTGAGGTGAAACTTAACACCCCCTTTTTGTAAACGGTTAAAAATACAACACCGAATAAATAATATTGTGTTCTCCTAAATCATATTTCATAGGTCGTGCTAAGGTCAATTTTGCATACCAATTTCGTTCAAATATATACATTATAACATCGGAAACAAGGTTCAAAATCGTTTAAAACACTTTGAACTTTCTATAACTATTCCGAACTTTAGCCATCTGCGAGATGTTCTCAAGTAAATATGAACATTAAGTTAATGTGTTAAAGTTTATGTTCGCTTGAGTGTATCAAAATGCATCACTCCCACACGGACTTGTCAAAGGTTAAGCTATTTGAAATTATAATATCACGCTAACGTTTATGTAGGTAGGGTAGAACAGTGTTTGATATACAATATGCAACAAAAACCTTGTTGGCCCTTTTTGGGTCGTGAAGATAGACATATAGACAGCTGAATAAAAATATGTAGTTAAATTATAAAAATAATAAACAGAAGCGAGATATTATCCTTACATAGGTAACTTAGAAAATGAACGTATTTAAAAATTGTTATTTACATCTGAATTTCTGTGTGTATTGACGAAGCCGAGGCACGTTTGATGCATGTAGACGCCGCAACATGCTATCTCGCTCTAGCTCCGACTCATCGCTCTTGCAGAGGTAATCAATCGAAATACGGTTCACAAACAATAACTTAATTAAATTATAAAAACTAAATATGATTATTTTTATATTCTCATTTTCGTATACGAGTTATTTCATTACGTTTGAATATCGATTCTGATATCACAGTGAAACCGCCCGACAGGATTTTTGTTACATATGTATATATAGGATAGCACAGTGTTTGAGTTAGGTGACATTTTATATCGAATGAGGCGCTTTTTTATAGCATAAGGGAGGCGAGCAAGTAGGTCACCCTATGTTAAGTGAACCGCCACCTTGAATACCCAATAGCCAAGAATATTTTTTGCGTAGCCGACCTATACGAAAAGAAATAGGCACGGCAGAATAAAGTTGGGATTTTGCCTTTCATTAAGGTAAAATTTCTTCTTGAAATTCATCGAAATAAGATGACAAGAAACGTAGCTCAAGCAAAAAAATAACCCTACCAAAACTCTGTGCAAGGGGACGGGCCTATAAAAGTCTTTGCAGCTCGTTCATTCAACAATTCATAAAAATTAATTCATGATCTCTAATTAGCACTTAATACGTCTCATTTTTTGCGCGGTGCAGAACGTCTTATCTCGATTCAGAAATTTAATTTAAGACATTAATTTTTGTGAAATAAAGTTTGATTTTGAACGTTCATTAATTTTTGTTCCGTGTATGAGTGTTACGTGTAATGTTTGCATGTATAAGTAAGCGGACCCGTATTTTTGGCCGATTTATATGAGAGTTATCGTTCTAGTTATCTTATTTCGATGTTGAAATTAAAATGGGACAAACTCTTTCGAATGAAAAAGAATCATACAAATCGGTCCACAAAAAATGCATATTAAGATATTTTTCATCAATTAAAAATGGCTTCGACGCTACAAGTTCAGGCGATGACATTTAAAACACACACTAAGGAAATCACAAGGGATTGTCGAATTGACCATGGCGCTACCTTGAACTCTTCGCAAACAAATCTTTACAAATTATAGCATAAAAACTTTTATCATTCATACATTCCGGATTAACGTGTACGTATTATTTCCGGATCTTCAATGATGTAATGTCAGTTTTGTTCGTAGAATTTTTAATTGACAACTAGGCACGGACCTCCTCTACTTAATTAGAGGGTTAGGTCTTAGTCCACCACGCTGGACTAATGCGGGTTGGCAGACTTTATATATTGAAATAAAACTATTTTATACGGATTTTATCGCGGTTTATTTTATTTGAGTCCCGACGTTTCGAAAGCTTTCAGCCTTCGTGGTCACGGGAGAGACTGAGGTGCAGGTCGTCACGAAAAGTTAATGTTACATTGTCCACCTTTATTTTAAAATTATTAATGTATTTTTTAGAAAACTAGTTGATATTAGTCCGATCTACGCAGAAAGAGCTTACGGTGTCTTGAGGTCTGGCAGTTGGTCTTTTGGGTTCCGATTTGATTAAATGTATAATTGGAATTGGATCCCAGGCTTGTACAAGCTTCCAACCATCTTCTCTATTGAAATTTGGGTGTTTTTTAATTCCAATAGCCTCGCGAATCATCCTAGAGAGGAATCGGTGTTCTTTGGCAAGGATTTGTGGTTTGTCAAATCTAAGGTAATGTTTGGAGCCTTCGTCTGAATGTTCAGCAACTGCAGACTTCGTAGAGCGTCAGTGTTTAACATTAGCTATTTGTTCTTTGACGCGGGTTCCTATATTTCTTTTTATTTAACCGATATAAGAGAGCCCAGAGTCACAATTTATTTTATATCCACCCTGATCTTGTAGAGGTATGTGACAGATCGGACTAGTGTCAACTAGTTAAAAATATATATATATATAATTTTAAAATCAAGCTAGGCAATGTAACATTAACTTTTCGAGACGACCTACACCTCAGTCTCGTCCGTGACCACTAAAGCTGAAAAGCTTTCGAAACGTCGGGACTGAAATATAATTAAACCACGATAAAATCCGTATAAATTAGTTTTATTCCAATGTGTAATATTCGCGTAAACATAAGAAATCACTAGACTTCATATACCTTCGAAACTCTTATGGACAACTTCTCAGGTAAGTATGTAGGTTTGGTTACGGTGTTTCCTTCACCGTCTGTGTGTGGCTGTGAAGCGAGAGGCCGCGGGGTCGATTCCCACACCGACACAATGTTGTGTGATCCACAAATATTTGTTTCGGGTCTGGGTGTTTTCTCCCTAGAGGGGTTGAAGTCAGGCAGGTGGCCTAACTCCAACCAATTCTTTCTGTAACATGTGTTGAAGCATGTTGCGCAGACCCCACTGCGAGTGGGATAAAGGCATGTGGAAGAGAAGAAAAGGTATATTTGATGAAAATTTGTTCCGCCAAAATATGTTACTAATAACAGTTGCTTTTCTGGCGTTGAGGTTTTTTAATTATTAGGTTAGCGGATAGTTTAGTTGGGAGTGGTACAGACTGTCAAGGCGAGAGTCGCAGGTTCGAAACCAGCCCCAAGAGTATACCTCTAAACATTCTGTTATTTTTTTATTGCATAGGTCGGAAAGTAGAAAAGTGGGTCACCTGATGGTAAGTGATCTCCACCGCTAACAATACCAAAGAAGTACTGGGAGCGTTGCCGACCTTAAAGGAAAAGGATAATTAAGGGATTGGGAAGGGGAGGGGGATTTGGGCCTCCGGATATCTCACTCACCGTACGAAACGCAACAGCAAGCTGCTACTTTACATCGGTTTTTTGTGAGACAGTGGTAAAAGTTGTAATGTGCACACGTTACGACGGAGGCTGACGCCGAGGTCTCGTATTCGATCCCCGGGTCGGGTAAAAGTTATATTGGATTTTTATTACGAAAATACCCATTATCAGCTCGGAGTCTGCAATAGTGCCTGGTTTGGCGATATGCTCGCCCCCTATCACGAAATGTGGGTGTACTGGTTACACCTCTACTAACCCTTTCGGGGATTATAGGCGTGAGGCTTATTATAACGTTTTGGACAATACGTCGATGAGTCATTTAAGATTACCTTTACACAGATATAATTGTCGATGGTGTAACATTTACAATAAATAAATAAATTATGCCAAAGATTAAATTAATAACAGTATTATTTGCATACATTTGCGCCGCTGAGTCAGAAGACAAATTGGTTTATTCAACATTACATATATTTCACCTTTTGTCTATGACCTTAAGTCAGCCTACAGTTAATACATACGGAGGTTTTTTTAATCCTGGCACGGCAGTGTGACTACACTGGATCTGATGTTAAGTACAGTGCAGTACAAATATAATGACCGTCAAGCAAATACTTTAATGTATACTACTAGACAAGCTGCGTGGTACATAGAAATTGTACCACAATGTTGTGATCAATTGACCATAACTGAATATTACCTTCTCGCTTACTCTCATCTAGAACCCCTATCGCGCTCCCTGTTTGTGAGCTGTCAAACTCCCGCGTTATGTGACGCAATTTTACTTCTAAACAGCCCGTCTAGTAGTATACATTAAAGTCTTTGCCGTCAAGAGACATTTTTGAGTGGTAGAGCCACGCTGTAGACAGTTGTTTCTACGGCATGAATGGGCCGGCTCGTCCGGGCCGTTGCCACTGTCTCACAGAACACCGGCGTAAAGTAGCAAATTGCTGCTGCGCTTCGTACGGTGAGTGAGATATACGGAGGCCCAAATCCCTTCCCGATCGCTTATTCCTTTTCTTCAAGGTTGGCAACGAGCCCATGATTCTTTTGGTATCGTGGGCGTACACGGGCGGTGGAGATTACTTACCATCAGGTGACCCACTTGCTCATTTGTCGACCTATGCTTAAAACAAAGAAGAAGTATTCTCAAATAACCAGGTTTTCTCACATTTTTTTCAAAGCAAGCGCTAATAATAATTTGCAATGACTGATATTTATCAAATGTCAAATGTAATTATATTATTTGTTACTTGTTAATTAACATGTTTGGCAGTTAAATTAATTGCATGCCATAAAAACTAACGTAACCGCTACTGCGCATGCTTAATAACGTCTTATTAACTAACCCATGAGTGGTAGAGCCACACTGTAGACAGTTTGTCTACAGAATGAATGGCCAGCTCGGCGGCGTGTTACCATTGTCTCACAGAAAACGTAAAATATACGCAGTTTGTCTACAGAATGAATGGCCAGCTCGGCGGCGTGTTACCATTGTCTCACAGAAAACGTAAAATATACGTCATATAAAATAAATAATTGAAAAATTCAAAATAAACCGACTGCAAAAAAGACAATTTAATTAAGTGTCAACTAGAGATCATTAAACAATTTCTATTAATTGAGTAATTAACGAGCTGCACTGACTTTTATAGCCCCGTCCCCTTGCACAGAGTATTGGTACGGTAATTTTTTTGATTGAGTTACGTTTCTTGTTATCTTATTTGGATGGTAGAGAGTCGAGTATTCTATGCAACCATGTTAGCTTCTAAAGACATACATACATACGCACTCACGCCTGTAATCCCCGAAGGGGTAGGCAGAGGTGTAAACCAGTACACCCACATTTCGCCGAGCGTATCTCCGTCCCATAATGTGATAGGGGACGAGCCTATCGCCATACCGGGCACAAATTCCAGACTCCGGGCTGATACTGAGCATTTCGTAATAGAAAAACCCAATACCACTTTACCCGACCCGGGAATCGAACCCGAGACCTCAGCGTTAGTTTAATCGTAACGCGTACGCATTACAACGGCAGCACCGAGGCAGTCTATAGACATATAGATATAACCAGATAAAATCGATTTTTCACGACAAAATGGGTCGAAAAATTATCTCGTGTTGCTATGCTAAGCCCCAAGACACCCTAGTTAGGGATCCTTACTGTTAGTTTCTGCTTACACCATTATGTTTCGAGAGACAGGATTCGAGAAACCGTGTGGTGCAACAACTTATTTATTGTGAAATTTAAGGAAGGCCGAATGTAAATTTGTGGTGATTTTACACATTTTTTTTGTTTGTCAATCGATGAAAAATTCTATAACACGGTATATTGCGTAAGATATTAAATAGAGTAGCAACAAAACGCAACGGTTTGGTAGGCGAAATGATTTTTGTAGAATTTTAATCGATTTTTAACTTTTGATAAATAAGTTATTATGAACTTAAAAATCGCCTTAAAAAATTACACTTACGCACTCACGCCTGTAATCCCCGAATGGGTAGGCAGAGGTGTAACCAGTACAACCACATTACGCCGAGCGTATCTACATCTCATGATGTGATAGGGGTGAGCCTATCGCCATACCGAACACAATTCCAGACTCCGGGCAGGATACTAAGCTTTTCAATATCACTTATACCTGACCCGGGGATCGAACCCGAGACCTCTGCGTCAGCCTCAGTCGTAACGCGTACGCGTTACAACTGCGCCGAGGCAGTAAAAAACTGATAACGGAACTAACTGAAAAGTAAAAAATAACAATTCGTACAGAGGGGCTAGCACGGAAAACTATCGCAATCGTAATGTAAAGGTATCGAGGGCTCGATAGATAAATCCTTAAATATCATTGGTCTATATTCCATATAAATTAGTTTCTTTTACGTACGATAGAGGCGCTGTACTAAAATCTCATAGAAATTGTTGTCGATGACAGCTCGAATAACTTTTCGCAAGTTTCCGTGCTAGCCCCTCTGGTCTCTTTGGATTCGGTGCCTGTGTCGCTGCCGGCCAAATTAAATTGCACCGACTCCAAAGTAGATAGAAATTGTTATTTTTGACTTTACAGTGTCATTATAGGAGTCGGTTTTTAAGTTCAGTTAAAAAATATTTGAGTGGTAGAGCCACGCTGTAAACACTTTTGTCTACAGCATGTATGTGCCGGCTCGTCCGGGTCATTACCACTATCACACAGAAACCCGGCGTAAAGTAACAACTTGTTGCTGCGTTTCGTACGGTGAGTGAAATATCCGGAAGCCCAAACCGCCTCCCCTTCCCAATTCCTTAATTATCCCTTTCCTTTAAGGTCGGCAACGCACCCATGATTCTTTTGGTATTGTGGGCGTACATGGGCGGTGGAAATCACTATCAGGTGACCCACTTGCTCGTTTGCCGCCCTTTGACATAAAAAAATGCGTTTTATGTATATAAATAGTGTGGATTTGGGCAATTAACATTGACTGTGATGAACAGTGTATGGAAACATTTAAATAAGTGAATTTAGGTGATTTTTGACCAAGTGTATTGATCGACATTGTGCGTTCGATCCGCTTGAAGAAAGTCGTCTAAGAAGCATCGTACTGAAAGGAATTAACACCAAACTACAGCAAGACCTTGAAATCAGCCACACCAGTGTTTCATCGTTCTTGGAAAATAAAAAAAATCATGTGTACCCACGTGGTAGAAGTGAAACCTTCAAAAATCAGGTGACCCACTTGCTCGTTTGTCGGCCTATTCCATAAATATTTTATATTACATTTTTTGTGGTATGTAAATTATGTGTACCCACGTGGTAGAAGTGAAACCTTCAAAAATCAGGTGACCCACTTGCTCGTTTGTCGGCCTATGCCATAAATATTTTATATTACATTTTTTGTGGTATGTAAATTATGTGTACCCACGTGGTAGAAGTGAAACCTTCAAAAATCAGGTGACCCACTTGCTCGTTTGTCGGCCTATGCCATAAATATTTTATATTACATTTTTTGTGGTATGTAAATTATGTGTACCCACGTGGTAGAAGTGAAACCTTCAAAAATCAGGTGACCCACTTGCTCGTTTGTCGGCCTATGCCATAAATATTTTATATTACATTTTTTGTGGTATGTAAATTATGTGTACCCACGTGGTAGAAGTGAAACCTTCAAAAATCAGGTGACCCACTTGCTCGTTTGTCGGCCTATGCCATAAATATTTTATATTACATTTTTTGTGGTATGTAAATTATGTGTACCCACGTGGTAGAAGTGAAACCTTCAAAAATCAGGTGACCCACTTGCTCGTTTGTCGGCCTATGCCATAAATATTTTATATTACATTTTTTGTGGTATGTAAATTATGTGTACCCACGTGGTAGAAGTGAAACCTTCAAAAATCAGGTGACCCACTTGCTCGTTTGTCGGCCTATGCCATAAATATTTTATATTACATTTTTTGTGGTATGTAAATCATGTGTACCCACGTGGTAGAAGTGAAACCTTAAAAAATCAGGTGACCCACTTGCTCGTTTGTCGGCCTATGCCATAAATATTTTATATTACATTTTTTGTGGTATGTAAATTCCAATACAAAAACACAATCGCGACGAGTGTACTGTTGTCCGTTGAGGAGTTTTATTTCTTTACTCCGTACTCCTTCATCAGATCTTAACCAAATTTATATGGGACCACATCGCAGCTATACTCTATCGATTTTTTCAACAACATCCTCCTTCTTTTTTGAAGTCGGTTAAAAAGGAGTTTTTTTTTTGTTTTTTGTTACATTGAATGACGAGACGAGCAGGTCGCTTGCCTGATGGTAAGCGCCACGCCTGCTCATAAACAGAAGCAACGCCACACAGAACTTTAAATAAAGCGTCACCCCGAGACATAACGTGTTAAGTCTCATAATGCCCAGTAATTACACTGGCTTTAATGTCCTTCACACCGGAACACAACAGTGCTTACACACTGTTGCTTGGCGGCAGAAATAGACAAAGCGGTGGTACCAACCCAGCCGGTCTCTCGCAAACGAGGGACCTACCACCTTGTAAAGTTCGAGTTTCGGTATTAGACCCGTATAATAAATATGTTTCCATTTTTCACAAAAACTAAAAAAATCTTTATTGGTTTAGAGGTAGCGTACTTATAAGAAAGGAGAGTTTGAGTGGTAGAGCCACGCTGTAGTCAGTTTCGCTACATCATCAATGGGCCGGCTCGTCTGGGTCGTTACCACTGTCTCACAGGAAACCGGCGTAACGTAGCAGCTTGCTGCTGCGTATCGTACAGTGAGTGAGATACGGAGGCCCAAATCCATCCCTCCCAATCCCTTAATTACCCCTTTCCTTTAAGGCCAGCGACGCGCCCATGATTCTTTTGGTATTGTGGGCGTACATATGCGGTGGAGTTCACTTACCATCAGGTGACCCACTTGCTCGTATGCCGACCCAAACCATAAATAAATTGCTTGGTTGAGCCCCTAACTCCAATTCCCTACTCGGCACTACTCAGCAGTGCCGTTCTTTGGCGGTTGCAGGACGGTTTCAGGGTATTTGGAGATAAACAAGGATACAAAATAGGTACAAATACACCTAACAGTCACACACATAGTCTTGACCCTACACTAGGTAAACGTGTATCAGGAACTACGAGGGAACTTGCGGTCCCACAACACCCAGACCAGAAACAAATACTTGTGGATTAGACAAGAATTTGTCTCGGTGTGGGAATCGAACCTACGGCCTCTCGCTTCGTAGCCGGCCATTCGCCCACTGCGCCACGGATTCCTGCCCGGGCACGGGCCTCCTCTACTAAATGAGAGGAGCTAGGCCTTAGTCCACCACGCTGTCCTAATGCGGGTTGGAAGACTTCACATACCTTCGAAATTCTTATGAAGAACTTTTCAGGTATGCAGGTTTCCTCACGATGTTTCCTTCACCGTTAAAGCAACTGATAATATAATATCGTTAAAATAACTGATGAAAACTCAGAGGTGTATGCACTTGGGGCTGGTTTCGAACCTGTGACTTTTCGTCTCGACAGTCCATACCACTCCCCGCTGAGCTATCATGTATATGTGTGTAAAATATTACTCATGTTCAAATAAGGTTGACGAATCAATTTATAGAAAATCGATTATTCATGCCCCATTGAATAGATTATTTTATTTCGATCGATTAAAATAATTTTAAGCTAAAATCATCTTATTAAAATTTGGTAAAACTTAGTGATTTCTTAGGTTTACGCGAATATTACTCATTGAAATAAAACTAGTTTATACGGATTTTATCGCGGTTTAATTTTTATTTTAGTCCCGACGTTTCGAAAGCTTTTCAGCCTTCGTGGTCACGGGAGAGACTGAGGTGTAGGTCGTCTCGAAAAGTTAATGTTACAATGGCTACCTTCATTTTAAAATAATACATATATTTCCAATTATTTAAAAAAGTTAGTTGACACTAGTCCGATCTACGCAGAAAGAGCTCACGGTATCTTGAGGTCGTAAACGTCGGGACTAAAATAAAAATTAAACCGCGATAAAATCCGTATAAACTAGTTTTATTTCAATTGGTAAAACTTATTTAAAAAAAAACTTTACAAAATATAAAACGTACACAAAAAAGAAAGATTTACAATACGATGCTAAATTGCAGTTTTAATGATCAATGATTGATACCCGACTAGAAATGGCTTTTTTAAAATCGGTGTTATATTTTATTAAAGATTGTTCTTTTACTATATTTTTTGTGAAATAATGATCTAAATTGGCGTATAAATGTCAAGGTTTTTCATCTCGGACTTCATCCGCCTATGGTTAGGTACCTTCAAAAAATGGGACCACTACCGAAGTAAACTCTATCGAATACATAAAGAATCCATCCATTTGGAGGAGTTGTGCGTGAACAAATATAAGACACTAGCTTTCCCGCGCGGTTTCTCCCGCAACTACAGCAGCTCCACCTACCGGGTCCAATAGTGAATCTAAACCATCCAGGGCGCCACCCAAACGCATACAAAAAAAATCATTCAAATCGGTCCAGCTGTTAGGAAAAGTTCAGTCACATACACACGTACACTAGAATTATATATATATATATAAAGATTATTATATACAGACGAATGAGTTTGAGTTGATTTAAAATAAAACTTTTACACAAAAACAAAAACCGACACAAAAAAGCTAAAAACAACAAAAATAAACAATTTTAAATCGTTGAACTTCTATTCAATTGAATTTTATTAAAGGCAGAAGGCACCGACACAAAATTGTTTATTTTTTAATTGGTTTATTTTTGATAAAACGTTTTTTCGCAATTTTTAACCGACTTCAAAAGAGATTCTCAATTCGACGGTTTTTTTTATGTTTGTTACTTCAGACCTTTCGACTGGGTGAACCGATTTTGATGATTATTTTTTCATTTGAAAGCTGGTGCTTCCCGTGTGTCCCATTTTTATTTATTTATTTATTTATTTATTTATTTATTTATTTATTCCAATCTTATGGCTACTTTTACAGGGTAGTTACCCTAATGCAGTAGCGTCGACTATTAACCTACAGTTTAATAAATCTACTTATGTATCTTATTATTATATCTTAAGAATATAAAAAAATCAAAAATCTAAAACAAAAAAAACACGATCATGTACTTTGTTTGTAACATATGACCTCGGCCGCTATCCTTGTGAATTCATTCAGAGCACAGTGAAATATGTCCGTTTCCGTTGCTACCAGGTTAAGAGTCCGAAGAGCACGGGTTATGGGTGCCTCTTTCAATAAGTTAGTACGCGCCCTCGGCACCACTAGTAGCTGTGGCCGCCGCCGTCTCCAGACGTACTTATCCGGAACACATAGCCCCATCTGTCCCAATAAATCACGATTTTTTACCCTACCTCTCAAAATTTTAAAAAGATAAGAGATCAGTGTTAGTTCTCTTCTAACTCTTAATTCATTGTATCCAACCATACCTAAAATGAACAATGTCGGGTACATTAATGGGTAAAATGGGTACACCCCGTATTGCTTCATGTATAAAAACCTAATAAATTTATTTTGTACTCTCTCCAGCATGAGGCTATACTTAGTCTCATGTGGGGCCCATATGACTGCATTACACTCAAGCATACTTCTAACAAGCGCGTTATATAAAGCTATGATAGCATTAATATTTGTGAAACCATGAACCATACGAAGCAAAAAACCCAAATTCCTAAATGCTTTTTGGCATATTGTAAATATATGACCATGAAACATTAGTCCAGCTTCAAGAGTTACCCCTAAGTCCTTAACAGTTGTGACTCTCTTCATAGGTTTCCCATCAATTTCGTAATCCCATGAAATCGGCTTGTATGAACGAGTGAAAGTGATGGTCACACATTTTGAGTTGTTAAACTCTAGGCGATTTTGTTCACACCATCTTGCAACTCTGTCTATGTCCTGCTGCAACTTTTGACAGTCTTCTGTAGTATGGATAGAAAGATATAGTTTCAGATCGTCAGCAAATAGCAAACACTTTGCGTTTTCAACAACACTTGGTAGATCGTTTACCATTATTATAAATTGTAACGGCCCAAGGTTGCTACCCTGACTTACTCCAGATCGTGTAAAATATGGTTCCGATACGTGTCCTGCATATTCTACATACTGTTGTCTGTCTCGCATATAACTGGCAAAAAAATGCAGCAGATGCGGAGTGAAACCGACTTCCGCTAACTTTGTAAGCAACACGTCATTATCGACCAGGTCGAATGCTTTTTTGAAATCAAAATAAGCGGCATCAGTCTGTCCCCCACTGTCTACTGCCGGTATTATATCTACCATATAATTAAGTAGATTGCTTGTGGTGCTTCTTGCCGGTCGGAACCCATGTTGCGCGTCAGAAAGTTGGCTGCTGACTTGAGCGAATATGCTCTTATGTATTGCAGACTCAAACACTTTAGCCGGAGTAGACAATACTGCTACCGGCCTGTACCCCTCTACCTTATCATTCGACCCTCCCTTCGGCACTGGTACGACCCTAGTTAATTTCCATCTCTCAGGAAATATTGCAGTCTCTAGACATTTGTTATAAATGTGAAGCAATGGTGCAGCTAGGACCAAATGGCAGTCCCTAAAGATATAAGGTGGAATACCATCCGGCCCCGACGATTTTTTTGGTTTAAGTTGCTGAAGCGCGTGTCGTACGTCTATTAACTTCAGTTTATCAATGTGAACCCGTGCTGCACCATTTGCGCCACCCGCTTTGGCTACTGCCGCATCCACACACAATTTAGCTCGCTCAGAGCTGTAGACTGACTGGAAAAATTTACTGAATTCTTTAGCACACTGTTCAGTAGATATCACCTCGCCGTTCTTTAAAATCTTTTGTGGATTTCTGCTGCCTCTTTTAGATTTCACATAATTCCAAAAAGATTTGGGGTCTTTCTGAAGTTCATTTTGCTTGCAATGCCGGTACTGATTTTCTGCTAAAGCTATCATATTTTTAACTTTTGTCCTATACTGAGAAAACGCTTCATAATCTCGTGCTAAGCCTGTCGATTTATATCGCTTGTGAAGTAAAGCTTTTAATTTAATGTCGCGAATGATTTCACCAGTATACCACTCGGGATAAACGTACCTCGAGCTTACACTACTTCGCTTTTTCTTTGGAACACAGTCATTTATAATAGAATTAATAATATCATAAAAATAATTTAAGCTCGACTCTAAATCTAATTCATAAATCGGCGTCCAGTCTATACCAGCTAAAGTTGCATACAATGAATTAAAATCTGCTTTATAAAAATTCCACCCCGTAAATGTGTATTTATCGGTATTTGAAACCGTACAGTTATCTGATGCAAACAAGTCGCGACGGAGCAGATTAGCCGTGATCTCGAGCGGAGGATGATACGCATCCACCGGTACCAGTGGTGACCCAGCTGCGCGCACGCACACATCCTCTCCCTCAAACGTAGTCAACACTAAATCTAACTGGCGATCGTTACAATTACCTATTCTGTTGCTCTGAGTGAATCCACAATATGTTAAAAAATATTCGTAGTAGTTATTTACGCTTACTGGACAAGAATATAAATTAAAATCTCCGACTATCATAACATCGTTGTAACTATTACAATACTGTTCAATGATTCTAAATAGTAACATATATTCGTTTTCACTACAGTTCGGTGGAATGTATACAACACACAATAAAAATAATAATCTATTTCGCAAATAGACGGTAGCACTAACTAGTTCGAACATATGATTGTCGATGCTTACATCACTGCGCACTCGTCGTAGCTCGAAACGCGGTGTGGCCACGAGACACGCACCGCCTTGTTTACGCCCATCAGCCCGATCACATCTTAATATGGTGAACCCAAATGGAATCATTTCGGCGTCTTGAATTGATTCGTTACATCCTGTTTCAGTTATGGCAAACATGTCAGCATTCGAAGAAAATACTCCGGTATTAAATTCTCTTAATTTTGTGCGTAGACCCCTTACATTCTGGTAATATATTTGGATGGGTTTATTCTGGCGTCTTTGTTGTTTTGGTTGTTCGACGAAACCACACCCATTCACAGAACTCAATATTAACTGCCCAGTTTTCTGGGTCACACAATATATTATATTTATCTTCTGGTACCCCGATTATAAAAGATGAATAATCCCTTTCTGTCTTATGTTTTATCTTTTCAACTTTTACTGGTACTTCTTGGCCACATATTATTTTGACATGTTTTTCCAAATCTTCTTCAGTTGTTTGCTTCTGTAGCCGCCAAACATGCAAATATTTTTTGCGTTCTGTCCCTTGAACTTCAAATGTGCTTTTACTACCACCTTTTTTAACTTCACAATTAGGATATCTACTTTTTTTCTTTTTTACTATTGTCCAATTGTCATCATTTTTCTTATCCTCCAGTGTCTTCATTTCCTTTCTTTGTTTAGCATCTCTAACCCCAACCGAAGAATTATTGTCCATATTGCTTTCAGTGATTGACGTCTTATTACATACATTTAAATTCGCCATTTCGCTAGTAATTTTCGTGGCCCCACCCTCCTTTGTTGGTTCGGAATTTTTAACTACCGGCATAATATAGTTTTGTTTAACTGCATCTACAAAGGATGTCACTACTGGTTCCTTACATTCTTGATGTTTCTGTATATTTTCCTTCCTCCCACTTAGGCTGATTTCCAACTGATGGTTTTTTTCTTGTAATAGTTTAATCTCACTTTCTAACAATTCATGTTTATATACTTTTTCTTTAAGTACCTTCAATTCCTTTCGTACTTCTTGTAATTCATTTTCTGTCCTCATAAATCTATCTTGCAGCTGTGTATACTCCGTAATCTGCTTTTCTAATAGATTTTTTATCTCCAGACGAAATTCTCGGATTTCTCTTACTATATCGCTGGTTTCTTCATTCACAAGCGGTTCATTTGTTTTGTGACGACTACCGCGTTCCATATTTACGTAATTGCTTGGTGTAAAAACTCTATTCACCATAATGCTACCACGTACTGGAGTTTCCGAGTTATCCTTCTTGGGAACTGTGCATAAGCATTCCGGACACTTCCACTTATTTTTATATTCTTCTGTGAAAGCCTCGAACTTCTCCGCCGTAATCGCCAAGCATTTCAAGTGATATAGCTTCTTGCACGAGTCTTGAGAACATTGCATGCAAGAAATATCATAAATAGTGGCTCCACAACCGTTACATTTCATATCTATTTAGTTCTTAGTTAATTTCAATTTTTTTACAATTTGTAAACACTGGCAAATACAAATACGTCCGTTCGCTCACGCGCGCGACACACACACATTTTAATTTGGTTAAGATCTGATGACGGAGTACAGAGTAAAAAATAAAACTCCTCAACGGACAACAGTACACTCGTCGCGATTGTGTCTTTACATGCTATTGCTGTAACTACCACAAAAAATTTAAAAATATTAATATTAGAAGAGAATAGAATAGATAGAATTAGTTATTTTTGACTTTTCAGTGTTTTTTATTTTGAAGTCGGTTTCTAATTTTTGTTAAACGTTATTTTATTAGTGAAAGAATCGTCGAGATTTGATACCTACGGACTGACTCAGCAAAGCCTTTATAATATTTTCCGTTGACCTAAAAAAACCGTCGAATTGAGAACCTCTTTTGATGTCGGTTAAAAATTGCGAAAAAACGTTTTATCAAAAATAAACCAATTAAAAAATAAACAATTTTGTGTCGGTGCCTTCTGCCCTTAATAAAATTCAATTGAATAGAAATATCAACGATTTAAAATTGTTTATTTTTGTTGTTTTTAGCTTTTATGTGTAGGTTTTTGTTTTTGTGCAAAAGTTTTATTTTAAATCAACTCAAACTCATTCGTCTGTATATTATAATCTTTATATAACCTTGATATTTGGAATGCAGAGAGGGAATAAGGTGCAAAAGGAAAGACAAATACGAAAGCCATTAATTTTAAATATCATACTGAATTATTACTAATAACTGCAATATTAAATATCATCTTTAAAACACGTATCAATATAATAATAAAGATAATCTAAGTGAAAGATATATAAAAAACTAGCTGTACCGGTTTCTCCCGCAACTACAGCAGCTCCACCTACCGGATCCAATTGTGAATCTAAACCAGCTAGGGCGCCACCCAAACGCATACAAAAAAATCATTCAAATCGGTCCAACCGTTTAGGAGGAGTTCAGTCACATACACACGTACAGTAGAATTATATACCTATATATAAAGATGGTTCCGATGTTTGTGTCTCAAAATCTCGGAAAGTAATTGATGGATTGACTCTAAATCTTCACACAACATTGTATTTTAACAGAAGAGTGTCTGTATATCATATATTATATCTTATTTGTATGTATACAACGTGTTACAGAAAGGTGTGGTCATATTTTAGGGTCTTTACATACACCTTACAATTAGTACTTATGTAAAAGGTCCGGCTTTTCAATACCAAGACATCCGAAAAATTTACATTAATTTTGACCACTCTTTCATTAAAATCGATAAGATTGGTGACATCACTATTAATTATTATGAACGACACTCACTTTTTAATAAACTTGAATAAGTTGTACGTAATTCTACGAACATACGTACGTAACTTGTAATTTAAACACAAAATAACACCTGAAATAGATCGTGTGCTGAAGACGATATTGGTACCATCCTCTAGAAGTATTTTAAAGACATCATTCTCGTGTCTTCCATCTATGAATTTGGCTTAAATACATTCGACGATCCTCTTAAAAGCTGTTATCAGTTACACCAACACAAAGTACCAATACATAATACTTATTTTTAGTTAAATACAACATATTTTGAACTCGTAAACATACTTCATAAAATCAGAAATTACCGAACTGACTGCGTCAAATAAATATTGACATTTGACAACTGTTTAATGTTTTTTTAGTATCATTATAGTATCATTGTTTATCATTTAGTGTTGTCCAAAGTTAAAAGTTGATATCGACATGTTACTCATTCGATAAAAAAGAAAATTCTATAATTATTGTACTAGCAATGCAATCGGATTTGTTACTATGGGAGATAAAATACTTATACGCTATACTATACATTGCTTAAATTTGCCCGCCCCTTTCTATAACACGTTGTATATAATAATATTGTTAAGTTCAATATTTCTCTTTTCATTCTCTTCTTGTTTACACCTGCCTTGTTTATTCTCTGCACCACCCAAAGGTTGACTGGTAGAGATTGCCTCTGGCATTAAGTCCGCCTATACATATTATATTATAAATAAAGTGTGTAAAATAAAAAAAAGTTAAATATATATATAAAAGTGAATACTGCCTCGGTGGCGCAGTTGTAATGCGTATGCGTTACGATTGAGGCTAACGCTGAGGTCTCGGGTTCGATCCACGGGTCGGGTAAAGTGGTATTGGGTTTTTCTATTACGAAATGCTCAGTATCAGCCCGGAGTCTGGAATTTGTGCCCGGTATGGCGATAGGCTCGCCCCCTATCACATAAGGGACGGAGATACGCTCGGCGAAATGTGGGTGTACTGGTTACATCTCTGCCTACCCCTTCGGGGATTACAGGCGTGAGTGCGTATGTATGTATAAAAGTGAATGTATGTGTGTATGTATGTTCACCTAAAACTCGAGAACGGTTAGCCCAATTGATATGAAACTTTGCACACATATATAGGGCGACATGAACACTCCGACGATAATAATATGGATAACTAGCTGTTGCCCGCGGCTCTGACCGTGGGAAAATAAAACGTAACCTTTAACCGTCTCCAGGGTCCCATATATCTCTACATCAAAATTCATCAAAATCGGTTCAGTGATTTAGGCGTGAAAGCGTAACAAACAACTATAGAATTTTTTCTTCTTCATAAAAAGTATCCTATGTTACTTCTTATACTCGTACCTGGGTCATACTCAGAAAAAGTGTACATTTCGTATTTTTTCTTGTCACACTACTTCATAATTTAATAAATACCTTATTTTATAAATATTATACATATTTTCTCCCTTATTGTTAAATTAGTCTATTCATTTGAACATTTTTATAGTATTTTTACTTTAAATTTTTCTTAAAATAGTAAATTTTTTGAGTCAAAATTTGTTTATAAAATCTTTTCATACATTTTTGCAGTGTCCCAGTAACCATTTTATTTTTTCGAAGTATCATTGTTACGAGTATTAATCGCTTTATTTCACTTTGACTGTGGCCATTTTACTCTTGCCGAATCAAGCAAATAAATAGGAACAATTTTTATTCGTAAATCATAAAAAAAAAAATAATAATAAATTAATCTTGTCCGAAAATTATGACGTTTCGTTACTCAGGGTTAGTAACATGCAATATAATTGAGAACGCAGTTATTTAAGATGGTATAAATATTTTATGTATTCTATAAACACTATCGTTTATTTCAAAATGACTGTCGGCGGCGGTTATTGTTTCGCCGTAGTCGTACAGTCAAAACGTGTATCATCACTTTATTTACAAAAATATATCTCAGGGTGATAAACGACTGTTATTTTGTGAAGTATATTATAAAGTTTGTTTATTAACTATGTCCTTTTGTAATTTTTTGTAATTTAGGAATACGCCCAATGCTTGTTTATACAGCACGTGGTTTACGTAAAAATATTTTTAGAAGTTATAAGTTCTCAGAATTCATTTTCAGTTTTGTTATATTGCGTTACGTTATGAAACTGAGAAATTGTTAAGCTTAGTTCACAAAAACAAAAACTTACGTAGGTACCTGTATATGGGAACGCTCAGCCGTCGGGACGGTGTACCCTGGGCTTCGGCCAGCTCTTCCGCAGGATTTGCTGGACGGCTAACGACCTGATACGCAGAATCCCCTCCTCGACTTCCTGACCAGGAGAGAGTTCAAGGACCCGGATCTTCATAAGATATTAAGGATTGAGAAAGAGGAGGGGGATTTGGGTCTCAAGATATGTCACTCACCATAGGAAACGCAACAGCAAGTTGCTACTTTACGTCGGTGAGACAGTGGTAATGATCCAGACGAGCCGGCTCATTCGTGTTGTAGACAAATCTGTCTACAGCGTGGCTCTACCATTCAAAAATCTTGGATCATACGGATGGGTTAAGCTTCCTAATAGGGTCCAGTGAGTACCCGTCTCGTACGGAACCCTAATAAGTAAAAAGTAGTGTCTAAGTAACAATAAATTGTCAATATTACCACTCTATAGACTGGCTGACCCGATAATTTTGACAACGCCTACGCTGTACATATATAATTTCGCACATACCTGATTATATAAATAAACAGAAAAAACATGTATTTCGTAATCTATTATAATTTTAACACTAGCTAGAATTTATGTCATTACTCGCCAAAAAAACTTTCTTTTTTATACCAATAAAGTGACTACAGGCCAACTCTCGTAACTATACCCACTGAGTTTGTTTCGCCGGGTCTTCTCAAGCTGGGTCGTTTTGGATCCGGTGGTAGTTTTAAAACTCGTGCCGTTTCGGTAAATGCAGTGGTCCATACCGACTCAAAATATTTAATAATTAATAATCGACGTTTCCATATTACAAATACTGTTAATAATGTAAAATAAAAAGACAACAAATAAACAATTTAGTGTAATTGCCTAGTGTATTTGACGATGCTATGTATGTTATGTATACATTAGTTGATATGATTTTTATACATAAGTTTCTTTATTTTGTACTGACTTGTCATAAGCGCTATTTTAATTGCCTACATGATTAATAAAACTATTTCATTTAATTTCATTTTATTTCATTTCATACAAAATAGAAATGAAATGAAATAGTTTTATTAATCATGTAGGCAATTAAAATAGCGCTTATGACAAGTCAGTAGAAATCATATCAACTAATGTATACATAACATACATAGCATCGTCAAAATACACTGGGCAATTACACTAAATTATTTAACTATTTGTATTTTAATTTTACATCAGTAACAATATTTGTAGTATGGAAACGTCCAGAATTATTAAATATTTTGAGTTGATATGAACACTGAAAAGTAAATAATAGCTAATTCTATCTATTCTATTCTCTTTAGAGTCGGTGCCTGTGTCGCTACTGGTCAAATTAAATTTCACCGACTCCAAAGAGAATAGAATAGATAGAATTTGTCATTTTTGACTTTTCAGTGTTTTTATTTTGAAGTCGGTTCTTAAGTTTTGTTAAACTTTATTTTAGTTTTCAATTTTTAGTTGTAGTTACAGCAATGACATGTAAATTCCAATACAATAACACAATCGCGACGAGTGTACTGTTGTCCGTTGAGGAGTTTTATTTTTTTACTCCGTACTCCGTCATCAGATCTTAGCTAAATTTATATGGGACCACATCGCAACTAAACTCTATCGAGTGATTTCCAACAATATCGGCGGAGAAATCGATGTACATACATAAAAAATAAAGCAAAAGAGTTAAGAACCTCCTCCTTTTTTGAAGTCGGTTAAAAAGTAGCATCTTTTTTGTATTGAGTCAGTACTAGGTACCACTTCAAATGAGGCAACAAGTCTCGAAGCTCACTCGCTTGTTCTCAGTCTTTCATGCAAGCAGCACACGCCTTGGGAATAGTTAAAGAGCAATGCGAAATAAAATTTGAAGTAGTACATATAAAAAGAGTTTAATTGAGTTGCTCTTACATTATATCGTCATGTACAGGACATTTATAATAAATAAATAAATACACCCAACAGTCACACACATAGTCCTGACCCTACACTAGGTAAACCTGTATCGTGAGTATCAGCAACTACGAGGGGCTTGCCAACCCAGACCCGTAACAAATATTTGTGGATCTCACAAACATTTGTCTTGGTGCGAGAATCGAACCCACGGTCTCTCGCTTCGCAGCCGGCGACTCGTCCACTGCGCTACGGAGGCTGTAATGCCTCTTGTATGTCCTATTCAATACTACGCCAGAAAACAATATTGTATTATCATAGGACATTGAAGCCAGTGAAATTACTGGGCATTATGAGAAATAACATCTTATGTATCGAGGCGACGAACGCATTCCAGTAGGCCAATTCTCGTAATTTTAAATGTTCAATATATCATTCCGATCTAGTCTCAGCGTCAAGAAAGTTGCAACTGGCATTCTCTTAAACCAATAATCAACGTCAAATGCACCTAGCATTAGCAGAAGCATTATACCGTTTTGGCTTCAGTCAACTTTTATTCCACATTCAATCTCATTACGATCTATGTTCACATTTGACGTTGATTATTGGTTTAAGAGAATGCCAGTTGCATGTTGCTTCTGTTTATGAGCAGGCGTGGCGCTTACCATCAGGCGAGCGACTTGCTCGTTTCATCACTCTCGCTAATAAAAAAAAACAATAATTTATATATTTCTCACAACAACGGTATAATAAATATCAACTAAATTAATTTGACCTTTAAGCAATAGGTTTCTCTATTTGGAGCAGAAAAAATCTTTGTATGCCTAGGCAATAGATTTGTGACGTAGAAATAAAATTTGTAAGCCGCGGTGACGTAGCGAGCGAGTCGTCTTTGACATGAAATCCGGGTTCAATTCCCGCACCGAGACAAACATTTGTGGATCACGCAAACATTTGTCTGGTCTGGGTGGTGTGGGTTGGTAAGTCCCTCGTAGTTCCTGATACCCACAATACAGGGTAACCTAGTGTCGGGTCAGCACTATGTGTGTGACTGTTGGGTGTATTTATTTTTACTAGTGGTCCCGTAGTAGTCGAAATTCGACCTTTATAATTACATACTTTTTGTTCTATATCATCAGCTGCAAGATTTGACATTCAGAAATCGTCATAAACATAAGCAATTAATGTTTTATTCTATTTTATTTAATGTATTTTTTACAGATAATATACAGAGGGGCTAGCACGGAAACTTGCGAAAAGTTATTCGAGCTGTCATCGACAACAATTTCTATGAGATTTTAATACAGCGCCTCTGTCGTACGTAAAAGAAACTAATATATATGGAATATAGACCAATGATATTTAAGGAATCATCTATCGAGCCCTCGATACCTTTACATTACTATTTCGATAGTTTTCCGTGCTAGCCCCTCTGTATGCAACAAAAATCCTGTTGGCCCATTCTAGGTCGTGTAGATAGAATAGTACACTCGTCGAGATTGTATTATTGTATTGGAACTTACATGCTATTGCTGTAACTACAACTAAACATTGATAAATAAAATAATGTTTAACAAAACTTAGAAATCGACTTCAAAATATAAACACTGAAAAGTCAAAAATAACAAATTCTATAGGTCTCTTTGGAGTCGGTGCAATTTTATTTGACCGGCAGCAACACAGGTACCGATTCTAAAGAGACATATAGATTTATGTTTTTCAATTTTCAGTGATTTTTAATCCTGTCAGAACAGTGACTACACTGCTCAGGATCGTAAATAAAATGTAATCCTAATATAATTTTAACAAGGTGCTAGGTCCCTCGTATGCGAGAGGCCGGCTGGGTTGGTACCACCGCTTTGTCTATTTCTGCCGCCAAGCAACAGTGTGTAAACACTGTCGTGTTCCGGTTTGAAGAAAATTGAAGCCAGTGAAATTACTGGGCATTATGAGACTTAAACCTTATTTCTCGGGACGACGCAGGCCAATGCCATACAGTGCTTTGTAATTCAAAGTTCTGTGTGGTGTTGCTTCTGTTTATGGGCAGGAGTGGCGCTTACCATCAGGCGAGCGACCTGCGCGTTTCGTCACTCAAGCTAATTAAAAAATATGCTGTAGACAAAACTGTCATCATTCTGGCGAATCAAACAGTAAACATGATTCGAAACACGTCGCCTAAATTCCTTGACTGCTTCCAAGGTCGCTTACATCCTGAACTCACTCATATTTCACCTTCGGTATCGGATAATCGTATTAAAATCGGAAAGTGATGATTCAGCACCCCTGACACCGTTTGAAGTACAAGGAAAGACTTCAAGGTTTGATGAGGGAAAAGTTTTTTAGTCATTTGCATCTATGACTTTACAACGATCGATTTATCTGAGTCATGCTGTAGACAGTTTTGCCAACAGAATGACTGGGTCGGCTTGACCAGGTCGTTACCACTGTCTCACAGAAAACCGGCGTAAAGTAACAGCTTGCTGCTGCGTTTCGTACGTTGAGTGAGATATCCGGAGGCCAGAATCCCCTTCCCCTTCTCAATTCCTTACTTATCCCTTTCCTTTAAGGTCGGCAACGCGCCCATGGTTCTTTTAGTATTGTGGGCGTGCATGGGACGGTCGAGATCACTTACCATCAGGTGACCCTGAACGAGCAAGTCGTTTGCCAGACTATACTATAAAAAAAATGCCTCTATGACTTTAAAACGACCATTTAAAAACCCCAATATCAATTAGAAAATATTTATAGTTTTGAAGTTTATCTGAGTCACGCTGTAGAAAGTTTTGCCTACAGAATAACTGGGCCGGCTCGTCCAGGTTGTTACCACTTACAGAAAACCGCAAAGTAGCGGCTGGCTACTGAGTTTTGTACTGATGAGTGCGGTATCCGGTGGATGAGATATGGTGTCACTGCCCCGGTCGAACCAGCCAATTCACACCGACAAAGACTTTCTTTAAATATAGCCCAAACAATTTGTGACAGCCTCCGTGGCGCAGTGGGCGAGTAGCCGTGGAATTAGATTCCCGCACCGCGACAAATGTTTGACTGATTCACAAATATTTGTCTCGGGTCTGGGTGTTGTGGGACTGCAAGTCCCTCATAGTTCCTGATACCCACGATGCAGGCTTACCTAGTGTGGGGTCAGGACTATGTGTGTGACTGTTGGGTGTATTTATTATTATTATTTATTTCATATAAAACATCTTCTAAATAAAATCGTGTTCAAATTGGTTCATCCTTTGGGAATTAAGATGCCACAGGCAAACATGAAATGAAGACATTATTAATTTTAACTAAGTCGTTTCTATGTATAATATTATGAAATTTGTAAATTTATTGTGATTTCATAATGGTAATGGACTTTAAAACTATTAATTACTTTGTTATCAGTTTTTGGGAGTCATTTGAGGTTAAGTTATGAGATTTCGATGAATTGTTGATGATTTGTTTAAATATGTTGACGACATAATCTTTAAATTAAAAGAGTTATAAAGCAAGTTGCGTCGACCTCAGTGCAAGTGGTACCTATAATGAATATAATAAATAAATACACCCAGCAGTCACATAGTCCTGACCCCACACTAGGTAAACCTGTATCGTGGGTATCAGGAACTACGAGGGACTTGCGGTCGAATCACACAAACATTTGTCTCAATCG
This sequence comes from Mimas tiliae, assembly GCA_905332985.1. NCBI lineage: Eukaryota > Metazoa > Arthropoda > Insecta > Lepidoptera > Sphingidae > Mimas > Mimas tiliae. Next base: position 1,119,963 of record HG995265.1, on the reverse strand, counting down.
AACCCACGGCCTCTCGCTTCGCAATCGGCTACTCGCCCACTGCGCCACGGAGGCTGTCAAATAAATAATGGCTGGTAGAAGAAGGATAATCTGTGGCTATCGCACCATATCCCATGCGACGGCTTGCGCATTGGCGGAGTCCCCTCCATGGGATCTGGAGTCCGGAGTCCACGCGTCGATGTAGAAGTGGCGCACATTACTCCGGCTCCGAAGAGAACATTCCCACCCGGGGGTGATGCGATTGCGGAGATTTCACGCTCGACAGATCCTGCTTCAGGAGTGAAGGCAGCTGCTGGCCAATTCCTCGGCTGGCGCAAGAACTGTAGAGGCTGTTGGTTCTGAATAATTGGGTCGGGAGTTACCTGTGCCGCATTGCCAGAAGAGAGTGAGCCACTGCAGCTGCGACAAGGACACCGCGGCGCACACTCTGGAGGAGTGTCCCGCGTGGGCAGAGCACCGTCGCTAACTCGTCGCAGAATTGGGGGACGACCTTTTGTTACAGGCTGTGGTTAAAGCCATGGTCGAGAGCGAGAGGTCGTAGAACGCGATGACCGCCTTTGGCGAAACAGTCAAACGGGGAAGGAGGTGGCGGAGCGTGAGCGGGAAATCACATTCCAGCTCGCTATCCGCCGCCAAAGGGTCACGCGCATGAGGATGCGGGAGGCACTCCTACCCTATACAGAGGCCTGGGCGGCAGACACGTGGAAGTCCGTTGTCCGACAGTTAAGGCCTCGAAAGACGCGCGCGGCGTTCCCGGGCGAACCTCTTGAGTAGAGCAAAATAGGTGGGTGGATAACTCCCCCATCACCCACCGACCGGAGAGGCCCTTTACAAGGGCCGGCGACGTCGGGCCGTGGAAGAGTACAATAGTGTACCCGCAGCCCCGCTCAACGGCACCCGGAGGAACACCGTTGGGTTTTAGTCCGTGGGAGTCGGTCATAACCGCCCCGACTGACATTAAGGGTTCCCCAACGTTAAAAAAAGTTAGAAGAAGGAGTTTTATTGAGTCAGTTTTATTTGTTATAAAGTTTTTATCTAGTGATATACTTATTTTTAATATAGGGGCAAAGATCACCTAAATACACAGATTGTCATATAAATTATTTCCCACAATAGCCAAAGGAATTCGGCCTTCACATTATAGGAGTCTGATACAGATATCAAAGATAAAAAAAAACCATTGTGTAAAGTTCAAATATTATACCGTGACATTAAACTGCAACCTTAGTGTCATCTCAATCAATGAATATTACATCATTTATAATCTAGCTTTATAAATAAATAAGTAAATACACCCAACAATTCAACAAACAATTCTGGACTAATATAAAAATATTGTAAACTTTATAGTTGCCCAGTGTATTTTGACTATGCTATGTATGTTATGTATACATTAGTTGATATGATTTCTATACATAAGTTTCTTTATTTTGTACTGACTTGTCATAAGCGCTATTTTAATTGCCTACATGATGAATAAAACTATTTCATTTCATTTCAACAGTCACATACATAGTCCAGGAGGCCAATTCTCGTATTTAACTGACATTTCGAATGAATTTTAACCGAACTGAGATTAGATTTTGATTTGACTCTAATAATGGTATTCTGCTCCTCTTTAAGTTTAGTCCGGTGTCAATATAATCTCATCTCAATATCATTGCAATCTCAATTCAGTCACAATTTTGACGTTTATATAATGACATCTGTCATTTATACTGCCTCGATGGTGCAATTGTAATGCGTACGCGTTACGATTGAGGTCAACTCTGAGGTCTCGGGTTCGATCCCCGGGTCGGGTAAAGTGGTAATGGGTTTTTCTATTACGAAATGCTCAGTATCAGCCCGGAGTCTGGAATTTGTGCCCGGTATGGCGATAGGCTCGCCCCCTATCACATCAAGGGACGGAGATACGCTCGGGGAAAAGTGGGTGTACTGGTTACACCTCTGCCTACCCCTTCGGGGATTACAGGCGTGAGTGCTTCCGTACGTACGTAAAAAAATAATACCGTTGAAACATTTTGAATAAAGAATTCTGAAAATACAATATCTACGCACTCGCAAACATTTGTTCGGGAATTGAAGTCGCGACCTCTAGCTCATCAACACAGGGCATTGTGGCCTACACAAGTTGAGTCAGCGCTCGATTATATTTGACATTATAGTTTCAATGTCGAATGAAAGCTAAAAATTAGATTTTAATAGATCGCTGACCTTTGACTCTATTATTCTAGATCCTAGATGAGTATCCTTTTTTTGTCACTGGCTCGACACTGACATTTGATAAAGACATTCTGTAGACATTTCTACAGAATATTAAAGTTAAGCAATATCTAGAGGATAGAGATGTTTGGCGTTCAGTTCCTCCTTGCATACTGTGACCTCCTGGAGCCCTGTAGCTTGTAGTCAATGTAGGGAATAATTTAATTTAATAAATGTTAATAAAATATATGTCTAAGTACGATATAAATAATTATAAATTATTTATATCGTAAAACGGATCGGACAGCCTCCGTGGCGTAGCGGGCGAGTAGCCGGCTGCGAAACGAGAGGCCGTGGGTTCGATTCCCGCACCGAGACAAATATTTGTGTGATCCACAAAAATTTGGTTCGGGTCTGGGTGTTGTGGGACCGCAAGTCCCTCGTAGTTCCTGATACCCACGATACAGGCTTACCTAGTGTGGGGTCAGGACTATGTGTGTGACTGTTGGGTGTATTTATTTTTATTTATTTATTTATTTATAATCTGAAAATATCTACACAAAAAAATATTGTTAAATAAATGTACTTATAAATAAAATTTAAATACCGAATACAAATAGAAAAGACGACCGATCACGTAAATATAAAAATTGGCGATTTTCAATTGACAAGTCATTATTTTTGAGATTAAGTAATTGGACCAAAAACAAGCCCACTGAGTTTGTTTCGCCGGGTCTTCTCAGGCAGGGTCGCGTTTGGATCCGGTGGTAGTTTTAAAACACGTGCCGTTTCGGTAATGCCTATGGTCCATATCGACCCATAAAAAAGAAGAAATAATAATAATACTTAACGATTCTGGATTATTCTATAATAAAAATATTGTAAAATTTATAGTTGCCCAGTGTTGACGATGCTATGTATGTTATGTACACATTAGTTGATATGATTTCTATACATAAGTTTCTTAATTTTGTACGGACTTGTCATAAGCGCTATTTTAATTGCCTACATGATTAATAAAACTATTTCATTTCACTTCAATGAATAGGCGCAATGGTGCCATGGAGCCAACTCAAAATTAAATAATTTTATTTTTATCTGATTGCCTCGGTGGTGCAGTTGTAATGCGTGCGCGGTACAACTGCTGTGCTGAGGCCGCGGGTTCGATCAGATAAAAGTGATAATCAGGGCCCAAATGCCCCTGCCGTTCCGAATCCCTTAATTATCCCTTTCCTTTAATGTCGGCAACGCGCCCATGGTATTGTGGGCGTATATGGGCCGATGGAGATCACTTACCATCAGGTGACCCATTTGCTCGTTTGTAGGCCTATGCAATAAAAAAAAACATATATACATACGCACTCACGCCCGTAATCCCCGAAGGGGTAGGCAGAGGTGTAACCAGTACATCCACATTTCGCCGAGCGTATCTCCGTCCCATGATGTGAAAGGGGCGAGCCTATCGCTATATCGGGCACAATTCCAGACTCCAGGTTGATACTAAGCATTTCATGATAGAAAACCCCAATATCAATATTTTACAAGGTGGTAGGTCCCTCGTTTGCGAGAGACCGGCTGGGTTGGTACCACCGCTTTGTCTATTTCTGCCGCCAAGCAACAGTGTGTAAGCACTGTTGTGTTCCGGTGTGAAGGACATTGAAGCCAGTGTAATTACTGGGCATTATGAGACTTAACACCTTATGTCTCGGGGTGACGAGCGCAGTCCAGTGTCATGCAGTGCTTTATTTAAAGTTCTGTGTGGCGTTGCTTCTGTTTATGAGCAGGCGTGGCGCTTGTGAAGTGACCTGCTCGTCTCGTCATTCAATGTAATAAAAAAAAAAAACACTTTACCCGACCCGGGGATCGAACCCGAGACCTCAGCGTCAACTTTAGTCGTAACGCGCACGCATTACAACTGCGCCACCGAGGCAGTCTGTATTAGTACTGTTTTGGTTAATAAATAAATTATTATTCTAAAATATAGAATCTAATCTGTAATAGCTTTAATAGTTTATTACAATGAAACAACCGTAGGAAAATTGTTACAAATCACGATAGCTTATTAATTATTAGTAGTTAGGTCATAACAATAATCATTTTTAATTGTAGAACTTACGAAACGAATCCTTTGTTACATGTTGACGTATCGGAAAATAAATATAATAGAATAATTAGAATTAATTGTTATTTCGTGCATTTAGCGAAAAATACTTTTTATTGTATTGTATTAGGTACAACAGTGTGACATCCGAAGAACAATTTACTGCTCAGAATAAATGACGCGGAAATTAGAACTCGGAAGTAGCTGTTTGGAGTAAAGACCCGGTTAGACAAGGTTCCTTTACGATAGAGGTGAAATTAAACAGCGTATACAATATGTAACAAAAAACCCTATTGGGCGTTTTAACTGTGATATCAGAAGCGAGGAGTGTTACGGACTATTATACAAAAATCGCAGGTTCGAAACCAGCCCCAACAGCATGCACCTCTGAGTTCTAAGTTAATTGATATCGCTTGCTTTCGAAGGTATGTGAAGTCTACCAACCCGCATTAGTCCAGCGTGGTGGACTACGGCCTAACCCAACGGTCGGCAACAGGCGGACCGCGGTCCGTTTGCGGACCGTGAAAGGTCGAACCTCGGACCGCCAAATATTGTAATGTATTGTATACCAAGTATAAATTAATACGTAGATAAGGCATACTATACCTTTATTAGTTGAAATAATATTTTTAAGCCACAGTTTCGGTGCAGTTTCTCACATTAATTGTAGGTCTTGTGTTTTATAATTCAGAATTTTATTTGTAACCATACAATACATAGGTAACACTTGATTATTATGAGTTGTTTTTTTTCTGGACCTCGTTAAAATTTTCCCACAGTATCCGGACCCCATCTAAAACTACTTGCCGACCCCTGGCCCTAACCCCTCTCATTCAGTAGGGGAGGCCCGTGCCCAGCAGTGGGGCATATGTAACAAAAATCCTGTTGGGTGTTTTAACTGTGATATCAGAATCGATATTCAAACGTAATGAAATGACTCTCGAAAATTGGACTATAAAAATAATCATATTTATTTTTTAAACTTGAATTAAGTTATTGTTTGTAAACCGTATTTCGATTGATTACCTCTGTAAGACCGATGTCTTGGAGCAAGAGCGAGATAGCATGTTGCGGCGTCCGCGTACATCAAACGTGCCGCGCCCCCGGCTTAGTCAATACACACAGAAATTCAGATTCAAATAACATTTTTAAATATGTTCATTTTTTATGTTACCTGTGTAAGGATAATAACTCGCTTCTGTTTATTATTTTTTTAATTTAACTATTTTTATTAAGCTGTCTATATGTCTATCTTCACGATCCAAAAAGGGCTAACAGGGTTTTTGTTACATACTGTATATTTTTTGTGTATTATTTTAATTTTTTTATACGAAAGGCAATTTTTTTTATTTTTATACGATCTTATTTCATTTTCAAAAATAGATTACACCGCTAAAACGGTTAAATTAAATGAAAGGGTAAAACTTTGTCATTTATGCACCGATTTTAATGATTCTTTCATACATACGTAATCACGCCTGTAATCCCAGTAGGGGTAGGCAGAAGTATAACCTGTACTATCACATTAGAAGTTAGTGGATAATTATTTAAATATTATAGGCCCGTATAGACCGCTGCTTATGTTCCTTTGAGTTATTCAGGTGAGCTGATGATGGAACGTACAACTCCGTGTTAGAAAGGAGTTAGGGGATAATTCTTGAAATTCCGTATAGACCGCTAGTTTTTATTTCTTCAAATTATTTCGGTGAATGCGTCGGGAGTCTTAATTTTATGCTACTAAACACCAATGAACACAAAAAAATTATAAATAAAAATAAGTTTTAACAAAACTTAAAAACCGACTTAAATAAATTACACTGAAAAGTCAAAAATAACAATTTCTATAGGTCTCTTTGGAGTCGGTGCAATTTTATTTCACCAGCAGCGAAACAGGCACCGAATCCAAAAGACCTATTTTCTTTTTATTTGGACATTTCAGTGGTTGTTATTTTTTTGAAGTTAGTTTTTAAGTGTTGTTATTTTCTATTATAGATTAATGTTCGATTTCAAGTTCATTCGTCAAACCTATTGCTCTATAATAATCATTCCATCATTTCTAAGAAACCACGTAACATTATTAATGTAGAAATTACCGTTACGTGTTTATATAAATTGCAAATTACATTTACGTAAGTAATAAATCCTCCATTAGTCTAGAGACTGCGTATCTAGCTTTGGAAACTGGTTGTCCTGGGTTCGAAAAAATCAGCTTTATTTAATATAATGCTATATATAATATTTCACTGCCACGGTGGCACAGTTGTAATGCGTACGCGTTACGTGATGCTGACGCTGAGGTTTCGGGTTCGATCCCCGAGTCGGGTAAAAGTGATAATGGGTTTTTCTATTACGCATTGCTCAGTATCAGCCCAGATTCTGGAATTGTGCCCGGTATGGCGATAGGCTCGCCCCCTATCACATTATGGGACGGAGATACGCTCGGCGAAATGTGGGTGTACTGGTTACACCTCTGCCTTCCCCTTCGGGGATATAATAATACATCATTATAGTTTTAAATGTTAAAAACATAGTTTCACAATTTTTGAAGGACGTCTCATCGTTAAGGACAATAGGTTGTTGCCCACACGTGGGCGTGTGTGGGCTATGTAATAGGAGATAATTGCCTACATTCGCCTTTGCATATTTTTGAGTATAATGAATATATTTAACCTTGAATTTATGTGTTTTTGGTTCGTGGTTCCGGCTTGAAATTAGAGTATGATACATACATACATAGGGTAGGCAGAGGTGTAACCAATAAACTGACACTTTGCCAAATCCACCTCCGTCCCATCATGTGATAGGGGCGGGCCCATCGCCACACAATTCCAGACTCGGGGCCTATATTACTTCGTGATAGAAAAACCCAATATGACTTTTATCCGAACCCGAGACCACAGAACAGTATTACAGCGCACGCATCACAACTGTATAACACTGTGTATCAATATAATATATCTTTGAGACACTTTTGTCTACAGCATGAATGGGCTGGCTCGTCCGGGTCGTTACCACTATCTCACAAGAAACCGAGCTTGCTGCTGCGTTTCGTATGGTGAATGAGATATCCCGAGGCCCAAATCGCCTCCCCTTCCCATTTCCTTAATTATCCCTTTCCTCTAAGGTCGGCATCGCGCCCATGGTTCTTTTAGTATTGTGGGCGTGCATAGGCTGTAGAGATCACTTACCATCAGGTGACCCACTTTCTCGTTTACCGGCCTGTGCTAGAAAAAAAATTACGAGACTAGCAAGCCACTCGCCCAGCTTATTTCCATCCAATGATGCGATCCTATCATTGGAATAATTAGAGTTGCTAAAATGAAAAATAAATTATAAATTAAATAATTAATTTCGTGCATAAGTAAATCAGTTTTGAACAGAGCAACGTTAAAGTTTCTTGCCCAGGTTATTTTATAGCGTAACAGCATTCCGAACTGGCGGTAGATTTAAAATTTGAATGAATCTAAATGGCACAATTTGTTACAATGGTATAATTCAGTAAGATGAATCTTTGCTGGTGGAATAGCCGGGCATAAGCATAGGCGGGCAAACGAGCAAGTTGGCCACCTGATGGTAGGTGATCCCCGTCGCCCATGTACGCCCAAAATACATAAGAATCATGGGCGCGTTGCTGACCTTAAAGGAAAGCGATAATTAAGGGATTGAGAAGGTGGATTTGGGGCTCCGGATATCTCTCTCACCGTACGAAACGCAGCAGGTTTTCTGTGAGACACCCGGACGAGCCTGTCGTCAAAACCGTCTACAGCATGGCTCTACCAATCAAGGATGGCGTTAGCAATATCACATTATAAGGTCAGCTAATTTTGGGTGTGTGCTAGTTTTAACTCTGCCTACCCCTTCGGGCATACAGGCGTGAGATTACGTATGTATTCCGGTTCTTTATCCACCACGGTACGTAGACAATGATTTCAATTATATTACACGACGGATTACGCCTCTGCCCATGTAATGGCCATGAAAATATACAGAGAATAGTATGGCAACATTATATTGAAAAATAGTACATATATATCACATGGGTAATATATATGTACTATCGTCGACTGCCTCGGTGGCGCAGTTGTAATGTGTACGCGTTACGATTGAGGCCAACGCTGAGGTCTCGGGTTCGATCCCCGGGTTGGGTAAAATGTTATTGGGTTTTTCTGTTACGAAATGCTCAGTATCAGCCTGGAGTCTGGAATTTGTGCCCGGTATGGCGATAGGCTCGCCCCTTATCATATCGTGGGACTGAGGTACGCTCGGCGAAATGTGGGTGTAATGGTTACACCTCTGCCTACCCCTTCGGGGATTACAGGCGTGAGTGCGTATGTATATATATATATTACACGGGTTTAAAATAAATACACTCAACAGTCACACACATAGTCCTGACCCCACACTAGGTTAACCTGTATCGTGGGTATCAGGAACAACGAGGGACTTGCCAACCCACAACACCCAGACCAGAAACAAATATTGTAGATAATACAAACATGTGTCTCGGTGGGAATTTGTGGGAATCGAACCCAAGGCCTCGCGCTTCGCAGCCGGCTACTCACCCGCTGCTCACCACAGAGGCTATGTTAAAGAATTTGATATTTCAGTATATATACAGTAGGACCCTCGTATGCGAGAGGCCGTCTGGGTGTGTACTACCGCTTTGTCTATTTCTGCCGCCAAGCAGCAATGTATAAACACCGTTGTGTTTTGCTTTGACGGATATTGAAGCCAATCAAATTACTAGGCATTATAAGACAACATCTCGTCTCGACGAGCGCAGTCAATTGCCATGAAAGAATAAAAGAAATGTATTTATTATGGTATCTCATACTAATACCTAATACATCGCTTAGCTACAATACCTACTGCAAATTTCGAGATAAAAAAAGAGAAAAATTTACAACACAATTTACAATGACATGCAATGTAATTCAAATTGATGTCTGGAGGGCAATTCTCGTAATTTAAAATGTTCAAGATAGCATTCCGATTTGGTCTCAGTGTCAAGAAAGTTGCAAATGGTATTCTCTTAAACAAATAATCAACGTCAATTGATGGAGATCATAATGAGATCGAAATTAGAATAAAAGTTGACTGAAACCAAAACGGTATTCAGCTAGCATTTTTTTAGCGACACAATATGTCCTTATATATAATAATAATAAAAAAAATCTTTATTTTCTCGTCATCACAATTAAGTACATTGAAATACGTAGGAACAATAATTTGTATAGAGACTGGTGTCTGATGTAAGCCAAGCCTGTGTTTCAGGTCACCAGGGTCTCGATTTTCAGAAGTACAAAAATATTTTTAATTTTCAAATACGAGAGTAGGTACAAACAGTATAAGTGAAATAAACTATATATATCAATGAGTTATACAAACAAACAAGTTTAAAACTTATACTCCTATAATAAAAATACGAAGTGTGTGTGTGTGTGTGTGTGTAGTGTGTGTGTGCGTGTGTGTGGGAGTGTGGGTGTGTGTGTATGTGTTTGTATGAGTGTGTGTGGTAGGGATGAAGAGATAGAGTGAGTGAGTATGCAAGTTAAGCCAAGGGTATTAATAAATTTTCAGTTTCGTTGTAGTCTAGATATTGTAACCATTCACATACTTTTCTTTTACAGCTTGATCTCGTGCGTCCGTATAATGATAGTTCACTATTTAATTTATTGAAAAGATACGATCCAAGAAAACAATAAAATTTATGGGAGAAGCTCGTATGAAAATGAATTGTAACGCAGACACAATTTTGTCTCCTACCTGATATTTTGTAGGGATCAAATGGCAATTCTGCATGTTTCCTTAGTATTGTTGAAAGAATAAAAAGTTGCCGAACAGTTAATACTTCACACTGCTGGTATAACTTAAATGTGGGATAAAGCCTAGGAAGACAGCGACTTACATTTATTATTGTTCTTTGAGCTCTCTCTAAGTTTAGTATGTATGATTTAGAAGCACCACCCCATGAAGTAATACAGTAGACTAGTACAGATTGGCATAATGCATAGTAGACAGATTTAAGTAAATTATCACTGCCAACGTGTCGGAGAGTCTTAAATATGTAAATAAGCTTGCGTAATCTAGTAATTATTGCGTCAATGTGTAGCCGAAAGCTCAATGTGTCATCGATAATAATTCCCAAGTATTTTACAGTGCAACTTTGAATTAATTTTGGACATGCACTTGGGATGTTAAAGTTTAAGTCACATGAATGAGCTATAATATTATGTATATTTGGTTTGGGCTGATTCCTGATTGAGTAAGTCATATAAGTAGTTTTTTCAACATTGAGGGTTAAGATATTTTCGTATAGCAATTTAGTAACCGTATCAAAACCTTTTTGTGCATAACAATATACTTCATCCCATGTTTCAGCGCTAAAGAGAAGAGCAGTGTCATCGGCAAATGTGATGATTTTACCATTTGATAAATTGATTTGGAACAGATCATTGATGTAGATCAAAAATAATGTTGGACCAAGGATACTGCCCTGTGGAACGCCATTATTATTAGGAAGTTCGTTACTGGTCCATTTATCAATTTTAACAACCTGTGTCCTATCAGCAAGGTAGTTTTTGAATAATTGTAGGGGTAAACCTCTTACTCCCAGCCTTTCAAGTTTTTTTAATAAAATTGGGACTGACACTGTATCAAATGCTTCGGCTAAGTCAAGATAAATAACTAAGGTCTTTTTCTTATCATCCAACATCTTAACTACATAGTCAGTTAGTTCATGAACGGCGTCAGCAGTAGATTTTCCACGTCGGAAACCGAATTGTGATGGTGATAGTATTTGATTTTGCTCTAGATATTTAACAAGTCTGATGTTCATTATTCGTTCTAAAATCTTTGACAAAGTTGGCAAAATGGAAATTGGTCTATAATTGTTGACACAATGACGGTCACCATTTTTAAAGATTGGTAATATTTGAGATTTTTTAAAAGCAACTGGAAAAACACCGGTAGAAAGACACAAGTTGTATATAAATGTCACCGGAGAGACTACCACATCAATAAATTTTTAAGGAAATTTGCAGAAATGTTATCGAATCCTACTGCACAGTCACTTTTTAGGTTTTGGATTAGTGATTTAACCTCATGTTCACCAGTTGGTATAAGTACAATTGAGTTGGGGTAAGATCCACCTGCTTCGACTTTAGATGAACCGTTAGGAAAAAATCTATTTTGTGATAATGATTTCTGTGATAATGATTCACCTATGTGAGCAAAAAATGAGTTAATGTTATTTATGGAATCGTTCGGTTTATCAGAGATAATTAATTGAAGTGATTGTTCTTTCGTTTTGTTAGTATTCGTTATATCCCTAATAACTTCCCATAATCTTTTATTATTATTTCTTGCTTTTCCTATAAAATTTTCTTCGTAAGTATTTTTTATATTTTTAAGTTATTGCAAAACGTCCTATATCTTTTGTATGTATGTTGTATTATTTCATTGTTCGGATTTTTCTTAGACTTTATATATAATTTGTCCCGATTTCTCATGCATTTTAGGAGACCAGGTGTTAAGCCAGGGCTTTATTATTTGTTTCCGTTTAGATACTTTGACCAATTTTGTATTATTTTCAATAGCCCGACAGAGAGTATCAGTGAAAAAAGATGTTGCCTCATTGGCATCGTTCATATTAAATAGCGGAGTAAAGTCAATACTGCGAACATCTTTAGCTAATTGTATTACGTCAATACCTTTGCTCGTTTTATATGCTTTACATGGTGGTTTTATAAGATGTAAAATGAGTACAACACTGTCATGATCAGTAACTGATGATTTTGATACGTAACAATGAGCGGATAATCGGGATTTTAACATAATATGATCTAAACAGGTGCGACCGTGAGTAGGAATAGTGTGAGCTGGCAACATACCATGTGAAACAATCAAGTTTAAATAATCAGACGATCTACGATCTTGGGTATTATCAGCAATATCAATATTAATATCTCCGACCAGGATTATATTCTTAACGTATGAGTACTTGCTTAAGTATTCATTAAGTGAATTTAGGAAGTTATCAATATTGTTTTAGCTAGGCGGACGATGAATAGAAATAAGAATTGTATCCGAAGTAATTTGAATAATAAGGCAATTTGCGTCATGCATATCGGGTTCTTCAGTTATGGATAGTAAGTGATTTTTTGTGTAGATTACCACACCCTCATTTTGAGATTTATGTTTGGTGGTGGCGAAGAACTTGTAACCGTCAATTTCAAGGATGTTAGAATTCTTCTTTAACCAACATTCTGTCAAAACAATAATATCCCATTCAACTTTCGACCTTACTAGTAAGGTCATGAAACTGAATAAATTTCAGTTAATGCTACGTATGTTTTGGGATATGATCTTTAATGAATTCCTAGTAGTTGGCAGTAGGGTATGGCAATCCTCAATCATCATACAAGAAACTGATTGTGCAACTGTTACAGAGTCTAAATCTTCGTTTAAATCTATATTAAAATCAGCTATTATGATAATTGAGTAAAACTAAGTATTTAAAAGGCACTTTAGTGGACAAAAATATAAAATTGCTACTCGAGTATATTGGTAAATTATTTTTTTGGTATCTGACACCCCTTTTATGTATGTGTAAGTGGACATCATATTACTCGCAACAACAACCCTCCAGAAGAAAATCCAGATTTTGAAAAACAAAAGCAAACTAAAACAAAACACATATATTACCCAAGATTTACCAAAAGCAATACTGCAACAGAAAAAAGAAAATAAGAACAAAAACAGCAACAAAATAGAAAATGAGAAAAGAAAAAGATCTGAGACCCCTAGCCCTGGCAGCCAGAATTCATCCTCTTCAAAGGTACAAAGAAAAGACAAAAAAGATGCCTTTCAAAATGACGCTATACAAAGGAATGCCTTTCAGTACATGCGGGAGAGAGCATACTCTTTTTCAGAAAAAAATACATATAGAAATTAGTACATCACAACTGCTAGCAGAGGAGAAAACTCCTCTTCTAAAAAAGAGAGAAACAACGAATACTGCTAACACATCACCGGAAAAGAAAAACAAAACCAGCACAACAAAATCAATTCGAACCAAATATAAAATCAAATCAACACAAAAACAAAACTATCTAACAACAAAAATATCTCTCCCAACACGGCCGGTCACCGAGGGAGAAAGCGACCATTACCCTCTAGCAAAAACCTATGAATATATTTATATTGCAACACTAAACACCAGAACACTGAGAACTCCCGAATCCTTACTGGAACTGGAGATAGCACTAATGGATCTAAAATGGGATATTATAGGAATCAGTGAAATGAGAAGGGCTCAAGAAGCAATAGAAGAGCGCTTAGGTTATATACTGTACTCAAAAGGGGAACCAGGAGGACAACGAGGTGTCGGTTTCCTTATAAAAACCCATATGAGAAACTACATAGTGGACTTAATTGGAATCTCTGACAGAATAGCAGTTCTGAATATCAAAATACCTAGTTATAGAAAGATCTGGACCATTATTCAAACTTATGCACCAACTGAACAAGCAGATAAGCAAGAAATTGAAACAATATATAAAGAATTATCGGAAGTCCTAATCAAATTTTCAAACAACTATATTATACTAATGGGAGACTTCAATGCACAAGTTGGAGAAAATCAGAGCATTGTGGAACAAATAATAGGAAAGTTTGGACACGGGAAAAGGAGTGCGAATGGACAAAAACTTGTAGACTTCTTACTCGAACATAATCTGTATCTTCTAAATAGCATGTTCAAAAAGAATAATAACAACAAATGGACTTGGAGATCCCCGGATGGGAAACACAAAAATGAAATAGACTACATCACGAGCAATACACCAAAAGCTTTCGTAGACACCTCAGTCATACACAAACTGAATTTTAATACCGACCATCGCTTAGTAAGAAGTACTCTCATAACAAAATCACCTAAATTACCCAGAAAACATATAATGAATGTATCAAACAGGTTAACCGAGCAAAATTATAAGGAAATCGCCTACTCTTTAGCAAAAAAAATCACAGTAAATGAAAAAACAAACATTAAAACAAATTATCAAGAACTGGAAAATCAGCTGACATCTTATAAAATACATAACACCAGAAAATATAGATACCAACCTAGCGAGAAAACACTACAACTTATAGAAGAAAGGAAAATTTTATTGTCAGAACATCCCAGAAAGAGCAACCTTAAACAAATATCAGAGCTTAGTAAAGAAATAAAAGAAAACATTAGGAGAGACCGCAAAATTAAAAGACTGCAGACTTTAGAAAAACATATAAACAAAACAGGAGGGGTACACAAAGCCTGGAAAGAATTAAGAGAAATAAAGAAGGAATGGATACCAAAGGTAAATAGAGGAAAAAATACCATCACAAAAAGAGAAGACATAATTAAAACAGCCACACAATTCTATGAAGATCTTTACTCAGATCACCTGATACCTCGAAATTCAAACCAGGCAGACTGTAACCCACTTGAATTAACAGAACTAGACTTCATACCAGAAATATTGCCAAACGAGGTAGAGAAGGCAATTAAAAGCCAAAAGTTAGAAAAAGCACCAGGACCAGATAAAATATCCAATGAATTACTAAAAGGAACAGCCGTAGAACTAGTTCCTATACTTACAAATTTGTTTAACAGAATTATGACTAAACAATGGATACCAACACAATGGGAAACTTCACATATCATTCTACTACACAAGAAAGGTCCAAAAGAGGATATAGGAAATTACAGGCCTATAAGTCTAATGTCCAACATCTACAAAATATTCTCAAAGGTCATTTTGGAAAGAATAAGTCAAAAGTTAGATGAAAATCAGCCATCAGAACAAGCTGGCTTTAGGAAAAATTTCTCAACAATAGACCACATTCACACAGTGAAGCAGATAATGCAGAAATACAATGAATACAACAAAATACTATATATGGCTTTCATAGACTATAACAAAGCCTTTGATGAAGCCACATAGCCATCTGGAAAAGTCTGGCAACACAAGGAATTTCGGAACCATACATAAACATAATCAAAACTATATACACAAACAGCAAAGCAAGAATACAATTAGAAGTGATGGGTCCTGAGTTTCAAGTAAGAAGAGGTGTGAGGCAAGGTGACCCAATGTCCCCCAAGTTATTCTCTTCAGTTCTGGAGAATATCTTCCGAAAATTAGATTGGACTGACATGGGTCTCAATATTGACGGAAAAAAATTAAACCATCTCAGATTTGCGGATGACATAATTCTGTTCGAGGAAACCCCAAATAACTTAGAAGTTATGATCCAAGCATTAAGCGAGGAAAGTGCCAAAGTGGGATTGACAATGAACACAACAAAAACAAAACTACTAACCAACTCAAAAAAAATAGATATAAAAGTGGGCACCCAATCATTGGAATATGTAGACGAGTATACATATCTAGGTCAGCTTATATCTCCTAAAGACCAAACTAACAAAGAAATAAACATAAGAATAGCCAGGGGATGGAGAAAATATTGGTCATTGAAAGAGGTCATGAAATCCAGAGATTTAAGTATTTCTACAAAAAGAAAAGTATTCAACATCAGTATTTTGCCATGCATTACATATGGATGTGAAACATGGGCACTTACAAAACAACACAGAAATAAACTGCAATATTGCCAAAGAGCCATGGAACGAAGTATGTCAGGAACATGCAAAATGGACCGAATACGAAATGAACAATTAAGAGCCAAAACAAAGTTAACAGATATCTTGACCAGAATTGACCAGCAAAAGTGGAGGTGGGCAGGCCACATGATGAGAGATAAACATGAAAAGTGGAGTCGAATAATAACAGATTGGTATCCCAGAGATGGCAAACGGAGTAGAGGAAAACAACAAAGGAGATGGGAGGATGAGTTAAAACTGACAGCGGGCCCTAACTGGAGGAGAGTGGCTCGTGATAGACTACAATGGAAACAGCTAGAGGAGGCCTTTGCCAAGCGGCATGCTGAATTAAGAGATATACTTTAACATACAAACTAACAGAAAACAATTCAGAAAATAAAGGGCTTATTTATTATTATTTATTAAGTGGACATCTGTTGTTGACGGTTTCTGTATGTACTAATATTATATTTGTGTGATTGTAATCGTTTAGTGTTTACTGTGGTGTGTAAATATGTGTAATACAATTGTTTAGTGTATAAAAGAAAAAATCTATACTTCAGGAATAAGTATAGTAAAGTAAAATAAAATTCTAAAGAAAACAAGTCATAAATTATTTTCTACTTTAAACTTATCTAGATCAGTCTCAGCATCTATTCGCACATATGGAGCTCGTTCTCTCTTGCGGATATATATCTTGCCGTGCGTAACCCAGCAGTAAGCATAATTATAGGTTTTTGCAAAGTCTCGTGCAAGGAAGAACAGCCTTTTCGTTTTCGGTGTATGATTTTCAGCAATGAAGATACTTTTCGGTGGACCTTCTAAATGTAAGTGTGATGTGCTCAGTTTCTCGTTATGACTCCTGTTAAATAATTTAGAGTTCTCGAGGATTTTGTCTTTTGTTATAATGGTGGTAAAGTCAACTATGATCGGTTTATTTTCTTCGATCTTGGTATTTACTCGAAAAATATCACGTACATCATTACTCTGGATTGGAAATTTAAGTACCTGACCAACGTTACTTATCAACTTCAAAAGTTCCTCTTTGGTTTCGCCTTTCGTTGGTGGAATGTTTTTTATCTCTATGCTGGATATTCTTTGTTTTTTTTCTAATTTATCTATTTTTAATTCTAGGGATTTTATGTATGCAATATTTTCTTTTCTTTCTTTCTCCATGGCTTGTAACTGTATTTTCATGTCTTCATATTCATTCGATAGATGCTCCACAGACTCAATAATTCCAATATTTTGTTTTTTTATTACGTTGATGGTATTTTGGAGAGCATCGAGTTTATAATTCTGTTCCCGTTTAAACTCTTTAATGACATTCTTTATTTCGGACATGAAATCGGGTAATTCATCAATACTGGCAGGCTTAGTTGCTTTTATTTCATTAGATATATTTCTATTCATCGAATAGTCTTTTTCATTTACGGACACCGAGCTTAAATTGATGACTGAGCAGAGGTACTCTTTTTATTATTCTTAGTTGTTGTTGGGGTTCGCTTCGGTGGCATGTTAATTTGTTTAAGTGAAGCTTGAGGAATTGTTACAAAAGTGTTACACTAATAAAAGTGCCCCTCAGATTTGCAAAGTAATAAATACCCCCAAAAATATTAGTATGCACGAGCGCGATAGCGCGAAGCGTCGCGTCGCAGGTGTTCGGCGCTGTGGTAGTGTGCGTGAGCGTCGTGCGGGCCTTCGCGAGTACAATGGTTGACGATGGAATGCAGTAGCTTAAAACACAAAACTAATGATTGTTTTCTTTTATTTACACACAGTATAAATGTCAATATTGTGTCTAAATTGAGATTGCAATGACATCGAGATGAGATTATATTGACACCGGACTGAACTTAAAGAGGAGCAGAAGGCATTTTTTTGTCAAATCAAAATCAATTCTCAGTTCGGTTAAAGTTAATTCGCAGTATCAGTTAAATACGAGAATTGGCCTTCTGGTGTTGCTTCTGTTTACGGCGATCACCAAGCGAGCGACCTGCTCGTTACGTCATTCAAGCTAATAAAAAAAACCCAACTGACCTTCCAGCCGAATGTATCATAACTGAACGTACTATACACTATGTATTCACGGTCCATGACAATCGACGCACGGACCGACAAGCTTTCTTGTATACCATTAACCTTGCATAGTTATTTACAACTTATCTGAGGATTCCAGAGAAATTAATTATGGGTTTAAAGTTGTTTTAATGAAGATTTTTATAACCTTAACTTTAAGTCTGCCTCGGTGGCGCAGTTGTAATGCGTACACGTTAATACTGATGTGCTGAAGTGATGTTCGAATCCCGGGTCGGGTAAAAGTAATATTGTGTTTTTCTATCACGAAATGCTTAGTATCAGCTTTGAGTCTGGAGTTGGGCCCAATATAACGATAGGCTCGCTCTCTGTCACATTATAGTTACACCTCTGCGTACCCCTTTCATGGATTACAGGCGTGAGTGCATATGAAATGCTTAGTGTCAGCCCGGAGTGTGGAGTTGTGCCCGGTATGGCGATAGGCTCGAGCAAGTTGGTCACTTGATGGTAAGTGATCTCCACCGCCCAAATACGCCCGCAATACTAAAATAATCATGGGCGCATTGCCGACCTTAAAGGAATGGGAATGGGAGGGGAATCTGGGCCTCAGAATATCTCACTCACCGTACGAAACGCAGCAGCAAGCTGCTACTTTACGCCGGTTTTCTGTGAGACAGTGGTACCGACCCTGACGAGCCGGCGCAATCATGCTGTAGACAGAACTGTCTACAGCGTGGCCCTACCCCTCAAAATCATCTGCATTTTGCATCTACTGTATTCTGAGAAGCTTTTTGAATATATTAGTCCCACAAGTGGGAGGTACTGTGACCTACATTATACTTTGGGTACACACGGGCGATTTTTTGTCGCTCTGCGTTTTTCATCCGTCAAAAAGAGGGGTGTAAAATTGGATGAATGATGGTTGAAATTTGGATTTGTGAATGTCAGTGATATGATAGAATACACTAATGAACGAAGTGCGTTTTTTTTTACTGATTTGAAAGGCGGTATAACTATGTTTGAAAAAAAACTGTTTATGTTTTTTTTTATTTATAACATAATAAATGTTGAATTATGAATCGAGGTCGCTCGCCTGATGGCAGCCCATGCTTGCCCAAAAATAGAAGCAACACCCATCGAAATAAGATAACTAGAACGATAACTCTCATATGAATCTGCCAAAAAATACGGCTCCACTTACTTACACATGCAAAGGTAAATTACACGTAACACTCATACACGCAACAAAAATTAACGAACGTTCAAAATCAACTTTATTTCATTAAAGTTTTTGTCTAAATATTAATTTTCTAGATCGAGATACGACGTTCTGCACCGCGCAAAAATTAGACGTATCAAGTGACAACTAGAGATTATTATGCACAGACGTTGGCCCCCTTGCACAGAGTTTTTGTCGGGGTAATGTGTTTGGTTGAATTAAGTTTCTTGTCATCTTATTTCGATGGCAACACCACACAAAACTTTGTATTACAAAGCACTGCATGACAATGTCACTCGCCACCCCGAGACATAAGATGTTTAGTCTCAAAATCAGTAATCTCACTAGCTTTAATGTCCTTCAAACCGAAACACAACACTGCTGCTTGGCGGCCGAAATAAACAAAGCGGTGGTACCTACCCAGACGGCCTCTCGCATACGAGAATATTACCTAGTAATATCCAAAGTATGAGGTTATTACATACTAATTGAATATATACATTACTAATTGAAGGAGAGTGATCTGCTTGCCTCGTTATTCAGACAAACAAAATAATGGTATTGCAAAATTAAATTTTCAAAGCTATTATTTTAGATTTGACAGCCTCCGTGGCGCAGTGGGCTAGTGGCCGGCTGCGAAGCGAGAGCCCGTGGGTTCGATTCCTACACCAAAACAATTGTTATACATACGCACTCACGCCTGTAATCCCTGAAGGGGTAGGCAGAGGTGTAAACAGTACACCCGCATTTCGCCGCGAGTATCGCTATATCGGGCACAATTTCAGACTCCCGGCTGATACTGAGCAATTCGTAATAGAAAAACCCAATATCACTTTTACCCGACTCGGGGATCGAATCCGAGACTTAAGCGTCAGCCTCAGTCGTAACGCATACGTATTACAACTGCGCCATCGAGGCATGTTGATGTTATCTACAAATATTTGTCTCGGGTCTGGGCGTTGTGGGTTGGCAAGTCCCTCGTAGTTGCTGATACCCACGATACAGGTTTACCTAGTGTGGGGTCGGGACTATGTGTGTGACTGTTGGGTGAATTTAGATATGTATAAAATAGAATACAAACTCTCTTAGCAACATCACATGTTTTTTACAATGCCGATATTTAAATATTTTGATACAATCAAATTGCAAAAGTTCGGAATAAATTACCATCATAAATAACTGGTTTATCTTGTGTACAATAAAGTAATCTATTAAAATGGGTTTAGAAAATCATATTAATAGATTAAACGCCTGTTTCACCACCTTTCTGTAATAGGGTAGTTGACTAGATTTTTTTTATTATTTAAATCAATAAGTTATGTTACTCAAAATCTATTGCAGAAAGAATTTTATAAATCGGACCAAAAATAAATAAGATAGAAGCCATTCAAATCCTGTAGAAGGGGTAATTGTCAAATGACAGACGATGCAACCTTTGACGTCACTGTGTAAAATGTTCATTATAGTGCACGCGTGCAAGCGAGATAGTGAGATATCCCTACTACGCACCCACTTTTCCTCATACCAACATTTAAAATCATAACTACGGGCACATTTCTGAACCAATTTTGATTGTGTTTTAATAAAAGGGTTTCTTTTGCGTATTATTTTCTGTTGCTTATAAAATAATGTATAAAATTAAATATAGGAAACTACCCTATTGCTACGTGCGAAATATACCAAAATATGTAAGGTGGTATGTCCCTCGTATGCGAGAGGCCGTCTGGGTTGGTACCACCGCTTTGTCTATTTCTGCCGCCAAACAGCCGTGTGTAAGCACTGTTGTGTTCCGGTTGGAAGGACATTGAAGCCAGTGAAATTACTGGGCTTTATGAGACTTAAAATCTCATGTCTCTGGGTGACGAGCGCAGTCCAATGCCATGCAGTGCTTTTTAATTCAAAGTTCAATGCTTCTGTTTATGGGCAGACTGCTTATCATCAGGCGAGCGTCCTGCTCGTTTCGTCACTCAATAATAAACTCTGTCTGTATTTATTTATGTATGTTTTTTTTCGAATGGATTTGTGCTGTTAGCCTATATTGCTTTTACAGCTTCACCTGACAATAAAGCCGGCGCTTATGGCGCTCTAGCCAGAAATATTTATAGTGTATTTAGTAGCGATTAAGCACAGACGCGCTTTTTAGAAGGCTCAGACCTCAGCTTGAGCAATCGCTGGGGAGTATAGTTTAGGGTCGTCTCTGCACATCATTATGCCGAGGGCCAGTTGTGGGAGCTCTTTGGACATGCGTGTCCTATGTCAGGGTCGCGTATTATTATTGCGATTCGGATTGTGCCAGGAAAGTGCTGCTTCGATAGCGACTGTGATGGAGTCGTTGGGATCTGCCAAAACATGTTTGGGATGTCGACGGAGGATGTATGTATGTATTTAACAGAACTTACCTATTGTCTCTAGTGTGTATAAGCCATGAATGACTCACAACCAATATATGTGTCAAGCTGTTTCACAACAATAATTATTCTAAAATAGCTTTAGACTATGACTTAATTATGATGACAGTGTGCCGTCACACCTTATACTTATAGGTGTAGATAGAGATGTAAGAAATCCTACTATCCTACATCCTATTATCATAAAATAAAGTTTGTAAGTTTGTGAAATTGGATGTTTGTTAGCCGTAATGGCTGAATGGTTTTGGATGAAATTTGGCACACATAGACCATGACCTAGATAAGGTCATAGGCTTTTATCCCTGAAAAAGACACTCACGTAAGCGAAGCTGCGGGCAAAAGCTAAGACATATATTAACTGTATTTCCATTCTACTTTTTATTATAGCATAGGCCAGCAAACAAGCAAGTGGGTCACCTGATGGTAATCTCTATCGCCCATTATGCTTACAATACCAGAAGAATCACACGTTGCCGACCTTAAAGGAATGAGATAATTAAGGGATTTGGGCCTCCTGATATCGTACTTACCGTATGAAACACAGCAGCAAGCTACAACTTCACATCGGTTTTCTATTAGACAGTGGTAAGAACCCGGTCGAACTGGCCCATTCATATTGTAAACATTATTGTTAGCCAGAAATATTTATAGTGTATTTATAGTGTATATATAGAGTATTTATAGTGTATTTATAGTGTATTTGTAGTGTATTTATAGTGTATATATAGTGTATTTATAGTGTATATATAGTGTATTTATAGTGTATTTATAGTGTATTTATAGTGTATTTATAGTGTATTTAAAGTGTATTTATAGTGTATTTATAGTGTATTTATAGTGTATTTATAGTGTATTTATAGTGTATTTATAGTGTATTTATAGTGTATTTATAGTGTATTTAGTAGTGATTTAAGCAGAATATAATTATAGTTTTCGTAAATTTTATGACTAATAAAAAACTTAAAGGACTGTTTGTTAACATAACTTTCTTTTTCATCTTGTCAACGAATTTATGTGCTTTGTTTTTTTTTTCTATTAGCTTGAAAGATGAGATCACTCGGGATGGTAGCCGCTGCACCTGCCCATAAACAGGAGCCACACCACACATAGCTTTGAATTACAAAGCACTGCATGGCACTGGACTCGTCACCCCGAGACATAAGTTATTAAGTCTCATAATGCCCAGTAATTGTATAAATATAATAATAATAAATAAATACACCCAACAGTCACACACATAGTCCTGACCCCACGCTAAGTTAACCTGTATCATGGGTATCAGGAACTAAGAGGGACTTGCGGTCCCACAACACCCAGACACGATACATTTATTTGTGGATCTCACAAACATCTGTCTCAGTGCGGGAATCGAACCGACGGCCTCTCGCTTCGCAGCCGGCTACTCGCTCACTGCGCCACGGACGCTGTGCTGTTTTACGGAACTCGTTAATATTCGACAATTAAGATTATTTATTGTCGATGACCTGGATTTGTACGTCTAGCAGACTCCAACACTGGTTGATCTTTTGAACTTCCATGTGTGTTAATCCTAAATTAACTTTTTATCAATGTACCACTTATTTTAAATATCCTTATTTATATGTTAAGCAGCGACAGCTCAGCAGGGAGTGGTATGGACTGCAGAGAGCAAAGTCACAAGTTCGAAACCAACCCATAGCATGCACCTCTGACTTTTACGTTAGTTACGTGTGTATTATTTATTAATTATCGCTTGCTTTAACGGTGAGAGAAACATCTTAACCCATACCTCTGCCTACCCCTTCGGGATTACAAGCTAGTGTATATTAATATTAAACTGAACCAAATGTTAACTTGTTGATGACTTTTGTATAAAAATAAAACTCGTATAATATTATTTATTCTTCGTGAATAATTGGTATCCTTTCGCGGCATTATTATATAATTTTTACATAAATTTCATAACCACATTCCATCTTCGAATTCGTGGTATTGTTAAAGCTATGTTTACATCATATTATGGAGGATTATATGTTGTCCAAATATAAAGGGAGTGTAAGTAAGCCACCACTCTGAGTGGTAGAGCCACGCTGTAGAAAAAAATAGAACATAATCCAGTAAAGATTCTACAGTTAAATAAATCATATTCGAAGAAAGTGAACAACAACAAAAAAAGGATATGCAGTAAGCTACAATCAGAATTGGGATGTTACATCTTATCTAATGTTCAAATTAAATCAAAGAACAATATAATTACCTACATATTGACAATAAAAAAAATGTCTAGTAATTCTACTGGCTTCAATGAAATGAAATGAAATAGTTTATTAATCATGTACGCAATTAAAATAGCGCCTATAAAGCGCCTAGTCAGTACAAAATAAAGAAACTTATGTATATAAATCATATCAACTAATGTATACATAACATACATAGCATCGTCAATATACTAGGCATTAAAATAAAACTAGTTCATACGGATTTTATCGCGGTTTAATTTTATTTTATTCCCGACGTTTCGAAAGCTTTTCAGCCTTCGTGGTCACGGGAGAGACTGAGGTGTAGGTCGTCTCGAGAAGTTAATGTTACATTAGCTACCTTCATTTTAAAATTATACATTTATTTTTTAATAATTAAAAAAGTTAGTTGACACTAGTCCGATCTACGCAGAAAGAGCTCACGGTGTCTTGAGGTCTGGCAGTTGGTCTTTTGGGTTCCGATTTAATTAAGTGTATAATTGGATCCCAGGCTTGTGCAAGCTTCCAACCATCTTCTCTATTGAAATTTGGGTGTCTTTTTAATTTCAATAGCCTCGCGAATCATCTTAGGTAGGAATCGGTGTTCTTTGGCAAGGATTTGTGGTTTGTCAAATCGAAGATAATGTTTGGAGCCTTCCTCTGAATGTTCAGCAACTGCAGACTTCGTAGAGCGTCGGTGTTTAACATCAGCTATGTGATCTTTTACGCGGGTCCCTATGTTTCTTTTTGTTTGCCCGATATAGGAGAGCCCACGGTCACAATCTATTTTATATACACCCTGTTCTTGTAGAGGTATGTTACACTTGACAGGTGGTAAAAATTTACTAATCTTCTTGGGCGGCTTGAAATAGGTTTTGATAGAAGCACGCTTCAGTATATAGCCAATCTTGTCTGTGACACCTCTAACATATGGTAACAGGGGCACGTTCAACTGTGACTGGTTTCACTCGGTTTCTGTGACGGCGGCGTGGAATTTGGAGCTTATTGTCTCGCAGTACTCGCTTGACATGCTGTAGCTCAGTAGCCAGATGTTCCTCGTCACAGATTCCTAGTGCTCTCTGAAACAATGATTTACCCACGGTAGCTGTTTTGGATGGTGGTGAGATTCACCGTTCAGGTATTTATCAGTATGGGTCATTTTCCGATACACAGTATGGCTTAAAGACTGATCAGGATTACGGATAACCAAAACATCTAAGAATGCTAGAGATTTATTATGTTCCAACTCCATAGTGAATTGAATTTTATTGTTAAAGGAGTTGAGATGATCTAAATATGCAGTTACTTTGTCAGAAGGTAAAATTGTGAAAGTATCATCTACGTACCCTTTATAAAATCTTGGTTTTTTTATGGAAGGGAATACGACTGTGAAATTGAGCGCAAATATTGCTTCTTAAAAATAATGAAATATGAGAGTCACATTTTTGGAAAATTCCTCTTGCAAAAGGGGGGAGGGGTTGCACTTTGTATGGAACTTTTTTTATGAAAGGGAATACGTCTGTGAAACTATGCGCGAATATCGCTTATCACAAATAATGAAATATGTGATTCACATTTTTCCTAAATTCCACTTGAAAAAGGAGGGAAGGGGGGTTGAACTTACTATGAAAGTATTTTAACTTCTGAACAACTTTACCGATTGGGATCATATTCACACCGTACATTTGTTTTGTGGAGACAATGGTTTATAACTATATAGCATCACGCTACGACCCATGGGAGGGGAGCAGTAGTATATATAAAGCGAAATACCACTCACTGATCGATTAAACACGAAATCTCAAAACTTCTAAAGTTATGATCATAAAAATTTGGTCAGATGGTAGTTTGTGTAATGTAAGGGGTCTTCTGTAAGGGGCAAGGGGGGGGGACAGTTGAATTTTTGGATGTTTGTAGATCAATCACGCCTTAACGGCTGAATGGATTTGGGTAAATTTGGCATACAGGTAGACCAAGACATGAATTAAAACATAGGCAACTTTTATCCCAGAAAAAGACTAGTACGCGGGCGGAGCCGCGGGTAAATGCTAGTAATAATATATAGATTCGTTTGACCTTGGGTGATTAAACACTACAATATAGAGACAGCTTACCATCCATAGATAGCTAGCTACTCTACAATGTTATTATGTCGTCCGCCCACTCAGACCAGCCGGCGAAGAATTTGGCGCCATTTGACAGCTTTCCGATAATCACGTGATAGTATATTTTATAGAATTATTTTTGGTTTGGTTTAAAATTAAAATGAAATGATTTTATTGATCACGTTGGCAATTTAATTAGATAGCGTTTATAGCCGATGATTTTAAACCCACTGACAAAAAGAGGGACGTTTTTAAGGAAGATTATATAAACCTTGGTCTATCTACTCAACATACACGAACGCACTCACGCCTGTAATCCCCGAAGGGGTAAGCAGAGGTTTAACCAGTACATCACATTTCACCGAGCGTATCTCCGTCCCATGGAGTGATAGGGGGCGAGCCTATCGCCATACCGAGCACAATTCCAGACTCCGAGCTGATACTGAGCCTTTCGTAATAGTAAAACCCAATATCATTTCTACCCGATCCGGGGATCGAACCCGACACCTCAGTGTCAGCCTCAGTCGTAACGCGTACGCATTACAACTGCGCCACCGAGGCAGTAATATAAATAATATTAGCCCTGTATTATACACGTCTCACTGCTGGGCACGGGCCTCCTCTACTGAATGAGAGGGGTTAGGCCTTAGACCACCACGCTGGATTAATGCCGGTTGGCAAACTTAAACCATTTATTTTTCTACACACACATACATATAGCACAACAAAAAATGATAAAAACACACATTTATAAAACATTAAACTTCATATACCTTCGAAATTCTTATAGAGAATTTCTCATGTATGCAGGTTTTGGAGGATGATTCTGGTTTCCAAAGTTCTGTGTGGTGTTGCTTCTGTTTATGGGCAGGCGTGGCGCTTACCATCAGGCGAGCGACCTGCTCGCTTCGTCGTTCAAGCTAATAAAAACAAGGAAATTTATTTTCAACAATAAAATGATATTGTGTAAGCAGTGAAGTATCCTTAACGTCTTTTGGAGTTTAAACGTATGATGCAGGAAAACCTTGTTAGAAAGTACCTAATGATAAAAAAATACTAGCATTTTCCCGGAACTGTACGTCTGTTTGTATTTGTTCATAGAAAGGTTTCCAAAAGGTTATATGAATGGATGGATTAAATTACCTTTTTAACCGACTTAAAAAAGGAGGAGGTTCTCAATTCGTCGGAATCTTTTATGTATACTAGGGGCTTTGCCCATGTTTTTCCACAAAACATAAAATAAAAAAAAACTTAAATTCCGACGAATATGAGACATATCTTACTTTCTTCCCCACATTATTCTGCATCGATTGGTATCGGTCTCGACCCCATACCCCCAGCGGTTTCGGAGGAGATAGCGTGACAAGCTTTTGGCAGCGGCGGCGACGGCGCCAGTTACTTTTTTTTAGAATAGAGAGATTCCCCGATTACGAGAAGACGCCTGGACCAATTTGAGAAATTCTTTTTTTGTTTAAAAGGGTATACTTTCCGGTGGTCCCTTTTGCCCCCAGTTAGGATCTGATGATGGGATCCCAGAAAAGTCTAGGGCAACCCTGAAATTTTATAGGGACGCATAATCTGTTTTATATATTTTCTGAAACTATTCAAGTATTAGTGTCTGGTACTCATCATCTCATGTCGCTGAGCTGATGATGGAAAATATAACTCTTTAAGTATGAGGAGTTAGTGGATAATAGGGTAGTTGACTAGATTTTTTTAATTATTTAAATCTATAAGTTACGTTACTCAAAATCTATTGCAGAAAGAATTTTATAATTCGGACCAAAAATAAATAAGTTAGAAGCCATTCAAATCCTATAGAAGGGGTAATTGTCAAATGACAGAAGACGCAAACTTTGACGTCACTGTGTAAAATGTTCATTATGATGCACGCGTGCAAGTGAGATAGTCAGATATCCCTACTACGCACCCACTTTTCCTCATACAAACATTTAAAGTCATAACTGCGGGCACATTTATGAACCAATTTTGATTGTGTTTTAATAAAAGGGTTTCTTTTGCGTATCATTTTCTGTTGCTTATAAAATAATATATAAAATTCAATATAGGAAACTAACCTATTCTTTAAATATTATAGGCTCTTATAGATCGCTACTTATGTTGTTTTGAGTTATATTAAAAAACAAAACATTTGATAGAGTTTAGCCGCTAAGTATAAATTTGGTTAAGATCTGATGACGGAGTACGGAGTAAAATAATAAACTCCTCAACGCACAACATACACTCGTCGCGATTGTATTATTGTATTAGAATTTACATGCTTTTGCTGTAACTACTCGTACCACTAAAATTGAATAATAAAATAAGTTTTAACAATGACTGCCTCGGTGGCGCAGTTGTAATGCGTACGCGTTACGATTACGCTATCGCTGAGGTCTCGGGTTCGATCCCTGGGTCGGGTAAAGTGGTATTGGGTTTTTCTATTACGAAATGCTCAGTATTAGCCCGGAGTCTGGAATTTGTGCCCGGTATGGCGATAGGCTCGCCCCCTATCACATTATGGGACGGAGATACGCTCGGCGAAATGTGGGTGTACTGGTTACACCTCTGCCTACCCCTTCGGGGATTACAGGCGTGAGTGCGTATGTATGTTTTAACAATACTTGGAAACCGACTTCAAAATAAAAACACTGAAAAGTCATAATTTATAACAATTTGTATCTTTGTAGTCGGTGCAAGCCCAGTAATTTCACTGGCTACAATGTCCTTCGGAACACAACAGTGCTTGTACACTGCTACTTGGCGGCAGAAATAGACAAAGCGGTGGTACCAACCCAGACGGCGTATCGCATACGAGAGACCTTGTAAAATTAAGATAGAATTACATATTTTTTTATAGCATAGGCCGGCAAACGAGCAAGTGGGTCACCTGATGGTAAGCGATCTCCACCGCCCATGTACGCCCACAATACAAAAAATGATGGGCGCATTGCCGACCTTATAGAAAAGGGATAATTAAGGGATTGGGAAGGGGAGGGGGATGTGGGCCTCCGGATATCTCACTCACCGTACGATACGCAGCAGCAAGCTGCTATTTTACGCCCGTTTTCTGTGAGACAGTGGTAACGACCCGGACGAGCCGGCCCATTCATGCTGTAGACAAAAGTGTCTACAGCGTGGCTCTACCACTATAAAATTATTGTATTAATATATTGATTATTGCACCGTGTAAAATGATGGTCTCTGAGACAAAGGGACTTTATTTACATTTTCCAGAGACAACAATAAATATTAAAATTCACCTTTACAAGGACTGTCTCGGTGGCGCAGTTGTTTTTACAAAGGGCTTGATCCACTATTTTAAGGTCACTCAGCAAGTTATGGAGCGAGTTATGCTTGGAATCTCTCTGAGGGATAAAATCCAGAATGCGGAAATCCGTCTGAGAACTAAATATAATCTGGGTGTCTTCAAGTCGTGAGTGAATTATTTTTTGCCAGGCAAGCGTGCTTCATCTTAGGCCACATCATTGCTTACCATCAGGCGTGATAGTGGCCAAACGCGAGCCTATTACATACATACATACATACGTACGCACTCACGCCTGTAATCCCCGAAGGGCAGAGGTGTAACCAGTACACCCATATTTCGCGGAGCGTATCTCCGTCCCATGATGTGATAGGGGGCGAGCCTATCGCCATACCCGGCACAAATTCCAGACTCCGGGCTGATACTGAGCATTTCGTAATAGAAAAACCCAATACCACTTTACCCGACCCGGGGATCGAACCCGAGACCTCAGCGTTGGCCTTTATCGTAACGCGTACGCATTAAAACTGGGCCACCGAGGCATAAATAAATTTGGTTAAATTCTGATGACGGAGTGCGGAGTAAAAAAATATACTCCTCAACGGACAACAGTACACTCGTCGCGATTGTGTTATTGTATTTGAATTTACATGCTATTGCTGTAACTACCACTGTGGATGGGATAATTCTACTAAGGGGCGACATCTATATCAGTATTTCCCTTCGGTTCGCGACCGCCTAACAAAAACTTGGCTAGAAATTGACCACTGTGTTTCACAATTTCTCACGGGTCATGGCAATTTTAAGTGTAAACTGTTCTCATTTAAGTTGGTTGATTCACCTGCGTGCCCATGCTCTACTCCTGGCAGGGAGTACGAGCAGTCCGCACATCATATCCTTTGGGAGTGTAGTCTCTGGCATGATGAGCGCAACATTATGTTAGACAGTATGCAAATAACATCTGGAGTTGTATACTATATGGATCTTGTGAAAACTAAGAGGAATTTCCGTGCTACCCGGCGTTTTTGCCATAACTTTATTTTTTTTTATAGTACCTATAGGCTGGCAAGTGGGTCACCTGATGGTAAGCGATCTCCACCGCCCATGTACGCCCACAATACAAAATAATTATGGGCGCGTTGCCGACTTTAAAGGAAAGGGATAATAAGGGATTGGGAAGGGGAGGGGGATTTGGGCCTCCGGATATCTCACTCACCGTGCGAAACGCAGCAGCAAGCTGCTACTTTACGCCGGTCTTCTGTGAGACAGTGGTAACGACCCGGACGAGCCGGCCCATTCATGCTGTAGACAAAATTGTCTACAGCGTGGCTCTACCACTCGTTATTGGAGTTACCACCTATTATTGGAATCAAGTTTAACAGCTCACGTAACAGGATCCACTTAATGATATCCGTGGTGCTTTACATCTGGCTTATCCAGTTGTAAATGTCCTTGTGCCTGAGGTTAAGACCTCCTTAGTTCATTATTTTGTCTACCGCTTTGCTATGGAGGGAAGTGGACAATTATTATTTCCAACTCCTCCCTAATTTTCTATTTGATTAATTTCGTTGCGGGATAAAGACACGATTTGCATTCCCAGAGACTCGCCGAGCTTCATTGCTGGGTGTCGAAATATGCGTGCCACTGTTGATCCTGGTTTACAGGAGTTACAGTGGCGGGTGTGTGGGCGGGATAGTCTCGTGTAATTACCACTAAAAATTGAAGTCGGTTTCTAAGTTTTGTTAAAAGTTATGTTATTAATAAACTTATTCTATCTTTACGAAATAGTTTAAAAATACACTGACCTTTACTAAACATATTATTATACTAAAATTATTAACACGTTACTTACAAGTAATGGTATATAAAGCCATCATTTTATAAAAAAAACAAATAATCATGCGATTAACCATAAAATATTAATTTGACTGCCTCGGTGGCGCAGTTGTAATGCATGCGTTACAATTGATGCCAACACTGAGGTCTCGGGATCGATCCCCAGGTCGGGTAACAGTAATATTGGGTTTCTATATTACGAAATGCTCAGTATCAGCCCGGAGTCTGGAATTGTGCCTGGTATGGCGATAGGCTCGCCCCCTATCACATCATGGGACGGAGATACGCTCGGCGAAATGTGGGTGTACTGGTTACACCTCTGCCTACCCCTTCGGGGATTACTGGCGTGGCGTGCGTATGTACTCGTATTTATGTCTCCAAAAAACTGTTATAAATATCACCTCATTAGTATATTGGTAAAGTACTTAGGTTATAAATTGGTGAGATTTTTTAGACTGAACGACGAAACGAGCAGATCACTCGTCTGGCGCACGTCTGCCTTTAAACAGACACAACACCTCATAGAACTTTGAATAACATAGCACTGCATGACAGTGAACTGCGTTCGTCATCCCGAGACATGAATTGCTGTCTCATTATGCCTATTTCACTGGCTTTAATTTCCTTCAAAACCGAAACACAACAGTGCTTATACGCTGCTGTTTGGCGGAAGGAATATACAAAGCGGATTTTTTGAAATACTTTTCGTTGGTCTTCAATAAAGTAAAAAAACAGTGGTACCGGTACGGGTCTAGGTGTTTTCTCCTAAGAGGGGTTACCGTCGGGCAGACAGCCGGTCGAAAAACTACAAACCAAATCTTTCTTTAACATGTCTTAAAAAGCGTGTTGCGCAATCCCACTTCGAGTGGGATAAGGGTAGTTGGAAGAAAAGGAAGAAGAATCAGAGGCCATCTAATGAGCAAGTGATCTCTGCCGCCCATAAACATCTACAGAAGAATCATGAATGCTTTGCCAAGTTTAAAGGAAAGAAATAGAGATTAGGAAGGGTAGGCGGAATTAAACTTCCAGAATGTCACTTATTGTACAAAATGCTAAAGCAAGCTTTTCGTTGGTTTTCTGCAACACATTGGTAGTTACCTGATCGAGCTGGCACATTCATATTGTACACAAGAGTGTTACAGCGTGGCATTACATGTATACACAGGAGATAAAACTTTTCGCGGCGCCAACAATATCGTTACGACGCGACGGAACCCTAAGCTCATACACACTACACGCTTACGAATTTCTTAGAAACAGTCATTAAAAATTACATGACTGATTTTTAATAGACAGGAATGAAAACATGAAAATATCCTATGATTCAGCCGTGCATCAAGTGCTCGAGGTCATCGATATATTATGTTTCATAAATGGATAGTATATAAGACGTTGTCTCGACACGGATACGCTTGTTCCGACGGCACAACGAAGAGGGCTCGACGTTTACTTAAGTGGTGGGAAATAACACTGTGGACATATTTTCAGCTGTTAATATCAGTGTGGTGTTAATTGTGCAGTGTGGTGGACGTGAAAAATGTGAGTTGCATTTCTATACATTTTAAGGGCGCGCGTTGATATCTTTTGTGTGTGTTTTTTTGGGTTGATTTTTAGATGTCAGTGTAGATTTTAGGATGATTTTTAGATGATTTGGAAAATGTGTTGATTTTAGTTGATTTCAGATTTTTACAAATGATAATGATAATTATTTCTGAATGTTACGTCAAGTATATTTAAAAGAGTAACATGGAAAATAAATACATACATTAACATTAGATACATACGAGATTAAAAATATATTGCTAATTATTATTCATGGAACTCAAATTTAAAGCTAAAATAATTTACATTTTATTTAATTAAACAGCAGCACCGTTATATATAACTAAAAACGTTATCTAATGATACCAATAAATTCAACATCAAATTATAGTGTCAAAAGCTTTTACATAACTTCTAAAACGCAATGAAATATTTACATTTTTATTTAACAACTTTTCGATTCAAACACTTTTACTTTCTTCTAGTTTTACTACACGTACGTCTATAGTTGTATATAAATATTGAAATAAATTTAAAGATTGATAAGTTTCATTACTATGAAATAATATATAATTAAATAAATAATTGTTTTATTTTGATATGGGAAATACCAACTCGTTAAAATTTACATCTAATGCATATAGATACATTATGGTATTCCCAGATGGAAACATCAAAGTTTAAATAAATAGTTTGTTATTAAGGGTATAATTTCTCTTTAACTATATAATCATCTTTAAACCTATTCACTCACTTAGAAGATATCAAGAAAGCTGTTCTAATATCGACTA
The DNA here is from genome assembly GCA_905332985.1 of Mimas tiliae. Lineage (NCBI taxonomy): Eukaryota > Metazoa > Arthropoda > Insecta > Lepidoptera > Sphingidae > Mimas > Mimas tiliae. The sequence goes on along the minus strand of HG995265.1, from coordinate 1,086,591 downwards.
TTCATGTAAACATTGTTTTTCATATTATCCTCTAGCGTATTTATATTTGGAACCCCTTCCTTCCTAATGGAGGATGCTATGGAAACAAATATGGTAATTACAAACTTTAAGGATACCAAACTGGGGATAAAAGCTTTTTTTGGAACCTCTATAATTTTAGCCTATTTTAACAATTATCCAATGGGATATTAGATTTTTCATTAGAACATCAATAATAAGTTTCAAATTATTATAGTTTATAGGACATCCACGAGGCGTTCTTGAAATTCACTAAATAGATTTGGAGGCGATTTATACTATTTTATATAGATTTATTGGCGTCGATATTTGTGTATTAATAATTGCCCTTACGATTAATAATATTTATAAATTAAATTGTATTTAAAACAGGCAACCATTGACGCGCAATAAGTTGCTCAACATGCACATATAAGGAGAACAATGACGTGATTTGTGTAGTAACATTGTTTACCCATACGAGTAAAATGATGCGAGTTAAATTCAGCATTATCCGGCTACCGGGCCTGCTAACAACGTTGCTGAACTAGGCATCAACTGTTACTTAATTTATACTACGAATCTTTAAAAAGCAAACCTATATCGAAACTTTTTTTATTAGCTTGAATGACGAGACGAGCAGGTCGCTGGGCTGATGGTAAGCGCCACGCCTGCTCATAAACAGAAGCAACGCCACACAGAACTTTAAATAACAAAGCACTGCATGACACTGGACTGCGCTCGTCACCCCGAGACAAAAGGTGTTACGTCTCCTAATTCCCAGTAATTACACTGGCTTCAATGTCCTTCACACCGGAACACAACAGTGCTTACACATTGTTGCTTGGCGGCAGAAATAGACAAAGCGGTGGTACCAATCCAGCCGGCCTCTCGCATACGAGGGACCTACCACCTTGTAACTTACACAAATGTCGCAAATTTGGGGGTAAACAATTTGCCTCTAGGACAATCTGTAATTTGACAGCAAATATACAATTTTCGCTACACATAGCTTTTGCAAGAGACGATAATGAGTGTAAGAGATTTTTTCAATAGCAGTTGCACATACAGTAAGCAAACATATTTTTACTCAATATTTCACCATGAACTTTCGTAGTACATCAACGAGGGTTTTAAGTCAATATTGTAAACTGACTTAAATAATCATACATACACACTCACGCCTGTAATCCCCGAAGGGATAGGGTACAGGTGTAACCAGTACACCCACATTTCGTATCTCCGTCCCATAATATGATAATGGGCGAGCCTATCGCCATACCGGGCACTCCAGACCCCGGGCTGATACTGAGCATTCCGTAATAAACAAAACCCAATATCACTTTTTAACCGACCCGAGGATCGAACCCGAGACCTCAGCGTAAGCTTGCCTCAGTCATAACGCGTACGCTACAACTACGCCACCGAGGCAGTCAAATAATCATATGTTTAAAAACTGACTATAAAACCTAAATCTCACACTTTCTTTCTGCCTGGCGTTATTTTGGCTTAATGCCAGGGTTCTCCTTCTCGTACCATAAATTTGATAGTATTTGGTATTATATGGGGCAACCCATCCTTTGACTCCCACAACCCGCAACGGGAATAAAGTTTCGCCATTACATCGTCCGTTAATCAAGAGAGTGTACCACGTGCAGGGGAACCTCCCCTGATTCTGTGTTTAAGATTTTGGTGGCTCGCTTACACTCCAAAAACCTTAACTGCAGTGTGTGCGCTGCCTTATTCGTCTGTCAGCTATGCGGCCGTCGCTGACGTTCCCGCATCGGTTAAAATTCATCTTCGTCGGTGCCGAGAACCTTAAGTTGACGCTGTTTGAATCATACTCTTATAATAGATGTAAGAGGCCTATGATGATTATGATGATGGAAAGAAGAGGGTGATTTGGGCCATACATACTTATTAAAAGAAAGAAAGAAGAAAGAAAGAAAAACTATTTATTTGTACAGCCGCCAACGCTACATTCATACACTACAATTAACATAAAAAAACACAAAATGCATATGAAATTTCCTTTATTGGCGTCGTTTAAAAATGGGAAAAACTCCTACTGTTTGAGCCTGTTTTTAATATTTAACAAAAAAAAACCTTTATCTCTTTTTATTGTTATCTGTACATCTAAAATTTAAACAATAATAGTTTTATAAAAAAAATCAGACGTGTAAAAAATATCTTATAATACTTTAAAAATACCAGCCTGATTAATGGGAAAACTGATATTTTCTTACCTTACTACGAAAGTGTTTACAGCATTACAAAAATACAACCGTCTCCCGCCATTATGGAAAATTTAAATTGATGATATCCCCGAAATATTATTATATAATAATATTTTTTTTTGGTCACAAAAGAATTCTGTATTACGTAAATACCATCTGACGTCAACCCGGATGCTACGGGCGGACCATATGCAAATAACTATATACAATAGTTTTGGCGTGCTTTAGCTCATCGAACTTTATTTATCAAATCGGATGATTTTTAGTTGAATATTTTAGTTTAGCAAAATAATAAGAAATGAAATATTTAAAAATTATTGAAATTAAAGTTGAAATTAAATGTGTAAAACTGACATAGTCTACAAATGTCACATGTGTATGAACAAATGCTAATATATTTAGTTTTTTTTATGAACAAATAATATTATGAATATTTTATATATCTCTTAAATAACCGTAGGGACGTTAATAAGTCACGGCTTTATTATACACTAGCTTTCGCTCTCGGCTCCGCCTGCGTGAATAGAATTTTCCGAAATAAAACGTAGCCTATAATCGTCTCCAGGGTCCTATCTATCTCTACATTAAAATTCATCAAAATCGGTTCAGTGATTTAGGCCTGAAAGCGTAACAAACAAATAGATATTTTTTTTCATAAAAAGTATCCTATGTTACTTCTTATACCTCCAAGAATATGTGTACAAAGTTTCATGATGATCGGTTAAGTAGTTTTCGCGTGAAAGCGTAACAAACAAACTTACATTCATTTATAATATTTAGTATGATGACACTCGAAACAAATTTTATAAAAAATGATTATTTTTGGGATGATTAATTTTTTAAAAATTATACTCAAAGATAATATTAAATTTATTTCTTTTACCTTTTAAATATAATAGATTATCTTAAAGTCATAATTTTCAATTGCCCTTAGAAAGATGTCTTGATAAACTTGATTAATTAAATAGAAATTATACGAATAATAAAGTCAGTAGTAACTAACGCATAAAACTATAAATAAATAAATACACCCAACAGTCACACACATAGTCCTGACCGCACACTAACATGTAACATGTATCGTGGGAATCAGGAACTACGAGGGACTTGCGGTCCCACAATACCCAGACCCGAAACAAATATTTGTGGATCACACAAACATTTGTCTCGGTGCGGTAATCGAACCCACGGCCCCACGCTTCGCAGCCGCCTACTCACCCGCTACGCCACGGAGGCTGTCACTATGACTCGGGAGTTCATTGTTGATACCAACAAGTCTCGTGAGTCTGTCCTCTCTAAAACGTCCTGTCCAGTACAAGAGTCCGCTCCATCAGTGTCCACATTAATTCCGCGTCCACTGTTGTAAGACCAGCGGCTCTCGTGCCATATCTCATGTCCAGTCCAGTGTCAGGATCCGCTTTCTCAGTAACCACTGTAACTCGCACGTTCACTGTTATGAGACCAGCGACTGTCGTGTCATCTCTCACATCCAGCCCAGGGTCAGGATCCGCTTTCTCAGTAACCACTGTAACTCGCACGTTCACTGTTATGAGACCAGCGCCTCTCATGTTGTCTTTCACATCCAGTCCAATACCAGGGTCCGCTCTTTCAGTGTCTAGTAGGACTCGGGCGTTGACTATTATAAGACTGGTAGCTCTCTTATCCTTTCTCACAACTTCCTGTCCTACATCAGAGTCTCCTCTCTCAGTGTTCACTGTGTCTCGCCCGCTAACTGTTATGAGACCAGCGCCTCTCGTGTTATCTCTCACATCCAGTCCAGTATCAGGTTCCGCTTCCACAATGTCAACTGTAACTTGCAAGTTCATTATTATGAGACCAGCACCTGCGTATCCTGTCTCATGTCCCATCCTATATCAGGGTCTGCTCTTTCAGCGTCCACTGTGTCTTGTGTGGCCACTGTTATGAGACCAGCGGCGCTCGTGTTACCTTTCACATCCAGTCCAGTACCAGGGTCCGCTCCTTCAGTGTCTAGTTGGACTCGGGCGTTGACTATTATAAGACTGGTAGCTCTCTTATCCTTTCTCACAACTTCCCGTCCTGCATCAGAGTCCGCTATATCAGTATCCACTGTGCCTCGTACGTTAACTGTTATAAGACCAGCGACTGTCGTCTTATCTCTCACGTCCAGCCCAGGGTCAGGGTACGCTTCCTCAGTGGCTACTGTGCCTCGTACGTTAACTGTTATGAGACCAGCGACTGTGTATCCTCTCTCATGTCACATCCAATGTCAGGGTCCGCTCTTTCAGTGTCCACTGTTGAGAGACCAGTAGCTCTCGTGTCCTCTCTCATGTCTCATCCAGTGCCAGGGTCTGACCCAGTGACCACTAGAACTCGCGCATAATTATCAGAAACAAGTATATAACAATATATTTAATTCAAATGATTACACATATAATATTAATTTATGTAGATCATTAACAAAACTAGATCAAGAATTTGTATTTGTAAATATTATGGTATAGATTTCTTTTTGTGAATAAGGCGAAGTGCGAGTCGGTCTTGCCGGTGGGTTCCGTAACAACTCCCAAAAGTTTTCACTTTTTTATTTTTTGTTAATATCTTCTTAGTCATGTCAATCTTGATACAGTGGTTGTGGTGATCATGTAGTAGTGGTATGGGCTGATGTGGCTCACCCCACGCCGTCTCGCCATCTTTCCCGGTTGCTACTCATTCTGGTACACTCATGCAAGGATCAGCCATTGGCGGTCCCAATTTTAACGGAACTTTGACTAAATGATAACGCATTCTTTTGCCTACACTCGTCCGTACTTATATCCAACTAATGTTTTTTGGATGTTTGTTAAGACTGAACGTATTTGGATGTAATTTGGCATACAGGGAGACCATAACCTGGATTAAGACATAGATTACTTTATTTTTTTTAGCTCTGCATTATATACGTCCCACTGCTGGGCACGGGCCTCCTCTACTGAATGAGAGGGGTCAGGCCTTATTCCACCACGCAGGCCTAATGCGTGTTGACAGACTTCACATACTTTCGAAATTCTTATGGAGAACTTCTCAGGTATTTCGGTTTCCTCACGATGTTTCCTTCGCCGTTAAAGCAAGTGATAATTAACAATTAATACACACGTAACTTAGAAAAGTCAAAAGTGTGTGCTCTTGGGATTGGTTTCGAACCTGCGACTTTCGATAGACTACTATTATCCCGGTAATTTAAAATAGACATAAGATTCACGCGGGTGGAGCCGCGAGTAAAAGGTAGTCTGGAAATAAACTGTAGGTGTCATAGGTTTAAGCATTGCCATCTGGCAGATGCATTAAAAAAAAATTGTTAACTTTCAAAATACCGGTTGTTTCGTAAGGATGTACCAAGGTGTGTAGTGATGGGCTACGCCTTGTTTATATGTTCAGTAGATGGTAGGTCCCTCGTAGTTTCTTAGGCTATATAGTCTGCCACTAGAACAAGTGATAATATTGATTTGAAATGGCATATTAAATATCAGTAGGTTTACTATCCATTACCGATTTTATAGGATTCAAGTTGCACATAATTAAATTTACAATTATTGCAAAAGGATACCATACTAAAATGTAAACTTTACTCATGTTTGGGGTGACGGAATAATAAATTATTAAATTTTATTATCAAGGGAATCCTAGCGACATTCAACCTTATTTATATATTCCCTGAATTTAATAATATTATTGGAAAAGAATATTGAAATAAATAAATAAAAGGTTATTCGAATAAAGAATTCAAAAGTAATAGGGCATTGGAATAAAAAAATAAAAAGTAATAGGGTATTGGAATAAAGGTTTTAAAAAAGGATAATAATATTATAGTGAAAAAATAGTGAATCAAGACAATATATCAATTTATGCCCGACATTATATATACATTGACCCACTGCTGGGCACGGGTCTGCTCCAGGAATGAGAAGGGTTAGGCCTTAGTCCACTACGCGGGCGTAATGCGGGTTGGTAGACCTCACACACCTTTTATTTACTCACGATTAACGCAAGTGATAATTAACAATTAATACACACTTAACTTACAAAAGTCAGAGGTTCATGCTCTTGGAATTGTTTCGAACCTGTGACTTTCGTCTCGCCAGACCGCACATACATACTTTGAAAATACGAATGCGTGCGTATGCGAATGCGTGTTTGCATGCGACCCGGATAAAGCTGCTACAAAATTAATTTTATTGACCCAAAGACGTCACTGCCTCGATCAAATAATTCAATTTAAACTTTTATTGTCAAACAAACGAATTATATTTCCAATAACGATATACATCATAAAATTCTTCGATTTCATATATAGATTTGTCTTTTATAACTGGTACAGCGATTTTGGGTTCCGTGGTGGGATATAAAGACCGTTTCCAAAGTCATGGCAGGTCTCTCGTATGAGACAGGCCGTCTGGATTGTTACCACCGCTTTATCTAATTCTGCCACCAAGCATTAGTGTGTATATTATCAGGTGTATGTAACCTTTAAATATGAACACACCTTTCTGTAACACGTTGTATAAAAGGAGAATTTATGGGAAACTGTAATGATTAGCCATTAACCTTTACTGAATTTTAATATAATATAAAATAAATTAGTGGGTCTGACCTATGTCACCCTGGGTTTTTTTTTATTTTGTACATGTAATCTCTAATTTTTTTTTATTAGCTTGCTTGTTATATTCCAGTTTTATTCATTAGGTAACCATTTTTATTGACGTGATACATATTTCATTGTTGCTAACTGAAGAAAAGTTAACTGACTTTAAAAAGGAGGTTCTATATTTAATCTGTACTTCCACGGTTTCTTAAAAACTATAAATCTATTTTAATGATTATTTCACTAACTTTATATCAGGATGATTTTAGTATAGTTTTTAGCTTGAAGTACGAGGCGCTCGCCTGATGATAAGCAGAATACCTGCCTATAAATAGAAACAACACCACAAAGAACTTTCAATTACAATATACTACATGGCATCGGACTGCGCTCATCACCCCGAGACATAAGTTGTTAATAATAATGCCCAGTAATTTCACTGGCTTCAATGTCCATCAAACCGAAACACAACAATGCTTACTAACTGCTTGGTGCCAGAAATAGACCAATGGTACCAATCCAGACGGCTTCTCGCATACGAGGGACCTACGAACTAGTACCTACTTCGTCGCTTCATATCGTTTTGTAGCATAAGATTAACTGGGATTTTCTCAAACCAACCTGACCGAATCTAAAACAACCTATTAAAACTATATTATAATAAAGTTGATGAGAAATCCCAAGGACGTGATTTTCATATAATCACGAAATCAACGCACACGTGTTAGATATGTAAAAACCCATTTAAGTAAAAAACTGGCCTGAATATATTATAGACACGGCTATGTGTTTGGATACTAAGCTTGACTCCATTGTCTGCCTGTGTCACTGATTTACGCGTAATTTGGGTAAATATGGGGGGATATAATCTTAAGGTGGATTTCTGAGGGGATTTTTTTTTGTGAACGGGTTTTTTTTTAATTATATGTGAGTGCCTCGGTGGCGCAGTTGTAATGCGTACACGCGTTACGATTAACGTAACACTGAGGTCTCGGGTTCGATCCCCGGGTCGGGTAAAGTAGTATTGGGTTTTTCTATTATGAAATGCTCAGTATCAGCCCGGAGTCTGGAATTTGTGTCCGGTATGGCGATAGGCTCGCCCCCTATCACATTATGGGATGGAGATACGCTCGGCGAAATGTGGGTGTACACCTCTGCCTACCCCTTCGGGGATTACAGGCGTAAGTGCCCATGTATGAGTTGTATACTAATGGATATTTCTTCAAAAGACCAATTCAAGATTTTCTGTAGTAAAAATAATGTAATGTTTGAAATATCCACGTATTTTTTAGTAAAAACATTGTGTACTTTTGGGGGTATCTACGTACAACTCGGAGGGAATGGGGGATGTTCTTCCGAAAATGGTGGTATGGTATGGTGTAAATTGCTATGTGAGTAAGCGCCTAAATTATTTGAATGCAGTTTGTTTCTATGATTATTTAATGACAGCCACCGTGGTGCAGTGGGCGAGTAGCCGGCAGTGAAAGAAGCCGCGGGTTCAATTCCCGCACCGAGATAAATTTGTGATCTACAAATATTTGGGTGTTTTCTCTCCAGAAAACACCAAACGTCAGGCAGGCGGTTGGTCGTAAAAACTACAAGCCAAATCTCTCTGTAACATGTGTTAATAAAATTCTATAGGTATTTTTAGAGTGCAGATGTCGGTCAAATGAAAATTGTTATTATTGACTTTTCAGTATTCTTTTTTGTAGTCGGTTTTTTATTTTTGTTATTTTATTTTTATTTTTTATCACACATCAGTATGACACAATCCTGATGACGGGGCTATTATCCGTTGATGAGTTTCATTTTTTTACTCCTTACTCCGTTATCAGGTCTTTAATAAAATGATCTACCATATCGCAGCTTCCTAAACTCTCAAATGAATTTATTTATATAAAATCGGCCCGCAATTAGCGGAGAAATCGATGTATACATACATAAAAAAGGCAAAAAACTCTCCAAATGATAACCTCCTCCTTTTTTGAAGTCAGTTAAAAATGTTGCGCCGACATGCGAGTTGGATACACACATTTGGAAGATGTCACACATTTAATATGAAAAGGCTTGATTGGTTAAAAAGCGAGCTTAATCAACCATTGGACTTATTGCACACTAATCAGATAGTTTTGTAACTCTGTAGCAATAACTGACCCCTAACCTTAGCGCTCTGCCGGGGTCACAAAACTTTTGTCACCGTCAAATACCTTTCAACAATTTGGGTCATCGCGTAACTGCCTATTAATTATGTATTGGTATTAAATTAAATGTAATCGAAATGAGTGGTCACGAAACAGATTTTGGAAGGAAAAATACTATCAAAATATAGACCGAAGAGTTTTATAGCATACTAGCTGTTGCCCGCGGCTCTGCCCGAGTGAATGCCTATTTCCAGGATTAAAGTAGCCTAATGGGCGACAGCGGTGGGCGCGGCGTGAGGGGTGATAGCAGCAGAGTCCCGTCATCGCGATCGTTGTGAGAAACGCGCTTGTCAAAAATACAATATCGCTATTAAAAAATAGGGGTTGATGGTAGAAGGGTGAAAATTTAGGATTGTATGTATATTTATATTATTATTTAAATATGTATGTACGTCCCACGATGTGATAGGGTGCGAGCCTATCGCCATACTGGGCACAGATTCCAGACTCCGGGCTGATACTGAGCATTTCGTAATAGAAAAACCCAATACCACTTTACCCGACCCGTGGATCGAACCCGAGACCACAGCGTTAGCCTCAACGCGTACGCATTACAACTGCGCCACCGAGGCAGTCAGCCACTTTGAGGACACTGTTTCTATATTTGGCAATACCTACCTAAAGTACATATTAAATTCATAACGTAGCATAATCAAATAAACCTTAAAATGATGTAATATTGTTTTATAGTGTTTGGTAAAATAATTCTTTAAGTCAAATCAAATATTAAGTTATTTTAAATTAATGATATTCTTATTTATACAACGTTTTACGCACATCCAAAAGGTTGACGAACTTATATTCTTTTTGGGACCTTTTTATGGTTCCGTAACTGAAGGGTCCCAATGTAATAATACTATTACTAAACCTTGAGTGGTAGAGCCACGCTGTAGACACTTTTTCGCACTTTCTCACAGAAAACCGGCGTAAAGTAGCAGCTTGCTGCTGCCTTTCGTGCGGTGAGTGCGATATCCGGAGGCCCAAACCACCTCCCCTTCCCAATTCTTTAATTATCCCTTTCCTTTAGGGTCAGCACCGCACCCATGATTCTTTTGGTATTGTGGGCGTTCATGGGCGGTGGAGCTCACTTACCATCACGTGACACACTTACTCGTTTGCCAGCCTATGCCATAAAAAAAATCTATCGTCTGTTAGGTTTCTCTATCTTTTAAACCGTAATAGGCAATTTTTTTCACAAAATATGTAAATTATAATAACAAAAATGATAATTTACGGGTACGGAACCCTCGGTGCGCCTGTCCGACTCGCACTTAACCGTTTTTTTTATAAAATCCTTAACATTGACGGCCTATTCCAACAAGCGTTTCATTTGTGTAGGCTAGTACTAAAATATATTATGTACATACATACACACTCACGCCTGTATTCCCGAAGGGGTAGGCAGAGGTGTAACCAGTACACCCACATTTTGCTGGGCCTATTCCCGTCCCATGATGTAATTGGAGGCGAGCCTATCGCCATACCGGGCACAATTCCAGACTCCGGGCATTTCATGATAAAAAAACCGAATATCACTTTACCCGACTCGGGGATCGAACCCGAGATCTCAGCAGTTGTACCGCATAGGCATTACAACTGGGCCATCGGGACCGTCAATACTCAATATATTATTACGAATGGTTTCAAAATACGGCACGCGTAAATGACTTCGAATTTATAACTGAGTTATATCGCCTACATTACATACATTATATACACTATATTTATTATCAATAATTAATAAACTGACAAGAAAATATCAACTGCAATCGGAGGAAGAAAATTGAATTAATTTTCAATGTACATTTTTAATTTATTCTTTATTTCAATAATTTTTAAAATTAAGTTTAATTTTTTTTTATTTCAATAACCTATTATTCTTAAATTGCTTTTTAGATATAATTATTCCAATAACCTATTTTTATTGTGCTTTTTAATCATCTTTTGAGGATAATATTATTTAACCAAGTATGTAGAGACGAGACATCGGAATTTCTTTAATAAAACTGGTTTCAATATAATCCACAACTCGCTTACCTTACGCAATCGTAAGCACGCGCTCAGTCGATAAACATATCGATATATTGCTAGGGATGGGCTAATATTTCAAATATACTATTATTTTTTAGATGATTCTTCTCTGTTACAAAGTCACTAATTTGTCAAAATTGTCTCAATTATACACGTAATAAAATTGTAATTTATTTATTCGTTGACAAATACCTAGTGATATTAAATGAGCTTTTGAGTTTTTTGAGTGGTTTTTATATTTTGTTAAAAAGTTTGATTTTGCAGTTCGTTCATTCATTATTTCATAAAAATGGATTCATGATCTCTAATTGACACTTAATACGTCTAAATTTCTAATAAAGTTGATTTTGAACGTTCATTATTTTTTGTTGCGTGTATGAGTGTTACGCATGATTTTACCTTTACATGTGTAAGTAAGTGGAGCCGTTTGTTTAGACAGATTCATATGAGAGTTATCGTTCTAGTTATCTTATTTCGATGGTTTATCCATACGTTTTGTATGAAAATACTTTGAAGGCACCTCGCGTCTTTGCCTAGTCTTATTTATAACATTTAGGTATAGCTTATGTCCTAGATTTTTAATTGCTTCTACGTTTTCCTCGAGTGCTTGTGTATGTTTGTTTTTGTACTTAACTATAATAATACACCCAACAGTCACACACACAGTCCTGACCCCACACTAGGTAAACCTGTATCGTGGGTATCAGGAGCTACAAGGGACTTGCGGTCCCACAAACGAAACAAATAGAGTCACGCTGTAAAAACTAACACATGGATCGGCCGGCTCGAGCGTATTAGTCTTTTTTAATAGCATAGGCCGGCAGACGAGCAAGTGGGTCACCTGATGGTAGTAATAATATCTTTATTAATAATAATAATAATATCTTTATTAAAAAACATTTTGGTTACAATTTGTTGAGTCACTGGTTCCCAAACTAGGTCAATCCTGTATTTTGGGATACCAGTACCAGTAGTGACTCCACCGCCCATAAACGCCCACTATACCAGAAGAATCATGGCGCATTGCTAACCTTAAAGGAAAGTGATTGGGAAAGGGAAGGGGATTTGGGCCTCTGGATATCTCACTCACCGTACGAAACGCAGCAGCATGTCGCTACTTTACGTCGGTTTTCTGTGAGACAGTGGTAACAACCCGGACGAGCCGTCCCATTCGAGCTGTAGACAAAACTGTCTACAGCATGGCTCTACAACTCAAAGAGCCGTATGGCGTGATGGACTAAAAAAATCCAAATTCCTAAACTTACAAACATCCACATATATCTGGATCTGGATATAAAGTAATTTAAATTCCGGAAAAAGCCGCTCACTGGGGCAGAGCCGCGAGCAAAAGCTAGTAAATAAATAATAAAATAAGCTTTAAAAAAAGTTAAAAGCCGACCAAAAAATAAGATTTATGACTACTTACTTTACTGCTCAAAGATATTGCTACCATAGCTGTAGTGACCTACATCCAAATTAAATTTGACAATTCGTGACCATTTCTAAACGTCACAATTATGCAGGCCTTAATTACGAGTTCATCACACCTTGCTTAAAAATCAATAATATTACCAGTTAATACGAAATCGACAAGTTTTGTTTGTTCAAAAACCATCATGACCTTGGCATCAATAACACATGATAATAAGATTAAAAAATATTTCCACAACTCATTAGAGTATGACATTTGGTACTTTAAAACTTATTAATTCCAACTTAAGCTGTTAACCGGCTGCTCTCGTGTACTCTTTCATTACGTCCTGTCCAGTAGCAGCTCTCTCTCTCTCTCTCTCTCTCTCTCGTTGCGATACGTGCGTCCACTGTTGTAACACCAGCGGCTCCGGTGTCTTCTATCACAACGTCGCGTCCAGTATCAGGGTCTGCTCTCTCAGTGTCCTCTGTGACTCCAGTGTCCACTGATGTGGAACCAGTGGTTCCCTTGTCTTTTCTCACAATGTCCAGAGCCATGGTGCGCTCCGTTAGTGTCCACTGAGACTCGCGCGTCCGCTATTGTTAGACCAGCGGCTCTGGTGTCCTCTACCACAACGTCACGTTCAGTATCAGGATCTTTTCTCTCAGTGTTCACTGTGACTCGCGCGTCTACTGTTGGAAGACCAGCGGCTCTGGTGTCCTCTATCACAACGTCACGTCCAGTATCAGCGTCTGCTCTCTAAGTGTTCACTGTGACTCACGCGTCCGATGTTGTTAGACCAGTGGTTGTGGTGTCCTCTATCACAACGTCACGTCCAGTCCCAGGGTCTGGTCCTACAGTGTCCACTGTAACTCGCTCGTCCTCTGTTGTAAGACCAGCGGCTCTGGTGTCCTCTATCAGAACGTCGCGTCCAGTATCAAGGTCAGCTCTCTCAGTGTTCACTGTGACTAACGCGTCCGCTGTTGTAAGACCAGCGGCTCTGGTATCCTCTACCACAATGTCCGGTCAGTATCAGGGTCTTTTCTCTCAGTGTCTACTGTGACTCTCGTGTCCTCTCTCACAATGTCTTGTCCAGCGCCAAGGTCTGCTACCTCAGTGTCCACTGCGACTTGCGCGAACACTGTTGTGAGACTTTCAACTCTGATGTCCTTTCTCACAACGTCCCGTCCAGTGCCAGAGTCCGCTTCCTCAGTACCCACTGTAACTCGCGCATCCACTGTTGAGACACTATCGGCTCTCCTGTCCTCTCTCACGTCCTGGTCCCCTTCCTTAGTGTTCACTGTGACTCACGCGTCCGCTGTTGTGAGACCAGCGTCTGTCGTGTCATCTCTCACATCACAGATTAATTCTTTTGCAAAAATTGCATAATGCTGCTCTGAATAAAGTATGCAAATTTAGGCGATGTATTTATTAACATTATGACAATAAAGAACGATACCGCTTTCCCTTTTACCTCTTTTGTAAAGGATTTAAAATTGCAAAATGCTTGTGGCTTTTACGTGACCATTGGCATGTGTGACTAATTATGTTTGATATATCTGCGTTACCTTGTAATAATATGCAATCAAAGGCCTCTTTCCATTTTGAAGATTATCTCAGAGGAATGCCACGGCGGCACAATCGAGTCACGCATTGTACCCACTTGAATTAACAAAAGCTGAAGTGTTTTATCAATTTGATTGAAAGTCTGTTCTGACGATTCAAATCGAATTCGATACATTATACCTCTATCAGTTATTCTTTTATTATACCAGGGTCTGCCTTCGTACCATAGATTTGACGGTATATGGGGCGACCCACCATCTGACCCCCAGAACCCGCAACGGGAACCAATTTTCACCATTGCCTCGTCCGTTAATAATCAGTAGAGTACCACGTGCAGGTGAGGTTGGCTTTGGGTCTAAGATATTGGTGGCCCACTGACACACCCATTATTACATTTATTTATTGTTTTTCTACCTGCCCTTATCCCACTTGCAGTGGGGTCGGCGTAACATGCTTTTTAACTTATGTTACAGAAATATTTGGCTTGTAGTTTTTACGACGCACGTCACCCCCTCTGGGGAGAAAACACCCAGATCAGAAACATATGTTTGTGGATCACACAAATCGAATCGGGAATCAAACCCGCGGCCTCTCGCTTTACAGGCGTCTAGGCGCCCACTGTTACGCAGGCGGTTAAAATTACAGTATTACATTTATTAATTAAACATCTAAAAATTCCTCTAAAAAGCTTTTTATCATCAATAAATTAAAAGCAACCTTGAGGACGAACAACTATCTTATGAATAGGCGAGATAAAGCAATATAATAATTTACCACAAACTATTTATATATGCCAAATTAATATGGATTTGTTACTTCCTACTTCCGATGAAACTAGTTGATCGTGTAAAAGCCATCGCATAATTCAAATTCCAAATATTTATTGAATCCATAAAATGTCATACATTATTTAGATTCCGCCAAAATTCTACCGCCAGTTCGGAATTCTGTTTCGCTCGAGAAGAACGAGCAAGAAACTCCAGCGTTGCTCTTTTTCAAAACTAGTTTACAGCTATTAAAGCATAAGGTTTTACAATATTTAATTGGAATTAGAGCAGCTGAATCAAGAATATAGAAATTATATCTACGCATTGGATTGACTTGCATGACTTCCATAAGCATGACGAATAAATTAAGACCTTAAA
Source organism: Mimas tiliae (assembly GCA_905332985.1). Taxonomy (NCBI): domain Eukaryota; kingdom Metazoa; phylum Arthropoda; class Insecta; order Lepidoptera; family Sphingidae; genus Mimas; species Mimas tiliae. The sequence goes on along the minus strand of HG995265.1, from coordinate 1,071,403 downwards.
ATAGTGTTAACAAATAAAAGATAACAGTCCGAGCAGACCAGTCCACACAAGCAGCACCCGTTCATGAGTATTATTGATTTATTTTAAACTGTCGCAAACAGAGGTTCTGAATTCTTCTGTATATATTTTTATTTTTTTATAGTTATATGCACGCATTTTTTTTTTCGAGAGGGTTAACTGCAATAGCGATCCCGTTTAAAATTGTTATAAAGAATTAATAAATACACCCAACAGTTATACACATAGTCCCGATCCCACACTATGTAAACCTGTATCGTGGGTATCAGCAACTACGAGGGACTTGCCAACCCACAACACACAGACTCGAGACAAATATTTGTGGATCAGACAAACATTTGTCTCAGTGTGGGAATCGAAGCCACGGTCTCTCGCTTCGCAGCCGGCTTCTCGACATTGCGCCTCGGTGGGTGTCTGTCAACTATTTATGCAGATTTTTTTATAATTGTTACACTAAAAATAATAAAATAAAACTTTTTACATACATACATACGCTTTTACGCCTGTAATCCCGAAGGGGAAGGCAGGGGTGTAACCAGTAAACCACATTTCGCCAAGCTTATTTCCACTCCATGATGTGATAGGCGCGCCCTCTATGTTAGCTCGGTGCCTGGGTCGCTTCCGTTAAAAAAAATTGCACCGAAGAGACCTATAGAAATTGATATTTCTTACTTTTGTGTGTTTATTTTGAAGTCGGTTTCTAGGTTCTGTTAAAACTTAATTTATTTTTAAATTTTTAGTGGTAGTTACAGCAATAGCATGTAAATTCCAATACAATAACACAATCGCGACGAGTGTACTGTTGTCCGTTGAGGAGTTTCATTTGTTACTCCGTACTCTATCATCAGAACTTAACCAAACTTTAATTAATGGGAAAAAAACAAAAAATAAACGCCTAGAATTGAGAACCTCCTTCTTTTTTGATGTCGGTTAAAAAACTCGAAATTACATCCTAAGTCAATAGTCAAGAACATTTAAGAGTGAAAACAAGCATAGTATTAAAGATTTCGCTTTCAATATGGTATATGCACATGTACGCCCACGCGAATTAGGAATTTTTGTAGTGAAACTTAAATGCAATAACATTTTGGACCTTACTTATAAACCGTTACTTAAGAAATAAGATGACAAGAAACGTAACTCAAGCAAAAAAATTACCCCACCAAAATTCTGTGCAAGGGATTGGAGCTATAAAAGTCTGTGCATAATAATCTCTAGTTGACACTTGATACGTCTAATTTTTGCGCGGTGCAGAACGTCGTATCTCGATCTAGAAATTTAATATTTAGACATTTATGAAATAAAGTAGATTTTGAACGTTAATTAATTTTTGTTGCGTGTATGAGTGTTACGTGTGATTTTACCTTTGCATGTGTAAGTAAGTGGAGCCGTATTTTTTTGCAGATTCATATGAGAGCTATCGTTCTAGTTATCTTATTTCGATGCGCTGTAGTGTGTCGGCGCTCCTCAATACAGATTTTAATTCGTTGTTACCAACCGCCGATACCAGTTTTTGATTTAGTTATAATATATTTCCGTTAGATATTACGAAAAAATCAATTTAGTATCGATCGTAAATATGTCGTGCGATGTAATTTCATAATATTTTATGATATTCAATAAAATCATATGTCTAATTTAGTGGCCAATGATTAATCGATCTGGTTTTTAATAAATTCACATATTTTTTGCTGTTCGAAATTACATTTTTGTGATTTATATTTCATCTTGACTTTACGACCTGCGTTTTATCTCCTTGTATATTAGCTGTGTATGTAGTCTATGGTTCGATTCTCGGGTCGGGCGGGTGTTAGTTGGTCTTGTAGTTTTTACGACCGGCGGCCTGCCCCGAATATTTTTGGATTACACAAACATTTGTCTCGGTACGGGAATCGAACCCGCCACACAAAGCTGGCTACTCGACCAACGCTATGAAATAAATATATTTCCATAGCATTGCTTTAATGGACTACAAGCTTTGTTATGTAATGGCTTCGAACCTTGTACCCACGCATTTTAGCCCACCTAGGTATTCATCTAGGCGTAAAGTGTTAATTATGCTAACGAGTCTAGAAAAATATATTTTTGTGTAATTAAAAATACATACATACGCACTCACGCCTGTAATCCCCAAAGGGGTCGGCAGAGGTGTAACCAGTACACTCACATTTCGCCGATCGTATCTCCTATGATGTGATAGGGGGCGAGCCTATCGCCATATATGGCACATTTCCAGACTCCGGGCTGATACCGAGCATTTCGAAATAGAAAACCCAATATCATTTTAAGCCGACCCGGGGATCGAACCCGAGACCTTCCTTTCACATCATGAGACGGAAATGATACATCCAAAGGCCCAAATTCCCCTCCACTTCCCAATCCTTTAATTTTCTCTTTCCTTTAAGGTCAGCAACGTGCCCATAAATCATGTGGTATTGTGGGCGTACATGGGCGGTGACCCACTTACTCGTTTGTTGGCCTATGCTTAAAAAATCAGAATTTGTGTTTGACTCCGGGTTGATACTGAGAATTTCGTAATTTAAAAACCCATTACCACTTTACACGACCCGGGGATCGAACCCGAGACCTCAGCGTTAGCCTCAATCGTAACGCGTACGCATTACAACTGCGCCACCGAGGCAGTCAAAAAATAAAATATTGCTATAGTGAAATTTTTGACTTTTCATTGTTTTTATTGTGAAGTAGGTTTTTGAGTTTTATTAAAACCTTTATTCTATTTAAATTTTTCAGTGGGAGTTACAGCAATAGCATGTTAATTCCAATACAATAACACAATCGCGAAGAGTGTACTGTTCTCCGTTGAGAAGATTTTTTTCCGTACTCCGTCATGAGATCTTAACCAGATTTATATGGAACCACATCGCAGCTAAACTCCATTTAATACTTTTTTTCCAGCATAATCGGTCTACAATTGGCGGAGATATCTATGTACATACATAAAAAAGCAAAAAAAAAACGCGCCGAATTGAGAACCTCCTCCTTTTTTGAAGCCGATTAAAAAGGAGCGAATGTAGCGTCTTGACATCATCTTGATTGTCTCGCATTGTTTGTCAAAGTCAAAGGTAACATACCTTATAAGATGGCTAGATATTCATCATGCAAAGCTCCGCCTTTAATTGAATTATCTTACTCATTATTATGCTTGTATTTATTGCTTCACTGCCAAATGAAATGAAATGAAATGAAATCAAATGAAAATATTTATTGAATCCATAAAAATCACTCACGCCTGTAATCCCCGAAAGGGTAGGCAGAGGTGTAACCAGTACACTCACATTTCGTCGAGCGTATCTCCGTCCCACGATGTGATAGGGGGCGAGCCTATCGCCATACCGGGCACAAATTCCAGACTCCGGGCTGATACTGAGCATTTCATAATAGAAAAACCCAATACCACACTTCAAAATAATAATACTGAAAAGTCAAAAATAACATTAGAGTCACTTTATGTGTTGTAACCGGCCGAATAAAATTTTTAAATACAAGTCGCACCGACTCCAAAGAGACCTATACAAATTGTTATTTTTGACTTTTCACTACTTCATTTTGAAGTCGGTTTCTAAGTTTTTTTGACACGTAAATTCTTGTATGAACCCACTACACTTACATTGAACTCCGGACTCAACTAGAAGCAGCATGAATCACACCTACTGAACGAAGGTCGCCCAGTTAGACGCACTGTTGAACATCTCAAATTAAATATTGAGAAATGGCATTCCGAGATTACTAGTATGTTATGGCAAACGGATCAAGTTGTTTGTTGGTTCAAACCTTGGAGGGTGATTAGACGTTGTGTCATCTAGAAAAAACCTTGGAGGGTGATGAGGGTGATCTATCATAAAATAAAAACTGTATAAAATAATATACGCACTCACGCCTGTATTCACCGAAGGGGTAGGCAGAGGTGTAACCAGTACACCCACATTTCGCCGAGCGTATCTCCGTCCCACGATGTGGTAGGGGGCGAGCCTATCGCCATACCGGGCACAAATTCCAGACTCCGGGCTGAGGTCTGAAACGCTGAGGTCTCGGGTTCGATCCTCGGGTCGGGGTACGACGTATTGTTTTTTTTTTCTATTACGAAATGCTCAGTATCAGCCCGGAGTCTGGAATTTGTACCCGGTATGGTGATAGGCTCGACCCCTATCAGATAAGGAACGGACATACGCTCAGCGAAATATGGGGATACTGGTTATACCTCTGCCTACCCCTTCGGGGATTACAGGCGTGAGTGCGTATGTATGTATGTACCTACTGTTCATCACAGTCAATGTTTATTGCACAAATCCACACCACTTTTATACAAAAACCACAATTTGAAACTATAAATTTAGGAATTAATTAAAATAGGAGATATATCGCACTGCCAGTATTCCCGCCAAAACCGCCAGTAACATCCTTTCTTTAAAAAAAAAATACATTAGAATTTGACTTCTGTATTTGAATTTGTCATGCTTTATTTGATAAGTAGCATTTACTCAAGGTGAAGAAACATGTGCTCAGTCTTTTCTTTATAGCTTAGGCCGCCAAACGAGCAAGTGGGTTACCTGATGGTAAGTGATCTCCAAAGCCCATGTACGCACACAATACCAAAATAATTATGGGCGCGTTGCCGACCTTTAAGGAAAGGGATAATTTAAGGAATTGGGAAGGAGATTAAGGCCCTCGGATATGTCACTCACCGTATGAAACGCAGCAACAAACTGCTACTTTACGTCGGTTTCTGTGAGACAGTGGTAATGACCCGGACGTGCCGGCCCTTTCATGCTGTAGACAAAAGTGTCTACAGCGTGACTCTACCACTCAAAAATCTCTCTATTCTAAAAAAAAGTAACTGGCGCCGCTGCCGCCGCCGCTGCCAAAAGCTTGTCACGCTATCTCCTCCGAAACCGCTGGGGGTATGGGGTCGAGACCGATACCAATCGATGCAGAATAATGTGGGGAAGAAAGTAACATATGTCTCATATTAAGTCGGACATTAAGTTTTTTTTTTATTTTATGTTTTGTGGAAAAACATGGGCAAAGCCCCTAGTAATAATAAAATGTGAAAGGTTAGGCAAGAAATTTGTCTTTTCAAACAACACGAAACAACCTTGACAAATGAAAATATTTCTTTGTTTTTAAATTTACTCGTTTCCTAACAAGTTATGTTATTTATAATGCGTAAGACAGGTTTTTGCAGTCTCCATTTAATTTTGTAGCTCTAGTCTATGATTTTAATAATATTGTGAAATCGGATACATTGAGCGTGTTCCGACGAACAGAGCTCTGTTCACTATAGGATCCAGGGGGGGGGCTAAGGGGCTGATTCCCCCCCCCCCCCCCAGCATTTGGGTCCACTGACAAATCTCAAATTAATCTTGATATTATCCTACTTTTTAGTACTAACATTCCTAAAATATAATTTTCATCGCTTATCCTTACTTATTGCATTTTAAGTAGGTATAGAATATTCTCATTTTTTTATTCTTATTTTATGTCTATCACATAATACCAAATTCACATTCAAATCATAATGGGAAGGCGGACAAGGATCCGCATTCCCTCATGCATAGTCCGGCAAACGAGCAAGTTGGTCACCTGATTGTAAGTGATCTCTACCACCCATGTACGCCCACAATACCAGAAGGTTCATGGGCGCGTTGCCGACCTTAAAGGAAAGGGATAATTAAGGGATTGGGAAAGGAGGGGGATTAGGGCCTCCCTTTATCTCACCCACCGTACGAAATGCAGCAGCAAGCCGCTACTTTACGCCGGTTTCCTGTGAGACAGTAGTAACGACCCTGACGAGCCGGCCCATTCATGCTGTAGACAAAATTGTGATTGATTGCGTGGCTCTATGATTCAAAAACCTAGCAACTTAAGTCTCGGAGTGACAAACGCAGTGCAGTGCCATGCAGTTGGTTATTTAAAGTTCTCGGTGCTTTTGCTACTGTTTAAAGTGTTGCGACCTTCCCGACTTGTTATTCGGTCTAATAAAAAATATTTTAGTTAATTATATTTTGAACTAAACTAAAGTCAAATTAGTTTTAATCTTTCCGTCGTAATAAAAATCATTGTTTATTGTTTTGATTCAACGACTTGACATTATTGACTTCTCAACACGAATTAAAAGATGGAAGATAAACATTAATTAATACAACTAATTGTACATGAGTATAAAATTGATAAAATCATATAAAACTGATTTATTTACATGCTACTGGAGTGAGTTCGCAAAGATTCTTTTATTACGATGTTATTCGTTGGACATAGGTAATAATTATGTACCTATTGTTTATATAAAAAAGCAGTGATAGCTCAGCGGGGAGTGGTATGGACTGTCGAGACGAAAGTCGCAGGTACGAAACCAGCCAAGTGCATACACCTCTGACTTTTCTAAGTTATGTGTGTATTAATTGTTGTCACTTGCTTTAACGGTGAAGGAAACTCCGTGAGGAAACCTGCATACCTGAGAAGTTCTTCATAAGAATTTCTTAGGTATGTGAAGTCTGCCAACCCGCATTAGTCCAGCGTGGTGGACTAAGGCCTAACCCCTCTCATTCAGTAGAGGAGGCCCGTGCACAGCAGTGGGACGTATATAATACAGGGCTGGTATTATTATGTACAGTAATCTTTATTTTAAAGGTGGTTTACATTATTATTATTATTATGTTTGTCTTGCCATAATCTCGGGACTACAGAGTCCCGGACCTTTGGAAGGCGTACGTGGGGCCGAAGCCAACACGTAGAGGCCCGTTAGACAATTTTAATTTAATAAGGTGATGTGACACCACCCGACGGCTATCCTTGTATACACTATAGAAGTGTATCCAAGGACAGCCCCCGGTTGGTGTAGGACTATTGTAGGGATGGGCAAAAATAAATATCTACTATTTTATTGAGGTGAGGTGTTGATGGATTGAATAACCGGGTCTATGGGAAGGACTATGGCACCTGCCTGACCTATGTTAAAAACATTATATATTGTGTTAAACGAAACACGGACTTTGACTCTTGCAATGCAATCGTTGGATGTTTTACATACATACATACTCACGCCTGTAATCCCTGAGGAGGTAGCCAGAGCAGTAGTAGTACACCCACATTTCACTGAGTTTATCTCCGTCTCATGATGTGTTAGGGGGCGAGCCTGATACTAAGCATTTCATGATAGAAAAACACAATATCACTACCCGACCCGGGGATCGAACCCGAGACGTCAGCGTCAGCCTCAATCGTAACGCGTACACATTACAACTGCACAACCGAGGCAGTTACATGTCTTTCTATATTAAACATACAAGAACTCATGCTTGTATCCCCGGGTAGGCAGAGATGCAACTAGTACAGGCACGGTCCGCCTAGCTTATTTCCGTTCCATGATGTGATCAGGGCAATTCCATCGCTATTGAGCAAAAATACCAATCCTGAGCAATTCAAGTGTAATTGTTTGAATCGAAGACTCAAACACAAATTGTGATTGCCCAACCTGAACACAAAATGGGATTAGAACCCAGGAGCTTGAGGCCACTAGATTTGACCTCTATTCAAATCAAATCATTTATTCTGTAAATTGGATCATAAATATCACTTTTACATGTAAAATATTTTTTATGGTAGGTTACATTTACGACGGCATTTCGTGGCTAGCCTTAAGAAGAAATGCTGAAACAAACCCATGGGTTATGGCTTCTTTTAATGTCCAGACATTGTTTTACAGAATAGAGTAGATTCCTATATTTAATTTTATACATTATTTTATAAGCAACAGAAAATGATACGCAAAAGAAACCCTTTTCTTAAAACACAATCAAAATTGGTTCAGAAGGGCACATTTCTCAGTGATGACTTAAAATGTTGGTATGAGGAAAAGTGGGTGCGTAGTAGGGATATATCACTATCTCGTTTACACGTGTGCACCGTAATGAACATTTTACACAGTGACGTCAACGTTTGCGTCGTCTGTCATTTGACAATTACTCCTTCTACAGGATTTGAATGGCTTCTAACTTATTTATTTATGGTCCGATTTATAAAATTCTTTCTGCAATAGATTTTGAGTAACGTAACTTATTGATTTAAATGATTAAAAAAATCTAGTCAACTACCGTATTATACGCGTGTAATGTTCAGAAATTGAACTTTAATCCTGTAATTTACCATTATCTTCTTTGTTACAGAACCATGAAGCCGCTATTATCAATAGTGGTCACCATATGTCTGGTCGTTACCGTCACAGCTGCAAACGAAAAACCCAAGGAACTCGCTAAAGAGCCCATCGTCGAAGCCGAATCAAGCGACCCTCAAGCGAGGAAAGAACGCTGTACCACTTGCTCATCAAGCGCCAAACTAAACCTCAAAGATCCCAAAGAACTGCTTGCAGCGATAAAGCAGCTGCCTGGTGAAGTACACACGCAACAGAGCTTCGAAGGATGCACATCTGAAAAGGGCTGTGCTGGTATCAAAGTAAAAGATGGACAGGTGATCCAGAAATTCGGAAACCTAGATGCTTTCAAGCAAGCGGCTGCTCAAGATACTGCTAACGAATTCGACTTCCATGCTGCTGGAAGCAGCGTCTTCCAAAATGGCGGTCCATTCTGGTGGATGAATCAAAACTCCCCATTCAAGAATACTGGAACCACTTATGAGAAATTCAGCAAAACAAGCTCTAGCTATACCAGCACAGGAGGTGGCGTCGATCTCTCTTCAAATCCATTCTTGAACGGCGATTTCTCGAAACTGTCTGGAGGTTTTACAAGCGCTGGAGGTGCTGGTGGAGCTGGAATCCAATCATCATCATCTTTCGAATCATCATCCTTCGGGAAAGGCGAATTAGACATCTCCAAAAATCCATTCTTGAACGGTGGAGTCAAGTTCGGATCCAACCAATTCGCTGGACAATCTAGTGGTTTCGGAGCTGCTGGCTTCTCTGACTCAGCCCAGGGATACACCGGATCATCACCAAGTCCTTTCTCCGCCTCAACAGCTGGATCGAACATCAATTTAATCCAGAATAGCCAGAAAGGGTTCGGTTATGAGCAGAACGTCGATGAAGCGTTCCAAAGTACTGGAAACGTGCTGGGATCTGACCAGGGTGATTTGACACAGACCTGTGCTGGACAAGGGTACGTCTGCGTGCCAAGGGCTCAGTGCAACAATGGTGTTGTCAACGCGAATGGAGCTAACATCTTGCAAGCTAATACACAGGTTAGTGATTTATTATTTAGCACCTGGACAGTGTGGCGGTTTTAGTCGTGAGGCCGCGGGTTCAATTCGCGCACAAAGAAAATGTTTGTGAGATTCACAGTGTGGCGCAGCGAACGAGTAGCCGGTGTTAAACGTGAGGCCGCGGGTTCGATTCCCGTACCAATACAAATGTGATTAACTAATTGTTTCGGGTTTAGTTGTTGTGCCGTAACTCCCTCGTAGTTCCTGTTACTCGCGATACAGGTTAACCTTGTAATGGGACTATTTGTTTGACATATTTATTACGGACAGCATTTCGTAATTACTTCGATTATTATTTATGATTCATTATTGTAATAAATGTTGATTATATTTAGTACAACCTTTGCTCGCGGCTCCGCTCGCGTGAACGGCCCTTTCCGGGATAAAAAGTAGCCTATGTTACTCAGTGATAATGTAGCTTACTCACGGCAAAAGAATTTTTGAAATCGGTCCAGTAGTTTTTAAGTTTATTCGTTACATACAAAAATACAAATATTTCCTCTTTATAATATTAGTGAAGATTAATTAAAGGGGGGTGAAAACCTTCTTAATGAACGAGGTTCATTACCATGTTAACATACTCACTTACGCCTGTACTTCGCGAAGTCAGAAGTGTTACACCCATATTTCACCGAGCTTATTTCCGTCCCATGATGTGATATCGCGAGCCTATCGCCATATGGCACAATTTCAGATTCCGGGTTGATACTAACCATTTCATGGTGTGTAAAATTTCAGCCATCTAACTATTTAGAACCATTTAAAGTAATGATAGACAGACGGACAGACAAACAGCATAGGCTCTGTAATAGCGTTGGTTTGTACCCTTAAGGTACGGTACCTTAAAAACCATAACCTCACGCCTTTATTCTCGAAAGAGTAGGCAGAGCTGCAACTATTGCTGCAGCCACGTTTCTCCGTGATTATTGCCGTCCCATGATGTGATAGGGAGCCTATCGCCAATTCATGCAAACATTTAATCGAAAAATCAAACATGCCAAATCCCCGGAGGCCAATTTCTTCCTAATCCCTTAATTATCCCTTTCCTTTAAGATCGGCAACGCGCCCATGATTCTTTTGGTATTGTGGGCATACATGATCACTTACCATCAGATGACCCTCTTGCTCGTTTGCCGGACTGCTTTAAAAAAAACAAATTGTGATTGCCCGACATAGGAATTGAATCCAAGACCTCAAGGTTCTCAGCCTTAGTTTGCTGCCAATAGAGCGCTAATATTATTTTTGTATTAAACAAAGTCAAATGAAGACATAATAGAATCATATTTATGACCTTTTATTTAAACCATATGACCTTTGGAGCCTCACATTGTGACCTCAACTAGTCTCCTCATTATGATAAACTAAGGTCAGTTTCAAAATGATATTTGAGTTAATAATTTTCAAATCGATTTTTCTAACGCATGACATTGGATTCGAATCTTGTCCCTCGAGATACCGGAACAATAGAATTTAATACAACTGACCGTAGATGGGCAAAGGTATTTTGGGTATGCCTAACGCCATATTCGGCATTCAATGCCGAATTAATCACGCTTTTCTGATTGAATCTATATTTTACTGACTTTTGACTTTTGCCTCGGTTTTTTTTCGAATGGATATGCTGTTAACTTAGATTGCTTTTACAGCTTCACCTGACAATAAAGCCGGCGCTTATGGCGCTCTAGCCGGAAATATGTATAGTGTACTTAGTAACGATTAAGCACAGAGGCGCCTTTTAGAAGGCTCAGACCTCAGCTTGAGCAATCGCTTGGGAGTATAGTTTAGGGCCGTCTCTGCACATCATTATGCCGAGGGCCAGTTGTGGGAGCTCTTCGGACTCGCAGGCGTGTCCTATGTCGGGGTCGCGTATTATTATTGCGATTCGGGTTGGGCGAGGAAAGTGCTGCTTCGATAGCGACTGTGATGGAGTCGTTGGGATCTGCCAAAACATGTTTAGGACGTTGACGGAGGAGCTGCCTCGGTGGCGCAGTTGTAATGCGTACTCGTTACGACCGAGCCTGATGTTGAGGTCTCGAGTTCGATCCCCGGGTCGGGTAAAAGTGATATTGGGATTTTCTATAACGAAATGCTTAGTATCAACCTGGAGTCTGGAATTTTTGCCCGGTATGGCGATAGTCTCGCCCCCTATCACATCGTGGGACGGAGATACGCTCGGCGAAATGTGGGTGTACTGGTTACACCTCTGCCTACCCCTTCGGGGATTACAGGCGTGAGTGCGTTACATATGTATTATACACATCCCTCTGCTGTGTACGGGCATCCTCTACTGAATAAGACGGGTTAAGCCTTAGTCCACCACACTGGCCTTAAGCAGTTTAGTATACCTCACATACCTTCGAAATTCTTATGGAGAACTCTCAGGTATGCAGGTTTCCTAACGATGTTTCCTTCACCGTTAAAGCAAGCGATAGTTAACAATGAATACACACGAAACTTAGAAACGTCGTACGTGCTCGCTCTTGGGGCTGGCTTCGAACCTGCGACTCTCAGCAGTTCGTATCACTCCCCGCTGTACGGGTTAGCAGAGGTGTAACCAGTACTACCACATCTCGCCGAGCGTAAGAATTCATATTAATAAAATAATAATATAATTATTCGGTAATAGTAATAACAAACTTTTTATGAGTGGTAGAGCCACGCTGTAGACACTTTTGTCTACAGCATGAATGGGCCGGCTCGTCCGGGTCGTTACCACTGTCTCACAGAAAACCGGCGTAAAGTAGCAGCTTGCTGCTGCATTTCGTACGGTGAGTGAGATTTCCGGAGGCCCAAATCCCCCTCCCCTTCCCAATCCCTTAATTATCCCTTTCCTTTGAGGTCGGCAACGCGCCCATAATTATTTTGGTATTGTAAGCGTACATGGGCGGTGGTGATCACTTACCATCAGGTGACCCGTTTGCTCCTTTGTCGGCCTATGCAATAAAAAAAAACAAACATGGTACTAATAATAATGATCTGTCTGCAAAACAAATTAATTCTAGACAGAAATACATTTGTATTCATATCATACACAAAACGTAACACTCATACAAATGAAAATACAGTCATTGATTCATTAATTCAAACACGCCATACATATGCCAATTAAATTTAATTAAATCACGGGTATTTTCTTTAAATAAAAATAAATTACATGCATTTTATAATTCTGAGATAAAAGAATCCTCGTTAAATGCATTATTAAATTCGAAATTTAAATGTAATTACCGAGATAAGATGAATAATTTAATGAATTAAATTATGATGATATTTTGTATTTATGTGTGTTTATGTATGTATTTTTAAATAAATACGTAATTCGTATGTTAAAATTACTAATAAAGACTGAATTATTGTGTTTATTTGACAGTTCGACGGAAAAATCATAAGGATCTAAATCCGGAATTGATCAATCAGAAAATTAATGCCGTAGAAAAAACGATGTAAAAATATTCATTAAGAATTTATTTCCTGAATAACAAATATATTTATAAAATTAGTAGAGTACAATTGCAAATCGATTATCAGCAATCGATATTTTAAGCACTCTAATCAATGTCCATTACAAATCTTACATACATACATACGCACTCACGCCTGTAATCCCCGAAGGGGTAGGAAAAGGCGTAACTAGTATACCCACATTTAGCCGAGCTTATTTCCGTCCCATGATGTGATAGGGGCCGAGCCTATCGTCATACCGGACACAATTCCAGAATCCGGTCTAATACTAAGCATTTCGTGATAGAAAAACCAAATATCACTTTTACCCGACCCGGGGATCGAACCCGAAACGTCAGCAAATCAATGTACCGCGTACGCATTATAACTGCGCCACGATGCAATCATAAATTACAAAGGGAATACGGTACAATTTTAAATTCAAAATAGGACTTCGATATCCGAATTGGGGTGAGTACTCCGTCATCAGATAAAAAAAATGGATCATCACAAAAAATACTCAACCTTAAAGAAACAGACACATTTTTGAGACACCTTTGTCTACAGCGTGAATGGGCCGACTCGTCCAGGTCGTTGCCTCTGTCTCACAGAAAACCGACGTAAAGTAGAGGCGTTTCGTACGGTCAGTGTCATATTATTATTATTATTATGTACAGTACTCTTTATTTTAAAAGTTTTTTTTTACATTTTTAAATATTACCACTAGTTTCTAAAGATGTTTCCTTCCACTTGCAGTGGGGTTGGCGCAACATACTTACACACATGTTACAGAAAGATTTGGCTTGTAGTTTTCACGACCGGCCGCCTGCCTGACGTCAACTCCTCTGGGGAGAGCTTGTTTCTAAAGATGGGTGATTAATAAAAAAAAAAGACCCGGATAGCCCTGTTTAAGCGGTTTTTTTATACTTTAAATGTCAACGCAATCATTTATCAATCTAGGTTCAAGGTTTCATTTCAATCAAAATAATTATTAGAAAAAGTGTTTGTGAATTCTATTGATTATTATATTATTACTGACTTGGTGGCGTAGTAATGCGTATGCGTTACGACTGAGGCTGGCGCTGAGGTCTTGGGTTCGATCCCCGGGTCGGGTAAAAGTGATGTTGGGTTTTCTATTACGAAATATTCAGTATCATAAAAGTGATATTGGGTTTTCTATTACGAAATGCTCAGTATCAGCCCGGAGTTGTACCCGATGTGGCGATAGGCTCGCCCCCTATCACATCACGGGACGGAAATAAGCTCGGCGAATTGTTAATTATCGCTTGCTTTAACGGTGAAGGAAAAATCGTGTGGAAACTTGCACACCTGTCACCTGAGAAGTTCTCCATAAGAATTTCGAAGGTATGTGAAGTCTGCCAACCCGCATTAGGCCAGCGTGGTGGACTAAGGTCTAACCCCTCTCATTCAGCAGAGGAGGTCCGTGCCCAGCAGTGGGACGTGTATAATACAGAGCTAATATTATTCTACGATCGCTATCTAGTCAGCTACAATAATGCACCAGCAAAATTTTACGCGACAAAATATTAGCTAAAAGATTTCGGCAAATGTCAAATGTTAATGTTAACACACTGGTCAAGGAATTCACAATCTGATAACATGTTTAATATTAAACTTTTGTTGCCTTGTTGTGGAAACTTGATATGTTAGCGAATTCTCACGGTTCAATTTTAGTTGAAATCACTTGAAGAGGTTGACCCCTTGACGTTAATGTCAGGCAGGTGGCCGGTCGTAAAAACTACATACATACACACTCATGCCTGTCTCCAAAGGGGTAGACAGAGGTGTAACCAGTACACCAACATTTCGCTGAGCTTATTTTCGTCCCATGATGTGATTTCACTTTTACCCGACCCGAGGATCAAACCCGAGACCACAGCACAGCAGTCGTACTTCATGCGCAATACAACTGCGCCACCGAGGCAGTCCAAATTATTTAAAAAATATTTTTTTGCAGCATTGTAAAAATATCATTTAATTCAAATAAATTGCATGTTACTCCATTATGGTAGTCCAAGGCATTAATAAATCAATAATAAATAGGTACACCCAACAGTCACACACATAGTCCTGACCCCACACTAGATAAACCTGTATCGGGCGTATCAGGAACTACGAGGCACTTGCCAACCCACAACACCCAGACCCGAGACAAATATTTGTGAATCAGACAAACATATATCAAGGTGCGGGAATCGAACCCACGACCTCACGCTTCGCAACCGACTACTCGCCCGCTGCGCCACGGAGGCTGTCAATTGATTTTTGTTTAGTTATGAAGAGGGTGGTATTCCAAAAGGTTGAGAACCACTGGTCTACCAGAATTACTATACCTGGAGGCCAATACTCGTAATTTTAAATGATCAAAATATCATTGCGATCTAGTCTCAGCGTTAAGAAAGTTGCAAATGGCATTCTCTTAAACCAATAATCAACGTCAAAATGTGAACATAGATCACAATGTGATTGAATGTAGAATAAAAGTTGACCGAAGCCAAAACGGTATAATGCTACTGCTAATGCGAGGTGCATTTGACGTTGATTATTGGTTTGAGAGAATGCCATTTGCAACTTTCTTGACGCTGAGACTAGATCGGAATGATATTTTGAACATTTAAAATTACGAGAATTGGCCTCCTGTACAGTTTAACCGTCGATCAGATATCCTAAACACTTTGTACAAATGCTAATTCTTGTATAACTTAAGCAACGTAAAGAATTAATGTGCTAGTAAAAGACGAACCAGGACTTAAGGTAGGGTCCGCAAAACAAGTTAAAACAAAAACTATCTTCTCCCACCTGCCTTTATCCCACTCGCAGTGGGGTCGGCGCAACATGCTTCTAACACATTTTACACAAAGATTTGACTTGCAGTAGTGAAAATTAGCCGTGCTTGTATCAAAAAAACAGTAGCACTTCGGGAGTGTCGACAGAAGTGAAAACTTGAACATGTGTATTTTTTGAATCGTCAGGTTTTGTTTTGTTTTTCCGTCATGAATAAATATCTATGTTGTACGTATATACACAACATATGTTTATATTATACTATCCTTTGCTCGCGGCTCCGCCCGCGTGAACGGCCTTTACCGGGAAAAAAGTAGCCTATGTTACTCAGTGATAATGTAGCTTTTAACGGCAAAAGAATTTTTGAAATCGGTCCAATAGTTAGTTTATTCGTTACATACAAAAATACAAATCTTTCCTCTTTATAATATTACTGTGGATATAATTATATTATCAATGTATTTCAACCCAAACTAAATAAATAAATAAATACACCCAACAGTCACACACATAGTCCTGACCGCACACTAGGTTAACCTGTATCGTGGGTATCAGCAACTACAAGGGACTTGCGGTCCCACAACACCCAGACCCGAGACAAATATTTGTGGATCAGACAAACGTTTGTCAAGGTGCGGGAATCGAACCCACGGCCTCACGCTTCGCAACCGGCTACTCGCCCGCTGCGCCACGGAGGCTGTCAAACTCAACTGCCGTGTAAACGGGGTCAATATAATATGTACATACTTACTAGCTGTTGCCCGCGGCTCCGCCCGCGCGAATGCCTATTTCCAGGATTAAAGTAGCCCAGTGGGCGTCCCCGGTGAGAAACACGCTTGACAAAAATACTAAAATTACATTTAAAAAATAGTGGTTGATGGTAGAAGGGTGAAAAGTTTGGGTTGTATGCATTTTTTAATGCTGTATCATAAAAAAATTGTCTAAAAAATAAAAAATAAACTTTAGGGGTGGACCACCCTTAACATTTAGGGGGATGAAAAAAGATGTTAGCCGATTGTCAGACCTACCCGATATGCACACAAAATTGCATACAAATCGATCCAGCGGTTTCGGAGGAGTATGGGAACGAACATTGTGACACGAGAATTTTATATATTAGAAGATATATAGAAGTGTCGGTAACACTGTTGTAAGTTCAATGGTTTTTTCCCATCTCAAAAGATGCCCAACGCGCCTAAAAATAAAATTCACCCATATAATAATAAAAGAAACTTTATTGCGACATAAAACACATAATTACAAACAAAAAGAATTAAGCAAACGCATAAATTGGCGTATCTGAAATATATATAAAGAGTATTGACAGAGGTCCCCAAACTAGGCTGTGCCTGTATCTTGGGGTACCAAATTACTAATTGACGTGCCGTGAATTTAAACCCTATAAATTAAGTATAAGTAAATAAAAGGAAAACTCTCTAATAATCTAATTGTTAACAACAGCGACAGTATGCCTGAAGTTACAAATTTATCACTCAAACTTAGATACAATATTTATCACTTAAACTTAGATACAAATTTATCACTTAAACTTAGATACAATATTTATCACTTAACTTAGATACAAATTTATCACTTAAACTTAGATACAAATTTATCACTTAAACTTAGATACAATATTTATCACTTAAACTTAGATACAATATTTATCACTTAAACTTAGATACAATATTTATCACTTAAACTTAGATACAATATTTGTTAAAAATAAAAAATAAAAATAATTAGAAACATTATAAGATAATTGTAATTTTAATGTTTGAGATCAAAGGAGGGAAACATTATTCTAATATAGCTTGCCTGTTGTTGTGGTCAAGTGTGAGTAACCAGTTGGTGTGTTTTAATTTTTGCTTCTCTTACTGAGGAGGATTTGATGTTACAAAGCTTCACAATATGATTATAGGTATGTGCCCTTACGAAAGAACCGAATCTGCGTGCGAAAGACGTGTGTATAGTTGGTAAAGTCATTTGAATATGCTGACGGTACAAGAATTCACGTCTCAGCGTATGTACATGGGTTGCAACACCGCTGGCCAACATGAATGATATCATCCTTATGACGTCAAGAAAATCATGTTTTCTCATTCTTTTTTTTTTATTGTATACGCTGACAAACGAGCAAGTGGGTCACCTGATGGTAAGTGAACACCACCGCCCATGTACGCCCACAATACCAAAAGAATCATGAGCGCGTTGCCGACTTTAAAGGAAAGGGATAATTAAAGGATTGGGAAGGGGAGGGGATTTAGGCCTCCGGATATCCCACTCACCGTACGAAACGCAGCAGCAAGCTACTTTACGTCGGTTTTCTGTGAGACAGTGGTAACGACCCGGACTAGCCGGTCCATTTATTTATATATTTATTTATTTATTTATTTATTTTTTTAATTTCATTTCATCTCATTTCATTTTCGAAAATATTTTCGTCCAATATTTATATCTGAAAGAGATAAAAGACTGCCTCGGTGGCGCAGTTGTATACGTGTTAAGTCTGTGGCTGACGCTGATGTCTCGGCTTCAATCCCCGTATGAAAGTGATATTGGGTTTTTCTATTACGAAATGCTCAGTATCAGCCCGGAGTCTGGAATTGTGCCGGGTATGGCGATAGGCTCGTCACCTATCACATCATGGGTCGGAAATACACTCGGCGAAATGTGGGTGTATTGGTTACACTGTTCCTCGTATGAGAGAGGCCGGCTGGGTTGGTACCACCGCTTTGTCTATTTCTGTCGCCAAGCAACAGTGTGTAAGCACTGTTGTGTTCCGGTTTGAAGGACATTGAAGCAAGTGAAATTACTGGGTATTATGAGACTTAGGTCGCACGTCCACCTATCGCCAAATGCTTATGCAGAACTTCTCAGGTATGCAGGTTTCCTCTTAATGTTTCCTTCACCGTTAAAGCAAGCGATAATTAACTTAATACACACGTAACTAAGGAAAGTCAGAGGTGCATGCTCTTGAGGCTGGTTTCGAACCTGCGACTTTCGTTTCGACGAGCTTATCTCAGTCCCATAATGTGATAGGGGGCGAGCCTATCGCCATACCGGGCACAAATCCAGACTCCGGGCTGATACTGAGCATTTCGTAATAGAAAAACCGAATATCACTTTTACTCGACCCGCGGATCGAACACGAGACCTCAGCGCCAGCCTCAGTCCTAACGCGTACGCATTACAACTGCGCCACCGAGGCAGTCAATAATACTAGCCCTGTATTATACACGTCTCACTGCTGGGCACGGGCCTCCTTTACGGAATGAGAGGGGTTAGGCCTTAGTCCACCACGCTGGACTAATGCTGGTTGGCAGACTTCACATACCTTCGAAATTCTTATGAAAAACTTCTCAGGTATGCAGGTTTCTTCACGATGTTTCCTTCACCGTTAAAGCAAGTGATAATTAACAATTAATACACACATAACTCAGAAAAGTCAGAGGTGTGTGCACTTGGGGCTTGTTACGAACCTGCGACTTTCGTCTCGATAGTCCATACCACTCCCTGCTGAGCTATCACAGTCAATAGATAACTTTTAATCAAAACGATGCAATAAACAAGTAACGCAACGTCGACAGTTATATTAACTTTAATGTTAACGTCTCAAGTTTCTACTGACATTTAACTGGCGCCGGACGCTGTGAATAAATCTTAATTAATCAATTAACAGACTTAAATTAATCATTGAAATGCAGCTATTTATTTCTGTTTGGACAAATTGTGGGACATATTTGATTTTAGTAAATTATTAGGTATTTTAGTAAGTTATTAAGCGCCTCGGTGGCGCAGTTGTAATGCGTACACGTTACGATTGAGGCCGACGCTGAGGTCTCGGGTTCGATCCCCGGGCCGGGTAAAGTGGTACTGGGTTTTTCTATTACGAAATGCTCAGTATCAGCCTGGAGTCTGGAATTTGTGCCCGGCATGGCGATAGGTTCGCCCCCAATCACATAAGGGACGGAGATACGCTCGGCGAAATGTGGGTGTACTGGTTACACCTCTGCCTACCCCTTCGAGGATTACAGCCGTGAGTGCGTATGTATGTATGTATATGTAAATTATTAACCTGGTCTTTTTAACCGACTGAAAATATCAAGGAGGTTCTCAACTCGTCTGTATACAAGGTATGGTCAAATTTAAACAAAGCATAAATAAGTAATTATAATAAATACATCCAACAGTTACACACATAGTCCTGACCCCACACTAGGTAAACCTGTATCGTGGGTATCAGCAACTACGAGGGACTTGCGGTCCCATAACACCCAGACCCAAAACAATTTATGGTGGATCACACAAACATTTGTCTCAGTGCGGGAATCGAACCCACGGCATCTCGCTTCGAAGCCAGCTTTTGCATAAAAGCGGCTCGTAGTATCTGATACCCACGACACAAGATAAAATATAGATAGAAAATAAAACTCCTCAACGGACAACAGTACACTCGTCGCGATTGTGTTATTGTATTACGAAATTACGAAATTCTCAGTATCAGGCCGGAGTCTGGAATTGTGCCCAATACAGCGATAGGCTCGCCCCCTATCACGTAAGGGACGGAAATACGCTCGGCAAAATGTGGGTGTACTGGTTACACCTCTCCCTACCCCTTCGGGGATTACAGGCGTGAGTGCGTATGTAAAATAACATAAGGAGTCCTATAGAATTTATTATTTTAGGCTTTTTAGTTTTTTTTATTTTGAAGTCGGTTTCTAAGTTTTGTTAAACGTTATTTTATTTCAATTTTAAGTAAGGTGTATATTGTAATGACCTAAAATCATCATCAATCATCAGAAGACCGACTTGCCCGTTTACAGACCTATAAAAACCGTATAATTTTCATAATAAACCGGATTCAATCTATTTCCAACTATAATGTCGTAACAGACACTTAACGTAATTATGTACCGATCATATTTTTCCCTTCATTGTTATAATTGTCCATTGTTAAAGTTTTTATTACAAATAGATTATCTGAACTCATTTTGAGAGACGTAATCTTTGTTATAATTAGTCGCTAACTGGCTCCGTTGCGCAGTGGATGAGAAATAAGGGGCCGCGGGTTCGATCCCTTTCGTTTGTCACCCCGAGACGTAATATGTTCTATACATACATACGTAACTCACGCCTGTAATCCCCGAGGGGGTAGGCAGAGGTGTAACAAGTACAGCCACATTTCGCCGAGCGTATCTCTGTTCCACGATGTGATAGGGGGCGAGCCTATCGCCATACCGGGCACAAATTCCAGACTCCGGGTTGATACTGAGCATTTCGTAATAGAAAAACCCAATACCACTTTACCTAACCCGGGGACCGAACCAGAGACCTCAGTGTTGGCCTCAATCGTGACGCATACGCATTACAACTGCGCCACCGAGACAGTATTCTTATTAGCTCTTTACTAATTGGTAGGTCCCTTGTATGCAATTGGCGAGAATATGTGGGTGTATTGGTTACAACTCTGCCTACCCCTTCGGGGATTTCAGGCGTGAGTGCATATGTAAAGACGTGGCCTCTATTTTGAACCACGGAAATATTAATAATTACGATTCATAAAAACTACAACAATTTTATTACAAAACATTTAGTTTTATTTTTTATTGTTTGCAAAATGTTTCCTTAGTAGCATTATGACTTCTCCCCAGAGGGGTTGACGTCAGGCAGGCGGCCGGTCGTAAAAACTACAAGCCAGATCTTTGTGTAACATGTGCTAAAAGCTTTTATTTTTAAACAGCTTGAATGACGAGACGAGCAGGTCGCTCGCCTGATGGTAAGCGCCATGCCTGCTCATAAAAAGAAGAAACGCCACACAGAACTTTAAATAACAAAGCACTGCATGACACTAGACTGCGCTCGTCACCCCCAGGCATAAGGTGTTAAGACTCATAATGCCCAGTAATTCAACTGGCTTTAATTTCCTTCAAACCGGAATACAACAGTGCTTACACACTGTTGCTTGGCGACAGAAATAGACAAAGCGGTGGTACCAACACAGCCGGCCTAACACTGCGAGTGGGATAAGGGCACCTGCCTCACCTGCCTAAGGGCACTCCTCTACTTCTACCTAGAAGTACAGGAGTATTGTTATAACTTAACTATCCCACTGCTGGGCTAATTAGCAATAAATATAAATACCTTCAATAAACTAACACAACGGTTAAAAAATCTGAACCTAAAAAACCTGTCAATTAGAAAAACTTATGACAGCTCCGTGGCGCAGCGGGCGAGTAGTCGGCTGCGAAGCGAGAGGCCGTGGGTTCGATTCCCACACAGAGACAAATGTTTGTGTGAACCACAAATATTGGTCTCGGGTCTGGGTGTTGTGGGACCGCAAGTCCTTCTTAGTTCCTGATACCCACGACACAGGTTTACTTAGTGTGGGGTCAGGACTATGTGTGTGACTGTTGGGTGTATTATTAAAATTATATATTCAGATATTTAAAAACTTTTAAATATCTGAATATATTTTATTCAAGCATAGCTAGGCGCCACTATGTCATAAACAGATATCACATTCCACAGATTTAAATGGTATAGCGTGCTGGAGACAGCTTTATCTACAGCACGAATGGGCCGGCTCGACCGAGTCGTTACCACTGTCTCACAGAAATCGACGTAAAGTAGCGTCTTGCTGCTGCGTTTCGTACGATGAATGTGATATCCGGCCCAAATCCCCTCCCCTTCCCAAACCTTTAATTATCCCTTTCCTTTCGGGCGTATATGGGCGGTGGACATCATTTACCATCAGACCCACTTTCTCGTTTGGTGGCCTATGCTATAAAAAAACGCAAATTCATCTTAGTATTAGTAATTTTAATTTTCGATCCCTTTCGTGTGTCTCCACGAGACGTATTAAGTTCTCTACATACATACGCACTCATGCCTGTAATCCCCGATGGGGTAGGCAGAGGTGTAATAAGTACACCCACATTTTACCGAGCGTATTTCTGTCCCACGATGTGATAGGGGGCGAGCCTATAGCCATATCCGGCACAATTCCAGACTCCGGGTTGGTACTAAGCATTTCATGATAGAAAAACCCAATACGAGTATCACTTTACTCGACCCGGGGATCGAACTCGAGATCTCAGCACAGCAATCGCGTACGCATTACAACTGCGCCACCGAGGCAGTCAAGAGATTGATTTATTCAAATCTCAAATGATTTTAGATTCAGTCTATAATCATCAATTTCACACTTCGACAAAAATATGTAGCCATGAAAAATTATTTAAATTTAATTTACCAAACCAATTTGCGATGTCACGATCCTTTGACAAGTTTACAAAATAATTGTTTTGCATAAATAAGTTGAAATAAATATACAATATGCAACAAAAACCCAGTTGGGCGTTCTGTGATATCAGAATCGATATTCAAACGTAATAAAATAACTCGCATACGAAATTTGAACTTTAAAAATAATCATATTTATTTAAAAAAAAAAAGGCATAGATAGCAGTGATAGCTCAGTGGGAAGTGGTATGGACTGTTGAGACGAAAGTCGCAGGTCCGAAACCAGCCCCAAGTGCATACACTGACTTTTCTAAGTTATGTGTGTATTAATTGTTAATTATCACTTGCTTTAACGGTGAAGGAAACATCGTGAGGAAACCTGCATACCTGAGAATTTCTTCATAAGATTTTCGAAGGTATGTGAAGTCTACCAAGCCGCATTAGGCCAGCGTGGTGGACTAAGGCCTAACCCCTCTCATTCAGTAGAGGAGGCCCGTGCCCAGCAGTGGGACGTATATAATACAGGGCTAGTATTATTATTATTTTAAAACTTTAATTATTTTATTGTTTGTAAACCGTATTTCGATTGATTACCTCTGCAAGAGCAGTGACTTGGAGACAGAGCGTGATAGCATGTTGCGGCGTCCACGTACATCAAACATGCCGCGCTCCCGACTTCGTCAATACACACAGAAATTCAGATGTAAATAAGATTTATATATGTTCTTTTTCTAAGTTACTTGTGTATGGATAATATATCGCTTCTGTGTATTTTGTTTTTATTCTAATTTGGCTAAATTACTTTTTATATAAATCATTAGTTTGTGAGATATGCTTGTCCAAATTCATGAAAAATGTGTCCTATAACTTAAAAGGTACTCCCAACGAAAATTGGTTTCAATGCGCTAGTTTGGTTTTATTAGACTAGTGCCCGGTTTCTGAAAGGCTGATCAATGTAAAATTAACTAATCAAATGTCAAACCTCATGTCAAGTCTAAATTGAGTTGCTAGAAGCGTGATCAACACCTTTGATTTGACACACATTTTAGTTAACATAGCTTACAAATTAATACAAAAAATCGTATGTCAAATGCTACTAAAGAGTCATCAAATATTATTAATTTTCTTCACTAAATAACGTTTCAGCAACTCGAATTGATATGACAGCGGTGTCAAAATCAAAGTCCTGTTAGTTGAATGTTGATTTGATCAGCCTTTCAGTTAAATCTCATAATGCCCAGTAATTTCACTGGCTTCAATGTCCTTTAAACCGGAACACAACAGTGCTTACACGCTGTTGTTTGGCGCTAGTACGACAAAGTGGTGGTACCAACCCAGACAGCCTCTCGCATTCGAGGGACCGCTGTTGTTTGGCGGTAGTAATAGACAAAGCGGTACCAACCAGACGACCTCTCGCATACGAGGGACCTACCACCTTGTATATAGTTTTTTGGATATGCCATATTTTACACTACAGAACCCTTCTCTGTGCATGGTACACTTGGCCAGTTTTTTGAGGTTCAATAAAAACCAATTTCCTTACTTTAAAATATCCAATCAAATATTACCAAACATTGACACCTCGCCTATAACATTTAGATGCATCAATCAATAAGGTGTCAGACAATTTCGTCACAGTCTGAAGGTCTAAGCTTCAAAGACGCAATATAACCGGATGTATGATCTTTTTGTAGGCCGGCAAACGAGCAAGTTGGTCACCTGATGAGACAGCCTCCGTGGCGCAGCGGGCGAGTAGCCGGCTGCGAAGCGAGAGGCCGTGGGTTCGATTCCCGCACCGAGACAAATGTTTGTGTACCCCCTATAAAGGTTAACCTAGTGTGGGGTCAGGACTATGTGTGTGACTGTTGGACGTGTATTTATTATTATTATTGATGGTAAGTGATCTCCACCGCCCATGTACGGCCACAAAACCAAAAGAATTAGGGGCGCGTTTCCGATCTAAAGGAAAGGGATAATTAAGGATTGGGAGGGGGATTTGGGCTTCCGGTTATTTTTCACCCACCGTACGAAACACAGCAGCAAGTTGCTTCTTTACGCGGGTTTTCTGTGAGACAGTTTTGTTTGTGTTTGTCAGTGTTTACGGACAGGCTTTACCATCAGGCGAGCGACCTGCTCGTTTCGTCATTCAAGCTAATAAAAAAAAAAACTTATCGTCATGGGCGGTCCGCGGTGGAGATCACTTACCATCAGGTGACCCACCTACTCGTTGCTGGCAGTTAAACTATGCACCCAGGAATCGAATCTTGACAAACTCAATTACTAAGCTACTGGTACAAACAATAAGAAACACTTAATAATATCACGAAGTATTTAAGTTCAGTCGAATATATACTTTATACTGCGGTTTTAAGATTGTATTTCCGTTGCTTAGTTATAAGCCCCGAAGTCAAGTATGACACAGATTTGGTATATTAACATTACAACTTGTTGACTTTATACAGTCGTTTACAAAAATGTTTTCTTTTATTTGGTTCTATGATGAGACGAGTAGGTCGCTCGCCTGATGTTAAACGTCACGTCTGCCCATAGCCGGAAGCAACACCACACCTATGTTTTTTATGTGTGTGCATCGATTTCACTGCCGACTGTGAAAGGATTTTGTTAGAAAATATTTAATTCGATAGAGTTTAGCTGCGATATAGTCCTATATAAATTTGGTTAAGATCTGATGACGGAGTACGGAGAAAAAAAATGAAACTCCGCAACGGACAACAGTACACTCGTCGCGATTGTGTTATTGTATGGGAGTTTACATGCTATTGCTGTAACTACCACTAAAAATTTAAAAATAAAATAAGTTAAAACATAACTTAGAAACCGACTTCAAAATAAAAACACTGTAAAATCAAAAATAACAATTTCTATAGGTCTCTTTGGAGTCTGTGCAATTTCATTTGATCGGCAGCGACACAGGCACCGACTCTACAGAGACCTATAGAAATTGTTAATTTTGTTTTTTTTATTTATTTTATTTGTTTTTTTTGTGTATCACAAGTAAATAAATGATTGATTGATTGATGACTTCACAGTGTTTTTATTTTGTAGTCTGTTTTTTATGTTAGAAATTACTTTTCTCAACGTCTGTACAGTAAGTACGCAACGACATCTGTAAATAATGACCTGACGGTCACTAGAACTTCGTGATAAATAGTCTTGCACGATGCTAAACACAAGAACATATTTTGTACCCGCCAATGTTTGGATTAGAAGTATTTAGATGCGTGTCTTGATTAAGACTGTAATTAAAAGACATACACACGCACTCACGCCTGTAATCCCCGAAGGGGTAGGCAGAGGTATAGGTAACTAGTACACCTACATTTCGCCAAGCGTATCTCCGTCTCATGATGTGATAGGGGGGGCGAGCCTATCGGTGAGGAAGTCGGTTTTCTGTGAGACAGACATTATGAGTTTTTTTTTATTTGTTTGAGTGGCTAAAACGAGCAGGTTGCTCGCCTGATGGTAAGCGCCTACCCATAAAAAGAAGCACCACACAAAACTTTGAGTTACAAAGCACTGCATGGCATTGGACTGCTCAAATCATCCCAAGACATAAGATGTTAAATCTCATAATGCCCAGTAATTTTACTGGCTTCAATATCCTTCAAACTGGAACACACCAGTGCTTACACATTGCTGCTTGGTGACAGAACTAGACAAAGCGGTGGTACCAACTCGGCTTCTCGCGTGTTTTGACTATCTTTTCGTTAAAGTCGAGAGAGTCTCTCCCGTGACCATGAAGGCTGAAAAGCTTTCGAAACGTTGGGACTAAAATAAAAATTAAACCGCGATAAAATCCGTATAAACTAGTTTTATTTCAATGTGTAATATTCGCGTAAACTTAAGAAATCACTATGATTATCTATTCGTCAGAAACGTATTGATCGGACATCCGCTATTAGCGACCTGCCAAATAGTGTCATAATTTATCAATTTAATAGAAAGGAAGACAGAGCGCAACCTCCAAATGTATATAATATTTCTTATTGACAGCAGCATGCTTTTACATGTACACCATTTGTCATTCGTTTGAAATAATGTTGTTTGAAATATCAACATGCATTTGTAAATGTTAGACGGTGACTTTGAAATTTAGCTGACTGGGATTACAATGTCTTTTAAACACAGATACAAATGCCAGTTAAAAGTATCCACTTGTGAAATTTTGTTGCACCGAGAGCCAGGACGAGACAATTCCCGCCAAAAACTCCGACATATGTTTTAAGAATTTGTCATTTTTAACCGGCGTAAAAAAGCAGTTTCTCAATTCGGCGTGTTTGTTTTGCTTTTTTGACGCTTTTGATAGTTTTGTCTACAGCATTAATGGGCCGGCTCGTCCGGATCGTTACCACTGTCTCACAGGAAACTGGCGTAAAGTAACAGCTTGTTCAGCAACAACTGTTTTTCGTACGGTGATTGAGATATCCGGAGGCCCAAATCCCCTCCCCTTCCCAATCCCTTAATTATTCCTTTTCTTTAAGGTTGGCAACGCGGCTATGATTATTTTGGTATTGTGGGCGGTAGAGATCACTTACCATCAGATGAGCCAGTAGCTCGTTGCCGACCTATGCTATTAAAAAAGAACTAAAATTGGTAGTATAAGTAATTTTATATCATAGTAGTTTTGCTCGCCGCTCCACCCATGTAAATGTTCTTTTTCCAGGATAAAAAGAATATCGTAATGCTGTCCAACACATAATTAATTGCACCGTTGTTACAGAAGCAATACTGCAACCTGCGCTCAGAAATCTGCTGCCGCATCGAAGTCACCTCATCAGGAGCCAATGGGATCTCAGGATCTGGCCTTGGCGTCGATTCCGCCACCTTCTCCGGCTCTAACCAAGGATCAGGACTATTCTCTACAAATCAAGGCAACTTCGGAAGTTCGTCAGGATTTGGAGCTTCAACCTTCGGATCTACTGCCAACAGGGGGTATGGATCCAGCGTTGGCACAAACCTGGCTCCAACCACGCCAAGGTTTGGCACAAGCCAGTCGAACTTCATCAACACTGACGCCTTTTCTACTGGTAACGAGTTCAGGCCTGGTGCAGTCGGATTGAAACCTGGGATCCCCTACCTCCCACCAGTGGACAGTTCTGACAGTCCCAGTAACATTGTTCCATCTACAGTCTACCCAACACCTTTCGTGACCACTCCAAGACCATTCCCCACCCCAAGACCTATCACTCCCCGCCCATTTCCCACATCTAAGCCGACGTACCTGCCTCCCGTTCCTTCCACTTCAGCTCCAGGATATTTACCCCCGATCGCTGAGTCATCTATACCCAGGGAGGTTATAGTACCACCCTATGATGAAGGACAGTTGTACTTGGATGATAATCGAACACCCGCACCAGTACCTAGACCATTCAACCCTGGACCTGTTCCATGTAAGTATCCAAGAAAGCTCCAGTTAAATGGTAGATCTACGCTATAGACACTTTTGTCTGCACCATGAATGGGCAGGTTTGACCGGGTTGCTACCATTGTCTGATAGAAAACAGACATAATGTACCAGCCTACTGTTGCATTTCCTACGGTGAGTGACATATCCGGAGCCCAAATCATTGCCCAGCCCAAGGTGATAAGGAAATTCGATATTTGGGAGGGTGTTAACTCTAAACATAGATATAATTTGATAGGAGATTTCTCGAAACCCAACACCTAATGGGACTGCAATGTTTTTTATTATGTTCTAAATGGCGAAACTAACAGATTGTTCACCTGATGGTAAGAACTTTGAATTACAAAACACTGTAAGATACTCGACTGTTCTCGTTACCTCTATACATAATGTTAAGTCTAATATTGCTCAGTTATTTCAACGGCTTCAAAGTCCTTCAAAACTCAACAGTGCTTACACACTGCTGCTGCTAACTCAAACGTCCTTTCACATTCTAGCAACCTACCACCTATAAACTTTGTAGTGGAAATATTTCTTTGGTCTTTACTTCACGTAAGAAAGACGCAAGCAAAAGTTGGTGCTTAATTATTTGTTTTTCCACATCACAGCTGGTTGCGCTGCTGCATTGAAATGTACGCCCATCGAGTTTTGTACGTCTGAGGGTGTCATATCTAACGTCTCTGTCAGCTTGACCAGGAGCCAAGAGGCTTACAGAGTTCCATTGACGGTGAGTACCTTCTTTTTTACCTGTTAGTAAGAGATCTTTCGTGCTCTTAACAAAACTGTAACGGTAGGCAGCGGCTTGGCTGTGCTCTGGCATTGCTGAGGTCCATGGGTGGCGGTAACCACTTACCATCAGGTGGGTCGCCTGCTCGTCTGCCTATCTAGGCTTTTTCTTTCTTTCTACCTGGCGTTATCCCGGCCATTGCCAGGGTCCGCCTTCCCACTAAGACGCCTCCACTTCGCCCGATCTTGAGCATCCTCTGTAGTAAGACCATTGGCTCTCATTCTGCCTATCTAGGCAATAACAAAATAAAAAAAAATCTGTATACAGCTTGGCTCTTCTACTTTTTTATAGAGATGTTCAACCACGAACCAAGGAGCTAAGGGAAGAATACTTGATGCAATTTTGTACCCAACTGGATGAAGTCAGGCAGTGCATATCCAGTATTTTTTTATAGCATAAGCCTGCAAACGAGCCAGTGGTTCACCTGATGGTAAGTGATCTCCACCGCCCATGTACGCCCACCAGACCAAAAGTATCATGGGCTCGTTGCCGACCTTAAAGAAAAGGGATTGGGAAGGAATTATTTAACTATGCTATCACTATTGTTTCTTTGACACTCGTTTTTACCATCAGGATTGCAAAGATCCGGAAACCGGTCGCATCGGTAAATGCTGTCGCGATCCATTTTACACTGATCCCTGGCCCTCCAGCCAAATAGGAAGTTGGGTTACCGGAATATTCGGTGGAAATGATGGTAAATACGAACCTGATAATAGAGGAAATCGACCCAACAACCAAGGACCACTAGGGACTGCAACACCACCATCCACGGGAAAGTTTATTTCTCCATCGTTCAGGTAATCAAATTTGTTTATTTTCATAAATAACGAGACAACCATATCGTCTGATTGTAAACTGTCATGAATAGTACCCCAATACATTGACGCCCGGTTTCTGAAAGGCTGATCAAATCAACATTCAACTTACAGAACTTTGATTTGACATCGCTGTCAAATCAACTCGAGTTGCTGAAACATTGATTAGTGTAAAAAATCATAATATATGATGTCTCTTTAGTACCGTTTGGCATACGATTTTTCATATTAATTTACAAGTTATGTTAGCTAAGATGTGTGTCAAATCAAAGGTGTTCACGCTTCTAGCAACACAATTACGACTTGACATGAGATTTGACATTGATTAGTTAATTTAACATTGAACAGCCTTTCAGAAACCGGGCGTAAACCTATGATCTCATAAAGCAATTTCAATCCTTTCACTTTTATACCAGAGTCCCACCAGCTAGTAAATAAATAATATATCTTGCATCAAAGCCCAAAATGTAGAAAAAAATGGTATCCTACTTACATAAGCCCAAGCCTGTATCACCGAAGGAGTAAGCAGTCTACAGTGTGACCTCGGTTCGCCAAACTCATTTCTGATTCCTTTATGTAATGGGAGTGAGACTATCGACGGTGACGAATTCGAATCTGAACTTATACACAAATTGTAATTTCCTGACCTAGATTTTGAACTCAGCCTAAGTAAGTTGCCAATAGATCAATGAAGCCATTAGTACCCTTTTGCTATATAATATGTCTGAATCCATCAATATATCATTTCCAGATTTCTCTGCTTAAAATATTTTCTTCTATCAACTCTCCTTAAACATTTTTTTCTTTCTGCCTGGCGTTATCACAGCATTTTTTTATTAACTTGAGTGATGAAACGCGCATGTCGCTCGCCTGATGGTAAGCGCCAGCCCATAAAGAGAAGCAACACCACACCGAACTTTGAATTACAAAGCACTGCATGGTATTAAACTGCCCTCTTCACCCCGAGACACAGATGCCAACGCCCGGTTTCTGAAAGGCTGATCAATGTTAAATTAACTAATCAAATGTCAAATCTCATGTCAAGTCGAAATTGAGTTGCTAGAAGCGTGATCAACACCTTTGATTTGACACACATGTTAGCTAACATAACATTCAAATTATTATGAAAAATCGTATGTCTAAAGGTATTAAAGAGAGATCAAATATTATTATTTTGTTCACTAAATAACGTTTCAGCAACTCGAATTGATTTGACAGCGATATCAAATCAAAGTTCTGTTAGTTGAATGTTGATTTGATCAGCCTTTCAGAAACCGAGTGTTAGTCTCATAATGCCCAGTATTTTGACTGGCTGCAATGTTCTTCAAACCGGAACACAGCGGTGCTTACACAAGGCTGCTTGGCGGCACAAAATCCGACCACGGCAACGTACCTCTGGTTCGATCTGCATTGACATTGGCAACTGACGCCCTCCTAAAGTTTCCTTAAGTGGTGATAAATCAATAAGCGATAATAATCTACAATTATAAACCAACAGACCAGAGACAAAAACTCCAGGCCCTACCTTCGGACTGAGTAATACTCCAGGATACCCAGCAACTACCGTATCACCAGGACCCTTCAGAGACCAAGGTTAGTATGGCAGAGGCAGACTCGGTCAAATAGCACAAGGCGGAATTGGCCAAATAGCACAGGGCGGAAATGGCCAAATAGCACAGGGCGGAATTGGCTAAATAGCACAGGGCGGAATTGGCCAAATAGCACAAGGCGGAATTGGCCAAATAGCACAGGGTGGAATTGGCCAAATAGTACATGGCGGAATTGGCTAAATAGCACAGAGTGGAATTTGCCAAATACTCGTAGATAGATAGATAGAATATTCTTTATTACACACTAAAAGAAGGTAGCTTATAAACAAGGATCATACAGTAAGGGTGATACAATGTGATAGCACAGGGCGGAATTGGCCAAATAAGACAGGGAATGGCAAATGAGAACTTCCTCCTTCTTAAAGTCGGTTAAAATACAACGTTGTTCAGAGACAAGGATGTGCATTTTTGGGTCATTGTTCTTATAATTTAAATACGAATCGTTTGTCCCCGAATGTTTTTATAAACATAAATAAAAATTACGTAAAC
This sequence comes from Mimas tiliae, assembly GCA_905332985.1. NCBI lineage: Eukaryota > Metazoa > Arthropoda > Insecta > Lepidoptera > Sphingidae > Mimas > Mimas tiliae. The sequence continues at coordinate 1,039,537 of HG995265.1, read as the reverse complement.
CATTTCAATTTTAAATCGATCATTAATATGTATGTATGTATAAAATTTGGCAATAACATATTTTATGATATAGCTATAAAAATAAATCAACTATTAGCCGCGGATGATTGATTGAATTACTTATAAAACATGGAGGTGTATTGGATTTTTGATTTCAGTGGCATGGATCGCGTTCACACGATTCCATTTGAATTTACATGCTATTGCTGCAACTACCACAAAAAAATTAAAAATAATATGAGATAACCGACTTAAAAAATACTGTAAAGTCAAAAATATCAATTTCCATAGGTCTCTTTAGAGTCGGTGCTTGTGTCGCTGCCGGTAAAATAAAATTGTTTTTATAGTTAATTAAAAAAGCCGGTAAAGTGCAAGTGATAGATTGTGCTTTTTGGGTCGTGAAGATAGACATATAATAAAAATAGTTAAATTAAGACGAGAGAGTTTTCCATTATGAGATTATTTTATTATTATTTTTTATAGTTTAGGCTGGCAAACGAGCAAGTGGGTCACCTGATGGTAAGTGATCTCCACCGCCCATGTACGCTCACAATACTAAAATAATAGGAACATAGGAATGCGTTCGTCATCCTGAGACATAATTTGTTAGGTCTCATAATGCCCAGTAATTTCACCTCTAGTTATTTTGGAACACATTACCTCCAGCTGGATTATTTATTTACGCTTTTTTGCCAATAGGTATACCTAATCAACCTAGGTTCCCGGGAGTTGGTCCAACATCAACCCCTGGACTGGGCGTGGGTGTTAACCAAGGTTTTGGTTTCGGCCAGACCCAAGGTGTTGGAGTCGGCCAGACCCAAGGGTTAGGGAAAGGTGTTAGCCAGGGAGGAGGAGCAGTTGTGACTCAAGGTGGTGGCCAGGTAAATAAACTTAAACCAGTCCTTGAAATTAATGAGACTATTTTGTTAAATAAATTATCGACTGCCTCGGTGGCGTAGTTGTAATGCGTACGCGTTACGATTGAGGCTAACGCATCGGGTTCGATCCCCGGGTCAGGTAAAGAGGTATAGGGTTTTTCTATTACGAAATGCCCAGTATCAGCCCGGAGTCTGGAATTTGTGCCCAATATGGCGATAGGCTTGCCCCCTATCACATTGTGGGACGGAGATACGCTCGGCGAACAAACCCCAGGTCGGGTAATCACAATTCGTGTTTGACTTTTCGATTCAAAAGTCCGAAATTTGGGTAATTTTTGCATCCGATTGCATAGGGACCGCCGTGAACATGGTTAAATATTAAACACAGTAGCTAGTTCAGGGGAGTAGCGTTCCAGGGTCAGCCAGTGTGTATGCAGTAACTTTAGGCTGGAATAATGCTGCCGAGCGTCGAGGGATGCAATGGCTCCTGGTGGTTATTATTATTTGGAGTCCACTGTACTTGACATGAGGTCCAGTTCACTTTGCCGTGCCAGGATGAAGCATACATAAGTTGCCCGCATAAGCAGTGATAGCTCAGCGGGAAGTGATATGGACTGTCGAGACGAAAGTCGCAGGTTCGAAACCAGCCCCAAGTGCATACACCTCTGACTTTTCTAAGTTATGAGTGTATTAATTGTTAATTATCACTTGCTTTAACGGTGAAGGAACATCGTGAGCAAACCTGCATACCTGAGAAGTTCTTCATAAGAATTGCAAAGGTATGAGAAGTCTGCCAACCCGCATTATGCCAACGTGGTGGACTAAGGCCTAACCCCTCTCATTCAGTAGAGGAGGCCCGTGCCCAGCAGTAGCACGTATATAATACAGGGCTAGTATTATTATTAAGTTGCTCGGAATTGGAGACAATCTCCACTTCACATACCTTCGAAATCCTTGTGGGGAATACTTAGCTAAGCAGAATTCCTTCATCGATAAAGCAAGTGATAATGAACTATGACACACTTATCTTTGAAAAGTCAGTGGTTTCTGCCATGGGACTGGTTTCGAATCGTTCACTTTCGTCTCGACAGTCCCTACCACTTCCGCTGGGTCAACATCGCTTAATAATTATATAAACTTATTTCAACAGATCCAAAACGGCGGTAGATTCGACATAACCCAAGATAAAAACATCAGAGTATCTCAAGGTTTTGGTGACAACGGTTTCCCCTACGACCAGGGCGCTGTGCAATCAGTTCCCGAAGGTGTCCAGACTGCCCAGGGCTTCGGAGTCGAAACGGGCACCGGTCGCGGAGTCAAACAAGGAGTCGGTGTCATCGTCAACCAAGGTAGTGGTCTGGGAGGGAGCCAGGGTGTTGGCTTTGGTGCCAACCAGGGCAATGGTTTTGGATTCAGGCAAGGAAGCGGCGTGGGCACCAGGCAAGGCACAGGCATCGGCGCTACCCAGGGCACTGGTTTCGGTGTAAGACAAGGAAGTCAAGGAAACCAAGGTTCTGGTCTCGGAGTCAGCCAAGGTGCTGGTTTTGGAGTGAGGCAAGGAAGTGGTGTCGGAGTGAGACAAGGCACAGGTATTGGCGCTACCCATGGATCAGGTTTCGTGGCCAGTCAAGGTGCCGGTTTCGGAGTCAACCAAGGTGGTATTGGGGTAGCCCAGGGGGGAAGGACCGGTGGTAGGCAAGGTATTGGCTTCGGAGGTAATCAGGGAGCCGGTTTTGGAGCAAGTCAAGGTGCTGGTCTCGGAGCCAGCCGAGGTGGTATTGGGTTAGCCCAGGCGGGAGGTGCCGGTGTAAGGCAAGGCACTGGCCTCGGAGTTAGTCAGGGAGCCGGTTTTGGAACAAGTCAAGGTGCCGGTTTCGGAGTCAACCAAGGTGGTATTGGGGTAGCCCAGGGGGGAGGTGCCGGTGTAAGGCAAGGCACTGGCCTCGGAGTTAGTCAGGGAACAGGTTTCGGAGCAAGTCAAGGTGCTGGCTTCGGAGCCAGTCAAGGTGGTATTGGGTTAGCCCAAACGGGAGGTGCCGGTGTAAGGCAAGGAGCTGGCCTTAGTGCTAGCCAAGGCGCTGGATTCGGTGGAAGACAAGGTGGTGTGGGCGTTCGTCAAGGAGGCCTGGGTGTTACCCAGGGCAATGGTTTTGGAGTGTCCCAGGGCGGTGGTCTTGGAGTTGCCCAGGGCGGAGGTCTTGGGGTTGGCCAGGGAGGAGGAGCCGGAGTTCGACAAGGCGGAGGCTTTGGCACTCAAGGAGCTGGTCTCGGAGTTAGCCAAGGAAGTGGATTCGGTGTAAGACAAGGCACAGGGTTCGGCACCAGTCAAGGCAATGGGCTCGGAGTTTCCCAGAGCGCGGGTATCGGAGGAAGACAAGGCTTCGGCGCTCAAGGATCTGGTCTGGCCGGTAGCCAAGGCTTTGGTGCCCAAGGTGCCGGTGTTGGAGGCGACCAAGGAGGTTTCGCTGGCCAAGGAGGAGGGTTCAATGCCCAAAGCGGCCTTGGAACAAGCCAAAGAGGCTTTGGCGGCCAAGGAGCTGGTGCTGGAGGTTTCGGAGGCCGGGGAGGCCAAGGATTCAATCAGGGCGGTAGTTTTGGCGCAAACCAAGGGGCCGGTAACAGCGTAAGACAAGGCGGAGGCTTTGGAACTTCTCAGGTTCTAGGATTTGGAGCCAGCCAAGGTATGTAACAAGGAATTATGTTCGAAGCACACATACATGCCGAATTGCACCATCGAACGCACTACCCAGCGCACACTATTCATTACACGTAAGTCCAAACGAATACTTTCAACAGATGCTGTGACACCTCCATGAGACTATGGTACGCATTACACTTGTTCTATCATAACTTACGCGGCTTAAAAAACGTGATACGGCACTCAGGGATATCAACTATCTTCTATTTTCATAAAATAATTTCTTAGAAATCGATTATTTTCTTCACAGAGCTAGTTAATGCTTTATTCGCCGTCGTTGAATACAGATGTAAGTGGACCACCAATAACTTAGGGCCGAAGCTAATTTCATCTGCACATAAACTTTGCTGATTAACAGATTTTTTTCATGGCATAGGCCGGCAAACGAGCATGTGAGTCACCTGATGGTAAGTGATCTCCAACGCCCACAATACCAAAACGAATCATGGGTGCGTCGCCGACCTTAAAGGAAAGGGATAATTAAGGGATTGGGAAGGAGAGGGGATTTGGGCCTACGGGTATCGCTCTCACCATACGAAACACAGCAGCAAGCTGTTACTTTACTTCGGTTTTCTGTGAGACATGATAACCCCCCGGTCGAGCCCATACATGCTGTAGACAAAAGTGTCTACAGCATGACTCTACCTCGTAAAATAGGAAATATCATCAAATCTATGATACGATAAGACAGAGTCTGCTATTAAACCAGGATAAAGTCAGACAGAACAATTAAATATAGAAAATGCTTTATCTCCGTGGGTACAGAAATAATTTTTATTAGCGTCTCTGATGGATAATCGAATTCTAAGAAATTACTTAATGACAATTAAAGTTAATTGATGCCTCGGGGTGGCATGTAGACTACCTTTAATACTGGGTTTAAGCGATCTAGATACTACAGGTTGCCATAGTAACTAGTTGTCTTAAACCAAGACTAAAGTTAGTTTATGTTTTGTATTAGCCGACACAGTCTGCTATACTCAAAATACTACTACTTCTACAACTATGCGCTAGATTAAGGGCCTGTTCCACAATTTCCGTTTAAAGGATATCCGCCTAATGACTAAACCAATTTAATACCAATTTGACATTTGCTATTCCGTATTGACAGCTGGTAATTTTTTTAGTTTAAGAGTCTTAAACTGTATCACTAATATAACATTTACTTTGATATTGTGAGACAAGTCCTACAGATGAAAAAACGGCACTAAATTCAGACCAGAATGAGCGTGTTCGGGTGACCAAATTTCTAAGTTAGTTATGAGCACTCAGAATAACTTAGTTTTGTTCGGGACACCTTGCAAATACTCAGCAACGTATACTGATGTGACTTTACTTACTATAATTAGTATTCGTAAATATTCAACCCGACAATAAATAATGTTAATAGTCAAATCGGCTGTTCCGTACGTTGATGTAAATTTATGCTGTGTGTCTTACCTTCCATAGAACGGTGTCCACGGAACGGTGTCAAAACACGCGGATCAAACGAGTGTGTTTTTATTATGAATTCGGAATTCAGTTAAAAATGTTTCAAATATAAATATAATTGCAATTATTGAACTGAATACAATAGTGCTATAAATAATAAACTGACTTTGATAAGTACTTAGAAAACTTTCTACAGTTACAGTTTATGAATATAGAAGTATGAACGCGGTTGGCTGAATAGTAGTATGTTACCATACTCTAATCAGTTTGGTATCGTTTACACATTATTTGGAATTTTTGAGTTTGTACATTATATGATACTAAGCAAGATAAGGTGTCCCTGACGAAAACTAAGTTAATTATTCTGAGTCTAACTCAGATTACTCAGATTTCACCCGAACACGCCCATTTATTTTTCACTCTACTTCCACAGACTATTGTACATAGATATTTCAATTCTTTTTTGCACATATTACTATGCATTAGTATAGAAACAATGAGCAATGACTTTTCTTGTGACTATTGATTTAAATGGTGACGACAGACGCGTCATTATCACATAAACCAAATAACATATTTACAACTTCACGCATACAAACAAATGTGCAACCTTAATCTACCTACTGACATAAAAATATATTGTTTATATAGCATAACGGCAAACGAGCAAGTGAGTCACCTGATGGTAAGTGATCTCCACCGACCATGTACGCTACAATACCAAAATAATCATGGACGCGTTGCCGACCTTAAAGGAAAAGGATAATTATGGGATAGGGAAAGAGATTAAGGCCTTCGGATATCTCACTCACCGTACGAAACGCACCAGCAAGCTGCTACTTTACGCCGGTTTTCTGTGAGACAGTGGTAACGACCCGGACGAGCCAGCCCATTCATGCTGTAGACCGGGTCACGCTACGAGTGTATACGGTCATGGGTATTAAGATGGGACCTCTGGCTCGCTTACCAGCCTCTGTTCTAAAACAGTTGGTTAAACAAATAATTTCACTATAAAACAAGGTGGTAGGTCCCTCGTATGCGAGAGGCCATCTGGGTTGGTACCACCGCTTTGTCTATTACAGCCGTCAAGCAACAGTGTGGAAGTGTTGTGTTCCGGTTTGAAGGACATTGATGCCAGTGAAATTACTGGGCATTATGATTAACAACTTATGTCTTAGGGTGACGACGCAGTCCGATGCCATGCAGTGCTTTATAATTCAAAGTTCTGTGCTGTTGGGCAGGCTTGGCGCTTACCATCAGGAGCGCCCTAGTTTTGTCATTGAGTGACTGATAAAATAATAAAAAACAGATCTTTAATGAACTTCAATCCACAGGGTTTGGATCTGGAGTACAGTATGAGACAGGCCAGAGGCTGGTGTCTAAACAAGGACAGCGCATTGTCCAAGGTACAGAGCAGGGAGTGATTGGAGGAGGAGGCTTCGGTATCAAGAACGGGGGAGGCTTCATAGTGACCCAGGGTGGTGGATATGGGGTGCAGAATGACTATACCGAGACGGTCTATAGAGTTTTCCTACAACGCTATTCCGGAGCTGGGCAATGCGGTTTATTAAACGTGAGTTTTTTTTGGTTTTTGAGAATAACTCCCGGTTCCTGAAAGGCTGATCAAATAAACTGATGACTGCCTCGGTGGCGCATTTGTAATGCGTACACGTTACGATTGAGACGCTGGGGTCTCGGGTTTGATCCCCGGACTGGGTAAAGTGGTATTGGGTTTTTCTATTACGATATGCTCAGTATCAGCCCGGAGTCTGGTATTTGTGCCCGGTATGGCGATAGGTTCGCCCCCTATCACATCGTGGGACGGAGATACGCTCGGCGAAATGTGGGTGTACTGGTTACACCTCTGCCTACCCCTGCGAGGATTACGGGCGTGATCAAATCAACATTCAACTAACAGAGCTTTGATTTTGACACCGCTGTCAAATCAATTCGTGTTGCTGAAATGTTATTTAGTGATACATTTCATAATATCTGATATCTCTTTAGTACCGTTTGACATACGATGTTTCATATTAATTTGAAAGTTATGTTAACTAACATGTGTGTCAAATCAAAGGTGTTGATCACGCTTCTAGCAACTCAATTTTGACTTGACATGAGATTTGACATTTGATTAGTTACTTTTACTTTGATCCGCCTTTCAGAAACCGGGCGTAAGAATAGTAATAAATACACCCGACTGCAAAAAAGACAATTTAAAAGTAACGAAACTTATACCCGTAAGAAATTCCTTTCTGTGAATATACTCTGTTGATCTTGTTTCGGTATTTTTAGTGCATTACTTTTAAATTGTCTTTTTTGCAGTCGGGTTTTAGATTTTTGGTGGCGCAGTTGTAACGTACGCGTTACGACTGAGGCTGACGCTGAGGTCTCGGGTTCGATCCCCGGGTCGGTAAAAAGTGATATTGGGTTTTTGTATTACAAAATACTCAGTATCAGCCTGGAGTCTGGTGTTGTGCCCGGTATGGCGATAGGCTCGCCCCCTATCAGATTGTACTGATCACACCTCTGCCTACCCATTAGGGTATTACAGACGTGAGTGCGTGCGTATTAAAACTTGGTTTGGTAAGAATTAATTAGTATGTTGTGACTGGCCATAAATCACTCATTAATTAATTAGAAATGTCAAAAGATATAAATATAATATAATGAGGCGTGTCTCTTGTTAATACCTTAGAAAAGGTCAAGCAATCAATTGTGCAAACAAAATATCAACAACTAGCTTTTGCTCTCGGCTCTGCCTGCGTAAGTGTCTTTTTCCGGGTCTTTACCACTATCGCACACAAAACTGACGTAAAGTAGCAACTTGTTGCTGCGTTTCGTACGGTGAGAGAGATATACGGAGGCCCAAATCCTCTTCCCAATTCCTTAATTATCCCTTTCCTCTAAGTTCAGTAACGTACGCCCACAATACTAAAATAATCATGGGCGCGTTGCCGATCTTAAAGGAAAAGGATAAGTAAGGGATTGGGTAGGGGAGGGGAATTTGGGCCCCTTGATATCTCACTCACCGTACGAAACGCAGCAGCAAGCCGCTACTTTACGTCGGTTTTCTGTTAGACATTGGTAACGACCCGGGCAAGTCGGCCCATTCATGTTGTAGATAGAACTGTCTACAGGGTGGCTCTATCACTCAGAAACTTACTATGAAATAGTGGTAACACCCCGGTCGAATCGGCCTATTCATGATGTAGACAGAACTGTCTACAGCGCAGTCTGCTTAAATTCAAATAAAATCCTCTCTTACAGCCCCAAAAACCGTACGGAAACCACAACGAGCTGGAGGTAGACTTCGCCCAGATCCCCTGGCAGGCCATGGTCTTGCTGCAGACCAACAGGAGTCTGCTGTGCGGTGGTGTCATCACTAGACCTGAAGTTGTGGTCACTACCGCTTCCTGCGTTAATGGGTAAGTAGATGATACAAAAAAAGGAAACCTATAACATCCATTGAAATAAGATGACTAGAACGATAACTCTCATATGAATCTGTCAAAAATACGGCTCCACTTACTTACACATGCAAAAGTATCGTAACACACACAACACACAAGGTGGTAGGTCCCTCGTTTGCGAGAGACCGGCTGGGTTGGTACCACCGCTTTGTCTATTTCTGCCGCCAAGCAACAGTGTGTAAGCACTGTTGTGTTCCGGTGTGAAGGACATTGAAGCCAGTGTAATTACTGGGCATTATGAGACTTAACACCTTATGTCTCGGGGTGACGAGCGCAGTCCAGTGTCATGCAGTGCTTTATTTAAAGTTCTGTGTGGCGTTGCTTCTGTTTATGAGCAGGCGTGGCGCTTACCATCAGGCGACCGACTTGCTACTCTCGTCATTCAAACTAATAAAAAAAAAAAAAAAAAAAACACACACGCAACAAAAATTAATTAACGTTCAAAATCAACTTTCTTTCATTAAAGTTAATCTCTAACTAATACATTTCTAGATCTAGATACGACGTTCTACATCGCGCAAAAAATTTACGTATTAAGTGTCAACTAGAGACTATTTATTATACACAGACTTTTATAGTCCCGCTCCCTTGCACAGAGCTTTGGTGGGGTAACTTTTTTTTTGAGTTACGTTTCTTGTTATCTTATTTCGATGATAACTGGTGGTTAAATACCCTCGGAGTCATTTAGAAAATCATTTGCTACTTTTAAAGGGCTGAACAAATGTTCTACAAACAGAGCTACGATGTTAATATCAATGTTTTTTATTAGCTTTAGATAACGAGATGAGCAGCAGGCCAATTCTCGTAATTTTAAACGTTCAAAATATCATTCCGATCTAGTCTCAGCGTCAAGAAAGTTGCAAATGGCATTCTCTTAAACCAATAATTAATCAACGTCAAATGTGAATATAGATCGTAATGAGATTGAATGTAGAATAAAAGTTGACTGAAGCCAAAACGGTATAATGCTACTGCTAATGCTAAGTGTATTGGACGTTGATTATTGGCTTAAGAGAATGCCATTTACAACTTTATTGACGCTGAGACTAGATCGGAATGATATTTTGAACATTTAAAATTACGAGAATTGGCCTTCAGGTCGCTCGCCTAATGGTAAGCGTCACGCCTGCCTATAAACAGAAGCAACACCACACAAAACTTCCAATTATAATCCACTGCATGGCATTGGACTGCGCTCGTCACCCTGAGACATAAGGTGTTAAGTCTCATAATGCCCAGTGATTTCACTGGCTTCAATGTCCTTTGAACCGGAACACAACAGTGCTTTCACACTGTTGATTGGCGTCTGTAATTGACAAAGCGGTGGTACCAATCCAGACGGCCTCTCGCATACGTATACCTACCATCTTGTAAATGGACTGCACTGTACTTAGGTCATTTGCATTTTAGTGGTGGACCACGCTGTAGACACTTTTGTCTACAGCATGAATGGACCGGCTCGTCCGGGTCGTTACTACTGTCTCACAGAACACCGGCGTAAAGTAGCAGCTTGCTGCTGCGTTTGGTACAATGAGTGAGATATCTGGAGGCCCAAATCGCCCTCCCATTCCCAATCCCTTTCCTTTAATGGTCGGCAACACGCCCATAATTCCTTTGGTATTGTGGGCGTACATGGGTGGTGGAGATCTCTTAACATCAGGTGACCCACTTGCTCGTATGCCTAAGCTATAAAAAAGTGCCGAGATAAGAAGTCTAACAAACCCTTCCTTCCACAGTCTTGACGCCAAGAATATCCTCATCAAAGGAGGTGAATGGAAGCTTGGGATTGACGACGAGCCTCTGCCATTCCAAATAGTCCAAGTTAAAACTATCATCAGACACCCAGAATACAAGATAGGCAGCCTCAAAAACGACGTGGCCATCTTAGTTTTGACCGAGAACCTGAGATTCGCAAAGAACATCCAGCCCATCTGTCTCCCGAGCAAGTCTGATACCCTGGACGCTTTCTACAACGGAGCTGGGGAATGCATCGTCACCGGATGGGGCAAGGTGGTCCTGCAAGGTAAGATATACTACCTAACCATCGATTTCTGAAAGGCTTACGCCCGGTTTCTGAAATGCTGATCAGTGTAAAATTAACTAATAAAATCTCATGACTCTCAATAATAAACGGATTTTTTTAAAAACAAACTTCAGGTCAATTTTCTCTGAGACAGTGGTAACGACCCGGTCGAGCTGGTCCGATCGTGCAATAGATAAAACTGTTTGCAGCGTGGCTCTACCACTCATCAAATGCTTGGCGGCGGAAATAGACAAAGTGGTGGTACCAGCGATGGACCTACCACTATATATTTACTTATTTACATGATCAAGTTGAGCATGGATACATACATACGCACTCACGCCTGTAATCCCCGAAGGAGTAGGCAGAGGTGTAACCAGTAACCACATTTCGCCGAGCTCTTTTCCATCTCATGATGTGGCGAGCCTATCGCCAAACTGAGCACGAATTCCAGACTCCGGGCTGATACTGAGCATTTCGTAATAGAAAAACCCAATATCACTTTTACCCGACCCAGGAATCGAACTTGAGACCTAAGCGTCGTACCGCGTACGCATTATAACTGCATCAGAAGCAAGGCATAGATACAATGTAAATGACAAAAGAAAATGTAATCTTACGCAATCATAATACAGTTGTTATTTGCTTGCTAAATTAATTGTCACGTGTCAATCTAAAAGTTACAATGCAATGTAGCACTTGTACTAATAACTTAAAGTACAATATCGCTTGGCAACATTTCGTCAGATTTCTCCGCTGTTACGCACAGTTGACATATATATGCAAAAACATTAATATTTACATATTTATATACATTTTGCACAATATTATAAAACATGAGGTCAAATCTATTATAGTTTTTGAAATCATTAATTTTTGTCATTTTAGGGTTCCATGGCATAAATGGAATAACCATTTAAAACCCCCGATTTGAATTAAAAACATGTTTTACTTTTAAACATCTGATCAGTAGGCCAATTCTCGTAATTAAAAATGTTCAAAATATCATTCCGATCTAGTCTCAGCGTCAAGAAAGTTGCAAATAGTATTCTCTTAAACCAATAATCAACGTCAAATGTGAACATAGATCATAATGAGATCGAAAGTAGAATAAAAGTTGACTGAAACCAAAACGTAAATCTGCTAACATTTTTAAATGACATATATCCTTATACTTCAAAATTGTAAATGAATTGAGATTGCAATGAGATCGAGATGACATTATATTGATACCGGACTGAACTTAAAGAGAAGCAGATTATCATTATTTAGTAAAATCACAATCTAATCTCATTTTGGATAAATTTAATCGCAGTCTCGGTTATATACGAGAATTGGCCTGATCTTCAAACATAGCTAAGCACCATCTCGATTAAACTAACTTTTAAACAAAAATACCGCATCCTAATCGGTCCAGTCGTTTAGGGGCGATGCCCCACACATACTCACGAACAGAAAAGAGACAAACTTACAGCACCCCTCTTTTTAGCGAGGGTAAAAATACTATGTGTAATTTTTTTTTTATAATTATACGGAGCCATCAGGACGTTATTCCTACTCACACTTGACCGGTTTTTTAATACGTAAACGCCGTTGGCTCTGTCTACCCTTATACCTACCTACCCAAAGTTATATTAACCCTCAGTTATCCCTAAAGGAGTAGGCAGAGGTGCAACTAATGCTGCACCAACTTTTAACCGAGATTATTGCCGTCCTATGATGTGATAGATCGAGCCTATCGTCATATCAAGTCTAAATATTATAGTTTAGAAGAACTAAGCGGATAGACAGACATCTCGACTTTATTTTATACTACTTATTGATTAGTACGCACTCATGCCTGTAATCGCCGAAGGGGTAGGACCAAAACATATCGCCATACCGGGCACAATTCCAGACTCCGGGTTGATACTAAGCATTTCATGATAGAAAAACCCAATATCACTTTTACCCGATCGGAGATCGAACCCGAGACCTCAGTACAGCAGTCACGTACGCATAACAACTGCGCCACCAAGACTAATTTCTTTACAATTATATTTAAAGTCCGACAACTCAATAATTGTTTTTTAAGAGTTCATAAACTCTGAACGTATTTATTTTAGTACGAAATTTTTCTCGCGGCTCCGCCCGCGTTAACAGCTTCTCCCAGAATAAAATGTAGGCTATGTCCTAATCCAAATCATGGTCTACCTGTGTGCCAAATTTCATCCAAAACTATTCAGTCGTTAAGGCGTGATTGACTAACAAACATTCAAATTCACAAACATCCAAATTTTCATATTTATAATCATAGTAGATAAGTAGAATATAGTAGGATATCCGGTCTACACACCCGCCACTGTGACTCCTGTAAGTCAGGATTGACAGTGGCACGCATATTTCAACACCGAGCAATGAAAGTCGGCGCGTCTCTCGGAATGTGAATCTGTCCTTTTCCCGCAACGAATTTAACCAAATGGAAAGACAGGGAGGAGTTGAGAATATATTTTTTTTCAACTCTGAACGTATTTGTAAATCGTAATTGACTCAGTCCCATATTCACAAACAATAATTAAGCGAGATTTTTGCTAAGTGTTGATTTCTGTGTACATGATTTATATTTAGCGCTAAAAACGAACGCATAGTGATGATTTCTCCAAACGTCATTGGTTAGTTTTTGGCGCCAAATCAAAATAGACCAATCACGTAGACAGAATTGGTCACTTGACAGCTTACTTAAATGTTTTTTTACCGGGGCTAACAGTTGTAAATTATTGAGAAAAGACGTGTGAATCTTATGTAATGGTCGATGGATCGAAAACCCGCGACCGCTTCGAACGAAAGTGCAAATGTCTCGAAATTATGTAGGTCAGTGTCGTGTGTGTACGGTTGGAAGAAAAACTTTTTAACATAACCTACATATATAATATGTAACAAAAACCCCGTCGGGCGTTTTAACTGTGATATCAGAATCGATATTCAAACGTAATGAAATAACTCGCATACGAAAATCAGACTATAAAAAAATTCATTTATTATTTAAACTTTATTAAAATTGTTTGTAAACCGTATTTCGATTGATTACCTCTGCAAGAGCGATGGCTTGGAGTCAGAGCGAGATAGCATGTTGCTGCATGCACGTACATCAAACGCGCCGCGTCCCCGGTTTCGCCAATACACACAGAAATTCAGATGTAAATAACATTTTTGAAGTATGATCATTTTTCTAAGCTACCTGGGTAATATCTCGCTTCTGTTTATATTTCTTTTATTTCACTATTTTTATTAATGTCTATCTCCACGACCTAGAATGGGCCAACAGGGTTTTTGTTACATACTGTATAAGCTCACGCCTTTATCCTTGAAGGGGTAGGCAGAGGTGCAATTATTGCTCCAGCCACGTTTCGCTCATTGTCGTTGCCGAGCTTATTGCCGTCCTACAATGTGATAGGGGGCTAGTTTGTCGCCATACTGGGCACAAATCTGTTATCTTGTCTATTTCGTCCAGGCATCAGTGTGCAAACACTGTTGTGTTTCGGTTTGAAGGACATTGAAGCCAGTCAAGTATTATAACTTAACAGCTAATGGGCCAACAAACAGCCTCCGTGGCGCAGTGGGCGAGTAGCCGGCTGCGAAGCGAGAGGCCATGGGTTCGATTCCCACACCGAGACAAATGTTTGTGTGGTCCACAAATATTTGTTTCGGGTCTGGGTGTTGTGGGACCGCAAGTCCTTCGTAGTTCCTGATATCCACGATACAGGTTAACCTAGTGTGGGGTCGGGACTATGTGTGTGACTGTTGGGTGTATTATTATTTATTATTATTAATGTCTCGGGGTGACGAACGCAGTCCAGTGCCGTGCAGTACTTTGTAATTCAAAGTTCTGTGTAGATTATTTTTACATTGTTGCTCTACCATCAGACATGCGAAATCGTCGTCATTCAAGCTATTAAAAAATTCAATCACGAGCAATTCAACTGTCATTTTTCGAAACGAAAAACTCAAACACAAATTGTGATCCCAACTTGGATATTGAACTCAGTATCTCACAAGTTTCACAGCAATTAATCTGGCCCTACACCAATGAGATAAATTCTTCCTAGTCATTCAATATAAAAGATTCAAATGTAATAAAAGTGCTATAAACTTGGCTGACCATCCCAGATACATTGTATGTTACAAGGCCTTACGATAGTCGAACTAATTTGCATACAAAATAACGTGCCTCTCTATAAATGGTATTTTTATGGTCTAATTGTCTATAACAGACTAGCTATGTTAGGCCTTGTTCAGTCTTCTAAATGAAGCAACGTTAAATTTATTTTATTTCATTTTTTAGGAACAAATGTAGTTGCACATTTAATAATTATTTAAACGCTTAAGCTGGCTAGGTTAACGCTGAGGTCTTGGGTTTGATCCCCGGGTCAGGTAAAAGTGATAGAAAATCCCAATTTTTTTATTACGAAGTACTCAGTATCAGCCTGGAGTCTGGAATTGTGCCCGGTATGGCTATAGGCTCGCCTCCTATCATACCATGGGACGGAGATACGCTCGGCGAAATATGAGTGTACTGATTTCCGGATATCTCACTCAACGTACGAAACGCAGCAGCAAGCTGTTACTTTACGTCGGTTTCGACAGACAGTGGTAACGACCCAGACAAGCCGGCCCATTCATGCTGTAGACAAATCAGTCTATAGCGTGGCTCTACCACTCTTAATTACTTTAATACGTTATTTTTTCCTTTCCCTGCTGACCGTACCAGACCGGTTCGCGACACATTCTCACTACGCGCATAATATTACGTACGGGCCCATCATAATATTATGCAATTCACCATGTGTGTATAAAGAAAGTTTTTAACTTCCTAAACGACCGTCCTGAGAGCTTGCGTCAGGCTGATTTCAGAAATAAACTGTTGATAATATAACCTTAAACCTCCGGCGATACTTCAGCAGATGCTTTTCAAGAGGGGGGGGGGGGGTCGGGGGTAAAAGACTAAACTAATACTACTAGTTGAAGAGAAAACTTCTTTAGCCGCGTTGGGCACTTTTTGGTAGGGGAAAATCTTATGGGTTCGCGTCACCGACATGCTCATGACGCGCAGCAGCCGTGTTTTGTTTGATAATTATTTGAATCGTTTAATTAGAATATAGAATCATTGTGCAGTACAATAGTGAGTACTAAAAAACCATATAAACATTCATATAATTGTTGCTCGGAGTGTCAATAGATGTGAAAACCAGATTGATGTTGATAATTTTAATTCAAACATTATGAAATATCAAATTTTAATAAAAGTTCAAGTTTTCAATTCTATCGGCAGTCTCTACAACTGCGAATTTTTTCATTGTTTAATTATGGCCTCGCATTATTCATGTATATAGACAAGGACAAATGTTAGTTTCAAGTATTTACAAGAGCGATGAAACACTGGTGTGGCTGATTTCAATCTTGTTGAAGTTGGCCCAAATCACCCTTCCCTTCCCAGTCCCTTTTCTTTAAGGTCGGGAACGCGCCCATTATTCTTTATAGTGGGCGTACATGGGCGGTGGAGATCACTTACTATTAGGTGACCCACTTGCTCGTTTACCGGCCTATGTCTGCGTCCTTCGATGCTCAGCAAAATTATATCTTATTTCATGGATAGGTATACATCGGAACGCGACTCGCCTGAACAAGGCACTACGGCGGGTTTTTCTCATGTGTAATGTCACAACCGGGTACAAAAATGTATCATGTACCCTAATGAGAGGGTTGTAACCATCGAAATAAGATGACAAGAAACGTAACTCAAGTAAAAAAATTACCCCACCAAAACTCTGTGCAAGGGGGCGGGGCTATAAATGTCTGTGCAGCTCGTTCATTCATCAATTCATAAAAATTGATTAATGATCTCGAAGTTGACATTCGTCAAATTTTTGCGCGGTGCAGAACGTCGTATCTCGATCTAGAAATGTAATATTAAGACATTAACTTTTACGAAATAAAGTTGATTTTGAACGTTCATTAATTACCTTTGCATGTGTAAGTAAGTGGAGCCGTATTTTTGGCAGATTCATATGAGAGTTACCGTTCTAGTTATCTCATTTCGATGACTTAAAAATTCTTTATTACCAAAAATAAATAACAGTTTCGTCTGTTTGTTTTTTAAAACCTGGTAAAGGGAATCCAATGTATCTGATAAGTACAGTGCACTCCAAATATAATAGAATTTTTACAAGGTGGTAGGCCCCTCGTTTGCGAGAGGCCGGCTGGGTAGGTACCACCGCTTTGTCTATTTCTGCCGCCAAGCAACAGTGTGTAAGCACTGTTGTGTTCCGGTGTGAAGGACATTGAAGCCAGTGTAATTACTGGGCATTATGAGACTTAACACCTTATGTCTCCGGGTGACGAGCGCAGTCCAGTTTCATGCAGTGCTTTATTATTTAAAGTTCTGTGTGGCGTTGCTTCTGTTTATGAGCAGGCGTGGCGCTTACCATCAGGCGAGCGACCTGCTCGTCTCGTCATTCAAGCTAATAAAAAAAAAAGTCGACTGAGGTCTGAGACGTTACGTCCCTCGATTATAGATTAGATTATAATTAGAAATTCAATATTTATACATTAACTTTTATGAAATAAAGTTGGTTTTGAACGTTCATTAATTTTTGTTGCGTGTATGAGTGTTACGTGTGATTACCTTTGCTTGTGTAAGTAAGTGGAGCCGTATTTTTGGCAGATTCATATGAGAGTTATCGTTCTAGTTATCTTATTTCGATGGTTGTAACCCAGGAAGTCTCCAACGGCCCTCAAGTAAATAGGTTTGTCCTCACCAAGCGTTTATAAAATTAGCATTAAAGTATCAAGGAATGTCAATGACATGCGAATGATATCATAGGTTATTACTGAGAAATGCGTTATCTTGTTACCTTTGTAAGGACGTCTTACCATTTTAACTGACTTCAAAAAAGGGAATAATTAATGTGTACAATACCAGCTTTTGCTCGTGAATAGACTTTTCCGAAATAAAACGTAGCCTATAACCGTCTCGAGGGTCCCATCTATCTCTACATCAAAATCGGTTCAGTGATTTAGGCGTGAAAGCGTAACAAACAAAAATACTTTTTTTATAAAAAGTATCCTATGTTACTTCTTATACCTCCAAGAATATGTGTACAAAGTTTCATGATGATCGGTTAAGTAGTTTTCGCGTGAAAGCGTAACAAACAAACATACATTCAACAACTTACATGAAAATTGGACTCTAAAAATAATCATAATTATTTTTTAAACTTGAATTAATTAATTGTTTGTATTTCAATTGATTACCTCTGCAAGAGCGATGATGGCTTCGTCAATATACAAAGGAATTCAGATATAAATAACATTTTTTCATTATGTTCATTTTTCTGTAAGTATAATATCTCGCTTCAGTATTTTATTCTTATTTAACTATTTTTATTAAGCTGTCTATATATCTATCTTCACGTCTCAAAAAGGGCCAACAGGGTTTTTGTTACATACTACGTGCTACAGAAAGGTGTGGTCAAATTTAAGCAACGTATAGTGTACGATATAAGTATTATACAACGTGTTACAGAAAGGGGTGGTCAAATTTAAGCAACGTATAGTGTATCGAGTCAATAACGCCTGGAAGAGCTACTGGTCCATGAAGGAGTTTATGAAGGGAGACCTTCCTCTATCATTAAAGAGACGTCTCATCGATACGTGTATCCTGCCTATCCTGACCTATGGCGCTCAAACCTGGTCGCTGACCGAGTCACAGAAATCCAAGCTCAAGATTTGCCAAAGAGCCTTAGAACGCAGTGTTCTTGGAGTGAAAAGAATAGATCGCGTACGTAATACTGATTTGCGCGCCATAACAGGTATTGCGGATGTGGGAAAAGAGACGGCCAAACTAAAATGGAACTGGGCAGGACATGTGGTTCGTATGCATCCGGACAGATGGGCGAAAATAGCTACTGAATGGGTGCCTTTTGATGGCCGGCGGCAGCGTGGCAGGCCTAGAAAGAGATGGCGTGACGATCTAGACGCCTACGATACCACGTGGCAAGTAAAAGTTCACGACAGGGAACAGTGGAAGGAAATGGGGGAGTCCTTTGCCCAGCAGTGGGACACTAAAGGGTAATAAAAAAAAAAAAAAAAAAAATAGTGTACGATATAAGTATTATACAACGTGTTACAGAAAGGTGTGGTCAAATTTAAGCAACGTATAGTGTACGATATAAGTATTATACAACGTGTTACAGAAAGGGGTGGTCAAATTTAAGCAACGTATAGTGTACGATATAAGTATTATACAACGTGTTACAGAAAGGGGTGGTCAAATTTATGCAACGTATAGTGTACGATAGAAGTAGTTCATCCCCCGTTGTAACAAATCAGCATTGCATTGCTAGGACATAAATTAAGTATTTTCGTATCGAATGAGTAACATGTCAATATTCGGCTTTCAACTTTGGATAACATTAAATGATACACATATGAGCTTTTGTCTCACTCCAGCATTGTTATTCTCACTCATGCACTTTCCTTAATTTATAGGGATGTGATCGATCTTTAAAACACAATCAAAATTGGTTCCGAAATGTGCCCGCAGTTACGAGTATGACTTTAAATTTTTGTATGAGGAAAAGTGGGTGCGTAGTAGGAATATCTCACTATCTCGCTTGCACGCGTGCACCATAGTGAACATTTTACACAGTGACGTCAAAATTTGCGTCGTCTGTCTTTTAACAATTACCCCTTCTACAGGATTTGAATGGCTTCTAACTTATTTATTTTTGTTCAGATTTATAAAATTCTTTCTGCATAAGATTTTCAGTAACGTAATTTATTGATTTAAATAATTAAAAACATCTAGTCGTCTACCCTATAGAATGTCTAGATTTTTATAAGATCCGGTCAAATACTTTAATCTATACAACTAGATAAGCTGCGCGGTACATAGAAATTGTACCACTAAGCTGTGGTCAATTGAACGTAACTCAATATTACCATCTCGCTTACACTCAACTAGAACCCCTATGGCGCTCTCTGTCTGTGAGGTGTCAAACTCCCGCGTTAAGTGACGCAATTTTACTTCTAAACAGCCCGTCTAGTATACATTAAAGTCATTGGATCCGGTACATAAAATAAACGGTATAAAATTAGAAATAATAATAATAAAAAAATGTATATAATAACTTTTATGAGTGGTAGAGCCACGCTGTAGACACTTTTGTCTACAGCATGTATGGGCCGGCTCGTCTGGGTCATTACCACTGTCTCACAGAAAACTGGCGTAAAGTAGCAGCTTGCTGCTGCGTTTCGTACGGTGAGTGAGATATCCGGAGGCCCAAACCCCCTCCCCTTCCTAATTCCTTAATTATCCCTTTCCTTTAAGGTCGGCAACGCACCCATGATTATTTTAGTATTGTGGGCGTACATGGGCGGTGGAGATCACATACCATCAGGTGACCCACGTGCTCGTTTGCCGGACTACACTATAAAAAAAAAAAAAACTATGGATTATTATCTGAAATAAAGTGTTAAATAAATAAATTAATTAAATAAACACTCACTCTCTGGTTATGTAACGACCCCTAAATATGATAACACATTTTTACAACACATTGAATATCATTTAAAAAATACAGTTAAAAATATGAATAATGGATATTCAATATTATAATATTATTACGTAAATTATCACATTATCTTATTACAATATTTAAGTATGTATTAAGTACAATGACATAATTATTGTTAAAGATTAACTAAAGTCACTTAAATTTGCATGTATGATGAATTTTATCATATTCATTTAACATTTTACATAATAATGATAACTTTATTAATATTATTGACAGCCTCCGTGGCGCAGCGGGCGAGTAGCCGGCAGCGAAGCGAGAGGCCGTGGGTTCGATTCCCACACCGAGACAAATGTTTGTGTGAACCACAAATATTGGTCTCGGGTCTGGGTGTTGTGGGACCGCAAGTCCTTCGTAGTTCCTGATACCCACGACACAGGTTTACCTAGTGTGGGGTCAGGACTATGTGTGTGACTGTTGGGTGTATTTTATTTATTTATTTAAATAGTAAAGTTTGGATGTTTGTAGCCCGACGAACGAGCAAGTGGGTCATCTGATGGTAAGTGATCATCACCGCACATGTACGCCCACAATACCAAAAGAGTCATGGGTGCGTCGCCGACCTTAAAGGAAAGGGATAATTAAGAGTTCGAGAAGGGGAGGGGGTTTGGGCCTCCGGATATCTCACTCACCGTACGAAACGCAGCAAGCAAGCAAGCTGTTACTTTACGTCGGTTTTCTGTGAGACAGTGTAACGACCCGGACAAGCCGGCCGGAATTGTGGGCGGACGTAGGCGGTGGAGATCACTTACCATCAGGTGACCTACTTACTCGTTTGCTGGACTACACTATAAAAAGAAATTGTATGGACAGCAATACTTTTTTCGTCTTTATTCCACGCGGATCAAGCCGCTGGCAAAAGCTTGTTTTATAACCAAATTCCGAAATTCTTTTGTCGTATATAACTTGATTATAAATTGTCAATTGTATTTGAACAGGTCTCTATGACCTTATGGTCCGCCTCTCACACCGAATTATAACCATAGATTACTTAAATAAATACTTATATAATAATGACTGCCTCGGTGGCGCAGTTGTAATGCGTACGCATTACGGGTTCGATCCCCGGGTCGGGTAAAGTGGTATTGGGTTTTTCTATTAAGAAATGCTCAGTATCAGCCCGGAGTCTGGAATTTGTGCCCGGTATGGCGATAGGCTCGCCCCCTATCATACTCGTATAAGGCACGGAAATACGCTCGGCGAAATGTGGGTGTACTGGTTACACCTCTGCCCACTCCTTCGGGGATTACAGACGTGAGTGTGTATGTATGTACCACAACAGATGACTGTTGTGGTACATATGTATGAACATAGGACCGTATTATAGACCAACACTCAAGTGAGCTCTTTACTAAGTGTCGATTTCTGTACACTAGATTGGTCCGTTTTTATTTGACGCCAAAAATAGTAGTAAGCGTCACACCTGCCCATAAACAGAAGCAACACCACACAGAACTTTAAATTACATACCACTGCATGCCAATGGACTGCACTCGTCACGCCGAGACATAAGGTGTTAAGTCTCATAATGTCCAGTAATTACATTGGCTTCAATGTCCATTAAACTGGAACACAACCGTGCTTGCACACTGCTGTTTGGCTCCAAAAATAGACTAAGCGGTGATGCTAAATCAGACGGCCTCTCGCATACGAGGGACCTACCATCTTGTAAATTTTATAATAATTGGACTATTAAAAATGTATTTCGCAAGAGTCAAGATTGGGATGACATGCTAAATTCGCTACGGTGTAAAGACACGCCGACCTTGTCAAACATTTAGTTTTTATTAACAACGCAGCGTAAAGTTTTAAAGAATTCCAAATAAAACCTCTTGCAAAAACGTGGCGCAAGCTGTTTAACAAACATTTATATGATTATAGCCATTGTTTACAATCATCTATTATGCATATCGATCAATATTTGAGACGATAGTTTTTTCTAATGGATTTTTGCTGTTTGCCTTATTTTGAGTGGTAGAGCCACGCTAAATATAATATATAAAATAAATGGGTCGGCTCGTCCGGGTCATTACCACTGTCTCACAGAAACCGGATGTAACGAATTGCTGCTGCGTTTCGTACGGTGAGTGAGATATCCGGAGGCCCAAATTCCCTCCCCTTCCCAATTCCTTAATTATCCTTTTCCTTTATGGTCGGTAAAGCGACCATGACTCTTTTGGTATTGTGGGTGTCTCTCGTTTCACAATTGGCTACTGGTCTGTCTGCTAATTGACAGCTCCGTGGCGCAGTGGGCAAATAGCCGGCTGCGAAGCGAGAGGCTTTGGGTTCGATTCGCACACCGAGACAAATGTCTGTGTGATCCACAAATATTTATTTCGGGTCTAGGTGTTATGGGACCGCAAGTCCCCCGTAGTTCCTGATACCGGTTCACCTAGTGTGGGTCAGGACTATGTGTGTGATTGTTGGGTGTAAGTAAGTAAAGTAATTACTCATTTTTAACCTTTCATCCACAGCTCATCTTCAAGGCAGCATCATGCACTCCGTGAACGTCTCTCTGATCAACCCTGGAGAATGCCAGGCCAAACTGTCGTCAGACTATCCTCATCTGCTGGAGCAGTATGATCAGGACAGTTGCGTCTGTGGACAGCCTTCTAACCCCCTTAACAGCATCTGCAAGGTATGTTCGGCTTCTTACCCAGTTTCTGAAAGGCTGCTCAATGTTAAATTAACTAATCAAATGTCAAATCTCATGTCAAGTCGAAATTGAGTTGCTAGAAGCGTGATCAACACCTTTGATTTTACCAACTTTCAAATTATGTTAAAATTTGGCCGACTGCCTGACGTCAACCCCTTTGGGGAGAACCCACTTATTAGTAAATTTAATTATTTCTTCAGGTCGATACCGGAAGCGCTCTCGCCTGCACCACTGGGGATTCACACTTCGTACTTCGTGGAGTGTACTCATGGGATTCTGGTAAGCAAGGTCTACTTTTATGCTCCATTTTGTTTTTTATAGCATTATCGGCAAACGAGCAAGTGTGCCACCGGATAGTAACTGATCTTCACCATTAGTACGCCCACAGTATGAGAAGATTCATGGACGCGTTGCCGACCTTAAAGGAAAGGGATAATTAAGGGATTGAAGAGGAGGGGGTTTGGGCTCCGGGTATCTCACTCACCGTATGAAACGCAGCAGCAAGTTGCTACTTTACGCCGGTTCTCTGTGACCCGGAATAGCCAGCCATTCATGCTGTAGACAAGTGTCTACAGCGTGGCTCTACCACACAAACAGCATGGCTCTACCACGCTGCTGGTTGTGGGGGTCAGACCCACATAATACCGAAACCACTGTCAAATCATAATCAATGGAAGGCGGATGGTATTGGTTCAGGGTAACGCAAAGGAGAAAGAAAGAAAAAACATATAAAATCTATATGGTGCCGCGCGCACCCACCGCTATCGCCCACTGTTTCTATATAAGAAAATTCCACATAGGCTACTTTTTATTCTTGAAAAAGGCATTCAACGCGGGCGGAGCCGCGGCCAAAAGTTTGTAATGTATAAATTTAAACATAAGAACATACGCTATAGTACATTTGCACTCACGCCTGTAATCCCCGAAGGGGTCGGCAGAGGTGTAACCAGAACACCCACATTTCGTCGAGCGTATCTTCGTCCCATCATGTGATAGGGGGTGAGCTTATCACCATACCGGGCACATATTTCAGACTCCTAAAATCCTAATATTACTTTTACCCGACCCGGGGATTGAACCCGAGACCTCAGCGTCAGCCTCAGTCGTAACACGTACGCATTACAACTGCGCCACCGAGGCAGTCATATACTATACTTATTTTGTATCTTTCCAGGATGCCAACTCGGCAACCAAATCGCCGGATTCTACAAATTCGATATCGAATGGTACGAGTGGGCCATTGGCTTGATTGAGAGCGTACGTTTTGCCAAATACACCAAGGTCACCGTAGGGAAGGTCGGTCAAGTTTCCACCGTGACAAGCACGAAATACACAACTGGCGTCAAAACCACCGGAGTGAAAGAAATTACCGGTGGCCAACTCTCTCAATTCAGCGGGTCGAAGCAAGTTAGTCAAGAGTTTGGAAAGGGTCAAACAGGTGCTGGCCAAGTTTTTGGGCAGACAAGTGGCTCATTAGCTGACCAGAGTCAATTCAGCACTGGTAAATTATATTTGGGTACGAATAGCAAGGCTCCTGTTAGCAAAACGATAACCACGACGTTCGTGTCTAAGGGTCAGATTACTGGGGTACCTGGATCTGTTCAGGGTGCCGGCGAAGGTCTAACCAACGGTTTCGGCCAATTCTCCCAAGTCAGTGGAGGTTCTACTAAACTTGGCCAGGTTACCACTGGAGGTAAAGCAACTGGATTTGTTCAAGGTGCCGGCGAAGGTCTAACGAACGGTTTTGGACAGTTCTCCCAAGTCAGTGGAAGTTCTAATAAATTTGGCCAGGTTACAACTGGAGGTAAAGCAACTGGATTTGTTCAAGGTGCCGGCGAAGGTCTAACGAACGGTTTTGGACAGTTCTCCCAAGTCAGTGGAAGTTCTAATAAATTTGGCCAGGTTACAACTGGAGGTCAAGCAACTGGATCTGTCCAAGGTACCGGCGAAGGTCTAACCAACGGTTTTGGACAATTCTCCCAAGTCAGTGGAAGTTCTAATAAATTTGGCCAGGTTACCACTGGAGGTAAAGCAACTGGCTTTGTTCAAGGTGCCGGCGAAGGTCTAGCCAACGGTTTTGGACAATTCTCCCAAGTCAGTGGAGGTTCTACTAAACTTGGCCAGGTTACCACTGGAGGTAAAGGAACTGGATTTGTTCAAGGTGCCGGCGAAGGTCTAACCAACGGTTTTGGACAATTCTCCCAAGTCAGTGGAAGTTCTAATAAATTTGGTCAGGTTACCACTGGAGGTAAAGTAACTGGATCTGTTCAAGGTGCCGGCGAAGGTCTAGCCAACGGTTTCGGCCAATTCTCCCAAAGCAGTGGAAGTTCTAATAAATTTGGCCAGTTTACAACTGGTGGTATCACAACTGGAGTTAAAGGAGTCAAGGGTGTGATTGCCGGGGAAGGGTCTGGTCAAGGTTTTGGCAAATTCTCCCAAATTTCAGGGACTGGCCAATTCTCCCAAATTGGGGGTGTTGGAGGCAAAGCCACTGGCCAAGGATTTGGACAATTCAGCCAATTTGGAACTGGAAAATTCACTGAAGGCCTCAACTTCGGCAGTGAAATTAAACCGATAACAAACACTTTCAGCGCGACTTTCTCAGAGAAGAAAGTGTTCCAGAGCGAGCCCAAATATGTAACGTACACCACCAAACCAGAGATTGTGACTTACACGACCAAACCAGAAATTGTAACATTTACCACCAAACCAGAATACTTTACTTACACGACCAAACCAGAAATTGTAACATTTACCACCAAACCAGAATATTTTACGTTTACAACGAAGCCTAAATTAGTCACTTATACCACGAAGCCACAGTTCATTACATACCAGACTTCAGATACGATTACTAGTCCACAAATTGTGGCCCCAGATGCATCATTCAAACCTTCCTTTTCAGAAATAGTGGGTAATCACAAACACAACGCGGAATGCAAATGTCTTGAAGGCAAGAAATAATTGTTTTAAATTTTTAATTTGGTAACACATTGGGGTAGACGTGCCATAGAAAAATTACCGTTCAAAGGACTCCAGTTCCTAGTTACCGAAACTTACAGTTTTTTTATCTTTTTTATCAAGTTTTTTTTTATATTTATAATATCTGTAAATAGATAGTTTTAAATACTGGATTGTATGTATTTTTTTACTTCGCCAAAATACTGCCACGTTTTAAGAGTATTATTTTTTATTCTGTTCTTTCGCTTGTATTAAGAAAAAAAAATGGTTTTTATAAGAAAAATTACGATTAGACATTTGACCATTTCGACCTCTGTAATGCCGAAATGGTCGACTTTCTAATTTAATTGGTATGTTTTTAAATATATATACATAAATATAAGTCGTTTTTTATGAATACATTAAGTAATTTTATGTATCACGTATTTTTTCTAATTATCAAAATAATTAGGATATAAATAATTGAATTAAATCGATCTTTCACAAATAAAATTTGTTTTTTTTTGCCATTAAATCTTTGTACATAAGTATACATACATACGGACTCACGCCTGTAATCCCCGAAAAGGTAGGCAGAGGTGTAACCAGTACATCCACATTTCGCCGAGCGTATCTCCATTCCATGATAGGGATGGGATAGGGGGCGAGCCTATCGTCATACTGAGCACAATTCCAGACTCCAGGCTGATAAATTTCGTAATAAAAAACCCAATATCACTTTTACCCGACCCGAGACCTCAGCGTCAGCTTCAGTCGTAACGCGTACGCTTTACAACTACACCACCGAGGCAGTCTTTACACTACATATAAATATTTGTATTAAAATAAATAAATATACCCAAAAGTTACACATATAGTCCGGACTCCACAGTAACATCGTTCTGTACCGTGGGTATCAGAAAACAACGTTGGGTACACTGAAATAATAATGGTGCGATATAGTTGTGGAAGGGTAGTTAAATAGTATAAAAGAGGTTGTCGCCATAACTGGAGGCCTTTTGCCCGCGGTCAGTCGGGCAGTCTCCGGTTCACTAAGATCAGTGCACAGTCGATAGTCCAAGTGTTTTGTATGATTACGCGGTAGCTCTGCCGGTTTACTATTCGGTCCTAGTTGTTTTAGTTATAATTAATAAGAGAGCGGCCTCTAGAGAATCCTGACATGGGGTTGTGGTCTGTAAAGCAGTGATATTATAAAGTAACCAATAAACTATGAGTTGAAATGATTATTGTCGTTTGGTATTAATAAAATAATACCTACTCGTCTCACGTGACTTCTAACACTTACGAAAGACTTTCGGTCTCAAACACCCAGACCACAACACCTTTATACGTTATTCCGTGGTGCAATCAGTGAGGAGCCGGCTGCGAAGCAAGAGGCCGTGGGTTTGTTTCCCACACCGGTTGTGACCCACAAATATTTGTTTCGGGTCTATGTGTTGTGGGACCGCAAGCCCCTTGTAGTTAGGTACGGACTGTCGAGATGAAAGTCGCAGGTTCGAAACCAACCTCAAGAGCATGCTTCGACTTTTCTAAGTTACATGTGTATTTCTTGTTAATTATCGCTTGCTTTAACGATGAGAGAAACATCTTAAACAAACCCTGAGAAGTTCTACATAAGAATTTCGAAGGTATGTGAAGTCTGCCAACCCGCATTAGGCCAGCGTGGTGGATTAAGGCCTAAACCATATAATTAGTAGTGGAGACTGTCCTGTATTTTATACAAGCCTGATTTATAAATAAACATATTTATTTTCCTTAAAACTTCATAACACAGTATGATTTGTAAACATTTTAGGTACCTAATCAAAGTGAATTTTAACAGGAAATATTTTAAAATATTCACTGTAATAAAAGGGAATAATATTAAGTAGGGTGACAATAGTTTTTTTTTTATTAGCTTATGTGACGATACGAGCAGGTCGCTCGCCTGATGGTAAACGACACGCCTGCCCATAAACCAGAAGCAACACCACACAGAACATTGAATTACAAAGCATTACACGGCATTGGACTGTGTGGGGTGCTCGTCACCCCGAGACATAAGATGTTAAGTCTCATGCCCAGTAATTTTACTGGCTTCAATGTCCTTCAAACCGGAACACAACAGTGCTGCTTGGCGGCCGAAATAGACGGCGCGGTGGTACCAACCCAGACGGCCTCTCGCATACAAGGGAGCTACCACCTAGTAAACAGTGTATGAACAGACTTCGGCGTATAACTGGCTGTTGCCAATTGTGTTTGTCCCAAAATGTGATAAAAGTCTACCACCATGAATGTTATATCGGGCAAATTATTATATAGGAGGCCCAAATGCCCCTCTCTTTCTCAATCCTTTAATTATTATCCTAATGAACATGGATCCTAATGAGTCAACAATGCGTCCATGATTAAATAAATTTTTCTTTCAAGAAGTTCTCCATAATAGTTTCGAAGGTATGTGAAGTCGGCCAACCACATTAGGCCGGCCTGGACTAAGGCCTAACCCCTCTCATTCACTAGAGGAGGCCCGTGCCCAGCAGTGGGACGTGTATTATACAGACAACCCCGGATCTACGATTTTTTCGTACCGGGGCGACACTTGATAGTGGCGCCCTCTCTCCAGCGTTTGAGATAAACAACTTAGAAAAACACAAATATATAATGGTTGGCATTTTTCATGAATGGGAAAATAAGAACCCTTTAATAAATTTGTCACTTGTAACTTTTCACTTGTGGCGTGGGTCTGTGTGGCGCCTTTTTCTTACAAGTCGACTGTGAGCAAACTAGGATTCCGTATGCTAGACGCTTTGTGAAGCAAGTTTTTTCATTTTTAATCATATATTATGATTTTGGCGCCTCTGAAACTGCCGCCTGGGGCGGGTGCCCCGGTTTGCCCTCCCTAAATCCCGGGCTGAATACAGGGCTAGTAAAAATAAATAAAAAATACGCTATTATTTCTATTGTAAACGGGAACATACAAAATCTTTAATTTTTCTTGCTATGAATGTAGAAACTGAGGCAACAATAAGGTAGTTGACTAGATTTTTTATCATTTAAATCAATAAGTTACGTTACTCAAAATCTCTTGCAGAAATAATTTTATAAATCGGACCAAAAATAAATAAGTTAGAAGCCATTCAAATCCTGTAGAAGGGGTAATTGTCAAATGATATACGACGCAAACTTTGACGTCACTGTGTAAAATGTTCATTATGGTGCACGCGTGCAAGC
This sequence comes from Mimas tiliae, assembly GCA_905332985.1. Taxonomy (NCBI): domain Eukaryota; kingdom Metazoa; phylum Arthropoda; class Insecta; order Lepidoptera; family Sphingidae; genus Mimas; species Mimas tiliae. The sequence goes on along the minus strand of HG995265.1, from coordinate 1,010,593 downwards.
GAGATAGTGAGATATCCCTACTACGCACCCACTTTTCCTCATACCAACATTTAAAGTAATAACTGCGGGCACATTTCTGAACCAATTTTGATTGTGTTTTAATAAAAGGGTTTCTTTTGCGTATCATTTTCTGTTGCTTATAAAATAATGTATACAATTCAATATAGGAAACTACCCTATTCATGAAAATGACCCAATGTCCTACATAATCAGAAACTATGGACACAATACTCTGTGTGCGATTGCTGGATGTATTTATAATTAAACGTCATTTAAGGCAAAACTTAGATCGAATGTGTACTGTTTTATTGCACATATTTTATAGTATTAACAATGGTGGATTACTTAAAAATGGTTTTAACAATGATTGTGTTAAGTGGAGGTACGTAAGAGATTTTTAGGGTCTGTTTAACAATATTCGAATAAGAATAAATCAAAAATTAACGTGTAAGACAGCTAGTTTTTAGTAGGAGTCGTAATTCTTCCGGTATACAACTTGTTACAGTAAGGTGTGGTCATACTATGGTCGAGCCAAAAATTAGGGGCGGCCAATCGTGATAAAAAAAACACTAATCATAACAAGAGTCTATATGATGGGTGCTGAGAAAGTTGCAGCTGGTATTTACTACTTGGCCTGGGGCCTAGGGTGGGCAAAATTGCAAATCCGCCACTGGGCCCATTCGTGCTATATACATTGACAAGGTGGTAGGTCCATCGTATGCGAGAGGCCGGCTGGGTTGGTGCCGTCGCTTTGTCTATTTCTGCCGCCAACCAATAAGCACAGTTGTGTTCCGGTTTGATTGAAGCCAGTGAAATTACTAAGCATTATGAGACTTAACACCTTATATCTCGGGGTGACGAGCGCAGTCCAGTGTCATGCAGTGCTTTGTTATTTCATTTACTGTGTGGTGTTGCTTCTGTTTATGATCACGCGTGGCGCTTACCATCAGGCGAGCGACCTGCTCGTCTCGTCATTCAAGCTAATAAATGACAACCATCTTAACTGTTTATAGGGTAGTTGACTAGATTTGTTTTTATTATTATTGTATATTGTATTTAAATCAATAAGTTGCGTTACTCAAAATTTATTGCAGAAAGAATTTTATAAATCGGACCAAAAATAAATAAGTTAGAAGCCATTCAAATCCTGTAGAAGGGGTAATTGGCAAATGATATACGACGCGAACTTTGACGTCACTGTGTAAAATGTTCATTATGGTGCACGCGTGCAAGCGAGATAGTGAGATATCCCTACTACGCACCCACTTTTCCTCATACCAACATTTAAAGTAATAACTGCGGGCACATTTCTGAACCAATTTTGATTGTGTTTTAATAAAAGAGTTTCTTTTGCGTATCATTTTCTGTTGCTTATAAAATAATGTATAAAATGCAATATAGGAAATTACCCTACGCCCATTTAATTTTCAGATGCGCAGGAAAGCCCTACGTTGCTAGTAAATATAACTGGATCGAACCCATTGACTTGCGAATCCATTGAAACTATATTTCTAGATAACCAAACAGCGTATATCGTTTTCCATACAGATAAATCGCTTAATATCAAAAATGAAAAATTCACGTAAGTTTATTCTACTATCTTATATTAAAAATGTAAAAGACTGCCTCGGTGGCGCAGTTGTAATGCGTACGCGTTACGATTGAGGCTAACGCTGAGGTCTCGGGTTCGATCCCCGGGTCGGGTAAAGTGGTATTGGGTTTTTCTATTACGAAATGCTCAGTATCAGCCCGGAGTCTGGAATTTGTGCCCGGTATGGCGATAGGCTCGCCCTCTATCACACGGGACGGAGATACGCTCGGCGAAATGTGGGTGTACTGGTTACACCTCTGCCTACCTCTTCGGGGATTACAGGCGTGAGTGCGTATGTAAGTATGTAAGTATGTAAGTATGTAAATGTAAAAGCTGGATGTTTGAGTTTATGACTTCATTCTCGGGTCTTCCTTCTATATATTTTGAGATATCCGGAGGCCCAAATCCCCCTCCCATTCCCAATCTCTTATACCTTACCTTTAAGGTCGGCAACGCGCCCATAATTCTCTTGGTATTGCGGCCGTACATGGGCGGTGGAGATCACTTACCATCAGGTGACCCATTTGCTCGTTTGCCGGCCTATATTATATAAAAAAAAATACTTTGCTTAAACAGCCGAGGAGCCTCGTAAAAGCTATTATCAACCCAAAACACCATATTTACAACATATTGTGGCGCCGGTGTTAAGTCTCATAATGCCCAGTAATTTCACTAGCTTCAATACCCTTCACACCGGAACACATCAATGTTTACACACTTGGTGGCAGAAATAGACAAAGCGGTGGTACATACCTAAACGGCCTCGCCATACGAGGGGCCTACCATCTAATAACACATGACTAAAGAAGCAACCTTTAGTTTAAATAATCACTTCGGTATGTTTCAGATGCAAATCACTACAATTCAGTAGAATATTGAACATTAATCTTACGAGTAAAGATAAAAATTATCTACAATATACGGTAAGTTTGCAGAATAGGGTAGTTGACTAGATTTTTTTTATTATTTAAATCAATAAGTTACGTTACTCAAAATTGATTGCAGAAAGAATTTTATAAATCGGACCACAAATAAATAAGTTAGAAGCCATTCAAATCCTGCAGAAGGGGTGATTGTCAAATGACAGACGACGCAAACTTTGACGTCACTGTGTAAAATGTTCACGCCTGTATACGCCATATTTAACGAAACTTTAACCGCGAATTCATTTTACAGATAAAGGCAGTACAACCCGATATGCATGGAAGATGGGAATGCACCGGATCTTCTAAAAATGACCATTGTAATATCGACATACGGGTCCGGAGTAGAGGTATGTCATGCACGTCATCTCTCTATTCTAAAAAAAAGTAACTGGCGCCGCCGCCGCCGCCGCTGCCAAAAGCTTGTCACGCTATCTCCTCCGAAACCGCTGGGGGTATGGGGTCGAGACCGATACCAATCGATGCAGAATAATGTGGGGAAGAAAGTAAGATATGTCTCATATTCGTCGGACTTTAAGTTTTTATTTTATTTTATGTTTTACGCACTCACGCCTGTACTCCCCGAAGGGGTAGGCAGAGATGTAACCAGTACACCCACATTTTGCCGAGCTTATCTCTGTCCCATGATGTGATAGGGGGCGAGCCTATCGCTATACCCGGCATGATTCCAGCTCCGGGCTGATACTGAGCATTTCTAAATAGAAACACCCAATATCACTTTTACCCGACCCAGGGATCGAACCCGAGCCCTCAGCACAGCATTACAACTGCGCCACCTAAGCTAAACAAAATGGGTATCCGACATGCAGCGGGGACGGGGTGAGAAATATTCACGCCGTATAACCAACTCCCGCTACTCTTCCTCACGGCGGTCAGCGTCCACGGCTTCCTCGGCCAATCGCCATGCTAAATACCACCTGAAAGACATTCTTATCGCCACAGTTTTTACAAATCCACACAATGTCACCGAAAAATATTTAGTGAGTGAAAACACGTTCAAAGTTTTCGACTTCGTATAAAATTACTAATAACGAAGTGTCAAACTATCATCTCGTACTGCCAAAAAGCAAGGAATCGTTCGGAAACTTATTTCGTTTTCGACTAATACGATAAAAAATGACTCATACTACCGATTTAAGTTTCTCAATGTTTCCGTTAGTGGCGCTGCTAGTCGATGTATGGAGATAAAACGTAATCGTTCATCGTTCTATAAAACTATCAAAATTGGTACTAGGCCTAATGGGCAACGCCCCTACTCAAAGAAAAGAAAGAAAGAGAATTTCATCAGAAGGCCCAATTCTCGTATTTAATTGACACGGCGAATGAATTTTAACCGAACTGAGATTAGATTTTGATTTGACAAAAAAAATGTATTCTGTTCATCTCGATGTCATTACAATCTCGATGCAGTCACAATTTTGACGTGTATTTATGGACATGTGTAAAAAATGTTATTAAAATATATTAAGATAAATATATAAACTTAAATATATATTTAAAATTGTTAGCAGAATACCGTTTAGGCTTCAGTCAACTTTTATTTCTACATTCGATCTCAATACGATCTATGTTCACATTTGACGTTGATTATTGGTTTAAGAGAATGCCATTTGCAACTTTCTTGACGCTGAGAGTAGATAGGAAAGATATTATGAACATTTAAAATTACGAGAATTGACCTCCTGGTCGTTGCGCCAGAGGAGTAAATAAGTAAGATACCATAAATTGTTCATTATTGTTTACAGGATTATGGACTGTTAAAATAAATACCGTGGTACTTGAAGTTATAAATCAAGTTTCTCCTCAATCCTATAAATGGATCGCGCAATATGACTTCTATGAAAATGAATTGGCTGAAGTGGAGTGTGGCAATTCAGATAAAGGCGAAATGGCTTTTAAAGTAGAAGGTAACTTATTAATAAATCGCACATAAATATCCCGGGATTAGATTTTTTTAACCTGGCAAGGCATAGTAACTGTAGCTGTAGAGTTTTTGGCGGGAAATCTGACAGTGCGATTGCTCTCTTATTTACAAGGTGGTAGGTCACTCGTATGCGAGAGGCCGGCTGGGTTGGTACCACCGCTTTGACTATTTCTGTCGCCAAGCAACAGAGTGTAAGCACTCTTGTGTTCCGGTTTGAAGGACATTGAAGCCAGTGAAATTACTGGGCATTATGAGACTTAACACCTTATGTCTCGGGGTGACGAGGGCAGTCCAGTGTCATGCAGTGCTTTGTTATTTCATGTACTGTGTGGTGTTGCTTCTGTTTATGAGTAGGCGTGGCGCTTACCATCAGGCGAGCGACCTGTTCGTCTCGTCATTCAAGCTAATAAAAACATCGGCAAACGAGCCAGTGGGTCACATGATGGTAAGTGATCTCCACCGCCCATGCACGCCCACAATACCAAAAGAATCATGGGCGCGTTGCCGACCTTAAAGGAAAGGGATAATTTAGGGATTGGGAAGGGGAGGGGGTTGGGGACTCCGGATATCACACTCACCGTACGAAACGCAGCAGCAACATGCAACTTTACGCCAGTTTCCTGTGAGACAATGGTGGACGAGCTGGCCATTCATGCTGTAGACAAAAGTGTCTACAGCTACACTCTACCACTCAAATGGTATGTACTCAGATTTGATGGTGGTGTTTCTTGATCAATTAAAATTTAATTTCAGGTGAAAATAGTTCTTTCACTATGGCGAATACAACTTTCATAAATATGTTAATGAGACTCAGAATGAAGAATGCGAAATATATAGATTGTTACCATAATATATCTGGTTTGGTGTCTGTGGTCAGGATCGCCCTGAAGCCAAAGGAAATGGATTTAACTGAAGGTACATTAAGACTTATTTCTCCATAAGCGGTATTTGGAGTGGTAGAGCCACGCTGTAGACACTTGTCTACAGCATGTATGGGCCGGCTCGTCCGGGTCATTACCACTGTCTCACAGAAAACCGGCGTAAAGTAGCAGCTTGCTGCTGCGTTTCGTACGGTGAGTGAGATAACCTGAGGCCAAAACCCCCTCCCCTTCCCAATCCTTTAATTATCCCTTTCCTTTAAGGTCGGCAACGCATCCATGATTCTTTTGGTATTATGGGCTTACATGGGCGGTGGAGATCACTTACCATCAGGTGACCCACATGCTCGTTTGCCGTCCTATACCATAAACAAGCCCCACGACCTGACGCTTCAGGCGGCCGTATAAAACTACAAGTCAAATGTTTCTTTAACATGGGTTAAAAAGCATGTTGCGCCGACCCCACCGTGAGTGGGATAAGGGCAGGTGGAAGAAGAATGTGTGTCTAACGCTCGACGAAAAGAAGAAATGTTAAGCTTGACCGGTCTAATGGAGTCGGTACCAAGGATTCTGTACCTACAATCTTAGTTTTTTTACTATATTCTGTACTGCACTGCTATACGCTGCACTGCACTGCACTATACTGCACTGCACTGTACTGTATTACAATACCTTTTTTATGGTATAGGCCGGCAAACGAGCAAGTGGGTCACCTGATGGTAACAATAATAATAATAAGCCCTTGTGGCAGCTTGTGGCGAGCTGTTGGGGAGTAGCGACCCTACGTACCCGAGTGCTCCCGGGGGAGGCTCCTGTTCTTCATCTCTGGCTCGCCTTCACTGGCCGGCTGGAGTGAACAATGATGAGGAATAGGTCCCCCACCTCTGGCTTGCCTTCACCGGCCGGTCAGAGTGGAGTCGCGAGAGCTTCATGCTCGAAGGGTGGATGTGAAACGTAAGTGGTGAGTGGGCAACGTGATGGGACCCTAAGGGAGCAAATGATCGTTGTATAAAGCCCAGTGACACCTCTCCACCCTTTAGCCACTCATCTGGGTGTTGCTCCCGTGTCGCTTTTTCTAGTGACTATTTTGAGGAGCCCATCTACCTGAGTTGGCGAGTCCCCTATAATATACTACTACCTACCTATCAAAAGTCCGGGACTCTGTAGTCCTGAGATTATGGCATGACAAACATAATAATAATAATACACCCAACAGTCACACACATAGACCTGACCCCACACTAGGTAAACCTGTGTCGTGGGTATCAGGAACTACGAGGGACTTGCGGTCCCACAACACCCAAACCCGAGACTAATATTTGTGGTTCACACAAACATTTTTTTCGGTGTGGGAATCGAACCCACGGCCTCTCGCTTCGCAGCCGACTACTCGCTCGCTGCGCCACGAAGCTGTCACGTAATGTCACGGATGGTAAGTGATCTCCACCGCCCATGTACGCTCACAATACCAAAAGAACCATGGGTGCGTTGCCGACCTTAAAGGAAAGGGATAATTAAGGGATTGGGAAGGGGAGGGGGTTTGGGCCTCCGGATATCTCGCTCACCGTACGAAACGCAGCAGCAAGCTGCTACTTTACGCCGGTTTTCTGTGAGACAGTGGTAAAAACCCGGACGAGCCGGCCCATACTTGCTGTAGACAAAATTGTCTACATCGTGGCTCTACCGCTCATAAAAACTAAATATTAAATGATTTATCAAAATGTCGCCATAAGCTTCCAATGTTTATAGTTCCCTGTTTACTACCTTCTCCAGTCCTGCCACTCGCATCTTTAGCTCTGCACAGCTTCTCATTTCATTTCATTATATTAATAAAAACTAGCTTTTACCCGCGACTTCGTCCGCGTTCATTAGTGTTCCGCTCGTATTGGTCTTAGCGTGATGTTATATAGCCTATAGCCTTCCTCAATAAATGGACTATCTAACACTGAAAGAATTTTTCAAATCGGATCAGTAGTTCTTGAGATTAGCGCGTTCAACCAAACAAACTCTTCAGCTTTATAATCTTATATATAAAATTCTCGTGTCACAATGTTCGTTCCCATACTCCTCCGAAACGGCTGGACAGATTTGTATGAAATTTTGTGTGCATATCGGGTAGGTCTGAGAATCGGCCAAAATCTATTTTTCATCCCCCTAAATGTTAAGGGTGGTCCACCCCTAAATTTTTATTTTTATTTTTTAGACAAAAGATTTTGTTCTTATTTTTTATGATACAGCATTAAAAAATACATACAACCCTAAATTTTCAACTCTCTACGATCAACCCTTATTTTTTAATAGCGACATTAGTATGTTTGTCAAGCGCGTTTCTCACCGGGGGCGCCCACTAGGCTACTTTAATCCTAGAAATAGGCAATCACGCGGGCGGAGACGCCGGCAACAGCTAGTATTAGTATAGTTATAGCTCCGTGGACAGCGGGTGAGTAGCCGACTGTGAAACGGGAGGCCGCGGGTTCAATCCCCGCACCGAGACAAATGTTTGTGTGACCCACAAATATTTGTTTCGGGTCGGGGTGTTGTGAGACCGTAAGTCTCTCCTAGTTTCTGATCCTCACGACACAAGACTGGTATCTTACTGTGGGTTCTGGACTATGTATGTGAATGTTGGGTGTATTTATTTATTAAAAATGGTAAAAAAAAACTTTTTAATGTAAATAAAACTGACTCAAAATAAGGTAAAAATTAAAATAAACAAGTTTGAAACTTTTTAACGAAAATAAAACTGACTCAAAATAAGGTAAAAATTAAAATAAACAAGTTTGAAACTTTTTAACGAAAATAAAACTGACTCAAAATAAGGTAAAAATTAAAATAAACAAGTTTGAATCGGTGATTATTTACCATTATATTGCATTCGCTTTTTAGTTTTTTGTCAGTTTTGTTTTTAATAAAAGGTTTTTTACAATGAATAGTCCTATCGCTACGTTACTCAAAATCTATTGCAGAAATTGGACTAAAAATAAATGTAAGTAAATGTAGTAATGTAATGTAATGTAGTGTAAAATGTTAATTATGGTGCACGCGTGCAAGCGAGATAGTGAGATATCCCTACTACGCACCCAGTTTTCCTAATACCAACATTTAAAGTCATAACTGCGGGCACATTTCTGAACCAAATTTAATTTATTTATTTATTTATTTATACTTTATTTGGACAACAAAACAGATTACAATCAAGAGTAACATAAAATAAATATTCTCTAATTGTGTTTTAATAAAAGGGTTTCTTTGGCGTATCATTTTCTGTTGCTTATAAAATAATGTATAAAATTCAATAGTAGTTTAAACTACCCTATTTTAATTCTGTATTTTCAGATACTCGGATAACAGTTGACGGACAAGTCTGGTCACCGAGACCATCGTATCTTGATTACAAATATATCGAAGGGGAAAAACTTAGTGTGTCATGTGAAGAAATCACACAGAATAAAGGTATGTTGTGGGACCGCTAGCCCCTAGTAGTTCTTGATACTTACGATACAGGTTAACCGTGTGGGGTCAGGACTATGAGTGTGACTGTTGGGTGTATTTATTTATTATTATTTAATACAGTTAGTAGCGGTTTAAGAGGGGGCGGAGGGGGCTGTCCCCCGGCTCTAGGAGATCCCCCAACCTCGAGGAAAGGTCCCAATACAAAACAAAGCAAACCTAATGCTTTTATAAATATGAAAGTTCGGATGTTTGTTAGTCAATCGCCTTAACATCTTAGGCCTAGTATGAGTTACAAATATGTTCACAGTTTTCGTATTCGTATAAAATTACTACTTACCGTCGAAGTGTCAAACTAGTAATTTATACGGTAATAAAGGAAATAATCGCTTGAAAACAAATTTCATATTCGAATGATATAAAATAAAAATAACCATATTATTAATTTTAATTCACCATAGTTCCCACTAGTGGCTACTAATACTCGACGTATGGAGAGAAAATGAAAACTTTCATCGTTTTTGAAAACTATTAAAACTTGTACTAGGCCTACTGAACGGTTTTGTATGAAATTTGGCACAGACCATGACCAGGATTACGGCATAGCATTTTTATCCCGGAAAAGGCCGTTCACGCGAGCGGAGCCCCGAGCAAAATCTAGTATTAAATAAATGAAAAGCGGGTCGAACCATCAATATCAAATTAAATCCGATATAACGTCAAGCTTTACGTCGGTTTTCTGTGAGACAAGCCGGCCTATTCATGCTGTAGACAAATGTATCTACAGCGTGGCTCTACCAATCAAAGTTTTAAAAATTGGTACAAGCAAAGGTGTGTGCTTAGTGGGAAAATCTCACTATCTCCCTCGCACGCGTGGACCGTAATCGCGTGACCTGCCTTGTGACGTAACTTGTCATGTCGTGCATCCTGTTTCCGTAATTTGACAATTAACCCGCCCAGCAGGTTTGAACGGCTTCTAACTTTTTTATTTTTGACGTGATTTATATAATTCTTTCGATATTAGATTTTAGGGAAAGTAAAATATTTATTAGGGTGTTAAAATAATCGAGTCGAATACCCTATTCACTTAAGATGTACTTTAAGATTCCACAGATGATTATGTTTCGATTGGTCAACGTAATACTTGTTCAAACGGCAATATTGTACAAACCACAGCCTTGGATATTAAAGGTAATAATATAAGTTACTAGATTATTTTCTCTATTTTTTTTCTAGCCTAGTATTCCTGATGCTAAGAGTCACGACAACTTTGAATTACAAAGCCCTACGCGGCACTGTACTGCGCTCGTCACCCCGAGACATAACTTGTTAAGTCTCATAATGCCCAGTAATTTCACTGGCTTCAATGTCCTTCAAACCGGAACACAACAGTGCTTACACAATGTTGCGGCAGAAATAGCCAAATTGGTGGTACCAACCCAGACGGGCTCTCGCATACGTGGGACCTACCACCTTGTATGGTCTCCACTATTCATGTAGACTTCCCATTGTCAGAGGATTTGGGATGTATTACCGAGTTTTGTCTACAGCATATATGGGCCAGTTCGGCCGGGTTGTTACCACTGTCTCAAAGAAAAATGCTGAAAATTACAACCCTAAAAGATCTTCAGGACCGTGGAGACTTAATTGAGACCTATAAGATATTGAATGAACATTACAGCATTGAAAACTTTGAAAAGTTGTTTATACGCAGTCACAATACTCACCTTAGAGGCCATCATCTCAAACTATGTACCAGTGTCTCAAATAATAATCCACACAAACACTTTATTAGTAACAGAGTAGTCGGAGCGTGGAACAAACTCCCGGAGAACGTAGTCGCAGCTCAAAACATAAACCAGTTTAAGAATCGACTTTACAATCACCTTAAATTTATAGATACAAAAAATTGCAAATAATGTAGTGAATTCTGAGATATCCCTACTACGCACCCACTTTTCCTCATACCAACATTTAAAGTCATAATTGCGGGCACATTTTATGAACCAATTTTGTTTGTGTTTTAATAAAAGGGTTTCTGTTGCGTATCATTTTCTATTGCTTATAAAATAATGTATAAAATTCAATATAGGAAACTACCCTATTGCAGAGCAACTGCCTATCTGATAAATAAATAAATAAAACCGGCGTAAAATAGCGACTATGTTTCGTACAGTGAGTGAGATATCCAGAGGGCCAAACGCCCCTTAGGTACCTTCCTTATACCTTTTGACAATGGTCGGCAACGAGTCCCTGATTATTCTGGATGTTCATGGACGGTGGATATTACTATTGCCATTGATATTGTCTAGGGTGAAGAGCGGGATTTTCGCAAAGAGCTAAAAAGCGGGACGCCCAAAAGGGAGACATCTAGCAATTTTTTATATTCTTATCTTCTATTTCTTCGTATACTTCTTACACCTGTCCTTATCCCACTCGTTGTGGGGTCGGCGCAACATGGTTTTTAACACATGTTACAGAAAGATTTGGCTTGTAGTTTTTACGAAGGGCCGCCTGCCTGACGTCGGTCCCTATGAGGAGAAAACACCCAGACCCGAAAAAAATATTTTTCGATCACACAAACATTTGTCTCGGTCAAAGACTAATAAATAATAATGTATACTGCTAGACAAGCTACGCGGTACATAGAAATTTTACCACTAATTTGTGGTCAATTGACCGTAACTCAATATTACCATCTCGACTACTCTCATCTAGAACTCCTATCGCGCTCCTTGTTTGTGAGCTGTCAAACTCCCGCGTTATGGGACGCAATTTCACTTCTAAACACTCCGTCTAGTAGTATACATTAAGTCTTTGGTCTCGGTGGGCGAATCGAACCCACGGCCTCTCGCTTCACAGGCCACAGCGCCGTGACGGCTATCTAGCAACACTATATACTAACAAAAGATATTTTTTTAGGAATACAAGGATTGCGCTCATCGAACATAATTTTCTGGTTCACAAATTCAACGAATTATCTTGAAATACATTATGAATATGAAGATGATGAGACACTTAATTTTACTTGGATACATCCACATGGAGATGCTAAGAAATACAAATGCCTAGTTTCATGGAAAGGTATAATCATACTTATCTTTATACAACGTGTTATAGAAAGGGGCGGGCAAATTTAAGCAATGTATAGTGTAGGGTATTAGTATTTTATCTCCCATAGTACCAAATCCGATTGCATTGCTTGGACAATAATTATAGAATTTTCTTTTTTATCGAATGAGTAACATGTCGATATCGACCTTCAACTTTAGACAACACTAAATGATAAACAATTTTACTAGACCTCCTTTTATTTAATTATTTTATAATTAAGAAAACATTAAACAATTGTCAAATGTCAATATTTATTTGACGCAGTCAGTTTGGCAATTTCTTATTTTATGAAGTATGATTACGAGTTCAAAAAATATGTTGTATTTGACTAAAGTATTATGTACTTTGTGTTGGTATAATTGATAACAACTTTTAAGACGCTCGTCGACTGTATTAAGCGAAATTCATAGATGGATGATCCGACTATGAAATCTTTATAATACTTCAGAGGATGGTACCTATATCGTCTTCAGCAAACAGTCTCTTTCAGGTATTTTGTGTTTAATTTACAAGTTTGTCGTACGTACGTATGTCCGTAGAATTACGTAAATCTTATTCAAGTTTATTAAAAAGTGAGTGTCATTCATTATAATTAATAGTGATGTCATCAATCTTATCGATCTTAATAAACGAGTGATTAAAATTAACGTGAAATTTTAGGATGTCTTGGTTAGAAATGATCCGGTACATAGGTACTTACTATAAGGAGTGTGTAATGACCCTAAAATATGACCACACCTTTCTGTAACACGTTGTATATATAATTCTACTGTACGTGTGTATGTGACTGAACTTCTCCTAAACTGTTGGACCGATTTGAATGATTTTTTTTGTATGCGTTTGGGTGGCGCTGCTGTAGTTGCGGGTGAAACCTCGCGGGACAGCTAGTATATTTATATATTATTATAAATGTGAATGTAAGTTTGTTTGTTACGCTTTCACGCGAAAACTACATAACCGATCATCATGAAACTTTGTACACATATTCTTGGAGGTATATGAAGTAATATAGGATACTTTTTATGAAAAAAAATATCTATTTGTTTGTCACGCTTTCACGCCTAAATCACTGAACCGATTTTGATGAATTTTGATATAGAGATAGATGGGACCCTGGAGACGGTTATAGGCTATGTTTTATTTCGGAAAAGTCTAAACACGCGGGCGGAGCCGCGAGCAAAAGCTAGTAATATATATACATATATATAAAACTTCAAACCGGGACAGAACAGTGCTTACACTGCTGCTTGGCGCTAGAAATAGGTACCAACCCAGACGGCCTCTCACATAAGAAGGAACTACCACCTTTATTCTACTTTTAGCTGCTACTTTACGCCGGTTTTCTGTGAGACATTGGTAACGACCCGGACGAGCCGACGTATTCATGCTGTAGGTGTCTACAGTGTGGCTGTACCACTTATACAATTGACAAGACCTACATCATTGTATCTTCTAGGGGCGAAACAACACTCAAAGCTATATAATGGCAAATGTATTGTGAGGCGACCGCTAGCTCCAGTCACTCCAAGCGAAGATGATGACCGAACTGTTATAAAATTTGAAAAATCAAGTGATAAACGTGGTATCCTCTCTATAAAGATTGTACTACATCGGATAGTAACAGGCGGCGATTTGGATCCAATTCCTGATAAGATCAATGGTAATCAAGATATGTATAGTAAGTAACTTCCTTTTTTACTAGCCCTGTATTATACATGTCCCACTGCTGGACACGGGCCTCCTCTACTGAATGAGAGGGGTCAGGCCTTAGTCCACCACGCTGGACTAATGCGGGTTGGCAGACGTCACATACCTTCGAAAATCTTATGAAGAACTTCTCAGGTATGCAGGTTTCCTCACGATGTTTCCTTGTCTGTTAAAGCAAGGGATAATTAACAATTGATACACACGTAACTCTTAGAAAGTTGTCGGAGCATGCTCTTGGAGCTGGTTTAGACTTTCGTTTCGACAGTCTGTCTCCCCGCTGAGCTATCGATTGCTATTCCTACAAATATTATAAACTTAAATAACACCTGTCCTGCTTTACATTTGGCTTCTCCAGTTGTAAATGTCCTTACACTTGCGGTTTATACCTTAGTTAATTGTTTCTCCCGCTTTGCTATGGAGGGAAGTGGACAATTAATATTTCCACCTTCTTCCTAACTTTCTATTTGATTAAATTCAAGGGGATAAAGATAGCTTAGCATTCCCAGAGACTCGCCGAGCTTCATTACTCGGTGTCGAAATATGCGTGGCATTGTCGATCCTGGCTTATATTATACATATAGGCGAGTCTCGAATATTATAGAAAGTTGTATTGTATGTGAATTTGTTAAACGATCCCACCTTAGGGTGCTCACGCTAGTCGGCGACTCGAACTCATTAGTGGGCGGGTTCAACGATGCATGCTATCTCACCCTGACATCGCGCGGCGTGAAGCGTTCGAGTGAAATACAATAATTTATTTTGAAATCGAGCGGCGTAATCTTTATAACTAGAGTTTAGAATTGGTGTCTTCATGAAATAACCACCGAATATATCGATTCAAAATATAGTTATTTAATATCTTGAATAAATAAGCTATGCTCGTATTTATTTAGTTTTGGAGGTTTGTACTTTTTGCTTTACTTATTAACGGTCAAATTTGCGTGTAAATTTGTGCTGAAATATGGATTTTTCGTGGCTCCTAACTTTCAAATAACTTTTTATTTCACAATTATGTTTCTATACATGCATTGATAACTATGAGATAAATCAATATCATCCATAACTTTCGAAGTGCGCTGTCAAATCGTGGAGTAATTACCCCACAACGTTTGTATAGAAAAAATATCGACTAGCGTACCCTAACGGTTAAACTGTTGGATGTTTTTTTTTTTATTAGCTTGAATGACGAGACGAGCAGGTCGCTCGCCTGATGGTAAGCGCCACGCCTGCTCATAAACAGAAGCAACGCCACACAGAACTTTAAATAACAAAGCACTGCATGACACTGGACTGCGCTCGTCACCGCGAGACATAAGGTTTTAAGTCTCATAATGCCCAGTAATTTCACTGGCTTCAATGTCCTTCAAACCGGAACACAACAGTGCTTACACACTGTTGCTTGGCGGCAGAAATAGACGGCGCGGTGGTACCAACCCAGCCGGCCTCTCACAAACGAGGGACCTACCACCTTGTGATTTAGCGCAGCAGGCCTTCTAGATTAACCATATGCTACTTTATGTATCGGAAAACTGATTCATGGACGCAACTTATCATAACAACTTAACTAACATCCATAATATCATAACAACTTATCTAACATCCATAATACGAAAAGAATCACGGGCGCGTTTGCGATCTTATGGCCGTTCCTAATATTCTATCTATCAACAAATTTGCTTACTGACAGTAACATTTTGACACATTTTGTATGGAAGATCTGAAAAATACTATTGATAGTAAGCAAATCTGCCGATAGACAGATTATAGGGAACGGCCATTAACAGAAAGGGATAGTTAAGGGATTGGAAAGGGGAGGATGTTTCGACATAAATCTCAGTCGGCAATGCGCCTATGATTCTCCTGGTAGGTACTGTGGGTGTACATGGGTGGAGTGTAATATTTTTTATTTATTTTTCAGCGTTTTACATCCCAGCAGGTGTGCTATGCCTAATATTTGTATTTATTGTGACATATTTCATATTGTATAAGAAACGTAAGACTGCCAACTATATTAATAGAGTGCACGCAGTAAGTGATTTTTAAAGTATTTGCATATTATAGCTATTAATGCTGTAGAGTCTAAGTGGGCTACCAATATCTTAGACCCAAAGTCGACCTCACCTGCAGGTACACTCTGCTGATTAACGGACGAGCCAATGTCGAAAATTGGTGCCAGTTGCGGGTTACGGTCAGACGACTGGTCGCCCCCCATAAAACGAAATCCAATGTTAAATCATGATGTTAGGGCCCTGTAGGCAAGTACAAGTTTTAACAGTTTTCTAAAACGATGAAAGTTTTCCTTTTCTCTCCATACGTCAAGTATCAGTAGCCACTAGTGGGAACTATGATGAATTAAAATTAATAATATGGTTAATTTTATTTCATATTAGTCGAATATGAAATTTGTTTTCAAGCGATTCTTCCCTTTATTAGGTACCGTATGAATTACTAGTTTGACACTTCGACGGTAGTAATTTTATACGAATTCGAAAACTGTGAACGTATTTGTAACTCGTACTAGGCCTACTGGTATTAAGTCGGGTTAACGAGTTATTAAGGCTGTAATTAAAATACGTAAAAAAGACGGTTTCATGAAAATTCTCACAAATCTGCAAACTCAATCGCTTTTTAAAAATAACATTTTTAATGTCAAGCTTATGTGTAAGAAATGGTCATCAGTGGTAGGGGGTAGGGGGTTGCAAATTATATTTGCCGCACATAGATTTGCGGCCCCTGGCCCCCGATGGGTTTAATTCACCACTGTCTGTTCCTTTGTCATATATTAATAGCTTGAGTGACGAAACGAGCAGGTGGCTCGCCTGATGGTAAGCGCCACGTCTACCCATTAAAAGAAGCAACACCATACAGAACTATGTGTGCATGCCTCTCATTGTGCGAGCTACATGCACTCCGAGCTGGCATTCAATACTTACATAGGTAATTGAATGCCAGCTCGGCTCTATGTACCTATTCATAGGGTTCATTATTATTTAGCTAAATAAAAGAATACGTAATTTCTTCAAATATATTTTTTATAGTTATTTCAAAAAATTTAATATTTCAATTTCCCGCCGCGCCGGAGTCTTGCCAGCGTAAAAATCCTGGCATGGCAGGACAAATCGTGACATCTGATAATTCTACCTCTAAGAATAATACCTATAAACATTTGCTAATGAATTACAGAATAATTTAGAAATATTTTAATGAATTACAGAATGTTGCCGAAGATAATAATTACGAACATCTTTATGAAGAGATTGACATACCCCCCTTTCCTCCCCAATGGGATACCTATGCCACCATTATGGATAGAACCGAACCTGATCTGAAAAGCATTCAGGACTTATACACAAAACCTATACCGAAGAGCGAAAGAATGCCAAAACTAAATGACACGTATTCGACCGTGGTCGGTGCTTCAATCATTGATGACGATGAAATATTATATCATGAAATACAGTTTAAATCAGAGCCATAACTGATATTTGCAACTTTATACGCACTCTCGCCTGTCTTCCACGAAGGGGTAGGCAGAGTACACCCACATTTCGCCGAGCCCCGTCCCATGATGTGATTCTAAGCGTTACGTAATAGAAAAACACAATATCACTTTACCCGACCCGGGCATCGAACCCGAGACATCAGCACAGCAGTCGTACCGCGTACACATTACAACTGCGCCTGCGAGGTATCTCGATAGAATATTACAGTACTGGGTCAGTTTTTTATACAGCCATTAGTCACACAGGTAGTCCTGAGTCCTGACCCTACAGTAAGATTCGAGTCATGTGACGTGGATATCAAGAACTACGAGATACTACTGGTCTCAAAACACCCAAATACGAAACAAATATTTGCGAATTACACCAACATTGTCTCGATGCGGGGATCGAACCCGCGGCCTCGTTTCACAGCCGGCTACTCGCCCACTGCGCCACTAAGCTGTCAGTTGAAAAAGCCTCTAAAATAAATATGAATATAAAAGTAGTTTGTATTACTCGACACAACGATTATTTATTATTTTGTATAAAATTTGTGTTGCAACATTAAAAAATAAAAATCACGTTCAAACTAAACAATTTGTTTTTATTAATAATTCCTAACTACAGCATATACAAATATTAAATATTATTAAAACGATTCAGTAGGTATCACAAATAAGTACTTAGAAACTATTTACATTTAGTCATATTCCATTACAAATGGCGGCGACTTTTGACATATATTTGCGTCATTCTCTGACACCGAGACGACCACTGACATATTTTTGCGTCATTCTCTGACACAGTGGCAATCACTGACATATTTTTTCGTCAATAATAAAATTCATGTATTTTAACTTGATGAAGCTTTCGGCGTCAGATAAATGACGAGTCACGTGTCAAAATGTTGCCTTAAATACACAAAATCGCATAAAACAGCTGCGTGCATGATCACAACATAGGTTAATAGCTATTTACATATTCGCTACCTGACAGTTAAACATGTCAATTAAGACACATAATTTTCAAAAATTATTTAACATTTTGCATAATTTCATTCAATTTCTAATCAACTGACGCCCGATTTCTGAAAGGCTGATCATTATAAAAATCAATATATAATATCAATTGTCAAGTCGAAATTGAGTTGCTGGAAGCGTGGTCAACCCCTTTGATTTGACACACATGTTAGTTAACATAGCATTCAAATTAATATGAAAAATCATATGTCAAACGCTATTAGACATCAGATTTTATTTTTTTCATTAATAACGTATTAGTAACTCAAATTGATTTGCCAGCGGTGTCAAAATCAACGTTCTATTAGATGCATGTTGCTTTGATTAGCGAATTAAGAAATCAGGTGTTAGTTAACTAACATGTGTGTCAAATTAAAGGTGTTGACCACGCTTCTAGCAACTTAATCGACATGAGATTTGACATTTGATTAGTAAATTTTTTACATTGATCAGAAACCGGGCGTAAATGTTTTAAAAATTAAATATACTCGTAAATCGTGTGACCAACGAATACATGTATAAAATTTAAGGTAACCATAGATGATTGATGATGAATAATATTGTTAGAGAAATAGGCACTGGTAGATATGAATATTTGAATAATTCTTTTTAAGTACCTTATTATTCAAAATTCGCAGTCCTTTCTATAGCAATTTATCATTGACACAAACGCGTCAATATTACATTTATAAATACCGAATAATACTACATCTTGTAACAGTTGTCACTTGAGTGACACATAACCTCAAAAATATCATTATTTTACTTAATTCCGAAAAGTCAAGATAGCGAACTCTTTAAAACTAAAATAACATAGCTTAGCGGTTATACTTGCATTGCGGGGTATCGGGTTCGAACCCTGGGTGTGCTAAGTGCCTATTTACACGTGTCAGTGGAATGTATATAGAAACCGGGCTGATACTGAAATAAATAGAAAAAAATGCTAATTTCTATGGAAGCATCACTAATTGAATTGTTTAAGTCTACATTTTTATTTCACCATTCCCTACCAGTCATCGTGGAGGCATACGTCAAACGTTGATTTCTAATGGTGCGTGATATCGCGGATTATCACGGACGAGCTCGGACCACACATGACATAGACACATGTCTACAGCATGTATGGGCCGGCTCGTCCGGGTCATTACCACTGTCTCACAGAAAACCGGCGTAAAGTAGCAGCTTGCTGCTGCGTTTCGTACGGTGAGTGAGATATCCGGAGGCCCAAACCCCCTTCCCTCCCCTTCCCAATTCTTTAATTATCCCTTTCCTTTAAGGTCGGCAACGCACCCATGATTCTTTTGGTATTGTGGGCGTACATGGGCGGTGGAGATCACTTACCATCAGGTGACCTGCTCGTTTGCCGGCTTTTACCATAAAAAAACACCCACGACCGAGGGCGTGTCTCGCCCGTGGTAACGCAGACGCGTACGTAGCGATGCGCCTGTATCCGTCGCGAGTAATTGACTTCAAAAGCTGACTCTATACTACTAGACAAGCTGCGCGGTACATAGGGATCTTACCACTAAGTTATGGTCAATTGACCGTAACTCAATATTACCATCTCACTTACAGTCAACTACAACCCCTATCGCGCACTCTATTTGTGAGCTGTCAAACTCCCGCGTGACGCAATTTTACATCTAACCAGTAGTATACACTAAAATCTTTGTTCAAAACAATTAAGACTTTTGTAAGAGTTCAGAAGGAGTTTTGGCTTGATTTCTGACAATGGGGTCGATGTTCTATTTTAATTAAATCCTAAACTAGTTTAAACTTGTGTTTGTTGTACAAATGTGGTGTGGATTTGTGCAATAAACATTGTCTGTGATGAACAGTGTATGGAATCATTGAAATTGGTGAATTTAGTTGATTTTTGACCAAGTGTACTGATCGACCTTGGTCTTTCGATCCGCTTGGAGAAAATCTATGAAGCATCGTACTGGAAGGAATTGACACCAAAACTCCAACAAGACATTGAAATCAGTCACACCGGTGTCACATGTTCTTGTGAAGACTTGAAAATATTTAAATATTTGTCATTGTCTGTATGCATGGAAATGCGAAGCCATAATTAAACAAAAAAAGACCAGAATATTAGCTAATAAATTAATTCACTGAACTACAATGAGTGAATGAACTTACTAAATCTTTTACCACACTATTTTTATTGCACAAAAAACTGGCAACACCTGAAATGTCAAATTACCGTTTATTTTAAAATTAGATTAGAGGCTTTACCCGGTCTCTATTCTATTAAAGGATAATAATCATTCTAAACCATATCTACAGATCGTTCCCACAGATGAGCCAATAAGAATGAAGTTTGAATGTAACACCTACAGTTAGATTTTGAGATCGATCTGTAAAATGTCAATCTATTCGCAATAAAAATTATCTCATAATTATCAAAATTCACAATTTTTGGTAAAGAGATCCTTAACGTATCGTAAAACATAATTTTAAGCCTTTTCTACTTATTTTGGTATGAAATAAGCTCGAAAAGTCATTACCTACATTTATTTTAGCATATTTACTGATTTTATCATGTATAATTTTGCTTAAGGGTCATAAATTTTACCCATAGTATAAATATTATTCCAAATGAATGAGTGTCAAATAATAAAAAACTAAAAAAAGCCAAAATAACAACAATCTCAGTTTAATTGGATAACGGTTTAAGAAATCTCCTTTTTTGGCTTTTCGGTTTTTCAATCACTTATTTTTGTTAAAAGTTTTTTTATAACATTTTTTTTGTGAAAAAAACAATGCATAGATGCCGGATTGTCAATATTTCATCACCGATTTCACCCCCTTTAGGGATGTAATTTAGAAAAAAATTAAATAATAAAAATAGGACCAAATTTGTGATTTCATTTCTCGAATAAAAAACAAATTATTAAAATTTTAATAGAAACCTCGGTGAAAAGATAGGTCGTAAAGACAAGAACACAGAGTAACTGTCTAACTGAAAACAAATCTTTTATATCATAGTTGGTTCAATTAAAAAAATACAAACATCATTTTTTTTTTTATATCCGGCCAGTAAACGAGCTAGTGTCTTATGACAAATTATTCGAGTGTTATTCAATCTTTTTTTAAATTGATAGTAATATTACACAAGTCACAACTTCTCGAGCATGTTTATACAAATAATAAAAACAGTGAATACAAATTTTACTACACATAAATTATATTTTATTATTTGAGCTTGTAACACTACAATTAGTACCGGAAGTGACCACATTATATAGAGTGGTACAAACGAACCAAATTTATAAAAAAAAAATTTACTCCACTATTTTTCAATCTTTTTCTGTGACGATGAAAAATGTAATAATAGTCTATTACGGTATTAGGTTCAATTCTCTTATAGGAATAATCATTTCTTTAATAATAAATGTTTGTCAACAGGTTTTTTAGTCACAAGTGCAATTCAGTAACGCTTACAGACATTTTAATTTAAATACACGCTGTAATCGCCGACGGGGTAGGCAGACGTGTAACCAGAACATCTACATTTCGCCCTACGTATTTCCGTCCCATTATGCGATAGGGGGCCAGCCTATCGCCATACCGGGCACAATTTCACACTCCTGGCTGATACTACTCTTTCATATATCTCACTCCTATTTTATACACGGTGCAATTAAATTAATTATTTTGAATTAATTTATACAGCGTGTTACAGAAAGGTGTGGTCAAATTTAAGCAACGTATAGTGTACGATATAAGTATTATACAACGTGTTACAGAAAGGTGTGGTCAAATTTAAGCAACGTATAGTGTACGATATAAGTATTATACAACGTGTTACAGAAAGGTGTGGTCAAATTTAAGCAACGTATAGTGTACGATATAAGTATTATACAACGTGTTACAGAAAGGTGTGGTCAAATTTAAGCAACGTATAGTGTACGATATAAGTATTATACAACGTGTTACAGAAAGGTGTGGTCAAATTTAAGCAACGTATAGTGTACGATATAAGTATTATACAACGTGTTACAGAAAGGTGTGGTCAAATTTAAGCAACGTATAGTTGTTACGTATAGTGTTTCAGCCCACGTAGCACCAAATCCGACTGCATTGCTAGGACATAAATAAAGCATATTCTATTTGTTATGAGTAAAATGTCTGCCTACCCCTTTGGGAAGAAAGTCGCGAGCTGATGGGAAACTTTAAAATGCCTAGTTTTAAGGTATTTCGCAGATTATTTCATGTATATAATTCTATATCATGGACTACATAAAGTATAAGGGAACCGCTTCTGAAAACAAATACAGTTGATAGTGCTGATGATTACAGACACGATACCGTTGAAAATATTGCGATATTTTTTATTTATTGTTTTATTATTAATCTGTATTATATACGTCCCACTGCTGGGCACGGACCTCCTCCACTGAATGAGGGGTTAGGCCATAGTCCACCATGCTGGCCTAATGCGGGTTGGCAGACTACACATACCTTCGAAATTCTTATGTAGAACTTCTCAGGTATGCAGGTTTCCTCACGATGTTTCCTTCACCGTTAAAGCAAGTGATAATTAACAATTAATACACACATAACTTAGAAAAGTCAGAGGTGTATGCTCTTGGGACTGGTTTCGAACTTTCGTCTCGACAGTCCGTACCACTGAGCTATCACTGTTTTTTTTTAATAAGATATATTATATAACGATACTTAAAAAACAGCTGACGCTCAGTGTTGACGGCCGTTAGTACATTGTAGTGTATTAAAAGATGTGTAAGTGTATTATATGAACAGTCAATAATAAAGAGTCTAAAATGAATCAACGGCGTATCTACTCGTCTCTCCTCATCGCCTCGTAACATTACAACATACGCAAGCGGCGCGTGCGCGTGGCCATAAAAAGAAAAAATATATTAATTTAGCGCCTTTTTTCAGTAGTATCATGTCTGTAATCATCAGCTGCCTTGATTTTCGGAAGCGTTTAACTTACACCTAGTAATTTTCGACAAAATGGCGGATTCAAATTCACCGTGTACACTCCGTTGGTTTCTTCATCGTCGTAACCTAATCTTGTAGAAGTGCATTTCATATGTCCACTTCGCATATTTTTCTCTTTTGTGGGAAGCCATATTTGTCTTTCTTGATCATTTCGTGTTTGAGCCTTAAATATGTGTCCAGCCTTGAGAGGGCGTACTCCTGTAAGCATAGAAGTCATGTTGTATTAGGTTTGCCAGAATTCAAACTCGATGTTGATTAGACTCTTATATTGCCAGCACAATTTAAATATTTAACATTTTAGTACAAGTATTCTTTTAAATTATTATTAACTTAAATGACGAGACGAGCAGATAGCTCGCCTGGTAGTAAGCGCTACACTTGCCCATTAACAGAAGCAACACCACACAGAACTTTTAACACTGGACTACGCTCATCACGCTGACACATGATAAGCTTTATAATGCTTTTTCATTAATTTCACTGACTTTAATGTCCTTCAAACCTAAGCATAATAGTGCTGAAATACTGCTGCTTGGCGGCAGCATCTCATGTCTCGTGGTAACGAGCGCAGTTCAGAGCCATGCAGTGCTTTGTAATTCAAAGTTTTTTGTGGTGTTGCTTCTGTATATGGGCAGGCGTGTTTATCATCATACGAGCGACCTACTCGTCTCGTTATTCTAGCTTATACTTTGAGATACACATGGTCGTCATACATCTGCCTTCAAATAAAAATAGGACTTTGGATTGAAAAACCGGACCAAAAACAAGCCCACTGAATTTGACAAGCTGGATCTTCTCAAGATTGGGTCGCGCCGCATAAAATCCAGTGGTAAAGTAAGGCCACTGAGTTTGTTTCGCCGGGTCTTCTCAGGTTGGGTCGTTTTGGATCCGGTGGTAGTTTTAAACCACGTGCCGTTTCGGTAATGCCTATGGTCCATATCGACACATAAAAAAGAAGAAAAAAAAAACTGGACTATTCCTTAATAAAAATATTGTAAAATTTATAGATGCCCAGTATATTTTGACGATGCTATGTACCCGTATGTTATGTATACATTAGTTGATATGATTTATATGCATAAGTTTGTTTATTTTGTACTGACTTTAAGCGCTATTTTAATTGCCTACATGATTAATAAACTATGTATTTCATTTCAATAAAAAAATGGGGTTCCATTGGTACCCTTCAAGTATGTACTCTAAGAAACACTTACCCAGTATCCAAAAGGTATTGGACTCTTTGAAGCATTGACAATAGACCATAGACACCAGAACAAATGGCTGGCTAGCGCGAAAGCCTCCACCTCGGACAGTAAGTGGTTGACATCGTCGATAGATGGCGTTAGGTCCTTAACTTCGCATGTGTTTGTGTGGTAATGCTTCAGGTATTCTTTTATAAAGATCTCCTGTTGAAAAGGGTATAATTATGTTAATAAGTTTTTTTATTGCCTAGATAGACAGACGAGCGGGCGGCCCACCTGGTGGTAAGTGGTTTACCATCGCCCATGGACCTCAGCAATGCCAGAGCACAGCCAGGCCGCTGCCTACCGTTAAAAGTTTGGCAGAACAGCAATGGTCACGGCAGACTTAAATGGCGGGACGAACTCGATTCTTTTTGGTGAGACTGGCTTAAAAAGCATTTAATTTGACAGCCTCCGTGGCGCAGCAGGTGAGTAGCTGGCTGCGAAGCGAGAGGACGCGGGTTCGATTCCCGCACTGAGACAGATGTTTGTGTGATCCACAAATATTTGTTTCGGGTCTGTGTGTTGTGGGTTGGCAAGTCCCTCGTAGTTGCTGATACCCACGATACAGGTTAACCTAGTGTGGGGTCAGGACTATGTGTGTGACTGTTGGCCGTGTATTTATTATTTATTATTATTAATTAAACTGCCTCGGTGGCGCAGTTGTAATGCGTACGCGTTACGATTGAGGTCAACGCTGAGTTCTCGGGTTCAATCCCCGGGTCGGGTAAAGTGGTATTGGATTTTTCTATTACGAAATGCTCAGTATCAGCCCGGAGTCTGGAATTTGTGCCCGGTATGGCGATAGGCTCGCCCCCTATCACATAGGGGACGGAGATACGCCCTGCGAAATATGGGTGTACTCGTTACACCTCTGCCTACCCCTTCGGGGATTACAGGCGTGAGTGCGTATGTATATTATTAATTAAATATTGAAAAGAGGTAAGAGAAATCTATGCCGAACAGCAGGAACAAAAATTTACGTGTTACAGAAAGGTGTGGTCTCTCAACAGAAAAATCATAACAACTTACCTTTTGCTCCAAAGTGGGGCAATTCTCCTGATTCTCAAAATAAAACGGGTGTTCCGGATTGGTATAATCATAGCCCCATTCTTGAAAATGATTTGCAATATCGAAACCTCTGTAATTGTACGCACAGTATTCAAAATCGATCAGCACTATTTTAGGCTCCCCGCTGTCTGAGATATGGCTTGAAAGACTATCGGATGTGTTCGCGTCCTCGAATGTCATCAGGGGTCCCGAAAATTGGGAAGTTTTCGTATGATTGTTCTCTTTGCTTGATCTGGGTGTGTCCACGTCGTACGCTTGCACGTAAATGGGGGACATCTCGTCATCCGTGGGGGGGACAATGTCCTCCAGGAGGAGGATGTTGCCTGAAAAGAAAAATATACGTAAAAATATGTATACCATGTGATAGTGAACGTGTGGAGATATCAGCATTATATTCTTTTTCGCGGCCTCCGTGGCGCAGCGGGCGAGTAGCCGGTTGCGAAGCGTGAGGCCGTGGGTTCGATTCCCGCACCGAGACAAATGTTTGTGTGATCCACAAATATTTGTTTCGGGTCTGGGTGTTGTGGG
Organism: Mimas tiliae; assembly: GCA_905332985.1. Lineage (NCBI taxonomy): Eukaryota > Metazoa > Arthropoda > Insecta > Lepidoptera > Sphingidae > Mimas > Mimas tiliae. The sequence continues at coordinate 984,670 of HG995265.1, read as the reverse complement.
TTGGCAAGTCCCTCGTAGTTCCTAATACTCACGATACAGGTTAACGTAGTGACTGTTGGCCTAGTACTATTATTATAGCATATACCGGCAAACGGGCAAGTGGGTCACCGGATGGTACGAAAAGGCGAAATTTTGCGTATGAAGGGCTAATACACATAATTTACTAAAACATTATGGTTCATTATCGACCCAAGCCTTACGTATAAAGACAGGTGATCTTCGACCCAAGCTTAATATAAAATAGCGGGTCATTACCGACCCAAACCTCACCTTCTTGCATATCATTGTGACAAAAAACAACTGGCGATTCAACAGTTGCGATGAACTTCTTCAGCCATTCAATTTCCTTCTCGAAGTCTACAGATTTTAATTGTTTTATAACACGCTGTTCCTCATCGTTCTGGAAAATTAAGAAAAAATAATAAATTAATAAAAAATCTCATTCATGTTTGCCTATTCGTTTAGACGCTAAAATACCATCGACAGATACATCCACAAACACACACACGCATACGTGCACAAGCATGCACGCACACGCGCACGCGCACGCACACGCACACGCACACGCACACGCACACGCACACGCACACGTACACGTACACGCACACGCACACGCACACGCACACGCACACGCACACGCACACGCACACGCACACTTGCACGCACGCACACGCACTATAAATTTGACCCGTTTGTCTCTGTGAGTATTTTATCCGTCCGTGGCATTGTAGCATGTAGCCGAATTAACCGATTTTAATGCTTGTTTTTTTAAATACAGATCGTTGTTCGCTATGTTTGAAGATCTGATAAACCGATAAAAAGTTATGGATGCTTTTACAAATTTTATGTTATAATTTATTTATACAATATGTAACAAAAACCCTGTCGGTCGTTTTAACTGTGATATCAGAATCAATATTCAAACGTAATGAAATAACTCGCATACGAAAATGGAATATAAAAATATGCATATTTAATTTTTAATCTCGAATTAATTTATTGTTTGTAAACCGTATTCCGATTGATTACCTCTGCAAGAACAATGACATGGGGCCAGAGCGAGATAGCATGTTGCGGTGTCCACGTACATCAAGCGTGCCGCGCGCCGGAGAGCTTCGTAAATCCACACATATTCAGATGCAAATAACATTTTTTTAAATATGTACATTTTTTAAGATATCTGTGTAAGAATAATATCTCGCTTCTGTTTGTAATTTTTTTAATTTGACTATTTTTATTAAACTGTCTATATGTCTATCTTCACGACCTAGAAAGGGCCGACAGGGATTTTGTTACATACTGTATAATAAGGTTCAATACACAGCATAGCCTCCGTGGCGCAGTGGGCTGTGAAGCGAGAAGCCGTAGGTTCATTTCCCGCACCGAGTCGTTTGTGTTTGTGTGATCCACAAATATTTGTTTCGGGTCTGGGTGTTTTATCCCCAGAGAGGTTGACGTCAAGCAGACGACCGATCGTAAATACTACAAGCAAGATCTTTCTGTTACATGTGTTAAAAAGCAAGTTGCGCCGACCCCACCGCGAGTGGAATAAGGGCAGGTGGAAGGAAGACTAAATAAGGTTTAATTAAACTTTACGTGAACAAGGGTATGTAATGTATGTGAGCCACGCTGTAGACAGTTTTGTCCACAGCATGAATGGGCCGGCTCGTCCGGGTCGTTACCACTGTCTCACAGAAAACCGACGTAAAGTAGCAGCTTGCTGCTGTGTTCCGTTCGGTGAGTGTGATATCCGGAGACCCAAATCCCTTAATCATCCCTTTCCTTTAAAGTCGGCAACGCGCCCATGATCCTTTTAGTATTGTGGGCGTACATGGACGGTGGAGATCACTTACCATTTGGTGACCCACTAGCTCGTTTGTCAGCCTATGATATAAAAACAAGGTTCATCATACATATATATATAAAACAAGGCAGCTTACCTTGCCCTGAGTGTTGCCAGAAAGCCTCTCTTCCCTGACAATTTTGAACCACTTCCCCATGGTCTTCCATAACCAATTAGGTTCTTTAGACAACGGCACGTCCATAGAGTGAATGGCGGCCATTTTTTCAGCTATTTTCATAGACAATGCCGGTTCAGATAGCTCTTTGGTTAGCAGCGGTCTCGCCTGTGGAAGATTAAATAAAAATTATACATACATACATACATACGCACTCACGCCTTTAATCCCCGAAGGAGTAGGCAGAGGTGTAACCAGTACACCCACATTTCGCCGAGCGTATCTCCGTCCCACGATGTGATAGGGGGCGAGCCTATCGCCATACCGGGCACAAATACCAGACTCCGGGCTGATACTGAGCATTTCGTAATAGAAAAACCCAATACAACTTTACCCAGCCCGGGGATCGAACCCGAGACCTCAGCGTTAGCCTCAATCGTAACGCGTACGCATTAGAACTGCGCCACCGAGGCAGGTTTCAAAATTAAATAAACAAATAATTTTAAACAACACTAAAATCATATAAAACTACAACTATTTATACTCACAGGAATGTACTCTTCAATCCGCCCACCAGAGAACACGCCGTGAAGTTTGGGACCGAGTCGCCTCTCGGATAGTAATGTAAATATCACAGATTCCGTGACTATGGCGTCCATTGCTCGCTCGCCGTGGACTTGGCCGTATATACGAAGTAATACCTGCGAACAAAAACGGCAATGTGAACTTTGAATGAATAATAATAATAAATACACCCAACAGTCACACACATAGTCCTGACCCCACACTAGGTAAACCTGTATCGTGGGTATCAAGAACTACGAGGGACCTGCCAACCCACAACACCCAGACCCGAAACAAATATTTGTGGAACCCACGGCCTCACGCTTCGCAACCGGCTACTCGCCCGCTGCGCCACGGAGGCTGTGAAGCGGAGAATGAATGAACTTTAGTCTATTTCTGCCGCCAAGCAACAGTGTGTAAATACTGTTGTGTTCCGGTTTAAAGGACATTGAAGTCAGTGAAATTACTGGGCATTATGAGACTTAACACCTTATGTCTCGGGTTGACGAGCGCAGTCCAGTGTCTAGCAGTGCTTTGTTATTTAAAGTTCTGTGTGGCGTTGCTTCTGTTTATGAGCAGGCGTGGCGGTTACCATCAGGCGAGCGACCTGCTCGTCTTCAAGCTAAAAAAAATTAATAAAAAAAATAAAATATTTAAAACGAACCCTATTGACCCTTTCTAGGCCGTGAAGATAGCCATATAGACAGCTTAATAAAAATAATTAAATTACTAAAAAACAATAAACTGAAGCGAGATATTATCCTTACACAGGTAGCTTAGAAAAATGAACATATTAAAAAAATGTTATTTGCATCTGAAAAGTGAATAACAGCTGACGGATGTGACGTATTGACGAAGCGTTTGATGCACGTAGACGCCGCCACTTTCTATCTCGCTCTGGCTCCGAGACATCGCTCTTGCAGAGGTAATCAATCGAAAAACGGTTTACAAACAATAAAATAATTAGAGTATAAAAATAAATATGATTATTTTTATAGTCTCATTTTCGTATGCGAGTTATTTCATTACGTTTGAATATCGATTCTGATATCACAGTTAAAACGCCCGACAGGGTTTTTGTTACATATTGTATAATAATATTAAACTAATGCATTAATAATGCAAGTGATATTGGGGTTTTCTATCAGGGATTGCTCAGTATCGGCCCGGAGTCTGAAAATGTGGCAGGTATTTTTTTTTCTTTTGATTGCATATGCATACGGCATACGAGCCAATGGGTCACCTGATGGTAAGTGATCTTCACCGCCCATGTACGCCCATAATACCAAAAGAATCATGGGTGCGTTGCCGACCTTAAAGGAAAGGGATAATTAATGGATTGGAAAGGGGAGGGGGTTAATAATTAATGGGGATAATTAATGGAGGGGGGGGCCTCCCGATAACTCACTCACCATACGAAACGCAGCAATAAGTTGCTACTTTACGCCGGTTTTCTGTGAGTCAGTGGTAATGACCCGGACGAGCCGACCCATACATGCTATCGACAAGAGTATCTAAAGCGTGGCTCTACCACTCATAGAAGGTATGGTGATAAGCTCGTCCCCTATCACATCATGGGACGGAGATACGCTCGGCGAGATGTGGGTGTACCTACACACCTCTGCCTACCCCTTCGGGGATTACAGACGTAAATGCGTGCGTAAACTTACCTTTTTAGGTTCTTCAATGTTGAAGGAGTTAGATCTGATGATGGATTTCTTTATGAGCCTGGTGGCCACCGTCTCCAGGTCTGTGTCCGGTGAACTGTCCTGCAAGGTGTATCCTGCCAATTTGGTGGCATCTTCTGGCAGCGCCACGTAGTACAGGAAGTTTGATAGCCCGCCGCTGTGAAAGAAATATTTTTTACGGTCGATAGTCGAACCTAGCGCGGGAAATGGAATTTTGTTTTGGTCTTTTGAGAATTGCAGCACTATCCTTCGATTAAATATGGATGAAAATGATTTTGCGCAAATAATCACAATGTATATACATAATAATAACAATAACAACTATAAATATTGCTTCCAGTAATTTAAAGTCTCAAATGACTAATCTGAGAAAAAAAAATAAGTTTCTGGACTTTAATTAACTCTAGAAGCAATATTTATAATATACTAGGGGCTTTGCCCATGTTTTTCCACAAAACATAAAATAAGAAAAACTTGAAGTCCGACGAATATGAGACATATGTTACTTTGTTCCCCACATTATTCTGCATCGATTGGTATCGGTCTCGACCCCATACCCCCAGCGGTTTCGGAGGAGATAGCGTGACAAGCTTTTGGCAGCGGCGGCGGCGGCAGTTACTTTTTTTTAGAATAGAGATACGCACGGCGATATGTGGGTGTACTGGTTATACCTCTGCCTACCCCTTCGGGGATTATAGGCGTGAGTGCGTATATATGTGTAATATATTATTTAACAACAAAAAAATTGTAAATAAACACAACAATAACCTTGAATCTAGTGACAACGTTCCGATTTTTATGGCGAATGGTTACAAATCGATTTTTTTTATCAATAAAAACAAATAAAAAACATGTTTATAAACATTGTGATTATGTCACGTTTCTGAAGATATTTTTAACTTAGTTTTTAGCTTAGTTTTTGTTAAAGTTAATCGGTTATATCAGTGGGTGGTCGAGTTTCCGGGATGAAAGTATGTATTTTTGATCATAAGTTTTTTAATCGCCTCATTAGTCTAGTCGTGGCGTACGTAGACTCAGAGGCCGGTAAGGTCCTGGGTTGAAATCCCAGATCGAACAATCGCATGAGTTTTAGCTTCGAAAAAGCTTTGTCACCGCTTTGTCTATTTCTGCCGCCAAGCAGCAGTGTCTAACTGTTGTGTTTGTGTTTAAAGGACAATGAAGCCACTAAAATTACTGGGCATTATGAGACTTAATATCTTATGTCTCGGGGTGACGAGCGCAGTTCAGTGCGATTCAGTGTTCTGTAATCCAGAGTTCTGTGCAACATTGCTTCTGTTTATGGGCAGGAGTGACGGTTCACATCAGGCGAACAACATGCTCGTCTTGTCATTTAAGCAAATTAAAAAAACACAATTTGCCAAGTTTTTGACAGCCTCCGTGGCGCAGCGGGCGAGTAGCCTGTTGCGAAGCGAAAGGCCGTGGGTTCGACTTCCGCACCGAGACAAATGTTTGTGAGATCCACAACTATTTGTTTCGGGTCTGGGTGTTGTGGGTTGGCAAGTCCCTCGTAGTTTCTGATAACCACGATACAGGTTAACCTAGTGTGCGGTCAGGACTATGTGTGTGACTGTTGGGTGTATTTATTTATTTTATTTATTTAAGTATAAGAATTCATGGCCCGTGTGCCGATAAGCTCGTCGGTCACCATCTATCATTTCATTAGACGGAAATAATCTCGACGAAATACGATGAATATGCGAGTACTGATTACACCTCCATCTACGCCTCTGAGAATATGGTAGTTGACTAGATTTTTTTTATTATTTAAATCGTTAAGTTACGTTACTCAAAATCTATTGCAGAAAGAATTTTATAAATCGGACCAAAAATAAATAAGTTAGAAGCCATTCAAATCCTGTAGAAGGGGTAATTGTCAAATGACAGACGACGCAAACTATGACGTCACTGTGTAAAATGTTTATTATGGTGCACGCGTGCAAGCGAGATAGTGAGATATCCCTACTACGCATCCACTTTGCCTCATACCGACATTTAAAGTCATAACTGCGGACACATTTCTGAACCAATTTTGATTATGTTTTAATAAAAGGGTTTCTTATGCGTATAATATTCTGTTGCTTATAAAATAATGTATAAAATTCAATATAGGAAACTATACACAGGCGTGTGTATATATGTATCTAAAAAAATGTATTTCCATGACGTCACACGTGATGTCACTCCGCATATGAATGGAATATTCTGAAGCTGTTATCTTCACAGATATATTATATTACGACGCGCGATGGCCCGGTTTCTACCGGTTCATAACATATTGTTAGCAAGCATATCTTAGGCGCCTGTGTGGCGAGCCCGGTGTGTATGAAATTATAATACATTTTTTTACATACGCACTCACGCCTGTAATTCTCGAAGAGGTAGGCAGAGGTGTAACCAGTACACCCACATTTTGCCGAGCGTATCTCCGTCCCACAATGTGATAGGCGGCGAGCCTATCGCCATACCGGGCACAAATTCCAGACTCCGGGCTGATACTGAGCATTTCGTAATAGAAAAACCCAGTACCACTTTACCCGACCCGGGGATCAAACCCGAGACCTCAGCGTTAGCCTCAATCGTAACGTGTACACATTACAACTGCGCCACCGAGGCAGTCATATACATTTTTTTATTATAATAATAATACTCTAGCCCTATACAATATGTAACAAAAACCCTGTCGTTCCTTTTAATCACGTTATCAGAATCGTTATTCAAACGTAAAGAAATATCTCAATTAAGACAGTTCTACCATAAAAATAACGATTGGCGATCACTCGGTGGTTTATCAAAAGTGGTAGTTACTCGGTACTGTAACTTTTTACTATTACAGCGAGTCGCCGCTTAACTAATACGCACGTAAAACACATAAAATTATAGTTTTTAGTAGTATTTCATTTGAAATACCACTTTCATTGCGCTGCTGGCCCACCATCTGTCCCATTTTTATGTTAGATTTTTCTCATTAGATATATTTCCTTATGTTTGAATATCGATTCTCACAACACAGCTAAAAGGACCGACAGGGTTTTTGTTACATGTTGTATATACATTTATCATTGCTGAGCACGGGCCTCCTCTACTGAATGAGAGGGGTCAGGCCTTAGTCCACCACGCTGGACTAATGCGGGTTGGCAGGCTTCACACACCTAAGAAATTCTTATGAAGAACTTCTCAGGTATGCAGGTTTCCTCACGATGTTTCCTTCATCGTCAAAGTGTTAATTAACAATTAATACACAATGTAACTTATAAATCAGAAGTGTATGCTCTTGGGGCTGGTTTGGAACCTGCGACTTTCGTCTCGACAGTCCGTAACACTCCCCACTGAGTTAAAGCTGCTTCTTTTTAATGTTACACAGTGCATTCACAGATCGAAATATCAGTTTGCAAAATAAAGTAGCCAACTTTCCAATTATTATTTTTTTTTATAATAATATAGGCCGGCAAACGAGCAAGTGGGTCACCTGATGGTAAGTGATCTCCACCGCCCATGTAGGCCCACATTACTAAAATAATCATGGGCGCGTTGCCGACCTTAAAGGAAAGGGATAAGTAAGGGATTGGGAAGGGGAGGGGAATTTGGGCCTCCGGATATCTCACTCACCGTACGAAACGCAGCAGCAAGCTGCTACCTTACGCCGGCTTTCTGTGAGACAGTGGTAATGACCCGGACGAGCCGGCCCATACATGCTGTAGACAAAAGTGTCTACAGCGTGGCTCTACCACTCACTAAAATAATAGTAACAGAATAATAGTGTTCCATTCGATAATCATAATATATTTAATATAAAAGCATTAATATTATTTTCTTCCTTCCTTTGTCTTTCTCATAATATATATATTTACATACCTTAATCACAAAATACACTACACTACAAATACACTACACTAAAAAGTCTGAATTGTAAATTAATTTTAAAAATAAATTAATATATTTATTAGTTTTATCATAACCGGTAGCGGTAATATTTTCGTCCGACATTTGTAAATCAGCGATTTGTATACGATATAGTATTTAAATTTCCTCGATACAGGCTTGCCTAGTGAGGAAATTAATGGAAAATGTTATGGTCTAGATATGTTTTTGTCAGCGAAATACATATAAATTGTTTTTTTTACATTGTTCAACCTGTTTTGTGATTTGTTTTTGCTGTAATAAATTATTTTTAATTTTTCATACTGATGCATCTACTCGTAGTTCAGTTTAAATCCCTAAAATTCATATCAATATTGGACTTGTTCCAATATGACAATATTTTCTAATGTATAAAAATAAACTGATTTAGTGTACTATTGATGATGCTATGTATATTTACATATGTTTATAATGTGAATTGTGAAATATAAATATATTTCTTTGTTTTTGTAAGTTGACTTGTCATAAGATCTATTTTAATTGCTACATGATCCATAAACGATTTTTTTTTTATTCTATACGCACTCAGAGGCAGAGTTGTAACCAGTACACCCACATTTCGCCGAGCGTATCTCCGTCCAAATCTGCGTCACATAACGCGGGAGTTTGACAGCTTGCTGTCAGGGAGCGCGATAGGGGTTCTAGTTGAAAGTAAGCGAGATGGTAATATTGAGTTACGGTCAATTGACCGCAACTTAGTGGTACAATGTCTATGTACCGCGCAGCTTGTCTATTAGTATACATTAAAGTATTTGGCTGTCACCCATCGTCTTCTGACTTCTCACCTGATCCTCCTGAACTCCAAGACGGAAGGGTCGATGGTCTTCCACGCGCCGTGAAGATAGTTCCTGCAGATCCTGCCAGCCACTTCCCTCATCTCTTCTTCGGTTCCGCACATTTGTAGTTTCTGAAAAGAACGTTTAAATATATACACTCGACAGTCACACACATAGTCCTGACCCCACATCACGTTTGCCTTTTTTATTGCATAAGCCGACGAACGAGCAAGTGGGTCACCTGATGGTAAGTGATCACCACCGCCCATGTACGTCCATAATACCAAAAGAGTCAGAATCAGAATCAGAAAAAAACAGACACATTTATTTGTTTTGGACGTGGTAGAGCCACGCTGTAGACACTTGTGTCTACAACACGAATGGGCCGGCTCGTCCGGGTCGTTACCACTGTCTCACAGAAAACCGGCGTAAAGTAGTAGCTTGCTGCTGCGTTTCGTTCGGTGAGTGAGATATCCGAAGGCCCAAACCTTCCCAATCCCTTAATTATCCCTTTCCTGTTAGCTCGGCAACGCACCCATAATTCTTTGAGTATTGTGGGTGTACATGGGCGGCGGAGATCACTTACCATCCGGTGACCCATTTGCTCGATTGCCGGCCTTTGCTATAAAAAAAAATTGTAAGCATAGGTAACATGGATCTTAAATTTAAACAATTTGGTCCTCTATGTATTGCCATTGGGGCATACAAATATTATGTACAGTACAATTATAATTAATTATTATTTAATAATTATTATAGTATAAAGTCTATAATATTCAAAATTACAACGTCATTAACTATTACGTCACCTGATGGTAAGTGATCTCCACCGCCCATGTACGCTCACAATACTAAAATAATCACGGGCGCGTTGCCGACCATAAAGGAAAGGGATAATTAAGGGATTGGGAAGGGGAGGGTATTTGGGCCTCCGGATATCTTGATTGTCTACAGCGTGGCACTACCACTCGTAAACTATATCGTGGGTATCAGGAACTACGAGGGACTTGCCAACCCACAACACCCAGACGCTTAACAAAAAGTTATATATCACAGAAACATTTGCCTCGGTGTGGGAATCGAGCCCACGGCCTCTCGCCTCGCAGCCGGCTACTCGCCCACTGCGCCACGGAGGTTGGTGTTAAAGAAGTGTTTGTCAGGAATGTCGCTTAACGTGGTTTGGCCACGTCTTGAGGAAACCGCAAGAGTTCCAGGGGTACGATCCCGCGGATAGCATATGGATTAGGATATATTAGGCTACTTTTTAACCGACTTCAAAAAAAAAAGGAGGTTCTCAAATCGATTGTATTTTTTTATGTTTGTTGCTTCAGAACTTTCGAGTGGGTAAACCAATTTTGATGATCCTTCTTTGAAAGCTGGTGCTTCCCGTGTGGTCCCATTTCAATTTGGTTAAGTTCTGACGACGGAGACCGGAGTAAAAAAAAAAACTCAACGGACAACAGTACACTCGTTGCGATTGTGTTATTGTATTCGAATTCACATCCTATTGCTGTAACTACCACTAAAAAATTTAAAAATAAAATAACGTTTAACAAAACTTTGAAACAGACTTCAAAATAAAAACACTGAAAAGTCAAAAATAACTAATTCTATAGGACTCTTTGGAGTCGGTGCAATTTTATTGGATATAAATAATTATCCTAAAAAAGGCCGTTCACACGGGCGGAGCCGCGATCAAAAGCTAGTAAATAATATTTTTGTTAAACGCTTTTAAATAGCCCGACAACATCGGAATGCTATAACAATAGCAGGCGTCTTATGATCGAAGATAATTCAATTGCTCAGTATTTTGTGTATAATACTAGGGCCGTTGCCCATGTTTTTCCACAAACTTAAAGTCCGACGAATATGAGACATATGTTACTTTGTTCCCCACATTATTCTGCATCGATTGGTATCGGTCTCGACCCCATACCCCCAGCGGTTTCGGAGGAGATAGCGCGACAAGCTTTTGGCAGCGGCGGCGGCGGCAGTTACTTTTTTTTAGAATAGAGAGAAACATATCTCTGAGGCTGACGTTGAGATCTCGGGTTCGACCCCCGGGTCGGGTACAGGTGATATTGGGTTTCCTATCACGAAATGCTCAGTATCAGCCTGGTGTCTGGAGTCGTGCCCGGTATGGCGATAGGCTCGCCCCCAATCACATTATGGAACGGAGATACGCTCGGCCAAATGTGGGTGTACTGGTTACACCTCTGCCTACCCCTTCGGGGATTACAGGCGTGAGTGAGTATGTCTGTATATATATGCCAGATACGTTCACAGCAGAAGATTGTATTGATTTGAGTAGAACACGATTTTTAAATGTGTTTGTAAGAGTAGCCTCTTTTTCGAACTGAGCCATTACAAGGTACCACTTCAAATGAGGCGAGGCGTCTTGAAGCTCAGTCGCTCGTTCTCTCTTTCACGCACGCAGCACGCGTCATAGGAACAGAAACGCGACATAAAATTTGAATACGTGTGAAAAAATTGAGCCGCTCTTACAAGAGTGGTAGAGCCACGCTGTAGGTAGTTTTGTCTACAGCATGTATGGGCCGGCTCGTCCGGGTCGTTACCACTGTGTCACAGAAAACCGACGAAAAGTAGCAGCCTGCTGTTGCGTTGCGTACGGTGAGTGAGATATCCGGAAGCCCAAATCCCCTTCCCCTTCCCAATCCCTTATTTATCCCTTTCCTTTAAGATCGGCAAGGCGCTCATGATCTTTTTAATATTGTGGGCGTAAATGGGCGTTGGAGATTACTTTCCATCAGATGACCCACTTGCTCGTTTTCCGGCCTATGATATAAAAAAAACAATATTTCATCATGTACGGGACTAATGGAAATTGAAAAGAGCAACGTTAGTCTGTTTTTCTCTAGCTAAACAGCATTCCGAACTGGCGGTAGAGTTAAAATTTGACTGAATCTAAATGATGTATAACATAAGCTTTTCAGCCTTCGTGGTCACGGGAGAGACTGAGGTGTAAGGTCGTCTCGAAAAGTTAATGTTACATTGGCTACCTTCATTTTAAAATTATACATTTATTTTTTAATTATTTAATAAGTTAGTTGACACTTAATGAACTGAATTAAACCGCGATAAAATCCGTATAAACAAGTTTTATTTCAATGTGTAATATTCGCGTAAAACTAAGAAATGACAATGATGTATAACATTTTATGGTTTCAATAAATAATTTTTATTTCAATGTATGTCTCTTGTACTACTAGAAGGCCAAAATCTATTGTTCTGATAAGGACAGTAATGTTATCAAACGCTGTATTGTTATTGTGCGTGGTATAGCGCTGGATTAGTGACGAAATTGTTGATTAATCCGTACCTATTGGTCCTTGAACCGTTTTTCTTTTTTATTTGAGTGACGAAACAAGCACGTCGCTCACCTGATTGTATTTGTATTTTTGGTAGGGACGTCTACGAGTAGCACAGACGGGTGATCAGCTCGCTTAAGTTGAACCATTTCACCCTTAATCCCAGTCTGGGTGGTACTACCACTTTCGCTTCGGATTTGGCTCGATTTTCCCTGCACCCCTCTGAGAGAAGGTCTCCACCGATAGGGTTTCGGCTGCAGTCCAGACAGGCCTTTGGGGCATCATGGATATCTTCTAGGTTGGCACCTTTCTGACATCCACATCTGCCCAGCGCAGCCGCTCCTTGATAGTCCCACCACTTTGATCCATCGGGACCATTGCGTCAGGACTGTCAGGGCGGGCTGCGCCTAGCCTGTACCTAGATCACCTGATAGTAAGCGCCATAAACAGAAGCAACACCTCACAGGACTTTGAATTACAAAGCACAGCATGGTATTGGACTGCGTTCGTCACCCTGAGACTTAGATATTATGTCTCATAATGTCCAGTAATGTCACTGGCTTCAATGACCTTCAAACCGGAACACAACATTTACACAATGTTACTTGGCGGCAGAAATAGACAAAGTGGTGGTACCTACCCAGACGGCCTTTCGCATACGAGGGACCTACCACCTAGTTACTAGCCCTGTATTATTATATACGTCCCACTGCTGGACACGGGCTTCCTCTACTGAATGAGAGGGTTTAGCCCTTAGTCCACCACGCTGGCATAATGCGGGTTGGCAGACTTCACATACCTTCGAAATTCTTATGGAGAACTTCTCAGGTATGCAGGTTTCCTCACGATGTTTCCTTCACCGTTAAAGCAAGTGATAATTAACAACTATTTTTGCAATTATACAACGAAATTCTTATGAAGAACTTCTCGTAAGAAGTTAGTTACATGTTAAAATAATAATTTGAAATAGGATTTTTTTCATGTCATTTCATAATTCTATGTCTCTGCCTACCCCTCAACACGTGAGCCTTTAAGCGATGACAGAATCTCTTAATTTACATTAATATATTTATTGTGCATGAAGTCACCTCGATTAAAATTAATTGCCACAATCTGTGCAGCGTCCGTCATTATTAATTAAAACGCTTCCAGGTGATTGATTTAAATTAGTATATTAATTTTAACTGGCTTAAACAGCCCCGGATCTAGGGGGGGCAAACCAGGCAGTTTCAGGTGGCGCCAAAATCATAATATAATATGATTAAAAATAAAAAACATGCTCCACAATGCACCTAGCATACGGAAGCCTGGTGGGCTCACCGTCGACTTGTAAGAAAAAGGCGCCACACAGACCCACACCACAAGTGAAAAGTACAAATTTATTAAAGGGTTCTCATTGTCCCATACACGAAAAATGCCTACCATTATACAGTATGTAACAAAAACCCTGTTGGCTCTTTCCAGGTCGTGAAGACAGACATATAGACAGCTTAATAAAAATAGTTAAATTATAATAATAATAAACTGAAGCGAGATATTATCCTTACACAGGTAGCTTAGAAAAATTAACATATTTAAAAAAAAATATTTTCATCTGAATAGTGATGAACACCTGACTCATGTGACGTACTGACGTAGACGGGCGCGCACGCGGTACGGCGCGTTTGATGCATGCAGACGCTTGCTATCTCGCTCTGGCTCCGAGGCATCACTCTTACAGAGGTAATCAATCGAAATACGGTTCACAAACAATAAAATAATTAAATTATATAAAGTAAATATGATTATTTTTATAGTCACATTTTCGTATGCGAATTATTTCATTACGTTTGATATAGATTCTGATATCACTGTTAAAGCGACCGACAGGGTTTGTTACATATTGTATATTTGTGAGTTTTATAAGTATTTTATTTCAAACGCTAGAGAGGGGCGCTCTATCAAGCTTCTGCCCCGGTACTTAAATATTTGTATTAATAAAATTATTTCTATTATGAATTATGGGAAATTTAAGCTATTGAAAATATCATATTATAAAAAAATACATCAAGCCTATCCAACGCGTTTTTAAAAGTCTAAACACATAAATACATAGGCACTTACGCCTTTACGCGTTAGTCGTCACCCGGAGACTTAAATTTTAAGTCTCATAATGCCCAGTAATGTTAATGGCTTCAAAGTCCTTCAAACCGGAACACAACAGTGTTTACACACTATTACTTGCCGGCAGAAATAGACAACGCGGTGGTACCAACCCAGACGTCCTCTCGCATACGAGGGACCTACCACCTTGTAAAATTTATTTATTTACCATAACTAGGGGCTATGCCCATGTTTTTGCACAAAATATAAAAAAAAAACAAAGTCCGACGAATATGAGACATATCTTACTTTCTTCCCCACATTATTCTGCATCGATTGGTATCGGTCTCGACCCCATACCCCCCCCAGCGGTTTCGGAGGAGATAGCGTGACAAGCTTTTGGCAGTGGCGGCGGCGGTGGCGGCGCCAGTTACTTTTTTTTAGAATTTACTATAATAACAATATTTGTGTGTAGTTTTTGCCATAAAAATACATTGTAACATTTTAAACGTCTCATATTTTCCTTGTGCAATTTTCCTATGATTATCCTCGCTGAGAGATTCTATTGTAATATGTAATGATATACACGAAACTAATTTATTTAACTGCGACTGCCTCGGTGGCGCAGTTGTAATGCGTACGCGTTACGATTGAGGCTAGCGCTGAGGTCTCGGGTGCGATCCCCAAGTCGGGTAAAGTGGTATTGGGTTTTTCTATTACGAAATGCTCAGTATCAGCCCGGAGTCTGGAATTTGTGCCCGGTATGGCGATAGGCTCGCCCCCTATCACATTGTGGGACGGAGATACGCTCGGCGAAATGTGGGTGTACTGGTTACACCCCTGCCTACCCCTTCGGGGATTACAGGCGTGAGTGCGTATTTATATGTAACTTATTTAAATAAACACCTTGAAATTTGGAGTATAACATCTTCAAAATTTAAATAAATAAATAATAATAAATACACCCAACAGTCACACACATAGTCCTGACCCCACACTAGGTAAACCTGTATCGTGGGTATCAAGAACTACGAGGGACTTGCCAACCCACAACACACAGACCCGAAATAAATATTTGTGAATCACACAAACATTTGTCTAGGTGCGGAAATCGAACCCACCGCCTCACATTTCACAGCCGGACTGCGCCATACAGTTAAATAAATGTACATACTGCTGTATGTATGTACTTTATTATTATACTCACTGACGCCTGTAATCCCTGAAGGGGTAGGCAGAGGTGTAACTAGTACACCCACATTTTGCCAAGCGTATCTCCGTCCCTTATGTGATAGGGGTGAGCCTATCGCCATACCGGGCACAAATTCCAGACTCCGGGCTGATACTGAGCTTTTCGTAGTTGAGTCGAGTCTAGACAGTTTTGTCGACTGCATGAATGGGCCGGCTCATCCGGGTCGTTACCACTGTCTCACAGAAAACCGGCGTGAAGTAACAGCTTGCTGCTGCGTTTCGTACGGTGAGTGAGATATCCGGCGGCCCAAAGTAAAAAAAATCACAAATTAACAAATTTTACTAATTAGCAACCTAAGGAGCACATTCAGCCGCAGTCTTCCATATAAAGCCTTATTTGAAAAAAAAATTGTTTTAATGTCCTCAGATAACATTGTGACACAGAATCTAAATCTTATTGTATTGGTTTATTGACTAATTACTAAGTCATTATCATTCTTTGTTTTATGGTAATAGACAATTAATTACTTCTCTTGATATGAGTCATGGGATTATAATCATAAAACCGGGAAAAAGTCTCGGAAAATGTACGCCTACGTCATTAGAGGAAATAAAGATAAACATGGCAGTGTACAATAAAACCCAAGGCTAGGAAAGTAAAAAAGAAATACCAAACCACTAACACATAACCTTAACTGCAATTAGTTTGAAAACTGATAATAATGTAGCTGTTATTGACGAAATGTGTCGTTCAAACACATCGGAGGCTTAAGCAAGACCTTCACACGAGATAAGACACATATTTACCTTAACATATAGCGTCAGAAACACAGAAAAACTGTTTGCAATTTTATTCGTCATTTTAACATAAATAATAAATAAAACATACCCAATAACTGTTCCGATTCATTTCTATGAACCTTTTGTAACTATTTCTGGCTTGAATTAATAGGTTTTTAATTGTAAAAGACATTTAAAATAGTTTTTCTAATTTACACTGAAAATCTACAACATATGAAAAACTAGATCTGTCATTTTCCACTATTGATTTCCTTCCAAGACAATGTTGCCGTGTTAAAATAATTTTTCCTATTCATTAAATACGTAATTTATGTAAATATGAATAATTTAACATAAATTAATCGTATATTATCATAAGCATTGTTGTAAAATTGTTTTCGTATACTAATTATGTATTCTTGTGGGCTTAATACGCATTAAAACTAGTTTTAGGTGGAATCCCGCATTGTGTTTGTTGTACTGAATGAAATAATTTATATAACTATTTCAAATAAAAAAAATATAACTACGTTGTAATACTCGACAGCTGGTGATTCATATTGTAACATTATTTACGTTCGTGTCTGGCATGATTAATAGTCTTTCGTAGGAATATCATACAAATAATTGGTAGAAAGGACGAATAAACAGAATCAATGTAATATTTTCCTTTAAAACCGCGGAGGAGCGCTTTTTAAAAAACAGCAACCCTTTTTGTGTTATCAACATTTGTTTTTTTTTTATTTGATACAGGTGCTAAGTGCAATAATCTCACGTTCTGAACTCGACAATGTAATTAAAAAGTGTCACTAGTTAACAGTATCCCGATTATAATATGAATTTATATCATAATACATGGTTAAAGTTATCTAGACAGATACGTCATCCCGGTCGTACGATGTACGACGATGCAAAATGGTATTTTTTTAGATTTCCGCACACAATTCGCACCACGCACCGCTTTTGGAGCTACAAAACAAATTACCTTCGCCATATTGCTGCAACAATCTCGTTTTGTGTCAAATAGAATATTTTATTTCTTCAAATTGAATAGAAAAAAACACCGATCCGCAAACGAGTATGGTACGTCTACACCGTACGATCTATATTTAAGTACTGAACAACGCGATTGAGCGAGACGGCTGCGATGTGACCGTAGAAATTCGATAAGGGAGTAACTATTGACATTTTCTCAAGTGCGAGCGAGATAGGTAATAAAACAGCGAACGAGTGCGAACGGAAACGAACGAGAACACTGAACAACCTTCAGATCCGCGACGTGTATCAAAACGTCATTACTACCTGACTCATTTGAAAATCTCTATATTTACAAGTAATTTCGCAACAGAACAGATCATCTGTTTAGGTATGGATAATCATTTGAAAAAGGTAAATCGCCGTAAACATAACATTTTAATTGTTCATTTGTGATCATGTTTGTCGTAAATAAAGTATTTAGTTAATTACATATTATGCTTTATATATACACCTACCCAGTACACATATGTCAATAATAAAAATCGCGAAAGGCGTTTCTTTTTTGGACTTATACGTATTTGTTTTTTATACCAAATAAAAGTTAATAAAGGTCACTATTTATGTTAGGTATTGTGACAAAGATTGTAAAAAAACTGGCTCGATGGTATAGCTACTTACATAAAGCGATGGATGAAAGGAGAGTAACGAAAAAAAATGTTGCAAAAGTCAGAGGAAATGTCGGCCGAGGACATCCTAAACTTACCTACCTTTAAGGATAAACTTGGCGACATTCTGAAAAAGGGCCAAAGAGTTAAAGTATCCGACAAACATTTATCTTTGGTCATTGGCATTCATGAAAAGACTGATGACGGTGAAAGAAGCGAAGGAATGTTTTACCAACCACTTCATTCTAGTAGGTATTTGCCTGCCACAAATAGGGTTGCCAACATTTTCTCAGCGAAATACAGTATTTTTCAAAATAAGTTATAATAAATATATTACACTTCTAAAAAAAATAGTATTTTATGGAAAAAAAATAAAAACACAAAGATATATTTGTTACTTATTAATTTTTATAAAAACTATGATTCTTTGCACTTCTTGCATTTTTTAACAATATTTTGTCTGAAATAAAAGTGTCATATGCTTTATTACATTAAATTTCTAGATTAATATTTAATCAAAGGCTCATTTTTTATTAATGAGATACTACTTCTGTTTCTCTCTTCTCGCCATTTCGAATTCATAACTGAAAAAATCCTTTCTGTAAATGCCGAAGTGGCGGCAATTGAAAGCAGGAAAACTTTAAATAGATTGGCGAAGTTATTTTCAGTATTTTTTAAAATATGCTGCCATTTTTTCCCTGTGGTTTTTCAGTAAACTCACCACAATCTTTTACTTTTGTAAAGATAATATTTTTAAAAATATAGTATTTTTGCGTTCTATATATTTCTTCAACAGTATATAGTACGCCGACCCGAAATATAGTACAATTCTATATATTATAGTACGGTTGGCAACCCTAGCCACAATTCACATTTTATACATTATTTTTAAGCAACAGAAAATGATACGCAAAAGAAACCCTTTTATTAAAACACAATCAAAATTGGTTCAGAAATGTGCCCGCAGTTATGACTTTAAATGTTGGTATGAAAAAAGTGGGTGCGTAGTAGGGATATCTCACTGTCTCGCTTGCACGCGTGCACCATAATGAACATTTTACACAGTGACGTCAAAGTTTGCGTCGTCTGTCATTTGACAATTACCCCTTCTACAGGATTTGAATGGCTTCTAACTTATTTTTGGTCCGATTTATAAAATTCTTTTTGCAATAGGTTTTGAGTAACATAACTTATTGATTTAAATAATTAAAAAAATCTAGTCGACTACCCTATTGGATACAGGCATGATTATATGTAGGTAATTGTAAACAAATTGGCATATTATTTTCATGACAAAGCTATGACGATATAATACAATAGGTAGATAGGTACTTACCTATGGTCATAGATGATTTAGTCTATTGTTTTTGTCATAAATTATCACGCTCTAAAATACGTAACAAATGACTTCAACACGAGGTAATTAAGAAACAAAATAGATTAGTTTTTTTAACATACTGTACTATATATGATTCAGTCTATTGTTTTTGTCATAAATTAACAGGCTCTAAAATACGTAACAAATTACTCCAATACGGGGTAAATACGAAACAAAATTGATTAAATTTTTAACATTCTGTACAGCGCCCCTAGTGAATCGTATTGGAAACTAAATGTGTCGGACCACGCAAAGTGAAGAGTTCCGTAATGTAACTGAAAATATCCCATATCTCACAATAAACAAATTAGTTTATTAAAACCAATTTTGCCTTGACTGCCTTGGTGGCGCAGTTATAATTGTACGCGTTACGATTGAGGCCAACGCTAAGGTCTCGGGTTCGATCCCCGGGTCGGGTAAAGTGGTATTGTGTTTTTCTAATGTGAAATGCTCAGTATCAACCCGGAGTCTGGAATTTGTGCCCGGTGTGGCGATAGGCTCATCCCCTATCACGAGATACGCTCGGCGAAATGTGGGTGTACTGGTTACACCTCTGGCTACCCCTTCGGGGATTACGGGGATCTTTAACACCCAACAGTTAAAAACATAATCCAAATGGAAAATAAATATTGGGTTAAAACCTCTATTCGTTTTTTCCATGTGGTTACGGTACCCTGAAAAGCAGTTCCATACTTCAGGTTTCGCTTAAGGAAAGATGCGCATTTTTGAACCGGTCTGGGTTTTAATAAAATTAAGTCATGCAGTAGGTGGAACTGCAAAGTTTTACCAACTCATACATTCATTGCTCACATATACAACGTGTTACAGAAAGGCGTGGTCATATTTAAGGGTCGTTACGTACACCTGACAGCGAGTGTATATGTACCGGACCCATCGAAATAAGCTGACAAGAAACGTAACTCAAGCAAAAAAATGACCCCACCAAAACTCTGTGCAAAGGGGCGGGACTATAAAAGTCTGTGCATAATAATCTCTAGTTGACACTTGATACGTCTAATATTTTGCGCGGTGCAGAACGTCGTATCTCAACCTAGAATTTTAATATTTAGACATAAGGTTCATACAATAAGTTTCTCGCTCTTCAGACAAGAAAATAAGTCTAAGTTGGTTTTAAACTCTTGATAAAACACTATAGACTTTTCAAGATAAATATGTAAATAAATAACACTGAACAGCCACTCACATAGCAGACCTCCCAGAGTAAGATAAGAGTCTTGTGTTGTGTGTATAAGTAACTACGAAACACTTATCTCACAGCAGAAATATATTATCTCACAATACCCAGACCCGAAACTATTATATACAACGTGTTACAGAAAGGTGTGGTCATATTTTAGGGTCATTACATAGGTACACCTTACAATTCGTACTTATGTACCGGATCTTTTCAAAACTAAGACATACAAAAATTTCACGTTAATTTTAATCACTCGTTTATTAAGATCGATAAGATTGATGACATCATTATTAATTATTATGAACGACACTCACTTTTTAATAAACTTGAATAAGATGTACGTAATTCTACGGACATACGGACGTAATTTGTAATTTAAACACAATTTAACACCTGAAAGAGAGTGTGTGCTGAAGACGATATTGGTACCATCCTCCAAAAACATGTTAAAGGCTTCATTCTCGGGTCTTCCATCTATGAATTTAGCTTAATACAGTCGACAATCCTCTTAAAAGCTGTTATCAGTTACACCAACACAAAGTACCAATACATAATACTTGTTTTTAGTCAAGTACAACATATTTTTTGAACTCGTAACCAAACTTCTTAAAATCAGAAATTGCCGAACTGACTGCTTCAAATAAATATTGACATTTGTCAACTGTTTAATGTTTTTTTAATTATAAAATAATTAAATGAAAGGAGGTCTATAGTATCATTCTTTATCATTTAGTGTTGTCCAAAGTTGAAAGTCGATATCGACATGTTACTCATTCGATAAAAAAGAAAATTATATAATTATTGTCCTAGCAATGCAATCGGATTTGGTACTATGGGAGATAAAATACTGATACCCTACACTATACATTGCTTAAATTTGCCCGCCCCTTTCTATAACACGTTGTATATACCCATACACTTATAACTTCATAAATTATAGCTCGTGTGCGCGCACACACAACACACACACACACATCTTCAATATGACTTACCTAAAGCCTAAAAAGTAATAAACTAATAAAAACAAGCTAATAAAAAAAATACTTAAATTTTAAACATCTACGTATTATTAGAAGGCAACGACAGCTCTGCGGAGAGTGGTACGGACTGTCGAGACGAAAGTCGCAGGTTCATAACCAGTTCCAAGAGCACACACCTCTGACTTTTCTAAGTTACGTGTGTATTTATTAATTAATCATCGCTTGCTTTAACGGTGAAGGAAACATCGTGAGGAAACCTGTATACCTGAGAAGTTCTTTATAAGAATTTCGAAGGTATGTGAAGTCTGCCAACCCGCATTAGTTCAGCGTGGTGGACTAAGATCTAACCCCTCATATTCAGTAGAGGAGGCCCGTGCCCATCAGGGGAACGTGTATAATACAGGGCAAAACAACGTTTTATTATAGATTTTCGAGAAAATCTTTAACGTTCATTATATTTTTTACACAATATAAATCCGTTTCTATAGAATATTTCTTACTGAAGTCAACACAATGCAGGCAATTTCGTCTTTTTACAAAGTTGAAAAAACGTAAACACGCTTTCAAGGACATTGGAAATACATTACATTCACTTGTTGTCATTTTTAACCGACGCAAAAAGGAGGACGTTCCAAATTAGTCTATAATTTAATTAGAAGATATAAAACGCAGAATTTTCTTAATTCGACGCGTTATTTGTTGTTTTTCTTATGTTTAACCGCACACAACAATTCAAAGAGTGATAAAAAAAAATATATCTTCTGTTTATTTATTGAGTGACAAAACGTTTCAACAGCAGCTCGCCTGATGGTAAGCGTCAGTCCTGCCCATAAACAGAAGCAACGCCACACAAAACTTTGAATTACAAAGCACTGCATGACATTGGACTGCGCTCGTCACCCCGAGACGTAAGATGTTAAGTATGTTTAATTATCAATACAAACCAAAATCTGCCTCGGTGGCGCAATTGTAATGCGTACGCGTTACGATTGAGGCTAACGCTGAGGTCTCGGGTTCGATCCCCGGGTCGGGTAAAGTGATATTGGGTTTTTCTATTACGAAATGGTCAGTATTAGCCCGGAGTCTGGAATTTGTGCCCGGTATGGCGATAGGCTCGCCCCCTATCACATAAGGGACGGTGATACGCTCGGCGAAATATGGGTGTACTGGTTACCTCTGCCTACCCCTTCGGGGATTACAGGTGTGAGTGCGTATATAAACCAAAATCCTGGATCCGCCACTGGTGGGGAAAATATGTAAAAGGTCACGGCTTTCAGTGACCCCTAGCATAATTAATTCTGAAAGGTCAAGGGCTGAACTAACATGCTCGAATTTTATAGAAATCTGATGAAGCATGAAGGACTAATAATAAACAAACACGCGACAATATATATATATATATATATATAAAAGCGAAATACCACTGACTCACTGATTCATCACGATTTCTCAAAATCTACTGAAGCTGGGATCATGAAAATTCGTCAGATGATAGTTTGTGTAATGTAGACGTCAGCTAAGAACGGATTTTTGGAAATTCCAATGTTAAGGGGGTAAAAGAGGGGTTTTTACGTTGTATGCAACTTTTTTATGGAAGGGAGTATGACTGTGAAATTAAGCGCAAATATTGCTTATTTAAAATAATGAAATATAAGCTTCAAATTTTTGGAATATTCTACTTACAAAAGGGGGAGGGGGGGGGGGGGGAACTTGGCTAGATGATACATTATGTAATGGTGAGGCGCGTACTAAGAACGAATTTTTGGAAATTCACATTTTAAGGGCGTAAAAGGGGGGATTGAATATTGTATGAAACTTTTTTATTGAACGGAATACGACTGTGAAACTATGCACAAATATTGCTTATCAAAAATAATGAAATATGTGATTCACATTTTTGTAAAATTCCTCTTGCAAAAGGGGGGAAGGGGGGTTGCATTTATTATGAAAGTATTTATTTTAACTTTTGAACAACTTGACCGATTTGGGTCATATTCACACCGTACATTTGTTTTGTGGAGACAATGGTTTGTAACTATATATCATCAAGCTACGAACCATGGGAGCGGAGCAGTAATCTATATATAAAGTGAAATACCGCTCACTGATCGATTAAACACGAAATCTCAAAACTACTAAAGCTAATTACTAAGTAATGTAAGGGGCCCGCCAAGAAAGGGTTTTTGGAAATTTACATTTTAAGGGGTATAGGCAGCTTTTATCCCAGAAAAAGACTTTTACGCGGGCGGAGCCGCGGGTAAATGCTAGTAAGGTGTATATAACCAACTTCAAATTAACACTCGGACGACGTCTCGGGTTCGATCCTCGAGTCGGGTAAAGTGATATTGGGTTATTCCATCATGAAATACTTAGTATCAATCCGGAGTCTGGAATTGTGCCCGGTATGGCGATAGGCTCGCCCCCTATCACATCATGGGTGTAAATAAGCTCGGCGAAATGTGGGTGTACTGGTTACACCTCTGGCTACCCCTTCGGGGAGTACAGGCGTGAGTGCTTAAATCGGCGCTATTGCTTTTTTTTATAGCATTGACCGGCAATGGGACAAGGGGGTCACTGATTGTAAGTGATCACCACCGCCCATGTACGCCCACAATACTAAAATAATCATGGGCGCATTGCCGACTTTAAAGGAAAGGGATAATTAGGGAGTTATTTAGTATGAACTAATCTTACCTTGAAGCAGTGATAACTAAGCGGGGAGTGGTACGGACTGTCGAGACGAAAGTCGCAGGTTCAAAACCATCCCTAAGTGCAATACACCTCTGACTTTTCTAAGTTATGTGTGTATTAATTGTTAATTATCACTTGGTTTAACGGTGAAGGAAACATCGTGAGGGAACCTGCATACCTGAGAAGTTCTACATAAGAATTTCGAAGGTATGTGAAGTCTGCCAACCCGCATTAGTCCAGCGTGGTGGACTAAGGCCTAACCCCTCTCATTCAGTAGAGGAGGCCCGTGCCCATCAGTGGGACGTGTATAATACACGGCTGGTATTATTATTATTAATCTTACCTTAGCTTCCTGCTTTGTTTTGTGTGAAAGTCGCTTGTTTTTCTGTATTATTGCTGAGTAGTTGCTTTCGCTCTGGAAATAAAAACAATATATGTATACGCACTCATACGCACTCACGCCTGTAATCCCCGAAGGGGTAGGCAGAGGTGTAACCAGTACACCCACATTTCGCCGAGCGTATTTCCGTCCCTTATGTGATAGGGGGCGAGCCTATCGCCGTACCGGGCTCAAATTCCAGACTCCGGGCTGATACTGAGCGTTTCGTAATAGAAAAACCCAATACCACTTTACCCGACCCGGGGATCGAACCCGAGACCTCAGCGTTAGCCTCAATCGTAACGCGTACGCATTACAACTGCGCCACCGAGGCAGTCTAGCAGATTGCTAATTGTTATAATCACAATATATGTAATTATAACAATTAGCAATGTTCTATTCTTGTCCCACTGCTGGGAACGAGCTTCCTCTACGGATGAGAGATGTTAGGCCTTAGTCCAACACGCTGGTCTAATGCGGGTTAGTTGTTTTTTTTTAATTAGCTTGAATGACGAGACGAGCAGGTCTCTCGCATGATGGTAAGCGTCACGCCTGCCCGTAAACATAATAAACACCTATCAGAACTTCAAATTATAAAGTACTGCATGGCGTTGATCTGCGTTCGTCACCCTGAGACGTAAAGTAGCAGCTTGCTGCTGCGTTTCGTATCGTGAATGAGATATCCGGAGGCCCAAACTCCCCCTCCCCTTCGCAATCCCTTAATTATCCATTTCCTTTAAGGTCGGCAACGCATCCATAATTCATCTGGTATTGTGGGCGTACATGAGCGGTGGAGATCAGTTACACATGGTGACCTACTTGCTCGGTTGCCGGCCTATGCTATAAAAAACATAAGTTGTTCAGCCTCATAATACCCTAAAATTTCACTACGCATGCGAGGGGCCTACCATTAATCGATTAATTCATCATTTTGGCAAAACATTTTAAACGTGCCCGAAATATTCCGCCTTTCTGAATTCTAATACACGCAGTACTTAGAGATTATTTTCATATCGTTTGTCGGGTGAGAGAACAATGTACTAGATAAATATGTACACATTACACGTTTTATTACCGATTAAAATATAATATATTACTTTGTTATACTCTGATAAAGTTTTATAGGCAATAATAATAGGTCTTTACCGACTTTTAAAGACTAGACGGCCTGTTGAGAAGTAAAATTGCGTCACATAACGCGGGAGTTTGACAGCTCACAAACAGGGAGCGCGATAGGGGTTCTAGGTTGAGAGTAAGCGAGATGGTAATATTGAGTTGCGGTCAATTGACCGTAACTAAGTGCGCAAATTCTTTGTACCGCGCAGCTTGTCTAGTAGTATACATTAAAGTCTTATCTATGAAATTGCTGTTCTGTACATAAAGAGTTGAAGCATTTTTTCCATCTTTTTTATTTACTAGGGGCGTTGTCCATGTTTTCCCACAAAACATAAAATAATAAAAAAAACTTAAAAGTCCGGCGAATATGAGACATATCTTACTTTCTTCCCCACATTATTCTGCATCGATTGGTAACGGTCTCGACCCCATACCCCCAGCGGTTTCGGAGGAGATAGCGTGACAAGCTTTTGGCAGCACCGGCGGCGCAAGTTAGTTTTTTTAAGAATAGAGAGATATTCCTTAATGAAAGTAACCACCCATGCTATCAATGCATCTTTGCCAGCGCAGTGGCCATTTATTAATACCCTTCTTGAAGAATTAGACTGGGAGGAAACAAATTCTTCATTTTGAACTGCCTGCCTTTTCGACCTCCCTCATACGAGGGCTCTATACCATCTAATTATGTTTCCTATCAGTATCAAGTAGAAAAAAACGGTTAGCCTTGTTACTACACAAACTCAGATATCTTATCATCGAATGTTTTCAATTTTATCTACAATAATAATAACATAAGTTGAATATGTTTGGGAAATTAAACTACTATAAATACTTAATTACTTTATTGTAAAACAGTCATGCAAAATTATCGGTCGGGTAGACCGCCGACCCCTACTTGAATGCTCAGTAATTTCACTGGTTTCAATGTCCTTCAAACCTAAACTTAACGGTGCTTACACATTGCTGTTTGGCGGCAGAAATAGACAAAGCGATGGTACCAACGCGCAGCCTCTCACATACGCGAGACTTACCATAGTACCTACTTACCAAATTTCACCTGTGATCATACTTACTGAAATAATCATGGATGCGTTGCCAAATTTAAAGCGAAGGAATGGGGATTACGAAAGGGAGGGGATTTAGGCATCCGCAACAACCACTTGACCCCGGTTTTCTGTGAGACCATAGACAAATAGAAATCTATGAAAGTCTTAACCGTAGTCAAGCCCGTTCATTCAAGCTGTAAACAAATCTGCCCATAGCGTGGCTTCACCACTTAGTAGTTCTTATGAATTATAAAATTAAAACACAAGTAGAATTTCGCTACTTCACAAATACAATTGGTCGAGCTATATCAAGCTATAGTAAATATTTTAAAAATTGTACTTGTACCTATAACTCACCCGCCATAAAGTCTGCCTTTTTTCCAAAGTCTGCAACCTCTTCTCCATGTATGTAAGTTTGTTTTTAAAATCGTCGGCTATACATCGGCAGAGACTTAGAGACTCCCCAAATATACGCATTTTACATTTGAGTTCATCGAAATCGTTGCGAAACCTGTGTAAGAAATAATACTTTCATGTTTATAAAACGGTACAGAGACATCTATTGTCTTGATATTAAACTAATTTTAATTGTTTAGCGCCATCTGTTAGTTTCATCTCGTACTATTTTGTTATTCACCTTACAATTGAAGTGTTCTGGTGCTTCAATTAGTTTATTATTTTAATAATAGATGACCACATATGGCTCCAATCGATCGGCTTACATTTCGTTTTTTTTTGTTCGAATGGATTCGTGCTGTTAGCCTATATTGCTTTTACAGCTTCACCTGAAAATAAAGCCGGCGCTTATGGCGCTCTAGCCAGAAATATGTATAATGTATTTCATAGCGATTAAGCACAGAGGCGCCTTTTAGAAGGCTCTGACCTCAGCTTGAGCAATCGTTGGGAAGTATAGTTTAAGGCCACCTCTGCACATCATTATGCCGTGGGCCAGTTGTGGGAGCTCTTTGGACTCGCAGGCGTGTCCTATATCAGGGTCGCGTATTATTATTGCGATTCGGGTTGGGCGAGGAAAGTGCTGCTTCGATAGCGACTGTGATGGAGTCGTCGTTATTTAGCCATCTACATCCATATTGCTATAAGTCAGTGGCTAAACAAAAACTCACCTTGATATAGAAGAAGAAAGAGACGCCTTGGACATCGAAGTGGACACACTTGACGAGGACAAAATAGACCTCTGGGAGAGAGGTTTTGCCCTCGGTCGGGCATGCTCCTGACTAACCCTGCCGCTACTATCCGAAGAGCCATCATCAGTAAGTCTGATATCAAGTTTTTTGTCATCAACCCTTCCCTTTTTCATTACTTAAAATTTGTTACTATTTTTATTATTTGACAGGAATTTTGACTGACAGTTTGTGAATTATGAAGTTTGGTTGTTTATTAGATTTGGGAGTGTTCTGGCGAACACGGTTCTGAGTATACTGAGGCCTGTATTCACAAACAACCATCGAAATAAGATGACAAGAAACGTAACTCAAGCAAACAAATGACCCCACCAAAACTCTGCGCAAATCTCTAGTTGACACTTGATACGTCTAATTTTTGCACGGTGCAGAACGTCATATCTCGATCTAGAAATTTAAGATTTAGACATTAACTTTAGAAATAAAGTTAATTTGGAACGTTCATTTAATTTTTGTTGTGTGTATGAGTGTTACATGTGATTACCTTTGCATGTGTAAGTGGAACCGTATTTTTAGGCAGATTCTTATTAAAGTTATCGTTCTAGCCACGTTATTTCGATGCAAACAACACTTAAGTAAGCTCTTTGCCGAGTGTCCAATTCTGTGTCTGTTTTAATTTGGCGCCAAAAACTAACCAATGACGTTTAGAGATGTCGTCACTATGCGTTGGCGCTCACTATGTAGTCTCATAAATTACGTTTATGAACGAGGGTAAGTTATCCCAAATATATGCAACAGCGAACAGATCTATTGACATTTTGCAACCGAAGCAGCCAATCCTGAGTGTCGACCACCTAATGCGTGTATTATTACGGGGTGGTAGGTCTCTCGTATGCGTGAGGCCGTTTATGTTGCGTTGTCTATTCCTCCAAGCAGTAATGTATAAGCACTGCTGTGTACCAATTTGAAGGACATTGAAGCCAGTGAAATTACTAGGCGTTATGCAAATCCAATGCCATGCAGTGTAATTAAAGTTCTGTGTGTGTTCTGTTTATGGGCAGGCGCTTACTATCAGACAAGCAGTTTGCTCGTCATTCAGCCTAATAAAATGTGACAGTTATATTTATACGCTGCCTTATGAAAAAAAAAGATTCTGACCTTAGTACACCCTCCGTGGCGCAGTGGGCGAGTAGCCGGCTGCGAAGCGAGAGGCCGTGGGTTCGATTCCCACACCGAGACAAATGTTTGTGTGATCCATAAATATTGGTTTCGGGTCTGGGTGTTGTAGGACAAAGTTCCTCGTAGTTCCTGATACCCAATATACAGGTTAACCTAGTGTGGGGTCGGGACTATGTGTGTGACTGTTTGGTGTATTTATTTATTATTTTTTATTTTAAAGCAATTATTTATATAGTTAAATTATAATTAATAAAAACGAATAATTTACTTGTAAAGTTTTAATTTTATAAACACATTAAAAATCACATCTTTTCTACATTTATAAAAGTTGAAATTTCGACACCAAGGTAATCACTATGTACCATTTTATACATTATTTTATATGCAACTGAATATGAATACAAAAAAGACTTTATATAGGTACATATCATAATACAAAAAAATTAGGCCGCAGTTCATATTTAAAATATTGCTATGAGCAATGGTGGGCGCGGAGTAGGAACATCTAGCTGTCTCCCTCACACGCAGCACCATAATAGCGTGACATGTATTATGACGTCACAATACATGTGCGTCCTTTTCTGTCATCTGACAACTTTCCCTTCAATCAGAATGTCTTATAATTTATTTATTTTTGATTAGATTTATGAAATTCTTTAGATAATATATATTTGGTAATGTAATTATGTAATAAAAAAATAGAGTTCAATACCCTATTATTCTGACTAGTTAATGTAAAAAGACAAACACAATGAAGTCGCTTTTACACACACACTGCCGCAAAGCAACAGTGTGTAAGCACTGTTGTGTTCCAGTTTGAAGGACATTGAAGCCAGTGTAATTATTGCGCATTATGAGACTTAACACCTTACGTCTAGGGTGACGAGCGCAGTCCAGTGTCATGCAGTGCTTTGTTATTTAAAGTTCTGTGTGGCGTTGCTTCTGTTTATGAGCAGGCGTGGCGATTACCATCAGGCGAGCGACGTGCTCGTCTTGTCATTCAAGCTAATAAAAAAAAAAGTCACAGAAGAATCCCCGGGTTCGATTCCAAGGGGCTCAGCATATACAACACGAGATAGTATTATATAATATTGACGATTCGTTTAGTCATGGAGTCATTATTCCTGAGGACTAATGACTCCATACTGAAAGAGCTCAACATCACAAAGAGACGATTTTCCTCCGTCGACGACCCAAACATGTTTTGTCAGATCCGATAACGACTCCATCACAGTCGCTATCGAAGCAGCACTTTCCTTGCCCAATTCGAATCGAAATAATAATACGCGACCCCGACATAGGACACGCCTGCGAGTCCGAAGAGCTCCCACAACTGACCCGCGGCATAATGATGTGCAGAGACGGCCCTAAACTATACTCCCCGGCGATTGCTCAAGCTGAGGTCTGAGCCTTCTAAAAGGCGCCTCTGTGCTTAATCGCTACTAAATACACTATACATATTTCTGGCTAAAGCGCCATAAGCGCCGGCTTTATTTTCTGATGAAGCTGTAAAAGCAATATAAGCTAACAGCACAACTCCATTCGAAAAAAAAATCACAAATAGGCTGTCAGGAACGGGTGCTTAGTTTTTTCGGACACATTATGCGGTCTCCCAGAGTATTAATATTGAGCCAAATAGAAGGGAAACGCCCCAGGGGAAGAGCGCCAAGATGGTCAGATGCCGTGAAAAGGGCTGTTGGTGGCAGTTTATATCAAGCGATCCAGACATCTTATGACCGCTTAGCTTGGAGGCACATATGTGGTCGCCATCCTCAGCACTGAGGGACGACGAAGAAGAAGAAGTTTAGTCATGAAAAACCAGTTTTATCTGGTTATATCTATAAGTATATCGATGCTAACATGGTTTCATGCATCGAAATAAGATAACTAGAACGATAACTCTCATATAAATCTGCCAAAAAATTCGGCTCCACTTACACATGCAAAGTAACACTCATACACGCAACAAAAATTAATGCACGTTCAAAATCAACTTTATTTCATAAAAAAATAATTTAAATATAAAATTTCTATATCGAGATACGACGTTCTGCACCGCGCAAAAAATTATACGTATTAAGTGTCAACTAAAGATCATGAATCAATTTTTATGAATGAATGAAGTGCATATACTTTTATAGCCCCGCCCTCTTGCACAGAGTTTTAGCGAGGTCATTTCTTTGTTTGAGTTACATTTCTTGTCATCTTATTTCGATGGATCTATAATTGTTTCTTTCGTGTCTGTGTGTTGTGGGTTGGCAAGTCCCTCGTAGTTCATGATACCCACGATACAAGTTTACCTAGTGTGGGGTCAGGACTATGTGTGCCACTGTTGGCCGTGTATTTATTTATTTATATGCTAAGCCTCAGGGAGAGGATTGAAGGAAACGCATAAGTTTGTGAGTTATTGACTGAAACAATGCGTCAGTTGTCTGACGTATTTGAAGCTTTATATATGATACATTGTCAATAAACATTGACTGATTACACGCATGTACCTCTCCCAAACGCTTTTCAAGTCTGCTTCCCTGAAAAAAAAAAACAAAATATGAGTCTACTATATATACCGCTGAAAAGCTTTCGAAACGTCGGGACTAAAATATAAATTAAACCGCGATAAAATCCGTATAAACTAGTTTTATTTCAATGTGTAATATTCGCGTAAACATAAAAAAGAAACTTATTTCTCTGGGTGACGAATGTGCGTGCTTACCATCGGACGAGCGACGTGCTCGTCTCGTCAATTAGGCTAATAAAAAAACTACATGTATATTTACCTCAGCACGTCTATCTGCAATGCGCATTGCTCGTAGGCACAAAGAAATTGGGCCAAATCTGT
Organism: Mimas tiliae; assembly: GCA_905332985.1. Lineage (NCBI taxonomy): Eukaryota > Metazoa > Arthropoda > Insecta > Lepidoptera > Sphingidae > Mimas > Mimas tiliae. Next base: position 952,772 of record HG995265.1, on the reverse strand, counting down.
TTTCGGCCAACATCCCATGCGCAATGGCTCAATGCATCTGAAAAATATAAATACATGAGCCAAAGATATTAACACATAGGGCGGCTAACGAGCAAGTGGGTCACCTGATGGTAAGTGATCTCCACCGCTCATGTAAGCCCACAATACCAAAAGAATCATGGGCGCGTTGCCGGCCTTAAAGGAAAGGGATGATTAAGGGATTGGGAAGGGGAGGGGGATTTAGGCCTCCGGATATCTCACTCACCGTAGGAAACGCAGCAGCAAGCTGCTACTTTACGCCGGTTTTCTGTGAGACAGTGGTAACGACCCGGACCATTCATGCTGTAGACAAAACTGCCTACAGTGTGGCTCTACCACTCAGTGGTCAGTGTGAGCTGTCAAACACCCGCGTTATGTGATGAACAACAGATGACGTCACGTCCTTTTCTTTAGTCAGGGTAGAAGTCTCTAACTATATATTAAATACTTGTCATTGGCTATATGCATGGAAATGCGAAACCATGATTAAATTAAAAAAAAACTTCGCAGCCGAAGCCATAATCTTCTAATATATAAAATTCTCGTGTCACAATGTTAGTTACCATACTCCTCCTACCATACTCCTAGGCCGATTTTTATGAAATTTTGTGTGCATATCGGGTAGGTCTGAGAATCGGCTTTTCGGAATTCGGAATTTTTCATACCCCTAAATGATAAGGGTGACACACACCAAATTTTTATTTTTTTATGTGGTTTTACTACAATAATACATACAACCCTAAATTTTCACCTTTCTGTCATCAACCCCTATTTTTTAATAGCGATATTAGTATTTATGTCAAGCGCGTTTCTCACACGGATCGCGATGACGGGACTTGCTTGATGCGATCACCCCACCGCTGTCGCCCACTAGGCTACTTTAATCCTGGAAATAGAGATTCACGCGGGCGGAGCCGCGGGCAACAGCTAGTTTAATAATTAAAAAAAGGGTTAGTTACCTTTCTAAAAGGTCCGTAAATAGTGACCTAAGTTCCCGACCTCTGTGTAGGTTACACGCCACGCCTACAAGGGCTCGAGTGTACAATCTGTTGAAGGGAAATATACCTTAATCCATTCACATAAGGTTTATAATCATTCTACAATAGCCGCTTTGAAAAACAAAAGAAATTACCGATGTGCTAGATATTTTCAGTAAATATACATACATACACACGCACTCACACCTGTAATCCCCGAAGGGGTAGGCAGAGGTGTAACCAGTACACCCACATTTTGCCGAGCGTATCTCCGTCCCATGATGTGATAGGGGGCGAGCCTCTCGCCATACCGGGCACAAATTCCGGGCTGATACTGAGCATTTCGTAATAGAAAAACCCAATACCACTTTACCCGGCCCGGGGATCGAACCCGAGACCTCAGCGTTGACCTCAATCGTAACGCGTAGGCATTACAACTGCGCCACCGAGGCAGTCAATTGACAATGTCAATTTTTATCCCAAAAAATACATTGACGCGGACGGAGCCACAAGCAAAAGCTAAAATAAATATGAATAATGTGTGTTTTTTTGCCATTTCACGCAGCAACGAATCGATATGATTTGAAACCCATGACGAAGAGGGGTGCTATTTAATTAACCCCTTTGTCGTCATTGTCGTGCGTGTGGTAACGTGCGTTCATGCGTGCGTGCGTGTGTGCGCGAGTGTGTGTGTGTGTGTGTGTGTGTGTGTGTGTGTGTGTGAGCGAGGGTGTGAGTGTGTGTGTGTGTGAGCGAGGGTGTGAGTGTGTGTGTGTGGGCGAGGGTGTGTGTGTGTGTGTGAGAGAGAGAGAGAGAGAGAGAGGGTGGGAGTGTGTGTGTGTGTGTGTGTGGGAGAGGGGTGTGTGTGTGTGTTTGTGTGTATGCGTGTGAGCGTGCGTGTGTGTGTAATTTGCGTCTCCTCCCAATAAGATATAATATTATTCAGGTATTGTAAAATTACCTGAAATTCAGTTCCAGCTCTTGGTAAGACTTCTCCAGAAGTTTAGGCTTTAAACGCATGCATATTAAACTGAAATAGAAAATGTTGGGTTATTGCAATTACGATCACGGGTTCGATTCCCACACCAAGACAATATATTTGCTCCAAGTCTGGATGTTTTCTCCCCAGGGGGTTGACGTCAGGCAGGTGGCCAGTTGTAAAAATCACAACCCAAATCTTTCTGTAACATGTGTTATAAAACATGTTGAGCCAACCCACTGCGAGTGGGATAAGGGCCGATGGAAGATGACATAATATTAAAACGACAAGTTTATTTTTATGAGCGTTAATGATGAGACGAGCAGGTCGCTCGCCTGATGGTAAGCTTCACGCCTGCCCTTAAACGGAAGTAACATCAATCAGACCCTCAAATTATAGGCAAAGGACTGGACTTTTTAGCCCGAACCTCAACATTTTAAGTCTCATAATGCTCGATAATTTCACTGGCTTCAATTTCCTTATAATCGAAAACACACTGCTGCTTGGCGGCTGAAATGGTACCAACCCAGACGACCCTCACCACTTAGAAAACTAACGCCCGGTTTCTGAAAGGCTGATCAATGTTAAATTAACTAATCAAATGTCAAATCTCATGTCAAGTCGAAATTGAGTTGCTAGAAGCGTGAACACCTTTGATTTGACACACATGTTAGCTAACATTACATTCAAATTATTATGAAAAACATTATATTAAGAGAGATCAAATATTATTTTTTCACTAAATAACGTTTCAGCATCTCGAATTGATTTGACAGCGGTGTCAGCTCAAAGTTCTGTTAGTTGAATGTTCATGTGATCAGCCTTTCAGAAACCGGTTTTGAGTGGTAGAGCCACGCTGTAGACACTTGACTACAGCATGTATGGGCCGGCTCGTCCGGGTCATTGCCACTTTCTCACAGAAAACCGGCGTAAAGTAGCAGCTTGCTGCTGCGTTTCGTACGGTGAGTGAGATATCCGTAGGCCCAAACCCCCTCCCCTTCCAAATCCCTTAATTATCCCTTTCCTTTAAGGTCGGCAACGCACCCATGATTGTTTTGGTATTGTTGGCGTACATGGTCGGTGGAGATCACTTACCATCAGGTGACCCACATGGTCGTTTGCTGGCCAATACCATAAAAAAAACCGAGGGTTACCATTACTTGCTAGTTAATCCTCTGCTACAAAACACTTACTGCTTGTGTTCCTTCTCTTTGTCCAACAAAATCCTCAACTCCCTTAACTCCAGCAGAAACTCCCTGTCCATCTCTGTGTCATAGTATTCAGGACCTGTACAGCTATACGTCCAGCTGCCCATTATCGCCTGACAACATAATACTGGCCCTGTATTATACACGGCCCACTGCTGGGAACGGGCCTCCTCTACTGAATGACAGGGGTCAGGCCTTAGTCCACCACGCTGGACTAATGCGGGTTGGTAGACTTCACATACCTTCGAAATTCTTATGGAGAACTTCTCGGGTATGTAGGTTTCCTCACGATGTTTCTTTCACCGTTAAAGCAAGTGATAATTAACAATTAATACACACGCAACTTAGAAAAGTCAGAGGTGTGTGCTCTTAGGGTTGGTTTAGAACCTGCGACTTTCGTCTCGACAGTCCGTATTACTCCCCGCTGAGCTATCACTGGCAACTTAGTTGCGTTTTTGTTATATAACATAGGCAAAACGCTGGCTTGACGATGTTTAAGCTGATACTGAGCATTTTGTAATAGAAAACCCCAATATAACTTTTACCCGACCCGGAGATCGAACCCGAGACCTCAGCGTCAGCCTCAGTAGTAACGCGTACGCATTACAACTGCGCCACCGAGGTAATGTTTGTTTTATACTATTTATTCATCGAAATAACATAACTAGAACGATAACTCTCATATGAATCTGCCAAAAATACCGCTCCACTTACTTACACATGCAAAGGTAAAATCACACGTAACACTCATACACGCAACAAAAATTAATTAACGTTCAAAATCAACTTTATTTCATAAAAGTTAATGTCTAACTATTACATTTCTAAATCGAGATACGACGTTATGCACCGCGCAAATAATTTGAGGTTTTGAATTGATGAATGAACGAGCTGCACAGACTTTATACCCGCCCCCTGGCACAGAGTTTTTGTGGGATCATTAATTTGCTTGAGTTACGTTTCTTGTCATCTTATTTCAATGTATTTATTATTATAAGAATGACAAGTCATACATACCTGAGCACAATGATAAAAATCATTAAATGATAAATATTGAAGTTTCCTTTTGGTTGTTTCAAATCTCATACAAGCGATGAACACAACCGCTGCGTACTTTCTGTAAAAAAACATGCGCTTGTCAAATACTTTAATGTATACTACTAGACAAGCTGCGCGGTACATAGAAATTATACCACTAAGTTTCGGTCAATTGACCGTAACTCAATATTAGCATCTCGCTTACTTTCAACTAGAATCATCCCTTTTAAGGTCGGAGCCGCATCCATGATTTTTCTAAGACTATGGGCTTGAAGATCACTTACCATCAAGTGCTCGTTTGTCGACATAATATATTTATTATTGCTTCCGAAAAAAACACAACACTTACTTAGCAAGCGATTCTGACAATAAGAAAGTGGCTCGAATATTAGCCACCACGTTTCCAGGCATTTCCTCCACCGCTTTAAACACTTGTCGCACATTGTCGAATTGTCGTCGACAACAACGGAGCGGGGCACCTGACCTTTCTGCCACCTAAGAATAAAAAAATTGTTACAGTTATTTTTAGAATTCTCTCAGAGGGGTCTGTTTATCTGTATTACATTTAAAGGATTCTATCTTGAAAATATGTTTGAAGTATATCTATTGAATAATTTAAAAGTTGCAGATGTTTCTGAGTGACGTCGGGGGACGGAGAGTAAACGGTTGGGGGTTTTATTTAATGGCCGTTCCCTATATTCTGTATATCGCAAGATTTGCTTACTATCGGTAGTCTTTTGACAGGTCTTTTATACAAAATGTGTAAAAATTTTACTGCCAGTAAGCAAATCTGTCGATAGACAGAATATTGGGAGCGGCCATAATGTTCTTTAAAAAAAAAAAAAAACAAATTAAATTACATTAAAGCTCTACTGACCTCATCCAAATCCTTCCTATGTCTTGAGGACAGTTTCTTTCCGAGCAATTCACGAATCACAGCATCATCGAGATCATAATATCTGTAAAAAATAATTAATTTTATGTTTACAAATTATCATAGAAATAAGATGACAAGAAACATAGCTTGAGCAAAAAAATTACCCCACCAATACTCTGTTCAAAGGGGCGGGCCATAAAAGTCTGTGCAGCTCGTTCATTCATCAATTCATAATAAAATATTCATGATCTCTAGTTAACACTTAATACGTCAATATTTTGCGCGGTGCAGATCGTCGTATCTCGATTTAGACATTGTAATTGTATTCTTTATGTATCACTAGCCTTTACTCGCGGCTCCGCCCGCGTGAACGGCCTTTTCCGGGATAAAAAGTAGCCTATGTTACTCAGTGATAATGTAGCTTTCCAACGGCAAAAGAATTTTTGAAATTGGTCCTGTAGTTTTTAAGTTTATTCATTACATACAAAAATACAAATCTTTCCTCTTTATAATATTAGTGTACATTTGCATCGAAATAAGATAACTAGAACGATAACTCTCATATGAATCAGCCAAAAAATACGGCTCCACTTACTTACACATGCAAAGGTAAAATCACACGTAGCACTCATACACGCAACAAAAATTAATGAACATTCAAAATCAACTTTATTTCATAAATTTTAATGTCTAAATATTAATAATGACATTCTGCACAGCGCAAAAAATTTGATGTATCAAGTGTCATCTAGAGATTATTATACGCAGACTTTTATAGCCCCGCCCCCTTGCACAGAGTTTTGATAATTTTTTTGCTTGACCTATATAAATGTACCCGTATTCGCAAACATTAAACGATTTGATTTGATTTGATTTGAATGAATACAAAAACTAAATGACTTACTTCTCAATGAGCATCTGTTTGGTTGGCTCGTCTAATTGGAATATCATTTGCTCCGACAACTTGGACGGTACGGTTAGTAGACGCTGAAGTAACGCAAAAGTCCTGAAATGGAAAAAAATGCTATTTTATCCATGATTATGGAAATAGGTACAAGGTTTACAAGGTGGTAGGTCCCTCGTATGCGAGAGGCCGGCTGGGTTGGAATCCGCTTTGTCTATTTCTGCCGCCAAGCTACACTGTGTAAGCACTGTTGTGTTTCAGTGTGAAGGACATTGAAGCCAGTGTAATTACTGGGCATTTTATGAGACTTAACACCTTATGTAAATAAATAAATAAATAAATACACCCAACAGTCACACACATAGACCTGACCCCACACTAGGTTAACCTGTATCGTGGGTATCAGGAACTACGAGGGACTTGCGGTCCCACAACACTCAGACCCGAGACAAATATTAGTGGATCACACAAACATTTGTCTCGGTGCGGGAATCGAACCCACAGCCTCTCGCTTCGCAGCCGGCTACTCGCCCGCTGCGCCACGGAGGCTGTCAATCATGTCTCGGGGTGACGAGCGCAGTCCAGTGTCATGCAGTGCTTTGTTATTTAGAGTTCTGTGTGGTGTTGCTTCTGTTTATGAGCAGGCGCTTATCATCAGGCGAGCGCCTGCTCGTCTCCTCATTAAAGCTAATAATAAATAAAAAAGGGCGATTCCTTGTAAATTGTAATACTACTAGACGGGCCGTTTAGAAGTAAAATTGCGTCACATAACGCGGGAGTTTGACAGCTCACAAACAGGGAGCGCGATAGGGGTTCTAGTTGAGAGTACGCGAGATGGTAATATTGAGTTATGGTCAATTGACAGCAACTTAGTGGTACAATTTCTATGTACCGTGCAGCTTGTCTAGTAGTATACATTAAGGTGAACTAAAGTTTCCATCAGTCATTTTATTACATAGTGGGTTTCATTACATTATTTCATTCCTAACGCTTAGTAATTAATAACGCCATACCATTTTAATAGATTTGGATGAAACTTGGCATAGATCTTTACCTGGATTAGGAAATATGCTTCTTTTATCCCACTTAAATCCATGCAGGTGGAGCCGCGAGTAAAAGCCAGTACTACCATATTGACAGCCTCCGTGGCGCAGTCGGCGAGTAGCCGAGACAAATTGTTGTGTGATCTACAAATATTTGTTTCTAGTATGGGTGTTGTTGGTTGGCAAGTCGCTCGTAGTTCGTGATACCCACGATACAGGTAAACCTAGTGTGGGGTCAGGACTATGTGTGTGACTGTTGGGTGTATTATTATTATTATTTCTGTAGCTCTGTCTAATACCTGTAATGGTCCAGTACATCACTTGCTATGAGCTCAACGGATGCCCCAAGTAGCTTGGCAGCACCTCTTTGATGAAGAGTTGATACAGCCTCACTTGCTAGAAAGATATTATAACTTGTCATACATACGCACTCATGCCTGTACTTCCCGAAGGGGTAGGCAGAGATGTAACTAGTGCACCTACATTTCGCCGAGCGTACCTCCATCCCTTATATGATAGGGGGCGAGCCTATCCCCGATATCAGGCACAATTCCAGACTCCGATCTAATACTAAGCATCTCATGATATAAAAGCCCGATATCACTTTACCCGACCCGGGAATCGAACCCGAGACCTCAGCACAGTAATCGTAGCGCGTATGCGTAACAACTGCGCCTCCAAGGCAGTTTTATCTTAACTTATCATATACGCCCACAATACCAAAGAATTATAGGCGCGTATCTCCGTATTTTGTGGGGCGAGCCTATCGCCTATCAATAACTCAATATAAATCAAAATCAAAATAATTTTAAATGTTAAAATCCCATTTATAATCCAGCAATCTAAATATAGATTCGGAATGATAATATTTTTACACGCTTTACTTACAGGAACATCCTTCTATCCATAGCTGGTAAATTTCAGGATCTATCAATGTGTAATTACTCACAAATACGTCTACTTCTGTGTACATTTCTTTGAGATTTTATTTACCTACGAAATAAATTCTTGATAAATGGCAAAATGTTATTGAAATTTGACAAGACAGCTGAGCAAGGCAAGTATGACTTTGACGTTTTCTTTGTGTGTTGCCAACAATAAAAAATATGAAGAGATTCAAGATAAAAATAATTTAATTACGTACCCGAACATAAAACATTGTTGTGAAATTAGCCACATAAATCCCCAGGACTCGAACGTTCTGAAACCAGATTTTCCTGTAGTAGCTGTATGATGATTCGTTTAATTATTAAAAAGTTAATATCAAAAATACTTTTCTAAATCATTAAATATAAAATCTCTTTCATAACAATTTAAATGTAATTTTTCATGTCTCATAATTTCAACTTATATCAATTTTAAACAGGCACCATTTTTCGAACGCAAATACCAAACGCGAGATTGGCGCAGTGATGCCAGATTGGGGGGAATCCCCCCAAATTTGGGGAGATTTAAGAGATATGGGGGAAATATGGGGCCCAAAATGCTTTGGGGAATTTGGTGGGGGGGCGGGGAATTGTGGTAGGGAATTGGGGGTTTAGTTCTAAGTCTTTGCAACATCAAGCCTCGCTCTTAATCTTCATAACTTCAGCCCATCTGGAGCCTGACCCTGCGGCCTGACCATTCGTGAAGAAAACCATATTGCGATCGCTAATCAGCTGGTTCTCCTCAAGTTACTACAAGACTGCCAGGAGTTTGGCATGACGAGCTTGATCACCTTGAAGAGCAAAGACGTGATCTGACTGTTGCATACATTGACAGAAAAAAAGTTGTGTGTATGAGTTTTTTAGTGTATACATCGAAACACAAGCACCTCGTCACCCCCCTCATGCTCATGATTATTTTTATTGTTTGAGGCACATACATTTCTAATTATTGAATAAAAAAAAGTCAACCTTACGAGGTTTTTTCTTGAAAAACCTGAATTTAGGGGTAATGGGAGATGGTCATCTGGCAGCACTGGTTTGGCGACTGGCGACTCCGATTGATATTGATGTCTCTGGGTATTGATTTCCCATTGTTTTTCAAGATTATAATTCCAATCGAAATAAAATAACAAAGTGAAAACTTTTGTAACAAAATTACGTGTGAGTGTCCTAGCTATGTATATATCCTGGTGAATTCATTTTAAATCCATTTAAACTACCTATTTCTTTAAACAAGAATGATTGTATGCATGTAAAAAAACTTCATCATTTTTTGTTACCGTTCACTTACACAAAGCGTATTCCGGCTATGATTTTGTAACGCAGTTTTTTGCGTTTCTTAAATATTTTATTTGTTGAAATGAAATCGTAAAACCCATATTAGTAAATTGTAATAAATAAATTGTTAATTTTACTTTGACAAGTTTTTGTCCAAGCTTTGAAGGCTTGTTTGAAATAATAAAGGTCATCGGTCTGTCGAATGTGAAATTTCGCCTGTGAAAATCACGGCCTTATCTATTTCTGCCGCCAAGTATCAGTGTTTATGTATTGTTGTGTTCTAGTTTGAAGGACATCGAAGCAAGTATCTATAAGTATTTATTGTTTATGGTTAAAAAAGGAGCAATGTAATTTGTCATCTGTGTTGATGCCTTTGATTTATGAACTGGGCATAATTAATGTAAGGGAAGTGTTACACCACTTCTTAAGTAAATACTACTTAGCAAATAAAATAATGACATTTGAACACAAAAGTTTATTTCATATGTATTTTGAAGTTTATTGATTGTACGCCTTAGACTACCTTTTTCTCTTTTCTCCATCCCATGGTTGCCTGTAAGAAATTGCCTTGAGCGATGAGACCGCCAATTGTGCCTATTTGTTTTGTTTTTATCTTACTGTGTATGTTCTGGTGTAGAGTAACGATTTAAATAAATAAATAAGAAGTCACACTCTGACAAATCTAACAAAAGTATGCTGTGTACTGCATCTGTGGCGCAGTGGGCGAATAGCCGAGTGTGAAATGTGAGGTGTAACCAGTACACCCATATTACACAGAACGTATCTCCGTCCCATTATGTGATAGAGACTGAGCCTATCGCATTACGGGGCACAATTCTAGACCAGGCTGATACTGAACATTTTTTTATAGAAAACCTAAAATCACTGTTACCTGACCCAGGATTAAACTTGAGACTTCAGCATCAGGCCCAGTTGTTACATGTATGCATTACAACTCTGCCACCAAAGCAGTTCCTTAATTATCCCATTCCATTAAAGGCGGAAAGGGGTCCATTATTCAATACGTATTTTGGATGTTCATGGAAGATGGTCACTTGCCATCAGGTGACACAAGGGTGAAATGGTTCAACTTAAGTGAGCTGATCACCCATCTATGAAACTCGCAGACATCCCCACCATAAATACAAATAAATCAGATGACACAATTGCTTGCTTGATGGCCTCTACTAAAAAAAAATTTCTTTCACTAGGTTGTAGGTCCTTGTATGTGAGAGGCCATCTGGGTTGGTACCACCGCTTTGTCCATTTCTGCTGCCAACCAGTGTGTGTGTGTGTGTGTGCAAGCACTGCTGTATTCCGGTTAAAGGACATTGAATCAAGTGAAATTACTGGTCATTATGAGACTTAACATCGTATGTCTCATGGTGACGAGCACAGTCCAATGTCATGCAGTGGTGTTGCTTCTGTTTATGGGCAGGCGTGGCGCTTATCAGGCGAGCGACTTGCTCGTTTCGTCACTCAAGCTAATACAAAAAACTTATTTTCCAGTACCATCACGAAATGACGGAGGAACAAGAGGTGCCAACGGAGAGTTGCGACGGCTCGAGCGACACGTTCGCCAGCGTGTGGGTGAAGGTGGAAATATGCGAAGATGCTGAAGATGCTGAGAAAATGGAAATCAAACCGGACATTGGACATTTACAACGGTGAGAAAATATTAATTATTATGGTTAAAAATACAGTAAAAGCTCCTTATTCGCGCTTCCTTCATTCGCGGCTAAAGATTTCTTTATTCGCGGATCAAACCGCACATTGTTACATACACATTGATAAAAAGGATTCCAATTGCAGGTATCCAACCGAATATCCTTTTCAATAGCGTCGTCAAATGGACTAATAAAAAAGTAAAATAGACCTTATTATAACTATGCCTAAAGTAAAATGATATCGCCGCTGTATTGGTTCCGTCTTTGACACAAGCCGCCTTCGCCGCGGTCGGCGTTTTTGAGAATGTAAACAAACAGAATGAAATCACCTTTATTATTCAATGCATAAAGTATTTTATTGAATAATTGGTACATTAAACGTTCCGTCCTTTAGTAAGAGCCGCTTTGCGTGTTTTATTTCATCTTTCCATTCGTTAAAAAACTTGCGATCGAGTAACACGTCTCTACCGCTGTCTTCCTAATTTATAATGTCGAATTACAATTGTTTTTTTATAGTTGTTTATTATTTTGTCATCTAGGAACGTATCCCCTATAATCCCATATAAATTACCATTCCATATTTACGGTTTCTTTTGTATTCGCGGCATATTTATGGAACATATACCCTGCGAATAAAGAGCTTTTACTGTAAAAAAAATAATTTTTTATTGGTCATGTATACATAGGCGCTTATGATAGGTCAAAGTACAAAAGTAAAAAAGATTAATAGAAAAGTAAGTTTACAAATAAAACTGTTTCAAATAATTAGTGCTCTATAAGCAATTTAAGTAAAGGTCGCAGTGTCTTGGTGCAGTGTGTAGAACTGATTCCAGACTTCCCTATTGGTTAAATAGTCTGCAATGTTATAATAGGCTCTAGACCATCGAAATAGGATGACAAGAAACGTAACTCAAGCAAAAGAATTACTTCACCAAAACTCTGTGCAAGGGGTGGGGCTATAAAAGTCTGTAGCTCGTTCATTCATCAATTCATAAAAATGGATTCATGATCTCTAGTTGACACCTTATACGTCTAATTTTTTTGCGTGGTGCAGAACGTCGTATCTCGATTTAGAAATTGAATTTTTAGACATAAATTTTTATGAAACAAAGTTGATTTTGAGCGTTCATTAATTTTTGTTGCGTGTATGAGTGTTACGTGTGTACCTTTGCATGTGTAAGTAAGTGGAGCCGTATTTTTGGCAGATTCATATGAGAGTTATCGTTCTAGTCATCTATTTTCGATGTCTGCAATGTTATAATAGGCTCTAGACATAAATGCTCGTTTGAAGTTCTGTGTGGTGTTGCTTCTGTTTATGGGCAGGCGTTGCGCTTACCATCAGGCGAGTGACTTGCTCATTTGTCACTCAAGCAAATAAAAATATATATTAGGGTAGTTGACTAGATTTTTTAATTATTTAAATCAATAAGTTACGTTACTCAAACTCTTGCAGAAAACATTTTATAAATCGGATCGAAAATAAATAATTTAGAAGCCATTCAAATCCTGTAGAAGGGGTAATTGTCAAATGACAGACGACGCAAACTTTGACGTTACTGTGTAAAATGTTCATTATGGTGCACGCGTGCAAGCGAGATAGTGAGATATCCCTACTACGCACCCACTTTTCCTCATACCAACATTTAAAGTCATAACTGCGGGCACATTTCTGAACCAATTTTGATTGTGTTTTAATAAAAGGGCTTCTTTTGCGTATCATTTTCTGTTGCTTATAAAATAATGTATAAAATTCAATATACGAAACTACCCTATTATGTCGTTGTCGTGGTGTTGCAGTCTACTATCTCGATAGCGTATCTTTTTATAGCGCAATTCGATACGCGCGAGCAGGACCGTTTTGGCCATGCATGGTCCTTTGTACACCCCAAAGTTGAAAGCATAAAATATTATACATTGTTTAGATTCTGTCAAAACTCTACCGCCAGTTCGGAAGGTTGTTTCACTAGAGAAGAATGGGGAAGAAACTCTAACGTTGCTCTCTTCAATACTAGTTTATAATTATTATTTAGAGCGTAAAGGTTTTACAATATTTGATAGGAAATAGAGCAGCTCAATTATCGGCCCTGCTTTAAATGTTCTCAATGTTCGGTATTTCAAGACCCATCAGTTCGGGGGTCTGGGTTCGTGTCCTGCGTGGCTTTATGATAAAAACTTTAGGCGAGAATAAAATCACGCGTACATCGCCTCATATGTCGGTGCACGGTTTTTGCGTTCAACCATTCCTGAATTCAATAACGCTAGTCAACATTTCCTCGAGCTGATAATAATTAAAATAATTATTTACAGATACGTTAAACCGAAGAGGAAAAGTGCACCACGTACCGTCCTTCAATGCGAGCATTGTCCATACACAAGTATTTACAAAACCAGTTTCAAACAGCATGTGATGGACCATTTAAATAACACACCATTATCTTGTAACATGTGCTCTTATACCACCAAATATCAAAATTCTCTTCAAAGACATATGTTTATAAAACACCGAATAGTCGGCGATGATAATAAGACATTGCTGAAATGCGATTCGTGTGATTACAGCACTTATTTTAAATGGAATTTGAACGCTCATAAGCGTAGACATGCAACGAATAAACAGTTTCAATGCGACCACTGCAGTTATTCCACGGCGTATCGCCACAACTTCGTTAAACATTCAAAAGTTCATAATAAAGTGGCGTCGGAGTATAAATGTGATAAATGTCCTTTCGTTACGAAATTTACTGGACACATACAAAGACATATGTCTCAGATACACAACGAAGTGTCCGAGAAAGCAAGTGCTTGTGATTACTGCCACTTTACCACTATGGTAAGGTGGCGTCTTAATGTACATAAGCAGAGGAGTCGTCAGGAGAACCCTTTGAAATGCGGTCGTTGCAGTTTCCAAACTCATTACATGTGCGAAATTAAGAAACATAAAAAGTCGCATTTTAATGATCTTTTAAAAGCTGTTACGTCTAATGCAATTGAGAATATGGGACATAATATTGATGTGAATGAACGTGGAGATGGTCTTGATATAATGGCGGAAGGAGTTGTAAAATCTGATATGGTTAATGACAGTTTCAATGGGGTTAATGAGAATAAAGAGCAAAATAATGATGAAATTAGGCATGATGATGATAAAATCACGAAAGGGATTTTAAACACTGAAGCTCCACACGGTTTTATCAATGGGGTAAATGAGAATAAAGGTCAAATAAGTGCGGTAAATGAATATAATACAAGTAGAATGTCACTAGGTTTCCTTAAACCTGAAATGGTAAAGGGTATTGGTAATGAGCTAAATGAGAACATGGGGCAAGTAAATGATGCTTATAAACATAATAGTGTAATGACAAAAGGGTTTTTGAAAGGTGAACCGGCGAATTTTTATGAATTCGTTCATGGTGTAAATGAGAACCGACAAATCGGTTATGAAAATGAATATAGCGATACTGTTCGAATGACGCAAGGGTTTTTAAGAAATGAAACAATGAATTTGTACGATATTGTCAATGAAGTAAACCAGCATCAAGGACAAGTTAGTCATACCAATGTACAGAGAGAGAATGACATGAATAGGACAGAATCTATCATGAGTAATCATTTCTCTGAACTAAATACAACCACACCTACCAACAGCGCAACTAAAGAACCATCTGTTGCGAAACTCAAAAAAGTTAAAAACTATCTCGTAGATCCGAAATGCGAGACGAGAAAAACAATACAAGTTCTAGAATCGGATGATACAGAACGCCCTTTCCAATGCGTCAAGTGTACTTATGTATCGAAATTTAAAGCGGCAGTTATAAGACATTACCAGAGACTCCACACAAACAAAGATAGACCATTTAAATGCTGCAATTGTGATTTTTCAACAAAAACTAAAGACCAAATAAGTCTACATAACAAGAGAAGTCAATCGGAAGGCACACTGATATGCAACATTTGCAATTTCACGACAAATTTCAAATGTACCTACGTGATGCATCAGAAAATTCATTACGCACACAAATGCACAATATGTGATTACTCTTGTAGAAACAAGTATGATATACAGAAACATTTCACTACTGTACATTTGGGTGAAGGGATGAAATGCAGGTACTGCGATTATCGATCCGGGAGGAGGGAGAGTTTGTTGTGCCATGAGGCGGTACATACTGGCCACAAGCCCTTTAAATGTGAACTGTGTGAGTACCAGTCGGTCAGGAGGTCGCTTTTAGAAGTACATTTCAGGAGGTGCCATGGCCACGCTAAGATGATTAATGGGAAAATTGAAATACTTAACGTTAAATAAATAAGAGTAGATATAAAAACTACAAACTCAAAGCTATCAAGCCCGATTCGACCAAACTTTGCGTACCGGAGTAACTACTCTTAGGGCCTATGTCACAATGTTCGAGTAAGATTTGGGTAGCATAAATTTACGCCTATATCCTTGACCGGGTAGGCAGAGGTGAAATGAATTAAAAGCTATCAAGTTGTACCAGACGCATGTATATACATCGTGTTACAGAAAGGTGTAGTCAAATTTAAGCAACGTATAGTGTACGATATAAGTATTTCATTCCCTTGTAATACCAAATCCGATTGCATTGCTAAGACATAAATAAAGCATTTTTTATTTTATCGAATGAGTAACATGAATATTAGACTTTCACAATATGGTAGGTAACTAGATTTTTTTAGAAGTTACGTTACTCAAAATCTATTGCAGAAAGAATTTTAAAAATCGGACCAAAAATAAATAAGTTAGAAGCCATTCAAATCCTGTAGAAGGGGTAATTGTCAAATGACAGACGACGCAAACTTTGACGTCACTGTGTAAAATGTTCATTATGGTGCACGCGTGCAAGCGAGATAGTGAGATATCCCTACTACGCACCCACTTTTCCTCATACCAACATTTAAAGTCATAACTGCGGACACATTTCTGAACCAATTTTGATTGTGTTTTAATAAAAGGGTTTCTTTTGCGTATCATTTTTTGTTGCTTATAAAATAATGTATAAAATTCAATATAGGAAACTACCCTATTGGACAACACTGAATCATAAACAGCTGAGCGTGTCTCTTTCCAGCATTGTTATTCTCGTTCATACACTTCAATTTAATTGACAGGGATGTGATAGAACACTGTAATTGATCTTATCGATCGAAATAAACAAGTGATTAAAGTCAGCGTAAAATACTAGAATTTATAGATTTTAATTACATCCGGTACATAAACACTCACTGACAGGTTTATGTAACGTCCCTTAATAATGACCACACCTTACTGTAACACGTTGTATAGGCGCCTGGTTAGTTTACTACACTCATTTTCATTGTATAAATTACATCAGTTCACCCAACGCCCTTGTGCAAGCAACATTAATTATAATTACTATTTTTAACTCTTGTGAACTCAAACTAATTGGTCGTTAAATATTGTTCAACTACAACTCAACCTCAAGAAAGTTTAAAGTCTATGCACCATATATTAGTGGAAGTGGTAGTTGTTAAATGAAGGAAAAAATGCAGGACATGTATTGTGACGTCACAACTCAAGCCCATTTAGATGAAGATAGTCGCATGACATAGACGAATATATAAGAGAACTAGCTTTTGCTCGCGGCTCCGCCCGCTTGATTTCCCAGATGAAAAGTAGCTTATAACCGTCTCCAAGTTACCATCTGTCTCTGTACCAAAATTCATCAAAATCGGCCTTTTCACTGACTGTATCACGATTTAGCGTCGTGATCATCATACCAAATACTTTGTAAGCTTCTAATATGAGGCGCTCGTAGCCAGTTGCACATCGAAATAAGATAACTAGAACGATAACTCATATGAATCTGCCAAAAATACGGCTCCACTTACTTACACATGCAAAGGTAACAACACTCAAACGAGCAACAAAAATTAATGAACAATCAACTTTATTTCATTAAAATTAATGTCTAAATATTAAAATTCTAAATCGAGATACGACGTTCTACACCGCGCAAAAAATTGACGTATGACGTGTCAACTCGAGATCATGAATCAAATTTTATGAATTGATGAATGAACGAGCTGCAATGACTTTTATAGCCCTGCCCCCTTGCAGTTTTGGTGGGGTCATGTTTTTGCTTGAGTTACGTTTCTTGTCATCTTATTTCGATGCAGTTGCACTCACTAGTCGGTAAACGATTAGCGTCTTAAGCAACACTTGTCGCGGTTAGTCTATGGATGGGTGACCGCTTGAACTGTGAAATAGAAAACATCGCACGCGCGCAGTCTCGACGCTACGTTTCGCTAGATGTGCGCCGGCCCTAACAGAGACGCAATATTGGGTTTGATTCGATTTTTCATTATGATTTATTTTGCCATAATAAATGTTTAGTTATTAAGTTTTGTATTTTATGGAATATAGTATTTCTTTTTAATAAATATATAAGTTCATATTTTCTTTGTGTATAATTATTGAAGTGAAATCTTCAATTCAATTCATAAACATTTCTTCATGATCGCTAGTTGACACTTTATACGTCTATTTTTTTTGCACGGTGAAGAACGTCGTATCTCAGTTTTAGAAATTTAATTTTTAAAGTTAATGTCTACTTTTATGAAATAAAGTTGATTTTGAAAGTTCATTATCTTTTGTTGCGTGTATAAGTTAACACGCATGTGTAAACAAGTGGAGACGTATTTTTCGATGTGCAACTAGCTATGAGCGCCTCATATTAGAAGCTTACAAAGTATTTGGTATGATGATCACGACCCTAAAATGTGATACTCTCAGTTAAAAGGCGGCGTCATAAGATATTTTTTGAAGTGAAAACTTCTTTAGCCGCGTTGGGCACTTTTTAGTAGGGGAAAATGTTATGGGTTCGCGACACCGACATGCTTATAGCAGTATATCTGAAGCTATACAGCTGACGTATTGTGCAACATTAGTGCTGTGTATATCTTATAAATGAAATTGAATGGGTTTGGTGAAAAGTTCAATGTCTATATACTGAGCATTTTTGAAATAGTGTTTTAGTTTGATTATTATTTGAATAGTTTAACTGTAGAATCATTGTGCAGTACAATAGTGAGTAATAAATAAATATACTAATATTATCAAGATAAAAAATAAAAAACAAATTTATTATTTTATTTTGTCGTTTAAAAATTTTATATTATTTAAAATTATTTTAAATCTTCGTATTTAGTTTGGCGTTTGAAAATGTTGTATTAATTATTTTTTCTAATATTTAACCTCTGCAATGCCTCACGCAATCAGTATTTCACAGTGGCTTGGACGTTTTCTTACTATCGTGGTAAAACAGATTTCTAGTTGTTCAATCATATTTATATCCTGGATTTTGAAATTAAACTTTTTATAAAATATAATAATAATTCAAGATTAATGCAAAATTATAATTTATTACCTTATATCATTAAAATCTTTAGTTTAAAATAATGAAAACGGCTCCGACTTTCGTTTCATAAATATTTTATTTTATTTAAAAATGTAATATTTCGAAATCATTATTTATTAATTTAAATTGTCAAAAATAAAATATGTGCTTTGCTATTTTTTGCAAAATGATTATCTATAATTTAATATAATTCGATTTTATTATTAAAAATTTACAAAATAATATTGTTATGGAATTAGTTATTTTAAATATCCGTTTTTCATATTTGTTTAGATCCTTGATCCAGAAGATGTCTTCAAACGGTGGTAAAAGAATAAAAAGAGAAGAAGATGAAGAAGAATTGGTAGGAGCGGTTTCCTCGGATAATGATAAAGATCAAAGGGAAAAATCTGATGAAATTGAAAGAAAGAGAAAACTCCAAAATAAAATTAGGTGTCAGCGATATAGAGAGAGGAGAAAACGTGAACTAACAATTAATTCGCGAATTTCTCAACACCGAACAATAACAGTTGAAGAGGAGATAATAATTAAACATCGTAAAGAACAAGACAAACAAAAAAGTAAACGGTATAGAGATAAGAAAAGAGCAGCTAATTTGATTAATTTACAGACAGATCAACCTTCAAAAACAATTGGAAAGCATGTTCCTGAACGGCAGAATTTCCATACCTCACAAATTCCAGGCCCGTCAACAAGAAATGTTCCATATATCCTACCAACACATACACCTAACGCTGATAGCCCATCAATAAAAAATGAATTATACATTCCAATATCATATTCAGATTATAATGCCGACGTTCAAACCGATATTCCTTCAGAAGTAAATTATGTCCCACAATTAGATGAACCAATAATGGTAAACTATGCATCAAATCCTCAAAATATTCTTCCACGTGATGCTCAAAATAATATTCGAAACATGTGTTCTCAACATAACCTATCTGTACAAACATACTCATCTTTCCAACAAAATTCCAGTGCCCATCGAGCATTTCAAAAAGATTTTCTTAAAAATGATTTTGGCCATGTTTGTGACATTTGCGATAGACTGTGGTTTAAAAAAGATTTGATTTTTTTTGTCAATAACGATATGACTCCCAATATTCAATTTATAAGAACAATGGTCGAAAACGCTGATTTAGCCGAGATAAAAATTTGCTTAACTTGCATAACATCAATTAATAAAAATCGTGTTCCACCACTTTCGGTGTATAATGGATTCAAATATTCTTCACTTCCGGAAAATCTAAGAAATTCTCCATTAGATTTGGTCACAGAAAGACTTATATCTCCAAGAATCCCATTTATGCAAATTCGAAGACTTCGACATATTCATGGTCAATCCGGAATCTATGGGCAGGTAATAAATGTTCCAATTGAAGAAAATACAATGGTACATTCATTACCAAGAAATATAGATGACGATCATAGCATTACAGTTGATATTAAAAGAAAGAAAATACACAAATCCAGCTACCTTTATGGTATAGTCAACAAAATAAAAATAAAAACGTGGTTGCGATACTTGAAAGATTCACCTCTATATACTTCTTATGGAATTGCGATTGATGATAGGTTCTTAAATAGCCAAGATGATGTTAAAGATGAAATCATCTACGATGAAGATGGTGACAGTCACATTTCTGAACAAATACCAATCGACGAAAGCTTAATAGCACAGCAACAAACATTAAAGTGGAACGACGACATGTACTTAAGAATTGCTTCTGGAGAAGGTAATGCTCCCATTAGTCTATTATTCGATGAACATGCAGAGGAATTATCTTTTCCGCAAATATACCTGGGTCAATTTAGAACTTTTCGTGATGGCCTTACTGTCACACCCTTTATGATGGCAAAAAGTGAAATCAGACGAGCAGATAGACGAGGAGTGACCCCTCAGCATTTATTATACTTGGCCATGAAAATAATGAGAATAAGAATACAAGATTCGCTTACCTTTGCATTCAAACATGTTGGAAAAGGCACTATGATCACTAAAGAGCAAATAGAGTCAGAAGATTACGTACAAGGTTGTATTGAAAGTAATTTGTCTTTTCTACGCACGATCCCGAATTCAGCATATTATTGGTCAGAAAGAAAAAAGGACCTGTTTGCAATGATTAGACAATATGGTAAGCCAACAGTTTTTTTCACAATAAGTGCTAACGAAATAGGATGGCCAAAATTGTTACAATTATTACATAATTTAAAAAATAATTCTGAGATATCGGTTGAAGATGCAGCAGCATTAAATTTTATAGTAAAGAGTACACTTATTAATGAAGACGCAGTTACTTGTGCTATATATTTCAATAAGTTGGTCAATGTCCTAATGAAAATACTGCAATCGAAAAGATTTAGTCCTTTCAAGAAATATAGGATTTTGTATTACTACAAAAGAATCGAATTTCAACATGGGGGTAGTCCACATGCGCACATTTTAGCTTGGCTCGACAATGCTCCTGAAGACGCACTGGAAAAAGATTACAGTAAAGCAATCGATCTTATAGATTTTCTAATATCGGTATCTGCAGCAGAGGCATCAGGTAATATCGAATTACAAACACACAAGCATAATTTTACATGTTACAAAGGCGTATCATCAAAACGAATGCAAAAATGTAGATTTGAAGCTCCTTTTATGCCAATTAAGACAACAATGATCTTGACACCGATGAAAGACACTGAAGATGGATTTAAAGTGTGTCAAGCAAAATATAATAATCTCAGAAAAAATCTGGAAAATTATGAATACGATGATTTCCAAACATTTTATGAAAATAATAATATACATTCAGATCAGGAGTATGTTGATATTATTCGTGCTGGAATCAATCGACCAAAAGTTTTTCCGAAGCGTCAACCTAATGAAAAATGGCACAATCCTTTTAATCCATTTATATTAAACATTGTTAAATCTAATACAGACTTTCAATTTATAACAGAAGAGTATTCGTGCGCGGCTTACGTCGTAGAGTACGTCAACAAAACGAATAGAGGTGTTAGCAATTTACAAAGAAAAATAATTGAACTCATGGATGAACACCCAGAATTTGATATATTTGAAATCACTAAAAATATTAGTATCAATCTTTTAAATCACTCTGAGATAACGAGTCAAGAAGCTGCTTGGTATTTGTTGAGAGAGCCTATGTCTAAAAGTTCAACCATTATTGCCTATATACCAACTGTATGGCCTATCGAAAGACAAAGGATAAAAAAATCTATGAAGGAATTGAGTGAATTAGACGATGATTGCACAGATATATGGAAAGAAAATTGGTTCGACAAATATGAAAAAAGATCTGAAGATTTAGAAGATATTTCTCTCGCGCAATTCGTTTCTAAGTACCACAAAAATAGCAAAGGAGAGTATGTCAAACGAGATGAACCAAGAATAATACGTTATCGCAATTATGATATGGCTACTGATTTCAACGAATATAAAAGAGAAATGGTAACTCTGCACATACCATTTCGTCACGAGGAGGCAGATATTCTTGAAAATATGAAATTCATAAAATTATACGATGAAAATGTAGATCTAATATTACAGAAGAGAAAAGAGTTTGAATCCAACGTAGATATTGAAAGGACATTGCAAATTTGTCGAGAATTATGCCGCGAAGTTCCAGATGATAATGAAGAAATAAGAGATGTTGTTGGTGACGATTAAAACCCATTTCAAGAATTATACAATAACCCGAATGCAGAGATATTTGATGATTTCCAACTTGCAATGTTAAATAAACTTGGAGCTATAGCTAAGAAGAAAGAAATAAAATCGAATGATATAAAATTATAGATAATCATTTTGCAAAAAATAGCAAAGCACATATTTTATTTTTGACAATTTAAATTAATAAATAATGATTTAGTAATATTAAGTTTTTAAATAAAATAAAATGTTTAATGAAATGAAAGTCGGAGTTTTTATTACTTTAAACTAAAGATTTTAATAATATAAGGTAATAAATTATAATTTTGCATTAATAACTATATTTTAAACTTCAACACACTAATCTTGAATTATTATTAGATTTTATAAAAAAATCTTAATCCACGATATATTTTTTTTAAATTGAATGACGAGACGGTCGCTCGCCTGATGGTAAGCGCCACGCCTGCTCATAAACAGAAGCAACGCCACACAGAACTTTAAATAAAGCACTGCATGACACTGGACTGCGCTCGTCACCCCGAGACATAAGGTGTTAAGTTTCATAATGCCCAGTAATTACACTGGCTTCAATGTCCTTCACACCGGAACACAACAGTGCTTACACACTGTTGCTTGGCGGCAGAAATAGACAAAGCGGTGGTACCAACCCAGCCGGTATATTATTGAACAACTAGAAATCTGATTTACCACGGTAGTAAGAAAACGTCCAAGCCACTGTGAAATACTAATTGCGTGATGCATTGCAGAGGTTAAATATTAGAAAAAATAATTAATACAACATTTTCAAACGCCAAAATAAATACAAGGATTTAAAATACATACGCACTCACGCCTGTAATCCCCGAAGGGGTAGGCAGAGGTGTAACCAGTACACCCACATTTCGCCGAGCGTATCTCCGTCCCACGATGTGATAGGGGGCGAGCCTATCGCCATTCCGGGCACAAATTCCAGACTCCGGGCTGATACTGAGCATTTCGTAATAGAAAAACCCAATACCACTTTACCCGACCCGGGGATCAAACCCGAGACCTCAGCGTTAGCCTCAATAGTAACGCGTACGCATTACAACTGCGCCACCGAGGCAGTCCGAGAAGGATTTAAAATAGTTATTTATTTTTTATCTTAAAAATAATAGTATATTTATTTAGTAGGTACTCACTATTGTTGCACAATGATTCTACAATTAAACGATTCAAATAATAATAAAACAAAACACTATTTCAACAATGCAACAAATTGAACTTTTCACTAAATCCACTCAATTTCACTTATCAGATATACACAGCACTAATGTTGCACAAAACGTCAGCTGTATAGCTACAGATATACTGCTATAAGCATGTCGGTGACGCGAACGCACGAGATTTCACCCATCCAACAAAGTGTCTAACACGCACAGCACACGGCCGCTGCGATATATTTAATAGCGATTCTTATATTCTCGCCTTTGTTATATAAGAAACGGTCTACATATGAATGAGGCTTATTCCTTGATTAGTAGGTGGTAAGACAAAGTCGAGTTACTTAACAGTATCTTGTGATTTACTCTCGGATAAAACTTTATAGTTTGTTCGAATCGCGCCTTATATGACGTCACTGTGCACATGGCCTCCTCCTGTGACGTGTTTAGTAGACCCAGTACATACTGTCCTGTCGATCCACAGGAGTTAAGAGTGGTGTTGTGCAGGGTCGGTTACAGGAGCTAGCTCTTGCCTAAGGGCCAGCGCACATCAGGCGTAGCGCAACGCAGAGCGACTTTGACCGTCAATACATCAACTTTGCTAGCGTTGGAATAATATCGAGAGTTAACACAACCCAAAGAACGTCGAAGCGACTAGAAGCGAAAGGTAGCTTGCAGTAACTTTAATCATTTCTGCTACTGTGCGTTTCGGCCCCGCACTGACGCGGTACGGGCGCCGCCATTTATTTGAAATTGCCGTAACCTCATCACCGTAACATACAATATCTAAATGTAGTATTATGACATTTGGGAATACTAAAGCGAAATATCGTTACACATTATAGATGATCACTGCATGCATACATAATAATATTAATGAGTAATGATATTATAGCTTGTAATTATATCATGTATAAAGCAATCATAAAATACAACTAAGTCAACAGACAACAGTGAATACTTGTTGCATCAAAACAAAACAACTTACGGATTCCTAATCGTAAAATATTATAATTATTAACAGTGCACTTACAAATTGCAGGGGAATTAAAACATGAAATACAATTAAAATAGAACAAAAATAATAATAACTAATATTCTTTCTGTACGCAACACGAATAACAATGGCCAACTAGGCTTTCGCATACTCTCCGAGGACGTACTTTTGTGTCGCCCAATGTAAACTGTGAAATAGAAAAAATCGCGCGCGCAGTCTCGACGCTACGTTTCGCTAGATGTGCGCCGGCCCTAACAGAGACGCAATATTTGATTCGATTTTTCATTATGATTTATTTTGCCATATAAAATGTTTAGTTATTAAGTTTTGTATTTTATGAAATATAGTATTTCTTTTTAATAAATATAGAAGTACATATTTTCTTTGTGTACAATTATTTATTAACTCACCTCTGTTACCCCATATGCAAATATTTATTTATTACACTTTATATACATGGTGTATAAAGACGGACTTAATGCTAAAAGCATTCTCTACCAGTCAACATGTATCATATTAATTGTGATATTCAATATCACTTAACACAAGATCACACCTCTATGCCCGAAGGGGTAGGCCGCTGTACCCATGGTTCACCGCGTTTATTTCCGTCCCATTATGTGATAAGGGTGAGCCTAGCACCATACCGGGCAAATCATGTGTAGTTTTGCGAATTGTAAACTCGTACATTGTGGTTGACCATCATGCAGGCTTACAGGGGTCTACAACTCTCTTGTGGGTGTTTATGAGAAGTGGAGACCACAAGTGACCCTCTTGCTCGTTTGCCACCATATGCTTCTAAAAAAAATATGACACCATGAATAAAAACACACCATGCATCTTATAATATAATTTTATTCGAAAATATAGAAACTTTATACATAGATAATTTTTTTATTACAATATTTTTTATTAAATATTCGATTATCATTCTTAAGCCTCTATGCTATCCGCCATCTTGATTAATAATATATTTTTCTCCATACATGTTTACAATTCCTGCTTCGCCACTTCCTATCGCCGAGTGATAGCTCATCGGGGAGTGGTATGGGCTGTCGAGACGAAAGTCGCAGGTTCGAAACCAGCCCCAAGTGCATACACCTCTGACTTTTCTAAGTTATGTGTATATTAATTGTTAATTATCACTTGCTTTAACGGTGAAGGAAACATCGTGAGGAAACCTGCATACCTGAGAAGTTCTTCATAAGAATTTCGAAGGTATGTGAAGTCTGCCAACCCGCATTAGGCCAGCGTGGTGGACTAAGGCCTGACCCCTCTCATTCAGTAGAGGAGGCCCGTGCCCAGCAGTGGGACGTATATAATACAGGGCTGGTATTATATATTTGTAAGTTCAACTTACGAACTTACGTAAGATATGTCTTTTAAACTTCTAGATCTGACATATGATACAGTTTGGATAAGGCATTGGAAAGGGAGGGGATTTCGGCCTCCGCATATCCTACTCACCGTACGAAACGCTTCACGTCGGTTTTCTGTGAGATAATAGTAAAAACCCAGTCGAACCGGCCCATTCATACTATAGACAAATGTCTACAGCATGGCATTTTTTTTTATTTTTTTTACATTGGAAAATCCTCTTGGATTCCCGGCTACCTTAAAAGAAGATAGACGGGGTATGCCGGATTTTTACCGGCTAAAAACCCCATGGTTGTCGCCATCTACACTATGGAAGAGTTTCGGGACCTCCAACAGAAACACGCCGAAACCCCTCCAATGCAACGCTGTAATAGCACGCCGAGGGGGGAGTATGTGTTAACTCCTCTAGCAAATATATCTCGCCTCTAGGCAGAGGAACCGAGGTGATTTCTGGCATCGCCTCGGCGTGTACGCCTCCGAGCAGGGCCAGCCCTCTCCCGAACCCCTCCTTCCTGACCATAACAGTCTCACAGAAGGAGGCTAACAGCATGGCCCTACCACATAAACCGAACGGTACATAATAAGAACTCGGCAGAAGTACTCAAATGCTTAAACTATATTTTGGTAACAGATTTTGATATGATCACATTGGCAATTTATGGCTATTTTTTTAACAACAGGGTAGTTTCCTATATTGAATTTTATACATTATTTTATAAGCAACAGAAAAATATACGCAAAAGAAACCCTTTTATTAAAACACAATCAAAATTGGTTCAGAAATGTGCCCGTAGTTATGACTTTAAATGTTGGTATGAGGAAAAGTGGGTGCGTAGTAGGGATATCTCACTATCTCGCTTGCACGCATGCACTATAATGAACATTTTACACAGTGACGTCAAAGGTTGCATCGTCTGTCATTTGACAACTACCCCTTCTACAGGATTTGAATGGCTTCTATCTTATTTATTTTTGGTCCGATTTATAAAATTCTTTCTGCAATAGATTTTGAGTAACGTAACTTATTGATTAAAATAATAAAAAAAATCTAGTCAACTACCCTATTGGATGAGACGAGCAGGTCACTCGCCCGGTAGTAAGAACGGCTTCACCTGATTCAATTTTACTTAATCAACAAAAGCTGTGTGGTTTTTTTGATCGATTCGATTGAAAATGTTTAAGTGTTCAAATTCAATTACCAGTTGATCAAATAAAATCGAATCGTATGAACCTGATATAGGCACCTCATCTGCCCATAAACAGTAGTAACGCTAAAAACTTTCAAATACAACTGCGCTCGTTACGAGACGTAAATATTAAGTCTCATAATGCCTAGTAATTTCACTGGCTTTATACATGTAAATGTGTTTTATTTGTACCATAGAAAATTGGAAACGTTGAGGCATATAAAGGCGTATATACATTATAAAAATATAAGTCGGGTCTAAACATTTATTATATAATATGAACAAATATTGTCCATTACTGGTTAAAGGACGAAACAATAAAAATAATAAAAAAAAACAACTATAAATGCTTAAAAAACTGGATACAAACTGGTAAAACTGATAAAACCGTGACTATTTTCAAATTTGAATTATTTGTTAGGTACATCATTTAAAACCTTTTTGTAACTATACATCGACTTCAAAAAAGGAGTTTCTTAATCCGACGGGTATTTTTTATGTTTGTGACGAAATATCCGTCTGATGTGGATCATTTTAACCATTAACAAGGAGTTTTGGCGGGAGTTCTGACTGTGGGGTTGATCTCTTATTTTAATTATTCCCTAAAACAGTGTCTGGGATCATTGAAATAAGTGAATTTAGGTGATTTTTGACCGAGTATATTGATCGACCTTGGTCGTTTGATCCGCTTGGAGATAATAGTTAATGAAAAGCATCAAACTAGAAGGAATTTACACCAGGGGATTTTTGGGCTCCCGGATATCTCACTCACCGTACGAAACGCAGCAGCAAGCCGCTACTTTTCGTAGGTTTTCTGTGAGACAGTGGTAACGAGCCGGACCATTCAGGCTGTAGACAAAACTGTCATGTTAGGATAGATACATACAACGGGTAAATTATCCGTGACCTTTGATTATTTAAAATTAGTTTATGCTCACGGTTCCGCCCGCGTGAACGGCTTTTTCCGGCATAAAAGTAGCCTTTGTCCTAAGCCCAGTCATGGTCTACCTGTGTGCCAAATTTCATTCAAAACCGTTCAGCCGTCAAGAAGTTATTGACTAACAAACATCCGGATATACAAGCAACCAAACTTTTACATTTATAATAGTATTGGGACTACAATAGCATTAAACGACGATAAGTACATATACAAAGGAGACTACGATGGTATAGAGCAGTGGTGGTACCGGCAGCAATCCAACACAAAGATCCGGGACCATCCCACTTGCGCTGTTAGATACCGGGTTTCTATTCGGTACACCGGCGTATGGAAATAGGTTAGGGCCCCGTTCTAGCAGTCATTCGGATGTAAAATACATCTCTCCCTCCTTATTGGGAAGGTATCCGTAAAAAAGCAAACAATCCAGTCACACGGGCCCTGTTCAGTCTTAATTCTTCACGCGTTGATGCTGCCTTCCTCACGCTTCGGTATGAAGGAGACAGTCATCAGGTCGTCATCTTCTTGGAGTAGACAACCCTCGTTAGATTTGGTTCTATTGAAAAACCTGTCAAGAAAAAAAATTAAGTAAGTAGCCATCATCCGAACGTCCATAACGTCGTAAACGACATATTTTGCCTCGCCTTTAAACATTTATTTTTTGGATTCTAAACTGCAAAAGGAAAAATGTATATCTATAGTATCATTTAATTAAACGTCGGTCTGTCCATAAAAATAATATATTTTAAAACTTTTAATCGCAATAATTTACCAAAACGACGAAAAAAAATACATTATTTTCTAGCCTAGAGAGCCTCTCGAATACTAGAGATTACCACCTAGTAGATATGTGACCTTAGCATTAAAACTACAAAAAACAAAAAAACGACACAGGCATGCAAAATGAACAAAAAACTATAAATAAATAAATAAATAAATAAATACACCCAACAGTCACACACATAGTCCTGACCCCACACTAGGTAAACCTGTATCGTGGGTATCAGGAACTACGAGGGACTTGCGGTCCCACAACACCCAGACCCGAGACAAATATTTGTGAATCAGACAAACATTTGTCTAGGTGTGGGAATCGAACCCACGACCTCACGCTTCGCAACCGGCTACTCGCCCGGTGCGCCACGGAGGCTGTCTAGGCGGTCATGACCCACGTGACCTCCTACTCCTACTGACAACCCTGTAATAACAATGATAAAAAAATAAACAACATGCAAGACATCACAATAAGGACGTGTACAGTATGGTGGTGTAAAAAAAAAGAATAAATCTATACACACTGGCGACGCACGGAATTTAGCGATGGTCAAGTATTATAAAATATTAACTTTTAATTTATATTTTTATTTTGAAAAACAAACCGAATTATCCCAGCTTCGAGTCGAGCAAATGAGTCGCAATTCGTCAAGTCGTCACAAGTCGAATTGTTGGCAACATTGATCAAATATAAAACACGAATAAATATTAGTTTAAATTCCGACTTGATTTCTTTAAACCAGTGGTCGTTAAAAAAAATAATCAACGGCCAATAGACAAAGTATTAAAATTTATATTGCCCAGATAGAAGTTTCCCTGCAAACTTTTAACATACAAAATCGAATTTAAATTGATCAGAGAGATTTGAATCAGGCTTGCCTCAGTGCCTTGTTAATGTCGCAAACATGCGTCCATCCTTTTACATTGACAAGTCTATCTATATGTCTATATAAATAAATAAATAAATAAATAAATACACCCAACAGTCACACACATAGTCCTGACCCCACACTAGGTAAACCTGTATCGTGGGTATCAGGAACTACGAGGGACTTGCCCACCACAACACCCAGACCAGAGACCAATATTTGTGGTTCACATAAACATTTGTCTCAGTGTGGGAATCGAATCCACGGCCTCTCGCTTCGCAGCCGGCTACTCGCCCGCTGCGCCACGGAGGCTGTCAATATATGATCTATATCTATGATTTTCGTATCCCGTGCGTCCCAAACTTACACAAATGATTCGATGAGACACATACAGACACGGCAAATAAAGAATGCGTTACACACCATACATGTTACACCTTTAATATCGCTGACCGCCACGACTCGCTCTTCTTGCTAGCGTGCGAAAGAGACAACATGTGTTAGAGAGAGAAGGCTATAGGAGGAGACATCAACATTTTTATAATGACGAAAAAATACATGTTTTCTTTCTATTTAATGTACAGTACTAAGATTAAAATAATGCGCTTTGGCGACCTTCACATATTTCGAAAATACGGACGCGGGACGATGATTAGCTAATACAAAATTGTTTACAAATTTAGGTTATGTACTTACTCTTGAGTGTCTGACTGGATTCATTGTATATGCGTACTATTTAAAAAAAACTAACATTGCCTAAACGCATATTTTTAATAGTAGACTTCTATAAAAAACTACAGCGTGTATCAATTTATTTTATTAAAAAATGTTGAGAGCCTCCCAATTATTAGAAATAAGAATACAATTAAAGTTAAGTTCACAAATGATAGGGTATTAACAAGGAAATATAATTATAGCACATACAGCTCACGCCTGTATCCCCGAAGGGGTGGGCAGAGGTGCAACTAGTACACCCACGGTTCGTCGCACTTATTTCGATAAGTGGCAACCAGATATTAATCAGGCACAAATTTCAATCCCAGGTAACTCATTCTCAAACAGAAAACTCATACAGAAGTTTGAGAAAAAAAACCCATCTTTATGAGCAGTGATGTTTAGAAAAAATCCTTATTATTATAACACCTGCAAAACTTAAAAAAAAAACCATTTGTAGATACAGCTTGTATAAGTTTTGCAAAAGATCTTCATATTAATAAACAGATTGTAAAACTTTAAAAAAGATCCTCATATTAATAAACAGCATTTCATACTTTTAAAAAAGATCCACATCTTCATAAACAGCCTGTAAAACTTTTGAAAAAGAGCCCCACATTCATAAACAGCCTGTAAAACTTTTGAAAAAGAGCCCCACATTCATAAACAGCCTGTAAAACTTTTGAAAAAGATCCCAATATTCATAAACAGCTTGTATAACATTTGAAAAGATCCTCATATTAATCAACAGACTGTAAAACTTTTGAAAAATATCCCTATATTAATAAACAGCCTGTATAACATTTGAAAAATATCCCCATATTCATAAACAGTCTGTATAAAATTTGTAAAACATCCCCATATTCATAAACAACCTGTAAAACATTTGAAAAAGATCCCCATATTCATAAACAGCCTGTAAAACTTTTGAAAAAGATCCCCATATTCATAAACAACCTGTTAACTTTTGAAAAATATCCCTATATTCATAAACAACCTGTAAAACTTTTGAAAAATATCCCTATATTCATAAACAACCTGTAGAACTTTTGAAAAAGATCCCCATATACATGAACAATGAACATCGTATACTCACTTGGCCAGCGGCGAAGCTCTCTCAACGGGGTCGAGTCTCTCGTCGAGTCCTCTATGTACTGACACTGAGTCTAGATCCTCTAGATGTACTGACTGTAGGTACTCTGGCGTTCTAAGTTGTTCTATCGTTGGTTTCTTGAACCTGTTACGATATTTATTATTCATTAGCGACCTTCGAGTTTAACATATGTGCCTCAAGAAAATTTTATCGACTCGTTTTGTCGTGAAATTAAGAGTTGTTTTATATCATAGGCCGACAAACGAGCAAGTGGGTCACCTGGTGGTAAGTGATCTCCACCGCCCATGTACGCACACAATACGAAAAGAATCATAGGCGCGTTGCCGACCTTAAAGGAAAGGGATAATTGAAGGGTTTGGATAGGGGGGGCTCTACAGTTTGACTTGATAGCTTCTTCCATTCAGAGTTACAAATAATTTTCTCTCATAAGTAATAGAGCCACGCTGCAGACAGTTTTGTCTACAGCATGTCATGTCATGATTGGGCCGGCTTGACCGGGTTATTACCACTGTCTCACAGAAAATCGACGTGACGTACTCGTAGCAGTTTGCCGTTACATTTCGTACGGTAAGTGAGATATCCGGAGGCGCAAATCCCTCTCCTCTTCCAAACTGCTTAATAATCTTCTTCCTTTAAGGTCGGCTACACGCCCATGAGTGGTCATTTACCATCAGATGACCTACATGCTCGTTTGTCGGCCCTTGCCATAAAAAAATACAGTCGAATTGCGGGTCTCGTCAGTTTTTCATCGTCAGTTAAAACAATACTTACGTTTTGAGTAATAAACTTGAGCACACGACTGATACAGAACTCATCGCCATGGCCGCTGACGCCATCCACGGCTGAAAACAAATATATCATGTACAATAGTACGACCGACTGCCTCGGTGGCGCAGTTGTAATACGTACGCGTTACGATTGAGGCCAACGCTGAGGTCTCGGGTTCGATCCCGGGCCGGGTAAAGTGATGTTGGGTTTTTCTATTGCGAAATGCTCAGTATCAGCCCGGAGTCTGGAATTTGTGCCCGGTATGGCGATAGGCTCGCCCACTATCTCATAAGGGACGGAGATACGCTCGGCGAAATGTGGGTGTACTGGTTACACCTCTGCCTACCCTTTCGGGGATTATAGGCGTGAGTGCGTGCGTATATAGTACGACCATTCCGACCGGTTGGTTTATCGGTAATTGTATGGTAGAATTATATAAACGTCAGTGTATTTTTATGGTATAATAGCTCTTAAGACATTAAGTCTCAAATTTGAAGGGCAGGTCGAGTGTCAATAAGGTTGAATTCTGCTTGTCAAATCAGTTTACCGGTAAACTGCCGAGCCAGAATATTTAAACAACACATCTATGGGTTGCCACAGACAGGATGTCGGTCTTAAAAACTACAAGCTAAATCAATCTGTAACATGTGTTACAAAGCATGCTGCGTCGACCCCACTGCGAGTGGGATAAGGGCAGGTGTTAGAACACAATAATACAATTAAAGTTATGTGCAAGTTATTTGGCAATCTACGGCTTTTAACCCTCTTAAAAAATTATAGGTGTTATCGAGTTTTAGACATATGCACGCACGCTCGCTCGCACGCATGAAAGCACGCACGCATTTACGCACGCACGGACGCATATATGTACGCACACGCACGTTAGCACGCAGACGCACACACGCACATAACGGTGAAACTTATAACACTATCTTATTGCCATGGATTAAAATTCCGTCAAAATTCTACCGCTAGTTCGGAATGCTGTTTCGCTAGAGAAGAACGAGCAAGAAACTCCAGCGTTGCTCTTTTCAAAACTAGTTTACAATTATTTAATTGAAAGAAAGAAAGAAGGAAGTTTATTATAAGAGCAATAATTACAGAGTATATAAAAAATAAACACAAACAAAAAATACACAAAAACTTAATAATACTACGCAATTATTGCGCCAACAATGGGCCTCTCATTCAGCTACATGCTGCAGTACTACAAAAGCAATACTGCAGTTTTGCTACTGTACTGTACTGCAATTGGAATTAGAGCAGCTCAATCAAGCAGTTACAGAAATTATATCTACGCACAACTTCTGTCTGCTCCTTCGGGGTATAGTAATAAGTTGATGGTTACCTGCAGTTGTAATCCCAGCATAGCAAACGCTCCGCTAGCCAGCGGTATTCCGAGCAGGTTATACACCGACGCGAACAGGAAGTTGAGCCGCACGCGCCTCACCGTCGTGCGCGATAAGTCCAGGCATGCCACTACATCCAGCAGGTCGTTCTGTTTATAACAAACATTCATTAAATACTGTCCCACTGGGTTAAGCCTTAGGACATATATAATAGGGTAGTTTCCTATATTGGATTTTATACATTATTTTATAAGCAACAAAAATTATACGCAAAAGCAACCCTTTTATTAAAACACAATCAAAATTGGTTCAGAAATGTGCCCGCAGTTATGACTTTAAATGTTGGTATGAGGAAAAGTGGGTGCGTAGTAGGGATATCTCACTATCTCGCTTGCACGCGTGCACCATCGTGCAGTGACGTCAAAGTTTGCGTCGTCTGTCATTTGACAATTACCCCTTCTGCAGGATTTGAATGGCTTCTAACTTATTTATTTTTGGTCCGATTTATAAAATTCTTTCTGCTACAGGATTTTGAGTAACGTAACTTATTGAT
This sequence comes from Mimas tiliae, assembly GCA_905332985.1. NCBI lineage: Eukaryota > Metazoa > Arthropoda > Insecta > Lepidoptera > Sphingidae > Mimas > Mimas tiliae. Next base: position 918,952 of record HG995265.1, on the reverse strand, counting down.
TTAAATAATAACAAAAATCTAGTCAACTACCCTATTGTATAATTTAATACGTATATAATTCTATATCATGGATTACATAAAGTGTAAGACAATTTTGTCTACAGCATGTATGGGCCGGTTCGTCCGGGTCGTTACCACTGTCTCACAGAAAACCGACATAAAGTAGCAGCTTGCTGCTGCGTTTCGTACGGTGAGTGAGGTATCCGGAGGGCCAAATCCCCTCCCATTTCCAATCCCTTAATTATCACTTTCCTTTAAGGTCGGCAATGTGCCCATGACTCTTTTGGTATTGTGGACGTACATGGCATTACAATTGCGCCACCGAGGCAGTCAATAATGTTATAAAGAGTGACATACCCTCATGAGTACTAGATCAGCTGCCTCCACCGCCACGTCGGTGCCGCTCGCGATGGCGATGCCCACGTCAGCTTGGGCCAGAGCCGGAGAGTCATTCACACCGTCACCCACCTGAACATACAATTTTCATTTTTTTTATTAGCTTGAAGGACGAGACGAGCAGGTCGCTCGATGGTAAGCGCCACGCCTGCTCATAAACAGAAGCAACGCCACACAGAACTTTAAATAAAGCACTGCATGACACTGGACTGCGCTCGTCACCCCGATACATTATTTATTTACACTTTATACATAAAATATGTATAGGCGGACTTAATGCCTGACGCATTTACGACCAGTCAACCTTTGAGTGGTGCAGAGAATAAACAAGGCAGGTGTAAACAAGAAGAGAAATGCTAATAAAGATATTGAACTTAATAACATACGCACTCACGCCTGTAATCCCCGAAGGGGTAGCCAGAGGTGTAACCTGTACACCCACATTTCGCCGAGCGCATCTCCGTCCCTTATGTGATAGGGGGCGAGCCTATCGCCATACCGGGCACATATTCCAGACTCCGGGCTGATACTGGAGTATTTCGTAATAGAAAACCCCAACACCACTACCCGACCCGGGGATCGAACCCGAGACTTCAGCGTTGGCCTCAATCGTAACGCGTACACATTACAACTGCGCCACCGAGGCAGTCTTAATAAATATACCTATAAATATACAGTATGTAACAAAAACCCTGTCGGCCCTTTTTGGGTCGTGAAGATAGACATATGGACACCTTAATAAAAATAGTTAAATTTAAAAAAATAAACAAACGCTAGATATTATACTAACACAGGTAGCTTAGAAAAATTTACATATTTAAAAAAATTGTTATTTACATCTGAATTTCTATGTGTATTGACGAAGCCGAGGCGCGGAACGATTGATGTACGCGGACGCAGCAACATGCTATCTCGCTCTTTCAGAAGTCAACAATCGAAATACGGTTTAATAAAATAAACAATACAATAATTTTGTATACGAATTATTTCATTAGGTTTGAATATCGATAAACAAGTGATTAAAATTCACGTGAGATTTTAGTAGGTCTCGGTTTTGAAACGATCCGGTACATAGGTACTTACTGTAAGGTGTATGTTATGACCCTAAAATAAGACCACATCTTTCTGTAACACGTTGTATATGTAAGAAGCTATAAACATCGAAATAAGATGACTAGAATATGAATCTGCTAAAAATACTTACACATGCAAAGGTAAAATCACACGTACCACTCGTACACGTAACAAAAATTAATGAACGTTCAAAATCAAATTTATTTCATAAAAGTTAATGTCTAAATATTAAATTTCTAGATCGAGATACGACGTTCTGCATCGCGCAAAAAAGTTGACGTATTAAGTGTTAACTAGATATTATTATGCACAGACTTTTACAGCCCCGCCCCCTTGCACAGAGTTTTGGTGGGGTAAATTTTGTTGGTTGAGTTAGGTATCTTTTCATCTTATTTCGATGGCTATAAATAAATAAAATGCACTCACCATAGCAACTTTCTGCCCTTTCTCCTGTAGCTTCTGTATTATAGCAACTTTGTGTGATGGCAACACTTCGGCGTACACTTTATTGATGCCCACCTGAAATTAGATTAAACATAAGTCAACATTTGTCCTCCCCAGAGGGGTTGACGTCAAGCAGGCGGCCGGTCGTAAAAACTACAAACCTAGTATTTCTGTAATATGTGTTAAAAAGCATGTCACACTGTAACTCTAACTCTTGTCTTGTAGAGGTTTAGAGGATAGTCTCTTAACCAATTTTTTTATTAGCTTTAATGACGAGACGAGCAGGTCGCCCACTTGATGGTAAACGCCTCGCCCGCCCATAAACAGAACCCTGTCACACAGAAGTTTGGACTACAGAACACTGCACGACACTGATCTGAGCACGTCATCCCGAGACATAAGGTGTTATGTTTAATAATGTCCAGTAACAAGTGGACAAGGTGGTAGGTCCCTCGTTTGCGAGAGGCCGGCTGGTTTGGTACCACCGCTTTGTCTATTTCTGCCGCCAAGCAACAGTGTGTAAGCACTGTTGTGTTCCGGTTTGAAGGACATTGAAGCCAGTGTAATTACTGGGCATTATGAGACTTAACACCTTATGTCTCGGGGTGACGAGCGCAGTGCAGTGTCATGCAGTGCTTTATTTAAAGTTCTGTGTGGCGTTGCTTCTGTTTATGAGCAGGCGTGACACTTACCATCAGGCGAGCGACCTGCTCGTCTCGTCATTCAATGTAATAAAAAAAAAAAAAAAAAAAGTAATTTCACTGGTTTTAATGTCTTTCAAACTGGAACACAACAATGTTGCTTGAAGGCAGTAATAGACGGCGCGGTGGTACCAACCCAGACGGCCTCTCGCATACGAAGGACCTGCCACCTTGTAATAAATCCTGCCACAATTCTACCGCCATCCAATTATCTGAAGATGTTGCAATCCTCACCTGTCTCGCTATAGCGACAGCTGTCTTCCTGTTGTCTCCGGTGAGCAGGCAGACCTGTAACCCCATCTTCTTGAGACAGTACACCGCCAGATGCGCTTCCGGCTTCACCTCATCAGCAACGCCTATGGTGCACACCAGTTCATCTGGAATATAACCGATCATTTTCAAATCATACCACGCTTACGGTACGATGTAATTTGTGTCGGAGTAAGAGACAGCTGCCAGCCCCCCCCCCCCTCTAAAACACCACTACATTTTTTTTATTGGTATAGGCCAGAAAACGAGCATGCGGGTCACCTGATGGTAAGTGATCTCCACCGTCCATGTACGCCCACAATACCAAAAGAATCATAGGTGCGTTGCCGACCTTAAAGGAAACGGATAATTAAGGAATTGGGAAGGGGAGGGGGCTTGGGCAATACAAAATAATATATACTCACTCACGCCTGTAAAGCGACGTAAAGTAGCGGCTTGCTGCTGCGTTTCATACGGTTAATGAGATATCTGGAGGCCCAAACCCCCTCCCATTCCCATTTCCTTAATTACCCCTTTCCTTTAAGGTCAGCAAGGCGCCCATGACTCTTTTGGTATTGTGGGCGTACATTATACACGATCGCTTACCATCAGGTGACCACTTGCTCGTTTACCGGCCTATGCAATAAAAAAGGGATAGGCAGAGGTGTAACCTGTACAGCCACATTTCACCGAGATTATATCCGTCCCACGATGTGATAGGGGGCGAGCCTATCGCCATACCGGGCACAAATTCCAGACTCCGGGCTGATACTGAGCATTTCGTAATAGAAAAACCCAATACCACTCTACCCGACCCCGGGATCGAACCCGAGACCTCAGCGCCAGGCTCAGTCGTAACGCGTACGCATTACAACTGCGCCACCGAGGTCTGTGGCGAGGTCTGTTTATGCTATTTTATTCTATTCTATTTTTAGATTATGGCCAAATCGATTTCGATGATTTCATTAATGTCAAGTATTAAAATTGCAATATCCAAAAATATAGATCAAAACGTAGACATCTGTTTATGCTATAGATACAACTAGGGACATCCTGGTAATCGATCTCAGGTCCTTGCGATACAAGGTTAACTTAGTGCAAGCGCCACCGTCTTATTGAATAAGTTTCAATAGTATTTTGTTAAATAATACTTTAAGTCTACTCCTAAGAGAAATATGGTATGGAAAATAAATATTAGCAGTAAAAACTCCGTGAGGAGTGGTACGGACTGTCGCGACGAAAGTCGTAGGTTCGAAACCAACCCCAAGTGCATACACCTCTGACTTTTCTAAGTTATGTGTGCATTAATTGTTAATTATCACTTGCTTTAAGGGTGAAGGAAACATCGTGAGGAAACCTGCATACCTGAGAATAAGAATTTCGAAGGTATGTGAAGTCTGCCAACCCGCATTAGGCCAGCGTGGTGGACTAAGGCCTGACCCCTCTCATTCAGTAGAGGAGGCCCGTGCCCAGCAGTGGGACGTATATAATACAAGGCTGGTATTATTATTACTATCTCTATCCTGCCTCGGTGGCGCAGTTGTAATGTGTACGCGTTACGATTGAGGCCAACGCTGAGGTCTCGGGTTCGATCCCCGGGTCGGGTAGTGGTATTGGGGTTTTCTATTACGAAATACCCCAGTATCAGCCCGGAGTCTGGAATTTGTGCCCGGTATGGCGATAGGCTCGCCCGCTATCACATAAGGGACGGAGATACGATCGGCGAAATGTGGGTGTACTGATTACACTTCTGCCTACCCTTTCGGGGATTACAGGCGTGAGTGCGTATGTATGTATGTATGTATGTATGTGTGTGTGTGTGTGTGTGTGTGTGTGTGTGTGTGTGTGTGCGTGCGTGCGTGCGTGCGTGCGTGCGTGCGTGCGTGCGTGCGTGCGTGCGTGCGTGCGTGCGTGCGTGCGTGCGTGCGTGCGTGCGTGCGTGCGTGCGTGCGTGCGTGCGTGCGTGCGTGCGTGCGTGCGTGCGTGCGTGCGTGCGTGCGTGCGTGCGTGCGTGCGTGCGTGCGTGCGTGCGTGCGTGCGTGCGTGCGTGCGTGCGTGCGTGCGTGCGTGCGTACGTGCGTGCGTATGTATGTATGTATGTATGTATGTATGTATGTATGTATGTATGTATGTATGTATGTATGTATGTATGTATGTATGTATGTATGTATGTCACTGACCATCAATAGCGGCTAGTACCGCAGTGCTGCCGAGCTGCTCGTCCCGCTGCAGCGCGTGGTGCACGCGGCGCGGCACCGCCACTCCATTGCGCGACATCCACTCCCTATTGCCTATCAGGATGATCTGTTCACCGTCCTGGAGTAGAAATGGTTTCGATAGTTTTTTGTGCTTTTATTATTGGCTTTTCACGGTGCGTGTTTTGGGCTTCCACACCCAATGGATGATAATGGACCCCTATTACTTTTTTATAGTATAGGCTGGCAAACGATCAAGTGGGTCACCTGATGGTAGGTGAGCTCCACCGCCCTTTAACATTCATGAGCAATCATGGGCGTATTGCAGACCTTGAAAGAAAGGGATTGAAAAGGGAAGAGGATTTGGGCCTCCGGATATCTCACTCACCGCATGAAACGCAGGAGTAAATTATTACTTTACTGATAACAGAAACTATCTGATAACAGATAATTTTAGAAAATGTAATACCGCCAAAGACATTTATATTCCCAAAAAATTACAAAACATCGACAATCAAATTCTTCTTCTTCCATCTGCCTTTATCCCACTCGCGGTGGGATCGGCGCAACATGCTTCTTAACACATGTTACAGAAAGATTTGGCTTGTAGTTATTACGACCGGCCGCCTGCCTGACGTCAACCCCTCTGGACATATTCGACAATCAAATTACCTGCGCAGTATCAGGTCCGATGAGCCTGCTGAGCCTGGCGGCCGCCTGCGAGGAGTTCAGCTCGGCGTCTCCACATCCTGACACCACTTCTATATCCACACCGTGCAGTGTTAAACAACTACCTGATCTGTAACAATCACTTTCTGTTGAAAAACCTAAAAATCACATTCATATCGGTCCACTCAGTAAGACTCTAGGATTACAGGCACTGTAGTTGAGTTTTGTCTACAGCATGAATGGACCGGCTCAAACGGGTCGTTACCACTGTCTCACAGAAAACCGACGTAAAGTAGCAGCTTGCTGTTGCTTTTCGTACGGTGAGTGTGATATCCGGAGGCCCAAATACCCCTCCCCTTCTCAATTCCTTAATTATCCCTTTCCTTTAAAGCCGGCAACGCCATGATTCTTCTAGTATTGTGGGCGTACATGGGCAGTGGAGATCACTTACCATCACTTGCTCGTTTGCCAGACTACAAAAAAAATATTAATTTAATTTTAATAGTACAAGAAATGCTACCAAAATAACCTAACCTGGCCTGGTTGATGAAATTAGTCAGCTCCGGTACGTGGGGCACTTGGTTGCCAGTTGTTTTCAGTTTGGCACGCAGACCACAACCCGGTGCGGCCACGAACCCAGTACACTGGACCGGGTTGGTACCACCCAGCACTGATGAACACCATTGGACGATAGCTGTCAAACAAACATGGCGCATAAGACTACTTCGCTGGATGGAGAATACCTGACACATATTTGTATCTTATCCTCATCGAAATAAGATAACTAGAACGATAACTCTCATGTGAATCTATCAAAAAATACGGCTCCACTTACTTACACATGCGAAGGTAAAATCACACGTAACACTCATACACGCAACAAAAATTAATGAACATTCAAAATCAACTTTATTTCATAACAGTTAATGTCTAAATATTACATTTCTATATCGAGATACGACGTTCTGCACTGCGCAAAAAATTAGACGTATTGAGTGTCAACTAGAGATCATGAATAAATTTTTATGAATTGACGAATGAACGAGCTGCACATACTTTTATAGCTCCGCCCCTTTGCACAGAATTTTGATGGGTTAATTTTTTTGCTTAAGTTACGTTTCTTGTCATCTTATTTCGATGGTTATCCTAGCGACCACACAGTCAGACTTAGGCCCGTATTATAGGACAACACTGAAGTGAACTCTTTGCTAAGTGTCCATTTTAGTACACGTGATTGGTTTATTTTTGGCGCCAAACAAGCGTGTATAGAAATCGACACTTAGCAAAAAGTTCACTTGAGTGTTGTTATATAATACGGACCATAATTTCGCCGACCGTCGAGGGACGCTATGTCTCTTGACTGTCATTATATTTAGATTGCACTGCACCTATCATCAGGTCCAGTGTAGTCACTTTGCTGTGCCATGATAAAAATACATGAATTAAAACATAGACTATTTACCTCAACAAAACTCTGTGCAAGGGGGCGGGGCTATAAAAGTCTGTGCAGCTCGTTCATTCATCAATTCATATAAATTGATTCATGATCTCTAGTTGAAACTTAATACATATGTTTTTGAGCAGTGCAGAACGTCGTATCTCGATTTAGAAATGCAATATTTAGACATTAACTTTTATGAAATAAAATTGATATTGAACGTTCATTAATTTTTGTTGCGTATACGAGTGTTACCTTTGCATGTGTAAGTAAGTGGAGCCGTATTTTTGGCAGATTGATATAAGATTTGCTTATCGTTCTAGTTATCTTATTTCGATGCAGAAAGACATTTACACTGGCGAAGCTACTAAGGGTGTAAGTTACCGGACGCGACTGGATGTTCGGAGTTGATCTCAGCGGCGAGCAAGCTGGCGAGCACGCGCGGCAGCGTGGCGGGCTGGCCGGTCAACAAGCAGAGCTTACCCACACGGGTACAGCCGCGAGTTATTGTACCGGTCTTATCGAATATTACCGTCTTCACCTACAACAATAGTTTATCGATACAGAGAACAATCTATACAAATAAATAAAATTGAAGTGTCTGTTTGTAATATTAAAATAACCGCTTTTTACTACATGCATATGAATGTATATACGGTACATATATCAAAAATATATTTTTTTTTAATTTTTGACTGTCTGTTTGTTCCGGCTAATCTCTGGAACGGCTGGACCCATTTTGTCGAGACTTTCACTGAAAGATAGCTGGTGTAATAAGGAGTAACTTAGCCTTTTTTATAGTATAAGCCGGCAAACGAGCAAGTGCGTCACCTGCTGGTAAGTGATCACCACCGCCCATGTACGCCCACAACACCAAAACAGTCATGGGCGCGTTGCCGACCTTAAAGGAAAGGGATAATTAAGGGATTGGGCAAGGGAGGAGATTCGGGCCTCCGGATATCCCACTCATCGTATGAAACGCAGCAGCAAGTTGCTACTTTACGCCGGTTTTCTGTGAGTCAGTGGTAACGACCCGGAAGTGCCGACCCATTCATGCTGTAGACAAAATTGTCTACAGCGTGGCTCTAGCACTCGTAAAACTCGTAGTTCATCGATACATGCTCCAAGACCTTAAGGAGACGAGCCACAAAGAGCGCTGGAAGTGGAACCGGTATCAATACAGGTGTACCAGCATTAGTCAAAAACTTTAATGTATACTACTTTACAATGTGGTAGGTCCCTCGTATGCGAGAGGCCGTCTTGGTTGGTACCGCCGCGCTGTCTATTTCTGCCACCAAGTAACAATGTGTAAGCACTGTTGTGTTCCGGTTAGAAGGACATTGAAACCAGTGAAATTACTGGCCATTATGGTACAAATGTCTGTGGATGGCAAGCGCAGTTCAGTACTTTGTAATCCAGAGTTCTGTGTGACGGTGCATCTGTTAATGAACAGGCATGGCGCTTACCATCAGGCGAGCAACCTGCTCGTCTCATTTAAGCTAATAAAAGACACATGACGCATCATAGGTCTTAATAGAATTGGTATAAAACCCTTAAAAACATCTCCGTGGTTAGATATGCTCAGTATCAGTCCGGAGTCTGGAATTTGTGCCCGGTATGGCAATAGGCTCGCCCCCTATCACATCGTGGGACGGAGATACGCTCGGCGAAATGTGGGTGTACTGGTTACACCTCTGCCTACCCCTTTGGGGATTACAGGCGTGAGTGCGTATGTATGTAAAACTCTGAAAAGCATCTCCGTGGTTACCTTATGCGCATTCTCGAGAGGTTCAGCACCTTTGATGAGTAGTCCCATTTTGGCGCCCACACCTGTGGCGACCATCACTGCAGTGGGCGTGGCGAGACCCAACGCACACGGACACGCGATGGCCAGCACCGACAGCGCGAAGTGGAATGATGTTTGGATGATCAGCTCCCAGTCGGAATAGCCCGCGTTTAGGTAAATCTCCTGGAAATTAACATCAGCTCATTTACTGAGTGGTAGAGCCACGCTGTAGACAATTTTGTCTACAGCATGAATGGGCCGGCTCGTCCGGGTCGTTACCACTGTCTCACAGAAAACCGGCGTAAAGTAGCAGCTTGCTGCTGCGTTTCGTACGGTGAGTGAGATATCCGGAGGCCCAAATTCCCCTCCCCTTCCCAATCCCTTACTTATCTCTTTCCTTTAAGGTCGGCAACGCGCCCATGATTATTTTAGTACTGTGGGCGTACATGGGCGGTGGAGATCACTTACCATCAGGTGACCTACTTGCTCGTTTGCCGACCTATACTACAAAAAAAAAGCTTATGCCTGCGATAGCTCAGTGGGGAGTGGTACGGACTGTCTAGACGAAAGTCGCAGGTTCGAAACCAACCTCAAGAGCATGCACCGACCACTTTTCTAAGGCCCGTATTATAGAACAACACTCAAATAAGTTACGTGTGTATTAATTGTTAATTATCACTTGCTTTAACGGTGAAGGAAACATCGTGAGGAAACCGAAATACCTGAGAAGTTCTTCATAAGTATTTCGAAGGTATGTGAAGTCTGCCAACCCGCATTAGGCCAGCGTGGTGGAGTAAGGCCTGACCCCTCTCATTCAGTAGAGGAGGCCCGTGTCCAGCAGTGGGACGTGTATAATACAAGGCTAGTTTTATTCTATATCTCATTTATCGCACGAAACGCAACACCAAGTTGTTTATATCAAGCGGTTTTCTATAAGGCAGTAGTAACGATCCGGATAAACCGGCCCATTCATGCTGTAGAAAAAACTGTCAACAGCATGACTCTACTACTTTTAGAAATTTCATATCCCCTCTATCCTTCCTAATTCATTAATAATCCCCTCTATTTAAGGTCGACAACTTGTCAATGATTATTCTGATACTGTGGGTGTTCATCTGTGGAGATCACTTACCATCAGGTGACCCACTTGTTCGTCTGCCGGCTTATGCTATAAATAAATCCGTCCGGACAGTCTCCGTGGCGTAACAAGCGAGTAGCCGGCTGCGAAGCGTGAGGCCGTGGGTTTGATTCCCACACCGAAACAAATGTTTCTGTGGTGTATAACTATTTGTTTCGGGTCTGTGTGTTTGGGTTGGCAAGTCCCTCGTAGTTGCTGATACCCACGATACAGGTTTACCTAGTGTGGGGTCAGGACTATGTGTGTGACTGTTGGACGTGTATTTATTTATTATTAAATCTCTCTATTCTAAAAAAAAGTAACTGCCGCCGCCGCCGCTGCCAAAAGCTTGTCACGCTATCTCCTCCGAAACCGCTGGGGGTATGGGATCGAGACCGATACCAATCGATGCAGAATAATGTGGGGAAGAAAATAACATATGTCTCATATTCGTCAGACTTTAAGTTTTTTTTTTATTTTATGTTTTGTGGAAAAACATGGGCAACGCCCCTAGTACTATAAATATTTTCTAATAACTCATACATTATGTATAACACTTACCGGTGTAATTGCTTTTATTCTATCGATATTCAACGCGCCACTGATCATCCAACAAATAAGCGTCAGCAGAGACAGGAACACAACTAAAGGCACGAAGTACCTGCGGGAAAGAGACAAAATACATACACACTCATACTTGTAATCCCTGAGGGGTAGGCAGAGGTGTAGTAAGTAGTAGTTCTCCCCAGAGGGGTTGACGGTCGTGAAAACTACAAGCTAAATCTTTCTGTAACATGTGTTAAGAAGTATGTTGCGCCGACCCCACTGCGAGTGGGATAAGGGTAGATGGAAAAATAAGCAGAGTGGTCTTCGCCTAAATAATACAAATTTACAATTTAAATCATGTTTTAAGGGACTTTTCTGTTATTTGTGTATTAATTGTTAATATTGCTTTAACGGTGAAGGAAACATCGTGAGGAAATCTGCATACCTACCTGATTTTTTTTCATTAAATTCGGGGATTTTGTTTTTTTTTATGCCATAGGTCGGCAAACGAGCAAGTGGGTCACCTGATGATTAGTGATCTCCACCGCCCATGTACGCCCACAATACCAAAAGAATTATGGGCGCGTTGCCGACCTTAAAGGAAAAAGGAAAATTAAGGGATTGAGATATGGGCCTCCGGATATCTCACTCAGCGTACGAAGCGCAGCAGCAGCAAGCTACTACTTTACGTCAGTTTTCTGTGAGACAGTGGTAACGATCCGGACGAGCCGGCCCATTCATGCTGTAGACAAAAGTGTCTACAATGTGGCTCTACCACTCTAAAAATTATGATGATGATTAGGTTAGGTTAGGTTAATGAACACATCCGCCCTGTGGAATGGGGGCGTTTGGAGAATTCCACCACGGCATCCCCTGCCTGTCGTAAGAGGCGACTAATTGGGGCCATCGGGGGTCGCGGGCGCGCAGCCGGGGGCTGTCGTAGCGCCCGTTTCGTACTCTTGTACGTGCGACCCCGGGATGGACGGCAGCACGGGTGGTCGGCCTCGTGTCTGCCGTTGACGCCGAGGGCGTCCTTCGGTGCGCGGGGGCTTCTGAGCCCCCCGACAAGGAGACGGGCCGCTAGGCGGCACCGCGCAGGGGCGGTTCCGGCAGCAATCCTTAGATATAGCTAAGGATACCCCGGGGCCGCTCCACATGCGCCGAAGAAGGCCACCGCGGGGTTTTAGTTGGTATGCCGGTGTAGGTTGTATATAGTGTTAGGGACTCGGCCCAGCGGTCGCTCGGATTTAACATCTCTCCCGGGCGGCTTCACGCTGGGTCGTAAGACCGGTGAACCCAACATAACCGTTACGCCTCCCCCCGGGGGAGGGACGGTAGCAATAATAGGGTAGTATCCTATATTGAATTTTATAAGCAACAGAAAATGATACGCAAAAGAAACCCTTTTATTAAAAAACAATCAAAATTGGTTTAGAAATGTGCCCGCAGTTATGACTTTAAATGTTGGTATGAGGAAAAGTGGGTGCGTAGTAGGGATATCTCATTGTCTCGCTTGCACGCGTGCACCATAATGAACATTTTACACAGTGACGTCAAAATTTGCGTCGTCTGTCATTTGACAATTACCCCTCCTACAGGATTTGAATGGCTTCTAAGTTATTTATTTTCGGTCCGATTTATAAAATTCTTTCTGCAATAGATTTTGAGTAACGTAACTTATTGATTTAAATAATTTAAAAAAATCTAGTCAACCACCGTATTCGCTTTAACCGCTACAAAAAAAAATAGTTAGTATAATGAGTACCCGGCTATAGTATCGGCGAGTCTCTGCACGGGCGCCTTGCTCGCCTGCGCCTCCTCCACCAGACGCACGATCTGCGCCAGCGTCGACGCCTCGCCCGTGTGCGTGGCCCTCATCAACAACGCGCCGTGCTGGTTGATGCTGCCGCCTATTAGCAGCGAATCTACCAAATCAAAACCACAATCACAATCACGATCACGATCACGATCACGATCACGATCACGATCACGATCATATCACGATCATAATCACAATCACAATCACAATCACAATCGCAATCGCAATCGCAATCGCAATCGCAATCGCAATCACAATCACAGTCAAATTCACAATCATAATCATAATCATGTCCAGACATTGTTTTACAGAATTATGCGAGCGTAATAAAATAAATAAATAAATACACCTAACAGTCACACACATAGTCCTGACCGCACACTAGGTAAACCTGTATCGTGGGTATCGGGAACTACGAGGGACTTGCCAACCCACAACACACAGACCCGAGACAAATATTTGAGGATCACACAAACATTTGTCGAGGTGCGGGAATCGAACCCACGGCCTCACGCTTCGCAACCGGCTACTCGCCCGCTGCGCCACGGAGGCTGTAATGTACAGTGCAATGCAATGTAATGTGCTCTTTTCAATACTAGTTTATAATTATTATTGAAAGCATATAAAGACATTTAGAATATTTGCTAGATAACGAGTGGCAGAGCCACGCTGTAGAGTTTTGTCTACAGCATGAATGAGGCGACCCGTCCGGCTCGTCACCACTATCTCACAGAAAACCAACGTAAAGTAGCGGCTTGCTACTGCGTTTCGTACGGTGAGTAAGATATCTGGAGGCCCAAATCCCCTTCCCCTTCCCAATCTCTTAATTATCCGTTTCCATTAAGGTCGGCAACGCACTCATGATTCTTTGGTATTGTGAGCATACATGGGCGGTGGAGATCACTTCTCATCAGGTGACGCACTTAAGCGTTTACCGGACTATGCAATAAAAAAAAATGTCACTATCGACTTGCAAATTTGGACATCTGCTAATCATAATCAGTTGCGCTTTGGTCTCATTTCAGCATCGTCATTCTCGATTATGCACTTCAATTAATTATAGGGATGTGATTGATCTTATCGATTGTAATAAACGGCTCCGTGGCGCAGCGGGCGAATAGTCGGCTGCGAAGCGAGAGTCCGTGGGTTCGATTTCCACACCGAGACAAAATTTGTGTGAACCACAAATATTGGTCTCGGTTCTGGGTGTTGTGGGACCGCAAGTCCCTCGTAGTTGCTGATACCCACGATACAGGTTTACCTAGTGTGGGGTCAGGACTATGTGAGTGACTGTTGGACGTGTATTATTATTATTATTATAATGATTAAATTTTGCTTGATCAATTCTTGAATGTCTAGATTTTCTAAGATCCAGTATATAAACACTAACTGTCAGGTGTATGTAACGACACTTAAATATGACTACACCTTTCTGTAACACGTTGTATAATATACTACACAAAGACTTCAATGTATACTACTAGACAATCTGCATGGTACATAGAAATCGTACCACTAAGTTGCGGTCAATTGACCGTAACTCAATATTACCATCTCGCTTACTCTCAACTAGAACCCTCTCCAGCTCCCTGTCTGTGAGCTGTCAACTCCCGCGTTATGTGACACAATTTTACTTCTAAATAGCCCGTCTAGTAGTATAAATTAAAGTTTTTGGCACTACACAAACCTTTGGTCTTTGCAACTGGCATCGACTCCCCAGTGATAAGAGATTCATCGCAAGTACTCTGTCCTGTGATCACTCTACCGTCGACAGGAATTTTGGCTCCCGGTACCACCTGAGGACAACTGTGTAATGGAGTACTACTAATGGTTACTTGGTGGTAGGTCTTAAGTGTGCGAGAGTCCGATTGGGTTGGTACCACGGCACCTTGTATTTATGCCGTCAAGTAGAGGTGTTTGAAGGGCGTTATAGCCAGTGAATTTTTTTTATTTGCTTGAATGACGAGACGAGCAGGAGCGGTACCGGCTAAGTCTCCGAACTTCGGATCTATGCAAATCGATGTTCGTTTAGAGAGCCATTGATGCTGTCGTACTGCTGAACGACCGTTTAATGGCTAAAACGATGAACATCGGTTTATGACGTTACATGCACTTCATTAAAACCGATTGATTGGAATTAATTAATGCCGCCTGCGGGCGATTAATCTTAATGGACTTGAACGCCGGCAGAGTTGATGAAGTTCGGCGTATTAGCCGGTACCGCACCAGGTCGCTCGCCTGATGTTAAACGTCACTCCTGCCCATAAACAGAAGCAACGTCACACAGAACTCTGGATTACACAGAACACTGCATGGCACTGAACTGCGCTCGTCATTCCGAGACGTTTAAGATAAGATGTCTAGCCTCAAAATGCCCAGTAATTTCACTGGCTTCAATGTCCTTCAAACCGACACGCAACAGTGCTTGCACACTGCTGCTGCTTGGCGGCAAAAATAGACAATGCGGTGGTACCAACCCAGACGGCCTCTCGCATACGAGGGACCTACCACCTTGTACAAATGTCGGAATGTGTCGGTATATGTCTGAAATATAAAAAAAATGTATCGATACCTATTGAGATACGTTGAAAAAAAATTATAGATATAATCGACATTTTGACGACCTTTTTAGCATCTCATAATAATTTATTTTTGATATGATTTCGATACATAATAAAAAATATCGACATATAGATATATATAATAGATATATAAGAAACATATGCCTGGAGCCGAAAGGGGTGCACAGACTAGTGTAACCCCGGCTAACCGTAGGTGCCGTAATTAATTACCATCTTATGTTGTAATGGTTTTTTTTAAATACGTAATAGGCTCGCGTTTGGCCACTATCACGCCTGATGGTAAGCGATGATGTGGCCTAAGATGAAGCACGCTTGTCTAGCAAAAATCGATTCACTCGCGAATTGAAAACATTGATGTACGAGAGTAAAAACTATCGACTTAACATCGATATATCGATATTGTATGTATGCCTTGTAAAGTACCATACAATATAGTTGATGATCACTTACCTTCAACACATCTCCCCTTTCCACCAGATCGATAGGTATACTCTTCTCGCTGACCAGGTTTCCTTGATCATCCAGGGTCACCAGAACAGCTTCTGTCGCTTTAAGAGACAACAGCTTGGATAGAGCTTCTGAAGTCTTTCCCTGAGGAAGTAAGTTTAAAAGTGGTAAAGCCCTGCTGCCTTTAGTTAAGTAAGCATGAGGGCCAAGGTACAAAAAATATCGATTCATATTGTATTCATGTTTATATAAAGAATCGATTTATATATTTTTACGGTAGGCAGCGGCTTGGCTGTGCTCTGGCATTGCTGAGGTCCATGGGCGGCGGTAACCACTTACCATGAGGTGGGCCGTCTGCTCGTCTACCAGTCTAGGCAATAAAAAAAAATGAAAAAAATCTAGAATATTGATAATATTTAATAATAATTATTATTTATTTATTTATTACAGTATCAATATAATCTTAACAGGATTTACACCCAATGCGATATATATAGTTATACAATTTAAATAACAGATTAATACACATTATATAATCGATATAGATATATTGATATATCGAATAAAAAAATCGATTATTGACTAGACATTTAGACGACTTTTTTGGTATATAAAAATATAATTTAATTGGAATTAAATCAGTACAATTTATACTAATAAGGCATACCTTTGCGATGTGTTCTAGCCACCTGCCCAGTGATACGAACACCAGCAACATGGGCGGTGTGTCGAAGAATGTGACGGGACTCGCGTCTTGTTGCGCAACCATCGCTGCCATCACCACGCCCAGCGAGTATATGTAACTGTGCACGTATCACAATAATAATAATAGCCCAGTATTATAACTTTTTGTATACCACCCATCCGGACCAATACTGGTTTTAACTCACCAATAGTTAGAATATGTAATGAATACAATGCTCTCAACACTAAAACTCCTGGTCAGATGAGAAGCACTGACCCTTTTGCTTGACATATTCAACTGAATTAGTACATACGTACGCACTCACGCCTGTAATCCCCGAAGGGGTAGGCAGAGGTGTAACCAGTTCACCCACATTTCGCCGAGCGTATCTCCGTCCCACAATGTGATAAGGGGCGAGCCTATCGCCATACCGGGCACAAATTCCAGACTCCGGTCTGATACTGAGCATTTCGTAATAGAAAAACCCAATACCACTTTACCCGACCCGGGGATCGAACCCGAGACCTCAGCGTCAGCCTCAATCGTAACGCGTACGCATTACAACTGCGCCACCAAGGCAATTAATTATTACGATATAAAATGTTACTCATATAATATTGTGAATGCTGTACACACGTTCGATAGGCATGTGCATCATTTCTTTTTCATATTGTTATTATTTCTTGTAATTTTAATGCATATGTCACTGGTGTGTTTATTTAAATAAATAAAATAAATTATACACGTCCCACTGCTGGGCACGGGCCTCCTCTACTGGATGAGAGGGGTTAGGCCTTAGTCCACCACGCTGGCATAATGCGGGTTGGCAGACTTCACATACCTTCGGAATTCTTATTCTCAGGTATGCAGGTTTCCTCACGATGTTTCCTTCACCGTTAAAGCAAGTGAGAATTAACAATGAATACACACATAACTTAGAAAAGTTAGAGGTGTATGCTCTTGGGGCTGGTTTCGAACCTGCGACTTTCGTCTCGACAGTCCATACCACTCCCACCTGTGCTATCACTGCTACGTATCACAAACAAAATATAAAACACCGAATCCAAAATATATTTTTTTTTAAATAAAACTAATATTTAGTTGACCATTAAATTGCAAGACCACCGACTCAAAATTGTTTTTACTTTATAGCATAGGCCGGCAAACTAGTTAGCAGGTCACCTGATGGTAAGTGATCTCCATCGCTCACAATACCAAAAGAATTATGGGCGCGTTGCCGACCTTAAAGGAAAGGGATAATTAAGGGATTGGGAAGGGGAGGGGGTTTGGGCCTCCGGATATCTCACTCACCGTACGAAAAGCAACAGCAAGCTGCTACTGTACGTCGGTTTTCTGTAAAACAGTGGTAACGACCCGGACGTGCCGGCCCATTCATGATATTATATTTTGGAATTGAAACTAGTGAAATAACGGAGCATTTGAGACCGCATCTCATGCCTTGGAGTGACGAGCGCAGTGCCAAATAGTACATCATAATTCGAATTATTGATTCGATTGCGATGAAATAGTTTTATTAATCATGTAGGCAATGAGAACATTTAACTTACAAATATGTAAGAACAATACATCCTATTATAATCCTCTTACACGGATGTGCCGCCTTTATAATGAGTTATCTGTAAAATATCCTAATCTCGACATATTTACCCCGAAGCAAAGTACTTTTAAATGCTCAGTCATAAAAATATTTAAATAATTACATCACACTTATCTCCCACATCGCCTGTATTATAATATTATAATACAACTTACTTATATATTAAAAGCGTGCGATTTCTGCGCTTGATTCATGCATAGTTTATGTCTTTCTTTGTAGGCTAAATGCCTACAATTTATAACTGTTTTTTATAGCTGTTTATAACTAAAAATTATTGTGATGTGTCAACATTAGGGTTGCAATCTAGTATAAAACTGTGTACTATGTTTGCAGAGAATATTTATTTTATGTTACTCTTGATTGTAATCTGTTTTGTTGTCCAAATAAAGTATAAATAAATAAATAAATTAAAATAACGCTTATGAACAAGTCAGTAGTTGAAGACGTGCAACATTTGCTGATGGAATGTATCCGGAATAAAGATGAGAGTGACTCACTGGTGAAAGAATTGAAATAAAATAGAATGGATGTAGGTCTGATTCAGGGGGTTTTATCAAAACCAAAATCAGAAATAGCATAGAAATTATGTCGGTTAGTAACAGTTGTTCACCAGTGATTCATCAAATCATATTTCAATGTTAAAAATATGTATTTATTGTAAAATTGTGATAAGGTACGATGGGGTTGGCATGTCCATACTGGATAAAAACCCCTAAATAAAAACAGATAAAAAAAAAAAAAAACAAGTCAGTACAAAATAAACAAACTTATGTATAGAAATCATATCAACTAATGTATACATAACATACATAGCATACATCGTCAATATACACTGGGCAACTATAAATTTTACAATATATTTATTATGGAATAGTACAGATTATGTATTATTATTATTTAATTTTTTACTTCTTTTTTATAGGTCGATATGGACCATGGGCATTACCGAATTAGTATTTGCTTGCCTCTGTTTATGGGCAGCCGAGACACTTAACATCCGACGAACGACCAGCTCGTCTCGTCATTAACGCTAATAAAAAAAAATAACTCTGCCTACCTGATTGTTGTTGTCATCGATATAAGTACATCCATATTAGTAGTCCCGTGCCGCAACGCCTTGTAAGCTTGCGTGTAAAAATGCCAACCGCCCACAAACTGTTGACAAAACAAATGCATTTTATAGCCCACCAGCTTTAGCTCGCGGCTCCGCCCGTGTGACTGTTTTCCGGTAAGTATAAAAAGAAACAAGTGATTTCTTAGGTTTACGCGAATACTACACATTGATATAAAACTAGTTTATACGGATTTTATCGCGGTTTAATTTTTATTTCAGTCCCGACGTTTCGGAAGCTTTTCAGCCTTCGTGGTCACGGGAGAGACTGAGGTGTAGGTCGTCTCGACAAGTTAATGTTACATTGGCTACCTTCATTTTAAAATTATACATTTATTTTTTTATTATTTAAAAAAGTTAGTTGACACTAGTCCGATCTACGCAGAAAGAGCTCACGGTGTCTTGAGGTCTGGCAGTTGGTCCACCAAAAACAAATGTCCTCAATAAATGGACTATCTAACACTGAAAGAATTTTTCAAATCGGACCAGTAGTTCCTGAGATTAGCGCATTCAACCAAACAAACTCTTCAGCTTTATAATATTACATATATACTACGCACTCACGCTTGTTATTCCCGAAGGGGTAGGCAGAGGTGTAACCAGTACACCCACATTTCGCCGATCGTATTTCCGTCCCTTATGTGATAGGGGGCGAGCCTATCGCCATACCGGGCACAAATTCCAGACTCCGGGCTGATACTGAGCATTTCGTAATAGAAAAACCCAATACCACTTTACCCGACCCGGGGATCGAACCCGAGACCTTAGCTTTGGCCTCAATCGTAACGCGTAGGCATTACAACTGCGCCACCGAGGCAGTCAATATATATAATATATATACTATATAGATATAACATGAGACACTGACTGACCTGCACCGGAGTGGCCAGCAGCATCATGATGAGGTTCTCCAGACTGAGTCCTGGTATAACGCAGCACATGTCCTTGGCGCTGTGACCATGGGACATCATCGTCATGAAGTAAGCCATCGCCGCCATGCATGGAGCGCCGAAAATTAATGAGATCAGGAACGCGTTGCGCCACTTTTTTATTTCCTCCCTGGAAAAAAGGGTTTGTTAAAAAACTTTACGTAAAAACACAAGGACTTAATCTCTCTATTCTAAAAAAAAGTAACTGGCGCCTCCGCCGCCGCCGCCGCTGCCAAAAGCTTGTCACGCTATCTCCTCCGAAGCCGCTGGACGTATGGGGTCGAGACCGATACCAATCGATGCAGAATAATGTGGGGAAGAAAATAACATATGTCTCATATTCGTCGGACTTTAAGTTTTTTTTTTAATTTTATAGTTTGTGGAAAAACATGGGCAAAGCCCCTAGTTAATAAAAAAGAAAGAAAAAAATATAATTAAAAAATAAATTATTTAACTTATGCCGGTTTCTGAAAGACTGATCAATGTTAAATTAACTAATTAAATGTCAAATCTAATGTCAAGTTGAAATTGAGTTGCTAGAAGCGTGATCAACACCTTTCATTTGACACACATGTTAGTTAACATTACTTTCAAATTAATATGAAAAATCGTATGTCAAACGATACTAAAGAGAAAACATATATTGTAATTGATTACTTTTTAATTTTAGTTAGTTTATTAATTAATATTTCATTTGTTTATATACTGTGGCACATGTGGTGGTTGCATATAACTAGAGTTGCAATTAGTTTTTGTTTCCAATGTATGTGTAGAATTTAGAATAATTATTGTTAACGTTTGCAATCCCTATCTAAATAAATAAATATTATTATTTTTTTGCAAGACAATTTCGACTTGACATCAGATTTGACATTTGATTAGATAATTTTACTGTGATACGAGGGGCTAGCACGAATAACTTGCGAGAATGTATTCGTATCGAAATGTCAATAAATTATTTGAAACTTCATACAAATGCTAGCGTTCTCGATTCGAATACTTATTCGTAAGTTGTTCGTGCTCGCCCCTCAGCTTTTCAGAAAACTCTTAGTACTTACTTATGTTCTAGATAGTTACAAGCGCCTCTATTGTGTGCGCTCACTACTGACGCCTCGAAGCCCAAGTTACTGATGGCTTCACATATAGTCCTAGGTCCTATTTGTTCAGTGTTGTATTTAATTTTGCCTCTGAAAAAAATACATATTCGTATTGAAATAAAACTAGTGTATATACGGATTTTATCGCGGTTTATTTTATTTTAGTCCCGACGTTTCGGAAGCTTTCCAGCCTTCGTGGTCACGAGAGAGACTGAGGTGTAGATCGTCTTGAAAAGTAAATGTTACATTGCCTACCTTCAATTTTAAAATTATACATTTATTTTTAATTATTTAAAAAGTTAGATGACACTAGTCCGATCTACGCAGAAATAATTAAATCAATGTGTAATATTCGCGTAAACCTAAGAAATCTCTACATATACGTATTCATTCCGCCTGTAAACACAGGTGTAACCAGTACACTCACATTTCGCCGAGCGTATTTCCGTCCCTTGTGTGATAGTGGGCGAGCCTATCGCCATACCGGGCACAAATTCCAGACTCCGGGCTGATACTGAGCATTTCGTAATAAAACCCAATATCACTAGCCAATCAAATACATATACATAGTGTAAAAATAGAGTTTTTAAAGTGGTAGAGCCACGATGTAGACTCTATTTTTCTGCAGCGTGAATGGGCCGGCTCGTTACCAATGTCTCACAGAAAACCGGCGTAAAGTAGCAAATTACTGCCGTATTTCATACAGTGAGTGAGATATCCGGAGGCCCAAATCCTCCCCTTCTCAATCCCTTTCCTTTAACGTCGGTAACGCGCCCATGATTATTTTAGTACTGTGGGCGTACATGGGCGGTAGACATCACTTACCATCAGATGACCTACTTGCTCCTTTGCCGGCCAATGCTAAAAAATCGGCCGGGTACGCAAAAGTGTAACCAGTACACCCACATTTCAAAGAGCGTATCTCCGTCCCATGATGTGATAGGGGGTGAGCCTATCGGCATACCGGGCACAATTCCAGACTCCAAGCTATTACTGAGCATTGCGTGATATAACCAAATATCACTTTTACCCGACCCGGGGTTCGAATCAAAGACCTCAGCGTCAGCCTCAGAAACGCGTAAGCATTACAACTGCGCCACCGAGGCGATCCAACATTTTAAATTAGAATTACCATTACATTTTGACAGCATCTCTGGCGTAGTAGGCGAGTAGCCGGCTGGGAAGCGAGAGGCCGTGGGTTCGATTCCCGCACTGAGACAAATGTTTGTGTGATCCACAAATATTTGTCTCGGGTCTGGGTGTTGTGGTTGGCAAGTCCCTCGTAGTTCTTGATACCCACGACACAGGTTTACCTAGTGTGGGGTCGGGACTATGTGTGTGACTGTTGGCCGTGTATTTATTATTATTATTTGATGGTATACTTACTTGCTAGTGGTAAGCGCGACCGCACAGGACGCCACGCCGGTTAGTTTAAGAACACTTTTCTCTATTTTGTTAACGCAAGACGCACATGTCATGCCTTTTATCTGAAACAATTGATTAAACAACGACAAACTATATATTTGGTTAAGATCTATAGGCCTAGTACAAGTCTTAATAGTTTTGTAAAACGATTAAAGTTTTCGTTTTATCTCAACACGTCAAGAATTATTAGCCACTAGTGGGAACTATGATGAATTAAAATTAATTATATGGTTTATTTTATTTCATAATAATAGAATATGAAATTTGTTTTCAAGCGATTATTTTCTTTTTTACCGTATGAATTACTAGTTTGACACTTCGACGGTAGTAATTTTATACGAATTCGAAAACTGTGAACGTATTTGTAACTCATACTAGGCTTACTGATGACGGAGTACGGAGAAAAAGTTTTGTTAAACGTTATGAATTATTTGAAGTCGGTTAATAAAAAATAATGATTAATTGTTAATTATCATTTGCTTTAACGGTGAAGGAAACATCGTGAGGAAACCGAAATACCTGAGAAGTTCTTCATAAGAATTTCTAAGGTATGTGAAGTCTGCCAACCCGCATTAGTCCAGCGTGGTGGACTAAGGTCTAACCCCTCTCATTCAGTAGAGGAGGCCCGTGCCCAGCGGTGGGACGTATATAATACGGGACTAGTATTATTATTATTATTACAAAGGACAACAGTACACTCGTCGCGATTGTGTTATTGTATTGTAATTTATATGCTATTGCTTGAAGTCGTTTTCTAAGTTTTGTTAAACGTTATGAATTACACTCTTTCACAGAAACCCACACTTTCACACACCCCTCACTCTCACATTACCCCCCCCCCCCACACACACACACACAAACATAAACGCACACACGCTCATTGACTTCACTCACGCTAACAAAAAAAAAACATAATTTTAATTGGTTTCTCAAGACACACACTCCGCCTAATTTGAGAACACGTGGCAAATGTTTTTGTATCTTTCTTTAAGTAAACTAGGGGCGTTGCCCATGCTTTTCCACAAAACATAAAATAAACAAAAATACTTAAAGTCCGACGAATATGAGACATATGTTACTTTGTTCCCCACATTGTTCTGCATCGATTGGTAACGGTCTCGACCCCATACCCCCAGCGGTTTCGGAGGAGATAGCGTGACAAGCTTTTGGCAGTGGCGGCGGCGGTTACTTTTTTTTAGAATAGAGAGATTTTTATTCGTTTCTCAAGACACACGCTCCGCCTAATTTGAGAACACCTGGCAAAAATGTTTTTGTATCTTTCTTTAAGTAAATAAAGATTTTTTTCATTTTTTTTCATTTGAAGTCGTTTAATAAAAACTTTAGAATACTCACGTTAACATGTATCTCTTTATGTCCGTCGGTGTCTCTACTCCTGTCGCTGATCACTTCGCTGGGGAAGCCCAGTTCAGTGATGGAGTGCGCGATGTCCTCCGCGGATATCTTACGAGACTCGTAACATACTTCGGCTTTCGCTGCCAATAGAGCTATGAGTATTGATTGTACTCCTGTAAGGTAATATATAACTCAGCTATTATACTGCACTTACTGCTGGGTGTCATCTACTATTTTTTTTTATAGCATAGGTCAGCAAAGGAGCAACCTGTGGGTAGTAGTGGGTCACCTGATGGTAAGTGGTAGAGCCACGCTGTAGACGGTTTTGTGTACAGAATGTATGAGCCAGCTCGTCCGGGTCGTTACAACTGTCTCACAAAAAACCGACGTAAAGTAGCAGCTTGCTGCTACAAGTGAGATATCAGGAGGAACAAATCCCCCTCCCCTTCCCAATCCCTTAATTATCCCTTTCCTTTAAGGTCGGCAACGCGCCCATGATTCTTTTGGTATTGTGGACTTACATGGGCGGTGGAGATCACTTTTTTATTTTTAATGTATAGGCCGGCAAACACGCCAGTGGGTCACCTGATAATAAGTGATTTGCACCGCCCATGTACGCCAAAAGAATCATGGGCGCGTTGCGGATTAAGAAGGGGAGGTCACCTGAACGTGTGATGAAGTACAAAATGAACGCTTAGAAAATAGCAGAGTAAAACAGTGCTTATAAATGTGAGAGCTTAAAGCACTGTTTTGCAGCATTTTATTGCTTTCGTGAACGTCAAATTTCAAAAACGACGTTCAACGTTTGATGACTTCATTTAAATTGCTACCTTATGACGCGTGTATAAGATTGAATTTGTGTTTATTTAAACAGAACTTGTGATCTTATTCTTTACTAGCTTTTGCTCGCAGCTCCGCCCACGTAAGTTATCTTTTCCGGGATAAAAAGTGGCCTATATCCTAATCCAGGCCATGGTCTACCCGTGTGCTAAATTTCATCAAAAAACATTCAGCTTTTAGAGCGTGATTGACTAACAAATATCCAAACTCACAAACATATAAACTATCACTTTATGACAGTAGTAGATATTTTTTATTTTGATGAATCAACGAAACTTTTTACAATGAAATTTGCAAAGAACTGCGTATCTTTGTATATTTTATCGAAGACCCACAAGAACAGAATCGTGCCTGGACGCGTTGCCGACCTTACAGGAAAGGGATGATTAAGGGATTGGGAAGGGCCCTCCCCTTTTTGGGCCTCCAGATATCTCACTCACCGTACGAAACACAGCAGCAAGCTCCTACTTTACATCGGTTTTCTGTGAGACAGTGGTAACGACCCGGACGAGCCGGCCCATTCATGTTGTAGACAAAAGTGTCTACAGCGTGGCTCTACCACTCAAACACTCTATAAATTTAACGTGACTCAATAAACTCCAAAAAACCCTTACCGTATAATTTAGCGCAGTGTTTCTCTATAGCGGCCACACAGCTTGCGCACGTCATGCCGCGCACTTCCAACGTACATCGAGAGATGTCGCTCTCGTGAACTGGCGATGCTGCGCCCTGGACCACAAAATACAATTACCACATATGAGGTGACGACTTAATTGTCAATTATCACTTGCTTTAACAGTGAAGGAAACATCGTGACGAAACCGAAATACCTGAGAAGTTCCTCATAAGAATTTCGAAGGTATGTGAAGTCTGCCAACCCGCATTAGTCCAGCGTGGTGGACTAAGGCCTAACCCCTCTCATTGAGTAGAGGAGGTCCGTGCCTAGTAGTGGGACGTGTATAATACAGGGCTAGTATTATTATTATTATGAGGTGACGATTTACGCGAGTCGGAACTGCTAAAAATATCGATATTATAGTATCGATATTCTTCTTCTTCCATCTGTATTTACCCCACTCGCAGTGGGGTCGTCGCAGCATGCATTTAAACACAAGTTACAGAAAAATTATCATATTGGAATTCACATGCTATAGATGTAGTACCTACCACTAAACTATACTACCTATAAAATACGTTTTTTTTTTATTTTGATATCTCGGTGGCGCAGTTGTAATGCGTACACGGTACGACTGCTGTACTGAGGTCTCGGGTACGATCCCCAGGTCGGGTAAAAGTAATATTGTATTTTTCACCAAGAAACGTAGTAGTTTAGTATCAGCCTGGAGTTTAGAATTGTGCCTGTTATGGCGATAGGCTCGCCCCCTATCCACAACATGGGAAGGAAATAAACTCTGCGAAATCTGGGTGTACTGGTTACACTTCTGCCTGCCCCTTCGAGTATTACAATTTTTTTTATAGCATAGACCGGCAAAGGAGTAAGTGGGTCACCTGATAGTAA
The DNA here is from genome assembly GCA_905332985.1 of Mimas tiliae. Classification (NCBI taxonomy): domain Eukaryota; kingdom Metazoa; phylum Arthropoda; class Insecta; order Lepidoptera; family Sphingidae; genus Mimas; species Mimas tiliae. Next base: position 892,912 of record HG995265.1, on the reverse strand, counting down.
GTGATCTCCACCGCCCATGTACACACACAATACCAAAAGAATCGTGGGCGCGTTGCCAATTTTTAAGGAAAGGCATAATTAGGGATTGGGAAGGGCAGGGGATTGGGGATTTGGGCCTCCGGATATCTCACTCACCGTACGAAGCGCAGCAGCAAGCTGCTACTTTACTTCGGTTTTCTGTGAGACAGTGGTAACGAGCCGGCCCATTCATGCTGTAGACAAAACTGTCTACAGCGTGGCTCTACCTCATGTTTTTTGATTACTTACATTAGCCTGTGTCCTGCTCTTCACTGGAGAAGGTGGTTTTACGCAGTCGCCCGACCCTTCCTGATCACTTCTACCATGAGAAGTTGCTTCTAGAACAATACAGAACATAGTCAATATCATATTATTTTTATAGAATAGGCCAGTAAACGATCAAATGCATGAGCAAGTTAGACCCCCCCCCGGATCCGCTACTGTGTCGATTACTACATAATAATTTGTTACATAAGTAGGTATCTCATAACTGACTGACATCATGACTGCCTCGGTGGCGCAGTTGTAATGCGTACGCGTTACGATTGAGGCCAACGCTGAGGTCTCGGGTTCGATCCCCGGGTCGGGTAAAGTGGTATTGGGTTCTTCTATTACGAAATGCTCAGTATCAGCCCGGAGTCTGGAATTTGTGCCCGGTATGGCGATAGGCTCGCCCCCTATCATATAAGGGACGGAGATAAGCTCGGCGAAATGTGGGTGTACTGGTTACACCTCTGCCTACCCCTTCGGGGATTACAGGCGTGAGTGCGGATGTAACTATCTCATAAGTCTCGCGTATTATTTCAACAGAACTCTTGGTGCGGTACCGGCTAATACGCCGAACTTCATCAACTCTGCCGGCGTTCAAGTCCATTCAGATTAAACGCTCGCGGGCGGCATTAATTAATTCAAATCAATCGGTTTTAATGAAGTGCATGTGACGTCATAAATCGATATTCATAGTTTTGGCCATTAAACTGTCGTTCATTTGTTCTTCATCTTTTGTTTTATGGGTCGATATGGACCATGGGCATTACCGAAACGGCACGTGTTTAAAAACTACCACCGGATCCAAAACGACCCAGCCTGAGAAGACCCGGCGAAACAAACTCAGTGGGCTTACTTTACCACTGGATTTTACGCGGCGCGACCCAACTCTGAGAAGATCCAGCTAGACAAACTCAGTGGGCTTACTTTACCACTGGATTTTACGCGGCGCGACCCAACTCTGAGAAGATCCAGCTAGACAAACTCAGTGGGCTTACTTTACCACTGGATTTTACGCGGCGCGACCCAACTCTGAGAAGATCCAGCTAGACAAACTCAGTGGGCTTACTTTACCACTGGATTTTACGCGGCGCGACCCAACTCTGAGAAGATCCAGCTAGACAAACTCAGTGGGCTTGTTTTTGGTCCGGTTTACAATACCATTTGCATTAAGCAGCAGTGATAGCTCAGCGGGGAGTGGTATGGACTGTCGAAACTAAAGTCGCAAGTTCGAAACCAGACCCAAGAGCATACACCTCTGAGTTTTCTAAGTTATGCGTGTATTAATTGTTAATTATCACTTGCTTTAACGGTGAAGGAAACATCGTGAGGAAACCTGCATACCTGAGAAGTTCTTAATAAGAATTTCGAAGGTATGTGAAGTCTGCCAACCCGCATTAGGCCAGCGTGGTGGGGTAAGGCCTGACCCCTCTCATTCAGTAGAGTAGGCCCGTGCCCAGCAGTGGGACGTGTATAATACAGGGCTAGTATTATTATTATTATCATACCATGTTGTCGTGGCTTACCTGCAGTGTGACCATCAACAGACACTATGTTCACATCGAATCCCATTGAGTAAACTGCGTCTGATATCTGCTGAGCTGTTATTTCAGTATTGTGGCGAACTCTGGCGCTTCCTTCAGACAGATTGACACGAGCGTCTAACACTCCTGGGGTTTCTTTTAGTGTTCCTGTAAACAAATATATATTTTTTAAACTTATGCTGTCACGCCTGTAATCGCCGAAGTGGTAGGCAGAGGTGTAACCAGTACACTCATATTTCGCCGAGCGTATCTACGTTCCATAGGGCGATATCGCAATACCCGGTACAATTTTATAAGTGGTAGAGCCACGCTGTAGACACTTTTGAAGCAGCATGAATGGGCCGGCTCGTTACCACTGTCTTACAGAAAACTGGCGTAAAGTAGGAGCTTGCTGCTGAGTGAGATATTCGGAGGCCCAAATCCCCCTCCCAATCCCTTAATTATCCCTTTCCTTTAAGGTCGGCAACGCGCCCATAATTTTTTTAGTATTGTGAGCGTATATCGGCGGTGGTGATTACCTTACTTACTTACCATCAGGTGAATCACTTGCTTATTTGTCGGCCTAAACAATAAAAAAAGCCTCCGGGCTGATTGATACTGAGCATTTCGTAATATCACATTTAGCCGACCCGGGGATCGAACCAGAGATCTCAGCACAGAATTAGTAACGTGTACGTATTACAACTGCGTCACCGTCATATAATGCACATATTTACAAATGATGGTGGTGGATCGTATGACTAACAATCGACCCGACTTACGTGTAATAGCTAATTGCGAAGTCGTCCAGAGTTACATCTACCTGGGATCCACAATCACAAATATTGGAAGTTGCGAAGAAGAAATTAAAAGACGGTGCGCCGTGACACGATCAGCCGTGGAAAAACTCACGAACATATGGAAAGATCGCCGCATAACTAAAAATACCAAGGTTCGCTTAATGAGATGCTTAATATTTCCAATTTTTCTGTATGGAGCTGAAACATGGACGATCCATCAAAAGACCATCAGGTGTAGCGTAGTCACTTTGCCGAGCCAGGACAAAAAAAAAAGAAGATTGACGCCCTTGAGATGTGGTGCTGGAGGCGCTTGCTGAAAATAAAATGGACTGCTCACCGCACTAACGTTTCCATCTTGAAGGAGCTTCGCATCAAGCTGTAGCGGAGCTATTTTATTTGTGTTCCTTAAAGTGTTACATAATATTGTATCCAAATTAATACCTAAACTTATATCTAAATTATACCTAAATTTATATCTAAATTATACCTAAACTTATATCTAAATTATACCTAAACTTATATCTAAAGTTACAGATAAATCTATGTGTACAGTGTGTAATTACATCTATACTGTACGAGTGTTGGTTACTTATAAATAAGTACACAATGAACATTTGGACAATCACGCTGCAAATTGTTATTAGCGATTGCCGGACCGGTTTGTAGCTCGGCTCACAGCCGACGACGCTCGGTTCCCTCCGAGTGGCGGTCGGCGCGTGCGCCGCTGTTCGGGAACGGTTGAGCAGTCAGCTCATAACCGCTTACGACGCGAGACGCAAGTCGGTTAACGATCCGCTTATCAGCTGTTCTGCTAGTAGTTAAACGTTGCTTGTGTAAACCCTAGACTTTAGTATTTTCTGCTCTTCGCTTCAATTTGTATTCTTATGTGCTTATGCTATTCTGTACTCCTTCTGACTTAATAAAAACAGTGTGAATTATAAAGTGAAAAGTTATTTGTTCTCGACCCGGGAATAACATTAATCACCCGAAACACACTAAATTGGTGACCCCGACAACACGATGAGTGATGATAGCAGCAGTGACACGGCGCATTCTGCCGGTTCACAAGATGGCGGTCATGTTACCATGCGTCCGGCGAGAAAAATCCACCCTGCAAAACCTGAAGAAACACCACCACCGCCAGCGCCAAAAACTAGACGATACAGGGTAAAAGTGCCACCATTCTCCCCCGAAGAGCCGGAAATTTGGTTTGCACTTCTTGAAGGCCAATTCGAAGTCTTGGACATTCAAGATGACGCGGCGAAATTTACACAGGTGATCAACAACCTGGACCTGGTACATGCGAAGGCCGTGAAGGACCTTATTATCAACCCTCCAAGTCGTCACCGGTACTCGAAGGTAAAGACGGAGCTGATACGCCGACTCTCAGCATCTCATGAAAAGAAAGTCAAGCAGCTGTTGACTCACGAGGAACTGGGAGACCGGAAGCCGTCACAGTTCCTTCGCCACTTACAAGACCTGGCAGGGCCGGCCGTCCCAGCTGACTTCATCAAGACTATATGGAGGCAGCGTCTGCCAAACAACATTCAAACGTTGTTGGCCTCACAGCCGACGCTCTCGCTGGAACAACTGGCTGATCTGGCAGACCACATACACGACATTGTTACGCCGTGCCATGTGGCAGCGGCGTCGACGTGCCACAACAGCAACTGCGCCAGTGAGATCGCCGAGCTGAAGAATATGGTTGAGCGGATGGCACTGAAGCTTGACGAACATACCCGTTCCTCGAGCCACGTGCATTCTTGCGGCAGATCTAGTCGTCAACAGCGCACTTCCACGCGTCAACGCTCTAGATCCCATTCCAGGGCAAGGTCGACCTCGGATCAGCGAAAGTACCCGTTATGCTGGTACCACCATACCTTCGGGAGCAGGGCAAGTAAGTGCATAAAGCCGTGTGACTTTGCGGGAAACGCCACGGGCAGTCGGTAATGGCGACCGGCGACTGTCCTGGTACCGGTCGCTTAATTATTACAGACAAAAGATGTAAAATAGATTTTTTAATTGATACAGGCAGCGATCTATGTGTGTTTCCCCGTTCCGCTATAAACGAACCATGCCAAAAGACTAATTTTGAATTGTATGCAGCAAACGGTTCGACAATTCACACATACGGTTTTATGCACTTAATATTAAACCTAGGCTTGCGCCGCGACTTTGCTTGGCAATTTATAGTTGCGGACGTCACTAAGGCAATTATTGGTGTTGATTTTTTATCACACTTTAGTCTAGTAGTGGACATCCGTGGAAGACGCCTTATTGACGCCAGCACTACACTTTTTGCCGCAGGTTTGCCTGTATTATCTACTGAGGGCATATCTTCAGTGAAAGTTGTAACGGGTAATTCGGTGTTTCATACTATGTTATCAGAATATCCCGAGATAACCAATCCATCTGGCATACATCGTACACCGAAACACAACACAGTCCACCACATTCGCACTACACCTGGGCCACCTGTATCGTCAACACCACGTAGGTTAGCACCCGAAAAATTAAAAATTGCTAAGGCTGAATTTGAGGCCATGTTACAGATCGGTACCTGTCGACCATCTGAATCTCCGTGGTCTTCACCTCTTCACCTGGCACCAAAGAAGTACGATGGTTGGCGTCCATGTGGAGATTACCGTATGCTGAACGCCCGCACTGTACCTGATAAATACCCGATTAGGCACATCCACGATTTTGCCCACAGTCTTTCGGGATGCAAAGTCTTTTCAACCATTGACCTGGTTAAAAGTTTTAACCAGATTCCAGTGAATATAGACGACATCCCGAAGACTGCCATAACAACACCATTCGGATTGTTCGAATTCCCGTACATGACGTTCGGTCTCCGTAATGCTGGACAAACATTTCAGCGCTTTGTAGACGAAATGCTTCGAGGACTGGACTTTGTTTATGCCTATATTGATGACTTTCTAGTCTTCTCTAAGGATGAGCAAACCCATCAACAACACTTGCGCCAGCTGTTCACCAGGCTACAGGAATATGGTATGGTTATCAACGTAGGCAAATGTGTATTTGGTGTTCCTGAGGTAGCATTTCTCGGTTACAGCATTTCAGATCAGGGTACCAAGCCACTACCAGCCAAGGTTGAAGCCATACACAGCTTCCCTGCACCGAAGACCGTTAAAGAACTGCGACGATTCCTGGGCATGATTAATTTTTACCGCCGTTTCATTCCAGGCGCAGCAGTCCATCAGAATAAACTTAATGCTCTCCTCACAGGATCCGTGAAGGGCTCCCATCCAGTCAACTTAACAGCTGAAGAACTGGACGCCTTCAACGCCTGCAAGGACAGTTTGTGTAAGGCAGCTTTGTTAGCGCACCCTGTCTGCGACGCAAAGCTGGCTTTAGTTACAGATGCATCGGACAAGGCAATAGGTGCCGTTCTTCAGCAGCTGAGAGAGACTTCTTGGGAGCCTCTCGCCTTTTTCTCTCGTAAGTTGAGCCCCACGCAGCAAAAATACTCCCCTTACGATCGTGAACTCCTCGCAATTTACGAAAGTGTTAAGCACTTCCGCCACATGTTAGAGGCTCGAATATTTACGATCTTCACTGATCACAAGCCTCTTACTTTCGCTTTCCACTCACGCAAGGAAAATTGTTCTCCTAGGCAGTTTCGCCACCTCGACTTCATTTCACAATTTACTACAGACATCAGGCACATCTCAGGTAAGGACAATATCATAGCGGACACTCTATCTCGTATTGAAGAACTTGGGCAACCCGTCGACCTGCAGATGTTGGCCGAAGCGCAAAGTAAGGACGGTGAAATGAAGACGCTGTTAAAAGGTAGCACATCACTACGTCTTAAAATGGTAAGACTGCCTGGTCTCAAGAGCGAATTGTGCTGTGACGAGAGGGGTAATAAGCTGCGACCGTTTGTTCCGGTACAGCTGAGAAACCAAATAATCCACAGTTTGCACTCACTCAGTCATCCTGGGGCAAATGCAACCGCAACACTAGTGTCTGATCGCTATGTGTGGCCAGGCGTGAAGCGTGACTGCCGCGATTGGGTGCGCAATTGTCTAGCGTGTCAGCGGTCTAAAGTCACCAGGCACGTTTCCGCTCCTTTAAAGACCTTCAAGCTTCCGAAGGCTAGATTTACTTGTGTCCATATAGACCTTGTAGGACCACTGCCTATATCACAAGGCTTTCGATATTGCCTTACGGCTGTTGATCGCTTCACGCGATGGCCTGAGGTGATACCATTAGCTGATATCACAGCAGAGACAGTAGCTAAGGCATTACTCCACGGATGGATTTCACGTTTCGGTTGTCCAAAGGACATTATAACTGACCGTGGGAGACAATTCGAGTCCACCTTATTTAAAAGCTTGTCTCAACTAATCGGCTTTCAGCATCGTAGGACCACGGCATATCATCCACAATGTAATGGTTTGGTCGAAAGGTTCCACAGGCAGCTGAAAGCAGCAATCGTGTGCCACGATAGCACATCTTGGATGGATGTATTACCTCTTGTTTTATTAGGTATCCGCAGCGCCATAAAAGAAGACCTTAAAACGTCCTCAGCTGAGCTGCTGTATGGAGAACCTCTCCGGCTTCCAGGTGACATTTTTGAGCCCATAGAAGATCGTGTCTCTGATATTTCTGAATATGTGTCACAGCTACGTAAGTTCGTCAAGGACCTCCAGCCATCACCTACCAATCAACACTGCGGGAGACGTTCTTCGTTTATTTTTAAAGATCTGGCAACATCGTCCCATGTATTTTTAAGAGACGACAGTGGTGTAGGATCTCTCAAACCAACATATTCTGGTCCTCATGAAGTGTTGGAGCGAGGTGAAAAGGTGTTTAAGATCCTGTACAAAGGTAACAGGGTGACGGTATCAATAGATCGACTGAAACCAGCCTACATACAGCGTGACCCAAACACCACTAATACACCGATCTCACAACATACATCACATACACCATACCAATCACTCAGATCAGACACACAACACAAACCAACAACCATTCGAAACGCTTCATACACACCTTTAGACTCACCAACGATCATACCAGATGTTCATTCTGACACTGAAGATCATGCAGTCAGAAGAACAAAGTCGGGGCGCAGGGTTAGGTTTCCTGACTTTTATCGCCCGTAAGACGGTCTCAGGAGGGGGGTGGTGTAGCGGAGCTATTTTATTTGTGTTCCTTAAAGTGTTACATAATATTGTATCCAAATTAATACCTAAACTTATATCTAAATTATACCTAAATTTATATCTAAATTATACCTAAACTTATATCTAAATTATACCTAAACTTATATCTAAAGTTACAGATAAATCTATGTGTACAGTGTGTAATTACATCTATACTGTACGAGTGTTGGTTACTTATAAATAAGTACACAATGAACATTTGGACAATCACGCTGCAAATTGTTATTAGCGATTGCCGGACCGGTTTGTAGCTCGGCTCACAGCCGACGACGCTCGGTTCCCTCCGAGTGGCGGTCGGCGCGTGCGCCGCTGTTCGGGAACGGTTGAGCAGTCAGCTCATAACCGCTTACGACGCGAGACGCAAGTCGGTTAACGATCCGCTTATCAGCTGTTCTGCTAGTAGTTAAACGTTGCTTGTGTAAACCCTAGACTTTAGTATTTTCTGCTCTTCGCTTCAATTTGTATTCTTATGTGCTTATGCTATTCTGTACTCCTTCTGACTTAATAAAAACAGTGTGAATTATAAAGTGAAAAGTTATTTGTTCTCGACCCGGGAATAACATTAATCACCCGAAACACACTAAAAAGCAAACACTTTCGTCGATTGTGCAAGTGCGAATACTAAAGATGTTTGGACATATCATCCGCAACGAAAGCTCTTTGGAACGATTGATGATACAAGGAAGAGTGGAGGGTCAACGTTCTCGCGGCCGATCACCCACAAGATGGACAGACCTCATTAAATCCTGTACAAAGAGTTCCCTAACTGAATGCACACGCAGTGCCACAAATAGAGAGAAGTGGAGAAGTCTCGCAAAAGCTGTAGCCAACATAACAGATGGTCCATGATCACGACCACTCCGCCAGGAGTGTACGACTAAAAAGAAGTATATTTACATCACTTAAACTACAATCTAGCCTGGAGGTTAATAAGTAATTTACATTACTCCTTCGACAGCTCCATGGCGCAGCGGGCGAGTAGCCGGCTGCGAAGCGTGAGGCCGTGGGTTCGATTCCCACACCGAGAAAAATGTGCGTGTAATCCACAAATATTTGTTTCGGGTCTGGGTGTTGTGGGTTGGCAAGTCCCTCGTAGTTTCCGATACCAACGATACAGGTTAACCTAGTGTGGGATAGGGACTGTTGGGTGTATTTATTTATTTATTTATTTATTTATTAAGGGGAAGACACAATGTTCACGTCATCTTTATAAATAGCACTCACTGCACTGTGCTTCACTAAATATTCACTACACTAACTCAAAAGGTTTTGTCCTCTTCAGTCTTCAAGGAGCTGGATCGCCTCGATATTCACATGATGACGAAGTCTGTGTTCGTGAGTTTTTTTTTTATAGTATAGGCTGGCAAACGAGCAAGTGGGTCACCTGATGGTAAGCGATCTCCACCACCCATGTACGCCTACAATACAAAAGAATTATGGGCGCGTTGCCGACCTTAAAGGAAAGGGATTGGAAAGGGGAGGGGGATTTGGGCCTCCGGATATCTCACTCACCGTACGAAACGCAGCAGCAAGCTGCTACTTTACGCTGGTTTTCTGTGAGACAGTGTTAGCGACCCGGACGAGCCGGCCCATTCATGCTGTAGACAAAATTGTCTACAGCGTGGCTCTACCACTCGTTGTGAGACAGTGGTAACGAGCTTCGGCATACTTTTTTATAATTTTGGATACGAATGAATACTGACCTTCAATAGTATTGACGCAGGACTGACAAGTCATGCCGACTACGTTCAGCAGGACTTCGCTATCGGCACCAGAGCCTGTCATGTCTATCAGCAAGTCTGTGGGTATGTCTTGTGGTAGAAGAATCCTGCAGGACAACGAGAGTTTGATAATTAATGGATGGATGGAGGCAGGCAGGTAGGCTGAGCCCCCCCCCCCCCCCCCCCACCGCCCTCCTGGATCCACTAGTGCCGACTAAAGGTCATTCCTTATATTCTATTTATGGTTAGATTTGCTTACTATCAATAGTATTTTGACAGATATCCATAAAATGTGTCAAAATTTTATTGCCAGTAAGCAAATCTGTCGATAGACAGAATATTGGGAAGGGGCATTAGTGTCATCGTCACTAATATTTATCAGCTCTTCGAATCCCATGTTTTCTGTGTGACACCAGACGATCTTTACAGAATACACTAGGGGGTCATACATGACGTAACCCGCGTTATCTATTATCACTACAAAAAATTCTATTACAGTAGACTACAGTAGACCACAGTAGACCTGAGTAGACCGCGACTTTACCGACCTGGTCTCGTCGTCACCAATGTCTGCCGGCGCTTCGAACCCCATGTCTTCTATGTGAGACCGGATAGCCTCCGCGGAGCACACTCGCGGGTCATATCTGAAGTAGCCCGCGTGCTCTGATAATTCAACCTGTAAAAGGAGATATGAATGTGTTTTAATATTGATATTAAAACGCATAGCCTTTTCCGAAAAGCCAATGTATGTTGTTTTTTAAAGCACAGGCCAGCAAAGGGGTTATGTTGTGTGTGTTTTACGGTAAGCAGCGGCTTTGCTGTGCCCTGGCATTGCTGAACTCCATGGGCGGCGGTAACTTGGGCAATAAAAAAAGGTGATCTGATGCTAAATATAAATAAATACACGGCCAACAGTCACACACATAGTCCTGACCGCACACTAGGTAAACCTGTATCGTGGGTATCAGGAACTACGAAGGACTTGCCAAACCACAACACCCAGACCCGAAACCGATATTTTTGAATTACACAAACATTTGTCTTGGTGCGGGAATCGGACCCGCGGCCTCTCGTTTCACAACGGCTACTCGCCCGTTGCGCCATGGAGGCTGTCAAAAATAATCACTACACATGACCACCCACATAACCAAAAGAATTGTGGATTCGTTGGCTATCTAAAAGGAAAGGAATGAGGATTGAGAAGGGGGGGGGGGGGGTAGGAATTTGGGCCTCCGAATAGCTCGCTCATCGTAAGAAACGCAACAGGTAGATCCCTCGTATGCGAGAGGCCGTCTGGGTTGGTATCAACGCTTTGTCTATATCTGCCACCAAACTGCTGTGTGTAAGCACAGTTGTGTTCCGGTTTGAGGGACATTGAAGCCAGTGAAATTACTGGGCGTTATGAGACTTCACATCTTATGTCTCGGGGTGACGAGCGCAGTCCAATGTCATGCAGTGCTGACTGTGGTAACAATAATATAAAAAAAAACACCAATCTCACCTTAACGTACTCAACTCCTGGAAGTTCGCCGACTGATCCCTCGATACTCTTGACACAGGACTGGCATGTCATGCCATTGATCGGCACTCTTACCGCCACCAGATCCTGACCTGGCTCCCTGGGGAAGAACACCATGCTTTAATAGGGTAGTTGACTAGATGTTTTTTATTATTCAAACCAATAAGTTACGTTACTCAAAATCTATCGCAGCAAGAACTTTATAAATCGGACCAAAAATAAATAAGTTAGAAGCCATTCAAATCCTGTAGAAGGGGTAATTGTCAAATGACAGACGACGCAAACTTTGACGCCACTGTGTAAAATGTTCATTATGGTGCACGCGTGCAAGCGAGATAGTGAGATATCCCTACTACGCACCCACTTTTCCTCATACCAACATTTAAAGTCATAACTGCGGGCACATTTCTGAACCAATTTTGATTGTGTTTTAATAAAAGGGTTACTTTTGCGTATAATTTTCTGTTGCTTATAAATTAATGTATAAAATTCAATATAGGAAACTACCCTATTACAAAGTCAACTTACATACATATACACACCACCTGCATCCCCGAAGGGTTGGGGAAAGGTTTAACCAGTAAATCTACATTTCGCTTAGCGTATCTCCGTCCCGTAATGTAATAGAGGGCGAGCCTTATAAAGCTGAAGAGTTTGTTTGTTTGGTTGAACGCGCTAATCTCAGGAACTACTGGTCCGAATTTGAAAAAATATTTCAGTGTTAGATAGCCCATTTATTGAGGAAGGCTATAGGCTATATAAGACTTTTTACCCGGAATGGGCCGTTCACGCGGGCGGAGCCGCGAGCAAAAGCTAGTCGCTAAATAAAGCACAATTCCAGACTCCGGGCTTATAGTAAACATTTCGTAATATAAAACCCCAATATCACTTCTACCCGACCCGGGGATCAAAACTGAGACCACAGCATAGCAGTCGTAACGCGTACGCATTACAACTGCGTCATCGAGGCAGTCTACCATTTTTTTCCCACCTGCCCCAATACCACTCGCAGTGGGTTCGGCGCAACATGCTAAAACACATGTTACAGAAAGTTTTGACTTGTAATTTCAACGACTTAACGTCAACCCCTCTGGGGAGAAAACAGCCAGACCCGAAACATATTTGTGGATCACATAAACATTTGTATCGGTGTGGGAATCGAACCCGCAGCCTCTCGCTTCACAGCCGGCTACTCGCCTACTGCGCCACCGAGGCAGTCTATCATTTTACCATTTACAGCAACAGATTGGAGGTATACAAGGTGGTAGGTCGCTCGTTTGCGAGAGACCGGCTGGGTTGGTACCACCGCTTTGTATATTTCTGCCGCCAAGCAACAGTGTGTAAGCACTGTTGTGTTCCGGTTTGAAGGACATTGAAGCCAGTGAAATCACTGGGCATTATGAGACTTAACACCTTATGTCTCGGGGTGACGAGCGCAGGCCAATGTCATGCAGTGCTTTGTTATTTAAAGTTATGTGTGGCGTTGCTTCTGTTTATGAGCAGGCGTGGCGCTTACCATCTGCTCGCCTCGTCATTCAAACTAATTAAAAAAACAGATAAATAATAAATAAATACACCCAACAGTCACACACATAGTCCTGACCCCACACTAGGTAAACCTGTATCGTGGGTATCAGGAACTACGAGGGACTTGCGGTCCCACAACACCCAGACCCGAAACAAATTTTTGTGGATCACACAAACATTTGTCTCAGTGCGGGAATCGAACCCACGACCTCTCGCTTCGCAGCCGGCTACTCGCCCGCTGCGCCACGGAGGCGGATTGTTTCTAAAGTGTTCAAGGGCAAAATGATGTCATTTAAACTCATAAATTAATAACGCTATACCTATGCAGATGCGCAGGCGACGAAGCACACTGGAAATTTTAGATCTCACTGCTTCCAAAGAGAAAGGTTATGTTATTTTGGACGAATAGATGTAGGTAGTTTACAAGGTAGATAGGTCCTTCGTTTGCTAGAGGCTGTCTGGGTTGGTACCACCGCTTCTACTATTTCTGCCGCCAAACAGCAGTGTTGTTAAGACTTAAAGTTGTTAACTCTCAATACGCAGTAATTTTTACGACTGGTGGACAATTTGATCTACAGCATGAATGGGCCGGCTCGTCCGGGTCGTTACCACTGTCTCACAGAAAACCGACGTAAAGTAGTAGCTTGCCGCTGCGTTTCGTACGGTGAGTGAGCTATCCGGGGGCCCAAATCCCCTCCCCTCCCAATCCCTTAATTATCCCTTTCCTTTAAGGTCGGCTACACGCCCATGACTCTTTTAGTATTGTGGGCGTACATGGGCGGTGGTGCTCACCTACCATCCGCTGACCCACTTGCTCGTTTGTCGGCCTATGCAATATAATAAAATAAAAATGCTGGCATCAATGTCCTTTAAACCGAAACACCACAGTGCTTACACTGTTTTTTGGCTGCAGAAATAGACGGCGCGGTGGTACCAATCCAGACGGTCTCCCGCATACGAGGGACTTACCACCTAGAACATATCTGTCATATGCTGTGCTGCATCGTGTATGCCTCAACATGTGCTCAATATTATTATAATTGCCGTGAAATCTTAACGCTGTTTACTATTTCCATAGTGTTTATGTTTAGTTGCTTTGTAAATGAGGAAAAGATAAAGAAATTGTAAAACAATTATGTTATTGTATACAAACATAAATCTTATATATAAAATTCTCGTGTCACAATGTTCGTTCCCATACTCCTCCGAAACGGCTGGACCGATTTGTATGAAATTTTGTGTGCATATCGGGTAGGTCTGAGAATCGGCCAACATCTATTTTTCATCCCCCTAAATGTTAAGGGTGGTCCAGCCCTAAATTTTTATTTTTATTTTTTAGATTTTTATTTTATGATACAGCATTAAAAAATACATACAACCCTAAATTTTCAACCATCTACGATCAACCACTATTTTTTAATAGTCATTTTAGTATTTTTGTCAAGCGCGTTTCTCACAGGCTACTTTAATCCTGGAAATAGGCAATAGGCAGGCAACAGCTAGTAAATACATAAATAAATATACGCATCACACACATAGTTCCGATCCCACACTAGGTAAACCTGTGGGTATCAGGAACTACGAGGGACTTGCCAACCCACAACACCCAGACACGAAACAATTTTTCTGGATCACACAAACATTTGTCTCGTTGCGGGAATCGAACCCACGCCCTCTTGCTCTTGCTCTTGCTCTTGCTACTTGAGTAGCCACGTAGGCTATCTGAGATAGATAGATAGAATATTCTTTATTGCACACCAAATAAAGTAGGTAGCTTATAAACAAGGATCATACAGTAAGGGTGATACAATGGGCGGTCTTATCGCAAACGGCGATTTCTTCCAGACAACCATATATATGTTACTTTATTTATTTATTTATTTAAGACGCAAAACAGAGTACAATCAATACATTAGTACAACTTTATAACTATACAATCATTTAAACCAGATTGTATTCCAAAACATGCGCCCTTATATATATATATATATATATATATATATATTCAATAAAGTGCGGACTAGGATATTAGAAAGCTAATAATACACAGTACATAGTACATACATACGCACTCACGCCTGTAATCTCCGAACGGGTAGGCAAAGGTGTAACCAGTACATTCACATTTCGCAAAGCTTATTTCCGTCGTATCTCCCATGATGTGATAGGGGGCGAGCCTATCGCTACACCCGGCACAATTCTAGACTCCGGGCTATCGCATATCGTAATGGAAAACCCCAATATCACTTTACCCGACCCGGGGATCGAAACCGAGACCTCAGCACAGTAGTCGTACCACGTACGCATCACAACTGCGCCACCGAGGCAATCAGCGAAAAGTACTTTTAAAACATCGACTTATTTATTTTTTGACTTTTCAGTGTTTTTATTTTGAAGTCGGTTTCTCAGTTTTGTTAAACTTTATTTTATTTAAAATTAAAGAACAGTTGTAAAATGTCAACTTCTATTTGACGCAGTCAGTTCGTTAATTTCTGAGTTTATGAAGTATGATACATACGCACTCACGCCTGTAATCCCCGAAGGGGTAGGCAGAGGTGTAAACCAGCACACCCACTTTTCGCCGACCTTAAAGAATTAACGAATTGGGAAGGGGAGGGGTTTTGGGCCTCCGGATATCTCACTCACCGTACGAAACGCAGCAGCAAGCTGCTACTTTACACCGGTTTTCTTTGAGACAGTGGTAACGACCCGGACGAGCCGGCCCACACATGCTGTAGACAAAATTGTCTACAGAGTGGCTCTACCACTCAAAAATAGTGACGTGATCAATCTTATCGATCTTAATAAACGAGTGATTAAAATTAACGTGAAATTTTAATATGTCTCGGTTTTGAAAAGATCCGGTAGGTACATAAATACTCGGTATAAGGTGTACGTTATGACCTTAAAATATGATTACACCTTTCTGTAACACGTTTTATATTCACTCAATTCACAACTCTTGTAAAATGTAGAAAGGATTAGAAAAACCCAATGGCGGGTTCGCACGGCTCTATTTAGTTGATTAACTGCTAAAACGCATGCGATTTGAATCGTCTGAACATACTTTCAATCATATTGATCAACAAAAACCAAACAAATGACTGCCTCGGTGGCGCAGTTGTAATGCGTACGTGTTACAATTGAGGCTAACGCTGAGGTCTCGGGTTCGATGCCCGGGTCGGGTAAAGTGATATTGGGTTTTTCTATTACGAAATTCTCAGTATCAGCTCGGGGTCTACTAGTGGTACTACTACCCCTATCACATTGTGGGACGGAGATACGCTCGGCGAAATGTGGGTGTACTAGTTACACCTCTGCCTACCCCTTCGGGGATTATAGGCGTGAGTGCGTATGTATATAAAAACCATACAAATTTTGTTGGTTCAAGTCGAACAGAATCGTATGAACGCGCTACAACAAATGATAAGATAAAAGCTGCGACCGTGAGACGTGGGTAAAAACAACTTAACATATTGCCAAAGCTTGTCACATTTAACTTACCACTTTATCCTATCGATTGTAAAGTTCAAAATCATTTAACCGTACTGACTTGTGCAAAAATTCCGCGACAATCATTACGTTTGAGATTTCAAACCTTTAGCAACTTGAATATAAAGTTCAAAATTGACTAACAAGCTGTTAATTATAATGATACGCTATATTGCTACAAAGAAAACCGCATTCCCTGCCTATGCAACTCTAAACATAATTTCATTGAGTTTACAGTTCAAAATTGATTAAAACGGAATAAGTATTTAGAATGACTATTTTTTTTTTTAACCTGCTGACAGCCTAACGCGAGTCGGCTTTAGTCAGCGTTACCGGGCTTTCGGGTGAATGCTTTAGGCACTCCAACCCTGAGATTAAAGTGACCTTAGCTGAGAGCACCCCCCCCCCCCCCTAATGGGGGGTACGGACCTCGGCTCAGGACGGCCACTGGAGAGGGCAAAGACATTTGCGATTGGGGTTTAGGGGGATTTATAAGCTACTTATAATCTGATTTAATATTTCCTCATCGGCTCGCGGGTCGGTACTAGGGTCGGGGGTGCTTCGGGAAGCCCGGCGAGGACGGTAAATCGGTCGTGTAATGAATGACGAGACGAGCTGGTAGCTCGCCTGATGGTAAACGCCACGCCTGCTCATAATCAGAGGAAACATTACACAGAACTTTGAATTACACACTGCATGACACTTTGTTAGTCTATCCCGCCGTAACGGCTCAATGGTTGTGGATGAAATTTGGCATACGTACAGATCATGCCCAGGATTAGGACATAAGCCATGTTCTATCCCGAAAAAGGCAGTGTACGCGGGAGGAGCCGCGGCAAATCTAGCGTCTTATAATGCCAAGTAATTTCTCTGGCTTGAATTTCCTATTATAAATAAATACACCCAACAGTCACACACATAGTCCTGACCCCACACTAGGTTAACCTGTATCGTGAGTATCGGGAACTACACGAGGGACTTGCGGTCCCACAACACACAGACCCGAAACAAATATTTGTGGATTAGACAAACATTTGTCTCCATCTGGGAATCGAACCCACGGCCTCTCCTTTCGCAGCCGGCTACTCGCCCACTGCGCCACGGAAGCTTACACAATACTGTATGGAAGCAGAAATAGAGTAAGCTATGGTAACATATCCAGACGATCCCTCTCATTCGAGACGTCTATCAGTTAACCTTATAACCTAATAAAATAAATAGGATTAAAATAATAATATTAAAATAATTTGACATTACGGGAGTAACACTATTCGATAGATAAAGTTGATTAAAGTTATCTGTCTATCTATATAATCTAAAGAATCTATTATTAATAGTTAATTAGTCTACAATTTGTGTTTTGGAAAATCCCTTGACATTATTTTAATAAAATACATCGCAACAAGAACAAATTTTATTGCGCGGAATTTCCCAGTATAATTTTTGCATCATTCTATAAACTTTGAGGAAAGAGATGCAATTAGTTCTTCAGACTAAATAGGACTTTAATTAACAATCAGACAAATATGCGTGTTTCATTCACAAAATATTTGCGAAAAAAAAAACAAAATATCTACCAACCTTAATATCCAGCGAATAGTAGAAACTTCCATAGCATTGGCAACACTATTCCACCAAAATAAAGTTAATTTCGCGGTAAAACAGCGTTCGATATTCAAACGTCCGAGTTATGAATGAAAATAACTTCGAAAATAACGTCATTGTGTCGCGGCGTGTCGTGTGCGTTTTCCCGCGAGCCGAGTGCAAAGCATTGATCACTAAGCGCTCTAAACCGCTTAAAATAAACTATGGTTTTGTATGACAATAAATTTAAAGCGCTGTTATCACTTCAAACTACTGGACACTTATTGTTACTTGACCTTTTCAGCGCTTGACAAAGCTGTACAATAGACGGTTTATTTCTATAGATTAAACATAAAACGCTGTGTTTGCTGGAATGTATAAATGAACCGCCATAGTGTCGTGTGGTTTTAACACAGAATATCAAACAAAATGCAAATTATGGACAAAGAATGCATTGTAATTGCAACAATTAGTAATTTATTTAATAGGGGCGTCCAATATACTCTTCGTTTAAGTCTTTAAGTCTTTGGCTGCAATACTCGTGAGAAATGTGAAGAACGTTTTTACTTGATATCAAATATGTCACTGTCTCGGTGGCGCAGTTGTAATGCGTACGTGTTACGACGCTGAGGTCTCGGGTTCGATCCCCGGGTCGGGTAAAAGTGATAGTGGGTTTTTCTATTACGAAATGTTCAATATCAGCCCGGAGTCTGGAATTTGTGCCCGGTATGGCGATAGGCTCGCCCCCTATCACATAAGGGACGGAGATACGCTCGGCGAAATGTGGGTGTACTGGTTACACCTCTGCCTACCCCTTCGGGGATTACAGGCGTGAGTGCGTATGTATGTATCAAATATAGCAATGCTTCGGCTGTGCGGTACACAGAAATTGTGCACTACGTTACAAATAATTTATTGTATACTACTAGACAAGCTGCGTGGTTCATAGAAATTGCGCCACTAAGTTACGGTCAATTGACCGTAACTAAATATTGCCATCTCGCTTACTCTCAACCAGAATCCCTCTCGCGCTCCCTGTTTGTGAGCTGTCAAACTCTCGCGTTATGTGACGCAATTTTACTTCCAAACAGCCGGTAAGTAGTATACTTACATTAGTCTGCTAAGTTATGGTCAATTCACCGCAACTTAATATTACCTTTTCGCTTACTCTTAACTAGAATTGCCGTCAAACCGTTTTGTCTTCATACATACGTCTGTGATTGGGTTTTATTTTTGTCACAAAGTTTTAATTTTTGAAAACTTATAGTGAAACGGTCATCAAAATTTAAATTAAAAACATGCCTTTAAATGTATAACAGACAGACAGTAGATTTTGTACCAGGGTTGCGTGGGCGTTTGGGTACGGAATTATAAAAATATCATTACGAGAACTTGATCATGTTTTTTTAAAATAAAACAACCAAATAACCTTCAATAGAAGTCAATAGCCAACTCCAATCAACAAAAACCATAAGAAACATAATCTCACCGAGGCAAATCTCTAATAAAATAAAGATAGATTATTATGGAGGAATATTCATGAAATAGTGTTTAACAAGGTTTAACACATCTGTTTTTACCTTAAACCGTTTACATTTACATTGTATAAAATAAAGTTAATGAGTGACATTGTCTTCCCAATATTTTACCTACTTGTTATTTAAAATCGAAATCGTTTAAAATTATCTATTTTTTTTCTTTATGTTAAGTAAATAATTGAAATAACAAAACAAAATCATTATCGATATATTTGTCAAATCGATTTGATTAAAACAATTGACAAATATGATTAAAAAATACAGGCATAAAAACAATAAATCATACCTCTTTCAAATAACTGAAATAACGAATGTAGTTTTCAAATTAGGAACCCTCAGTTATGACACCCAACTGGCCAATGTGAGCGCGCGAATCGAGAAAATATGGCGTCGCACGTTCTTATGTCAATAAAAATTGTAGCGTGGTGTCTTAGATTTAATAATATAATTCATAATGGATTGTTTATATCACAGCTAATGTAAACTTAATGTGGTGTACAAAATATAGTAAGTACCTATGTTTATTGAAAACATATCTACCTATAATAATATATTATGTGAACAATCAGGTTGTTTCAGTCGTTGTATAATATTTTTTAAACAGAATACAGCTAAGGTTGCTAGAATAATAAGAAACAAGTCTAGTATAGCTTGTGGAATCTAAAAATGAAAACTGAAAAGTCATCATAAATAACATTTCCTAACGCCCAAATACTGAAGTTTTTAATACGATTGGCCGGCAAACGAGCAAGTGGGTCACCTGATGATAAATGAGCTCCACATCCCATGACTCGAGCCGGCCCATTGATGCTGTAGCACAAGCTGCTCTTTGGGGATTCTAGTATCACCTCAGCCTCCTCAGGCCCGTATTACAGAACGACACTCAAGTGAGCTCTTTGCTAAGTGTCGATTTCTGTACACTTGATTGGTCTGTTTTTGTTTGGCGCCAAAAAGAGACCAATCACGTGTACTGAAATGGACACTTAGCCAAGAGCTCTCTTGAGTATCGCTCTGCAATACGGGCCTTAGACAGATGACGATTGTCTTCAAGATCTATTCAGAGATAGAACAAGGCAATTATCATTTTAACAAAGTCCATCACGGCCAACTTCACTTCTATTCCAAACCAAGCAAGGTCTCATAACTACCTGTAGCTGTGAATAACTTTTTTTATAGCATAGGCCGGCAATCGGGCAAGTGGGTCACCTGATGGGAAGAGATCTCCACCGCCCATGTACGCACACAATACTTAAAGAACCAGGGGCGCGTTGCCGGCCTTAAAGGTAAGGGATAATTAAGGGATTGGCAAAGGGATGGGGATTTGGGCCTCCGGATATCTTCTTTGAGTGGTAGAGCCACGATGTAAACAGTTTTGTCTACAGCATGAATGGGCCCATGATTGCCCATGACTATTTTCGTATTGTGGACGGTGGAGATCACTTACCATCAGGTGACCCACTTGCTCGTTTGCCGGCCTATAAAACAGAAACGCAACCACATCCTATCACGAGTTATTTGTGACGCAAGTAACCACTTGTAGGTATACATTTACGATAAATTTACATAAACGCTCAAAAATACACTTTTTTTTATCAATTTATTCAAGATTAGCCTTTGCTCGCGACTCCGCGCGCATGAACGGCCTTTTCCGGGATAAAAAGTAGCCCATGTTACTCAGTGATAATGTAGCTTTCTAACGGCAATAGAATTTTTGAAATCGGTCCAGTAGTTTTTAAGTTTATTCGTTACATACAAAAATACAAATCTTTCCTCTTTACAATATTAGTGTTGACAGAAACCTTGTAGTACACGGTCAGAACGAGTGTCTGAAGATGTCAATATTTATTCAAGTGAATTGAAATTATTTTAATTACAAGTAGGTAATTATATATACACACATACGTAGTCACGCCTGTATTTCCGAAGGCTAAGCAGAGGTGTTGCCGTTAGGTACACCCATATTTTGCCGAGGTTCCGTCCCATGATGAAAAATTCCAAGCCATATTCAACTATTAAGCCTTAATAAATTTAAATTATGTATTAAACTTAGGCTTTGCCAAAAAGTTTATTATAATGTGAAAGATTACTTGGAAGACAAAACAGCTTGGAATTGAGCCGCTCACTCCTTACAAAATTGGCTGTACCTAGGTCTCTTCTTTTATATAATATATTGTTTAATATTGACTGCTCTATTGGCGCAATATTAGTATTTAAGGCAATACTGACATGTTTTTTTTAATTTTTATAACATTTATTTAATTTTTTGATTTTTTTTTGTGAGTGCGAGTGCCAAGTATGTCTGGTATACTCTTGGCCATTTCTTAAAAAGGCCAATCCAGGAATTTCTGTACATTACACTCGCATAATTCTGTAAAACAATGTCTGGACATTAAAAGAGGCCATAACCCATGAGTTTGTTTCGGCATTTCTACTCATGGCTAGCCCCGAAATGCCATCTTAAATATAATGTAGCATAAAAAATGATTGACATGTAAAAGTGATATTTATGATCCAATTTACAGAATAAATGATTTGAATTTGAATTTGATGTGATAGGGGGCAAACCTATCGCCATACCGGGCACAATTCCAGACTCCGGGTTGATACTGAGCATTTCATAATAGAAAAACCCAATATCACTTTACCCGATCCGGATCAAACCAGAGACCTCAGCGTCAGCCTCAGTCGTAACGCGTAAGCATTACAACTGCGCCACCGAGGCAGTCATTTTGTTTCGTTTTTATTAGACTAATTTTTAAAGGTCTCTTTGGCCTATTGGTATGTACCATGGTAAGTGATATATCTGGTGGTCCAAATATCCCTCATCTTCCCAATATCTGTTAATTATCCCCTTCCTTTAAAGTAAGCAACGCATCCAAGATTATTTTGTTATTGTGTGCGTTCATGGGCGATGGAGATCACTTACCATCAGGCGTCCCACTAGCTCGTTTGCCGGCCTATCTCTATTCTAAAAAAAGTAACTGCCGCCGCCGCTGCCAAAAGCTTGTCACGCTATCTCCTCCGAAACCGTTGGGGGTATGGGGTCGAGACCGATACCAATCGATGCAGAATAATGTGGGGAAGAAAGTAACATATGTCTCATATTCGTCGGACTTTAAGTTTTAATTTTTTTATTTTATGTTTTGTGGAAAAACATGGGCAACGCCCCTAGTGCTATAAAAAAACTTACTTAAAAAACTTTCTTAACTAGTTTTAATACTCGTTTCAAAACATTCAACAGTTAATAAAAAGCATAAAATTGCACACACTTACTACATTTAGAAATGGTAATATCATGCGATACATAAATAATAACGCAATAAATTCACAATTTCCGCGTCCAAAATGCCATTTTAATGCGTGTGTTGACAAACAATGTCGGCCATTGTTTTTTGGCGCGAAGTCGCCATGTTTGCGTGCAAAATGCAAATACTTTAATGTATACTACTAGACAAGCTGCGTGGTACATAGAAATTGTACCACTAAGTTGCGGTCAATTGACCGTAACTCAATATTACCATCTCGCTTACTCTCAACTAGAACCCCTATCGCGCTCTCTGTTTGTAAGCTGTCAAACTCCCGCGTTATGTGACGCAATTTTACTTCTAAACAGCCCGTCTAGTAGTATACATTAAAGTCATTGGCAAAATGGCGGCTATTACGTTCCGAGTCACGAAGAAATGTAGGTCAAAAACTTAAAAACCTTAAAATCGAGAAACTTATATACGACTGAACAAATTTTCTTCAGACAACTCTTAACTACAATGTGGTAGGTCCCTTGTTTGCGAGAGGCCGATTGGGTTGGTACCACCGCTTTGTCTATTTCTGCTGCCAAACAGCAGTGTGTAAGCACTATTGTGTTTCGGTTTGAAGGACATTGAGGCCAATGAGACATTATGAGACTTAACATCTTATGTCTCGGGACGACGAGCGCAGTTCAGTGCCATGCAGTGCTCTGTAATCCAGAGTTCTGTGTGGCGTTGCTTCTGTTAATGAACAGGCGTGACGCTTAACATCAGGCGAGCGACCTGCTCTTCTCGTGATTCAAGCAAATCATAAAAGCTGTGATAAAATCCGCATAAACTAGTTTTATTTCAAATAAAAAAACTGCCTCGGTGGCACAGGTGTATTGCGTACGCGTTACGATTAAGCTAACGCTGAGGTCTCGGGTTCGATCCCCGGGTCGGGTAAAGTGGTATTGGGTTTTTCTATTACGAAATGCTCAGTATCAGCCCGGAGTCTGGAATTTGTGCCCGGTATGGCGATAGGCTCGCCCTCTATCACATCGTGGGACGGAGATACGCTCGGCGAAATGTAGGTGTACTGGTTACACCTCCACCTACCCCCCCATTACAGGTGTGAGTGCTATGTATGTAAAAAAAAATAAAAAAAATCAAGAAGTAATTCCAGGCCGTTACGTCACTCAAGCTAAAAAAAAATTACCCACCTCACCATCCACGTATTTTCACACAACCAACACACACCACACCATCTCACAACTAACTAAAGCCTGGACTGATACTTGCAGCTCTATATAATTCCAATGACGTCATAACACACTAAACTTCACAAGTCACAACTAAAGCCTGCCCGCTTCGCATAAGCCTACGAGATATTTATATATTTCGTATGTATGTAATTATATTACATACATATAGTCTTATCATAGACTTAACATCTTTTGTCTCGGGGTGACGAGAGCAGTCCAATGACATGCAGTAATTAAAAGTTTTGTGTGCTGTTTTTTCTGTTTATGGGCAGGCGAGACGCTCACCATCAGGCGAGCGACGTCATCGTCTTGTCATTGAAGCGATGAAAAAGAGATAGAGAAAGTACGAGAAAACGAGACATCAATATTTTCTCGTAGAGTGAATACCGGGTCGGCATTTTTGCTTCAATCTACACTAATATTATAAAGAGGAAAGATTTTTTTGTATTTTTGTATGTAACGAATAAACTTAAAAACTACTGGACCGATTTCAAAAATTCTTTTGCCGTTAGAAAGCTACATTACCACTGAGTAACATAGGCTACTTTTTATTCCGGAAAAGGACGTTCACGCAGGCGGAGCCGCGAGCAAAGGTTAGTAGTCTATATAGAGATAATCAGATAAAACTGGTTTACAGGACATAAAAAGTCGATTATTTTTTCTCGAGTCACTTATGTTAAGCCCGATGGACTGAAGCTTTCAGTTCTGTATAATTCAAATGACATCATATTATCCCACGCAACCCTCTTTATTCATAAATTATATTAACCTCAGAGAGAAGAGAGAAGAGGACAGCCTCAGTGGCGCAGTTGTAATGCGTTCGCGTTACGACTGCTGTGCTGAGGTCTCGGGTTCGATCCCCGGGTCGGGTTTTTCTACCATGAAATGCTTAGTATCTGCAATTGTGCCCAATATGGCGATAAGCTCGCCCCTATCACCACTTTTCCTTAACGCTCGACGTAAGTTGGGTGTATTGGTTACACCTCCGCCTACCCCTTCGGGCGTGAGTGGTTAAGTATATCAGTATTTTTAATTAATTTAACACAAGCAATATGAAAAAACAAAATTGTGTACAGCTCTATATACTGGGAAGTTTCAAGATCCACCTAATAGAAGACAAGCTATACGAAGCGCGCCTAAGGTGGTATGGACACGTGATGAGGAGTCCAGAAAATCACATGACAAGGCAGGTCCTGAACATCGACACAGGCCCGAAGAAACGAGGAAGACCCTTCCAAACTTGGATGTCGGTAATCAATAATGACCTGAACAAAGCCCAGGTGGAGGAATCGACGACCCAGAATCGTATTACCTGGAGAAAATTGACGAGGAGAGCCGACCCCAAATGAAACGGGATAAGGATAGGCTGAATGATGAGTGTACAGCTCTATATAATTCTAATAACGTCATATTAGGGGGCGTAGCACCCGCCTACACGTCTCGCACTAGAATGTCACGCGTTTTTAATAAACCGCGTTCAACGGAATCCCGGAATGGCACGAAGGAGCGGTGAACAAAAGCGTGTAATCCCACTTTTTATAATTTGCAGATATTATATTGAAATCGATTTCCTTTTTTAAATTTGAAGAACTACTTCCACTCTTAAAGTAGGGGGGGGGGGGGGTTTTCAACAACAACAATCATCAGTGTTTAAGCACTGTTATATTGCGGTTTGAAGGACATTGAAGCCAGCTAAATAATTGGACATTTTATGACTTAAATAACATCTTATGTCTCGAGATGACATGCATGTATGTGAGCGCATGTAGTAATTTTTTAATAGGGTAGTTTCCTATATTGGATTTTATACATTATTTTATAAGCAACAAAACTTATACGCAAAAGCAACCCTTTTATTAAAACACAATCAAAATTGGTTCAGAAATGTGCCCGCAGTTATGACTTTAAATGTTGGTATGAGGAAAAGTGGGTGCGTAGTAGGGATATCTCACTATCTCGCTTGCACGCGTGCACCATAATGAACATTTTACACAGTGACGTCAAAGGTTGCGTCGTCTGTCATTTGACAACTACCCCTTCTATAGGATTTGAATGGCTTCTAATTTATTTATTTTTGGTCCGATTTATAAAATTCTTTCTGCAATAGATTTTGAGTAACGTAAATTATTGATTTAAATAATAAAAAAAATCTAGTCAACTACCCTATTCAGTTCTTAAGTGTTGTGATGTTAATGGGCCAATTTGACGCCTACCACCGAGCGAGCGACCTGCTCGTCTCGTCATTCAGGGTAAAAATAAAAAGTAGCGCAAAATTTTAATTTTTTTTGGCGCGTCGTTACACTGTGTCACATTTTTGCAACTCTCGAATCCGAATAAATATTACGAAAACCTGCCCCAAGTTAAGGAACTTGTTTAAGATTGTTCAAAGTTCACCAAAGAGGGCATGCATTAAGGTAAAACAAGTTTCAAATATTATTTAGGATTATCATTATTTTTATCCTCCTTCGAGTTAATGATTTGTATATACGCCCACATTTCGCCGAGCGTATCTCCGTCCCATGATGTGAAAGGAGTCGAGCCTATCGCCATATCGGGCACAAATTACAGACTCCGGGCTGATAACTGAGCTTTTCGTGCACTCACGCCTGTAGTACGCGTACGCATTACAACTGCGCCACCGACGCAGTCCAGTGTTATGCAGTGCTTTGTAATTCAAAGTTCTGTGTGGTGTTGCTTCTGTTTATGGACAGGCGTGGCGCTTACCATCAGGCGAGCGACCTGCTTGTCTCGTCATTTAAGCTAATAAAAAAAACCTTATGATGAACTTCTCAGGTATGAAGGTTTGCTCAAGATATTTCTTTCACCGTCAATAATTAACAACACACGTTATTTAAAAAAATCGTCAGTGCATGCTCTTAGGGCTGGTTTCGAACCTGCAACTTTCGTTTCGTCAGTCCGTACTACTCCCCAGTGAGCTATCGCTGCTTTTTTTTCTAATAATATTATCGTGTATATTTAATCTTTACAATATTAATTCAGCCATATCTTCCGATACGAATCTTTATTGGTGTCATTTAATTTATACAATACTAGTCTTTGCTCGCGGCTCCGCCCGCGTGAATGTCATTTTCCGGATTAAAAAGTACCTAGCCTATGTGGATACGCACTCACGCCTGTAATTCCCGAAGGGGTAAGCAGAGGTGTAACCAGTACACCCACGTTTCGCCGAGTGTATCTCCGTCCCATGATGTGATAGGGGGCGAGCCTATCGTCATACCGAGCACAATTTCAGACTCCGGGCTGATACTGAGCATTACGTAATAGTAAAATCCAATATCAATTTTACCCGACCCGGAATCGAGCCCGGGACCTCAGCGTCAGCCTCAGTCGTAACGCGTACACATTATCACTGCGCCACCGAGGCAGTCAAATTTAATCCAAATGAATTTAGTTTTTTTTGTAAATTGCAGCTCGATTCTATTAAATATGAATAAAAATTTATGAAAACTATAAATATTGCTTCTAGAGTTAATGAATGTCGCGAACCATCGAAATAAGATAACTAGAACGATAACTCTCATATGAATCAGTCAAAAAATACGGCTCCACTTACTTACACATGCAAAGGTAAAATCACACGTAACACTCATACACGCAACAAAAATTAATGAACCTTCTAAATCAACTTTATATCATTAAAATTGATGTATAAATATTAAATTTCTCGATCGAGATACGATGTTCTGCATCGCGCAAAAAATTAGACGTATCATGTGTCAACTAGAGATTATTATGCACAGACTTTTATAGCCCCGCCCCCTTGCACAGAGTTTTGGTGGGGTCATTTTTTGCTTGAGTTACGTTTCTTGTCATCTTATTCCGATGACCCGAACCTATTTTTTTTTTTCAGATTAGTCATTTTGAACATTAATTAACTCTAGAAGCAATATTTATAGCTTGTCGTAAATGTTTTTTGGTGTGTTTATTTAAAATCTTCTTACCGGAACTCGAGGTCCTCAAGCCGTTGGTATTTCACGTTTCTGGACAGCATCTTGCGTCTCTTTCTAGCACGCTACACTTGTATATCACTGTTCCATATCCACAGAGCACTTACACTACACAAATATCGACTAATATGAGCAAGTTTGTGCTTAGAATTTCTAGACTGAAATACGGTTTAATTATAATTAAGTGCCTGTACCAATTTTTTTTATCGGATACCATATTGGCTTTAGTTATGACGTCACTCTATCATTATGCCACTTATCAAACCCTTTCATTTAATTGGATATTAAATGTATCAAGGGCGTTGTAATGCAAAGATGGTAATATCATGCAAATTAGTGGCATACGTTTAGAAAAAAAAATTGTTACTGAGTATATTAAGGTCGCTTTGCACCAGCACTAAAAGTGTTTGCTTAAATTTCGGCTCAAACCGTTTTGTGCAACTGGTTTAAAATAGAGTTTTAGTGAGTCACCAACATCTCAGGCCGAAGCCAACCTCACCTGCACGTGGTACACTCTGCTGATTAACGGACGAGGAAATGGTGAAACTTGGCGAGCCGTTGCACATGTAAGCGTACTACGTGCAGGTGAGGTTTGGACTTAATACATTAGTGACCCACTTACACAAATAATAAAAAAATAATACAGACTCTAAAAAAACTAATTAATGTCCAATTTAGAAATTCCTTTTTCCGTATTTTGCTAAACAATTCTGCGCACTTTCACAATGTTGTTGGAACAGTATATGGTTTGCACAATACACATGTACACTTAATATTCAGTAAGTTCCACACGAGTCTTGTAAATACATTATCATTGTTATGATTAATCTGATAACACGTGTATTGAGTACGCAATATAATGATGGAGTAAGCTATACTATGCTATGAATTACTATACATTCATATACAAGTAATCGGGACGCCTGTGTCGCCGGTCTAATAAAATTGCACCGACTCCAAAGATACCTATAGAATATGTTATTTTTGACTTTTCAGTGATTTTATTTAGAAGTCGGTTTCTAAGTTTTGTTAAACTTTATTTTATTTTTCAATATTTACTGGTAGATACAGCAATAGCATGTAAAACACAATCGCGACGAGTGTACTGTTGTCCGTTGAGGAGTTTTATTTTTTTACTCCGTACTCCGTCATCAGATCTTAACCAAATCTATATGGGACCACATAGCTAAACTCTATCGAGTGATATTTTTTCCAACAAAATCGGTCCATAATTGGCGGAGAAATCGATGTACATGCATAAAAAAAGTCCTCCTTTTTAGAAGTCTGTTAAAAATGCCGGCCTTACTAGCCAACAAAGCTATAATTCCATCGCATCAAATCCATAGTATCCTAGTACGACACAACCCCAACACTTATCATAAGATACGTACAAAAACATTTTCTATACACAGATTACCGTTCTCGTGGCGTGTGCAAGTATAGTGTGGGGCGCAAATCATAATAATCATAATCATTATGAGACAAAACAACTTACGTCTCGGTGTGACGAGCGCAGACCAGTGCAAGTGTTTTGTAATTCAGACTTCTGTAGGGCAATTCTCGTAATTTTAAATGTTCAAAATATCATTCCGATCTAGTCTCAGCGTCAAGAAAGTTGCAAATGGCATTCTCTTAAACCAATAATCAACGTCAAATGTGAACTTAGATCGTCATGAGATTGAATGTAGAATAAAAGTTGACTGAAGCCAAAACGGTATAATGCTACTGCTAATGCTAGGTGCATTTGACTTTGATTATTGGTTTAAGAGAATGCCATTTGCAACTTTCTTGACGCTGAGACTAGATCGGAATGATATTTTGAACATTTAAAATTACCAGAATTGGCCTCCTGATTCGATCCCCGGGTCGGGTAAAAGTGATATTGGGTTTTTCTATTACGAAATGGTCACTATCAGGGCGGAATTGTGCCCGGTATGGCGATAGGCTCGCCCCCTATTCACATTGGACGGAGATATGCATGGCGAAATGTGTGTATTGGTTACACCTCTGCCTACCCCTTCGGGGATCACAGGCGTGAGTATGTATGTATTATTACCTGTTTAAGATTACACTACATTATATAATAAAGACGCTACAATCGAAAAGTTCTTAATATTTTTTTCCATAATCGCTTCACTAGCCACTGCAGTTCAATAAACAGCGCAGCGTAATAGCAACGTAATAATTGTAATGTAACTTCCCGATATGAACCTTGGAGCGTGAGTGAAAGTACAGACTCGATGGAAGCCGTGTGCCACTGAGCGCTGACGCAATACTGAGCTGCACGGCAACACCACGCTTTATAGCTATGGAGCTATATTTTTTATGTCCAAAATGGCATCGGGAGGTGACCTGCATACCTAAGAATTATCCATATGGTATATTTGTTTACTTTATATACTAGCTTTGTATTATACACGTCCCACTGTTGGGCACGGGCTTCCTCTACTGAATGAGAGGTGTTAGGCATTAGTCCACCACTCTGGACTAATGCGGGTTGGCAGACTTCATCATATTACTTCATATTTTATACTGTTTTACTTTAAGAACCGATTGGTAAAAAATGTCGTGTCATGGCTAAGAGAATGCACTGCATTTATTGGTAGGTACAATTACTAAGTAATATCAACCCTGTATTATATTTTGCCACTGGTGTGCACCTGATTAGGCCTTAGTCCACTTTTTTTATTAGCTTGAGTGACGAAACGAGCAGGTCGCTCGCCTGATAGTAAACGCCTGCCCATAAACAGAAGCAACACCACACAGAACTTTGAATTACAAAGCACTGCCTGGCATTGTACTGCGCTCGTCACCCCGAGACATAAGATGTTAAGTCTCATAATGCCCAGTAAACAAATAAAAAGTTTTAAAAGAAGAAAAAAATATATTTTAAACAATAAATAAAAATTAATTAATATTAATAAACAAAAAATAAATTTTTTCAATTTTTTAAAAGGACGAAGCCTTTTCGGACCAGAAATAATAGCTGAAAAATTAAGCATTCAAAAAAATTAATAAAAACTTTCATATTTGGGTCTCGATACTTGAGGAACTAAATTATTTCTTACTTCATCGGCTTTTTTCAGGATTTCAGGTGGTGTGGATTCGTCGCTCGAACTTTCTGGAGTTTCCGGTATTATTTCCGACTCTATATTCATTTTTAAACTAATTTTAATTTAATTACAATTTTATTTATTAAATTAAACTGTCAGACGCGTCAACCTCAATTCAGTTTTAATATGTCGATTGTGTTTTTTTTTGTTATTATTTTTTTAATTTTAGCAATTTTATCTAAATTTGCGTGTGCCAAGAATAATTTACGTGCGACAAGTAAACTTGTCGCACTCAAATAACAGTTTTATTTATGAAAAAACTCACGCGTAATTTTAAAATGGGCAAACGGTTCTTTTTCAAACGTAACAGCGAGCGTCAAGATGCTACTTTTCCCGCATGAGTAATACAAACAATAGTTATGTTATTGTAAATAATCATAACATTACGGATGAATGCACACTGCACAGGTCCCGATAGCATATTGAAGAATAATACATACATACATACGCACTCACGCCTGTAATCCCCGAAGGGGTAGGCAGAAGTGTAACAAGTACACCCACATTTCGCCGAGCGTATCTCCGTCCCACGATGTGATAGGTGGCGAGCCTATCGCCAAACCGGGCACAAATTCCAGACTCCGGGCTGATACTGAGCATTTCATAATAGAAAAACCCAATACCACTTTACCCGACCTGGGGATCGAACCCGAGACCTCAGCGTTGGCCTCAATCGTAACGCGTACACATTACAACTGAGCCACCGAGGCAGTCGTAATTTTAAATGTTCAAAATATCATTCCGATCTAGTCTCAGCGTCAAGAAAGTTTCAAATGGCATTCTCTTAGGCGGCCCCTAGACGATCAATTTTAATGCGCAATATTTCGAATTGTGCAATATAGATTGATTAGGCTAAATATTGAAGATTGCGCAATGATTGAACAAAAGTTTGAGCGACTTTAATTTTTATTGTACCATATTTTTCCATTGCATCGTGTAGGGCCAGTATTGCGCAATATTTTTTAGTCTCTGTTTCATCCTGACGTGGAGAACACACGCGCGCGCAAAAATGGCGGGAAAAGAGAATCTAAAATTTTGTATTTTTTTTTTGTCATTCAGTGGCGTGACCAATTCTAGTAGCTCTTGAAACTATTCCAAGTCCAGTCGTACATAGTTTTTGAAGTCCGCTTCCTCACTTAACATAAAGTCTTTTAAAAGATTTTCGTGAGTCTATTTCTGCCTTTTCTTGTACCACTCTTTACACCAGCGACGTGTTCGTTTACGTTTACGTTTAGCCATAAGCAACAACACCACAGCTGCAGCTGTATCTTGTTCGTACATGATGCTCCAACTGAACACGAAAACATTGAGCAGTTCGTATTTTTGTGCAATATAATTGATAGTTTGGATGCAAAGCACCTTTCAATCTTATTGTACAATAAAATGTATTGCACGATGTTATTGTAGGTCTAGGGGCCGCCTTAAACCAATAATCAACGTAAATGCACCTAGCATTAGCAGTAGCATTATACCGTTTTGGCTTCAGTCAACTTTTATTCGATATTCAATCTTATTACGATCTATGTTCACATTTGACGTTGATTATTGGTTTAAGAGAATGCCATTTGCAACTTTCTTGACGCTGAGACTAGATCGGAATGATATTTAGAACATTTAAAATTACGAGACTTGGCCTCCTACTCGTCTCGTCATTCAAGCAAATAAAAATAATGAACATTTTAAAAACCTTTCGTATGGCATAAGTTTGATCACTGTTAAAGACTTCGTGCAAAAAGTCCGTGTACCTTTTTATATTAAAAAGAACAAAAATCCCGTACTTGTGTGGTTTTTTTTATACTTATCCAGTCGTGTAAGCAATTATAGCCTGAAGGGGAGTGGTAGGGACTGGTACAAAATTCGCAGGTCCAGTCCTTAGGGCATTCACCTCTGCTATCAAAAGTAAGTGTGTGTACTTATTCATTGACACTCACTGTGACAGCCTCCGCGACGCAGTGGGCGAGTAGCCGGCTGCGAAGCTAGAGGCCGTGGGTTCGATTCCCACAACGAGATTTTTTTTTGTGTGACCCACAAATATTTTTTTCTGGTCTGGGTGTTGTAGGGACCGCAAGTTCTCGTAGTTCTTGATACCCACGATACAGGTTAACCTAGTGTGGAGTCAGGACTATGTGTGTGACTGTTGGGTGTATTTATTATTTATTCATTGTTAATTATCGCTAGCTTTAACGGTGACGGAAAAATCGTGAGAAAACCGAAATACCTGAGAAATAAGTATTATACAACGTGTTACAGAAAGGTGTGGTCAAATTTAAGCAACGTATAGTGTACGATATAAGCATTATACAACGTGTTACAGAAAGGTGTGGTCAAATTTAAGCAATGTATAGTGTACGATATAAGTATTATACAACGTGTTACAGAAAGGTGTGGTCAAATTTAAGCAACGTATAGTGTACGATATAAGTATTATACAACGTGTTACAGAAAGGTGTGGTCAAATTTAAGCAACGTATAGTGTCCGATATAAGTATTATACAACGTGTTACAGAAAGGCGTGGTCAAATTTAAGCAACGTATAGTGCACGATATAAGTATTTCACCCCCCGTAGTAACAAATCCGATTGCATTGCTAAGACTTAAATAAATCATTTTCTTTTTTATCGAATGAGTTACATGTCGATATTCGACTTGGAACTTTGGACAACGCTAACCGGTAAATAGCTGATACGAACGAACTCGTAAGTTATTTGCATAAAGTGATGCGATCGATCTTATCGATCGTAATAAACGGGTGAATAAAATTAAATTTTAGTATGTTTGGGTTTTGATATGATCTGGTACATAAACACTGGCTGTCAGGTGTATGTAACGACCCTAAAATATGACCACGCCTTTCTGTAACACATCGTATATACATGATATGTATTTATTTATTTATCACTGATATAAAATTAGTCTTATCAGTGTAAGATAAGCAGTAACGATGTTTATTGCAACATTTATTCTATCTCTATTTACATTTAAATGTGATCTGACGGTACAAAATACATTATACACACTAGACAACGGCCGTACATCAATCTACACTAATATTATAAAGAGGAAAAATTTGTATGTTTGTATGTAACGAATAAATTAAAAAACTACTGGACCGATTTCAAAAATTCTTTTGCCTTTGCAAAACTAAATTATCACTGAGTAACATAGGCTACATTTTATCCCGGAAAAGGCCGTTCACGCGGGCGGAGCCGCGAGCAAAGTCTAGTAAATAATAATAATAATAATACTAGCCCTGTATTAAACACGTCCCACTGTTGGGCACGGGCCTGCACTACTGAATGAGAGGGGTTAGGTCTTAGTCCACCACGCTGGCCTAATGCGGGTTGGCAGACTTCACATACCTTAGAAATTCTTACGAATAACATCTCAGGTATTTCGGTTTTCTCACGTTTCCTTCACCGTTAAAGCAAGTGATAGTTAACAATTAATACACACATAACTTAGAAAAGTCAGAGGTGTATGATCTTGGGGTTGGTTTCGAACTTGCGACTTTCGTCTCGACAGTCTGTACCACTCCCCGCTGAGCTATCGCTGCTTCCGATACATAGTATAAAACAAAGTCGCTATCTGCGTCTGTCAGTCTGTTTGTCAGCTTATTTCTCCTAAGTTGTGTTTATATAAATATCTGTTTCGGGCGTAGGTGTTGTGGAACCGCAAGTCCCTCGTAGTTGCTATTACTACTGCTTTATTATTGGTCCATATTTTATTAATTTCATATTTTATTTTTATTTTTACTGCTTTCTTATTGGTTGATTTAGGTACTATAATTTTGCCTTAGTTAGTTGTCCTTTAGCTTTGTTTTTGGTGTTCATTACAATTGTAAATTTCATAACATTTCCTTATTTTTTGTTTCAAACTATCGCGCATGAATGATATACTAAGTTGGGAGGAACCAGCTGAAAATCAGTGTATACACTGAGCTGGTCCCTCGCCACATGCATACAATATTGTGTTAGCTACTGTATTAGTTACTGTATTATGTAAAATGTTTTTATGTATTGTGGCAAATAAATGGTTTAAATGGTTTAAATGGTTTAAATGGTAGTTCCTAATACCCACGATACATATTAACTAACGGCTGATTTCAATAAACGTTCTTAGATCGAGACTCACGATCGATCCCAGAAAAGAGGCAATTAGAATACAGTTAAAGTCACGCGTTCAAATTACTAAGTTTGATTGGTCGATTTTCGGGATCGATCTGGAGAATCAAACCAAGATCTTTATTGAAATCGGGCACTAGTGTGGGTGAGGACTATGTGTGTGACTGTTGGGTGTATTTATTTATTTATGGGCAGGCGTGGGGCTTATCATCAGGCGAGGCTCATTTCTTTATTCAAGTTAATAAGACTCTTGTAAAATAATCTAAATATATATTTACATTTTATATCAGCCACTAACTAGGTTTTACTCGCGTGAACGGTCTTCTCCGGGATAAAACGTATATGTCCTTACCCAGATCACGTTCTACTTATGTGCCACATTGCAACAAAAACCATTCAGTACGAATGCGCCGGCTAGCTCGGGTCGTTACCACTGTCTCACAGAAAACCGGCGTAAAGTAGCAGCTTGCTGCTGTGTTTCGTGCGGTGAGTGAGATATCCGGAGGCCTAAATCCCCCTCCCCTTCCCAAACCCTTAATAAACTCTTTCCTTTAAGGTCGGGAACGCGCCCATGATTATTTTAGTAATGTAGGCGTACATGGGCGGTGGAGATCACTTACCATCAGGTGATCCACAAGCTCGTTTGCTGACCTTTACTATAAAAAAAATGAACTAACAAACATCCAAACTGTCACATTTATAATAGTAGTAGAATAGGGATACTACAATAACGAATCATACGCACTCACTCACGCCTATAATCCCCGAAGGGGTAGGCAGAGGTGTAACTAGTACACCCACATTTCGCCGAGCGTATCTCCGTCCCACAATGTGATAGGGGGCGAGCCTATCGCCATACCGGGCACAAATTCCAGACTCCGGGCTGATACTGAGAATTTCGTAATAGAAAAACCCAATATCACTTTACCCGACCCGGGGATCGAACCCGAGACCTCAGCGTTAGCCTCAATTGTAACACGTACGCATTACAACTGCGCCACCGAGGCAGTCAATAACGAATCATACATAAATAAATAGTCTAAGGCACATTTAAGGCAAAAGTATATCTAATCAGCAATTAGAGGTGTCAGATAGACCACTTTGATACCGAGTTATC
This sequence comes from Mimas tiliae, assembly GCA_905332985.1. Lineage (NCBI taxonomy): Eukaryota > Metazoa > Arthropoda > Insecta > Lepidoptera > Sphingidae > Mimas > Mimas tiliae. The sequence continues at coordinate 856,917 of HG995265.1, read as the reverse complement.
GTTTAATATCTATGCTACGCCTGCATATCTACACTATCGGGACTCACATCGAGCATCTCACAGTTTCAATATGCGAAATGTCGCGAATAATGTTGCTATATCTATTTTTCAAAATATCGCCACTTGAACTAAAACAAAGCCGGGCGAGAATGGAAAATCCGGGACACTAGGTAGGTCCCTCGTCTGCGAGAGGCCGTCTGGGTAGACACCACAGCGCCGTCTATTCCTATCGCCAAGCAACAGTGATACCTAAGAAATTCTTGTGTAGAACTTCTCAGGTATTTATTTTATTTTTATTTTATTTTATTTAGGCATAGTTACAGAGTAAAAACTACAATATTGCAAGAGAGAACTATAAACAATAACAAGAATACTAAATTTCAACTCCGATGATAACTACGCACAACTTTACAAGTTATACCTTTAACCAAAAACTAAAATATAAAAGAAAATATCACACAATCACTTTCATTGAACAGTTCTTAATGTAAACCATTTACCATTTAAACCATTTATTTTTCTACACACACATACACATAGCACAACAAAAAGATGATAAAAACACACATTGTAAGTATTGAGACATGAAAAAATATCCAGTTCCTTGCTAAGATCGTTATGTGCTCTACACATACGTAGAATTGGATCATAATATGCAACATTATTTGAGCAAGACGGTGTGTAGAACAATTTTTGTGTGCGTTTGCTTCCCGTTTTTAATGAGAGATGGCTTAACAAATCACTGGTGTCCCATTTTGCGTTGATTATTTTGTGCAGTACAGAATATGAACTAATCCTGCGCCTAATTAACAGAGAGTTCAAGTTAAAATGCATCAGTCTATCCTCGTACGTAGGCAATTTACGTCTCATGCCAAATTTTGAGCTTAAATGACTTTATGCAGGTTTCCTTATGATGTTTCCTTCACCGCAATGTTAAATAAAGCGGTAATTAATAATTAATACACATATAAATTAGAAAAATTAGAGGAGTAAGCTCTTGGAGCTGGTTTCAAACCTGCGACTTTCGTCTCGACAGTCCGTACCACTCCCCACTGAGCTATCGCTGCTGTCTTATTGACAATTTGAAGCAAGACAACCTTCAATTCCGCAAAGTTATGGCGCGGTGTGTTTTCGACGTGGGGAAATCCAGCCGGAATCCGTTCAAGAAACGATTGTTGACGTCATGTCCGGGTCGACGAAGGTACAAAGCCTGACGGTAATAGGGTAGTTTCCTATATTTAATTTTATACATTATTTTATAAGCAACAGAAAATGATACGCAAAAGAACCCCTTTTATTAAATAATAATACTAGCCCTGTATTATACACGTCCCACTGCTGGGCACGGGCCTCCTCTACTGAATGAGAGGGGTTAGGCCTCAGTCCAGGCATTTATTAAAACACAATCAAAATTGGTTCAGAAATGTGCCCGCAGTTATGACTTTAAATGTTGGTAAGAGGAAAAGTGGGTGCGTAGTAGGGAATCTCGCTTGCACGCGTGCACCATAATGAACATTTTAAACAGTGACGTCAAAGGTTGTGAGATCAAACGAGCAAAATCTCCATTAATATTTAAAAATTTGGTAAAGAACCACTATCTCGCAAACCTTTAAAGTACTACGACTATTACAATATTTAAATTACTATGGCTTATATTATGTATTACGCACTCACGCCTGTAATCCGCGAAGGGGTAGGCAGAGGTGTAACTAGTACACCCACATTTCGCCGAGCGTATCTCCGTCCCACGATGTGATCCATACCGGGCACAAATTCCAGACTCCGGGCTCATACTGAGCATTTCATAATAGAAAAACCCAATATCACTTTACCCGACCCGGGGATCGAACCCGAGACCTCAGCGTTATTATGTATTAGTTAATTATTTATAATTTATATAAGTATTAGGATTTAAAATATAACTATTTTTGTTCGTGTTTTTTTTTCGTATTGTATTGTACACCGCTGTCTACTTCTCTTCTTGTTAAGTGTTTCCATTCAAAGGTTGTCTGGAAGAGATTGCTTCTAGCAATAAGACCGCCCATTGTCTTCCATAGGTTAAGCACTAGATTTTAGCTTTATTTTAAATTACTTGCATTGTAAATGGTTTGCAATAAAGAGTTTTTGTATTGTATTGTTGCGTCGTCTGTCATTTACCAATTACCCCTTCTACAGGATTTGAATGGCTTCTAACTTATTTATTTTTGGTCCGATTTATAACATTCTTTCTGCAATAGATTTTGAGTAACGTAACTTATTGATTTAAATAATAAAAAAATCTAGTCAACTACCCTGTTGTACTTTTTAATAAAAAATAATATAAATACGAGTGGTAGAGCCACGCTGTAGACAATTTTGTCTACAGCATGAATGGGCCGGCTCGTCCGGTTCGTTACCACTGTCTCACAGAAAACCGGCGTAAAGTAGCAGCTTGCTGCTGCGTTTCGTACGGTGAGTAGGATATTCGGAGGCCTAAATCCCCTCCCCTTCCTAATCCCTTAATTATCCCTTTCCTTTAAGGTCGGCAACGCGCCCATGATTCTTTTGGTTTTGTGGGCGTACATGGGCGGTGGTGTTCACTTACCATCAGTTGACCCACTTGCTTGTTTGTCGGCCTATACAATAAAAAAAAATGGCGTTCACTCCTTTCAAGTTTCAATTCTAACATTTGTAATCACGGGGCGTCCTAGATATCGATTTTCAAGTCAATCGAAGTTTAAAATAAAGAAAAACGAAATGGCGCATAATAAATAGACAGCGGTGGTAACTAACCAGACCTACCATTAAATCGGCAAGAACAAAAGATACAATAAAAAAATGAAACTTTTTATACTTTTATATCAATTGAGATTTATTAAACTACAATAGCCCTTGGTGTTAATGGCCGCGTTTTCATAAAACAATGATTAATCAATTATAATCTTTATTATATTATATTGATAATATTATAGCAGTGATAGCTCAGCGGGGAGTGGTATGGACTGTCGAGACGAAAGTCGCAGGTTCGAAACCAGCCCCAAGTGCATACACCTCTGACTTTTCTAAGTTATGTGTATATTAATTGTTAATTATCACTTGCTTTAAGGGTGAAGGAAAAACATCGTGAGGAAACCTGCATACCTGAGAAGTTCTTCATAAGAATTTCGAAGGTATGTGAAGTCTGCCAACCCACATTAGGCCAGTGTGGTAGACTAAGGCCTAACCCCTCTCATTCAGTAGAGGAGGCCCGTGCCCAGCAGTGGGACGTATATAATAAAGGGCTAGTAAAAAAAAAAATATATTATTGACTGCCTCGGTGGCGCAGTTGTAATGCGTACGCGTTACGATTAAGCTAACGCTGAGGTCCCGGGTTCGATCCCCGGGTCGGGTAAAAGTGATATTGGGTTTTTCTATTACGAAAAGCTCAGTATCAGCCCGGAGTCTGAAATTTGTGCCTGATTTGGCGATAGGCTCGCTCCCTATCACATAAGGAACGGAGATACACTCGGCGAAATGTTGGTGTACAAGTTACACCTCTGCCTACCCCTTCGGGGATTACAGGCGTGAGTGAGTATGTATGTATGATAATATTATTGATTGAAACCATCAATGGTTCTTTATTACTTTTCATGTTCACTAGCTTTTATTCGCGGCTCCTCTTGTATGAAATATTTTCTAACTTTTTATTTTAGCTTGAGTGACGACACGAGCAGGTCGCTTGCCTGATTGTAAGCGCCACGCCTGTCCATGAACAGAAGCAACACCACTCAGAACTTTGAATTACAAAGCACTAAATGGCATTAGACTCGAACCCGAGACGTCTCGCTACTCGCCCACTGCATTACGGCGGATGTGATGATATATATCTGTATTATTTAGGTATATTATAATTTATTTTTATAAATATCTGCTTCAGTTACTATTATGTGTAAAAAAGGCGCCAACTTAAGTTTAGAAAGTGTTTCCCGCGCAAGTCTTTTCACTTTCTTTATAATCTTTCGCTTGGTGCGCAAGTCGTTGGTTTACAAATACTCGTAATATGTAATCGACAACATACTAGGTCAGCGGCAGAATGTATTAAGTTCCTTTGCATATTTTGTAGCGAAGAAAATAAGATATATAAATACCGAATTTAAACTTGTTGATAGGTGTTAAGATGTTCCGATAATAACTTATTATACGTAAAATATTGTTTGGCACATAAAAACTATAGAAGCTAATACTTCCTTGAGTGGTAGAGTCACGCTATAGACACTATTGTGTACAGCGTGAATGGGCCGGCTCGTCCGGGTCGTTACCACTGCTCACAGAAAACCGGCGTAAAGTAGTAGCAGCTAGCTGCTGCGTTTTGTACGGTACGTAAATAAACCCTCTCCCCTGCGCAATCCCTTTCCTTTAAGGTCGACAACGCACCCGTGATTCTTTTGGTATTATGGGCGTGCATGGGCGGTGGAGATCTCTTATCATCAGGTGACCCACATGCTCGTTTGCCGGCCTATTCTATAAAAAAATACTTGTTATTCTTTAAAAACCAAACTAAAATGGAATTAAGTTCTACTTCTTATTTTAATCCGGTTTTGGTTGAGTCAACATTTCTACAGGACAATCTTAAATTAAATCTATTAGGTATCTACAACTTTTGTCGTTTCAGAGTAGATTAAATAAGTCCGTCCGTTACACATCCATTTGACAGGAGTTACTTAGTTGGTGACAACTGACAAGTGATAACAAAATAAACATTGATAACAACAAATCGAATAACAAATTAGGGAATACTTTTGCTGTGCATTATTTACTAAATGATAAAATAATATAGAACTAATCTAGGATGTCATGAAATATGTGTTCAATAACAAAACATGGCTCTACAGATATCCATTCCTTCGCCAATCTTTTCCAGATGAAAACAAAAAAACTATATTTTTAAGAAAAAATAATTAAATCACAAGCATAGATAAACACTCGCAGTAAATAAAAACAAATTCCAAACACAAACTGCACCGGAACCGCAACACGGAACGAATCAGATCATTTCGATTTTGGAAAGTGTTCGATATTTAAAGTTTATTTTGGCGGCAACTTTCGCTTCGCGCGCGCCTCGCGAGCTACTGCCGTGGCGTGATCGCGTACACTGAGCGCGCCAATTGAATAAGTGCTCAATGGCAATAGTGTTGTACCTTGTACTGATATATCGATACCTTCTACCTGTATTTAAGGAGTAGGTACCGCGGCCCGTATCTTTTTTTTTCGAATGGGTTTGTGCTGTTAGCTTATATTGCTTTTACAGCTTCACCTGACAATAAAGCCGGCGCTTATGGCGCTCTAGCCAGAAATATGTATAATGTACTTAGTAGCGATTAAGCACAGAGGTGCCTTTTAGAAGGCTCAGAACTCAGCTTGAGCAATCGCTGGGGAGTATAGTTTAGGACCGTCTCTGCACATCATTGTGCCGACAGTCAGTTGTGGGAGTTCTTTGGACTTGTAGGCGTGTCCTGCGTCGGGGTCGCGTATTATTATTGCGATTCGGATTGGGCAGGGATTCATCTGCAAACACAACAAGGCGCAAACGCCAACTTACACCTCGATTATACAAAATGTACTTTGCTTATGGGGCCATTTTTAAACCCCGACACAAAATAGGGCTGTAATAAGTTTGATCCTTTTGTATGTCTGTGGCATCGTAACATGGTAGTAGGCCCCTGGTATGATGCTCTAGTCAGCCTGGGTAGTTACCACCGCCTTGTCTATTTCTTGTTTCAATTAACAGAGTAAGCAGTGTTGTGTTCTAGTGTGAAGGACATTGAAGCCAACAAAATTACTGGTCATTATGGGTCTTAATATCTAATGTCTCGAATGCAAATCCAAATTATCCCGTCAATTATATTCAACCATCCAATCCCCTGGGAAAACCCGTTAAATAATTATATTCTAGACAAAAAGCAGCGATAGCGAAAGTGATGTATTATTTAAAGGCAAGCGTGACCAGTGTTGCCGGCCCTAAAATAAAAAAGCCGAACTTTGTTTTTTTTTAAATTTAAAACTTACCACATCCAAAAGCCTAACAGAAATCGGCACCACTAAGCGCGACTCTTACAATCAGACGAGCGACCTGCTCGTCACTTCATACAACGAAATCAACGAAGGCATTGAAATAAAACTAGTTTATACGGATTTTATCGCGGTTTAATTTTTATTTTAGTCCCGACGTTTCGAAAGCTTTTCAGCCTTCGTGGTCACGGGAGAGACTGAGGTGTAGGTCGTCTCGAAAAGTTAATGTTACAATGGCTACCTTCATTTTAAAGTTATACATTTATTTTTAATTATTTAAAAAGTTAGTTGACACTAGTCCGATCTACGCAGAAAGAGCTCACGGTATCTTGAGGTCTGGCAGTTGGTCTTTTGGGTTCCGATTTAATTAAATGTATAATTGGATCCCAGGCTTGTGCAAGCGTCCAACCATCTTCTCTATTGAAATTGTCTGCAGTCTGCAGTTGCTGAACATTCAGATGAAGGCTCCAAACATTACCTTAGATTTGACAAACCACAAATCCTTGCCAAAGAACACCGATTCCTACCTAGGATGATTCGCGAGGCTATTGAAATTAAGAAACACCCAAATTTCAATAGAGAAGATGGTTGGAAGCTTGCACAAGCCTGGGATCCAATTATACATTTAATTAAATCGGAACCCAAAAGACCAACTGCCAGACCTCAAGATACCGTGAGCTCTTTCTGCGTAGATCGGACTAGTGTCAACTAACTTTTTAAATAATTAAAAATAAATGTATAATTTTAAAATGAAGGTAGCCATTGTAACATTAACTTTTCGAGACGACCTACACCTCAGTCTCTCCCGTGACCACGAAGGCTGAAAAGCTTTCGAAACGTCGGGACTAAAATAAAAATTAAACCGCGATAAAATCCGTATAAACTAGTTTTATTTCAATGTGTAATATTCGCGTAAACCTAAGAAATCACTATGTCAACGAAGGCAAATCTATCCCACAACTTTATCGACAAACTCAATCTTGACACCTACCACATCACTTGAAATCTTACACACTTCAAGTCACGTGCTCTATTGATCATATACTTAAGCAATATTACGATTGAATACAGACTTTATTTCTTTACAAATAAGGATTCAATTTAGTCGAGATGCAAACTGGTTCCCTAACTACAGCATTTATGCAATTTAAATTGTATATTATAAAGCTTATTCTATATAGAATAAAGTTTAAAATAGTTTACATGGGGTAGTAAGCACATTATAAAAAAAAAAAAAGGCCACTAATGGATACTTATGACTTAAGGTTTATTGAGTTCAAAGCCACTTGTAGCAGTAGTAGGAGTAGGCAGAAAGGGTAGCGCACCAAAATTTTACCACAGGTATTCATAGTGCCCAGTAATTTCACTGGCTTCAATGTCCTTTAAATCCAAACACAACACTGCTTGCGGCAGAAATAGACAAAGCGTTGGTACCAACCCAGGTAGCCTCTAGCATACAAAGGACTAAGTTATAAAAATATTTTGTTTTGTCTACATACCTAACTAGTTAAATCTTACTTTGTAATATATTTTTTTATCCTACTGGTCTCAAGTTAATCTTAGACCAAATAAAAACCCTCTTATTTTCTTCCTTCCTCTTATTGGTTAATTGCCTTCATAAAAAACATGCAATTAATAATCATCAAGCGCCTTAAGATCTTATTTTAGCAGGATATGTGAATTTGCTATTACACTTTGAACAGGCGCTTTCATAAACCGCTCTATTACGCTCTACCACGATTTGTAATACCTAACACCTTTGTTTTTATGTGGTAAAGCTAAACTATAACCTTTAGTTAAGTTATAACCTGAGACAAATGTTTGTGTGATCCACAGATATTTGTTTCGTGTCTGTGTGTTGTGGGTTGGCAAGTCCCTCGTAAATTCAAATTCAAATTCAAAATATTTATTGAATCCATAAAATGTTATACATTATTTAGATTCCGTCAAATTTCTACCGCTAGTTCGGAATGCTGTTTCGCTCGAGAAGAACGAGCAAGAAACTCCAGCGTTGCTCTTTTCAAAACTAGTTTACAATTATTACAGCATAAGGTTTTACAATATTGAATTGGAATTAGAGCAGCTCAATCAAGCAATTAAATTTTAAATGATATCTACGCATTGGATTAACTTGCATGACCTCCATAAGCATGACGAATAAATTAAGACCTTAAAATAGTGTTAACAAATAAAAGATAACAGTCCGAGCAGACCAGTCCACACAAGCAGCACCCGTTCACGAGTATGACGCATGTGCCAGCCATCGGCCTCCTCAACCATGTTAAAGGGAAGTGACCGACACACCACCCGGCACACAACGCCGCCGCAAGCACAGACATTAGAGCGAGCATGACATACTCAGACTGATCACAATTAGATGTAAGATAGGTACAGACATTATTTCCCAACGCCTGCCATGAAGGTCACTCAACTCAATAAACAAATTATCATTACATTATAAATTTCCCATTAATAAGTTACATTATCTATACTAGGCAATAGAATAGCTTAAGACCAAGCCTTTTCATCATCTAAATATTCAGAAATTTTATAATAGGCTTTAAGACACAGTTTTCGCTTAATAGTAGCTTTAAAGCTGATAACACTTAATTCTTTAATATGATTGGGAACTTTATTGTAAAAATGTATACCAAGACCCTTAAAAGATTTGCTGATTTTGTGAAGCCTGGTTTTATAATTAGCCAAGTTTTTTTTATTCCTAGTATTGTAGTTATGGATATCTTTAAGTTTAGGAAAAGTCTCCATATTTTTGTGAACATACATTAAATTAGCAAATATGAATTGTGATGCTACTGTCATTATATTTATTTCTTTGAATTTTTCTCTTAACGAATATCTGGAACTTAGCGAGTAAATAGATCTTATAGCTCGCTTTTGAAGAACAAATATAGTATTAATGTCAGCAGCACCACCCCACAGTAAAATTCCATAACACATTAAACTATGGAAGTATGCAAAATAGACCATCCTGGCCGTGTTAATGTCAGTTAGTTGGCGCACTTTACTCACTGCGTACGATGCGGCGCTTAATTTCTTAGCTAACACTGAAATATGGGGACCCCACTGAAGTTTAGAGTCCAAAGTGATACCTAAGAACTTAGTTGAGTCCACAAGGCCTAACTCGTTACCATTCACATAAATTTTGGCGTTAACCTTTTTGACATTAGGTGTTAAAAACCTAATACATTTAGTTTTTTCGCTGTTCAGTAACAAATTATTAACGCCAAACCACTGTACTATTTTTGAGAGAGTGTTGTTTACATCGTCAAGAACAGATTGATGTCGGTTTACTTTAAATATTAAAGAAGTATCATCTGCAAACAGCACTACCTCACAATTGTCCCTTATGTAATAAGGTAAGTCATTTATATAAATTAGGAAAAGAAAGGGTCCCAGAATCGAGCCCTGTGGAACTCCCATTGTAACAAGAGACCCAGGAGATAATTTTCCATTAACATCAACGCTCTGTACCCTATTGCTTAAATATGACTTAAATAAATTAAGAGCAGTACCCTTAACGCCATAGTGATTTAATTTCCCGATCAGAATGTCATGGTGAACACAATCGAAAGCCTTGGATAAATCACAGAACACCCCTAAAGCATCCTGTGAATTCTCCCAAGCATCAAATATGTTATGAAGAAGCTCAACACCAGCATCAGTGGTGGAGCGACCTCGTGTGAACCCAAATTGTCTTCTATGCAATAATTTATTTGATTTAAAATAATTTTGAATTTGAATAAGCATAAGCTTTTCAAAAATTTTACTTAATGAAGGTAGTACAGAGATAGGCCTAAAATTTGTGGGGTTAGTGGTACTACCAGATTTATATAAAGGAATAATTTTACTCAGTTTCATCTGATCAGGGAATATACCACTATTAATACATGTATTAAAAATAATCGCTAATTGGGGTGCTATAACAGTTATTACAGAATTTAAGATTTTAGTAGATACACCCCATAAGTCACCTGTATTTTTTACATTAATCAATTTTAATACTTTAATTATATCAATATCATTAACACAATGGAATTCAAATGAATCATTACATCCAGTGACACTTTCTTGTAATATTTTTCCTGCAATGGTGGAAGACGAATTTAATTTATTTGTGGCAGAAACTGGTATGTCTGTGAAAAAGTTCTCAAATTCCCTAGCTACTTCCAAATCAGAGTTAATTAATTTATCGTTAATTTTCAAACTAAACTCGGTGTCTCGAAGTTTAGTCTTACCAGTCTCTTTGCTAATAATACTCCATGTCATCTTTATTTTATTTTTAGATTGTTTTATTTTATTACTCAAATATATAGCTTTAGCGCAATTACATACCTTTTTAAATATTTTAGAGTAAGTTTTGACATACTTAATAAAATCATCATTATGATTATATGATCTTTCATAATAAAGATCATATAATTTATTTCTACTTCTATGAATACCTATAGTGGCCCAATTGCTAAAAGTGGTTTTCTTGTCTGTGGAAACTGATTTGGATGCAAAAATTGACTTAAACTCCTCACAAAACGTGTTAAAGAAGGTGTTATATAGTTTGTTAGGGTCATCCTCATTAACACTTAAAGGAATACCAAGTATACTGATTAATTTTAATTTAAATTTCTCTAACCGAGCCTCAGTAACGGGTACAACAGTGATTTTTTTATTTGTATTAATCTGGAACTTGCTACAAAATGTAATTAATTGTCCACAATGATCAGAGTCAAGATCATTAATAATACATTTATTATTTGGTACTATATCTGTAAAGATGTTATCTATACATGTTGCACTAGTACTACTAATTCTTGTTGGCTCCGAAAACAAGGGGACCAAATCAAATGACAAAAAAAGGCTTTTTAATTTTATAGTCAATGAATTACTTTCTAAAAGGTTAATATTGAAGTCTCCACAAATGAGCAATCTCTTATTTGATTTGCTTAATTTCCTCAGTATTTCTTCAAGTACACATTCAAATCTATCATAGGCTGAGGCAGGGGGTCTGTATACACTAATAACAATGAGCTGCTCTAGTTCAACACATGATAATTCTGCAGTCTGCTCCACAGAGAGACTTACAATGTCCTTCCGTTCTTTAAATTTTATTTTTTTATTTATTATTATTAGAGAGCCTCCACGTATAGCATTCTGTCTGCAGAAATAACTACCAACTATGTGATTATTAAAATTGAACATGAGCTGCTCAGGTCTAAGCCAGTGTTCTGTAATACATAGGATGTCAATATCCTTACAACTCATGAACAATTCAATCTGTAGTTCTTTACCTAGCATGCCTTGACTATTTTGATGAACGAGGTTTAAAATATTGTCACCTTTATGAATATTATCCTGAACAGCAGGTAGAGAGGAATTTACATTGGACAATATGTCAGTAGGTAATTTATTATTGAAACTTATGTATTTATATTTTTTTTTATTTTTAATGCAAGAGGTGACCTCTATTGTCTCATAAATTAATTTAAATTACTTGGAATAGATACCCTAATTGCTGATAGATATATACCCGTAGTTGCTGATACCCACGATACAGATTAACCTAGTGTGGGGTCAGGACTATGTGTGTGACTGTTGGCCGTGTATTTATATTATCTACGGAAAGAAATCATTTATTAGGTGGTAGGTCCCTCGTATGCGAGAGGCCATCTGGGTTGGTACCACCGCGCCGTCTATTACTACCGCCAAACAACAGTGTGTAAGTACTATTGTGTTCCAGTTTGAAGGAAATTGAAGCCAGTGAATTTATTCAGCATTATGAGACTTAACAACTTATGTCTCGGGGTGACCAGCGCAGTCCAGTGTCATGCAGTGCTTTATTTAAAGTTCTGTGTGGCGTTGCTTCTGTTTATGAGCAGGCGTGGCGCTTAACATCAGGTGAGCGAACTGCACGTCTCGCTAATAAAAAAATTGCTTAATCCGACAAACGAGCAAGTGGGTCATCTGATGGTAAGTGATCTCCACCGCCCATGTACGCCCACAACACTGTAATGATCATGGGCGCGTTGCCGACCTTAATGATAAGGGATAATTCAGATGTAAATATGTTTTAAAAATACGTTCATTTTTCTAAGCTACCTGTGTAAGGATAATATCTCGCTTCTGTTTATATATTTTTTTAATTTAACTATTTCTATTTAGCTGTCTATATGTCTATCTTCACGACCTAGAAAGAGCCGACAGGGTTTTTGTTACATCATACTAATATTATAGATGTGAATGTAAGTTTGCTTGTTACGCTTTCACGCGAAAACTACTTAACCGATCATCATGAAACTTTGTACACATATTCTTGGAGGTATAAGAAGTAACATAGGATACTGTTTATGAAAAAAAAAAACTGTTGGTTACGCTTTCACGCCTAAATCACTGAACCGATTTGGATGAATTTTGATGTAGACATAGATGGGACCCTGGAGACGGTTATAGGCTACGTTTTATTTCGGAAAAGTCGCAAGCAAAAGCTAGTACTGTATATACCCACATTGCGTCGTCGCTGCATCACCCATAGATTGACTTTGACTGTTATAGAACGCCTCTAGCATTAAGTTCCCTTTATACATGTTTCGTGTATGAAGTTTATATAAATAAATATAATATAATATTACTTACATTAACCCCTTCTCCAACATTTCGGTGATTTCCAGTGAGATGGAATCGGCTGAAAAAAAAAGATTTGTGTAAATTAAATTATAACATAGTTTCTAACTGACTGCCTCGGTGGCGCAGTTGTAATGCGTACGTGTTACAACTGAGGCTAACGTTGAGGTCTCGGGTTCGATTCCCGGGTTGGATAATGTAATATTGGATTTTTCCCTTCATGAAATGCTTATCACATCGTGGGACGGAGATACGCTCGGCGAAATGTGGGTGTACTGGTAGGCAGAGCCTACCCCTTCGGTGATTAAAGGCGTGAGTGCGTTTTTTTTTTCATTATAGTTTCTCATTCTGTTTTGCGTTATCACAACCCTCTTACCAGGACACGTGTTTTATTATTTTAAATACAGGGAAATCTGTTTGTAGGCAGTTTTTCCCGTTTTTCTGTTTGTAGGCAGTTTGTAGGCAGAACGTCACGACATTAAAAAAAAAACTTAGTAGTAAATCCACGTTGTAGACAGTTTTGTCTACAGCACGAATGGGCCGGCTCGTCCGGGTCGTTACCACTGTGTCACAGAAAACCGACGTAAAGCAGCAGCTTGCTTGTGCGTTTCGTACGGTGAGTGACATATCCGGAGGTCTAATTCCCAAATCTCAATCCTTTAATGTCTTAAATCCTTTGAAGGTCGGAAAACCGCCCACGATTCCTCAGGTAAAAGGTAAAAAAAAAAAGGTATTATTGATGTGGGCAATGGTGGTGGCTGATGGTAAGCCATCAGGTGGCTCGATTGCCAGCTTCGGGTATTTAAAAAATCCAGATGCCGAGCTGATACTGAGCATTTCGTAATAGAAAAACCCAATACCACTTTACCCGACCCGTGGATCGAACCCGAGACCTCAGCGTTGGTTTCAATCGTAACGCGTACGCATTACAATAGGGTAGTTTCTTATATTGAATTTTATACATTATTTTATAAGCAACAGAAAATTATACGCAAAAGAAACCCTTTTATTAAAACACAACCAAAGTTGGTTCAGAAATGTGCCCGCAGTTATTACTTTAAATGTTGGTATGAGGAAAAGTGGGTGCGTAGTAGGGATATCTCACTATCTCGCTTGCACGCGTGCACCATAATGAACATTTTACACAGTGACGTAAAAGTTATCGTCGTCTGTCATTTGACAATTACCCCTTCTACAGGATTTGAATGGCTTCTAACTTATTTATTTGTGGTCCGAATTATAAAATTCTTTCTGCAATAGATTTTGAGCAACGTAACTTATTGATTTAAATAATTCAAAAAATCTAGTCAACTACCGTATTGCGCCAGTGAGGCAGTCTAAACTTATATACTATATTGACAAAAATATTATATACTTAGCTGTGATAGCTCAGGTGGGAGTGGTATGGACTGTCGAGACGAAAGTCGCAGGTTCGAAACCAGCCCCAAGAGCATACACCTCTGACTTTTCTAAGTTACGTGTATATCAATTGTTAATTATCACTTGCTTTAACGGTGAAGGAAACATCGTGAGGAAACCTACATACCTGAGAAGTTCTCCATAAGAATTTCGAAGGTATGTGAAGTCTGCCAATCTGCATTAGGCCAGCGTGGTGGACTAAGGCCTGACCCCCTCATTCAGTAGAGGAGGTCCGTGCCTAGTAGTGGGACGTGTATAATACAGGGCTAGTATTATTATTATTATTATATTATATACTTACGATGGGCCATGACACCGTTTTATATTGTGTATTAATTAAACGCACACTGTGATGTACGTGTACGATACATTTCAACATTTTACGACCATAGTTCTTCGGGATCTGCAACAAGAGAGATAAGATATTGTATCGATTAATTATTTATTGCATATCAATGAAGCGTGAAGTTACCGAAAGTGTTTTATGGCTTGGTAACACCAAAGTAATACGACCATAGGTGTGACACGTGAAAAAAACTGTTATTAACCAACTTCAAACAAGGATTCAATTCGGTAATTTTTTTTTATATATTTATATACGATTTCTCCGCCAACTGTGGACCGATCATGTTGAAAAAAAAAAACACTGTGGTGCCATATAAATTTGGTTAAAATCTGATGACAGAGTACGAAGAAAAAAAATGAAAGTCTTCAACGGACAACAGTACACTCGCCGCGATTGTGTTATTGTATTGGAATTTACATGCTATTGCTTGAAGTCGGTTTCCTAAGTTTTGTTAAACGTTATGAATTTACATGATATTGCTTGAAGTCGGTTTCTAAGTTTTGTTAAACGTTATTAATTTACATGCTATTGCTTGAAGTCGGTTTCTAAGTTTTGTTAAACGTTATGAATTTACATGCTATTGCTTGAAGTCGGTTTCTAAGTTTTGTTAAACATTATAATTTACATGCTATTGCTTGAAGTCGGTTTCTAAGTTTTGTTAAACATTATAATTTACATGCTATTGCTTGAAGTCGGTTTCTAAGTTTTGTTAAACATTATAATTTACATGATATTGCTTGAAGTCGGTTTCTAAGTTTTGTTAAACATTATAATTTACATGCTATTGCTTGAAGTCGGTTTCTAAGTTTTGTTAAACATTATAATTTACATGCTATTGCTTGAAGTCGGTTTCTAAGTTTTGTTAAACATTATAATTTACATGCTATTGCTTGAAGTCGGTTTCTAAGTTTTGTTAAACATTATAATTTACATGCTATTGCTTGAAGTCGGTTTCTAAGTTTTGTTAAACATTATAATTTACATGCTATTGCTTGAAGTCGGTTTCTAAGTTTTGTTAAACATTATAATTTACATGCTATTGCTTGAAGTCGGTTTCTAAGTTTTGTTAAACATTATAATTTACATGCTATTGCTTGAAGTCGGTTTCTAAGTTTTGTTAAACATTATAATTTACATGCTATTGCTTGAAGTCGGTTTCTAAGTTTTGTTAAACATTATAATTTACATGCTATTGCTTGAAGTCGGTTTCTAAGTTTTGTTAAACATTATAATTTACATGATATTGCTGCTCTTCACGTATTAATATATTAAGTACGAGTATACTATTTCACTGGATACGCTCCTCCGTCGACGTCCCAAACACATTTTGGCAGATCTCAACGACTCCATCACAGTCGCTATCGAAGCAGCACTTTCCTCGCCCAATCCGAATCGCAATAATAATACGCGACCCCGACATAGGACACGCCTGTGAGTCCGAAGAGCTCCCACAACTGACTGTCGGCACGTTGATGTGCAGAGACGGCCCTAAACTATACTCCCCAGCGATTGCTCAAGCTGAGGTCTGAGCCTTTTAAAAGGCGCCTCTGTGCTTAATCGCTACTAAATACATTATACATATTTCTGGCTAGAGCGCCATAAGCGCCGGCTTTATTGTCAGGTGAAGCTGTAAAAGCAATATAGACTAACAGCACAAATCCAATCGAAATAATATAAATCTGGACACGCCCACTGTGCCACGGAGTCTGTCAGTATGATTGATTATTATTTACTTATTTGTCATAATGTGTCTGCAGTGCATCATTGTGATTGCAGATGATCCATGAGTGAGATATTCGGAGGTTCAAATCCCCCTCCCCTTAACAATCCCTTACTTATTTTTCCCTTTCCTTTAAGGTCGGCAACGCGCCCATGATTATTTTAGTATTGTGAGCGTACATGGGCGTTGGAGATCACTTACCATCAGGTGACCCACTTGCTCGTTCGCTGGCCTATACAATAATACAAAAAATGTTAAGTTTACTTGGTGGTAAGTCCCTCATATGACACAGGCTGCCTGGGTTGGTATACTTTGGTACCATCGCGCGCCGTCTATTTCTAACGCCAAGCAGCAGTGTGGTTAAGCAATGTTCTGTTCTGGTTTAAAGGACATTGCAGCCAGCGAATTTAACTTTTTCTTTGGTCGCATGCTGATAGCCTGAGGAGAGTCGGCTTTAGTCAGCGTCACCGGGCTTTCGAGTGAATGCTTTAGGCACTCCAACCCTGAGATTAAAGTGACCTTCGCTGAGGGCACCCCTCCTAATGGGGGCTACGGACCTCGGCTCAGGACGGCCACAGGAGAGGGCAAAGACATTTGCGATTGGGGTTTAATTTACCGGGCATTACGAGACTTAACATCTTATGTCTCCGAGTGATGAACGCAGTCCTGTGATGGCATTGCTTTGTAATTCAAAGTTCTGTGTGGCGTTGCTTCTGTTTATGAGCAGGCGTGGCGCTTACCATCAGGCGAGTGCCCTGCTTTTTATTTCTGCCTGGCGTCATCCCGGTTCAATGCCAGGGTCCACCTTCTCATCATGATTTGACGGTGGATATGGTGTTATGGTTGGGGCCTCATTAGCTTTAATAAAAAAAGCGAAATATACAAACATTGCTTCGGTGTCGCAATTATATTGCGTACGCGTTACGACTGAGACTGACGCTGAGGTCTCGGGTTCAATCGCAGGGTTGTTTTTGTTTTTTTATTAGCTTGAATGAAGAGACGAGCAAGTCGCTCGCCTGATGGTAAGCGCCACGCCTGCTCATAAACAGAAACAACGCCACACAGAACTTCAAATAACAAAGCACTGCATGACACTGGACTGCGCTGGTCACCCCGAGACATAAGGTGTTAAGTCTCATAATGCCCAGTAATTTCACTGGCTTCAATGTCCTTCAAACCGGAACACAACAGTGCTTACACACTGTTGCTTGGCGACAGAAATAGACAAAGCGGTGGTACCAACCCAGCCGGCCTCTCTCATACGAGGGGCCTATCACCTTGTAAATTGTGTGCAAGTGATATTGGGATTTCTATTACAAAATGTTCAGTATCAGCCCGGAGTCTGGAATAGGGTAGTTGACTAGATTTTTTTGATTATTTAAATCAATAAGTTATGTTACTCAAAATCTATTGCAGAAAGAATTTTATAAATCGAACCAAAAATAAATAAGATAGATTGAAATCCTGTAGAAGGGGTAATTGTCAAATGACAGACGATGCAACCTTTGACGTCACTGTGTAAAATGTTCATTATAGTGCACGCGTGCAAGCGAGATAGTGAGATATCCCTACTACGCACCCACTTTTCCTCATACCAACATTTAAAGTCATAACTGCGGGCACATTTCTGAACCAATTTTGATTGTGTTTTAATAAAAGGGTTTCTTTTGCGTATCATTTTCTGTTGCTTATAAAATAATGTATAAAATTCAATATAGGAAACTACCCTATTGTGCCCGGTATGGCGATAGGCTCGCACCCTATCACATCCTACGCTCGGCGAAATTTTGGTGTACTGGTTACATCTTTGCCAACGGTAATGCCTATGGTCCATATCGGCCTTTAAAACAGAGAAAAAATAACAATAATAATATTACTTAACAATTCTGGACTAATATAAAAATATTGTAAACTTTATAGTTGCCCAGTGTATTTTGACGATGCTATGTATGTTATGTATATATTAGCTGATATGATTTCTGTAATTACATAAGTTTCTTTATTGTTGTACTGACTTGTCATAAGCGCTATTTTAATTGCCTACATGATGAATAAAACTATTTCATTTCATTTCAACCCTTTCGGGGATTACAGGCATGAGAGTGTATGTATTACTGTAATTAATTAGAGGATTTTTCAATAATATCATATTAATCTACCATATTTAATCGAATCCACAATTAAAATATGAAATTACAGTGACTGAACTGAACCTTATCTATATTACTGTAGATAATTTGGTTATCAAACAATAAAAATCTTAAATGTCGTTAGAAACGATTAAAGGGATTTTGGCAATTGAGTAATAACTACCTCACACTTATACGTAACCGTTTAGGAGGGGGCAAACGAGCAACTGGGTCACCTGACGCCTATCACAAAACGAGGCTAAAATTCAGGGAAATTTGACAGCCTCCGTGGCGCAGCGGGCGAGTAGCCGGTTGCAAAGCGAGAGGCCGTGGGTTCGACTCCCACACTTAGACAAATATTTGTCTGATCCACAAAAATTTGTTTCATGTCTGTGTGTTGTGGGTTGGCAAGTCCCTCGTAGTTGCTGATACCCACGACACAGGTTAACCTAGTGTGGGGTCAGGACTATGTGTGTGACTGTTGGGTGTATTTTGTTTAATTCATGTCTGACTTTTTAAATCAAAAACTTAAACTTCGCTAGTTGGTAGGTCACTCGTATGCGAGAGACCGTCTGGATAAATACCACCGCTTTGCCTTTTTTTGCCGCCAAGCAGCAGTGTGTAGGCAATTTACACACACACTACGACAATGGGAGTCGCGTTTACGTACATTTAGGTCATTCAGTCGAGTATGCCGATTGTTAAGATAGTCGCAAATACTACAAGCCAAATGTTTCTGTAACATGTGCTAAAAAGCATGTTGCGCCGACCCCACTGCGAGTGGGATAAGGGCAGGAGCCACGCTGTAGACAGTTTTGTCTACAGCATGTATGGGCCGGCTCGTCCGGGTCGTCACCACTGTCTCACAGAAAACCGACGTAATGTAGCAGCTTGTTGCTGCGTTCTGTACGGTGATCGAGATATCCGGAGGCCCAAATCCTGCTCCCCTTCCCATTATCTTAATTAACCCCCCCTAACAGTCACCACCATATATACGATATAAAAAAAACCAACAGGAGTTTGTTATTAATAATAAACACACAGCCAACAATCACACACATAATCCTGACCCTACAGTCATCGAAATAAGATAACTAGAACGATAACTCTCATATGAATCAGCCAAAAATACGGTTCCACTTACTTACACATACAAAGGTAAAATCACACGTAACACTCATACACGCAACAAAAGTATAAAGTATAAGTATAAATACACCCAACAGTCACACACATAGTCCTGACCCCACACTAGGTTAAACCTGTATTGTGGGTATCAGGAACTACGAGGGACTTGCGGTCCCACAACACCCAGACCCGAGACGAATATTTGTGGATCAGACAAACATTTGTCAAGGTGCGGGAATCGAACCCACGGCCTCACGCTTCGCAACCGGCTACTCGCCCGCTGCGCCACGGAGGCTGTCACGAAATTAATGAACGTTCAAAATAAACTGTATTTCATAACAGTTAATGTATAAATATTACATTTCTAAATCGAGATACTATGTTTGGCACCACGCAAAAAATTTGACTTATTAAGTGTCGAATAGAGATCATGAATCATTTTTATGAATTGATGAATGGACAAGGTGCACAGACTTTTATTGCCTGCCACCTTGAATAGAGTTTTGGTTGGGTCATTTTTTTGCTTGAGTTACGTCTTGTCATCTTATTTCGATGCCTACAGTTGATAACCTGTATCGTGGGTATCGGGAACTATGAGGCACTTGCTACAAAACACCCAGACCCTAACAATTTTTTGCAGATCACACATTTGACTTGGTGTGGAAATTGCACCCAACACCTCATGCATTGCAACCAGCTACCCATTTATTTATTACATAAATAAAATATAGTCAGGTAAAAGTGATATTGGCTTTTTCTATTATGAAGTGCTCAGTATCAGCCCGGAGTCTGGAATTGTGCCCGATATGGCGATAGGCTCGCCCCCTATCACATAAGAGATGGAGATACACTCAGCGAAATATGGGTGTACTGGTTACACCTCTGCCTCACCCTCATTACCCTCACCCACATCTGCATTATGTCTTTATATATTTGTATATAAAATGAAATAAATAAATATTAATTATTTGATTTTATTATTAATTATATGTACTTACCATCAGATGATGTGCAGACAGTGTTATCACCTGAATGATTAAAAAAATATGTATTTCAAAGACGAAAACAAACACTAATATGGTCTTATATTATTCTTAATAATGTTTTGCATAAGCCAATAAACAAGATAAAAATAGAATATTTAATGAATGCATGTCCTTTGCACAACCATAAAAAAAATATTTTCATAAAAGGAACAAAGCCCTGTAACGACACGTTTGATCGAATATTTATGTTACAAATACATGTGTGTATTGTTGAAAACATACTTACATCGTTTGGAGAGTGTTAGACAATGCCGTCGACCTTTAATCAGGGCATCCAAACGTGTAAAATATTGCAGAACCGCGATAATTTCAAACACTACACATGCACTCAACTTTCACTATTTATTTCCGAAAATTTATGTCTTCCACGATTGTAAACTCATACAAACAGAAAACGGACAGTAAAGTTGATTTCAAACTACTTTAGTACATTTATAAACACGGTTATTTATCATATTTAATTTTGTTACACAATTGTTTTCGATTTTTACGAGAACAAGGAAAAATTACTTTTCATTCTTACGAAATGTCAATGTCTGTTGTCTTTTGACATATTATGACAGCTGGGGTAGTGTTTTATTAGTTTTTTAGGTTTTTTAATCGGTTTTTTATTACTTGAATTCCGTCATTTATACGTAATTATGCAATGCACGCAATAATGTTAGTTTAGAGTTGTTGATTTTATTGCGCTTGGAAAATATGACTTTTGATAAAAGGCTTAGTTTATTTAAAAGTAGCGCTTACTTTTTAGAAATATAATGGTAGGTACCAAATTTATTATATTCTGGACGATAGATGTCGCCTCTAAACGATGTATGTGGTAGATATTGTTTATCACTGCCATCTCAATGGTTTGTTTAGCGAAAATACAGTTAATAGGATACTACCAAAATCAGATGTCCCGTTTTCCCGATACCATCACAATTTATCAGCGAATTTTTAAATTTGATAATTTCACTATTAACCGTCTCTGAAAGCTAGATGTCACTACGGGCGTTACACTTAGGTGACAAAAAATTATCACGATTCACGAGTATGGTTGCCTCAAGGGCGTTAACGTCACTTACAGCGTTGCCAGTGTGATATCTTTGTACCATTTTGCATTACTTTTGGCCCTGTTGCATTACTTTCTTGTTACACAACTCAAGATATTTCTTTGCGTTAATTTTCGTAATGCTAGAAATTAAAAAAAAAATGTAGTTAAGGACCACACTCGACATTAAACTTTTTTATTTTTTTTTTCTTTTCCATATTTTTTATCCGTTTTTGAAGTGAAAACTTCTTTAGCATCGTTGTGATTTGAAAATCGATGAAACGAAAAAGTGAACCGAAAAAGAAACAGACACATAAATTCATAAGATTTAACGTGGGAGAAAATTAGATAGGAAGCATTATATATTTCCCGAAATTTTATATTTGTCTCATTATCTTGAAGCTAAAATTTTTGAAGGTTTCACTTCTACCACGTATGAATTGCACAGATGATTTTTTTTTATTTACGATTAATTATTGGCTGTTTCAACCGTTTGGATTTTTTTATCATACTCTCTGTTACTACTCTGATTTTATTAATGTAAAGAAAAGAAAAATAATTAATGTAAATCTAACTGGTCTCCCGCAATACAGGTGCACCTGGTGCGGGGACCGTTGCATTTTATCATACTTCTTTGTAATGATTTTGTGATACGAAATAAATATTTGTATTTGTATTTGTTATATTATTTTAAAAGATTCTAAGGATACAGACTACTTAGAATAATCAAATTAATAGATGGTGCCATTGAAGTAGTTTTTTTTTCTTCATTTTGGAAAGTAGATTATTTGGTTAGGTGCCCGTTTTTTTTAGATAGAATTTAAGATGTACGCCCACATCTTATACTGATTTGTGAATAAACTTGTGAACGGTTTGTTTGTATATTGTGAATACATAATAATAAAAAAATATTAAGTACCATCATAGTAATTTTGATCGACTGAACGGATCACATAACGATTACTTATATGTATATATACACATACATATAAATCATGATAAATTTTTGTCTTTTGTAATAATTGCTTTGTGAT
The DNA here is from genome assembly GCA_905332985.1 of Mimas tiliae. Classification (NCBI taxonomy): domain Eukaryota; kingdom Metazoa; phylum Arthropoda; class Insecta; order Lepidoptera; family Sphingidae; genus Mimas; species Mimas tiliae. Next base: position 834,402 of record HG995265.1, on the reverse strand, counting down.
TGAAATATTCCCTTCGAGCAATCTTGTGTAACTTTTGACTATCGGGTATTGGCAGCACTGGTAACTTAAAATGTCAAAGTCAGTCAAAGTATTGAGTGGCTTTTGTCGACGTAAACAATATCAGAATTTTTCTCTTGTTTATTTATTTTGTGAATTAAAATTACAATTAAAATCATGGCTGGACACAACGTGAATGTTTGCGATATCGGAGATGACGTGAAAGAAGTATTGAAAAAGTTCCGTTTCCAAAAACACACGACAAATTCGGCGCTCATTTTAAAGGTATAATATTGTGTCTATATTGTTTTCACTTTATTTTAAATTTTTAAATAGACTTGATTCAGAATATATCTATCATAATTTAAGGTAATTGCTTTGTTATATGGAAATTAAGTATAAAATGACCGGATCTCAGTCATTTGTGAGTTAGTCATGCATATCAGTCCATGCGTCATACATAATGGTAAAAAGATTGAATAGCGCTCGCTACGGACACGCCTATACCAACTATTCTGGTCGTATAATTCGTTTACTTGTGGGTGTTTACTATATATAAAAAAAAAAAATGCATATGCCGATAAACGAGCAAGTGGGTCACCTGATGGTAAGTGATCTCTAACGTCCATGTACGCCTACAATACAAAAATTATGGGTGTGTTGCCGACCTTATAGGAAAGGGATTGGGAAGGGGAGTGGGTTTGGGCCTCCATATATCTCACTCACCGTACGAAACGCAGCAGCAAGTTGCTACTTTATGTTAGTTTTCTGTGAGACAGTGGTAACGACCCAGACGAGCCGACCCATTCATGCTGTAGACAAAACTGTCTACAGCATGAATGGGCTCTAACACATTTATCTTTAATAATTTATATATTATCTAGCAGTTATTGTCACATAGATAAAAGATGATACAATTCTTATTGGTCTAATAGCATTTTGCTTAGGTTGAAAAATTTAAGGTCTTACACCATCTAAATAACATAACAAGAAACGTAACTCAAGCAAAAAACGATTCCACCTAATCTCTGTGCAAGGGTGCGGGCTTTCCACGTAGATGCCAATTTGCCTACCTTCAGGCAAGTCATGAAAGTGGCTAGCAAACGCTATTTCACGCACACACGCTCATTCGTAGAGCGTCGATATATACTCCCTTTGACCGCGCAAAGAGGAGAAGACCGCGTTCCGTCCTCACCGATCCCGACGATGCGACCACTCTGGCCATCCGAGAGATAGAGGAAGACACATTTAAAGCACACTCCACAAGACCGTCATTCCGTCCTCGCCGAAGAGGACCTCGCCGCGCTCCCCGAACCACCCCCGACCCTTCGACCGGCCCGCGTGCCGATGAAGAACAAAATTAGATTATAAGTAGTTTATAAATCCCCCTAAACCCCAATCGCAAATGTCATTGCCCTCTTCCAGTGGCCGTCCTGAGCCGAGGTCCGTATCCCCCATTAGGGGGGATGCCCTCAGCGAAGGTCACTTAAAATTTTAGGGCTGGAGTGCCTACAAGCATTCGCCCGAAATTCCGGTGTCGCTGACTAAAGCCGACTCACGGTCAGGCTATCAGCAAGCGTCCATCTCAAAAAAAAAAAAGGGTACGGGGCTATAAAAGTCTGTGCATAATCTCTAGTTGTCACTTAATACGTCAAATTTTTTGCGCGGTGGAGATCGTCGTATCTCGATCTAGAAATTGAATATGTAGACTTAACTTTTATGAAATAAAGTTGATTTTTAACGTTCATTAATTTTTGTAGTGTGTGAGTGTTACGTGTGATTTTACATTTACAAATACGCGTACGCATTACCACTGCGCCACCGAGGCAGGTATTTTTTTAATTATATATATATTTTTTTGTTTAACTAGATGCTTCTTAAATAGATGGGCTTCCAAAACACACTTCTGTGGGTTGATGGGTTAATGAATGATAATATCTGCAGGTGAACAGAGAAAAGCAGGTCCTAGAAGTGGACGAGGAGCTGGAGAATGTGGAGTTGGAAGAGTTGCAGGACATACTGCCGTCACATCAGCCCCGTTTTATTGTGTACAGGTGAGTACCTAGACAGTGTAGCCACAGTGGGGTAAAGTGGGGCGTCTGCCCCACCCTGGACATTATTGTGATTAACTATGCATGTTGTGCATGCTAATCTAAGTTACCATTTCTATGATTGTTAAATTCATAACATAAATAGAGCTGCTCTATCTAATATATAAAATTCTCGTGTCACAATGTTAGTTACCATACTCCTCCGAAACGGCTGAACCGATTTGTATGAAATTTTGTGTGCATATCGGGTAGGTCTGAGAATCGGCCAACATTTATTTTTCATCCCCCTAAATGTTAAGGGTGGTCCACCCCTAATTTTTTTTTTTGACTAAATTTATTGTTTTTATTTTTTTATGATATAGTATTAAAAAATACATACAACCCTAAATTTTCAACCCTCTACGATCAACCCCTATTTTTTAATAGCGACATTAGTATTTTTGTCAAGCGCGTTTCTCACCGGGACTCCTTTAATCCTGGAAATAGGCGTTCACGCGGGCGGAGCCGCGGGCAACAGCTAGTTTCCTATAACATTTTGTAAAGCCTTAGTCGAAAATTTGAAATAATAAAATAAGTAAAGTTAAAAAATTTAATGATTATTTTTATAGTCCCATTTTCGTATGCGAGTTATTTCATTACGTTACGATGGAGGAGGCCTGTGCCCAGCAGTGGGACGTATATAATACTGGGCAAGTAAAAAAAAAGTTATCCTCCATTTTAACCGAAATTGTAATTTTCTCGTCTTATCGAAGTATAATCTATTTGCCAACTTGGTGTGGAGTACTGTTGAGTGGCGTCTTGAAGCTCGACGGGACATCTGAAGTGTGCTGTGGTATTAATTGCCCTAATTTACGTAATACCGATAGAGACGCGAATACTTTTGTAGTGAAGCGTGCGACTCGCTCGCTCTCTTTCACGCACGCAGCCCGCGTCATGGGAATAGTAAAAGAGTAACGCGACATAAAAATTTAAGTGGTACATGCAAAGACTTTAATGTATACTACTAGTCAAGCTGTGGGGTACAAAGAAATTGCGCACTTAGTTACGGTTAATTGACCGCAACTCAATTAGTCGCCCGCGAGAGAGCGACAAGAGCAGTTGTTGTTTGAATAGCTGCGAACGTTAAATTCGATAAACTTACACGGAATTGTTTATTGTGACCCATTAAACATTGTCATTATTTACGTGCATATATTATTCATTCAGTTTGAAGTTATTCTACGGAAGTAACTATATTATTTCTTGGTTTTGATCGAAAAAGTAATTTGTTGTGAATGAAAACTAATACCAAACAAAACAGCCGTCTCAATATTGCCATCTCGCTTACTCTCAACTCCCACGGCTTCGACGTCATTCCCGGCTCGCCGGCCGCGTTTGCAACACAATTTTACTTCTGAACAGCCTGTCTATGGTATTAAAGTGTTTGAGTACATGTCAAAATTTCGAGCCGCTCACTTTATTTCGTCATGTATGGGACAAATGTACTTACTCCCTCTTGTATGACTTATTCAATACCAGTGTGCCGTCAGGACTAGTGTGTGTGTCTGTTATGTTATGTTATATGTATATATTTTTCTATATTACAGTTACAAATTGGAGCACAGCGATGGTAGAACTTCATTTCCGATGTGTTTTATATTCTACACTCCCAGAGACGCGCATATGGAGTTACAGGTAACTTTTTTGTTTTTTGCTTGAATGACGAGACGGGCAGGTCGCTCGTCTGATGTTAAGCGTCACGCCTGTTCATTAACAGAAGCAACGCCACACAGAACTCTGGATTACAGAGCACTGTATGGCACTGAACTGCGCTCGTCACCCCGAGACAAGATGTTAAGTCTCATAATGCCCAGTAATTTCACTGGCTTCAATGTCTTTGTAATCCCCGAAGGGGTAGGCAGAGGTGTAACCTTATTTCCGTCCCATGATGTGATAGGTGGCGAGGCTATCGCCATACCGGGCATAATTCCAGACTTCGGGCTGATGCTGAGCATTTCGAAATAGAAAAACGAAATATCAATTTTACCCGACCCGGGGATCGAACCCGAGACCTCATAACACGTACGCATTACAGCTGCGCCACCGAGGTAGTCTATCTATATAATAAATGATTGTCATCAGGTAATGTACGCAGGCACACAGCGTGCACTAGCCGCTGCCGTCGGCGCTCCTCGTCTGTTGGAAGTGAGGGAAATCGACGAACTTACCAACGAATGGCTCAACGAAAAGCTCAAGAGATAGGCTCAAGACTTATGGCAAATAAGGGTTGTTCTATGTCTGCAAGTATGGTGTTATTTTTTGATATGAATTCAGTTTCAACTGTATGTAAAAATGGATTCAAATGAAATTGTACAATCGATTTTAAGGTTTGTTTTAAATGCATTTATAACGTGTTTGAATTCATATTCAATTGAATGTAAGAACAGATTCAAATAAAATTGTGCAATTGATTTTAAAGTTTGTTTTAAATGCATTTATAACGTGTTTGAATTCATATTCAATTGAATGTAAGAATCGATTCAAATGAAATTGTACAATCGATTTGAAAGTTTGTTTTAAATGCATTTATAACGTGTTTGAATTCATATTCAATTGAATGTAAGAATCGATTCAAATGAAATTGTACAATCGATTTTAAAGTTTGTTTTAATAACATGTAGCTTTTTAAAAATTATTAATCACGCACAAATATATACTAACATAACAAAATGTTTTTTGAGAAATTCTATTGCGAATCAACGATTTCGATTCTTACTGAAGTAAATAATCGATTAAACGATTTCAAATTTACATACGCGTGTTCACGCAGACATAGCAAGACGTGCTATGACGATAAATGAACTGAAATACACAACCACTCCAGACATGTGGCAACCTTGCTTAAACCGCTCTATTGATGATATCCGCTAGTCCTAGTGTAAAACGATCATTAACACCAACAAGTTCACACGCTTCCATTTTACTTGACCATCTCCTAAATAGCATGCGATTAGAGTCGTCTGAACAGACTTTCAATCGAATTGATCAACAAAAACCATACAGGTTTTGATGATTCGAGTCAGTTGATCAAGTAAAATAGAACCGTGTGAAACCGCTGTAGGTTATGCCATGCGTCAAATATATTTGACTAAAGTCCATTCATCAACATAAATTGAACTTAATTTTCATAAAGAGTGTACGGTGTTTTACAGTATAGGCCGGCAAACGAGCAAGTGAGTCACCTGATGGTAAGTGATCTCCACTCTGTACGCCCACAATACCAAAAGAATCGTGGGTGTGTTGCCGATCTTAAAGGACAGGGATTGGGAAAGGGAGGGGGTTTGTGTCTCCGGATATCTCACTCACCGTACGAAACGCAGCAGCAAGCTGCTACTTTACGCCGGTTTTCTGTGAGACAGTGGTAATGACCCGGACGAGCCGGCGCATTCATGCTGTAGACAAAAGTGTCTACAGCGTGGCTCTACCACTCATTACATTATTATGAAAAATATATTTGATCAGTGGCATAGCAACGTTAGTGTTAATTTTAATACATTTTGTAAAACTAGTTTATACGGATTTTATCGCGGTTTAATTTTTATTTTAGTCCCGACGTTTCGAAAGCTTTCAGCCTTCGAAAAAAAAAAAAAAAAACCGCGATAGAATCCGTATAAACTAGTTTTATTTCAATGTGTAATATTCGCGTAAACCTAAGAAAACATTTTGTAATATTCCAATAAATGCATTTATTAAGTGTCATGACAATCTTGCCGAGACTTATGTTGGTACTTTGCCATATTTAATAAGTATATATAATGTGCATAATAACAGTCGTTTGGTAAAATATTTTTACTATTCGCCCGAACGATGAGACGAGCAGGTCGCTCGCCTGATGGTAAGCGTCACGCCTGTCCAAAAAACAGAAGTTAAACCACCCACAACTTTTAAAATTACTTACACTACATTTACTTTTAAAAATAAAATTATTTACATAGGAATTAACCATGCAAAGGCAATAGCTACCGATCGGCTGATTTTAATATGTATATTACGTTATGCATAATAATATACGATAATATAGTAAACTTAGTTTAACGTAGATTTTTGTATTGAAATTATTGGTATAAGACAAAGATATTGTAAAAAATTTGGTTCTACAATATGTAACACACACCCTGTTGGGCATTTTAACTGTGATATCAGAATTGATATTCAAACGTAATGAAATAACTCGCATACGAAGATTGGACTATAAAAATAATCATATTTATTTTTTAAACTTGAATTGTTTTATTGTTTGTAAACCGTATTTCTTATGCACTGTAACATGCAACAGACCTAAAAACTGTTAAAATTATCTTGTCAAATGTAAAAAGAGTCTTGAGATACAAGCATGTGGCTTAGTTCAAGACTCGTAGGAAATAATGTCCATCAGTTTTGTTTTTCATGCTAATAAAGAATTATTATTATTATTAATTTATTACCTCTGCAAGAGTGATAACTTGCGAGCCAGAGCGAGATAGCATATTGCGGCGTACATCAAACGTGCCGCGCCCCCGTCTTCGTCAATACAAACAGAAATTCAGATGTAAATATTTTGTTTAAATATGTTCGTTTTTTAAGTTACCTGTGAGGATAATATCTCGCTTGTGTTTAATTTTCTTTTATTTAACTATTTTTGATAAGCTGTAATTTGTCTATCTTCACGACCCAAAAAGGGCCAACAGGGGTTTTGTTACATACTGTATAATAAATTCTCATGGTAATAAATCGTGTATGGGACTCACAGATATATCAGCTTATTACATAGTGTGCCTAAATTAAATTTGTAAGTTTTACTTGCAAGCTTACGTAAGTGGCTCATATATACGTTTAAACCTGGACGAACTTCTAGATCTGACCTAAATTACAGCTTACCTAATGACATTAATAGTAAGCAACTTATAATGCTGTTTACATTAGTAATGTCTTCGTAATCCCACTTACGAAATTAACATACGTGAGTAAATATTATAAATTGAATAGAGGCCTTAAAATAATTTCATTTGTAAATCAGGATGAAAAATAATGTATTTTGTACGTTCCAGGTGTTTTTTTTTTGGATATTATATTGAATATAATCGGTATTTACAAGCTAATCAGCTTTAATTGAATTGTTCAACAAAAAAAAAAAATTTTCATTTCGTATATTATATTTTTTTTCTTTTGTTAATTACTCCTAATTTATTAATGCATTGTAAAAATATATATAGAAATGTCATAATAACCAAAGTAGAATATTTTTTATTTACCTTTTTCATGCTTTTTCCTTACTTATAGTGTAAAATAAAAAAGAACAGATTAAAAGACATAGTATTAAAATATATTTTATTTTGTCCTCCGAGCCACTTAAATACATATTATCTGTCATTTTTGTACCTGTTTGCGCAAACTAGTGTATACATTTTATTCCCACACCGAGACAAATGTTTGTGTGATCCACAAATATTTGTTTCGGGTCTGGGTGTTGTGGGTTGGCAACCGTGTATTTATTATTATTATCAGAAAATGACTTTTCTATTTGAAAATGTCATATTTTATTTGGTAAGTAGCATTTATTAGAGGCGGTATAATAGACCCTAACGCCCGGTCTGAAAGGCTGATCAATGTTAAATTAACTAATCAAATGTCAAATCGCATGTCAAGTGGAAATTGAGTTGCTAGAAGCGTAATCAACACCTTTGATTTGACACACATGTTAGTTAACATAATTTTCAAATTAATATGAAAAATCGTATGTCAAACGATACTAAAGAGAGATCAAATATTAAATATTTTTTCTCTAAATAACGTTCTATTCTATACTATTTTTAGATTATGGCCCCATCGATTTTCGATGATTTCGCCAATATCAAGTATTAAAATAGCAATATCTAAAAATAAAGATCAAAACGATGCTCAATTGTTAGACCTAAATAACGTTTCAGCAACTGGAATTGATTTGACAGCGATGTCAACTCAAAGTTCTGTTAGTTGAATGTTGATTTGATCAGCCTTTCAGAAACCGGGGGTTAGTATCTGTAATATTAACTTATCTACTATTTTGTGATAAACCTGCATTATTATATTTGTGACGAAGACAATAAAATATCACACTTGAAGTTTCAAAAACACTTTACGGAATACCGCAGTGACGTCAATAAACTTTAAATGTCAATTGGTCATTTCTGAGAATAGTATTATTTTCACACCCAGTTAATCGGTTAATAACATGCATTCCGTTATATACTGAATACAGATATAATCTCTGAGAATTAAGAGAATTCTAGGAAATGACTTATTGGCAAATAGTGTTAATTGACGTTTCTGAGGGCGGCAATAAATCTGTTTTTTTTGTTTTTATTAGTTTGACTGACGAGACGAGTAGGTCGCTCGCCTGATGGTAAGCGCCACGCCTGCTCATAAACAATGGCTTCAATGTCCATTAAACCGGAACACAACAGTGATTATACACTGTTGCTTGGCGGCAGAAATAGACAAAGCGGTGGTGCCAACCCAGCCGGCCTCTCGCGTACGAGGGACCTACCACCTTGTAAATCCAGGATAAACTGTGTATTTTGGGTAGACAGTAAGTACGGTAGTTGTCCGGTTTTTTAGATTTTGAGTACCTACCTACGTTACGTAAATTGATGATTCTTATCAAAGACTGAAATAATAAATATCCAATTCGCTTAAACATCTAAAAAGCATCTAAAATAGTCTATATATATAATTTGTAGCGTTATAAGTGGCGCCCAACGTGGGGCTAGTTGATGTGACAACTTCACAGCAGCCCTGGCGCCTTCGCATAGACATCGCTCGTACTTTGTATCCGCCTGCGCGAATTGTCAACATTTAGACAACAAGAAGCGACACTTTTTAGCGTAAACAGAGTATACTATATAAATTAGTCTATAGTATTCTCTGTCTATGCTTTTAAGCGTTCTTTTTAGTGACTGTTATTTTTTTCTGCGCACGCGCAGTATAACGTTCCTAAGTACATGCGACAACGCAGTTATGTTCGGAGCGAACCTAGTCATAACGCTACAACAAACACTTTAATGTGTACTACGATCAATCAACCCTTACTTTTTGAATTTAGTTCCCATCAGCTTAGCGTGGGGTGTCTCACATCCCGTCAATTCTATATTATACTTTATCATATCTTTATATTGTAGTTCCGCTAGCACTTCATATCCACATTTAGCAGCCAGAACTTGTGACTCATACGCTGTGAAGACAGTTGCTGTTGCGTCTAGACCCAGGGCTTTGCAGAGAGGCTCCCTAAACAAAGTAAACAATATGAAAATCGTGAGGTCTTGGATTCAATTCCTAGGTTGGGCAATCACAATATGTTTGAATTATCTACATACATACAGAGGTGTAACTAGTACACCCACATTTCGCCGAGCGTATCTCCGTACCACGATGTGATAGGGGGCGAGCCTACCGCCATACCGGGCACAAATACCAGACTCCGGGCTGATACTGAGCATTTCGTAATAGAAAAACCCAATACCACTTTATCCCACCCGGGGATCGAACCCGAGACCTCAGCGTTGGCCTCAATCGTAACGCGTACGCATTACAACTGCGCCCCTGAAGCGAGAATTAAGTATTCACAAGAAAAATCACAAAAAATCAAGACGACACAAGACTCGTATCTTACTATGGGGCCAGAACTATGTGTGTGACTGTTGGGTGTATTAACTTATTATGTATTATGTATTATATTATGTAATAGTGACTATTCATGGGTAGTAGACATCATTCACCATCAGGTGACCCAATTGATCGTTTGCCAACCTGTTATAAAAAAAATATATATGTTATAACAAAAAGGAGCTCTCAAAGACACTACGTACTATATTAAAGAAGACTATCCACAGCAAGTACTGGAAAAAAGGAAGGAATTACAGTCACAAGTAAGAATTGAAAAAGAAAAAGGTAATAAAGCGATAATTAGATATGATAAGCTATTTATAATAGAAAATCAACCAAAACACACACCAGACAATAAAAAGAGGAACCTTTCAAACTCACCGGAAAATAAATTGCAGTCCCAGACAGATCATAGAGTTCAAACAAACAAAAAAAACAAAACACTCGCAACACACACAACTCAAAGATCATCAAGTTTCTCAGAAGGAGTAGTTAAACCCGGCATGCTCAATTTCCTTGTAAGCAAAAATACGACCAATATACAAGGTACTCGTTTTAGCGATAGGCATAATTAGCAACGAACTTCATGGCCTCTCTTAACAACCAAAAACAACAGCAATAGTCATAAAGGAACTCACGAAACGCATCTTCCAAGCCGGCTGGTCACCGTGGAAGATAATGACCACTACCCTTCAAAGATACAACCCACTACCCTCCAAGAACAAATAAAACCTAAGAAAAGCAAATTTTACATCGCAACATATAATGTAAGAACACTTTCTACATATGAACGACTAATTGAATTAAAAGAAGCTCTAGATGGTGTTAAATATGACATTATTGGTATGTCTGAAGTTAGACGCCTTGGCAGCAAAATAGAAGAATACGAAGATTTTATACTGTGGCACATAGGCCACACACCAGGAAAATACGGAGTAGGATTTCTATTAAATAAAACCTTAAAACAAAACATCGAATGCTTTATTGGCATCACAGAAAGAGTGGCACTGCTAAACCTCAACTTACAGGGGTATAGTCTTAGTATTATTCAAACATATGCCCCCACAGTGTCAGCAGACGAAGAAGAAATCAAGGACTTTTATGATAGTATAGACAAAGCGATAGAGTCAGCACATAAAAATTTAATAATAATGGGAGATTTTAATGCAAAAGTAGGGCAACCACTAAAAGATGAATACATAATAACAAAAAGACATGGATATGGAGAAAGAAATAAACGAGGTCAGAGGCTAATAAACTACTCTTTTCAAAACAAGTTATCAGTTATGAATACCTACTTCAATAAAAAACAAAACCACCGATGGACATGGCGTTCTCCAAATGGAAAATATAAAAATGAAATAGATTATATCCTGACAAACCAACCAAGATTATTTATAAATATAGAAACATTAAACCTAAATTACCCCACAGATCACAGAATGGTTAGAGGGACTATTCAAATATCAAATACAAAGAAAAGTCGCATTAAATTTACAAACAACTATATGAGCACACTAAAACAGAGAAAGAAATAGAAAAATACAACGAAAATCTAACAACGTATATAACAGATTCGCTCGTCCTGGAAAAATGCGACACGGTCCAAACCTACTATGATAAACTATTACACGGTATCCAATACAGCCTGAAACATACAAGATCAGAAAAGAATACAACCACAAAACAAAATGTGCTATCAGAACAAACCAAGTCGCTTATGAAGAGAAGAAAAGAATTACAAAAAACTAAAGACAAATCGCGCTCTCAAAGAAACGAACTTAGCGCTCTATACAAATTGACTAGTAAATACATAAAATTCGATTACAATAAATACAGAATGAAATTTATACAAAAATACCTCGAACAAGGCAAAAGTCTTAAAAAAGCACATAAAGAACTCCGAACAAACCAAACATGGATAGAAGGCTTAAAACAGACAGGAAAAATATCACACAATCGCAAGGATATTATAGATCTTGCTACAGAATACTACAGAAATTTGTACAAAGCTGTACAACAGTCAGAAAATAATAATGAAGACAACCACGAAAATCCCGAGAAAAATATGGAAGCAATCGACGAGATGGAAATCATGCAGACGATAAAGAAACTAAAAACAGAGAAAAGTCCAGGGCCCGATAGCATTACTAATGAAGCCATAAAGCTAGGAAGTACGATATTAGCTACACCACTTTCAAATTTATTCAATATTATATTAGAGACCTCAAGCATACCTTTACAATGGTCAGAATCAAATATAATCCTACTATATAAAAAAGGCGACCCAAACAATATCAGTAACTATAGACCTATCAGTCTCTTACCAACTATGTATAAATTATTTTCTTCTATTATAGAACAGAGAATAAGTAAGACACTGGAAAAAAAACAACCTGTAGAACAAGCTGGCTTTCGAAAAGGTTTTTCAACGATAGATCATATACATACTCTGGAACTTGTTATTGAAAAATACCAAGAAAACAATAGACCGCTCTACATAGCCTACATCGACTATCAGAAAGCTTTTGACACAATATCACATACAAGCATCTGGAAAGCCCTTAAAACTCAAAAAGTGGAGAAAAAATACATACAAGTTATAAAAAATATATATAAAACAAGTACAAGCAGAGTCAAATTGGAATCAATCGGTCCCAGCTTTCCCTTAGAGAGAGGAGTAAGACAGGGCGACCCACTGTCCCCAAAACTTTTTATCGCTGTGTTGGAGTCTATCATAAGCAAATTAGAATGGAACAGCCATGGCTTGATTATTAATGGCAGACACTTGAGTCATTTAAGATTTGCAGACGACATAGTCTTACTATCGGAAACTAGTGACATGTTGCAATATATGATAGACACACTTAACACAGCTAGCAGAAGGGTAGGCTTGGAAGTAAATATTTCCAAAACGAAAGTCATGACGAATAGCTAAAGAAGACCTATTATAATAATGAATGCACCAGTACAATATGTGGAACAGTACATCTATCTTGGGAAACAAATTGGATTCAAAAGTAATAACAACGAGCTAGAGGTCGAACGAAGATCAAAAATCACATGGAACAAATTCTGGTCATACAAGGAAGTATTGAAGAGCGATATGCCAGTACAATTCAAAAAGAAAATTATGGATTCATGTATTCTTCCAAGTTTAACATATGCTTGCCAGACATGGAAATTTACAAATAAAATTAAAAATAAAATAACAACTTGTCAAAGAAGCATGGAACGTAGTATGTTAAAAATAAAGAAAATACAAAAAGTCCGGCATACAAAAATAAGAAAATTTACAAAAGCTATAGACGCACTGAGCTATGCCCAAATGTTAAAACTAAGATGGGCCGGACATGTAGCACGACTGGAGGACAACAGGTGGACATATCATGTAACTACATGGAATGGCCCACCAGGAAAACGTCGCAAGGGTAGACCGCTTACACGTTGGGAGGATGACATTAAAAAGATAGCAGGGCCACACTGGCTACTGACAGCAAAAAATAGAGACACATGGAAATCTTTGGAGGAGGCCTTCACCTAAGGGGGGTCCATGCTAAGAAGCAAGTAAAAGTAAAACACAAGCTAAATTATAAAAAAAAAAATCAGTAATTACCTATATATATATTAATACGAAGTGTAATGCTACCAGTATGGAATAAAGGCTTTTTTATTTTTTTTTTATTTATTTATATAAAAAAAATGCCATCATTGACAGCCTCCGTGGCGCAGTGGGCAATTAGCCGGCTGCGAAGCGCGAGGCCGTGGGTTCGATTCCGTCACCGAGACAAATGTTTGTGTGACCCACTAATATTTGTTTCGGGTCTGGGTGTTGTGGGACCGCAAGTCTCTCGTAGTTCTTGATACACACGATACCCTTAATACGGTTTACCTAGTGTGGGGTCAGGACTATGTGTGTGACTGTTGGCCGTGTATATTTATTTATTTATCACCCTCTCACCTCGCAGCGAACAATCTAGCACCAATATTCTGTCCCCGATGCTCAGGCAGAACTGTCAAGCCGCATGATGTCAGGAACTTGTCCACTCCGTAATACTTGAAGATGTCTACCTGGTTCTCTGTCTCGTTTAAAGTTCGTAGAATTTTCTTCCATGTTTCGCCTTTGACCTGCCGAGAAAGATCGCCTGAATGATCGCCTTGATGGTAAGCGCCACGCCTGCTTGTAAACAGAAGCAACACCGCTCGACTTCTGTTGGACTCTTAATTGCCGCCACTACTGTCCATGCCTAACAGTCTCGATGGTGCAATTGTAGATAGATAGATAGATACATTCATACGCACTCATGCCTATAACCCCGAAGGGTTAGGCAGAGGTGTAACCAGTACACCCACATTTCGCCGAGCGTAGCGTCCCTTATGTTATAGGGGGCGAGCCTATCGCCATACCGGGTACGCGTTACGATTGAGTCTAACGCTGAGGTCTCGGGTTCTCTGCCTACCCCTTCGGGGATTACAAGCAGGAGTGCTTTTTTATTGCATAGGCCGGCAAACGAGCAAGTGGGTCACCCTGATGGTAAGTGATCTCCACCGCCTCAATACCAAAAGGGTCATGGGCGCGTTGCCGACCTTAAACGAAACAGAGAATTAACGGATTGAGAAGGAGAGGGGTATTTGGGCCTCCGGATATCTCCGTCACCGTACGAAACTCAGCAGCAAGCTGCTACTTTACGTCGGTTTTCTATGAGACAGTGGTAATGACCCGGACGAGCCGGCCCATTCATGCCGTAGACAAAACTGTCTACAGCATGGCTCTACCACTTGTAGTGCGTATGTATGTCCTTATGAGAGGGTAACTGATTATTCTTGTACCCCACTCGATAGCGACAACATATACACACGGTGAAGAACCCCTCAGAGTGGCTCATTCAGGCGAGTCACGTTCCGGAGTCATCTAATTCCAGGCATACCTAATTCTGCCGACCATCGAAGGACGTAATGTCTCGTGACGTTCGACCTGACGGCCAATTCTCGTAATTTTAAACGTTCAAAATATCATTCCGATCTAGTCTCAGCGTCAAGAAAGTTGCAAATGGCATTCTCTTAAACCAATAATCAACGTCAAATGTGATCATAGATCGTTATGAGATTGAATGTAGAATAAAAGTTGACTGAATAATGCTACTGCTAATGCTAGGTGCATTTGACGTTGATTATTGGTTTAAGAGAATGCCATTTGCAACTTTCTTGATGCTGAGATTAGATCGGAATGATATTTTGAATGTTTTTAAATTACGAGAATTGGCCTTCAGGCACTGCATTTAACATCAGGGTTCAGTATAGTCACATTGCCGTGGCAGAATAAAAAATAAACTATTTTTACGAATGTGCCGATAATATAGGCACTTGTTGATAGGTACTTGATAAAACTTTACATCTCGAGCGACAATCAATATTAGCTAAATATAAATTGATAAGGCCCTGAACAATCACTGCGTGACAATAAGGAACATGATAATTCAATAGCTTATCGAACATATAAATGTAACAAAAGTAAACATTATTTAAGATTGTTGTGATAATATTACTACCTTTTGCTCGAAACTCCGCCCGCGTGAATGGCTTTTTCCAGGAAAAAAGTAGCCTATGTGGAATTTTACATTGACCATTGGCTCTTATATCTTCCTTTTAGACATCAATTCAACGTTTTTTGGATCGACCGCGGGATCATATTATTTATTTACGGTACGATCTGTAGGCCTAGTACGAGTTACAAATACGTTCACAGTTTTCGAATTCGTGTAAAATTACTACCGTCGAAGTGTCAAACTAGTAATTAATACGGTAATAAAGGAAAGAATCGCTTGAAAACAAATTTCATTATCGACTAATCTTCTAATATATAAAATTCTCGTGTCACAATGTTCGTTCCCATACTCCTCCGAAACGGCTCGACCGATTTTTATGAAATTTTATATGCATATTCAGTAGGTCTGAGAATCGGCTACTATCTATTTTTCATCCCCCTAAATGTTAAGGGTAGTCCACCACTAAATTTATTTTTTTATTTTTTAAATAAAAAAATTTGTTTTTATTTTTTTATGATACAGCATTAAAAATATATATACAACCCTACATTTTCAACCCTCTACGATCGACCCCTATTTTTTAATAGCGACATTACCTAGTATTTTTGTCAAGCGCGTTTCTCACCGGGACTAGCTTGATGCGCCCACTAGGCTACTTTAATCCTGGAAATAGGCATTCACGCGGAGCCGCGGGCAAAACCTAGTATGATATAAAACTAACCATATTATTAATTTTAATTCACCATAGTTCCCACTAGTGGCTACTGATACTCGACGTATGGAGAGAAAACGAAAACTTTCATCGTTTAGGAAAACTATTAAAACTTATACTAGGCCTACAAGGCGCAGGCATTTGTGACCATCATCCTGTGATTTCCTCAAAATGAAACCATCTCCCGTGAGCAGTCTCAACTTACCTGATCAATATCCTCCTCTTCCTCATCGTCTTTTGACTTGACGTAAACAACATTGAACCCCACCAGCTCGTCAGGTTTGCCATTGACTTCAGTGAAACAGGCTAAGCTAACGTTCTGTGCAACATACGAATCCCAGTTAGATCTGATTGTGGATATCGACTCTGGGTCGCTTTTTAGATCTGTAATATTAAATATTCATTCATTTTATTGAGTAGTAGAGTCACGCTGTAGACAGTTTTGTCTACAGCATGTATGGGCCGGCTCTTCAGAGTCTAACGACTCTGAAGAGTAAGTTAGTTAGTCAGAGGTAACCCCCTGTGTCACAGAAAACTGACGTAAAGTAGCAGCTTGCTGCTGCGTTTTGTATGGTAAGTAAATAAACCCCCTCCCCTTCCCAATCTCTTTTTTATCCCTTTCCTTTAAGGTCGGCAACGTGCCCATTATTCTTTTAGTATTGTGGACGTAAATGGGCGGTGGAGATCACTTATCATCAGGTGACCTACTGGCTCATTTGCCGGGCTATGCTATAAAATGCATACGGTGATCTCATAAAGTCGGCAGCAAATATAACACTTAGGTATATTGTCATAGAGGTTGTAAAAATTTAATGTTGACACCAAAACGCAGATTTACACTGAGTTAGTTACTAGCGCCAGTAGTGACATCGTGAACTTGTTGACACTTTTGACCATAGGGTTAGGTGTGGTTATTTCTTCATGGTGTTTGGAGGATATTAAAGTGACACTCGGTTTCTGAAAGGCTGATCAAATCAACATTCAACTAACAGAACTTTGATTTGACATCGCTGTCAAATCAATTCGAATTGCTGAATCGTTATTTAGTGAAAAAAATAATATTTTTCTCTTTAGTACCGTTTAATATAATATTTTTTTCAAATTAATTTGAAAGTTATGTTAGCTAACATGTTGACACACATCAAAGGTGTTGATCACGCTTCTAGCAACTCAATTTCGACTTCACATGAGATTTGACATTTGATTAGTTAATTTAACATTGATCAGCCTTTCAGAAACCGGGCGTAAGTGTAGTAAAAACTACTGATTTCACAGGTCAAACAACAACACACGAATAACAACTTACGAATAAGTATTCGAATCGAGAACGCTAGAATATTTCAACTCAGTGCTTGTAGGCTCTACCAGAAAAAATATAAGATCATTTTTTTAATTGCATCGGCTGACAAACGAGCAATTACATTATAGCTTGCTTTATCGGTGAAGAAAACACCGTGAGGAAACCGAAATACCTAAGAAGTTCAGTTATAAGAATTTAGAATGTTTGTGAAGTCTTCCAACCCGCATTAGGCCAGCGAGCGAGCTTAGTGATGGACTAAGTAAACCTCTCTCATTCAGTAGAGGAGGCACGTAGGTGGGACGTGTATAATACAGGACTAGTATCTACGTCACATGGAAGACCGCGAATTGTTTAATTGTTTTATTTTACAACTGCGCCTCCGAGGCAGTCTTTGGTTGTTATAAAAGTCGGTACACAATGTTTTTTATTTATATTATACAATATTGTGGGTAGATAAATACTGCATGAAAGTCTAAATTAGTGGCACTGGTGGGTAAGAGAGCTTGTTCCTGTAATGAGTGGACAGTGTAGTTAGTAGTAACATACAAGTGTTGTGTACCTAGTGCGGTAAAATCGAGTTTCTGACACGGACGGCAGTGTGAAAACCACCTTTCTCCTCTGGGGCTTCCAAGACGGGCCACAAAGGCAGAGCGCAAGGGTGGTACTGGCAGTAATCCAGTTATACAAGGATCCCACAGAACTACCCCACTAGCGCCGAAGGAGTAAGAAACTAGTCTTGTAAGAATACTGAAGTGATGATTTTGACTACAGCATGAATGGACCGGCTCGTCCGGGTCGTTAACACTGTCTCACAGAAAACCCAACGTAAAGTAGCGGCTTGCTGCTGCGTTTCGTACGGTGAGTGAGATATGCGGAGGCCCAAATCTTATCCCCTTTCCAGTCCCTTAATTATCCCTTTCCATTAAGGTCGGCAACGCGCCCATAACTCTTTTGGTATTGTGAGCCTACATGGGCGGTGGTGATCACTTACTATCAGGTGACGCACTTGCTCGTTTGTCGGCCGATGCAATTAAAAAAATGATGTTTTATTCAATTTGATTTTAAGTATTGTAGTCGTGTCCAGTGATGTGTTACATCACGCACTTAAACGCAAAATGAATGTCACCTAAAATGTAAAATACATTTTATGAGAGATTGCGATCGCAGATCGCGGCTGTTGTTGGAAGGCTTTACAGAAAAATACCTACTAATGTAATTAACTCCATAACTAATACTAACTCTATTGTAGATATTAAGGGTACAGAGGGGCGAGCACGAACAACTTACGAATAAGTATTCGAATCGAGAACGCTAGCATTTGTATGAATTTTCAAACAAATTTTTGACGTTTCGATTCGAATACATATTCGCAAGTTGTTCCTGCTAGCCTCTCTGTTCTACTGGAACAACTAATTATATTTTCCTATTAAACTTTTTTATGTGTTAAATACATAGTTATATACATCACATGTGTTGTGTTTGTGGATATTTTGTGCGGCTCGCTAAATACCTAAGCTGCTTCGAGCTGCACTGCCCGGAATAAGCGCTCATAATGTAAAAAATGCATAAATATTATTTACTATTTTCAAAATACAAAGATACCAAAAATAAATATCTAAATACATGATACAGATAAAGATTAAGAAAAGCATGAAGATAGGTATCATCTGTATTTCAAATACTATTATCTCAGATAAGTCACATAACTGACAACAACAAAATCGGTAAGTATTGAATGCAGTGGCTGATTTATTTCAATTAATAGTGTGACTCAATATGAATTATACAGTATGTAACAAAAACATATAAACAGCTTAATGAAAATAGTTAATAAAATAATATATAAACAGAAGCGATATAGTATCCTTATACAGGTAGCTTAGTAAAATGAAAATATGTATTTAAAAATGTTATTTTCATCTGAAAAGTGATGAACAGCTGACTCGTGTGTCGTACTGACGTAAACGGGCGCGCACGCGGCGAGGCGCGTTTGATGCACGTAGACGCCGCAACTTGCTATCTCGCTCTGGCTCCGATTCATCGCTCTTGCAGAGGTAATCAATCGAAATACGGTTCACAAACACTTAAAATATAAAAAATTAATATGCGTATGCGAGTTATTTCATTACATTTAAATATCGATTCTGATATCACAGTTAAAATGCCCAACAGGGTTTTGTTATTTAGTTTATAACTTGAATAATTTGAAATTGGTGCATATATGTCGAAGCTTTAGTCTTTCATTTCTGATTTCACTCCCTTGGGGGTGGATAGAATTTTTGTCTATGGATAATACATAAAAAACAAAGGCAAATATACGCGTCCAATTGAAAACCACGTCTGTTTTTTCTAGTCGTTTAAAAATAAAATCAGCCACACACGTCAATAATTTTAGCTAAACATTAATTTCTAAATCAGAATATCTAAATTGCAGGGCACAGCAGGCGAGTATTCCCGCACCTAGACAAATGTTTGTCTGATTCAAAAATATTTATCTCGGGTCTGGGTGTTGTGGGACCGCAAGTCCCTCGTAGTTCCTGATACCCACGATACAGGTTTACCTAGTGTGGGGAAGTTTTATAGACTATATTTATTTGTTTACTTACGATTAAAATGGGCTAAACAGAACTTCACTTGTATAGAGTCAGCATATGAATGAGACAATTAATCAACTGGTCCGTCGTATCAAAAATGTACCCAAAATAGATCTTATGACGCAGGTAATAACTGCTATAAGTTATGTCATAATATTTTTTTTGTTATTACATATATATGCCCACTACGTAGATTGGGTTATCGTTGCGTAATTTTTTGATAAGAAGCGGATTTTGGCGATATCATTCCAAAATAGATCGATAAACAGCAATTTGTTAAGAGGGCGCTTAAAGCAAAATTGCTAATATTAGATTTAATTTTTCAACGGTCAATCCACTTGAATAATGTAAATAAAATGATGTATGGGTACTACAGAATAATTTCAAGGGTTGACATTGATCAAAAACATAAAATAATAAAGTTTCTTCTATAGAAAAAAAAACACGAATTTACCACTAATTTTCATGCATTTTCGATTTATAGTTGAAATGCTAAAGGTTATTGGGACAAAAATTTAATAAATAACGTATGATCGAGGTTTGTTACTAGGTTTTTTTAAATACAAATAAATAGATAGATATATTGCGATAAAACACTTTTGGCGCTTAGTACATTTGAAGTACATTCAAGCATTTGAGAATAATTTTTATTTAATATTACCATGATTGGATATGAAGAAAGAAGTGAACTACACATCACTATTTAAAAAGCAAGTCTGATGCAGTTACTACAATGCAATATTTTTGCAGCGTGGTAATTATAAAACGTTGCATTTTGAGTTAGCCTATAATTGGTTACCGATTATAAGTACATTATTTTGTTATCTATAATAATAATAATAATAAACACAAATCACAACACTCCGACAATACTTTTTCAATAAGATGTCATCATCAGCACTCCACAAAGCAATAGTACAAACGGATAACAAGTTCACTCCGTTAAATATGAATCAAAGCACACCACAAAAAAATGAAAAAATAACACAAGACAAGGAAAAAATTGAAGAATGTAGCCGGAAGTCTCTACATGGAAGACACCGCCAAGACCTGAGTCACCCTCATGTCGACAAAGAAGCGTCGAACGCATGGCTTGGACGAGGCGAACTCTTCCCAGAGACTGAAGGCTTCATGACAGCAATCCAAGACCAGGTAATCGAAACCCGGAATTATAAAAAGTTTATAATGAAAGTGCCTAGTTCATCATCGGATATATGTCGGAAATGCAACGGTAACGCGGAAACTATTCAACACATCACAGGTGCATGTAAATCAATAGCCCAAACTGACTACAAATACAGACACGACCAGGTGGCCAACATAATACACCAGAAACTTGCCACAAAATATAAACTAATACCCACCCTAACAACACCTATCCCGTACTATAAGTATAACCCAGAGACGGTTCTAGAAAATGCTGACTATAAACTTTATTATGATCGTGCCATTCTGACCGACAAGACAGTACATTACAATAGACCGGATATCACCCTAGTAGACAAGAAAAATAAGACTGCTTTCATAATAGACATTGCCATTCCCAATACTCACAACCAGCAAAACACAATATCTGAAAAACTCACAAAATATATTGATCTTAAAGACGAAATAAGCCGTATGTGGCGACTACATAAAGTTTCAATTGTGCCTATAGTTCTGTCCACCACTGGAATTATTCCCAAGCAATTATCACTGTCTTTAACCCTTTTAGATGTACCGGAACAAACTTACATACAAATACAAAAATCAGTGATATTAAACACTTGTAGGATTGTTAGAAAGTTCTTACAGACGGAGTAGTATGACCACCTGGCCTCACATTTCAATCATACTGGCAATCACTTGGCTTAGGCCCGTGATTGTCAAATTATACCGGTCTTGCAGACCGAGCAACAAAAAGTTGAGAATAAATAATAATACAACACATCACATATAAATACAAATTCATTGATAAAATGGTCCCGTATTACAAATACAAACCAGAAACTGTACACGAAAACCGGAACTGCAAAATCTATTGGGACAGAACAATTATCACTGACAAAACCATCCACTTTAATAGGCCAGATATAACCGTACATGACAAAAATAGCAACATTATACATCTTATTGACATAGCCATACCCAACACACACAACATACAGAGTACCATAGCAGACAAACTTACAAAATATCAAGATCTAGCAATAGAATTAAAAACCCAATGGAGAGCACACGCAGTCCACATAGTACCAATAGTTTTATCTTCTACCGGTGTAGTACCTAAAAGCCTTTCCCAAAATCTCAAAATACTAAACATGCCTACAAACATACTTCATCTTATACAGAAAGCCACTATTCTAAATACATGCCGTATTACTCGAAAATTTCTGTCATCTTCGTCTGTTTCGTCTATATACACAATATAACCTTTAGTACTTGGCCGTGGCCCGTACTACAGGTAATCTCACCCCTTAACAGGGAGATAAAAAAATTACCCATAATAATAATAATAATAAGCCCCCTAAAACCCAACCACACGTCCTGATCGAACACCTGATTACGTAGGGGGCGGGCAACACACAAATTATACCACTAGTGTGGCTACGTGGCAATGGTAACCCATTTAATATGGAGACTCGATATAAAAAGAAACTGAGAGGGCCGCTTCCCGGGGGCGATCGCCGGGGCACACCTGGAGCTGACGCTGGGTGTTTCAGCATACGATCCGTCAGCGGTGAGGAGTTGAGCAGGCGGACTCCCACCGGGTCACCCGAAATTGCTACAGCCGACAATGACCGACTTGACAGACTGACAGACAGCAGAACTAATAGCCCAATAGAACCATATAGCCCAATTACTGTATCATATGCACCATCGACAAATTCATCATCATCAATACCTTCATCGCCATCCACAAACAACTTAAGAGACCCACCCACACCAGCATTAGATGTTGCGCGGGAGGTGAATGCCTTCTTACCCGCGTCCACTAAAGCTGGTAAAGCAAGAGTACGCATGAAATGGACAACAGAAGTGAATATGTTTATCATGCGGACTTACTACCGTATCACAAAATTAGAAACTGACATGACAACATATAGGCAAACACTGCATGAACTTTTTTCAAAACAATATCCCGAAGTCAATGTAACACAACAAAGAATATCAGATCAGAGAAGAGTCATAGTAAAAAATAAATTACTTTCTGAAGTAACTTTAAATAAGATCAAAGAAAGAGTACGATCCGAACTATCCCAAGAAGTTAACCATGACAGTTATTCAAGAGATACAAGATCAAATATACCAATAATTCCGTCCCCACAACAGTCATTACCTCAAATCACACAATCACAGACAATCTTACATCTATCATCTGATACGCACTTGTGAGATGTTGCTGATTTTTATATAAATGTATTAAGTATATAAAGATTGGTAAAATAGTTTTATAAAACAATTATGTAATTATACACATTTTAAAATCATATATACAGTTATAGAAAGGAATAAGTAAAGAATTGTGTTGCGTCATGTCCGGTAGTCAGAGGTGGGGCAGAGTAGAGTTGTTTACTATTGTGTATTTAAAGGCGAGCACCCGCCAGTAAAGAACACTTGCTTCGGAGATCTCAAGGAGAACGTTACTCTGCCCCCTGTCGGTCCTATCTGACTCTGAGTACCTACATATTTGCAGATAAGTATTATTGTTATGATCATTTTGAATTGGTTTAATGTTAATATATTATTATTAATGGTACTTTATTAATATTTAAAATACAATTAATCAAAACGTTAAAATTGGTAACGAAGTGATTTGGCTTACAAATAAACTAAATAAATAAATAATAAGAATAAAGGTATACTAGAAAATTATATATTTTTTTATGTTTTATATTGTTTACGTCTAACATCAGAAGTGGGATAACCTACTAGCTTAGCTCACAAATATCTAATACTACCTTCCATATTAGCAGTGTGAGCCATGGATCCGGAGCTGGTAAAAGGTTTATTGGAATCCATACAGAAGGCGCTCTCATCCAACCGACGCCAAGATGATGTGGTACTACCTGTTTTTTATCCGGAGAAGATGCACAACGGTGCAGAGAGTTGGTGTAAAGATATTGAGGAACTTGGAGAGGAATTTGAGTGGAGTAGTTTACAAATGGTTGCAAAAGCAGGTAAGGCCCTTAAGGGATCTGCTGCTATTTGGCTAGAAACATGGGAACCTGAACACCGTGACTGGGAGACCTTTCGCCAAGATTTGATTGATCTGTTCCCAAACAAGAAAAACTTAACAGAAACACTAACAAAAGCCGTTATGTATAATTCTGAATCTGCGGATACTTATGCCGAATATGCCAGAGAAAAAATTTTGCTCTTGAAAAAAACTAGGGTAGCCTTTACAGATGATCAATTAATTGAGCTTGTTTGTGGGGGTGTTCGCGATATTAATATTCGCATGGCCTCGTTTAATAATTCTGTGTCCACAACGAATGAATTGATAACCCTTTTCTCAAGTTACGTTAAAAATCCACGTAAAAGATTTTTCGATAGGAATGGAATCATTGACGATCCAAGTACAAGTGTTGCCAAGAGAGCACGATTTACCCACACTTCAGACTCATTCTCTACTAAACAATGTTATTCTTGCGGACAAAAGGGTCATATTCAATTTCATTGTCCAAAGAATTCTATTTCTAAAAACCATTTCGATAACGAAACTCGAGTTAGACCAAAAGACTATCCAAATACTCATAATAGGAATCGATGTGGTTTTTGTAAGAAAGAGGGTCATACTATAGACAAGTGTTGGTCAAAACAACGATATGATCGTGAAAAACAAATTAATAATAAACCAGTTAATTGTATTACTCAGTCGGGTCTCCATCTTACAAAAGTTTACATTAACAATATCTCTGTAAATGCTTTAATTGATACTGGCGCTAACTGTTCTATAATAAAAGAGTCCATCGCATTTCGATTGGGTTGTCACGTTGCCCCCTGGTCAGTAAGGTTGGATGGTATTGGCTCGGGTCGCTTAAATACTTTTGGTAAAATTACGGTACCAGTTCGTTTTGCTGATGTTTGTATAGAACTAGAATTACATGTGGTAACTGATGAGAACCTTGCATATGATTGTATTATAGGCCAGGATGCTGTTAAACATCCTGACATTGCTATAATTACTGACATATCGGGTACTAAATTAATACGCAAAAACCTAGTCAATTATGCTAAAAGTGATGAAGAAAATTTACTTACAGTACATATTCAAAACTTAGATACGGATTTACAATATAAAATTACAGGTATATTTGAAAAATATCCTAAAATTTTGCCTTCAGCAGATTATATCGGCTATGTCAATACAGGTAAACTAGAAATAAAACTAAAGTCTGATAAAAATATTAATTATCGTCCTTACCGTTTGGCTCCAGTGGAGCGAGAGAAGGTAAAAAATATAGTAAGTGACCTCTTACGAGCTGGTATTATTCGTGAAAGTGATTCTTCCTATGCGAGCCCTGTATTATTGGTAAAGAAGCGTGACGGTGGTGATCGAATGTGCGTGGACTACAGAGCTTTAAATTCTATAATTGAAAAAGAAAGATATCCCCTTCCTTTGATTCAAGATGAGCTTGATCAGTTAGGAAAAGCAAGGTACTTCATATCTATTGATATGAAAAATGGCTTTCATCAGATCCCAGTTTCCCAAAATAGTATTAAATATACAGCCTTTGTGACACCTGATGGGCATTATGAATATGTTAGAATGCCTTTCGGTATATGTAATGGCCCTTCAGTATTCCAACGTGCCATATCAAAAGCAGTTAAAGGCCTGAAGTTTCTTAGAGT
Organism: Mimas tiliae; assembly: GCA_905332985.1. Taxonomy (NCBI): domain Eukaryota; kingdom Metazoa; phylum Arthropoda; class Insecta; order Lepidoptera; family Sphingidae; genus Mimas; species Mimas tiliae. Next base: position 808,708 of record HG995265.1, on the reverse strand, counting down.
TTACATAGATGATCTCCTTATACCCTGTGAGAGTATTGAACAGGGCCTTGACTATCTCGATTTAACCTTGGCGGCTCTTGTTAACGCTGGATTCACCATAAATCTAAAGAAATGCCAGTTTTTCGTAAATTCAATTGAATATTTAGGTTGGACCATCTCGCCAGAGGGTGTGCGACCTAGTGAAACAAAAATTAAAGCCTTAGTTAATTCTCCCGTTCCTAAAACTGTGAAGCAGGTCAGACAATTTATGGGCCTTGCAAGTTATTTTAGAAAATTTATTCCTGAGTTTGCTTCCAAAACTGCTTGTATAACCAAGCTAACGAAAAATGGTCAAAATTGGGAATGGGGTGATGAACAGGATACAGCACGAAAATATATTATAGCAAAATTAACATCTGAACCTATACTCACTATCTTTGATCCATCCCTGCCTACAGAGCTGCATACAGATGCTAGTTCTATCGGTTACGGCGGGATGCTTATACAGAAACATGGTACAAATAATAAGGTAGTCGCTTATTTCAGCCGCCGCACTACTGAGCCAGAATCAAAATACACATCTTATGAGTTGGAGACATTCGCGGTATATAATTCTCTAAAGAACTTTCGGGTTTATCTTTTAGGTTTATCGTTTAAAGTTATAACTGATTGTAACGCCATTAAATCAACTATGTACAAAAAGGATCTTTCCCCTAGAGTTGCTAGGTGGTGGACTTTCATGCAGGACTTTGATTTTGAGGTTATTTATAAGAAAGGAATTTATGTAGGACATGTCGATTACTTAAGTAGAAATCCTATTGTACCGTCGATTGTTTCCAATTCAAGTTATTTAGAAAGACCTTTTAAAGTAAATTTGATAACTGAACAATCATCTTGGTTAGAAATTGCTCAGCACAGAGATTCGGAAACATTATCTTTAATAGACAGAGTACAAACAGGTGACATTGGTAACGATCAATATATATTTAAAAACAATTTACTGTATTACAAATGTCCGTTAGACAAGAAACTTAAGGCGTATGTCCCCAAAGGAAGTCGACTTAGTATCTTACGTTTGTACCATGATGAAAATTGTCACGTAGGACAAGAAAAGACCTTACAAAAAATGAGACAGTCTTTTTGGTTTCCTGGTATTAATAGATTTGTTAAAAAATATATTTCCCATTGCTTAGTGTGCATTAAAGGAAAGCTCCACAGTGGCCCACATCAAGGTCTTTTACACCCGATCGATAAAACTCCATTGCCATTTCACACCATTCATCTCGACTGTATAGGACCTCTTAATCAGTCTAACGAAGGCTATAAACATGTCTTGGTAATTATTGACGCTTTTACAAAGTATTGTATCCTTAAACCTCTTAAAACAATGAGTGGTGAAGAAATGTTGACAGTAATTCGTGACGCCTTAACAATGTTTGGAACCCCTTCCAGAGTGGTTACTGACCGGGCCACTAATTTCTCCAATGAAACTTTAACTAGTTTATTCCAGGAGTGGAATGTGCACCATCATATGATTTCGACCGGTACTCCACGAGGTAACGGTCAGGTTGAACGATATGTCGCCACAATTATAAATATGATGACAACCACATGTAGTACTGAGTCGGAATGGCCGAACTTATTATATAAGGTGCAACTGACTCTTAATTCAACCATACAAAAAACAACTGGCTTCTCGCCATTAAGATTATTAATAGGTCGTGATACAAACATCCCCAGTATTCAGGCTCGACTAGCTGATATAGAAGATTCAGGTCCCTCTAACGTAGAACAATTAATTGACACTAAGGCTGATAGAATAATGGCATACAATAAAATGCAGTCTGCGGCAGACAGGTACAAGTCTCGTTTCGATGCCACGAGGCGAGATAACATAAATTATGGATTGGGAGACATTGTTTATGTATGTCAAGATCATCGTCGCCATAGTAAACTGAGCCCTAAATTTAAAGGGCCTTATGAAATCCTAGAGATCCTTGAAAATGACAGATATAGATTGCGTGGCCAAGGACGATTGCACAATATCGTCATTGCTAAGGAGAAACTTAGAAAATGGTTTGGTGAATGGACCGATGAAAACCAGATAGTGGAGCAAGGTATGAGTTATTTTATTTATATTATGAGAGAAATGAATGAAAAGTGAGCTCACTGAAAGGTTGTATGTGTGTGTGTAACATGAGTATCGTAAAAGTCGTCTTGGTGAAGGGTTACATAGCTAGACCCAACACGACAAGCATGACTTAATGATGTTTGTGCTGGTTGCTGCAAAGTTGGCCTGGTGTGAAGTCCGGACACTACGAGGCAGCACGTGGTGGGACTGATCGCGACAGCCCAAACTGTGAGATGTTGATAATAATGCCTATGTGAGAAATGCTGCATGTTGGCCTGGTGTGAAGTCTAGACATCACGGAGCAGCCCGTGGTGGGACTGATCACGACAGCCCAACTAGAGTTGCTTTTGTGCTGAGGTAATTGACCTGGTGAAAGGGTTAGACACCATGACCAGCACATGGTGGACCCAATCACGACAGGATCAATGAGGTGCTGAGGTAATTGACCTGGTGAAAGGGTTAGACACCATGACCAGCACATGGTGGACCCAATCACGACAGGATCAATGAGGTGCTGAGGTAATTGACTTGGTGAAAGGGTTAGACACCATGACCAGCACATGGTGGACCCAATCACGACAGGTTCAATTGGAGTTTCTTTTTGTTTTCAGCTATTAATGAAGAATCTACTGAGACTGATTAAATTACTTCGAGAGCGAAGTAACTATCAGAATGGCCGTGTGAGATGTTGCTGATTTTTATATAAATGTATTAAGTATATAAAGATTGGTAAAATAGTTTTATAAAACAATTATGTAATTATACACATTTTAAAATCATATATACAGTTATAGAAAGGAATAAGTAAAGAATTGTGTTGCGTCATGTCCGGTAGTCAGAGGTGGGGCAGAGTAGAGTTGTTTACTATTGTGTATTTAAAGGCGAGCACCCGCCAGTAAAGAACACTTGCTTCGGAGATCTCAAGGAGAACGTTACTCTGCCCCCTGTCGGTCCTATCTGACTCTGAGTACCTACATATTTGCAGATAAGTATTATTGTTATGATCATTTTGAATTGGTTTAATGTTAATATATTATTATTAATGGTACTTTATTAATATTTAAAATACAATTAATCAAAACGTTAAAATTGGTAACGAAGTGATTTGGCTTACAAATAAACTAAATAAATAAATAATAAGAATAAAGGTATACTAGAAAATTATATATTTTTTTATGTTTTATATTGTTTACGTCTAACACACTCAACAGAAAACTGCAGCCAATCTCATATGTCAACACAAACTGAGACCACTACAACATTTATAGAAAACGACATAGAAACTTTAAATACAACACCTTTCTCAAACACATTAGTACAACAAATGCGTGATAAGCTGCAGGCCGCTATAATTAAATACTCCGGGATGGACTCAATAGTCAGACCATCCTTACCAAAACTTAAATATAGTAAATACCTTAGCCAGTTAATAGATTTGTTCAATGAGACAATACTGCATCAATACATATCTGAAGACTCCATGATGACAGACATTCATACTCTTACATATTGTACTGCATTTGTAATATCCGAGAATTTAGGCCACAATATCGAAAATAAGCCACAGAACTCACGTCGAAGAAATAACAGTAAGCCCTCCTGGCAAATTCGGTTAGAAAGAGATATACAACAGCTAAGGGTTAATATAGGTAGACTCACACAATATATTAATAACAATAGGTCCAGAAAAATTTTAAAAACAGTAGATGAAATATTGACTAAAACAACTGTACACAGCAAATATGAAGAAAATAATAAAAAACCGGAAGAATTTTTAGATACGTTAAAACAGAAATTGAAACTCAAAGCTAGTAGGTTAGCAAGATATAAGAAATCACTACAAAGGAAAATCGATAATAATCTATTCACTAATAAAGAGAAAGTATTTTACAGGAATTTGAATATAAATAACAACATAAATAACCAAAACAATACTGTAATACCCAAAGTAGAAGATATCGAAAATTACTGGTCAAATATATGGGAAACCGATACACTACACAATAACGAAGCAAAATGGATCGCAGAAGAAGAAGAGAGGTGGCAATCAATAGAACAAATGAGATTCGAAGAAATCACAGACGAAGATATTACCATAGTTACAAAGAAACTTCATAATTGGAAATCACCTGGAGCAGATAAAATTCATAACTTTTGGTATAAAAAACTGACAACACTTCACAAAAGCCTAGCAAAAAATTTAACGAAAATTGTACTAGGGGAACAACATATACCAGAATTCTTAGCAAGAGGCATAACATATTTACTTCCAAAAAATCATCAATTATTACAATTACCTTCACAATACAGACCTATCACATGTTTGCCTACTTTATACAAAATACTCACATCTACTATTTCATTTAAGATTAATAATCATGTTGAAAATAATAATATACTTGCTGAAGAACAAAAAGGGTGCAGGCGGGGACACATGGGATGCAAAGAGCAATTAGTGATCAACTCGACCATCCACAAACATGCAACAAGTCACAAAAGAAACTTGCATTGCACATATATCGATTACCAAAAGGCATTTGATAGCATTCCTCACAGCTGGTTAATCAGAATTTTGCAAATATATAGGATACATCCCCAAATTATTAAGTTCCTCGAAAACCTTATGCCCTACTGGAAAACTACGGTATGGTTAAACAACAATAATGCTCCAATAACTACTAGACAAATATCAATTAAGAAAGGGATTTATCAAGGTGATTCCCTAAGCCCCTTGTGGTTCTGTCTTGCCTTGAACCCTTTATCTAATCTGCTTAAGGGTTGCCGTGCTGGATACCATCTTAAACACAACACTACAGAAACAATAATATCACACCTAATTTACATGGACGATATAAAACTTTACGCATATACGGATAAAAAAATGAAAAAATTAATAAATACGACAGCAGAGTTTAGTAAAGACATAAATATGAAATTTGGTTTGGATAAATGTAAAACACTACACATAATTAAAGGTAAAATTCAGCCCGGCGACTACGAAATTAATGACACAGAAACCATCACAGCAATGGAACCAAACGATCTGTACAAATATCTAGGTTATCACGAGCTAAAAGGGATTCACCACACAAGTACAAAACATAAGCTTTTAAATGAATACAATAGGAGGGTAATAGCCATATGCAAAACACATCTTACAAGTAAAAACCTTATCAAAGCCATTAACACTTACGCAATTCCTATCTTGACATATTCTTTTGGTATCATAAAGTGAAGTAAAACAGATATCATTAATGTAGAACGCAAAACTAGGACCATGCTGACCAGACATAATCATCTACACCCCAAATCAGCTATTCAGAGGTTAACAATCAAAAGACAAAACGGAGGCAGGGGATTAATAAATTTACAAGCACTCTGGCAGAAACAAATACACACATTAAAATCATTTTTCCATGGCAAATCAAATAGAAGTGATATCCATACAGCTATAATCCATAACGACCAAAATTATACACCTTTAAATTTATCAGATCAAACTACATCAATAAACTTTAATAATAATGATTATGAGCGAGATGCGATAGACGACTGGAAAGCCAAAGTGCTTCACGGAAGACACCCACATGACCTTGAACAGGCACATATCGACACCGATGCGTCAAACAAATGGCTTCAAGTAGGTACACTATTCCCAGAGACCGAGGGTTTTATAATGGCTATACAGGACCAAGTAATTAATACAAGAAACTATAGAAAACACATTATCAAAGACATCACTATAACAGACGACAAATGCCGCAAATGCAGATTACATCCTGAAAATATACAACACATAACCGGAGCATGTCCAAATCTTGCACAAACAGACTACACACATCGACATAACCAAATAGTTAACATAATTCATAAAAAATTAGCACTTAAACACAGACTTATACCAGAAAATCGCATACCGTATTATAAATATAGTCCTCAACCCATATTAGAAAATAGCACTCACAAACTATACTACGACCGTACTATACTTTCAGATAAAACCATTCACTATAACAGACCAGACATTACATTAGTAGATAAGATGAAGAAAACAACATACATTATAGATGTAGCAATACCCAATACACATAATATTTTAAAAACAATAGCTGAAAAAATAAATAAATACACCGACCTTAGAGAAGAAATAGGCAGGATCTGGAAACAAGATAAGGTATACATTATCCCTATGATATTATCAACTACAGGCGTTATCCCAAAACATCTCCATCAAAGTCTGAAATTAATTGACCTGAAGCCCACAACCTTTATTCAACTACAAAAAGCAGCCATTTTAAACACATGTAGAATAGTCAGGAAGTTCATGCAGGCCGACGAAACCACGCCATACGTAGACCCGACACCACCGATACACACCAACATATAGACCAATTGACCGACAACATCCAATAGGGGATACTTACTTGGTTCAAACCCGTAAGTATCACCTTAAAGACCAGCTTTGAGCTGAGATTGTGAGGATATACACATAAATAATAATAATACACCCAACAGTCACACACATAGTCCTGACCCCACACTAGGTAAACCTGTGTCGTGGGTATCAGGAACTACGAGGGACTTGCGGTCCCACAACAATTTTATAATTATTTGTTCTAACATAAACAATGTATATTTTTCAAAACTTAGCGCTTTCCCGGCCAGTAGATCGACGTCAGGCAGGCAGCCGGTCGATCGTAAAAACTACAAGCGAATGCTGAATATTGTGCTCCTGTCTGGTATCAGAGTGTTCACACCAAGAAAGTAGATGTTCAGTTGAACAGAGTAATGCGTATTGTCTCTGGCACACTTCGCCCCACACCGCTTCCCTGGCTTCCCGTTCTCTCACACATAGCTCCACCGATACTTAGAAGACGGCAGGCAGCCGTCAATGAATGGGAAAACTGCTTTCGAATGACACCTCATCCAATGCCAATCCAAAAGACGCTAGATAACATCCCAACCCAGCGACTAACATCTCGTAAGCCCATTTGGAGTGATAACACATTGCAAACGAAACCGGACCTAATATCAGAGTGGCGAAAAATGTGGCAATGCTCAAATTGTTCAGACGCCCCGACACATGTCCCGGACCCTACGGATGTGCAGCCAGGCTTTTATGAGTATCGGAATCTATGGTCTACGCTTAACCGTATTCGAACCGGTGTGGCTAACTGCAACTACCATCTATATAAGTGGGGTGTCACTGACACGCCTAGCTGCGATTGTGGAGCCCCCTCTTAAACTACCCGGCACATTGTTGAGGAATGCCCGAGGAGAAACTTTCCGGGAGGATTCACTGGCCTTCTTCAACTGTCCCCAGACGCTAGAGCATGATTGCTGGGCTGGACTTATAATTGTGATTAAGCACAATATACTACTCCTACATGCCATACGTGATACGAAATAATAATAACTACAAGCGAAACGTGTCTGTATGTTTCATGTGTTAAAAAGCATGTTTCGCCGAACCCACTGCGAGTGGGATAAAGACAGGTGGAAGAAGAAGAAGAAGCGGGAGTGAGCCGATATATGCGCTTTTAGCCCTCTGCGATCTAAGAGACGCTAGACTATCGTATCTGATCTCAGCTACAGCTCGCTTAGCTTATAATAACCTTAGTTATTATAATTTATTAGTGGTGAGTAATAAAGCCGAAAATTACCTTAGTCAAACATTTCTGCGAAAATACAGCAATTACGGTAACCAGCCCCGGATTTAGTGGGGCAAACCGGGGCACCCGACCCGGGCGGCAGTTTCAGGGGGCGCCAAAATCATAATATAATGTGGTTAAAAATAAAAAACTTGCTCCACAAAGCGCCTAGCATACGGAAGCCTGGTGGGCTCACCGTCGACTTGTAAGAAAAAGGCGCCACACAGACGCACACCACAAGTGAAAAGTACAAATTGATTAAAGTGTTCTTATTGTCCTATTAACGAAAAATGCCAACTATTATATATTTGTGAGTTTTTTAAGTAATTTATCCCAAACGCTGGAGAGGGGGCGCCACTATTGAGTTTCTGCCCCAGTTTGAAAAAAATCGTAGATCCGGGGCTGACTGTAACGCCCATTCAATACAAAAATGTATTGTAAAATATATAGGTATAGAAATTAGCTGTCCCGCGCGGTTTCACCCGCAACTAGAGCCACCTACCGGGTCCAATTGTGAATCTAAACCATCCAGGGAGCCACCCAAACGCATACAAAAAAAATCATTCAAATCGGTCCAGCCGTTTAGTAGGAGTTCAGTCACACACACGTACAGTAGAATTATATATAAAGATGTCATAATAGCCAAAGTAGGAAATTTTTATTTACCGTTTTCCTTTTGACTTCTAGTGTAAAATAAAAAAGAACATAAATTAAAAGACATAGTATTAAAATATATTTTATTTTGTCCCCCGAGTCACTTTAATACATATCTGTCATTTTTGTACTCACTTATTTGCGCAAATAAGTGTAAAAATACAAAAAAAATATAATAATACGATTAAAGTTATGCGCTTGGACACCTTCTTTACCTATTTGAAACTCAAACTCGTAATGATGATCTAATACAGATATATTACATTAAGTTATGTTGTTATTTTTATCTTCAGTGACTGACCAATCTCGTGATATTGAAATAAAACTATTTGATACAGATTTTATCCCAGTTTAATTTTAATTTATAATTTTAAAATGAAGGTAGACAATGTAACTAACTTTTTGACCACGAACGCTGTAAAGGTTTCGAAATGTCGGAACTAAAATAATATGAATACGCGCTAAAATCCGTATACCTAAAATAGTTTTATTTCAATGTGTAATATTCGCGTACACATAAGAAATCAGACTCGGATAGTCTGACACATTTTTTCTTTTTTTATAAATAGTCCTGACCCTACACTAGGCAAAGACTGTAAAGTAAAATTGCGTCATATGTTCACGCGGGAGTTTGACAGCTCATAAACAACGAGCGCTATAGGGTTCCAGCTGAGAGTAAGCGAGATGGTAATATTGAGTTACGGTCAATAGACCATAACTTAGTGGTACAATTTCTGTGTACCGCGCAGCTTGTCTAGTACTATACATTAAAGTCTTTGACACTAGGTTAACCTGTGTCGTGAGTATCAGGAACTACGAGGGACTTTCGGTCCCACAACACCCAGACCCAAAACAAATATTTGTGGATCCCACAACAAAATATCTCGTTGTGGGATTCGACCCATGGCCTCTCGCGTCGCAGCCAGCTAATCGCCGATTTCTTTTCTTCCATTACATACATACAATATGTAACAAAAACCCTGTTGGGCGTTTTCACTGTGATATCAGAATCGATATTCAAACGTAATGAAATAACTCGCGTACGAATATGAGAATATAAAAATAATCATATTTATTTTTTATAATTTAATTATTTTATTGTTTGTAAACCGTATTTCGATTGATTACCTCTGATTATATGACTCGGAGCCAGAGCGAGATAGCAAGTTGCAGCGTCTACGTATGTACATCAAACGCTTCGTCAATACGTCACATGAGTCAGCTGTTCATCACATTTCAGATGTATTTTTTTAAATATGTTCATTTTTCTAAGCTACCTGAGTAAGGATAATATCTCGCTTCTCTTTATTATTATTTAATTTACTTAATTTAACTATATTAAGTAATATGTATGATTATCTTCACGACTTGAAAGGGTCAACAGGGTTTTTTTACATACTGCATCTGTCAGAATATGACTTTTGTCTTTCAATATGTCATATTTAATTTGGTAAGTAGCATTTACTCATTTTGGGCAAGCGCAACAGAGGACGTCCACCTACAAGATGGACCGACGACCTGACAAGGGTTGCAGGAAGCCGATGGATGCAGGCCGCTTCCAACAGCGAGGCCTGGAAGGCATTAGGGGAGGCCTATGTTCAGCAGTGGACGTCTTGTGGCTGATGATGATGACTTACTCAGAGGTAGTGAAACAGGTCTTAAATGTCTTTAATTATATTAACTTATTTACTATTATCTACTATTATAAAATTGCACCATTATATTTGTGACGAAGACATTCAATATCAGACTTTTGAAGGTTCAAATCATATCGAAGAATACTATTATTTCCACACCCAGTTGATCAGTTAATTACATGCATTACCTATTATTTCCACACCTGATCAACTGGATCAGTTAAAATTACATGTATTCTGTTATTGGATACAGAAATAATTTCTGAGAATTAAGCGAGTTCTAGGAAATGGTACGCACTCACGCCTGTACTGTAAGGGGTAGGCCGAGGTGTAACTAGTACACCCACATTTTGCCGAGCTTATTTCTGTCCCATGATATCATAGGTGGCAAGACAAGCCTATCGCCATATCGGACACAATCCCGACACCGGGTTGATACTAAGCATTTCATGATAACAAAACCCAATAACACTTTACCCGACCCGGGGATCGAACCCGAGACCTCAGCACAGCAGTCGTACCGCGTACGCATTACACTGCGCCACCGAGACAGTCTAGGAAATGACTAATTGGCAATTAGTGATAATTGATGTTACTGAGTGCGGCAATAAATCTGAATCCAGGATAAACTGTGCATTTTGGGTAGACAGTAAGTACGGTCATTGCCTAGATTTTGTCTTTGCTTTTTTAAATTTTAGACAGTACGTTCAGCAATTTGTTGATTTTTTACAAAGTAAAAAAATATATGAACTCACTCAAGATATAAAAAGGATCTGAGGGGCTAGCACGAATAATTTTCAAGTACGTGTTCGTATCGAAATGTCAAAAAAATTATTGAAACCATACAAATGCTAGCGTTCTCGATTCGAATACTTATTCGTAAGTTGTTCGTGCTGGCCCCCTTGAAATACCTTAGGTATTTACTTTGTAACTATTAATTACTGAATTAAATAAATTTATTAATTTGTAGCGTTATAAGTGGTGCTTAACGTGCACAAAGTACTTTTACATAGAAGTGGCGCCCAACGTGGGAACAATCTAATAATTAGTGACACGCTCGTACTGTGTATGCGCCTGCGCGAACTAATGTTAACATGTAGATCAACAAGAAACGTTACTTCTTAGCTTCTTAGTGAATAAATTTATATTTCTGCGCACGCGCAGTATAACGTTCCTAAGTACATGCGACAAAGCAAGTATATTCGGAGCAAACCTACTTATAACGCTACAAACTAATTTAGATTATCATTTCATCAAAACTTTTTCAATACAAATATTGCCTACCCAAAATTCATTCGGTCAATCAACCCTTACTTTTTGAATTTAATTCCCATCAGCTTAGCGTGGGGTGTCTCACATCCCGTCAAGTCTATATTATACTTTATCATATCTTTATATTGTAGTTCCGCTAGCACTTCATATCCACATTTAGCAGCCAGGACTTGTGACTCATACGCTGTGAAGACAGTTGCTGTTGCTTCTACACCCAGGGCTTTGCAGAGAGGCTCCCTAAATGATGTAAATAATATCAGCCCTGCATTAACGCTAGTATACATAGATACGCACTCACGCCTGTAATCCCTTAAGGGGTAGGCAAAGGTAAACAGTACACCCACATTTCGCCGAGCGTATCTCCGTCCCATGATGAGATAAGGGGCGAACCTATCGCCACACCGGACACAATTCCAGACTCCGGGCTGCTACTTATAATTTTGCAAAAGAAAAATCCAATATCACTTTCACCCGACCCGGGGATCGAACTCGAGACCTCAGCGTCAGCCTCAGTCATAATGCGTACGCATTACATCTGCACCACCGAGGCAGTCTAGTGGAAGCGTATTAAGGCTAAGCGTGAATGGGTTTTATGAGCGGTAGAGCCACGCTGTAGATAGTTTTGTCTACAGCACGAATGGGCCGACGCGACCAGGTCGTTACTAATGTCTCACAGAAAACCGACGTAAAGTAGCGGCTTGCTGCTGCGCTTCGTATGGAGAGTGAAATATCCGGAGACCCAAATTCTTCTCCCATTCCCAATTATCCCGAGCATTATGACCTGTCCTTTAAGCGAGGCTTAAAAAGAGTTTTCCTTCAACGGTAGGCAGCGGCTTGGCTGTGCTCTGGCATTGCTGAGGTCCATGGGCGGCAATAACCACTGACCATCAGGTGGGCGGTCTGCTCGTCTGTATTACTGGGCAATAAGAAAAAAAAACCTTAATTATTCCTTTCCATAAAGGTCGGCAACGCGACCATGATTATTTTGGTATTGTGAGCGTTCTTGGGCGGTGGACACTTACCATCAGGTGACCCAATTTGTCATTTACCAACATGTACTATAAACAAATACCATCACCCTCACCTCGCAGCGAACAATCTAGCACCAATATTCTGTCCCCGATGCTCAGGCAGAACTGTCAAGCCGCTTGACGTCAGGAACTTGTCCACTCCGTAGTGCTTGAAGATGTCAACCAGGTTCTCTGCCTCTATTAAAGTTCGTAGAAGTTTCTTCCATGATTCTCCTTTGACCTGCCAAAAACGATCGCCCTGATAGGTGGTGGTAGGTCCCTCGTATACGAAGGCCGTCGCTTTCTCTTTTTCTGCCGTTAAGCAACAGTAATGTGTAATTACTGTTGTGTTTCGGTTTAATGACATTGAAGCCAGTAAATTACTGGGCATTATGAGACTTAACATATTGTCTCGGGGTGACGAGCGCAGTCCAATGCCATGCAATGCATTGTAATTCTGTGTGGTGTTGCTTCTGTTTATGGGCAGGCGTGACGCTTACCATCAGGCGAGCGACCTTATAGTACAAACCCAGACGGCCTAGAAGTAGGAGCTCGTATACGAAGGACCGAACATCCTGTAAATCCTAATCTAGGTACCCTGCCACAAAATTAGTGAATCTTCCAACTTCTTCTGTTTGACGGTATCCCAACATTTGTCAGGGTCCGCCTACCTACTTAGACTCTTCCACACTCTCTCTTATTCTCAGTCTTGAACATTCTCCGTAGTGAGAGCATTGGCTCTTATATCTTCCTTTAGGACATTAACGCCCGGTTTCTGAAAGGCTGATCAAATCAACATTCAACGAACAGAACTTTTATTTGACATCGCTGTCAAATCAATTCGAGTTGCTGAAACGTTATTGAGTGAAACAAATTATCATATTTGATCTCTCTTTAGTACCGTTTGACATACGATTATTCATATTAATTTTAAAGTTATGTTAGCTAACATGTTGACACACATCAAAGGTGTTGATCACGCTTCTAGCAACTCAATTTCAACTTCACATGAGATTTGACATTTGATTAGTTAATTTAACATTGATCAGCCTTTCAGAAACCGGGCATAAGTCAGCGTCTTTTGAACCAAACACGGAATCGTCCGGCACGATCTGGCGCAGGCAATTGCGACCAAGGTAACGTACTCCTGTGGTTCCTTCACTTGACCATCTCCCATGAGTGATTTCAACTTACCTGATCAATATCTTCTTCCTCATCGTCTTTGGACTTGACGACAATAATATTGAACCCCACCAGCTCATCAGGCTCGCCATTGACTTCAGTGAAACAGGCTAAGCTAACGTTCTGTGACACATACGACTCCCAATTAGATCTGATTGTGGATATCGACTCTGGGTCGCTTTTTATATCTGTAATAATAAATATTCAACAGCTACATAGTCCTGTAAGATACAGGTGTTTTGTTTGTGTGTGTTAACAAGTCAAAACTGTCTACAGCTTTTTTTATTAGTTTTTGATGACGAGACAAACAGGTCGCTCGCCTGATGGTAAGCGTCACGTCTGCCCATAAACAGAAGCAACACCAATCAGAACTTCGAATTGCTCTTTTTGGTAGGTGAACCAATGTTGTTAAGGTATTATGGAGTGGGCTAGATTTTAAACATGTTCTCATACATACATACATACGCATTCACGCCTGTAATCCCCGAATGGGTAGATAGAGGTGTAACCACTTTTCGCCGAGCGTATTTTCGTCCTATGATGTGATAGGGGGCGAATCCATCGCCATACCGGGCACAAATTCCAGACTCCGGGCAGATACTGAGCTTTTCGTAATAGAAAAACTTAATATCATTTTTACTCGACCCGGGGATCGAACCCGAGAGCTCAGTCGCAACGCGTACGCATTACAACTGCGCCACCGAGGCAGTTCTAAACATGTTCTGCCGGGTACCAAAACACCGTTGATAGGTATTTTTGACACCCAACTAAACTAAAGTTCCAATGCATTTTTTTTTTGTTTACAGCAAGGCCAACTAAGAATATGATGATCTCCTTATCCTGGCCCGTGAATATGGCCCCTTAGAGCACTATGTATTTATTACCTAGCAATGCAACAGTCTGTCGGAATTTCCTGCTATTATATTGTATTATTGAAGCGTGAACACCAATTAACTTAGCAAACAAAAACAAGTTATTTGCAAGGTCGCTCGGCGGTTGACGTTAGTTACACTACATTATAGTTGGTAGGTACAACAAGGTGGTAGGTCCCTCGTATGCGAGAGGCCGTCTGGGCTGGTACCACCGCTTTGTCTATTTCTGCTGCCGAGCAGCAGTGTGTAAGCACTGTTGTGTTTCTATTTGAAGGACATTGAAATTACTGGACTTTGAGACTTGACAACTTATGTCACTTGAGTGGTAGAGCCACGCTGTAAATAGTTTACAGCATGAATGGGCCGGCTCGTCCGGGTCGTTACCACTGTCTCACAGAAAACCGACGTAAAGTAGCAGCTTGCTGCTGCGTTTCGTATGGTGAGTGAGATATCCGGAGGACCAAAGTCCCCTCCCCTTCCCAATCTCTAACTTATCCCTTTCCTTTAAGATCGTACATAGGCGGTGGAGATCACTTACATCAGGCTAATACTATAGAAAAAATTGTCAGTTCTGTGTGGTGTTGTTCCTGTTTATGGGTATGCGTGACGTTAACCATCAGGCGAGCGACCTGCTCGTTTCAGGCTAAAAGCTCAAGTAAGACGCGCTCAATTGAACTCATCTATTTAAACATCATCCTAATATTATAAATGTGAATGTAAGTTTGTTTGTTACGCTTTCACGCGAAAACTACTTAACCGATCATCATGAAACTTTGTACATATATTCTTGGAGGTATAAGAAGTAATATAGGATACTGTTTATGAAAAAAAAATATCTATTTGTTTGTTGCGCTTTCACGCCTAAATCACTGAACCGATTTTGATGATTTTTGACGAGAGATATATAGGACCCTGGAGACGGTTATAGGCTAAGTTTTATTTCGGAAAAGTCTATAAGTATATAATGAAGTTACCTAATATTTTACAAAGGGGCTCATCTCTTATGAAAACCTCCTGCATAAAGTCCAAGCACTTCTTTCTGATCGATGAGTCCATGTCCCGGATTTGGTACCTGTACAGATGAACAGTAAGGCCTTAACAGTATCCTGTTAAGGCCAACATCCAGCTTAGCTTAGTTTTTTTATATTAAAGGCCGCTAAACGAGCAAGTGGGTCACCTGATGGTAAGTGATCTCCAACGCCCATGTACGCCCACAATACTAAAAGGATCATGGATGCGTTGCAGACCTTAAAAGAAAGGGATACTTAAGGGATTGGGAAGGGGATTTGGGCCTCCGGATATCTCACTCACCGTAAGAAACGCAGCAGCGAGCTGCTAGTTTACGTCCGTTTTCTGAGAGACAGTGGTAACGGTTCGGACGAGCCGGCCCATTCATGCTGTAGACAAAGCTGTCTACAGCTTGGCTCTACCACTCGGAAGAGAGCTCTACTTAGTGGTAGTCACGTTGTAGACAGGTTTATCTACAGCAAGCGTGAATTACTTCTAATAGTCTGGGTATGTCATGCTCGCTGTAATGTCTGTGCTTGCGGCGGCGTCGTGTGCCGAGTCGGACACTTCCCTCTAACATGGTTGAGGAGGCCTATGGCTGGCACATGCATCATACTCGTAAACGGGTGTCGCTTGTGTGGACTAGTCTGTTCAACTGTTATTTATTATTTGTTTACTCTTTTGTTTTATGGTCTTAACTTATTCGTTATGGAGGTCATGCATACTAATCCAATACGTAATCATTTATATATGATTGCCTATTAATACAATTTGAGTTGCTCTAATTCCAATTAAATATTGTAAAACCTTATGCTATAATAATTGTAAACTAGTTTTGAAAAGATCAGCGCTAGAGTTTCCTGCTTGTACTTATTATCGTTTGCTTTAACGGTGAAGGAAAGCATCGTGAGGTAACCTGCATACCAACCCGCATTAGGCCAGCGTGTTGGACTAATGCCTAACCTTTCTCATTCGGTAGAGGAGGCTCGTGGGTATTATTTACATGTGTGTAGGCTTCCCTTCCCATTCCCTTCCTTTGAACCTGCTCCAGACTTGTCCTAAAGGGACACTCTCCGGTCTCTGCCACGGCATCCTCAACTAACCTGGAACAATTTGGTAAAGTATATCTCAGTCACATGTATCGTAGAAACCTAGAAACATTTTAATTGTTTTCTTTTACATAACTACGCACTCACGCCTGTAATCCCCGAAGGGGTAGGCAGAGATGTTTTTCGTCGCATGGTGTCATAGGGGCGAGCCTTTCGTTATTCCAGACACAGTTCAAAACCACAGGCTGATACTAAGCATTTCATGATAGAAAAACCCACTATCACTTTTCTCCGACCTGGGGATCGAACCCAAGACCTCAACACAGCAGTCTTACCACGCACGCATTACAACTGCGCCACCGAGGCAGTCTTTGTTCTTATAAAAGACGGTATACAGAGAATTTTATTTTTACTATAAAATATTGTGGGTAGATTAATACTGCATGAAAGTCTAAATTGGTGGCACCGGTGGGTGAGAGGGCTTGTCCCTGTTGACAGTGGACAGTGTAGTTAGTGGTAATATACAAGTGTTGTGTAACTAATGTGGTAAACTCTAGTTTTATAGACGGACAGTTGTGTGAAATACTCGCGCTGCAATAGACGCCAAGGGCGTTCTGAGAATGACGGGGCTTCTAAGCCCAAAGGCAGAACGCAGGGGTGGCACCGGCAGCAATCCTGGTACACCAGGATCCCACGAAACGAGACACGGCAAAAGGCCACCCATTTATGGTAGACGTTCCCAAAACGCGCACCAAACGCATTGCCTCCACCTTCATACGGACTGCCAAATTGTGGAACAAGTTGCCGGAGTCTTTGTTCCCCGATAAATATAATCTAGGTGTCTTCAGGTCGCGAGTGAATTGTTTGCTAGGCAAACGCGAGCCTATTATGTATAAACAAAACTACCCCACTAGCGCCGAAGAAGGCCATCGCGGGTTTTTAGTGGGTATACCGACGTAGGAATTGGTTAAGGTCCCGATCTAGGAGCCACTCAGCAGTGAACTAAGTTGGAAGGTTGGTGAGCCCGACATAACCATCCCACCACTCCCGGGATGGGAGGGTATCTGTAAGATGCATATTTCCAAGAAAAAATGCAAGAAAAAAAGCCGAATTTAACGGTAACTATGGTGACTTTTATGACGCGGTATTTTTTGTGCTTTATATTATTTACCATTTCTATAAATCATAATTTATCTATATGGTTAAGTCGCTGCGACCAAAGACTTTAACGTATACTACTAGACAAGCTGCGCGGTACCTAGAAATTGTACCACGAAGTTGCGGTCAATTGAACGTAACTCAATATTACCATCTCACTTACTCTCATCTAGAACCCCTATCGCGCTCCCAGTTTGTGAGCTGTTTAACTCCCGAGTTATTTGCAAAGATTTTAATGTATACTACTAGACAAACTGCGCGGTACATAGAAATTGTACCACGAAGTTGCGGTCAATTGAACGTAACTCAATATTACCATCTCACTTACTCTCATCTAGAACTCCTATCGCGCTCCTTGTTTGTGAGCTGTCAAACTCCCGCGTTATGTGACGCAATTTTACTTCTAAACAGTCCGTCTAGTAGTATACATTTAAGTCTTTGGCTGCGGCGACAAATGTATAAGTATGGTTATACTGCTGCGGCAGAAGTGTACCTCCAGTATAGAAAGTTTCTATGAGTAATACGGTTACACTGCTGCGGCAGAAGGTAACACTGGTAATGTCTTGAATCTCTGGCTGAATGGTCGGGGGTCCTTTGCCATTGCGTATCGATGAACGCTGGCGAATAAAGGTGATATTAAATTGTTTTATTGTATTTAGGTAATGACCCGTACACCGCCAGTGCTTAAAATGTCTACGAGTAATACAATTACAGAGTTGGGAAGTTGGAAGTCACCTGGGCGCGAGCACTTTTTTTTTTGGGTATACTGCGGTCACTACCCGGCTCAGACTGTTGTCACTGAGCCTTAGTTAACCATTGTACACCATGTTGGTGCAGTGTGTTGATAATATAGAAAGCATATGATTACTTCGTATGAAATAAAATCGCTAAATGGTCCGTCTATCTGTTTCTCCACTTATTTCTCCTAAATTTAAGTGGGGCATCACCGATATAATCCCTATTGAATACAAAATGAATCATCCAAATCGGTCCACATTTGGCAGGGTTTTGCGTAAATATACATATGTAGGTATACACACTCACGCCTGTAATCTCCGAAGGGGTAGGCAGTGGTGTAACCAGTACACCCACTTTACGCCGAGCGTATCTCTGTTCCATGATATGATAGGGGGCGAGCCTATCGCTATACCGAACACAATTCCAGACTCCAAGCTGACACTGAGCATTTCGTAATAGTAAAACTCAATATCACTTTTACCCGACCCGGGATCCAACCCGAGATCTCAGCGTCAGCCTAAGTCGTAACGCTTACACATTACAACTGCGCCACCGAGGCGCCGGGGATTGAATATACATAAAAAATATTTATATACAGACCAATTGAACCTCTAGTTTTTTGCGTCGGTTTTAAAATAATCACAGGTAAATGATCGTCACTAAGCGACAACACAAACGACTAATTTATATTTCAAGATACATATAATATCATTACAGTTACGTGTGAATTTCGTCGAAGGAATTTCGTAATGAAGAGGCTGCATTCCTAGATATATCCAGATGAAACTTGGTGCAAAAATAGTTTAGCTATAGAAATAGCTCGAAATGACGCGACGCCGGGTGGAAAACTAGTCGTGTAAGAATGCGGAAGTGATGACATACAATTCAATATATTATTGTATAATTTTTATAGCATAGGTCGGAAACGAGCAAGTGGGTCATCGGATGGTAAGTGATCTCCACTGCCAATGTACGCCCATAATACCAAAATAATAACGGCTCGCTGCCGACCTTAAAGGAAAGGCATAATTAAGGGATTGGGAAGGGGGGGATTCGGGCCTCCGGATATCTCACTCATCGTACGAAACGCAGCAGCAAACTGCTACTTTACGTCGGTTTTCTGTGAGACAGTGGTAACGACCCGGACGATCCGGCCCATTCATGCTGTAGACAAAACTGTCTACAGCGTGGCTCTACCACTCAAAAATATTCCATATACAAAGGGTCTTAACGAAACTCTGTTGCAGAGGATCATGCGCCATCTATCTATCTATTTGTCGTTTATACCTGTAAAGGCCTCAGTGGCGCAGTTGTAATGCGTACGCGTTACGATTCAGGCTAACGCTGAGGTCTCGGTTTCGATCCCCGGGTCGGGTAAAGTAGTATTGGGTTTTTCTATAATGAAATGCTCAGTATAAGCCCAGAGTCTGAAATTTGTGCCCGGTATGGCGATAGGCTCGCCCCCTATCACATCGTTGGAATGAGATACGCACGGTGAAATGTGGGTGTACTCGTTACACCTCTGCCTTCGTCGATTACAGGCGTGAGTGCGTATGTATGTATGCAAAGGGCTATAACTTTGAACCGTAATATTGCGCGGGTTGGGGTTTTTGGCGGGAATTCTGACAGTCCGGTTGATTTCTTATTTTTATTAATTCCTAAACTAGTTTAAAGTTGTGTTTGTTGTATAAAAGTGGTGTGGATATGTGCAATAGATAGAAATAAGTTAATTTAGGTGATTTTAGATACATAACAAAACCCTCGTTGCTAAAGACCGACTAGCATCTGACCGCTTTTACGAATATGCAACCAATATCCGATTATCCGAGACCACTCAGTCTCTGAAGAAGCGATCTTCAAGCGTTCGTATTTCCGACAGGCGAGGATTGCCAAAGCGCGTAACCTAAATCATTTTGTATTTGATTTACACGAACAAACGTAATTTTTATTTCTAAACATAACGTAGATGAAATATAAGTCTAGTATTTATAATAGTAACAGGAAAACCTACAGTTTATAGTCTAGATAATATGTATATATGAAAATAAATTGCTGTGTGTATGAAAGATTGATTATCACTTGAGAACGGCTTGAGCAAATTAATTGATTTTTTCAATCAGCTATTAAGGTGATTCAGTTTGATAGTCACTAACGGATACAGGAGGGGGGGCGGTCTAAGGAGCTCAAGACAGTTCAAGCGAAAGTTCAATATTATAACTCAAAAACTACTAAAGCTCATGAAGCTAAAGATCATGAAATTTGGTCAGATAATAGTTTATGTAATGTAGGAAACCCCTAAGAAAGAATTTACGGAAATTTACGGGCTTGAACTTTGTATTCAAAACATAAGAGCAGAGCAGTAATATGGAAGCGGGTGAAACCGCACGGGACAGAAGACCAGCTAGTAACAACATAAAACATTTGGTTTGACTACTAAGCAACTAGTTATAACAGCATCTGTTTCTAAAAATAGCATGTGTATTATCAACTTTTAATATACGAGAGGCAAATGATAAACACGAAATAACTTGTGTTTACTTTATACTGTTATACTTGCGTTTAACTACCTATACACAATTAGTTCAGGTAAACTTTAATTTACACAAAATAATAAATGATTGGCACCGACTCCAAATCGGTTTATTATATTTTTAGCTATAGGTAAATGTTTTTTTTTTCGTTAAAAGGTATATAATAATATTGTTATTATTAGTGAAAGAAGAAAGAAAGAAAGAAAGACAATTTATTAGTCACAGATCACAAAAAAATTACAGTAAAACAATACTAACTAAACACCATCAAAAAGGTTTTGACAATTGCGCGTCGTGACTGTGACAGGTAAGAAACATGAAAGAAAGAAAGAAAAAGAAAGAATCATCAAAGTCGGTGCATGTCTTTAATTCCCGGTTTCACTCTCTTGGATAGGATTTTTGTCTATGGATAATAATCCAAAAATAAAAGCAGTCGAATTGAGAACCACCTCCCTTTTTTTTCTTGACGTTTAAAAATACTATCAGCCACACACAAGTCAATAATTTTAGCTTATGATTAATTTATAAATCAGGACATCCAAATTTATCGTCAATTCATTAAAAAAACACATATACCTACATAATATTAAAATAGCAACATTATTCATCTCATAAAAAATAATATGCAAAGGTAATTGATACAAACAGCCTATAATATAAAGTTTTATAGAAACTGTTTGTTTACTTACGATTAAAATGCGCTAAACAGAACTACACTTGTATAGAGTCAGCACATGAATGAGGCAATTAATCGACTGGTCTGTCGTATCAAAAATGTACCCAAAATAGACCTTATGCCGCAGGTAATAACTACTATAAGTTACGTCATAATATTTGTTTTATTATTACATATGTATGCGCACTACGTAGATTGGGTTTTTGTTGAGTAATTGTCGGATAAGAAACTGATTTTGGCGATATCATTCGAGAATAGGTCGATAAATAATTTGTTAATGTGTACATTGTGCCATGTAATGCACTGCCAAGGTCATTCTTATTAGATAAGTACCTAAGTAAGTACCAACATCATAGTGTATACGCGTTGCACCGCAGTTTGTTTTACAATACGCACGAATATAAGCATGCCATTTTTGTACTTTCAACAAAAGGATCGATTTATATTGTAACGATGTTTTCAAAAATGTCAATGTCGGTTTTCATATATCGAATAAGAATATTGATATATTGGCACTTATGGGCATGATATTTGGATGACCTTTTATCGCATCTTATAAAATATATCGATATGTCGAATTAAACTAGGTATATCGCTAACTTGGTATATGGACCAAAGTATGGACTATGGAGTGTCGAGACGGAAGCTGCGAGCTCGAAACGCACACATGACTGACCTTTTAAAAGTAATGTGTATATTGATTGTTAGTTATCGTTTCTTTTAGGAAGCAAAACATAGTGAGGAACCCTGCTTACATAATTCTTCATATAAAACTTTCTAATTTTTCAGTGTGGTTTGTAAGACCGAATCCCTTTCATTAGGATCGTGCACTCCTGTTTTTTATTACTGTTATGCTCGTACCTGGTGGATGGATCTCCATCGTTCATGAACACCTACGATAAAATAAATAAATAAATACACCCAACAGTCACACACATAGTCCTGACCCCACACTAGACTAATCGTGAGTATCAGGAACTACGAGGGACTTGCCAACCCACAACACACAGACTCGAAACAAATGTTTGTGGATCACACAAACATTTGTCTCGGTGTGGGAATCGAACCCACGGCCTCTCGCTTCGCAGCCGGCTACTCGCCCACTGCGCCACGGAGGCCGTCGATACCAGAAGAATCATGGCCGCATTGTGGACTTATAAGAGAAAGGCAAAAAGGAATTAAGGAGTGGCGGGGTTTAGGCCACTCATCTGACTCACCGTACGAAACGGGACAGCGTACTGCTATTTCACGTCGGTTTTCTGTGAGATAGTAGTTGTAGGTATTATGTGCTTACAATGCTTCACCTTCTTCCACCTGCCTGTAAACTATCTATCACTTTTGTGCAATAAAGATAAATAACTTCGTCAGGATGTTCAAAAAGTTTAATAGTCTATTCACATTAAATGCAATATTATATTACTTGTTCACAATTTATTACACTTGCTATGATTATTCACAACTCTAGTTACACTCGGGCAGCGTTACCACGAAAGAGTTCTAAGCACGACTGAGTTCCCTCAACTAATAATGCGCCCGCTTATATACCTTAGCAATCACCTCCAGCACATCTCAGTGTTATTATCTACCCGCTTTACATAGTTATTCCCTCGACTACCTTCACTAACACCAATAACAGTGCTATTACTATTATGAGGGTAACATGCCCTTATCCCACTTGTCCCACTCGTCGGAACATGCTTTTTAACACGTTACAGAAAGATTTGGCTTGTAATATTTACGATCGGCCGCCTGCCTGGTTACATCACTTTTCTTAAATAAGGAATTCCTATGCATTTTATTATTATTGTTTTATTATGGCATAGGCCGGCAAACGAGCAAGTAGGTCACCTGATGGTAAGTGATCTCCACCGCCCATGTACGCCCACAATACCAAAAGAGTCATGGGTGCGTTGCCGACCTTAAAGGAAAGGGATAGTTAAGGAATTGGGAAGGGGAGGGGGTTTGGGCCTCCGGATATCTCACTCACCGTACGAAACGCAGCAGCAAGCCGCTACTTTACAGCGGTTTTCTTTGAGACAGTGGTAATGACCCGGACGAGCCGGCTCATACATGCTGTAGTCAAAATCACCACTCAGATTATTCCAGTCTCATTTTTATTATCCGAAATGACGAAACGAGCAGGTCGCTCGCCTGATGGTAAGCGCAACGCACAGTAACATCAGCGGTTTTGTTGATATTGTTTCGTGGCTATGTACTACCGGACTAAAGATATCTTTCTTTCAACCTGGCGTTCCGCCTTCTCGTTTTATAGATTTGACGGGATTTGGTATTATATGGGGTGACCCACCGCGCCGTCTGACCCATACAATCCGCAACAGGAACCAAGTCCTCGTCCGTTAATCAGCAGAGTGTACCACTTGTAAGTGAGGTTGACTTTGGGTCAGAGCTGTTGGTGGCACACTTACACTCCAAAGGCATAAATACCAATTTATTTATTTCTCGACGTTTCGATCTAGTTGCATCGGCCTTGTACACGGGTTGATTCAGTAAGAACTAGTTTTATTTAATAGATATCAGTTTTGTTGAGTATATGCTACATACATACGCACTCACGCCTGCAATCCCCGAGGGCGTAGGCAGAGGTGTAACCTGTACACCTACATTTCAGCAAATTTATTTCCTTTCCATGATGTGATAGGTGTCGAGTCACACAGCAGATACTGAGCGTCATAGAAATACCCAATATCACTTTTACCCGACCCGGGGATCGAACCCGAAACCTTAGCACAGTAGTCGTACCGCGTACACATAACTGCATCACTACCGAGGCATTATAAAGCAA
This sequence comes from Mimas tiliae, assembly GCA_905332985.1. NCBI lineage: Eukaryota > Metazoa > Arthropoda > Insecta > Lepidoptera > Sphingidae > Mimas > Mimas tiliae. Next base: position 784,357 of record HG995265.1, on the reverse strand, counting down.
CAACAAATAAAATCTCAAAATTGAAATCGTTTAATGTCATATCTTAATGACGATTGTTTTAATTTACTTTTATTTTTAGTACAAAGAAAGCAATATCATATCTGCATATTAAATTACTCTACACTGTACTTCAATAATGTTTATTTATGTACGATCGAAGCTGATAAATTGACTCTAATGGGTTTTTATTGAATTTGACGATGCAAAACAATCGATAAAACCCGGAGAAACAAGCTTTCAGGAAATACGAGTAGCTGTTACAACAGTGGACACTGAAGAAGCGGAAACTGCCACTGAACGGGACATGAGAGCCGCTGGTGTCACACAAGTTGACGCGGGAGTAACAGTAGACACTAAGGGTGAAGACCCTGGCACTAGATAGGACGCTGTGAGAGAGGACATGAGATCCGCTGGTCTTACAACAGTTAACGTGGAAGTCACAGTAAATACTTAGGGAGCGGCTCTGGCGCTGGATAGGATAGGAGATAGGTTACGAGAGTCGCTTGTCTCAGAGTGAACGCGCGGGTAACAATGGGCACTGAAAGAGCGAATCAGTGCACTGGACGAGACGTTGTGATAGATAAAACAAAAGTTGCCGATATCGTAACAGTAGACGCGGTAATCACAGTGGACACTCGGGGTGGGGTTCCTGGAACTGAACGGGACATGAGAAATGACACGAGAGCCGTTGATGTTATAGCAATTGACGCAGGAGTCACAGTGGACACTAAGGGAGTGGACCCTGGCATTGGACAGAACGTTGTGAGACAGAACATGAGATCCGCTTGTCTCGCGACAGTTGACGCGTGAGTCTCAGTGGATTCTTACGAAGCGGACTCTGGTACTGGATAGGACGTTATGACAAAGGACATGAGAGTCTCCGGTCTTTCAACAGTGGGCGCGCGAGTCACAGTGGTTACTGAGGGACGGTATGATAGATAACACGAGAGTTGTTGATGCCGATGTCACAACTAAAGATGCGCTAGGAACAGTGGACATTAAGGGTGCAGACCCCATTGTAAGTGAGGATGCGAGAGCCGCAAGTCTCTCAACAGTGGAAGCGTGAGTCACAATAGAAACTGAGGGACCAGACCCTGGTATTCTCTGACGTAGTATTTTCTTTACATTTCTCAGCTGTTACTAACGGAATGATGTTTGCACTAAATAAAAAGTTAAAAACAAACCCGTGTACATATGTATATATAACGTGAACGAAAATAAACAATAGCTTCTCGGAACACGAACATCGTGGCCAGGTGGTGACTTGCGAGGGATGGGACGGTCGACGGTTTTGAGTATCGATTGATGAATTTTCCTTATCGATTTTTAAGTGGCATGTATTTTCTTATCCTCCTAATTTGATGACTCAATCACAGATCTATAGATTACTACTCATAATAAACTACAGAAAGTGTAGCTTTGTCTGCGTAGTCGGTATATATGGCAAGTGTTAATTAATGAGTTATGTACAACATTTATTTACATTATCGCAGATGTCTACTCAATACCTACTTATGCTTCATCATAAGGCCCAGAGGTTTTAGTTTATGTTAGTTTTCAATTGAGAAAATATATTTGATAACACGTCACGAAATTCGCTAAACTCATCCGAAGGAAAAATAAATATGTATACCCAACAGTCACCCACATAGTCCTGACCACATACTAGGTTAATTTGTATCGTGGGTATCAGGAACTACGAGGGAATTACGCTCCACAACACCCAGAATCGATGCAAATATTTGTAGATTTGTGGATGCGGGAAACGAACACACGTCCTCACCCTTCACAGCGAGCTACTCGCCCACTACGCTACGGAGGCAGTCAAGTCTATCAGTATAATATAATTTGGTGTCTAAAGGTAAATTTAGTACATTCAGTCAAAAAACTTCCTGCATTATCTTGTCTATCATGTGTAGAATTAAATACCAAATAATTCACCACAATTATTTTTTTGTCAAAGATTCCTGTCTGTCATAACAAAGAACTCCCTCCCTTCCTTTTATTTATCCAGCCCTAACGTGGACGTCGGCGACATCAGCTTTGCGAGGCCTCTTTCATTTTCCAGATAGAAAGAAACCCTTAAATTAAATGAGACAAATTATACAATAATGTACGAGTATGCGAGAATTGCAATTTGTTGCTAATCAAAAATTACACAAATAAATCCAATTTAACAACTCGGACTCGGTTCCCTGAGTCTCGTGTGTGGAATCCCCTTACCTTTCCCAGTGTAGCCAGACGACTCTGGATAAATACTACTCAGGTGTACAGAAATAAATACGAATAACTAAGCTTTTTAAATCGTAAAACTTTCTTGCGAGGCCTCCTATGGCGCGAGGCCGTTGCCGACGCCTAACGCCGCCACTGCATCTATCACAGTAAAACGCAATTAAAACGCAATAGCTCCTAATAAAGTCTAGCCAATTTTCCATTGATGCAATAATTGCAGTTCTATAAATTAAATGATTGATAGCACCTCCTCTTTTTTTACGTTAGTTAAAAATCATCGACATCACCTCATCCCACGGTATGTAATTTTATATTTCAGATTTCAGATTAGTGTACAGCTCCACAGTGAACGCGCGTCGCAGCGCCAGCGCGCGCGCTCCAAAAATAACCGCGATTGTGTTACTGACTTCTGTTCTTTTCTATTCTTTTCTCTTCTGTGTAGAAGTGTTGTGTTGTGAAGTTATGTTTTTGAATTGGTAAGTGAGTATTTTTTGTGAGTAGTTTTAAGTTAAATGCGTCTGTAATTTGGGTTTCTCGTGTACTATTTGAAAATGCTAAAACGAAATAGGAAAACTATCTCGTTTTTTTAGTTATATTTAAAAATTTGTAATACTGCTTTGGAGTTAAGTAGAAAATTATCAAAAAATAACAAAGAATTACGTGTAGAGTTTTAAGAGACAACCATTATATATATTATACCACATCGAATAGGTACTAAATTTATCCTTTAGCAATAAATCTGAAGCCTACGTAATATGAACTGTTATTGAAGGGCGGTAGCAATAATTCGCTTTCCCGCGACAAAAAAAAAAAAAAAAAAGGCATTGACAGAAAGCAGCTCAAGATTCGAGTTTTTTATGAATCTATTTTTCCCATGGATGGCCAAGATTTCTTTCCCGTTGCAGGAAGATGTTTTGACTAATAATCGCCACCATTACCACCACCAATACCACGTTGCTCTGCTGGTTGGTGGATCGCCATAGTCACTTTTTAAGTCAGTGTACACCATGAGCGTAAGGTTAGCTTGGGTTTTGAAAAATGTTTGGATTACATTTGGCTTTATCATCTAACTTGCCTAGAGTAAGTCTAATTTGATAAATATTCATTTATAAAACTCTACTCTGAAGTCAGATTCATATTTTGCGTATTCGTAATTGATTTGCCTATTTGTAAACACGTAGACTTATGAATCATTATCATCATCATGATCATCATCAGCGCATATTGATCCACTTTTGGATATAGGTCTCTCCCAATGCACACTATGCACTGATCTTTCGACCTATGAATATATTTACTCGCACTCTCAGAATATCTGACTTAGTTTTCGTCCGGGACACCTTATTTTGCATATTATTATCATCTATATATCCTTTATCTTCTTCTTCCACCTGCCCTTATCCCACTCGCAGTGGGTTCGGTGCAATATGCTTTTTAACCCATGTTACAGAAAGTTTTGGCTTGTAGTTTTTACGACCGGCTGTCTGCCTGACTTCAACCCCTCTGGGGAAAGCTATATATACGTGAAATTCAACCAAAAACCAACTTCCAATAACATTCAAACTGACAATAGGTACTGTAATAGTCATTTAGCATTAACTAAATAATTTAGTCAATCAAACTCTGTTCTCTCGAACACGCCCAATTCATTGTATAGATTTTCGTCTATGAAATTAGTATCATTAACCGAATGCCCTAATACACTAGCATTAAAACCCGAAATTTACAAACAAACAAAATGTTTTCAAAACAAGATTAGTGAATTATAAATGTGACGCGCTTGCTCTGGAGACAGATGTTTTTGCCAAAAGATCGCAACGTGCAAGATTCGTATCTCCGCAGTTAATGTTGTATGTTGTATAATTGTCATTACACGAAATATTATCCTGTATTATATGTCCCACTGCTGGGAATGGGCCTCTTCTACTATTCTATTCTATATTGAAATAAAACTAGTTTATACGGATTTTATCGCGGTTTAATTTTTATTTTTAGTCCCTACGTTTCGAAAGCTTTTCAGCCTTCGTGGTCACGGGAGAGACTGAGGTGTAGGTCATCTCGAAAAGTTAATGTTACATTGCCTACCGTCATTTTAAAATTATACATTTATTTTTAATTATTTAATATTTTAGTTGACACTAGTCCGATCTACGCAGGAAGAGCTCACGGTGTCTTGAGTATAAACTAGTTTTATTTCAATGTGTACTATTCGCGTAAACCTAAGAAATCACTATTCTATTCTATATCTGAGTGGTAGAGCCATGCTGTAGGCAGTTTTGTTTACAGCATGAATGGGCCGGCTAGTGCGAGTCATTAGCGCTGTCTCACAGAAAACCGACGTAAAGTAGCAGCTTGCTGCTGCGTTTCGTACAGTGAGTGAGATATCCGAAGGCCCAAATCCTCCTCCCTTACCAAAGCCTTTAATTAAACCTTTCCTTTAATGTCGGCAATGCGCCCATAATTCTTCAGGTATTGTGGGCCTACATGAGTGGTGGAAATCACTTACCATCAGATGACCCACTTGCTCATTTGCGGCCTAAGCTAAAAAAGCTAATTTAATTGAGAATATTCTTAGGTATGTAACATTGGCCTGATGATGCAATCAAGCCGTCTGCAGCTTCCAACTCCTCGATAACAAGTAGCAAATATATTTTTGGGTTCATTGAATAGGTTTCGTTGAGTAATTGACGTCCAGGGGGCATATGCACTAGCTTAGTTTAGCATATACAACGCTATAAGATTTTTTTGACTCGTTTTGTCTTGAAACCCCAGTTTTATCTGGTTAATGCTATATGTCTATCGAAGCCAACTTGGTGACATAGAATACTCGACTCGTTATGTCAAAAGTAGAGAAAATAGTACTTTCAATCTCTTTATGATATTTTGTCTACGAACCCTAACATGACGACCTAATTTTATTGAATGTTGACACTTTTACCCGAGATATTTGTCGTCGGTAGTTATCTCTCTAATATAACTAATTAACCATAGAAAAGAAGTAAACTTACTTATTTTATAATATTTTTCCGTTCACAAAGGAAGGCAAAGGGATCTTAGCTCATACAGCCATCAACGCGTATATATATAATGTTGACAGTTTTACCCGAGATATTTATCGTCTATAATAGGGTAGTTTCCTATATTGAATTTTATAGATTATTTTAAAAGCAACAGAAAATAATACGCAAAAGAAACCCTTTTATTATAACACAATAAAATTGGTTCAGAAATGTGCCCGCAGTCATGATTTTAAATGTTGGTATGAGAAAAAGTGGGTGCGTAGTAGGGATATCTCACTATCTCGCTTGCACGCGTGCACCATAATGAACATTTTACACAGTGATGCCAAAGGTTGCGTCGTCTGTCATTTGACAATTACCCCTTCTACAGGATGTGAATGGCTTTTAACCACTTTTAACTTATATATTTTTGGTACGATTTATAAAATTCTTTCTGCAATAGATTTTGAGTAACTTAACTTATTGATTTAAATAATAAAAAAAATCTAGTCAACTACCATAACATCTCTCTCATATGGTAAGCCCGCAGGTGGTGAGTCTGATAATGGATTAGGAAGGTCGCGAGGGGTTTAACAGTTAGGTAAGGTTATTTATTTTAATACTTTGATTACACACGATGCAATAATAGCAAGAGTTCGCGCGCAAAATGCTGCACGCCAGTAATATGCGTCTTAAAAATGCGAATTATAAACATGGCTGTTCGTTGCAATGCATGTTTCTTTTCAATTCTTGAGGAATTCAACATTTTAGCTGATTTACGTAAGATTGTTTGGAAACAAACGCCTGTAACAAGATGTTTGGAACAACTTTTTTGAGTGGCAGAGTCACGCTGTAGACACATGTCTACAGCATGTATGGGCCGGCTCGTCCGGGTCATTACCACTGTCTCACAGAAAACCGGCGTAAAGTAGCAGCTTGTTGCTGCGTTTCGTACGGTGAGTGAGATATCCGGAGGCCCAAATCCCCTCCAATTTCCAATCCCTTAATTATGACCCCATGACTCTTTTGGTAACGTGGGCGTATCTGGGCGGTGCTGATCACTTACCATCAGATGACCCACTTGCTCGTTTGCTGGCCTATACCATAAAAAAATAAAAAAACTTCATTGTTACGTCACATAAAATATCAATCAGAAAATACGTAATAAAATTAAAGAACAATCATTAAAAATAAAACCCTATTCGGCTGCTACACTGCAATGTTTATGGGGTCTTGTCTTCATAGACAGGATTATGTAATAAGAAACAGGGAGTAAAGGTCCCTAACTAGGGCGATTGTGTGGTTCTGTTCCTAGGGGCCTACCGCGCCGCGTCACCCTGTTGATAGCGACTAGCGTAGTATATGTGTGTGCGTATGTACTAGCTAGGGGACATGGCGCACGACAGAAGGGCCCGAGAAATCGTGAAGTCTATAATACACATTATTAACTCCAATTTGTTTAAATCTGTAACACAATATTGCTTATAGCGGGTTCACACGATTCGATATTACTTGATCAACTGATTTGAATCAACAAAACCTGATTACACACTGCTGAGTGCTGCTTGACGGCAGAGTCGGATTGCTAGAGAGCACCGACTTAAATTGGTTAATTTTATTGTTAGTTTTTTAGTTTTATTTTATTGTCGGTGTTATTTTTGTTACCTATAAAGATCTTATTTGATATTTTTAGTATAAGAACCATCCAAATTGGTACATAAATGTCTTCTAGTATTTATTTAGTTTTTAATCACAGATTTCTGCCTAAGTACAGTTTTTTTTATATAAAATGGAAGCTACTTTCAGGCGAAAAGAATCAACGTAATCATGGTTATACTAATTATACATACAAAAAATATATGTAACACAATGAAATAAATAAAAAATAAAATGTACAATATGTAACAAAAACCCTGTCGGGCGTTTTAACTGTGATATCAGAATCGATATTCAAACGTAATGAAATAACTCGCGTACGAAAATGAGAATATAAAAATAATCATATTTATTTTTTATACTTTAATTATTTTATTGTTTGTGAACCGTATTTCGATTGATTACCTCTGCAAGAGCGATGAATCGGAGCCAGAGCGAGATAGCAAGTTGCGGCGTCTACATATGTACATCAAATGTCATCAAATCATCAAAATAAGTCAGCTGTTCATCACATTTCAGATGTTTTTTTTTATATATAATAATATGTTCATTTTTCTAAGCTACCTGTGTTAGGATAATATATCGCTTCAGTTTATAAATTTAACTATTTTTATTAAGCTGTTTATATGTCTATCTTCACGATTCTAAAAGGGCCAACAGGGTTTTTGTTACATACTGTATAGGTACGCGAAGAATTAAGACGCTCCTTTGTTGTTTATCGTCAATTTAACAAGAATATAGTTGTTTTAAAATGTGTTTTAGCCATTTATTATCTGGCAGTCTCATACATTCTATATATATCATGAAACTCTGTCATACAGACAGAGATCCATTCTATCATCACTTACAAGAATGGCGCCTTGGGTTTTGGCAAATGGCTGTGTACTAACAATGTACTAGGCCTTAGGAAGTGTTAAATACGATTCTGAGAGATGTATTGATGGAATCTAGATTCTAGAGAGACAAAGTACGCGTACGCACGCAGATACGCGCGTTATCCTAACCTGCTACTATTATAAATGTGCAAGTTTGGATGTTTGTTTGTGAATTTGGATATTTGTTAGTCAATCACGCCTTAATGGTGAACGGATTTGGATGAACTTTTGTACACAGGTAGACCGTAACCTGAATTAGAACATAGGCTCTTTATTCTGGAATAGGCCATTCAGGCGAGTGGAGCTGCGAGCAAAAGCCAGTAAGTTATAACTTGCCTTTTGAAGTCGTTTTTAGGATTCTTTACCCAAAAACATTTTAAGATTTATACTATATTAAGATTTATACTCTTTTATAATATACAACGTGTTACAGAAAGGTTTGGTCATATTTTAGGGTCATTACATACACCGTACAATTAGTACTTATGTACCGGATCTTTTCAAAACCAAGACATCCGAAAATTTCACGTAAAATTTAATCACTCGTTTATTAAGATCGATCAGATTGATGACATCACTATTAATTATTATGAACGATACTCACTTTTTAATAAACTTGAATAAGATGCACGTAATTCTACGGACATACGTACGTAACTTGTAATTTAAACACAAATTAACACCTGAAAGAGATTGTGTGTTAAAGACAAATAGGTACCATCCTTTAGAAGCATGTTAAAGACTTCATTCACGGGTCTTGCATCTATGAATTTGGCTTATTACAGTCGACGATCCTCTTAAAAACTTTTATCAGTTACACCAATACATAATACTTATTTTTAGTCAATTACAATATATTTTTTTAACTCGTAATCATACTTCATAAAATCAGAACTTGCCGAACTGACTGCGTCAAATAAATGTTGACATTTGACAACTATTTAATGTTTTTTTAATTATAAAATAATTAAATGAAAGGAGGTCTATAGTATCATTGTTTATCATTTAGTGTTGTCCAAAGTTGAAAGTCGATATCGACATGTTACTCATTCGATAAAAAAGAAAATTCTATAATTATTGTACTAGCAATGCAATCGGATTTGGTACTATGGGAGATAAATACTTATACCCTACACTATACATTGCTTAAATTTGCCCGCCCCTTTCTATAACACGTTGTATATGTATTTATAAGTTTTATACACATGTGCACCAGGATCGACAGTGACACCAAGCAGTGAAGCTCCGCGAGTTTCTAGGAATGCTAAATTATCTTTGTCCCGCAACGAAATTAATCAAATAGAAAGTTAGAGAGGAGTTAGAAAATTACTTAATTGACTTCCCTCCATAGCAAAGCGGTAGAATAAGGTGGCATTAACCTCAGACACAAGGACATTTACAACTGGAGAAGCCAGATCCCTTAGTAGAATTATCCCATCGTCTTTGCTTTCGTTTAGTAGATCGTTGTAATTTTCGGAGCACGATTTGAAAATTCAATAGCTCACGTGGCGTAAGAAAACTTTTGTCCATATTCTCTATCGTTGAAACTCTTGGTACAGTCAAAATCTAAATCCGGAAACCTACATTTAAATACCAGGTATTAACTAATAATACTAGACAATACGTATGACCTACAAATCTATGCGGCGTCTATTTCGGCGAGGCCGACGACCTGTGGATACTGATTGATGTAGATGCCAAGTTAATGCCAAAATTTGATGCGTTGTCGATCGAATGACATTGTGGGGGAACACCGTTGTTACTTTGATATCGTTTCTTGATAACAACAGCTGTTTACGGCTACCACTAGTCATATAAAATAATAATAATAATACTAGCCCTGTATTATATAAGTCCCACTGCTGGGCACGAGCCTCCTCTACTGAATGAGAGGGGTTAGGCCGTAGTCCACCACGCTGGACTACGGCATCTCCAATGCGGATTGGCAGACTTCACATACCTTCGAAATTCTTATGAAAAAAAAAATTACGATGTTTCCTTCACCGTTAAAGCAAGTGATAATTAACAATTAATACACGCATAACTTAGAAAAGTCAGAGGTGTATGCACTTGGGGTTGGTCTCGAACCTGCGATTTTCGTCTCGACACCACTCCCCACTGAGCTATCACTGCCATATCAATTATATAGCTATCATATAAAAATTATATAATAATAAAAATTCAAAGTTTTGTGTGACGTTGCTTCTGTTTATGGGCAGGTGAGGCTTACCATCAGGCGAGTCTTCAAATAAAAAAAAACTAAATAGGGCTATAGGAAGTAACATCACAAGAAATGTAAACGCCTAAATACAGTTTTTTGGCACCTGTGTCCTCAGGTCGATGAAACTTCCTCAAATAGGACACACTGACATATTTAAACAATACAAATGTGGGATTTGGAAGATGTTCAAAACGGAATGAAATTGCATATTTGTACAGCGACTTTACGACCTACTGCCAGACACGGCAATTAAGTTAAATATTCATTAGAAGCAGCGATAGCTTAGCGATGAGAAAGTCACAGATTCAAAACCAGCCCCAAGATCATGCACCTATGACTTATCTAAGTTATGCATACATACGCACGTCTGTAATCTCCGAAGTGGTTGGCAGAGGTGTAACCAGTAAACCCACATTTCGCCGAGCGTATCTCCGTCCCACTATGTGATAGAGGGCGAGCCTATACCATGCACAACTCCGGACTCCGGGCTGATACTAGCTAAGTATTTCATGATAGAAAAACTCTATATCACTTTTACCCGGCCCAGGGATCGACTCCGAGACCTCAGTACAGCAGTCGTACCGCGTACGTTTTTATTATAGCATAGGCCGGCAAACGAGCAAGTGGGTCACCTAATGGTAAGTGATCTCCACCGCCCATGTACGCCCACAATACTAAAAGAATTATGGGTGCGTTGCCGTATTACAACTGCGCGATCGAGGCATTCTGGGAATTATTATAATCAGGAAACTCTGAGCTTTTCGCAGAAGGACACTTCAGCTGACACAAAATCAAAATACCAAAACATCTCGACTGTTGACCCACTTAAACGCGTGTTGTTTCATTTGTATTGTCTGATTGACGTCATGTATAATTTTGTTTACTTTGTGATGCTGAAGGCCTTGGACGAATCTATAGATATATATATATATATATATATAGGCTAAAAAATACCAATACAAGTAAAGTGGTAACTTCCTGGTGTGTTCCGTACGGTGAGTGAGATATCCGGAAGCCCAAATCCTCCTCCCCTTCCCAATCCCTTAATTATGCCTTTCCTTTTTGAGAAAATTTTTAACTATAAATAAATATACGACGTGTTACAGAAAGGTGTGGTCATTTTTTTATTTCATTAGATACTCCTTACAGTAGTACTTATGTACCTACCAGCTGTTTTCAAACCCGAGACTTCCTAAAACTTCAGATTTTATTCAGTCAATTATTAAGTTAGAGTGGTAGAGCCACGCTGTAGACACTTGTGTCTACAGCACGAACTGGCCGGCTCGTCCAGGTCATTACCGCTGTCTCACAGAAAACTGGCGTAAAGTAGTAGCTTGCTGCTGCGTTTCGTACGCTGAGTGAGATATCCGGAGGCCCAAAATCCCTCCCCTTCCCAATCCCTTAATTATCCCTTTCCTTTTAGGTCGGCAACGCACCCATAATTATTTTAGTATTGTGGGTGTACATGGGCGGTGGAGATCACTTACCATCAGGTGACCCACTTGCTCGATTGCTGGCCTTTGCTATAAAAAAAAATTGATTACATCACTATTAATTACATACTCACTCACGCCTGTAATCCCCGAAGGGGTAAGCAGAGGTGTAACCAGTGCACCCACATTTCGCCCTAATTATTACTATTAATTATTTTGAACAATACTCTCCTATTCATAAACTTGAACAACGTGTACGTAATTATTAAGTACACCACTAACTACGCATGTACGTAATTGTAATTTGAATAAATGTAGACATTTGACAACTGTTTTAATGTTCTAATAATATAAAATTTCAATGAATGAGGGAATGAAATGCTTAAATTGTACACTATACATTGCTTAAATATACATACACCTTTCTGTAACACGTTGTATACATTCAGTACGAATACAGAACTTTTTTAAGTAATTTAACAAGGGGAATATTTTTTTTATTGTGATCTGGTATGTTATAATTATTATATTATTCTTTTTTATTTTGACTGCCTCGGCGGCGCAGTTGTAATGCGTACGCGTTACGATTGAGACCAACGCTGCGGTCTCGGGTTCGATCCCCGGGCCGGGTAAAGTGGTATTGGGTTTTTCTATTTTCAAAATGCTCAGTATCAGCCCGGAGTTTGTAATTTGTGCCCTGTATGGCGATAGGCTCGCCCCCTTTCACTTAAGGGACGGAGATACGCTCGGCGAAATGTGGGTGTACTGGTTACACCTCTGCCTACCCCTTCGGGGATTACAGGCGTGAGTGCGTATATATTCTTTTTTGGCGTTAGACATAGATATACAGTCAAACTTATGACACACCTCTTTTTTATCGGGGGTAATGAACCTCTGACTTTAAATACAGAAAAAGATCTAAATAAATGGAGGGCGAATAATTATTTTGTACCGATGGTAATATAATCAAATAACGAAATTAAATACAATACCAAAGAATAAAAGTACAATTCATTAAACTGGATTAATCTGTAAAAACAAATGTATAAAATTATGTGAAGTATTTCACGCGTGCCCGCCATTTTGATTTCGTTGCCAATTCGCATTGTTAATTATATTAAAAGTGTTTGATGCGACAGAAATAGAATGGCTATAAGACTCCATTGAACAATGTTTATTCTACCCATTTCATACGCGGTATTTATTTTAACCGATGAAAAACATGAAGGCAATTCCATGGGTTAACCTACCTATAAGTATTTTTTTATAATAAGATGGTTTGGGTGTGTAGAGAGGATGGATGAAAGAATATTGACGAAACAAATATACATGGCGAGTGTGAAGGGTACAGTTGGGAGGGGAAGGCCTCGGCAAACTTTCATAGATCAAGTTGGAGATATTCTCGAGAAAGGCCAGGTCAGGAGTACCCTAAACCAACGTGCATGTATAAAAAATTTAATGAGGGTGAATGAGGCCAAAGAGGTATGCAAGCATCGTAGCAAGTGGAAATCCGTTGTATCTGCCTACCTCTATGGGAAACAGGCGTGAGTCTATGTATGTATGTATGTATGTTTAACCCACGAAGATTAACCATACATAACTTTTCACAGCGAGTTGATCAGATTATGTTGTTTTTTTCATTCGAAAGGCATAAAGCTGGTTTCATTTACAATTTAAGAAGCAATTCCACCCCTAAGGTTGGGAGTTTTGGCGGAATACTGACAGTGTGGTCGATCTCCTATTTTAATAATTCATAAAATACTTTAAAATTGTGTTTCTTGTATAAAAGTGGTGTGAATTTGTTCAATAACCATTGACTGTGATGAACAGTGTACGGAAACATTGAAGTAAGTGAATTTAGGCGATTTTTGGCCAAGTGTATTGTTCGACCTTGTTCATTTGATCCGCTTGGAGAAAATCGTCTATGAAGCGTCGTACTGGAAGGAATTGACACCAGATGAAACTCCAACATGACTTTGCAATCAGCCACACCAACTTCTATCATATCTACTTCAAAATATATTTAATAGTCGTCATTGGCTATATGCATGGAAGTGCGAAGCCATAATTAAACAAAAAACAAACACCTTTATCTAAGGTGGTGAAATCGGGGATGAAACACTAAAACTTCGAAATATGAACACCAAGCTGTTTTTTTATATTTTATTTTTGTTAAGTATATTTATTTTAATATTTATTTATTAATTTATTTATGGGAAACATGCAAGCAGAAGGCCAATTCTCGTAATTTTCAATGTTCAAAATATCATTCCGATCTAGTCTCAGCGTCGAAAAAGTTGCAAATGGCATTCTCTTAAACCAATAATCAACGTCAAATGCACCTCGCATTAGCAGTAGCATTATACCGTTTTGGCTTCAGTCAACTTTTATTCTACATTCAATCTTATTACGATCTATGTTCACATTTGACGTTGATTATTGGTTTAAGAGAATGCCATTTGCAACTTTCTTAACGCTGAGACTAGATCGGAATTATATTTTGAACATTTAAAATTACGAGACTTGGCCTCCAGGTAACCCAATTGCCCGTTTGTTGGTTTGCAATAAAGAAGCTATAAATATTTTTGTTATATTTATGATGAGCATTATGTAACACTAGTCTAGATGTCGTCTGTGCTTCCGTCTAGTACATTTAGATAGGCCACCTGCCGCGACCCAAATATACTACCCATGGCGATGTGGGTGGCTCTACGTCTACTGAAACATCGTGAGTCACGATGACCAAAGACTGGGGTTGACGTCAGGCAGGCGGCCGGTCGTAAAAACTACAAGCCAAATATCTATAACATGTGTTAAACAGCATGTTGCACCGACCCCACTGCGAGTGGGATAAGGCCAGGTGGAAGGGACAGCACGCTATTCACATGCCCCTTTAGTGAAGTCGTATTGTAGTCATGACTTAAAAATATGGCGGGTAGCGGATGGATTCGGGCTGCTCAAGACCGGGATGGTGAATGGCAACTGGCTGAGATAATGGTAAACAGAATATGTAGACAGTTTTGTCTACAGCATGGTTTACTCAAGCACTGTCTCACAGAAAATCGACGTGAAGCTGAGTTTACCGGAGGCCGAAATCCCTCTTTAAGCAATCCCCATTTTATTCCTTTAAGGTCGGCAATGCGACCATATTCTTCAGATATTTTGGATGTTCATGGGTTCATGGGCGGTGGAGATCACTTACCATCAGGTGACCCACTTGCTGATACTATACTACTACTATAAAAAACCGATCTTTTTATGTGACAGATGTGTATATATACCCTATTATTTTTTTATTGGTGTATTGAGGGGGTCTTAGAAAACAATGTTAGATATATTGAAATAATAATGGTGAGCTATATAGTTGTGGAAGGGTAGTAAAATGGTATAAAAGAGGTTGTTGTCATAACTGGAGGCCATTTGCCCGCAGTCAGTCAGTCTCCAGTCCACTAAGATCAGTGCTCAGTCGACAGTCTAGTTCATTACGCGGTAGCTCTGCTGGTTTACTATTCGGTCCTAGTTGTTTTAGTTATAATTAATTAGAGAGCGGTCTCTAGAGGATCCTGACTGGGGTTGTAATCTGTAAAGTAGTAACATGTAAAAGTGTAAAAGTGTAAAAGTAACCAATAAACTATGCGTTGAAGTGATTACTGTCGTTTGGTATTAATAAATTAATACTCTTCTTACGTAATTTCTAACAGATGATAGATCCGCCTATCGGCTAACCTATAGATATTTAAATCTCATAGTATTTGTGCAGAGGTCATTCCACTCACGCTGTTTTTTATTATCTTTAATGATGTGTACAAGGCTTGGTTACATGATTTCGGGTGCAAAACAAAGACTATTTGATAACTGAATTCGCGGAATATCCACAAATCATGAAACCGCCCACGTTGTTATAAAACCGGCGTGACAGGAAAAAGTTCGTATTTCTGTACCTACCGACTATTTCTATTCGTCATATTTTAGCAAAGACTTTTATGTAATACACTACAAAATCGGCTGCGCGGTACATAGTCAATTTTGTGCACAGATCAAATCGTGCGTGCAAAGGTAAAACTTATTAGGTAATTTAAAATTTAAAATTAACGAGAAGGAAAATGGAATAAAACTAGTTTATAAGGATTTTATCGCGGTTTAATTTTTATTTTAGTCTCAAGACACTGTGAGCTCCTTCTGCGTAGATCGGACTAGTGTCAACTATCTTTTTTTTTTTTTTTTTTTTTTTTTTTTTTTTTTTTTTTTTTTTTTTTTTTTTTTTTTTAATAATTAATAAATAAATGTATACCAAACTTGACATTGGCTGTATGCACAAGAAGTGCGAAGCCATAAGGAAAAAAAAATAAAAATAAAAAATAAATGTATAATTTTAAAATGAAGGTAGGCAATGTAACATTAACTTTTCGAGACACCTCAGTCTCTCCCGTGACCACGAAGGCTGAAAAGCTTTCGAAACGTCGCGTCGGGACTAAAATACAAATTAAACCGCGATAAAATCCGTATAAACTAAAATTAATTCAAAGGAAAATGGAGTTTTGGCGGGAATTCTGACAGTACATTTCATTCATTTGAATTATTTGCTAGACTAGTTTAAAATTGTGTTTGCTGTATACATATGGTGTGGATTTGTACAATAAACATTGACTATGATGAACAGTGTATGGAAGTATTGAAATAAGTGAATTCAGGTGATTTTTGAAGTGTATTGATTAACCTTGGTCGTTTGATCCGCTTAAAGAAAATTGTCTATCATCATACTGAAAGGAATTGAAAGTAAAACTCCAAAAAGACTTTGAAATCGTCCACACCGATTTTTCATCGTTATTGTGAAACATTGAAAATATTAAATACTTGTCATTGGCTGTATGCATAAATAATCCGAATCCATCAAAGACTTTAATGTATAGTACTAGACAAGCTGCGCGGTACATAGGAATTGTACCACTAAGTTGCGGTCAATTGACCGTAACTCAATATTACCATCTCGCTTACGCTCAACTAGAATCCCTATCGTGCTCTCTGTTTGTGAGCTGTCAAACTCCTATTATGTGACGCAATTTTTCTTCTAAACAGCCCCGTCTAGTAGTATACATTAAAGTCATAAACAAAAGTGAGAATTAACTAGATTGATTGTCATCTTTGCCGCCAAAAACCAGTATGTAAGCACTGCTGTCTTCCGGTTTTAAGCACATTGAGTAAAATTACTGGGCAGTATGACACTTATCAACGTATGTCTCGGGGTGACGAGCGCATTCCAGTGCTTTGTAATTCATAGTTCTGTTGCTTCTGATTATTTACGGGCGTGCGCTAACCATCAGGCGAGATCTGCCCGTCTCGTCCTTCAAGCTAATATAATAAAAGGTAGCTCCCATATCCCGCTCCCCCATAATGCCATTGTTTGACGGCTAAGGCGTAGGCTAATGTTTTTAACCGACGATAAACAGAGATTCTCAATTAAACGCGTCTATATTGTTTTTGTACGGCTAAGGCGTAGCCGTCAAACAATGGCATCATGAAGCGCAATTTTACTTCCAAACAGCCTTTGGCTTCTCAAAATTACGTAAAACATTTTACTAAACCTATACTCGTATTATGAAGATAAACAACAAATACTTCTAAAGATTCATTGCCAATAATTCAATCACTAATGACTCGGTGCTGGATAGTGTTGGATATTTCAACACTGAAATGTACACAAGATTGATGCATTACTAGATTATATCGACTTATATTGTCTGCGGTCGAAATTAGACCATAAAAAACAACTTTAAATAATTTAGTATTGTGGTATGTATAACCAGGGGCTTAGCATAGCAACACGAGATTTTGTGGACTCGTTTTGTGGCGAAAAACCACATTTTCTGGTTATCTACTTAAGTATATCGAAGCTAACATGGTTGCATATAATACTCGACTCATTATATCAAAAGTAGAGAAAATAGTAGTTTCAACCTCTCTGTGGTATTTTGTCTAAGAACCCTAACATGACGTTATTTTATAGAATGTTGACACTTTTATACGAGATTGGCCGAGATATATTTAGACGTCGATAATTATCTCTCTCACGCGCGAGATATGTACTCGTGTTGATTAACCTAAACCCGCAGGTATTACCTTAAATATTTTTTGGTTTAAATTATCCATTTTATTGGGAAGGCAAAGGGTTCTAGCCCATGCAGCCTCGGCATTAGTTATTTGATTAAATTCTTATTTTCCAACAACGATGAAACATGATTAGACCTACTTATCTTGTAATATTTTTCATTTCACAAAGGCAAAGGGATCTTAGCTCATACAGCCATCAACATGATCTCAAATTGTTTTATTGGTTACGTGTTTTGTTTTTAACCGACGATAAAAAGAGATTCTCAATTAAACGCGTCTATATTTTTTTTGTACATATCACCACGCCACTTTTCACACAATGGTCCAATATGGTTTTTTTTTAAATTCGAAACGGTGTAGCTCCAAGTTGAATTGACAGACGGACGCGTCCACTGCTGTCAGTTCCGTTCGAGCAAAGAATATTATACTCTCCACGAAAGCGTTCGAGTGTTGGGCGTTAACTGGAACCGAAAAAGGGCTAGATTCCGCTAGATGTAAAATAAAGTTTGTTCTTTAATGGCGGATATCCTAACAAATGTTTTTGTACGGAACCATCGGTGCGTAAGTCCGACTTGCTCTTGCCTTTCTGCATCACTGTGGTTTGGCAATATTCCGTGGAAGCTTTCTTTAATGATTGTCTAAACGGATTTGTATTTAGATTTTTATAAATATAAAGAGTTCTGGCGTATAATCTATGATTAGATCTGTGAATGCAGTTTTTTACATTCTCACTTTTCATTCAATCAAGGGTATTTTTTACCGACTTAAAAAGGAGGAGGTTCAATTCGGCAAGGATTTTATTTTTGCTTTTTTTGTGTATGTATGTACATCAATTATTCCGCTAATTGTGGACCGATTTTGTTGAAAAAAAATCATTCAATTATTATATTCGATTATGGCTGCGATGTGGTCCCATATAAATTTGGGATCTCAGTAAAATGTGATCGGAGTAAAAAAACTCTGCAACGGATAATAGCACGGGCGATTTTATTGGAATTTACATGTTATACTTGTACCTACCTACCACAAAGACTTGAAAAATAAAATAAGTTTTAATAAAACTTAATTTATACTAGTAAATTACGATACGAGTTGATCGCTCACTTGATGGTGATCATCACGCCTGCCCATAGACAAAAGCAACAGTAATTAGAACTTGGAATTTAGAAGCACTGCGTGGGACTGGACTGCGTTCGTCACCCCGAGATATAAGTTGTTAAGATTCTATCTTAATATAATGCCCAGTAATTTCACTGGCTTCAATATTCTTTAAACTATTAATTATTTTAACTATTATTCTTTATAGTATAGTCATAGATACATCATACAAGGAATGTGTCTATGGTATAGTAGATGGCGGCAAACTAGCCGAGGGGTTAGGCAGGCCACTCGTTAAGACTACAAGTCAAATATTTCTGTAACATGTGTTAAAAAAAAAGATTGTGTGGTTTTATGAAACCACGGTAAAAGTGAAACTTTTTTTCACATTATAGACATTTAACTATTTTTTTTTTGGAATAATATTACATTAAACACTAACAAAAACAAACAAACAAAATAGCGTGCGAACTATAGACGCCGCCATATTGGCCTTGGCTGCTCTGGCGAGCGCCTTTCACTTTATCCCTACTCCGCGGCCGACCGTCACGCGACATGCAACACACAGACCAAAAATTTTGAGATGTTCTAATAAAAGTTTCACTTTAAAAGTTTCACTTTAAAAGCATGTTGCTCCGACCCCACTGCGAGTGGGATAAGGTTATAAGTAGAAAAGTATAAGTAGAAAAAGTATTTAAAATGGTGCCGACACAGTTTTCGGTTTTTAGTTTGATCGATTCGAAGTGGTACTGCCAGCGTCCAAAGATCGTAAATACTTTGCTAATTTGATTGTATCACGAGCCAAAATCTTCGTAACGTTGAAAGAAACTTTGATCTATATTAATCTGGTGTTATTGAAGATAGATAGATAGAATATTCTTTATTGCAGACTAAATAAAGTAGGTAGCATATAAAACGAGGATCATATAGTAAGGGTGATACAATTCAAGAAGATAGAATAAATCTTACAATAATATCATACAGTGTTATTATTGTAAGATTTATTCTATCTTCTTATATAAGAACTTCGGGCCCCTGTTTAAGTACGGAGGAATATAAGATTTGACATAGTTGCAGTTTATATGGAGGATGATTGCAGTAAGCTATTTACCTATATATAACATCTGTAACAATTATACATTAAAATAAATAAATAATAATAATACTAGCCCTGTATTATATACGTCCCACTGCTGGGCACGGGCCACCTCTACTAAATGAGAGGGGTTAGGCCTTAGTCCACCACGCTGGCCTAATGCGGGTTGGCAGACTTCACATACCTTCGAAGTTCTTATGAAGAACTTCTCAGGTATGCAGGTTTCCTCACGATGTTTCCTTCACCGTTAAAGCAAGTGATAATTAACAATTAATACACACATAACTTAGAAAAATCAGAGGTGTTTGCACTTGGGGCTGGTTTCGAACCTGCGACTTTCGTCTCGACAGTCCATACCACTCCCCGCTGAGATATCACTGCATTTTAAAATAAAAATTAATACATTAAAATAAATACCATAAAATATTCATTATTCATGCAACTGCCTCAGTAGCGCAGTTGTAATGCGTGTGCGGCGTCCACGTACATCAACGCGCCGCGCCCTTGGTTTGGTCAATACTCAATACACACAGAAATTCAGTTTTTTTTATATGTTCATTTTTCTAAGCTACTTGTGTAAGGATAAGATCTCGCTTCTGTTTATTATTATTTTTAATTTAGCTATTTTTATTAAGCTGTATGCCCATCTTCACGACCCAAAAAGGGCCAACGGGGTTTTTGTTACATACTGTTTAAGTGAAATATAAATGTATGTGAATTTGAATATTTTATGATTAATCACGATAATATGAAATTTGGCACTCAGGCACACCGTTGTTTGGATTAGGATCTGGAAAATAAGTTCACGCGAGCGGAGACGGGAGCAAACTAGTCTTTATATATACAATTCTTCTGTACGTATGTTTAAACTCCTCATAAACAGCTGGACCGATTTTGATGAAATTTTTAAGTGTGTTTGATTGGGTCCCTGGATGGATTAGATTCACAATTGAACCCGGTGACGTAGCAATCGGGTTCTAGGTTACTTGTCGCATATCACCCACACCTCCGCTGTATATTTGAACCATACCTATCTACACTAATATTATAAAGAGGAAAGATTTGTATTGTATTGTATTTTTGTATGTAACGAATAAACTTAGAAATACTGGACCGATTTCAAAAATTCTTTTGCCCTTAGAAAGCTACGTTATCACCGAGTAACATAGGCTACTTTTTATCCCGAAAAAGGCCGGTCACGCGAGCGGAGCCGCGAGCAAAGGCTAGCCAATTATGTGTTGCGGGTGAAATCGCGCGGAACAGCTAATAAAAGCCTCCGTGGCGCAGTGGGCAACTATCCGGCTGCGAAGCGTCAGGCGGAGGATTCTATTCCCACACTGAGGCAAATGTTGGTGTTATCCACAAATATTTGTTTCGGGTCTGGGTGTTTTGGGTTGACAAGTCCCTCGTAGTTCCTGATACCCACGACACAAGTTTACCTAGTGTGGGGTCAGGACTATGTTTGTAACTGTTAGTGTATTTTATAAAATATAAAAGCTAAAGATTAGTACAAAGAGAACGTAGTAATTTTTCATACATTTTTGGCTCGACCAGACTGTTTATCTCTGATAATTTATCTTCATTTTATATTACTCTTGCTTCCATTGGCAATGCATACAACTTGTGACGTATGGACAGACAGTACACGAGATTTGAGTATAGGTACTTCGTTGTATAGAAACATGTTGTAGACAATTTGTCAACAGTCTAAGGCCCGTATTCCGAACATGCCTAATGTATTCATATTGTACAGGCGTTGATGCTGGGAGCATATGAGTATGTGAGTTTTGACAGCTTTTATTACAAAATGGCAATATTGACAGCTCTATGTTTTCAAGTTCTTCTTCGCCTACGCCGAACGTAACTTCTCGCTGTCATGTTGCATATAAACATCTCTAAATGAAGGTTTATGCAGTATTGATTCATCCCACGGTCACAATCGGGGTCAAGAATACAATTAGCCTGTAATAACACAACTTTGTAAGAAATTACCGGATACTTTACCCGTAGGTTAGCGCGACACCTGACACTGCAGATTTAAACATATCAATTCAGAGAAACTGTTTTGACTTAAATATGTACCTAGATATATTAACTATCGTTTGTTAAAGAAAGTACAAATGTTATTATCTGATGTTGCGGAGTGCGCGCTTACAAGCACCCGCCATTTTGGATGCGCGCCAATATGACAAAATGGCGTACGCACACCGCTTTACTTCATAATTTATTCGTCAGATGTCAAAAGTACGTTATTATAGGCTATTTAGATAAATTGCGATTATTTTACAAATGTACTGTTAAGATACTGTAAGTACCTAATTATTTAATTTAAGACGTTGTGCGTGCCTCGAACGATGTATGCCAGTATGCAAAATGACAGCCATCTTTGATTCTACAATAGACTTTTTTTAAATAAGTTCTTACTTCTCTTTTTACAGTTCGCTCATCTCTGTTTTGTGCCAATCAAATAAGCTATCAACTCGCTCTATTAATTGTCATCCCATCTGTCAGGCGTCAATTAAAATTGTATGCTAATAGCCCGGGTCAATAAACTGTTTTAATGTAAATCCTACTAGGTACTATTAAAAATCGTACTATCCTATATCATACTCCTACTAGATTATCGTAATACTAGTATAAATATGAAAGTTTGGATATTTGTTAGGTAATCACGCCTTAACGGCTGAACGGTTTTGGATGAAATGTAGCACACAGGTAGACCATAACCTATATTAGAACATAGGCTACTTGTTATCCCAGAAAAAGCCGTTCACACGGGCGGAGCTGCGAGCAAAGGCTAGTTAGGCGTAATAAGATCGACAGCTTTCTTCCTGAAATGTAAATAAATGTCTAACCACGAGGTGTTTAGTCTAAATAATATAGCAAAGCTTGTCTTCTTCCATTAAATACTAATTTACAATTTTTATTTCTAGTCTTTACGTGTGCGATTTATAGATGACAGAACATGGGCCAAGGAATTCCGCGATTAAACACAATTTATAGCATTATTCCAACATTTCGAGGAGAAATTATTACCATCTGTATTTTCACAAAGGGTTTGTCGGTGGTCCCATATGCTTTCAATTTGCTAGTAATGTTTAATCGCCACACATGTGCCAGAATCTAAACAAATATCTGCCCACTTTTCATTTACCTCGGTAAGTAAAAAAAACAAATTGTTTACGCTGTAGACACTTTTGTCTACAGCATGAATGGGCCGGCTCGTCCGGGTCTTTACCACTGTCTCACAAGAAACCGGCGTAAAGTAGCAGCTTGCTGCTGCGTTTCGTACGGTGAGTGATATCCGGAGTCCCAAACCCCCTCCCCTTCCCAATCTCTTTATTATCCCTTTCCTTTAAGGTCGACAACGCACCCATGATTATTTTGTGGGCGTACATGGGCAGTGGAGATCACTTACCATCAGGTAACCCATTTGATCGTTAGCCGGACTATGCCATAAAAAAAAATTACTCTATAAAATGTTATACATTATTTAGATTCCGTCAAAATTACAGCCAATTCAGAAGGATGATTCGCCAGAGAAGAACTGCCAAGAAACTCTAGCGTGGCTCTTTTCAAAACAAATTTACAATTATTTAATTAAAGTATTTACAATATTTCATTGGGATTAAAGCAGCCCAAATTACTTCAATAAGCAATCACAGATGTATATCTACGTATTGGATTAGCGTGTGTTAGATTATAAGCCGAGCAATTATTAAAAATAATATACATTTAATTAGCAAACCTTGTAACCCAGCTTAATTGTTATTAAGCTATCTTATACCATCAGGCGAGTAGCGAAAGATACAGCTTGTCGGTAAATAAATAAAAAGAAGAACTTCTGTATTCGTTACGTATATTTATTGGCTAGTATTTAAATTAATAAACATAACCATAAGCAGGTAGGATCATGTCCTTTTGATTACAATAGTATTATTATATAATCATCATTACTATACACATTATTACTAATATTCAAAGGCAAAAGCAAATGGTAGTAAAAATAAAATATAGTTACTTAACTTGCGAGTCTCAATACGACGGTACTGTTCAGTACGGCGGATCACAACCAAATGCCCCGCTTACAATCCAGAGACAGGTATTTATAACATTCCAAACGTCAAAATGTTTTAGCCCTACCGTCATTTCAGTCTATTAATTGAAATTAGGTTTCTAACTACCTAAATCATCTTTGAACACACTTATTTGTAACTTACAACAAATAAATAATACATTATTATATTAATATATGATTTTACGTGCGTGACCTCCGTAAGTATGACTAATAAGACCCTAATAAAAGAGTGTAAACAAACAGTAAATAACAGACCGAGTAGGCCAGTACACAAAATTTAATTTTGTGTAAATGACAGGACCTAACAAAGGAATTATTAAAATATATCAGTAGAATTCAGAACCGCTTTGTTCTTTTTACAAAGGGGGGTTGCTCGAATCGTCGGCGATCCCGTACTCTCAGACAACCTGGAACCTTTAAAACTGCGGAGAGACTTCGGGTCTCTCTGTGTGTTTTATCGTATGTTCCAAGGGGAGTGCCCTGAGGAACTATGGTAACCATCCCGGTGTTGAGCAGCCCGCATCCACCCGCTACCCGCCATCTTTTTCAAGTCGTCGGCCCACCGTGCTGCAGGGCGCCTACGTTTGCCTAAGCGTAGTCTCCACTCCAGCACATGTCTGCTCCACCGACCATCTGTCCGTCTGCAGACATGACCGGCCCACTTCCAACTTCAGCGTAGCTAATTTTGCGAGCTATACGAAATACGGTTTACAAACAATAAAATCATTTTCACATGCGAGTTATTTAATTCCGTTTGAATTTCGATTCTGATATCACAGTTTAAAACGCCCAACATGGTTTTTGTTACATATTATTATTCTTTAAGTCTATCGAAGCTAACATGTTTTCATAGAATACTCGACTCGTTATGTCAAAAGTAGAGAAAATAGTACTTTCAACCTCTCTGGGGTATTTTGTCTACGAACCCCCTAATATGACGACGTAATTTTATCGAATATTGACACTTTTACCCGAGATATTTGCCGTCGATAATTATCTCTCTCGGGCGCGGGAAATGTTGTGTTGCAAGCTAAGTTTCCAGAAGGCCAATTCTCGTAATTTTAAATGTTCAAAATATCATTCCGATCTAGTCTCAGCGTGAAGAAAAACTGGTTAAGAGAATACCATTTGCAACTTTCTTCACGCTGAGACTAGATCGGAATGATATTTTGAACATTTAAAATTACGAGAATTGGCTTCCAGGGTGTCATACGTGCTCCTTCGCTGTCCCTTGCTATAAAAAAGATAAGGGCAACAAGACGTAATTACTTCTACCAGTATCCAGATTTATTATACAAGATAAAAACACATTTAATGTATTATTAGACTGTTTACATGAAATGCGGCGGAAACGACCGAGCATACCCGAATACTGACGAATGCTGTAATACGTAAAATCCAGACATACGGTCTATCTGATCAATCGCCGCATTGGTCTAATGGCGGACATATGTTAAGAAACCGCGTGGTTCTGGGTTCAAATCCTAGGTTGGACGATCACGATGTGTTTTTATAAAGCTAAGCTGGCAAACGAGCAAGTGGGGACCTGATAATAACTGACCTCCATCACACAGGAATATCTAGAATATTGAAGAATCATGGATGCGTTGTCGACCTTGTAGGAAAGGGTTTGAGAGGAGGGGGTTTGGGCCTCCGGATATCTCACTCACGGTTTTCTATGAGACAGTGGTAACAACCCGATCAAGCCTGCTGATTCATGCTGTATACAAAACTGTCCGCAGCGTTCTGCCTTTATTTTATCTAATGCCTTCATGATTTGACGGTGGATTTGTTATAATATGGGGCGATCCGCTATTTGACCTCCACACCCCGCAACGCTTCGCCAAGTTTCGCCTTTGTATCGTCCGTTAATTAGCAGAGTGTACCACGTGCAGGTGAGGTTGGCTTTGGGACTAACATGTTGGTGGCCCACTTACGCATAAAATATCAAATAACATTCAGCCGAATTGAGAACATCGTTTTTGCAGTCGGTTAATGGGTTAAATATTGGTACAAACAAAGGCAGTGAACTGCAGTGGTGTTTAGGTTGCCCATAAAATACCTAGAAGCCTAAAATACTCAGTAGAACTTGGGAAATTCCATATAACTTAAGCAAAAATAAACATTCATTTATAAAATGAATACAAAAAAAATCTTAAATAATACAAAATACCGTCAAAAATATACGAATCCTTGACGATGGAATTAGATTAAAAATCGTAATAAAAGCGCGCCAATCACTCCGCCATTATCCACAGACAAAAATAAAATTGATAGACCGTCAGTCCATCAGCGGAGTCTATGTAACTAGGCGAAAGGATTTGGGACGCGTTATTATTTCTAATTCCCGAGCACAGGTACGCCCACATACAACCAAAATAGCAATACATCAACCATAACATACAGTGTGCTGACGATTTTAAATGTTTAGAGTGTTCTATAGTGTAGACTGTAGACAGTGTAAACAAACATTAATATTTCACCTTATGGTTTGATAGATTAACAATGGTTTTATTTTTCTTTAAATCAAATTGCACATTACCCGGCGATCCTACACTTTACTTTGACTAAATTGTGTATATGAAAAGGTATGCTGTTATACAATACTTAGAAGCGAACTTTTCAAATCATATTTCTCGAAAATAATTCATTTTTCGTTTAGCTGTGTTGAATTTACAGATTACCAAATGTTGTATTGGTTGAATAGTGAACTCCAAAACTAAAAATATCGAGCTTATTCAATTCTATAAAAGCGATTGAACAATGTCATTTAATTATTGTTTTTTTGTTCACATGATTCAATTTGGTTGCTTCATTCAAATTGAAAGGTAATAGTGAAATAGGTAGACCTAGTTAAATCATTCTGTTAATATTTTACACTTTTCTACAAGCTGTAATACACTAATTGGGAAATTAACAAAAAAATACAGACTCAAATACCAAGACGCTAAAAATTAAATTTTGATTGATACCCCCGACTCTAAATAAAATACTAGCTCTGTATTATGTCCCACTGCTGGGCACGGACCTCCTCTACTGAATGAGAGGGGTTAGGCCACAGGTTAGGCCTTAGTCCACCACGCTGGCCTAATGCGGGTTGGCAGACTTCACATACCTTCGAAATTCTTATGAAGAACTTCTCAGGTATGCAGGTTTCCTCACGATGTTTCCTTCACCGTTAAAGCAAGCGATAATTAACAATACACACATAACATAGAAGAGTCAGAGGTGCATGCTTTTGAGACTGGTTTCGAACCTGCAACTTTAGTCTCGACAGTCCGTACCATTTCCCACTGAACTATCGCAGACTACCGACTCGAGATTGTTTAGGTTATTTTATTTTTAGCGTTTTAGTATTTCTGAGTTGGTTTCATTTGTTTAAATGTTTTATTTTACTATTGCTAGTGAAAGAAATCATAAGTCTGCAGGTATTTTTTTATGGAATAGACCGGTAAACGAGCAAGTGGGTCACCTGGTAAGTGATTTCCATCGCCCAAAATACCAAAAGAACTAAGGAAAAGGATAATTAAGGGAATGGGTGGGGGATTTGGACCTCCGGATATCTCACTCACCGTACGAAACGCAGCTGCTACTTTCCATCGGTTTTCTGTGAAACAGTGGTAACGACCCGGATGAGCCGGCCCATTCATGTTGTAAACTAATCTGTCTACAGCATGGCTCTACCACAAGTCAAATGTCGAAGTTTTAGTCTTTCATTTCCAATTTCACCCACTAGGGCTGGAATTGTTTCTTCAAATTGAAATGGGACACCACCGCAGTAAACATCGAATTCAAAAACATCATCCAAATTGGTCCACATTTGGCGGAGTTATGTGTTAACATGGCTTAATGGTCTTTTGACCATGGTCTAAGGTGAACATAGACAATAAGCAAACATTCATACACTCGAACACACAACCTCCTCCTTTGTTTTTTTTTTGTTTGTTTGTTCCTAAGGAACCGGCGATCAGAGACCATGCTGCCAAGTCATTAGTTATATTCTTTTCTTATATTCCAAGAACGATGAAACGGGGGTGTGGCTGATTTCAAGGTCTTGTTGGAGTTTTGGTGTTAATTCCCTCCTCCTTTGAAGTCGAAAATTGAACTGCAAACCCATTTTTTTAAGTTGCTCTACTTTTTGTATAAACATAAAATTTTTGTGATCATAAAATTCCAAACTTTAATACTGTGCAAATGTGTTAAACGTCTATCGTTTAATTTTATTGCGATATTTATATATTTTGAGTACATTAAACTTTTTGGCAGTTATAATGTTTTGACAATAGACGAAACTGTTTATCTTTTTAAAGATAAAGAATTTAGGTGTGTTGGCACTTTGTGCTTCCGGGCAGGTGGAATGAATAAGGAAAATGGGTGAGAGGACAGCCCCGGATCTAGAAGGGGGCAATTCTCGTAGTTTTAAATGTTCAAAATATCATTCCGATCTAGTCTCAGCGTCAAGAAAGTTGCAAATGGCATTCTCTTAAACCAATAATCAACGTCAAATGCACCTAGCATTAGCAGTAGCATTATACTGTTTTGGCTTCAGTCAACTTTTATCTCATTTAACGATCTATGTTCACATTTGACTTTGATTATTGGTTTAAGAGATTGCCATTTGCAACTTTCTTGACGCTGAGACTAGATCGGAATGATATTTTGAACATTTAAAATTACGAGAATTGGCCTACTGGGCCTAGGTATCCGCTCCAGTAAGAATTTAAGAGGGCGGCAATCTAAAGTGCGTCGTAATAAGAATGTTATTTTTGAAGTGAAAACTTCTTTAGCCGCGTTGGGCATTTTTTGGTAGGGAAAAATCTTATGGGTTCGCGTCACCGACATGCTTATAGCAGTATATTTGTAGCTATATAGCTGGCGTATTCTGCAACATTAGTGCTGTGTAAGTATTAGTGAAATTGAATGGATTTAGTGAAAAGTTCAATGTGTATATACTGTGCATTGTTGAAATAGTGTTTTTGTTTGATTATTATTTGAATCGTTTAGTTGTAGAATTATTGTGCAGTACAATAGTGAGTACTAAAAAACCATATAAACATGCATATAAAATTGTTGCTCGGAGTGTCAATAGATGTGAAAACCAGATTGATGTTGATGATTTTAATTCAAACATTATAAAATTTCAAATTTTAATACTAAAAGTTCTAAGTTTTCACTCCAATCGGCAGTCTCTACAACTGCTATTTTTTTTATTAGCTTGAATGATGAGACACTCGGTGAAATGTGGGTTACACCTCTACCTATCCCTTCGGGGATTGCAGGGGTGATTTCGTATATATGGATGGAGTTCAATGATCTCTCATTCCACAATTTCGGGTTCACGAACTTATAAAATATCCTTAGGGACTCTTTCCGTGTTTATTTGTGTTTCAATTAGCCATTTTCGAAATTGCATACATTTCGGCGAAAGCATATTTTAAATTTAATTCTGACTTACAAACAAGAAAGTGGTTAGTAATCTTGGGTCATTGCCCTACACCAGGCCAAAAGAACTTTTAATCTTTTTCGAATTCTTCTTAATATTTATTTTTGAGTGGTAGAGCCACGCTGTAGACCATTTTGTCTACATCACGAATGGGCCAGCTCAGCCACCACTGTCTTACAGAAAACCGATGTAAAGTAGCGGATTGTTGCTACGTTTCGTACGGTGAGTGAGTTATTCGAAGACACAAATTTTCCTCCCGCTCCCATTCTTTTAATTATCCCTTCCTACAAGGTCGGCAACACATCCATGAGTATTCTGGTATTGTGGGCGTATATGGGTGGTGGAGAGTTTCTTGGTGCTTTTTCTCAGACCTGTGGGCATTTCCGATGCACCGGTGGTTGTTTCAATGTTATGTGTTTTATTATTGACGTGTGATAGAGCCCTTTGTGGCCTACTTGCAAAATACATGTTTTTTTTTATAGTATAGGCCGGCAAGCGAGCACGTGGGTCACCTGATGGTAAGTGATCTCCACCGCCCATGTACGCCCACAATACTAAAATAATCATGGGCGCGTTGCCGACCTTAAAGGAAAGGGATACGTAAGGGATTGGGAAGGGGAGGGGAATTTGGGCCTCCGGATATCTCACTCACCGTACGAAACGCAGCAGCAAGCTGCTACTTTACGCCGGTTTTCTGTGAGACAGTGGTAAAGACCCGGACGAGCCAGTCCATACATGCTGTAGACAGAACTGTATACAGCGTGGCTCTACCATTCAAAAAAATTCTACCCAGTTGTTAAGATATTAGTCATCCATAAGTACTTATAATATAATAAATACAAAAGAAACTCTGTCCGTCTGTTTATTACGTTTTCACGGCTAAACGGCTGAACGATTTTAATGAAATTTGGTAACAGATAGGTTATATACTGGGAAAGGGCATAGGGTACTTTTTGTACCGGAAAAAGACAATAACGTGAGTGCGATCAAAAGCTAGTAATACCATATATTCGCCTTTCATGCGACTACATGTATCGGTTCAAAAGATGTAGGACACCCAGACGGTGGCTGTACGCTTAGGACAAATTTCATACTATTATCAAAGATAATATAACTATAACTATTATATGTATAGGTATAATTCTTAATTTAAAAACATACAAAAAGGCGGGAACTCGCCATCCATGCCATAGGGCATAGAGTATGTGATTACTCTATGATCTATGGAATGACTAAAAGGTTACATCTATTTCAGTTACCAGTTCTATGAATTCTAAGTTTAAAATCAATCATTTAACATCATCATCATCATCAGCCACAAGACGTCCACTGCTGAACATAGGCCTCCCCTAATACCTTCGAGGCCGACCTTTTGGAAGCGGCCTGCATCCATCGGCTTCCTGCAACCCCTGTCAGTCATCGGTCCATCTTGTAGGTGGACGTCCTCTGTTGCGCTTGCCCGTACGTGGCCTCCATTCGAGAACTTTTCTGCCCATCGGCTATCAGTTCTGCGAGCTATGTGGCCTGCCCACTGCCACTTCAACATGCTAATCCGCTGGGCTATGTCGATTACCTTCGTCCGTCTACGATAACGTAGAGAGACTTCAAGCATAGCCTTATATTTTTCAATGAATGTATAACTATATTGTTAAGATTGTAGCAGTACGGAACCCTAATAACCGGACACAATTAACCGGACACTCAGACAGACACTGCACACGAGATAATACATACATTTTAACAAATAGGTCACGAGTTGCAACCCAGGTGTCGAATGATTATTTCAATACATTACCTTGACCCGACGCGTTCGTTTAAAAATAATAGCTTCTGGAATCTACGTGCCACAGAATCTCGATGATTTTAACTGACTTCAAATAACCTAACCAAGTTTTGAGTGGTAGATCCACGCCGTAGACAGTTTTGTCTACAGCATGAATGGGCCGGCTTGACCTGACACTCATCGACAATTGCTCTGGAATCGATTGAGTCCATGGGCGGCGGTTATCACTTACCATTCAAAGACTTTAATGTATACTACTAGACGGGCTGTATAGAAGTAAAATTGCGTCACATAACGCGGGAGTTTGACAGCTGACAGACAGGGAGCGCGATAGGGGTTCTAGTTGAGAGTAAGCGAGATGGTAATATTGAGTTACAGGCAATTGACCGCTACTTATGTTAGCATATTCTCTTAATATTAGTATATTGAGGGTGTCTGAGAAAGCAACGTTGGGTACACTGTAATAATAATGGTGTGATATAGTTGTGCAAGGGTAGTTCAATGGTATAAAATCATGCATGAGATCTATTGCTCGCAGTCAGTCGGTCAGCCTCCAGTTCATTAAGATCAATGGTCAGTCGATAGTACAAGTGTTTATTACGCGGTAGCTATGCTGGTTTACTATTCGGTCCTAGGTGTCTTAAGTTATAATTAGAGAACGGTCTATAGAGAATCCTGACATGGGGTTGTGGTATGTAAAGTAGTAATATTGTAAATGTTACCAATAAACTATGAGTTAAAGTGATTACTGTCGTTTGGTATTAATAATATAATACTCGACTCGCGTAACTTCTAGCACTTCGTAGTACAATTTCTATGTACCGCGCAGCCGGTCTAGTAGTACCTATTGTTGTTATCAAGGTTTTCAAGCCGCCCGAAGGCGTCCGCGACTGCTGTCAGTTGATAACAGCCGAGAGCGAGTTTTTACATGCACTCCAAAGCACGGAGACGCTCAATTGAAATACTACTAAGCGGTCACCCAGCCATAGACTGACCGCGACAAGTGTTGCTTTACTGGACAACCGTGGCTATGAGCGCCTCATATATATTTTGTTTATGGCATAGCCCGGCAAACGAGCAAGTGGGTTACCTGATGGTAAGTGATCTCCATCGCCCATGTACGCCCACAATACCAAAAGAATCATTGGTGCGTTGCCGACCTTAAAGGAAAGGGATAATTAAGGAATTAGGAAGGGTTTGGGTCTCCGGATATCTCACTCACCGTACGAAACGCAGCAGCAAGCTGCTATTTTACGCCGATTTTCTGTGA
The DNA here is from genome assembly GCA_905332985.1 of Mimas tiliae. NCBI lineage: Eukaryota > Metazoa > Arthropoda > Insecta > Lepidoptera > Sphingidae > Mimas > Mimas tiliae. The sequence goes on along the minus strand of HG995265.1, from coordinate 752,065 downwards.
GACAGTGGTAATGACCCGGACGAGCCGGCCCATCCTGCTGTAAACAAAAGTGTCTACAGCGTGGCCCTCATAATTTATATTGTATACTTTTTTTGTTTATTATCTTTTTTTAACAATTTTTCTTTTCACAATGCTTTATGGCTGAGAATACAAAATTTGAGAAATATACTTTGAGATTCGTAATTTTACAGTAGAGAATCGCTGATTCGAATCCGAGGTTATCTCGAGGGAAGTGAGAATTGCCTCACTGGAGCCTCCTTTTAAGCATAAAGTGCCTGTATTAGAAGAATTTACCGTTGTAAACTCAGTATGTAACCCTCAAATAAATAAATACCCCTCTTTTTTCAGGTAAACAGAAAAGAAACTGAAGAACAAAATTTTTTATCGTCATGAAATATTAAATCAGAATAAATGGCGCGGAGATAGCAAAGCAATAAAAAATAAACTACAATTCGAGTGTGACACAAGTTGAAGACATGTCTCTGGTGGCGCCAAGGAGGGTCCAACTGGACTGGACCCACACCATACCTTGGTAAGTATGTTATATTTATTAACCGCAGCCAAAGACTTTAATGTATTACTAGACAAGCTGCGCGGTACATAGAAATTGTACCACTAAGTTGCGGTCAATTGACCGTAACTCAATATTACCATCTCGCTTACACTCAACTAGAACGCGTATGGTGCTCTCTGTCTGTGAGCTGTCAAAATTTTACTTCTAAACAGATCACTTGAAGCAGCAACCACGTGACTTGAAGACACCCAGATTATATTTATCGGGGAACAAAGACTCGTGACAACTTACTTTCCAACCTTCCTTTACTATTGAAACTACTTTGAAACTAATTACCTACCAATATTTTTAATACTTTTAAAAGACTTTAAACATCGACTAGGTACTATAACATCTTAGTTTTAAAATAGCAATAAACATAATTTAATTAAATGAAAAGTTGTGATAATAACGCTAAAATATATTTTAAGGCATGGGTATTATAGTAAAAAAGTTAATAGGTAATTTTCAAAATCTGAAAACCAATCTTAATGAAAAAAAATAGTTTTCACGTTTTACAACCGTCCAGCAGTTTTCTCGATTGTAAAGAGTTTGTCATATAAACACATAGATGGCGTTGCATGAGTCATGCGCAATTTCTGGCTGGTTAATCGCATTATACATTTCATTTTAAGTAACTTCAACGGGCCAAAAATACTTTTACGTATTTTCCGGGACGCAAAATATTTAAATGGAACCTAAATTGTTATTTAATTTTGCAAGTTACTAAAATTGTGTCTCAAAGGTCACCGACCTGAGAACTGGCCCTGCAGCTAACTTCATTGTAACATTCCGAAAAAAAACTCGTCCGTCAGCTGAGCGAGCGCGGCGTACTTCACTCAGTGGAAAATGTATCTGTCATGGCTTCGCGATCGATGATGGTTCTCGTCTAAAACCACGAGAAAATATAAAAAATATGTCGCGAACTACATCGGGAAACGTCACCCGCTCGTTTTGTAGCATCTAATCATTGCATTTGTCACAACAGCTCGGTTATAAAGTGCTTAATGTGTGAATTTTGAACGATTCTAATTTTGTTCCTTGTCAAAGGAGACGACACCGAAAATTTTCTTCGGTAAGTTATTACAAATCTAGCTAGTACTTGCCTCAGTGATGTTTTTATTGAGCAATTCATTTAATTTTATTGGCGTAAAACATGTTTTTGTACAATTTAATCGTCGTGTTAGGATAAAAATCGATTATTAGTGGGTGGGTTACCATTCGTATATTCGTCTCGTTCGCATTATAACCCGACCGCAAGTGAAAGTGACGTAACAATGCGGTGTTGTAACGCGACAAAGAAAATCTAATTCGGTCGGATTATTATCTCTATTTCTTTTTGGCGTAATCTCGTTTAATTTTAGTTGTTTTTTTCAATACTATTTCTATTTTTTGTAACTAAAAACTCGTTTAACTTATAACAGAACTTGATTGTGATTTATCAGTGTAACAAAGAGTGATTGTTCCAAGGTAATGCATAAAACAATTTACGATTAAAAATCAATAATTCCTGCCCTTACATTCAGGAACCGATTGTGCGAAGAACTCAATAAGGAATTTTGATCTTTATTATGTGCACGTAGCGGTTAAAATAGCGCAGATTTTTTGTGCAAAATGTCACACAGTAAAGCCGAACGTTTATATTTGTAGACATAAGTAGTCCAGACGTGCCAATTATGTGCCAATATTGGGTGCAAAAATCCCCTTTTTTAAGAATAGCGAATGTGTAATACTGGGTACCGATGAATAAATTAGTAAATCCTGCCAGAACCACTGACTTAGCATTACGAGTTGATTTGGCATTTTGTGCCTTTTCGAACTTTTTCCTCGGCCCGGCAATATTGGTAGAATAAAACGCGCCAAAATAAAAATTGGCCAAGTTAAAAACCTAAATTAGTCATGGTAGAAGTAAATAATATTCTTATTGGAATATTATGCTGTTTCTATTACTAAGCCAGTAGGTACTATATCACTTTTTTATTTGGTGTTTGTAAGGATACCCACCATAGTTACACAGTTTCTGTAAAAATTTCAACTTGTTAATAAGGTTCAAAAGATATAGCCTTTTAGAGCTAGAGGACAGACAGTCAGTCTGTGTAGGCTTAATAATAAAGTTCCATAGCACCCTTAGTATGGAACCATAAAAAGTTAAGGATCAAAATATAGTTTGCCTTTGTTAGATTGCTTATATTAGTTGTATAATCTAGATTGTAATTTATTGTTAAGAAACCAGTTCTTCATAAAACATTAACAAAATTGGATGTCTGGAGGAAATCACAATTAGCAATAAGACTGCCATTTGTACTTTGCTATAATTTTTCAGGTTATTTTATCTTCAATTTTCTTTTTTAAGATGTACAATAAATAGTTTATAAATAAATAAAAATTGGTACCGCTTCTGTTGTCACTAGGCTAAAATAATGCTAAACTAAAACTAAAAGTGGCAGGTTTGAAGAGTCCCTAGAGAGCTTACCTCTGACTTTATCAAGATATTATATGTTATTTAATATACGAACTCATACGCACTCACGCCTGTAATCCCCAAAGGGGTAGGCAGAGGTGTAACTAGTACACCCACATTTCGCCGAGCGTATTTCCGTCCCTTATGTGATAGGGGGCGAGCCTATCGCCATACCGGGCACAAACTCCAGACTCCGGGCTGATACTGAGCATTTCATAATAGAAAAACCCAATATCACTTATACCCGACCCGGGGATCGAACCCGAGACCTCAGCGTTAGCCTCATTCGTAACGCGTACGCCTTACAACTGCGCCACCGAGGCAGTCGAGTTTTTATTTTATTTTATGTTTTGTGGAAAAACATGGGCTACACCCCTAGTCCCTAAAAAAAAAACATTCACATTATCAAGAGAAACATTAAACAGTACCCAATTAGGTGATTGTTAACTTTCTTAAGTAAGCAATTATCTTAAGTGCCGATTATCGTCGATTGAATTATCAATAAATAGGTACTTAGGTGATTATTGATAGTATTAAGCTACTGGTTTGATTACAATTAAGATAAAAAAGAAACATCCAGCGAGGCAAGAGTCGTAGAGCCACGCTGTAGACAGTTTTTTCTACAGCATGAATGGGCCGGCTCGTCGGGGTTGTTACCACTGCCTCACAGAAAACTGACGTAAAGTAGCGGCTTGCTGCTGCGTTTCGTACGGTGAGTGAGATATCCGAAAGCCCAAATCCCTTTCCCAATCCCTTAATTATCGCATTCCTTTAAGGTCGGCAACGCGCCCATGATTCTTTTGTTATTGTGGGCGTAGATGAGCGGTGGAAATGACTTACCATCAGGTGACCCACTGGCTGGTTTGCCGGCATATGCTTTAAAAAAAAAGCCAAGTGCGAGTCGAACTAGCACACCAACGGTTCCGAATCATCCGCTTAACACAAATTGGACGTCGTGTAAGGTAAAGATCTAATCGACTGCCTCGGTGGCGCAGTTGTAATGCGTACGCGTTACGACTGAGACTGACGCTGAGGTCTCGGGTTCGATCCCGGGTCGGGTATAAGTGATATTGGGTTTTTTATTATGTAATGCTCAGTATCAGCCCGCAGTCTGGAATTGTGCCCGGTATGGCTATAGGCTCGCCCCCTATCACATCATGGGACGGAGATACGTTCGGTGAAATGTGGGTGTACTGGTTACACCTCTGCCTACCCCCTTCGGGGATTACAGGCGTGAGTGCGTATATATGTGTGTATCTTATCCACCATGTCACTTTTGAATAACCAAACATTAAAGTTTATAAAATCTCTTTGTTTATAGCTAGCTTTGAGTCTCACATTCTTCTCTTCTTCTTCCATCTGCCCTTATCCCACACGCAGTGGTGTCGGCGCAACAAGCTTTTAACACATGTTACAGAAAGATTTGGCTTGTAGTTTTTACGACCGGCCGTCTGTCTGAACTCAACCCATGTGAGGAGAAAACATATGATTATGGAGCACACAAATATTTGTCTCGCTTCACAGCCGGCTACTCGCCCATTGGGCCACCGAGGCAGTCAAAGGAATTACGTAGCTATCACAAAGACTTTAATGTATACTACTAGACAAGCTGCGCGGTACATAGATATTGTACTTCTAAGTTGTGGTCAATTGACCGTAACTCAATATTACCATCTCGCTTACTCTCAACTAGAACCCCTATCGCGCTCCCTGTCTGTGAGTTGTCAAACTCCCGCGATCTCAATTTTACTTCTAAACAGGCCGTCTAGTAGTACACATTAAAGTTTTTGAGCTTTCATTTTGAAATTCCAGTCGCGGAACCCCGAAGAACTTTAATCAACACGAAGCGCTTAAAAGCAATACGCCCGGGAATTTTAATTCCGAACAAAATCTAGCTACAGTTCTGAGACCTAGCCCCCTATGTTATAAAACGACACGTAGCTACGGAGTTCTGTAACGTGGATCCTTTTAAACCGACTTAAAAAAGGAGGAAGATTCTCAATAGGGTAATTGACTAGATTTTTTTTATTTTTAAAATCAATAAGTTACGTTACTCAAAATTTAATGCAGAAATAATTTTATAAATCGGATCAAAAATAAATAAGTTAGAAGCCATTCAAATCGTGTAGAAGGGGTAATTGTCAAATGACAGACGACGCAAACTTTGACGTCACTGTGTAAAATGTTCATTAAGGTGCACGCGTGCAAGCGAGATAGAGTCATGACTGCGGGCACATTTCTGAACACACAATTTTGATTGTGTTTTAATATAAGGGTTTCTATTGCCTATCATTTTCTGTTGCTTATAAAATAATGTATAAAATTCAATATAGGAAACTACCCTATTCGTCGGAATCTATTTTCTATAATGTACATGTTGTATTGTTGCGTCGGGAGTCTTAATTTTATGCTACTGAACACTAAAAATTAATAAATAAAAATAAGTTTTAATACAACTTCAAAGATCAACTTCAAAAAATAACACTCTGAAGTCAAAAACATAAATTGACCTATAGGGTCAACAAAAACAACATTTTTTGTGGTAGGACGCTTTCCCGTAAACAAAAGCAACACGGATTAGAACTTAGAATTATAAAGTACAGGATGACACTGGACTGCTCTCGTCAACCCGAGACATAAGTTGCTAAGTCTCACAATGCCCAGTAATTTCACTGTCTTCAACGTCCTTCAAGCTGGAACGCAACTGAAGTTACGTGTGTATTAATTATTGTTTGCTTTAACGGTGAAGGAAACATCGTGAGGAAACCTGAGAAGTTCTTCATAAGAATTTCGAAGCTGTGTGAAGTCTGCCAACCCGCATTAGGCCAGCGTGGTAGACTAAGGCCTAACCCCTCTCATTCAGTGGAGGAGGCCCGTGCCCAGCAGTGGGACGTGTATAATACAGGGCTAGTATTATTATTATTTAACTATATTTATTAAGCTGTCCATATGTCTATCTTCACGACCTAGAAGGGGCCCAACAGGGTTTTTGTTACTGTATAGATGCCCTAGTACTCTTCTGTCTATAGGTTTGTGTCTACTGCGCATACATCCACGCAAACAATCCGGCGTGTAATGATTTTTAGGCCAGACAGACAATATACTTGGTAATAAAAGTTTAAGTGCTCCTTACCTGCAGTGTATAGATTCGTGACTGTCCTTGAAGGGGTAGGTAGAGATGAAACATACTTAATTCTTATTACCCATCCCATGTGGTTGGGGGCGAACCTATCACTATACATATATCCTACTACCATTATAAATGTGAAAGTTTGGATGTTTGGTACAGGTTGCTACTGCGTTTAAATACAGTACAGTAAATATACTGTTTATGAAGTATAACCAGAGTTAGTTATAACCGTCCAATCTTAATTAACTTCGTCACAGCGTTATTGTTTATCACCCACATGTGTCACCCACGTAGAATGATGTCGTGAATACATACTTTATCAGCCATATTTATACGACTGTTTGTGATGACCTTTTTATTTTATTTTTTTATATCATGGCCGGTAAACGAGATGTGGGTCACCTGATGGTAAGTGATCTCCATCGCCCATTTTCGCCCACAATACCAAAGAATCATGGGCGCGTTGTCACTTTAAAGGAAACGGATAATTAAGGGATTGGGAAGGGGAGAAGGATTTGGGACTCCGGATATCTCACTCACCGTACGAAACGCAGCAGTAAGCTGCTACTTAATGCCGGTTTCCTGTGAGACAGTGGTAACGATCCGGACGAGCCGGCCCATTGATGCTGTAGACAAAACTGTCTTTAACATGGCTCTACCACTCGAGAAACATCGTGTGCATACGAGATACCTCTTGCCGTGTAATACACGAAAATTAACCGTAACAGGTCAGACACAAATGCATGAAACATAACTACCGGATACCGCATTGCCGTACCACGTAGCTTTATTCGCAGACAAAATATGCCAACTTAATGACTTGACTGCCTCGGTGGTGCAGTTGTAATGTGTACGCGTTACGACTGAGGCTGACGCTGAGGTCTCGGGTTCGGTCCCCGGGTCGGGTAAAAATGATATTCGGTTTTTCTATTACGAAAAGCTCAGTTTCAGCCCGGAGTCTGGAATTGTGCCCGGTATGGCGATCTCGCCCCCTATGACATCATGCGACGTAGATACGTTCGGCGAAGTGTGGGTGTACTGGTTACACCTCGGCCTACCCCTTCGGGGATTACAGGCGTGAGTGCATATGTATGTAAACGTATTCACCGGATGAAACTTGGAATATACTCTGATTAAATAAAGAAAAAAAATAGTTTATTTATCATGTAGGCAATTAAAACAGCGCTTATGACAAGTCAGTACAAAATAAAGAAACTTATGTAAGTATAGAAATCATATCAACTAATGTATACATAACATACATAGCAAACACATAACATTTCATTTCGTTACCGACCTATGCCATAAAAAATACGTCGGACTGCCTCGGTGGCGCAGTTATAATGCGTACGTGGTACGACTGCTGTACAGAGGTCTCTGGTTCCATGCCATAATGCCATGCAGTGCTTTATAATAGGGTAGTTGACTAGATTTTTTTATTATTTAAATCAATAAGTTACGTTACTCAAAATCTATTGCAGAAAGAATTTTATAAATCGGACCAAAAATAAATAAGTTAGAGGCCTTTCAAATCCTGTAGAAGCGGTAATTGTCAAATGACCGACGACGCAAACTTTGACGTCACTGTGTAAAATGTTCATTTTGATGCACGCGTGCAAGCGAGATAGAGAGATATCCCTCCTACGCACCCACTTTTCCTCATACCAACATTTAAAGTCATAACTGCGGGCACATTTCTGAACCAATTTTGAATGTGTTTTAATAAAAGGGTTTCTTTTGCGTATCATTTTCTGTTGCTTATAAACTAATGTATAATATTCAATATAGGAAACTACCCTATTCAAGGTTCTGTGTGGTGTTGCTTCTGTTTATGGGCAGGCGTGACGCTTACCATCAGGCGAGCGAGCTACTTGTTACGTCACTTCTAATAACAACAAAATTATACCCCAAAATGTAAAAGTGCTTAAAAACCAACTAACATTTCATAGGCTTGTCTTGAGAATTAAATAGTCGACCTTGCATATTCAATTTACTACATTTTTTTGCATGATAGGCCTTTTTATATCGTCATAGTTCAGTCATATTGATATATTGATATGATATATATAATTAGCACGCTGAAGTGGAGTGGGCCGGTCATGTCTGCAGACGGACAGATGGTCGGTGGAGCAGACATGTGCTGGAGTGGAGACTACGCTTAGGCAAACGTAGGCGCCCTGCAGCACGGTGGGCCGACGACTTGAAAAAGATGGGGGGTAGCGGGTGGATGCGGGCTGCTCAAGACCGGGATGGTTGGCGCTCACTTGGGGAGGCTTACGTCCAACAGTGGACGACAACAGGCTGAGATAATAATAGTTCAGTCTGACTTTGACCTGGCAATTTGAAATTCAAGGCCACATGCTGGCGCACTTAGAAATGTCAATTAACTTTAATTGTGGCGTGTCTCGGTGGCACAGTTGTAATGCGTACGCGTTACCACTGAGGCTGACGCTGAGGTCTCGGGTTCGATCTACGAGTCGGGTAAAACTAATTTGGGTTTTTCTATTAATATAATAATAATAATAGTAGCCCTGTATTATACACGTCCCACTGCTAGGCACGGGCCTTCTCTACTGAATGAGAGGGCTAGGCCTTAGTCCACCACGCTGGCCTAATGCGGGTTGGCAGACCTTTTCTGGCATGCAGGTTGGCAGGTTTTTCTATTACGAAATGTTTATTATCAGCCCGCGAATTGTGCCGGGTATGGCGATAGGTAATCACATCATGGGGCGGCGATATGCTCGGCGAAATCTGCGTGTATTAGTTACAACCTACCCCTTCAGGGATGACAGGCGTGAGTGCGTATGTATGTTAATGAAGGCACGTCCGGACCGAGCCAGAGATACCGTGACGCGACCGTTCTCATACCAACCAATAGCTCTTTACCTATGAAATTGCCGTTCTGTACGAAGAAAGTAAAAGTATTTTTCGATTTTTAACACGCTTTTATTAGCTTCATACATACTTTGAATGATTTTGACCCCCTTTAAAACGTCGGATTAACTCGAAATTTGGCATACTTATCAAGGATCGATGAAAAATCAAGAAATGTAATTAATTTAATTAGTTATTACTTTACATCTCACGTTCACATTTTGTCTTATTTCGCGATCTATGAGACTGCTGCATGGGGGGGAGAGCAACACGGTAGTTTCGTTGGTGGGGTAGGGTGGGGTGGTTTGGTTTTGAGTGGTGATGTATGTGTATATGTGTGTTTAACAACCACCACCACCACCACTTCTTTATTGAAAACCATTGAAAATAAAGAATTTTTCATTTTTAAACTATATTTTTTTTATTTTCCGCCTGATTGACGTCAAACCTTACCACCTTAGTAATGTCTCTAAATTCAGGATCCACTACCTGTTGATGATGTTCGTGTCGGATATAACCTACTAGGTGACGTGACGCGACGTCGATTATCTAGTGGCACGCGCATCGAACCTGTGACCCGTGCGACCTTGGCACAGTTGACGAGAGGACAGGGCGGAATGTGTGCGTTCATCTGATATAATGTGGAACGTATAAGGGACTATGGTATACTATTCAATACTATCCCAATGTGAAATATAGGTATTTTTTTATTTGAATGGCGAGACCAGCAGTCGCTCGCATGATGTTAAGCGTTAAGATGTATTAAGGCGTGAGTGCGTATGTATTTATGTATGTATGTATCATAGACAGACGATGCCTGGGTTCAGAAGTCGTAGATATCAAATTGTTTTATAAATTCAAAATTCAAAATATTTATTGAATCCATAAAATGTTATACATTATTTAGATTCCGTCAAAATTCTACCGCTAGTTCGGAATGCTGTTTCGCTCGAGAAGAACGAGCAAGAAACTCCAGCGTTGCTCTTTTCAAAACTAGTTTACAATTATTACAGCATAAGGTTTTACAATATTTAATTGGAATTAGAGCAGCTCAATCAAGCAATTACAGAAATGATATCTACGCATTGGATTAACTTGCATGACCTCCATAAGCATGAAGAATAAATTAAGACCTTAAAATAGTGTTAACAAATAAAAGATAACAGTCAGAGCAGACCAGTCCACACAAGCAGCACCCGTTCACGAGTATGACGCATGTGCCAGCCATCGGCCTCCTCAACCATGTTAAAGGGAAGTGACCGACCCGGCACTGCAAAATTACTGTTACATATTCTGATAACATTATTATCAATTATCCGACGATATTTTTTTGATAACGAAGGTTATCGGCAAATATAATGTAAGTTTTGCAACATTTACAATGTCGCACTCACGCTTGTAATCCCCGAACGGGTAGGCAGAGGTGTACACCCATATTTCGCCGAGCGTAAACCCGTCCCACGTTCTGATACGGGGCGAGCCTATCGCCATACCGGACACAATTACACTCCGGGCTGATACTGAGCATTTTCGTAATAGAAAAACCCAATATCACTTTTACACGATCCGGTGATCGAATCCGAGACCTCAGCACAGCAGTAGTAACGCGTTCGCATTACAACTGCCCCACCGAGGTACCAAGCTGCTACTTTACGTCGGTTGTCTGTGAGACAGTGGTAACGACCCGGAAGAGCCGGCCCATTCTTGCTGTAAACAAAATTATCTACAACCTGGCTCTGCCACTGGCATTGTGGGTGTACATGGGCGGTGGAGATTACTTAACATCGGGTAACCCACTTGCTCGCTTGCTGGCCTTGCTATGAAAAAATATATATTATCTCGCGATTAAGAATCGTTGTGCAAGTCGGCCTTAGTTATAACAACTCGCCCCTTAAAGTTTGTATTATGTATTCCTGCCATCGAAATAAGATGACAAGAAACGTAACTCAAGCAAAAAATTACCCCACCAAATCTCTGTGCAAGGGGGCTGGGCTATAAAAGTCTGTGCAGCTCGTTCATTCATCAATTCATAAAAATTGATTAATTATCTCTAGTTGACACTTAATACGTCTAATTTCTTGGGCGGTGCAGAACGTCATATCTCGAATTAGAAATTTATTTTTTACACATTAACTTTACTGAAATAAAGTTGATTTTGAACGTTCATTAAATTTTGATGCGTGTATGAGTGTTACGTGTGATTACCTTTGCATGTGTAAGTGGCAGATTCGTATGAGAGTTATCGTTCTAGTTATCTTATTTCGATGATTCTTATATACATTTATGTAATAGCGGTTATATATTCGTATAATATTAACCTAAAATATACTGCAATCAATGCGAATGCGGTTCAATGATAATTTCAGTTAAAATAATCAACTAATTTGTTCCAGATAGATATCGCAACTTTATGTGTTTATCGATAATATTAACTTATTCGCTTTTGCTCGCAGCTCCATCCACGTGAATATCTTTATCCGGGATGAAAAGTAGCCTATGTAATATCCTAATACAGATCATGGTCTACCTGTGTGCCAAATTTTATCCAAATCCGTTCAGTCAGACGTGTTTGATAAACTTTTCTGTGCCTGGCGTTATCACGGCTTAATGCCAGTGTTCTTCTTCCCGTGCAATAGATTTGACGGATTTTGGTATTATATGGGGCGACCCGCCGTCTGACTATTAGATGATGGTGGCTCACTTACACTTGCATTAATAAACATCCAAACGCATTACAATTGCGCCACCGAGGCAGTCACCACCTGCGCCACCAATATTTGTGTGATCCACAAATAATGGTTTCGGGTCTGGGTGTTGTGGGTGGCAAGTTCCTCGTAGTTCCTGATATCCAGATACAGGTTAACCTAGTGTGTGGGGTCAGGACTATGTGTGTGACTGTTGGCCGTGTATTTATTTATAATTTTTTTGTTGTTTCAGGGAACAAGAGCCAACTTGCGAGAGGGAGAGCTCGTTCAAGCAGCAAGCACCGCATCAGTCTAACAGATCAGGTAGGCCTGATTTCTCATTTATACACGGTAGTGTCACGCTGTGGACGGTTTTGTCTACAGCATGAATGGGTCAGCATGTACACGCGTAACTCCGTCAAATGTGAACAGATTTGGATGATTATTTTTATATTTGATAGGGTTTACTCGTGACAGTGGCCCAAATTAGATTTGAAGAAAAAGAATCCACTCCTAAGGGGATGAAAGACAAACGCCCGAATACTGAAACGTAACTCAAGCATTTAAGATCGTATTAAAGATTTTAAGACCCTCCTACCTGTCAAAATAAGTAGGATGTTGAGTAAATTTTCAGTATTTGGGCGTAGGAAATTGAAATTTATACACTGATTTTCATATGACTATTAATAATATAACGTTTAACAAAACTTGGAAACCGATTTCAATGTACAGCAATAGCATGTAAATTCCAATACAATAACACAATCGCGACGAGTGTACTGTTGTCCGTTGAGGAGTTTAATTTTTTTACTCCGTACCTATAAATTAGCAATTAATATACACATAACTTAGAAAAGTGAGAGGTGTATGCTCCTGGGGTTGGTTTTGAACGTGCGACTTTCGTCTCGACAGTCCATACTAGTCCGCGCTAAGCTATCACTGCTAACCTCATTAAACGTGTGAAATATTACATTTTATTACCCAGTACGGCACAATAACTACAATGTAGTCCAAATGTAATGTCAACGCGAGTGACGCATCAGATCTTAACCAAATTAGATTAAGATCTGATGACTGAGACCGGAGTAAAAAAATAAAACTCCTCAACGGACAACAGTACACTCGTCGCGATTGTGTTATTGTACTGGAATTTACATGCTATTGCTGTACCTACCACTAAAAATCTAAAAATAAAATAACGTTTAACAAAACCTTTTAGAAACCGGCTTCAAAATAAAAACACTGAAAAGTCAAATATAACAAATTATATAAGTCTCTTTGGAGTCGGTGCAATTTCATTTGACCGGCAGCAACACAGGTACCGACTCTAAAGAGACCTATAGAAATTGTTATGTTTAACTTTTCAGTGTTTATTTTGAAGTCGGTTACTAAGTTTTTTGTTAAAACATTACACTGGTAGGTTTTAACTATATTGTGTATATGTTTTGCAGAATCTTCGTCGTCGTCGGCGGACACAGCTTCCCAGGGGTCCGGCTCGGCGGCGCCGGCGCAGCGGCCGCGTCGACATGAACCACAGGTGACCACATATCTGCATCCATCACTACTCTATATACAGTACAGCTTTTTTTGGGTCGACTTCTTTGACAGCTCCGTGGCGCAGCGGGCGAGTAGTCGGCTGCGCAGCGAAAGGCCGTGGGTTCGATTCCCACACTGAGACAAATGTTTGTGTGATCCACAAATATTGGTCTCTGGTCTGGGTGTTGTGGGTTGGCAAGTCCCTCGTAGTTCCTGATACCCACGACACAGGTTTACCTAGTGTGGGGTCGGGACTATGTGTGTGACTGTTGGGTGTATTATTATAATTAAATTCTCGGTTCTCTTCTATATCTATTTATGACTACCTCTGCTTGCTTTATGACTGATTATGGGTTACGACAGAGGCTGTGGTCTCTGGTCGACCCCCGCGCCGGGTTACAGTGATATTGGGTTTTTCTATTACGAAATGCTCAGCTTCAGCCCAGAGTCTCGAATTGTGCTCGATATGGTGATAGGCTCGCCCCCTATTACATCCTGGGACGGAGATACGCTCGGCGAAATGTGGGTGTACTAGTGACTAGTAGTAACACCTCTGCCTACCCCTTCAAGGATTTCAGACGTGAGTGCGTATGTATGTCTACTCTCTTTATAGCTAAAATTCCGGACGTGCCTAAATTCCCCTTGCGTTATAAACGAAGAGCCGAAACAATTTGAATTTAATATTGAAATGCCAGAGATACTTAGCACTACTGTCAGAGGTTGAATTCCGAACGGAATATCCCGGTCGCACGACAACCCTACATGCTTATCATATTGCTGCAAGTCGCGACCTTTTTTTTTACATGGGGAAAATCCTCTTGGATTCCCGGCCACCTTAGAAAAAACATAGACGGAATATGCCGGATTTTTACCGGCGAAAAACCCCATAGTTGTCCGCACTGTGAAATGTGGGTGTACTGGTTACACCTCTGCCTACCCCTTCGGGGATTACAAGCGTGAGTGTGAATGTATGAGAATAGATTTTTATTTGACTAAAAAATTATATTCTCTTCTTTAAGTTCAGTCCGGTGTCAATATAATCTCATATCGATATCATTGCAATCTCAATTCAGTCACAATTTTGACGTTCTTATAAGGACATGTGTCATCTCTATTCTTGTTTACACCTGCCTTGTTTATTCTCTGCACCACCCAAAGGTAGACTGGTAGAGAATGCCTCTGGCATTAAGTCCGCCTGTACATATATTATGTATAAATTGTGTAAAAAAAAGAAGAAATTAAAAATGTTAGCAGAATACCGTTTTGGCTTCAGTCAACTTTTATTCTACTTTCGATCTAATTATGATCTATGTTCCCATTTGACGTTGATTATTAATTTAAGAGAATACCATTTGCAACTTTCTCGACACTGAAACAAGATCGTACCATTTGCAACTTTCTTCGCATTGAGGAATTATATTTTGAACATTTTAATTTACGACTGCCTCGGTGGCGCAGTTGTAATGCGTACGCGTTACGATTGAGGTCAACTCTGAGGTCTCGGGTTCGATCCCCGGGTCGGGTAAAGTGGTATTGGGTATTTCTATTACGAAATGCTCAGTATCAGCCCGGAGTCTGGAATTTGTGCTCGGTATGGCGATAGGCTCGCCCCCTATCACATAAGGGACGGAAATACGCTCAGCGAAATGTGGGTGTACTGGTTACACCTCTGCCTACCCCTTCAGGGATTACAGGCGTGAGTGCATATTTAATTTACGAGAATGGGCCTCCTGCTCAACTCGTCAATTAAGCTAATAAAAAAAAACGCTCCGTTTCTGTGGAATCTACTAACTCTTCTCACAATTCCGCTCTTCAAGTAACAAACATTACCCAAATGATATTCGTATTACAGAGGGAAGAACGGCGCGAGCAAACCGCCAGCGCTCCAAGAGTACAACCCAACCCGCTATTGAGGTAATTATTCATTTTATTATGTCACCTATAGTTAGTGAGACACCCTTTTTTCTAGCATAGGCCGGCCAACGACCAAGTGGGTCACCTGATGGTAACTGATCTCCACCACCCATGTACAATTGTGGGCACAATACAAAAAAAATATGGGCGCGTTGACGACCTTGGGGATAATTAAGGGATTGGGAAGGGGCGGGTGATTTGAGCCTCCGTATATCTCACTCACCGTACGAAACGCAGCAGCAAGCTGCTACTTTACGTCGGTCTTCTGAAAGACAGTGGACGAGCCGGGCCATTCATGCTGTAGTCAAAATTGTCTAAAGTGTAGCTCTACCACTCACAAAGACAGACTACTAAGATGCTTCTACTGCGATCTTGAGCATCCTCTGTAGTAAGACCATTGGCTCTCATGTTTCTCTCTAATACATCAGCGTTTTTTTTTTTGGGCCGTCCGCAATATAATACAGGGCTGGTATTATTACCTCGGCGGCCTCGGTGGTGCAGTTGTAATGCGTACGCGTTACGACTGAGGCTGACGCTGAGGTCCCGGACTCGATCCCCGGGTTGGGTTTTTTTTCTTTTTTTATAGTATTGTCCGGCAAAAGTACAAGTGGGTCACCTGATGGTAAGTGATCTCCACAACATATGTACGCCCACAATACCAAAATGATCATGGGCGTGTTGCCGACCTTAAAGGAAAGGGATAATTAAGGGTTTTGGACCTCCGGGTCAAAGTGATATTGAATTTTTCTATTACGAAATACTCACTATTAGCCCGGAGTCTGGAATTGTGCCCGGTATAGCGATAGGCCCCCCCTTATCACATCATGGGACGCAGATACGCTCGGCGAAATGTGGGTGGGATTACAGGCGTGAGTGTGTATGTATGTTTAAGTGTAAGACATTTTTGGTCCTTCGTGTCCAGATCCCGCACGCTCCCGAATTTCGGCGGGCGCGTGTCCCGGTCGGCGTCACGGGATACATCCCGCCGCGCCCATCACATCACCATGGCATCCGAGGATCTGCTGCAGCCCGGCCACGTGGTCAAGGAGAGATGGAAGGTAACCCATGATCATATACTTTATTCTACTGAATGGCGAGACGAGCTCGAGACTAGCTTATCGCTCGCCTGATGATTAACTGTCCATGAATAGCCTTTGACAGCCTCTGTGGCGCAGCGGTCGAGTAGCCGGTTGCGAAGCATGAGGCCGTGGGTTCGATTCCCGCACTTAGACAAATGTTTGTCTGATTCACAAATATTTGTACATTCAAAGTTCCTCAAACTGGCACAGAATAGTGCTTACATTAATTAGAATTGAACATAGCAGCCATACTAACTATTGAAAGTGATCTACATCCTTCCTTTTTTTTATTTTAGCTCTCTCTTATCATCATCATCATCATCAGCCACAAGACGTCCACTGCTGAACATAGGCCTCCCCTAATGCCTTCCAGGCCGACCTGTTGGAAGCGGCGTGCTTTCATCGGCTTCCTTCATAATACTCTTTTTTTAAATCTCTTTCAAAATGTATAATATTGTTACAGGTGGTAAAAAAAATAGGCGGTGGCGGTTTCGGCGAAATATACGAGGGTCTGGACCTGGTGACGCAGGAGCAAGTGGCGCTGAAGGTGGAGTCAGCGCGCCAGCCTAAGCAGGTCCTCAAGATGGAGGTGGCGGTGCTCAAGAAACTGCAAGGTATGTGATACTACAGGGTCTGGAGCTCGTGGCTCAGGAGCAAGTGACGCTGAAGGTGGAGTCAGCGCGCCAGCCCAAGCAGGTCCTCAAGATGGAGGTGGCGGTGCTCAAGAAACTGTAAGGTATGTGATTATACAGGGTCTGGAGTTCGTAGCTCAGGAGTAAGTGGCGCTGAAAGGGGAGTCAGCGCGCCAGCCCAAGCAAGTCCTCAAGATGGAGGTGGCGGTGCTCAAGAAACTGCAAGGTAAGCAAATACTCCAGAAGGCCAATTCTCGTAATTAAAAATGGTCACATCATTCCGATCTAGTCTTAGTGTCAAGAAAGTTGCAAATAGTATTCTCATAAAACAATAATCAACGTCAAATGTATACATTGATCATAATGAGATCGTAAATAGAATAAAAGTTGACTGAAACCAAAACGATATTCTGCTAACAGTTTTAAATGACACATGTCATTATAAACGTCAACAAATTGTGACTGAATTGAGATTGCAATGAGATCGAGATGAGATCTTATTGACACCGGACTGAACTTAAAAAGCAGCAGAATACAATTTTGTGTCAAACCACAATCTAATCTCAGTTAAAATTCAGTCGCAGCTTTCACAGAAAACCGGCGTAAAGTAGCAGCTTGCTGCTGCGTTTCGTACGGTGAGTGAGATATCCGGAGGCCCAAATTCCCCTGCCCTTCCCAATTCCCAATTTATCCCTTTCCTTTAAGGTCGGCAACGCGCCCATGATTATTTTAGTATTGTGGGCGTACATGGGCGGTGGAGATCACTTACCATCAGGTGACCCACTTGCTCGTTTGCCGGCCTATATTATAAAAAAAAACTTCTTTAAAACCCTTTCATGTTCTCAATATTATGCGTTTGTCCACAGGAAAAGAGCACGTGTGTCGTTTCATAGGGTGTGGTCGTAACGCTCGGTTCAACTACGTAGTGATGCAGCTGCAGGGCAGGAACCTGGCCGAACTGCGACGAGCGCAGCCCAGAGGCGCCTTCTCATTGTCCACCACCCTCAGGTTGGTTGAAATTAAATGAAATAGTTTTATTAATCATGTAGGCAAAATACCGCTTATGACAAGTCTCTCTATTCAAAAAAAAAGTAACTGCCGCCGCTGCCAAAAGCTTGTCACGCTATCTCCTCCGAAACCGCTGGGGGTATGGGGTCGAGACCGATACCAATCGATGCAGAATAATGTGGGGAAGAAAGTAACATATGTCTCATATTCGTCATACTTATTTTTTTTTGTTTATTTATGTTTTGTGGAAAAACATGGGCAAAGCCCCTAATCAGAATAAAATAATGAAACTTATGTATAGAAATCATATCAACTAATGTATACATAACATACATAGCACCGTCACAATACACTGGGCAACTATAAATTATACAATATTTTTGTTATGGAATAATCCAGAATCGTTATGTATTATTATTTTTTCTTCTTTTTTATGGGTCGATATGGACCATAGGCATTTTGATTGATAACTGAAGCAAGACTTCTTTGGACGGGTTGAGAATTAGAATCTCAAAGTCGAATTTATGAGTTACTTTCTCAATTGTTTTTATAGCATAGGCCGGCAAACGAGCATGTGAGTCAACTGATGGTAAGTGAGCTCCACCGCCCATGTACGCCTATAATACCAAAATAATTATGGGCGCGTTGCCGACCTTAAAAGAAAGGGATAATTAAGGGATTGGGAAGGGTCGGACCTCCGGATATCTCGCTCCCCATACGAAACGCAGCAGCAAGCTGTTACTTTACGTCAGTTTTCATTGAGACAGTGGTAACGACCCGGACGAGCCGGCCCATTCATGCTGAAGGCAGTTATACTTTAAAAAAAAGATATATATCTATTGACGGTCACGCAGTGGCAGACAAATAGTTGTAGACAGTAAACCAAGTAGTAGACAAGTAGACAAGGAGTTGTTTTTAGCAGAGGTTGTCAAACGACCGGATCACCTGATGGTAAGTAATTTCCATCGGTAATGATCTCACAATAAGAGAAGAATCATGTATTCTTTGGCGACTTTAATGGAATCGAGGAGGGTGATCGGGAAGGGGGGAGGTGAGTTGGGCCGAGGCTCGTGGATGCATTATCTGCACCACTGCTTACCCCGTTGGGGACGCGTGAATTTATATTGTAAATAGTAGCATATGTTTTTATACAGGTCATGGTCTACCTGTGTGCTAAATTTCATCCCAAAACTGTTAAGAAGTGATTGACTAACAAACATCCAAATATTCACATTTAGAATCATCGAAATAAGATAACTAGAACGATAACTCTCATATGAATCTGCCAAAAAATACGGCTCCACTTACTTACACATGCAAAGGTAAAATCACACGTAACACTCATACACGCAACAAAAATTAATGAACGTTCAAAATCAACTTTATTGTCATAAAAGTTAATGTATAAATATTAAATTTCTATACGACGATAGATACGACGTTCTGCACCGCGCAAAAAAATGAACGTATTAAGTGTCAACTAGAGATTATTATGCACAGACTTTTATAGCCCCGCCCCCTTGCACAGAGTTTTGGTGGTGTAATTTTTTTGCTTGAGTTACGTTTCTTGTCATCTTGTTTTGATGTTTTAATATTAAGTACATTTTTTTTTTGTTAGATTGAATGACAAGACGATCAAGTCGCTCGCTTGATAGTAAGCGCCACGCCTGCTCATAAACAGAAGCAACGCCGCACAGAACTTTAAACAACAAAGCACTGCATGACACTGGACTGCGCTCGTCACCCCGAGACATAAGGTGTTAAGTCGTATAATGTCAAGTAATTTCACTGGCTTCTATGTCCTTCATACCAGAACACAACAGTGCTTACACACTGTTGCTTGGCGGCAGAAATAGACAAAACGGTGGTACCAACCCAGCCGGCCTCTCACATACGAGGGACCTACCACCTTGTATGATGTACTTTTGTTAATAATTTTATTTTCGTTACAGACTGGGACTTCAAATACTAAAAGCCATAGATTCAATACATTCTGTCGGTTTCCTGCACAGGGATATAAAACCTGTAAGTATTCATGTAGTCTTAGTACCTACATACGCACTCACGCCTGTAATCCCCGAAGGGGTAGGCAGAAGTGTCATCAGGACACGAAGGACCAAAAATGTCTTACACTTAAACATACATACACACTCACGCCTGTAATCCCACCCACATTTCGCCGAGCGTATCTCCGTCCCATGATGTGATAGGGGGCGAGCCTATCGCCATACCGGACACAATACCAGACGCCGAGCTGATACTGAGCATTTCGTAATAGAAAAACCCAATATTACTTTACCCGACCCTAAGACAGTATTAGCATAATACAGATCAAATATTATAAAGCATGTTGCAAAATCTTACTTCTATCGGACTATAAAGCTGTGGAATAGTTTGCCGGCCCACGTGTTCCCTCCTTCCTATAACATGGGATCCTATAAACAGAGTGTGAAGAAGCAACTAAGCAGGCCGGCATAATAGGGTAGTTGACTAGATTTTTTTTATTACTTAAATCAATAAGTTATGTTACTCAAAATCTATTGCAGAAAGAATTTTATAAATCGGACCAAAAATAAATAAGATAGAAGCCATTCAAATCCTGTAGAAGGGGTTATTGTCAAATGACAGACGACGCAAACTTTGACGTCACTGTGTAAAATGTTCATTATGGTGCACGCGTGCAAGCGAGATAGTGAGATATCCCTACTACGCACCCACTTTTCCTCATACCAACATTTAAAGTAATAACTGCGGGCACATTTCTGAACCAATTTTGATTGTGTTTTAATAAAAGGGTTTCTTTTGCGTATCATTTTCTGTTGCTTATAAAATAATGTATAAAATTCAATATAGGAAACTACCCTATTCTACGATACTACACATCGTCTGTCGTTGGTCGATAAAAAAAAAGATACAGGTTAACCTAGTGTGCAGTCAGGACTATGTGTGTGACTGTTGGGTGTGTATTTACTTATTATTTATTATGTTTGTCGTGTCAGGTTTTTTTTTTTTTATATAGTATAGGCCGGCAAACGAGCAAGTGGGTCACCTGATGGTAAGCGATCTCCACCGCCCATGTACGCTCACAATACAAAAGAATTATGGGTGCGTTGCCGACCTTAAAGGAAAGGGATAATAAGGGATTGGGAGGGGAGGGGGATTTGGGCCTCCAGATATCTCACTCACCGTACGAAACGCAGCAGCAAGCTGCTACTTTACGCCAGTTTCTGTGAGACAGTGGTAACGACGCGGACGAGCCGGCCCATTCGTGCTGTAGTCAAAATTGTCTACAGCGTGGCTCTACCACTCGTAAATAAAACATTAAATGTGTTTCAGAGTAACTTCAGCATCGGGCGTCACCCGTCGAACTGTCGCAAGGTGTACATGTTGGACTTCGGTCTGGCGCGTCAGTACACCACCAGCAACGGTCAAGTGCGACCGCCGCGGGCCGCTGCCGGGTTCAGAGGTCCGTACACACGACTAATTACAATCATTTATTGACAGCCTCCGTGGCGCAGCGGCCGAGTAGCCGGTTGCGAAGCGTGAGGCCGTGGGTTCCACAAATATTTGTCTCGGGTCTGTGTGTTGTGGGTTGGCAAGTCCCTCGTAGTTCATGGTACCCACGATACAGCTTTAACCTAGTGTGGGGTCGGGACTATGTGTGTCACTGTTGGGTGTATTTATTTATTTATTATTTATTATTCTGTAAATTGGATCATAAATATCACTTTTACATGTCAATCATTTTTTATACTAAATTACATTTACGACGGCATTTTGGGGCTAGCCATGAGAAGAAATGCCGAAACAAACTCATGGGTTATGGCCTCTTTTAATGTCCAGACATTGTTTTACAGAATTATGCGAGTGTAATGTACAGAAATTCCTGGATTGGCCTTTTTAAGAAATGGCCAAGAGTATACCAGACATACTTGGCACTAGCACTCACATAAAAAAAAAAAAAAAAAAAAAAAAATTAAAAAAATCCACATGTCACTATTGCTTTAAACAGTAATATTGCGCCGATAAAGCAGTTAACAATAAATAATAACTTCTTCTAATATATAAAATTCTCGTGTCACAATGTTCGTTCCCATACTCCTCCGAAACGGCTCGACCGATTTGTATGAAATTTTGTGTGCATATCGGTTAGGTCTGAGAATCGGCCAACATCTATTTTTCATCCCCTTAAATGTTAAGGGTGGTCCACCCCTAAATTATTTTTTTGTTTTTTTAGACAATTTTTTTTTTTATGATACAGCATTAAAATATACACACAACCCTAAATTTTCAACTCTCTACGATCAACCCTTATTTTTTAATAGCGACATTAGTATTTTTGTCAAGCGAGTTTCTCACCGGGGGCGCCCACTAGGTTACTTTAATCCTGGAAATAGGCATTCACGCGGGCAGAGCCGCGGGCAACAGCTAGTAATGTATAAAAAAGAGAACTATGTACAGCCAATTTTGTAAGGAGTGAGCATTGAGCTATGAGTGGTAGCGCCACGCTGTAGACACTTGTCTACAGCATGTATGGGCCGGCTCGTCCGGGTCATTACCACTGTCTCACAGAAAACCGGCGTAAATTAGCAGCTTGCTGCTGCGTTTCGTACGGTGAGTGAGATATTCGGAGGCCCAAATCCCCTCCACTTCCCAATCCCTTAATTATCCCTTTCCTTTAAGGTCGACAACGCACCCATGATTCTTTTGGTATTATGGACGTACATGGGCGGTGGAGATCACATACCATCAGGTGACCCACATGCTCGTTTGCTGGCCTATACCATAAAAAAAAATGAGATGCTTCCAAGCTGTTTTGTCTTCCAAGTTGACATTACACACTATTCTATTATACAAGGGTGCCTATTGGCACGCATAATTTTTGTTTGTCATAATTTTCTATCGCATATCTGTTATAAGCGGTGATAGCTCAGCAGGGAGTGGTACAGACTGTCGAGACGAAAGTCGCAGGTTCGAAACCAGCCCTAATTGCATACACCTCTGACTTTTCTAAGTTACGTGTGTACTAATTGTCAATTATCACTTGCTGTAACGGTGAAGGAAACATCGCGAGGAAACCTGCATACCTGAGAAGTTCTTCATAAGAATTTCGAAGGTATGTGCAGTCTGCCAACCCGCATTAGGCCAGCGTGGTGGACTAAGGCCTAACCCCTCTCATTCAGTAGAGGAGGCCCGTGCCCAGCAGTGGGACGTGTATAATACAGGGCTAGTATTATTATTATTATTATATAACTGTTTTTGTTTTAATCATAACTTCGCATAACGCTCAAATGTCATAACCGATATAGCATAATTTTTTCGTATAACATCTGTTGACATAACAATCTGTACACCTAAACTTTTTCGTCATAAACTTTTAACGCATAATTCTGCAATTTTTGAGCTACAGAGCCACGCTGTGGACACTTTTGTCTACAGCGTGAATGTGCCGGCTCGTCCGGGTCGTTACCACTGTCTCACAGAAAACCGATGTAAAGTAGCAGCTTGCGTTTTGTACGGTGAGTGACATATCCGGAGGCCCAAATCCTCCTCCCTTCCCGATCATTTAATTATCCCTTTCTTTTAAGGTGGGCAACGCGCCCATAATTGTTTTGGTATTGTGGACGTACATGGGCGTTGGTGATCACTTACCATCAGGTGACCTAATTGCTCGTTTGTCGGCCTATGCTATAAAAAAATAAGGGGATTGGGAAGATTTGGGCCTCACTAAAGTCCTGACTAAATATTTCTTTCTGGGTTGCATTATCCTGGCTCAATGCCTAGTTCCGCCTTAACTTAACTACTCAAGCACTTCCACTTCACCCGTATCTTGCATCCTCTGTAGTACCATTGGCTCTCATATTTCTCTATAAAGTATTAGTTCCCAAAGTGGTCCAGGAGGAGCCCCAGGGGTCCACGGGGGTCCATAGTTAGATCTAATGTTCACATTTTTTGACAAGTTTTGGGAATATGGTAGAAATGTAGCTGCAGGTGGTACACCGGAACCAGCAAAATTTTGAAAGTAGTTATGAGAAAAATGAAGTTTGGGAACCTCTGCTCTGAAGCCTTGATAAAATTCAAATTCCAATTTTTGTTACAGGAACAGTCCGCTACGCCTCAATAAACGCCCACAAGAACAAAGAAATGGGTCGCCACGACGACCTGTGGTCACTGTTCTACATGCTGGTGGAGTTCGTCAACGGACAGCTGCCGTGGAGGAAGATCAAGGACAAGGAGCAGGTGGGTACAGTGTACTCTGTAGATTATACAATGTGTAACAAAAACCCTGTCCGGCGTTTTAACTGTGATATCAGAATCGATATTCAAACTTAATGAACTAACTCGCATACGAATAGAAGACATACATACATACGCACTCACGCCTGTAATCCCCGAAGGGGTAGGCAGAGGTGTAACCAGTACACCCACATTTCGCCGAGCGTATCACCGTCCCTTATGTGATAGGGGGCGAGCCTATCGCCATACCGGGCACAAATTCCAGACTCCGGGCTGAAACTGAGCATTTTCGTAATAGAAAAACCCAATATCACTTTTACCCGACCCGGGGATCGAACCCGAGACTTCAGTGTGAGTCTCAGTCGTAACGCATACGCATTACAACTGCGCCACCGAGGCAGTCTATCTTTTTTTTTATAGTATAGGCCGGCAAATGAGCAAGTGGGACACCTGATGGTAAGCGATCTCCACCGCCCATGTACGCCCACAATACAAAAGAATTATGGGTGCGTTGCCGACCTTAAAGGAAAGGGATAATAAGGGATTGCGAAGGGGGGGGGATTTGGGCCTATATCTATCTTATTAAGTCGATAAAATACTTAGCCGCAAGCGAAAGCTAGTGTGAGCACATGAATCCTCCATTCTCCAGGTGGGGCTGATGAAGGAGAAATACGACCACCGTCTGCTGCTGAAGCATCTGCCGTCAGAGTTGCGTCAGTTCCTGGAGCACGTGCAGCAGCTGGAGTACGCGGACACTCCGGACTACGCGATGCTGACGTCACTGCTGGAGAGGTGCTGCAAGCGACGCGGGATACGCGACACTGATCCTTACGACTGGGAGAAAGATGTGAGTATTATTTTTAACTTTTTTTTGACTGGTAGAGCCACGCTGTATACCTGTTTTTTTTTGTTTGTTACTGGCTAAGATCAGAGACCATACTGCCAAGTCATTAGTTATATCTTATTTTCTAAGAACGATGAAACGGGGGTCTGTCCGATTTCAAGGTCTTGCTGGAGTTTTAGTGTTAATTCCTTTCAGTCCGATGCTTCTTAGACGACTTTCTTCAAGCGGATCGAACGCACAAGGTCGATCGATAACCTTGGTCAAAAATCACCTAAATTCACTTATTTCAATGTTTCCATACACTATTCATCGGCGTTAATGATTATTGCACAAAACCACACCACTTTTATACAACAAACACAACTTTAAACCAGTTTAGGATATAATTAAAACAAGAGAGACACCACGTGAACGGTGAAGGAAAAACATCGTGAGGAAACCTGCATACCTGAGAAGTTCTTCATAAGAATTTCGAAGGTATGTGAAGTCTACCAACCCACATTAGGCCAGTGTGGTAGACTAAGGCCTAACCCCTCTCATTCAGTAGAGGAGGCCCGTGCCCAGCAGTGGGACGTATATAATAAAGGGCTAGTAAAAAAAAAAAAAGAGAGACACCGCACTGTCAGAAATCCCGCTAAAACTCCTGTATACCTGTTATCTTTTCGGCCTTATTGACAAAAGTCTCAACGTCAAAATAATTTTACAAAAAATATTAAATTCGACCCATTTATCTGACTATGGCATCTCAACGCCTAATCGAATTGTTAGGACTTAGTTGGTTAATTAAAACATATGTTTACTTGCACAATGGTAGTTTAATTTTGTTCACTTTTGTTTGTTTACAAGGTGCAATTTTCGAAAAAAAAAACAATATTAATTTGAATTTCGCGGGCTCGTGCTAATCTTTCACCTTAAATTAGACATTTCAGACCTTCTAAATAATTTCGATGTTTTTTTTTACGGTTAAGTTATACACAAAAGTTATACATCGCATGTTCACAAAGTGATTCGTATTGCAGGCATATGTTTTGAGATAATACTGGATTCGGGTGAGATATGTATGTTGGGACGTTTTCGTATTTGTTATTAAAATTCATATATACGCAGACATTATTAATATTTATTGCCTATGACTATGCCTGCCTCGGTGGCGCAGTTGTAATGCGTACGCGTTACGACTGAGGATGACGCTGAGGTCTTGGGTTCGATACCCGGGTCGGGTGAAAGTGGTATTGGGTTTTTCTATTACGAAATGCTCAGTATCAGCCCGGAGTCCAGAATTGTGCCCGGTATGGCGATAGAAACTGTATTACTGTGAGCGACTCTAAAATTTGCATTTCATTTTAGTTAATTAACAGTGCAGTAGTATATATTTTTTTATGTTTAGAGTATAATTATGTGTACATATTGTACGTAATTCCACAGTGATGTCCGTATGAGTGTGCTGGGTCTTATTTGTTTAAAAATATAATATATACAACGTGTTACAGAAAGGTGTGGTCATATTTAAGGGTCGTTACATACACCTAACAGTGACATTTAATCACAATACTACGTATAATATTCATTGGAATAAAGTATAATAGATGTTAGGTACGTACTCATTACTTAATCTTCCTTAATTACATTAATACACAGTTTTCACGAATGAATATTTGATATGCAAAATAATATAAAACGCAGCTACCAATTTATTAACTTTACTGACAAAATATCAATCAGTTCTTTATTAACTTTAATAATGTATTGCGATATTTTATCCGAAATTGATACAGTAATATCAGTATGTAATTAATGTTTACCATTTCGATCCTATGGATCATATAAATTAAGTAAGTGAGCTAGAATCACAATGCTGAAATAGGACAAAAACTCAGCTGTTTATCATTTAGTGTTGTCCAAAGTCGAATATCGATATGTCACTCGTTAGATTTTTTTAATTTTATTAATTTCCTAGCAATGCAACCAGATTTGATACTATAGGAGGTGGGATACGTATATGATACACTGTACATAGCTTAAATTTGACCATACCTTTCTGTAACACGTTGTATATTCTATGTGCACTGCGATTACGTCAGTGTACAGTAAATATTGGCACGCTTGGTTTATATACAGATCGACGTTGATGTCGTATGTTGTATATAAGATAATAAAAGTGATATATATCGATTAATTACAATGTTTTATGGAAATTTGGAAATGTGTACAAACAATGGGTACATTTTTGAAACTCTTAATTAATAATTGGAAATTATTACTATTGCATCTGCCACCAAAAATCAAATAAATATCGACTGCCTCGGTGGCGCAGTTGTAATGCGTACGCTTTACAACTGAGGCTGACGCTGAGGTCTCGGGTTCGATCCCTGGGTCGGTTAAGTGATATTGGGCTTTTCTATTACGAAATGCTCAGTATCAGCCTGGACTCTGGAATTGTGCCCAATATGTCACATTATGGGACAGAAATAAGCTCGGCTAATGGCCGTTCCCTATATTCTGTCTATCGACACATTTGCTTACTATAAGTATTGTTTTTACAAAAAGTGACAAAATTTTACTGCTAGTAAGCAAATCTGTCGATAGATAGAATATTGGGAACGGCCATAAATGTGTGTGTACTGGTTACACATCTGCCACTTTATTACAGTAGGCCTAGTATGAGTTACAAATACGTTCACAGTTTTCGAATTCGTATAAAATTACTACCGTCGAAGTGTCAAACTAGTAATTCATACGGTAATAAAGGAAAGAATCGCTTGAAAACAAATTTTCATCGTTTTACAAAATTATTAAAACTTGTACTAAGCCTACAGGAGTGAGTGCGTACTGCGTATGTATGAATATCGATTTATTTATTTATTTATTTATTTATTTTAGGATTACCAGAAGACGATACACTACACTAATATAAAAACATACGCAAACAAACAAAAAATATAGTGTTCTCCCATAAACAGGCAACCACATCTTACAATGGGTAACTAGCGCCATAAGAGTAGCAGTTATAAATAACTTTAAATTAAAATAAATTGGTAATTAAACATGCGTAAGCCTTAATTAAATGATAATAATTAATAATTATGACTGCCTCGGTGGCGCAGTTGTAATGCGTACGCGTTACGATTAAGCTAACGCTGAGGTCTCGGGTTCGATCCCCGGGTCGGGTAAAGTGGTATTGGGTTTTTCTATTACGAAATGCTCAGTATCAGCCCGGAGTCTGGAATTTGTGCTCGGTATGGCGATAGGCTCGCCCCCTATCACATTATGGGACGGAGATACGCTCGGCGAAATGTGGGTGTACTGGTTACACCTCTGCCTACCCCTTCGGGGATTACAGGCGTGAGTGCGTATGTATGTAATGAATAATTAATAATTAATTAATTATTTGATAGGATAATGTTATTGTACGCAGGCCGTGTGTAACCGCACTCGCGGTCCGCTGGCGAGCGCGGCCGCGGGCGCGCCCGAGCCCGCGCCACCCGACAACATGCACGAACATGTCAGTACATTTATATTATATAGCGGCTGTTGCACAAATGTGGTGTCGATAATAATTACTCACGCTTTGTCTATTTCTGCCGCCAAGCAACAGTGTGAAGGACATTTTTTTTTTTTTATAGTATAGGCCGGCAAACGAGCAAGTGGGTCACTTGATGGTAAGCGATCTCCACCGCCCATGTACGCCCACAATACAAAAGAATCATGGGCGCGTTGCCGACCTTAAAGGAAACGGATAATAAGGGATTGGGAAGGGGAGGGAGATTTGGGCCTCCGGATATCTCACTCACTGTACGAAACGCAGCAGCAAGCTGCTACTTTACGCCGGTTTTCTGTGAGACAGTGGTAACGACCCGGACGAGCCGGCCCATTCATGCTGTAGACAAAATAGTCTACAGCGTGGCTCTACCACTCGTAACATTGAAGCCAGTGTAATTACTGGGCATTATGAGACTTAACACCTTATATCTCGGGGTGACGAGCGCACTCCAGTGTCATGCAGTGCTTTGTTATTTAAAGTTCTGTGTGGCGTTGCTTCTGTTTATGAGCAGGCGTGGCGCTTACCATCAGGCGAGCGACCTGCTCGTCTCGTCATTCAATCTAATAAAAATAAACACGGAGAATTATTCAAATCTTACGCCCGCATACTGGAACGATACTCAACAGCCGACTCTCTAATAGCAACTTATTTTCTTAAAATTAAAGATAAGGGTCTTGAATGTTTTGAGTTGCGTTTCAGAATTCGGGCGTAAATGGCAAAATCAAAGAATGAAAATTGAACTTAATTCTTTTTATCAATATGATAGCATTTTGATCTTAAAATTTTATATACTTAGTTACTGTATAAACAGTAGCATCATTGTCTTGCAGCAGCTAGACCCAAAGGTCATAAAACAAAATTTATGATAAAAAATATAATCCGAATGATTCAGAAACTAGTAGGACATTTACGCGATTTTAATTTCATTAAATGACGTATTTACCCGCCTTATAAGTACAGTAATTTTGGATACCGCCTTTTTGCAACACTCTGTATACATATTACTATACATTAGTATATATAATATTAATTATAAGTCAGTTGTATAGAATCAAAGGCAGCTATTTGGTGAAAAATAAACCGACTTGAAGTTTTGAGTGAGCCACGCTGTAGACACTTTTGTCTACAGCATGAATGAGCCGGCTTGTCCGGGTCGTTACCACTGTCTCACTGTCAGACGTAAAGTAGCAGCTTGCTGCTGCGTTTCGTACGGTGAGCGAGATATCCGGACGCCCAAATCCCCCTCCCCTTCCCAATTCCTTAATTATCCTTTTCCTTTAAAATCGGTAAGATTATGTGGGCGTACATGGGCGGTGGAGATCACTTACCATCAGGTGACCCCACTTGCTCGTTTCCGAGCTATGCCATAAAAAAAACAACGTGCTGTTACGTTTCTTACGGTGAGTGATCTATCCGAAGACCCCAATCCCTTCCGCTTTCCGATCCGTTAATTATCCTTCCCCTTTATAGTGGCAACGCGTCCATTATTCTTTTGATATTGTGAGAGTTCACGGGCGGTGAAGATCACTTACTATCAGGCGCCCCAGTGGCCGTCCTGAGCCGAGGTTCTTACCCCCATTAGTGGTACCGCGTACGCATTACAACTGCGCCACCGAGGCAGTCCTATGAGCTTATTTATATATTACTAGCTTTTGCTCGCGGCTCCGCCCGCGTGAATAGACTTTTCCGAAATAAAACGTAGCCTATAACCGTCTCCAGGGTCTCATCTATCTCTGCATCAAAATTAATCAAAATCGGTTCAGTGATTAAGGTGTGAAAGCGTAACAAACAAATAGATTTTTTTTTCATAAAAAGTATCCTATGTTACTTCTTATACCTCCAAGAATACGTGTACAAAGTTTCATGATGATCGGTTAAGTAGTTTTCGCGTGAAAGCGTAACGAACAAACTTACATTCACATTTATAATATTAGTATGATGTTATATTCTAGCAACAGTCACGTCGTCGGCCAGAAACGGAAGCCACTACAGCTGTCGCTACAGACACACAAACAAACATACAGAAAGAGAAGGTAGTCGAGAAGAGAATACAACCGGCGTCGCCGAGACACGCACACCACATCAACGGATACGTGAGTGAATGAAAATTGGTACAGCCATGCTGAGAAAGGCGGTACCGGCAATTTTTTTTTATTAGATTGAATGACGAGACGAGCAGGTCGCTCGCCTGATGGTAAGCGCCACGCCTGCTCATACAGAAGCAACGCCACACAGAACTTTGAATAAAGCACTGCATGACACTGGACTGCGCTCGTCACCCCGAGACATAAGGTGTTAAGTCTCATAATGCCCAGTAATTACACTTTCTTCAATGTCCTTCACACCGGAACACAACAGTGCTTACACACTGTTGCTTGGCGGCAGAAATAGACAAAGCGGTGGTACCAACCCAGCCGGTCTCTCGCAAACGAGGGACCTACCACCTTGTACCACCAATTCGGATTTATGCAAATCGATGTTCGATTAGATAACCAATGATTCTGTCGTACCGCCGAACGCCAGTCTAATGACCAAAACGATGAACATAGATTTATGACGTCACATGAACTTCATTAAAATGGAGCGATTAATCTGAATGGACTTGAACGCCGGCAGAGTTCATGAAGTTCGGCAAATTAGCCGCTACCGCCCCTGGTCAGGAGTAACCTAAACCGACGTGCATGTATGAAAACATTTAATGAGAGTGAATGAGGCCAAAGAGGTATGCAAGGATCGTAGCAAGTGGAAATCCGTTATCTCTGCCTACCCCTATGGGAAACAGGTGTGAGTCTATGTATGTAGAGCCATGCTGTAGACAGTTTTGTCTACAGCAAGAATGTGCCGGCCCGAGCTGATTATTACTACTGTCTCACAGAAAATTTATGCAGCTCGTTGATGCATTTCGTACGGTGCGTGACACATCCAGAGGCCCAAATACTCCTCCCCTTTCCAATCAATAGAACATTTACAATAATAGAAGAATTATGAATGCCTCCCCTTAAAGGAAAGGGATTATTAATAATAAAAATAATAATACTAGCCCTGTATTATACACGTCCCACTGCTGGGCACGGGCCTCCTCTACTGAATGAGAGGGGTTAGGCCTTAGTCCACCACGCTGGCCTAATGCCTAATGGATGGCAGACTTCACATACCTTCGTAATTCTTATGGAGAACTTCTCAGGTATGCAGGTTTCCTCACGATGTTTCCTTCGCTGTTAAAGCAAATGATAATTAATAAATACACGTAACTTAAAAAAGTCAGAGGTGTATGCTCTTGGGGCTGGTTTCGAACCTGCGACTTTTGTCTCGACAGTCCATACCACTCCCACCTGAGCTATCACTGCTAAAAGGGATTATTAAGGCATTGGGAAATGGAGGGGATTTGGGCCTCCGGATATCTCACTCACCGTACGGAATGCTACAGCAAGCTACCACTTTACGTCAATTTTCTGTGAGACAGTAGTACCACCCAGTCGAGCCGGCCCATTCATGTACTCAGTGCACGGTACAACTACAATCAAATTCTATATTCCAATTTTAATAAATTATTGACAGCCTTCGTGGCGCAGCAGGCGAGTAGCCGATTGCGAAGCGTGAGGCCGTGGGTTCGATTCCTGCACCTAGACAAATGTTCTGATTCACAAATATTTGTCTCGGGTCTGTGTGTTGTGGGTTGGCAAGTCCCTCGTAGTTCCCGATACCCACGATACATGTTAACCTAGTGTGCGGTCAGGACTATGTGTGTGACTGTTGGGTGTGATTTATTTATTTTATTATTCAAATCCACAGTCAACTGTAGAAAAACCCACTCAAGAAAAAGAGCCAGAGACAAGAACCACGCCTGCGCCGTCACCTGATCGACATGCCAAGGTATCGATAATTCAATGACATTATACAACGTGTTACAGAAAGATGTGATCATATTTAAGGGTCGATACATACACCTGACAGTGAGTGTTTGTATATCGGATCTTATCAAAATATATATACTCTAAAATTTTACGCTAAATTTAATCGCTCGATTATTGTCATCGATAAAATCGATCACATCCCTATAACTTCAGTGAAGTGCGTGAGCGAAAATAATAATGCTGGAGTGAGACAAAAGTTAAGCTGTTTATCATTTAGTGTTGTCTAGTGTTGCAAGTCGAATAACGTCATGTTACTCGTTCGATAAAAGAGAAAATGCTTTATGTCTTAGCAATGCAATCGGATTTTTTACTACGGGGGGTATAATACTTATATCGTACACTAAATTTGACCACACCTTTCTGTAACACGTTGTATAATACTTATATCGTACACTATACGTTGCTTAAATGTGACCACACCTTTCTGTAACACGTTGTATAATACTTATATCGTACACTATACGTTGCTTAAATGTGACCACACCTTTCTGTAACACGTTGCATAATTACATCAT
This sequence comes from Mimas tiliae, assembly GCA_905332985.1. NCBI lineage: Eukaryota > Metazoa > Arthropoda > Insecta > Lepidoptera > Sphingidae > Mimas > Mimas tiliae. The sequence continues at coordinate 719,143 of HG995265.1, read as the reverse complement.
TATGTTATAATTTTTTTTTTATGGTATAGGCCAGCAAACGAGCATGTGGGTCACCTGATGGTAAGTGATCTCCACCGCCCATGTACGCGCACAATACCAAAAGAATCATGGGCGCGTTGCCGACCTTAAAGGAAAGGGATTGGGAAGAGGAGGGGGTTTGGGCCTCCGGATATCTCACTCACCGTACGAAACGCAGCAGCAAGCTGCTACTTTACGCCGGTTTTCTGTGAGACAGTGGTAATGAACCGGACGAGCCGGCCCATTCGTGCTGTAGACAAGTGTCTACAGCGTGGCTCTACCACTCAAAAACAATAATAATAATAATACACTGCCTCGGTGGCGCAGCTGTAATGCGTACGCGTTACGACTCATACTGACGCTGAGGTCTCGGGTTCGATCCCCGGGTCGGGTAAAAGTGACATTGGGTTTTCCTATTACGAAATGCTCAGTATCAATCCGGAGTCTGGAATCTGTGCCCGGTATGGCGATAGGCTCGCCCCCCATCACATAATGGGACGGAGATACGCTCGGTAAAATGTGTGTGTACTGGTTACACCTCTGCCTACCCGTTCGGGGATTACAGGAGACGAGCAACTCAGCAGTGACCGGTACAACAGCAACACGTCCGGAGCGACAGAGCGTGCCGCCGTGCAAGCCGCGTGCGCCTGCGCCAGGTCAGTGCAAACTTAGTGCATTCCCAGTACATGTGTACTATAAATGCACTTAAATTGGATCATTTGTAACACGTGTGGACGTGACCTAAATGTGTTTTTCTCATATAATAATGGTAAGGTAATGCCTATGGTCCATATCGACCCTTAAAACAGAGAAAAATAATAATACTTAACAATTCTGGACTATTAAAAAATATTGTAAGATTTATAGTTGCCTAGTGTATTTTGACTATGTATGTATGTTATGTATACATTAGTTGATATGGTTTCTATACATAAGTTTCTTTATTATGTACTGACTTGTCATAAGCCTACAAGTAATTGCCTACATGATTAATAAAACTATATTATTTCATAATTTGAAAAAAATCTGTCTTTAAACATAAATTGGTTCAGTTGATTACTGTTTTATATGTATTTTTTTTTTGTGTTTGAATCCATGTCTCTTGGAGAAAGTGGTTCAATTTGTAATAATTGTCGATATTTAGACATTGATACTTAATATATGCAACATATGCTTCTAAATACCAGGTCACGTATTCGGGTTTGTCCATAATCGAACAGGCTTAATGTACTATTAAAAAAAAACTATGCGCCATCCCTTACATTGTGTTTAAAAAATCGTTACGCCATCACTTACATTTTTTTACTGTTTATGTATGTTGTACCCGGCCAGGTGGTACGACACTGGCCCGCCTGCGTGTGGTGACTGCACCGCCGACCTGCGTGCAGGACCTGCAGGCACATAACGCACCGCACACACCAGGTAACACACATACTCAGGCGTACGGCAGGCGTTAGGTGGTACATGTACAGTTTATGTAGTATAATATAAGTAGTAGGTGGGGGGTGGGGGGTACCTAGATACCCACCCACTGTAGACGGTATATGTCCTGCCACGACTGCGCCAAAAGGATCCAAATCAGCATATCGACGTTGATATGGCAATAATACGTTTCATGTCAGTTTTGGCGCACTTTTCAGGTTATCACTTGTTTGTAGAAACTATCGGGTTGCGGGCAAAAGTTGTTTTATAGGCTTGTTAAATAACTGTATTTATTTATTTTACGGGTCCGTTGAAAATTAGATTTAGGCTATCTATGGACTAAAACAAGCTGCAAAATCGTGGTATGAGAAAATAAATGACACTTTACTGAATAAATTACAATTTAATTTGCTATACGCTCTGGGCCTATAACCTGTTGGGTTAAATAACAAAAAGCGAGCGGATTCATTTATTATTTATTGTTAAAGTAATCACTGTACGGATACAACCATGTATGGATGGAGAGACAGCTGTCAAAACACAAGTGACATTTAACGTCATATTTTTCTTTTTTAATAATTTCGTTTAGAAACTACATAATATATTCTTAACACGATTCAACAAAAAAAACAAATTTATAAAAAATTACAGAACAAATTTTAATATCCACGACGATATGCCAAGCACTAAATGCTTGGCGCTGGTTTTCATTTGTACCCTAGATGTTCGACGATTGTACATGCAAATGTTCTAAAAAGTTAATATTTTGTGGGTAGGTGAAGCAATAAGTCCCCGTATCGTGGCCGACGTGGACAGCGTACATTCTGATACGCATTTCAAGAGAGGTAAGAGGGGTATGTCTCGACATTATTATATACTTCAACGCTACACTAGATGGCGCTTTATACAAAAAAAAAACCATCGATCATTATTCATTCATCGATGTACATCATTGCTTGTTTAAATAGATCACGGATGATATTTAGATTTCGTATTTTTACTTGTACGCATACCATATCTCAGTTTTTTTTATGGCATAGGTAGGCAAACGAGCAGACGAACGAGTGGGTCATCTGATGGTAAGTGCCTTGCACCGCCCATGTACGCCTACAATACCAAAAGAGTCATGGGTGCGCCGCCGACCTTAAAGGAAAGGGATAATTAACAAATTGGGAAGGGGAGGGGATTTGGGCTTCCGGATATCTCACTCACCGTACGAAACGCAGCAGCAAGCTGCTACTTTACGCCGGTTTTCTGTGAGACAGTGGAAACGACCCAGTCGAGCCGGCCCATTCATGATATAAAAAACACTGTCTACAGCGTGGCTCTACCATTCTAAGCTTGACAGTCATTTATTTACTTCTGTTGCAAAACTATCGGTTTCTAGGTTTCGGTAACTATTGAAGGACATTGAAGTCAATTAAGTCAATGAATGATGAATGCAGTGGTCCATATCGACTCAACATATTAAATAATTAATAATAGACGTTTCCATATTACGAATATTGTTACTAATGTAAAATGTAAAAGAAAAAGACAACAAATAAACAATTTAGTGTAATTGCCTAGTGTATTTGACGATGCTATGTATGTTATGTATACATTAGTTGATATGATTTCTATACTTACATAAGTTTCTTTATTTTGTATTGACTTGTCATAAGCGCTATATTAATTGCCTACATGATTACTAAGCATGACGAGACTTAATATTTTATGTCTCGGGATGCCGAGCGCAGTCAAGTACCATGCAGTACTTTGTAATACGAAATTCTGTATTGTTGCTTCTGTTCACGAGCAGGCGTTGCGCTTACTATCAGGCGAGCGACCTGCTCGTCACGTCATTCAGATGTGTTGTGTATGTGACAGGCGGTCGTCGTGCGGCTCGTGCACGTGACGCGAGTTACACACAGTTCGCTGTAATGGACGACGAGAACGTCTCCGCATTACAACAGGTAAGTGTTTTTTTTTTATCCTGGCTCGGCAAAGTGAGTACGCTACACCTGATGGTAAGTGTAGCGCAATCCAAAAATACTGTCGACCAACGATAGACACTGAATCTATCGCAGATCGGCAGAATTATGCCGGCCAGGTTAGTTGCTTCTTCACACTCTGTTTAAAGGATCCCATGTTATAGGAAGAAGGAAACACATGCGCCGGCAAACTATTCCACAGCTTTATGGTCCGACAGAAGTAAGATTTTACGAACCTCTTGGTCCAAGCCGAGATGGAAGAGACCACGAAGCTATGGTTTCGATATAATAACAATATGGAGTTTTGGCGGGAATAGGGTGTTTGACTCGATTTTTGAAGTGAAAACTTCTTTAGCATCGTTATGATTTGAAAGTCGATGAAACGAAAAAGAGACAGACACATAAATTCATAAGATTTAACGTGGGAGAAAATGAGATAGGAAGCATTATACAGTTGTGCGCGCATGCGTAGTACAAAGCTTGAGAAAAGGCATCACAACAACCGTGGTGTTTTGTATACGTGTAAGTATTATACATTTGTAGTTTTTTCATCATTTTTATAATAAAATTCTTCATTGTATCATTTATCGAAAATGTAAGCTCTGAGTCTGAATAAATCCATGTAATATATACGAATAAAATGTAAAATAATTATCAAACTTTTTAAGCCAACATTTTTGAAGGTTTCACTTCTACCACGTGTGAATTGCACACATGTTTTTTTTTTATTATTTGAATCATTGTGATACGTTCCCCATAATTTTTTATTCAAAGAATAATATAAATGAATTTAAAAATAATAAACTTTAGAAGCTATTTAAATCTGCCGGAAGGGGTAATTGTCAAATGACGGAAAAGGGATGCACAACATGTCGTGTGACGTCACAAGACAGGTCACGCCATTAGCGGTACACGCGTGCGAGTGAGATAGTGAGACTTTCCTTTAGTAACTTCATTTTTTATTAATTCTGTTTTAGCAAAACAGTTTTTTTTTCGTATTATTGTCGGGTATATATAAAATAATGTATAAAATTAGACATAGTCAAATATCCTATTCTGACAGTGCGGTCAATCTCCTATTTTAATTAATTCCTGAATTTAAAATTGTGTTTGTTATATAAAAGTGGTGTGAATTTGTGCAATAAACATTGACTGTGATGAACAGTGTATGGAATCATTGAAATTGGTGAATTTAGGTGATTTTTGACCGAATATACTGATCAAGCTTCGTCATTCGATCATGTTGAAGAAAATCGTCTATAGAAGTTTTCAGCGCCCACTGGGGGATATTGTCCCCGTCGGAAATTTATGGTTTATGGCCGTTCCCTATATTCTATTTAAAGATAGATTTACTTACTATGAATAGTATTTTGACAGATCTTCTATGCAAAATATGTCAAAATATTACTGCCAGTAAGCATATCTGCCGATAGATAGAATAATGGGATCGGCCATTAGTGGCAGCGTACTTAGGTTGAGTAACCCTGAGTTCTGGGTTGAAATCAGAGGTCAGGCAATTTATGTTAGAGTTTTCGATTCGAATAATCACACATGAGTTGCTCGGGATTGAAATTTATACCCTTTATGGCGGTACTCGTTGTTATTGTGAGAAAATGAAACGGAAATATGCTCGGTGAACTAACTAGTTACACCTGTCTACCCCTCGGAGATACAGGCGTGAGATTAAATAATAATAATACACCCAACAGTCACACACATAGTCCTGACCCCACACTAGGTAAACCTGTGTCGTGGGTATCAGGAACTACGAGGGACTTGCGGTCCCACAACACCCAGACCCGAGACCAATATTTGTGGTTCACACAAACATTTGTCTCGGTGTGGGAATCGAACCCACGGCCTCTCGCTTCGCAGCCGACTACTCGCCCGCTGCGCCACGGAGCTGTCAAATAAAATGTGTATGTTTTTGTGTAGGTGACAAAAGGCGGTGCTCTCACACTGGTGTCGTTGTGGAAGTCTCAGTTTGACGATTCAGAGGAAACAACTGACAATGAATGGAAACAGGAGCAGTTGCAGGTTCGTATTTATACAATATGTAACAAAAACCCTGTCGTGCGTTTTAACTGTGATATCAGAATCGATATTCAAACGTAATGAAATAACTCGCATACGAAAATGTTGATGTGATGATGTTACGTTTTCACGCGAAAACTACTTAACCGATCATCATGAAACTTTGTACACATATTCTTGGAGGTTTCAGAAGTAACATAGGATACTTATTATGAAAAAAAAAACTATTTATTTGTTACGCTTTCACGCCTAAATCATGAACCGATTTCGATGAATTTAGATGTAGAGATAAATGGGACCCTGGAGACGGTTATAGGCTACGTTTTATTTCGGAAAAGTCTATTCACGCGGGCGGAGCCGCGAGCAAAAGCTAGTTGGAATATAAAAAGAATGATATTGATTGCAGTCCCCGGAGCATCGCAATCGAGCCGCGAGCGCTGTGTCGAGCGCGTCACACGCACGCACCACACACACGCAACTGCACAACTCGCAACACAACACGCAACACACGCAACACACGCAACCCTCGCAACATACCGCGCAACATGTGCCCCTCACGCATGCGACACAACTGGTGAGTACACTTTTATATTTTCATATTCTTTTATAGCATAGGCTAGCGTAAGAGCAAGATGATCACAAGTTGATCAAGTTGGCCTACAGTAGGCCTAGTACAAGTTTTAATAGTTTTCCTAAACGATGTAAGTTTTCGTTTTCTCTCCATTCGTCAAATATTAGTAGCCCCTGATGGGAATTATAATGAATCAAAATTAATAATATGGTTAATTTTATTTCATATTAGTCGAATATGAAATTTGTTTTCAAGCGATTCTTACCTTTATTACACTTCGACGGTAGTAATTTTATACGAATTCGAAAACTGTGAATTTATTTGTAACTGGTACTAGGCCTAATGATGATAAGTGTGTGATTTTGAGTGGTAGAGCCACGCTGTAGACAGTTCTCTCTACAGCGTGAATGGGTCGGCTCGTCCGGGTCGTTACCACTGTCTCATAGGAAACCGGCGTAAAATAGCGGCTTGCTGCTGCGTTTATCCGGATTTTTAGATATCCGAAATTCCCCTACCTTTCCCAATCCTTTTTCTTTAAGGTCGGCAACGCGCCCATGATTATTTTAGTATTGTGGGCGTACATGGGCAGTGGTGATCACTTACCGTCAGGTGACCCACTTACTCGTTTGCTGGCTTATACTATTGTAATTATTTTCCAGGTGCAAGAAAAATCCCCGCCACCCACAACGCCCTCCCCCAATCAGCCGATAAGACCATCCCCCGCAACGAGACAGACCAGCGACCCCAACAGGCGACCAGCGCCCACTCCTCGCCGGAAGCAGCAGCCGTCGTGTCTGCACATACCGGGGATAGAGGCGTATCCCAACTTGCAACCGACGCTGCCTAGGTGTTGGTCGTTGCCTGTCATTGGTAAGTGCGTCTCTGCATATTCTAAGGGATACATCATGGGGAGTGTTCCGACGAATTGTTAGGTTTAATACCAGCTGCCGAATTCCACCATCGTACAACGCGACACAAATTGGGATTCCATCCCCACCATCTGGATGGCTGGCGTTCCTCATCGGTGTGATTCACGCGTAGTTTTGTTCCCCGGACGGCAACGTTGTGGAATCCGCTTTCACCCGCGGTATTGCCAGACCGATACGACTTAGGAACCTTCGAGAAAAGAGTCTATTCTTTCCTCAAAGGCCGGCAACGCACTGAGAATTCCTCTGGTATTGACGGTGTCCATGGGCGGTGGTGAACACTTACCACCAGGTGAACCATTTGCTCGTTACCGACCTATGCGACAAAGATTACCATCAGACGAGCGAGCTGTTCGCTTCCCGATTTACGATGATAAAACTACCCTTATACGAGATGTATAGAAGGTGTATGATCCCCGGCAGGTTCTCACCTGCGTGCCCTGCGTCCGCCGCTGGTGCAGCAGGCGTCGTTCGAGGGTGGTGGGGGCGCAGGCGCGGGGGCTGCGGGCGGCGGCGTCAGGTACAGAGTGGACGTGATGCGCGGCGTCGCCAGCCGGCACAATGATAGCGACGAGATACCGCGACCGCCGAGGGCGTTGAGTTTGCCGGTCAGTACTTAAACATCACTAGTGATTCTTTAGCATCGTTGTGATTTGAAATTCAATGAAACGAAAAAGAGACAGACACATAAATTCATAAGATTTGACGTGGGAGAAAATGAGATAGGAAGCATTATACAGTTGTGCGCGCATGCGTAGTACAAAGCTTGAGAAAAGGCATCACAACAACCGTGGTGTTTTGTATACGTGTACGCAGTAAATAAAGACAGACACAAATCCATAAGATTTAACGTGGGAGAAAATGAGATACGAATCATTATACATTTCCCGAAATTTTACATTCGTCTCATTATCTTGAAACTATAATTTTTGAAGGTTTCACTTCTACCACGTGTGAATTGCACACATGTTTTTTTTTATGTTTACGCGAATTTTACACATTGAAATTAAACTAGTTTATACGGATTTTATCGCGGTTTAATATTATAATAACAGACTTCAAAAAAGGAGGAGGTTCTCAATTTGGTGCGTTTTTTTTAGTACCGACGTTTTGAAAGCTGTTCAGCCTTCGTGGTCACGGGAGAGACTGAAGTGTAGGTCGTCTCTAAATGTTAATATTACATTACCTACCTTCATTTTAAAATTAAACAATCATTCATTTTTTTTGTCTGCCTACCCCTATTTTATTTCAAACATACTAATTAAGTTGGACTGATGAAATTAAATGAAATGAAAATTCTTATTGAATCCATAAAATGTTATACCCTATAAGAATAACATTTTATCGATTCAATAACTCAAATATAACCTATAAGTGTGATAATGTTTCAAGCAAATAACTTTTTCTCTCACAGAGTCTGTCGAGTTCGTCTAGTCGCAGTATAGGTGTCGGCGGCGGCGGTGGTGCTGGTGGCGGCGGTGGTGGTGCTAGTGGTGGCGGCGTGGGTAACGTGGTGGGTTCATCGCGTGGTGCAGTGGAGGGGGGCGCGGTGGAGGGCGCGACGGTATCGAGCCGGCTGGAGATCCGCGTGCGGCCGCCGGACGCCGCCTCGCCCGGACACTCCGGTGAGACTACAACATACACTATTTACTTTGTTTATATAGCCCGGCAAACGAGCAACTGGGTCACCTGATGGTAAGTGATCTTCACCGCCCATGTTACGCACACAATACCATAAGAATCATGAGTGCGTTACCGACCTTAAAAGGAAGGGATAATTAAGGCATTGGGAAGGGGAGGAGCATTTGAGGTACCAGATATAACGCATTAGCAAGCTACTACTTTACATCGGTTTTCTGTGACACAGTGGTAACGACCCGGACGAGACGGCCCATTCATGCTGTAGACAAAACTATCCACAACCACTGCACAATATTACAATATACCGTGTGTAAGGGAAACGCTTCCGAAAACGAAGAATGCTGGTAGTGCTGGTGATTAGAGACACGATACCACTGAAAAAAAACGCGAAATAAGGCAACATTTTTTTTTTATATATTTCACATAGTCTTGTTCGGACCAACAAATACAATGAAGTTTCATTTAAATGATAATTAAAATCATATTTTTCTTAATAACGTAATGTAAACCCAATAAACAGTTGACGCTCGGAATCGGGTGTGCAGCGCGGCGCACGGACTGAGTACTGAAGCGATATAATGCGCGCGGTTCATTAACCCCCCGATTTTAGTATTAGTACGGTTTACATTACAGACTTATTATTCCAAAATGGTAAGTAAAAAAATAGTGTTTTCTATTTATGTTAAGCTAATGGTTTATTACCGTTTCGTGTTCGGAAGCGATCCGCTTACACCTGGTATATAGCTTTCATTATTATATGAAAGGCATAACACAAGTTTAGTTTAAAATAACTGAAATGCAATGTCGATTGACACACACAGGACACATTGACTTGTAAACTGTATAAAATTGAATTGTAACTGGGTAAAATTTTAGAGTGGTAGAGACACTTTTGTCTCTCGCGTCCATGATTCTTCTCATATTGTGAGTGTTCATGACCGGTGGAGATCACCTACCATCAGGTGACACACCACACACAGGACACTGTACATTAACTTGTAAACTAAAATTGGGCTAAATTCTTGAATGGTAGAGCCACGCTGTAGACACTTGTCTACAGCATGTATGGACCCGCTCGCACAGGTCGTTACCACTGTCTCACAGAAAACCGGCGTAAAGTAACAGCTTGCTGCTGCGTTTCGTACGGTGAGTGGGGATATCTGGAGGCCCAAATCTCTCTCTAATTATCCCTTTCCTTTAAGGTCGGCAACGCGCCCATGATTCTTTTGGTATTGTGGGCGTACATGTGCGGTGGAGGTCACTTACCATTATGTGACCAACTTGCTCGTTTACGACATATGCAATAAAAAAAAATATATTTTAGTTAGCAACAACAGAATTGACACATTTCTTTTTTATTTCTAGTAAAAATCCATTCGGTGGTAAGCGGTGGCGAGCCGGTCAGACTGAACCATGATGAGACCTCCGTGTATTATGACGCTACGGAACATCATAGAGACAAACGGTAACCTTTACCCTACTTTCTGTGATAGTTTGCTTAATTTAAACCGACTTCAATAAAGGAGGAGGTTCTCAATTCGACGCGTTTTTTTTGTTGCTTTTTTTATGTATGTACATCGATTTCTCCGCCTATTGTGGGCCGATTTTGTAGGAAAATAAATTAAATCGATAGAGTTTAAAACTAGTTTATACGGATTTTATCGCGATTTAATTTTTATTTTTATTCCCGACGTTTATAAAATCCGTATAAACTAGTTTTATTTCAATGTGTAATATTCGCGTAAACCTAAGAAATCACTATCGATAGAGTTTAGTTGCGATGTGGTCCCATATAAACTTCGTTAAGATCTGATGACGGAGTACGGAGTAAAAAAAATGAAACTCCTCAACGGACAACAGTACACTCGTCGCGATTGTCTTATTGTATTGGAATTTACATGCTATTGCTGTACATTGAAGTCGGTTTCTAAGTTTTGTTTTTTTACTAGCCCTGTATAATAAATGTCCCACTGCTGGGCACGGGTCTCCTCTACCGAATGAGAGGGGTCAGGCCTTAGTCCACCACACTGGATTAATGCGGGTTGGCAGACTTCACATACCTTCGAAATTCTTATGAAGAACTTCTCAGGTATGCAGGTTTCCTCACGATGTTTCCTTCACCGTTAACGCAAGCGATAATTAATAAGTAACACACATAACGTAGAAAAGTCAGAGGTGTGTGCTCTTGGGACTGGTTTCGAACCTGCGACTTTCGTCTGGACAGTCCGTACCACTCCCCACTGAGCTAACGCTGTTTGTGAGTTTACATGTTTGTAAGTGATTCGACTTATCAGCTTACATGAGGCCAAAGAGATATGCAAGGATCGTAACCAGTGGAAATCCGTTGTCTCTGCCTACCCCTGTAGGAAACATGCGTGATCCTATGTATGTATAAGAAGTATGTTTGTTTGTCAGGTCGTCGACGCGTAGTGGCGAAAAGAGTCAAAGCCCCGCCGTGGAGAGGACAAGACTTGACGCCATACCAGACAGGTAAACAATAAGTAGGGCAAGTGTGAAGCTTATTATCAAGCGAGCTACCTGCTCGTCTCGTCGATCAGGCTAATAAAATAAATGATTGGATATAAGATTTTCAGCGGCGATATATATACTGAGTGTAAAACGCTTCAGAGAATTAAAACAGCTGATAGTGCTGATTATTACGGACATGGTACCGCTAAGAAAACTATAAATAAATATACCTTTTTTCTAATTTTTCATGCAGCGTCATATTTCGATATACAACGATTATTCCTTACAATTATATAAATCTTTTTTTTAATAGGCTAATATAACACTTATAAAAAGATCAGGGGACGCTCAGGTTTTTTTCATTGCCCAGATAGACAGACTAGCAGGGGCGGCCCACCTGCTGGTAAGTGGTTACCGCCGCCCATGGACCTCAGCAATGCCAGAGCACAGCCAAGCCGCTGCCTAAAATAATGGCTAAAAATAAAATACATTTATTTCGCATTTTTTAAGTGGTATCAAGTCCGTAATCACCTGACTTAGTTTTCGGAAGCGTTTCCCTTACACCATGTATATCCATCCTTATTTTATTTCCACTGTCTCGGTGGTGCAGTAGTAATGCATACGCGTTACGACTGCTGTGCTGAGGTCTCTGGTTCGATCCCCGGGTCGGGTAAAGTGATATTGGGGTTTTTTATTAAGAATTGCTCAGTATCAGCCCGGAGTCTGGAATTGTGCCCGTTATGGCGATAGACTCGCCCTCTATCACATCATGGGTCGAAAATAAACTCTGCAAAATGTGGCAGTACTACTTCGGGAAATATAGGCATGAGTGAATATGTATGTATGTATTTTATTTCCAGAAGTAGCATGGCGATCAAAAGAGAAATGAGGGAAGCTGCGAACGCGGCCGGCGATGGATCTCAGAGTCTTAGAGATGTGAGTATAGAAAACATTTCTACAGAGCCATCCTGTAGACAGTTTCAGTTATCAGGCAGTGGCATTAGCACCGACTGCAAAAATACCTTTATAATTTGGATGTTTTTACTTTTGTTTTTTTTTGAAGTTGGTTTCTAAGTTTTAACTATATAAATATCTGGAGGCCCAAATCCCCTCCTCTTTCCATTCCCTTAATTACCCTTTCCTTTAAGGTCGCCAACGCACCCATAATTATTTTGGTATTGTGGGCGTACATGGGCGGTAGAGATCATTTACCATCAGATGACTCAATAGCTCGTTAGTCGGCTTATACTATAAAAAAGAAACGCAGCAGCAAGCTGCTACTTTACTTCGGTATTCTGTGGGACAGTGGTAACGAGCCGGCCCATTCTACGGCTCTAGCACTATATAAAATATATTATTATATTAAAAATGTCTCAATAAACATCCCGACCTACTGTTTATTCTCTTCTCCATCGAAAGGTTGTCTGGTAGAGATCGCTATTATCGATAAGACCGCCTATTATTACATTTATAATTTTATTTGTTCTTTACTGTAATATTCTGCATGGTGTACAATAAAGTGTATCTATAGACTATATACAACGTGATATAGAAAGGGGCGGGCAAATTTAAGCAATGTGTAGTAACCTACGAGATATTTCGAACCCGAGATTCCCAGAATAGCTCAACGTGAATTTCATTCGAAAAAAGTTCGAATCCGAGATTTTTCTCGAATTAGAATTGTGCGAGAATTGCCTCACAGACATTGTTTTACACCGTAGACCCTAAAATATGACCACACCTTTCTGTAACACGTTGTATATTTGTATGGCAGCGTTCGTCGGGCAGTGCCAGCACGTCGCGCATCCCGATCGCGACGTGCGCGAGCGACAACCGACTCGCCAAGTGCGCCTCGTGGAGCGGAGACGGACCGCTCTGTGCTGATCTCACGCCTGGTATGTGTGTCTGTTATATAATATTCCTCGTCCTTGCAGTTGCTTACTGAACCGTAAAACATTCGCTTCTCCAATGTACCGAACAAACTTGGGATTAAAATTCGCCAGTCTGCAGAATAAGCTTTAGCTAATTCGATACGCACTAATTTAGATATTTTTGATGGTTCGGTGGCCTACAGTAGAAAATATCTTCAGAAACTATTAAAATGAGTCATCGAGTTTATCTTAGCTTATTTTACTATTTTTTCTTGTGTTTCACTTGCTAGTTAAGTACCTACCTTAAAAACACAAGTTTAATAATCGAAAGTTGTATTCACATCGAGTAGATGTCAATTTATTTAAGAATGTAGTTATAAGTTGAATATGTCCGTCATTGTCTGTATAATTGAACATCAGTTTTGTGAATTAAATAAAAAAAATGTTTGTGGGGTCCCTCATATGCGAGAGGCCTGGGTTGGTACCGCCGCGCCGTCTATTACTACCGCCAAAAAACAGTGTGTAAGCACTGAAGGACATTCAAGCCAGTCAAATTACTGGCCATCATGAGACTTAACATCTTATGTCTCGGATGACGAGCGCAGTTCAGTGTCATGCAGTGTTCTGTAATTCAGAGTTCTGTATGCTTCTGGTGAGCGATCTGCTCGTCTTGTCATTCAAGCAAATAAAAAAAATAGAGGGCACCAAAACCATACACAATGGCTCGATCGGCCGACGGATCAGCCGTGTCCACACGGTCCAGCATGATTCTGTCGATTATCGAGTAATGAGCTTCTATCGACTGTTGACATTATTAGTATACATTATACATTAGACTGTACTTCCATTAGGTGTAATAGAAATTATTTTTACTGTACTACGATAAAGAATAAAAAAATCTATCGATATTTTTTAAATAAAATTGCTTATAAGCAAGCAAATTCCTGATTCGTTTTTTTTTTTATGAAAGAGGTGGCAACGGAGCAAGCGGGTCACCTGATGGTAAGTGATCGCCGCCGCCCATGGACACCGTCAATACCAGAGGATTTGTCGGTGCGTTGCCGGCCTTTGAGGAAAGAGTAGGCTCTTTTCTTGAAGGTACCTAAGTCGTATCGGTCTGGAAATACCGCAGGTGATAGCTGATTCCATAAGGATGCCGTACGGGGAAGAAAACTTCGCGTAAATCGCACCGCTGAGGAACGCCAGCCATCCAGATGGTGTGGATGGAATCCCAACTTGTGACGCGTTGTTCGGTGGTGGAATTTGGCCGTTGGTATTAAAGCAAACATCTCCTCGGAACACTCCCCATGATAAATACGATAGAATATGCTAAGAGACGTCTCTTCGCAGTGCCAGTGAGTCAAGCCGTTCAGATAAAACTTGGTAATCGACGATTCGAGCCGCTCGTCGTTGGATGCGGTCAAATGGACGCAGCTGGTACTGGGGTGCACCTGCCCAGAGATGAGAACAGTATTCCATATGGGGCCGGACCTGTGCCTTATAAAGTTGTAGGCGATGGGTCGGTGTGAAATACTGTCTCGCTCTGCCGAGCACACCCAGCTTTTTGGAAGCCAGTTTGGCTTTGCCTTCCAGATGACTGATAAATTGGACGTCACTCGATATGTCGACACCAAGGATCCCGATACTAGGCGAAGCATCAAAGGGAGTGTTGCCGAAACAAGGAGATACGACAAAGGGAGTCTTTTTAGCGGTATACGCGCAAACTTGTGTCTTTTTGGGGTTGAAGTCGACTAAATTTAGTCGGCCCCAATCCAAGACTCGAGACAGTGAAGTCTCTACTTCAGACACAAGTTTGTTCCGGCATTCGATGACGTGTTCCCGAGAAAGATTGCGCGGCCGGTATAAACAGCATCCCCAGTGCTGTCATCTGCATAGCAATGAATGTTATCAGTAAGTAACATGTCATTGATATGCAGAAGAAAGAAGGTAGGGGATAGCACACAACCTTGTGGGACACCAGCATTCACAAGCTTGGAGTCTGAGCATGAGCCGTCAACTACGACCTTGATGCTCCGCTCTGTAAGAAAACTGGTGACCCAGTTACAAAGTTTCTCGGGAAACCCGAAGGAAGACAGCTTTGAAAGAAGCGCTTTGTGCCAGACCCGATCGAAGGCCTTCGCTATATCCAAGCCAACCGCTAAGGCCTCCCCCTTGCTCTCAACTGCCTCTGCCCATCGTTGAGTTAGGTACACTAGAAGATCACCAGCTGATCGACCCCGACGGAAGCCGTATTGGCCGTCACTAAACAGCTGGTGATCCTCTAGATACCTCAGAAGCTGGCAGTTGATTATGGACTCCATTGTCCTGCTGAACAAGGAGGTTATAGCTATGGGCCTGTAGCTGGAAGGATCAGAGCGATCACCTTTTTTTGGGATCAGATGCACTAAAGCTGTCTTCCAAGATTTCGGGACAATGCCTTTGAAATAGGAGTGTCGAAAAAGGCGCGTAAGCACGGGTGCCAACTCCGGAGCACATGTCCTTAAAACAATAGGAGGAATCTCGTCAGGTCCACTCGACTTATGGATATCCAGGGAGAGCAATGCTTTCCGCACTGAGCTTTGCCGAAAACGAATTTCGCGGGATGGTCGGCGGTAAGCTCCCCCCGTCATCAAGAGTCGAATTAGACGCAAAAAGAGCGCCTAAAAGATCGGCTTTCTCTTTCGCGTTGTGGGCCAGAGAGTCATCCTCCCTGCGCAAAGATGGAAGTGATGGCTGACAGAAGTTTCCTAGGATAGCCTTGGCGAGGGACCAGAACGCACGAGTTCCCGAAGGAAGGCGAGCAAGCTTCTCGCCAATGCCTCCTATATACTTCGACTTTGCCGCAGCGATAACTCTTCTGACCTGGAGGCATAGTTATACTCCTGTTTGGAGGCGCTGGTGTTTACATCCGACGACACCAAAGTTTTAGCCCAAGTTTGGTAACATTTCCGTTTCAAGCGAGAAGCCAATTTACAGGAATGACCAAACCAGGGCTGAGACTTGCCGCCGACGGGTACCTCATTGTTTGGAATGAAAAGTTCCATACCTTGAAGCACCACATCGGCGACACTATCGGCAATGGTGTCCGGATCATCCAGCGAGAAGCAAACCTGCCCCCATGGGTAGGATGCGAAGAACGTTCGCATGCCATCCCAGTCCGCTGACCTGTAGTGCCAAACTCGTCGACCGCCTGAAGAACGCGGTTGTGATGAGCGCATGTGAGGCACCACACTCCGGACCAGACAGTGGTCTGAAGACCCAAGAGGTGCTTCGACAGTCACTTGGTATTTGTCCGGATGAGAGGTCAGCAGAAGGTCCAACAGGGAAGGCATATGATCCTCCACATCTGGCACCCGCGTGGGCGAAGTGACCAATTCTGTTAGACCATAGGCTAGGGCAAAGTCGCGAACAGATCTCCCCGCGTGGTCAGTTGTACGTGACCCAAGCCATTCAGCATGATGTGCGTTGAAGTCGCCAATAATGACGATCTCCGCGGACGGGATCTGTTGTAGTACGGAATCTGTCGCCATTTGGATATGCTCAATGAGTCGGTCAGTTTCGGCATTACCGCTATGGGACCTATAGAGGCATGCATAGATGCGAGGATGGTCGTTGCAATCTACACGTAGCCAAAGGATGGACAGGTTCCGACCTTCAAGGCTGCCAAGGCGACGGAAGCATAAATCCTCCCTGACAAATACGCATACACCGGCACGTGCCACAAAAGAGTGTTCAATGTTGTAGCCCGGGTAGCGCAGATAAGAAATGTCAGGAGGGGAAGAAATTTGCGTCTCCGTTAGAAACAGTAAGGCCGGCTTGCTCGTCTCAAGGTGGTAGTGGACGGCATTGATGTTGGAGTTAATTCCCCTGATATTGCAGAAGTCCATGCAGAGCATAGACGGGGATGCCGCAGGTCCTTGATAAAGTTTGCCCCTGGCAGAATGGTTTCTGAGCGGGATATTGCCCTCCCCAGAATACGTAGGGCAGCCTGAGCCGGGGTGCTCAGGGGGGATTCTCCTACACACAAGGTGCCGGTACCCCCCTGGGGTAAATTCATTGTATATTCCGCTGCCATGTTGTTTGGTTGGGCCGCCGGCATCTCACTGACCGCACGAAACGCAACAGCAGAGCTGTTACTTCACGTCGGTTTTCTGTGAGAGAGTGGTATCAATCCGGGCGAGCCGGCCCATTCATGCTGAGGACAAGTGTCCACAGCGTGGCTCTACCACTACACTACTTTTTCATTGCAGCACTCAGACGGCGGCGGCAGAATGCAAATGAAAAGTATGCGGTAGACCCGACGCGGGAATTGAACCTGCGCTTTGCTCGCCCCAGACATCGGCAACCGCCGCAGCATCATTCTAGGTTAGTACGCATATTAAAGCATTATTTAAACATATATATATGTTTGCCGACTGCCCCGGTGGCGTAGTTGTAATGCGTTCGCGTTATGATTGAGGTCAACGCTGAGGTCTCGGTTTTGATCCCCGGGTCGGGTAATGTGGTATTGGGTTTTTCTATTACGAAATGCTCAGTATCAACCCGGAGTCTGGAAATTTGTGCCCGGTATGGCGATAGGATCGCCTCCTATCACATAAGGGACGGAGATACGCTGGGCGAAATGTGGGTGTACTGGTTACACCTCTGCCTACCCCTTCGGGGTTACAGGCGTGAGTGCGTATGTTGTATATTTTACATTGTCGCTAGCGATTTTACTGAGACAAACTCATGGTTGAGGCACTGCATCCCCTTCATGTAGAAGCGCGTCCCGCGGCGTGCCAGCGCTGCTGATGTCGTCTCCGCCGCAGTCTGGCGGCGAGTGCGGCTCGTCGTCGTCAGGCTCGCCCCCCCCTCCGCCGCCGCCGCCCCCCGCCCCTGCCCCGGGCGCTCCCCCCACAGCGACGTCATCAACAGCACCGCCGCCACAGCATAACGCAGCGCGCGCCAGAAGATTCCGACCGCTCTCTATAGCGCCGTAGGTAAGTGTCACTACTATTGACGGTACCGCCAATATTAACTATGGTAGACTTTATAGTGGCGGTAGGTAAAAATTAGGATGACATCTACGTCAGATGACACCATCGAAATAAGATAACTAGAACATTAACTCTCATATGAATCTGCCAAAAATACGGCTCCACTTACTTACACATGCAAAGGTAAAATCACACGTAACACTCATACACGCAACAACAATTAATTAACGTTCAAAATCAACTTTATTTCATAAAAGTTAATGACTTAATATTAAATTTCTAAATCGAGATACGACATTCTGCACCGCGAAATATTAGACGTATCAAGTGTCAACTAGAGATTATTTTCATGTCATTTTTTTGCTTCCTGTCATCTTTTCTTTCATTGCCTTATAAGCTAGAAAATAGTAGGTATCGATACTTTATTATTAATGGGAACATGAAATATTGATATTTTAGCCTAGTGAGGACATAAAGTACTAATATTTTTCTTTTTAATGGGGCCATTGGGGGCATGAAATATTGTTGTTTTTAGTCTAATAGGTACATCAAGTATTTATTTTACTCTAATGGTGACACAAAGTATTTATATCTTACTCTGATGGGTACATGAAGTATAAAGATTTCACTTTTTAATTGGAACATGAAGTATTGATATTTTATTCTAATGGGGACACACAATATTTATATATTACTCTACGTCAATAACGAGCCTAGTGCTTAGCCAAATATCTTTATTCTTTATTGTACACAACAAATAACAGGACAATTATTACATAAAAAACATGTACAAAGGTGGACTTATCTCTGCAAGATATCAATGTGACAAAGCGATTATTATTTCAGGTGGTGACGCAAAGTGGCGGCGGTTGTTCGCCCCCGACGCCCCCTGACGCTCTCCACCGCTAACGGCCAACACGCGCCAAATTATGGGCCAACACTCTAGTCATTCGTTAAAAAAAAAAATGAGCCGTATGTCTTCTTCATGCCCACTAGGTGGGCACCCAACCGTGGGACACTAGGGCATCCACCGCGCCTATATGCCTAGTCATTATCATACGAAATTGTACCCCTCCCCCTTAACCCGTGTTAGATAGGTCGTGAAATCTAAAATGACGTGTCAAACAATTTTCAACCTTATCGCTTTTGAAATTGAGTGGTAAGTAGATGAACGGAACGGGTCATTTAAATTAGATATGAATTCGGTATATTTAGCGCCCGTTTCACCATATTTGAGTGAAGAATAGTTTTGAAATAAAATATGACATTTATTGTGTAACAAAGATATCTAATAGGTACCCTCAAAAATAATTTTACTCGAATATTGTGAGACAGGCCCTAAGTACCCTATATTATTTGTAAAAAAGGCAGCAATTTCGGTAGAATGTTATAAAATTAGGATAGTATTTTCCTTCCCCTTTCCTATTTATTGCGATTGCAACTAATGATGATCAAGCTGGCCAATTCTGTTGTCAAACTATACTTGAAGCATTTAAATTATACTTTATTCCCTTCAAATAGATGGTCCGACAGAATTAAAATTACAGGAATTACCGTCGTATTCATATACATTACTATGAGACTTCATAGTGTGCGCGTACGCATAGTGGCAATGTCTGCAAACGTCATTGGTCATTTTTTGGCGCTAAATATAATCAGACCAATCATGTACACAGAAATCTACACTTAGAAAAAATCTCAATTGAGTGTTGTTTGTGAATACGTGCCTTACACTCGGTTTCTGAAAGGCTAATCAAATCGACATTCAACTAACAGAACTTTTATTTTGACACCGCTGTCAAATCAATTCGAGATGCTGAAACGTTATTTAGTGAAAAAAAAAAATCAATGTCTCTTTAGTAGCGTTTGACATACGGTTTTACATATTAATTTGAAAGTTATTTTAACTACCATGTGTGTAAATTCAAAGGTGTTGACCACGCTTCTAGCAACTTAATTTTGACCTTCATCAGATTTGACGTTTGATTAGTTAATTTTAAATTGATCAGCCTTTCAGAACCTAGGCGTTAATGATTTTATCTGACAAGTTTTGACATACACTGTACATTAACACACACAAAACACTAACCAAGACGGGTGGTAGTGCTGATGATTACAGACACGATGCCGCTGAAAATATCGCGAAATAAGTAAACATATACAACGTGTTACAGAAAGGTGTGGTCATATTTTAGGATCATTACATACTCCTTACTATCCGTACTTGTGTACCGGATCTTTTCAAAACCAAGACATCCAAAAATTTCATGTTTATTTTAATCACTCGTTTATTAAGATCGATAAGATTGATGACATCACTAATAATAATTAGGAACGACACTCACTTTTTAATAAACTTGAATAAGATGTACGTAATTCTACTGGCATACGTACGTAACTTGTTATTAAACACAAATTAACACCTGAAAGATATTGTGTGCTGAAGACGATATAGGTACCATCCTCTAGAAGCATTTTAAAGACTTCATTTGGCTTAATACAGTCGACGATCCCTTTTAAAAGTTGTGTTATCAGTTACACCAACACAAAGTACCAATACATAATACTTGTTTTTAGTCAAATACAACATATTTTTTGAACTCGTAATCATAATTCATAAAATCAGAAATTGCCGAACTGACGGCGTCAAATAAATATTGACATTTGACAAATGTTTAATGTTTTTTTAATTATAAAATAAATTAATGAAAGGAGGTCTATAGTATCATTGTTTATCATTTAGTGTTGTCCAAAGTTGAAAGTCGATATCGACATGTTACTCATTCGATAAAAAAGAAAATTCTATAATTATTGTACTAGCAATGCAATCGGATTTGGTACTATGGGAGATAAATACTTATACCCTACACTATACATTACTTAAATTTGCCCGCCCCTTTCTATAACACGTTGTATATATATATTTTTTCATGTAGAGTCTTGTTGGCGCCTTGACGCCAGACTGCCTTGATGGCGCAGTTGTAATGCGTACGCGTTGCGACTGAGGCTAACGCTGAGGTCTGGGATTCGATCCCCTGGTCAGGTAACAGTGATATTGGGTTTTTCTATCACGAAATGCTCAGTATCAGCTCGGAGTCTGGAGTGCCCGGTATTGCGATGGGCTCGCCCCCTATCACATCATGAGTCCGAGATACGCTCGGCGAAATGTGGGTGTACTGGTTTTTTTTTATATCGTCGTTTTGAGGCAATAAAAGAAGCAGTTGAAGCTCGGAATCAGCTGTGCAGCGCTTGTCAAACATAATTATTGAGACCTATGATTTTAGTTCGTCGCCACCCATTTGACTGGAGTGAATTATTTTTAAGTAGTTTATGATAACAGAATTGACATAAATTTGGTAAAATATATGGCGGAAATATATTTGATGCCATACCACACTTAGATATTATTGATTTATTTATCTGTATCGATGCAAAGAATTTTAACGAATATTCATACTCAACCGCCGTACTCAGAGATGACAATTAACTTTCATTGGCAATTAGTAATTTCTTAGAATTCGATTATTTCCACACTCAAAGTCAGTTGATGTTTTATGCTACGACAATGAGTAAAGAAAATAAATTAAATGACTTCTGGGGAAATCTAATATATGGCGGATTGACAATTAAAGTTAATTGATGGCTCTGAGTGCGTCAGTAAGAGCTTGAATAATAACTTATATCGATGATACATATATTATGTCGCTTTATTGTAATTTGTGAGAAATAATAAAATAAGTACAAAATTGAACGTTGTTATTGCAAACATAGACAAAAATACTTTGATTGTATATTTTTTTGTGGTCAATCGACTTGTGTATTAAAAAATCATGATATTAAAATGACATGCAAATATTTAATTTATTTATTAAAAATGACATCGAACATGTATATAATTATAATTTGACATAAAATGCAATTATGTTTTAGGAAAGATATTTAAAAAATTAACTCGATTTTATCGATAAATTTACTATCGATGTCATCCTATAATGAAAGATGTATATTTTAAGTTTTTATATTTTATTTTTTACATTACACGAAGTAACATCTGATTGTTCCCTTAATTTTGATATATTGACCCTTTTTTATCCCATAAAAATTCTTAAATTGTAATATTATTATGACTTTAAATAAAACAACTTTGTTAATCCCTACCCGGTATCCGAACCTTTTTGACACCATAGTGTATAACTAAGCTAAGAGGGTACTTGAACGCATTTTTCCCGTTTTAGAAGTTTATAAACTGCCAAAAATCGTTAAAAGTATATTCCAACGTAATTTATTAAAATATCGGATATACAACGTGTTACAACAAGCTGTGTTCAAATTTAAGCAACGTATAATCTAAGATACAAGTATTTCAACCTCCGTACTACCAAACCCGATTGCTAAGGACATGAATAAAGCATTTTCTTTTTTATCGAGTGACTAACATGTCGATATTCGACTTGCAACTTGTACAACACTAAATGATAAACAACTGAGCTTTTATCTCACTCTAGCATTGTTATTCTTGCTCACACATTACTAATTTATAGTGATATATTATAATAAACGAGTGATTAAATTTAGCATAAAATAGTGTCTAGATTTTGATAAGTTCCCATTGTTAGATGTATGTAACGACGTTTAAATATGACCACACCTTTCTGTAACACGTTGATTATAACACACACTTGGAATACTCATTAAAAAGCATGCTTGTTTGCTACTACTTGGCTCGCGTTAAGAATAAATCGTTATTAACGCTAACCGACTATAGTACGAAAGTAGCATGCTATTAAGTAGCACTTATATTATGGGCATACAATTTCAAACGTAAGTTGGCTAACGTGGCGCTGCAGTCGCATACTTATAGCGTTTCAAATTTTGACAGATCATTCTATTTTCAAATTTATTCCAAAATTCGCCACATATCAAATGTAGAATGTCGAATAGGATGATATGCCATTGGCGAAAGATTTTCAATAAAAAAATCGATTATATTTGATCAAAGATTATGATGCAAAATAAATAATAAAATTTTGATCAAATATGGGTCAGATATTTGATTGTATGCCATCCTACACTCAAAAATCTTCGATGAAGTTCTATCGGTGCGTAAGTCAAAAATTCCTATTTTAGAGCAGATGAAAAATTACTGTAAATTCGGCAAAGGAATATATCAATTTGAAAATAATGAAATTTAAAACTAAAAAAAACACTTCTTTTCTCGCTTGTAAAGTAGTAATATTTGACAGTGTCTGTTAGAAATTCAACGACTGTATGAAATCCACGACATACGGGAAAGACGCGACGAAGAAGGGGTACTCATTCAAAGTATTTACATACATAATACAATACAATAAGGTCGGTAATCGAAGGACACGGGAGACGAAGCGTCTCACCAGTCCTTTATTTGTGGGTTGTATTACTATTTCCGACCTTACTGTACTGTGTTATGTATTAAATTACTTTAAATCGAGTCTTTAGTGATAGTGTACTTGCCTGAGAAACGGGTTAGGTACTGGAATCAAATGTCAAGTCAGACAATCACAATTTGTATTTAAGTTTTGCATATATACGCTCTCACGCCTGTAATCCCCGAATTGGTAGGCAGAAGTGTAACCAGTACACGATCGAACCCCGAGATCTTAGCTCAGCTCGTACCGAGTACCCATCAGAACTGCGCCACCGAAGCAGTCATTTAAGTTATCTATTGGGATTTTTAAGATGCCTGAGAGAATATGTGTCTGATATGGTGATAGGGTCGTCTCATCACATCGTGGGACGGAAATAAGCTCAGCGAATCGTTACTAGTTACACCTTCGCCTACACCCTCGGAGATACAGGCGTGAGCTTAGTTAAAACAATTTAAAAGTAGGTAGCGTCTTCGCCAACTTCAGCGTCTTTCCTGTGTGTTACGACTACCACGGGCGGGCGCTCTGGGTGGAAAATGGTGGGGGGAGGGGGGGGGGGGGTTAATTTAAATAAAAAATCTCGACATATAGCTTTACAAACAAAAGATGCCGTTATATTAGTACATTTAAATAAGATAATATAATTATTTTTGTCTGGCTGTTTGAATGTATATATTAATCGTTTGAGGCTGACTGCGGGACGGAGGGGGGGGGGAGGGTATTTATACTGGCTTTAATAATACATTACTCGGTTAAAGTCATTATGAAATGACATTTGAAATATAAGATAGAAATCGATAGAAATGGACATTTGACACAGATAAAATGTAGGCTCTTTAAATTCAGCTCATTGTTGCACGTGGTACTATGGGTTTGATGAGCCCCGGATCTACGATTTGTTCGAACTGGGGCCCAAACTTGATAGTGGCGTCCCTCTCTCCAGCGTTTGAGGTAATTACTTAAAAAAACTAAAAGAAAAGAAAAGGATGATGCAAAAAGGGCCTGTGTGGCGCCTTTTTTTACAAGTCGACGGTGAGCCAACCAGGCTTCCATATGCTAGGCGCTTTGTGGAGCAAGTTTTTTATTTTTTTAACCTAGTTTGGAAACCAGTGACGACAAATTGTAACCAAAATGGTTTTAATAAAGATATAATTATCAATCAATATAATATATTACTTATTAATTTTTACCGACTGCCTCGGTGGCGCAGTTGTAATGCGTACGCGTTACGATTAAGCTAACGCTGAGGTCTCGGGTTCGATCCCCGGTAAAATGGTATTGAGTTTTTCTATTACGAAATGCTCAGTATCATCCCGGAGTCTGGAATTTGTGCCCGGTATGGCGATAGGCTCGCCCCCTATCACATAAGGGATGGAGATACGCTCGGCGAAATGTGGGTGTACTGGTTACACCTCTGCATACCCCTTCGGGGAATACAGGCGTGAGTGCGTATGTATGTATGTTATTAATTGTTAATCATATTATATTATGATTTTGACGCCCCCATGAAACTGCCGCCCGGGGCGGGTGCCCCGGTTAGTCTCCCCGTAGATCCGGGCCAGGGTTTGTATGTACAATGACGTGGTCATCACTATTGACTTCAATTGTACAGAATGAAGACGGAACGTTATTGTAACAAATCTAAAACTCCCACACAAGCAAGGCGTGTATTAATGAGCTCATGTATATAAATAATATAAACATATTTTTAATCAGTAAATAAGCTAATCTTCCTTCTCTTTCACTCTCACATCAGTACGTAAGGAAGAAAGGGACAAACACTAGTTATCCTGTTAGTGACGTCATAGGTATCGCTATTGCAGTTTACATAAGTATAAATTTAGAACGTTATTACACGCGACTCCGCTCTTTTTATGTCGCGACGTCACACTTGCTTTCTCTCTCTGTG
This sequence comes from Mimas tiliae, assembly GCA_905332985.1. Lineage (NCBI taxonomy): Eukaryota > Metazoa > Arthropoda > Insecta > Lepidoptera > Sphingidae > Mimas > Mimas tiliae. The sequence continues at coordinate 693,931 of HG995265.1, read as the reverse complement.
TCTCTCTTTTTGTAGGGTATTAGGTATCTCCTTCTAAAGCTAATTAAGACAGAACTTTTCAATATACTGTCTTTTATAAAATCGGTTACAAGGTTCTGCTTAGAAATATCTCTAAATCCACGAATGGCGGAGTCATCGACGCCAATTAACTTTAATTGCGTATTAGTAGTTTGTTAAAATGCCATTACTTCCACACTCAGAGTCAGTTTGTGTTGTATGCTGAGTTATTGAGTATAAAAACGAAAAAAAACGCGCCGAATGGAGAACGTCCTCCTTTTTTGAAGTCGGTAAATAAATATACGCGTCGTATTGAGAGACCCCGATTTTTTTTTGGTTTATGCTCCGTTACTGACAGAAGTCTTAATTATAATTCTATGATATTTCTAGTCAACAATTAAAGTTAATTGCGGTTTCTTCGTGCGGCAGTAGGCATTTTGATATATATCTTTAATTACTTGCAAGCATATACACATTCCGAACTGCATCAGGAATAGTGTAGGATCAAAGCGATCCCTAGCATTGCCAGGATAAAAAAACGCTAGTAATATAATGGAATTTCACCAGCCTTCATGGCCCGGCTATAGGTTCGATTGCAAGTTGTGTAATCCACTAATATTTGTTTCTGGATTTAGTAGTGTGGGACCGTAAGCCCCTCGTAGTTGGTACTTACAGGTTGACCTGTATGGGAAAAGGACTAAGCGACTGTTGGATTTATTTAAATAAATCAATTCACACATAGTCCTGACCCCACACTAAGTTAACCTGTACCTGTACCTGCGGGTATCAGAAACTACGAGGGACTTGATACCACATTATTATATAATTATTATAATTCAAGCGACAGTTGTGATGAAACATCACTCGATGGTGATATTATACTGCACTGTACTGACTGCACTGTCAGGGTAATAAGCCAGTGGTGCCTCCCTCCTACGTCCCTCCTGTCTCGCTGGGCGTAACAGCACGAGGTCTCCAGGTCGGAACAAAACCGCTTCGGCACACCAAATTAACATTCAAATGGTTTTATGGGTCCTAATTCCGTATAAACTTGTAACGCGTTCGTAACTCGGTACGTTAACTGCGTGAAATCTTTGGGCCTTGTACGAGTTACAAATACGTTCACAGTTTTCGAATTCGTATAAAATTACTACCGTCGAAGTGTCAAACTAGTAATTCATACGGTAATAAAGGAAAGAATCGCTTGAAAACGAATTCCATATTCGACTACTATGAAATAAAATTAACCATATTATTAATTTTAATTCATCATAGTTCCCACTAACTTGTACTAGGCCTACCGATTTTCCAAGGTCAAAGTAAAAAAATCGATTTTTACACATTTACTGCAAATATCTCCTTTCCTATGGTTCACTCTTAAATTGTTACTTATTTATTTGTTAAGAAATCAGCTATAAATATAACATATGTTCTGTAAAAATATCAAATATTAAATAAATATTATTATTTGAGCGATTTAGGCGAATAATGTCCTTTTCTCAAAATGTCCTTTTCCCGAAATGTACTTTCTCAAAATAATCAATTCAGTAGGTACTATGTCACAAACAATGATGTTTTTTTCGGTTTATTTCTGAAGGTTTCTTGCAACATTTTTATTAGGACGTTTGTAACTGAGTCAATTATTTTGAGACAAGGACATTTCGAGGAAAGGATATTTTAAGAAAAAGACATTAAATAAAATTAATAGCACAATATGACTGTTAATGTAGCTCTATTGTATAAGGGCACAAAGCTCATATAGTCAAGGAAAAGATTTTTCGCGCTCTGACATTTTCTTGTCACTGTAAAATATGTCTACAGAAGACTACTTTAAACACATATTTGAATGTTAATTTTACTATGCCAAAGCGGTTTCGTGTTAGTAAACTACGACTCTCCCTCGATGTACATACGCTCTGTCGCGTCGCTTCTGTTGGCACATGGGTACTGTCGTGGACTAGACTAGAAGACAAGACTAGGACTTGTTGAATCGTGGACTAGACTAGATGACAAGACTAGGACTTGTTGAATCGCGGACTACACTTACAGGCATGACTAGGACTTGTTTAATTATAGACTAGTCAAGACTATGCTTCTTGCTTATATTATTTTAATGCCCCATCTATATGATGGCTTGAAAATAATTACGTTATTCAATATTAGATATTTATAGCAAAATAATAACTAAACTTTAACCATTTTACCGCCATTTCCAATTTGCGCGGGCAATAGGGTAGTTGACTAGATTTTTTTTATTATTTAAAGTTACGTTACTCAAAATCTATTGCAGAAAGAATTTTATAAATCGGACCAAAAATAAATAAGATAGAAGACATTGAAATCCTGTAGAACGGGTAATTGTCAAATGACAGACGACGCAACCTTTGACGTCACTGTGTAAAATTGTCATTATAGTGCACGCGTGCAAGCGAGATAGTGAGATATCCCTACTACGCACCCACTTTTCCTCATACCAACATTTAAAGTCATAACTGGGGGCACATTTCTGAACCAATTTTGATTGTGTTTTAATAAAAGGGTTTCTTTTGCGTATCATTCTCTGTTGCTTATAAAATAATGTATAAAATTCAATATAGGAAACTACCCTATTGACAGCTCGAATCAGCGTTGCCAGACGTCCAGATTTTAGCGCAATGTCCCGCTTAAACAATTATAATATGGTTCTTATGAAGCTCTATTTAATGCTATCTATTTTTAAGAAAACTTGAAATCTTAAAAAATATTTTGCTCTATGCCTTTTTTTTAGTCTTAGATGTTTGTACATATTCATGAACTATTCAAAAATACATCATGCCATTGATTTACTATAAGTATCAGTCATTATTTCCTTTTTTTTAATATTTCCCGTATTTATCAATCGTGTCACCCGTTTTTACTTGGTTAAGATGAAGATCTAGACTTGAATCTAGTGTAGTCCACGCCGCGCCGTGGCCCACTGCTGGGCTCCCACCGTGTGCCACCGACGCTTCGTTAAGTGATGCACGCTCTATTAACGTTTATTTTGCCATATTTTTTTATATATACCGAAGTATGCACAATGAAATTTAAATAAAAGGTAATTTTCCTTGATGTTGCGTTTTATTTATGAATACCCTCATTCGCTTATGTTAATAAGTCCTAAGAATACTAGAAGCCGCAGGTTCGATACCGCCCCGAAACAAATGTTTGTTTGATCCACAAATATTTGTTTCTGGGTGTTGAGACCACAAGTCTCTCGTAGTTCCTACCCACGAGACAATTTAAACCTTGAGTGGGTCAGGACTATGTGTGTGACTGTTGGGTGATGGGTGTTTAGGGTTAATATACAAAATTGTAGTGTAAGTGCACTCCCAAAATCTAAAGCACAACCTCACCTGCACGTGGTACACTGCTGATTAACGGACGAGGCAATGGCGACAATGGTTCCCGTTGTGGGTTGTGGGGGGTGAGCAGGTCGCCCCATATAATACCAAATACACGGTACGAAAAGGTGGACCATGGCATTAACGCGGGATAAAGCCATAGAATGATTAAACGAGCAGGACGATGGCATTATGATAAGCGCCACGCCTGCTCTTATACAGCCACCATACAGGACTTTGTATTATAAAGGATGAAGATCTAGTTACACCTAACAAAATTCTAAATTTAATTTCAAACTGGTTCTCTGCAAATAACCTTTTATTAAATGCAGGGAAGACTAAATGTATCCGTTTTACATTACCAAATGTTGTAAAGGTGAATTCACGTATAGAATTAAACAATGAAACATTAGATCTAGTCTCTTCAACAGTTTTCCTAGGAATAACTCTAGATAGTAAATTGCATTGGGATCCTCAAATAGAAAGATTATCTGGTAAATTAAGTGCTGCAGCTTTTGCTGTCCGGAAAATAAGACGCTTAACTGATGTTTCAACGGCTAGGTTAGTATATTTCGCATATTTCCACAGTATTGTGTCCTATGGCATTCTATTGTGGGGATCAGCTGCTGATATAGACACTATATTTATATTACAAAAAAGAGCAGTTCGTGCTATATATGACCTGAGGAGCCGCGATTCCCTACGATCTGTATTCAGGGATAGTAATATACTGACTGTGCCGTCTGAATACATCTATCAAAATATTATGTATGTTCGTAAAAACTTAAGTAAATTTCACAAAAATAGTGACATTCATAATATAAATACTAGAAACAAAAATAAACTCTCAGTACCCTCTTTTAGAATTGTTAAGACTAAAAAGTCATTTATGGGTAATAGCGTTAAATTTTATAACAAGCTCCCCAACAATGTTATTGATATGCCCGAAAATTTGTTCAAGACACACATTAAACGTGAGCTTATGACCAGGGGCTACTATAATGTTAAACAATATCTAGAGGATAGAGACGTTTGGCGTTCGGTTCCTCCTTGCATACTGTGACCTCCTGGGGCCCTGTAGCTTAGGTTAATTATGAGATAATTAAAAAATTATAAATAGAATGTATGTTTTAGTAACCAAGATCTAAATAAATTGACCAATGAGTTGTATTATTCTACGAGCAAGCTAAAATGGAATGCTTCCTAACATAAAATACCTACCTAAACCAAAAAAATAAAACGATATCAAATAAACAAAAGACGACCGATCGCGAATAAATAATACCTAACGGAAAATTGGCAATTTTTTAAAAGACAAGTCTAGCTCTTCAAGAATATAGTAAGCGGACAAAAAACAAGCCCACTGAGTTTGTTTCGCCGGGTCTTCTCAAGCTGGGTCGCGTTTGGATCCGGTGGTAGTTTTAAAACAAGACTTCGGAGATACACATGGTCCGCATTCAATCTCCCTAAAGTTAACTATAGGACTTTGTATTTCCTAATATAAATTATTGAAAATCCGGACCTAAAACAAGCCCCCTGAGTTCAAGTAGCTGGATCTTCTCAGAGTTTGGGTCGCGCCGCGTTGAATCTAGTGGTAAATTAAGCCCACTGAGTTTGTTTCGCCGGGTCTTCTCAAGCTGGGTCGTTTTGGATCCGGTGGTAGTTTTAAAACTCGTGCCGTTTCGGTAAATGCAGTGGTCCATACCGACTCAAAATATTTAATAATTAATAATGGGACGTTTCCATATTACAAATACTGTTAATAATGTAAAATAAAAAGACAACAAATAAACAATTTAGTGTAATTGCCTAGTGTATTTGACGATGCTATGTATGTTATGTATACATTAGTTGATATGATTTTTATACATAAGTTTCTTTATTTTGTACTGACTTGTCATAAGCGCTATTTTAATTGCCTACATGATTAATAAAATTATTTCATTTCATTTCAAAGCACTAGGTACACTTTTTTGAATGGTAGAGACGCGCTGTAGATATTTGTCTACAGTATGAATGGGCCGGCTCGTCCGGGTCATTGTCTCACAGAAAACCGACGTAAAATAGCAGCTTTCGTACGGCGAGTGAGATATCCGGAGGCCCAAATTCCCCTTCCCTTCCAGATTCCTTTCCTTTAAGGTCGGTAACGCGCCCATGATTCTTTTGGTATTGTCGTGCATGAGTGGTGGAGGTCACTTACCATCAGGTGACCCAGTTGCTCGTTTGCCGGCCTAAGTTATAAAAAAAACATTACAGTTGACTGCACTCGTCACGATAAGACACAAGATGTTGTCTAGAGCGAGCGGAACAGACCCCACTACCACAAATAGGTACCTACAATAACTTCGTAGATGTGGGAGTATACATACATACGCACTCACGCCTGTAATCCCCGAAGGGGTAGGCAGAGGTGTAACCAGTACACCCACATTTCGCCGAGCGTATCTCCTTCCCATAATTGATAGGGAGCGAGCCTATCGCCATACCAGGCACAGTTTCAGACTCCGGGCTAATTTTGAGCATTTCGTTATAGAAAACCCCAATATCACTTTTACCCGACCTGGGGATCGACACAGAGACCTCAGCGTCAGCCTCAGTCGTAACGCGTACGCATTACAACCTCGCCACCGAGGCAGATCTATCTGCAAACTCCTATAGATCACCGCTGTTTGACTTTTTTCTATTTTTATTGACGTTAAATTCGAGACTAGCTAGTCGCTCGCCTGCACATAAAGAGAAGCAATGAGAACTTCGCATTATGAAGTACTGCATGGATTCGTCACCTCGAAACATAAGATGTTAAGTCTTATCATTTTTTTTATGGCATAGGCCGGCAAACGAGCAAGTAGGTCACCTGATGGTAAGTGATCTCCACCGCCAATGCACGCCGACAATACCAAAATAATCATGGGTGCGTTGCCGACCTTAAAGGAAAGGGATAATTAAGGAATTGGGAAGGGGAGGGGTTTTGGGCCTCCGGATATCTCACTCACCGTACGAAACGCAGCAGCACGCTGCCACTTTACGCCGGTTTTCTGTGAGGCAGTGGTAATGATCCGGACGAGCCGGCCCATACATGCTGTAGACAAAAGTGTCTACAGCGTGGCTCTACCACTCAGAAAAAAATACATTCAGTCATTCAGACGAAAAACAAAACTGAGCACATATATTTCGACCTCGAGCCCGCTGGACCAACGACCTTATAGACGTGGCGGGAGGCGGCTGGATGAGGAAGGCGGAGGACCGTCAAGGGTGGCGCCTACTTGGAAAGGCCTATGTCCAGCAGTGGACGAATTCAGGCTGATGATCATATACTACACTTAAATATTCAATCACGTGTTTTAAAACACGTGCCGTTTCGGTAATGCCTATGGTCCATATCGAACCATAAAAAAAAGTTTTTTTTTATCTACTTTTATTTCGGGGCTTTTATTACATAGTAATATGTTGGCCCCATCGTATCTTATTCCAAGTTACAGACTATGTTATAACAGGAGGTGGGCGAAGTCGTTGTTGGGTAAACATCTCTAATAGGTCAAGTGCAACATTTGACGTCGGTTTTGCTAAAATACTTATAAACATACCTACGTTATAAATATTAAAATAATAATAATACTTAACAATTCTGGACTATTTCGTAATAAAAATATTGTAAAATTTATAGTTGCCCAGTGTTGACGATGCTATGTATGTTATGTATACATTAGTTTATATGATTTCTATACATTAGTTTCATTATTTTGTACTGACTTGTCATAAGCGCTATTTTAATTGCCTACATGATTAAAACTATTTCATTTCATTTCAATCTTAATTTCGCAAGAAACAAAATTAGGATAACACGCCGCGTCGATAACAAACTGTCCCGCCATAAATAAATAGTTTCCGGTTTTTTTTCACAAAAATATAAATAGATTTCTGTTTACCCAGCGTCCGGCGATCGGCATTGTCATACTTCCGTCCGGTCATCGACAATGCTTAACTATTGTCACAATTATTGGATAAAAGATAATAGAATTCGGGTTTAGGAAACCGTCACGTATTTTTTTTTTGTGTAAGCTTATTTTGCGGAGATCGGTGTATCCTACGGAAGTAACAATTAAGGACAAAACGTTTTGTGTGGCGAGACAAAGAGAGGAATATAAATAATAAAATCTTATAGGTATATAAAATTCTCGTATCACAATGTTAGTTACCATACTCCTCCGAAACGGCTTGACCGATTTTTATGAAATTTTATATGCATATTCAGTAGGTCTGAAAATCGGCTATTATCTATTTTTCATACCCCTAAGTGACAAGGGTTGTCCACCCCTAACATTTTTTTTTTAATTATTGGACAATTTTTTTTTATAATGTGGCATTAAAAATACATACAACCCTAAATTTTCACCCTTCTACCATCAACCCCTATTTTTTAATAGTCATTTTAGTATTTTTGTCAAACGCGCTTCTCACACCGATCGCGATGACGGGACTCGCTTGATGCGATCACCCTCCACGCCGCGCCCACCGCTGTCGCCCACTAGGCTACTTTAATCCTGGAACTAGGCATTCACGCGGGCGGGCAACAGCTAGTTAAATATAAGCTTTAAAAGGAGTGTAAATGGGCCCCATCTTAGACTCAAAGTCGTGGTACACTCTGCTGATTAACGAACGAGGCAAAGGTGAAACTTGGTTCCCGTTGCGGGGCAATCATGATGGAAAGGCCGACCATGGCTTAAGGCCGGGATTAATGCATGACAGTAAGAAAGAATTATTTTTTTTGTATAATTATAACTTCACATTATTATGCATTTCGCCAACGACATGTATACGCACTCACGCCTGTAATCTCCGAAGGGGTAGACAGATGTGCAACCAGTACACCCAAATTTCGCAGAGCGTATCTCGGTCCCATGATGTGACAGGGGGAGAACCCACCATACCGGGCACAATTCCCGACTCCGGAATACAAGAATTTTGTTATAGGATAACTCTACAACACTTGTACCCAACCCGGGGATCGAACCAGTGACCTCAGCGCAGCAGTCGTACCGCGTACCCATTATAACTGCGCCGACAGCCTCCGTGGCGCCGGCTGCGAAGCGAGAGGGCGTGTGTCTAATCCACAAATATTTGTTTCGGGTCTGGGTGTTTGGGTTGGCAAGTCCCTCGTAGTTCCTGATACCCACGATACAGGTTAACCTAGTGTGGGGTCATGACTATGTGTGTGACTGTTCACTTCCCAATCTCCCAAAACGTACAGTATTCCATACACATTACAGATACAGCGGGAAGTGCGATGTCGGTGTGTTGCGTCGGATTTCCCGCGTAATGCATCCGCCATATTGTCACCCGGATAATTATAATTCTGGGAGAATGATGTCAGCTGCAATAGAGAGTATTTGACTTTATTTTTTTATCCTGGCTCGGCAACAGACCTGATATTAAATACAGTAGGCCTAGTATGAGTTACAAATACGTTCACAGTCTTCGAATTCGTATAAAATTACTACCGTCGAAGTGTCAAACTAGTAATTAATACGGTAATAAAGGACAGAATCACTTGAAAACCAATTTAATTTCGACTAATATGAAATAAGATATTATCCATATTATCAATTTAAATTCATCATAGTTCCTACTAGTGGCTATTAATACTTGACGTATGGAGAGAAAACGAAAACTTTCATCGTTTTACAAAACTATTAAAATTTGTACTAAGCCTACAGTGCAGTCCAAATATAATATTTTAAATATTTTTGAGTGGTAGAGCCACGCTGTAGACACTTTTGTCTACAGCATGAAAGAGCCGGGTCGTTACCCCTGTCTCACAGGAAACCGACGTAAAGTAGCAGTTTGCTACTGCGTTTCGTACGGTGAATGAGATATCCGGAGGCCCAAATTTCCACTCCCCTTCTCAATCCCTTATTTATCCCTTTTAGGGTCGGCAACGCACCCATGACGCACGCATCTTTAGTTATTGTGGGCGTGCATGGGCGGTGGAGATCACTTACGCCTATGTCCCGTGGGTCCCTAGGCAGAGACTACTGAGTGCCGCAAACTACGATCCTGACACACTTGCTCGTATGCCGACCTATGCAATAAAACAAAATAAATAAAATGCCGACCATCAAGAGACATTGCGTCCCTCAACGCACGGCAGAATTATACAAAGCCGAAGTTTTTTGATATATATTATATATACATACATACATACATACATACATACATACGTACTCACGCCTGTACTCCCCGAAGGGGTAGGCACAGTTGTAACCAGTACATCCACATTTCGTAGAGGGTATCTGCGTCCCTTATGTGATAGGGGGCGAACCTATCGCCATATCGGGCACAATTCCAGACTCCGGGCTGATACTGAGCATTTCGTAATACATAAGCCCAATATCACTTTTAGCCGACCCGGGTATCGAACACGAGACCTCAGCATCAGCCTCAGTAGTAACGTGTACGCATTACAACTGCGCCACCGAGGCAACTTAACTTAACTTTCGGATATCTTACTCACTGTACGAAATTAAGCAACATGCCACTTCAATCTTCTGTGATACATTGGTAATAACCCGGTCGTGCCGGCCCGTTCATGCTGTAGACAACTGTGTACAAGGTGGCTCTACCACTCGAAAATTGTAAATTTGTGAATATTTCTCTTTCTTTTAAGATAGAGCTCTTTAAAGTCAGAATAGACAGACAGACTATTGTCTCTGTAATACGGTTCCTTTGCTACATTTTGGGTGCGGAACCCTAAAGACATCTAGAATAAAAAACTAAATGGGTGGTATGAGCTGTAGACACTTTTGTCTACAGCATGAATGGGCCGGCTCGTCCGGGTCGTTACCACTGTCTCACATAAAACGGACGTAAAGTAGCAGCTTGCTGCTGCGTTTCGTACGGTGAGTTAGATATCCGAAGGCCCAAATCCCTCTCCCCTTCCCAATAACTTAATTATCCCTCTTTTTTAAGATCCGCAACGCACCCATGATTCCTTTGGTATTGTAAGCGTACATGGGTGGTGGTGATCACTTACCATCACGTGACCCACTTGCTCGTTTGTCGGCTTATGCAATAAAAAAAACAAATGAATGGAAAAGGTCTATGGTCCTCTAAAAAGGAAATAGTCTATTTTAATAAAAGAATATGAACACAGAATTAATATGCTACACAAAACGTCACAGGAAATACGGATTTCCCGTAAAAAAAAGTTGTCAAACCGAAACGTCAGTCCTTAATTGCCCTGTGCCTTCCTAATTACATACTTATGTACCGTTGCAAAGTCCTTACTTTGCCCTTAATACAAATCGTTGAAAAACACACCGTAATGCATTTGAAATAGAATTTAAATTTAGTTTTTGCTTTATTTAGTAGTCCTTACTAGTAAATTTTTATCGTCTGATATTGAAAAAATAACTTTATATACACGTACTAAAGTTTATTTCAAAACAGAATTCGAATTAGGAATATTTTTTTAAAATTATGCAGACCATAGATCGTTGTCAAACTTCCCGAAAGCTATACGATAATGTATTTTATTTATCAGTGAATATAGTTGAAAGTTGTTTTGAGGATTAAACAACTGTTGCACAAAAAAAAGTATTTTTTTGCCGCGCCCGCGCCTGCCACGTGCATACTGCAGCCTGCGGGCCGGTCTTAGATAAAAAAAAAACGGATGTCAGATGTTAGCAACAGTTCCTTCTTAACTAACTTTTTGTTTAAATGTTTTTTTGTTGTTATACTGGTTACCTACAATATGTCATAAACATTTTTGTGACTCGTGGATAATGTAATGCTACCTAACCATAGATTTATTGTATAGGTTTAATGTATTGTTATCAAAAGTTGCATAAAGATCAAGAGGAATTTGGCGGGAATTGTAAAAAATACTCATTTTAATTTTTTATTACTCAATGGAATAGTAAATAAATCGTGTGTCTTCAGAAACATCTAAAATAGGCTTTAATACTATCTGATAACTAGGACCGATAGCTTAGAAGCCACATTGTAAGCTGGTTTATGGATTACGGTCCAAAAAGTCATCATGTTTATAGGTTTTCTTTTTTCAATACCGTTGTGCTAGAGTCATCCTAATGATTATGCCATAATTTATTTAACCATCTATTTTTTTCTAGTAATATATACTTTGGGTTTGAGTTTGGCAGAAGAAGCTTGAAATCCGAGTAAATGCGGTTGAAATGCGCTCCCTACGAAGTATGTGCGGAGTCACTCTTGCTGATCAGATGTGAAATAGTGTGATAAGAGATGGCTGAGCATTCTCAACCAGCGAAATGTATGAGAAGATGTATGAATGTGGAACAGGCGAAAGGTGTTCCTTTTTTATAGCATAGGCCGGCACACGAGCCACACACCTGATAGCAAGTGATCTCCACCGCCCATGTAGATGTGTGTCAGGATCGTAGTTTGCGGCACTCAGTAGTCTCTGCCTACACCCACGGGACATAGGCGTAAGTGTGTATGTATGTAATACCTACTATTAATAATCTCTCTATTCTAAAAAAAAAGTAACTGGTGCCGCCGCCGCCACTGCCAAAAGCTTGTCACGCTATCTCCTCCGAAACCGCTGGGGGTATGGGGTCGAAACCAATCGATGCAGAATAATGTGGGGAAGAAAGTAAGATATGTCTCATATTCGTCGGGCTTTAAGATTTTTTTTATTTTATGTTTTGTGGAAAAACATGGGCAAAGCCCCTAGTTGTATAAAATTAGTAGTTTCCACAAAATGTTCATCACCACTGAATTTTTTGCATGGCCGTCTGTCAATCCTACGGGCAGCTTACGGATGTGTCTAATTTCACATTTTACCGAAAATAAGCCGTTTAACAAATCCGGCTTTACGCAAGATCTATAAACGAACAAAAACTTGTGTGTATTTTTTTTAATCCACAATTTCCGCGACGGTGTTTTGCGATGACGTGTGTGTGTGTTGGTATTTAGTTTTTTTTCTTGTAATAAGCAAAGGAAACGAAAAGTATACAACCGTATTTCCAATATTAATATTTGTGCTAGTCTCCTTCCAATTTACCCTAATAATCAATTAAATTGTTTCATATAGAGAACTGCAGCTGACGGTATTAAGCTAAAATTAAATGTAAATACATACACACTTACGCCTGTAATCTCCGAAGGGAAGGCAGAGGTGTAACCAGTACACCCACATTTCACCGAGCGTATCTCCGTCCCATGAGGTGATAGGGGGCGAGCCTGTCGCCATATCGGGCACAATTCCAGATTACGTTCTAAGCATTTCATGATAGAAAAACCCAATATCACTTTACCCGATCCGAGGATCGAACCCGAGATCTCAGCACAGCAGTCGTGTACGCATTACAACTATGCTATCGAGAAAGTCTACTAATCGAAAACTCAAACATAAATTGTGACTGCCCGATCTGGGATTTGAACCCAAGACTTCTTGATACTGCCTCGGTGGCGCAGTTGTAATGCGTATGCGTCTCGGGTTCGATCCCCGGGTCGGGTAAAAGTGATATTGGGTTTTTCTATTACGAAATTCTCAGTATCAGCCCGGAGTCTGGAATTGTGCCCGATATAGCGATAGGCTCGCCCCCTATCACATCATAGGACGGAGATACCCTCGGCGAAATGATTGTGTATTGGTTACACCTCTGCCTACCCCTTCGGGGATTACAGGCGTGAGTGCATACTTCTCGATACAATGCGGTCTCGATCTAAATATTCTTGTAGCCGTTCACCAAAAGTCCGTCGACAAACGTTATTCAATCCCCACGTGACATGCCGTCTGGACTATTCCAAAACAGTTAAGTAGCAATTGCCGGTTGTTTTTGTGTGTCGGACGGACGGACGGCGCGGCCGTTTACAACAGGGGCGATATTGTACTTGCGGAAACCGAACCCGGGGCGGAAACTGATTGTAAACTGTGGTGAATGCACCAAATGTTGCCACTTCGTATTCCTACCACTATTAAAAATGTTAAAGTTCTGATGTTTGTGAGCTTCTGAATTTGGATTGTTTGTTAGTCAGTCGCGCCTTAAAAGTTGAGTGGGTTTGGATGGTTTGGGTGAGATTTGGCACATAAATAGACCATGCCCGGAATTAGGACAGACTCTTTTTTTATTTATTCAGGCGACCACATCGCCCTGTAAAGACAACAAAACAAAAATACAACACAAAAAGGGCATTAGTACCAATACTTATACTACCTACAAAGCCACATCAGCCAACTTAATCAACACTTTGGCTTTTTCTGAGATCGGGCAGGCTAAAATACTATTCAGTAGACCAATGCACATAGTCCTATTCATAAAATGCGAAGTCCTACAAGTATCATTCCGAACACACTTTATCAAAACATGTTGAACATCTACAATCACGCCACAATCGATAGACAGACTTCTTATCCCGGAAAATCCCATTTACGCGGGAGGAGCCGCGAGCAAAATGTAATGTGATGTAATGTACATATAAACAAGACAACTATAACAGACCTGAAATAAGAAGCAAATTGATAACCTTTTTGAAAGCTGTTGAACAGCTTTCAAAAAGGGGGAGGTTCTCAACTAGTCTGTATTTGTACGGCCAAAGTAAGCAAAAAAAGGGGAATCATCTGATGGTAAGTAATCTCCAACACTCAACAACAACACTTGGGAAAAGGAGAGGGATTGGGACCTTAGATATGCCTTTTTATGTAGGTATGTTCATGACTAACTCCGCCAAATGTAGTCCGATTTGATTATCCTTTTGTATTTGATATGTATATGAAATCTGATGAAGTATGAGGGAAAATTGGAAATTACATAATGGATACCAACAAACACACCATGTTTCAGGTTATGAAGTCGGTTTTTGCAGTTTTTAAGATATTGTGTGTAAAACACAAATTAATAAATTTTCAGCCCTATAGAATTTCTGTCAACAACAGCACCGGTTACCCTACGAAGGATCTTTGTTAAAATACATCAGTAACATTATAATAAGGGCTGTAAACCAAGTTTTTATCGTTTCCACAAACGATACATCATCCGAACTTCCTTCCTTTTGTTGAATTTACATAACACGGATATTAAAATTACATATTGTTTGTGTTTTGAACGTAACCCACATGTCTACGATGGCCAGACATCCTCCCGAGTTAAAAGGATTCCGTTTATTAGAATTTAAATGGTTATAACCTTAGAATTATTTAAGAAAATATAAAACACAGCAGACGTGGCAGTGTAGTCTTTGATTTCTTTGCCTGTTTCTGGAATAAATAATAATATAGTTAACTACTAAAAATGAAAAAAGGTCATGGTATTCGCTTTATGAAATAAAAATCCAGAAATAACTATGGTATGAAGTTTAAATATATTTTTAAAAATCTAAATATAAAAAGGGCCACCATTAAAATAAAAATAAATATTGATGACACCACTTCCAAATGTCCATAAAAAGGTCATCCAAAAACTGCCGCGCCATCCGCCGTTTACGAAAATACATTCGCGCGGGAAACCGAAATAGCGCCGGAAACGCACGTCGCTCATTATTTGTTTTACACAATAAAGAATTGTATATTGCAAAAGTAATTCATTGAAAATTCTAGTCAATTTCTATAAGTGTAGATTTGAATTTCGTGTCCCTTATTTCAATCACTTACGCTCTTCCAAACTGTTGCATTCACGCGGAAACGATTAGTTTCTGAACCACATGCTGACAGACAGGATGCGAGAAATTCATTATCGATTTTTAAAAGTAAAACGTTTTGCCCCTTTCTCGCATATCCAATGCAATATATGGGAGAAAAGGATAGCATTCTAACCGCAGCAAGAAAACGCATGCGCGTGCGTACATCCCTGGGTGTCGAGTAGCATTCCCGCCATTTTGTCCACAAGCAAATTTCAACTTTAACGCATGGTTATAAAGCCTAGTCTTAATTGATAGCAGAGAAATGTTTACAACATTTTTGAATTACAAACAACTCGTAGACATCTGCATTCATTCATAGCTTGAAATTAGTTTGCCCGATTCATTCGAACGCCAGTTGCGAAATAGGTTTCGAGGTGGAAGCGTGTTGCTTCAACAATAGCATTTTATATCTTAGATGCGTTTCGTGTTGTAATAATTATTTTTGTTTTGTGATTGTGGTATATTGTGAAGTAAGAGGATTGGACGGTGTGTGCCAACATTTAGATGGTAAGTTTAGACATTATTTTAGAAATGAATAAAATCGTTAAAATGATAAATACTTTTCAACGTTAAAGAACGAAGAAGAATTTTTTTTATTTGATATAAGAAGGGATACAATTTTTAAAAAAATTGCGTAATGGCAGTGAATATTAGATATTTCTAACAATTTAATAAAAGTACTACTTGTACATTTCATTACACTGTGATCACCCCTATCGTAAATTTATTTTTATAAATTACTACACCAAATGTCGTACCTACTTCTGATCACTTACTCACCGGTTTCACAGTCCACGCAAGCTAAGGGATTTCCGATACCGCACATGTATTTTTTTTAAAACAACTCCTTTTACTTTATGTTTTAAAAATACGAATTCTTCTGTATATTATTTTAAATATTTTCACGCATAACTTCGCCAAATGCGAATATAGTTTGATGATTATTTATGTATTCGAAGGAACTTACCCCCAAGGTGGTCCTATACAATCTTGGTTAAGATCTGATAACAAGAGGAAAATGAGAAGATCTTCAACGGATAACATCAAATATATTTGAATTTCGAGGTCGGTTTTAGACTTTATTATATATAGGTAAATATATTTTTATTTGCGTCACCAGTGGCCAATTCGTATATGTACAGACGGATTGAGAAACTTTTTTTTCGTGTTGTTTAAAAAACATTCTGCATCTTATCACAAATAACGTTTGGTCCTTCGAACCATATACGATGTATAGGTTATCATCTGTCTTTTTATTCTTCATATTACGTGTTATAGAAATGTACGCATACGTATACATACGCACTCACGCCTGAAATCCCCGAATTGGTAGACAGAGGTGTAACCGGTACACACACATTACAGCACAAGCGTATCTCCGTCCCATGATGTGATACGGGGCGAGCATAACGCCATACCGGGCACAATTCCAGACGGCGCGGCGGGCTGATTCAAATTTCGTAATAGAAGGACTCAATATCATTGTTACCCGACCCGGGGATCGAACCAGAGACCTCAGCGTCAGCCTCAGTCGTAACGCATACACATTACAACTGCGCCAACGAGGCAGGTATAGAAAGGTGTTGTCAAATTTAAGTAACGTATAGTGTAGTATTTCACCCACTGTAGTACCAAATCCGATTGCATTGCAAAGATATAAATTAAACATTTTCTTTTTTATCGAATGAGTGACATGTCGATAATCGACTTGCAACTTTAGACAACACTAAATAGTTCTCACTCCAGCATTGTTATTATCGCTCACGGACTTCGTTTAATTTTTAGGGGTGTGATCGATATATCTATAGGGAGTGAGTTCGCAAAGATACGTTTGTATACGTTGTGTTATTCGTAGGACATATGTAATAATTATGTTAGTGTTTATATAACATCATTATTATAACATATTGTTATAGTTTATAAGTGTTATATTATTCTTTGGTATGTTTATTACTCTCATTTATTTTGTAATTAGTTTTTTTATGTATGTGCATAACTTAAAACTGCATTATCGCATTAGGTTACCTAACCTGTAATGGTGGTCCGTAGTGTAATAATAAATAAATAAAATATTTTATAGATCGTAATAAAAGAGCTATTATAATTAGCATGAAATTTTAGGATGTCTAGATATTGAAAACATCCGGTACATAGTCACTGTAAGGTGTATATAACGACCCTTAAATATAACCACACTTTCTGTATAATTACCCTAGCTATATTTCTCACGGCCTAAGAAAGGAAGTGCAAACCTCCCAGAATTCTAATTGTCCATTGTTAGAACGTTCCAGCGCTATTCAGAATCCATTTTTCCCGCGCTCTAACAAACACAATGGCGGGAAATGAGCGCGTTGATTATGTGAATTGTTAGTTCTGATTCTTGTGTTGATTATTATGATCTCGATTAATGGGACTGCGAGTGCCAAGTATGTCTGGTATACTCTTGGCTATTTCTTAAAAAGGACAATCCAAGAATTTCTGTACATTACACTCGCATAATTCTGTAAAACAATGTTTGGACATAAAAGTGGCCATAACCCATGAGTTTGTTTCGTCATTTCTTCTCATGGCTAGCCCCGAAATGCCGTCGTAAATGTAATGTAGCATAAAAATGATTGACATGTAAAAGTGATATTTATGATCCAATTTACAGAATAAATAATTTCAATTTGAATAGTATAGTCCAGCTTAGAAATAAGTGGGACACTTGATGGTAAGTGATATCCACCGCACATTAACACCCACAAAACCTGAAGAGTTATGGTACCCAATCCACCATTACCTTCTCAATCCTTTCCTTTAAGGAAATACAGGATTTTGGCTTGACCCAAAAATAGAAATAAAAAAAAATTGAATATATTTTATACCCATCGAAATAAGATGACAAGAAACGTAACACAAGCAAAACAATGACCCCAACAAAATTATGTGCAAGGTACGGGTCTATAAAAGTCTGTGCAGCTCTTTCATTTATCAATTCATAAAAATTGATACATGATCTCTAGTTGACATTTGATACGTCTAATTTTTGCGCGGTGCAGAACGTCGTATCTCGATTTAGAAATTTAATATTTAGACATTAACTTTTATGAAACAGAGTTGTCAATTTTGAACGTTCATTAATTTTTGTTGCGTGTATGAGTGTTACGTGTGATTTTACCTTTGCATGTGTAAAGAAGTGGAGCCGTATTTTTGGCAGATTCATATGAAAGTTATGCTTTTTTTCCTTGAGTTACGTTTCTTGTTATCTTATTTCGATGGCTCTTAGTTATATTTGAAGAAAATATGTTCAGTAATTTAGAAATAACTGAATATATTTTTCTAATTTACGTCTAAGTAGTAGGTATAGTTCAGCGGGGAGTGGTACGGACTGTCGAGACGAAGGTCGCAGGTTAGAAACCCCTAGAGCATACACCTCTGACTTTTCTAAGTTATGTGTGTATTAATTGTTAATTATCACCTGCTTTAACGGTGAAGGAAACATCGTGAGGAAACCTGCATACCTGAGAAGGTCTTCATAAGAGTTTCGAAGGTATGTGAAGTCTGCCAACCCGCATTAGGCCAGCGTGGTGGACTAAGGTCTAACCCCTCTCAGTAAACATTTGATTAATCGGTTTGAGTGACATTGACAGCCTCTGTGGCGCAGCGGGCGAGTAGCGAGAGGCCGTGGCGCGTGGGTTCGATTCCCGCACTGAGACAAATGTTTGTGTGATCCACAAAAATTTGTTTCGGATCTGAGTGTTGTGGCAAGTCCCTCGTAGTTCCTGATATCCACGATACAGGTGTACCTAGTGTGCGGTCAGGACTATGTGTGTGAATGCTGGGTGTATATACATTGAAGCCAGTGAAATCACAAGGCATTAAAAGACCCTTATGCCGAATCGCAAGTGCCGTGCAGTTTCTAATTCAAAGTTCTGAGTGGTGTTAGTACTGATTACCATCAGACGAACGAAACACTCGTCTCATTATTCATAAAGCTTCGAGCGTTGACCAAAATTAAGGGATGTATTAACAATAAAAAATACATAACGGAAGCGCCACCGCCGTCTTCCCACCCGTCCATTATCGGCCACATCCTGCGTGTAAAAAGGACCGTTGTCGTTGGTTTTTATTCGGCATAGACAATGCTACATCCTCCTTTTTATAGACCGCCATGTTTGTTTGGGTTTTGAATTTAAAACATAGATTATAGAGTTGAGTAAATGTTAAAATTTGGTCAAAGAATCGGACTTGGAAAATCCCTACCCACACTATTTTTTTAAAATTACCTTAAGTAACGAAACGAGTAGGCCTATGAGTTACAGGCCTATGAGTAGGTATGAGTTACAAATACGTTCACAATTTTCGAATTCGTATAGAGTTACTACCGTCGAAGTGTCAAACTAGTAATTCATACGGTAATAAAGAAAAGAATCGCTTGAAAACTTATTTCATATTCTATTATTATGAAATAAATAAACCATGTAATAAATTTTAATTCATCATAGTTCCCACTAGTGGCTACTAATATTTGACGTATTGAGATAAAACTAAAACTTTCATCGATTTACAAAACTATCAAAACTTGTACTAGGCCTACTGGTTGCTCGCCTGATGGTAAGCGCCACGCCTGCCCATATACAGAAGCAACACAACACAGAATTTAGAATTACAAAGCATTGTATGGCATTGGACTGCGCTCGTCACCCTGATATAAGATGCTCATAATGCCCAGTAATTTTCCTGGCTTCAATGCCCTTCACACCGAAACAGTGCTCACACAGTTGCTTGGCGGTAGAAATACCAACCCAATGGGCCTCTCATACGCGGGACCTCTCATAAATACGATGACACTAGACTAGAATAATGAGGCAATCGAAAAATCCTAAAAATAATTACCCGACCTGAGACTCGAACTTAGTAACTTCCAATCCACAAACCAAGTACATAAGCCACGGGAAGGGCTTACATTACAGTAATTTTGACAAAATAAAACCGGATTTCGTCTATCGGCCACCGGAAACGTGACAAAAGCGCGGGAAATGTCAACAACGTGGTGTGTTCCAAATGCGAATTGTCCGGAAGTGGCATGCGGGCACGCTATTGTTGCCAGCATTGTTATTATCAACGGCCTTGTCATACCAACATCAGTTTACAATGCAACTAGTGATTTGCTTTTTAACCGACTTCGAAAAGGATATATTCGTTGGTATATTTTTTACGTATGTTCACTCATATATTTATTATATAATATAATACTATAATAATACTAGCCCTGTATTATATACGTCCCACTGCTGGGCACGGGCCTCCTCTACTGAATGAGAGGGGTTAGGCCTTAGTCCACCACGCTGGCCTAATGCGGGTTGGCAGACTTCACATACCTTCGAAATTCTTATGAAGAAATTCTTAGATATGCAGGTTTCCTCACGATGTTTCCTTCACAGTTAAAGCAGGTGATAATTAACAATTAATACACACATAACTTAGAAAAGTCAGAGGTGTATGCACTTGGGGCTGGTTTCGAATCTGCGACTTTCGTCTCAACAGTCCATACCACTCCCCACTGAGCTATCACTGTTATTTATTATATATATATATATATATAATAATATATATATATATATATATATATATATAATAGCCAGAATGATGAAATGATGCGTCGCTCGCCTGATGAGAAGCACCATCAACAGGAAGCAAGAAAGATGCCCTTGTCACTCCGAGATATATATTTGTTAAGTCTCACAATGCCCAGTAATTTCAATGGCTTCAATGTCCAAGCTTAACTAAACTTATGCGTTGGGGTGACGTACGCAGTCTAATGCCATGCAGTGCTTTGTAATTGTGTGTGGCGTTGCTTATGTTTATGGGCAGGTGTTGCGCTTACCATCAGGCGAGTGATCTGCTCGTTTCGTCACTCAAGCTAACTCCGTAATTATCGGTTAAAATACGCTTAACCTAAGTTATTTTTTTCCAGACCTATCTATCCCCGATCTACAATATGCCGAGTCAGGCCCGTTGCGACCGTGTACCACCACCACACGACACCAAGTGGGATGCTCTGGACTTGAGGGTGCTGCAAGAAGATGACCTTCCACTAGGTGCGTTGTCTTATGATATAGAAAGAAAGAAGGAAAGAAAGAAAAGAAATAAAAGTTTAAAAATACATACATACAGACATTGACAGCCTTCTTGGCGCAGTAGGAGAGTAGCCGGCTGCGAAGCGTGAGGCCGGGGGTTCGATTCCCACACCGAGACAAATGTTTGTCTAATCCACAAATATTTGTTTCGGGTCTGGGTTTTGTGGGACCACAAGTCCCTCGTAGTTTCCGATACCCACGATACAGGGTAACCTAGTGTGGGGTCAGGACTATGTGTGTTGGGTGTATTATTTATACATACGCACTCATGGCTATAAACCCTGAAGGGGTAGGCAGAGATGTAACCAGTACACCCACATTTCGCCGAGCGTATCTCCGTCCCACGATGTGATAGGGGGCGAGCCTATCGCCATACCGGGCACAAATTCCAGACTCCGGGCTAATACTGAGCATTTCGTAGTAAAAAAAACCCAATACCACTTTACCCGACCCGGGGATCGACCTCGAGACCTGAGCGTTAGCCTCAATCGTAACGCGTACGCATTACAACTGCGCCACCGAGGCAGTCAAGTTTATATATATATTTTTATTTTATTGCATAGGCCGGCAAGTGGGTCACCTGATGGTAAGTGATCTCCACCGCCTATGTACGTCCACAATACCAAAAGGCTCATGGGCGCGTTGCCAACCTTAAACGAAAGGGATAGTTATGGGATTGGGAAGGGTAGGGTATTTGGGCCTCCGGATGTCTAACTCACCGTACAAAACGCAGCAGCAAGCTGCTACTTTACGCCAGTTTTCTGTGAGACAGTGGTACCCGGACGTAACTCGCGTCATGTGTCGCGGTCTCCCTGTCTCGGTCGCATTTCAATACAGACACTAACACCGCTCTTTTTGGTCAGGTGTTTAAAGTTAAAATGATGTATTTACCCCCAGATCCTCGATCCTGGTGCCGCGCTGATGTCGGTACATGGGTCTCTCGCCGTGGTGGCCTTCCAGAAAGGTTTCCCATGAACGGGAAGGCCTTGTGCCTTATGTCTAAGGATATGTTCGCCAGTAGGGTGCCCCATAACGGTCATGCTTTACATCAGGTAAGTCTGGAGTACATTTTAAAAACCTACTATTCTACTAATCCTACCATTCTACCAATCCTACTAATCCTACCATTCTACCAATCCTACCATTCTACTAATCCTACTATTCTACCAATCCTACCATTCTACCAATACTACTCTCCTAGTAATCCTACCATTTTATTATCTTACTAAGCCTACTATCATACTTCCTATTAATATAAAAAAAAATAATTAGTTTGGATGTTTGGCACACAGGTAGACAATGATCTGGGTTAGGTCACATAGGCTTTAACATATTAGGTAATAATTATGTCTGTAAAATGTATCTGTTACATAATATAATATCTTTAAATATAATGATTAGCTTTCTTTCAATAAAAAATCATGCATTTTTTTTTCATCGTAACGCGCACGCATTACAACTGCGCGACCGAGGCAGTTTTGTTTGTATTTATTATGTACATATTTAAGTTTTTTACATTCCTTAATATTGAATTACTTAAAAAAAACATTTAAAAATATAAAAAGTATCACCCTCCAATGGCGAGGCCTAAGACCAAAGCCACCGGCGGTTAGGGCCCTAGTGTGAGGAACCTCCTCACAATGCGTGCCGTGTCCAATAATACAGCCTTCTGCATCTGACTCCTGACCCAACTACCAATTAAGAGCCTCTGAAGATGTTGGTCGAGACTCTTCGGTATCAACCCATGGACGGAAACGACTATCGGGACAATGATTGTCGAGTCAACATCCCACATGTTAGTAACCTCGTATGCCAGATCTAGGTATTTGGACATTTTGTCTTTTTCGGCTTTTACGAGGTTCTCATCATGCGGAATAGTGACATCAACAAGCATTGCCCGGCGCGGCAATCGATCTATTACCACAATATCAGGCTTATTGGCTAGAATAGTCCTGTCCGTAATAATAGATCGATCCCAATAGAACGTAGCATGATCATTTTCGAGAACTGGTTGGGGGACATATTGATAATACGGCACCTCGGAAGTCACAAGGCAATATCGAAGAGTAAGTTGTGGTGTTGGCTACTAAATTATGTCTATGCAAGTACTCGCCGTTAGCAAGATACGAACAACCGGAAATCACATGCCTGATTGACTCACCAGGACGGCGGCATGCCCGACAGATGTCGACCGTACCGTCCTTTATGATGTATTTCCTATAGTTGTTCGTCTTGACAACTTCGTCCATAATTGCAAAGACAGAACCCTCGGTTTCCCCAAAAAGGTCACCAAAACGTAGCCAAGCCATAGAAGCAGTCAGGTCTATATCGGGTCCATGAAGAGCTCGATAAAATCGACCATGTAGCTCTTTGCTCTTCCATATGTCCCTGCGCTCACTAGTGCTTAGTACCACAGGTCTCCACCAGTTCCCGTTCGCCAAGGAGAGCGGAGTAAATCCTTTATCCACCATAACTACAATCCCATGCATACCTACTTCGCTGTGAAGGAAATAATCCCTAAGATTGCACACCTCCCGGTTATGTAGGTCCTTAGCATTAAGTAAGCCTCGACCCCCACATCTCCGCGGGATGTACAACCTCATTACCGACGATCGTGCATGATTCATACGATGTGCAGTAAATAGTGCTCGGACCTTTCGATCCAGGGCGTCTAGTTCAGTATTATTCAGTATTCGTATTTATTATTATTATTCACGCTAATGAATAATAATGTCTTGTTTCAGGATTTCAGACGAAGATTGGCCAAAGCACTGGCTCTACAGGACCTAATCGAAAAAATGACCAGAAATTGATTACATTTAGAATTTGACATCTCAACACCGCAAGAGTTTCAGATGTACCCTCGATGTACCCAACACAATACGCGCTTTAACTTTGTGCTACGGAGGGTACATATTTTGTACCCAACTGGCTAGCTATTGCACACATGTGAACAACAAAACATAGCTCGTTTAGGCGAGTCGCGTTCTGGAGTCAGCCAGTATGTATCCAGTAACTTTAGACATAATTCAGCCGACCGTGGAGGTGATGGGGGACCGAATTCGCATAATATACTATTGACAATGTGTCTTATATTATGTCATATATTTATATAATTATGTCATACTAGCCTTTGCTCGAGTCTCCGCCGGCGTGAACTGCCTTTTCCGGGATAAAAAGTAGCCTATGTTACTCAGTGATAATGCAGCTTTCTAACGGCAAAAGAATTTTTGAAATCGGTCCAGTAGTGTTCAAGTTTATTCGATGCATACAAAATACAAATCTTTCTTTATAATATTAGTGTAGATAACATCCATTCGACATTTAGGAATCAACCCAGTTTTTCATATGTTAGGTCCCTGTTACCTCTGAGACTATTTGAAATTGTAAAAGCTCAATATGATCTTAATTATTGGGTACACTGAGATTAAATAAATGTGAATTTCCTATTTTTTAAGGTCAAAATTCTCATTGGAGCATCTGTATCTTGGAATTAGATTTAGATTGTACAAAATAAATGGAATATAGTCGAAAATTTTAAGTTGATGATGTTAGTATTTCAGCTTCAATATTAGGGGACATACATACGCACTCACGCCTATAATCCCCGACGGGGTAGACAGAGGTGTAACCAGTACACCCACATTTCGCTGAGCTTATTGCCGTCCCATGATGTGATTGGGGGTGAACCGATCGCCATACCGGCCACAATTCCAGACTCCGGACTGATATTCAGCATTATATAATAGAAAATCCCAAATCACTTTTATCTGACCCGGGGATTGAACCCGAGACCTCAGCACCGCAGTCGTACCGCGTACGCATTACAACTGCGCTACCGAGGCAGTCTTGGAGAAGTTGACAGTATTGGGGGGCATGACCCACAAAAGAAAATATGGGTTTAAAAATATCAGCATTAAATGTCCCACTGCTAAACTGTCTACTGAATGAGAGGGGTCAGGCCTTAGTCCACCACGCTGGCCTAATGCGGGTTGCCTGACTTCACATACCTTCGAAACTCTTATGCAGAACTTCTCAGGTATGCAGTATTCCTCACGATGTTTCCCTCACAATTAATTAACAATGAACAAATGTTAGAAAAGTCTTCCGTGTGTGCTCTGGAGGTTGGTTTCGAACTTACAACTTCTGTCTCGAAAGTCCCTCCCACTCACCACTGAGCAATCGCTGCTTCTTTATGGGAACCCAAAAATGCATCTTTGTGCAATCTACACATAGATTTTCGACCGTATTCCAAATTTAGAATGTTAGTATAAAAATCGCATTGTTTTTGTTATCTTGACTTATTTTTTTGACTTGTAATAAGAATATTTGGACATACAGGCGCTTCTCTCAAAAAGTTAGGGCCGTCTTAGGTCATGCATACACGGGCCCTTCATAGACTAAATTTTAAAAAAACTATTTCAATATTGTCAACGCCGAAAATACTGTCAAATAGTGTTAAAATATCTACTATTAAAATTATGCGCTACGGCAATCTTCGAGTGTTTCAAAAATACATTATATGACGTATATGACATATTCCATACACGCTAATATTTTTTCATTGAGTGTCTGTCTACGACCAGATGGCCAGGCATTCATTGTGTATTTGTACTACAAAATGAATATTACCGAAGCGCATAAGTTATTTCGTCGTACTGTAAGGGAATTGCTTGTGATTTGTTTGTAAAATACTTATATAAACTATGATTATAGGCTTCTTGGGACAGTGTCCTGGGTAAGTTAAATACGGAATAACACCTGTATTCCGTATTCCTGTCTCATAGCGCGCGCGAATGCATAATAGAGATTTCTGATATGGAATTGGCCTGTTATTACGCCAAACAAAAACAGACCAATCTTGTATATAGAAATCTACACTTGGAACAGAGTTATGTGTTATTTTAAAACAAATGTAACCAAAACAGCGATATTTGGGACAAAATCCTTATTAAAAGTTAAAATTTAGTTCAGTGTATGTTCCTAATAATATAAGAATTTAGTTATCATAATTGTACACTTTGAAATCCAGGGTTTAGATTTTGCAATTATATTACTATAATTATTATAAGTAAAATTAGCCAATTCTAAGTCAATTTTGATTGCCTTAGTGGTGCAGTTGTAATGCGTACGTGGTGCGACTGCTGTGCTGACGTTTCGGGTTCGATCACCGGATCGGGCATATGTGATATTGGGTTTTTTATCACGAAACGCTCAGTATCAGCTCGGAGTCTGGAATTGTGCCCGATATGGCGATAGGCTAGCCCCATCACATTATAGGAGTAGGCAGAGGTGTAACCAACCAACCAACAACCATGCTGCACCCACGTTTCGCCTAGCTTATTTGCATCCCATGATGTGATAGGGGCGAGTTTATCACCATATCAGACACATATTCCAATTCCAAGCAATTTATGTATGAACGAATCGAAAACTCAAAACACAAGTTATGGCTGCCCGGTTTGGGGACCCTACGGTTCTCAGCCTTAATTAGTACGCTGCCACTAGACTCATGAAATACGATTCATATTTGGCGGAGATATCGACAGCCTCCGTGGCGCAGCGGGCGAGTAGCCGTTTGCGAAGCGTGAGGCTGTGGGTTCCCCGCACCTTGACAAATGTTTGTCTGATCCACAAATATTTGTCTCGGGTCTGGGTGTTGTGGGACCGCAAGTCCCTCGTAGTTCTTGATACCCACGATACAGGCTTAACTAGTGTGGGGTCAGGACTATGTGTGTGACTGTTGGGTGTATTTATAAATAAAAAATTATTTATATCATTAGGTACATACTGTGAGGGTTGCTGGATTGCGAGAGAGTGAAAACCAGTAAATAGACAAACAATCGTATATTCAATGACCAAAATATATACAGGCGCAGTTTCGCGGTTCGAACGTTATTCTTTCTTGCAGGAATCGTTATTCTTTCTTGCAGGACCGTTATTCTTTCTTGCATTTATTATTTCTTTCTTGAGGTTACTATTTCTTTCTTGAGGTTACTATTTCTTTCTTGAGGTTACTATTTCTTTCTTGAGGCGAACTGGAGCGAACTGATTTGTAGCGGCCAGGAGCCCTCAATTTATTTCCGAATCCTTGTTGACTCGGGGCACCGGGAGAGCGAGTAGGCGTGCGCGGCTCGGCCAATAGGAGCGCGCCCGCCGATTCTGTAGTGTCGCTCGCGGAGTGAGGTGCGCGGGCGGCGCGGCAGCGATGGTGCTGCCGCCACACGCACGACAGTGTAATTACCTATAAATTATGTACATAAAATAAAATAATTAATGATTAGCATATAAGTTAGTAATAGAAATGTGTGTTTTCATTTCTTATCCTGCACATTTCTCCCGCCGTGCATCGCCCGCCGCTGGCGATGCAACTAGAGGTGGTGCAGGTTCTTGTTTCAGGAGCACGATGACCTTCTTGACTGGACGTCGCAGTGTTCCACTCCTTGTGGTGATGTCGACTGTTCTTATGATGCCATCTGGTCCGGGATGCGTGGCGCAGATTTTCCCGCGCACCCACATGTTGCGCGGTAGGTTCCCATCCACGATTTGCACTAAGTCCCCGAGTTGTATTTCGGGGCCTTTCCCGTGCGGCTCCCGCCGGTTGCGTAGCTCCGGCAGGTACTCTTTGAGCCATCTTGCCCAAAACATGTCGGCTAGGCGCTGTGAGGCGCGCCAGCCGGCTCGCAGGTTCAAATCTTGCTCGGTGAATTCTCCGGGTGGGGCCACTCGGCCCGGTCCGCCCAAAAGGAAGTGATTGGGCGTGAGAGCTTCCGGGTCACGTGGGTCCACCGACACGTGGGTGAGTGGGCGACTGTTGACTGTGTACTCCGCTTCAGCCAACAGAGTTTGCAGGACTTCTTCCGTCGGATACCTCTCGTGCAGGACCGATGCGAGGGCCGTCTTCACGGAACGCACCATGCGTTCCCACGCCCCCCCCATGAAGGGAGCTCCCGGAGGTATGAATCGCCATTCTATCGTTCTCTTCGAGGCTTCCTCCCGTGTGGCTGAGTAGATCGCGTCGCGAAGCTCCTTTTCGGCGCCGTGGAAACTCGTGCCGTTGTCCGACCACAATTGCGTTGGACATCCTCGCCGGGCGATCATTCGTCTCAGCGCCATGACTGCCGAGGCCGTGTTGAGGGAGGGCACCAATTCTAAGTGAATAGCACGTGTGGTTAGACAAGTAAATAGTGCCACATACCTCTTTTGATGTGCTCTTCCCACAGTGATGTTCAATGGTCCAAAATAGTCCAATCCTGTGTAGGTGAATGGTCGGTTGTGGTGCGCCAGACGACAGAGTGGTAGATCCCCGGTCATAGGCTGCGGGGGAGACGCTGTCCTCAGTCGGCATCGTTGGCACTGACGTACGATGTTCTTAACGGTCGGTCGTAAGCGCAATACCCAGTGTTGTTGACGACACTCATTCACTATTGCCTCGACGCCGGCGTGATGCAACTGTTGATGCACATGTTGTATCCACAGTCTGGTCGCTCGATGATCGCCGTCCAATACCATAGGATTCTTGAATTCCTCTGTGATCCCGGGGGCGGCACCTACTCGACCTTTTAACTTAATTTGTTCCTCCGCGAGTATTACACTCAGCGGATAGAGACGACTGTTGAGCGAAACCGTTTTCCCTTTTCTGAGTGCTTGAAGTTCCTCTTGAAAGGAATCCTCTTGAGACGCGCGTAGGATGAGAACCTCGGCCCGACGCTGACATGGAGCTGAAATCAGTGAATATTGATCTTTGATGCTCGAAACCGGTGTCTTCGTTACCGTTGGGGTCTTGGTAGCTTGACGTTGCCAACTTGGGTCCGCGCTCGGGTTCCGTTTGCTCCTCTTGTAGTTGACCTTGTGTAAACTTCGGCGAAACATTTCCACTGCTTGCAGAGTTCTGGCCGTTGCGCGTACGTACCGAGACCACTTAGAGAAGCGATTCACGTCTGGTAGGGCTTCTTTGAGTTGCGGTGACCGTTGGCTGCTTACATGACACGTTCTCTCCTCACCTGTTGCTGTAATGGTGTTTTTGTCGTCCGGAGGCCATGTTTCCGGTTCCTTTAACAAAAATTCCGGTCCGTGGAACCAACGATGATCTTGTCCGAAGTTGTCCGGTACGTCGCGTGTGGCGTCATCCGCTACGTTGAGCTTTGTCGGTATCCACCGCCACTCACTTGTTTGGCTATGTTCCTCTATCGCAGCGACCCGATGAGCGACGTACGCCTTGTAGGATCTTGACCCCGTTCTGATCCACGCCAAGGTTGTGCGACTGTCTGTCCAATAGACAGTTGCGTCGGGTTTCTTTGTGTGTTCCTTCCTCACCGCGGCAGCCATGCGGGCACCCAGTACTGCGGCTTGCAGCTCCATCCTAGGTATTGATGTTACCTTTAGTGGGGCTACCTTAGCCTTCGCGGCGACGAGTGTCACGCTGACTTCACCCTCTTCGTTTACTGCACGCCAGTACAGGGCCGTCGCGTACGCTGACTCGCTAGCGTCGGTGAAGACATGCAGCTGCAAGGACGCTGCTGAGCTGTAGTTCGGGTAACTTCTCGGTACTGAAATAAAACGTAAGTTTTTTAAGCTTGTCATCCACTTGGCCCAACTCGCGGCCAAGTCGGGTTCTAGCGGATCATCCCACGTAGTTCCGCGCCTCCAGACTTCTTGTAGTATCTGCTTGGCTGCTATGGTGATCGGAGAGACTAAACCGAGCGGATCAAATAGAGACATGACTATCTTAAGTGCTTGTCTCTTGGTTGGCCTCTCATTGCATAAAATAGCCTGCGGTATGTGGGCTAATTCCAAATTGAAGGCGAGTCGGTCCTCTTGCGGCTTCCATATGAGGCCGAGCACTCTTTCAGTTTTCTCATCTTCGAGAGTGATAGCGCGTTCTTGTTCGGCGGTTTCTCCTAGCGCCTGTAGCAGCTCTGTTGAGTTTGAAGACCACTTTCTTAGTTCGAAGTGAGCTCCCCTGTGAATTTCACGAACTTGCTTCGTTGTGTTCACTGCGTCGTCGAATGTCGCGAAGCTGTCCAAGTAGTCGTCCATGTAGTGTTTTGTCTTGATTGCTTCGACCGCTTCCGGGAACTCGTGTTGATGTTTCTCCGCGTTGTGGTTCATGACGTAGATGGCGGTTGCAGGTGAGCTCGATGCACCGAAGATGAGTGACTTCATCCGATACTGTTCAGGCGGATGTTCGTCCCGCCTATCACCTCGCCAGAGGTAACGGAGTGCGTCGCGGTCCTCCTCTCGTAGTTCCACCTGCATGAACATTTCTGCTATGTCGGCGGTTACTGCAATAGGATGCTGCCTGAACCTCATTATGATTCCCGGCAGTGGCTGCAGGAGATCTGGACCGGTCAACAGCTGGTCGTTCAGTGATGTTCCCCTTGTCTTAGCGGCTGCATCGTGGACGACTCTCAACTTGTCCGGCTTCAGTGGATTGAAGACCGCGAAGTGAGGTAGATACCAGGTTCGGTTCCCTGTCGCTGGAGGTGCAGGTTCGGCGTAACCCTTGGTCACAAGAGCCTCCATTTGTTCGTTGTATCTTCTCCTGAGTTCCGGGTTCCGATCCAACTTTTTTTCTATGTTATGAAGTCTGTTCAACGTGTTGTCATAGTTATTGGGCATAACTACCTCCTCGCTTTTCCACAGTAGGGCTGTTTGATATCTGCCCCTGTTGGTCATCTTTGTGTGCTGTCTCAGGATTCGAAGCGCTTTCTCTCCCGGGTCGCTGTTGGGTCGTCTGGGGTCGATGTACATGTTGTCCAGTGTGATGAATTGCTTCATTGCTTCATGTAGGTCGTCGTCTGCTTCCGTGTGATTAATGAAGTTGACTCGGTGACCCAATGTTCTTGTGTGGCTTCCATGTACCACCCAGCCGAGCGGTGTCAGTGATGCGACCGGTTGGCTTCTCTTCCCAGTTTTCACTTCCTTTGCGAGAAGTAAATGCCAGTTGTCTTGACCTATGAGGATCTTCGGCGTTGCGTCGCTTGGCTGAAGTTCGGAGAGTATGTCCCTCAGGTGGTCGCAGTTCTCGACCGCCGCCTTCGGTATATGCTGCGCTGCCAGTCGGAGATTATCCACGGTGCGTGCTTGAATCTGATCCTCTTGTTGGTTCGTTCCTTTTATGTTGAAACTGACTCGACGGGATTTGAGTTCGCTGCCTGTCTCCCCATCGTAAGTCGTGATGTGCAGAGGATCGTCCGGGCCGTCGGCTCCTATCTTCTTTGCTAGGTCGGCGTCGACGAGCGTTATAGTGGATCCGTCGTCCAACAAGGCCAACGTGTCTGCGGCTCCCGCCGGTCCTGAAATATTCACAGGTATTATTTTTAAAAAAGATACCTTAGGAGCCCACGCTGCGTTAACCTTTTCTTCCTTGGCCACTTCTTCGACGACTTCCTTCTTGCTTCTAGACGAGTGAAGGAGCTTGTTGTGGAAGTGAACGCAGCCGTCGATCTCACATTTCTTCGGTTTGCAGCTGTGTTGCTTTGATCTGTACCGAAGGCACCTAAAACACAGACGATGTTTTTTCGCTATGTCCCATCTGGCGTCGGTGTCAGCCTGTTTGAAACGAGCGCACTCTACGATGCTGTGTTCTTGGTTGCAGAGTCCGCAGTTCGGTTTTCGGTTTTCGCTGACCGCATGAACCCGTTGACGACGTTCTCGTCCCTCGTTGTTCGGCTTGTTCGGGGTCCGGTCGACGATTGATTCTGGCTGGGCGTACGGGCTGCAGATCTCTGCTTCCCTTTGCATGAAGCGGCTAAACTTCATGAGATCCGGTTCTGTCCTTGATTGTGCGGCAGCGAACTCATACCACTGCCTTCTCAAGGTCGGGGTTAATTTCTCAACCATGTTCTTCGTAACCTCTGGGTTGTAGAGGTAAAAGATGCAGTCGAGTGCCTGCAAGGTTCCAACTATGTTTTCCACTTTTGTCGCGAAGGTGCAGAGTTCCCGCGGTGACTCCGTGAGGCGTGGCAAAGATCGGAGGCGTTCGACTTCGGCCATAGCTATTGAGTCGGGGCGTCCAAATCTTGTTTCCAAAGTCTTCATCACGTTGCTCGGGTCCGCGTTGGTGATAAGTAGTCCTAGGACTGCTTCCTTCGCTGTTCCCCGGAGGCTGCGGCGCAACCGGGACATGTTCTCTAAAGTGGAGAAGTGATGTGCCGTCTCGTAGTAGGCGGCTCTGTAAGTCAGCCAGTCCTGGTGAGCCCCGTTGAATGTCGGTAGATCGCTGTACTTCAACGGTTGGCGGTGTTGTGCGGTCTGCACTGCATGCGTTATGGCTGACGCAAGTTCCTGAATTTCCGTCGATCTTGATTGTCGGACTGCTATTGCTTCATTATGATCTTGACGTAAGTCTGAAGCCGGGAGGTCCCAAGGCGTAGGGTTCAATCTTGGACCGGTGTTCTGTTGCGGCTGTGCAGGCCCGAGGTTCGGTTGCCAGGATGCGGCGGTGATCACTGGCGTTGGCGGGTGCACAGTCGTGTTCGTAGGCCATGGCACTGTTGTGACCACTGGCGGAGGCGGCGGCGCAGTTGCAGTGTTCGGTTGCCACGATGCGGCGGAGATCGTGGGCGGAAGTAACTGCGCAGTCGAGTTCTTGATTTCGTATCTATTTGTAGGTACGAGTGGAGTTGCGGAAATTCCCGATGCCAGTAGCGTCGTCGGTTCGGTAGCTGAAGCACGCATGGGCGGCGGGAGTGCGGCGGTGACTCCCGCCGGTGCAGACGTCGGTATGCCCCAGGATGCGGCGGTGATCTCTGGAGCTGCAGGTTCCACCGGCGGCTGTGGTTCAGGTTGCGTATCTTGAGCTTGATGCGGCTGGCATTCGATAGCGAGTAGTCGGCTGTTTTCTAACCAGCTGTGTACTCGCAGTTCCTGATCTCCTTCGGTGACGATAGAGTTCACGTCCTCTTCGCTCTCGGACTCCGCTTCTATTGCGGCGATACGGGCGGCAGCTAACTCCATCTTGAGTCGGGCTAGTTCGGCCCGAGCCGCCGCCAATCGGCGCGATTTTGAAGGATTTCTGCTTTTCTTCGACGGTGGTCCGCTTCGGACTATAGGTTTCTGCGTTTCCGGGTCGGCGGGCTTCGGTTCCGGTTCTTCCGGTTGAATTCTTGCGGGTGTTGGTGTTTTTGACACGGCGGTCGACTTTTCAGTTGTCGTTGCGGTGCCCGTTGTTCCTGTGACGTCAGTCATAGTACCGGAGGTACCTGTGACGTCAGTCGTCGTACCCGTGGTACCCGTAGTACCGGAGGTGCCCGCAGTACCGGAGGTACCTGTGACCTCCGTTGCGGTACCAGTGACGCTTGTTGTATTCGTTGCCGAAGCGGTTCTGCGCCCGATTGATCTAGTTACCGGCATCTCTCTCTCGTTAATCCGACTCCGAAGGACCAGACAATGTGAGGGTTGCTGGATTGCGAGAGAGTGAAAACCAGTAAATAGACAAACAATCGTATATTCAATGACCAAAATATATACAGGCGCAGTTTCGCGGTTCGAACGTTATTCTTTCTTGCAGGAATCGTTATTCTTTCTTGCAGGACCGTTATTCTTTCTTGCATTTATTATTTCTTTCTTGAGGTTACTATTTCTTTCTTGAGGTTACTATTTCTTTCTTGAGGTTACTATTTCTTTCTTGAGGCGAACTGGAGCGAACTGATTTGTAGCGGCCAGGAGCCCTCAATTTATTTCCGAATCCTTGTTGACTCGGGGCACCGGGAGAGCGAGTAGGCGTGCGCGGCTCGGCCAATAGGAGCGCGCCCGCCGATTCTGTAGTGTCGCTCGCGGAGTGAGGTGCGCGGGCGGCGCGGCAGCGATGGTGCTGCCGCCACACGCACGACAGTGTAATTACCTATAAATTATGTACATAAAATAAAATAATTAATGATTAGCATATAAGTTAGTAATAGAAATGTGTGTTTTCATTTCTTATCCTGCACACATACATAAGTACTGATGAATAGAAAACCTCTTTTTTATAAGGTCTGTTGAAAATTAGTGTAAATTATGACTTGATTTTTTTTCAGAGGTTTAAAACGGGAGGTCACTTGCACTGACCTCCTAACTAACTCCGGTCCTGGATTTCAAAATGGCACCTTAATGAACTAATACTTCAGTATTATTTTGTTAAATACATAAATAAGTAATTGATATTTTTAAAGCTAATAACGGTAAACGAGCAAGTGGGTCACCTAATTATCTCCACCGTCCATAAACGCCCAGAAGAATAGGTTTGATGCATGTATTTTTTATAATTTTAATAGAAATAATTTTTATAATCTCCTCAAAAATATTTATGTTATAAGCTATTTAAATCTGGTGGAGGGCATAACTGACGAATGACAATAAAAACATACACGCCATATACGATGACGTCAACCTATACGATGGTCTAACGCAGAGCACGCGTGCGAGGGAGATAGCGAGATGGTCGCACTACTCCTTCATATTAATTCATACGCGTTTTTATCAATATTTGAAATATTAACTGTGGTCAAATTTTTCAACCAACTTTGATTGTTTTTTTTTTTTATCCTGGCTCGGCAAAGTGACTACGCTACACCTGATGGTAAGTATAGCGCAATCCATGAATACTGTCGACCAACGATAGATACTGAACCTATTGCAGATCGGCAGAATTATGCCGGCCTGCTTAGTTGCTTCTTCACACTCCGTTTAAAGGATCCCAAGTTATAGGAAGGAGGAAACACGTGCGCCGGCAAGCTATTCCACAGCTTTATGGTCCGACAGAAATACGATTTTGCGAACCTCTTGGTCCGAGCCGAGATGGAAGAGACCACGAAGCTACCTATGGTTTATGTGTTTTCGTAACAAGGTTTCTTTTTTTGTATTAATTTCTATTGCCTGTACATTAATGTTCGAATTCAAGGTCATGCATCAACCCTATTAAGAATGTGTTGCCGACCTCTGTAACAGGGTTCTTTTGTCACTTCAGTTGGCATTTGGGTACAGAACCCTGAATATGTTTGTAATGTACCCGTATTCATAAACGTCAATATGAGATCTCAAAGTGAGCGCGAACGCATAGTGACGTTTTCTCTAAACGTCATTGGTTAGTTTTGGCGCCAAATTAAAACAGACCAATCATGTACACAGAATTGGACACTTGGCAAAGATCTTAAGGGTCGTTTCTGAATACGGGCCTTAGTCATACAAAGAATTCCCAGATTTGTACTTCTAGTCATTGTAAATAAATATTAGTTTATAAATACGTGTTTTAATTTAATTAGCCCCTTTTCTCCCCCTCTCATAATGGTGCAGTTAAACTGCGCGTGAAAAAGCCCAGTATGTAGTGTTG
The DNA here is from genome assembly GCA_905332985.1 of Mimas tiliae. Taxonomy (NCBI): domain Eukaryota; kingdom Metazoa; phylum Arthropoda; class Insecta; order Lepidoptera; family Sphingidae; genus Mimas; species Mimas tiliae. Next base: position 658,478 of record HG995265.1, on the reverse strand, counting down.
CACTTAACATATTTATTCATATATTTATTTAATAGCTTTTGCTCGCGGCTCCGCCCGCGTGAATCCGTCATTTTCCGGGATAAAAAGTACCTAAGTAGCCTAAGTTACTCCTTATTACATCAGCTATCTGCCAGTGAACGTCCCGTCAAAATCGGTCCAGCCATTCCAGAGATTAGCCGGAACAAGCAGACACGCAAACAAAAATTAAAAAAAAAAACATTATTTTGGTATAGGTATGTACCGTATATACATTCATTTGCATCTCTCTATTCTAAAAAAAAGTAACTGCCGCCGCGGCTGCCAAAAGCTTGTCACGCTATCTCCTCCGAAACCGCTGGGGGTATGGGGTCGAGACCGATACCAATCGATGCAGAATAATGTGGGGAAGAAAGTAACATATGTCTCATATTCGTCGGACTTTAAGTTTTTTTTTTATTTTATGTTTTGTGGAAAAACATGGGCAACGCCCCTAGTATAGTAAAAAGCGGTTATTTTAATATTACAAACAGACACTTCAATTTTATTTATTTATTTATTTGTGTAGATACTTAATGCTTTATTGTACATTAGACACTTAGTAAAACTACAAATACAATAGACTTTTAAACATAGTAAGTAGTACAATTGGCGGCCTTATCGCTCAGGGCAATCTCTTAGTGCAGAAAGCAGTGTTATTGGACACGGTACGCATTGTGAGAAGATTTCTCACTCTAGAGTCCTAAATCCTAATTACCCTTGGCTTGGGTCCTAGGCCTCGACATTGGAGGGTGGTATTTTTAAATATTTTAGTTTCCATACTTATATGTAATATTTAATAATGTAAAAAAATATAACAACTCGCAGTAAAAAGTAGGTAGAGAAAATAGTACATTCAACCATCGTATGCATATTGTTTTTTTTTATAGCATAGGCCGGCAAACGAGCAAGTGGTTCACCTGATGGTAAATGCTCTCCACCACCCATTTACGTCCACAATACAAAAAGAATCAAGGGCACATTGCCGACCTTAAAGGAAAGGGATCATTAAGAGATTGGGAAGGAGAGGTGGTTTGGGCCTCCGGATATCTCACTCACCGTACGAAACGCAGCAGCAAGCTGCTACTTTACGCCGGTTTTCTGTGAGACAGTGGTAATGACCCGGACGAGCCGGCCCATAACATGCTGTAGACAAATGTCTACAGCGTGGCTCTACCACTTATAAAATGGATGGTATTATTTAAGAATATTAAAGGGATGATATTATTATAATCAAACCGAAAAATAATTAACTTCGCAACCAGAGGGGCTAGCACGGAAAACTATCGAAATCGTAATGTAAAGGTATCGAGGGCTCGATAGATAATTCCTTAAATATCATTGGTCTATATTCCATATATATTAGTTTCTTTCACGTACGATAGAGGCGCTGTACTAAAATCCCATAAAAATTGTTGTCGATGACAGCTCGAATAACTTTTCGCAAGTTTCCGTGCTAGCCCCTCAGAATAATTATTTATCCTACCCTCAGTATAAAAATAAAATTTACTTACCGAGGAAATAATTGTATAATTATTTCGTTTTTCCAAATTAAAACACACAAAAAACTTACGGACATAACAAAACGATAACACAACCAGAAACAATTCACAAGCCGGAAATCGAACTCTAAACACGTTAAACACAATTTTAATTGCAACGCGGGAAATTGTCCGTGCACTGAGCTCGCGCGCGGTGGGAACTGGGAAGGCAGTTTAAACTACCGGCATAGTTTCACGGGAAATTAAATGACTGACTGCCTCGGTGGCGCCGTTGTAATGCGTACGCGTTACGACTGAGGTCTCTGGTTCGATCCCCGGGTCTGGTAAAAGTGATATTGGGGGTTTCTATTACGAAATGCTCAGTATCAATCCGGAGTCTGGAATTGTGCCCGGTATGGCGATAGGCTCGCCCCCTATCACATAAGGGACGGAGATACGTTCGGCGAAATGTGGGTGTACTGGTTACGCCTCTGCCTACCCCTTCGGAGATTACAGGCGTGAGTGCGTATGCTCTACTGGTAGTCACGGGGCATAAACTAAATTAGTATATTGAAATAAAACTAGTTTATACTGAGGTGACCTACACCTCAGTCTCTCCCGTGACCACGAAGGCTGAAAAGCTTTCGAAACGTCGGGACTAAAATAAAAATTAAACCGCGATAAAATCCGTATAAACTAGTTTTATTTCAATGTGTAATATTCGCGTAAACCTAAGAAATCACTAAATTAGTATACTTATTTGCTAATTTAAAATAGAGTAGTTAACTATGGTTTTTTTATTAGCTTGAATTCGTGGGTCTGATGGTTGCGCGTAATGTAGACGCCAGATGGGTGTCGGTAGTTGTAACATGCACGGTGTCATTTCGCCGTGACACATAAAATGACATGTCACGCCTGACGCCGATATGTTTTTTTTTGTGTTTAATGATGGCATGACAAGTATTTATTATATTTTCAAGTATTAACAAGAACAATGAAACACCGTTGTGGCCGATTTCAAAGTCTTGTTGGAGTTTTGGTGTCAATTCTTTACAGTATGGTGCTTCATAGACGATTTTCTCCAAGCGGAACAAACTCGTCTGAATTTGTGCAATTAACATTGACCATGAGGAACAGTGTATGGAATCATTGAAATTGGTGAATTTAGTTGATTTTTGACCAAGTGTATTGATCGCCCTTGGTCGTTTAATCCGCTCAATAAGAAGCAAGGGTTGGAGTGCCTAAAGCATTCGCCCGAAAGTCCGGTGACGCTGACCAAAGCCGACTCGCGTCAGGCTAACAGCATGCTCACCAAAAAAAAGATAAGAAGCATCGTAGGTACCTATTCGAAGTATAATGAGTTAATTGATATGTTTAATTGTACAATACCTTTATTGAAAAAAGCATTAACCTAATTGAAAGAAAGAGATGAAAACAATACTAGTGTGGCCTATCTGAGGAGTGCCGTATTTTCGAGTCACTGTGAACTATTTAGTTTTTTGTACCATTCTTGATTTGTTTTTTGTAATTCAGTTAGGTATATTGTATAATGGCTACTAGAGGAGCTAAGCTCAGTTGAATATATGGATACCTGTATGTAATAAAGGGAGCTACAGGTTTTTTTTTTGTATAATGTAAAAACGAAAATGTATTTTTATGTAACCGTTTGTTTCTTAAATAAATGAAAAAAAAAAAGTAATCGACACTAAAATTGACAAAATTAAATTGGGACATTGCCTCGCTTTCCGTCTTTTATCGTCTGTATCACGGTGAATGCTCTGAAGAATTGTTTGACCTTATTCCTTCCTCACCTTTCCTTAACAGAACCACGCGTGCTGGCTTGCGAAACCATAGCTTCGTGGTCTCTTCCATCTCGGCTCGGACCAAGAGGTTCGCAAAATCGTATTTCTGTCGGACCATAAAGCTGTGGAATAGCTTGCCGGCGCACGTGTTTCCTCCTTCCTATAACTTGGGATCCTTTAAACGGAGTGTGAAGAAGCAACTAAGCAGGCCGGCATAATTCTGCCGATCTGCGATAGATTCAGTGTCTATCGTTGGTCGACAGTATTCATGGATTGCGCTATACTTACCATCAGGTGTAGCGTAGTCACTTTGCCGAGCCAGGATTAAAAAAAAAACTCCAAGCCTTTGAAATCAACCACACCGGTATTTCATCTTGTGAATATTTGAAAATATTTTAAGTATTTGTCATTGGCATATGTGCATGAAAATGCGAAACTATCTCTCTATTCTAATAAAAAGTAACTGGCGCCGCCGCCGCCGCTGCTGCCAAAAGCTTGTCACGCTATCTCCTCCGAAACCGCTGGGGGTATGGAGTCGAGACCGATACCAATCGATGCAGAATAATGTGGGGAACAAAGTAACATATGTCTCATATTCGTCGGACGTTTTTTTACGTTTTGTGGAATAATTTAATAACATATAAGTACGTTAAATTACACGATTTTACATCATCATTATTGAGGATTGTTCGCTATTGACACAAAACTTGGGTCCTTTTCACATATGAAAGCAAATGGTTCGTTGCAATTCTGGTCGTCGAATTGTCCCGAGCGGAACATGCTTCCACAGTGCTGTCCTTTACCAGCATTATCCGGCTGACCTGGAGCCCACTGCTTGTAGCCTGCGTCCTCAAACCGCTCTCCTATAACAGGATACTTTTAAACGACCCCAGAAAAGATACTAACTTTAACTTATACTTTTTTTTGGATACTGGAATGGATTTGTGCTGTTAGCCTATATTCAGCTTCACCTGACAATAAAGCGCGCGTTTATGGCGTTCTAGCCGGAAATATGTATTATGTATTTTGTAGCGATTAAGCACAGAGGCGCCTTTTAGAAGGCTCAGACTTCAGCTTGAGCAATCGCTTGGGAGTATAGTTTAGGGCCGTCTCGGCACATCATTGTGCGTGTCCTATGTCGGGATCACGTGTTATTATTACGATTCGGGTTGGGCAAGGAAAGTGCTGCTTCGATAGCGACTGTGATGGAGTTGTTGGGATCTGCCAAAACATGTTTGGGACGACGACGGGGGAATTACTTATATTTAACTTTTTTTTACATATTATTATGTAATGACATTGGTATTTGTATTTTTTGCTCGGTGGCGCAGTTGTAATGCGTACGCGTTACGATTGAGGTTAACGCTGAGGTCTCGGGTTCGATCCCCGGGTCGGGTAAAGTGGTATTGGGTTTTTCTATTACGCAATTCTCAATATCAGCCCGGAGTCTGGAATTTGTGCCCGGTATGGCGATAGGCTCGCCCCTATCACATCGTGGGACGGGGATACGCTTGGCGAAATGTGGGTGTACTGGTTACACCTCTGCCTACCCCTTCGGGGATTACAGGCGTGAGTGCGTAAATTTTTTAAATCAATAAAAAAATTGCCGTGTTATTATAATAATACACCCAACAGCCACACATAGTCCTGACCTCACACTAGGTAAACCTGTGTCGTGGGTATCAGCAACTACGAGGGACTTGCCAACCCACAACACCCAGACCCGAGACCAATATTTGTGGTTCACACAAACATTTGTCTCGGTGTGGGGATCGAACCCACGGCCTATCGCTTTGCAGCCGACTACTCGCCCGCTGCGCCACGGAGCTGTCTCGCGGTCGCTTTTCAATTACATGAAATCAAAATTCAGCTTTCCAGCATGACTTACCATGAATGGTTCTCCAAACACGATTATTATTCCATTCATAAAAACCGAGGAATATTCCTCCTTTATACTTTCCAATGATGGAAGCATCTGGATATTTGGCAAAGAGTTCCTTGAAGATGCCAGCCTCTACAGCGCTGTTGACTATGGCGAGATACCCTCCCTCCGCATCACATGTCAAGAATGCCAGCGGCCATGTTAGGGCATCTACATGGAACTTGTAGCAGTGCCCGGTTCTTACGTCCAGCTTATAACCTAAAAATATCATACATCATCAGTATATTGACTGCCTCGGTGGCGCAGTTGTAATGCGTACGCGGTACGACTGCTTTGCTGAAGTCTCGAGTTCGATCCCCAGGTCAGGTAACAGTGATATTGGGTTTATCAGCCTGGAGACTGGAATTGGACCCGGTTTGGCGATAGGCATGCGACCTTCGGGGATTCCAGGCTTGAGTGTATGTATGTAATATTTGGCGCCCTCAAAATTATGAAATTGGACTGACCTACGTCGACTGTACCGCATTCGGTAATCTTCAGTTCTGCAGTTTTCTTTTTGTAACACATGAAGGGTAGAGAGTCGTTGCAGCTGCCAGCGACTAGACCAGCTTGAGGGAGCAGGCGCATGCAACTCGGTGCGCTATTGTACTCCTCAGAGAATGTTTCACTATTTCCCATTAACGCCAAGGGCACTCCTAGAAACAATTAAAGGCTGATGTCTGATAGGCTGATCAAATCAACATTCAACTATAGATGGACAAGATCGTGCGCGACCGTCCTGCGGGGTACAAGACGTTGGCGGGGACGAGGTTCTCTAGATGTTAGCGGGGCGGTTTGTGCAGCGGGGAAGGGAAATAAATGCAACGAGTTGCTGAAACGTTATTTAGTTAAAAAATAGTAGAGTTTTACCTACCATTAAAACTCATATTATGTCCGGAGCCTTATTCGAGGCCTTTAAACAATATTTGAGATGACGTTCTTCCGTTTGGTGCCGTTTTATATAGTTGCGGGTACCCTGAATGAGCGATTTGTGAATGACTTCCGGTCGGCCATGTTTACCAGGTGACGCTCACGGCTCATTATTTTCATTGTGTCTCAAATGAACATACAGCTATTTATAATCTTGATATTTATACATAATACCAGGCAGAACTTACTGTAAGGCCTCGAATAAGGCTCCGGACATAATATGAGTTTTAATGGTAGGTAAAACTCTACTATTATGTCCTTCCGCCGTTATTCGAGGCCTTTAAACAATATTTGAGACATTGTTTGTTTTCGCCTGGTAAACAAGACGCCAATGTGACTTAAATACATCAATATAATAAGCTGAAACTAAGAGCATTTTAAGAATAATATAAACTTTTTATTCCATTATTACAGGGGTTATAAAAATATAATTACATCATACAACCGAAATTATTGTTAATAATGACAATCAAGTATAAATCACACCATTACTTCAATGGAAATATTTACCTACAGTAATGGCTCAAAAAGGTGGGCCAAGGAGACACTATTTGATTTAATATTATTCGTGGAGATAGGTATAATTTCTTTTCTATAGAACTTTGCAAAAGTATTCTCGGATCTCCAATTAGCCCTAGATAATATTTTATCGATCGGTTCTCTATCTAACCACCCCCTGGAAGCTACAGCGGATCTAACACTTCCTGGTGTTGCATCTATACCAGCTTCTTTCAATACTGATTTTACCCAACCCGCAATTACAGTTCTGGATGCAGCTGTAACTGAACCACGTGCGGTGATAAATAAATTATCTAATTTAGCTTCAGATCGTCGAATATTGCTAATTTCAAGTAACTTTCTGACCCAATATACGGGATCAGCATTACGACTTTCTATGTTTGAAAGTAATTTCCAACCTGACTGAACATAAGATTCAGAATCAGTTTTCGATCCATACTTGGGCCAAAAGGTCACACAGTTGTCTCCACGATTATCTATAAAGGAACCTTCTGAAACACACAAGAGGGTTAAGTCGTGTACTCTTCTACCTGAACAAAGTAATAACAAAATGGCACAACGACGTGATACTTCCCATAAATTACGATCATTAATACTACTGTTCAGTAAATAATTTATTAATAAATTTGTATCCCAAATGTACTCGGAACGGTTTTGGATTTTAGTATTAGCTATTGATTTTAAAATCTGTTTAACCAGGATGTGTGAACTTAATTTCCCGTCGTCAGCACTGCAAAGAGTTGAAACAACCGATTTATGGACTAGAATGGTTCTGTATGCTAACTTCTCGACTAGATGAAGATCGGCTAAAAATTTTGCTAAGTCAGAACCTGAAGGGTTTGTAGCCTGAACATTGGACTTTATACACCACTTAACCCATCGTTCCCAAGCAGGTTTATAAGTATTCAAGGTAGATTTTCTCCACCCTGATTTTAAAAGTACTTTTTGTTGCTCTGACCATGACTCTACAGCTTGCGACCACCCCCACATTTCCAAATTTCTAGAATTAAGTCTTTCACCTTCGGTGGTGGAAGCAGTGTTGATAGATCTATCAATCTGGATTCTAGATTCCGAATGGTGAAAGGTGGCGCTACTGCTCGACCCTTCAGATCTGCCCTCCAAAACGCTTGAGGCCATTTCGGCGCTACGATTAGGTATATACCCTTCGCGCGATTGAGATGCATAAGCACTCGTGGTATCAAGTTCGGGGGAGGAAAGACCCAAGCTAGATCGAACTCCCAATCCCAAGCAAACGCGTTGTGTCTCCATGCAGATTGATCTTTTTGGTCTAAGCTCACATACTTGCTGACCACATGCGCTCTGGCCGACGCAAAGAGGTCTACTTCCGGAACACCCCATTTCGCAAACACTCTGTTTGTCAACTCTGGAAGTAAATGCCACTCTGGAAGCATCGCCTTCCGGGAGAGTCGATCGGCTACAATATTGTATCTGCCTGGAATGTGATGTGCGATCAGATGGATGTCGAACTGGTCCAGTATTTGGAATATCTGATAAGTTAAATTCATCAGTTCTAAAGATCTGCTTCCCCCTTCGTTTCTTACGTAGGCCACGACGGATTTGTTGTCGCTCTGTAGAAGAACTGATGAATGTCTCAGAGATGGACCGAATTCGTACAAACATTTCATCACTGTTAGCATCTCTTTGTGGTTCGAATGAAGATGCTCTTCTTCGTTTAACCAATCGCCTCGCATTTGGACCCCATTCAGCTCCGCTCCCCAGCCGGAGTCTGCTGCATCTGTTGTTAGAAAATGCGTTGCTAGTGGGGGGTGAAGACGAGAGTATTTGGTGCAGTTTGTCACCCACCACCTGAGCTCCTCGACTACTTGTATCGAGAGTGGAAACTTCCGCGATGGTTTTTGAAGCAGATGGTTGCACAACGTTAATAGGCAACGAAAATTTAAACGACCCTGTGGAACAACCAGTCGGGCGAAATTCAAAGTTCCCACAAGACTCTGAATTTCTTGAAGCGTCGCCGATTGATACTTTAGTATATTTGCAATCATTATCTTTATTCCTTGTACTTTCTTTTCCGGTAAATATTTTCGGTTTTGCCACGTATCCCAAACAAGGCCAAGGTACTGCAGTGATGTCTGAGGAACCAGCGTTGATTTCTCCGAGTTCACTTTCCAACCTAACTCGCGTAGAGTCCGGAGTACAATCTGTACTTGGTCCAGTAACTTTGACCTGTCTTGGCATGCAATCAAATAATCGTCGAGAAAAACAACTATACGGATACCCTGTTCCCGTAGTATCTCCGCGGTCCAATTGGAAAGGGATGCAAACACTTTGGGTGCTGTCGCAAGCCCAAATGGCAAACAGGTCATCTGCAATAGTTGATTTCTGTAAATCAACCTCAGAAAGCACCGATGAGCTGGCGCTACCGGTACATGGTAATATGCCTGTGTTAGGTCGATTTTTACCATCCAATCGTTCGGTTGTAAGAAATCCGGAATACGATGGACAGCAATTAGTCTGAATTTGGTTACTTTTACAAATTCGTTCAATCTTTTTAAATTGAAAATAGGGCGCATGGAACCATCGCTTTTTGGTGTCAAAAACAGAGTTGAAAGAAAACTCGGTGTATCGGGGGCATACTCCAAAATGCCTTCCGCTAACATTGTTCTTACTATTTGATCCATTTGGACACATGGAACAGTTAAGTAATGACCTTTGACTTGTCGAGGCAGAACCAAAGGTGGCTTCTTTTGGAAAGGAATTTTGTAACCTGCAATTATCTTTATTAATGGATTGGGTGCACCTTTGCTTACCCAAGCATTTATATATTTCATTAAACTTCCCCCCCGAAACACCTCCAGAGAGTCAATATTTTCTCTCACCCCTACCCCTGCCACGCGATGTGCTAGGTTGGTTAAACTGTCCTTGCCTACTAGTAAATTTTCTGGACTGTGATGAGGCTTGTTGTCTATTTGTAAGAAATTGTGGTCTAAACTGAGGTCGAAATAACCGTTCGTTATTAGCAAAGGCCGTATAATCGTAATTAGGGCGTATACCTTGAGGGGGCATATATCTATAATTATTTATAGCAAACGGTGCCGTGGAGCGACCGGTTTGACTAGAATTATAGTGACAATGATTACTACCACTGGGTCCAGGTTGCGCAGCCTGAGATCCAGGTACTCTCTTCTCTTGCGCAGAGAAAGAGGGTTTATTAGGTGCAAAGATTTTATTCACCCCCCCGTTAGTTTTCAAAAACTCAGAAAATTTTTCTTTTTCAAATAAATATTCAGTAGAAGGGGGAATTTTCTTTAAACTACTCCTAAAAAACTTGTCTTTTATTAAACTTAAAAATAAATCTCTTCTTTGCTCAATTATATCAGCCCTACGACCACAAATCAACTGTAAGCAGTCAAGCGAAATTTTCTGAAAATCCCCCGAAAATATTTCTTGAATTTTTACTAATATAGATTCTTTATTAATATTATCATTTTCTTGACTAAATTGTAATAATTCAGAAACTCCCTTTTTTAAAGCATCGTTTTGCATTATAACTGCACGTGTAATAGCACCCAAAGATCTATCTGTCGCCACTAAGTTGCTAGATTTTTCTAAATGTTTATTTCGTCGTTAATTTCTAAATCAACAAAGCCTGGCCGCGCGTTATATGACTTTTGTATTTCAGAGTAACGGACATTTGCCCAGTTCTCGGAATTAAAGTATTGTAGACTATTTAATACCTCTAAGTGTTCCTGCGAAGCCTTTAGAATTGTAGGCTCCTTGAGGTGGGTAGCCAAATTAAAATCAAACGCAAGGGCCGGCTCGGCGGGCACCTCGTTATTGAAATCATAAACACAGCTATTTTCACTAGTAACACTATATTCAGGCTGGTAGCACCCTGGGGGCGGGTAAGCACTAGCCAAAAACTTTTGTATTTCACTGACCTGTTTTGAAAGGTGTTTCAAACCTTTACTCTCCTTGCGAGATCTTTTTGGATCGATCGCTTTGCTTGAAGCGCGTTTACGCTTCCGGTTGTCGGTGTTTTCTTCAAATGCTCCTGCTCCTGCAGCAGCTCCAGGAGCATTTTCAGGTACATAGTCTTCGCTAGACTCCGACGAGGATGACCCGCAATCCGGATTGTTCGAACTGCTATCGTCACTCATTTTGCACGACAATACACTTATATCGTAAATACACTTATTCAAAGAACAAACACGTTTTATTATATCTGTCCTTATTATTTTAGTAGAATATACGAACGCTAACAGCGTTAGACGTTTTCGGCACGAAACTCAAGACGCCAATGAAAATAATGAGCCGTGAGCGTCACCTGGTAAACATGGCCGACCGGAAGTCATTCACAAATCGCTCATTCAGGGTACCCGCAACTATATAAAACGGCACCAAACGGAAGAACGTCATCTCAAATATTGTTTAAAGGCCTCGAATAACGGCGGAAGGACATAATATATAATATTTGATCTCTCTTTAGCGTTGCTCTTAGTACTTAGTACCGTTTCACATACAATTTTTCATATGAATTTAAAAGTTATGTTAGCTAACTTAGAGTGTCAAATCAAAGGTGTTGATCACGCTTCTAGCAACTCAATTTCGACTTGACATGAGATTTGACATTTGATTACGTAGTTAATTTAACATTGATCAGCCTTTTAGAAATCGGACGTCACTCTTTTACTTAAATATCACACAATATAGGCCTATATGGAAAGATTTGGCGTTAGAAACAAGACGACGAATTTTTGGAGCCCTCTCAAATAGCATTTACTTGGAAGGTGGCAGGTCCCTCGTATGCGAGAGGCCATCTGGGTTGGTACTGCTTTGTCTATTTAGCCAAGTAGCAGAGTGTAAGCTATGTTGTTCCGATTTGAAGTTTGCATTTTGTGTCTGTGCTTGCGGCGACGTCGTGTGCCGGGTGGGTGTGTGTCGGTCACTTCCCCGTAACATGGTTGAGGCGGCCGATGGCTGGCAGATGCGTCATACTCGTGAACGGGTGGACTGACCATCTCAAACTGTTATTTATTGTTATATTTTTTTTACTTTATAGTCCTAATTTATTCATCGTGGTCATGGGAGTCATGTTCAATAATCATTATTTTGTGTTATAATGTTCCTCTTGGCATATCATACTCTCTAACATCGAGATTCTATTGAAGGGAACCTTGTTCCAATAATGAGGGTTTGCACACATCCTACTACTATTATAAATTTGGATGTTTGTTAGTCAATCACGCCTTAACAGCTGAACGGTTTTGGGTGAAATGGCACACAGGTAGACCATGAGCTGGATTAGGACTTAGGCTACTTTTTATCCAGCAAAGGCCATTCACGCGGCCGGAGCCGCGAGCTAAAGCTAGTAAAGCAAAGTCGTCGTAAAGTGGAAGTTTTTCGTTTGGGCGTCGAGACCGGGGGATTTTTTTAAGTTAGGCAATTCAAAGACTTCATCAGTGGTGATCACTTCCCAGGACCCACTTGCTCGTTTGCCAGCCTTTGCTTTATAAGGACAAATAAAAAAAAACTTTCTCTTTTTTTTTCTTCATTTTTCTATAAGATTTCTTCCCCGTACGGCATCCTTATAGAATCAGCTATCACCTGCGAACTCATTTTTATAAAAAACAAAAGGCTTCTCTTTGTTTCTTTTTTTTTTATTTTTTCTATAAGTTTTCTTCCCCGTACGGCATCCTTATGGAATCGGCTATCACCTGCGGTATTTCCAGTCCGATACGACTTAGGTACCTTCAAGAAAAGAACCTAGGTACTATTTCCTCAAAGGCCAGCAACGCACCGACAATTCCTCTGGTATTGATGGTGTCCTTGGGCGGCGGTAATCATTCGCCATCAGATGACCCGCTTACTTTTTTTAATTTTATTTTTTTATAGTAAGTATAGACCGATAAATGAGCAAGTGGGTCATCTGATGGTAAGTGATCTCCACCGCCCATGTACGCCCACAATACTAAAATAATCATGGGCGCTGGGTTGCAGACCTTAAAGGAAAGGGATAATTAAGAGATTGGGAACGGGAGGGGAATTTGGGCTTCCGGATATCTCACTCACCTTACGAAACCCAGCAGCAAGCCGCTACTTTACGCCGGTTTTCTGTCAGACAGTGGTAACGACCCAGACGAGCCGGCCCATCCATGCTGTAGACAAAATTGTCTACAGCGTGGCTCTACCACTCATAAATTAGACCCGCTTGCTCCGTTTCCCCCTCTATCATAAAAAAAACATGGTAACAACTTACCTTCAATGCTGTGGAACTTGCTAGGTGATATCGTATTGTGTATACCGGTGTATACTCCAAAGAGAGTTGGTTTAGTATTATTGATAATACTGAACATCACTTCAGACATATCCACATTTAGTGGCGACGCTAAAACTGCTCCTAAAATAGTTATAATCATACTAATATTATAAATGTGAATGTAAGTTTGTTCGTTACGCTTTCACGCGAAAACACAGCGTACACTGAGCTGGACCCCTTCTACCGCATATATTGTAGTAAATTTATGTTTTATAAATGTGTGTTTTTATCATATTTTTTTGTGCTTTATGTATGTGTGTGTAGAAAAATAAATGGTTTAAATAGTTTAAAACTATTTAACCGATCATCATGAAACTTTGTACACATATTCTTGGAGGTATAAGAAGTAACATAGGATACTTTTTCTAAAAAAAAATAACTATTTGTTTGTTACGCTTTCACGCCTAAATTTTAATGTAGAGATAGATGGGACCCTGGAGACGGTTTTATAGGCTACGTTTTATTTCGGAAAAGTCTATTCACGCGGGCGGTGCCGCGGGCAACTGCTTATAGTCCTGTGACACTGTACCGGCACGAAGGCTGGACGACATGTTCAGCTGAAGATTTCAGCTTCCGAGGAGATGATCTCGGAGTATATCTCTAAAAGATGTGTTCTACACGTATTCGGTAAGATTTAGAACTGAGAAAATATCCAACGTTTGCTATTAATTAAACAAATAATAAATACACCCAACCGTCACACACATAGTCCTGACCCCACACTAGGTAAACCTGTATCGTGGGTATCAGCAACTACGAGGGACTTGTAGTCCCACAACACCCAGACCCGAAACAAATATTTGTGGATCACACATTTTCTCTCGGTGTGAGAATCGAACCCTCTGCGCCACGGAGGCTGGCAAAGGTTATTAAAATATTTTAAAGTATTTAAAATATTTTATATACCTACTTAAATCATGGAAAACTCGCTTGACCACAATTTTTTCGACGATGCGAATGGTGTACGATATTTTTTTCGTAAATCTTCTATTTCCTGAATATCCCCATTAAAAAACACGAAATTTTACCTTCGAAATCGCACAGCATTCGCGCATCTTCCCATTTAGCGGGTATTTTTTGAAGCTTGAACCAACCCTTAGGTGACGAGTGATACTGGTAATCATGCCGAAACTGATTGTCACCTAGAACAGAATTTTCATTTCCGTAATTATAATACCTAGTAAGAATGAATGAATGAATTATTGATAACACTTATATACATGGAGTATAAAGGCGAACTTAATGCTAAAAGCATTCTCTACCAGTCAACCTTTGGGTGGTGCAGATATGTTCATGGTAGGTGCAAAGAAAAGACGACAGGATACACAAATAACACACGAGTATAAATAGGCATTAATAGATATACCTAAATATACATATGCATAATAGATACATGAATAACAATAAAATAAAATATATAAATATATATATAAGACAACTAATGATACATTTTATATAGGTATGCTATAATAAAAAATAAATAATCTAATGTGATTATTCTGCCACCTCGCTCAGCAGTAGCTGCCGAACTCTCATTTTGAATGCCAACCATGTGGACGACCTGATTTCGAGGGGGAGTGCATTACATAGAAGTATGGATTGAATGGCGAAGGAAGAATGAGTAAAATCAGAACTATGAGGGGGGCACTTGAGAAGAAAATTGGTAGAGGAGCGAAGGTTTCTATTAATTATGAGTATCACACAGAAAATGAAAGTTGGAAAATAAATAAGGAGGAGAAAACGACGTGAGAAACGAGAAAAGCGTTGTAAGTGCACGCAATGAACGGCGTTGGCGAATGGGAAGCCATTTCAGCTGCAAACGCTAAAAAGAAACGTGGTCATATTTGCGAAGATTAAAGATAAATCGAATGCAGTTGTTGAGAAGACGGTCAAGTTTGTCGAGTTGATCTGCATTCAGATCAAAATAGCACACATCACCATAGTCGATTACCGCAAGGATTAAGGCTTGCACAAGCATTGCTTTGGTTTTAAAAGGTAAGAAATTCTTCAGGCAATTAGTAATGAATAATAATAGATAGGTAGTCGCTGCGCAGTCACGCCAGAGGCGCGTGAGACAATAAAAGCGTTCGGAATCTCTCCTTTCTTGAGATCGCTGTCGTTTTCCTGACACCGCCGCGACACTCTAATCTTTTTTTTATTGTCTTGAATGTCCCAAAATTCATTTTCAAAATCGTCTCTTCATATTACAAGCAGTGTCGGATCCACATATCGGGGCAAAACTTGATAGTGGCGCCCAAAAACTCAAAATTATACTATAATGTTTGGCATTTTTCGTGAATGGGACAACAAGAACCCTTTAATAAATTTGTACTTTTCACTTGTGGTGTGGGCCTGTGTGGCGCCTTTTTCTTACAAGACGACGGTGAGCCAACCAGGCTTCCGTATGCTAGGCGCTTTGTATAGCATTTTTTTTTAATCATATTATATTATGATTTTGGCGCCCCCTGTAACTGCCACCCGGTTTGGCCCTAGATCTGGGTCTGTTTAAAATATTATTATTGAAATGACCGTTCTATACCTTTAATATTCTCTGTGCAATTCTGAACTACGTTGCTTGGTTTTTTTATAACATACTTACCTAGGTACATATATGTATGGCTGATTGATTTATTTATTAACGAGTTTATTAAAAAATGAATATGTTCTCAAACAATCCTAACCTATTTGTTATGCATATTTGTACTTACAATTACCAGATATAATTAATGCAAAAGATAACACAATTACGTTTAGCACTTTTATTATGGATACTGCAATAAAATACACCCATCTCATTGTTTTATAAACGTATTTATTGACATGTTAGGTAATGTTTAATCTTATCTTCAGGTTAAAGTTTGAGGCGCAGTTTTACTTTATTTTGATTTACTGTTTCTAGCCACTTTATAAATCACTTTGACAGACAGACAAGAGAGTGTTTTACTAATTACAGCCCCGGATCTTCTGGCAAACCGGGGCAGCCGCCCCGGACGGCAGTTTCAGGGGGCGCCAAAATCATAATATAATATGATTTTAAATAAAAAAACTTGCTCCACAAAACGCCTAGTATACGGAAGCCTGGTTGGCTCACCGTTGACTTGTAAGAAAAAGGCGCCATACAGGCCCACACCACAAGTGAAAAGTACAAATTTATTAAAGGGTTCTTATTGGCCTATTCACGTGAAATGCCAACCATTATAGGTAGTATAATTGTAAGTTTTTTTATGTAATTTATCTCAAACGCTGGAGAGTTGGGCGCCACTATTAAGTTTCGGCCCCAGTTCGAAAAAATCATAGAGCCGGGGCTGACTAATCAATGCTAAAGTAACGTTTATAAGTAAAGCACTCCTCCAGATAATTTTAACTACTTATATCAAATCTCTCACACCTCCATGTGTGCAGAATGCTTAAAAAGGGATCCGAAGTTATCTCTTTAGTCTTTATGGATTAATAATTATAATAAATACACGGCCAACAGTCACACACATAGTCCTGACCGCAAACGAGATTAACCTGTATCGTGGGTATCAGGAACTACAAGGGACTTGCCAACCCACCACACACAGACCCGAAACAATTTTTCTCAAATAAATTGTCTCGTGTGGAAATCGAACCCACGCCCTCTCGCTTCGCAGCTGGCTTTGCCCACTGCGCCACGGAAGCTGCATATACGCGTATCTTTGAAAAGTCAGAAGTGTGTGGCCTTGAGCTAGTGTGAACTCGGGACTTCTGTCATGCCAGACAGATAATGTATTGTTATTTTCAAGCTATCGCCACTGATAAGTGAATAAATGATAGGAAACCATGGAGTTAGGGTGTTGCTAGCGCAATATGGCCCAATACCCTTGTCGAGTCTCGGCTTCAGAGCCTTGAACATTGGCGTGAGGTTGCCTGTTTATCAGCTTTCTATCGGATGCATTTTGGAGAGTGTGCAGCGGAACTGCATAATATGATTCCCTCCTCCCCATTCCATCATCGGACGACCAGAAACACGGCAAACGCCACCCATTTATGGTAGACGTTCCCAAAACGCGCACCAAACGCTTTGCCTCCACCTTCATCATACGGACTGCCAAGTTGTGGAACAAGTTGCCGGAGTCTTTGTTCCCCGATAAATATAATCTGGGTGTCTTCAAGCTGCGAGTGAATCATTTTTTGCTAGACAAGCGTGCTTCATCTTAGACCACATCATCGCTTACCATCAGGCGTGATAGTGGCCAAACGCAAGCCTATTACGTACATATTTTATTCAAAGTGTTTATTGATTATTAGTTATAATTTGATTATTATATTGTAAATTATGACGTTTTTAAGTGCCCAGTAGGGCCTATGAAAATAAAGTTATTTTCATTTGATTTTGACTTGATAAGTGGAAAAATAACAATGCATTCTCGACTCTCGTGCGATAACGAGAAAGAACATATAATAACTAATATCAAGTTCACATGATCCGATTTTAGTTAATTTTAGTTACTTTCAACTGCTAAATCGCATGCCATTTGAACTGTCTGAACAGACTTTCAATCGAATATTACAAGGTGGTAGGTCCGTCGTATGTGAGAGGCCGTCTGGGTTGGTACCACCGCATTGTCTGTTTCTAGTGCCAAACTGCAGTGTGTTATTTATTTTTATTGCCTAGATAGGCAGACGAGCAGACCGGCCACCTGTTGGTAAGTGGTTACCGCCGCCCATGGACCTCAACAATGCCAGAGCACAACCAAACCGCTGCCTACCGTGTTGAAATTGAAGCCAGTGAGATTATTGGGCATTATGACACTTAACATCTTATGTCTCGGGTTGACGAGCGTAGTCCAATGTCACACAGTGCTTCTGTGTAATGTTGCTTCTGTTTGAAATGTTCATCAAAACCCATATTTCGTTGATCAACAAAAAAAGTAACCGTTTGAACCCAAATTATTTATCTTTTGCTCCTGACCGATGTCAATGCATAATAACTGATGTAGATCACAAACACGCCAATTATTTTGTCTTATTATCAGCAGGGTGAGAATGTGGCGTAAGAAAGACTACACAAACGTTTTTTTGGATATTTATGACTTCGCATTTACATGTATATAGCTAATGACAAGTATTTAGTATATTTTCAAGTTGAAATGAAATGAAATAGTTTTATTAATCATGTAGGCAATTAAAATAGCGCTTATGAAAAGTCAGTACAAAATAAAGAAACTTATGTATAGAAATCATATCAACTAATGTATACATAACATACATACCAGCATCAATATACTGGGCAACTATAAATTTTACAATATTTTCATTAGGGAATAGTCCAGAATTGTTAAATATTATTATTATTTCATTTTTTTCTTTTTGTTTATGGGTCGATATGGACCATAGGCATTACCGAAACGGCACGTGTTTTAAAACTACCACCGCATCCAAAACGACCCAGCCTGAGAAGACCCAGCTAGACAAACTCAGTGGGCTTGTTAAGTTATCACAAGAACGATGACACCGGTGTGGCTCGGTGCTTCCCTAGCACTATGACCTGTTTTTCTTTGAGCAAGGTTTAAAACGTTTTCTTTTAACGATATGTAGCGGCATGTGGTCTGATATTATTAAAGTCCATGGGCGGTGGTAACCACTTACCATTAGGTTGACCGCCTGCTCGTCTGTCTATCAGGCCATTAACAAAAACACTTATGTAAAGACTTAGAACTTTTTTGTTCAAAAATATTTTGTTGACCTCATTTTTAATTCCTTATTAGAGACAATTTTCATTTATAGTTAAATGTTTATAGTGTAATGAAATCAACCATCGTGATTTGTCATATTTCTGAAATATTATGTATTTTCATGTTCTTTTGGCGAAATCATCGAAAATCGATTGGGCAATAATCTAAAAATAAAATATTTGTATTTTTTTAATCTGATAATGGAGGAAGCTTTTGAAAAATTAAAAAGAGAAGGCAACAACAGTGTGGATAGCCTCATAAAATGGATGAAAGACTGTAAGTATTCATGAAATGAATATATTTTAAACAAACATTTTATTCATCATTGGATTTTGCTGACTCCACCTGCGTTGTTTCTTTATAGATTACAAGTAGCCTAAGTCCTAATCCAGGTCATAGTATACTTAGGGTCTTCTTGGGGTCCCAATTACATTTAAATCCGTCCAGCCGTAAATTATCACAAACGCACGCCTTTATGGTACGTTAGTAATGGTTTTTAAGCTTTAGCTTTATGCCACGCTGTAGACAATTTTGTCTACAGCATGAATGGACCGGCTGCACCGGGGTGGTACTACTGTCTCACAGAAAACCGATGTCCAGTGGTAGCTTGCTGTCCCATTTCGTGGGATGAGTGACATTTCCGAAGGCCCATCCTCTCCGATTTCTAATCCCAATTGCCCAGGTGACGCACATACATATTACCAGCTACTTACTGTTATAAAAAATAGCCCTTCTGCTCGAAAACCTCTTGTAAATTTTCAGCACAATTAATAAACGAGGCAAAAGCTGAAGAACAAGCGAGAAAACTCTTCGAAGGAGTAAAAGATGCTAAGAACGTTGAATTGGAGAAGTTTAAAGAAGTTTTAGCGAAAACAGCGGCCGACCAGAAGAAAAACGTGGAAGAATTAACAAAGAAACTTGGAGAACAGGGAGCCAAATTGCTAAACGCTGCGATGGCCGGAGCCAGTGCTTTCAAAGACGCGTTAACTAAGAAATGAAATAAAATATACCTGCATGATAAAATTATTTCTTCTGAGAGACTATCTAGGCAATAAAAAAAGGCTAGCACGAACAACTTGCGAAAACGTATTAGTATCGATTTTTTTATGCCATAGACCGGCAAAGCAAGTGGGTCATCTGATGGTAAGTGATCTCCACCGCCCATGTACGCCAACAATACCAAAAGAGTCATGGACGCGTTGCCGACTTTAAAGGAAAGGGATAATTAAGGAATTGGGAAGGGGAGGGGGTTTGGGCTTCCGGATATCTCACTCACCGTACGAAACGTAGCAGCAATCCGCCACTTTACGCCGGTCTTCTGTGAGACAGTGGTAATGACCCGGACGAGCCGGCACATACATGCTGTAGACAAAAGTGTCTACAGCGTGGCTATACCACTCATGATATCAACAAATTATTTGAAACTTCATACAAATGCTAGCGTTCTAGATTCGAATACGTATTCAAAAGTGTACGTAATCGCCCCTCTGTACTTTTACTTTTTATGTTAGCAGTTAACACAGAGCCTATATTAATAACCAATTTCTAAATGTTTCTATTTTTTTCCTTATTTGTACATGGGCGGTGGAGATCACTTGCCAGGTGACTGACTTGCTCGTTTACCGGCCTATGATGGAAAAAACCCAGATGACGTTCGGTAAGTCGGATTTTACGTGGCACTGTAAAGATAAAGGAAAACTTTGAAATCGGCCACAACGGTGTTTCAGTGTTCTTGTTAATACTTGAAAATATAATAAATACTTGTCATGCCATCATTAAACACAAAAAATAACATATCGGCGTCAGGCGTGACACGCCATTTTATGTGTCACGGCGAAATGACACCGTGCATGTTACAACTAACGACACGCGTCTGGCGTCTACATTAGCGTAACAAGTACGTGTAACATCCACGCGTCTGGCGTCTACATTAGCGTAACAAGTACGTGTAACATCCACGCGTCTGGCGTCTACATTAGCGTAACAAGTACGTGTAACAGCCACGCGTCATATCACAGAAGGGAATGTCGTTTACAGGGCATAACGCAAACATATTAAAAGAATAATTGACGGTGATTTCTTCATGTCAAAATTTCAAATAAAAACGAACTAAAACAGGTTTCAATAGTTCTTATTTCTTCAATAATTAAATGTTTAACAGTTTCAAATCTTCGTATAAACTCTGCCGGATCTTGTTTCGTTTGCCTTGACAATATTCCAATTAATTGTATAAACTGTATTAAAGACAAATCTTCTTTGTTTGGATTTAATCTGGAATACCATATTTTTTTACATGTACTACTTCTTTTAGGTCGCTTTACTCTTTAACTACTCCCATGACGTGGGCTGCGTGCGGGAAATAGTGAGAACGAGCGAATGAGCGTATAGACACTTCGGCTCTTTTGAAGTGGTTCCTTTTTTTTAAATCATAGGCCGGTATACAATCAAGTAGGCCACCTGACGGTAAGTGATCTCCACCGCACATGTACGCCCACAATACCAAAATAATCATGGGTGCGTTGCCGACCTCAAAGGAAAGGGATAATTATGGGATTGTGGATGGGGATTTGAGCTTTCGGATATCTCACTCACCGTACGAAACGCAGCAGCTAACTGCTACTTTACGCCGGTTTCCTGTGAGACAGTGGTAACGACCCGGCCTATTCATGCTGTAGACAAAACTGTCTACAGCTTGGCTCTTTAATAATGTGATAATTTCAACGATCTACGTATTACGGGTCAATATACAATGTGTGTAAAGTGGAATACGAATAAAGAACATTGGTAGAAGAAATGAAAACAAAAATTGATTACTACACGAAAAAAAACAAGTTAGCACAAAAAAGTGAAACACATGAGGAAAAATACAAGATTGGAAAACAAGCTACAAAATTTACAAACTTAGTTTACATATTTCAATTAAAAAAAGAATAGACAGCAAGAATGGACAGACGAAGAAAATGTAACACAAGTATTAGTTTTAAAACACATGTAGTTGCAAAAAGGCCCTATCTACACATATGGGGGTACTAGCGTGGGGACATAAACAGCCCCACATAAAAAAAAATAAAAATAAATTATATATATATACAATGTGTTACAGAAAGGTATAGTCAAATATAAGCAAGGTATAGTTAACGATATAAGTAAGTAAAATTGCTTACTACAATGGTACCGTATACGATTGCATTGCTAGAACATAAACAAAGCGGTATTGAGTGGTAGAGCCACGCTGTAGACAGTTCTGTCTACAGCATGAATAGGCCGGCTCGTTCGGGTCGTTACCACTGTCTCACAGAAAACCGGCGTAAAGTAGCAGCTTGCTGCTGCGTTTCGTACGGTGAGTGAGACATCCGGAGGCCCTATCCTTCAAGGTTGGCCACGGGCCTTGATTATTTTAGTATTGTGGGCGTACATGGGCAGTGGAGATCACTTACCATCAGGTGACCCACTTGCTCGTTTGCCGGCCTATAAATATAAGTACTATAAATAAAATAAAACCAGCATTTTTAATCGAATGAGTAACATGTCGATATTGGACTTGCCACTTTGGACAACATTAAATGATAAACAAACTTTTGTCTCACGTACTTAATTAATAGGGATGTGCTCGATCATATCGATTGTAACGAAGTAGAACAATTGAAACACAATGTACAAGACCTTCTCCATTTATTTGGGCAGAGTAACACTTTATATTCCGTTTAGCAACCGACTGACTGCCGACAATAATTATTCCACCTTATTTATACCTTTTCACAAATAGTTCACATTAGTAATTGTATTTATTATTGAACATGTTAGATCGTTCTAAATAACGTGTATATTATTTATAATTGAATAATTAAATAAGTCAGAGTATCTTGTGGATTAACAGACAATATAACGTTATACAATAATAGTGTGACGTCATAACCGTTGCGTTATTATTTAGTACTGGCGGCAATTATAACACGATAGTAAGTTGAAAGTCGCTTGAAATTTGGGTATGTCCAGATTTTTATAAACACTCACTGTTGGTTGTATGTAATGCCCCTATGTAAGTGGTATGTTTGACCACATCTTTCTGTAACACGTTGTATAAGAGTCCTTTAAAGTTACATACAGAAACTCTGCATGTAAGGTATGTAATGTTATAGGGTTATAGGGGTATGGAACCTGAACTACTCTTACTTACCAAACACTTTAATACTCTAGACGGGCTTTCAGAAGTAAAATTATGGTGCATACGCGGCCCGCGAGGCGGGAGTGACGTCTAAGGCGCGGGAGCGAGACGAGTTGAGAGTAAGCGAGATGGCAATATTGAGACGGCTGTTTTGTTTTGTATTTGTTTTCATTCACAATAAATTACATTATCGATCATAACCAAGAAATAATATAGTTACTTCCTTAAAATAACTTCTAATTAAATGAATAATATAATACGCACGTAAATAATGACAATGTTTTATGGGTCACAATAAACAATTTCGTGTTAGTTTATCGAATTTAACGTTCGCAGCTATTCAAACAACTGCCCTTGTCACTCTCTAAATGACTAAATGAGTTGTGGTCAATTGACCGTTACTTAGAGCGCAATTTCTTTGTACCGCACCGCCTGTCTAGTAGTAAACATTAATGTCTTTGTCACTTACCTAATGTAAGATGTTTCATAAAATTCATGTTCCAATAACTGCCCGATGATCCTACATTCTGAAAACCATTTTTGAACCACTCCATACTTCGCACCAGTACCTCCACTAGCCGCTCTGAGTATTGTATATACTTCTTCTAAACTCATTATTTTAGTATAAATAAAATAAATACTGCGGATGGACAGATGATCGGAGTAAACACGTGCAGAGAGCTTAGTGTTCCTACAATCTTGCTCGATGGATAGACTTGAAAAAAGATGGCGAAGTGGATAAATGTGGGCTGCGTAAGACCGAGATGGTGACGCTCTTGGGGAGCCCTACCAACAATGGACGGTGATATACTAATTTTAGTATGAATATATATTTTTTTATTATAAAATCAAGTAGGCAATGTATTTGGCTTGTATTATAACCTAATCTTATTGTAAAATATGTATAACACATACTATATTTTAATTCGGTTTATGTTTTATTTTATACTAGCTGTTGCCCGCGGCTCCGCATGAATGTATTTCCGGGAAATAAGTGAGCATAGCATAGGCCGGCTAACGAGCAAATGGATCACCGATGGTAAGTGTTCTCCACCGCCTATGTACGCCCACAATACCAAAATAATTATGGGCGCGTTGCCGACCATAAAGGAAAGGGATAATTAAGGGATTGGGAATGAGAGGGCTATTTGGAGCTCCGGATATCTCACTCACCGTTGAAAACGCAGCAGCAAGCTGCTACTTTACGGTGGTGTTCTGTGAGACAGTGGTAATGATCCGGAAGAGCCGGCCCATTCATGCTGTAGAAAAAAGTGGCTACAGCGTGGCTCTACCACTCTAGAAAACGTAATTAAAAATCTCGCAGACGAAAATTGGACTAAAAATAATCGTATTTATTAATTATACTTTATAATAATAATACACCCAACAGTCACATACATAGTCCTGACCCCACACTAGGTTAAGCCTGTATCGTGGGTATCAAGAACTACGAGGGACTTGCGGTCCCACAACACCCAGACCCGAGACAAATATTTGTGGATCAGACAAACATTTGTCAAGGTGCGGGAATCGAACCCACGGCCTCACGCTTCGCAACCGGCTACTCGCCCGCTGCGCTACGGAGGCTGTCAATTACTTTAATTAAATTATTGTTTGTAAACCGTCTTTCGATTGGTTACCTGTAAGGGCTAACTCTGTCAGCGGTCGGCGATGCTTTCCTTTATAATTATATACGGTATATTGTTATATAAGTTTAAATGTGGTAAAGAAGTATATAATAAATAATCTGAAAAACGCAAATCGCATCAAGCGAGTCCCGTCATCGCGATCGGTGTGAGAAATGCGCAATACTAATATCACTATTAAAAAATTGGGGTTGATGGTAGAAGGGTGAAAATTTAGTGTTGTATGTATTTTTAATGCTACATCATAAAAAAAAAACAAAAAAAAAATATTTAAATTATCTAAAATTAATTAAAAAATCAAAAAAAAATGGGGATGAAAAATAGATAGTAGCCGATTCTCAGACCGACCCGATATGCACACAAAATTTCATACAAAACGGTCCAGTCGTTTCGGAGGAGTATGGGAACGAACATTGTGACACGAGAATTTTATATATAAGATTTTAAATTTTAAAAGTTCTATTTAGGTACGTAGATGATCAAGTAATTTAGCTTTGGGATTGAGTTGTATCTTTAATTTGTAATAAAACACAATAATAAACTAAAGGCAGTAAGTATATTTTAATACTAAATACACATAACAATATTCAACAAAACATTTACAATTTCCATCACATACTATAATAATGAAATAACTCGTTTTTTGTACCTGAAACAAAATTATTTCAATTGAAAATTAATTGTAACACAAAACACAAAGTTAGATACATACATACGCACTCACGCCTGTACTCCCTGAAGGGGTAGGCAGAGGTGTAATTAGTACACCCATATATCATGATGTCATTTTATCACTGCCTCGGTGGCGCAGTTGTAATGCGTACGCGTTACGATTGAGGCCAACGCTGAGGTTTCGGGTTCGATCCCCGGGTCGGGTAAAGTGGTATTAGGTTATTCCAGACTCCGGGCTGATACTGTGCATTTCATGATAGAAAAACCCAATATCACTTCACCCGACCCGGGGATCGAACTAGAGACCTCAGTACAGCAGTCGTACTACGTACGCATTACAATTGCGCCACCGAGGCATGTTATAAAGTTAGATGTGTGTATTAATGTGTGTGAGAGAGGTACGTTCGAGTCCGATGTGTGAACGAGTCTGTATATGTCTGTAAGATTCTGAAATAATTTTGTTTTCATTATAAATGTATTCCATATGTCTAACATATCTGCATATGTCCATGCATGTCCGCATATGTCCAAGGAAGTGTCCATATGCTCATGCAATTCCGCATATTAGCATGCATGTCCGCATATGAAAATAAAATAAAAATAAAATATGTTCATATATGTCTAAGCGTGTTGGTATATTTACATTTCTATTGCACAAATTCACACCACATTTAAACAACAAACACAACTATAAACTAGTTTAGGGTATAAATAAACCGTACTGTCAGAATTGCCGCCAAAACTTTGACATATATCTGGTGTCAGTGGGTTAGGTTAGGTTATGTTGTTGAGTTTGGTTAGGTTAGGTTGGGTTGTGTTCGAACCTGGAAGGTCCCGGCAACCCCTGCCGTAGTTTGTATGCGGGAGTCGTGCGATCCATGGCCCTTTACGGTTGTCCCGTTTGGGCCGGGTCCCTGAACGCCCGCTGTGTCACTCTACTGCGTAAACCGCAGCGCTTAGTGGCACAGCGGATTATCAGGGGCTACCGCACGGTCTCCCATGAGGCGGCCTGCCTGTTGGCGGGTACTCTCCCTTGGGAGTTGGACGCCCAGCACCTCTCGTCCGCGTTCTTTTGGCGAGAGGGGGCGTCCCAACGTAGACAGAGATTGGCTCCGAGGGAGATTGCGGCCCGATTTCGCAGAGCCGCCGTGGAGGAGTGGCATGCCAGGCTGGAGAGCCCTAGTGCCGGTGGGAGGACTGTCGCGGCAGTGCGTCCTGTCCTTGACGAGTGGTTAGACAGGCGCCACGGTGCGCCCACATTCCGGCTGACACAGGTACTGACGGGTCACGGTTGTTTCGGCTCGTACCTGTGTCGCATAGCCGGGAAGGAGGATTCCGCCGTGTGCCACCATTGTGGCAACTGCCGCGAGGACACGGCACAACACACCTTGGAGGAGTGTCCAGCCTGGAGCGACGAGCGCAGCGCTCTCAGAGCAGTCGTCGGAGGAGACCTGTCGCTGCCGGCCGTGGTGTCTGCCATGGTCGGCAGCCGGAGGTCTTGGCGGGCGGTAGCCTCCTTTTGCGAGTGCGTCATCTCGCAGAAGGAGAGCGCCGAGCGGGATCGTGAGCAGAACGATCCCGCGCGCCGCCAAAGGAGACGTAGGAGGCGTCGGGTGGACGACTGACCGGCGTCTCCCGCCCTGTGGAATGGGGGCGTTTGGAGAATTCCACCACGGTATCCCCTGCCTGTCGTAAGAGGCGACTAATTGGGGCCATCGGGGGTCGTAGGCGCGCAGCCGGGGGCTGTCGTAGCGCCATTATTGTACTGTTGTACATGCGACCCCGGGATGGACGGCAGCACGGGTGGTAGGCCTCGTGTCTGCCGTTGACGCCGAGGGCGTCCTTCGGTGTGCGGGGGCTTCTGAGCCCCCCATAAGGAGACGGGCCGCAAGGCGGCACCGCGCAGGGGCGGTTCCGGTAGCAATCCTTAGATTTAGCTAAGGATACCCCGGGGCCGCTCCACATGCGCCGAAGAAGGCCACCGCGGGGTTTTAGTTGGTATGCCGGTGTAGGGTGTACATATGTGTTAGGGACTCGGCCCAGTGGTCGCCCGGATTTAACATCTCTTCCGGGTGGCGTAGTGCTGGGTCGTAAGACCGGTGAACCCAACATAACCGTTCCGCCTTCCCCCGGGGCGGGGCGGTAGCAATAAGTCGCTTTCCCCGCGACAAAAAAAAAAAAAAAAAAAAAAGGTTGGGTTGTGTTGGGGTGCGAAGTCAGGAAACCTCCACGTTGTGCACCCTGGGCAACGGCGGTCAAGTTGACCGACGGCTGATATCCTGACAACAGGTGGTTGACGGTCGTTGCATGTTGCGGCGGCCGTCGTCATTTGTGAGGGGCTGTTTTTAGGGCCGCCCCCGGGTTCTGTCTCGGGGGTGTCGACGGGCTCGGTGTGCGCTCACCCCGCCGCCGAGCAGGACTGCGGTCACCGTCGGAGATCGTAATCTGGTCAGGAGGTCCGTGGTTATGTCTCGCGCTCCTGATCGGACCGAGGGTCTTGGCTTAACCGCCTGGGCCGCGAGGTAGAAAACCTCTATAAAAAGTTACCCCGAATCCCAAGCGGCGGCGCACCGCGAGGGGATGCATGGCCGATGGGTAGTTCGGTCGTTAGTGCGAACCCCCGCCGGAGTCCAGCCGAAACTCCGAAAGCGGGTTACGCCTAGGCTTACCCAGGTACAGGGGTCTCTGCCTGGGTGGACCGTATATTTCCCCCATACTCGTGGGATTTTTATGATGAAACTTACTTTCTCTAAAAAACCCGTAGTTGTGGTGGAGAGGCTGTCTGCCTCGGGGGCCATTCGTGGTCAAGAACAGACAAAGGAGGAGCGTAAGCCCGAAGAGTTAGTTGCCGAGGTGGCGCCCGTCCAGGTCCTCGAGTCCGAGGCCGGACCGAGTGGCGTAGCCTCTGGTGTAAAGAGGGGTCGCCGAGATCGAGATCGCAATGTGGTCTCGATCTCGAGCGATAGCGACTCCGAGCCGGCGGAGAAATTGATCGCGCAGTCTGCGAGTCCTACTCCTGCCGGTGAGGAAATTGTCGCCCAAATGGAGGTGGCCGAGGCGCCAGTCGACGAGCTGGACTGGCGCCTGCGATTGGCCGAGACGATCCGGGACGTCTCACACAAGTCCCGGAATTTGAAGGGACGGAGCAGCGGAGGCTGAATCTCGCCGCCAACGAGTTGTTGGAGAGGGCGGGGGAGTCAGGCTCCGCTGAGGTAGCCCGCTTGGAGGCGGCCTTGGCAAATGAGGTCGCCAAGCTGAAGGCTGCACAGGCAGAGCAGGCCAAAGTCCTGGAGGAGGTGTTGGCGACTGTGAGGTCGCTTGGGCTGCCGCAGCCGGCGGTGCAACCGGAGGGTGCGTCCGAAGAGACGTTCGCGGAATTCCAGCGGCGTCTCTTTAATATTTTGGACGCCCGCTTTGAGGCAGTATATTTGCGGCTGCCTCCTGAGCGCCCAGTTCGGCCTCCATTGGCCGCTGACCGGGGCAGGCCGGAGACGGCTGAGTGGCCGCCGCTGCCAGTACCGCGGCCTCGTGCCACGGTTAGGCCACCGCCAACACCCGCGGCCGTGGCCGGGTCCTCCAGGGATCCGCCCCTTGTTGCCGGTCCGCCAATCGCTGGCAAAGGTAAGGGGAAGGGGAAAGGAAAGGGCGGGAGCGGAACATCCGCCATACCCGCCCCAACTGAGGCTCCCCGACCTGCACCCGCAGTCGTGGCCCCGTCGGCCGTTGCGGCTACCTCCGCCGTTGCCCCGATTCCCCCCCCCCCCCCCGATCATCACGCTCAGGGGGGAAGAAAAAGAAAGGCCGAGCAGTTTTGCCGGCTCCGCCTCCCCGCGAACCGCGCCCGTCTGCCCCCGGCCCCAACGTCCATGGACGAGGGATGGACTGTGGTGGCCAAGAAGGGGAAGAAGGTCCCCGGCTCGCGTTGAGTGCTGAGGCAATTGCACAGCCGCAGCAACGGCCTCAGCCACAACAGCGTAGGCCGGAGCCGAAGATACGGCTCCATAGTAAGGCGGCCGTCACCCTAACGGTGACGCCGGAGGGATTGGCACGGGGCGTCACGTACGTCCAAGTCCTCCGGGAGGTGCAGCGGAATGTGCGCCTCGCCGACCTCGGCATAGCCGAAACGCGGGCCCTTCTGATGGCCACCGGCGGGTATCTCTACGAAGAAGTGTCGCCCGTGGGCGCCCCCGCTGACACAGAGTCTCCGGGGCGACCTAGTCGAGGAGGTCGTCGCGTCTTTGTTCCCGGCCACCGAGGATGTCACTCCTCCACCGATGGCGCCAGGTCCAGCGGCGCCATCGTCGTTGAGTTCGGCAGGGGTTGTTTCTGAGGTTTCGCCCGCAGAGTTGCGGGCGGCAGTGGTTCGGCTGCGGGGCAAGAACACCGCCCCAGGTCTCGATGGTATCCCCGGCAAAGCCTGGGTGCTAGCCCTCGAGTTCCTGGGTGCGAGGCTCCGCGGCCTTTTCTCCGCCTGTATGGAACAGGGCGTCTTCCCGTTGCGCTGGAAGACCGGGAAGCTCGTCCTCGTCCTCGACATCGCCAACGCGTTGGGCCTGCATAAACGAAGCACTGCGGTACCACGTGGTGCCACCGTATTTACGGCGTCTGGTGCACTCGTACCTATCCAATAGGGACGTAGTGTATCCGGGCGCCGACGGGTGGCACCGGAGAGCGATGGCCTGCGGTGTTCCACAGGGCTCAGTACTGGGCCCGCTTCTGTGGAACATCGGCTACGATTGGGTGCTCCGTGGTGCCAATCCTCGGGGCGTCGCTGTCGTCTGCTACGCGGACGACACTCTTGTGACAGCGACGGCGAGATCCTTCCAGGATGCCGCCCTGCTCGCCTCTGTGGGTACAGAGCAGGTGGTGGGCAGGATTCGGCGGCTGGGCCTCACTGTGGCCCTGAACAAAACCGAGGCCCTTTGTTTCCATGGCCTCGGAGGGGGCCACCTATGGAGGCCCACATCATTGTGGAGTGGGTGCGGATTTCCGTCAGCTCTACCATGAAGTACCTAGGATTGGTACTAGATAGCCGATGGAATTTCCGCGCCCACTTTGAGAAGTTGTCGCCGAAACTGGTGCGGGCAGCAGGTGCGCTTGGAAGCCTGCTGCCGAACCTGGAAGGTCCCGGCAACCCCTGCCGAAGTTTGTATGCGGGAGTCGTGCGTTCCATGGCCCTATACGGTTGTCCCGTTTGGGCCGGGTCCCTGAACGCCCGCTGTGTCACTCTACTGCGTAAACCGCAGCGCTTAGTGGCACAGCGGATTATCAGGGGCTACCGCACGGTCTCCCATGAGGCGGCCTGCCTGTTGGCGGGTACTCTCCCTTGGGAGTTGGACGCCCAGCACCTCTCGTTCGCGTTCTTTTGGCGAGAGGGGGCGTCCCAACGAACACAGAGATTGGCTCCGAGGGAGATTGCGGCCCGATTTCGCAGAGCCGCCGTGGAGGAGTGGCATGCCAGGCTGGAGAGCCCTAGTGCCGGTGTGAGGACTGTCGCGGCAGTGCGTCCTGTCCTTGACGAGTGGTTAGACAGGCGCCACGGTGCGCCCACATTCCGGCTGACACAGGTGCTGACGGGCCACGGGTGTTTCGGCTCGTACCTGTGTCGCATAGCCGGAAAAGAGGATTCCGCCGTGTGCCACCATTGTGGCAACTGCCGCGAGGACACGGCACAACACACCTTGGAGGAGTGTCCAGCCTGGAGTGACGAGCGCAGCGCTCTCAGAGCAGTCGTCGGAGATCTGTCGCTGCCGGCCGTGGTCTCTGCCATGGTCGGCAGCCGGAGGTCTTGGCGGGCGGTAGCCTCCTTTTGCGAGTGCGTCATCTCGCAAAAGGAGAGCGCCGAGCGGGATCGTGAGCAGAACGATCCCGCGCGCCGCCAAAGGAGACGTAGGAGGCGCCGGGTGGACGACTGACCGGCGTCTCCCGCCCTGTGGAATAGGGGCGTTTGGAGAATTCCACCACGGTATCCCCTGCCTGTCGTAAGAGGCGACTAATTGGGGCCATCGGGGGTCGTAGGCGCGCAGCCGGGGGCTGTCGTAGCGCCCGTTTTTGTACTTTTGTACGTACGCGGGGTCGGGGGGATGGACGGTAGCACGGATGGTCAGCCTCGTGTCTGCCGTTGACGTCGAGGGCGTCCTTCGGTGTGTGGGGCTTCTGAGCCCCCTGACAAGGAGACGGGCCGCGAGACGGGCCGCTAGGCGGCACCGCGTAGGGGCGGTTCCGGTAGCAATCCTTAGATGTAGCTAAGGACATCCCGGGGCCGCTCCACATGCGCCGAAGAAGGCCACCGCGGGGTTTTAGTTGGTATGCCGGTGTAGGGTGTATATATGTGTTAGGGACTCGGCCCAGCGGTCGCCCGGATTTAACATCTCTCCCGGGCGGCTTAGTGCTGGGTCGTAAGACCGGTGAACCCAACATAACCGTTCCGCCTTCCCCCGGGGCGGGGCGGTAGTAATAATTCGCTTTCCCAGCGACAAAAAAAAAAGAGGGTTGGGTTGGGTTGGACTCACGTGGTGGTGGTGGTGTCACAGGAAGTGCGCGCCGACGCCGAGCTGCAGGCCGGCGGCTCGTGCGTCGCCAGCGCGCGCCAGCAGCGGCGACACGTAGTTGAGCTCCACGCGCGCCGCGCGGCCGAGCCGCAGCGCCACGCCCGCGCCCAGCGACACGCGCGCCGCACGCAGCGCCTCCACACCCACTACACCCGCTACACCACCCTCCTCTACACAACAATACAACATACATACACTTCACAAATACATTATTTTTATTTATTTTTATTTTTTTTAAATTTTTTTTATGTTATTTTATTTTATTTTGTGTTATTTTTTTTATTTATTTTTTTTTTATTTTTTTTTTTTTGTATTTTATGTTATTTTATTTTGTGTTATTTTATTTTGTGTTATTTCATTTCGTTTCGTTTCGTTTCGTTTCGTTTCGTTTCGTTTCGTTTCGTTTCGTTTCGTTTCGTTTCGTTTCGTTTCGTTTCGTTTCGTTTCGTTTCGTTTCGTTTCGTTTCGTTTCGTTTCGTTTCGTTTCGTTTCGTTTCGTTTCGTTTCGTTTCGTTTCGTTTCGTTTCGTTTCGTTTCGTTTCGTTTCGTTTCGTTTCGTTTCGTTTCGTTTCGTTTCGTTTCGTTTCGTTTCGTTTCGTTTCGTTTCGTTTCGTTTCGTTTCGTATTTTATTTTATTTTATTTTATTTTATTTTATTTTATTTTATTTGATTTTATTTGATTTGATTTGATTTGATTTGATTTGATTTGATTTGATTTTATTTTATTTTATTTTATTTTATTTTATTTTATTTTATTTTATTTTATTTTATTTTATTTTATTTTATTTTATTTTATTTTATTTTATTTTATTTTATTTTATTTTATTTTATTTTATTTTATTTTATTTTATTTTATTTTATTTTATTTTATTTTATTTTATTTTATTTTATTTTATTTTATTTTATTTTATTTTATTTTATTTTATTTTATTTTATTTTATTTTTTTATATTATTTTATTTTGCATACCAACAGAATAATTACATAATAATTAAAATTACATATTAAAAATACAATTTAATCATACAGATCATAGGCATGCATGGCATTTGTTAATAATATGTGTAATTAAATTAAAAGTTACATTAAACATTTATAACATCACAGCCTAGGAATACGTCATACAGTCGTCCAACAACAACAGCGAGTCCGAGCCCGAGCGCATCTTACCCCGAAAAGTACCATTACACCCACATTTCGCCGAGCGTATCTCCGTCCAATAATGTGATAGGAGACGAGCCTATTGCCATACCGGGCACGAACAGTGAAGTCAGTGAAATTACTAAACATAATGAAACACTCGTGACGAGCGCAGTCCAATGCCATGCAGTATTTTATATTTCTAAGTTCTAATTCGTGTTATTTCTGCTTATGAGCAGGCGTGACGCTTACCATCAGGAATGCGAGCTGCTCGTCGTCATATAAAGCTAATTTAAAATGTGAAATAATTCTGTGTGTCTGTCTGTTACATTTTCACAGCTAAACATTTGAACGGATTCTAATTAAATTAGGCAAACAGATTATACCCTGAAGAAGGACAAAGACTACTTTTGTCTCGGTAAAAGATATTCACGCGGGCGGAGCCGCAAACAAAAGCTAGTAAACTATAAGTATATCGGCTAATTTGAACTGAAGGTGTGTTCTTGCCGTAAAATTTAACAATTTTCTTCAAGAAGCATTGAAGTTTACCCGACCCGGGGATCGAAACCGAGATCACATCACAGCACAGCAGTCGGAACGCGTAGGCATTACAACTACACCACCGAGGCAGTCCTGAAAAGTTACAATTAATATACAACTCACCAGGCATTGCCAGGCATCCAGCGTTCATGAAGAAATGTGACCGGAACAAGGAGCCAAGCCCTGTCTTGTTCTGTTGGAACGGCAACGGTGCGTACAAATGAACACCTGACGCCCAATATATCTAAAAATAAAATAAAAAAATAACGTGTGCAATTCACACGTGGGAGAAGTGAAACCTTCAAACATTTTGGCTTCAACATAATGAAACGAATGTAAAATTTCGGGAAGAGGATAATTGTAGGTTTTAGTAATGATCATAGTGATACAAAGTTTGATAATTATTTTACATTTTATTCGTATATATTACATGGATTTATTCAGACTCAGAGCTTACATTTTCGATAAATGATACAATGTAGAATTTTATTATAAAAATGATGGAAAAACTCTACAATCGTATAATACGTACACGTATACAAAACACCACGGTTGTTGTGATGCCTTTTCTCAAGCTTTGTACTACGCATGCGCGCACATCTGTATAATGCTTCCTATCTCATTTTCTCCCACGAATCTCTCTTTCATCGAATTTCAAATCACAACGATGCTAAAGTAGTTTTCACTTCAAAAAAAAAAACACACCCAACAGTCACACACACATAGTCCCTGTGTCTCCAGACACATAGTCCTTTTTACTGAAGTGAAAACTTATTTAACTGCGTTGGGCACTTTTTGGTAGGGGAAAATCTTATGGATTCGCGTCACCGACATGCTCATGACGCGCAGCGACCATGTGCT
Organism: Mimas tiliae; assembly: GCA_905332985.1. Classification (NCBI taxonomy): domain Eukaryota; kingdom Metazoa; phylum Arthropoda; class Insecta; order Lepidoptera; family Sphingidae; genus Mimas; species Mimas tiliae. Next base: position 624,239 of record HG995265.1, on the reverse strand, counting down.
GTGCGCGTTAGACACTTTATTGGATGGGTGAAATCCCGTGCGTTCGCGTCACCGACATGCTTATACAATGTGGTAGGTCCCTCGAATGCGAGAGGCCGGCTGGGTTGGTACCACCGCGCCGTCTATTTCTGCCGCCAAGCAACAGTGCGTAAGCACTGTTGTGTTCCGGTTTGAAGGACATTGAAGCCAGTGAAATTACTGGGTATAATGAGACTTAACACCTTATGTCTCGGGGTGACGAGCGCAGTCCAGTGTCATGCAATGCTTTGTTATTTAAAGTTTTGTGTGGCGTTGCTACTGTTTATGAACAGGCGTGGCGCTTACCATCAGGCGAGCGACCTGCTCGTCTCGTCATTCAAGCAAATAAAAAATAACAACTGACTGACTGCCTCGGTGGCGCAGTTGTAATGCGTACGCGTTACGACTGAGGCTAACGCTGAGGTCTCGAATTCAATCCCCGGGTCGAGTAAAGTGATATTGGGTTTTTCTATTACGAAATGCTCAGTATCAGCCCGGAGTCTGGAATTTGTGCCCGGTATGGCGATAGGCTCGCCCACTATCACATAAGGGACGGAGATACGCTCGGAGAAATGTGGGTGTACTGGTTACACCTCTGCCTACCCCTTCGGGGATTACAGGCGTGAGTGGGTATGTAAAAAAAGTATCATCGCTTAAAATAATTGGAAAGCCTCACCTTTCCACCGGTAGCTTGACCGTCGCTGTGTGGTCCTACTCCTCGTTGCTGGAACCCGCGCAGGGTAGTGGGACCCCCCAGATAGAAGTGATCTGGTAGTTCTGTACCGAACATGTCGTGTAGCACCCCAGCGGCGCCTGACACTTGAAGTACCTGAAGATCATTTACAAGGTGGTAGGCATCGAAATATGATGACAAGAAACGTAATTGAAGCAATTTTTTTTTTCTTAAATATGACCAACATTCACCCCTTAAATAATTAAATATGACCAACATTCACCCCTTAATTAAGTCAAGATGACCAACATTCACCCCTTAATTAAGTCATGATGACCAACATTCACCTCTTAATTTAGTCCAGATGACCAACATTCATCACTAAATTTAGTCAAGGTGACCAACATTCACCCCTTAATTAAGTCAAGATGACCAACATTCACCCCTTAATTTAGTCAAGATGACCAACATTCACCCCTTAATTAAGTCAAGATGACCAACATTCACCCCTTAATTAAGTCATGATGACCAACATTCACCTCTTAATTTAGTCCAGATGACCAACATTCATCACTAAATTAAGTCAAGATGACCAACATTCACCCCTTAATTTAGCCAATATGACCAACATTCGCACCTTAATTTAGTCAAGATGACCAACATTCACCCCTTAATTAAGTCAAGATGACCAACATTCACCCCTTAATTTAGTCAAGATGACCAACATGAACCCCTTAATTTAGTCAAGATGACCAACATTCACCCCTTAATTTAGTCAAGATGACCAACATTCACCCCTTTATTTAGTCAAGATGACCAACATTCACCCCTTTATTTAGTCAAGATGACCAACATGAACCCCTTAATTTAGTCAAGATGACCAACGTGAACCCCTTAATTTAGTCGTTACTAAAATCGTCTGACTCCTGTGACAGGTCACAAGGCATCACTCACCAACTCGTCCAGTAAAGTAACATTGTACTCAGCGCGCACGTCAGTCTTGAGATGCGCCACACCGCCGCCCAGCCCGGCCAGCTCGCTCGAGAACTGAACCCACGTACCGCGAGTAGGGAATATGGGCTCGTCACGGTGATCCACAGTTACAATGTGACGGAGGATTGACTTCATTTGTGGTCCTAGGGGTCATTCACTTATAAAAAATAAATAATACACCCAACAGTCACACACTAGGTAAACCTGTATCGTGGGTATCAGGAACTACGAGGGACTTACCAACCCACAACACACAGACCCGAAACAAATATTTATATTGTGGGTCACACAAACATTTGTCTCGGTGCGGGAATCGAACCCACGGCCTCACGCTTCGCAGCCGGCTACTCGCCCTCTGCGCCACGGAATGGAGATGTGACATAGGGTGTCACTTTGCCTCTTGATCCATTTTCTTCTTATACAATATGTAACAAAAACCCTGTCGGGCGTTTTAACTGTGATATCAGAATCGATATTCAAACGTAATGAAATAACTCACATACGAAAATCAGAATATAAAAATAATCATATTTATTTTTTATACTTTAATTAATTTATTGTTTGTGAACCGTATTTCGATTGATTACCTCTGCAAGAGCGATGACTGGGAGCAGAGCGAGATAGCAAGTTGCGGCGTCTACGTGCATCAAACGCTTCGTCAATACGTCACATCAGTCAGCTGTTCATCACTTTTCAGATGAAAATATCATTTATTAAATATGTAAAATTTTCTAAGCTACCTGTGTAAGGATAATATCCCGCTTCAGTTTATTATTATTATAATTTAACTATTTTTATTAAGCTGTCTACATGTCTATCTTCACGACCTAGAAAGGGCCGACAGGGTTTTTACATCATATATGTAAAAATCAAATGGTGTTAGTCAGTCGCTAAAATTTGTCGATTTTGATGATTTTTTGTACGTGTGTTTTAGTGGGTCCCTGGATGGTTTATATAGAATATGCTGGTGGGTGTCACCGCGCGGGACGGAAAGTTGGGGATAATAAAAATCCCTTCACTGAAAGGGGGGCGGGTTATATGTTGCGGGTGAAACCGCGCAGGACAGCTAGTAGTCTCTCCTTTGTTGTCAAATCAAGCAGTCTCCCCATGAAAATGAGGCTTTATCCCCATGAAAAAAAGCAGTGATAGCTCAGCGGGGAATGGTATGGACTGTCGAGACGAAAGTCGCAGGTTCGAAACCAGCCCCAAGAGCATACACCTCTGACTTTTCTAAGTTACGTGTGTATTAATTGTTAATTATCACTTGCTTTAACGGTGAAGGAAACATTGTGAGGAGACCTGCATACCTGAGAAGTTCTTCATAAGAATTTCGAGGGTATGTGAAGTCTGCCAACCCGCATTAGGCCAGCGTGATGGACTAAGGCCTAACCCCTCTCATTCAGTAGAGGAGGCCCGTGCCCAGCAGTGGGACGTTATATAATACAGGGCTAGTATTATTAGTATTGCAAAATAAATATATCTTTATCTTTATCTTTATCTTTATCTTTATCTTTATCTTTATCTTTATCTTTATCTTTATCTTTATCTTTGTTAAATCAATAATTGTTCATCGGTCTCGCTATAACTTAAAAACGTTTTGAACGATTGTGATATTTTTTTTTGTGTATATTTGAGTGGGTCCCAATATGGTTTATATTCACAATTGGACCCGGTAGGTGGCGCTGACCAATAGTCTCAGTCACACTCACCGCTACTCTCTCGGACCTTGAAGCTTGTAGTCTTACTAATTACAGATGTGTCACGGACCAGACCCTCCCATTGTAGATTATGTTTAGTCTAAAATCAATAAAAATATTATTACATACATACATAAGCTCGTAGATATATACATTTGACTGCCTCAGTGGCGCAGTTATATTGCGTACGCGTTAGGACTGAGGCGGACGCTGAGGTCTCGGGTTCGATCCCGGGTCGGGTAAGTTTTTTTTTTATAGCATAGGCCGGCAAACGAGCATGTGGGTCACCTGATGGTAAGCGATCTCCACCGCCGATGTACGCCCACAATACTAAAATAATCATGGGCGCGTTGCCGACCTTAAAGGAAAGTGTTATAAGGGATTGGGCAGGGGAGGGGGATTTGGGCCTCCGGATATCTCACTCACCGCAAGCTGCTACTTTTACGACAGTTTTCTGTGAGACAGTGGTAACGACCCGGACGAGCTGGCACATTCACGCTGTAGACAAAAGTGTCTACAGCGTGGCTCTACCACTCATAGTTATATTGGGTTTTTCTATTACGAAATGCTCAGTATCAGCCCGGAGTCTGGAATTTGTGCCCGGTATGGCGATAGGCTCGCCCCCTATCACATCATGGGACGGAGATACGCTCGGCGAAATGTGGGCGTACTGGTTACACCTGTGCCTACCCCATCGGGGATAATAGGCGTTAATGTGGAGGAAAGGGGTAGCCAGAGGTACAATTACACATGCAAATAGCTCGGTTTTACCCGACATGCTTTTGAGCGAGTTAATGGAATATGTATCACGGGCTTTAGTTCCATGAAATCTTTTTGGTTCGGAGTTTTGTAGTTTTTAAGCATTTAATTAATGGGCATTAACATGAGACTTAACACCTTATGTCTCGGGGTGACGAGCGCAGTCCAGTGTCATGCAGTGCTTTGTTATTTAAAGTTCTGTGTGGTGTTGCTTCTGTTTATGGGGAGGCATGGCGCTTAGCAGGCGAGCGACCTCCTCGTCTCGCAAAAAAAACATTTTCTGGTCTTGTAAATATCTTGTAAAGGGAAGTTTAACTTTCCACTTGGTTATTTATTTATTTATTTTTTTGTCCTGACTCGGCAAAGTGACTACGCCTACACCTGATGGTAAGTGTACCGGAATCCATGAATACTGTCGACCAACGACAGACACTGAATCTATTGCAGATCGGCAGAATTATGCCGGCCTGCTTAGATGCTTCTTCACACTCCGTTTAAAGCATCCCATGTTAAGTTTCTACTTGGCTATTTGTCGTCACTCACCGCTGGCGACGTGTTGAAGGCCAGGTCGAGGAGTACGCCGCGGTCGAGCAGTCTGTACCCGGACCATGGGTACTCGTGGTTCTGTTGGTACACCGTGCCTGAGACTCTGCGGGGTGAACAATCATTCAAATCACCCAGTCAAGTCAGTCAAGTCAAGTAGAAGGTATGTGAAGTCTGCCAACCAACATTAGGCCAGCGTGGTAGACTAAGGTCTAACCCCTCTCATTCAGTAGAGGAGGTCCGTGCCCAGCAGTGAGACGTGTATAATACAGGGCTTGTATTATTTAATTTATTTTTTACATCGATTTCTCCGCCAATTGTGGACCGTTTTTGTTGAAAAAAAAATCACTCGATAGAGTTTAGCTGCGATGTGGTATACACATTTGGTTAAGATCTGATGACGGAGTACGGAGAAAAAAAATAAAACTCCTCAACGGACAACAGTACACTCGTCGCGATTGTGTTATTGTATTGGAATTTACATGCTGTTGCTTGGCGGCAGAAATAGACAAAGCAGTTACCAACCTAGACGGTCTCTCGCATACGAAGGACCTACCAGCTCTGTCTCTCTCCTATGCTTCTTTTAATACACACATTAACAATGGCTCTACCGCTTGTTTAAGTAGATTGGTACATTAGTAGATTGGTAGGTTGGTAGATTAGCAGATTGGTAGATTAGTAGATTGGTAGATTAGTAGATTGGTAGATTAGTAGATTGGTAGATTGGTAGGTTAGTAGATTGGTAGATAGTGAGTGTAACTGCATACATACACGGGCACTAGTGGCTTATGGGGGTACGGCTTAGTGGTGGTCACGCTGAAGTTGGATGTGCTTCGATACCCGACGCTGTACTCCGCTTGTACTCGCTCGCCTCGCCCCAACACGTTGGGCATCTTCATACCTGACACATTATAATATCAGTCCTGTATTATTATTTTTTATTTTATGGTATAGGCCGGCAAACGAGCAGGTGGGTCACCTGATGGTAAGTGATCTCCACCGCCCATGTACGCCCACAATACCAAAAGAATCAAAGGGATAATTAAGGGATGATTGGGAAGGGGAGGAGATTTGAGCCTCCGGATATCTCACTCACCGTACGAAACGCAGCAGCAAGCTGCTACTTTACGCCGATTTTCTGTGAGTCAGTGGTAACGACCCGGTCGGGCCGGCCCATTCATGCTGTAGACAAAACTGTCCCAATCCGTTAATTATCCCTCTCCTTTAAGCTCGGCAACGCACCCATGACTCTTTTGATATTGTTGGCGTACATGGGCGGTGGAGATCACTTACCATCAGGTGACCCACTGGCGCTTGCAAGCCTATGCTATAAAAAGAAATGTTTTGAAGTTCACTGAATAAATAAATAAATAATATTATTAGCTATGTGTATTAATTATCACTTGCTTTAAGGGTGAAGGAAACATCGTGAGGAAACCTGCATACCTGAGAAGTTCTTCATAAGAATTTCGAAGGTATGTGAAGTCTGCCAACCCGCATTAGGCCAACGTGGTGGACTAAGGCCTAACCCCTCTCATTCAGTAGAGGAGGCCCGTGCCCAGCAGTGGGACGTGTATAATACAGGGCTAGTATTATTATTATATTATTAGATATTAAAGAGTTCCATACCTACGACGAGGTTCCCTTCATTCTCGCTCACCGTAGTATTAATACCTCCAACGATACGAGAAAGTTCCTTCACTTGAAACGTCACCTGCAATTATAAACAAAACATTTTTGAAGTGAAAACTTCTTTAGCATCGTGATTTGAAAGTCAATGAAACGAAAAAACGACTGTAAAAAGAGACAGACACATAAATTCATAAGATTTAACGTGGGAGAAAATGAGATAGGAAGCATTATACAGTTGTGCGCGCATGCGTAATACAAAGCTTGAGAAAAGGCATCACAACAACCGTGGTGTTTTGTATACGTGTACGCAGTAAAAAGAGACAGACATATATATTCATAAGATTTAACGTGGGAGTAAATGAGATAGGAAGCATTATACAGTTGCGCGCGCATGCGTAGTACAAAGCTTGAGAAAAGGCATCACAACAACCGTGGTGTTTTGTATCAAAAACAGTAATTGACGCAGTATTTCAAAGATATATTGACCATATTAAGACCTAAGTATTTATTTCATACTTTAGTTACCATACTAATACTAAACTAATACTAGCCCTGTATTATACATGTCCCACTGCTGGGCACGGGCCTCCTCTACTGAATGAGAGAGGGGTTAGGCCGTAGTCCACCACGCTGGCCTAATGCGGGTTGGTAGACAGTTAGTTACCATAAGCCTCTTGTATCATTTATCGAAAATGTAAGCTCTGAGTCTGAATAAATCTATGTAATATATACGAATAAAATGTAAAATAATTATCAAACTTTGTATCACTATGATCATTACTAAAACCTACAATTATCCTCTTCCCGAAATTTTACATTCGTTTTATTATCTTGAGGCCAACATTTTTGAAGGTTTCACTTCTACCACGTGTGAATTGCACAAATGATTTATTTTATGAGAGAAGGTGTCAACGGGCAAAAGGTTCACCTGATGGTAAGTGATCACCGCCGCCCATGAACACCGTCAATACCAGAGGAATTATCGGTGCGTTGCCGGCCTTTAATCTGGAGCATTCTCAGCAGTGAGACCCATTGGCTCCCCTCTACCGGCTTCTGCTACGAGACTATCCCGCCCACACACCCGCCACTGTAACTCCTGTGCACCAGGATCGACAGTGGCACGCATTTCTGTTAACACCGAGCAGTGAAGCTCGGCGAGTCTCTGGGAGTGATAAATTGTCTTTGTCCCGCAACGAAATTAATCAAATAGAAAGTTTTTTTTTTTTTTTTATTATTGCATAGGCCGACAAACGAGCAAGTGGGTCACCTGATGGTAAGTGATCACCACCGCCCATGTACGCCCACAATACAAAAAGAGTCATGGGCGCGTTGCCGATCAAAAAGGAAAGGGATAATTGAGGGATTGAGAAGGGGAGGGGATTTGGGCCTCCGGATATCTCACTCACCTTACGAAACGCAGCAGCAATCTGCTACTTTACGTCGGTTTTCTGTGAGTCAGTGGTAACGACCCGGACGAGCCGGCCCATTCATGCTGTAGACAAAATTGTCTACAGCGTGGCTCTACCACTCGTACAACAAGTACAAGTTACGGAGTAGTTGGAAATAATAATTGTCCACTTCCCTCCATAGCAAAGCGGTAGACAAAATAATGAAGTAAGGAGGCATTAACCTCAGGCACAAGGACATTTACAACTGGAGAAGCCAGATGTAAAGCACCACGGATGTTGTGTGGGTCCTATCACGCAAGCTGGTAAATGATGAACTCCCTGCAGCGGTGTTCCCTGAGCGCTATGACATGTCCTTCTTTAAACGAGGTTTAAAAAGAGTAATCCTTCGACAGTAGGCAGCGTCTTTGCTGTGCCCTGGCATTGCAGAAGTCTATGGGCGGCGGTGACTACTTACCATCAGGTGGCCCGTTTGCTCGTCTGACTATGCAGGCATTAGAATAAAAAAAAAAAACTTCGATTCCAATTCTACCGGCTTCTGCTATAAAAATGTCATCACCTCAAGTCCTTCAGGAGTGGATCCAGGTCCGGAAGACACGTCGATGAGCACGCCGATGTCGCGGAAACATCCCATAGAGTCTAACGCGCGACGTACCTAATCAAATATATTAATATTTAACCTACAGGTCACACTGATAGTCCCAAAGCATTTGGATACACTGACAAATCTTAAATTAATCTTGATATTATCCTACTTTCTTAGTACCACCTACAATATAATTTTCATCGCTTATCCTTACTTATTCCATTTTCACTCTCGATAGTCTCCACGAAAGATACTCCTCGTGAACGATAGTTCTCGTGAACGATAGTCCTCGTGAACGATAGTTCTCGTGATCGATAGTCCTCGTGATCGATAGTCCTCGTGATCGATAGTCCTCGTGAACGACAGTCCTCGTGTACGATAGTCCTCGTGAACGATAGTCCTTGTGAACGATAGTCCTCACTAGCGATAGTCCTCACTAACAATAGTTCTCACTAGCAATGGTACAGAGCTATTATTACAAAATGATTACTAACCTTATGTGCTCTCAATATGACATCCTCAAAGTCTGTAGCTTGAAACAGATCGTTGACAGTGCTTCGTATAATATCGTCTTTGGTTCGATTCAGCCCGTCAACATGCACGCGATCCACTCTCGCCTAAAACATACATACACAAGGTCACGACTGTATCCTCAAGCGGATAGGCAGAGGTGCAACTAGTGCACCCACCACGGTCCGCCGTATTTATTTTCATTATATGATGTGATAGGTGACGAGCTTATCGCCAAAATCCTGGCAAAAATGAATGAAATGATGTGATTTTTCGAATTGAAAAGTGGAACAAAAATTTTCATATTTCAATGTGGTATTTGAACCAGGACCTCAATATTTCTAAGCTAAAGTGTGCTGCCAATAGACAGGTGAGGTAAATAAAAGGCTAATAATAAATTTATAATTAAAGGTGATTTTACATACATACGCACTCACGCCCGTAATCCCCGCAGGGTTAGGCAGAGGTGTAACCAGTACACCCACATTTCGCCGAGCGTATCTCCGTCCCATGATGTGATAGGGGCCGAGCCTATCGCCATATCATTATTATGTTGTAATCAGGCAAGCAGTTTGTACAACTGATGTGCCTGTATCCTGAAGATCTCTTGAGTTGATTGTCGAGTCGTTTTTTAAATTGGTTCGACACTTTCCGCCGAGACTATGTCCTGTGGCAGCTTGATCCACGCTCTTACCACTCATGTGCATGTGAGATTTGTTGTTGCATAAGGTGGTGTACAGTTTTTGGCTATGACCTCTGAGACGAGTATTGGTGTCTTTATTCAGCAGGTAGTAAGCAGGTTGTGCAATTAAGTACCAATTTGGCATATAAATTGACAGTGTTTGTATTTTTAACCTTGGGATTAAATACGATCTTACATACCTCTTCGGCCTCATTCATTCGTTCGTTCGTTCGTTCGTTCGTTCGTTCGTTCGTTCGTTCGCTCGCTCGCTCACTCACCCACTCACTCACTCATTTGTCTTTATCTGTGTGTATGCATTGCTAAGCAAATGTACCAAAATAAATGCAGTGCTTTTCATTTGAAAGCTGGTGGAAACTGTGGTGGGATTTAAAACATGTGTTTAGTGGTCTTTATTCAGTTTCTTTGAGATTAAAAATCAGCCCTTATTCAATTTTAGATGTGACATACCCTGACTCCATCAAGTTTAATAGTAGGCTTCGGTATGGGGTCGTCATCCAGTTCAATAGGTTCTGCAAATTCAAATAGTCCACCACCTACTTCTCCGATGTCACTCTGGTTAGCCTGCAAGATATAAAAAAACCCATAATGCAACAGTATAGCATATAACAATAATAGCAGTGATAGCTCAGCGGGGAGTGGTATGGACTGTTGAGACAAAAGTCGCAGGTTCCAAGCCAGCCCCAAGTGCATACACCTCTGACTTTTCTAAGTTATGTGTGTATTAATTGTTAATTATCACTTACTTTAATGGTGAAGGAAACATTGTGAGGAAACCTGCATACCTGAGAAGTTCTTTATAAGAATTTCGAAGGTATGTGAAGTCTGCCAACCGGCATTAGGCCGGCGTGGTGGACTAAGGCCTAACCCCTCTCATTCAGTAGAGGAGGCCCGTGCCCAGCAGTGGGACGTATATAATACAGGGCTAGTATTATTATTATTGTGCAACAGTCATCATAAAATAAACCATAATGATATCAATCTTAGACAGACTTTAATGTATACTACTAGACGGGCTGTTTAGAAGTAAAATTGTGTCATATAACGCGGGAGTTTGACAGCTCACAGACAGGGAGCGCGATGAGGGTTCTAGTTGAGAGTAAGCGAGATGGCAATATTGAGTTACGGTCAATTGACTACTACTTAGTGGTACGATTTCTATGTACCGCGCGGCTTGTCTAGTAGTATACATTAAATTCTTTGGTTTTTACGTCGTTAGATAAATTTGGGACCATAGTGCTACAAAAAACACATTAGATTTGGTCCTAGGCATTGAAATGGATAGAAAAATGCTCTAAGAGTTAAATTAGTAACATAAAGTAGTATTTCTCTAATAAATTAGAACTCTTCATGATATAAGCTCGACAAAATCGGCAAACTCTCGGAAAAATGAATATATTCGACATACCAAAAAATGGTATAAAATTTACCTTAGCGTGCACTGTGCCCATTTTAAGATATGGTTTATCCAATTAAAATACCAAAATTAATTGAATAATGTTTTTTTATATTATAAATACATACAATAATTTATTTTGAATTACATAAAAAAAGACACCAGACATTTGACTTTGACACATCCGGCAGGGTATCCAGATGGAATTATTGAATTTTCTCGATACATGTGCAAATGGTACCATTTTGGAAAAATATCCCCAAATCTCTTGAAGCTGGTATTGCTTTGAGTCCAGTGGTCGTCAAACTTTTTTATTTATCAGAGACAAAGTAGGGTGGCACTTCGATTTTGGACACTTGTTTAGTTCTACTCAACTATATAATTTAAGGTGACATAGAAGTTGTTATACATTAAAATATGAGTACATGAATAATTAAACTAACCATATTAAGTGTAAGGCCGCACTACGGTTATATACCGCGTGCGGTTATATTTTGTTACTGCAAAACCGCACAACGTACACGCATTACGGTTAAACACCGCCCTGGTTTTCGTTAGTTTTTTTGTGTTGTTACTTGAAAGAACTATAAAAAAAATACATCAATATCCACTCACCAACCAAAGATTTAATAGAGGTTTATTTTAAAAGAAATATCAAAACTTAAGAGAGCGGTTTTTTGCCGCGCGCCATTTTTTAACTAGATGTGGGCTTTAAATCAGTTTTGGGGGAAAACCGCCAGTGTGTTCGCTTGTGTTGATATCTTTCAATCACAAGATGACGCGGTTAACCGTAGTACGGCCTTGCACTTAGACTTATTTAAAATCAGCCAACTATCGGGGAAAAAGACTTAGTATAATTTTTGCCACAGTAGTAACTTTACATAGACAATAATTTTCCGAGAGCTTGAATTTTGGCCTAGCCCTAAATCTAACCCTTTTTTTTGTTTTTTTGTTCTTAAGGAACCGGCTAAGATCAGAGACCATGCTGCCAAGTCATTAGTTATATCTTTTCTTATATTCCAAGAACGATGAAACAGGGGTGTGGCCGATTTCAAGGTCTTGCTGGAGTTTTGGTGATAATTCCTTTCAGTTCAATGCTTCTTAGACGACTTTCTTCAAGAGAATCGAAAGCACAAGGTCGACAATACCCTTGATCAAAAATCACCCAAATCCACTTATTTCAATGTTTCCATACACTATTCATCATCGTTAATGATTATTGCACAAAACCACACCACTTTTATACAACAAACACAACTTTAAACCAGTTTAGGAAATAATTAAAACAAGAGAGCCACCGCACTGTAAGAATTCCCGCCAAAACTCCTAAATCTAACCCTGCTGCTGTTCACTCATCAAGTCTACAGAAATTCTCTTTGCTCATTTAAATGACGAGGCTGTACGGGTTAGAACCCTTTGTCTAATACCACAGACTACTTAGAAAGATGACTAATACTCTACAATAGTCTGTGCTGTCTGTGCTGTTGATATTTATTTTCTTGTAAATCGTAATCGGACGGTCTAATTTACCACGCGTATCCCTAAATTTAGTAAATTATGTCAGAAGAAAGTAATCAACGAGATATTATCAATTTGTGCAAAGAACTGGGATGCTGTAACGCGTGTTGCCTTCGCTACGCCGGGTATAAAAACCCTACCGCGTACGAAAATGCAAGCGAATTTATTTTAAAAGTAAGGTTTGCTTAACTTTAGTTTCTTGGACCGTATCCCTATATGTCTTGTCTACATAAACATAAAAGTAACGGGTAATATAAATGTAAGATATTGCTAAAATAATATAATGTAAACAAAAACATAACCTCAAATAAATACTGTTAGCCGATATTTTTTTTCTTCTAGCTACCCATATCCCACTCGTAGTGGGGTTGGAACAAGCATTTTTTTTATTACTAGAAAAAAATTCTGTAGCACAGATTGTGTTTATACTTTTTCAAAAGAGCCATTTCAATTGCACCGTATTATTTACTTTACAAGGTGGTAGTTCCCTCTTATGGAAGAAGCTTTCTGTGTTGGTACCACCACTTCGGCTATTTCTGCCGCTAAGCAGCGGTGTGTAAACACTTAGTATGTTTCATTTCGAAGCAAATTGAAGCCAGTGAAATTTTTTATTAATATTTCACTGACTGACTGAGACTGCCTCGGTGGCGCAGTTGTAATGCGTACGCATTACGACTGAGGCTGACGCTGACGCTGAGGTCTCGGGTTCGATCCCGGGTCGGGTAAAGTGGTATTGGGTTTTTCTATAACGAAATGCCTGGAATTGTGCCTGATATGGCGATAGGCTCGCCCCCTATCACATCATGGGACGGAGAACCGCTCGGCGAAATGTGGGTGTACTGGTTACACCTCTGCATACCCCTTCGGGGATTACAGGCGTGAGTGCGTATGTATGTATGAAATAACTTCACAATTCAAATTCATTGGTATTGAAGACCTCCTGGTAGTTATCAGCAAAATGTTATTGAAAATTAAAATTTTCACAGTGCCAGCTAGACCCACAAAACACAACTCCGGAAAGTGAACTTAAGAATGTAACTTCGCAACAAAATACAGTACCCAAAACTACAGATCAACCTAATGGAGACTCTGATGAGCCAGTATCTAAGAGAGCCAGGCTTGCAGTATGTGTCAGCTGTTTGGGGATACTGCAGGAACGCTACTGGCTGGACAGTATGAACATGGTTAAAGATGTATTGGAGAAGAAACGGTAAGTAAATAAAAAACTCCCAACATTGATTAGAAAAATATCTATACCCAAAGCGCAAAGGGATGAAGTCAATTTGTTTGCATCAAAAGCATTTGAATAACTTAAATTTTGTATCCTATAAAGTTTATTTTAAAATAACGTTTAACAAAACTTAGAAACTAACTTCAAAATAAAAACACTGAAAAGTCAAAAATAACAATTTCTATACGTCTCTTTAGAGACGGTGTATGTATCACTACCGGTCAAATAAAATTGCACCAACTCCATTGTTGTGTTTTTATGTTGAAGTCTGTTTCTAAGTTTTGTTAAACGTTATTTTATTTTCCAATTTTAGTAGTAGTTACAGCTATAGCATGTAAATTTCAATACAATAACACAATCGCGACGTGTGTGCTGTTATCCGTTAAGGAGTTTTATTTTTTTACTACGTACTCCATCATCAGATCCTAATCAAATTTATATGGGACCAAAATATAAATATAATTTCTATCGAGTGAAATTTCCAACAAAATCGGTCCACAATTGGTTGAGAAATCGATGTGTATACATAAAAAAGCAACGAAAGAAACTCGCCGAATTGAGAGCCTCCTCCTTTTTTGAAGTCGGTTAAAAATATCAATACGTTTCGAAGTCACAAACTTGTAAACTGTTGTCAAGTGACATTATTATATAACCAAGTAGGTCCCTATCGCATACCAGAGACCTACCACCTAGTAACCATGTGTGACAAATAAATAAATAATAAATGCATCCAACAGTCACACACATAGTCCTGACCCCACACTAGGTTAACCTGTATCGTGGATATCAGGAACTACGAGGCACTTGCCAACCCACAACACACAGACTCGAAACATATATTTGTGGATCACACAAACATTTGTCTCGGTGTGGGAATCGAACCCACGGCCTCACGCTTTGCGGCCAGCTACTCGCCCACTGCGCCACGGAGCCTCTGCAAATGTAAGGTTTGTTTGATTTTCAGTTACGTATGCAAGACGTTTGCTTGCGGTCTCTCATCTCCAATATCCGCATTACTCAGAGAGAAGGCCATCGCACTGAAACTTGCTGACACATACGAAGATTATGATCCAAGTAAGGAATTATTTATATTACATCACAAAATTCAAATCATTTATTATGTAAATTGGATCATAAATATCCGTTTTACATTTTTTTTTTTTTTTTTTCTCTCTCCCATCTGCCATCAGCCTTCAAAGCTTTCATCAGATATGCTACGACTATTTTACATGACAATCATTTTTATATGCTACATTACATTTACGACGGCATTTCGTGGCTAGCCATGAGAAGAAATGCCGAAACAAACTCATGGGTTATGGCCTCTTTTAATGTACAGACATTGTTTTACAGAAATTATGCGAGTGTAATGTACATAAATTCCTGGATTGGCCTTTTTAAGAAATAGCCAAGAGTATACCAGACATAGGTACTTGGCACTTGCACTCACATAAAAAAAAAACAAAATGAAATAATTAATAATAAAAATAAAAAACACACAGTTTGGCAAACAAGTAAGTAGGTCACCTTATGGTAAGCTATTTCCTCCACCCATGTACGTCCTAAATACAATAGTATATGTCTTGTATAGAAAATATTGAATTCTAGATGTATGATGCCTCAGTGGCGCAGTTGTAATGCGTACGCGTTACGATTAAGCTAACGCTGAGGTCTCGGGTTCGATCCCCGGGTCGGGTAAAGTGGTATTGGGTTTTTCTATTACGAAATGCTCAGTATCAGCCCGGAGTCTGGAATTTGTGCCCGGTATGGCGATAGGCTCGCCCCCTATCACATAGGAGATACGCTCGGCGAAATGTGGGTGTACTACTTACACCTCTGCCTACCCCTTCGGGGATTCCAGGCGTGAGTGCGTATGTATGTATGTATGATTTTCTTTTCAGAAAGCTTAACGCCCCTAAAAGAAGCTTGGAAGTGGGCGTTTGCTTCCAAATTAGCTGATCATGTGTCAATGACCCTGGATTCGGGGGCGGTCTCGCCTCTATTGATCACTCTTAACATGGAGTACCCACAGGACCTGCAGGTAAAAATTTACATTGGTTCACGCTTGTATTCCTGAAGGCAATAGTGCAGAAATGAAATGAACATACGCACTCACGCCTGCTATTCCCGAAGGTGTAGGCAGAGGTGTAACCAGTACACCAACATTTCGCCGAGCGTATCTCCGTCCCACGATGTGATAGGGGGCGAGCCTATCGCCATACCGGGCACAAATTCCAGACTCCGGGCTGATACTGAGAATTTCGTAATAGAAAAACCCAATACCACTTTACCCGACCCGGGGATCGAACCAGAGACCTCAGCGTCAGCTTAATCGTAACGCGTACTCATTACAACTGCGCCACCGAGGCAGTCATTATTTATTATTTATTTATCTCAATGTTTCGCCGGGTCTTCTTAGGCTGGTTCGTTTTGGATCCGGTGGTAGTTTTAAAACACGTGCCGTTTCGGTAATGCCTATGGTCCATATCGAGTCATAAAAAAGAAGAAATAATAATAATACATAACGATTCTGGATTATTCTATTATAAATATATTGTAATATTTATAGTTGCCCAGTGTATTTTGATGATGCTATGTATGTTATGTATACATTAGTTGATATGATTTCTATACATAAGTTTGTTTATTTTGTACTGACTTGTCATAAGCGCTATTTTAATTGCCTACATGATTAATAAACCATTTCATTTCATTTCATACCAAAAATATCTTTTTCAGGAACTAGAAATACTGAAAACCCTATCGCCAGCGTTATTCGAGTCGCGTAGTAAGCAGAAAAGGCGCTTTACAGTGGAGTTCACTAGACGGTCTGTGGAGCAAGCGTTGGAGAGTGTTACGTTTGAAGCGCTTCAAGCAGTTGAAGGGAAGGGTCTGCCTCAAGCGGAGACATCTGCCAAATGTATAAGCGTCGTTTGTGTACATGCCCCCGCTTATTTGGGAGGGAGGTGAGTTGTTTTTTTTATGGCACTAGGGGCGTTGCCCATGGTTTTCCACAAAACATAAAATAAAAAATAACTTAAACTGAGACATATGTTACTTTCTTCCCCACATTATTCTGCATCGATTGGTATCGGTCTCGACCCCATACCCCCAGCGGTTTCGGAGGAGATAGCGTGACAAGCTTTTGGCAGCGGCGGCGGCGGCGCCAGTTACTTTTTTTAGAATAGCGAGATAGGTCGGAAACGTGCAAGTGGGTCACCTCTTGGTAAGTGATCTCTACCGCCCATATAGCAATACCAAAAAAATCATGGGTGCGTTGCTGACCTTAAAGGATAGGGGTTGAGAAGGGGAGGGGGATTTGGGCCTCTACATATCTCACTCACCATACGAAACGCAACAGCAAGCTGCTACTTTACTTCGGTTTTCTTTGAGACAGTGGTAACGACCCGGACGAGCCGGCCCACTCATGCTGTAGACAAAAGTGTCTACAGCGTGGGTCTACCACACAAAAAATCTTCTCTGCTTCTTCTGTAGCCTTTTTCGACCTGCTTGGTGTAGGCCTCCTTCAATGTTGAAGGGAGACGACTATTTCTAGATATATATTTTATAGACTGTCTCGGTTGCGCAGTTGTAATGCGTACGCGTTACGATTGAGGTTAACGCTGAGGTCTCGGGTTCGATCCCCGGGTTGGGTAAAATGGTATTGAGTTTTTCTCTTACGAAATGCTCAGTATCAGTCAGGTATTGTGCCCGGTATGGTGATAGGCTCGCCCTCTATCACACGGGACGAAGATACGCTCGGCGAAATGTGGGTGTACTGGTTACACCTCTGCCTACCCCTTCGAGGATTACAGGGGTGAGTGCGTATGTATGAGTGCGTATATTTTATAGAGGGTGCCTGATCATAACTGGTTGAAGGGTACATCATTATTTTGTACTTGACTAGATAGTTACCGTACACATGGTAGAAATCCTAACACAGTAGCTCGTTCAGGCGAGTCGCGCTCCGAGGTCAGCCAGTGTATATCCAGTAACTTCACGCCGACACAATGCTGCCGACCGTCGAGGGATGCTATCTATCGGCATTGTATTTAGACTGCAATGTACTTAACATCAGGTCCAACACCAGGGGAAAAAATAGTGATTGCCTGACCAGGGGCGGTACCGACTAATTCGCCGAACTTCATCAACTCTGCCGGCGTTCAAGTCCATTCAGATTAATCGCCCGCGGTTGGCATTAATTAATTCAAACAAATCGGTTTTATTGAAGTTCATGTGACGTCATAAATAGTTTTGGCCATTAGACGGTCGTTCGGCTGTACGACAGAATCATAGGCTCTCAAATCGAACATCGATTTGCATTAATCCGAAGTTCGGTTAACTAGCCGGTACCGCCCCAGGTATTCGAATCCAGGACCTTATTCTTTGATCTCTTCCTTAATTCTTACAGAACTGTATAATAGGGTAGTTGACTAGAATTTTTTTATTATTTAAATCAATAAGTTACGTTACTCAAAATCTATTGCAGAAAGAATTTTATAAATCGGACCAAAAATAAATAAGTTAGAAGCCATTCAAATCCAGTAGAAGGGGTAATTGTCAAATGACAGACGACGCAACCTTTGACGTCACTGTGTAAAATGTTTATTATGGTGCACGCGTGCAAGCGAGATAGTGAGATATCCCTACTACGCACCTACTTTCCTCATACCAACATTTAAAGTCATAACTGCGGGCACATTTCTGAACCAATTTTGATTGTGTTTTAATAAAAGGGTTTCTTTCGCGTATCATTTTCTATTGCTTATAAAATAATGTATAAAATTCAATATAGGAAACTACCCTATTGCAGGTACATAAAGCTAAGCCGCGAGTTACCGCAGACACCATGGTTGGTGAACGGAGTACGGATGATGGAGTCATCTGTGCAGGAGATCATATTTGCTCCGATAGCTAAACTATATGAGTGAGTTATTATTTATTATCGATTTGATAGGATCCGTGGTGCAGTAGCCGAGTAGCCAACTGTGAAACGCTGAGGTTTCGGGTTCGATCCCCGGGTCGGGTAAAGTGGTATTGGGTTTTTCTATTACGAAATGCTCAGTATCAGCCCGGAGTCTGGAATTTGTGCTCGGTATAGCGATAGGCTCGCCCCCTATCACATAAGGGACGGAGATACGCTCGGCGAAATGTGGGTGTACTGGTTACACCTCTGCCTACACCTTCGGGGATTACAGGCGTGAGTGTGTATGTATGTATGTATTTTTACCTGTCTTACAGTACATTAAAAATATAAATATAATCAAAGTAAAATGTATTGCCAATAAATCTTGATGTGTCAAAATAAAACATATCACCAAAAATATCAAAATATCCATATTTTTTCAAAACAAAGTACTGTCTAATGATTTTTTTTTTATAGTATAGGTATTACATAGTATAGTATAGCAGTGATAGCTCAGCGGGGAGTGGTACGGACTGTCGAGACGAAAGTCGCAAGTTCGAAACCAGCCCCAAGTGCATACACCTCTGACTTTTCTAAGTTATGTGTATATTAATTGTCAATTATCACTTGCTTTAACGGTGAAGGAAACATCGTGAGGAAACCTGCATACCTGAGAAGTTCTTCATAAGAATTTCGAAGGTATGTGAAGTCTACCAACCCACATTAGGCCAGTGTGGTGGACTAAGGCCTAACCCCTCTCATTCAGTAGAGGAGGCCCGTGCCCAGCAGTGGGACGTATATAATAAAGGGCTAGTAAAAAAAAAAGTATAGGCCGGCAAACGAGCAAGTGGGTCACCTGATGATAAGTGATTTCCACCGCCCATGTACACCCACCATACTAAACTTATCGTGGGCGCGTTGCCAACCTTAAAGGAAAGAGATAATTAAGGGATTGGGAAGGGGATGGGAATTTGGGCCTCCAGATATCTCACTCATCGTACGAAACGCAGCAGCAAGCTGTTACTTTACGCCGGTTTTCTGTGAGACAATTGTAACGAGCCGGCTCATTCATGCTGTAGACAGAATTGTCCACAGCGTGGCTTTACCACTCGGAATATAATTTAAACTGTAATATTGGGTATGCACAGGATGTCTCCTGAAGAAATGGAACACCGCATGAAGTTCATGTCTGCTGGCAGAGAAGACGTCGACGTGAGATGCCTTGGGGATGGACGACCTTTTGCAGTCGAGGTGAGATTTTATATATGAAGGTGGTAGGTTTTTTTTAATTAGCTTGAATGACGAGACGAGCCAGTCGCTCGCCTGATGGTAAGCGCCACGCCTGCCCATAAACAGAAGCAACGCCACACAGAACTTTAAATTACAAAGCATTGCATGATACTGGACTGCGCTCGTCACCCCGATACATAAGATGTTAGGTCTCATAATGCCCAGTAATTTCACCGGCTTCAATGTCCTTCAAACCGGAACACAACAGTGCTTGCACACTGTTGCTTGGCGGCAGTAATAGACGTCGCGGTGGTACCAACCCAGCCGGCCTCTCGCATACGAGGGGCCTACCACCTTGTAAAAAGGTCCCACGTATACTCTGGTCTGGTTTATAGAGTACTGTAGTCAAATGGTAAATAATAACGTTTAACAAAACTTAGAAACTTAGACTTCAATTTTTAGTGGTAGTTACAGCAATAGCATGTAAATTCCAATACAATAACACAATCGCAACGAGTGTACTGTTGTCCGTTGAGGAGTTTTATTTTTTTCCTCCGTACTCCGTCATCAGATCTTAACAAAATGTATATGTGACCACATCGCAGCTAAACTCTATTGAGTGAATTTTTTTCCAAAAAAATCGGTCTACAATTGGCGGAGAAATCGATGTACATACATAAAAAAACCCGCGCCAAATTGAGAACCTCCTCCTTTTTTTAGGTCGGTTAAAAACGGAACCTTTAATTTCATCATGTCTGTCTGTCCGTCCGTATGTTACAGCCATTTTACTCCGAAACTGTTAGCACTATAGTTGAAATTTGAATGATAGGTGTATTGTATGAACCGCTACATAAGGATGTAGTGAAATAAAATAAATGGGGTGGCTTTCTATACATATAACTATGAGTCAATGTACATAGGCGTGTATGGTATCATTACATAGATCAAAAATATAGTTATCGATTACAAAATATCGATAAAAAATATCGAAATATCGGCTTGAGATTTGGATGTTTTTTTGTGGTATATGTTAAAATATCGTTTTTAATATGATTTCTATACTTGATAAAAATAGCGATACATCGATGTAGCTAAGTAAAATATGTTATCATTAGATAGATCAAAAATATAGTTATCGATTAGAAAAAATCGATAAAAAATATCGAATTATCGGCTTGAGATTTGGATGACCTTTTGTGGTATATGTTAAAATATAGTTTTTGATATGATTTCTATACTTGATAAAAATAGCGATACATCGATGTAGCTAAGTAAAATATGTTATCATTAGATAGATCAAAAATGTAGTTATCGATTAAAATATATCGATAAAAAATATCGATTTGAGATTTGGTTGGCCTTTTGTGGCATAATATGTTAAAAGATCGTTTTTGATATGATTTCTATAATTGATAACAAATATCGATGTATCTAAATAATATATTGCAAAAAATCGATACATCGAATAAAATATTGGATATAACGACATTATTATGCTTTGAGCAGTGCAGTGTCATGCTCAAGCATGGCGCTTATCATCAGCCGAGCGACCTGCTCGTCTCGTCCATATAAAAATTCCGTTATCCCTTTATTTTAGATCACAGATCCAAGAAGAGAACCGAGTGATGAAGAGTTAAGTCGTGTTTGTGAACAAATATCTAAATGTGAAAAAGTTATTGTGAAAAAACTTGTACCAGTCACTAGGTAAGTATGTATCGAGGTACAAAATACATTCCTCCGTCGACGTCCCAAACATGTTTTGGCAGATCCCAACGACTCCATCACAGTCGCTATCGAAGCAGCACTTTCCTTGCCCAATCCGAATCGCAATAATAATACGCGACCCCGACATAGGACACGCCTGCGAATCAGAAGAGCTCCCACAACTGGCCCTCAGCACAATGATGTGCAGAGACGGCCATAAACTATGCTCCCCAGCGATTGTTCAAGCTGAGGTCTGAGCCTTGTAAAAGGCGCCTCTGTGCTTAATCGCTACTAAGTACATTATACATATTTTCTGGCTAGAGCGCCATAAGCGCCGGCTTTATTGTCAGTTGAAGCTGTAAAAGCAATATAGGCTAACAGCACAAACCAATTCGAAAAAAAACAAAATTCATCGTCCATGACATTTTGATGTGTTTTCAGACTTCTATACCCAAAGAGGTGCCAACGGAATCCTCGTTGCTAAACCTACGTCGTCTTCGTACGCCTGTCCATCTGTCTGTTGTACTTTGAATCGGTCTATTTTCTGAAACGTATAATAATAGGTCGCCAACTTTTTGAAGTGAAAACTTCTTTAGCATCGTTGTGATTTAAAAGTCGATGAAACGAAAAAGCGACGGTAAAAAGAGACAGACACATAAATTCATAAGGTTTAACGTGGGAGAAAATGAGATAGGAAGCATTATACAGTGTGCGCGCACAAAATTAAAATAAATAAAATTCTTCTTTGTATCGTTTATCGAAAATGTAAGCTCTGAGTCTGAATAAATCGATGTAATATATAAGAATAAAATGTAAAATAATTATCAAACTTTGTATCACTATGATCATTACTAAAACCTACAATTATCCTCTTCCCGAAATTTTACATTCGTCTCATTATCTTGAAGCCAAAATTTTTGAAGGTTTCACTTCTACCACGTGTGAATTGCACAAATGATTTTTTTATTTTATTTTTTATAATCGGGTTTTTTGGAATATTTTTATTTTTTATTTTATGCAAGCATTAATATATTTTGTATTGACACTCTTTCATAGGGAAGATTTGGTACAGTTAAAGAAAGGCGAGGAAACAAAATGCAAGACGTACGAAGCTCTGTGCATCAAATTAGGACATTCTGAAGGTGAAAATGTAGTAAGTTAACTATATTTGTGAATAAAAGTAGTTGAGTGGTAGAGCCACGCTGTAGACAGTTCTGTCTACAGCATGAATGGGCCGGCTCGACCGGGTCGTTACCACTGACTCACAGAAAATCGGCGTAAAGTAGCAGCTTGCTACTGCGTTTCGTACGTTGAGTGAGATATCCGAAGGCCCAAATTCCCGTCCCCTTCCTAACCCCGAACTTATCCCTATCTTTTAAGGTCTGCAACGCGCCCATGATTATTTTAGTATGGTGGGCGTACATGAGCGGTGGAGATCACTTACCATCAGGTGACCCACTTGCTCGTTTGCCGGCCCATACTATATAAAAAAAGTAATTTTAATAATAATGACTGCCTCGATGGCGCAGTTGTAATGCGTACGCGTTACGACTGAGGTTGACGCTGAGGTCTCGGGTTCGATATCCGGGTCGGGTAAAGGCGATATTATGTTTTTCTATTACGAATTGCTCAGTATCAGTCAGGTATTGTGCCCGGCATGACGATAGGCTCACCCCCTGTCACATCATGAGACAGAAATAAGCTCAGCAAAATGTGAATGTACTGATCACACCACTGGCTACCCTTTATGTGATTACAGGCGTGCATATATATGTAATTTCTAGGCAAACGGTGACTGTCCCATAGCCGTCACCGAACAAGATCTCCAGAACATAAATGCGTACAGGAACACTCCTGAAGGTGACGAAGCCAGGATTGTGATCAAACAGAAGACACCAATAAGGGTGCTGCATCGGAGACCCTTGCTGACCAGGACCAGGAGGATATACGAAGTGGACGCGACCAGTGTACCTGGTGAGTATTGAACACTTCTTAGAACAACGTATAGTGTACGATATAAGTATTATACAACGTGTTACAGAAAGGTGTGGTCAAATTTAAGCAACGTATAGTGTACGATATAAGTATTATACAACGTGTTACAGAAAGGTGTGGTCAAATTTAAGCAACGTATAGTGTACGATATAAGTATTATACAACGTGTTACAGAAAGGTGTGGTCAAATTTAAGCAACGTATAGTGTACGATATAAGTATTATACAACGTGTTACAGAAAGGTGTGGTCAAATTTAAGCAACGTATAGTGTACGATATAAGTATTATACAACGTGTTACAGAAAGGTGTGGTCAAATTTAAGCAACGTATAGTGTACGATATAAGTATTATACAACGTGTTACAGAAAGGTGTGGTCAAATTTAAGCAACGTATAGTGTACGATATAAGTATTATACAATGTGTTACAGAAAGGTGTGGTCAAATTTAAGCAACGTATAGTGTACCATATAAGTATTATACAACGTGTTACAGAAAGGTGTGGTCAAATTTAAGCAACGTATAGTGTACGATATAAGTATTATACAACGTGTTACAGAAAGGTGTGGTCAAATTTAAGCAACGTATGGTGTGCTATATAAGTATTTCACACCCCGTAGTACTAAATCCGATTGAATTGCTATTACATAAATAAAGCATTTCCTTTTTTATCGAATGAGTAGCATGTTGATTATCGACTTGCAACTTTGGACAACACTAAATGATAATTTGCTATGCGTTTGTCTCACTCCAGCATTGTTATTCTCACTCACTTTAAGTAGTAGAGCCACGCCGTAGACAGTTTTGTCTACAGCATGAATGAGCCGGCTCGTTACCATCGTCTCACAGAAAACCAGCGTAAAGGAGCGGCTTACTCTGCTGCATTTCGTACGGTGAGTGAGATATCCGGAAGCCCAAATCCCTTGAACCCCTTAGCCCCCCCCCCTGAATCCGCTACTGTCCATAAACATCCATAATACCCGAGTCGGTTGATGAAAGTGATATTATTGGGTTTTTCTATTTCGAAATGCTCAGTATCAGCCCGGTGTCTGGAATCGTGGCCGGTATGGTGATAGACTCACCCCCTTGTTGGGTATTAAGAACGCAATCTATTTTTTTGTGCTGGCATTGCATGTTGTAGTTGGCCACACTATTTTTGTGCTGTTTCCTCTTTCCGTTCTCTAAAGCGTGTGTTAGACATATGTTTTCCAATATAGTTTGTTTAAAGTTTAAACATAGTTTTATTATATAAAATTAATTACCATATTTATTTTTGGCATTTTATGTATAGGTTATTTTATATTTATTAAGATATGTATTATATGTATACGCAGTACTACACCCCCAATTATTATTATTTTTCCTTTCTTACCGATTCATCCTAAGGTTGTCTGGAAGAGATCGCTATTAGCAATAAGACTGCCCATTGTAACACATTGTTATTTGTTTATTTTCCCATATTGTGTTGTGTATGTGTGTATACAATAAAGAGTTATAATCTAATCTAAATCTAAAATAATATTAACACCCTATCACATAATGGGACCGAGATACGCTTAGCTAAATACGGGTGTACTGGTTTCACCTCAGCCTACCCCTTCGGGGATCACAGGCGTGAGTGTGTATGTATACAATATGTAACAAAACCCCTGTTGGGCGTTTTAACTGTGATATCAGAATCGATATTCAAACGTAATGAAATAAATCGCATACGCAAATTGGACTATAAAAATTAGTTTAATTATTTTATTATTTGTAAACCGTATTTCGATTGATTATCTCTGCAAGAGCGATGACTCTGAGCCAGAGCGAGATAGCAAGTTGCGGCGTCTACGTGCATCAAACGCTTCGTCAATACGTCACATCAGTCAGCTGTTCGTCACATTTCAGATGCAAATAACATTTTTTAAATATGTTCATTTTTCTATAATCTTCAATACCTGTTAGGGTAATATCTTGCTACTGGTTTTTTTTAAGTTTAACTATTTTTATTTAGCTGTCTATATGTCTATCTTCACGACCTAGAAAAGGCCAAAAGGGTATTTTTACATACTATATATGTATGTATATTATTTTGTCTGCAGATCACCCGCAACTGTTCCAGCTTCGAATCCGTACAGAAGCGGGTACATACGTGAAGGAGTGGGTGCACAGTGAGGTGGGTCGCAGCTCTCCCGCGCTGACGCACGCGCTACTAGCGCGCGCCGATATACTCGCGCTAGACGTCGCCGCTGTACATCTGCGATGGCCTAATATATGATTTCGTATATATTCGTTGTTTTATTTATTAAAAGATAGTAGGTCCCTCGTATGCGAGAGGACATCTGGGTTGGAACTACCGCCCTGACTATTTCTGCCGCCAAGCATCAGTGTGGAAGTACTGCTGTTTTTCGGTTTGAAGGACATTGAAGCTAGTGTAATTCGTGGGCATTATGAGACTTAATATCTGCGCTCGTCACGCCGAGACATAAGTTAAGTCTCATAACGCCTATTAATTTCACTGGTTTCAATACCCTTCAAACTGGAACACAACAATGCTTACACACAGTTAGAAAGTGCTTGCGCACTGTTACTTGGTGGCAGAAATAGACAAAGCGGTGGTGCCAGCCCAGACGGCCTCACATACGAGGGACCTACCATCTAGTAAAATAAACGCATCTCTCTATTTAAAAAAGAAGTAACTGGCGCCGCCGCTGCCGCCGCCGCTGCCAAAAGCTTGTCACGCTATATCCTCCGAAACCGCTGGGGGTATGGGGTCGAGACCGATACCAATCGATGCAGAATAATGTGGGGAACAAAGTAACATATGTCTCATATTCGTAGGACTTGGTTTTTTTTAATTTTATGTTTTGTGGAAAAACATGGGCAAAGCCCCTAGTTAAATAAAATAAAATTACATAAATAGGCCATTTTATTTCGATGGTTCTAGTTAGCAATGGTAGCATTACCAGGATCCGCCGCTGTGTTATTGGACTCGGCAACTGTTGTACTTTCTTCAGCACCTGCCAATCAAATATGGGGTGTTATGGCCGTTCTCACCGACCTATGCTTACCTTTATATGACACCTAACGCCCAACACAAACCGACAACGTTAAAATAATCTTTTTTTTATGGCATAGGCCGGCAAACGCGCAAGTGGGTCACCTGATGGTAAGTGATCCTCCACCGCCCATGTACGCCCACAATACCAAAAGAATTATGGGCGCGTTGCCGACCTTAAAGGAAAGGGCCTTCGGATATCTCACTCACCGTACGAAACGCAGCAGCAAGCTGCTACTTTGCACCGGTTTTCTGTGAGACAGTGGTAATGACCCGGACGAGCCGTCCCATACATGCTGTAGACAAGTTTCTCACCGACCTATGATTAACTTTAGATGACACCTAACGCCCAACACAAAGCGACAACGTTAAAATAATCTCCCGAAATCAAATAGAACAGTTTAAAAATGGCTGACTGAAAACTTCAAACATGGCTAAGAAGCACTACATACATATCTCCGTCCCATGATGCGATAGGGGGCGAGCCTATCGCCATACCGGGCACAATTACAGACTCCGGGATGATACTGAGCATTTCGTAACAGAAAAACACATTATCAATTTTACCCGACCTGGGATCGAAACCGAGAGCTCAGCGTCAGCCTCAGTCGTTACGCGTACGCATTACAACTGCGCCACCGAGCCAGTCTAATAATATACTAAGCTCGATATTTGAGTAAATATTTTAAATATCACAAACAAAATGGTAGAATATGATGACTAACCACCAGTTCCTGTTGGTGAAGCATTATCAACAGCGGCAGCTGCTTTCGTAGTATTCATCACCTTCCATGAGCTGTAAATAAAAAATTATCAATTAGCAATAATAAAACGTTTCCATTACATTTTATCAGCGACTGGTCTTTGCTCGCGGCGCCGCCCGCGTGAATGGCCTCTTCCGGGATAAAAGTAGCCTATGTTACTCAGTGATAATGTAGCTTTCTAACGGCAAAAGAATTTCTGAAATCGGTCCAGTAGTTTTTAAGTTTATTCGTTACATACATAAATACAAATCTTTCCTCTTTATAATATTAGTGTAGATTCCTAAACTTTGAAGGCCACGGAACAATTCTTTTTTTATTTTTCGGATCCCTAACAAAATTACATTTATTAAATATGGAATTATATAACTAATCCGGCAATCGAAGCTGCACGCAAAAGCTAGTAATATCAATGATATAATGGTGCACTTACAATGTTTGTCTAGCTGTGCTCGGCATTATCCTTGCAGCATGTGCTCTTGCGTCCAAAATATCTCTGAAATATAAACCTTATTTAAATATGTAAAAAAGGTGTCTGGTATTTACGTCACTTTTTTATTCATATAAATGAAGAGAAGAAGGTCGCTGGCGTCATGTTAAGCACCTGTCTGCACATAAACAATAGCAACCACCCAGAACTTTGATCTACAAACTACCTACTGAATGGCACTGCAGCCCTTGTCACCAAAAGACTTGAAATATTGGGTCTTGTAATGCCCAGTAATTTTTAATGTCCTCCAAATCAAATCATTGCGGTGCTGGTACACTGCTACTTAAAATATTGTGATTTCATAATTATAAGCGTTGACAGCCTCCGTGGCGCAGTGGGTGAGTGGGGGAGTGGTAGCCGGCTGCGAAGCTAGAGGGCGTGGGTTGGATTCCCGCACCGAGACAAATGTTTGTCTGATCCAAAAAAGTTTGTTTCGGGTCTGGGTGTTGTGGGCCCACAAATCTCTCGTAGTTTCTGATATTCACGAGACAGATTTACCTAGTGTGGGGTCAGGACTATGTGTGTGACTGTTGGGTGTATTTATTTTATTTTGTTGATCTTGAAATCAAACTGTATATGCAATCAAAATACAGTTTTGTAAAACTTGATAACATCTTGTAAGTTTATTTTCTTGTATTTAAAAGTTGTAACTAATATTCTTCTTCTGCTTGGCGTCATTCTTGCCTTTTTACAGGGCCCATCTTCCTACTTAGCCGCTTGAGCACCCTCCGTAATAAGACTATTGAGTCTCATATCTTACTCTAAAGTCTAAGGACATCAATCCAGCGGTTTTTGGGCCGTATGTGAGGTACGAATTGGCACAGGCATTTGTGGTCGATGTTTTTTTTTATTAGCTTGCATGACGAGACGAGCAGGTCGCTCGCCTGATGGTAAGCGCCACACCTGCTTATACTCGTAATCTCATAAACAGAAGCAACGCGACACAACACTTTAAATACTTAACAAAGCACTGCATGACACTGGACTGCCCTCGTCACCCGAGACATAAGGTGTTAAGTCTCATAATGCCCAGTAACTTCACTGGCTTCAATGTCCTTCAAACCGGAACACAACAGTGCTTACACACTGTTGCTTGGCGGCAGAAATAGACAAAGCGGTGGTACCAAGCCAGCCGGCCTCCCGCATACGAGGGACCTTCAAAACTGTTGTGGTATCCTCAAAATAGGACACAGCCATCTTAAGGCACATTCATGTAGTTTTGCCATATCGTGGACACCAAGATACGCGAATTTACTACCTACCATAGTTGTAAATAAGAAAATAGGTCCTACCTGAGTAGTCTAACACTGATCTGTGCACTTGGCAGTCGAGCCTCAACTGGATTGCTGACGATCACCACTGCTTCGTCATCAGGAATGCCAATGAATTGTGGCTCTTCTTCTACATACTCTTCCTCTGTATCCACGTCGTAGTATAGGTAGTTTACTATATTCTGCGAAATAAATGGTGGTTGGGTTAGTTTTTCAAGCTTTACAAGGTGGTAGGTCCGCGCGGTTACGTTTGCGAGAGGCCGGCTGGGTTGGTACTACCGCTTTGTCTATTTAATTGAAGCCAGTGTAATTACTGGGCATTATGAGACTTAACACCTTATGTCTCGGGGTGACGAGCGCAGTCCAGTGTCATGCAGTGCTTTATTTAAAGTTCTGTGTGGCGTTGCTTCTGTTTATGAGCAGGCGTGGCGCTTACCATCAGGCGAGCGACCGGCTCGTCTCGTTGTTCAAGCAAATAAAAATCGTTTTGCCACCTGTCCTTATCCCATTCACAGTTGGGTCGGCGCAAAATGCTTCCTAACGCATGGTACTGAAAGATTTGACTTGTAGTTTTTACGACCGGTCGCTTGCCTGACGTCAACCCTTCTGGGGAGGTTTCTGGCTATTCTGCCACTTGTATTTCGGAATGAGTGCTCCCAAAGACTTGCCAAGCTTGACTGCTTGGTGTCAATAAAATTTGCGATCGATTCTGGCTTACAGGAGTTCACTATTATTCTATAGTATTGTGTATAAGGAAGAGTTTTTTCATATAAGCCAGTGTTGTAAATGTAACTTACTATTTACAGATAGTTCAACTCATTTGTGCATGAAGAGATGTCGAATTGTATGATATTGACGCATCAGCCGTCGCCCTATTGATAGGCACAAAGCAATTTTTTTTTAAACTCATCACGCTAACCGGTTTGCCTCGGTGGCGCAGTTATAATGTGTACGCGTTACAACCGCTGTACGGTTGTCTCGGGTTCGATATCGGTATAAGCCCGGAGTCTAGAATTGTGCCCTGTATCACATCATGGGACGGAATAAGCTCGGCGAAATGTGGATGTACTGGTTAAACCTCTACATACCCCTTCGGTGATTACAGGTATGTATGTATCACGCACACATAGCGCCGCGGGTGCACAAATGTGTTGAAGTATAGTATCCTGCGCTGTATTATAATTTTAGTCATAGTCATAACGAGGCCGAACCACTAGTTAAAATAAGAAAAATCTTATGTCTGATCTGTAGGAGTTTTATTCCTTCCCCATGCCTACCTTGCTCAAACTAGGGAATAGCTTATAGCTCTTCTGCTTGCTCATTGACAGCCTCCTGGTTGGGCGCAGCATCCTCCTCAGTGCAATTCTCACTGGTTTTGCCCTCTCACTCTCGCTTATGAGGGCTAACAAGCGCATGACTGCATCTATCGTCCACGCTTTGGAATCGGTGTAGCCTGGTGCAGCGCGCTGGATCGTTGCTAGAAAATGGAATTTAAGGCGAAAGATCAGCACTTAGCTTGCAAAAATCGCTCGCCTCCTATTACATCATGGGACGGAAATAAGCTTGGCGAAATGTGAGTGTACTAGTTATACCTCAGCCTAACCCCTTCGGGGAGTCGAGATATTTATTTATTTATTTATTTAATATGACACACCATCGACAGTTACACAATACATTGGGAAAAGACATTATAATGCAATGGACAATGTGCACTGCCATTACAGGTGCATTCAACCATCTCGAGTCTTACACGGATATAAAAATTAAATTAAATTAAATTATATTTAAAATCAATAGCGTTATTAACATATATGGTGATAGAATTTAATAGACGACATTTTGATAAAAATTATAAACTAAGATGATAACTATGATAAAAAATATGATAACATTAAATTTATGAGATTAGATTAAATTATTATTACTATTATCAAACAAACACAACAAAGAAGTAAATATATAATATAGTATATGAGTACGTATGTATGATAAAAATAATAAACAAATAAAGTCAACTACCATAGGTCATCTAAGAGTGTTAATAGTATAACGCCATGCCGCGTGGTCTTGAACCGGTCAGTTCCCGTGGTTTTTCAACCCAGGACCTCACCATTTTCTCAGCCTAAGTAGTGCCACTAGACTAAATAGGCGATATTTGAGTGGTAGAGCCACGCTGCAGGCACTTTTGTCTACAGCATGTATGGACCGGCTCGCCCGGTTCATTACCACTGTCTCACACAAAGAAAAGAAAAAAAAAGCTTGCTGCTGCGTTTCGTACGGTGAGTGAGATATCCGGAGGAAAAAACACCCCGTCTTCCCAATCCCTTAATTATCCCTTTCCTTGAAGGTGGGCAACGCACCCATGATTCTTTTGGTATTGTGGGCGTACATGGCTGGTGGAGATCCCTTACCCACTGGCTCGTTTGCCAGCCTATGCCATAAAAAAACCCTTAATCCTATCTTACCATCTATCTGAATAGGCGCGAACTCAACGAGTTCGTTGTAGAATTTCTGTTTGTGGTACTCGACGAGACGGTCCATCCAGCCTCCTCGTTGGATGTTTATTGATGCTATCACCAGTGCGCATAATAAAACCGTGTTATACCACTGGAAAATGTAACTTGATTGAATGTGACAGTCTCGGTGGCGCAGTTGTAATGCGTACGCGTTACGACTGAGCCTGATGAGGTCTCGATCCCCAGGTCGGTTCAAAGTGATATTAAGTTTTCTTAGGTTTACGCGAATATTACACATTGAAAACTAGTTTATACGGATTTAACGGGACGGGACGGAACTAAAATAAAAATTAAACCGCGATAAAATCCGTATAAACTATAGTTTTCAATGATATTAAGTTTTTATATTACGAAATGCTCAGTATCAGCCCGGAGTCTGGAATAGGGTAGTTTCTTATATTGAATTTTATACATTATTTTATAAGCAACAGAAAATGATACACAAGAGAAACCCTTTTATTAAAACACAATCAAAATGGGTTCATAAATGTGCCCGCAGTTATAACTTTAAATGTTGGTATGAGGAAAAGTGGGTGCGTAGTAGGGATATCTCACTATCTCGCTTGCACGCGTGCACCATAATGAACATTTTACACAGTGACGTCAAAGTTTGTGTCGTCTGTCAATTGGAAATTACCCCTTCTACAGGATTTGAATGGCTTCTAACTTATTTATTTTTGGTCTGATTTATAAAATTCTTTCTGCAATAGATTTTGAGTAACGTAACTTATTGATTTAAATAATAAAAAAAATCTAGTCAACTATCCTATTGTGTCCGGTATGGCGATAGGCTCGCCCCTTATCACATCATAGGAGAGAGATAGGCTCGGCTAAAGGTGGGTGTACTGATTACACCTCTGCCTACCCCTTTGGCGATTACAGGCGTGAGTGGGCATGTATAAAGCCGAAAATTTACAGTCTTAGTTTTCTAGTAAAACACATTAATCACATAGAGTTAGTAAGTATTTGGTTACTTACATTAACAAACATTTTCTTCGATCATAATGTTTAGAAAACCTAATATTTTAATGTGTAAGAAACCTATTATCAGTACATTTCAAGGCTCGTAAACTCTTAATAGTATTACATTATTTATTCATAAGTTTATTACCTCTAAAAATGCTATTTGGTGCTTTAAAACTGCTCATATTAATTTTATTGCTATAAAGCTAAGAATCTTTTCCTTATCAGACTGCCTCCGTGGCGCAGCGGGCAAGTAGCCGGTTGCGAAGCGTGAGGTCGTGGGTTCGATTCCCGCACCTAGACAAATGTTTGTCTAATTCACAAATATTTGTCTCGGACCTGGGTATTGTGGCACCGCAATAGTCACGATACAGATTTTAGCCTAATGTGGGATTAGGATTATATATGTATTATCTTAGCCTGTTGCCGTCCACTGTTGGACGTAAGCCTCCCCAAGTGAGCGCCAACCATCCCGGTCTTGAGCCGCCCGCATCCACCCGCTACCCTATTTATATGTGTAACTGTTTAGTATTTCTGTATATTGACTTGTCTTTCAAATCAAAACATAACTGTGCTTTCACATTACTGCTTGGCGGCAGAAATAGACTAAATGGTGATATGAACCTAAAGAATCCCTCGAATATGAGTGACCTATACCGACTAGCACCTAGTAGCATATATTTTATTTAGGGTGGTCGGTCTTTTGTCTGCATCGAATCTGCATCAATTGCGCCCTGCATCGGGTATTGTACATGGCGTATGGATATGGTAAGGGGATGGCTCATTGGTGTGCAACACTGCGAGGGATAAAATGTCTGTAAAGCAGGTTTAATGATAATATACTGATGCGTGCAGTGCTTACGTTACTGATACGTTATGGGCGATCAATTTTAATCCATTAAATTATTGTCCTATGATCATTATCTGAGCATCGAACTCGGGACCGTCCGTACACACCGCCACTAGACTACGGAGCCGATAAAACGAATACCTCATAAAACTATAAAAGGAACTGTTATCAGACAATGCAATAATAAAACGGTGTATTTGACAGAAACCATGCACCGTAACATTCCAGTATCAATGTTGTTATATATAGCATATGTTCATTGTTTTATCTACTTCGACTACACAAATTAGAAGAAGCATGCAATTGGCCACGTTTCAAACCTAATGTCAGAGCATTTGGAACGCAACTCTAAGGTAGACGTGTCGCGAATTCAAACCAAATATTTAATATGAAAAATATTAATTTTAACCATATTTTAGGCGAAGTAATTATTTAAATCACTAATACATCCATAACACTGTACACTAATAAGTTCCTGTGTGTTAAATAGTGTAAATATAGAGAGTTTTAAGTAAATTGTCGTGCGATGTAAACAAAGAATAGATTGTTTTTAAACAATGTACCGACAAGAATAACTTTGAGGCGTGAATGTTGGGCGTTGTACGTGGCTTTTGTAATATATTTTTTAGAAAATCACGCCTAAACATGAGTGGGGTGAGCAGAGAGGCGCCTTTAGGTATCCAGTGTATACAGCGACTGACCAATAAATTTTGCCCTCGTCTGAGGATTAATAGGCTAAGATGGTGAGTACAAACAGCCTTATATTTGGCGCTTTATTTTCCTTTTTTTCAACACGTTCTAATTAATCTAAAAATATTTATTGATAACGTACATACATACATTTTAATTTTCAGCAAAGTTTATCCCTATATTTTGGTTGTATCTTCGTTTCCGGTGGTCGAATTAGTTTCGGTCGTTACTTTTAGTTGTTTACAGTGATAATTCACGCAAAACTTTTTACACTAATTATGATAAAATCCATAGTATCAATGTTATACCACAGACCATCAATAATTTAATAGATGGTGTACATAAATAATCCATATGAAAACTGAGCATTTAAATTTTTACTATGTAGACAGGGGCAAAGAGGACAGTGGCTTGTTGGCAGCACTCTATAGCCTGACAAAATCAGACACTGCATTCTAAAATGTTTGTCGAAGCACAGTGGGTCAACTTTATTACCCTTTTTTTATGTACTAGCTTTTACTCGCGGCTCCGCCTGCTTGACCGGTCTTTTCGGGATAATAAGTAGCCTATTTCTTAATCCAGATCATAGTTTACATGTGTGCCAAATTTCACCCAAAACCATTTAGCTGTTATGGACTAACAAACATTCAAATTTTCACATTTATAATTGTAGTAGAATAACTACACACAGACTGGTCCAATTATGATAATGCTTTCTTATGACAGGGCACAGGTTCAAGTTAGTCCTATTTAAATTTCTCAAAAAAAAAATTATAGGAGTCCACGAATATCTTCAAATCCCTCTGATTAAGGAGGATGTGGAAAGATCCTGCAGGGCATACAAACAAAGGCTCGAGCAGCACAAAAACCAACTTGCTGTAACCCTATTGGACTCTAAGGACTCAACTTTCCGGCTAAAAAGAAAAAAATAGCCTCAATTTAACATCCTACTATTTGCATTGCATTTATATTGTATTGATGAGATGATGCATCATAGGGTGCGACAATCTCAAACTGTTATATAACAATGTCAATGGCTGATCGCAGATAGATAAAGAAAAAAAAAACATTTTTTTTGTAAGGAAGGCGCCCGGAGGCTGTCATATTCGTTCACAATTTGATTCTTTAAGGACTCAAAAGATAAATCTCTTTAAAATGAAGACCAGTCAGACATACATAATATGGTATATGCAATAGTAATAGAGTTCTATTGGGCTTTGGGTATGACTAAAAATATGGCACGCTTAGTTTCCATAAATAGGTATTTGTGTCATCTAATTAGATTTATGTCAAGCACTCAAACAATACCAGGTCAATGATGTTTTCACTAGGAATTAGCTAAATAGAATAGTCTACATCAAATGTTGACTATACAGACCAATCATCAGAAAGACGCCACATAGTCTGACAGGCGCCGTGAGCGAACAGCTGACTGAAAGAAATGGTTGCGAGTGTCTACAGATAGCGGTTCTCGTCGTTTTTCTGTAAGACAGTGGTAAAAACCCGGTTGAGCCGCCCCATTCATGCTCTAAACAAAACTCGCAGTGGGGTCGGCGCAACATGCTTTTTAATACATGTTACAGAAAGATTTGGCTTCTAGTTTTTACGACCGGCCGCCTACCTGACGACAACCTCTCTGTGGCTAAAACACCCAGACCCGAAACATATATTTGTGGATCACACAAACATTTGTCTCGATGCGGAAATCGAACCCGCGGCCCCTCGCTTCACTGCCGGCTACTCGCCCCCTACGCCACGGAGTCTGTCCACAGCAGAAATATACCACATGAAAAATCTTGGTGACCGAAGTACATTGTGGCGTCTTGTAGTTTTATTAGTATATAACCCATATCAACCAAGCCAATACAGTATAGTAGGACGAATTGATAATAATTATCCAATATTATGTATTTATAAATGTTGTATGTTTTGTTAAATTATTGAGAGACACTTTGTGACAAGGCAAGGATATGCACTTTGTCTATTCGTAAATATGTTAGCGTATTCTGTTAATCATACTAATATTATAAATGTGAATGTAAGTTTGTTTGTTACGCTTTCACGCGAAAACTACTTAACCGATCATCATTAAACTTTGTACACACATTCTTGGAGGTTATCAGAAGTAACATAGGATACTTTTTATAAAAAAAAAAACTATTTGTTTGTTACGCTTTCACGCCTAAATCACTGAACCGATTTTGATGATTTTTGACGTAGAGATAGATGGGACCCTGGAGACGGTTATAGGCCACGTTTTATTTCGGAAAAGACAATTCGCGCGGGCGGAGCCGCTAGCAAAGCTAGTAAGAAATAAAATGAAGAGTATGTGAAAACTGCCAACACGCATTAGGCCAGGCGTGATGGACTAAGGCCTAACCCCTCTCATTTAGTAGAGGAGGCCCGTGCCCAGCAGTGGGACGTATATAATACAGGGCTATGTACAGTACATTACCAAACCATGCCATAATCTGTTATCAGTATCATATCATCATTGTTAATACCCGTAATATAAAACAACGTAACATATTTACATACGAAACAACATCTGGTGTTATTCATTCTGATATAACAGTATAGTGTATGGTATTATAATACGCGTTACGACTGAGGCTGAAGGTGAAGTCTCGGGTTCGATCCCCGGGTTGGGTAACAGTGATATTGGGTTTTTCTATTACAAAATGCTCAGTATCAGCCCGGAGTCTGGAATTGTGCCCGGTATGGCGATGGGCTCGCCCCCTATCACATCATGGGACGGAGATGCGCTCGGCGAAATGTATGTAATGAACAATTAACGATGTAACAATGAATATTTATCTGCTTTTTATTTATTTATTTCTTATGTATGGCAGTGAAAGTTGGGTTTGGCAGAAGAAGCATGAAAGTAGAATAAATGCGGTGGAAATGCGTTCCCTACGTAGTATATGTGGAGTCACCCTTGCTGACCGGATGAGGAATAGTGTGATAAGGGATCGCTGTAAGTTGAAGAATGATGTGTTGACTAGGGGCATATGGAGAGGATGGATGAAAGACGACTTACGAAAGGTATTTATCGTGGGAATGTGAATGGGAGGGTCGGAAGAGGGCGCCCAACGAGAACATATTCGGATCAAATTAATGATATTCTCCGAAAAGGGCACGTCACGAGTACCCTCAACTGACGAAAATGTATGAGAAGATGTGTGAATGTGGAAGAGGCGAAAGAGGTGTGTCAGGATCGTAGCTTGTGGTACTCAATAGTCTCTGCCTACCCCCATGGGACATAGGCGTGAGTGTGTATGTATGTATTTATCGCTTAGGTGCTTAAAAAAGGTTATATTAAAAACTCGGTCCACATTTGGCTGGGTTATGCGTGTCCATACATTTAAATGTAGTCGAATTGAGGACCTCCGTTTTTTCATCGGTTAAACGTAACTACGAGCGTGCACAATTCATATTTTCCTATGTTATGCAACGTAGCACAAAAAAAGTGTGTCGTGTCCATCAACAATGTATTTATAGAACACAATTAGTTAAATATTTCTTCAAATATACAACGTGTTACAGAAAGGTGTGGTTATATTCAAATTCAAATAGTTTATTGGATCCATAAAATGTTATACATCATTTAGATTCAGTCAAATTTTAGTCCGCCAGTTCGGAATGCTGTTTCGCTAGAACAGACAAGAAACTCTAACGTTGCTCTTTTCAAAACTGATTTACAATATTAATACTATGTACATTACAATTTATTTGAGTTAAAGCAGCATGATTATTGACCATGATATATTTTAGGGCCCTTAGATACACCTTACAACTATAAAAAGATTTTTTTAATTATTATTAAATATGATTTTATATAAACACTTAAATAATAATAAACGAATGATTAAAATTAACGTGAAGTTTTAAGATGTCTCGATTTTGAAAATTTCCGGCAAAGATTTTTATGTATACTGTATTATTACTGTATGTATTGTATTATATACTATACTGTATTATTTTAATGTATAATGTAATGTATACTAGACGGGCTGTTTAGTGGTAAAATTCGTCACATACGCGGGAGTTTGACAGCTCAGAAATAGAGAGCGCGAGAGGGGTTCTAGTTGAGATTAAGCGAGGTGGTAATATTGAGTTACGGTCAATTGACCGCAACTTAGTGATACTTTTATGAGTGGTAGAGCCACGCTGTAGACACTTGTGTCTACAGCACGAATGGGCCGGTTCGTCCGGGTCGTTACCACTGTCTCACAGAAAATCGGCGTAAAGTAGCAGCTTGCTGCTGCGTTTCGTACGGTGAGTGAGATATCCGGAGGCCCAAATCCCTTTCCTTTAAGGTCGGCAACGCACCCATAATTATTTTAGTATGGTGGGCGTACATGAGCGGTGGAGATCAGTTACCCACTTGCTCGTTTGCCGGCCTAGGCTATAAAAAAAAACAATTTCTATGAACTGCGCAGCTTGCTTAGCCTAATCTACTATGCGTTCTGATTTAGTTTATTTATAGAACAGTATACTGTTAGTATTTAATTAGCATTGATTAATCTAATGACACACATTGATATAACTTATTTTTACTATTATATACCTCGTACATGTGGATGGCACTGGACTGCGTTCGTCATAAGTTAAAGTTGTCAAGTCTCATAATGCCCAGTAATTTCACTCGTTTCATTGTCCTTACACACTTTTGTTTGGGGGTAGAATTAGACAAAGCGGTGGTACCAACCCAGACGGCCTCTCGCATACGAGGGACCTACCACTTTGTGTACCACGTTGTGTCTCCATTTGCACCTCTGCCTACGTCTCGATGAGACGTGAGTTTATTTACCTAATGAAAATAATAAAAACGTAGTACATATAATACACGCTCATACGCACTGACGCCTGTAATCCCCGTAGGGGTAGGCAGAGGTGTAACCAGTACATCCAGATTTCGCCGAGCGTATCTCCTATGATGTGACAGGGGGCTAGCTTATCGCCATATCGGACACAATTCCAGACTCCGGGCTGATACTGAGCATTTCGTAATCGAAAATCCGACACTTTAACCCGACTCGGGGATCGTACCCGAGACCTCAGCACAGCAGTGGTACTCGTAAAAAATATTACTAAGTTTTTTTTACAATTATCGCTAGCTAGCTGTTTGCCTTGACACAAAACAAGTCGGCTGTGCACGTACTTGATACTTGATGTGTAAAAAAATAGCAGAATCTTCAATTACCGATCTAATATAAAGGTTGTTTATAATATACTTTTTTATAGCAGAGGTCGGTTAACGAACACCTAAGTCACCTGATGGTGAGTGACCACTACCCTTAAACTTTTTTTGTTATATTTTCTCCAAGAAGGAAAAGGCAAAGGTTCTTAACCATACAGGTCGTAACCATTTACAAGGTGGTAGGTCCCTCGTTTGCGAGAGGCCGGCTAGGTTGGTACCACCGCTTTGTCTATTACTGCCGCCAAGCAACAGTGTGTAAGCACTGTTGTGTTCCGGTTTGAAGGACATTGAAGCCAGTGAAATTACTGGGCATTATGAGACTTAACACCTTATGTCTCGGGGTGACGAGCGCAGTCCAGTGTCATGCAGTGATTTCTTATTTAAAGTTCTGTGTGGCGTTGCTTCTGTTTATGAGCAGGCGTGGCGCTTACCATCAGGCGAGCGATTTGCTCGTCTCGTCATTCAAGGTAATAAAAAAAAATGCAGCCTAGTCTGGCGTTAGTTTGTTTAAATCCGGGCCACCCATAAACTTCCACAATACCTAAAAAATCTGAATCTGGATATGAAGTGCGTGGGCGAGAACAACTCTGGAGTGAGATAAAAGCTCAACTGTTTTTCATTTAGCCTTGTCTAAAGTGGCAAGTCGAATATCGTCATGTTACTCATTCGATAACCGTGAAAATGCTTTATTGATGTCCTAGAGCAATGCAATATCGTACACTATACGATGTTTAATTTGACCACACCTTTATGTAATACGTTGTATAATATGTACTTATATCGTACACTATACGTTGCTTAAATTTGACCACACCTTTCTGTAACACGTTGTATAATACTTATATCGTACACTATACGTTGCTTAAATTTGACCACACCTTTCTGTAACACGTTGTATAATACTTATATCGTACACTATACGTTGCTTAAATTTGACCACACCTTTCTGTAACACGTTGTATAATACTTATATCGTACACTATACGTTGCCTAAGTTTGACTACACCTTTTTGTAACACGTATATAAAATTAAAGTAAGCACATCGACAAAGCCCTGAATAAATAAATAAAAAGTTTGCACGATGTTCTTTGACCTTTATTTGGTTGGTAACAGTGTGACTCAATACGATTAGCGATGCCGCGGATGAATCATCGCTTCGCACAATGAACTTGTATAATACTGTATACTATTTTTTTTTATATCAGCATTGTATTATACCTACTGGCCCAATTCTGGGCATGGGCCTTCACTAATGAGAAGGGAACTCCACCACGCTGGACTAATGTGGGCTGGTAGACTTCT
This sequence comes from Mimas tiliae, assembly GCA_905332985.1. Classification (NCBI taxonomy): domain Eukaryota; kingdom Metazoa; phylum Arthropoda; class Insecta; order Lepidoptera; family Sphingidae; genus Mimas; species Mimas tiliae. The sequence continues at coordinate 583,656 of HG995265.1, read as the reverse complement.
TATGTACCTTCGAATTTGCTGCGCAGTATATAGAAAGTATACCACTAAGTTGTGGTCAATTGACTATAACTCAATATTACCATCACGCTTACTCTCAACTAGAACCCCTATCGCACTGCCTGTTTGTGAGCTGTCTAACTCCCGCGTTATGTGACTCAGTTTTACTTCTAAACAGCCCGTCTAGTAGTATGTATACAATGAAAGTCTTTGTTGGAAACCGCTTATTTAACGAAAACACAAGTCGGTTAAATTAAAGAAAGAACCATTGTTATCTATATCTGATAAGCTGATTCATTACATGTAAAATTAATTAGTGTCGGTAGAAAATACATTAGCTATGATTGTTCAGGAATATTTTTTTTATAATAAAAACTAACATGTTGGCATAAGTTTCTTTTTTTACAATTTTACCTTTTATTGGGAAGGCAAAGGGTTCTAGCTCATACAGCCTCGTTATATGTAATATATTTTAAAAGAACGGAGAAACAGCGGTGTGGACGATTTCAACGTCTTGTTGGAGTTTTGGTGCGAATTGCTTTTACGTAGACGATTTTCCCCAACCGTATCGAAAAAACCAAAGTCGATCAACCCGCACGGAGAAAAACCCCAAATTCATATTTTTTAATGGCATAGGTCGGTAACGAGCAAGTGGGTCACCTGATGGTAAGTGATCTCCACCGCCCATATACGCCTACAATACTAACAATCATGGGCGCGTCGCCGACCTTAACGGAAAGAGATGAATAAGGTATTGGAATAAGGAACGGGATTTGGGCATCCGGATATCTCACTCACCGTACGAAACGCAGCAGCAAGCTGCTACTTTACGTCGGTTTTGAGTGAGACAGTGGTAACGAGCCGGACGAGCCGGCCCATTCATGCTGTAGACAAAACTGTCGGCGTTAATCGAGGATTACTAAAATATTCTCAGACCAAAAGTTTATATTAGCTTTAGGGCCTGATTCACAATGTCCATGTAAACAATATTTATCTGATAAAAAGACATTTATAATTATCATACGCACTCACGCCTGTAATCCCTGAAGGGGTAGGCAGAGGTTTAACCAGTACACCAACATTTCAATGAGCGGGGTGTAGATTTGGGCCATTCGTGCTGTAGACAAAATTGCTTACAGCGTGAATATCCTAAATTGCTGTTCAATCTTCAGGTACCAAGCCAGCGTACTCCTCCTGACATACTTCACGTACATGACGTACCACCTCACTCGGAAGCCGATATCGGTGGTGAAGAGCGTCCTGCATCAGAACTGCAGTAACCTAACTCCACCGCCAGACGTGAGGCCCGATGATGACCAGTGGTGCAACTGGCCGCCGTTTAGTAAGTATGAACACGCCTGTAATCCCCGAAGGGTAGGCGGAGGTACAACCAGTAACATTTCGCCGAACTGATTTCCGTCTCATGATGTGATAGGGGGCGAGCCTATCGCCATACTGGGCACAATTCCAGAATCCGGGATGATACTAAACATTTCGTGATGGAAAAACCCAATAACAATTTTACTCGACCAGAGAATCGAACCCCGGACCTCGGCACAGCAGTAGTACCGCGTACGCATTACAACCGCGCCACCGAGGCAGTCATTTAGTTAGTTCTTTTTTTTTGGCTAAATGACGTAACGAGCAGGTCGCTCGCCTGATGGTAAGCGCCACGCCTGGCCTTAAACAGAAGCAACACCACACAGAACTTTGAATTACAAAGCACTGCATGGCACTGGACTGCGCTCGTTGCACCAAAACATAAGATGTCATGTCTCATAATGCACAGTAATTTTTTCAATGGACTATACCTAAACACAAAATTGCTTACACCTAGACGGCCTCTCGCATAACCTACCAACAATAATCGTTGAGTACACATACCACATGTTAGTAACCGTAAAAATGTATTATTATCAAGCCATGGGACGGAAATAAGCTCGACGATCCGTGGGGGAGAATTTTGCACTGTATTTTGTGTATGTTTTACACAATTTTGTATTTTTTTTTTGTTTGTTTCAGACACAAGTGACGCCAACACGTTGCTTGGCGCCTTGGACTCCGCATTCCTGTTTTCATATGCAGGGGCCATGTTTGTGTCAGGTAAAATGTTATTTACATTAATTAATGCTTTTGAATCCCCAGAGGGGTTGGCTTAAGGCAGGCGATCGGTCCTAAAAACTACAAGCCAAATATTTCTGTAACATAAATTGTGTTCAAAAGTATTTTGCGCCGATCCCACTGCGGGTGGGATTTGGGCAGGTGGAAGAAGAATAATACTTTTGATGTTCCGGAAGCGGTACTCTATCACTTTCCAGTAAAATATATTTTAATGAAATGAAATACAGTAAAAGCTCCTTATTCGCGCTTCCTTCATTTGCGTTTTCACTATTCGCAGATTAAAAAATTGCAACCCAATTATTTATTCGCGGATCTAGTCGGTACATAGGTACACACATTGATAAAACGGATTCCAATATGTAGGTATCCAACCGAATATCCTTTGTAAACGCGTCGTCAAGTGGACTAATAAAAAAAGTAAAATAGACCTTATTACACCTATGCCTAAAGTATGTTTTTAAATGATATCGCCGCTGTATTGGTTCCGCCTTTGACACAAGCCGCCTTCGCCGCGGTCTTCGTATTTGAGAATGTAAACAAACAGAATGAAATCTTATTACTCAATGCATAAAGTATTTTTATCATTTAAAAAATTACAATGTTCTTTAGACCATTGCTTATGCTTGAAGATAATAATTAATCAAATCATTTTTTTTTTATTTATGTAATTGTTTTTCACTTTGTCACCTAGTAACGTATCCCCTATAATCCCATATAAATTGCCATTCCATATTCACGGTTTCTGTATTCGCACGTATACCCTGCGAATAGAGAACTTTTACTGTAGTTTGACAGCCTCCGTGGCGCAGCGGGCGAGTAGCCGGTTGCGAAGCGTGAGGCCGTGCGTTCGATTCCCGCACCTTCACAAATATTTGTCTCGGGTCTGGGTGTTGTGGGTTGGCAAGTCCTTCATAGTTCCTGATACCCTCGACACAGGTTTACCTAGTGTGGGGTCAGGACTATGTGTGTGACTGTTGGGTGTATTTATTTATTTATTTATTTAGTTTTATTAATCATGTAGATTGTAGACAATTAAAATAGCGCTTATGACAAGTCAGTACAAAATAAAGAAACTTATGTATAGAAATCATATCAACTATAATGTATACATAACATACATAGCATCGTCAAAATACACTAGGCAATTACACTAAATTGTTTATTTGTCTAATATTGTTTCTCTTCTCAGGTATGATAGCCGAGAGAGTGGATCTCAGATACTTCCTGTCTCTAGGGATGCTAATATCTGCTATATTCTGCTATCTATTCGGCGTGGGACGGACTTATAGTATACACAATATATCATACTATCTCATAGTACAGGTTAGTTTGACTTTATTCTGCCACGGGAAATTGATATGTTTTTATTAGCCTGAATTACGAGCAGTTCGCTCGCCTGTTGGTAAGCGCCACGCCGACCCATAAACAGAAGCAACACTACACATTAATTTTAGGTCTCATAATGCCCAGTCATTTCACTGGCTTCAATGTCCTACAAACCGGAATACCAAAGTGCTTACACACTGTTGTTTGGCGGTAGTAATAGACGGCGCGGTGGTACCAGCCCAGACGGCCTCTCGCATACGAGGGACCTACCACCAGATGGTCGCCCAATCAACATAAGCTTACGTGTATATCTCGTATCTCGACTGCCTCGGTGAAATGGTCAGTATCAGCCTGGAGTCTGGAATTTGTACCCGATACGGCGATAGGCTCGCCCCCTATCACATCATGGGACGGAGATACGTTCGACGAAATGTGGGTGACCTGGTTACACCTCTGCATACCCCTTCGAGGATTACAGGCGTGAGTGCGTATGTATGTACGTATATATCTCAGGAGTACGCAGAGGTGCACCGTGCAACTACGCAGCCGTGAGCTTATGTCTGTATTGAGAAAAAAAAACTGAAACCATTGTTATTGGGCCTAAGTTGAGCTGCTCTAACTCTATTCAAAATTAATTGTATTATCGTAGTGCAAATATTGTAAATGAATTTTGAAAAGAGCAACGTTAGAGTTTCTTGTCCGTTCTTCTTTAACGAAACAGCATTCCGAACTGGCGGCAGAGTTTAAATTTGACTGAATAAAATGATGTATAACATTTTATGGATTCAATAAATATTTTCATTTTGATTTTAATTCCAGGCAGGTGCAGGTATAGCCCAGACCACCGGCTGGCCCGGGACAGTAGCGATTGTGGGCAAATGGTTCGGCAACTCCAAAAAGGGGCTCATTTTCGGGATCTGGAACTCTCATACTTCACTAGGAAATATTTTGGGTAAGTCCGGTATCTACTTTAACGGTAGGCAGCGGTTTGGTTGTGCTCTGGCATGTTGAGGTCCATGGGCGGCGGTAACCACTTACCATCAGGTGGGCCGTCTGCTCGTCTGCCTATCTAGGCAATAAAAAAGTCCCACCTAATTGTTACTAGAGGAGTAAGCGTGCTAGTGGGTTATCTGATAAGTCCACCGCTCATCAACCTCATGTTCATAAAAAAAAAACAGTTTTATGTCTCCCCTCAAAACTAAGCCAATTTAACTTGCGCGGTATTGTTAGCTAAGCGACGATATGACTCTACAAGTCTCTCAACTGGCTCTAAACGTCTAAGACAGTGCTCTTACCAAATCTTCCTTGTCCTCAGGTACAATAATGGCATCAGAGTTCGTGGACACAGACTGGGGTCTGTCGTTCATTTATCCCGGATTAGTGATGGGCATCGTCGGATGTATAGTGTGGCTGTTCCTAGTCCCGGAGCCGAGGTGTGTGGGTTTGGTGCCCGGGGAGCGACCGTCGCGGTCGGTGAGTGATACATATCAATTCATTTTACCTACTTACCATATTTTTTCTTCCAACAAGTATTTTTACCCAACAAGTAAATTCAACCACCAAGTAATTTTATCCACCAAGTTATGGTGAATGGAATGATTTGGTTTGTTCGTATTTTAATCAAATTTACTAAAGTAGTTTAAATTTATAATTTTAAATATGTAAACGCAAATTATTTTGTTGTGAAAATAGTTACACATAGTTTTTTCTGGGATATTAATAAGCAAACTTTGTGCCAGGTTATAAACTTGCCAGAGCTCTATTACTTTTCAGAGTTATAAGATAGATTATATTGAATATTATATTATCTGTCACAGCCAAGTCGGCAATCGAGAAAGAGTGACGAGGAAGACGACATCGAAGAAGACGAGACAACCCAAGTGATTGTTGGTGATCAGGTAACGGAACAAGTCATTTCACCAACAAGTAATTCTAACCACTAAGTAATTTGAATCCACAAAATCTTCACTAATAACTTCTCTTATCCACCAAGATATTTTACGCACCATATCTTTTACCTACTAATTTTTTTCACTCACTTTTTTGTAGAGTTTACAATCCAAATAGATACTACATTATGAGAGTTTTGTATACTCGTTCACCAACATTGTATTAGGCTTAGAGACAGAAAAATACAAACTGATTGAATGTTACAACGACGACGCCTGAACTGTACTTAATGTTATTGCATAGACGTGCTTTTGAAGCGTTTAGTCATTGTTTAGAGCTTTCGACCAAATGGCCGATGTTTTACACTTAGTTATTTGACACGTAACGGTAGTCAGCGGCCTGGCTGTGCTCTGGCATTGCTGAGGTCCATAGGTGGCGGTAACTACTTACCATCAGGTGGGCCGTCTGCTCGTCTTTCTAACTGGGCAATAAAAAAACGTTAAAGTAAAAAAGCTAAATTATTAAATAATAAAAACTGAGTCGATACCATTGTAATTTAATGGTAATTGTTAGAAAAAGCGTCGACTCAAAATTGATATTTTGTTATTTGGTTAAAAAAACAAATGTTATTAAAAATGTATGTATAAATGACGATGTTTTAGTTTTTCATCCTCGATTTTATTTTATTTTACACCATAGGGGTGTAATTTCGCCCTGAAATTAAAATTTAATCAACTCTTGAGATCTACCTTTTTAAAATAAAAAAAATCATCAAACTTGGATCACTCTATGAAAAGTGTTAATAGATTCGTGGTTAATAGACAAAAAGGAAAAACAAAGATGCACGTTGAATTGAGAACTTCTTCTGTTTTATTCCGTCAGTTAAAAAGTATTCTGTCTTGGCCATGATGCAGTATCTATTGGAGATATTAATTGCATAGAACGTTGGTGAAACGAACAAGTCTTTTCATCCATATACAAGTAAAATCATCCATGTTTCACAACAGGTCACCCCACATGTAGATAAAAATGAATTTGACTATTGTAATTTGAAATTAACATTTCATCCGGAAAATAAACGAAGCATGTTTTTAAGGACCAATACCATTACCATTATTTTTTTTTTGAATTTGTTTTTGATTACCAATTTGACACAACACGCTTCTCCCTGTATTGATAATTATACTGGCTCGGTGGCACAGTTGTAATGCGTACGCGTTATACCACAGTATGAAATGTAATGAAATAGTTTTATTAATCATGTAGGCAATTAAAATAGCGCTTATGAAAAGCCAGTACAAAATAAATAAACTTATGTATAGAAATAGTATCAATTAATGTATACAAAAAATACATAGCATCGTCAAAATACACTAGGCAATCACACTAAATTATTTAAATATTTCTCTTTTCAGTTTACATTAGTAACAATATTTGTATTAGGGAAGCTTCCAGAATTATTAAATATTTTGAGTCGATATGGACCACAGGCATTAACCGAAACGGCACGTGTTTTATACCCCTAGACCCACGCCCTGCATGTTTTGTTGTTAACACAGCCCACCTCACATATTAAAAGCATGGTGTTCAATTCCAGGGGGCCAGTTTACGGCCCAACAGACATTCCTCTAACGCACCTCAGGTACGTTCATAGTTATAGTGTTTATGCACTGCTTTCGATCCCAGTCCAAGAAAAGTCAGTCCGTATTTGGATGAAGGATTGCGGAATAGATTCAGTTTTTTTTTAATTAGCTTGAGTGACGACACGAGCTTATCGCTCGCCTGGTGGTAAGCGCAATGCCTGCCTATAAACAGAAACAAAATTTCACAGAAAATTTAAATGAAAAAGCACTGCATGGCATTGGACTGCGCGGCATAAAATGTCAAGTTATTATATCCAGTAATTTTATTGTCCTTTAAACCGAAACACAAGTGCTTACACACTTCTGTTTAGCGGCAGAAATAGATAAAGAAGTAGAACCAACCCAGACGGTCTTTGGCATACGAGGGACTTACCATCTAGTAAATATGACCAGTTCTGATGATAATCTTGGATTTGTGTCGGAAGCAGTGTATTTAACACAATTAAGCAATCATTATCATTTACGCACCCGTTATTTTACGCACAAGTTATATTACGCACTTGTTATGTTTACGCATTTAACTATTTAATTATTAAACCTGTGACACTGATGCCAGATTCGTGGGAATATCCCCAAATTTCAAGGGATTTTAAGGCAAAAGGGGGGACTTCTGGCGGGAAATTTTATTGTGGAAGGGTTTCTTTTTTCATTTTTTTTTAATATTATACGGGAAATCGAGTGCCATGTATGACATACTCATGGCTATTTCTTCAAAAGGCCTATCCAAAATTTTCTGTATCAGGTTTTTTACCACAGACAAATATAAATAAATAAATGAAATGAAATAAAAGTATTTATTAAAACCATAAAATTTTATACATAATTTAGATTCAGTCAAGTTTTAACTCTAACACCAGTTCGGAATGCTGTTTCGCTATAGAAGAACGGGCAAGAAACTCTAAAATTGCTCTCTTCAAAACTAATTCCCAAAAAAATATGTTTATTTTTGGGTTTATCTTCTCGAAAGCCGGAATTTTAGGGGGAGAAGGGAGATGTTTATCTGGCAACAGTGTTGCAAGTCTGTGAAATGAAATGAAATTACCCACACACCCACCACTGTAACTCCTGTGCACCAGGGTGAACATCAGCACGCATTTTTGTTGACACCGAGCAGTGAAGCTCGGCGAGTCTCTGGAAATGATAAATTGTCTTTGTCCCGCAACGAGATTAATCAAATAGAAAGTTAGGTAGGAGTTGGAAATAATAATTGTCCACTTCCCTCCATAGCAAAGCGGTAGACAAAATAATGAACTAAGGAGGCATTAACCTCAGGCACAAGGACATTTACAACTGGAGAAGCCAGATGTAAAGCACCACGGATGTCATTAAGTCCTATAGGATAGGTCCTATCACGCGAGCTGTTAAACTTGATTCCAATAATAGGTATGGCAAAAACGTCGTCGAAATTCTTCCTAGTTTCAACATGATTCATATAGTATACAACTCCAGATGTTATTTGCATACTGTCTAACATAGTGTTGCGCTCATCATGCCAGAGACTGCACTCCCAAAGAATATGTTGAGCTAAAGAAAATGCTCAGTATCGGCCCGGAGTCTGGAATTTGTGCCCGGTATGGCGACAGGCTCACCCCTTATCACACAAGGGACGGAGATACGCTCGGCGAAATGTGGGTGTGGTTACACCTCTGCCTACCCCTTCAGGGATTACAGGCGTGAGTGCGTATGTAAGCTAGTCGTTAATATTATTTTTCGCTTCAATCATCTTCCAGCAAGACGAAGTGACTGAGAACACGGCGCTTCTACGCGGAAGCTCCGCCTCCCACTCTGGCAGTAGCGCTGTCTCGCTCACACGCGCGCTCGCCATACCCGGAGTACTAGAGTTCTCTCTGTCGCTCTTCTTCGCCAAGTTGGTCAGCTACACGTTTCTGTATTGGTTGCCTCTGTACATCAATACATCAAGTGAGTATTTTATATAAACACTTTTAATGTATACTACTAGACAAGCTGCTCGGTACATAGAAATTGTACCACTAAGTTGCGGTCAATTGACCGTAACTCAATATTACCATCTCGCTTACTCTCAACTAGAACCCCTATCGCGCTCTCTGTTTGTGAGCTGTCAAACTCCCGCGTAATGTGACGCAATTTTACTTATAAACAGCCCGTCTAGGAGTATACATTAAAGTCATTGATTTTATATTATAACTTTTTAGTTGCAGCGTATTTAGGCAGAGAATACGTGAGGTCCAGGATTCGATTCCTAGGTCGGACGTTCAATTTTTTTTATTGATTTAAAAAACACCTTTTTATAGCATATGCCGGGAAACGAGCAAGTGGGTCACTTGATGGTGAGTGATCTCCACCGCCCATGTACGCCCACAATACCAAAAGTCATGGGCCAACCTTAAAGAAAAGGGATAATTAAGGAATTGAGAACGGGTAGGGGTTTGGGCCTCCGGATATCTCACTCACCGTACGAAACGCAGCAGCAAGCTGCTACTTTACGCCGGTTTTCTGTGAGACAGTGGTAATGACCCGGACGAGTCGGCCCATTCATGCTGTAGACAAAACTGTCTACAGCGTGACTCTACCACTCAATAAAAAATATATTTAGATAACATATATTACTGAAGCTACATACATACGCACTCACGCCTGTAATCCCCGAAGGGTTAGGCAGAGGTGTAATCAGTACACCCACATTTCGCCGAGCGCATCTCCGTCCCATAATATGATAGGGGGCGAGCCTATCGCCATACCGGGCACAAATTCCAGACTCCGGGCTGATACTGGGGTATTTCGTAATAGAAAACCCCAACACCACTACCCGACCCGGGGATCGAACCCGAGACCTCAGCGTTAGCCTCAATCGTAACGCGTACACATTACAACTGCGCCACCGAGGCAGGCAGTGAAGCTATCACTTATAATAATTAGTTCATCCACATGGTCAAAAGGGGCTTGCTGCATATATTGCAAGTTATTAGTAATAAATTTGATTATAACTGTTTGTATGTACAAAGACTTGCCTGAACATCCCCCCCATCTCCCATAGCTCACCTAAGCGCTCGTCAGTCAGGCGAGCTGAGTACAGTATTCGACGCGGGCGGAGCCGTGGGCGCTATACTAGCGGGGCTGCTGGCTGACTGCGCAGGATGTCCTGCATTAGTGTGTCTCAGCTTCTATACACTATGCGCACCGGCGGTGAGTATCAAAATTCAAAATATTTATTGAATCCATAAAATGTTATTACTAGCTGTTGCCCACGGCTCCGCCCGCGTGTATGCCTATTTCAAATTCAAATCATTTATTCTGTAAATTGGATCATAAATATCACTTTTACATGTCAATCATTTTTTATGCTACATTATATTTAAGAATTAATGAAGCCTAGTGGGCGACAGCGGTGGCCGCGGCGTGGGGGGTGATCGCATCAAGCGAGTCCCGTCATCGGTGTGAGAGACGCGCTTGATAAAAATACTAAAATGACTATTAAAAAATAGGGGTTGATGGTAGAAGGGTGAAAATGTAGGGTTGTATGTATTTTTTAATGCCAAATCACAATAAAAATTATCAATTAAAAAAAAAAATGGGGTGGGTACCCTTATCACTTAGGGGTATGAAAAATAGATAGTAACCGATTCTCAGACCTACTGAATATGCATATAAAATTTCATAAAAATCGGTCGAGCCGTTTCGGAGGAGTATGGTAACTAACATTGTGACACGAGAATTTTATATATAAGATTTAGATTACGTCAAAATTCTACCGCTATAGATGGACAAGCTCGTGCGCGACCGTCCTGCGGGGTACAAGACGTTGGGGGGGACGAGGTTCTCTAGATGTTAGCGGGGGCGGTTTGTGCAGCGGGGAAGGGAAACAAATGCAACTGCCGCAATGTAACGTCCCCCCAACGTCTTGTACCCCGCAGGACGGTCGCGCACGAACTTGTCCATCTATAGTTCGGAATGCTGTATCTATAGTTCGGTCGAGAAGAACGAGCAAGAAACTCCAGCGTTGCTCTTTTCAAAACTAGTTTACAATTATTACAGCATAAGGTTTTACAATATTTGATTGGAGTCAGTGCAGCTCAATCAAGCAGTTACAGAAATGGTATCTACGCATTGGATTAACATTTTATCATTAGTCAAGTTATCATAATGAAAACCAGCTTCATTAGCATCGTTATTAATTAAGCGATTGGGTAGGAGGTTTGGGCCTCCGGATATCTCACTCACCGTTCGAAACGCAGCAGCAAGCTGCTAATTTACGCTGGTATTCTGTGAGACAGTAGTAATGACTCGGACGAGCCGGCCCATTCATACTGTAGACAAAAATGTCTACAGCGTGGCTCTACCGCTCAAAATAGTCAATGTTATCATTTAATCGTTCATCCTCATTATTATCAGCATGATCATTGTCACAATTTTCCTTATTGTCATAATTATTATATCATATTTGACAGTCTCCGTGGCGGGCGAGTAGCCGGCTGCGAAGCTAGAGGCCGTGGGTTCGATTCCCGAACAGAGATAAATGTTTAGGTGATTCGCAAATATTTGTTTCGGGTCTGGGTGTTGTGGGTTGGCAAGTCCCTCGTAGTTCCTGATACCCACGGTACAGGTTAACCTAGTGTGTGGTCGGGACTATGTGTGTGACTGTTGGGTGTATTATTATTTTATGTATATATTTTTTATTATTGCCTCGACTGCCTCGGTGGCGCTGTTGTAATGCGTATGCGTTACGATTGAGGCTAACGCTGAGGTCTCGGGTTCGATCCTCGGGTCGGGTAAAGTGGTATTGAGTTTTTTATTACGAAATGCTCAGTATCAACCCGGAGTCTGGAATTTGTGTCCGGTATGGCGATAGGCTCGCCCCCTATCACATCGTGGGACGGAGATACGCTCGGCGAAATGTGGGTGTACTGGTTACACCTCTGCCTACCCCTCTGGGGATAACAGGCGTGAGTGCGTATGTATTATTTTATTTTTGCCTCCTAACTGTGCAGTCATCCCACAGCTTCTAGCCTACCAGACCTGGGGAGCTAGTTCGTACGCCATGAACGTGTGCCTACTCATCATCAGCGGTATCCTGGTGAATGGACCGTATGCTCTCATCACGACAGCGGTCAGCGCTGAACTGGGTAAGTGGAAACTTGAAGGACTTCAATCATCATTTTCTGAGTGGTAGAGTCACGCTGTAGACAATTTTGTCTACAGCATGTATGGGCCGGCGCGTCCGGGTCGTTACCACTGTCTCACAGAAAACCGGCGTAAAGTAGCAGCTTGCTGCTGCGTTTCGTACGATGAGTGAGATATCCGGAGGCCTAAATCCCCCTCCCCTTCCCAATCCCTTACTTATCCCTTTCCTTTAAGGTCGGCAACGCATCCATAATTATTTTAGTATTATCGGCGTACATGGGCGGTGGAGATCACTTACCATCAGGTGACCCACTTGTACGTTTGCCGGCCTATATTATAAAAAAAAAAACTTCAATCATCAGTTTTAGTAGACAACCCAAATAGGTCAACAGAAGATATGTGAATGATTGTGTATTTCGACATTAATGGAAGAAATTTGAAGGGTTTTTAGCCTAAACGAATAGATAGATTTGGATACGGTTCTTTTTTTAACCTACTTCAAAAAGAGGAGGTTCTCAATTCGGTGCATTTTTTTTTTAATGTATGTACATGGATTTCTCCGCCAATTGTGGACCGATTTTGTTGGAAATAATTTCACTCGATAGAGTTTAGCTGCGATGTGGTCCCATACCCACAAGGTGGTAGGTCCCTCGTATGCGAGAGGCCGGCTGGGTTGGTACCACAGCGCCGTCTATTTCTGCCGTCAAGCAACAGTGTGTAAGCACTGTTGTGTTCCGGTATGATGGACATTGAAGCCAGTGTAATTACTGGGCATTACGAGACTTAACACCTTATGTCTCGGGGTGACGAGCGCAGTCCAGTGTCATGCGTTGCTTCTGTTTTTGAGAAGGCATGGCGCTTACCATCAGCCGAGCGATCTCCTCGTCTCGTCATTCAAGCTAATAAAAAAAACTACCCAAGTAGGTCACCTGATGGTGTGTGATTGAATGTGTATGTAGACATTAATGGAAGAAATTTGAAAGATTTATTAATCTCAACGAATGGATCGATTTGGGTGCGGTTTTTTTATTTGAATGTTAATAATCGCGCGTTCTTAGCTAGTAACATTGATTTGATGCTGTTTCGAAGGCATCCAAGCCAGCATAATGTGATGGCCCATGATGTGATAGGGGGCGAGCCTATCGCCATATCGGGCACAATTCCAGAGACTCCGGGCTGATACTGAGCATTTCGTGATAGAAAAACCCAATATCACTTTTACCCGACCTGGGGATCGAACCCGAGACCTAAGCGTCAGCCACAGTCGTAACGCGTAGGCATTACAACTGCACCACCGAGGCAGTAACCTCTCCAAATTTAACCACACCTTTCTGTAACACGTTGTTAATCGTGTCTGAAACTAAGTAAGAAAACCGATTTATTTGTCACAGACAATGACAGACTTACGCCCGGTTTCTGAAAGGCTGATCAATGTTAAATTAACTAATCAAATGTCAAATCTCATGTCAAGTCGAAATTGAGTTGCTAGATGATCAACACCATAGATTTGACACACATGTTAGTTAACATAACTTTCAAATTAATATGAAAAATCGTATGTCAAACGGTACTAAAGAGAGATCAAATATTATAAATATTTTCACTAAATAAAGTTTCAGCAACTCGAATTGATTTGACAGCGATGTCAAATCAAAGTTCTGTTAGTTGAATGTTGATTTGATCAGCCTTTCAGAAATCGGGCGTTAACATACATGTTTGGGAGCATCGAATAAATTTCGATTAATTGGCATATTCTGGTCATGTAGTATAAATATCTGAGGTTATTAACATTTGATAAAATGTATATATGTATAAACCAGGTACACACAGCAGCCTGGCTGGTAACTCTCAAGCGTTGGCGACGGTCACCGCCATCATAGATGGGACAGGCAGTGTTGGTAAGTACACGTGTATATTTAAAACTGATGCTTCGTAGCTTTATTTCAATTTACACTGAACTAGCTGTCCCGCGCGGTTTCATTGGCACCATAAAATTGATAGTTAGAACCAGATTGCAGCGCCATCTCGGGTCGGGGCCAATTGTGAATTTCGATCATCCAACTCAAATTCGGGCCCTCTCAAATCAGCAAAATGTTGAAATAAACCTAGTTCATAAAAAAAATATCACGTTTTAATTTTATTTTAATCCCGATATAGTACGTTCTCAATTTTTTTATTCTAATTTCGGGTCAAGCCCCCCAAACGAAAATCCCGAGTCCGCCCCTGTCCATGGATAATGATGTTTGTGTGTCCACAACAGGTGCAGCGATAGGTCCGATGTTGGCCGGCGTGGTGTCCAGCACTGGGTCGTGGTCTCATGTGTTCTATATGCTGATAGCTTGCAACTATATGGCATTTTTTTTACTGCTCAGGTAACTTAGCGTATATTATCTTTAAAAAAATGTAGCTGAAACCTTATACATACATCTTTGAGTGGTAGAGCCACGCTGTTGACACTTGTCTACAGCATGTATGGGCCGGCTCGTCCGGGTCATTACCACTGTCTCAGAAAACCGGCGTAAAGTAACAGATTGCTGCTGCGTTTCGTACGGTGAGTGAGTTATCCGGAGGCCCAAACCCCTTCCCTTTCCTAATCCCTTAATTATCCCTTTCCTTTAAGGTCGGCAACGCACCCATGATTCTTTTGGTTTGTGGGCGTACATGGGCGGTGGAAATCACTTACCATCAGGTGTCCCACATGCTCGTTTGCTGGCCTATACCATAAAATAAAAAAAAATTAAGGGATTGGGAAGGGGAGGGGGTTTGGGCCTCCGGATATTTCACTCACCGTGCGAAACGCAGCAGCAAGCTGCTACTTTGCGCCGGTTTTCTGTGAGACAGTGGTAACGATCCGGACGAGCCGGCACATTCATGCTCTAGACAAAATTGTCTACAGCGTGGCTCTACCACTCGTAAAATATTAATCGATACTTATCGAATAAATACTTGATGTCGATATCAGAAATCGATTCATCTAAATTTTATTACAGGATAGCGAAGCACGAAGTAGCGAAGTTAAGACAACAACGACGCATCGCAACACCTCCGCGTGTGCGGATTGAATGAATTTACTAATTACTCCACTCAGAAATATCAATTAACTTTAATTACCAATTAGACATTTCTGAGAATTCACAATCCAATCCACACTCAATGTCAGTTAATGCTTTATGCACCTTTAATGAATACAAAAATAATTTTAATTTATATCTCTAAGAAATAATAGAGTTCTATTAAATTGCTTCTTGACAGTTAAAGTTAATTAACTTTTATTGAGCGCAGCAGATAGTCTGTTTTACTATGTTCAAATAAATCTATTCGTTAACTAAAAAATATACGACCCAATATTTATGTTCAGAGTTGAATCTAGGGAGAGCATGAGGGGGTGTTGCCTCCCATGTAAAATACATATCAAAACAGAAGGTTTTTCTACTAACGACAAGACGAGCAGGTCGTCACACTACATACCTGTAAATAAACATTAGCAACACCACTAAGAAAAAACTAAGAAATGAAAATATACTGCCAAAAGAAAGAAAAGAAAGTACCTTCCTAAGTTAACGTCTTTTAATTATTAATATTTATTCGAACATAGTAAACCACTTTAGTAATACCCGCGAGTTTTTATCTTGGATCCCCATAATAAAGATGTATTAACCTTTCCCTATGATAAATACAATTAACCCTTTTACCCCATTTACACGGAAATAATTTATCGTACAATATATGCGAGGACATACGAGAATACTCTAGTTTACGAGATCACATCATTCAATATGTTAGTTGACTAGTTTTTTTTTTATTATTTAAATCAATAAGTTACGTTACTCAAAATCTATTGCAGAAAGAATTTTATAAATCGGACTAAAAATAAATAAAATAGAAGCCATTCAAATTCTGTAGAAGGGGTAATTCTCAAATGACAGACGACGCAAACTTTGATGTCACTGTGTAAAATATTCATTATAGTGCACGCGTGCAAGCGAGATAGTGTGATATCCCTACTACGCACCCACTTTTCCTCATACTTACCAATATTTAAAGTCGTAACTGCGGGCACATTTATAATATTGATTGTTTTTTAATAAAAGGGTTTCTTTTGCGTATCATTTTCTGTTGCTTATAAAATAATGTATAAAATTCAATTTAGGAAACTACCCTATTCTCACTCTAAAGTTGCGTGACGTGCCCTCATGAACAAGACTTTTCTGTTTTATTAAGTTGTAGAGTCAAGCTGTAGATAGTTTTGTCGACAGCATGAATGCGCCGGCTCGACCGGATCCGGCTCTCAGAAAACCGACGTAAAGTTGCATATTCAGTTGCGTTTCATACGGTTAGTGAGATATGGAACCCCAAAACACCCAAATCCCTGAATTATCCTTTTCCATTACGGTCGGCAACGCGTCCGTAATTTTACTAATATTGTGGGTGTTTATGGGTGGTAGAGATCACTTACTATCAGGTGACCCACTCGCTCGTTCGCCGGCCTTAGCTATAAAAAATATTCTCGCCTTTGTCGTACGATACTCTCGCCGTGTAAATGGGGCTTTATCCGTGATAAACTGCATTTTACAAGATAAAACTAAATTATATCCTTCAAGTTTTTTTTTATCTCTGTCATAATTTCAACAGATTCAGCAGTTTTACGCTGCGAAAAGTTGTCAAAATTTTGTATACATGTCCGACATCAGGTTATATAAAATCAGGGTACAAAATATTGACTTATTTATTTTGTGTTTTGATATTTGTTTGTAATGTCTGTATAGCCATTCCAAAGCAGAATGCATTTTTAAAATATGTTTTTTTTTTTCAAATACATCAGTAAAATATGTTTGCTATGCGTTTCGAATGAGATATCCGCGACCGTTAAATCAAATCCAGTGAAAATATTTACTGAATCCAGCGTTGTTCTGTTTACATACAATAAGTTACACTACATTAATGCAATTGATTATAAATTAAAACAGCTAATGAGGAATATTATAACTGTTAATGTACATGATCCTCATGAGTACCATGAATTTAAAAAAAACTTCGATTCATACTTAAATTCTGCTAGCAACAAAATTATAAAAATATTTTGTGGTACTTTCTCTCAATTGAAAGCGACTATTTTATCAGCTGATCATATGATATCTTCGACTTATTTATTATTTTTTTAATTTTGTTACTAGCTTAAAAATGGCGGGCTGATTTGAATGCATAGTACTAGCAACCTTTTTTCCAATTGTGTTTAATTGCGTGGGAATAAATAGTTTAAAACCCCATAGGGACTATGGCGTGACATTTATATATGTTACTAGTTTCAGGGTTAAAAGCATATTTTACACGAAAAACAGTGATTTGATACCGGCGTTAATTACATAAATACATCAATATTTTTTCTATGCATAAAATGTCTGAAATGTTATGAAATAATAACAAATGTTTAAGTTGACCAGTTTGTTTTATCATTTTTTTATACGGCCATTTGTAATTTAAAATGTTATATACCGAAAACAATTATCGACATGCTTTTATAAATACTTTTTGTTTGTGAAAGTGTAAAAAAGCATGTCAAAAGTACAGTGCCGAATTTTATTGTGTTATAAATATTTTCTAGCTTTTTTGACGTATTGACTTTTGTGGTTTGTTTTGGGAGGTCATACCCCCCACGAGTGGGTTTCAATGCGGCCCTGTTTAATATTGACTATGAAAGTATTGTGTATCGGTTCTGAAAATGCAATTTAGTGTTATCTAGTGCGTACTCAAGCTGAAAACCGGTGAGATGCTGGGTTCAAATTTCCAGGTCGGAAAATTACAATTTGTTTTGGAGTTTTTCGATTCAATAAAGTCATGTGGCGTCTGGGTTTGGAATTTGTGCCGAACTTGATGAACATTTATACATCATGGGATGGAAATAACCTCGGCGAACCTTGGGTGTACTGGCTGCACCTTTGCCGACCCCTTCTGGGATAGAAGTGTGAGCTTATATTATTAATATAATAATAACATAATAATAATGCTAGCCCTGTATTATATACGTCCCACTGCTGGGCACGGGCCTCCTCTACTGAATGAGAGGGGTTAGGCCTTAGTCCACCACGCTGGACTAATGCGGGTTGGCAGACTTCACATACCTTTGAAATTCTTAAGAAGAACTTCTCAGGTATGCAGGTTTCCTCACGATGTTTCCTTCACCGTTGAAGTGATAATTAACAATTAATACACACATAAATTAGAAATGTCAGAGGTGTATGCACTTGGGGCTGGTTCCGAACCTGCGACTTTCGTCTCGACAGCCCATACCGATCCCCGCTGAGCTATCACTGCTTTTATTGTATTCTTAATATACGATAGCTTATTTTCATTTATTATGTGTAAATTTAATGCATTTTCAGAACTGTGTCTATCTGTTAATATTTAAATGACTAGCTAGTATTATATTGTAAAAGAGCGATTCGGGATTTTGTTTTAAGCATAGGACGGTAAACGAGTAAGTGGTAAGTGATATCCACTGTCCATTACCATAAACAATACCAGAATAATCATGGACGCATACTTGAAAACGCGGACGACCGAAAAAGAGATGGAGAGACGAATTGGACGCATTCGAGGCGAAATGGGAGAAGCTGATAGAGGACCGAATCCAGTGGAAGAGTAAAGGGGAGGCCTTTGCCCAGCAGTGGGACACAGTGTAGGCTATAAAAAAAAAAAAAAAAAATACTTAAAGGTAAAAGTAATTACAGGGAAGGCATTTGGGCATCCGGAATTCTGACTCGAGTCAACAAAACGCAACAGCGAGTGACCACTTCACGATTTTTGGTAAAGCAGTGGTACTGCCTCGGTCAAGTTAGCTCATGAGTGCTGTAAACAAAACTATCTGCGTGTCTACCACTGCCTGTGATTTCCTGTAATACAAATCCTAACTAATATTATAAATGCGAAAGTGAGTATATTTGTTTGTTTGTTACGCTTTCACGACTAAAATGCTGAACCGATTTTGATGGATTTTAGTACAGATAGATGGGACGCTGGAAACGGTTATAGCCTACTTTATATCCTGAAAGAGGCTGTTCACGCGGGCGGAGCTGTGCCGCGAGCAAAAGCTAGATTTACAATATTTTTGAATAAATGACGAGACTTAAATTCCCTCCCTTTCCCAATCCCCATTCCATTCCTTCAAGGTCAGCAACGCATCCATAATTATTCTGGTATTGTGGGTGTTAATCGGCGGTGATCACTTATCAGTAAGTGACCCACTTGCTCGCCGAGCTATTATAAAAAAACCCGTGAAGTGCAATTTTATAGTACAGTATTAGAAAACAACGGCATTTGTGTGATTGTGTATATAATGTACAAAATATTATATTTTAATAAATGTGATTATATTTCATGTGTTTTTATTTACTTTTTTAGGTTCCCGTCAATAGCGGAATAAAGGGTTCCCCGGTCTTAGAGGGGGCCCTAAATGAAATCTCATACAATCTCAAGCCTGTGAGCAAAAAAAGGGTCAGAAGAACCCCAAATAGATTAGAGTACAGTTAGTAGCGTACTCAGGGGTGTCCACTCCAGGCCCCTGGTCTTAGGGGGGCCCCAAATCTCGAAAAATCATACAATGTCAAGCCTATGAGCAAAAAAAGGGTCAGAAAGGCCCCAAATAGATTTGCCTCCCCGGGTCCCGCCTTTAGTCCGCCACTGAGTTCTGTAGGCTACATATTATTATGAAACCGTATTACAGAGCCTACGCAGTTTCTCTGCCTGTCCTACATTTAAAAGACTCCTTTCGAACCAATACGAGATCTTCTTCTTTTTTTATAGCATAGGCCGGCAAACGAGCAAGTGGGTCACCTGATGGTAAGTGATCTCCACCGCCTATGTACGCCTACAATACTAAAAGAATTATGGGTGCGTTGCCGACCTTAAAGTAAAGGGATAATTAAGGGATTGGGAAGGGGAGGGGGTTTGGGCCTCCGGATATCTCACTCACCGTACGAAACGCAGCAGCAAGCTGCTACATTACGCCGGTTTTCTGTGAGACAGTGGTAATGACCCGGACGAGCCGGCCCATTCACCCTGTAGACACTTCCACTCTACAAAACTCCACGCTTCTTCGTCCACCTGCCTTTATCCCACTCACAGGGATCTGACTAACATACTTTTTAACAACTTACAGAAAGATTTGGCTTGTAGTTATTACAACCAGCTTGTCTGACGTCAACCCCTCTGAGGAGAAAGCACTGAGACCCGAAGCAAATATTTGTGGATTACACACACTTTTTGTCTTAGGAAGAAAATTGGGAAACGAACCCTCTCACTTGCCTGCCGGGTACTCCCACGGAGGCTGTTGAACCAACGTTAATAAGTATTTTGTATATTGTAACCGTGTATTATACAGTATGTGACAAAAACCCTGCAGACCCTTTGTAGGTCGTGAAGATACGCATATAAGACAGTTTAATACAAATAGTTAAATTAAACAAATAATAAACAGAGGCGAGATATTATCCTTACACAGGTAGCTAAGAAAAATGAAAATACTTATTTAAAAATGTTATTTTCATCTCAAAAGTGATGAACAGCTGACTGATGTGTCGTACTGCGGCGCGTTTGATGCACGTAAGCGCCGCAACTTGCTATCTCGCTCTGGCTCAAAGTCATCGCTCTTGCAGAGGTAATCAATCGAAGTACGGTTCACAAACAATAAAATAATTAAATTATAAAAAATAAATATGATTATTTTTAGTCTCATTTTCTTATGCGAGTTATTTCATTACGTTTGAATATCGATTCTGATATCACAGTTAAAACGCCCAAAAGGGGTTTTGTTATATATTATATATGCCCCAATGCTGGACACGGGCCTCCTCTACTGAATGAGAGTGGTTAGGCCTTAGTCCACCCCGCCGGCCTAATGCGGGTTGGCAGACTTCACATACCTTCGAATTCTTATGGAGATCTCAGATATTTCGGTTTGCTCACGATGTTTCCTTCACCGTTAAAGCAGGCGATATCAATTAACTTAGACAAGTCAGAGGTGCATGCTCTTGGGGCTGGTTTCGAACCTGCGATTTTTGTTTAAAAGTCCACACCACTCCTCGCTAAGCTATCGCTAGCAAGCAAAAAATCTTTATGCGTCCGCGCGCACTATGAGACCTTATACATATAAGAATATGAGAGTTGGTACTTCACCTTACAAATAGAAATGAAAAAAAATATTTTTTGGAATGTAATTTAGGTATTTATTTGTTATTTACATTAGATATTTGTTACAATTTTACTTAACTTTAGTAACTAATGTTTAGAAGCCTAATATCTAATACAAGCATATTTTTAACCCCTGACAAAAAATAGGGGTGTTATGAGTTTGATCTGTGGCATCGTACCGGCAAAAAATTATACCGATTTGAATGTGGTTTCTATTAATTTGAAAGCTGATTTTATAGAGATGGCCTTTAGTTTGATTGATTTTTTTTTTATTAATTAATACCAGCTGTTTTCAACATATTAGGTTAGGTTAGGACACAGATTCAATATTTGCTGGCCATTAAATAACAGGCTCGGATTCAGTCATTGAATAATAATAGGAGGAAGGAGGAATAATAATAATAGGACACATTTATTGACTGGAAAAATGTAATATAGTATTATTATAATTTTAATATACTCACCTAACTGCCGTATCATAGATGACAATTAACTTTAATTGGCAATTAGTCATTGGTTAGTCTATTATTTCCACTCGGAGCCAGTTAATCCTTTATGCTCAGTTACGAAATACATATAATAATGTTAAATATTATTAACGTTTGAGGGGAATAATCCAATTATAAAAAGACCTAATGCACAATTAAAGTTAATTAAATCTCTGTGTATGGCATTAAGAGTTACTACATCGATATAAAAATAAGATCTCTAGTACTAGGCACTTAATAATATGGGATTAAAAAATAAATAAAAAAATATATAGGCTCGCCCCCTATCTCATCATGGTAAGGAGATACGCTCGGCGAAATGTGTGTGGACTGGTTACACTTCAACCTACCCCTTCGGGTAGGCAGAGGTGTAACCAGTACACACACATTTCGCCAGGGGGCGAGCCTATCGCCATACCGGCCACAAATTCCAGACTCCGGGCTGATACTGAGCATTTCGTAATATAAAACCCCAATACCACTTTACCCGACCCGGGAATCGAACCCGAGATCTCAGTGTTGGCCTCAATCGTAACGCGTACGCATTACAACTGCGCCACTGAGACAGTCAGAGAGCCAGTTTAAGAGATCAATCTGGGAAAATAAACAATGTAAAATTAACATTATCGGAGTTAAGGAACCGCCGAAACATTGCATCTCGACGGTCGGTAGAATCATGCTGTCCTGGAGTCACTGGATATAAACTTGCTGACCCTGGAAAGCGACTTATTGGTACAAGCCACTACTATAAAAAAATATTCATCATCATCAGCCACAAGACGTCCACTGTTGAACATAGGCCTCCCCTAATGCCTTCCAGGCCGACCTGTTGGAAGCGGCCTGCATCCATCGGCTTCCTGCAACCCATGTCAGGTCGTCGGTCCATCTTGTAGGTGGAAAATTATTACTACTCACAATTTACAAATTGAATCATGTTAGCACAAACAGCATTTTATTTTTTTAAATGGATTATTTTCTGGGGGGTCCTAGCCCCTGTAACCTATATACAGAATCCTTATGGGTAGGATATTAAAATTAGATTAAGCTCGTCCAAGTGGCACTATGAATGACAGCGCATCGCCCGCTTCGCCCCACGACACCCGCTGCGTTTGGAATATGGCCACCCATATGGCAAGGACCACAGCCCATGTGGCAGATCCTATCATACTCATTACGACGTCTGAAAAAAAAAGTTAGTTTTTAAGTTGATTTTGAATTTGAAAAGAGTTTAAGAGTCTGAGGCCCAAAACTTTATTCTAATCTCTTAATTATTACCTCTCTC
The DNA here is from genome assembly GCA_905332985.1 of Mimas tiliae. Classification (NCBI taxonomy): domain Eukaryota; kingdom Metazoa; phylum Arthropoda; class Insecta; order Lepidoptera; family Sphingidae; genus Mimas; species Mimas tiliae. The sequence continues at coordinate 560,623 of HG995265.1, read as the reverse complement.
TTTTAAACATATGGTATTGTGGCTTTTCAGAAGCAGTAGAGATCTCTTATCATCAGGCGACCCACTTGCTCGTTTGCCTTTGCTATTAAACAAGTAAGTAGGTCCAATAAAAAACGTATAACACTGACTAGACAGAAAACTAAAAAGTTAAAAGTATGTGATAGGGGGCAACCCTATCGCCATACCGGGTACAATTCCAGACTCCGGGCTGATACTGAGCATTTCGAAATTGAAAAACCCAATATCACTTTTACCCAACCCGGGGATCCAACCGGAGACCTCAGCACAGCAGTCGTACTGCGTATGCATTACAACTATACACAATACACATTGAATGGAGAACCTCGTCTGTATGTAAATAAATATTAACTAAAATAACATTTACCACTGTCTCACAGACAACCGGCGTAAAGTAGCAGCTTGCTGCTGCGTTTCGTATGGTGAGCGAGATATCCTGAGGCTCAAACCCCTCCCCTTCCTAATCCCTTTTCTTTAAGGTCAGCAATGCACCCATGATTCTTTTGGTATTGTGGGCGTACATGGGTGGTAGTGATCACTTACCATCAGGTGACCTATATCGTCTTCAGCACATAGTCTCCTTCAGGTGTTAATTTGTGTTTAAATAACAAGTTACGTACGTATGTCTGTAGAATTACGTACATCTTATTCAAGTTTATTAAAAAGTGAGTGTAGTTCATAATAATTAGTAGTGTTGTCATCAATCTTATAAATTTTAATAGATGAGTGATTAAAATTAATGTGAAATTTTAGGATTGCTTGGATATAAAAAGATCCGGTACGTAAGTACGTATTGTAGGGTATATGTAATGGCCCTAAAATATGGCCACACCTTTCTGTAACATGTTGTATATACATATATATATATATCACTTACATTTCTTGATCTGTTTCTGTTCTGCGAAAGGTGGATTTAGAAATGCATCCCTGAAGAACCATACTACATTAACTGCCCAAACAAACGGCAAGCATATGAAGCCAACTGTAAAGGAAAAATTGTATGGATATACTATGTGCTAGGTACCACGTATGCGAGTGGCCGTCTGGGTTGGTACCACTGCAGCGTCTCTATCTGCCGTCAAACAACAGAAGGACATTAAAGCCAGTGAAATTACTGGGCAAATTCAAATCATTTATTCTGTAAATTGGATCATAAATATCACTTTTACATGTCAATAATTTTTATGCTACATTACATTTACGATGGCATTTCGGGCCTAGCCATGAGAAGAAAATTATTTGACTTAATAACTTGTCTCATGGTGACAAGCGCAGTCCAACTCCATGTAGTGCTTTGTAATTCAATGTTCTGTGTGGTGTTGCTTCTGTTTATAGGCAGACGTGACGCCGTGCTCGTCTCGTCATTCAAGTAAAAAAAAAACTACAGGTGGCAATCCTTAACACCCCAAGTTCACCGAGGCACACCAAGTTTTCACTTCTATCTGGAGTCCCCAAACACTGCCCCGCATGTTTTTTTTATTGCGTAGGCCGGCAAACGAGCCAGTAGGTCACCAGTGGGTAGACAAAACTGTCTACAGCATGGCTCTACAACTCTGATGATGTTTATTATGACCATACCAACCAAAATGCTCCAAACTCCAGGACATTAGTTAAAATCTTACATAAATACTTAAATAAGTAGTTATCCTAAGCATATATACATGATAAAACTTAATCTGTTTATAAATGATTAGATAATTAAATATATAGCAATTATTAGTCACTGTTACTGCATTATAATGAAATTGTCTTGGATTTCTTTTATTACTGCCATGAAAATTACAAATAAATAAAATAATTCAGAATATGTAAAAGTTATTTTTGCATTATATACCTTGCAAAATTGAATGTAGTTTAAAATAAATAAGACTAAATTAGAACACACCTCTAAAATACAATCTGCAAAGATGCAATTTATTTTCATTCGGAATCCTATTTACATCCATTTTCTTTTTATTTATGTACAATCGTAAATAAATCCTCGATGATGAACAATTTGCACATTAAGAATTGAGAATTAACAACCAAACAACAAAATTCTCTTGGATTCCCCACGGAAATAACGGCATATACAACAAATATAGTTCAGGTTGATAACATATGTCATACTCTTCTAATACACGTGAAATATATATCTCTATTTCTTTCATCCCTTTCATTTGTTGTTAAATATATAGAGAAGAAGGATTGGAACGCATGACCGTGCACGTAAAATGTCAAATTCTTTTTTTTTTTCTTCAAAAGACACTAAAGGCTGCCTTTCTTTCTGCCTGAGTTTTGACTTCTGAAACCCTCCGAAAATTACAGTTTTATGTAATGACATAATACTTCATATAAAGTCTTATATACTTACTATAAAAGTACAATTCTTGACTTTTTGAAAATTTTTGAAGTCTTTTTTGACATTATAATATAGATTTTGGTGTCGATCTGTTCGTCTTGACGGTGCGCGTACGGCTGTGCCGAATATTATATATAGTTATATAATAAATTATTTAATTAAAGACGTTTTTGTCATTTTTTTCACATAAAATTGACACATTTCAGTAGTTTTCTTCAAAATTATCAGAGGCTTTGTTGATTTTCCTGCGTCGTTGCATCCCCCCCGCCGGCCCCGCCGCTTCGGTGTGGTTTTTGCCGCATCTGAAACATAAAAAACACATATTTTATATTAAATTACCTAATTTTTACCATATTTTCGCAAATATTTTCAAAATTTACCGTCCCTAAAATCCAAAAACCATTTATTTGTGACCCCCTCTGGGCCCCCGACCCGATCCGTGCGAAAGCGCGCCCAAAATACGCGGGAAAAGTCAAAAAATTGACCCCCCACCCACCCTAGTCTCAGTTTGGTACATCGACTCGGTACCGGTTATATACATATTTTTCTAAATTCTTTTAAAATTGATTTTAACTTATTTCTAACATATTATTGCTTTATTAATAAATAAAAATAAAAATATCTGAGACATATTACACTAAGAAATTTTATTTTAATTTTTTAAAAAATTTATAAGTTTTTTGACGTTTACTTTGTAAGCTCTTTACACTTACAAACTTTAATTCTGTGACGCGTACCCCCAATCAAAATGTTCCGAACACCTGCAAAGAGAGGCGCAGCCAAACCCTTATCACCGGAGTCCAGTCCCGAGGAACCGGCAAGAGCAACCGTCGCACAGGCTCGGCGCAGTATTGAATCGAAGCTAGATAGCTCAGACCCAAGACCCGCCGAGCAGGCGCGACAGATGCCCAAGCCGAAAGGCACGTACAAGGACCGGACAACGGAAGCCTCTGCCCGTCTAAATAGAATAAGGATGTCCATCAATATGAGCCGTAATACAAAGACCGAAATTAAAAACGAAATCATAGAATCGGCATTACGCATGATGCAGCTGGTTAAGGATGCGGAGGAAGGAAGAAAATATAAGAGATCGGAAGACACAAAGGAGACACAGACGGAGCAAGAAAAGATAGAAGTAAAGGAAACAACAGGAAGCAGGGGAACAGAAGAGTTAAAAAGGGAATTGACTGGAAAGCTGGAGGAACACCTAAGGGCTATGAAGGAGACAAAAGAGGCGATGGAAAGAATAAGTGAGGAAATGAGTAGGCACCGTGAAGATCTGGCCAGCCAAAGGACGTATGCGAGTGCAGTAGCCGGTTCCCCCAAAGTCAAATCGACTGAGGTGGCTACGGCTCTGCACTCGATCGTGGTGACCTCCAACGACGATCTAGAAACGGGAGAGGTAGTGATGGAGAAGATAAGGAAGGCTGTGAAAGCAAAGGAGGAAGGGATAAAAGTAGATAGAATAAGGAAAGCAAAGGATAGAAAAGTAATAGTTGGATGCCAAAACAAACAAGAATTAATCAAAATTAAAAACAACATAATCAAGAACGAGAAGACACTAAACATCGAGGATATTAAAAATAAGGATCCACTAGTAATTCTAAGACACGTAATGAATAGCCACACCGATGATGAAATAATAAACGCAATAAAAAAGCAAAACAGGCACCTACTGGATAGGATAGGAAAGGAGAAGGAGAGATTCGAGGTCACCTATAGGCGAAGAACCCGGAACCCACTTATGGCCCACATAATCCTGCGAGTGTCGCCCGAAATCTGGAGGATCTTCACAGATACCGGCGCAGTGTTTGTGGACGTCCAGAGAGTCAAGGTAGAGGACCAGTCCCCCCTTGTCCAATGCTCAAAGTGTTTGGGCTATGGACATGGGAGGCGATTCTGCCATGCCTCTCTGGAGGCCTGCAGTCACTGCGGCGGGCCACACAAAAAGACCGAGTGTGCGGATTGGCTAGCAGCAGAGCCATCGACCTGTTGCAACTGCCAAAGGGCGAAACTCGCGGACGTGGGCCATAACGCCTATAGCGAGGTATGTCCAGTTAGGAAAAAGTGGGACGCACTGGCTAGATCGTGCATAGGCTATTGTTAAGATGAAACCGGCAAAACCAGATGGCACAGCAAAAGAAAAACTCGGCCTGGAATGGAAGTATCGAGAGAGGAACGCTACAAAACAAATTTGTAACAAAAGGAAACGGCAAAGTGGTTTTGACGCCACCTTTTGCAGTGTACAACGAATAGCGGGATAAAATAGATACAATGGATATAAAGACAGTGTAAAATAATAAAAGATGGATATTATAAGATGTAAAATAAGTACTATGATATATAACATAAAGTTATATAAATATAGTACATAGATAAAATGGACATATAAAGTTAAACAGATAGCACAAATTAATTACGAAGGATAGAAATAAAGTCGGTAATATCAGATGGAGTAGGAAATTTAACAGTGGAACTAGGATGAAAAGAAGAGAGAAATGTAATATGGAACAGGACTAAGGAATATTGGCAGTAGAAGAAAAGAAACTAAAAAAACACAAAGGAAAGCATAAGTTATTGATACAAGAAGTAAACAAAGAGTAATAGCATATAGAATATTCAAATAATAAAAATATAAAATCAAATAAATAAGTAAAAAGTAGTAGTAAAAGAATAGTTAAAAACATAGTAAACAGTATATAATAGGAAAAGTCAACGACTCAGAAGAAGAAAAACTTAACTTAAATTAAATTCAACACATAGATTTAGTAACTCGACAAATAAGTAAGAAATTAAAACGCATAGTCAGATAGAGGAGAAGAAGAGGAACATACAACACAACTGAGGAAAATATTAAGATATAAAAAGGCCCTATCCACCCATATGGGGGTACTAGAGTGGGGAAATAAACAGCCCCACATTAAAAAAACAAAAAAAAAAAAACTATAAAAGTACATGATAATAAAGCGTATAAAAGATTACAATGAATCTATTAAGTATGGAAAACATCTATTTTCAAATGCAATATGATGCAATTGGTAATTTCTTCTACACGTAGAATTTATAACGTCGCGGCTATTGTTTTCACCAGTTTTGACTAAAAGAAGACTCAAGAATTACTAATTAATTCTAAATTGTTTCTATAGTTTATTTATTTTATATTGTGTAAATATGAACAATTTATTACTTAAATTAAGATAATTTATCTGCAATTTGAGTAATATATACCCATGATAAATAATGATAAACTATCTTCGGAATTTCGCAGAAAGTTTTTAACTCAAGGTCTGTCACACACGTGCAATATTATTGACAATAATATTGATTAAATATGCGCAATACGTACACTTCTCAGTAATATTGTCAATTTAGCTAAACCAGGCGCAGTTACAACTTACATGCCACTCATATGTAGAATAATGTCTGAAATGGAAAAAAAAACTATTGTGGCATTGGTTATCGCAACAGAATCAATTTAAGATGGGATACGAAAAAGGGCCATATTGACCCACACACTCATTTATCATTTTATTTTTAATGTACAAAGCATCGGTACAAAGAACACTATTTTCGTCTTCCTTCATTTTAAACCCCCGAAAAAAAGAAAGGTGGAATAAGCTGGAGCTTTTTGTCTGTCTGTATTTATTTGTCGTAGCACCTAAATAAATGCACCTTTTTCGAAGCGATTTATAACTTGAAAAATAATTTGGTTTACAATTTTCATTGAACTGATGACTGAACAAGCAAAGTTGTAATTTGCAACCAAACCATTTACCATCATCAGCTTCCAAGTGCTTCGACATTAATAAATAGCAAATATAATGTGATGTGAATAGGAGCTAATGAAGGAGTAAGGAGTTCGGTTTTTTTACAGTTATGCTAAGTTAAATTTAAAATTCAATCGTAGGCTCACGTTGAATGTACCTGTCGAGCTAAAATATTGCCTTTAGCATGCACACATTTTACCCTACTTGCCGGCTGCCGCTGGTATTCATGTCAATGTGAATAGCATGACAATACAGGCCGTAGCGATCGCTTAGACTCAGTCACTCAGTCAATATTGACAATAATATTGAGTGTGTGCGGCTCCGGCTGCCAAAGAAACAAAAATGGCGTACTCTGTTTGAATGTCAATATTGAAAAATGTTCAAAGAGTAAATAAAAATGTTTTCGTCGTATTGTCATGTATTGTTATGTGTTATTTCGTTTACGTTTTGCCCAATAACATGTAAGTACAGTTTGCAATTCAAGCCATTGCTATAAAAAGTTTCGAACGCGCATTTATCATTCACCAAAATAATTGATCGAATTTCGAGAATTCCGAGGCTATATTTCAGCGAAAAGGCCTTGATATTGAAGTCGACAGCCTATAAAGGCTCTGTTTATCAATTAAGTACAAGGTTTACCGTAAATTAGCGTCAATTTGTGCAAAAAAAACAGATAAATGCATATCATTTTTCCGACGAACATATTTTTTCTAAGACCGTAACGATATTTCTTTCCACCCTATTATAAGCTTTCACTTTCAGTTAAATCCGTTTAGTTATATAGAAAGCAGTCGTGCTTTACAAGGAAACATTAAAGTGTCACTTTAAATAAAGTTCAACAAGTAATAAAAAAAGAAGTCAAAATTACTTTTTAATGTTTCGAATGTATATGAAACAACCCCCTATCACATCATGGGACGGAAAGAAGCTTGGCTAAATGTGGTTCTAACTACTGGTCATACTTCTGCCTACCCCTTCTGAGATTACAGTGGCAAGTGCGTATGTATGAAATAATTAATGAAGTTAAATATCCCCCAGGTTGATTGTCCATTATATTACATTTTAATAAATTAGCCAAATGTGAGAGAGACTTTTGCCCTGAGAGTTCTGTATCACTGAAATATATTTATAATAATAATGCTATTTCTATATTAAATAAGTCCCACTGCTGGGCACGGGGGCCACCTTTACGAATGAGAGGGGTTAGGCCTTAGTCTACCACTCTGGAGTGATATGGGTTGGTTGACATAACATACCTTCGAAATACTTATGAAGAACTTCTCAGGTATGCAGGTTTCCCCACTATATTTTCTTCACTGTTCAAATTCAAATCATTTATTCTGTAAATTGGATCATAAATATCACTTTTACATGTCGAATAATTTTTTAAGCTATATTACATTTACGACGGCATTTCAGGGCTAGCCATGAGAAGAAATGCCGAAACAAACTCATGGGTTATGGCCTCTTTTAATGTCCAGACATTGTTTTACAAAAATTATGCGAGTGTAATGTACAGAAATTCCTGGATTGGCCCTTTCGAGAGATAGCCAAAAGTATACCAGACATACGTAGCACTCGCACTCACATTAAAAAAATAAATGAAATAATTTATAACAAAAAAAAAAAAAAATGTCAATATTCCCTTACATACTAATATTGCGCCAATAGAGCAGTCAATATTAAATAAGTTGTTGTTGTTGGGTGTTGTTAAGTGATAATTAACTCTGAATACACCATCAAAATAAAATGACAAGAAATGTGACTAGCAAAAAAAATAGTACACCTAAACTCTGTGCAAGGGGGAGGAGCTATTAAAGTCTGTGCAGCTCGTTCATTTATCAATTCATTTTTTTTTTCATGATCTCTAGTTGACACTACGTCAAATATTTTGTGTGGTGCAGAACGTCATATCTCAATCTAGAAATTTAATATTTAGACATTAGCTTTTATGAAATAAAGTTGATTTGAACATTCATTAATTTTTGTTGCGTGTATGAGTGTTACGTGTTTACCTTTGCATGTGTAAGAAAGTGGAGCCGTATCTTTGGCAGATTCATATGAGAGTTATCGTTCTAGTTATCAGAGGGTAGTTATCGATCTTGGGGCTGGTTTGGAACCTTTAAAACAACAGAACAGATGTTCTTCAAACATAGCTACCATCTCAGTTAAATTACCTAACAAAAAAGATGCATTAAAATCTGTCTATTTGGCTGCCATAGATATTATCTACGGCAGTAATTCATAAAGTGGGTTCCGCACAAAAAGTCATCAGGGTTTCTGCCAATTTGTCATATTTGTCACTAATTTGCGGCAAATGTTGGATCGGATTCACAAAATATCGGAACACATTAAAGTTTAAATCATACATGGATTAAATGATTCTGATATATTTGCTCATTTCATGTAAGGCTCATTTCATGATAATTTAATATAGACTTCCATAAAATAAAAATAAAATAGCAGTGATAGCTCAGTGAGGAGTGATATGGATTGTCGAGACGAAAGTCGCAGGTTCGAAACCAGCCCCGAGAGCATACACCTCTGACTTTTCTAAGTTACATGTGTATTAATTTTTAATTATCACTTGCTTTAACGGTAAAGGAAACATAGTGGGGAAACCTGCATACCTGAGAAGTTCTGCATAAGAATTTCAAAGGTATGTGAAGTCTGCCAACCCACATTAGGCCAGCGTGGTGGACTAAGGCCTAACCCCTCTCATTCAGTAGAGGAGGCCCTTGCCCAGCAGTGGGGCGTTATATAATACAGGGCTAGTAGTCATTGTAGTAGTCGATAGAATAAAAAGCATTGAGTGTTCTGTAGGTTTAGGGATCTGCTGCTCTATGGTGCCACAGATTGATAAAGGGGTCAAACTAACCCCTCTTTTTTGTCGGCGGTCAAATAAAACATTTACAAGATCATGTAGTAATATTATAGGCTTATTACATTTAATTTACAATTATCCTCAAGAACAAAGTTGGTCATTAAATACAAATGACTATAATTATTGTTTGTTAATAAAATTTGACCTTCAACATAGCAACTAATGTTTATCATAAATAAACAATAAAAAAATATGAGCACATAAATTACAGAAACAAGGAAAATAAAAAGTTCTCTGTAGTGTTGTATAAGACATACAAGAGGCAGTACATTTGTCACGTAAATGACGAATTAATGTAAGAGTAACTAATTTATTACATGTACTACTTAAAATTTTGTTGTGTTACTCTTTTACTATAACCATGACGCGGGCTGCATGCGTGAAAGAGTGAGTATGAGTGAGTCATATGCTTCAACTTCAATAGTATGTGCGTCTCATTATGTAACATGTCAATCACACTTGTAAGATAGGACAATACAAACCATAGTATACTACAAATGTACTGCCGAGCCTCGTTTGAAGTGGTACTTTGTACTAACTCAGTTACAAGGCTTATTTAAAAATTGTGTCGTGCTAACACTAGTTCTCAATCCTTGTTATCCTTACTTTTCAAACTGCACCTGCTGTTGAGTCTAAATTATGACCAATTTATAACCGTTGAGAGACACAGTCTCTAGAGGTTTGCTAGAATGATGTCAGCCTGACGTAACTGCATATTCATATTATTTATTGAACCCATAAAATGTTATACATCATTTAGATTCAGTCAAATTTTAACTCTATCGCCAGTTCGGAATGCTGTTTCGCTAGAGAAGAACGGACAAGAAACTCTCAACATGGTTTTTGTTTTTAATAGCATTTGCCGGCAAACGAGCAATTTTGTCACTTGATGGTAAGTGATCTCCACTGCCCATGTACGCCCACAATACCAAAATAATCATGGGCGCGTTGCCAACCTTAAAGGAAAGGGATAATTAAGGGAATGGGAAGGGAAGGGGATTTGGGCATCCGGATGTCTCACTCACCGTACGAAACGCAGCAGAAAGCTGCTACTTTACGTCGGTTTTCTGGAGATGGTATATAGCCATGATTGAATATCTGATCATTGGTTTATAGTTTTTAGTTATAGATGTTTTCCTAATTAAGGGGTGTTTGGTGGTGATATTATTGATTTTGGGCCTTACTTATCAAGCTTGTGCCAAAACTGATTTGTTAAATACTCTAGCATTAATTTATTATAATGACGTTGATCATGATAATGAAATTGTTCACGATAATGTCCATGATGAAGTCAATCATCATAATTAAAATGTTCACGGTAACGATAGTAGGATAATACTCGTGATATTTACATTGTCTCTGTGGCGTATTGGGCAAGTAGTCGGCTATGAAGCGAGAGGCCACGGGTTCGATTCCTACACCGAGATAAATGTTCGTCATCCACAAATTGTCATTAATTGAATCAATGTCTTTGAATAAATACACATATATCGATGCTGGTTTGAGTGTTTTCTCCCCAGACTAAAAAAAAACTACAAGCCAAATATTTCTGTAACATGTGTTTGTAATTCTCATGATAAAGGTTAACCTAGTGTGGGGTTTCGACCATTGTGTGACTGCGCTGTTGACGTTGCTTCTAGGCAACGTTGCAGCATTAATCTGAGTGTCAGCCAATTTCCACACATTAAATTAAGAAATATTATTGTCGATTCTTGTATTTGTGTCATTTGTTGTAAGTGTGGAAATAAATGCATTTTCTTTCTTTCTTCTTCTGTAGGGTGTATTTTATTTTCATTTTAAATACATATTTCAGGTACATCAGACCTGCTGCCACCACCGCCGTCGCTCGTCCTGTACAGTCCAGGCGAGGTTGTATACACCGACGTGTTGGTAAGGAAAGTGCACGACAACCTGACGCTGGTGTGTGAACTGCGAGGTGAGATCGCATCCCGGAGTTACGTGTGGAATTATATACCCAGGAACGCTAGCTTGCCGTCCAGGTGAGGGATTTTATTCATCGTTGAAATCGACATGAGCTGATGCTTGATATCCTACCTGATGGTGGTTACCGTCCCCCATAGACTTCAGCAGTGCCAGGGGCACAGCCTGCCCGCTGCATACCGTGATGGAATGGAAATGGAAAAGGTCATGTCTTAACGCTAATAAAACAAAATCAATAATATAATCAGGGTGATATCTTAGGCCACATCATCGCTTACCATCAGGCGTGATAGTGGTCAGCGTATTTTTTTTACTAACCTAAAAACAAATTAAACCCTGTAGACACTTTTGTCTACAGCATCCATGGGCCGGCTCGTCCGGGTAGTTACCACTGTCTCACAGAAAACCGACGTAAAGTAGCAGCTTGCTGCTGCGTTTCGTGCGGTGAGTGAGATATCCGGAGGCCCAAGTCCCCCTCCCCTTCCCAATCCATTTCCTTTAAGGTCGGCAACGCGCCCATGATTCTTTTGGTATTGTGGGCGTACATGGGCGGTGGAGATCGCTTACCATCAGGTGACCCACATGCTCGTTTCCGACCTGACATAAGAAAACAACGCAATTATTAACTTACTACTTAAAACAACGATAATATGCAAGAACACATATACAGCGAGAAGCGTTCGAATTCGATCGGAGAAAGAAAACGAATAAAAAGTCAAAATGGGGAGTTACCCACCAGCCGCCTGCCTAACGTCAACCCTTCTAGGGAAAACACACCTAGACCCGAAACAAATGTTTTGTGAATCACACGAACATTTTCTATCGGTGCGGGATCGAACTCAAGTCTCGCTTCACAGCCGACTTGCCCACTGCGCCACTGGTACAGTGTTATCACTATCATAAAATATTTTTCACCTAATTATAAACTTTTTATAACACTAAATCATATGCGATTTATCCGCTTAAACAAACTTTCAATTGAATTTATCAGCATTTCATACAGCTTTTGTTGATCAAGCTTACAAGGTGGCAGGTCCCTCGTATGCGATGTCAATATCTGCCGTCAAACAGCAGTGTGTAAGCACTGTTGTGTCTCGGTTTGAAGGACATTGAAGCCTTAATGTCTCTGGGTGACGAGTGCAGTCCAATGTCGTGCAGTGCTTTGTAATTCAAAGTTCTGTGTGGTGTTGCTTCTGTTTATGGGCAGGTGTTGCGCTTATCATCAGGCGAGTTACCTGCAGGCTTAGTACGAGTTACAAATACGTTCACAGTGTTCGAGTTCGATAAAATTACTATTGACGAAGTGTCAAACTAGTAATTCATACGGTAATAAAGGAAACAATTGCAACAAATTTCATATTCGACTAATATTAAATAAAATAAATGAAAAAAAATACCGTATTATTAATTTTAATTCATCATACTCGTAGTTCTCACTAGTGGCTCTACACTAATACTCGACGTATGGAGAGAAAACGAAAACTTTCATCGTTTAGGAAAACTATTAAAACTTGTACTAGGCCTACAGCTGGTCTCGTCACACAAGCTAATAAAAACAAAATGTTCAGTTTATCAACTAACATTGGACCTTATGAACCCTATTACATTGTCGATTATAACGAAAGCATAGTAAGTCCTAGCAAACATTGTTTCAGACCGTACACAATCGAGCCTTCGGACACCACAAGCAAGCTCCTGAAGGTGGATCTTCAAGTTTCTGACAGCGGTCAGTACATGTGCTCGGCACCACCGTTCAGCGTCACAAAGTACATCCTAGTGCAGACAAGGAGTAAGTAGACATTAACTTTTTGTGATATCAACCTTTGCAGCACTGCTGGGCCCGTGCCTCGACTGATGAGAGAGGTTAGGCCTTAGTCCAACAGGCTGGACGAATGCGGGTAAGACTTTTTGTAAACGGTGAAACAGTTTAAAAATCTTTTTTAAGCCGAAATGGTAATAAAATACCATATTAACATACACGGAAAACGCTATTTCTTTGGTGTGTACTTGTCATTTTGGGAAATTTATATTTCATAAACCGGCAATGTAAAGCGTACTAAACTCGGACAATGAGCGCGCGCACCACTGTTAATACTCAGCAGGTAGTGGACACAAAACGCGGCCTATGACCCCTAGCGTCATTGTAAGTTTTTATTAGCTTTACATTACGTTATTAAGAAAAATACGATTTTAAATTATCATTTGAATAAAAAAGGTTATTGTATTTATCTGTCTTAACAAGATTGTGTGTCGGCGCTCAATAACAAACATTGTTTACAAACGCGAGCTCGTGCACCGTGCTATCACACCACTCTGTGAGTCACGAGAGGTGGGGACGGACGATATAAAGCGACGCGCTGTACGGCCGAGTACATTACTGTCGTGGCGCTCGTTCCATCAACATCTCTTAATTGTGACGGGATCACGCCTGATTTTACTATATTTTTAGTACTTATATTGTTGCATAATAAATTATCAAGATTGATTTAATTAATTTGATTTCTACGTAATGTTGAAGTTTTTGTAAAATTATGCCCGAAGATCAGTCTAGAGCTGTTCTCAGTGATGAGGATCGTCGCCCTCCATCACCAATTCTACAACAAGTTTCGGTTACATGTGAAATGTATGAAAAAATTATGTAGACATCCGCGTTTTTTTTTAATAATATTGGCCTACAAACGAGCAAGTGTGTTACCTGACGGTAAGTGATCTCCACCATCATACGCTCATATACGCCCACAATACCAGAAGAATTATTGGCACGTTGCCAACCTGCGAAGAGGGATTATTATTACTAAGATTTAAGGGAAGGGGATTTTTGCCTCCGGATATCTCAATCACCTACGAAACGCAGCAGCAAGCCGCTACTTTACGTCTGTTTTTTGTGAGACTGAGACGGTGGTAACGACTCGGTCGAGCCGGCTCTACCATTCAGGTTTTCTTAGTGTTATTGTGTCTGTAATCACCATCACTACCACCTAGTTTTCGGAAGCGTTTCCCTTACACTCAGCACATATCATGTTCTCGCCAACCTCGTATCATCTTCGGGGAATGTGTTTACTTGCCAAATATGTGGCCGTTTCTGCCACTCTCGAATAGGTCTCTTTAGTCATGCACGAATGTGCGTGGCTGACTCGCAGCCTGGCTGACGCCTCCTAGATCATCTTTCGTAGATGGAGACTAGGCTAATATAATATGTAAAATTGCAGGTCCTCAGCAATGTGCTCGCGGTGCGTTCTGGTGCGGCGATCATTGTGTATTACCCACGTATGTGTGTGACGGACGGACAGACTGCGTGCTCGGTGAAGATGAGGACGTGACTCTTTGCTCAGAGAGAGTTTGTTCACGTTAGTACTTTAATACATAATAATATAGTGACAATATAGACTGTATCTATGGCGCAGTTGTAATGTGAACGCGTTACGACTGTGGCTGACGCTGAGGTCTCTGGTTCGATCACCGGGTCGGGTAAAAGTTATATTGGGTTTTCTATTACGAAATGCTCAGTATCAGCCCGGAGTCTGGAATTGTGCCCGGTATGGCAATAAGCTTGCCCACTATCACTTCATGGGACGCAGATACGCTCGGCGAAATGTGGGTGGGTGATTATAGCCGTGAGTGCGTATGTATATCTAAGTGTGGTGTGATATATTTTTATTAGCTTGAATGACGAGACGAGCAGGTCGCTTGCCTGATGGTAAGCGCCATGCCTGCTCATAAACAGAAGCAACACCACCAGAACTTTAAATAACAAAGCACTGCATGACACTGGACTGCGCTCGTCACCCCGAGACATAAGATGTTAAGTCTCATAATGGCCAGTAATCTCACTGGCTTCAATGTCCTTCAAACCAGAACCCAACAGTGTTTACACACTGTTGCTTGACGGTAGAAATAGACAACGCGGTGGTACCAACCCAGCTGGCCTCTCGCATACGAGGGACCTACCACCTAATATAATTTGTATATACAGGTAGCGACAAGCTGAACTGTTCTGGGGGTCGATGTATATCGGAGGCGGCATGTTGTCGGACCGCGAGTCCGCTCTGTCAGCAGCCGGCATGTTGCAACGAGTACCCGAGATACTCAAGACTTGAAGGTAACTGCGTTCATTCTACACATACCCATTGTACTTCTTCGGTAGTATCGTGATTCTAGACAGTAAACACTGTCATTGTAGACAGTAGACGACTGTCATTGTAGACAGTAGATCACTGTCATCGTAGACATCATCATTGCAGACACAGTAATTGTATACACCGTCAATGTAGGTATCGTCATTGCAAACGGCGTTATTGTAGATATCGTCATTGTAGTTCCGTCAACGTCATCATGACCATAGCCTTGAATATTATCATGGTCAACTTCAATAATGAAATTAACGTGAACATTTTCATTATCATAGTCAACGTCATCATGGTAATTACCGTGAACATTTTTATTATCATGATCAGTGTCATCATGCAAATTACCGTGAACATTTTCATTATCATAGTCAACGACATCATGGAAATTACCGTGAACATTTTCGTTATCATGATCAGTGTCATGGAAATTACAAACAAAGTCTCGCTCCCTATCACATTATTAGACGGAACTAAGTTCGGAAAAATGTGCATGTACTGGTTACTGACTACCTTTTTGGGGATTACAGGCGTGAGTGAATTAAGTGACCGACACCAAGTAAATTAATAAAAATACTTTATTTGAATATAGTGACAGCTTATTAGTACAAAAGAACAATAATCACTTATTTTAATTAGTCTAAGGCTTATATGCTACTTAAATGCTAACTGTGCATTATTCGCCGATGGCTCAGGTATTGCCCCGTTGCTAAGGGCAAGAAGTGCTGGCGAAGGATATGTGGTGCGGTTGGACACCCTTAACTAGTGCGTATACTTAAGGTAGTGTTTTATAACCGTTTCGTCTTCGGAAGCGTTGCACTTACATCCGGTATTATGTTTCAGGTTACGTGGATGTGGAGTTTCCACCACAATTTGAAGATCGTCACGCTCCTGATGATTATGGATTCATACAGTCCACGATCTACACTGTTACAGGTATTTTTTATTTATTTATTTAACTTTATATACTGCCTCGGTGGCGCAGTTGTATTGTGTACGTGTTACGATTGACGTCAACGCTGGGGTCTCGGGTTCGATCCCCGGGTCGGGTAACAGTGGTATTGGGTTTTTCTATTACGAAATGCTTAGTATCGGCGCGGAGTCTGGAATTTGTGCCCGGTATGGCGATAGGTTCCCGCCCCCTATTACATCATAGGACGGAGTTTCGCTCGGCGAAATGTTGGTGTACTGGTTACACCTCTGCCTACCCCTTCGGGGATTACAGGCGTGAGTGCGTATGTATGTATTATTTTGTTTGTTCCAGCGTGTGCTTTAATATTCATGATAGCGGTGGTGTTGCTGGTGTCTGCGATATGCAAGATGCACATGAAGCGCGCCGCGCTCCGGAGCTACGCGCACGCGGAGAGAGCCACCAGCAGGCACTACAGCGCGCACTACGCACAGTATGCGCAGGTATGTGTCTATGTGTACTGACAGAGGGGATAGAGCGAGACGATAAACAGAGAGGGGATAGCGCGTGTGGAGAGAGGGGGAGAAGGTGTCGGAAGGGAAGAGATAGGGAGGCGAGAGAAAGAGAGGAAGGAAGGGAATAGAGACAGCGGAGGGAAGAGGGGAAGGTTAGTGAGTGTGGTGAGGGAGAGGTAGGGAGGGAAAAGAAGAATGTTAGTGAGTGTGGTGAGGGAGAGGTAGGAAGGGAAGAGAAGGTTAGTGAGCGTGGTGAGTGAGAAGTAGGGAGGGAAAAGAAGAATGTTAGTGAGTGTGGTGAGGGAGAGGTAGGGAGGGAAGAGAAGGTTAGTGAGTGTGGTGAGGGAGAGGTAGGGAGGGAAAAGAAGAATGTTAGTGAGTGTGGTGAGGGAGAGGTAGGGAGGGAAGAGAAGGTTAGTGAGCGTGGTGAGTGAAGTAGGGAGGGAAAAGAAGAATGTTAGTGGGTATGGTGAGGGAGAGGTAGGGAGGGAAAAGAAGAATGTTAGTGAGTGTGGTGAGGGAGAGGTAGGGAGGGAAGAGAAGGTTAGTGAGCGTGGTGAGTGAGAGGTAGGGAGGGAAGAGAAGGTTAGTGAGTGTGGTGAGGGAGAGGTAGGGAGGGAAGAGAAGGTTAGTGAGTGTGGTGAGGGAAAAGAAGAAGGTTAGTGAGTGTGGTGAGGGAGAGGTAGGGAGGGAAAAGAAGAATGTTAGTGAGTGTGGTGAGGGAGAGGTAGGGAGGGAAGAGAAGGTTAGTGAGCGTGGTGAGTGAGTGGTAGGGAGGGAAAAGAAGAATGTTAGTGAGTGTGGTGAGGGAGAGGTAGGGAGGGAAGAGAAGGTTAGTGAGCGTGGTGAGTGAGAGGTAGGGAGGGAAAAGAAGAATGTTAGTGAGTGTGGTGAGGGAGAGGTAGGCAGGGAAGAGAAGGTTAGTGAGCGTGGTGAGTGAGAGGTAGGGAGGGAAAAGAAGTTTAGTGAGTGTGGTGAGGGAGAGGTAGGGAGGGAAGAGAAGGTTAGTGAGTGTGGTGAGGGAGAGGTAGGGAGTGATGAGAAGAATGTTAGTGAGTGTGGTGAGGGAGAGGTAGGGAGGGAAGAGAAGGTTAGTGAGTGTGGTGAGGGAGAGGTAGGGAGGGAAAAGAAGAATGTTAGTGAGTGTGGTGAGGGAGAGGTAGGGAGGGAAGAGAAGGTTAGTGAGTTTGGTGAGGGAGAGGTAGGGAGGGAAAAGAAGGTTATTGAGTGTGGTGAGGGAGAGGTAGGGAGGGAAAAGAAGAATGTTAGTGAGTGTGGTGAGGGAGAGGTAGGGAGGGAAGAGAAGGTTAGTGAGTGTGGTGAGGGAGAGGTAGGGAGTGATGAGAAGAATGTTAGTGAGTGTGGTGAGGGAGAGGAAGGGAGGGAAGAGAAGGATAGTGAGTGTGGTGAGGGAGAGGTAGGGAGGGAAGAGAAGGATAGTGAGTGTGGTGAGGGAGAGGTAGGGAGGGAAAAGAAGAATGTTAGTGAGTGTGGTGAGGGAGAGGTAGGGAGGGAAAAGAAGAATGTTAGTGAGTGTGGTGAGGGAGAGGTAGGGAGTGATGAGAAGAATGTTAGTGAGTGTGGTGAGGGAGAGGAAGGGAGGGAAGAGAAGGTTAGTGAGTGTGGTGAGGGAGAGGTAGGGAGGGAAAAGAAGAAGGTTAGTGAGTGTGGTGAGGGAGAGGTAGGGAGGGAAGATAGTGAGACGAATGTAAAATTTCGGGAAGAGGATAATTGTAGGTTTTAGTAATGATCATAGTGATACAAAGTTTGATAATTATTTCACATTTTATTCGTATATATTACATAGATTTATTCAGACTCAGAGCTTACATTTTCGATAAATGATACAATGAAGAATGTTATTATAAAAATTATGAAAAAACTCTACAAACGTATAATACGTACACGTATACAAAACACCACGGTTGTTGTGATGCCTTTTCTCAAGCTTTGTACTACGCATGCGCGCACAACTGTATAATGCTTCCTATCTCATTTTGCCCCACGTTAAATCTTATGAATTTATGTGTCTGTTTTTCATTTCATTGACTTTCAAACCACAACGATGCTAAAGAAATTTTCACTTAAAAAATCTAATATGTTACAATTTAGGTACCAACAAACCAAATGAAGCAAATATTGTACCCATATACCATATCTCCCCAGGCCCGTTACCCCCCACGTTACGAGTCGTCTCGTCTATTGAATGAAGATGGAGTTGAACAGCCCACAGACACACAACAGAACACCACACCCACCAGACCAGCGCTGCAGGTAAACTATAACTACTAACTGTCTCGCAGAAAACCGACGTAAAGTAGCAACTTGCTGCTGCGTTTCGTACGGTGAGTGAGATATCCGGAAGAGCAAATCCCCTTCACCTTCCCATTCTCTTATTATCCCGTTCCTTTAAGGTCGGCAACGCGCCCATAATTATTTTGATATTGTGAGCGTACATGGGCGGTGGTGATCACTTACCATAAGGTGACCCACTTGATCGTTTGTCGGCCTATGCAATAAAAAAAACTGAGATTTTCGATTTATAGGTCGGAGACAAATGTTTGTTTTCTCCCCAGAGGTATTGACGTCAGTCAGGCGGTCGGTCGTAAAAATTACAAGCCAAATGTTTATTTACTTGTGTTGAAAAGCATGTTGCGCCAACACCACTGCGAGTGGGATAAGGGCAGGTGGAAGAGAACGTAATGTAAAGTCAATAAAAAAAATCAGCTGACATTCGGAATCAATTTTTGCGCGGCGCAATGTACACGCGCGAGGCAATGACCCCGTGTTTAGCATTAGTACGCTTTACATTGCGGGCTTACGTTTCCAAAATGGCAAGTAAACGGCAAATGAATAGTGTTTTTATGTTAAGGCAGTGTTATATGAGACTGCCTCGGTGGCGCAGTTGTATTGTGTACACGGTACGACTGCTGTGCTGAGGTCTCGGCTTCGATCCTCGGGTCGGGTAAAGTGGCATTGGGTTTTTCTATTATGGAACGCTTAGTATCAGGCCGGAGTCTGGAATTGTGCCCGGTATGGCCGATAGGCTCGCCTCCTATCACATCATGGAACGGAGATAAGCTCGGCGAAATGTAGGTGTACTGGTTACACGTCTGCCTGCCCCTTCGGGGAGTACAGGCGTGAGTGCGTATGTATATATGTAAATATCAAAGGAATAGTGTTTTCCGTTTATATTAAGATAATATTTTATTACCATTTCGACTTCGGAAGAGTTCCCCTTACATACTGTTTGATTATGTTGTTGTAGTGTAACCTGGAGTGTCCCTCGTCTCCTACGTCAGCGCCGGAACCGGAACCGGAGCCACGTGCCGGAGGCTTCGGACTCGCCAGACTCACCGCTATATTCTCATCTAGATATAGACCGGTATGTAATAATATAAATATTATGTTTCTTCTTCCTAATAAATTTCGATAAAAAGTAGCCTATGTCTTAATAAATGCAAATTTTTATATGAATCCGTTCGGCTGTTAAGGCATGATTATAGGCAATATCCAAATACACAAACGTTCAAACTCATTAACATCCAAACTAATACGCACCCATACTCAACCATCCAAACTCATAAACACCCATACTCAACCATCCAAACTCATAAACACCCATACTCAACCATCCAAACTCATAAGCATCCATACTCAACCATCCAAACTCATAAGCACCCATACTCAACCATCCAAACTCATAAGCACCCATACTCAACCATCCAACCTTATTAACACCTAAACTGAAACATCCAAACTGTCACTGTTTTTAATAATATCAATAGGATCATGTCGTACACTAAAAAAGCATATTTTTTCTCTATTTCCATCAATATAACTGTATTCACAGGTACCAACACAACCGACGGACGTTGAAATGACAAACGTACGTTCAACGTCGTTGAACAACTCTCCGACAAGGAATCAACTGCAAAACTACAGAAGCCCCACATATTGCGATTTGAATTCGGAGTTTTACTTCGCGAACCCCGAAACGCCCGACTCGGGAAGAGATCTGAACTACCACGCGACGCCGGTCGACTACTTCAGAAGGAGAGCGATGCGGAGGAACACGCTGGAGCGCGTCATGGACCAGATCGACAGGCAACGCCTGACGCTGCAACTAGGTCAGATTGTCCCTCAGTTTTAGAGGAAAATATAAAATTGTTTGTGTTTTTTTATGGTAAAGGCCGGCAAACGAGCAAGTGGGTCACCTGATGGTAAGTGATCTTCACCACCCATGTACGCCCACAATACCAAAAGAATTATGGGCGTGTTACCGACCTTAAAGGAAAGGGATTGGGAAGAGGGGGGGGGGGGGGTTTCGGCCTCCGGATATCTCACTCACCGTACAAAACGCAACAGCAAGCTGCTACTTTACGCCGGTTTTCTGTGAGACAGTGTTAACGATCCGGACGCGCCGGTCCATTCATGCTGTAGACACAAGTGTCTACAAAAGGGTTTCTTTTGCGTATCATTTTCCGTTGTTTATAAAATAATGTATAAAATTCAATATAGGAAACTACCTTAGTAATTGTGTAAAAAATTTGTAATTATTAAATAATTTTTTTTTTCTTTTTATCATTTTCAGGTAGGTTCCAGTTCACCCTGCCGACGTTCGGTCGTGATAGACGGCCGGACACGCCGAACGTGGCCGAAATTAACATAAACGATTTGGACTTCGTCCGG
Source organism: Mimas tiliae (assembly GCA_905332985.1). Taxonomy (NCBI): domain Eukaryota; kingdom Metazoa; phylum Arthropoda; class Insecta; order Lepidoptera; family Sphingidae; genus Mimas; species Mimas tiliae. Next base: position 539,431 of record HG995265.1, on the reverse strand, counting down.
CTCAATTCTACGGACACATACACGTTGAACGGTAGGACTATACGACTTTTGGGGGCGGATTTTGAAAATTATCCCGTCATGCCTGACGGGTCAGTCAGACCCCCACCTTATACGGAGGCCATGAGGTACAAATTATACGGACCACCGCCTGAATATTTGAGCAGGGAAGGGTTAAATCGCGAGGCGAGAGTCGATGAGGATGCTAGAAATAACGTCGAAATGCCACCATGCTATGACGAATTAGCAACAGGTAATAACAATAATAACGTTATATCTAACGATAGCGCCAACAACAATAGCGTTATAACTAACGATAGCACGAACAATAATAGCGTTATAACGTTGGACAATGTTAACAATAACGACAGTAGCAGTTTCAATATAACTAATTTGAATTCCGGTATGGACGATTTGCCGGATATAGATTGTGATGCAAACGCTAACGAGACGGTCATGATAACGGGTGGTAATAACGCGTTATTAAATAATAACGAGACCGTTATAATAGCGGGTGTTAATAACGTTATCGATAGCGCGTTATTAAATAATAACGAGACGGTTGGTTGAAATAACCGTTATAAATAACACGTTAAATAGCTATTTCTTATGTACTTTACACTTAATAACAGTGCCTTAGATATATGATTATATTTTAAATAGGGGAAAAATTATGTGAATTGTATTTTTTCCTGTTTTATCGGAAGTTTTTTTTTTGTAACGCAATGATAAAATTATGTGACATATAATGTAACTGCGACTTAACAGAATGTTAATTTTAACATACCTCTAATGCTCGGAAGGGGTAGGCAGAGGTGTAACCAGTACACCCACATTTCACCGAGAGCATCTCCGTCCCATGATGTGATGGGGGCGAGCCTATCGCCATACCGGCCACAAATACCAGACTCCGGGCTAATACTGAGCATTTCGTTATAGAAAATCCCCAACATAACTCTTTCTCAACCCGGGGATCGAACCGGAGACCTCAGCGTCAGCCTCAGTCTTCCCCTAGCACATAAGGGACAGAGATACGCTCGGCGAACTGTAGGTGTACTGGTTACACCTCTGCCTACCCCTTCAGGGATTACAGGCGTGAGTGCGTATGTATGTAATTAGCCATTTTTGTTAAGTTACAGACGGACATATTGATTTTTGGCTTAATATTGTACTTATATATTGACACTACACGTAGTTATACTCTAGTAGACTATTGACGTGGAACGGTGACACTTGTGTCTACAGCATGTATGGACCGGCGCGTCCGGGTCGTTACCACTGTCTCACAGAAAACCGACGTAAAGTAGCAGCTTGCTGCTGCGTTTCGTACGGTGAGTGAGATATCCGGAGGCCCAAATCCCGCTCCCATTCCCAATCCCTTAGTTATCCCTTTCCTTTAAGGTCGGCAACGCGCCCTTGATTCTTTTGGTATTGTTGGTGTACATGGGCGGTGGATATCACTTACCATCAGGTGACCCACGCGCCTGGTTATTTCTTTTTTTTATAGGCCGGTAAACAGGCAATTGAGTCACCTGATGGTAAGTGATCTCCACCGCCCATGTACACCAACAATACCAAAAGAATCATGGGCGCGTTGCCGACCTTAAAGGAAAGGGATAATTAAGGGATTGGGAATGTGATCGGTATTTGGGTCTCCGTATATCTCGCTCACCGTACGAAACGCAGCAGTTAGCTGCTACTTTACGTCGGTTTTCTGTGAGACAGTGGTAACGACCCGGACGAGTCAAAATTGTCTACAACGTGCCTCTACCACTCATCCCATACCCGTACAAATTTTCTGTCATTTTACGAATCGAAACCTCGAAACAGATTAAAGATTTGAATCAGGACCACATGGTTTCTCAAAAATGACCATCATCGAACCTGCGACCCCCCCCCCCCCCACTCCCCACCATGCCACGTCAATACCGTCAAAAGTCCCTATTTTTCTATCACAATAGCACTTAGCCAATTTGATGTTGCCATAATAAATAATTAAATTAATAATAATTAAACACTCAGCGACGACAATTAAATATATAATTGCCAATTAAGACGTTTCTCAGGATCCGATTACTTTTCAGAGATGTCAGTTGAATTTAATTCCTAATTAACCACTTATTAGAATTCGATTATTTCTCAGTCATCAATAGGGTAGTTTCCTATATTTAATTTTATACATTATGTTATAAGCAACAAAAAATGATACGCAAAAGAAACCCTTTTATTAAAACACAATCAAAATTGGTTCAGAAATGTGTCCGCAGTTATGACTTTAAATGTTGGTATGAGGAAAAGTGGGTGCGTAGTAGGGATATCTCACTATCTCGCTTGCACGCGTGCACCATAATGAACATTTTACACAGTGACGTCAAAGTTTGCGTCGTCTGTCATTTGACAATTACCCCTTCTACAGGATTTGAATGGCTTCTAACTTATTTATTTTTGGTCCGATTTATAAAATTCTTTCTGCAATATATTTTGAGTAACGTAACTTATTGATGTAAATAATAAAAAAATCTAGTCAACTACCCTACTCACTTTAAATTTAAATTAATTAAAAAAATCTCCGTAACGAAGCGAAACCTTAACTGACTCTGAGTGTGGAAATAATGGAATTCTACGTAATGACTAATCGACAATTATACTTAATTGTCGTCTATAAGTGCAACACTTAGTGATACTCATTTAATGTAAATATTTATTATAATTCAACGTTTATGTAGAATTCGTTGGTGTTAGTTTTAGTTTTTTAGCAATTAAAGTTATGAGCTTTAGCGATCATCGCTTTTAGGTTTCCGTACACGAAAGGTGCCAATGGGAACCTTTTTATAGCATAGGCCGGCAAACGAGCAAGTGGGTCACTTGATGGTAAGTGATCTCCACCGTCCATGTACGCCCACGATACTAAAAGAATTATGGGTGCGTTGCCGAGCTTAAAGGAAAGGGATAATTAAAGGATTGGGAAAGGGAGGGGATTACCTATTACAGAGCTTATCACGCCATCTGTCGGTCCTACATTTACCTTATACAAGGTGGTAGGTCCCTCAGGGCCGAGCCGCCCTTGTGTGCGGCGCCAAGACAATAGGGGCGCCGCCACCGAAATTCATTTTGTTACACTTACACAACAACATAAAGATTTCCCCCTACCAAAAAGTGCTCAACGGGGCTAAAGAAGTTTTCACTTCAAAAAATAAGTTGAAACATGAAGATTCGTGAAAAAAGAGACGCTGTGGGGGCTCGTCGCGACGCTTCGACAAGTTTCGCCATCACCTCGTCCGATAATCAGCAGAATGTACCACGTGCAGGGGAGGTTGACTTTGAACCTAAGATTTTGGTGGTTCACTAACACTCCACGGATGGACCCTCACGCGTTATGGTGGATATCCTAACAAATTTGACAGCTCCGTGGCGCAGCGGGCGTGTAGTCGGCTGCGAAGCTTGAGGCCGTGGGTTCGATTCCCACACCGAGACAAATGTTTGTGTGATCCACAAATATTGGTCTCGGGTCTGTGTGTTGTGGGTTGGCAAGTCCCTCGTAGTTCCTGATACAGGTTTACCTAGTGTGAGGTCAGGACTATCTGTGTGACTGTTGGGTGTAATTAATCTTTATATATAAAAATCTTTATATATAAAGGAAGCAGTGATAGCTCAGCGGGGAGTGGTATGGACTGTCGAGACGAAAGTCGCAGGTTCGAAACCAGCCCCAAGTGCATACACCTCTGACTTTTCTAAGTTATGTGTATATTAATTGTTAATTATCACTTGCTTTAACGGTGAAGGACAAACATCGTGAGGAAACCTGCATACCTGAGAAGTTCTTCATAAGAATTTTGAAGGTATGTGAAGTCTGCCAACCCACATTAGGCCAGTGTGGTAGACTGAAGGCCTAACCCCTCTCATTCAGTAGAGGAGGCCCGTGCCCAGCAGTGGGACGTATATAATAAAGGGCTAGTAAAAAAAAAAAAAAAAAAAAATATAAAAATCAATTACTGTTCGTTACTCTCGCAAAATCTCTTAAACGGCTGGACCGATTTTGATAAAAAATAACTTGTGCGTATTTGAGTGGGTCCCTAGATGGTTTAGATTCACATTTGGACTTGGTAGGTGGTGCTGCTGTAGTAGCGGGAGAAACCGCGCGGGACAGCTAGTATTATTATAAAAACAAAAAAAAGTTTTTTTTTTATATTAGCTCGGCAAAGTGACTACGCTACACCTGATGGTAAGTGCAGCGCAATCCAAGAATACTGACGACCAACGACAGACGATGTGTATCGTAGATCGGCAAAATTATGCCGGCCTGCCTAATTGCTTCTTCACACTCCGTTTAAAGGACCCCATATTATAGGATGGAAGGAACACGTGTGCCGCCAAACTATTCCACAGCTTGTATACATTTATGGGATGTTATACGGAACTCCCGGTGTGCGAGTCCGCCTCGCACTTTGCCAGTTTTTTTTACTAATTAGTAGAATATGCAATTGATTACCAATCACTAACGAAGCATAAATATTTAATGTAATGTAACTGATCTGCATTAGATCACACATTAGTATTTGTGAAATTAACGATGATTGCTGAAGCGCGTACCTTTAACCGTAGTGTATTTTTGACATTTACGAACCTTCGTAGGAGCACTTATTGAAATAAAACTTCAGATTTTTTTAAATAGAAAGATGATATCTGATACATTGTAATTTGTATCCACCTGGATAGCGACCGTGCCGTACAAATATATTTTGATAACCCTTGCGCAGTGGGCGCGTAGCCGGCTGCGAAGCGAGAGGCCGTGGGTTCGATTCCCGCACCGAGACAAATTTTCCGGGATAAAAAGTAGCCTATGTTACTCAGCGATGATGTAGCTTTCTAACGGCAATAGAATTTTTAAAATCGGTCCAGTAGTTTTTAAGTTTATTCGTTACATACAAAAATACAAATTTTTCCTCTTTATAATATTAGTGTAGATTGATATTTAATTTAACCACGGTCGCTAATTACTCATTTAAATCAATAATAAGAATCTCTTCAAAAGGACTTCAATTGCAACTGTTATACAGGGTGTTGCAGAAAGAGGGTATCAATTATCAATCTAGATACAGCGATAATTATATAAAACTTAATGGTGTAAACAGAAATGATCTTAGAAAAATATAACAATATTTCAACATAGTATTGCGACTCAAAAATATTATCTTATAATTTAGTGTCACTCATCTGTGTAGTAAACATACTTATTTATTACGTAGATTGTTAATTAACATGCAACAGCTGAACCAAGGATCATAAAAAAACATACTTTTTATTTATTTATTTATTTAACTCATTTGCACGGATAATTACAAAGGAAAGTAATTTAAATAGTGTGTTACAATAGACGGTATTATCGCTAATAGCGATCTCTGCCAGACAACCTTAAGACGGAATAGTGGCAAAAGAAAGTAATAAGTTAATTTTTATGTACATTTCAAATTAATTATTTATAAACTATGATATGCACGTGTTTTAAATTTCTTCCGATAAATTACTAATCACATTCCCTGTAAGTATAGTTGTTATTGATACCTTCTTTATGAAACACCCTGTATTAATGGAATAATATAGTATAAATGCTCCTAAGATTCTACGCAGGTAGAGCTAGAGAGGGTCGCGAATGTCGCTAAATGTTGTCTCACGCGTAACAAATGTATTTAGTGATTTCTTAGGTTTACGCGAATGTTACACATTGATACGGATTTTATCGCGGTTTAATTTTTATTTTAGTCCCGACGTTTCGAAAGCTTTTCTGCCTTCGTGGTCACGGGAGAGACTGAGGTGTAGGTCGTCTCGAAAAGTTAATGTTACATTGCCTACCTTCATTTTAAAATTATAAATTTATTTTTTAATTATTTAAATTCAACGTCGGGATTTAAATAAACCTTAAACCGCGATAAAATCCGTATAAACTAATTATTTCAATTGTATTTAGTTTATGGTGCAGTTAAGCGACGCGTGTTAGCGCGCACGACACAAGTGTACACAAGTAAGATGCCATATGTTTGACTCTGCGCGCGCTATGACGCGCCGTTCAACTGCACCTTTAGATGACGTCACAAATGGATTTAGGTATACACGTATGTTATAGATTATGTTATAATTAGAATATAAACACTTATTGCACATTAAAGCGGGTGATTGACTTATGACCAAAATAAACGTTCCAGCCCACAGCAATTTCAAATTGAGGTATATTAATTGGCAAAATTCATTAAATTAAAGTATTTTTTATAATAATTTAAAAATCGTTCATGTAAAAAAATTCATGTACGAAATTAAAGAACCATATAATTATAGAACGGCACAGAAAATTCAACGCATTGTTGCACGTTTTGCTATGTGTGCGTGATGTATTTTTATAGAGACCAATGCTTGTAAACGCTTCATTAGAGTTAAATGTACAAAATGGCGGACAACGAAAAGCTCATTGCTCGAATTTGGTTTTTAAAAGATTATACATTTTTCAAATTGTCTCTACACCGCTAACTTACAGCACTATACATTTACACTCGCATATAGCAAGTCAGATGCTGTTTCCGACTATCGGATCAGATATTCAAATTACGCCCGGTTTCTGAAAGGCTGATCAATGTTAAATTAACTAATCAAATGTCAAATCTCATGTCAAGTCGAACTTGTGTTGCTAGAAGCGTGATTAGTAGTGGGACAAACGGCTTAATTTTCACAACAAAATTAAACGTTGTGCTTATTTTTTTAAGCTAGCTTATAAAAAAGCTAAAACGCTTTTTAACAGACTTCAATAAACTTCAAAAAAAAATATCGCCATCAATTTTGTACAATAGTTCCAAATCAACGCATTGTCCCCTCTCGACATTGTCAATTTTATTATTAAATGTACATCCACTATTCTATATTTACACTTAACATACCTATCTACACTATATGTTATTTACACTAAACACACTATAATCCTCTGAACTATTTACAATAAGTAAATGAACAATCTCATTTACTTAATTAAAAACACCGAACTCGCTTACGAACGAACTCGTGATGTATCAAACATAAACACATGCTTCGTTCCCGACAGCGAAACGCATACTAAGTAGTAATTTTAAACATAAACATTAACAAATAACGAAACAACGGTCAACGGTTAAAAATTAACACAACAAAATATAAGCGCCCAAAAATAATTTACTTATAAACATTAATAAATATTATGCAATCAAACGAAATTCAATTTAGTCGCATAATCGTTATAATAACATCGTTTAACTTTCGACTCTATGTCTTTTTGTATAAAGTATATTTTCGATCGCTTTCACGACAGCGCTAGTGCCAACGGGCAACGATCAACGCTAAGCGGCAGCCGGTGATGCAACCACGCATGACGCAACTATGTTCCGTTATAACGTCAACAGCTTAAACTTACAAACGTACTTATATGCTTGTTATAATAAGCAGAGCTTAATAATTGCTTTTCGTTATAACGCCCACCTCTAAGCGTGATCGACACCTTTGATTTGACACACATGTTAGCTAACATAACTTTCAATTTAATATGAAAAATCGTACGTCAAACGGTTCTAAAGAGAGATCAAATATTATATTTTTTTCACTAAATAACGTTTCAGCAACTCGAATTTATTTGACAGCGATGTCAACTCAAAGTTCTGTTAGTTGAATGTTGATTTGATCAGACTTTCAGAAACCGGGTGTTAATGTTATGAATTGCGGCACAAGCACGGAGTCGGAGAAATAAATCTGAAATGATTACCGGTCTTAAATCACGCGGCTTTTTTGTGTTTATAATATTTTGAACCCCTCATAGGGGATGAATGTTGGAATTAAATATAGATAAGCATAAATAGGTGTTAATTTTGTTATTGTTATTTGACATTTATGAAAAAATAATTATCGATATAATTGGGGTTTATTTTTCATTGTTCGCAAGAATTTTATTCGCATGATAACGTTTAAACAGCCCGTTTAAGAAGTACTAATTTGACATACGCTTATCCTTATACAGAGTGTTGCAAAAAGGTGGTATCAATAATAACTGCACTTACAAATCGGGTAAATAGTCATAGCTTCAACTGTTAAGCTGTAAACCATATACCCTGTGTGTGGGGTTATTATTGATACCACTTTTCTGCAACACCCGCTATATTGGAAGCGTGATCATTTTCAATTTTTTCGACTCACATTTTAAATATCGTTATTGGAGATTGAAAAATCGACCCTAATGTGATCAAATCATCGAAATAAGATAACTAGAACGATAACTCTCATATGAATCTGCTAAAAATACGGCTCCACTTACTTACACATGCAAAGGTAAAATCACACGCAACACTCATACATGCAACAAAAATTAATGCACGTTCAAAATCAACTTTATTTCATAAAAGTTAGCGTGTCAATATTAAATTTCTACATCGAGATATGACGTTCTGCACCGCGCAAAAAATTAGACGTATCAAGTCTCAACTAGAGATTATCATGCACAGACATTTATAGCCCCGCCCCCTTGCACAGAGTTTTGGTGGGGTCATAATTTGCTTCAGTTACGTTTCTTGTCATCTTATTTTGATGGATCAAATGTTAAATACAATTTTATTATAATACATTTCTTTATTGTACTTGCCTTAGATTTTAGTTTTAAGAAACCGATTTTGAAAGTCTTAACGGGTCAAGTACACTTCGTCGCTTAGCTAATAATACCACGTAACTCGAAAATTGGTCATTTGATAATGTCATTGGATAAATTGTTTTTGCCGCGTATATCCAATAAATTTACACAAAAATATAAATTAACCATTTAAGAGTGGTAGAGCCACGCTGTAGACACTTTTGTCTACAGCCTGTATGGGCCGGCTCGTCCGGGTCATTACCACTGTCTCACAGAAAACCGGCGTAAAGTAGCAGCTTGCTACGTTTCGTGAGGTGAGTGGGATATCCAGAGGCCCAAACCCCCTCCCCTTCCCAATCCCTTAATTATCCCTTTCCTTTAAGGCCGGCAACGCACCCGTGATTCTTTTGGTATTATGGGCGTACATGGGCGGTGGAGATCACTTACCATCAAGTGACCCACTTGCTCGTTTGCGGGCCTATGCTATAAAAATAACAAAGCACGATATTATAATATTCCTGTCACCGCGCAACTCATTAGTTACATCACACATGCTCATAAAAAATATTCAGTTTTATGTCTCTCCTGAAAACTAAGTCAATTTAACTTGCGCGGTGTCGTTAGCTAAGCGACGATTTGTCATTTTTACTAATTGTAAATCAATATGTTACTAGATTGTATTTTAATTATTATAATCAGTATTTTAATTTAGGTCTAAAATAAATAAGTTTAAAGCCATTTAAAACTGATTGAAGCGAGCGTCTCGGGTCTGAGTGTTGTGGGACCAAGTCCCTCGTAGTTTCTGATACCCACGATACATGTTTACCTTGTTTTTATACAAGGTGGTAGGTCCCTCGTATGCGAGAGGCCGGCTGGGTTGGTACCACAGCGCCGTCTATTTCTGCCGCCAAACAACAGTGTGTAAGCACTGTTGTTTTCCATTGAAGCCAGTGTAATTACTGGGCATTATGAGACTTAACACCTTATGTCTCGGGGTGACGAGCGCAGTCCAGTGTCATGCAGCGTTTTGTTATTTAAAGTTATGTGTGGCGTTGCTTCTGTTTATGAGCACGCGTGGCGCTTACCATCAGGCGAGCGACCTGCTCGTCTCGTCATTCAAGCTAAATGAGTGTGACTGTTGGACGTGTATTGGCTTAAAATTAATAAATGATCTATAGACTTTAAAACAAAATACAAAGAATGGTAGTTGAATGAATTATGGTAGCTTAGACAGGCAGCATTCTGAATATTGATTTTCTAATTTGAATTATGCTTTTTAACATATAATTGCGAACAATTGTTTACGATATGTGACTTTCAATCTCGGTTTCATTGTAAATAAAATGTTATCTACCTCTGAATATACTTCAACTTGGCCGACCAAATATATATAAACACATGAAATGTAGCCCTTTATAAAGGCTTATTGGTAGCATTTTACCCATTAAATGTTGTGTTAAGTGTCAATAGAGTTCTATTGACACTTCACCTTAATCCTTGCTAGTTAACAAGGAGTGGTAGGTACTCTGTTGTGCACCAAACTAAACTAATTATAAACAAAATTTTAGCGTAGTCCAGTTTTATTTCAAAATCAATCTACACTGCCTCGGTGGCGCAGTTGTAATGCGTACGCGTTACGACTGAGACTAACGCTGAGGTCTCGGGTCCGATCCCCGGGTCGGGTAAAAGTGATATTGGGTTTTTCTATACGAAAAGCTCAGTATCAGCCCGGAGTCTGGAATTTGTGCCCGGTATGGCGATAGGCTCGCCCCCTATCACATCATGGGACGGAGATACGCTCGGCGAAATGTGTGTGTACTGGTTACACCTCTGCCTACCCCTTCGGGGATTAGAGGCGCGAGTGCGTATGAATACGAAGTGTCGTTTGACAGGACCAAACTTAATTGTAATGATTTTTAGTCTAGTCTAGAGAGTTTTGTGACAGCAGAATCGGCGGCATACCGGCATTGACAGGAGTAGACTATGTTTTAGTTTAGTTTAGTTACAACAGAATTGATACAAATGTCTGCAAATTATATTTAAATTCCTGACAATATTGCTATATCAAATGTATATTTACGTAATGTACTTAATTATAAATTTTATAATTGCTGAAATTAATCACTGAACTGCGCCTCGGTGGCGCAGTTGTAATGCGTACGCGTTACGACTGCTGTGCTGTGGTCTCGGGTTCGATGCCCGGGTCGGGTAAAAGTGATACTCTTTTTCTATCACAAAATGCTTGTCCGCCCGGAGTCTAGAATTGTGCCCTACATAGCTATAGGCTCGCCCCCTATCATATCATGGGACGGCAATAACCTCGACGTAATGTGGGTGTACTGGTTACACCTCTGCCTACCCCTTCGGGGATTACAGGCGTGAGTAATTATGTATGTATAAATGTTTCATGTATTATAATGCTATTATAATGTAAGCCACGAATATAATTTCGGTTTTCAAAACTTTACAATAATGTAACATATCAATGTACACTTAGTATGTATTATATATTTGTTGGCTTCAATTGTTTTGTTGGTTTGAAAACAACTAACGACAACAAACACTTTAATGTACTTTTAAATGCTCAGTCATAAAAATACTTAAATAATTGCATCACACTTATCTCCCACATCGCCTGTATTTTTAATATTATAATACAACTTACTTATATATTAAAAGCGTGCGATTTCTGCGCTTGATTCATGCATAGTTTATGTCTTTCTTTGTAGACTAAATGCCTACAATTTATAACTGATTTTTTATAGCTGTTTATAACTATAAATTATTGTGATGTGTCAACATTAGGGTTGCAATCTAGTATAAAACTGTGTACTATGTTTGCAGAGAATATTTATTTTATGTTACTCTTGATTGTAATCTGTTTTGTTGTCCAAATAAAGTATAAATAAATAAATAAATAAATAAATGTATACTACTAGACGGGCTGTTTGGAAGTAAAATTGTGTCACATAACGCGGGAGTTTGACAGCTCACAAACATAGAGCGTAATAGGGGTTCTAGTTGAGAGTAAGCGAGATGGTGATATTGAGTTACCGTCAATTGACCGCAACTTAGTGGTACAATTTCTATGTACCGCGCAGCTTGTCTAGTAGTATACATTAAAGGGATGTTAAATAAAATAAAATAATATTAAGAGCGTTAGATTAAATCATTTAACTTAGCCGCAAACATTGAACAACTAATTTCTCAATTAAATGTAGGGACAGTTTCCGTTATTAAATATTTACCGGTAAATCTATATAAACCGTTTGTCTTAAATTGTTAACGTTATAAGTAACGATAATCATAATCGATATAACGTTAGATAACATCATTATTTATAACGTTAAATCGTTAGTGTAATTTTTTTTCTCAGCATTATGTTTACATACATAAACACAACGGTTATATATTTCATATCGATAAAATAAGTGTTTTTAAACAGATATAATGCTAGTAAAAATATCGGCCGACATGCGGACGCGGGTCAATAATCAATAGGTGGATTTATTTCACGATTTATTCAGCGGTATCGTGTCAGTAATCATCAGCACACCATCTTTCTTAATTTTCGGAATTTTCCCTTTCACTCAGTATGTATTTATTAGTGTAGTTGTTTTGAAACCAACAATACTCTGTTTATATTATTATATAAGCACACAGTGCTACAAAATCAAATGAACAGTACAAAATAAATGCGAGTTTCCACGGCCTTGCGTTGCCTTAAGTACTTAGTATAAGAATAAAACAATGTTCTAGAATATGCTTATTATTTATACCCTTTTATACCTGGAATACATGTGCTACTTAGGCCTACTTGCACAGCGATCTTAAATCTAGTTTGACCCACAAAACTTATTTTAAGTAAATAAGTTTAGTGGTAAATTAATTCGTTTAGTGGTGAATTCTGAGTACTAGGGTAACCATAAAAATCCAATCTGAATTTCTAGTACTAGGCGAACATAAACAAGCTAATATGAATTCTGAGTACTAGGCTAACATAAACAAACTAATCTGAATTCCGAGATCTAGGCTAACCATAAACAAACTAATCTGAATTCTGAGTCTAGGCTCAGCATGCTAAACATAATATTCTGAGTACTAGGCTAACATAAAATTTGCGCGCTAAACATAATATTCTGAGCACTAGGCTAACATAAACAAGCTCATCTGAATTCTGAGTACTAGGCTCACATAAAATGTAGACGTTATTCCTGACCACTTGCAACATAATATTCTGTGTACTAGGCTAACATAAACAAGCTCATCTGAATTCTGAGTACTAGGCTCACATAAAATGTAGACGGTATTCCTGACCACTTGCGTGCTAAACATAATATTCTTTTTTGTAGCAGTATTCCGAGTTCTAGGCAAACATAAACAAGCTAATCTGAATTCTGAGTACTAGGGTATCATAAAATGTAGACGGTATTCCTGACCACCTGCGTGCTAAACATAATAATGATAATGTTATTTTTTGCAGTAGTTTTAGTTAGTTTGGGTAATTCTGTTTTTTTTCTGGTTTTGAATACTAATTTAATTTTAATTAGTAGTTAGTAGCATTTTATTCTGGATCCATGGGTTTCTTTTCACTTTATCAATTTAATGCAGCAATTTTATTAGAAAATCATCAAACTATTTGTCACATTCAAAGTTATCATGAATTTTTGGTAACTTAATCATCCATAAGAAAAAACATAATTTAACTTATTTAAAGTTTGTATATTGATTTTGTAGAAGTCATTCAAAAAATAATGTTTCCGATGTCTCAGACGACTTGCACACGCGGTGGTGTAATTAACGGGTCTTTGCCATTGCCATGACTGCAAAAGTTTTGCTCCATAGTAGACCCAAAAACCGTGCAAATGCCCTGATTTTAAAATATCACCAGACAGCAAAATGGTTGTAAATAAAACTCCGCACATAACATAATTATTGGAATCGGAATTTATTAAAATAATATTTACAATGATACGTCTCCGTAACATGGCGCTAATTCTTATGGCAAATAACTTATCCTACTATCTCCTACTTATTCTATCGTGTGAGAGGGACAGAGCGAAGTGTCGCGAGTGTGCGTTTTGTTTGTCAGCGCCATCTCTTGACGGGGGCGCCAAAACTATAGTTTACTACAACAACACAAATGTCGCTATCACACGAATAACGATCACTCTACTAAGGAACTTTATAATCTGGACTAGTATTTTAATCTATTTATTTTGTTTGAATATGGAGTACTTAAATTTCGCTCAGTAGTCGCAATTGTTATGCTAACTAGTAATTGATCGCCAATATTCAATAATCCCTTACTGTCCCACTTAGACATCAGTTTTCTTTAATTATGTGAGGCAGTAATTTAAGTATATATGTATGATAATAATAATAATAATACACCCAACAGTCACACACATAGTCCTGACCCCACACTAGGTATACCTGTGTCGTGGGTATCAGGAACTACGAGGGACTTGCCAACCCACAACACCCAGACCCGAGACCAATATTTGTGGTTCACACAAATATTTGTCTCGGTGTGGGAATCGAACCCACGGCCTCTCGCTTCGCAGCCGACTACTCGCCCGCTGCGCCACGGAGCTGTCGATAATAAATTACATTAAAAAAGATAATTAAATTCTGTTATCATTTTCAAACGCGTCTTTCCATAGATTACCCGACTAATTCCCACAGATTATAAATTTCTTTGTAGATCAAAAATATCTATGTACAATATGTTATTTCTACGTAATTGGCGGCGTTTTGTATCGAACTTTATTTTGAAAAGGCCATTGAATAAGAATTTTTCATAGATTTCTATGAATAAAATATTCTACTATTTTATGGTTTGCACAATATATTTGCTACCTTTTCTATACTTCTAATTAGATGATAACGAAAAAGAAGTTCGTGTCCTTATTAAAACCCGATTAATACTTTTAACATTTTCAAGACAGCTAGTCTATTTTTAACCCCGTTCAAAAAGGAGGGTTGTTAGTTTAGGGTTGCAACAGTTTCGACTCTTTGTTTATGTATTTGTCTATGACATAAGATACGATATCGATTCAAAGCGATAGCCTTATATAATGGACTGATTTGAATGCTTTTTTATGCCTGATTTAATCAAAACTGTCCTTAGCTATATTTGAAGAAAATCTATTTAGAAATTACAAGTATTTTATAAATGCTGTTTGGGGTTATAAACAGACAAGTTATTATTTTTATACATATTTGTATAAAGGACCGACAAACGAGCAAATCGGTCACCTGATGGTAAGTGATCACCACCACTTATGTACGCTCACAATACTAAGAGTCATGGGCGCGTTGCCGACCTTAAAGGAAAGGGATAATTAAGGGATTGGGAAGGGGAGGGGATTTGGACCTCCGGATATCTCACTCACCGTACGAAACGCAGCAGTAAACTGCTACTTTACGTCGGTTTTCTGTGAGACAGTGGTCACGACCCGGACGAGCCGGCCCATTCATGCTGTAGACAAAATTGTCTACAGCGTGGCTCTACCACTTAAAAACTGTGAGACAGTGTCTTCCAAAAGGCATTAAAAAAGCAATCAAAATAAAGTTCGATAAAACTATTCATCAACCACAATATGGAATTACAATTTTAAAAGAAAACGTTCTTTTATATTGAATAAATAACTTCACGTGATAACAAATATGTGCAAATTCATACATAATGTACCGAATTAATTACACCATTTTAAACGGTATTTCGGTGAAAACAAACACATGCTACAACACCTTACCTTTATAAGTGGTAGAGCCATGCTGTAGACAGTGTTGATTACAGCGTGGTGGGCCTCGACCAGGTTGTTACCACTTTCTCATAAACAACCTATGTGAACCAACGCAAATGGATTTATCAATGTAATAATCTATTATTCCCCCTTCTTCTTCTATCTTGTCAATGGCTATGAATGTTGATATGTAGGTGTGTTTTTTAAAATGTCTCAAAAAGGTATGTTTCCCGCTCCAAAATGTTATTCCCCCTTTGAGTTCTAAACTGAATATTATTTAACTCAAACAGCTTGTACTTTAAAAGTCGTCACTCCCAGTTGCCACGTCAATTTATCAAACTTTGGATTTATTACCCGAGTGTCCACTTTAAAAGTAAAGCGGTTGCTCGGTTTAAAAGCTTTGTTATAATTAATTCAGTGCATAATGTATCACAACATTATGTACAAATATATTGCATGATTTGGACTCAAGTCCATTTTATAATATTTACGCGATTTTGTCCGACAACGCCGTCTATTGTTCGGGGATCAAAACTTAACAGAAATGCCAAATATACGCCGCGTTAGAAAATTTACTGACTGTGCTGTCAGTAACTCATTTATAATCGATTTTGTGTAACATAATTTGTTAATCGAGTCAACATCCCATTTAAATAATTCCTACAGATCACAATGAGAAAAAATATCCATGCCACGTTGTCGGACAAAAATCACGCTTAAAAATAATGCAGTAACAGCGTGTATCTATCCATGGTTCACACGAGAATCGAACCCACAACGACATCGAATTTTCAAACCAAATTTAAGTGACGTCACAAATTTACAATTTTCCATACCTAATATTGCACATTACAATCATTAATTTAATCGATTGCTTTAAAATAAATATAACACTCACAAAAAACAACTGCAGGAATGAAACAAAAAATCCATTTGTTAAAATATAAATGCAGGCAACGCCGCGCAAATTAGTCGGCTGGCGTTTTTTTTGGAATATTTACATGACAGTTGACATCTGTCACTTTGACAACTGTTGGGGACAATTGTCAATTTGACATGTCACTGACGACATAATTATCACTAGTCACTTTGACATCTGTGACGGACAGCTTTAAATTTGACATCTGTCAATATCTCATTGATACATGTCACTTTCGAGTTCTGCCAGCGTGACAGATGCCTAAACTGTCAAACTAGTGATTAGCTGTTCACACAGCTTCCCATATTCCCTCTGATCTCCCGAAATCCTTCTCATCTTAAGCCCTTTCTTCTCCATGGCTTTATTTTCACAGACAGCGAGTTCTATTTGGATCCCTCCAGAATATTCCAAATTTAAATATCCCGTCAACTCATCGTCGCCATCTTTGTTGTCGTTGGTCTCTACAAAAATGTTTTGAGGCGGCACTCTACTGTTTATGGCATCTTTTAATAGCTCTACTATTCTCGTTGAATCCAGTTTAGAACAGACTGTTGACAGAGTCACTTCATAGTACTCTTGAACGCAGGAAACTTTCTGCGGACTTAATAATATAGGTATCTTTCTCTCTTCAGGTCTACAGATTTCTGTCAAACGTAAATCCATAGTCGACCTTTGTAGCTTGTCTATGTCCTCATTCGGTGGCGTGCTTTCTTCCTCACATTTCTGTAGACAATGCCTGCTATTGTCTCTGGGTAGGTACATATCTTCACCATACTCTCTGACTTCTCCCAAAGTGCCCTGAGCAGAGAAGGAAGATCGGGGAGTCTCGCCCTTCTCAGAGAAGCTTCCACGGCCGAAATCACTTCGTTCAGAGATAGAAGAACGACCATAATCTCCTCTTTCAGAGAAACTGCCTCTGTCAGAGAATGAGAACGAACCTCTGTGTTCGGAAAAACTGCCTCTATTCTCACTAAATCCTGAACTTATGGAAACAATATTGGAATATATAGATTGTATATTTTGTTCACAATTAGGTGATACATTCGCGGAGTCGTTGCTTAGTGAATCGTCGCTGAAACCTAGAGACTTATCGCTCCCTCGTCTAGGATACTTTAAGTCCTCACTCAGTAACTTAGTCTCTTCATTAGGTGACTGCATTTCTGTATCTTTCGCCTCAAAAACTTCTTGTGTCTCGGTTTCCTGACTGACTTTCCGTCCAATACCCTTGGTAATCGACGGTCGGTCGTCCAAATCTGACGGTTCGGATATCACGAACTGTGGCAACGGATATTTCGTATTCTCTAAACTGTCCATACTATCTTCCGATGAAGACGCGACCAAAGTAATTTCTGATCCTAAACAATCAGTCAGACTTATTTGGGGATGAGTGGAGACATAGTTCTGGAAACTTCTGTCCACAAACTTCTCACTTCCGTTTCCTATTTCTTCCTGTATCATGTCTAAAGGGGAACCAGGATTGGAAATTGGGGAGTTATTTAGGGATCTGTGGGTAACCATGTGTATTTGAGGGTGTACCATGGGGTGCAGCTGGGGATATTGGCCTGTATCCATGTCGACGTTACTTCTGAGGTCTAAAGGGGTTGCTGAGGGTTGGGGGGTCCCTCTGGTTATGGACCCTGTGTGGAGATAGCTAAGTCCTTCGGTTATCTGGTGGAGGGGAGACCCGGGACCGGCGGGGGAGGCTGGGCCGGACAGAAGGGCGTAGTTTGTGAGACTGTGGATTGTTTTTAGTAGTTCTTGGGAGATGTTCACGTTGGCTGTAAGGGCGTGGAGGTTGATGCCGATTTTTAGGGCCACGTCCTGTGAACAAATATTTATATTTTTTATGAAATAAACGCGTAAGTGGATCACCACTGTCCATAAGCTGGGTATTGCCTACCATTATAAATAAAGGTTGAGGGAAGATAAGTAAAGTAAATCATATTGGCCAGTTAAGTTTTTTTATAGTAAACATTGTCATAAGTAAAAATACACTATTTTAGAAATTCAAATTTGATAAAAATGAACATAAACCAAGTTCTAAAATGTTCGATACACACCTGAGTGAGTAAGAGCGAGGCTCTGAGGTCCCTGGCGGCGGGAGGTGGTAGTGCTCTCTGTGCGGCGGCTAGTACATAATGTTCGATACGCACCTGAGTGAGTAAGAGCGAGGCCCTGAGGTCCCTGGCGGCGGGAGGTGGTAGTGCTATCTGTGCGGCGGCTAGTACATAATGTTCGATACGCACCTGAGTGAGTAAGAGCGAGGCCCTGAGGTCCCTGGCGGCGGGAGGGGGGAGTGCTATCTGTGCGGCGGCTAGTACATAATGTTCGATACGCACCTGAGTGAGTAAGAGCGAGGCCCTGAGGTCCCTGGCGGCGGGAGGTGGTAGTGCTATCTGTGCGGCGGCTAGTACATAATGTTCGATACGCACCTGAGTGAGTAAGAGCGAGGCCCTGAGGTCCCTGGCGGCGGGAGGTGGTAGTGCTATCTGTGCGGCGGCTAGTACATAATGTTCGATACGCACCTGAGTGAGTAAGAGCGAGGCTCTGAGGTCCCTGGCGGCGGGAGGTGGTAGTGCTCTCTGTGCGGCGGCTAGTACATAATGTTCGATACGCACCTGAGTGAGTAAGAGCGAGGCCCTGAGGTCCCTGGCGGCGGGAGGTGGTAGTGCTCTCTGTGCGGCGGCTAGTACTGCGCGCGCAGCTTCACCTGACACTCCACGGAGGTCCAACGCACCTCCTCCGCAACGAGCTTGTATGGGGGACCCTACACAACATATTATACATCATAAATTCATAATTTTTAATCAAAATAATAATCACACTTCAAATGTTATCCGTTGAGAAAAAATAATATATTTTAACCTCTATATGAGATCAACATTAACGTTGTCAAATACATAAAGAATAATTAAAATTGGTCCACATTTGGTCGAGATATCGCAAGACGCATAAAATAGCAAACATCCTATGTTTTAGTAAATTGTAATATTGTCACTTACCGGGTACTGAAGCGGCGGGTGTGTGCGATAGCCTCGCGTCAGCGAGCGGCGGCGACGCACCCGGTACGCATGCGCGACGCTCCAACCCACGCTATACTCAAACAAACATACGCACATTTTTCAGGCGTGCATGCGTATGTACGTAATAAACATACGCACTCATGCTTGAAATCCCCGATGGGGTAGGCAGAGGTGAAGTGAGAAGGGACCCGTACTCCCACATTTTACCGAGCTTTCCTCCGTCCCCGCTATGTGATAGTGGACGAAATCATCATCATACCGGGCACAATTCCAAACTCCGTGCTGATATCGGGCACTTCGTAATGGAAAACCTCAATATCACTTTACCCGACCCGGGGATCGAACCCAAAACCTCAACACAGCTTTCGGACGCGGACGCATTACAACTGTGCTACTAGGGCAGTCTTTAACAGCTGACTGATGTGACGTATTGACGAAGCGTTTGATGTACGTAGACGCCGCAACTTGCTATCTCGCTCTGGCTCCGAGTCATCGCTCTTGCAGAGGTAATCAATCGAAATACGGTTAAGAAACAAGTATAAAAAATTAATATGATTATTTTTATATTCTCATTTTCGTATGCGAGTTATTTCATTACGTTTGAATATCGATTCTGGTATCACAGTTAAAGTGTCCAACAGTGTTATTGTTACATATTGTATTAAAAAAAATCATGTGTGCAATTCACACGTGGTAGAAGTGAAACCTTCAAAAATGTTGGCTTCAAGATAATGAGACGAATGTAAAATTTCGGGAAATGTATAATTCTTCCTATCTCATTTTCTCCCATGTTAATGTCTTATGAATTTATGTGTCTGTTTCTTTTTACTGCGTACACGTATACAAAACACCACGGTTGTTGTGATGCCTTTTCTCAAGCTTTGTACTACACATGCGCACACAACTGTATAATGCTTCCTATCTCATTTTCTCCCACGTTAAATCTTATGAATTTATGTGTCTGTCACTTTTTACTGCGTACACGTATACAAAACACCACGGTTGTTGTGATGCCTTTTCTCAAGCTTTGTACTACGCATGCGCGCACCACTATATAATGCTTCCTATCACATTTTCTCCCACGTTAAATCTTATGAATTTATGTGTCTGTCACTTTTTACTGCGTACACGTATACAAAACACCACGGTTGTTGTGATGCCTTTTCTCAAGCTTTGTACTACGCATGCGCGCACCACTATATAATGCTTCCTATCACATTTTCTCCCACGTTAAATCTTATGAATTTATGTGTCGGTCTCTTTTTACTGTCGCTTTTTCGTTTCATCGATTTTCAAATCACAACGATGCTAAAGAAGTTTTCACTTCAAAAATGCCTCACCTGTAACTGCTGGTACTCGAGCCTCGCTGATGCTATATCATGTGCGACACGTGGTGGGGAACACTCCGCGCGACGGACCGGAGAGTATCGCTCTGCGTGCTCACGAGCTAAATCACATAATATACTATAGCTTAGCAGATTATTGTCGAATATATACATACATACGCACTCACGCCTGTCATCCCCGAAGGGGCAGGCGGAGGTGTAACCAGTACACCCACATTACGCCGAGCGTATCTCCGTCCCTTATGTGATAGGGGGCGAGCCTATCGCCATACCGGGCACAATTCCAGACTCCGGCCTGATACTGCGCATTTCGTAATAGAAATCCCAATATCACTTTTACCCGACCCGGGGATCGAACCCGAGACCTCAGCGTCAACCTCAGTCGTAACGCGTACGCATTACAACTGCGCCACCGAAGCAGTCAATATATACGAATAGTGTTAAAATGCTTTTTTGTGTGTTGGAAAGGAAAAATAGTTTAAAAGAGCCCCAAAAATACGTGTATTTATGTAATATTTTATAATTTAAAATGATCATACGATTTGATCGTCAGAAGTAGACAACCTTTGGCATAAAATTAAACAAATCAACGAAGTTCGGATGGTGTTTACTAAACTGAGCTCGATCCCTTCTACCGCATACATTGTAGCAAATTAGCCATGACAGCCTCCGTGGCGCAGCGGGCGAGTAGCCGGCTGCGAAGCGAGAGGCCGTGGGTTCGATTATTAATGTGATGCACAAATATTTGTTTCGGGTCTGGGTGTTGTGGGACCGCAATTCCCTTGTAGTTGCTGATACCCACGATACAGGTTTAACTAGTGTGGGGTCAGGACTATGTGTGTGACTGTTGGGTGTATTTATTTATTTAAATTAATGCTAATGATGTGTTTTCTTTTATTTTACAAATACAAAACACTATTGCACACACAGAGTGGTAGAGCCACGCTGTAGACAGTTTTGTCTACAGCATGTATGGGCCGGCTCGTCCGGGTCATTACTACTGTCACAGAAAACCGACGTAAAGTAGCAGTTTGCTGCTGCGTTTCGTACGTTGAGTGAGAAATCCGGAGGCCCAAATCCCTCTCCCCTTCCCAATCAACTTATGCCTTTCCTTTAAGGTCGGCGCCCATGATTATTTTAGTATTGTGGGCGTACATGGGCGGTGGAGATCACTTGCCATCACGGGTGATCGCCAGGCAGAAAGAAATGAAATGCTTTTATTTAATTAAGTAATTGATATTAAATATATTTATAGTAAGGGCTATTCCGTAACTACTATACTGTAATTAATACGGTTCCAAACTTTGTTGATTCGTTTCGTTTTGTCGCAGGGCTAAAGTATAAAAAAATATTTCGATTATAGACGAAATATTCAATTATTTTTATGGATTCTCAGTGCTTTCTGACATAATTTTGCATCAAGTTTTCAAATGAACATAAAAAAATCAGAATAAACATACCCCTAAACCATTATTGAAAATATAACTAATAAGATACGGGTATCGATTTAAGAATAAGTACCTCATAAGTTTAGACTCCTATCTAAGAGATCTACCTACACGAGATCAATATTTATTAATTTGAAAATTTACAAACCAAAAAATCATTATTAATAAAATAATATTTAAAAAATTGTAGTGATCATAAAAATATGTGCAGACATCAAATTCACACACAAACACACAAAAAGCACACACATGCAAAAATACTACGAACAAAAAGTATGTGCAAAAAGTTTGCCAAAAAAGGTAGCTTTAATAAAAAAAGTCCCTTACCATTGCTAATTAGAACCTATACAGAATAAAATAATTTATTTCCTTAGATGTTTTTTGATCAAATTTATTTACGCCTATAATAAAAATATAATGAATTTATTCTTTCAATAAATGATCCTTGTGGTAATTTCCGTTTATGAGATGATTTAAAAAAGCTTAATTTAATCTGAATTGCCTAAGGATTAATTTTAATAAGAAAAATACTCAGCTATCTCTTCTACATTTAAAAAAATAGCTATATTTTGTATATTAAGTATATTTTGTGTCGAATTATTTACAAAAAAAATAAAACTTAAAATAAAAAAAGTATTTTTTTCATTAAATAATGTATATGATTGTACTTTCAAGCTTCCATTTTCATTAGTAACTACATTCAATTTCTGAAATTAATTCGATTTAGAAAATTAAGCTAACCGTATTATTTTTACAGAAATAACCACAAAAAAATCTCAAAACCTTAAACTACCCACAACCCCGTAAACAAATACAACCTACCCATCTCCTGTACAGTCGCTAACACCTGCAGTTTCACCCGTTGCGGCCCAGAGTACTTCCTTTGCCTCGTGTACTGGTTACCCTGGTAATTTTGTTGTACCGGTGTACCCGCTGTTATTGACCCCGGTTGCGTTTGGGACCCGTAATTGGTTGGAGAGTAACCTGCATTGTTACTAGTAGATTGGGGCGCTTGGTTGATTGGTGTACCGGTAGCGATCGACCCAAAATTGTTTGAAGGGTACCCCGGATTGGTCCCAGATTGGCATTGTGTTTGGCTCATTGGGGTACCAGTGGTAATAGAACCAAAATTGCCTTGAGGGTAACCGGTATTTGTCCCAGATTGCCCCTGCTGTCCTGGGCTCATTGGGGTACCAGTGGTAATTGACCCTAAATTGCTGTTAAATCCACCAGGTGTTTGAGGTCCTTGATTAATTGGAGTACCACCGGTAATCGAGCCAAAAATGCTATGAGAGTACCCTGCGCTTGTACCAGATGGTCCCTGAGAGCCTTGGTTCATTGGGGTGCCAGTAGTAATAGACCCATAATTGCTTTGAGGGTACCCGGTACTTGTTCCAGATTGTCCTTGTGCCCCTTGGTTCATTGGGGTACCAGAAGTAATCGATCCAAAATTCCCTTGGGCGTACGCGGTTGTTTCAGATGGTCCCTGCAAACTCTGATCCATAGGGGTACCAGTAGTAATTGACCCAAAATTGCCTGAAGAGCAACCCGGATTCGTCCCAGACTGGCCTTGTGATTGGCTCATTGGGGTACCACTACTTATCGATCCATAATTGCCTTGATATCCAGTACTAGTACCAGTTGGTGCCTGTGATCCTTGATTCGTTGTTGTGTTAATAGTAAAAGACCCAAAGTTCGATGGGGTATATCCTGAATTGGTACCAGATGGCCCCGACGACCCTTGATTAATTGGGGTACCACTAGTAATGGACCCAAAGTTCCCACTCACATAGCCCGTAGACGAACCACTCGGTAAACATGGGGTACTTTGCACATTCTGACCCATAAGTCCCCCATTAATTGACCCGTAATTATTAGGGTGGTTTTGATAAGTGTTAAAAGTGAAACTGCAGTCTGTCATGGAGGTACAGTTACCGTAATTGGCAAAGGTACCACCGTTGGTTGGCGTTGTAGAGAAATTTGGGTAATTGGTACCATAACCCTTATCGTAGTTATTTATTGGCGTTCCAGAGATAATAGACCCTTGTTGAACCATGGTCGATATTGTACCAGGTTGGTTGGCTACAGAGCCGTGACTAGGTGAGAATTGTGCCATCGTCGGGGTAAATGGGGACACCGCTTGAGTTAATGGGGTACCAGACATAATTGACCCTTTAGTCGCCATGATACTGCCTTGAGGTATCGTTTCTAATACGGGCTTCATTCCTTTTTGATTTTGATTGTAATTGGAGGTTCCAGTGGTAATTGATTGCGTGGGACTTTGTGGTATATTTTGCGGCGCTGGTCCCGTTGGGGTAGGGGGACTTTGGTACCCCGTTTGGTATTGTATCGATGGTGGTAGGTAATTCCTCTTCATTCTTGCTTCTACTTCCATAACTAACTCAGGACTTATTACTAAAAAAACGTGTAAAAAAAGTTAGCAAACACAAAAAAAAAAATCAAAATAAAAAGAATGCAATCTAGCTAGTCATGCTACAAACTACTGGATAAAAATTTGGAAATGTTTGGAGGTTGCCAGCTCTTAATTTAATGTGAGAAATTACATTACAGAATTATATTTTTTTACCGAATGTTAATTATTCCAGGCGTCTGAATATTATAATAATACTAGCCCTGTATTAGACACGTCCCACTGCTGGGCACGGGCCTCCTCTACTGAATGAGAGGGGTTAGACCTTAGTCCACCACGCTGGCCTAATGCGGGTTGGCAGACTTCATACCTTCGAAATTCTTATAAAGAACTTCTCAGGTATGCAGGTTTCCTCACGATGTTTCCTTCACCGCTAAAGCAAGTGCTAATTAACAATGAATACACACGTAACTTAGAAAAGTCAGATATACATGATCTGGGGGCTCGTTTCGAATTCACTCCCCGCTGAGCTATCGCTGCTTGCTGAGTCTGAATATAAAATATTTTTTATTGAAGAATTTCGCGCGTTAATTTTTTTTTTTTATTTTCCTCATGATCTGGTAGGTTGATTAAAAAATAATGGCTAAATGGCTTTAAAAATCCTGTTTTCCGGATACGCTAGCAACACTCCCAAACATTTCCATAACACTCAAGCCACTATATGTCCTTACTCGTGCGTTTTCAACTTGAAAAATGCCTCTTCCTGTGTTACATGTGTATAATGCAATGACACATGCACTATTTCACGTGTCACAAGTACGTAATTGCACAAAGCGCATGCTCACGACGATTCGTGACGTAAACAAAGACGCAAGTTGAAAGCGCACAAGCGTGGACAACATTGACCAAAAATTTAAACAGACGCCGTAATTACTTCAATTTGTATGAAAACCAAGCGTGCCAAGTTTTACTGAGTACATTGAAGAAGGCGGAAGCTACACAGCAAAGATGTAAGGCGGGGCGAGGACGCGGTACCTTTTTCAAAGTGTTTTCATAGTAAATTCAGTTATTTTTAATAAAAGAGACCATCGAAGTGCCAATAAGGTCACCTGATGGTAACTCGCCCCGGGCGCCAGTTTCAGGGAGCGCCAAATTGATCATCCATCAATAATGTAATATGATTAAAAATAAAAAACTTGCTCCACAAAGCGCCTAGCATACGGAAGCCTGGTTGGCTCACCGTCGACTTGTAAGTAAAAGGCGCCACACAGGCCCTTTGTGCATCATTCGTTTATGTTCTTTTAGTTTTTTTAAGTAATTTATATCAAACGCTGGAGAGGGGCGCCACTATCGAGTTTCTGTCCCGATTCGAAAAAATTGTAAATCCGGGGCTGACCAATCCAAACGGCCTCTCGCTTACTTATTTATTTTATTTATAATGCTTTATTGTACATTAGACACTTAATAGAACTAAAAAGACAATAAACTTTTAAACACAGTACAATTGGCGGCCATATAGCTCAGGGCAATCTATTACAGGCAACCATAGGACGGAGATAAGAGTACGAATAAGAGAGAGCTCTCTAAGAGTACATGAAATTAGATTGTATTACGGATTATATACAGTTCACACTTACATAAATTTAGTATGAGAAAAGAGAAGACACCGCGTCTTCACCCCATTTTTCGTCTTTTCTGATTTGCGTCTAATACACATGGCGTCTATTTCAATATTTGGTCGTTGGTGCGGACGTGTATGAAACATGTATATGCAGGTGGTGGCATGTGGTAACGTGTGATCACTCACCAGGTGGTCGCTCGGTGACGGTGAGTAGACCAGTCCTTCGTACTCTGCTGCTGCTGGTCGACGATGTGGTTGAGCTTGGCTGATGGTAGATGGTCATTTTTAGACGTTGAAAAGTCAATTTTGACAATCGGCCTTCAGAATTAAGGTAACATTTAAAATATGATTTTGCTTGTCATTTGGGTGATTTTATTACATGGTGAACGAA
Organism: Mimas tiliae; assembly: GCA_905332985.1. Taxonomy (NCBI): domain Eukaryota; kingdom Metazoa; phylum Arthropoda; class Insecta; order Lepidoptera; family Sphingidae; genus Mimas; species Mimas tiliae. The sequence continues at coordinate 512,934 of HG995265.1, read as the reverse complement.
GTACTCTAATTTATTCAACTAAGTGATTAATTCCAATGTGAGTAAAGGAGACTAATTAATTTCACTTTGTTCACCAAGATGATTTAATTCCGTGATGAACAAATATACTAATTTATTCCACGTTGTTCACCCAGGTGATATAATTCCATGATGAACAAAGTGCACTAAATTATTCCAATTTGTTCACCTAGGTGATTTAATTCCAATATGAACAAAGTACGCTAATTAATTCCACTTTGTTCACCAAGATGATTTAATCCCGAGATGAATAAAGTACACTAATTAATTCCAGTTTGTTCACAAAGGTGATTTAATTCCGTGATGTATAAAGTACACTAATTTGTTCCACTTTGTGAGAACAATTTGGAATTAAATCACCTTGGTGAACAAGGTGATTTAACTCCAAAATGGGTAAAGTACACTAATTTACTACCACACTCTTGAATTCCCTATCGGCGTAACGCTATTACTAGTAATTACGTTTATTCCATCGAAATATGATAACTAGAACGATAACTCTCATATGAATCTGGCCAAAAATACGGCTCCACTTACTTACACATGCAAAGGTAAAATCACACGTAACACTCATACACGCAACAAAAATTAATTAACGTTCAAAATCAACTTTATTTCATACAAGTTAATCTCTAAATATTAAATTTCTAAATCGAGTTACGACGTTCTGCACCGCGCAAAAAATTAGACGTATTAAGTGTCAACTAGAGATCATGAACACATTTTTATGAATGAATGAACTAGCTGTGCAACTTTTATAGCCCCGCCCCTGGCACAGAGTATTGGTGAGGTCATTTTTTGCTTGAGTTTCGTTTCTTGTCATCTTATTTCGATGGTTTATTCCTTATAATTAAGAATATAAAATTAGTACTCCCGGCATCGAATCCCGGTCCATATACCGGGTGTAAGGGGATCGCTTCCGAAGCCGAAACGGTAATCAAACACTGCCTTAACATAAACGGAAAACAAATTCAAATTCAAATATTTATTTCATAGAAAATAGATTTACACTTTGGTCTTAAACTACTAAAGCTTCCTCTATTTAGCCAATATAAATCAGCATATGAAATTGTATCAAGTTTAAAAATTTATAATATCATATAAAAAAATTGTATTTAAACACTATTCCTTTGCTGCTTACTTGCCATTTTGGAAACGTAACCCTCAGTGTAAAGCGTACTAATGCTAAACACGGGGTCAATGACCCGCGCGCCAACACTCAATAAGTATATTGCGCCGCGCTGCACAGATGATTCCAAGAAACATCGACATGTTTATTATTATATTTAAATTACGTTATTAAGATAAAAAGCAAGACTGTGCAATAATTAAAAATTTTAGTGGTAGTTACAGCAATAGCATGTAAATTCCAATAAAATAACACAATCGCGACGAGTGTACTGTTGTCCGTTGAGCAGTTTTATTTTTTTATTCCGTACTCCGTCATTAGATCTTAGCAATTTTATATGGGACCACATCGCAGCTAAACTCTATTGAATGTTTTTTTTTTCCAATAAAATTGGTCCACAATTGGTGAAGAAATCGATGTACATACATAAAAAGCAATTTAAACGCGCCAAATTGAGAACCTCCTTTTTTGAAGACGGTTAAAAATGTCTTTTTCACAACTATTTTAGCGGTATCATGTCTGTAATCATCAGCACTACCGCCTACCTTCGTTTTCGGAAGCGTTTCCCTTACAACCTGTATTAGTTTTTTTTATATAACATTTACCATCTGCGGCGCATTGACTGAGACAGCGACGGTGGCGGCGTCCTCGGGGGTCGCCATCGTGTGGCGCTTGCTGCTGCCGCGACTCACCATGTACCTGCGCGTGCGCATCACTACGTTAATGCCGGCTAGTTGTCACTTGTCACTTGTCACTTGTGACGTCAGTCTCGCCTCCCATTTTTTTATTTATTTATTTAAATCAAAACGGTTAACACCAATTACATGAATGATTACAATACAAAAGTAGACTATATGACAATATTGTGTACAATAGTTCGAAATATAAAATTTATAATAATATGTCAATCACACAACACTGTCACAAAATCTCAAGCACTCTAATATTGTCGACCATCCATCCGCAAATATATCGTACCCAGGGTCCCAAGCATGCTAATGGGATGTGACTGTGGGTGTGCTTGTGTGGACTGCTCTTTTTTATGGCATAGGCCGGCAAACGAGCAAATGGGTCACCTGACGCTAAGTGATCTCCACCGCTCATAATACCAAAAGGATCATGAGTGCGTTGCCGACCTTAAAGGAAAGGGATAATTGAGGGATTGGGAGGGGGAGGGAGATCGCGCCAGGCAAACTGCTACTTTACGCCAGTTTTCTGTGAAACAGTGGCAACGACCCGGACGAGCCGGCCCATACATGCTGTAGACAAAAGTGTCTACAGCGTCGCTCTGCCACGCACAAACTGTTATCTTTTGTTTGTTTACACTATTTTAAGGTCTTAATTTATTCATCACGCTTATGGAGGTCATGCAAGTTAATCTAATGCGTAGATATCATTTATCTAATTGTTTGATTAAGCTGCTCTAATTTCAATTAAATATTGCAAAACCTTTACTCTAATAATTTTAAACTAAACAAAAAAAAGATTGCCTCGGTGGCGCAGTTGTAATGCGTACGCGTTATTGATTGAGGCCAACGCTGAGGTCTCGGGTTCGATCCCCGGGTCAGGTAAAGTGGTATTAGATTTTTCTATTACGAAATGCTCAGTATCAGGCCGGAGTCTGGAATTTGTGCCCGGTATGGCGATAGGCTCGCCCCCTATCACATAAGGGATGGAGATACGCTCGGCGAAATGTGGGTGTACTGGTGCCCACCCCTTGAGTGAGTACAAACATTTGTCTCGGTGTGGGAATCGAACCCACGGCCTCTCGTTTCACAGCCGGTTGTGCCAGGATGTCTGTCGATTATATTGTTTACCTGCATAAGTTTGCGTTATACGCGGAATCATTGCCCTGATCTTCGGAATGGTCCAGATCGTCCGGACGCTGTGATGAACCGCTGTCCGATACCTGATGGTAGAAAACAGTAATTTATAAGCAAGCCAGTGAAACTACTGGGCATTATGAGACTTAACATCTTGTATCCAGTGTATTTTGATGATTCTATGTATGTTATGTACACATTAGTTGATATGATTTCTGTAATTACATAAGTTTCTTTATTGTTGTACTGACTTGTCATAAGCGCTATTTTAATTGCCTACATGATTAATAAAACTATTTCTTTTCATTGTCTTGAGATGACGAGCGCAATTCAGTGCCATGAAGTGCTCTGTGATCCAGAGTTATGTGTGGTGTTGCTTCTATTTATCAGGCGAGTGGCATGCTCGTCTCGTCATTCAAGCAAATAAAAATAGGGTTTGAAATATCGATATCTCAGTATATACATTTTGGCATAATGATATTTATCGACAATCGATATTGTCGATAATAATATCGATATTTATCGAGGTCTCTCGCATGCTGTAGTGACTGATACGTGTGGGTCGGCACCACCCATTTCTGCCACGCAGCGGTGTGTAAGCACTGCTTGGTATTGGAACTGTTTACGAGTAGTCATTACCATCAAGCGAGCGAGATGGCTCGTCTTACTATTTATAATGCTAATAAATGTTTTTTTCTCTTTTTATATATGACGGCGGTAGTTGAGATTAAGTGCAAGAAAGAGACAGCGATATAATGCGCTAGCAGCACGTGCACCGGACGTCATCGGCTCCGCCTACCTATCGGCACGATACAACGAAGCGGCCTTTTAGGGTGTTGGAGTGCCTAAAGCATTCGCCCGAAAGTCCGGTGTCGCTGACAAAAGCCGACTCTCGTCAGGCTATCAGCTAGCGTCCATAAAAAAAAAAAGTATCGGCACGCATTTGTAACGGATGCGTGTCGACTGTCGCTGCACGGACTGCTGTCTCAGTACGAGTCTCTGCCTCCCTCACTGCCATTAGTCGGTACTCTTGCTAACTATTTGGCTTGTGTAAAATCTTGATTTACTGTTAATATATTGTACCTAGTATAAAACTATTGCTGATTTAGCGTTGGCTCATTTATTGAGTCATTGATAAGGTTTAAATTAGTAAAACGATTTATATAACCGTACGTATCCTACTGTTTTACTTCTGATGTCTGAGCTAATCCTGACATATATACAACGTGTTACAGAAAGGTGTAGTCATATTTTAGGGTCATTACACACTCCTTATAGTAAGTACCTATGTAACGGATCATTTCAAACCAAGACATCCTAAAACTTCACGTTAATTTTAATCACTCGTTTATTAAGATCGATAAGATTGATGACATCACTATTAATTATAAAATGACACTCACTTTTTAATAAACTTGAATAAGATTTACTTAATTCTACGGGCATACGTACGTAACTTGTAATTTAAACACAAAATACCTGAAAGAGACTGTTTGCTAAAGAGGATATAGATATTTTTCCTCTGATATTTTAAAGATTTCACTGTCGGGTCATCCATCTATGAATTTGGCTTAATGCAGTCGACGAGCCTCTTATAAGCTATTATCAGTTGCACCAACACAAAATACGAATACATAATACTTGTTTTTAGTCAAATACAACATATTTTTTGAACTCGTAATCATACTTCATAAAATCAGAAATTGCCGAACTGACTGCGTCAAATAAATATTGACATTTGACAACTGTTTAATATTTTTTAATTGTAAAATAATTTAATGAAAGGAGGTCTGAAGTATCACTGTTTATCATTTAGTGTTGTTCAAAGTTGTAAGTCGATATCGACATGTTACTCATTCGATAAAAAAGAAAATTCTATAATTATGTCCTAGCAATGCAATCGGCTTTGCTACTATGGGGGATAAAATACCAATATCCAATACACTATATATTGCTTAAATTTGCCCGCCCCTTTCTATAACACGTTGTATAATAATTGTTTTCTTTCTATCTGTAAATATAATAAACGTTTTCTTTGTTTCTGTAACTCAAATTTGTTTTCCTGTCAGTATATGTATAGTGTACTGTATACTGTATACTGTATAGTGTATACTGACATGATGGTCGGGTGCGGAGTGGCAACATGTCCGTTCTCTTCCTCTCGGCACATGCGCTCCTCCGTCCGATGCTCGGCGCCCGAATGTCGATGCTGTAAACATATATACTACCTTACGGTATGGTTTGACGGTAGGCAGCGGCTTTGCTGTGCCCTGGCATTGCAGAAGTCTATGGGCGGCGGTGACTACTTACCATCAGGTGGCCCGTTTTCTCGTCTGCCTGTCCAGGCAGTAAAAAAAAAAAAAACCTCAATATTGCATGGATATTGTTTCAAGGCGAGCCTCGCTGTAGACACTATTTCTACAGCAGCAGTCTCGAGAAGGGGGACTTGGACCACCGGGTATCCCACTCACCGTGGTCCGTGACACAACAAACTGCCACTTCACGTTTTTTTTATGTGAGACAATGGTAAAGACATTGTTAGAGCCGGCCTGTCTACAGCGTGGATCTACCATTTACAAACGCTGTACGGATCTGCATACATATTATCAAAAAGAAGGATGAAGTGACAATTTCTTTATGGCATAGACCGGCAAACGAGTAAGTGTGCTATGTACGGCCACACTGCCAAAAGAATCATGGGCACGTTGCCGACCTTAAAGGAAAGGGATATTTAAGGTAGGGGAAGGGGAGGCGGATTTGGGCCTCCGGATATCTCATACACCGTACGAAACGCAGCAGGAAACCGCCACTTTAAGTCTGTTTTCTGTGAGACAATGGTAACGACCCGGAGGAGCCGGCCCATTTGTGCCGTACACAAAAACTGTCTACAGCGTGGCTCTACCACTCATAAATCGAATGATCGATGAATCGATATCGAATATTTCGCAAAAACTTGAACTACGAGCACAGGACGGAACATCGAAACCGTCAGTTGACAGTTAGCTTATGTAACTGACCTTGCGATCTTTTTAAAGATATCTACGTTTTGTTCTTTATTTTTAGAAACTAGGGGATTTGCCCATGTTTTTCCACAAAACATTAAAAAAAAAACTTAAAGTCCGACGAATATGAGACATGTGTTACTTTCTTCCCCACATTATTCTGCATCGATTGGTATCGGTGTCGACCCCATACTTACAATCTAATACTTAATTTAATACTTGACATTGGCGAAATCATCGAAAATCGATGGGGCCATAATCTAAAAATAGAAAACGGACCTTGCGTCTGCATCGCGTGCGGCGGCTTCAGCAGGTGCTGGTCCTTCACGCTGAAGTAGCGCGGCGGCTGATGCTGCACGGCCGGCAGCTTGGCGGCCAGGTTCGTGTTCGGTAGAAGTGATACGTTCGTTACTGCTTGTTGCTGTTGACGATTATTATTATTTTTATAGTATAGGCCGGCAAACGAGCAAGTGGGTCACCTGATGGTAAGCGATCTCCGCCGCCCATGTACGCCCACAATACAAAAGAATTATGGGCGCGTTGCCGACCTTAAAGGAAAGAGATAATAAGGGATTGGGAAGGGGAGGGGGTTTGGGCCTCCGGATATCTCACTCACCGTACGAAACGCAGCAGCAAGCTGCTACTTTACGCCGGTTTTCTGTGAGACAGTGGTAACGACCCGGACGAGCCGGCCCATACATGCTGTAGACAAAATTGTCTACAGCGTGGCTCTACCACTCGTAAAAAGTGACGAATGAGCTTTTGTCAATTATATATATATATTTTTTATAGATTGAGTGACAAAACGAGCAGGTCGCTCGCCTGATGGTAAGCGCCACGCCTGCTCATAAACAGAAGCAACGCCACACAGAACTTTAAATAACAAAGCTCTACATGACACTGGACTGCGCTCGTCACCCCGAGACATAAGGTGTTAAGTCTCATAATGCCCAGTAATTACACTGGCTTCAATGTCCTTCACACCGGAACACAACAGTGATTTAGAAAAGTCAGAGGTGTGTGCTCTTGGGACTGGTTTCGAATCTGCGACTTTCGTCCGTACCACTCCCCATTGAGCTATCGCTGCTTCTAAATTAATAAAACATATATAAAAACAATGTAATACGTACGTTGAAGTGTGCGGACACGTACAGTGTGTTGGGCCTGAGATCTGCCGACACTGCGCATGCGCACATCTCCCCGCCCTGATACACATACACATACATGTTAATGTAAACTAGAAACATAATACGAACATGTGTTAAAATAAATTTCAAAAACAATGATTACCATGAACATGTTCAAAACCACTTAGAAAAAAATTAATGTGTACAATTCACACGTGGTAGAAGTGAAATCTTCAAAAATTTTGGCTTCAAGATAATGAGACGAATGTAAAATTTCGGGAAGAGGATAATTGTAGGTTTTAGTAATGATCATAGTGATACAAAGTTTGATAATTAATTTACATAATATTCGTATATATTACATAGATTTATTCAGACTCAGAGCTTACATTTTCGATAAATGATACAATGAAGAATTTTATTATAAAACTTATAAAAAATCTCTACAAACGTATAATACGTACACGTATACAAAACACCACGGTTGTTGTGATGCCTTTTCTCAAGCTTTGTACTACGCATGCGCGCACAACTGTATAATGCTTCCTATCTCATTTTCTCCCACGTTAAATCTTATGGATTGAAGTGTCATTCTCTTTTTCGTCTCATCTACTTTTCGTTTCATCGACTTTTAAATCACAACGATGCTAAAGAAGTTTTCATTTCAATATAAATGACCCTCAGTGTGTGTGTGGTTACCTGTGAGTGTCGGCAGTCCCCCGGTCCGACTGTGTGTCTGCGTACAGCCGGGGTGTCGCGAGCTGTGCCAGCCGTGGCGTCGCCACCCTCACCACTGTCTGCACCCGCACCGGACACCGAACATACGAACGGAACTGAACACTCGCCGAACTGAAAATATAACATAAACTATTTTGAATCATCGCTTACCATCAAGTGAACCTCTTGCACGATTGCCCCCAAACATTAAAAAATTCGATGCTATTATAGTTTAATGATCAATGATTGATACCTCCGACTCAAAAAATCATTTATACCTAATTTTTTTATCAGTTTTATATTTTATTAATAAAATAATTTTACTATTTTTTTGTGAAAGAATCACCCGAATTGATATATGAAAAGAAATGTCGAAAATTTTAAATCGATATCGATACTTTATAAAATATCGAAACAACAAATCGATACTTTTTAACAATTGCATGCCTAACGGTGAGTTTCAGAAGGGCCAAATCGATTTCCCCTTCCTTTTTCCTTCCGTTTATGGTTGGTAACGCATCTATGATTTTCTTGTATTGTGGGCATTCATCAGTGATGGAGATCATCTACCATCCATCACCCATTTGTTCCTTTCTCTCTATTCAAAAAAAAGTAACTGGCGCCGCCGCCGCCGCTGCCAAAAACTTGTCACGCTATCTCCTCCGAAACCGCTGGGGGGTTTTTTTTTATAGTATAGGCCGGCAAACGAGCAAGTGGGTCACCTGATGGTAAGCGATCTCCACCGCCCATGTACGCCCACGATACAAAAGAATCATGGGCGCGTTGCCGACCTTAAAGGAAAGGGATAATAAGGGATTGGGAAGGGGAGGGAGATTTGGGCCTCCGGATATCTCACTCACCGTACGAAACGCAGCAGCAAGCTGCTACTTTACGCCGGTTTTCTGTGAGACAGTGGTAACGACCCGGACGAGCCGGCCCATTCATGCTGTAGACAAAATAGTAAATGGGGTCGAGACCGATACCAATCGATGCAGAATAATGTGGGGAAGAAAGTAACATATGTCTCATATTCGTCGGACTTTAAGTTTTTTTCTTTATTTTATGTTTTGTGGAAAAACATGCGCCCCTAGTCCATAAAAAAATAGCTTTCTCGACTGTTGACTTACCTTCTCGAGATCATCGGGTGCTATAGTGAGGTAGTCCTGCGTGGCTCCAAGGGTAGGCAGAGACACCAAACTCTCTGACCAACTGCTCTCTTCCGCTTCCATCTGCTCCTCTTCTAAGCTCTGTAACCATAGACAAACGATTTGAATATTAACAAGGATTTATGCCTGGTGGCGGCAAAGATATGTAACGAACAAAATAATGCGATGATATGTGGTTTAAATATGATGTGGTATAAAATAATGGTCGACAAATTAATGTGGCGTCAATTTAATTTCAATCACAAAAAAGGGAACAAAATTATATATGGTTTCAAATACGACCGACAAAATTACGTCACAAAAATAAGCGACAAAATTATATGTGGTTTCAAATATGACCGACAAAATTACGTCACAAAAATAAGCGACAAAATTATATGTGGTTTCAAATATGACCGACAAAATTACGTCACAAAAATAAGCGACAAAATTATATGTGGTTTCAAATATGACCGACAAAATTACGTCACAAAAATAAGCGACAAAATTATATGTGGTTTCAAATATGACCGACAAAATTACAAGTCACAAAAATAAGCGACAAAATTATATGTGGTTTCAAATATGACCGACAAAATTACGTCACAAAAATAAGCGACAAAATTATATGTGGTTTCAAATATGACCGACAAAATTACGTCACAAAAATAAGCGACAAAATTATATGTGGTTTCAAATATGACCGACAAAATTACGTCACAAAAATAAGCGACAAAATTATATGTGGTTTCAAATATGACCGACAAAATTACAAGTCACAAAAATAAGCGACAAAATTATATGTGGTTTCAAATATGACCGACAAAATTACGTCACAAAAATAAGCGACAAAATTATATGTGGTTTCAAATATGACCGACAAAATTACGTCACAAAAATAAGCGACAAAATTATATGTGGTTTCAAATATGACCGACAAAATTACGTCACAAAAATAAGCGACAAAATTATATGTGGTTTCAAATATGACCGACAAAATTACGTCACAAAAATAAGCGACAAAATTATATGTGGTTTCAAATATGACCCACAAAATTACGTCACAAAAATAAGCGACAAAATTATATGTGGTTTCAAATATGACCGACAAAATTACGTCACAAAAATAAGCGACAAAATTATATGTGGTTTCAAATATGACCGACAAAATTACGTCACAAAAATAAGCGACAAAATTATATGTGGTTTCAAATATGACCGACAAAATTACGTCACAAAAATAAGCGACAAAATTACGTCACAAAAATAAGCGACAAAATTATATGTGGTTTCAAATATGACCGACAAAATTACGTCACAAAAATAAGCGACAAAATTACGTCACAAAAATAAGCGACAAAATTATATGTGGTTTCAAATATGACCGACAAAATTACGTCACAAAAATAAGCGACAAAATTATATGTGGTTTCAAATATGACCGACAAAATTACGTCACAAAAATAAGCGACAAAATATATGTGGTTTCAAATATGACCCACAAAATTACGTCACAAAAATAAGCGACAAAATTATATGTGGTTTCAAATATGACCGACAAAATTACGTCACAAAAATAAGCGACAAAATTATATGTGGTTTCAAATATGACCGACAAAATTACGTCACAAAAATAAGCGACAAAATTATATGTGGTTTCAAATATGACCGACAAAATTACGTCACAAAAATAAGCGACAAAATTATATGTGGTTTCAAATATGACCGACAAAATTACGTCACAAAAATAAGCGACAAAATTATATGTGGTTTCAAATATGACCGACAAAATTACGTCACAAAAATAAGCGACAAAATTATATGTGGTTTCAAATATGACCGACAAAATTACGTCACAAAAATAAGCGACAAAATTATATGTGGTTTCAAATATGACCGACAAAATTACAAGTCACAAAAATAAGCGACAAAATTATATGTGGTTTCAAATATGACCGACAAAATTACGTCACAAAAATAAGCGACAAAATTATATGTGGTTTCAAATATGACCGACAAAATTACGTCACAAAAATAAGCGACAAAATTATATGTGGTTTCAAATATGACCGACAAAATTACGTCACAAAAATAAGCGACAAAATATATGTGGTTTCAAATATGACCGACAAAATTACGTCACAAAAATAAGCGACAAAATTATATGTGGTTTCAAATATGACCGACAAAATTACGTCACAAAAATAAGCGACAAAATTATATGTGGTTTCAAATATGACCGACAAAATTACGTCACAAAAATAAGCGACAAAATTATATGTGGTTTCAAATATGACCGACAAAATTACGTCACAAAAATAAGCGACAAAATTATATGTGGTTTCAAATATGACCGACAAAATTACGTCACAAAAATAAGCGACAAAATTATATGTGGTTTCAAATATGACCGACAAAATTACGTCACAAAAATAAGCGACAAAATTATATGTGGTTTCAAATATGACCGACAAAATTACGTCACAAAAATAAGCGACAAAATTACGTCACAAAAATAAGCGACAAAATTATATGTGGTTTCAAATATGACCGACAAAATTACGTCACAAAAATAAGCGACAAAATTACGTCACAAAAATAAGCGACAAAATTATATGTGGTTTCAAATATGACCGACAAAATTACGTCACAAAAATAAGCGACAAAATTATATGTGGTTTCAAATATGACCGACAAAATTACGTCACAAAAATAAGCGACAAAATATATGTGGTTTCAAATATGACCGACAAAATTACAAGTCACAAAAATAAGCGACAAAATTATATGTGGTTTCAAATATGACCGACAAAATTACGTCACAAAAATAAGCGACAAAATTATATGTGGTTTCAAATATGACCGACAAAATTACGTCACAAAAATAAGCGACAAAATTATATGTGGTTTCAAATATGACCGACAAAATTACGTCACAAAAATAAGCGACAAAATTATATGTGGTTTCAAATATGACCGACAAAATTACGTCACAAAAATAAGCGACAAAATTATATATGGTTTCAAATATGACCGACAAAATTACAAGTCACAAAAATGAGCGGCAATATTTTTTTTTTACTTTTTTAATAAAATAAGTAGGAAAATTATTGTCAGAAAAATGAGTAGCAAAATGATATTTTGCACTAACATGAGCGGTAAAATTATGAATTGTCAGATAAATGCGCGGTGTAATTATGAGGCGGAAAAAAAAACGTAAATTATTCACACATAGTTTAATTTTGTTTGTTTATTCTTTAGTATTATTGCGACGTGTTTTTGGTTTATCAGAAAGTATTTCTTTCTTTACTGACCTTACAACTAGTGAGATCCAATGGTTGTCCCGTTGTCCCGTCTAAGGAATCTGTAATATACATTATTTTGTTAATTGTTATTTTTATAAATGTATGGACTGCCTCGGTGGCGCAGTTGTAATGCGTACACACACGTTACGATTAAGCTAACGCTGAGGTCTCGGCTTCGATCCCCGGGTCGGGTTTTTTTTTTATAGAATAGGCCGGCAAACGAGCAAGTGGGTCACCTGATGGTAAGCGATCTCCACCGCCCATGTACGCCCACAATACAAAAGAATTATGGGCGCGTTGCCGACCTTAAAGGAAAGGGATAATAAGGGATTGGGAAGGGGAGGGGGATTTGGGCCTCCGGATATCTCACTCACCGTACGAAACACAGCAGCAAGCTGCTACTTTACGCCGGTTTTCTGTGAGACAGTGGTAACGACCCGGACGAGCCGACACGTTCATGCTGTAGACAAAATTGTCTACAGCGTGGCTCTACCACTCGCAAAGTAAAGTGGTATTGGGTTTTTCTATAACGAAATGCTCAGTATCAGCCCGGAGTCTGGAATTTGTGTCCGGTATGGCGATAGGCTCGCCCCCTATCACATAAGGGACGGAGATATGCTCGGCGAAATGTGGGTGTACTGGTTACACTCCCGCCTACCCCTTCGGGGATTACAGGCGTGAGTGCGTATGTATGTATACTACATTAATACAATTTAATTTGAGTTAAAGCTCAGTTTATGCCAGGAAGAACATTATAACACAAAATCGTTATTCGATATGTAGAGGAACGGGTTGTAAATGTTCCTCTGGCGAAGGGGAGATCTTCAGTCAGGCGGGTGTTGTGCCTGACCGGGGGCGGCCCCTCCGATGGTTGATGTTCGGAACTTGTATTTATACTAATCGTCGCGCAAACTTTGCTAGCGCGATGCAGGATCGGTTGACTTTGCATTGTGCGGTGCGTGCTGCGTACCGCCACAGATAAAATGACGGCGTCATGTTAGGGTTCGTAGACAAAATACTACAGAGAGGTTGAAAGTACTACTTCCTCTACTTTTGATGTAACGAGTCGAGTATTATACAATCTTAATTTATTATCAATCTTATCGATCTTAATAAATAAGTGATTAAAATTAAAGTGAAATTATTGGATGTCTTGGTTTTGAAACGATCCGGTACACGAGTACTTACTGTAAGGTGCATGTAATGACCCTAAAATATGACCACACCTTTCTGTAACACGTTGTATACGGTTGTATATTAGTTTCGATAGACATATAGAGATAACCAGATAAAACTGGGTTTTCACGACAAAACGAATCGATAAAATTATCTCGTGTTGTATATGCTATATGTAATCGACCGGGAATTTACACGGTGGTAGGTCCCTCGTTTGCGAGAGGCCGTCTGGGTTGGTAAAACCGCTTTGTCTATTTCAGCCACCAAGCAACAGTGTGTAATCACTGTTGTGTTCCGGTTTGAAGGACATTGAAGCCAGTGTAATTACTGGGCATTATGAGACTTAACACCTTATGTCTCGGGGTGACGAGCGCAGTCCAATGTCATGCAGTGCTTTGTTATTTAAAGTTCTGTGTGGCGTTGCTTCTGTTTATGAGCAGGCGTGGCGCTTACCATCAGGCGAGCGACTTGCGCGTCTCATCATTCAATCTAATAAAAAAAAGAAGAAAAAAACAACGAATCTCAACTCACCCCTATGCTGTAGACTGTTCCTGGCACTGGTTCTTTGTTCGATCTTGTCCATAAGGAGATGGTAGATGGCAGATATGTGGTCGAATCGCTCTTCTTGTACCGACTGTAAAAAAGGCAAAAAAGTCACAATAAACATTGGAAACAACTTTTACAAGGTGGTAGGCCCTCATATAGAGGTCGTCTGGGTTGGTACCATTGCATCGTCTATTTCTGCCGCCAAGCTACATATTTAGCATTTTTTGAGTCGATTTTTTTTAAAAGTTTACTTTTTTCTATTTTTATTGAAATGATCATAAAAATCAGTGCATAAGAGATTTTCCAGTTTCCATCCCCGATTTAGGGGTGGAATATTTCATTGAAAAATTAAATCAATTATGAGCTACATTCTATCGGATAAAAATTTACATAATCAGATCACACAGTGAAAAGATATGCGCGGTAAAATACAAAAAAAAAACAATATAGTATGTCGAATCAAAACCTTTTTAAAGGGGTAGGCAGAGGTGTAACCAGTACATCCACATTTCGCCGAGCGTATCTCCGTCCCTTATGTGATAGGGGGCGAGCCTATCGCTATACCGGACACAAATTCCAGACTCCGGGCTGATACTGAGCATTTCGTAATAGAAAAACCCAATACCACTTTACCCGACCCGGGGATCGAACCCGAGACCTCAGCGTTAGCCTTAAACGTAACGCGTACGCATTATAACTGCGCCACCGAGGCAGTCCTTTTTTTAGCGGCGGTAAAAGAGTTTATATAGCTTTTTATAGAGTATTTTATTACACAAAATACATAAGGTTTACTTTACTTATAAACGTTACTCTTTTGCCTTTCTCTGTCAATACGACTTATAAAGTGGTTAGAAGGAGACGAAAACAGTGTTTTACCTAATCAGTGCTTAAAAGGTTTATAAGTAAGGGTAACAATGTTCCGTACCTGCTGTACATATTCCCTGGTGAGTCCCGGTAGCGTCAGCATGTGTTGTGTGACGATGTCGGCCGCCTCACCCACGACACCCACGTCACCCACACCCACACCACCCACACCACCGCAGTGACACGCGCATGCGCCGCTCGACGCGTCTGTCAATATTGAGCGCACTTTATTTATCTGGTACTAGCTTTTGAACGACCTTTTCAGGGATAAAAAGTAGCCTATTCTAATCTAGGTTATAGCCAACCTGTATTCCAAATTTCATGCAAAACCGTTCAGCCGTTAAGGTTGGTTGTTATATCGGCTTGAAGTTACTGTGTATACACCAGCTAACCCGCTATATTTAGTTTTCCACCATGTGAACAGTGGTCGCTATTAAGCGTACCGAAAATAAAACAATTATCGATATATATTGTATAGATATATGTAAAAAGTATCGATATATATTGTAAGAATATATTTAAAAAGTATCGATATATCGACTTCACTTGATTTCGCTACTTATGAAACATATTAGTTTCATAAGTATTTTTTATATGATTTCGACACACGAAAAAATATGTAAAAAATGTATAGCTTTAAAATATTCATACACCGCCATAAAATATCGAAAAAATATCGATATTTTTTCAGCTAGTCTAGACCCTATCCTGACACAAGTATGTATCACGTCGTCCTGGCATCATACGTTTATTATCTCAGCCTGTTGCCGTCCACATCATCACCAGCATCACATGTGTTGTTACAACTAAATTATTTCTAGTATTTTTTGTAATTGGTCTATGCGATACAGGTCTAGAGTCTAGGGCAGAGACCGCCGTTAACGGATGACATGTGGTCAATGTTTATGATAAATATATTAGTTTTTTTTTTACCTAAATCTCCTGGTCCTGGTCCTGGCTGATGCTGCGCTAACCATCGATGTCGCGCGACACCACGCAGCGACAACCGACGCTCCGGCTCCACCACCAACATGTGCCTAATTAGATTCTCGCAGTCTGTGGACAAACACAGTAATGTCAGCGATGTTTCAGAATCGAAATCATAAATTACTTTCATAGGTCCTATGGGGCACTTAAAAACATCATATTATCTTCTCCCACCTGCCCCTATACCACTCGCAGTATCCCCATGTATCACCGGTGACTCACACCCCATGTAGCACCGGAGACTCACGCCTCATGTATCGCTGGTGACTAACACCCCATGTATCACCTGTGACTCACGCCGCATTTATCACCGGTGACTCGTGCCCCATGTATCACCGGTGAATCACATCTCATGTAACACCGGAGACTCACGCCCCATGTATCACCGGTGACTCATGCCCCATGTGTCATCGGAGACTCGCGTCCTATGTATCGCCGGTGACTCATATCCCATGTATCACTAGTGAATGAACACCCCATGTATCACCGGTGATCCACGCCCCATGTATCACCGGAGACTCACGTCCTATGTATCGCCGGTGACTCACAGTGTGTATACGGTATGTAGGTGGGTCCCACCTTGCGACATGAAGTATGGTATCCGGAACTTGCCGCTGAGCACGACGCTGCGCAGTTCGTGCAGAGTCCCTCCGTCGAAGGGCAAGGCGCCGCACACCAGCACGTACAGCACCACGCCCAGTGACTACAAACATTATTTAATTGGCAATTTTAGTAATTGTTCGTTTTTTTTTATGAAAGAGGTGGCAACGGAGCAAGCGGCTCACCTGATGGTGAGTGATCACCGCCGCCCATGGACACCGTCAATACCAGGCGATTTGTCGGTGCGTAGCCGGCCTTTGGAAATTGTTGAGAGTTTCGGCGGATGTTGGAAATTTGATCATTATTGGGTGGTTTGTACATTGTTGGCTATTATTGTCATTATTGGTTATTTTGGTCATTGTAGTTATCTTAACTAATTGTTGGGAGTTTAGGACATTGTTGGAAACTTTGGTAATTGCAGCAACTTTCAGTTATTGTTGGGGCATTTTGGTCACCATTGATTTTTCTGGTCATTGTCTATTTTAGTCGTTGTAGGTTATTGTGATCATTTTTCGGAGATTCGTTTGCTATTGATAATATTATTAATTTATGGGGTTTATAGTTATTATTAGCAATTTTAGTCAATGTTCGTTAATTTGGTCAATATCGGCAATTCTGTCATTATTGTTAATTCTGGTCATTGTTGTCAAATTCCGTGTCTTGTTGGTAACTTTAGTAATTCTTGGGAGTTTGTCAGTGTTGAGAGTTTCGGTTATAATTGGGCGTTTCGGTAATTGTAGACAATAGATAGACATAATATTCTTTATTGCACACTAAATATCTATCTAAGATTAAAAGGATCATACAGTAAGGGTGATACAATGGGCGGTCTTATCGCAAACGGCGATTTTTTCCAAACAACCTTAGTAATTAATGAAAATATTAATAATCAATGGGTAATCTAGTTATTATTAGCAATTTATGTCGAAGTTGCGTATTTTAGTCATTATTGGTCATAGTTAGCAACTTTGGACATTGTTGTTAACTTTGGTATTTGTTGGTAGCTTAAGTCACGGCAAGACCGGGCTATTACCACTGACTCACAGAAATCCGCTGTAAAGTGGCAGTAAGCTGTTGCGTTTCATACGGTGAGTGAGATTACTGGAGGCCTAAATCCCCTCCACTTTCAAATTCCCATTCCTTAAAGTCATGACTCTTCTGTTGTGCATGCTCATGGACAATAGAGATCGCATCAGATGACCCGCTGGCTCGTTCACTGAATAGGGTAGTTGACTAGATTTTTTTTTATTATTTAAATCAATAAGTTAATTACACAAATGAATCTCTGTAACTTGATTAAATAAATAAATTATTATTTACTACTCAAAATCTATTGCAGAAAGAATTTTATAAATCGGACCAAAAATAAATAAGTTAGAAGCCATTCAAATCCTGTAGAAGGGTTAATTGTCAAATGACAGACGACGCAAACTTTGACGTCACTGTGTAAAATGTTCATTATGGTGCACGCGTGCAAGCGAGATAGTGAGATATCCCTACTACGCACCCACTTTTCCTCATACCAACATTTAAAGTCATAACTGCGGGCACATTTCTGAACCAATTTTGATTGTGTTTTAATAAAAGGCTTTCTTTTGCGTATCATTTTCTGTTGCTTATAAAATAATGTATAAAAATCAATATAGGAAACTTAAAAACAAGCCGCCTTCCAATATCGCATACAACTATGTGGATGGCGTCTTCACATGTAGCAACTGCTCTCGAACCTAAAATACAGCTAAAATTGGTTACAACAGCCATGTGAGGACCCATCAGTAACTCAATTAGCAGAAATAGTCGCCGAAACCGTGGCCGAAACCGGTCGGGAACATAGATATATATGAAACTAGCCTATTCAACTGTAAAACACACACCCATATATCAGCCCGGGGTCCGTCGTAGTGCCGCCCCTCAAACAGTTCAGGCGCCGCGTACGGAGGGCTCCCGCACCATGTCGACAGCGGCGACCCCGCTCTGTACTCATTACTGAACCCGAAATCCGCCAACTGGAAGCACAACAAATACCGGGTGTAAGCGAAATGCTTTCGAAAACGAGTCAGGCAGTCCAGGAGGCCAATTCTCGTAATTTTAAATATTCAAAATATCATTCCGATCTAGTCTCAGCGTCAAGAAAGTTAAAAATGGCATTCTCTTAAACCAATAATCAACGTCAAATGCACCTAGTATTAGCAGTACATTATACCGTTTTGGCTTCAGTCAGCTTTTATTCTACATACAATCTCATTACGATCTATGTTCACATTTGACGTTGATTATTGGTTTAAGAGAATGCCATTTGCAACTTTCTTGACGCTGAGACTAGATCGGAATAATATTTTGAACATTAAAAATTACGAGAATTGGCCTGCCGGTCTGGGTGTTGTGGGTTGGCAAGTCACTCGTAGTTCCTGATACCCACGATACAGGTTTACCTAGTGTAGGGTCGGGACTATGTGTGTTTGTTTTCACGCAGTCTTGTTTGGACCAATAAATGACAATTTATTTAAATAATAATTAAAATTGTATTTCTCTTAACCTAATGTAAAGCCAATAAAAAATCAGCTGCCGCGGACTCTCGGAATCAACTGTGCGATACAACAGCGCGATGTACCTACTGAGCTCTATCTTCCTATCATTGAAGTAAAACTCCATGAGGCGTAACTAAGGGGTAACTAACAGCTATTTGAAAATGGAACACTAAATATTCCAGCATTATATTGCTCATAGTTTTTTAAAGTCAAACTCCTTTAGGCGTAACTTAGGGGTAACTAACAGCTATTTGAAAATGGAACACTTAATGTTCAAGAATCATATTAAGGCGTAACTAAGGGGTAAATAACAGCTATTTGAAAATGGAACACTACACTACAATTGTCTACGTTTCCAAACTTTGTTTCTTCGTTACATAGATCCTAGGGTTCTGAACTAAAAATCTATATATTACAGTACCATACCTTAATATTCATATTTTTGTCAAGCAATAGGTTCTCCGCCTTGAGGTCTCTGTGTACCACACCGTTGGCATGACAGTATCCGACCGCTGCAACCATTTGAGCGAACGCCCGCGCCGCTTCCGGTTCCGACATGCGACCTTTTGATACTAGGTGATCTGGAAATTACACGAAATATATAAAAAAAAAAAAAAAAAAACTGTAGACAGGTGTATGAAAGTCGTAAACCTAGAATGTAGACAGATTTGTCTACAGCATGAATGGGTCAATTCGAACGGGAGTACCACTGTCTCACAAAAAACCGACGTAAAGTAACAGTTTGCTCGAGTGAGATGTCCGGAGGCCAAAATCCCCCTCTCCTTCCCAATCCCCTAATTTTCCCTTTCCTTTAAGGTCGGCAATACGCCCATAATTCTTTTGGTATTGTGGGCGTACATGGGCGGTGGAGATCACTTACCATCAGGTGACCCACTTGCTCTTGACAAGTTTTCGACCTTTAAGATAAGGGATTGTGAAGGGGAGAGGATCTGGGCCTCCGGACATCTCACTCAAGCAAGCTGTTACTTTACGCCGGTTTTCTGTGAGACAGTGGTAACGACCCGGACGAGCCGATCCATACACGCTGTAGACAAAACTGTCTACAGCGTGGCTATAATAATACTAGCCCTGTATTATATACGTCCCACTGCTGGGCACGGACCTCCTCTACTGAATGAGAGGGGTTAGGCCTTAGTCCACCACGCCGGCCTAATGCGGGTTGGCAGACTTCACATACCTTCGAAATTCTTATGATGAACTTCTCAGGTATGCAGGTTTCCTCACGATATTTCCTTCATCGTTAAAGCAAGTGATAATTAACTATTAATACGTGGCGATACCACTCTTAAGTCTTAAAAAAGGTAGTATCTGTTACATTATCAGTGCGTGCTGTCGATCCTGGCTTACAGGAGTTACAGTGGTAGTTCTTAAGAGGTAGTCACTCGTACCAAATCAAATCTTTGTCGACAGCTCCGTGGCGCAGCGGGCGAGTAGTCGGCTGCGCAGCGAGAGGCCGTGGGTGCGATTCCCACACCGAGACAAATGTTTGTGTGAACCACAAATATTGTGGGACCGCAAGTCCCTCGTAGTTGCTGATACCCACGACACAGGTTTACCTAGTGTGGGGTCAGGACTATGTGTGTGACTGTTGGGTGTATTATTATAAAAATCTTTGTAAGTAATTAGGTCGCCAAGGACACTTTTACACGTCAAGTTTAAAATCTACTGGTGCTTCGGAAATGCTCAAAAATCAGAAGAGACTACAAGAAACTTAGCTGTGGGTTTTTTGATTTTTTGTTTTTATACCATCGAAATAAGATGACAAGAAACGTAACTCAAGCAACAAAATGACCCCACCAAAACTCTGTGCAAGGGGGCCAGGCTATAAGTCTGTGCAGCTCGTTCATACATCAATTCATAAAAATTGATTAATGATCTAGTTGACACTTAATACGTCTAATTTTTGCGCGGTGCAGAACGTCGTATCTCGATTTATAAATGTAATATTTAGACATTAACTTTTATGAAATAAAGTTGATTTTGAACGTTAATTAATTTTTGTTGCGTGTTTGAGTGTTACGTATGATTTTACCTTTGGATGTGTAAGTAAGTGGAGCCGTATTTTTGGTCAGATTCATATGAGAGTTATCGTTCAATAACAGTTATCTTATTTTGATGTTTCGGTTGAAGGGACGGGGTTCATAGGAAGCGTGTGCTGAACTTACCAAATATTTCACCGTTAGGCGCATATTCTGTGACTAAGTATATAGTGTGACTGCTTTCCATGACCTGAAACCAAATATAAAACACGGATAAATTATAAGCAAATCATTTGGTAGTAGGTCCCTAGTATAGTAACCCAGACGGCCTCTCGCATACGAGGGACTTACCACCTCGTAAATACGCTGTCATGTGACAAATGATACGATGTGAGTAAATATTGTACAATAATGTATACACAAATGACCAAGCAAAAGACATTGTTTTTAATAATATAATGAATGTTTTTGCCAAAATATACACCTGTTTGAATCACCTGTATTATAAAAAATTATCTCATAATATTATTTAATTTACATACCGGAAATTTCAGGCAACTTTTACTTGCATTCCGCTGACAAAATTCGAGCTTAGATTCAGATATGGTAACAAATGCTTAAAAAAATTACCCCAACGAAATGTGGGTGTACTGGGTACGCCTCCGCCTACCCCTTCGTGAATTATAGACGTAAGTTTGTACGTATTAAATAGAGCTTAAATACGGGGCTTCAAGACTAATATGACGATAAATTAATATACGCACTCACGCCTGTAATCCCCGAAGGGGTAGGCAGAGGTGTAACTAGTACACCCACATTTCGCCAATAGTATCTCTGTCCCATGATGTGATAGGGGGCGAGCCTATCACCACACCGGGCACAAATTCCAGACTCCGGGTTGATACTGAGCATTTCGTAATAGAAAAACTCAATATCACTTTTACCCGACCCGGGGATCGAACCCGAGATCTCAGCGTCAGCCTCAGTCGTAACGCATAGCATTACAACTGCGCCAACGAGGCAGTCAGATAAATTAATATGTCCCAGTCTATTCCAATAGTAACCGGAATATTCCGGTCTCCAAATAATTTCTACCTCTTTGGCGCAGTTCTAATGTGTACGCGGTATGACCGCTCTGCTGTTTCGGGTTCGATTCCCGAGTCGGGTAAAAGTGATATTGAGTTTATCTATTCCTGGACTAATATAAAACAATAGTAAACTTTATAGTTGCCCAGTGTATTTTGACGATGCTATGTATGTTATGTATATATTAGTTGATATGATTTCTGTAGTTACATAAGTTTCTTTATTTTGTACTGACTTGTCATAAGCGCTATTTTAATTGCCTACATGATGAATAAAACTATTTCATTTCATTTAATTTAATTTAATTTAATTTAATTTAATTTAATTTAATTTAATTTAATTTAATTTAATTTAATTTAATTTCATTTCATTTCATTTCATTTCATTTCATTTCATTTCAGATGGATAAAGTGATATTGGGTTTTTCTATTACGAAATGCTTAGTGTCAGCCCGGAGTCTAGAATTGTGCCCGGTTTGGCGAAAAGCTCGTCCCCTATCACATCATGGGACGGAAATTTGGGTGTACTGGTTGCACCTCTACCTACACCTTCAAGGATTGTAGACGTGAGTTTGTACGTACATATAGCTTAAATAATAAATGCATATACCCCCATCTTTATAAATGTCACTGAAGTATGAGAGAGGATACTGATTTCTGTAACACAGGTCTCTTAACCTAGCACAGAGGTTAGGGCCTTCATCAATTTTGTTACTTTTTATGTGAATAAAAATAATTATTATCTGTCTATTCTAAAAAAAAGTAACTGGCGCCGCCGCCGCTGCCGCTGCCAAAAGCTTGTCACGCTATCTCCTCCGAAACCGCTGGGGGTATGGGGTCGAGACCGATACCAATCGATGCAAAATAACGTGGGGAAGAAAGTAACATATGTCTCATATTCGTCGGACTTTAAGTTTTTTTTTATTTTATGTTTTGTGGAAAAACATGGGCAAAGCCCCTAGTTATATAAAACTATGAAATACTATAAAAAAATTAAATTGAGCTGTCGATTAAATAGTCCTTAGTAAAAAAAAACTATTCTATTTTTTTTAATACGTAATAAGCTCGCGCTTGGGTACTATCACACCTGATGGTAAGCGATGATGTGGTCTAAGATGAAGCACGCTTACCTAGCAAAAAAACGATTCACTCGCGACTTGAACACACCCGGATTATATTTACCGGGGAACAAAGACTCCGGCAACTTGTTCCACAATTTGGCAGTCCGTATGAAGGTGGAGGCAATGCGTTTGGTGCGCGTTTTGGGAACGTCTACCATAAATGGGTGGCGTTTTGCCATGTTTCTGGTCGTCCGATGATGGAATGGGGAGGAGGGAATCAAATTATGCAGTTCCGCTGCACACTCTCCAAAATGCATCCGATAGAAAGCTAATAAACAGGCGACATCACGTCGATGTTCAAGGCTCTGAAGCAGAGACTCATATTCTAATATTAACTGGAATATTCCGGTCTTCAAGTAATTTCCACTAACCTGGTATAACCGGACTATGTGAGGATGTCGCAGCCTTTTCATGATTGCTATCTCTCTGAATGTCTTCTTTAAATTGTCTTCATCTAACCGTGATTTGTCTATAATTTTTATTGCAACCTGGAAAAAAGAAAAAAAAACAATGATTATATTTATTTTTTACTAGCTTTTGTTCGCGGCTCCGCCCGCGTGAATAGACTTTTCCGAAATAAAACGTAGCCTATAACCGTCTCCACCTATCTCTACATCAAAATGCATCAAAATCGGTTCAGTGATTTAGGCGTGAAAGCGTAACAAACAAATAAATATTTTTTTCATAAAAAGTATCCTATGTTACTTCTTATACCTCCAAGAATATGTGTACAAAGTTTCATGATGATCGGTTAAGTAGTTTTCGCGTGAAAGCGCAACAAACAAACTTACATTCACATTTATAATATTAGTATGATTATTTCGAATGACGAAACGAGCAGATCGCTCGCATGATGGTAAGCGCCACCTGCCAT
Organism: Mimas tiliae; assembly: GCA_905332985.1. Lineage (NCBI taxonomy): Eukaryota > Metazoa > Arthropoda > Insecta > Lepidoptera > Sphingidae > Mimas > Mimas tiliae. Next base: position 488,887 of record HG995265.1, on the reverse strand, counting down.
GCCTGCCCATAAACAGAAGCAATACTACATATAACTTTGACTTACAAAGCACCACATGGTAAAAGATTGTGCTCGTCACTCCGAGACATAAATTAAGTGTTATAATGCCCAGTAATTTCTCTGGCTACAATTTCCTTCAAACCAAAACACGGCGTTTACACACCATTGCTTAGCGGTAGAAATAGACAATACAGTGGTACCAACCCAGGCGGACTCTCGCATACCCAGTAAGATTTATTCCCCGTTTCCCAAGGGACACGTTTGATGACGTTATGCCAAAAGATGTGGATTTCGCCCCCTCCTAAGGACATAAAGTGAATTCGTGCTGGCAGGTGTCTGATAAAGTTTATCTGATAACCAAATCTGATGGGCATCGCATGATAACCAAATGATAAAATGGTCAAAATGTGTTTATACTTCTTTCTTTGTTGTTTAATTCAAATCGTAAGTTCTAACTGAACAACATCAAGGGTCCAAATGATAACCAGCGCCAAGCGTTTAATGTTTGGCATATGCTGATAGCAGTGATAGCTCAGCGGGGAGTGGTATGGACTGTCGAGACGAAAGTCGCAGGTTCGAAACCAGCCCCAAGTGCATACACCTCTGACTTTTCTAAGTTATGTGTATATTAATTGTTAATTGTCACTTGCTTTAACGGTGAAGGAAAAAGTAAGTTAAGTTACAGCCACCGTGGCGCAGCGGGCGAGTAGCCGGTTGCGAAGCGTGAGGCCGTGGGTTCGATTCCCGCACCTAGACAAATGTTTGTGCGATCCACTAATATTTGTTTCGGGTCTGGGTGTTGTGGGAACGCAAGTCACACACATAGTCCTGACCCCACACTAGGTAAACCTGTATCGCGGGTATCAGGAACTACGAGGGACTTGCGTTCTCACGCTTCGCAACCGGCTACTCGCCCGCTGCGCCACGGTGGCTGTAACTTAATACTGTCAAGCTAAATTTAGTTTAATCCATTAGTAACAGATTTGACGTGAGTAATTTTAGGTATTTTTGTTTTTTTTTTGCATAGGCCGGCAAACGACTAAGTGGGTCACCTGATGGTAAGTGATCTCCATCGCCCATGTACGCCCACAATACCAAAATAATCATGGGTGCGTTGCCGACCTTGATTTGATTTGATTGTGGGCTCCTTTTCTCCGCACTTAGCCCGTTGAATGTCGGGCAGACAATTTGTTTGTTGCCGACCTTAAAGGAAAGGGATAATTAAGGTATTGGGAAGGGGAGGGATTTTGGGTCTCCGGATATCTCCTCACTGTACGAAACGCAGCAGCTAGCTGCTACTTTACGCTTGTTTTCTGTGAGACAGTGGTAATGACCCGGACGAGCCGGCCCATACATGCTGTAGACAAAATTGTCTACAGCGTGGCTCTACCACTCAGATAATTGACAATAAAATAGTATTTGTACACTATTACACCATCCTGTGTAAGTTACAACATATTTCACATCACTCTGTATATTCTGTAAAGGCATACCAGCGGCGCCCTTGACCTCGCGGAGGTCACGCGGCGACCTCACATTATACCGTCTACGTTCATGACCCATATATTTAAGATACCTACCTAGGGACCAAGGTCATCTGTCTATCTATACAATATGTAACAACAACCCTGTTGTTCCTTTTAACCACGTTATCAGAATCGTTATTCAAACGTAAAGAAATATCCATTATAAGAATATTCCATTAATTGTTAATTATCACTTGCTTTAACGGTGAAGGAAACATCGTGAGGAAACCTGTATACTTGAGAAGTTCTTCAAAAGAATTTCGGAGGCATGTGAAGTCTGCCAAGCCGCATTAGGCCAGCGTGGTGGACTAAGGCCTAACCCCTCTCATTCAGTAGAGGAGGCCCGTGCCCAGCAGTGGGACGTATATAATACAGGGCTAGTATTATTATTATTTCGGAGGCGGTGCCGATACTACCTGAGCCAGTCACCTGTCATAGTGTAATGACGAGGATAAGTGAAATCAATAAGATTAGAGAAATCTTGGTCTTGCAATATGATAATTGTGTATGAATAATTTTCATTAACTGTTTCAGCTTACGCATTACAGAGGCTGGATAGCCTTTCAAAAAGAAAACCGCCCAACTCATACTTTAGAGCGAGCGGAGCCACGACAGAAGCTAAGTTTATACTATAAAACAATAATATGCAAGAAAAGAGGAAGTTTTAATTTTCTCCCTGTCAATAAAAAATTACAACTCTTTTTTTATTCGTTTTATGTTACTGGTATGTTAGTGAAGTGTCGTAGTTTAGAAAATGTTTGTTCCAAATTTAAATTTAAGAATTAGGCGGGCTTTTAGACGTGTAAATAAACATTAATATTCTCAACTGCATATTATGGCGCGAATTGTTGAAAGTTATTGTTATTTTTAACTCTAGATCCTTTTTACAAAATTGCTGATTGGTTTAATTTCCTGGACGTTTTTAAGTCTTGATAACATTATTTAGCGCTAGTTGCTATATTACGTTGGTTTTCTGTAAGACTGGTAACAACTCTGTCGAGTCGGCCCATTCATGCTGAAAAAACTGAGTAAGTTCAATTTGAGTAGTTTAAAAACTAAGTAGAACCGCATGAAAAACTCCCATCACTGTAAAAGGTGATAAAAAAACGTCAAGTACGTTCTCTGAACAAAAACCACGGAGAAAAACCGTAAGCGCTTGTTGCAAGGCCATGACAAGGCGGTTCGTTGACATTTAAATATTGAGAAAGTAACATTTTCACATGTTTTCTGATATTTTATGAAGGAAATTAAGTAATTCCAGAAGAACTATTTATTCAAAAGAAACACGCAAAACGGAGCAAAACGAACTATATATTTTCTTCAATGACAAGAGTGACAAGAGTGATTTACATCAATGAGGATAGATGGCGTATATGGTATCATATCAGTGTTGCAATTAAATAATTTCAACATCCTCTTCTTAATTGCAAACCCATAGCCACAGAACAGTCTTCAGTCTTCTTTTGAGTAATTGGTTTTGTAAGCACGTCGGCAACCATATCTTGAGTCCCAACATAATGGAGTTCAATTTCCTTTTCGGCAACTCTCTCTCGTAGAAAATGATATCTTATGTCGATATGTTTGCTGCGAGCACAGTAAAAGTCAATACCTGCAAATTTGATTGCACTTTGATTATCACAATAAATTATGGTAGGCGCAACTGTAACCTTCCAATGTAGTTCTGACTCTAAATGCCTTAGCCACATAGCCTCTTGTGTGGCAGTAGCCAGTGCCATATATTCTGCCTCCATGGTTGATAACGCAACTGTGTTCTGACGTTTAGAACTCCATGAGAGCGAAGCACCCTGAAACATAAATGTGTAGCCGGAGCATGATCTCCGGCTGTTAATGTCCGAAGCCCAATCTGAATCACAGTAGCCAAACACTCTTCTTTCTTCTTTGTTTTGACTAAATGTTAATTTACAATCCTTTGTTCCCTTTATGTAGCGCAGCACTCTTTTTACTGCTAGCCAGTGTTGTATTTCTGGTTTGTTATTGAATCTACTCAATTTATTTACTATAAAACATATATCTGGTCTTGTACCTTGTGACAGGTACAATAAACTCCCAATTGCTTCTTGATAAGGAACATTTCTAGCAATATCATTTTGCTCTCCTGTGCTGATTAATTTGGTGCTAAGATCACAGGGTGAATTAACTGGATTACAATCTGTCATATTGAATCTTTGTAGAATTTTTTCTATATAGGCTGTCTGATCAATGTGAATTTGGTCTCTGGCCACATTTTGACTTATTCTCCAACCAATAAAATGATTCACATGTCCAAGCGTTTTCATATCAAATTTACTTTTAAGTTGTTGCTTTATTTCTGTACCTTTCTCTACATTGTTATAAAAAATTAATAAATCATCAACATAAATCAATATAAAAAGAATGCTTCCATCATCATTTTTGTAGTACACACATGGATCCACAGACGTACTTTTCAATCCCAACTTTTTTAATACAGAAGTGAGTTTTAAATTCCATTGGCGACTTGCCTGTTTCAAGCCATAAATTGACTTATTTAATCTGCAGACTTCATGTCCGTGTTCATAGCCAGGTGGTTGGTTCATATATATTTCAGCATCTATATCTCCCTGCAAAAATGCTGTTACTGCATCCATTTGATCTATATATAAGTTCTCTTTTACAGCCATTGCAAACAAATATCTTATTGAGGTATGCCTTACTACCGGAGCAAAAATCTCATTATATTCAGTTCCTTTTCTTTGTATAAAACCTTTTATGACTAATCTTGCTTTGTGTCGTACAACTTTACCGTTTGCGTCGGTTTTCATTTTATAAACCCATTTGCAAGGGATTATTCTTTTGTCTTCGGGTAGAGTTACTAATGTCCATGTATTATTCTGAAGAAGCGACTCATATTCGCTGTCCATGGCATCTTTCCACTCTTTTGCTTTTGAGCCTGAAAGAGCTTCTTCCATGGTCTCTGGTTCCTTTAATAACACTGGTGAAACAGTTGGTTCCTCTTCATGACAAAAATATGTATTAGGTTTAGTATTCCTCGGTCTCAGAGTTATATTTCTAACTGGTATAGGATCTTCTTCTTCAAAGCTCTCCGGTGTGTAATCTGGATCATTATCTGGTTCTGAATTTGATATTTCACTGGTGGCGTCAAACAATTGTTCCTCTTCTGAACTTTCATTTACTAAAGTATCGGTATCAGATTCTTGTTTAGCTGTAGTTTCCTGTTGTTGCAAAATAGTAAGCGGAATAATAACACAATTATTTTTAACTGTGTGTTCCAAGAAAACAACATCTCTACTCTTGTATATTTGTTTTTTACTCTCATCATACAATCTGTAGCCTTTAGTATCATCACAATAACCCACGAATATCATTTTAATAGCTTTTGGATCCCATTTTTGTCTGTTTTCCTTTGGTACATGAACCATTGCATGACAACCAAAAATTTTCATGTTATTTAAATTTGGTTTTTTACCTGTCCATGTTTCATATGGTGTCTTGTAATCCAAAGCTTTTGTTGGTGAACGATTTATAATATAAGCCGCTGTTGAAACCGCTTCAGCCCAAAACTTTTTTTGTAATCTGGAGTTCAATATTAAGCATTTAGCTCTCTCAACCAATGTGCGATTCATTCGCTCTGCCATGCCGTTTTGTTGAGGCGTATATGGGTTACTCGTTTGATGCTGGATACCTGATTTACACAGAAACAATTTAAACTCATTATTTACATACTCTCTTCCATTATCTGAGCGCAATATCTTTATTTTTTTATTAGTTTCATTTTCAACTAAATTCTTGAATTCTTTAAACTTTTCTAAAGTCTCAGACTTGTTCTTCATGAAATAGACAGATACCTTCCTACTGTAATCATCTATGAAAGTAACATAATATCTGGCACCTCCAATGGAGCTTGTCTCCATCGGACCACATAAATCAGAGTGAATTAATTGGAGCAATTCAGAAGCTCTAGTACCAGTATTTTTAAATGGTTGTCTACTCATTTTTCCTTCTAAGCAAGTTGTACAAACTTGATTACCTTCTTTTAATAATTCAACCCCTTCTGCACTTTCTGTTATTTTCTGTAAGTCTGTGAAATTGAGATGGCCCATCCTTTGATGCCATAAATTTATATCACGCTCATCTATTGTTGATAACAATGCCGGTGCTTCAGAAACATTATTTAATATATACATGTTATTGTGATGCAAAGCTGTCAATATTAATTTATTATTTTGATATATCTGACAACCATCTCTCTCGAATTTCACTTCACAACCATTATTTACCATTTGACTTACAGAAAGTAAATTTACTGTTAGTGTGGGTACAAATAAAACATCTCTGACCTGTATTGTCTGTAATATGCCATCTGAATCTCTTATCTGAAAATCCACCTTGCCACTGCCTTTTACTGCTACTGTTTTATTGTCAGCAACTTTAATGTTGGTGATTGTAGATGGAGAAACATCATACATCCAATTCTTATTATTGCACATATGCAATGACGCCCCAGAATCAACATACCAGCAGTTTCCATCCAACTCGGCAGCAACTGGAAAAGCAGCATAATAACCATTATTTTTTGAATTATCATTGTTTGAGGAACCCTTCTTTTTATCTTTAAAATAACAATCTCTACTTATGTGCCCATACTTATTACATACAAAGCACCGTGGGCCTTTGGGTTGCCATTTTGCTTGTGATTGGTTATGTGGATTTTTCGGTGTTAACTTTGACCTATTTTGTTTATTATATGACTTAGCATAGTAAGCAACAGAACCTGATACCTTGACCTCTTGCAACAACTTAGTTTTTACATAATCAGCAGTAATATTCACACTAGAGCTCTCTAAAGCCATTATCATCGGTTTGTAGTAATCGGGGAGGCCAGCGAGCAGCAACGTACCAAGCCACTCGTCTCCAACAACAAAATTGATATTCCGTAACTTATGAGCTGTTGACATTACCTTATTAACATATTCCTCGACACTCGAGCAATTTTCCAAGTTGGTGTTAATCAGATCTTTTAATAAACCTACTTTTCTACTGAGCCCCGAGTCATCAAATACTTTTTCGAGAATTGTCCAAACCTGTTTCGCTGTTGTAGCCTCCTGAACATGCGACATAGTTAACTGGGTCTACCAAAAGTATTATTTTCGATTTTGCTTTCGTATTTTTCTTGATATCAGATACATAACCTGAGTTAGGTTCAATCTCCTGCCACAATTCTTCATGTTCCAGATAGTTTTTTACGGCAAATTTCCAACTTTGGTAATTTTCTCTTCCAATTAGCTTCTCAATCGTACCCATTGATATTTGTGATGCCATTTTTTAATGTATTGTTCGTCGAAACTATGCTGAAAAAAATAACGACCACGCCGGTAATGGCCGGTTGCGAGGTTTTCTAATTTCAATCTAATTGAATCGCAGCACTGTAGTATCGAATTACTTTTCTATATAATTTAAGATATCCTGGGCCCATAACCTGATATTTTATGAAGGAAATTAAGTAATTCCAGAAGAACTATTTATTCAAAAGAAACACGCAAAACGGAGCAAAACGAACTATATATTTTCTTCAATGACAAGAGTGACAAGAGTGATTTACATCAATGAGGATAGATGGCGTATATGGTATCATATCAGTGTTGCAATTAAATAATTTCAACATTTTCACCAAATACTTTAATGTATACTACTAGACAAGCTGCGCGGTACATAGAAATTGTACCAATAAGTTGCGGTCAATTGACCGTAACTCAATATTGCCATCTCGCTTACTCTCAACTAGAACCCCTATCGAGATCCATGTTTGTGAGCTGTCAAACTCCCGCGTTATGTGACGCAATTTTACTTCTAAACAGCCCGTCTAGTAAAATACATTAAAGCCTTGGTTTTCACAGATCGAGCTGTGTAATACATATTTTTTTATACATACATATACGCACTCACGCCTGTAATCCCCGAAGGGGTAGACAGAGGTGTAACCAGTACACCCACATTTCGCTAAGCGTATCTCCGTCCCATGATCCCATAGGCTCTATCGCCATACCGGGCACAAAGTCCAGACTCCGGGCAGATACTGAGCGTTTCGTAGTAGAAAAACCCAATACCACTTTATCCGACCCGGGGATCCTCAGCGTTGGCCTCAATCGTAACGCGTACGTATTACAACTGCGCCACCGAGGCAGTCATACAACTTTTTAATACAAACAAAACCGACTCAAATACTAAAAAACTTAGAATAACTTTTTTTATAATAATAACAAATTTGCCCTTTGTCTCATAAAAACATATACTTATTTAATTAGATTTTCTCTAAAAATATAAGTAGTACATTATATGAGTGGTAGAGCCCATTGTAAATGCTATTGCCTGCAGCATGAATGGGCCGGCCCGTCCGAGTCGTTACCACTGTCTCATAGAAAACCGACGTAAAGTAGCAGCTTGCTGCTGCGTTTCGTACGGTGACTGAGATAGCCGGAGGCCCAAATCCCCTCCACTTCCCAATCCCTTAATTCTCCCTTTCCTTTAAGGTCGGCAACGCACCCATGACTCTTTTGGTATTGTGGGCGTACATGGGCGGTGGAGATCACTTACCATCAGGACCCCCATTTTTTTTTTTTTTTATTAGATTGTATGACGAGACGAGCAGGTCGGTCGCCTGATGGGAAGCGCCACGCTTGCTCATAAACAGAAGCAACGCCATTCAGAACTTTAAATAAAGCACTGCATGACACTGGACTGCGCTCGTCACCCCGAGACATAAGGTGTTAAGTCTCATAATGCCCAGTAATTACACTGGCTTCAATGTCCTTCACACCGGAACACAACAGTGCTTACACACTGTTGCTTGGCGGCAGAAATAGTCAAAGCGGTGGTACCAACCCAGCCGGTCTCTCGCAAACGAGGGACCTACCACCTTGTACCACTTGCTCGTTTGGATGTACAACATGTCGTGTGACGTCACAAGACAGGTCACGCCATCACGGTGCACGCGTGCGAGAGAGATAGTGAGATTTTCCCACCATGCCTTTGCATACACCAATATTTAAAATATGAAACACGGCCTCAATTTTTACTTAATTTTAATTCTGTTTTCGCAAAACAATAGTTTTTTCGTATCATTGTCAACTGAATATAAAATAATGGCTAGAATTAGACATCGTCAAATACCCTCTAAATTATTTCAATATTTTTCCCAAAATCGGGTAATTTTCAGGAAAATATGGTTGTTTTTACCTAAAATTTTGTAAACTTCTACGTACTTTAGAAGTTTTATATTTAATTCTACGGCTTTATCATATAATTGGCTACACGTTTTATGGTTATTGCTTAAGGATACAAGCACTTTATCCTATTTTTTTCAGTGTACGAATAATTGAACCTGTTTTATTACTTTTTCTAAACTACATTAAGAAGAGCTTCATTGCCTTCATTGTTTTTGTGTTTAATACGTGTCGTTTGTATTAAATATAACTATAATATACATTTTTTTACTACATAAATACGCATTCACGCCTGTAATCCCGAAGGGGTAGACAGAGGTGTAACCAGTAAACCTACATTTCGCCGAGCGTATCTATCCGATAATGTGATAGGGGGCGAACCTATCGCCATACCGGGCACAATTCTAGACTCCGAGCTGATACTGAGCATTTCGTAATAGAAAACCCAATATCACTTTTAACCGACCCGAGACCTCAGCGTCAGCCTGTCAGCAAGTTGCTATTTTACGTCAGTTTTCTGTAAGACAGTGGTGACGACCCGGACGAGCTGACCCATTCATGCTATCATGCAGTACTTTGTAATTCAAGTTCTGTGTGCTGTTGCTTCTGTTTATTGGTAGGCGTGGCGCTTACCATCAGGCGAACGATCTGCTGGTCTCATCTACACTAATATTATAAAGAGGAAAGATTTATATAAATGTATGTAACGAATAAACTTAAAAACTACTGGACCGATATCAAATATTTTTTGCCGTTAGAAAGCTACATTATCACTGAGTAACATAATAATAGTTAAATTTGAGACGGTTATAGGCTACTTTTGATCCCGGAATGGGCTGTTCACGCGGGCGGAGCCGCGAGCAAAAGCTATCTTTCATAAAAAACCCTTCCTTTTTGTCGAATGTTCATAAACAACTAAAGTAAATTCGCGACATCACGTTTTACGTTGAGTTGCCCAAAATTCATTGTAACATTTGACAACGGACTCTGGCCTCCAAAGTTATTTCCCTTGGCTTCGAAAACTTTGCCGGCATTTGCCAGGATTCTGGTAGCTTTTATGTAGAGCAATCCAACTTGTATGTATAATTGTATACCATTGTATTGTATAATATAAACGGCGGATTAGTTACTGCCCCGTTGGCGCAGTTGTAATGCGAACGCGTTACGACTGAGGCTGACGCTGAGCTATCGGGTTCGATCCCCGGGTCAGGTAAAAGTCTTATTGGGGTTTTCTATTACGAATTGCTCAATATCAGCCCGGAGTCTGGAATTGTGCCCGGTATGACAATAGGCTCGCCCCCTATCATCGCCGGAGATACGCTCGGCGAAATGTGGGTTACACAGCCTTTCAGAAACCGGGGGTTAGTCCGCTAACCGTCCCCCATTAAATCTTATTTAGCAAGCGAACCTGCGGCCCAAAACTAGTTGGTAAAGAAAAATACAGAAATATAATTTGTGTTTCGAGTTTCCGATGCGAAAAATCATAATTACCCGAGATTGGTATGAGGACAGGCTCGTCCCCTATCACATCATGGGACGAGAATAAACTCGGCGATATGTGAGTGCAGCACTAGTTCCATCCCTCCCTACCTCTTTGGAGCAAAAGGCGTGAGCTTATGTATAGAAATATAATAAAAATAAGTTTATTTTCCACAATAATAAACGAAGGCTAAGGGAAATTCACCAGTGTGACCATAATAAAAACATCCGTCGCCGTGGTGTTGCCAATGAAAATATCGATTGTCGCCACACATATTACTTTGCTATTTTTGGGTATTTTTAGATATGTTTTGATTGGTATTGAAGGAATATTTATATTTTTGGAGACTAATTGGACGAATAATAATAATACCAGCCCTGTATTATACACGTCCCACTGCTGGGCACGGGCCTCCTCTACTGAATGAGAGGGGTTAGGCCTTAGTCCACCACGCTGGACTAATGCAGGTTGGCAGACTTCACATACCTTCGAAATTATTATGAAGAACTTCTCAGGTATGCAGGTCTCCTCACGATGTTTCCATCACTGTTACAGCAAGTGATAGTTAACAATTAATATACACATAACTTAGAAAAGTCAGAAGTGTATGCACTTGGGGTTGGTTTCGAACTTGCGACTTTCGTCTCGACAGCCAATACCACTCCCCGCTGAGCTATCACTGCTTAATTGGATGGTACTGATGAATATTATTAGGTGATAGGCCCCTCGTATAGGCTATAGAATATTGGGAATGGCCATAATAGAAGAAAACCTTTAAGTTTTTTGAATGGTAGAGCCACGCTGTAGGCAGTTTTGTCTACAGCATAAATGGGCCGGGACGTCCGGATCGTTACCACTATCTCACAGAAAACTGGCGTAAAGTAGCAGCTTGCTGCTGCGTTTCGTACGGCGAGTGAGATATTTGGAGGCCCAAATCTCCCTCCACTTCCCAATATCTTTTCTTTAAGGTCGGCAACGTGCTTATCATTCTTTTGGTATTATGGGCGTAAATGGGCGGTCGAGATCGCTTAATATCAGGTGACCCACTTGCTCGTTTGCCAACCTAGGCAATAAAAAGGAAATTAAAGAAAAACATAAAACAGCTGACCAGATATTGTTCAATCAAGCAAGCATCATCTTCAAAGAAGGTGTTAGGTCCCTCGTATGGGAAAGGTCGTGTGGGTAGGTTACACCGCTTTGTCGCCAAGCAGCAGTGTGTAAACACTGTTAAGTCTAGTACCATGCAGTGCTTTGTATTTGAAAGCTCTATGTTGTGTTGCTTCTGTTTATGGGCAGACGGGCCGCTTACCATCAGGCGAGCGACCTGCTCGTCTTGTCATTCAAGCTAAAAAAGTATAGTATATATAGGGAACAGCCATAAGTCAAGTATATTAACGTATAGTTTATAACATGTAAGTACAGACATAAGTTAGGACTTATACATTTTCCCTATGGTTCAATGTATGACATCATATTACTTATCTCTTTGTTACAAACGTTTATGGGAATAAGTCTAAAAACCCGCCGACATATTAGAAAATATGCACGCACTGACGCCTGCAATCCCCGAAAGGGTAGGCACATGTGTAACCAGTACAGCCACATTTCGCCGAGCGTGTCTCCGTCTCATGATGTGATAGGGGGCGAGCCTATTACCATACTCGGCACAATTCCAGACTTCGGGCTGATACTGGGCAATTCGTAATAGAAAAACCCAATAAGACTTTTACCCGACCCGGGGATCGAATCCGACTCCTCAGCGTCAGCCTCAGTCGTAACGCTTTACAATTGCGCCACCGAGGCAGGTTAGAAAATGATCTGTAAATCCTAAATAGGAGAATAGATTTGCTTTTTTTTACTAGCCCTGTATTATACACATCCTACTGCTGGGCCTGGGCCTCCTTTACTGGATGAGAGGGGTCAGGCCTTAGTCCATCATTCTGGCCTAATTGATTAACAGACTTCACATACCTTCGAAATTCTTATGAAGAACTTCTCAAGTATTTCGGTTTCCTCACAATGTTTCCCACATCGTTAAAGCAAGCGATAATTAACAATACATACGTAACTTAGAAAAGTCAGAGGTGTGTGCCCTTGGAACTGGTTTTGAACCTGCAACTTTCGTCTCAACAGTCCGTACCACTCACCACTGAACTATTGCTGCTTATATTTACTTTAAACATAGATTAAAACTGTCTTCAAATAATAAAGCATTATATTTAGGCAATTTCTATACTTCTTTTTGAGGTAAAATAAGGCTTATGTTATTCTTTCTTTTTATTTCTGCCGTTTGACTGCCTCGGTGGCGCAGTTGTAATGCGTACGCGTTACAATTGAGGCTAACTCTGAGGTCTCGGGTTCGATCCCCAGGTCGGGTAAAGTGGTATTGGGTTTTTCTATTTCGAAATTCTCACTATCAGCCCGGAGTCTGGAATTTGTGCCCGGTATGGCGATAGGCTCGCCCCCTATCACATCGTGGGACGGAGATACGCTCGGCGAAATGTGGGTGTACTAGTTACACCTCTGCCTACCCCTTCGGGGATTACAGGCGTGAGTGCGTATGTATGTATTCTGCCGTAGTTATACCGGCTTCAAGCCAGGCTCCACTGCCTCATATCATACGTTTGATGTTATTCGGTATTATATGGGGCCATGAAAGCCAAGTCAGAGGCCTTCGGCTACACTAACACACTAGCAATAGTGCTGGAAAAAGGAAATGTGAGACATAAAAGACTCAAAAGACAGTGTCTGTACTTTAACAAGCAGATTCGCATGAATTGGAGTGTGTGTAATGGAGGAAACGCTCACCGGAGCCTCCTTCTAGTTATTTAAAAAAAAAACAGTACACTAATGGAATGGCTGATTGTGTCACACAGATTGCCATGTTGCGGAAAAGAAAAAAAAGAGGCCTTCGGGTGGCTGGAAAAGTAGTGGCCACTAACCATTAGATATAGAATAGAATTAGATGGGGTAAACAGCCATCTGACCCTTGCAACTCAATAGGAATCAAGTTTCGTCATAGCCTCCTCCATTAATCAGGAGAGTGTATGTGTGCAGGTAAGTTTGACTCCAAAGGGGCCTATGATGTTGGTGACATGAAATTATGCAGAAAATCTTGCTGTGACAACTAAACCCATAACATTCTATTAGGGTAGTGGACTAGATTTTTTTAATTATTTAAATCAATAATTTGCATTACTCAAAATCTATTGCAGAAAGAATTTTATAAAACGGCCAAAAATAAATAAGTTAGAAGCCATTCAAATCCTGTAGAAGGGGTAATTGTCAAATGATAGACGACGCAAACTTTGACGTCACTGTGTAAAATGTCTATTATGGTGCACGCATGCAAGCGAGATAGTGAGATATTTTTTTTTTTTTTTTATCCTGGCTCGGCAAAGTGACTACGCTACACCTGATGGTAAGTATAGCGCAATCCATGAATACTGTCGACCAACGATAGACACTGAATCTATCGCAGATCGGCAGAATTATGCCGGCAATTATTAATTACCCCTGCTACGCACCCACTTTTTCTTTATACCAACATTTAAAGTCATAACTGCGGGCACATTTCTGAACCAATTTTGATTGTGATTTAATAAAAGGGTTTCTTTTGCCTATCATTTTCTGTTGCATATGAAATAATGTATAAAATTCAATATAGGAAACTACCTTAATGGTAGTTAGAACCTTATTTTTTTCATTATTCTAATGGTAAGCGCATAAACAGAAGCAGCACAGAACCTTGAATAAAAAAACTGCATAACATTGCACTGCACTCGTCACCCTGACACATAAGATATACAGTGAAATTAGTATAAGATGTTAAGTCTCATAATGCCCCGTCTCACTGGCTTCAATATCCTTCAAACCGAATCAACTTGGGATTACATAATTTTGCTTGATGGCAGAAATAATGGTGGTACCAAATCATTGTTATTGAATATGTGGGGTATAACATCTAGTGTGAAATTAGTTGAAATAATTACTATGGTATTCATAAGCCTAGTGCAATGTTTAGGACAAATAGGCCTCTGTCAATATCAATATAATTGTATTTATACTTAGTCTAAAACATGTGATATGCATGATAAAAGAGTTTGATGTGTATAACTACAGGAAAATAACAAGTTATAAACTTTTACTGCACGATTATATGACATTTGGAGTAACAAAACACAGATGTAATTTTTCGAGAATAAGATTCCCATAAGAAAATATATCTACTTAATAATTGTATGTGCAAATATTGTCTCCTTGTCGCTACGTACGATGTCAGAAAGGGACAAAAGAATGAATATAGGAAGTAAATAGTTAATAGAAGTCAAGATAACACGCCAATAGTATGTAAGCCGTAATTGGCAACGAGAGGCAGTGAATGAAAATTTCAATTAAAATAATTGTTGCGAAAAGTCTGCCCGGCGAGGTCACGGGCGGCAACCCGTACAGTGCCGTCAAAAAAACAACAAACAAATGACGAACACTAACATTTTTTAAATTTCACAATTTTTTTACTAAAGTTATAAACCGACCGAGTGTCGTAGGCACCGACGCATACGCACCCGTGCCTGTAAACAATGTTCTATCAAACTGGTCGTGTTTAATGTTATTTTTTTTCCACCAAACACGTTTTCGCCCCTCATCCATCAGGCTGTAACATCAAAACGAGTTCTTTACAGTGCGGTGTGAGACGAAGGCGAGTGCCGAGTGTCTAGACCTCGCAATGGAAAATAACCGCGGCCACAGGCCTCAGCTACACGATAAACAAACTAACGGAGCACTCCAGCACACAGCACTCACGCACGGCGCACTGTAGTAGAAGGATAATGCGCGTATTCAAACACAAAAAGCACAGTATTTCACGGCGGAACGAACTTAGGTACGCACCTTACTTTTAGTAATAACATGTGTGGCCAGTTTCACTACGGCAAAGTTTCCCGTGCCTATGGTCTTTTCCAGCTCGTAGTTGCCCACGCACACGAGCTGGTCTATCGGGAAGTGTTTACTTTTGTGCGGTGGCTTGATATTGCTGGCCATTTTCGTGAAAAACGCGTGAAAACCAGCTCGAACTCACGGCACGACGAGCGATTTTCGTCCACTGCGGTTAGTACTCGCTGCTAGCCGCCGCAGCGCTAGTGGTTCTCACGTCATTCGCCTGGGGAGGTTCATGTGCATCCTCCGATGTTTCATTAACTAACGCAATTTTGTAAAGAACTAATATTTTAATCACACGGTTTTCGCGCGCAGGAATCGTGCGGAACTCGTTAGATAAATTTTTTAGCGGTTGCGGTTGCAATATTTTACTATCAGCGGCGGCGCTTATCAGTAATTCTCTTATCAATACGTAGGGGTACAGTTGAACATCACTGGGCTGTGAAAAAAAGAACTCGATTCACAACCTTTACGCGACATATGCTGGCTCTGTCGCTGCCATTCATTTGTGGTGCGATAGAGCGAGACGGGGATAGCGATAGCCGTCTAGCGGCTGGTGGAGTGACGTCAGTGGTGACGGCTGACGTCATACGCGGCAATTTCAAACCAACTATGTGAGGGGATGGGTACGTCAGTGAAAAATATCGATTTGTGTTAGCCCGACGCGACGTGCGGACTTGAATGTTTCACCGCTTTTTGTTTTAGTAGTCCCTAAAACATTCCTTTACCATGTATAAAAAAACATTGCTTAGTAATTGCTTGGTAACTTGTATTGATTTTATAACCTCGTAAAATTATTCCTGTTGTACATATCTTTATTATCATCAGATTATTTAAAATTAAAAGAAATAGGTAGTACTTATGCAGTACAAATAAAAATCATGACTCGATTATTAAATCTTACTATCAATGTCTTGTAATAATTTGTATAAGAAAATGGAACGGATTTAACTATCGCAATAGATCTAATCAATGATGTATGAGCTTCACGGTGTGTAAGGATGCCTTTTCATTCATGCACTATTAAAATTTTATCTCCATTCTTGAGTTTATATTGATTAGTTAAAAGCGAAATGCGGAGTGAAGAGCCATCTGTATTAAAGAATGTGAAACATTTTTAAGTTGGTACGTAATTCAATTGCAAAATTATGATATAATTCGGTTAATAGATGGCGCTGTTATCAATAAACATTTTTGACGTAGCTCGTCAGCTGATTCATCGCAATAGCCATTTGGTAATTGTGATACTAGATGGCGCTAGTGTGCCTTTATGTACAAAAAAAATATCCCTCATGAACTTTTAAAAATCTTTGAATAATTTGGTGTAAAGAAATATATAGATAAATTAAATTTTTAATTACTTCAGGAAAAGTATTTTTAAATTATTAAACCAATTCAAAATCAATAGGATCGGATAAGTGTCGATGGGCCGAACTCAGCAACTTTGAAGGGGGTCATTCTAACATAAATATATCAGGGGTAAGAAAACAATCCTTTTGGTCTGCGCCCTAAAGTTTTATTATAGGTAATATAGTAATAATTTCGTAGTTTCAATTACCTACATATAGTTCATCTATTTTTTTTAAATGATGTGACGCCCTCAACCCTTGCACTACTATTTCTTTTTAAAGCTGAGGATAGCATACCTGTACCTGGATCATCATCAACTGGCTTAGGATATGCAGTACGACACATATTGCGAGAGAGGGAGATAACTATCGACGAAAAATATCTCGGGTCTGAAAAGAAGCACACTACTACCCTCGTCACTATTTGAACACGTTCATGGCTAGCTTGTGGTCCCTCTCAGATCATTGGCTTGCGACAACCTTGTACACTACACTATCAGTATTATTATACGATTTTTTTATGGCATAGGCCGGCAAACGAGCTAGTGGGTCACCTGATGGTAAGTGATCTCTATCGCCCATGTACGCCCACAATACCAAAAGAATCATGGGTGCGTCGCCGACCTTAAAAGAAAGGGATAATTAAGGAATTGGGAAGGGGAGGGGGTTTGGGCCTCCGGATATCTCAATCACCGTACGAAACGCAGCAGCAAGCTGCTACTTTACGCCGGTTTTCTGTGAGACAGTGGTAATGACCCGGACGAGCCGGGCCCATACATGCTGTAGAAAAAAGTGTCTACAGCGTGGCTCTACCACTCAGGACTCCAGGTGGAAGAACTCTTATATGCTCTAGTCCACCTGGGTCAGTACCACCGCTTTGTCTATTTCTAGCGTCAAGCACCAATGTGGACACTGTTTCGGTGTCAAGGACATTGAAGTCAGTGAAATAACAGGGCATTATAGAATTTCACATCTAGTCTCGGGGTGTCGAGCGTAGTGCAGTGTCATGCAGTACTTTGTGCTTCAACAAATGGAAAGTTTTTCTCTAAATATAATCTTATTAAGAATATTTCTCGATTAAACGATCTTTCAAATAAAAACATCAAAATTCTGATGCCACAGACATAGACAAATGAGTCAGTCCTATAACATTCCTATTTTTGTTGGGGTTTGAAAATAGGTATTCTTCCACCTGCCTTTATCCCACTCGCAGTGGGGTCAGCGCAACATGCTTTATAACACATGTTACAAAGATTTGGCTTGTAGTTTTTACGACCGGTCGCCTGCCTGACGTCAACCCTTCTGGAGAGAAAACACCCAGACCCGAAACAAATATTTTTGGATCACACCAACATTTTGTCTCGGTGCGGGAATCGAACCCGCGGCCTCTCGTTTCACAGCCGGCTCGCCCATTGCACCACGGAGTGTTTGAAAATAATTAAGTAGATAAAAACAAAAATCATGCTTTGTAAGTTTTTTTAATTTATTGAAATAACAATGACAGACAATAAATAATTCGGTGTGACGAAATCGGATTTTTTATTGTTGTTTATACGTTTTATGCTCTACATTTATAGGAACTTGCATTTTATATATTACAAAACCAGAAAAATAGTAGAAGGTTTATTTATACAGAACATTTTAAAATTCAAGATTTATTAAACAAAAACACACAAATTTGGGTCCAACGTTCGCCACACACGTTCAACATAATTCAAACTATCGATCAAACTGCAACATTATTATAAATAAAAAAATGCATATATTCACAAATAAGTCATCTCACGGGGTTCCAAATAAATTATTAGAAAGTTAACAATTGATGTTAAAATTAATTCCAAGACATTGAGAAGAAAAAACGTACTTTAAAAAAACGGCGACCAAACTTCGCGTATTTGGTGGGACATTGCTTACTTTTTTATGGAATAATGTCATAAATAATTTATAATCCAGCCCTCAGAGTCCGATCCATAAGTAATGTGTCGTGGGTAACCACTATAAGAGACTTACGGTCTCACAACACCCAAACCAGGAAAAAATATTTTAAAGACTGCCTATTCCAAAAGGAGACAGGCCAGTGTTTACGTAAGATTGAAATAGCTGCCATGTCCAGCCAAATAGGAAATTCAGTCTATAATATTTATATAACCTATGAAAAAATATATTTTATCTAACTATGGTGGCTTAATAGAGGCCGCGATAAATAATATACTCTGTATAATACTGGACCAGAGAGACGCGCTGGTGGTAAGTCGACCATTAATGGTAGTTACCAGCAATTTACTATTATAACAATATATTATTTGGTAATTTGCTATTTAAGTTATAGTTTGTAAGTTGAATGAAATTAACGCTTTATTTATTTTAAATAGCTGAAGTATAAAATTAATTTAAATGTTTCAAATTTTAATGACTTACACTCTTATAAATCAATATATGAAACACATTTTGCCTATGTACAAATTATTTTTTTTCTAGAAAATTACAATTAGCTGCCAAATCTTTTTTGTTAGTGAATTTTCAGCTTACGATTGTGAGTATGCGTTGTTTGAACATCTACCCTCTGTAAGTAGTTATTCTAATTTCGAGATCGACTTTTAAGTGCCCTCCAAAGTATGGAGACGCTCAGTTGATATACAACTAAGTAGGTATTTCTTAGGTTTACGCGAATATTACACATTGAAATAAAACTAGTTTCAACGGATTTTATCGCGGTTTAATTTTTATTTTAGTCCCGACGTTTCGAAAGCTTTTCAGCCTTCGTGGTCACGGGAGAGACTGAGGTGTAGGTGGTCTCCAAAAGTTAATGTTACAAGGCTACCTTCATTTTAAAATTATATATATTTTTTAAATAATTTAAAAATAAAATTAAACCGCGATAAAATCCGTATAAACTAGTTTTATTTCAATACCACTAAGTGGTCACCCATCCACATACTGACCAGATGTTGCTTAACTAGCTAATCGTTTATCGATTAGTAAGTGCAACTGGCTATGAGCGCCTTAATGAAATGTACTATACTATAGTGTGTACTGCATCTTTATTTCTGCCTGGCGTTATCTCACGCGCCTTCTAAGTGGACTTCTACTACGATATTATCATAGTAATTGTAAATCTAACAATTACAAATCTACAGGTATTTTATTTGTATTTCGTTATACGTTTTGATTCAGTCAGGGAGTTACTATTAATATTGTATAAGTGCCATTGTTTGAGATTCTTATTTTTTACTATCCTATTTTAAGGTAAACGTCAACACGGAGTCAATATCTGCCAAGTTGAATAGTAATGTTGTCAGATGAGAGCGTCAGTGACATCAGCGTCAGACACTTGACGCGATCTTTGAAAGTCGGCTCATAAATTACGCTACTATAGATACTTCTGCTCATTTGTGCACGCCTTGATGTGTGCATGAGCTTGTAAATATTAATGTAGTTTTGATTTGTCAGGGGAGCGTCAGCTGTCATACAAAAATATCACGCAATCAGAGTACCACGGGCACAAATTAATTGAATTATCTATAGCAAATGTTATATAACTTTATATATATTGTGTGTAAGGGAAACACTTCTGAAAACGAAGACTGGTAGTGATGTCGATTACTCACAAGATATCACAAAAAAATCGCGAAATAAACATACACTTAGTGATTTCTTATGTTTACGCGAATATTAAACATTGAAATAAAACTAGTTTATACGGATTTTATCGCGGTTTAATTTTTATTTTAGTCCCGACGTTTCGAAAGCTTTTCAGCCTTCGCGATAAAATTCGTATAAACTAGTTTATTTCAAAACCTACACATTTTTGGCCCTCGACCAACCCGAGCGGCAGTTGAAATTGTAGTAACGTTACATTGCCGTTTAAAAAAATGATTCAAATAAATAATCCTTGTATTTATCTATTCAAATATTCTGCGTGAAAAAAACAAAATGAAACAAGTAGAATTATTTCTAGATTTTTAGTGGTATTTAGTCCGTAATCATCAGCACTATCATCTTAGATTTTTTTATTGCCCTTACTTTTATTTAATTTTTTATTATTATTGATAGACAGACAAGCAGACGTCCCACCTGATGGTAAGTGGTTACCGCCGGCCATGGACTTCAGCAATGCCAGAGCACAGCCAGGCCGCTGCCTTCAGTATAGAAGCGTTACCCTTACATTCATTATAAGTCTTGGTTTTACAAACTTATATTAATTTAAGAAAAGATAGTAATAATCTGATTTGGTTTTATTCACAACACATATATTAGAGAACTTTAATAATTATCAAATTACAATTTTTAAAGTTATTTTCTTACGTCCAAAAATTAAATATAACACTTGTAAATAAATAAAAAAACACATGTTTTTTAAAAACACCTTACATCTCTCTGGTCAAAAACTTTTTGCACAATCCAAAAGTAACATTTTTTTAAACAATAACACCCAACAGTCACACACATAGTCCTGATCCCACACTAGTAGCGGTTTCACAGGGTCCGAGTTTAGTTAATCAACTGCTCATTCAATCGAATTGATCAACAAAACGGATTCAATTTTTATTTATTCCTTATAATAATTGAACCATGTAAAGTCGGTATTAGATACAAGACTTGTGCCGTAGGTATCATTTACGAGGGGTTCTACGTCACATTTATTTAACGCCCGAATACTGAAACGTATTTTTTTAAAGTGGTATCATGCCCATAATCATCAGCACTACTTGCCTTATTTTTCGTCAACGTTTCACTAATATCATTTAGACTTTGCCTATTTTGAGAACTTCTAGTAATTGTATGTTATTGCTGATTGAATATTCTTTTAATTTCTATACTAATGTAGAAACAGGACTATGTGAACGTCAGCTGCATATAACATTTTTGGATCGTGCCAAGCGTATGTAAAAAAAAACAAAAAACTATTCAATATAATAAATGTTTTTGTACATATTATTTGCAGTTTCAACAAACAACGAATTATATTATCATTTAATTACATTATTTTCATATAAATAAGCTTTACACTCTATGTACAAACAGACAATGTCCGCCATCATGTTTTTATATATTATTATTTGTTCACGAGTGATTTCGAAGCGATGTCGCGGTATTTCGTATTAGTGCAATTTTCCAAATGGGGACGTACTCAGGATATTTTTGACGGAGCCCAGACCCCCCCTTAGTGTAATTTAATGACTGAGGGGGTCTTGAGAAAATAAAAAATAAGAACACTATTGATAGCAACAATAAAGGCCTATCACGTATGTACAAATAATGTCAATTTTTATATTTTATAATGAACACAAGTAGCTTAGACAGTAATTGTACTAGACGAAATTACATTCCATCACAATTTGAGACATATTATTATAAAATACTTCTCAATTTTCAGTTTGATGTAAAAAAATACAGAAAGTTACGTTAGTTTTTACATTTTCTGTAATATTGCTCATATGTGCACATATACAGCATATATATTTTTTTACCCCCCCAAAATCATCCTGAATACGTCCCTCCAGGCTATAAGCAGGACTAGCATGAACGCCCGATGGTAACCAAGAATATATCACCTTCAATAAATATCACATTACTAAGACTTCTTTGTATGCAGCGTTTTTTGTATACAAAGGAACGTCAAATAGTTATATAACAGATTCTTATGACGGGTACTTGTAAAATACAGTTTCGATTTTAGACTTATATTGACTGAATCTTAATAATAATAAATACACGGCCAACAGTCCCACACTAGGTAAACCTGTATCAGGAACTACGAGGGACTTGCCAACCCACAACACACAGATCCAAAACAAATATTTGGGTGATACAAACATTTGTTTCCATGCGGGAATCGAACCCGCGGCCTCTCGCTTCGCAGCCGGCTACTCGCCCACTGCGCCACGGAGGCTGATAGGCCTAAATGATAACTTTTCATGGATTCAATAAATCATTTGAAAAGTCTCGCCTATGAAGAACAAGAAACTCCATTTAATTCTAAATAGAGTTTAAGATTGAAAGAGTAATGTATTCTATGGATTATATCCGAAATAAATAAGAAAAAGGTAACTTAAAGTTTCATAAAATAATTTAAGCTAAAATGTCACAATGTAACAAAAAAGTTATTCCATTTTGATTCTAATCACACAGTAATTTTTTTTATTTTTAAAACCAAAATACTATATTTCTATTTATTTTCATATAGACGTCAGCATATCGGCACACAGGTGGTATTTATTGAAGTTGATAAATAAAAATACAGATCTTTACATTTATATATAGTTAATGGTTTTGCGAGTATAATTTACGGAGCAAAGTGACTCGAATCTATTTTGTTTTGTTTATGCCTGTTGTTTCTCTTCTAAGTTACATATGGTTTGTTTTTTTTTATTTTTTGGCAAAGTTAACTGAGAGTTAAAATAGTTTCTAAGTATATTTTATTATAATATATTGATTTCAAATTGCACAAAGGTTACGTTTGTCTTTAAAAAAGATTTTTGACCATTTTTTGGTATTGAAAAAATGGTTTTATTAATAATTAAACATATAACACCACGCCTGTATCCCCGAAAGGGAATGCAGAGGAGATAAATGAGGCGAGTTTGTTGAACAAAACGTGGTTAAAAATTAGATTCAATTGATTTTCGATTTAATACATAAACAACAGATGTGTATCTCAATTTATAAAATTATTAAAAAACTTTAACAAGTTTATAAAAAAAAACAACTATTTTGAACTTCTCTCTGTACTTTAAGCTACATTTAACACCCTAAACGGAGACAATAAATTCCTAATTTGTACATAGAACCGAGTCACTTCACCCTGACACGAAGGCCGTCACCGAGTGAGTCACGGACTCCGAGTGTGAGTCACGAGTCACGGACTCCGCGTGTGAGTTACGAGGTTACACATGGGTCACGGGCTGCGCATGAGCCACAGGACCCACACGTGAGTCACGTGGCCCACATGTTGGGGGGTCAGGGGCCCCGCTACGAGCGCGACAGCTCGTAGAACAACACGTACGCTTCAGACGATACAACGTTGCGTGGACTTATTGGTGTCACTCTGTGAAACGAATAACAATCTATTTATAATGAGTACATACATACATACGCATTCACGTCTGTAATCCGCGAAGGGGTAGGCAGTGGTGTAACCAGTACACACACATTTTGCCGAACTTATCTCCGGGCACCATTCCAGACTCCGGGCTGATACTGAGCATTTCGTAGTAGAAAAACCCAACACCACTTTTATCGGACCCGGGGATCGAACCCTGGATCTCAGCGTCAGCTACTGAGGCAGTATCAGTTATAACGGGAAAATATTGCCCGGGGAATAGATTTGGGGATAGGTTAGTTAAAAATATCGGTATATTAGTATTATGATACACTTTATATCGATATAACTTTTTTTAAATTAGATAATGAAACCATTACCAAAACAATATTTTTCCAAGTCCTCCAAATGTCAGCCAATATATCGATACATTTATAAGATGCCATAATAATGCCGTGCAAATGTAATGCCGATATATCGATATAGTTTTTTCGTTATATCAAAGTCGATACTTATTAAAAACATCGATACTTTCCAGCTGTATCGACCTGTTTATTATGGGATTATTAATATCCCCGATAAAAAAATTGCAGATCCGTCGCTGACCGTGATCAAATTACGACGTTATGCTAGGGTTCATGGACAAAACATCACAGTGTAGTAAAAAATACTATTTCCCCCATTATTTTGACATAACGAGCTGTCTTTATGTGCAACTATATTCAGTCCTATTTTATACCATGCGTGTGCTTCTGGGCACAGAGTCTGGGCCCTTTTAAAAATTAAAAAAAGTCTTCCAATATTAAGTCATCGACGAATGACGAATTACTGTCAAACAGTGTTACGCGATAGAGTTTTAGCGGGAATTCTTACAGTGCGGCGGCTCTCTTGTTTTAATTGTTTCATAAACTGGTTTAAAGTTGTGTTTGTTGTATAAAAGTGGTGTGGTTTTGTGCAATAATCATTAACGATGATGAATAGTGTATGGAAACATTGAAATAAGTGGATTTAGGTGATTTTTGATCAAGGGTATTGTCGACCTTGTGCTTTCGATTCGCTTGGAGAAAGTCGTCTAAGAAGCATTGAACTGAAAGGAATTATCACCAAAACTCCAGCAAGACCTTGAAATCGGCCACACCCCTGTTTCATCGTTCTTGGAATATAAGAAAAGATTTAACTAATGACTTGGCAGCATGGTCTCTGACCTTAGCCGGTTCCTTATGGAACAAACAAACAAACAAACAAAAACAAACAGTGTTACGCGATATTTTTTTTGGACTTGTAATAAAAATATATTTATAGTTACTGGGTTTTGTAATGTATTTACCTCGAGTCGTTGTATTCGTGCCATTCTCCTGTGTACGGATGTTTACAGTACGCAGTGTAGTGGCCGGAGTATGTGGTGCCTGAAAACAATAGTAATAATAATACTAGCCTTGTATTATACTCGTCCCACTGCTGGGCACGGGCCTCCTTTACTGAGTGTGAGGGGTCAGGCCTTATTCCACCACGCTGGACTAATGCGGGTTGGCAGACTTCACATACCTTCGAAATTCTTATGAAGAACTTCTCAGGTATGCAGGTTTCCTCACGATGTTTCCTTCACCGTTAAAGCAAGTGATAATTAACAATTAATATACACATAACTTAGAAAAGTCAGAGGTGTATGCACTTGAGGCTGGTTTCGAACCTGCGACTTTCGTCTCGACAGTCCATACCACCACTCCCCGCTGAGCTGAAAACAATACGCAATTAATATTATTTTGTATAGCGGAAGAGCGGACTGTGGCGATGAGTAAAACACGTAAGGTATGGAAGAGTCGTTTTTTTTTACAGTCACATTCCTGATCCCACACTAGGTAAACCTGTGTCGTGGGTATCAAGAACTACGAGGGACTTGCCAACCCACAACACCCAGACCCGAAACAAATATTTGTGGATCGCACAAATCTTCTTTCTTTCTTCTTCATCCCAACAAGGTGCGACGCAGTGCTTCCAGACGCACTGTAATTACATTAGATTTATTGTAATTTTGAATTACAATTTGAATTTTAATTACATCAGGCAAGCGACTTGCACGGCTGGTCATTTAAGTTAGTTTAAAAAAAGGTTTTGCAAGTGTATCTTATATCTATTTTCCCAGAGGGGTAGACATCAGGCAGGCGGTCGGTCGTAAAAGCTACAAGTGAAATCTTTCTGTAAGATGTGTTAAAAAAAAAGCATTTTACGTCGACACCATTGCGAGAGCAAGCGAGATGGCAATATTGAGACGGCTGTTTGGTATTCGTTTTCATTGTCAATAAATGATTTTTTCGATTAAAATCACGAAATAATATAGTTACTTTCGCAAAATAACTTCAAATTGAATAATTAAATAATATATGCACGTAAATAATGACAATGTTTTATGGGTCACAATAAACAATTTCGTGTTAGTTTATCGAATTTAACGTCCGCAGCTATTCAAACAACAACAACTGTTCTCGTCGCTCTCTCGCGGGCGACTAAATGAGTTGCGGCCAATTGACCGTAACTAAGTGCGCTTTTTTTTGGACCACACAGCTTGTCTAGTAGTATACATTAAAGTGTTTGTGTAGACAAAAGTGTGTACAACGCGGCTCTACCACTGTAATGTATCGATGGTTGTTTGTTCGGACAGC
This sequence comes from Mimas tiliae, assembly GCA_905332985.1. Classification (NCBI taxonomy): domain Eukaryota; kingdom Metazoa; phylum Arthropoda; class Insecta; order Lepidoptera; family Sphingidae; genus Mimas; species Mimas tiliae. Next base: position 462,675 of record HG995265.1, on the reverse strand, counting down.
TCCGTGGCGCAGCGGGCGAGTAGACGGCTGTGAAGCGAGGGGCCGTGGGTTCGATTCCCACACCGAGACAAATGTTTGTGTGAACCACAAATATTGGTCTCGGGTCTGGGTGTTGTGGGTTGGCAAGTCCCTCGTAGTTGCTGATACCCACGACACAGGTTAACCTAGTGTGGGGTCAGGACTATGTGTGTGACTGTTGGACGTGTATTTTTTTGTTGTGCGGCTACTGACCGGAGTGGTTGCTGACGGCGTACAGATCGTAGACGGCGTGCGTGCGCGCGGTGGCGGGGGTGGCGGGGGTGGCGGCGGGGGCCGCGTACGGCGCCATGTCCAGCGCGCTCAGCGGGAACTCCACCACCACGTTCAACTTGCCGCGGAAACGCTCCGTCGGCGAGAACCTGCACACGCGCACATACATATATGTTAGCCCGTGCTAAATAATACACTATGATGATATGTATAATAACAAGTTATACATTGGAATTCGGATATAACGACCTTCAAGGGACCGGCGATACTATGTCGCACTAACCGGATGACGCACAAAACGGTAGGATTATTTCTTAAGTACATACCTAACTTACAAATACATATTATAAATACGAAAGGTATTTTAGATAAAAAATACAGTTTATAAGAATCACATACTTATGCTTTATTTTAGGTATTTTTTCTTCAATTGGGTAGTTGACTAGATTTTTTTTTTATTTAAATCAATAAGTTACGTTACTCAAAATCTATTGCAGAAATAATTTTATAAATCGGACCAAAAATAAATAAAATAGAAGCCATTCAAATCCTGTAGAAGGGGTAATTGTCAAATGACAGACGATGCAACCTTTGACGTCACTGTGTAAAATGTTCATTATAGTGCACGCGTGCAAGCGAGATAGTGAGATATCCCTACTACGCACCCACTTTTCCTCATACCAACATTTAAAGTCATAACTGCGGGCACATTTCTTAACGAATTTTGATTGTGTTTTAATAAAAGGGTTTCTTTTGCGTATCATTTTCTGTTGCTTATAAAATAATGTATAAAATTCAATATAGGAAACTACCCTATTGTAAAAGAGCTTCGCTTCACAGAACTCATTTTGTCGAACTTTATGAACTTGTCATAACCGGTGTCAAACGCTAACTGTGATTGACGCGCGCCAATAACGAGAGGTGAAGCGCGCGGGGCGGGGTGAATTGGGACACCGAGGTATTGGTGCGTAGGTTGTATAAACAAAACATTGCGCGTCGTTTTAACCGGACGTATTATTATAAATAATGGTCGCTATAAGCAGTTGGTCGCTTAAACCGGAGTCGCACTAAACGGTTACATTTTCTCAGTAACTAATATTGAAACATAACTTGAGTAAACATTATCGTCGTTAAAACCGGTTAGTCGTTATAAGCGAAGTCGTTATATCTGAATTCTACTGTATATTAAAGGAACATGGTTACAATCAACGACGTCTCACACAGGAGTCTGCAGGAGTCTTTTACATCTCGAATGGTAACTAGGCACATTGACAATAAACATAATTCTTTCTAAAACAATACAATAACATTTACCAATGAGTTCGTTTTATCAACAATATATACAACGGCTCAGCGGCGAGCCTACCACCTTGTAACACGGCATAATGCCAGGCAGAAAAAGTGTCACTGTAGACGTTGTAATTTTTTTTAATGTAAGCATTACATACGCACTCACGCCTGTAATCCCCGAAGGGGTAGGCAGAGGTGTAACCTGTACACCCACATTTCGCCGAGCGTATCACCGTCCCTTATGTGATAGGGGGCGAGCCTATCGCCATACCGGGCACAAATTCCAGACTCCGGGCTGATACTGAGCATTTCGTAATTAAAAAACCCAATACCACTTTACCCGACCCGGGGATCGAACCCGAGACCTCAGAGTCGGCCTCAATCGTAACGCGTACGCATTACAACTGCGCCACCGAGGCAGTCAGTGTAAGCATTATGTAATGAAATAGTTTTATTAATCATGTACGCAATTAAATAGCGTTTATGACAAGTCAGTACAAAATAAAGAAACTTATGTATAGAAATAATATCAACTAATGTGTACATAACATACATAGCATCGTCAACACTGGGCAACTATAAATTTTACAATATTATTATTATGAAATAGTCCAGAATTGTTAATTATTATTATTTTATTTTTTCTTCTTTTTATGGGTCGATATGGACCATAGGCATTATATACATACATAATGCTTACATGGGCTGGAGTGAATTACTTATATCGCACACTAAACGTTGCTTAAATTTGACCACACCTTTCTGTAACACGTTGTATATCGTACACTATACGTTGCTTAAATTTGACCACACCTTTCTGTAACACGTTGTATAATACTTATATCGTACACTATACGTTGCTTAAATTTGACCACACCTTTCTGTAACACGTTGTATAATACTTATATCGTACACTATACGTTGCTTAAATTTGACCACACCTTTCTGTAACACGTTGTATAATACTTATATCGTACACTATACGTTGCTTAAATTTGACCACACCTTTCTGTAACACATTGTATACATATTTTTAAAGCAGAGGCTTGCAAACGAACGAGTGGGCCATCTGATAGTAAGTGATCACCACCACCTATGAAAATCCACAATACCAGAAGAATCATGGACGCGTTGCCGATTTATAAGCAAAGCAATTGAGAAGGGGATGATTTGGGCCTCCGGACATGTCACTATAGTATAGGCCGGCAAACGAGCAAGTGGGTCACCTAATGGTAAGTGATCTCCACCGCCCATGTACGCCCACCACACCAAAAGAATCATGGGTGCGTCGCCGACCTTAAAGGAAAGGGATAATTAAGGGATTGGGAAGGGGAGGGGGTTTGGGCCTCCGGATATCTCACTCATCGTACAAAACGCAGCAGCAAGCTGCTACTTTACGCCGGTTTTCTGTGAGACAGTGGTATTGACCCGGATGAGCCGGTCCATACATGCTGTAGACAAATGTCTACAGCGTGGCTCTACCACTTATAAACAATCTGGTCGCAACGGCCCAAACAAAACTGTCTACAGCGTGGCTCCATTCAATATACCTTTATTATTTATTTATTAACTAGTGACGAATCGAGCAGGTCGCTCGCCTGATGGTAAGCGTTAAGCCTGTCCAAAAACAGAAGCAACACCACACAGAACTTTGAACTACAAAGCACTGCATGGCATTGGACTGCGCTCATCACCCTGAGACATAATATGTCTCATATTGCCAAGTTATTTCACTGGCTTCAATGTCCTTCAAACCGGAACACAACGGTGCTTACACACGGTTGTTTTTTTTTATGAAAGTGGGGGCAACGGAGCAAGCGGGTCACCTGATGGTGAGTGATCACCGCCGCCCATGGACACCGTCAATACCAGGCGATTTGTCGGTGCGTTGCCGGCCTTTGAGGAAAGAGTAGGCTCTTTTCGTGAAGGTTCCTAAGTAGTATCAGTCTGGAAATACCGCAGGTGATAGCCGATTCCATAAGGATGCCGTACGGGGAAGAAAACTTCGCGTAAATCGCACCGTTGAGGAACGCCAGCCATCCAGATGGTGTGGATGGAATCCCAACTTGTGACGCGTTGTGCGGTGGTGGAATTTCGTTGGTAATAAAGCAAACAGGTCCTCGGAACACTCCCCATGATAGATACGATAGAATATGCTAAGAGACGCAACGTCTTTGCAGTGCCAGTGAGTCAAGCCGTTCACATATTATTCATGAGTTTATGAGTGAGCCGTTTATGAGTGGTAGAGCCACGCTGTAGCCACTTTTGTCTATGTATGGGCCGGCTCGTCCGGGTCATTACTACTGTCTCACAGAAAACTGACGTAAAGTAGCAGCTTGCTGCTGCGTTTCGTAAAGTGAGAGATATCCGGAGGCCAAAACCCCCTCCCCTTCCCAATTCCTTAATTATCCCTTTCCTTTAAGGTCGGCAACGCGCCCATGATTCTTTTAGTATTGTGGGCGTACATGGGCGGTGGAGATCACTTACCATCAGGTGACCCACTCGCTCGTTTGCCGGCCTATACCATAAAAAAAAAATATAACTCGGTCATCGACGATTCGAGCCGATATTTGTTGGATGCGGTCAAATGGAAGCAGCAGAAATAGACAAAGCCGACCACGGCCAACCCAGGCGGCCTCTCGCATACGAGGAACCTACCACCTTTTGGTGTATAAAGTGTACTGCACTGACCTCTTGAGATGTAACACGAGCACTTGCGGGAATTTCTGCACCGTGAACCATTTCAAGCATTTGCGACGGACGCCGCATTTCGAACATGTCTGAAATGGTCAAAATATTAATAATAGAGTAGATGCCTTAGCTTGAATTTGTTTACTTTTTTTATCCTGGCTCGGTAAAGTGGCTACTCTAGACCTAATGTAGATAGAGTAATAGTAGTAGTAAGAGTAATAGTAATGTAAGTAGAGTAAGTATGCTGTATCTTGATATTACTTCATTAAAAAACTTATTTATCTCTACCTTTATACAACGTGTTACAGAAAGGTGTAGTCATATTTAAGGGTCGTTACATACATCTGACAGTGTTTATGACCTGGATCTTAACAAATCATCATTCATTCATCAAACATGCTCAGTATCAGCCCGGAGTCTGGAGTTTGTGCCTGGTATGGCGATAGGCTCGCCCCCTATCACATAAGGGATGGAAATACGCTCGGCGAAATGTGGGTGTACTGGTTACACCTCTTCCTAACCCTTCGGGGACTAAAGGCGTGAGTGCGTATGTTTCTTAACAAAACATTCTAAAATGTCACGCAAATTTTAATTCCTCGTTTATTAAGATCGATATATAGGATCAATCACATCCTCACAGATTAAGTGAAGTGCTTGAGCGAGAATAATAATGCTTGAGTGAGTCAAAAGCTAGGCTGTTTATCATTTAGTGTTGTTCAAAGTAGCAAGTTGAAAATCGACATGTTACTCATTCGATAAAAAGAAAATGCTTTATGTATGTCCTAGGAATGCAATCGGGTTTGATACTAAGGAGGGTGAAATACTTATATCGTAAACTATATCTTGATTAAATTTGACCACACCTTTCTGTAACACGATGTATAATACTTATATCGTACAATATACGTTGCTTAAATTTGACCACACCTTTCTGTAACACGTTGTATAATACTTATATCGTACGCTATACGTTGCTTAAATTTGACCACACCTTTCTGTAACACGTTGTATAATACTTATATCGTACACTATACGTTGGTTAAATTTGACCACACCTTTCTGTAGCACGTTGTATAATACTTATATCGTACACTATACGTTGGTTAAATTTGACGACACCTTTCTGTAACACGTTGTATAATACTTATATCGTACACTATACGTTGCTTAAATTTGACCACACCTTTCTGTAACACGTTGTATAATACTTATATCGTACACTATACGTTGCTTAAATTTGACCACACCTTTCTGTAACACGTTGTATAATACTTATATCGTACACTATACGTTGGTTAAGTTTGACCACACCTTTCTGTAACACGTTGTATATTTATACATACCGGTTTCTCATCTCCATCGAGCTCCTCCTGCTTGGTGAAGTATTGAAGACATTGCTGTAGTTTGAGATTGCCCGTACGAGACGGGATCGGCAGACTGTACACAAAAATATAAAATATTAAAAAAAAAACCGGTTGTCCATTTCTAGGTCGTGAAGATAGACAGCTTAATAAAATTAGTTAAACTAACAAAAATAATAAACAGAAGCGACATATTATCCTACATAGAGCTTAGAAAAATTAACATATTTAAAAAGAGAAATTTTCATCTGATAAGTGATGAACAGCTGACTGATGTGACGTATTGACGAAGGCGGTTGCGTTAGATGTACGTAGACGCTGCAACATGCTATCTCGCTCTGGCTCCGAGTCATCGCTCTTGCAGAGGTAATGAATCGACATTAAATAATTAAATTCCTTCCTTCTGTTTACTCATATTACCTACTGTCTATTAACACCTATCAACTGTACTATACGATACCTATTGTCTACATGTACTAGTGGTAGAGAGTAGTACTACTGTAGACAGTCGGTAACATGTAGTAGTCAGAAGATGCCAAATCATAAATAGCAGGTAATATGCAGAAGACAGTTACCCACTGTCTACTCTACTTCTCTCTGCGACTAGTACACGTAGACAATAGGTATCGTATAGTACAGTTGGTAACTGTAAATATGACATTAAAGTAAAACAGTAGGTATATATTTTTTAAACCTTATCAACGTTAATGAGTATGTATTAAATTTGTTTTTTGTAAAATGCATAACGAGGAAAAAAATAGGTAGCGACAGGTAGTAGACAGTAGGTAATGAGTAGTAGACAGTAATTAAAATGCAGACAGTGGGTAACAAATAAATAGATGACAGATATCAGGTAAAATCTGAAGTTACCTGAGGTCCCAGAATGGGTCAAACGTGACGCTGTCATGGTTGCAATGTGTACAGCGCAGTGTAGATTTAAGTTGGCCCACAAATATATCGCCCACTCGACTGTCCTCCATACGTAGGTAACGGCTCCAAGCCTCAGCCGCTTTCGCCGAGTCGCTGGAATCGGATACAGTCATGTTAAATATATTATCAAGGTATGATACATACATATACACTGACGCCTATATCCCATGGGGGTAGGCAGAGACTGTTGGGTGCCCACAAGCAGCTCTGTCGCCTCTTACACATTTATACATCTTCTCATACATTTTTTGAGTGGTAGAGGCACAATGTAGACAGTTTTATCTACAGCATGAATGGGCCGGCTCGACCGGGTTGCTACCACTGTCTCACAGAAAACCGACGTAAAAAAGCAGCTTGCTGCTGCGTTTCGTATGGTGAGTGGGATATCCGGAGGCCCACATCCCCCTCTCCTTCCCAATTCCTTAATTATCCCTTTTTTCAGGTCAGTAACGTGCCCTTGATTCTTTTGGTATTGTGGCCGTGCATGGGCGGTGGAGATCACTTACCATCAGGTGACCTACTTACTCGTTTGCCAGCCTATGCTATAATACTCATTACGGCCAAGGTAGCTCACTATGACTAGCTACACTACACTAAAGTTACTGTCAAAATTACCCACCTTAATCAAAAATACACATTGTGAAAATCCAAATATAACAGTCAGCGACTGTATATACAGTAACAGACATAATACGGTAGTTTCCTATATTGAATTTTGTACATTATTTTATAAGCAACAGAAAATGACACGCAAAAGAAACCCTTTTATTAAAACACAATAAAATATGGTTCAGAAATGTGCCCGCAGTTATGACTTTAAATGTTGGTATGAGTAAAAGTGGGTGCGTAGTAGGGATATCTCACTATCTCGCTTGCACGCGTGCACCTTAATGAACATTTTACACAGTGACGTCAAAGTTTGCGTCGTCTGTCATTTGACAATTACCCGTTTCTACAGGATTTGAATGGCTTCTAACTTATTTATTTTTGGCCCGATTTATAAAATTCTTTCTGCAATAGATTTTGAGTAACGTAACTTATTGATTTAAATAATTAAAAAAATCTAGTCAACTACCCAATTCTGCCCACCGTCGAAGGACGCAATGTATCTTGACGGTAGACTTACTACTTGTACTTAACATCAGATCCAGTATAGTCACTGCCATGACAGGATAAAAAAAAACAATAATGATAATTATTTAAACGTACCTGAGACTATCATCGATCTCCGTGAGTATGGGTTTCGGTTTGACGGTAACTCGGTTCACATCTTCGTGCAGACCTTCTAGAAGGTATCGAAGGAACTCCTGAAACAAAATGTAACATATAGAACCAATCAGGATAGTTTTTGTTCGATCTTTGGTGTATTGTCTTTGGCCTAGAGGGGGGAGGGAGGTAACTTGATCCATAGATAACGAACGCACGCGAATTTTTTTACTATAAAAAAAGACATGCGTCAGAGTTATGCAAGTTTGCTATAAAATACACATTGGTGTGGCAGAAATACATACTTTTGCTATAGAATACACATTGGTGCGGCAGAAATACGTACTTTTGCTATAGAATACACATTAGTGCGGCAGAAATACGTACTTTTGCTATAGAATACACATTGGTGCGGCAGAAATACGTACTTTTGCTATAGAATACACATTGGTGCGGCAGAAATACGTACTTTTGCTATAGAATACACATTGGTGCGGCAGAAATATGTACTTTTGCTATAGAATACACATTGGTATCGCCTTAAATACGAACTTTTGGTATGAGACACATTGGTGCAGCAGATACGAACTTTTTGGATCATAGCGAAATTTTGCTATAAAACAGTTTCGTGCGGCAAACATACGAACTTTTTAGAACTTATTGATAAAACTACCTCGGTGGCGCAGTTGTAATGCGTACGCGTTACGACTGAGGCTGACGCTGAGGGCTCGGGTTCCATCCCGGGTCGGGTAAGTGGTATTGGGGATTTTCTATTACGAAATGCTCAGTATCAGCCCAGACTCTGGAATTGTGACCGGTATGGCGAGAGGCTCGCCCCCTATCACATCATGGGACGGAGATACGCTGGGCGAAATGTGGATTTACTGGTTACACCTTAGGGGATTACAGGCGTGAGTGCGTATGTATGTATGTATCTGATAAAAGTAGAGACTTAGTTACCTGCGCGTCCTGTTGGCTGTACCCCATAAACCTGGGCGCGAATCTTTGAACTTGGGACTTCAGAGCCGTGGTGTTCACGACTGAGTCTTTCTCACCACAAAGCCATAGCTCTTTGATTACGCTCGCGAACGCTGTAATCATAAATAACATGAATTTATTATTGGTGGCAAAAGAAATTATAGTACATGCAGTTTACATGTGAAAAAAATTAAGTATGCACGATGAAATATAGGTGCATTTAAATATACCTTTTGGAAATGTAGATATACAATATTGTGTGTAAGTGCGTGCGTGCGTGCGCGCGTGTGTGTGCGTGTCTCCTAAACGAATGGATCGATGTGACTAAAGCTTTTTCGTTTGAAAGCTGGTTAAATTTAGATGATCCTGTATGAAAGCTGGTTAAATTTAGATGGTTCTTGAATATATTTGAAGAAAATCCATTCAAGCATTAAGTTACAGATCTTTGTCTAACACATTGAAATAAAACTAGTTTATACGGATTTTATCGCGGTTTAATTTTTATTTTAGTCCCGACGTTTCGAAAGCTTTTCAGCCTTCGTGGTCACGGGAGAGACTGAGGTGTAGGTCGTCTCGAAAAGTTAATGTTACAATGGCTACCTTCATTTTAAAATTATACATTTATTTTTAATTATTTAAAAAGTTAGTTGACACTAGTCTGATTTACGCAGAAAGAGCTCACGGTATCTTGAGGTCGGGACTGAAATAAAAATTAAACCGCGATAAAATCCGTATAAACTAGTTTTATTTCAATGTGTAATATTCGCGTAAACCTAAGAAATCACTTTGTCTAACACAGTTTGATGATTGTATAAAAAAACCACATAAGTCATCCACCGCGAGTGGGATAAGGGCATGAAGAAGATAAGTCAGCGTACACGTACCTTTGATGAGAGCCCCCTTCATACATGACAGTGTGGTGTTGATGTGAGCGCAGTGCTTGTCCTGAGTCAGGTACTCCAGCAGCGGCCGAGTGTTGGACAGACATTGCAGCACGCTGTTCATAAAACATGTGTTGCCGATGTTCCGGAGGCCGTTCAGACCTGGAATTATACAGGATTTGAGTACAAGGTTCGTATGTTTACAGCATCAAACTGTTTTATAGCAAAAGTTCGCTATTTTGCGAGTGGTAGAGCCACTCTATAGACAGGCCGTCTGGGTTGGTCGGTTGGGTCTTGTATAATATATCGTACAGTATACGTTGCTTAAATTTGACCACACCTTACTGTAACACGTTGTATAATACTTATATCGTACACTATACGTTGGTTAAGTTTGACCACACCTTTCTGGAACACGTTGTATAATACTTATATCGTACAGTATACGTTGCTTAAATTTGACCACACCTTACTGTAACACGTTGTATAATACTTATATCGTACACTATACGTTGCTTAAATTTGACCACACCTTACTGTAACACGTTGTATAATACTTATATCGTACACTATACGTTGCTTAAATTTGACCACACCTTACTGTAACACGTTGTATATTGTTCGCTTTCGCGCTCCTTCTACGACTAAACTTTTTAAAGTGAAACTTTTATTTTAGATCTTCCCAAAATGTTTGGCCTGTGTGTTGCATGTCGCGTGACGGTCGGCCGCGGAGTAGGGATAAAGTGAAAGGCGCTCGCCAGAGCAGCCAAGGCCAATATGGCGGCGTCTATAGTTCGCACGCTACTTTGGTTGTTTGTTTTTGTTAGTGTTTAATGTAATATTATTCCAAAAAATTTTAGTTAAATGTCTATAATGTGAATAAAAGTTTCACTTTTACCGTGGTTTCATAAAACCACACAATCTTTTTTTTTATAGTATAGGCCGGCAAACGAGCAAGTGGGTCACCTGATGGTAAGCGATCTCCACCGCCGATGTACGCACACAATACAAAAGAATTATGGGCGCGTTGCCGACCTTATAGGAAAGGGATAATAAGGGATTGGGAAGGGGAGGGGGTTTGGGCCTCCGAATATCTCACTCACCGTACGAAACGCAGCAGCAAGCTGCTACTTTACGCAGGTTTTCTGTGAGACAGTGGTAAACTTTATGCCAAATGCACAATCCTCAGTTTTATATGCTTAAAAAGGGATACAAAGTTTTCTCATGACATTATATAGAAGTCTAGTAGTCCCCGTAGTGGTCGAAAATCGACATTCCAATACAATACAATTTTTGTTGTATAAAGTCAAATGCAAGATTTGACATTTAGGTATTGACAATATTATTATTTTTTTTAGGCTTTTTTAGACTTGCGTTTGGCCACTATCTCGCCAGACGGTGACTCGCGACTTGAAGACACCCAGATTATATATTTATCGAGAAATGTAAACAATGAATGTTTAATTTTATATAATGTCTTATTTTACAGATATTATACACCTACATATAAATATCTGTCTGCGCTCTTCCTCTGTATACAATTTGACTATGTTAAATCTCACTCTCCCGTGCGTGGATATTGCTTAACCCTATACTTGGCAGGATTTTTTTTTTAATTTCGGTTTTTCTTTTGTAGAATTGAGTTCCTTAGGTTCTAAATTAGGGCAGAAAAAAATAATTGTATTTTCTTTGTATATATTTTAGACTGTATCTGCACATTTTAATGTGCACATTTCCAGGTGTACAACAATCAGCTATAACATTTAAGTGTATCTTAAAAGGCAGACTGGCAAGAGTAAGTAGTTTAAAATAAAAAAAAATGTAATTATTATTAATAATTAGTTTACTCTGTAGATTTTCATAAAGAGATACAATGCACACTGCCAAGAAAAGGGTTAAAAAAGGGCTCTACTCTCCAAAGTTTACTCTTCGCTTATTATTATATATATAGCAACAGATTTTCACTCACCACTAGTTTGACTAGATTGCTTTTCCGACCGCGACTCCGACAACGAGTCGGACCTCTCGCTGCTGCGGCGCAGACCGCTGGGTCCGCTCTTGCCGCCGGCTAACTCCTGCAAAACCCGAGAGAACGGTTAATTTGTTCTTTTTGTCGCTGCGATTTTTTGTCGACCTTGTTTAAAGTATTGGCGCTTTAAGCCCAATTGAGTTGATATAGGCAAATATTGCCCTCAATTAAATTGTATTTGCAGAATTATAAAACTCATGCAGTCAATACCATGGGCTTCAAATATAGAAAGAATAATTTTAATTACTAGCTTACTTTAACGAAGTAGGTCTGACATATAGCCTACATTAACTTGCGACAAAAAATCGCAACATCCGCAATGTCACTCCAGACATGCACAACGTGCCATTAATGGTTATGAATGATAAAAAGCATCGTGCAATAACAAAACAACAAAGAAATACTGTGGTTATACTAATTTGAATCACAAACACATACCTCGCGACACAAAACCCCTATGAAACACCAAATAGACTTTCAATAATTCCTAGGAGTACAAAAAGTATTTCTACCTCGATACGACGCAACTGCTACAACAAACATGATGTATTCCAGAGGAAAGGACAAACTAGAAACGAAATAGATGTCTATTAACTTTAATTGTCTATTAATCAACAATTCGATTATCTCCATACTCAGACAGAAAATGAAATTATACAACTGAAAAATGTAATATTTGTAAAAGAGAAACGTTGTTAATTTATTGTATGTTTTGTCACTTTTTTCTTTAAATACCTTAAGAGTGATAAGGACAACGCTCACAATAGCTAAGAGCACTTATCCGTTCGCATAAACTGTACATATAATCTAGAAACACTTTTTAACCTCTTCTCTTCCGACAAACGCAATCCAAAATAAAACCACCACAACCAAACGCATGCGACTAAACCGTGCGACTTTTAGTCGCGCACCATCCGTGCCAGTGTCACCGCCGCGAGCCGCACCGCGTACCGACTGTGCTCGCGTCCGGCGATAGCGACGCGTCGCGACATGCGACCGTTAGGGATGGGCCGTCGTTCCGTCTGCGGGCGGTCTAAAGCCGCCGACATAACATCGATTTCAATACCGCAATTTTAGTTTAGTCTATAGGACTAAGAACAAGAGTGTATTTCAACAAAAGTAATTAATTTGGAGAATTAAACAAAGGAGGGAAGCTCAGGCTTGACAGAGATCTCGGCCTTTTCGACCTAGCAGGCTTTTATGAAAGTTCATGCAGCTATAACTGAAACGGCTGCCATACCCAGGTTTGTTTTCCGGGCTAGATATTAAAATTCTATTGTCTCAATAGCAAGTACTGGTAACACAGGACCACTATTTACGTTAGCTAATATTTTAGATCCAATCGTATTTTAAAAAACTACTGAATTTCTAATTATATCCAAACTACTGAATTAGAAAATAACCTGAAATGTATTGACTCCATATTTCCTCTCTAGGCCTCTCTGTCGCACTGGACGTGGGGGCAGAGGTGCGACGGTGCGAGGACGAGGTTCGTAGCAATGCCTGCATCCACACCTCATGCTTGAGGGCCAGTAGGGTCGTCGTCACGCATGCTACTATCACCAGGGCCTCGTAGTAGCTCAGCATATATGAGGAACTTAGAAGGATGGGAGCCACTTGGTGGTTCTTTCGATGGTATAATTCTTGGTATTATATCAGGATATCTGAGACTAGAAGTTGGTATAGTCTTGCGGTATTCAAATGTTGATGATATTTGGCGCAAGATTCAGAGAGATGTTAAATCTGTGGTCTATCACTCTTTAGTAATAAGCTTCAAGAGATCACGAGCTGGTTTTTAATATTGAAATGCTGTATGGGATCTCGAGGCTGTATAGATTTCGGTCAATTAAGTTCTCTTGAAACCTGGAGCTGTTATGGACTATCTATCTTTAGCAATAAGCTTCTTTAGACCAGAACCTGGTATTGCTTTTCGACTTTCAATGCTGTTCTACTATTTTTCTTTGCAATAAATGTCTTGATATTCTTTCGAATATCGTGATAGTCTTTATACAAAATAAGAATATCTTGAGACCATGTATAGAATTTCTTTGGTTGATTTGTTAGTTCGGCTTAGTCTTTGACCTCCTATCGATCTTGGATAAAATTAGGATATCTTGAGTTCAAAAGCTAGCGCTTATGACTTATGGATAACAGTTGATTGTGTTCTGTTTTTGTAAAACTGTTTCAGGAGTAAATGATTACAATCTTGAATTTAGCATCACTGATTTCAAATTAATTCAGCCAAAAGTAAAACTTAGAATGCAGCTGGTTTTCTGTTCCTCATTCAAATTGGTTTGCAGGTCAGCTGTTTGATTGTCTTCAGAAATTCAAGATTTTTAGTAGTATTTCTGCACCTTAGCAAAAAAAATTTTGGGTTTTTGCACAGCTTCTCTGGTCTTGACTCTTCGATCGTCGAACGGTTAAATTAGCAAGCAACGACGTTATAAATTTAAATAGAGCAAAGTTCGTGATTTGTTATTCCAGCCAGGACTTTTTCAGAATGATTTTGCTATGACTAGAAATAGAGCTGACTCTTAGCAGGGTTATTTCTTGGTGTAACTTCAAAGCTTATTCAGTATGGTCACTTTTTATAGGTACTGTATAATTTGTCAAGATTTTAATTCCTTGAACCCTTAGATGAGTTTTCGAAACAATCAGATATGTTAGTTTGTCATCAGCTTTGTAACCATATGGAAGATAAGACAGAGTTATTTTTGGTTTATTTATTTAGAAGCATTTCATGTAAAAGTCAACAAATTACCAGAAATGTCTTGTCACTCAAAATATTGCAACGTTAATCTTAAATTGGTTTAAAGGAAATGTGTTTAACTACTTTTGTGGATAATTAGAGTTCTGAAGTATCGTCTACCTGTCTAAATTCGTTGGTTGCTCTTTTGGCGAAAGTAATTACTCCACTATATCCATCTACTTATTTACAGATTAATATTTCATTCTATTCCAATTATAATATCGAAATTTCTTAAACATAAGACAATAATTTATTAGATTTTTGGACTTTTATGCTGTGTTCCAATATTTGCTGAACTCTGTTTACAAACGTTCAGAGGTGTATCCGATTATAGTTATTGGAATCCGGACTTTATATAATTTCCTAAGTTGACTGACTTCTTTCAGTAGTTTAATTTTACTTGATTTAGATATGATAACTCTTTTCGGGTCAAGTTCAACTTCAATGTCACTATTAAAGTCTTTCAACTCACAGTTTTTTAATTTCTCGCAATTGTCTATACAGTTTTATCTTTATAAACAAGATAAGATACTTTTGGCACGTGAAATCTTAATTCACAATCACAAACTACACTTTGTCTAACACATTAGGCATCGAAATGTTCCTCAAAATTAATTTACGACGTTCACATAAATAGCGGATTATGACAGGAAAAAAGGCGGGAGAAGATGGTCTTTAAGTAATGCCCGCGGAAAGGGACATTTTGGTAGTTTATCGACAGTTCCCTGCGTCAGGGCACGGCGTTTACTGCTCGGGCGTCAGAGGGCATGCCAAGAATCACTGCCAAATTTCACAATAGTGCAAGTGATCCAAGTCAATCAGACCACGTGCTACCATTGTCATTGATGGTACGCGATTGACGAGTGTGGAGTGGAGCTGTGACACGCTGTCATTGGTTCGATTCCCGGTGAAAATTTTTACGTTTCTTTGTAAATTTAATGCATCCACATATCCTCCTAGGCTCAACGGGTGAGTAGCCGGCCGTGAAACGAGATACTGTGAGTTCGATTCTGTATAGAGACAAATGGAAGTGTGGTCAAATATATATTTCGGGCCTTAATAATAAAAGTTTCTGATATCCACGGCACAAGACTCGGTACCTTTTATAGCCCCGCCCCCTTGCACAGAGTTTTCGTGGTGGCATTTTATGCTTGAGTTACGTTTCTTGTTATCTTATTTCGATGATGCTACCATGTTAACTTCGATAGACATATAGGAGTGGTACGGACTGTTGAGACGAAAGTCGCAGGTTCAAATCCAACCCCAAGAGCTTACACCTCGTGACTTTTCTATGTAATTGTTAATTATCACTTGCTTTAACGGTGAAGGAAACATCGTGAAGAAACCGAAATACCGGAGAGTTTCTCCATAAGAATTTCGAAGGTATGTGAAGTCTGCCAACCCGCATTATGCCAGCGTGGTGGACTAAGGCCTAACCCCTCTCATTCAGTAGAGGAGGCCCGTGCCCAGCAGTGGGACGTATATAATACAGGGCTAGTATTATTATTGTGGTATCTTGCGTTGGGGACAAATACTTTATGAATGGCTGTCCGCTTAATGAATAGACCCACAAAATACGGGTCATTGGACGCAACGTCCTACTGTACGTTGGTTCAATGCGCTAATTAAATAACAAATAGTTTTATTATGAGTTATTTAATTAATAGATAAATATCATATTAGCTTATACTACTTATAGAAATGAAGGTTTTTCCTTGCTCTTGAAGTTTTGTATAAGTAAATTATTTCGAGCAAAAATAACACCAAAATATACGCGTAAAATATCGGCCGAAAAATATACACCTCGAATTTGAAACCTCCTTTTTTGAAGACGGTTAAAAAGTTGGTAAATGGAATAAGTATTTAAAACAATGACTTACAATGGGTTGATGATTTTTTATAGCAGAAGGCTGTCAAACGAGCAAGCGAGTCCCCTGATGGTATGAAGACAAACAATACCAGAAGAATCATGGATTCGATGCCTACAAATTTCTTGGGCCTCCGGCAATGTCACGCTACAATAAAATCCACTTCACGTAAATATTTGTCAGTTTTACCACTCCGGTCGCGTCGACCCAGTCATGCTGTAGACAAACTGTATCTTGGCTCTACCATACATGATACATATACATACGCACTCACGCCTGTAATCCCCGAAGGGGTAGGCCGAGTACTGGATGTAACCAGTACACACACATTTCGTCGAGCGTATCTCCGTTCCATGATGTTATAGGAGACGAACCTATCGCCATACTAGGCACAAATTCCAGACTCCGGGTTGATACTGAGCTTTTTCGTAATAGAAAAACCCAATATCACTTTTACCCGAGCCGAGGATCGAACCCGAGACCTCAGCGTCAGCCTCAATCGTAACGCCACCGAGGCAGTCCACCACTTTGGCTTTGTTAGCTCTAACACTTATTAAAAAATAAACTTACCAAGGCAATCTGTACGAGATACACTGCCATGACGTTATCCAGATACAGTACGCCAACGGATTTAAATAACACTGGGGCATCACACTACTGAGTTACAAAATTATCTTTAAAGTGTCAAGTCCAAATGACTACATTATTTTGAACTAAGATATTTTTCACTAGAGGTCCAAAAAAGTCACGAAGTTATCTTGACTTATTGCAATAATTGAGCACAGATTTTGTTCAACTAACAGAAAATGGTTCCATTTTGATTACATTTTTAAACAAAATTAACTTTGATAATACTCAAATTACGTCCCAATTATGACATTTTTGAGTGTGTATGCACAAACGAGCAAACCGGAGTAGTTTTTGTTATTTATTTTATATAATAAACACAAAAAATGATCCAAAATGTCATGTTAATTTGTCTAATACTACCAGGATCTCATATTTCCGAAGAGGTCTCACAAAATCACACAAATTATTCGAAAATCCGTCACATAACCGTAAACCAGAATAGAATATTTTCAAGGAGGCATCACGAAATATTTTTTTCTAAACTAATTTAACTTTTTCAAAACGCAAAAATATCCCAAAAATCCTTACAAAAACTGACTGCATGTACTAGGATATCATATTTTTAAGCATATCGCGGCGTGCTGTTCCCTCAATCAATCGAGATAAACTGAATAGCAGTGGCAGATTTTACATAATATCTGATATAATACGTTATTGATAAATATTATCATATGATTTATAATCACGCGTATATTCCGATTGGGTAGGTATAATTCGATTTTTCTCTGGTCTAAAGATACAATCGCTACAAATCGCAATTGGATTGCGCTCGTCACCCCGAGACATAAGAATGGCTTATAGATAGATGGTCTTCAGAAAGAAAATTTAGCATTTCCCAGCTTCACTGCTCGGTGTCAACAAAAATGCGTGCCACTGTCGATCCTGGTACACAGGAGTTACAATGGTGGGTGTGTGGACCAGATAGTCTAAGGTGGTGTTCAGAGACTGATGATTAAGTAATAAAGGTGGCCACAGAAATTCAGAAACATTTGGTGTCTCCGATTTTCCCAACATTATGTTAGACAGTATGCAAATAACATCTGGAGTTGTATACTATATGGATCATGTGGAAACTAGGAAGAACTTCCGTGCTTTCCGACGTTTTTGCCATACCTATTATTCAAATCAAGTTTAACAGCTCACGTGATAGGACCCACTTAATGTCATCCGTGGTGCTTTACATCTGGCTTCTCCAGTTGTAAATGTCCTTGTACCTGAGTATATGCCTTCTTTGTTCATTATTTTGTCTACCGCTTTGCTATGGAGGGAAGTGGACAATTATTATTTCCAACTCCTCCTTAACTTTCTATTTGATTAATTTCGTTGCGGGACAAAGACAATTTAGCATTTCCAGAGACTCGCCGAGCTTCACTGCTCGGTGTCAACAAAAATGCGTGCCACTGTCGATCTTGGTGCACAGGAGTTACAGTGGCGGGTGTGTGGGCGGGATAGTCTCGTAAGGGGTAGGCAGAGGTATAATGAGTGTACTCAGGGTGTAAGCTTATTTTCGTTCCATGCCGTAATAGGAGAGCCTATCGGCATAAAATAATATTAGCTCTGTATTATACACGTCCTACTGCTGGGCACGGGTATCTTTTACCCGTTTTTTTTGAGAGGAGTTAGTCCATCACGTAGGCCTATCGCGGGTTGGCAGACTTCACAAAAATTGGAAATTCTTATGCAGAATTTCTCAGGCTCTTCGTTAAATCAAGCGATAATTAACAATGAATACACAGGTAACCAAGAAAAGCCAGAGGTGCATGCTCTTGGGGCTGGTTTCGAATCTGCGACTTTTGTCTTGACAGTCCATGCCTTTCCCATATGGATATACCGGGCACATATTCCCGGGCACCTTGTGTGATTTTTAGAATCAAAAACTCAAACAAATTGACTGCCCGACCTGGGAATCGAACCCAGAACTTCACGGATTTCTCAGCCTAAGTACGCTGCCACTACACCAACGAGACGATTTGTGTATAACACGTCCATTTGTCTCGGTCCGGGGATCGAACACGCGGCCTCTCGTTTCACAACCGGGTACCGTCGACTGCGCCACGGAGGCTCAATATTAGATAAGTTTACACAATGGGTTCTATTGAAAAATACTACGATTTTTACAAGTCATACATACATACACACACTCACGCCTGTAATCCCCGAAGAGGTAGGCAGAGATGTAACTAGCACACCCACATTTCGCCGAGCGTATCTCCGTCCATGATGTGATAGGGGGCGAGCCTATCGCCATACCGGGCACAATTCCAGACTCCGGGCTGTTATTGAGCATTTCGTAATAGAAAAACCCAATATCACTTTTACCCGACCCGGAGATCGAACCAGAGACCTCAGTGTCAGCCTCAGTCGTAACGCGTATGCATTACGTAGTGATTTCAAATAAAAGTACCGTACATTACAAATCTTCTCTTCGCGTCACAAATCACAATAATTATCTAAATCTGAAATAAAATATTTATACAAAAGCAACGTTACACAAGATCATTTCCAAAATGATGACTGACAGACTTGTCAGTTTTTATTTCGTTCAATTGTCAATGGTTTGACAACCAGCATTATGTGATCTAAGATTATATGAATAAAACTAGTTTATACGGATTTTATCGCGGTTTAATTTTTATTTTAGTCCCCACGTTTCGAAAGCTTTTCAGCCTTCGTGGTCACGGGAGAGACTGAGGTGTAGGTCGTCTCGAAAAGTTAATGGCTACCTTCATTTTAACGTCAGGACTAAAATAAAAATTAAACCGCGATAAAATCCGTATAAACTTGTTTTATTTCAATGTGTAATATTCGCGTAAACCTAAGAAATCATTATGTGAATAGTTCCATCGAAATAAGATGACAAGAAACGTAACTCAAGCAAAAAAATTACTCCACCAAAACTCTGCGCAAGGGGGCGGGGCTATAAAAGTCTGTGCAGCTCGTTCATTCATCAATTCATAAAAAATGATTCACGATCTCTAGTCGACACTTAATACAAAAATTGCGCGGTGCAGAACGTCGTATATCGATTTAGAAATGTAATATTTAGACATTACCTTTTATGAAATAAAGTTGATTTTGAACGTTCATTAATTTTTGTTGCGTGTATGAGTGTTACGTGTGATTTTACCTTTGCATGTGTAAGTAAGTGGAGCCGTATTTTTGACAGATTCATATGAGAGTTATCGTTCTAGTTATCTTATTTCGATGTATAGTTCTCGATGATCTTTATGGCCGCTCTGAAGCTAGTTACATATACATACATACATACACACTCACGCCTGTAATCCCCGAAAGGATAGACAGAGGTGTAACTAGTACACCCACATTTCGCCGAGCGTATCTCCGTCCCTCGATGTGATAGGGGGCGAGCCTATCGCCATACCGGGCATAAATTCCAGAACCTGGGCTGATACTGAGCATTTCGTAATAGAAAAACCCAATACCACTTTACTCGACCCGGGGATCGAACGCGAGACCTCAGCGTTAGCCTAATCGTAACGCGTACGCATTACAACTGCGCCACCGAGGCAGTGATAAAACTTGATATTGACATAATACGTAACGAAATGATAAAATATCTGCGGTATTTCTAAGACCCATTCCTTTGCTTGTTCTGAAGAGTAAAAAAGGAGTACGTACTAAACTCTATGGTAAGTAAAAATCTATCAACCAACCCACATGAAGTCTGAATTATAAATAAGACTTATGATCTAAGCCAATATAGAAAAAAAAATGCGTCCCAAATACGTTGTCTCACCCACACAACCGAGCGTTAGAAAAGAAAATTCTATAACCGACTTCGCAAAACTGTCCTGTCTGCACTATTTAAATTAAGAACTAGATATGAATCGCAAACAACAAACTGTATTTGTCTCTTTCCAATTTATAAATCTGTTTGTGATCAGTCTCGCTCGCACATGAACTTTCCCGCCAAAATTTAAATTACGAACGCGCGTGTTTCTGTAAAACTTGGCGCATCACTGTGTTCATGTACTCGGTATGTAATCATCGTATTTGAGGTTAACATTTTTCTTCGAATTCCGTTCCAATAAAAAAACTTTTCACACATTTAAGAGTTTAAATATTGTGCTATTGTTAAGCGACTTAACTAATTAAAACTGTACGTTTACTTTGGCAAACTTTGCCCAAAACATTTAAAGGTCTGTAAACCAAAATTGGCATTGCTTCATTTTGAAAAGGGGGAATAATAGGACTTTTGCATTCCAATTCTAAAACGACAATTCCAAACATTTACTATCTCCTATCAATCCTTCCTACAGGCTCATAAACTCCTGGTACGTTCATTCTCACCTCAACCTTTCTACCGTATCTATGGAAATCCAGAGACAATCCAGGGAAGATGGCGGCGTGTTTCGCTTGCAAGCACGTGGCGAAGAGAAGCGTGGTGCGAGTTTTGAATCTAATTTATTTCTGGACGTTACATTTCGACTGTGTTATAATTAGATCCGTACCTAGTCGACGTCGCGCGTACGGTATTGTCATTTGATGAAAAAAAAATATAGGAGAAATATTTTGGCTTGAAACTCGGTCGTCCTATTTCACCCTTTGGCTTTGGTTATTTTTGCGGTATGCAAAATTGCTTTTGTCATTATGTTGGTGACGGTGAATATGCAACGTACTTCCACGGCAGCCTTGGTGTCCATGACGTGGCAGATAAACTCTAGGAATGTCGCTTAGGTAGATAGAATATTATTTATTGCACACCAATTAAAGTAGGTAGCTTATAAACGAGGATTATACAGTAAGGGTGATACAATGGGCGGTCTTATCGCAAACGGCGATTTCTTTCAGACAACCTTAGGTGGCTTATGATGGAGGATCAGCACTAGCCCGCGAAATTCAATATAATGTTGATATTTTAAAATAGCAGCTCTAACCTTCATTCGATTAACTATGGACAAAAATAATTTTGCGCAAATAATCATTATGGAAATGCGGAATGAAAACTATAAATATTGCTTCTAGAGTTAAAAAAACAGAAAAAAAATAGTTTCTGGACAAATTAACTCTAGAAGCATTGTTTATAGTTTTCATTATTATTATTCCGTATATCTATTGTGATTATATGCGCAAAATCATTTATATTCATATTAATTAATCGAAGGATTGAGCTGCAATTTTGAAAAAAACTAAAATTAAGTTTGGCTGTGTTGAGCATACTGATGTATGAAGGCATGAGTGCTAACGGCTCCAATATTGAGGGTTTTCAAGATCGGGGGAAGTGGAAATATCTTAGCAGGGAGGCAGACCCTGGCATCAAGCCGGGACTACGCCAGGCAGAAAGAAAAACTACGACCGATTAGTTTTATAAGAGTATCGATTTAAATATTTCTGTAATTTTTTCTGCCACTGGAAGGCAAATTTTGGGCCTCTTCTCTTTGATGGATGGATGGAGTTTGATTATTAATTCTATCAAGCTGGTCGAGTGGTGGTCGGTGGAACGCCATATCCTCGTTCATATGTCAGCACATACCACGGGCAGGCGTGGCGTGGTGTCTGAAATATGGTTGGAGTCTGATCCCCTTGAATTCTTTATTTTTTCATTATCAGAGGCTAATAGAGCTTTGATGTATCTAGTTTTGTCTACAGCATTTAATTACCAGTACGAAGAATAGGGATAGGCTCGCCCCCTATCACATCATGGGACGGAGATAAGCTCGGCGAAATATGGGTGTACTGGTTACACCTCTGCCTACCCCGTCGGGGATTACAGGCGTGAGTGCGTATGTACAAAGAATCCACACATCACATTCTTTGGGAGTCTCTGACAATATGAGCGCATCATATAATAATAATAAAATTTATTTTCCAAAAAGATCATTATGTTAGACAGTATGCACATTAGGTCTGGAGTTGTATACTACATATATGTATCCTTTGGAGACTAAGAATTTTCGATCTTTCCGGCGTTTTTGCCATACGAGTACATATTATTGGAATCAAGTTTGACAGCTCGCGTGATAGGAGCCACTTAATGACACCCGTGGTGCTTTACATCTGGCTTTTCAAGTTGTAAATGTCCTTGTGGCTAAGGTTGATACCTTCTTACTTCATTATTTTATCTGTCTTTATATTTGCTATGGAAGTGGACAATTTAAATTTCCAACTCTTCCCTAACTTTCTATTTGATTAGTTTCTGTGCGGGACAAAGACAATTTAGCGTTTCGATAGTCTCGCGAGCTTCAACTGCTCGGTGTTCATGCGTGCCACTGTCGATCCTGGTGCACAGGAGTTACAGTAGAAGTTGTGTGGGATAATCTGTGCACCATTTAAGGGACTGGCTTGACCGAAGAGGTAACACTGTATATATGAAGTATTAGATAGAAGTCTCTCATTTGCGAGAATCGGTCTGGTTTGGTACTACTACAGCAGTGTGTAAGCACTGTTCCGTTTTAATGGTATTGAAACCAATTATTAGGCATTATGGGACAAAAATATGTCTCAGAACGATGAGCAATGTAGTACTTAGTTTTTCTAAATGAATTATTTTGAACGTTCTCAGTTACTGCTGTTTATGAGTAGGCTTGACGCATACCATCAGGCGAGTGACCTGCTCGTCTCGCAGGTAATTTAAATATATAAAGATAGCACTAAACTGGCGTGTAGCATTTAGCTATCTGAATAGCGATCTCCATACACAAAGAAATTATACAGAATGACTCATATTAATAAATAGCTTCAGTCATAGCCAATTTTCTGAAATCTCACAGACTCTAACATTACCCCCAGTACATAAAATGAAATTCGTATATATCTACATATACACGTACACACAACACTAACACAAATAAATGGCCTCAATAGTGAAATGCCAACGAACTCGCCGCCTGTCATTTTTACATTCGCACCTCATGGGACTGTGCGGTTCCGCTAATTACTAGATGTGCGGCGAGGGGAATTGTAGAACTGCTTTGTAGTTATGTGTTCCTGGTATGTTGTGATTAAGACATCCCTCCTTTTACGACGAAATGGTAACCAGTTATAGAACTCTCGTATATGTTGTGTTCCTTATTATAATACACATAAAGCGTAGGATTGTCTGAATTATTTTTTACTCCAGACGACCGGCGAACCATCACCAGATAAATTCAAAATTCAAATCATTTATTCTGTAAATTGGATCATAAATATCACTTTTACATGTCAATCATTTTTTAAGCTATATTACATTTACGACGGCATTTCAGGGCTAGCCATGAGAAGAAATGCCGAAACAAACTCATGGGTTATGGCCTCTTTTAATGTCCAGACATTGTTTTACAGAAATTATGCGAGTGTAATGTACAGAAATTCCTGGATTGGCCCTTTCAAGAGATAGCCAAAAGTATATCAGACATACGTAGCACTCGCACTCACATTAAAAAAATAAATGAAATAATTTATAACAAAAAAAAAATCAAAATGTCAATATTCCCTTACATACTAATATTGCGCCAATAGAGCAGTCAATATTAAATAATATAATATATAAAAAAAAAGAGAACTATGTACATCCAATTTTGTAAGGAGTGAGCGGCTTAATTCCAAGCTGTTTTGTCTTCCAGGTAATCTTTCACATTATAATAACCTTTTTGGTAGTGATGATAGTTAATAGTCACCACTGCCACTGAAGAATTGTGGGTCTTGTCAAATCTTTACGGAATACGGAAAATCGGCTTCACTCTTCAGAAGAGTTAGGGACAGTCGCAACAGCATCCTGAGAACTGTAGCTGAGGACATCAACTCTCAGATCATGAAAAAAAATGTGCGGTACTAACACTAGGTAATAAGTTTTTGTTATGTTACTAACACCCTATGGATTTGTTGTCTGAAATAAAGTTTATTCATATTATTAAAGTAATGAGGATTTGTTTAGGGCCTCCGGCAATTTTTTTGATCGTACCAGACACAGCAACAAAGTTGCTTTACGTTGTTTTTACGAAGCAGTGGTAGAAACTCGGCCATGCCGGCGAATTATGCTGTAGACAAATTTACTACAGCGCGGTTCTGTCGCTTATAACATACAGTAATGTCAATTCTCATATGGGAAATCAATGTAAAAAAATATACGACTAGTAATTATGCATTCCTGGTATACAGGGCTGAAGACTATTAGCCATCCATGAATTATGAGAACATGATTAAATACTATGTTGATTAATTTTGCTAAAATAAATAAAAGTTGTAGGCATAGTTTATTTAAACGCTATGCGACCTTGGTACTTCGTGGGCTGAGAATGAGGTGTCCTTAGATTCTATTATGGGGGAGTTAAGAATAGTAATAAAGATAAATTTTGCCAATCTAGGGGCAGAGAAACTCTTGGTAGTTTGAAATTACAAGTTTACTTCAAAAATCTTTTTAAAAGCCTCAAGAATTTCGGAATGCATTTGCTGTTTTCTGTCAAGGAGTTAACGGACGAGGCAATGGTGAAATTAGGTTTGCATTTAGGGTTGTGTGGGTCAGAAGGCGGGTCGCCTCATATAATACCGAATATCGTCAAATCTATGGTACGAGAAAGCATATCCTAGCATGAAGCCGGGATGACACCAGACAGAAAAAAGATAAAGATTCACTTAAACATTTTATTACCAGACGCACAATGAAAATATATAGTAGGGTTAGTTTATATTTAATTCATAAATAAATCCATCAGTGATACACACAGTTGAAGTATCAACTACGAGGGACTTACGGTCTTACAAGATTCAGAAACGAAACAAACATTTGCAGATCACTAAAACATTTGTCTAGGTGAAGGAACATAACCTAAATAGTTAAACAAAATCGGACAGAATTTTTACAACCATACATTCAGATTTAAATACTAAATATCGAGGTAATTAAATGAGACATCCTATAATTTTCCCAATCCAAGGGAATGGAAAAACAAAAACCTATTAAACAAAAAAACGCCGGACAATCAAAAACCAAAATCCGTAGTTCAACTTCATACATTTGCCTAACAAAAAATACAAACGTGCATACAAAAAGAGCCAATGAAATCGATTCTGATGACAATTCCGAAATGTTATTACGTTAATGTAAAAATAAAATAACTTTAATAAGGAAATTGAACTGAGATTGTCATCAGAATTTGATAAATATTTACAGTGAAAATGCTGCAGACTTTTATGAAGCTATTTCCAATGAGAAAACTTATATAAATTTTGATATATATCAATAATAATAGCTTAATACTTTCAATATGGAACCAATAATAAATCAACATTTTCATCTACCAAATTTGGTAAAAAAAACAGCTCCATAAAAATCTAATGAGATTCCCTACAAGTACTTACCGTTTTGATGTCGTCGTAGTCGTTGCTTATGACTCTTCTCCTTGCCGACGGCGTCTCAGGACTTGAATCTTCTGTGGGTTCACTAATGGTACTCTCTGTACTCGTTTCCATAGATTTCAATCCATCTTCTTCCCTACTATCCTCTGCATCATTCTTTTCTGAACGTTTTTTCAAATAGTTTTCATGTTCAAATGTCTTATTCTCAAATCCAGTGCCACTCGGAGATTCAACATTATTCGTAAGTGCTAAAGTATCCTGTTCAGAATCGATATATTTGAGATTGATTCTAGATTTTCTAGCTTCAGGTTTCTCTTTGACTTCCTCAACTTTATTGTTTACTTCGGTTTTCTTCGGCGTTGAAGTACCCGAAGCGATCGGCTGTGAAATTTGTATGTACGAAGCGAAATTAGACGTGTGTTTTGGTGTCTTAACTTGTTTTTCTATGTCATTTTTTAGCGACTCCTTCTTTATTGTTACTTCTGGACTATTTCTTATCTTTTTCCTGTCGTATGCATCACCGTTCTCGACCTGTATGACGGTGGATTTTTCTAAAATTTTTCCTATTGGGTTGTTTGGGTCTAATTGGCTTTTTATACTAGCTAGACGTTCGGAAGGCAATTTTGAGGTAAGGGATGTGGACATCGCTCCCGACTTGTCTGGTGAGGGTTTCGCTAGACACACCGGTTCAGACGTTGTCTTGCTAATGGACAGATCGGAATTCGAATTCGACCGTGAGCTGCTCGATCCTAAATCCCATTTGGACGTGCCATTCTTATCGACGTATGGTAAATGTACAGGTACAGGTTTATCGTCTTTCGGCAGTATTTTCGCGTACCCGCTGGTGCCGTTTTCACATTCTTTTAATTGATTCAGATAGTGTTCTACGGAATTTCGCGACGCATGCCTAGATTCGTTTGCCGGCAGTTTGGTGACCGTCATTTTCGGATCGAATCTCTTTCGTATCTCGGGAACGGATGGCAGCTCGTTTCCGTTATTGTCTCTCACGCCATTCGTCATGGAGTTACGTTTGACGTACGACGGCGTCGGCGAGCTATCCTTGTACCGTCGACTTTCCGCTCTCTGGTTTTGAAAACGCTTATATTTTTTTTACGTCTCTATTAAAAAGTGAATGCGACATGTGATTGTGTGTGTTAGTTCGTTTGTCGACATGCTTTGCCGTAATACTTTGGACTGGACGGGCTGTACTTTCCTGGATTATAATTTCAAAATCTAGTCCAGAAAAGTCAAACCCATCTTTCCAAGCACTATTACTAGCAAATACTGTTACTACTGATGCGTCCGCGTTGGACGAGACGGTTTGGCTTGTGGCCTCTTTATACGCGTCTCGGCCTACGCGATGGTATCTTTAAGCTAATGGCTCTCTTTAGTGCGGTAGTTAACGTACACACATCACACGGCGCACACAAAGAATTTTGCGTGTCTGCGAAATTTTGACCAGTTCATGTGGTGTTTCGGCCAATTTGCATTCATCGAAATGGTATGTCGGCGGTGATGTAAGAACTAACGTGATTTTTACACACATCCGTGCCCAGACCGTGGCGTGTTAGGATATTTTTAAAGTATATGTGTCATCATATATGAACACTGACTAAAATGCAGGATATGGAAAAGACCTTGATAAAGCACGGTCCGGCCTCAGCACAGTGAGTGGAGCATAACTCTAGAATAGTTACAGCAATTATAAGTTGGCAAGCGGCAGAAATTTAAACTAATTGAATACCTATAATTTCAAAATTGTCAAAACACCGCTTTACTCGGCCTACTTATGCTTACTTCTTTCTGTACTGAGTTTTGTCTTGTTAAACGACTGACATGTCAGAGAAAGCAAGTCAAAACACAGAACAAATATACCAGAGTTATACCATAATTTTGACAAAAAAAAGTCACTGAATTGACCAAAATCATTTCCTAAATGACGTTAAACGATCGGAAACAAAAGTAATGGCGCGAAAAAGAAAAATAATATTTGGTTTGCGCGGGAAATTTTTAACTATACTACATACACTTGATGGTAATTATAGTGCAGTCCAAGGTCGAACAAGGAGTCAGGAGACTGCATCTCTGGACGCTTGTTAATATTGTCATGCCAATATGTACCTTCTGTTACTGCCCTAAGGTATAAAATACCCCAAGAATGCGAGGGTATTTAGAACTAGCAGTGAGAATTATGGAGAAAATCATAATAATATCCTACCTTTTAAATTCCGAACCCCGCCATTTCAACACGCGTAGATGGCGCCACTGGACTTTAATGAACTATGACGTCATAACACACGTAACATAAACACTCAATGATACATCCATGTTAACACACTCTGAGTGGATTTGGTTGAAATAGATGATTGAATTAGTTAATTCGAGTTAAATTAAATGAATTTGAGAGTGTGAGTGTTGTATATCGTGGTGTGTTCTGTTTGTGACGTTTTTGTACTTACTACGCGTATTTTTTTTTTACTTCTAAAGTCTAATTAGTTTGATATTGAAATAAAACTAGTTTATACGGATTTTATCGCGGTTTAACTTTTATTTTAGTCGTATAAACTAGTTTTATTTCAATGTGTAATATTCGCGTAAACCTAATAAATCACTAGTTTCATATTATATTTGATATTTTGAGTAATTTTATTTTGTTCATCATCTATTAACGACATTTTTTTATTGAAATATAAAATTATATCTTATGGCATTTCAGTTATTTTTTTATTATCTTTTTTTATACGAAATCATTTTATTCGACATTTATTAAGTCCAATAGTATATTTTTCAGAAAATATGACGCCATAGATAAGTATTTTGCAAGATTCGTTTATCCTACTGACCTATTTTATTTCGTTATATCGGTAAAACGAATAACAGACATAGATTTAAACAGACATCGCAAATGTACCTACTTCACGTGTCGAGATGCAGGATAAGATTTTGCGCACGAGTAATCTGGTTTAGGCCGCGTTACGAAATTTACTAACTTTTTACTAGAACAATTATTTTTATTAAACTGACGTTTTACTAGAAAACGGGTGTCCGGTTTTACTGACAGTACTGACTCTAAAACTAGTCAGTAATTCTGTGGCACTTTTCAGTATACTTTTCAATATCGTCAGCCGTACTGTACAATATTTTAGAACGCAAATCCTGTACTGACAGTACTGTTAGTTATTTTTTTATGGCTTTATTAGTCTGGACTCGGCGTTACTGCAGTTAGACGTAGGCCAACCACATTTCGTGCTGTAGAGTATAGTAAAAGTAGTTCAAAGGTATTTCTCATGACTAAATTGCTCTTGTGACGTTCAGCAGGTACAAAATATGCGTCACGCTTGGGTGTATATTCATATTACTTGCGATGTCTATTTAGGTTTTAGATCTATGTCTGTGAGAATAGCCGAATAACTTATTAACCTCTCTTCGGTGATGCTTGCCAAAAATATTTATTATGTTGGGAGATTCAGAATGTTATATATACCGTATTATTGATGTGAAAAATCATATTTTCGTATATTAAAACGATTTCTTTGTATCTAGCTCGTAGGAATTTATTTTTATAGGTCGCGCGAAACTGCTAGTCACCTCTCCTGTGAACAACTACTTTACAAAGATTTTCGGTATTAACTAGTTTCAACTTGTTTTGTTACCATGCGAGTTTATTGACATTTAATAACCACTTACAACACGACCCATCAGTCGCTTTAGCCGACCTACAAAACCGCGATTCACGAGAGCAAAATAATGCATTTTTGGTAATTTTTTTATAAAGGAAAATTTCACCGAATATTATGAAAATGTGTTTAAAAATCACGTTATTTACTCATATATTTAAACAGCTCACGAGTCTGTAGCCGGGGTCCGCGGATCTACTGGATTTAAGAACACAAGTCAGAAATCACATTAATAGTTGTAGGTTACCTCGGTTGAAAACTAATGTAAGTCAAGAATTATTAAAATCGAGATAAAGTATAATATTTTTAATTCCTCTTTAAATTATCGTATATGATATTACATAATGATAGAATAGAACTCATTCAAATTTAAAAACTGAGGTATCGCTAATAAGGTAAGGCATATACAATATGTAACAAAAACCCTGTCGGGCGTTTTAACTGTGATATCAGAATCGATATTCAAACGTAATGAAATAACTCGCGTACGAAAATGAGAATATAAAAATAATCATATTTATTTTTTATAATTTAATCATTTTGTTGTATGTGAACCGTATTTCGATTGATTACCTCTGTAAGAGAGATGACTCGGAGCCAGAGCGAGATAGCAAGTTGCGTTGTCTACGTGCATCAAACGCGCCGCGCCGCATGCGCGCCCGTCTACGTCAGTACGTCACATGAGTCAGCTGTTCATCACTTTTGAGATGAAAAAAATCATTTTTTAAATATGTTCATTTTTCTACGCTACCTGTGTAGGGATAATATCTCGCTTCTGTTTTTTTTTTGGTGTAATTTACTATTTTTATTAAGCTGTCTATAAGTCAGTCTTAACGACCTAGAAATGGCCGACAGGGTTTTTGTTACATACTATATAATGTCGTCCCTTAGGATCTTTGGCATACATTTTTTACTATTTTTTGTTAAGCCTTTGTCATGTCACATATAAATGTGATATAATGTGAAAAAAAAACAACATGAATACGAATTACGGTAATTCTCGAGTGCACTTTTATTCCTACACTCTATTAATCCAATATGGATGGGTCCACATGCTCATTTAAATTACCAATTTCTCCGAAACTGAGGTACCAAAAAAAGAAAAAATAGCCAACACTTTCGATCCAATCGGTCATTGAATAACACCATCATACAATTTCGCAGACACTCAAAACTTACAAAAATAATAAAAAAATACCTCTGTAATGACAGCGGCCGCTGAGGTCCTAGGCTTGCGGGTCCTGTCCGACGCTGGGGGTCTTCCTATATCGTTCGATATGGACTTGGACCTTGATATGTCACTGTAATTCTGATTTTGCTGTTGTTGAATCCTCAGTGTCAATGGTATGTAATTCGCTGGCGAGTATTTACTATATAACTCAGCAGTCGACATTGCTAATGCCGCGGAACTGTAATTTCTTTTACTTCTCGGTAAAGGATCGCTCGTAGTCTTCGAACTTTCGCTTCTAGTTGTAGATATATCTCTTGATCTTGACTCACTTCGCTCAGATCTATACCGAGATGATATTCCACTGTCTGAATCGGTGACGCTCGGCGCTCTGGAACTTCTGGAATATTCCACTAACGACGACTTCCTTTCTCTTTTGCCATCGACATCCGAGTACTTCGATCTGTACTCTGAATTTATATCGCCGTAGGAATTTCTTAAAGTTGTAGTTACGTATGTGCTACTTCTGGTGCGACAGTACGGCTTGTCGAGACTCGACGATGAGGCTAGGGTCGACCGGTACGAGCCCGAAAGACTCGACGAGTCGTACCGAGAAGGCGAGACTACAGGCATGTTTGTATTCTTATTTACAACTGGTACAAATATAAAGTTCGCTTAATATTTACGGATTTTCATTCTGGACGGCTTTTGGTTTAGTTGCATTTTCACTTTTCTAAAATGTATTTCTGGAACAAAAGAGATGTGCGTTAGAGATATATATAATAAGCAACAGAATTGACTGGTAGAGCCATGCTGTGGAGTTTTGTCTACAGGACGAATGGGCTGGCTCAACTCGGTCATTACCACTGACTCACTGAAAATGGACGTAAAGTAAGCCACTACTGTACTTTGCTGCTGCGTTTTGTACGGTAAGTGAGATATTCGGAGGCCCAAATCCCCCTCACCTTCCCAATTGCTTAATTATCCCTCTCCTTTAAGGCCGGCAAAGCGCCCATGATTCTTTTGGTATTGTGGGCGTACATGGGCGGTGGAGATCACTTACCATCAGATGACGCACTAGCTCGTTAGTCGGCCTCTACAATTAAAAAATCTTGATTGATTTCAATTTCCCTTTTTTATAAACGATTGAAATGTATTAAAACATTTATTTCAAAACGACGATTCTTTTTTTAAATTTATAATCTTCCTCTTCTATTTCTATCACCTATACACCGGAACGATTCCCGTATTACCTGTCGCACTAACACAACCATAGACATACACCTAAATAGACATCGTGAGTGTACCCACGATCCTGCGCACGGATATTTCATTAAAAGCCGGTATTTCTATCTCTAAGTAAACATTATTTCTCAAAATAAGAAAATACAAAATTATCACGCTATCAATATATACAGAAAATCGTAAAATTGGCGATAGAGTAGTTTCCTACGTTGAATGTTACACATTACTAGGCTTTCCTCGCTGCTCCGCCCGCGTGACCGGCCTTTTCCGGGATAAAAAGTAGCCTATGTTACTCAGTGATAAAGTAGCTTTCAAACGGCAAAAGAATTTTTGAAATAAGTCCATTCGTTTTTAAGTTTATTCATTACATACAAACATACAAATCTTTCCTCTTTATAATATTAGTGTAGATTTTATACGCAATACCACTACGAGTGGGATAAGGGTAGGTGGAAGGAAGGATTTTATACGCAATAGGTAATAATAAGAAATAGTAACTCTTTTGTAAAACAATCAAAATTGGTAAAAAATGAGCCTTTAGTCTACAGTCGAAGTTACCGCAGTAACATGTCTGCCGAACACACGAAAAATATCTTTACATATAGGTAAAGTTTTTAAAAAACCTCTTAAGTATTTCAAGGTTTATATTTTAATTTTTTTATTAGCTTAAATGACGAGACGACCAGGTAGCTCGCCTGATGGTAAGCGCCACGCCTGCTCATAAACAGAAGCAACGCCACACAGAACTTTAAATAACAAAACGCTGCATGACACTGGACTGCGCTCGTCACCCCGAGACGTAAGGTGTTAAATGTCATAATGCTCAGTAATTTCACTGGCTTCAATGTCCTTCAAACCGGAACACAACAGTGCTTACATACTATTGCTTGGCGGCAGAAATAGACAAACCGGTGGTACCAACCCAACCAGCCTCTCGCATACGAGAGACCTACCACCTTGTAATTCATCACTATTTTGCTCTTGTGACAGCAGATATTGTAAGCCTCCGTGGCGCAGTAGGCGGAGTAGCCGGCTGCGAAGCGAGAGGCCGTGGGTTCGATTCCCACACCGAGACAAATGTTTGTGTAACCCACAAATATTTGTTCTGGTCTGTGTGTTGTGGGTTGGCAAGTCCCTCGTAGTTCCTGATTCCCACGATACAGGTTAACCTAGTGTGGGGTCAAGACTATGTGTGTGACTGTTGGGTGTATTTATTATTATTATTATTTATATCTACAAAAATTTTGACACGCTTGGTTTTATACTTACATACCTACATATTCAAGTAATCGCGACGTCTATTTTCACATATGTCTGTAAAAACGAAACTAGCTCATCAATTATTAATATTTCGAAGTCTTGCTAAAAAGTTCGGCGATCTATATAAAAGTCTGGGGTCAACGGCCGCGGGATTAACGTCCGCAAGAAGGGGGGAGTGCCCCGAATTGGGATATAGCACATAAGTTGTAATGTCCGCTTTGTACTTTCTAGACTCACTGCCGCATTCGACACATCGATTAACTTTAATTGTTAATTAACCAATTCGCGTAATTCGATAATTTTTGTATTCCATTAAATAAATATGCGGCCAACAGTCACACACATAGTCCTGACCGCACACTAGGTTAACCTGTATCGTGGGTATCAGCAACTACGACGGACTTGCCAACCCACAACACACATACTTCAAACAAATACTTGTGGATCACACAAACATCTGTCTCGGTGCGGGAATCGAACCTACGGCCTTTCGCTTCCATCTACTCACCCACTGCGACACGGAGGCTGTCTAAATGTATTCAGTAACGGAATATAAGGCATGAACTGACTCTAAGTGCGGAATTAATCGAATTCTGGGTATTTTTGATGTAAGAAAATGATGTATTTATTTATTGTGTATGCTACAAGTCCCGACAGCCTCGATGGCGCAGTGGGCGAGTAGCCGGCTGTGAAGCGAGAGACCGCGGGTTCGATTCTTCTTCCACCTGCCCTTATCCCACTCGCAGTGGGGTCGGCACACATTGCTTTTAAACATATGTTACAGAAAGACAAGAGGGGTTAACGTCAGCAGGCGGCCAATTGTAAAAACTACAAACCAAATCATTTTGTAAAATGGTTTAAAAATCATTTTGCGTCGACCCCACTGCGAGTGGCGTAAGGGTAGATGGAATGAAGGAAACGACGGGCCTACCACCCAGTGAACTGTCAATTCTTACAATTCATTTACCACTCAGAGTAATTTATTTCTTTCTGCCTGGTGTTTTTTTATCCTGGCTCTGAAAGTAACTAATGCCAAGGTCCGCCTTCCCATCATTATTTGATGGTGGATTAGGTATCATATCTGACCCCCACAACCCGCAAAAGGAACCAAGTATCACCATTGTCTCGTCAGTTAATCAGCAGAGTGTACCACCTGCAGGTGACGTTGGATTTGGGCCTAAGATGTTGGTGACGCACTTATACTCCCCCTGAGGGACATCAATTAATATTATCAACCGACTTCAAAAAAGGAGGAGGTTCTCAATTCGGCGCATTTTTTAATTTTTTTTTGCTTTTTTATGTTTGTACATCGATTTCTCCGCCAATTGTGTAACCGATTTTGTTGGAAAAAAAAATCACTCGATAGAGTTTAGCTGCGACGTGGTCCCATATAAATTTGGTTAAGATCTGATGACGGAGTATGGAGAAAAAAAACTCCTCAACGGACAACAGTACACTCGTCGCGATTGTGTTATTGTATTGGAATTTACATGCTATTGCTTGAAGTCGGTTTCTAAATTTTGTCAAACGTTATATTTTTTCTACCCAGTAACGGAGTATAATGCATTTTCTGTATTCATCAACGCAGCATACAGCGTTAACTGGTTCTGAGTGGGGAAATGATTGAATTTCAACCTAGGACGTCACGGTACCTCAGCAAGTACGCCGCGAGATCAATGAGGCGACGGTGTATGGTTGTAAACAAGTAGCATTGAATGACGCGGACGTCACTCTGAGTCATTAAGTGCGTCAGATCTCAGTCAGCTGCTGTTTATTTTGTATACTAGTATCAAAGATGACTGGTATGCATCGAAATAAGATAACTAGAACGATAACTCTCATATACTCTCGGGTCTGGGTGTAGTGGGTTGGCAAGTCCCTCGTAGTTCCTGATACCCACGATACAGGTTAACCTAGTGTGGAGTCAGGACTATGTATGTGACTGTTGGGTGAATTTATTTATTTATTATATGAATCTGCCAAAAATACGGCTCCACTTACTTACATGTCCAAAGGTAAAATCACACGTGACACTCATACACGCAACAAAAATTAATTAACGTTCAAAATCAACTTTAAACATAAAAGTGAATGTCTAAATATTAAATTTCTAAATCGAGATACGACGTTCTGCACCGCGAAAAGAATTAGACGTATTATGTATACTTACATTAGTTGATATGATTTCTATACATAAGTTTCTTTATTTTGTACTGACTTGTCATAAGCGATATTTTAATTGCCTACATGATTAATAAAACAATTTCATTTCAGTGGTACAACCCGGACGAGCCGGCCCATTCGTGGTGTACACAAAACTGACTGAAAAACTTGTTGCAAATTGATCTATTTTTCACAATATTCATGTTAAAATGTGTCTAAACAAGGCTGTGTATCTTCAAGGTCACACTTTCAGACACCAGACAGAAACGTTGCGTCATCGCATTACGTAAAAATATTATCATATGAGATCTGTGTTGCCAGATAATTTGTTTTAGTACATACATACATAGGCACTGACGCCTGTAATCCCCCAAGAGTAGGCAGAGGTGTAACCAGTACACCCACATTTCGCCGAGCGTATCTTCGTCCCATGATGTGATAGGGCGCGAGCCTATCGCCATACCGGGCACAAGCCCAGACTCCGGGCTGATACTGAGCATATCGTAATAGAAAAACCCAATATCACTTTTACCCGACCCCGAGAGCTCAGCGTCAGGCTCAGTTGTAACGCGTACTCATTACAACTGCGCCACCGAGGCAGACATTTGTTTAGTATTCGGGGTTTTACATATACCTAAACAAGTTCATGGATACCCAAAGGGGTAGGTTGTGATGGGAATGGGTGTTAGTCACGCTGTGGACGGTTTTGTCTACAGCATGAATGGGCCGGCTCATTCAATTTGTTACTACTGTCCATTTACCATCAGGTGACCCACTTGCTCGTTTGCTGGCCTATGGTATAACAACAGCAATAACTACCCACGGCTCACCGAATGTATTTCTGTCTCATGATGTGGTAGGTGGCGAGCCTGTGGACACAACACCCAATTAGCACATGAAAGAGGAGAATATTTTTTCGAGATTTGAAGGACTATGAAGCTAGTGAAATTACTGGGCTTTAAGAGTCCTAACAAACTTATGTCTAGGGGTGACGAGCGCAGACTGGTGATATGCAGTTACTTCATAATTCGAAGTTCTGATTGGTGTTATGGGTAGGCGTGACGCTTACCGTCAGGCGAACGTTCTGCTCGTCTCGTCATTTACACTAACATAAAAGAAAACTCGCCGAATCGAATTGACTCGCCTTTTTGGAGTCAGTTAATTAAAAAACCACTGATCTCAGACTGGACAAGCTATTTTGCGCCTATTGTACATGGTCGTAGGGGAGACTCGCGCGACATAAAAATTCCAAGGTATCATCGGATTTTATGCAAGCTGGCAACCCCAACACAAACCATTGTCGTGTATTATCACTTAGCACAAAATATTTTTTTTTTTTATGATTCGCAACCAAACGACAACGGTGTAGTAAAAATATTTTTCTACATACATACGCACTCACGCCTGTAATCCCGAAGGGGTAGGCAGAGGTGTAACCAGTACACCCAAATTTCGCCGAGCGTATTTCCGTCCCTTATGTGATAGGCGGCGAGCCTATCGCTATACCGGGCACAAATTCCAGCCTCCGGGCTGATACTGAGCTGAGAAAAACCCAATATCATTTTTACCCGACCCCGAGACCTCAGCGTCAGCCTCCGTCGTAACGCGTACGCATTACAACTGCGCCACCGAGGCAGTCGGTACAGTAAATACAATACAATACAAGCTTTACAAGCTAAGACTTTATTAACCGATTTCAAATGAAGGAGGTATCAATTTGGTGTGTGTTCTTGCCTTTTTACATAACTTATCAGCTTAAAGTACTTCAAATTCGCTAGAAAACACCATTTCCACACACAAGGAACTGTATTACAGATGAGAAGTATAATATTTAACTTCATAACAATATAGTCTACATTTAATTTATGTTTTCCTAGTACATTCATGCAGTGTTAGTACAGGTGCTTTAACAAAAAAATATCTTTAACAAGTAATTAGTGATTCATTTTAGTTCCTTAATTACACTATAATAAAATATATAACCGACAGTTTTTTTGAGTGGTAGTACCACCCTGTAGGCAGTTTTGTCTACAGTGTGAATGGGCCGGCTCGTCTGGGTCGTCACCACTGTCTCACAGAAAACCGGCGTAAAGTAGCAGCTTGCTGCTGCATTTAGTATGGTGAGTGAGATATCTGGGGGCCCAAATCCCCTTCCCTTTCCCAATCCCTTAATTATCCCTTTCCCTTAGGGTCGGCAACACACCAATAATTATTTTGGTATTATGGGCGGTGGATATCACTTACCATCAGGTGACCCAATTGCTTGTTTGCCGGCTTAAGCTATAAAAAAATACATGACATATTAGACAGGAGACATGGGACTCAATGGTCTCATTAGATGATGCTCAAGATGGCGAAGTAAATGAGTCTTAATAGGAGTGGAATCTGGGTCTATGTCAGAATAACACCAGAGAGAAAGAAAGAATGACTAATATTGATTTGAGATTTGCTGGAAAAAAATTGTGAATGATTGTGGTGAAGTCCTAGAATTCATATAAAATTGGCATGATACATTTTACGTAATTACATGCATGGTGATCTGAAATTTGTATGAGTTTTTTGAGTTCATCCATAGTTTTTGATTTTGTTTTGTATCAAATTGTAAAATTTCTAGGATACAAAGAGGATACCCAATTATACAGTTTTTGTATCCAATTATTATAAAATCTGGCAGCCCTATGTAATATTTAGTAAAAGTTTAGTAAAAATTAAAAGTCTTATAAATTTCTTATAAGTAGTAAAACCTGTTCTTGGTAAAATTAAAATTATTTATATCACTCTTGTGCACTAATTATAATAAATATATGTAAAATATACAATTAAAATTAGCATAAACAATATAATTAATTAAAAATTAACACTTTCCAAAGCCTACTTTCAATTTTCAACATAGGCTGTATGATTATGGTTCCTTTGTAAAGTTGGTAAGTCTAAAAAATTGCGCAAACAAAAACGTGTGTTTACTTTTAACGGCAAACATATTTTTTGCGTTCGATAAAATGACATACCGAGATCGTATTATGCGCTACTCGTGCGATATGAGGCAGTAATTCAAGGTCGCACCGAGTATTTAAGCCAATTAGACCGCAGTTATACAAAGAACACATTATTCAAGCACTATTTCACTTTGTACGTAGCATATTATCATAAACACAGTATTGTAATATGACACCGATGGTAAAAAATTGATTCGTGATTTCAAGGCCACAGCCAACTGGCGCTTTTTAAGCTCACAAAAGGCGCATTAAACACTTTCACACGACTCACCCGGCCTCACACTCGCAAAATCTCCAAATATAATTCCCAAAATACGTTCCCGCGTATTATTTTTAGACGTACCAAGTAAGCAGTGCACACCACATCACAGTTTATTAAATACTAATTTTATTTATTTTTTTAACACGTACAGTGACGTGCCGCGTTTTGAAAATGTTTAGTATTGATCGTTTACTATTAGTTCGAAGCGGAAAATACGCTAGGATACTCACAAAATTAATAAAATATCTTCGTTACTAAGTAACAGTGCTACACTTAACTGCACCGCGGTAAATCACTGCGGATGTAACAACAAGAGGTTATCACACGCGCCGTACACGTATCTCGACACTTTCGTGCTTTATTGTATGAAAATGGAGCGTATACGTTTAGAAAAATATTTTTTTCTCCTCGTATGTAATTTTAGAAGACACGGTGACTCCATTGGCGTGACGTCACGCAAATTGTTGGCAATCCTATTTTTATGCCACTTCCTACACGAACGATAAAATGTCTTATTGAAATTATTTTATTAGCTATTATAGCCCTTATGTGTATGGTATAAGACTCAAAATAATGATTCTGATAAGTTAATAAACCTTTGATAGTTATTCAGTGTTGCCAACATAAAAAAATAAATGATTAAACCATACTTCAAATGGTGGGGTGAGCACCAGCTGATCGGGGTTAATAAATATATTTTTGATTTATTATCAAAAAATGCATGTGAAAAATAGCACAGGTATCGTAAAATATTCAAAATATTGTTACTTTAATTAATTACATCATATCATCATAACATTATTGTCAATTAGCGGATGAAAATATATTTCTATTCGACGCTAGATGTCACTGTATTGAATTTAAATATACACAAGTAAAGTTTTTATTTTCGTATCAATAGATGTCGCTACATGAAAACCAAGGTCTACATTAGGATAGATTTAAGTAGTGCAGTAATTGCAGTTTGCACATAGCAACATGTTTTGCCAAACTAGATGCCCTAATATTAATTTATCTTGTTTTAAGATATAAAATACAATAAATAGTTAAGCACATTACTACACTCGTTTTATTTTAATTAAATGTAGTCTCACTATAACGCGCTATTACAATATAATATAGAGAAATTAATTTTCGTTTTTGAGACAAGAAAATATACATCCGATGAAAAAGTTGCCAGGGTCTGCTTTCCCATGATGATTTAACTGGATTTAGTATTATTATGGGGCGACCCGCTGTCTGACCCCTACAACCCGCAACGGGTACCAAGTTTTGCTATTGCGTCGTCCGTCAATCAGCAGAGTGTAGGTACCACGTGCAGGTGAGGTTGCCTTTGGGCCTAAGATGTTAGTGGCCCACTTACACTCAACTCCATCCACCTTCTATTATATGTGAAAATTTGGATATTAGTAAGTAGTTTGTGAATTTAGATGTTTATATGTCCATCACGCCTTTACGGCTCAACGGTTGTGGATTAAATTTGGCACACAGGTAGACCATGACCTGGACTAGGATATAGCAAGTTTCGAGTAACTTGCTCGTCTTGTCATTCAATTTAATTTCCTCTTGTTCCACCTACCCTTATCCCACTCGCAGTGGTGTCGGTGTAACATACTTTTTAAACTAATACATGTTACAGAAAAATTTGGCTTATAATTTTTACATTCAGGTAAATAAGAATAAAAATTGAGAATAATTCTGCAAGATGAGAACCTCGTAAAAGCTAAAAAAGATAACGTGTCTACATCAAAGACTTTAAATACCATAGACGGGCTGTTCAGAAGTAAAATTGTGCGGGAATGACGTCTAAGGCGTGGGAGCGAGAGGAGTTGAGAGTAAGCGAGATGGCAATATTGAGACGGCTGTTTTGTTTGGTACGTACTTATTGGTTTTCATTCACAATAAACGAATTTTTCGATCAAAACCAAGAAATAATATAGTTATTTCCATAAAATAACTTCAAA
The DNA here is from genome assembly GCA_905332985.1 of Mimas tiliae. NCBI lineage: Eukaryota > Metazoa > Arthropoda > Insecta > Lepidoptera > Sphingidae > Mimas > Mimas tiliae. The sequence goes on along the minus strand of HG995265.1, from coordinate 421,781 downwards.
TTAAATGAATAATATATGCACGTAAATAATGACAATGTTTTATGAGTCACAATAAACAATTTCGTGTTAGTTTATCGAATTTAACGTTCGCAGCTATTCAAACAACAACAACTGCTCTCGTCGCTCTCTCGCGGGCGACTAAATGAGTTGTGGTCAATTGACCGTAACTAAGTGCGCAATTTATTTGTATCGCACAGCTTGTCTAGTAGTATACATTAAAGTCTTTGGTCTAAATATCTAGATTTGGCACACAAAGTTACTAACGGGGACGTGGACTCCCCAATTATTCCGATAATCGTTTCTGCTAATGGGTTGATATCGAAAAGTCTCAACCAATATCTCCAGAGGTTCTCAATTGATGGTTGGGTCAGGAGTCAGATGCAGAAGGCATTATTGGACACGGCACACATTGTGAGGAGGTTTGTCACTCTGGAGCCCGGAGCCGGTGGCTTAGATCCTGGGCGTCACCATCAGAAGGTGTAGGTCTTTTATATTTTTAAATTTATTTTTTATTTTATTAAATTATATAAGTACAACGTGTTACAGAAAGGTGTGGATAATTTTAAGCAATGTATAGTGTACGACATAAGTATTTCATCCCCCATAGTACCAAATCCAATTGCATTCTTAGGACATATTTATAGAATTTTGTTTATCGAATGAGTAACATGTCGATATTGAATTGAAACTTCAGTCATCCTTTCATTTAAATATCCTATAATTTAAAATTTAAAAATAGTTGTCAAATGTCAACATTTATTTGACACAGTCAGTTCGGTAATTTTTGAAGTATGATTACGAGTATATTTCTAAAATATGTTGTATTTAACTAAAAGCAAGTATTATTAATTGGGTTTTTATGTTAGAGCTGCTCCAAGTTCATAGATGGAAGACCCGAGAATGAAGTCTTTAAAGTGCTTCTAGAAGATGGTACCTATATTGTCTTCAGCACACAGTCTCTTTTAGGTGTTATTTTGTGTTTAAATTAGAAGTTACGTAAATAATATTTCCGTAGAATTACGTACACGTTATTGACGTTTATTAAAAAGTGAGTGTCGTTCATAACAAAATTCATAACAAAAGGAGGTCTCGGTTTTGAAATGATTGGTACATATGTACTTCCTGTAAGGTGTATTTAATGACCCTAAAGTATGACCACACCTTTCTGTAACACGTTGTATATATTTAAAAATGTAGAAACGCTTTTGGAAATAAAGAGTATTGTATATAAAAATAATATTTGCGAGTTATCATTAGACATTTAATCTATAGATACAAATGTTGAAAGCACAGACAATATAGACGGAGGTACTACTCAAGCTCTATCAGGAAAAAGGGAAAATTTATGTTTGGCGTAAAAAATGTAGTCAACTTATTTAATATCATGAATGAAGAAACGAGCAGATCGCTGGTCTGATGGCAAGGTACGACCGCCCATAACAGAAACATAACTATAATAAACTTTGAATTACAAAGCACTGCACGGTATTGGACTGCGTTCGTCACCCCGAGACATAAGTTGTTAAATCTCATAATGCCTAGTAATGTCACTGGTTTCAATGTCCTTCAAACCGAAACACAATTTTGGTGGAAGAAATCGACAAAGCGATAGACGAGGGACCTACCACCTTGTACCTACTAATTGAAGTCCAATTTTTCATTATGGAGTGCAACTTTAACTTGGAAACCGAATTCAAAATTCAATATTGAAATGTTATTAATAGCATTAATTTCTGTCATGAACAATAGTAGTGTATAATACTTTTTTAACCAACTAATAAAACGGAGTATGTTCTTAATTCAACGCGTATATGTATATATTAGATATTTTTATTTGATAGGGCATAGTACAAAGTTGGTCCCATTTCATTTTTAGTTAATTACTTTGTTTCTGGCAACTGACAACAGTAAGTAACCTCAAACTGCAAATAGTTTCATAGGTTATAATCACATTGAGAAAAAGAAAAAAAAATATCTACCGCTTAGTTATGGAGGGAAGTGGATAATTAATATTTCGAACTCCTCCTTAACTTCCCATTTGTTTAATTTCATTGCGGGACAAAGACAATTTAGCATTTCCAGAGACTAGCCCAGCTTCACTGCTCGGTGTCAACAAATATGCGTGCCACTGTCGATCCTGGTGCACAGGAGTTACAGTGGCGGGTGTGTGGGCGGGATAGTCTCGGAATCACATTGAGATAGAGTGCATAAATGATTTCACAAAAACTATATAACACAGTGTAACTTTTAATCAGTGAAAATAATTGATAGCTTTCCATCATATTGTAGGCTAAAGTGCATACAGGTACGTATTCTTTATTTTTCATTTTTTCTGCGTTATCCCGGTTTAATGCCAGGGTCCGCCTTTTTGTACCATTTGTTATTATATGGGGTGACCGTCCGTCTGATCCTCACAATCCACAACGTTAACTAAGTTTTACCATTGCCTCGTCCGTTAATCAGCAGAGTGTACCTCGTGCAGGTTGGCTTTGGGCCTGAATAAATCTTTAAATAATGTATCTTTTGACGTTACTTACCATAGAGCGAGTTCTCCTGTCATAAAGTGGTAGAGCCACGCTGTAGATAATCTTTTGTCTACAGCATGAATGAGCTAGTTCGTTCGTTGTAACCACTGTCTCACAGAAAGTCTAAGTAAAGTAACAGCTTGCTGTTGTGTTTCGTACGGTGAGTGAGATATTCGGAGGCCTAAACCTCCTTCCCCTTACCAATCGCTTTCTTTTAAAGTCGGCAACGCGTTAATGTTTCTTCTGGTATTAAGGGCATTCGTAGTCCGTGAAAATCACTTAACATCAGGTGACGCACTTACTCGTTTGGCAACCTATGCTTTACAAAACCGACTCAAAAAACTAAAATATAATTAAGCTACTTTGAGTCTTCGCTATAGCATTTTATTGGCCATTATTTTTGAAAGCACCGACTCAAAATTGGTTATATTTATTTTTAGCTTTTTGAGTCGGTTTTATTATTGTTAAATTGTTACTATTTTTAGTGAAAGAATTATCAAAGTATTATGTGTAGAAAAGTTTGTATTAAGGATGGATAATTGGATGTTCAGTCATGTTATAAACTCTCCTATTACTGAAAGAAGAAAGAAAGAAAGAAATGTTTAATGTCATCACGTAAACATGCAGTTGAATACAGATGATTTCGGATCAACATTTCGGATGATTTTGAGTTTGTGAATGTGGATGATTGTCTCCCCAGAGGGGTTGACATCAGGCAGGTCGTAAAAACTTCAAGTCAAATCTTTCTGTAACATGTGTCGAAAAGCATGTTACGCCGATCCCACTGCGAGTGAAAGAAGAAGAATATGGATGTTTGTAAATCAGTCACGCCTCGGTTTTTTATTAGCTTTTGATGATGAGACGAGCAGATCGCTCGCTTGATGGTAAGCGTCACGCCTGTAAACAGCAGCAACACCAATCAGAACTTCGAATTATGAAGTACTGCATGGCCCTGGACTGCACACGTCACCCTGAGACATAAGATGTTATGTTTCATAATACCCAATAATTCCACTGAATTCAATGTCCTTTTAACCGGAAAAGAATAGTGGTTACACACTGCTGCTTGGCGGTAGTAATAGACAAAGCGGTGGTACCTACCCAGACGGCCTCTCGCATACGAGGGACTTACCACCTAGTAAACGAGTGAACTGAACGGATTTGGAAGAAATTTGGCAAACAAGTAGACCAAAATCTGGATTGGGATGATAAAATAAAATAGCCTTTATTTCCCAAAGAATATTGAATGTAGTACGTAAGTATGCTTAATTATTATTATTATTTAATTAATTGTACCTATATTATAAATATATTGAATTAAAATTTTACATTGTTAAAAACTTATATAAATTAGTCGATTTTACTCTGCATGCACGACAGCCTCCGTGGCGCAGCGGGCGAGTAGCCGGCTGCGAAGCGAGAGGCCGTGGGTTCGATTCCCACACCGAGACAAAATTTGTCTAAACCACAAATAATTGTTTCTGGTCTGTGTGTTGTGGGACCGCAAGTCCTTCGTAGTTCCTGATACCCACGATACAGGTGTACCTAGTGTGGGGTCAGGAGGACTATGTGTGTGACTGTTGGGTGTATTTATTTATTTATGCATTACTTAATATTATTTTATTTTATTGGGCTGTCCATTTCTGGACGAAGGTCTCCTCCATCTTAAGCCAGCCGTCTCTCTGTAGTGCCAGTCGTGTGCAGGGCGTCCCAACGATGCTCGTTATATCATCTTCATCTCTCCAGCGACGTCGTGGCCGTCCTGGTGGGCGTTGTTGGTCCCAATGGTACCAAAGTATTATCCTCTCGCTCCATCTGCCGTCTGTCGTTCTAGCTATATGGGCTGTCCATCGCCATTTCAGGCGACATGCCATTATTCCTGCGTCTATTAACTTGGTTTGGTTACGGGTACTTGTACTTCTTACTCTGTCTTTCAATGTTATCCCCAGCATAAGTCTCTCGGCAGATATTTAAAATATTTTAATTATTTTCATGATATGCTTTGTGATCGACCAAGTTTGACAACCTTGAGTGGATAAGGGTATAGAGTATTTTTAACCCGGTAAAAGATAGAGGCGGGCGGACCCGCGAGCAAAAGCCAGTATTAAATATATTTCATTTCGCGCACGCAGCGCGTTGCGTTGGATGCACGTAGACGCCGCAACTTGCTATCTCACTCTGGCTCGAGTCATCGCTCTTGCAGAGGTAATCAATCGAAATACGGTTTACAAACAATAAAATAATTTAAGTTTAATAAATAAATATGATTATTTTTATAGTCCAATCTTCGTATGCGAGTTATTTCATTACGTTTGAATATCGATTCTGATATCACAGTTAAAACAGTCGACAGGGTTTTTGTTACATATTGTATATTTGTACTATATTGTACTTATCTTCAGGTAACAAGGTGGTAGGTGCCTCGTGTGCGAGATTCCATCTGGATTGGTACCACCGCTTCGTCTATTTCTGCCACCAAACAGTGTAAGCATTGTTATGTTTCGGTTTGAGGGACATTGAAGACATTAAAAGACTTAACATCTTATGTCTCGTGGTTACGAGCGCAGTGCCGTGCAGTGTTTTGTAATTCAAAGCTCTGTGTGGTGTTGCTTCTGTTTATGTTTCGGCCTGGCGACCGCACATCAGCCGAGCGACCTGCTCGTCTCCTCGACTTAGTCCGCCACTGAGTCTACAGATTTATATGACTCTTTCACTTAAAGTAATAAAATAAAAACCATTTAACAATAACGATTGAGGTCAGCGCTGAGGTCACGGGTTCGATTCCCGGGTCGGGTAAAGTGGTATTGGGTTTTTCTATTACGAAAATGCTCAGTATCAGCCCGGAGTCTGGAATTTGTGCCCGGTATGGCGATAGGCTCGCCCCCTATCACATTAGGGACGGAAATACGCTCAGCGAAATGTGGGTGTACTGGTTACACCTCTGCCTACCACTTCGGGGATTACAGTCGTGATTGCGTAAGCGTATGTATGTATTTAACAATAATAAAACCTACTCAAATACATAAAAACGCTAAAATAAAATGGACCAATTTTGAGTCGGTGGTACGATCAGTCATTGATTGAAGTTTATTTAAATAGCAACGATTTAAAATTGTTTTGTTTATTTTCATTTTATTTAAGTTTTATTTTTGTCGAAAAGATTTTATCTATTTTAATTTTTTGTACATTTAAAAAGCAACCCACAGAGGGGCTAGCACGCATAACTTGCGAGAACGTATTCGTATCGAAATGTCAAAAAATTGTTTGATCCTTCATACAAATGCTAGCGTTCTCGATTCGAATACTTATTCGTAAGTTGTTTGTGCTTGCCCTTCAGATCTGTACTTAGGATCGCAGACCGTAATGAATAAAAAAAATATGACGATTTTTTTGTCTCAATAGCCCAGTGGCGGCGTGAGGTTCTGGTTTCAAATCTCAGGTCAGGCAATCAGACTATGTGTTTCATGTATCGATTCGATAAATAAATCGTTGCATCTTTTGTCTCTAATGGCGATAGGCTTGCAACCTATCACATTATGGGACGGAAGTATGCACGGCTAATAGTAGGTGTACCGAGTTGCACATCAGACTATTCCTTTGACAGCCTCCGTAGCGCAGCGGGCTGCGCACTGAAGTGAGAGGCCGCAGGTTCGATTCCCGAACCGAGACAAATGTTTGTGTGATCCACAAATATTTGTTTCAGGTCTAGGTGTTGTGGGATCGCAATTTTTTCGTAGTTCCTGATATCCACTATACAGGTTAACCGTGGGGTCAGGACTTTGTTGTGACTGTTGGCTGTATTTATTTATTTATTAAGGTGTGAGAATACGTAGGTAAATAATTCTTAAATAGTAAGTAGATTATTTTAATAGACTGTTTTAGGGTTTTTTTTACCATTTCAATGTCTTTAAGGGGCTTATAGACAAAAAAAAGTTATAGGCTTAACAAAAAATCAAAAATCTTTTACAACGTGTTCAGAAAGGTGTCTTCATATTTATGGTCAGTACATACACTTTATAGTAAGTAGTTTTCAAAACCAAGATAGCCTAAAATTTCACATTAATTTTAATCACTCGTTTATTAAAATCAATAAGATTGATCACATCACTATTAATTATTTTGAACGATTACACTCACTTTTTAATAAACTTGAACAACGTGTACGTAATTCTACGGACATATGTATGTAACTTGTAATTTAAACACAAATTAACATCTGAAAGAGCCTGTGTGCTGAAGACGATATACCATGTTCTAGAATCACTTTAAAGACTTCATTTTCGGATCTTCCATCTATGAACTTTGCTTAATACAGCTGATGATTCTCTTATAAGCTATTGTCAATACAAAACACCAATTCATAATACGTGTTTTTAGTCAAAATTAACATATTTATAACTTGTAATCATCCTTCAAAAACTCAAAAAAGTATCACTTTTATTATTGAGTTGATATCGACATGTTACTCATTCGATAAAACAGAAAATCCTATAACTATGTCCTATAATGAGGTACGGATTTGGCACTCAATCAGGGATGAAATACTCATATCGTATACATATACTATACATTGCTTAAATACAAATTACATACACATTTCTGTAACTCTTTGTAGATAATATTTCTGCACACTATAAGTTATAGTATATTTTTAAACAGTCATGTACTTACTGCGTTTTTTTTTTTATATAATTATATATTTTTCTAACTAATTATATATTTTTTACATTGCAAATAATATTATAGAGAGGTAAAGTTTGTTGAAGGGAGCCTCTGGAACTACTGATCTGTTTTAGAGAGATTTTATTACTATACTTTACCGCTTTAAGCTATATTTTATTTTGAAGATTCACTGAGGTGGAGCTGCAAACAAAACTAGTATAAAATAAAATCGAAAAATAAAAATCTTTGGTAAAACATGATTTATTTCATAATTAGTTTTTTTCGATTTCATACTGCTTTAAATTAATCCCTTAGGATATACATTTAAGAAAATACCTATCTATATACATGTATTATGGTTCTAGTACTACACAATATTATATATCTGGCAAGCTCTGAGAAAAGTATTATTTTGTGTTTATTATGTTGTAAAATAAAACAAAAATCATTATAGTTATTTATTATGGCAGGGTCGATGTATTAAATAATTACTAAATTCTAAATTCATGAAAATGTAAAAAAGTTTTTTAAAGATGTTTTTTAACACTAAACAATAATACCTGGATTCTAAACTATCTAAAATATAAAAACAAACGAATACCTATACTATTAATAAGCCTAAACGCCATAAGAATGTTTTTGGATAGATACTTCATGATAGTATTTTTTTTAATGAAATTATAGGCTTTCGTATTTTATAATACCTATATAGGTATAATTTTTCTTTAAATATAATAAAATCAGTTTAATTCAAAGTTAGTAAATTTTTTTCGAAGGTCTTTTTAGGGTTCCTCAAATAGGAAGTATTAAATAGATTATTCACACCACAATCAGTGACGGTGTGTAAAAATTAAACGGTAGGTAGTAACGATTATACCTACCGTTCTGGATGCCTCTTTTAGGCATAACTACGGCCGGCAGGTCGCCGATGCAAGGTTAAAACGTACGAGCGTGAGGCCCAGCCGAGCCCGCCATTTGGGCAACGATAGTCGCGCGCGCGCCACCTCCCGTCTTGCCAACTGCCATACGAGCCACGCTTCCGCCTCACCCTCGCCCTTTGCACCCTCTGACACACCCCTACTGCAAAACAACCCCCATACTACTCCCGAAAACAACAAACACTCATCATAATCACAAAGCAATTCCCACATTCCCGCCAAAAATCTAGTTCCATTTTCGAAAAACCCTTCGATACTCCCGTGACGTGGCTCGTGGCAACAAAAACAAAAGGCGCGTCGTGAACATCGTACGAATCAACTTTTCGCGAGTGCTGTTTGTGTGAAGGTTGTTGCGAACTGCTACGTCCACGTTTATTGTATTTCTGACCCTTATCAGGGCTTTATCCAACTTTATCAGTTGTATAATATATCGTTTTGTGTTCAAAAAGTGTTCGTTTTCGGTGAGTGGCGCGCGCGCGACGCAGCGCCGCGGCCTCTAGGCCTAAATGAACGGAAGGCGTGCGCTCGTGCAAAAATTTTGCACAAATGATCAGCAAAAATATCCAATAAGATTCTTATAGGCCTATTTAGAAAACTGTTGATATACACTCAGTGGACGATGTATTTCATGTTTAAAGCGGTTTTTGGACAAATTAAAACGTTATTTTATGTTTTTTTAACATTTTTGTGAAGTGATTGTGCGCGGACCTACAATGGATTGCAAATGTACTTCACATGACTATTTTCTTGGATTTTTTGTTTCAACTCACCATGAAACCGTAAGTAGCATTATTGGTTTACCTATTTGTGGGATAAAAAATATAAAAATAGCAAATTTCCGGGATTTTTGGGATAATTTTCTAGTATTCAGCATGTTGTCAGACGGGTGTGAAAAAAGTAAAAACATGCCCATACCATACAACTAAATGATCAAAAACTATTTTATATATGAAATTTATGGTCTTTTAAATAATAAGAAATGTATTTATTGCACAAAAATATTTTACTTTTTTCTACAGATTTAATCAAACTTGACCATCCTTTCTCTGCAACTTCCAAGCGTGTCACATTCGATTCAACGCTTGAATATGGTTAAATAATTATTAAATTTTAATAAATGAAACATATTTCTTGTAAAAAATATTTTTATGACATATTTATAACGACTTATACAGAACATTTAACAAAACGGATTTTAAATCTGATGTTATTACACTTTCCGAACTACACTGAAGCGAAAACGTGTTAAGAAATTATTACAGAGTTTAAAAATAGAAACACATATTTTTTTATAAAAATCATTCTGTTACTTTATGACCCTACATTTGATATATTTACGTATATGAATCTTTGGAATTGTATAAAAAATATTAAACAAGGGATAAATAACAGAAATCATCCCTTCTAGTCCCGGAAAAAAGGTCCTATATGTTAGTTGTTACCTTGTCTATGGCACCTTATATAAAATCCTTTAGGCCTAGAGGAAAATAAAATAATTTTAATACATTAAGTTTAAAATCGTCTTTTACGCGTTGAATTGTTTAAAAATCGTGAAAAAATATTTTAAACAACATTATAAAATCACTCTATGAATGTCTTTTGTCTATTTGATATTATGACTATAAGATACAGATTTTAAATAAACATTATCTATGGTAAGTACTTACTACAATACTATCAATTTATATAAAAAACTAACGCCTCACGTCAAATTTGAATATGTAGGTATTTCGCCCCTTGCCCTTCATAAGTAACGTATATATGAGCGTTATATATTAGTTCCCCATAATAATATGTATTCAGAGCCGTATTAGGCCATGCAGGGGCTCATGGGCACCCTGACTTTGGGGCCCATATAATCGACGCGAAAAGGGAAGTTCTCAACTCTTTTTTTAAGTGATAGCCTATAAAATGGACAAAGAAATAATACGCGTAATTATTTTAAAGGGACGTTTTGAATGAAATTAATTTGTTGGAGTTTTGACGCCCTTTCTGCTCAGGGGTTCCTGGGCCAGTGTTCTGCGTGCCCATAGGGTACAGACGGAACTGATTTATGACCCTTTTGAAATAAAATTGATAGTGTCCATAATTAGGTCTCGGTTAGTTAAAAGCTAACTGTCGTACTCGGAAACCTTAATTAAGTCTAAATTCATTAACCGTTTCTTAGGACTCCATTTCTCAGTCATCAATTATGGCTACTTCTGTACTCAGAAACTGAGCATACCGAATTTGATGTACTCAGTAAGGGAGCATAAAACATTACCGGGCTCTGAGTGTGGATTAATTGATTTCTAAGAAATTTCTTAATGGTAATCAAAGTTGACGTTTCTGAACGGCCTTTAGCCTCGTATCCAACTGACTTGTCATTACCATTGATCCGCTTGAAGAAACTCATCTAGGAAGCTTCGTACTGAAAGGAATTAACACCAAAACTCCAGCAAGAGTTTGAAATTGGCCACTACCTGAAACACGTTACTGGAAAATAACAAAATAATTAATGACTTGGCAGCATGGTCTCTGATCTTAGCCGGTTCCTTATTGAACAAAAAAAAATTACATTCCCATATACCTAGATAGGTTATGTCATACAATTTCAAACATGGCTTCGACCTTTTATAACGGCTATGATTTATCAATTTGTGCCCGGATTTGAACAAACTAACGGCAGACTAGGCTGCATGGTTACGAACCTTTGCCTTTTCCTTCATGGAGAAAATTTAACAAAAAAAAGGTTATATTCAAAGACTTTAATGTATACTACTAACTACTAGACCTCCCTCTACGTACTAGACAGGCTGCATAGAAGAAATATTGCGTCACAAAACGCGGGAGTTTGACAGCTCACAAACAGGGAGCACGATAGGGATTCTAGTTGAGAGTAAGCGAGATGGTAATATTGAGTTACGATCAATTGACCGCAACTTAGTGGCACCATTTCTATGTACCGCGCAGCTTGTCTAGTAGTATACATTAAAGTTTTTGGTTATATTTTATGTTAGCTAGAAAATATGCATTTTATATTTTATCCAGGCATGACAAAATTACCACTGAACCTGACTTAACAGTGCAGTAGGCCTAGTATAGGTTGAGTATAGTATATCTGTGAGTGGTAGAGCCACGCTGTAGACAGTTTTGTCTACAGCATGAATGGGCCGGCTCGTCCGGGTCGTTACCACTGTCTCACAAAAAACCGGCGTAAAGTAGCTTGCTGCTGTGTTTAGTACGGTGAGTGAGATATCCGGAGGCCCAAATCTCCCTCCCCTTCCCAATCCCTTAATTATCCCTTTCCTTTAAGGTCGGCAACACGCCCATGATCCTTTTGGTATTGTGATACCACTTGCTCGTTTGCTGGCCTATGCTGTAAAAATAAAGGGAAGCAGATATTATTAGTACAGTAATATTACATAAATACATACATAGACTCACGCCTGTTTCCCATAGAGGTAGGCAGAGACAACGGATTTCCACTTGCTACGATCCTTGCATACCTCTTTGGCCTCATTCACTGTCATTAAATGTTTTCATACATGCACGTCGGTTGAGGGTACTCCTAACCTGGCCTTTCTCGAGAATATCTCCAACTTGATCTATGAAAGTTCGCCGAGGCCTTCCCCTCCCAAGTCCCAACTGTACCATTCACATTCACCGTAAAGTAATATTAATATTATATTATGGTAATATAAATATGACACTTTATCTCTCTATTCTAAAAAAAAGTAACTGCCGCCGCCGCCGCTGCCAAAAGCTTGTCACGCTATGTCCTCCGAAACCGCTGGGGGTATGGGGTCGAGACCGATACTAATCGATGCAGAATAATGTGGGGAACAAAGTAACATATGTCTCATATTCGTCGGACTTTAAGTTTTTTTTTATTTTATGTTTTGTGGAAAAACATGGGCAATGCCCCTAGTTTATTAAAAGAAAACAATTTAAGCATTATGACAGATTACCTATTTTATGAGCGAAGTTGATTGGCTTTTGCTTTTGTTCTCCACCAAGGAGCGAAGTGTTGCATTACTTGATGCTTAAACATGACTACGGGAATTCATTATGTCAAACTACTTCAGTAGTCAATTAAGCATATCCAGTATCCACAGCACATATATAAATAAATAAATATACACGTTCAACAGTCACACACATAGTCCTGACCGCACACTAGGTTAACCTGTATCGTGGTTATCAGGAACTACGAGGGACTTGATCCCACAACACCCAGATCCGAAACAACTATTTGTGGATAACACCAACATTTGTCTCGGTGTGTGAATCGAACCCACGGCCTCTAGCTTCGCAGCCGGTTACTCACCCACTGCGCCACGCAGGCTGTTATTATAAATGCGAAAGTGAGTTTGTTTGTTTGGCTTCAACGCCTAAATCGCTGAACCAATTTAGATGAATTTTGGTACAGAGGTAGATGGGATTATGAAGACGGTTATAGGCTACTTTTTATCCCTGAAAAGGCTGTTCACAAAAGCTAGTAATAGAACAGATTTTCTTCTCTCGAAAGGGATAAAAATCTTCTTCTGACCCCACTGCGAGATGAATAAGGGCAGGTGGAAGAAGGTAACTGAAAAATTCACGATAAAATCGACTTCAAGACGAAGCCGCATTCAAATTGGTCTATTCGTTTAAGCGTCACTATGATTTATACAGACCACACTGACAGACAGACATATGTAACACACAGATACGCACTCACGCCTGTAATCCCCGAAAGGGTTGGCAGTGGTATAACAAGTACACCCACATTTCACCGAGGTTTTTGCCGTCTAATGACGTGATAGGGGGACGAGTCTATCGCCATACCGGGCACAATTCCAGACTCCGGAAGCCCAAATCCCCCTCCCTTTCTCAATCCCTATCCTTTAAAGTCGGCAACGCATTCTTATGGTAGTGTGGGCATAAATGGGCGGTGGAGATCACTTACTCAGGTGACCCACTTGCTCGTTGCCGGCTTTTGTCATAATAAAATTAAGGTGTCAATTCTGACAGATTTTCTGCCAAAAAAAGAAACTACAATTAGTTTTATTCTTGCGTAGAGTCGCGTGTAGAAACTAGTCTATAACAAATACTTTAATGTATACTACTAGACAAGCTGCGTGGTACATAGAAATTGTACCACTAAGTTGCGGTCAATTGACCGTAACTCAATATTACCATCTCGCTTACTCTCAACTAGAACCCCTATCGCGCTCTCTGTTTGTGAGCTGTCAAACTCCCGCGTTATGTGACGCAATTTTACTTCTAAACAGCCCGTCTAGTAGTATACATTAAAGTGTTTGGTCTTTTTTTATGTCTGAGACCAAGTGAGGTCACTATACTGTTGCTAACTGATAACAGCTATTTACTAATTCTGGTACAGGATTGGACGAATATTCTACTAACTTTTGGTCGCGGCTCGGCCAGCGTGAATGGCTTTTTCCGGGTTAAAAAGTAGCTTAAGTCATGTTTAAGGTCATGGTCTGCATGTGTGCCAAATTTCATCCGAATCCGTTCAGCCGTTAAGGCGTGATTAATTCGGATTACTGTTAGATCCCCTGAATGGGCACCTGTATCAATCCCAAATTGACACTGTTTTTCTATGAACGTATTAGTTATGACGTAAATTATTTAAGTTTTGTAATAACAAATATAAATTAATTAAAAAAATGACAAGCATTCTAAAGACCTACGGCTGAGTTTCTTGGTGCTTCTTCTCAGACCAGTGGGCATTTGCGAAGCGCCGGTAGATTCCAAACTTGACGTGTAAAAGTGCCCTTGGCGGCCTAATTACTGAATAAATGATTTGATTTCATTAACAAACATCCATACTTTAACATTTATAATATTAGTAGAGTTTTTTTTATTATCCTGAAGGACGAAACGAGCAGGTCGCTCGGCTGATGGTAAGCGCCACGCCTGTCTAAAAACAGACACAACACCACACAGAACTTTGAATTACAGAGCATTGTAAAGCATTGGAGTACACTCGTCACCCCGAGACAAAGGATGTTAAGTCTCATAATGCCCAGTAAATTCAATGTCCTTCAAACCGGAACACAACAGTGCTTAGACACTGTTGCATGGTGGCATAAATAGACGCTGCGGTGGTACTAACCCAGACAGCCTCTCGCATACGAGGGACCTACCACCTAGTAGATTTAGTCGAGCTGCAATGTATTTAGACAGGGAAACAGGGAAGTCCAGAGGGGCTAGCACGGAAAACTTGCGAAAAGTTATTCGAGCTGTCATTGACAACAATTTCTATGAGATTTTGGTACAGCGCCTCTATCGTACGTAAAAGAAACTAATATATATGGAATATAGACCAATGATATTTAAGGAATTATCTATCGAGCCCTCGATACCTTTACATTACGATTTTGATAGTTTTCCGTGCTAGCCCCTCTGGTCTCATCCCAGGTCCAGCAATCATTATATGTGTTGGAATTTTCGATTGATGGAATTCGTGCCCGATATGGCGATAAGCCTGCTACGAGTGAGTTATTTTTACGGGTGGTAGAGCCACGCTGTAGACACTTTTGTCTACAGCGTGAATGGGCCGACTCGTCCGGGTCGTTACCACTGTCTCACGGAAAACCGACGTAAAGTAGCGGCTTGCTGCTGCGTTTCGTACGGTGAGTGAGAGAGCCGGAGGCCCAAATCCCCCTCCCCTTCCCAATCCCTTAATTACCACTTTCCTTTAAGGTCAGCAACGCGCAAATACTTTTTTGTATTGTGGGCGTACATGGGCGGTGGAGATCACTTACCATCAGGTGACCTACTTGCTCGGTTGTCGGCCTATGCTATAAAAAAAAACCATCACAGCATGGGACGGAAATAAACACCTCGTACCGTGGGCCCAATTCTGCCTACCCTTTCGGGGATACAGGAGTGAACTTATGTATGTGATTTATTCCAAAATTGACTTTAGCTCACTGACTCAGACCAATCTCATAGTCTCATATGCAATTGAGTTTTATATTTGTTCTTTTAGCAGACATCGACAAACGGACAAGTGAGTCACCTGATGGTAACTCTCCAACTGAAAATACAGAATACCAGAAGAATCATGGATGCGATGAAGAAATAAGTAACGCTATGAGAAGGAAGGATTTAGGCCTCCGGAACGGTGAGAGCGTGGTAGGTCCCTCATATGCGAGAGGTCGTCTGGGTTGGTACCACCGCCTTGTTTATTTCTGTCGTCAAGCAACAGTGTGAAAGCACTGTTGTGTTCCGGTTTGAAGGACATTGAAGCCAGTGAAATTATTGGGCATTATGAGACTTAACGGTTTTATGTCTCGGGGTGACGAGCGCAGTCCAATGCCATGCAGTGCTTTGTAATTCAAAGTTCTATGTGGTGTTGCTTCTGTTTATTGACAGGCGTGGCGTTTACCATCAGCCGAGCGACATGCTCGTTTCGTCACACACAAAAAAAGTGTACGAAACGTAATAGCAAGCAGCTACTTCATTTCACTTTATGTGACAGTGGTAATGTCGAGTAACCCATTTATGCAGTAGACAATAGTGTCTACACCGTGGCTCTACTTATCTATGGCTTTTGTATACATAAAACCGTGTGACCAATGGGGTTCGTAACTAGTTAAACTATTTTACTATTATGCCACATAATATGGGGACATCTGGTCCCCTTACTTTGATGTACCCATCACCCCATTGGCCCAAACAAATTATCTATTAGTTTACATAAGGGTAACACAATAGAACTATAACGGAAAATAGTTGGTCTAGGCCAATAGCGTTATAGATAATAGTATATTCAAATTTCGAATTCGAATGTTCTTATTTTAAATTCACCCCGTTTTATTTAAATTACAAATTAACCTGTTTACAGATACAAGTTTTATGGGAGTGTCCTTGGTCTCTCTTAGGGTTAACCCCCCAAGGTCAAGGGACCTGACTTCGTATTATTTCCCCAAGGTCGGTTTAATGAATTGGGGTGTTTTAACCGCTTTTTGGAGCAAGTAGCTAGCTGGTATTTTTTGTACTGGCTTGATCACGTGTTACACCGTAGGGTAAAATTTTTGTATTCAATAAAAAAGAATGCCTCGGTGGTGCAGTTGTAATGCGTACACGTTACGACTGAGGCTGACGCTGAGGTCTCGGGTTGGATCCCCGGGTGGGGTAAAAGTGATATTGGGTTTTTCTATTACGAATTGCTCAGTATCAGCCCGGAGTCTGGAATTGTGCCCGGTATGGCGATAGGTTCGCTCCCTATCACCTCATGGGACGAAGGTACGCTCGGTGAAATGTGTGTGTATTGGTTACACCTCTGCCTACCCCTTCGGGGATTACAGGCATGAGAGCGTATGAAAATAAAAGAATGTGCCGAAAAAGACCTCTAGAAATTCATGATTTTTGAATTTTCGTTTTTATTTGTTTTATTTAATCCTTTTTTTTTATGGTAGCCACAGCTATGACATGTAAATGTGTGGTTACTCATTGAGAAGTTTTATTTTTACTCCGTACTCCGTCATCACATCTTAAACCAAATTTATAAGTGGTAGAGCCATGCTGGTGCATGCATGAAGATGGAGGAGACCTTCGTCCAGAAATGGGCAGCCCAATAAAATAAAATCATATAAAGTAATGCGTGCAAATTGAGTAAAATTTACTAATATATATACAAGTTTTTATTAATGTAAAATTTTAATCATATATATTTAAACTATATTATTACTAATACTAATACTAGCCCTGTATTATACATGTCCCACTGCTGGGCACGGGCCTCCTCTACTGAATGAGAGGGGGTTAGGCCGTAGTCCACCACGCTGGCCTAAGGCGGGTTGGTAGACTTCACATACCTTCGAAATTCTTATGGAGAACTTCTTAGGTATGTAGGTTTCCTCACGATGTTTCCTTCACCGTTAAAGCAAGTAATAATTAACAATTAATATACACGTAACTTAGAAAAGTCAGAGGTGTATGCTGCACTTGGGGCTGGTTTCGAACCTGCGGCTTTCGTCTCGACAGTCCATACCACTCCCATCTGAGCTATCACTGCATTTTTAATTAATTAAATAATAATAATTATTAAGCATACTTACTTACTACGTTCAATATTTTTGAGAAATACTAGGGGCGTTGCCCATGTTTTTCCACAAAACATAAAATAAAAATAAAAACTTAAAGTTCGACGACTATGAGACATATGTTACTTTCTTCCCCACATTATTCTGCATCGATTGGTATCGGTCTCGACCCCATACCCCCAGCGGTTTCGGAGGAGATAGCGTGACAAGCTTTTGGCAGCGGCGGCGGCGCCAGTTACTTTTTTTTAGAATAGAGAGATTAGAGCTATGCTGTAGACAGTTTTGTACAACAACATGAATGGTCCGGCTAGACCGAGTGGTTACCACTGTCTCACAGAAAACTGACGTGTAATAGCTTGCTGTTGCGTTTCGTACAATGAGTGAGATATCCGGATATCTTATTGGCAACTCGGCCAAAATTCTTCAGGTGTTGCGCATGTTCGTGGGCAGTAGAGATCACTTACCATCGGGTGACCCACTTAGTTTTAACCCATCCTGTTTCCCGTCCTCAGCTATAAAATAAATGGAACCACACCTCAGATTGGCACCGCACTGTTTTACTTTTTTTTTGTAAGTAACCGGCTAAGATCAGAGACCATGCTGCCAAGTAATTAGTTATATTATTGAAGTGAAAACTTCTTTAGCATCGTTGTGATTTGAAAATCGATGAAACGAAAAAGATTTAAAGTGGGAGAAAATGAGATAGGAAGCATTATATAGTGGTGCGGGCATGCGTAGTACAAAGCTTGAGAAAAGGCATCACAACAACCGTGGTGTTTTGTATACGTGTACGCAGTAAAAAGAGACAGACACATAAATTCATAAGATTTAACGTGGGAGAAAATGAGATAGGAAGCATTATATAGTGGTGCGGGCATGCGTAGTACAAAGCTTGAGAAAAGGCATCACAACAACCGTGGTGTTTTGTATACGTGTACGCAGTAAAAAGAGACAGACACATAAATTCATAAGATTTAACGTGGGAGAAAATGAGATAGGAAGCATTATATAGTGGTGCGGGCATGCGTAGTACAAAGCTTGAGAAAAGGCATCACAATAACCGTGGTGTTTTGTATACGTGTACGCAGTAAAAAGAGACAGACACATAAATTCATAAGATTTAACGTGGGAGAAAATGAGATAGGAAGCATTATACATTTCCCGAAATTTTACATTCGTCTCATTATCTTGAAGCCAAAATTTTTGAAGGTTTCACTTCTACCACGTGGGTACACATGATTTTTTTTTATTTTCCAAGAACGATGAAACACGGGTTTGGCTTATTTCAAGGTCTTGCTGTAGTTTGGTGTTAAATCCTTTCAGTCCGATGCTTCTTAGACGACTTTCTTCAAGCGGATCGAACGCACAAGGTCGATCAATACACTTGGTCAAAAATCACCTAAATTAACTTATTTAAATGTTTCCATACACTGTTCATCACAGTCAATGTTAATTGCACAAATCCACACCATTTATATACATAAAACGCATTTTTTTTTATGTCAAAGGGCGGCAAACGAGCAAGTGGGTCACCTGATGGTAAGTGATCTCCACCGTCCATGTACGCCCATAATACCAAAAGAATTATGGGCGCGTTGCCGACCTTAAAGGAAAGGGATTGGGAAGGGGAGGGGGATTTGGGCCTCCCGCCAAAACTTCGCACTGTTTTACCGAAAATCGACGTGTAGTATCGAGCTTCAGGGATGCCTACATTCAGAGAAAGGGGTTATTAAGGAATTAGTAAATGGGGAATTGGGCCTACGGATATCTGACGCAACATCAACTTGCTTTTTTGTAAGACAGTGATAACAACACGGTCGAGTTGTTTTTTTTAAATAAACTTGACGAAACGAGCAGGTCGCTCGCCTGATGGTAAGCGCCACAACTGCCCATAAACAGAAGCAACACCATACAGAACTTTAAATTACAAAACGCTACATGGCATTCGACTGCGCTCGTCACCCCGATACATAAGTTGTTATGTCTCATAATGCCCAGTAATTTCACTGACTTCAATGTCCTTCAAACCGGAACACAACAGTACTTACACACTGTTGCTTGGCGGTTGTACTAGACAAAGCGGTGGTATCTACCCAGACGGCCTCTCGCATACGACGGACCTACCACCTTGCATACGCTGTGGACAGAACTGTCTACAGTGTGTCTCTACCTAGCTTTTTAATTTTTTTATTCAGTTTTTTGTCTGTACTGTTTATTTGCAAAATAGCTGTTTTAATCAAATACATACATACATACGCACTCACGCCTGTAATCCTCGAAGGGGTAGGCAGAGGTGTAACCAGTACACCCACAATTCGCCGAGCGTATCTCCGTCCCATAATGTGATAGGGAGCGAGCCTATCGCCATACCGGACACAAATCCAGACTTCGGGCTGATATTGAGCATTTCGAAATAGAAAAACCCAATATGACTTTTTCCCGACCTGGGGATTGAACACGAGACCTCAGCAGAGCAGTCGTACCGCGTACGCATTACAACTGCGCCACCGACGCTGTCATTAATTTATGATTTGTTAGGATATTCTCCATGATAATATTGCGACTGTTCTTCTGATATTTTATAGATCTCTATATTTTTTGTGGATACTTGAAATTGGCCTTCTTTTATTATTTTATTCCTTATGAGCCTCCTTATAAGCGCTACTTTAATTGCCCACATTATCAATAAACGATTTCATTATTTATTTCCTTCATTGTTATATTTTATTACTTTGAGTGATAGAGCCACGCTGTAGACACTTGTCTACAGCATGTATGGGCCGGCTCGTCCGGGTCATTGCCAATGTCTCACAGAAAACCGGCGTAAAGTAGCAGCTTGCTGCTGCGTTTCGTACGGTGAGTGAGATATCCCTTAATTATCCCTTTCCTTTAAGGTCGGCAACGCACCTATGATTCTTTTGGTATTGTTGGCGTACATGGGCGGTGGAGATCACTTACCATCACGTGACCCACTTGCTCGTTTGCCGGTCTATACTATAAAATAATAATAATATGTCACATTTTTTCATCCGTCTCCTTTTTTCGTTCAACTCCTCGCTTTAGAAAATGCATCTTGCAACACTACTTACATCATACGAGACACCACCACCTAGTAACAGTGTGGTCAGCATATAAGCTTAGTTGTAACATTATAGCTAGGAGTTGCTCTGACACCGTTATGTTTCGGACATGTTCGGACTAGTCGCTAAAACTGGCAGACGTCGCGGCGACGCGGCGGCTTTGTTACCGTGTCTTTGTATCTCGGACTCACAACCTACCATTTGTTTTCACTTAGTATGTAGTTGGTATATTAAATGGTGCTAGAAATTACGTGAGACGTATTATTCTATTAATACCAAACGACAGTAATCACTTTGACTCATAGTTTATTGGTTACATTTACAATATCATTGCTTTACAGACCACAACCCCATGTCAGGATTCTCTATAGACCGTTCTCTAATTATAACTCAAACAACTAGAACCGAATAGTAAACCAGCATAGCTACCGCGTAATGAACTCTTGGACTATCGACTGAGCACTGATCTTACTGAACTGGAGACCAGGTCTGACTGACTGCGGGCAAAAGACCTCCAGTTATGGCGACAACCTCTTTTATACCATTTAACTACCCTTCCACAAATATATCGCACCATTATTATTACAGTGTACCCAACGTTGCTTTCTCATACACCCTCAATACGAGTATATCAATATTAAGAGAATACGCTAACAGTGGTAGGACCCTCGTATGCGAGAGGCCGTCTGGGTTGGTACCACCGCGCCGTCTATTTCTGCCACCAAACAACAGTGTGTAAGCACTATTGTGTTCCCGTTTTTTTATACAATAGGCCGGCAAACGAGCAAGTGGGTCACCTGATGGTAAGTGATCTCCACTGCCCATGTACGCCCCCAATACAAAAATTATGGGCGTGTTGCCGACCTTAAAGGAAAGGGATAATTAAGGGATTGGGAAGGTGAGGGGGATTTGGGCCTCTGGATATCTCACTCACCGTACGAAATGCGCTACTTTACGCCGGTTTTCTGTGAGACAGTGGTAACGACCCGGACGAACCGGCCCATTCATAATGTAGACAAAAGTGTTTACAGCGTAGCTCTACCACTCGTTTGAAGGTCATTGAAGCCAGTGAAATCACTGGGCATATAATAATAATATGAGATTTAACAACTTATATCTCTGGGTAACGTCCGCTGTCTAATGCCATGCAATGCAGTGCTTTGTAATTCAAAGTCGGGTATTCTTCGCCGCGCCAGACTAAAAAAGCTCCATTCATCGTGTTACAGAAAGGTGTGGTCAAATGTAAGCAACGCACAAACGTCATTTCAATGGGCAAGTGCATCGATCCTAAAAATTCTAACATGATTGTTTTTTTTCTTTAATGATGATTGTATAAATTAGTAATAGATTTTTATGAGTGGTAGAGCCACGCTGTAGACACTTTTCTCTACAGCAAGTATGGGCCGGCTCGTCCGGGTCGTTACCACTGTCTGTGGTGTCCACTAAATATAGAAAAATTTTAAATAAGACCCGGTACATAGTCACTCCCTGTCAGGTGTATGTAACGAACCATAAGACCACAGTTTTCTGTAACACGTATAATTTTGAACAAATAGTAGAGGTTGTGTTCATAATTCTCAGCACATCGAGTTGACTATGGTTACCATATAAGGAATGTTATAACACTTAACTGCTTTGTACTAGAGTTTAGAGAGAATCGGTTGCGGGTGTTTTACTTTGAAACTGTACAGAGGGGAATATAAAAACAATAATAAACCCTGTATTATACACGTCCCACTGCTGGGCACGGGCCTCCTCTACTGAATGAGAGGGGTTAGGCCTTAGTCCACCACGCTGGCATAATGCGGGTTGGCAGACTTCACATACCTTCGAAATTCTAATGAAGAACTTCTCAGGTATGCAGGTTTCCTCCAGTCAGAGGTGTATGCTCTTGAGGCTGGTTTCAAACCTGCGATTTTAGTCTCGACAGTCCATACCACTCGCCATTGAGCTATCACTGCTTTTTAACATATAAAAACAATATAACCAAAAAATACATACAAACGCACTCACGCCTGTAATCCCCGAAGGGGTAGGGAGAGGTGTAACCAGTACACCCACATTTCGTCGAGTGTATCTCCGTCCCATAATGCGATAGGGGACGAGCCCATCGCCATACCGGGCACAATTCCAGACTCCGGGCAGATACTGAGCATTTCGTAATAGAAATACTCAATATCACTTTTACCCGACTCGGGATCGAACCCGATACCTCAGTTGTAAAGCGTACGCCAAATAACGTGTGCCAAACTGAGAAGACAAAAAAAACAGCCTCGGTGGCGCAGTTGTAATGCGTACGCGTTACGATTGAGGCTAACGCTGAGGTCTCGGGTTCGATCCCCGGGTCGGGTAAAGGGGTATTGGGTTTTTCTATTACGAAATACTCAGTATCAGCCCGGAGTCTGGAATTTGTGCCCGGTATGGCGATAGGCTCGCCCCCTATCACATCGTGGGACGGAGATACGCTCGGCGAAATGTGTGTGTACTGGTTACACCTCTGCCTACCCCTTCGGGGATTACAGGCGTGAGTGCTTATGTATGTATGTATGTATTATGATCTTATTGTTACTGACCGTAGTCGAAATCTCCAACTAATCCCAAATTCCCTAATGATCCCACTTAACTGCTTTCAAAGTGCATCGGCTGCCAAATTCTACAAATATTGTTAATTATAATGCGTGGCAACAAGCCAGCTTAGTGTTCTTGTATAATCATTGATTACATTGTAATTGTTGAAGACTTTTGATTGAAGAAGTTGTTATGGATGAGAAAAATGTTTCAGGGTTCAATTTCCAGGTTGGGCAATTACAATTTGTGTTTGAGTTTTCGCACAATAATCGCACAGTTTTTTTTATTTGATTGAATGACAAGACGAGTAGGTCACTCGCCTGCCCATAAATAGAAAGCATGTCTAGACTGGCCCAAATTAGAACTATCACTATGCGTGTGCGTCTGTCTCTAGACTCCCCGGCGCCCCAAAATATACCTTATCACTGATAACGCATGTTATCAGTACACCGACAAAGCTGTCAATGCTGATCGAAATGGCACTGCCGAAATTTTGTGAATATTAAATAAATTAGGTAAGTTGACGAAGTGATAGGATTCTCGTATTTTTTTGTTTCGTATTCTCGTATTTCATAATAAAGTTGCTAGAAAAAGAAAAAAAACAGTGTTTAATAACTTTTATAAGTAAGGCCCCAGATTAACTATTAAGTTAAAATAACTCTCCTTAAGGCTCATTGTCAGACTTTGTACACTTTATTTTAATATAGTATAGGCCGACAAACGAGCAAATGGGTCACCTGATGATAAGTGATCTCCACCGCCCACAATACCAAAAGAGTCATGGGTGCGTTGCCGACCTTAAAGGAAAGGGATAATTAACGGATTGGGAAGGGGAGGGGATTTGGGTCTCCGGATATCTCAATCACCGTACGAAACGCCGCAGCTACCTGCTGCTTTACGTCGGTTTTCTGTGAGACAGTGGTAACAACCCGGACGAGCCGGCCCATTCATGCTGTAGACAAAAACTGTCTACAGTCGTGGTCGTATGCTCTAGTTCACCTAAATAGGTACCAATTTGTCTATTACTGCCGCCAAGCTGTGTAAGCACTGTTATATTTCGGTTATGAAGGACGTTGACGCCAGTGAAATACCACATGATGAGACTTAACACCTTATTTCTTAGGGTGACGAGCGCAGTTCAATTTCATGCAGTACTTCATAATTCGAAGTTCTGGTTGGTGTCGGTTATGTTTATGGGTTTATGTGACGCTTACCATCAGGCGAGCGACCTGCTCGTCTCATCATTTAAAGCTAATAAAAAACCCGAGGCAGGCAGGCGTGTATGTATGTAAATAAATAAATAAATACACCCAACATACACATAGTCCTGACCCCACTAGGTTAACCTGTATCGTGGGTATCAGGAACTACGAGGGACTTGCCAAACCGCAACACCCAGACCCGAAACAAATTTTAATGGATCACACAAACATTTGTCTTGGTGCGAGAATCGAAGGAAATCGAAGCCACGGCCTCTCGCTTCGCAGCCGGATACTCGGCCATTGCGCCACGGAGGCTGTCAATGTAAAAAATAATATTTTATCACATAACACTAAATATTTTTGTATGAAATCCGGCGACCTTGTATCAGTGCGTAGTTACTAAGCCACTCGCGTCATGAGGTCGTTGACACTCACTGACACAGATCTGCTAGATTTAGACCTAGCTATATCTAGGCGAGTAGCGCTTAGATAAAGACCTAAGATACTAGGTATTTGAAAGAAAATGTTGTGTATAATGTAAGTAAGTTTGAGTAGTAGAGACTTTTGTCTACAGCATGAAAGGGCCGGCTTGTCCGGTTCGTTACTATTGTTTCACAGAAAACCGGCGTAAAGTGGTAGCTTGCTCCTGCGTTCCGCGCGGTGAATGAGCTATCCGGAGGCCCAAATCCTCTTCCCCTTCCCAATTCCTTAATTATCCCTTTCCTTTAAGGTCGGCAATGGGCCCATGATTCTTCTAGTATTGTGGGCGTATATGAGCGTTGGTGATCACTTACCACCAGGTGACCCATTTGCTCGTAGGCCTATGCTATATAAAAAAGGCTAAAAAGTCTGGCAATGAGCCTTGAAAAGAGTTATTTTAACTTAATAGATAAAAGTGTCTACAGCGTGGCTCTACTCGGACCACTCAAAAAGTGTAAATTTTTTCAAGCCACCCAAAAGCCGGATTAGCTTAACGACTGGTGTCAGTTTATTACAGTCGACATCGAGCTGTTACATGCCCTCCGAAATAGGGAGACGCTCAGAGGAAATACCACTAAGCGGTCACCCATCCATAGACTGACCGCGACAAGTGTTGCTTAACTCGACAATCGTTTACTGATCAGCCTGAGCAACTCATATAGTTTATACAGTCGATATCTCAAACACAAATTGTGAATGCCACATCTGGGAATTGAATCCAGGACACTCACGGTTTCTCGGGTAGCTAACTAGGATATTATAATAATTATAATACTAGCCCTGTATTATACACGTCCCACTGTTGGGCACGGGCCTCCTCTACTGAATGAGAGGGGTTAGGCCTTAGTCCACCACGCTGGCCTAATGCGGGTTGGCAGACTTCACATACCTTCGAAATTCTAATGAAGAACTTCTCAGGTATGCAGCTCTCCTCACGATGTTTCCTTCACCGTTAAAGCAAGCGATAATTAACAATTAATATACACATAACTTAGATTTTTTTTCGGATCGTAGCTTGTGGTGCTTCATAGTCTCTGCCTACCCCCATGGGACATAGGCGTGAGTGTGTTTGTATGTATGTATATAACTTAGAAAAGTCAGAGGCGTATGCTCTTGAGCCTGGTTTTGAACCTGCGACTTTAGTCTCGACAGTCCGTACCACTCGCCACTGAGCTATCACTGCTTCTCGATATGAGCTATAACTAAGATAATCATAAAAAAAATATTATCAATGATTTTAACGTATACTACTAGACGGGCTGTTTAGAAGTAAAATTGCGACACGTAATTCGGGAGTTTGACAGCTCACAAACAGAGAGCGCGATAGGGGTTCTAGTTGAGAGTAAGCGAGATGGTAATATTGAGTTACGGTCAATTGACCGCAACTTTGGTACATATTTAATTTACTGCGCAGCATGTCTAGTAGTATACATTAAAGTGTTTGCATATTATATGTGAATAAAAAATATACAACGTGTTATAGAAAGGGGCGGGCAAATTTAAGCAATGTATAGTGTAGGGTATTGGTATTTTATCCCCCATAGTAGCAAAGCCGATTGCATTGCTAGGACATAATTGTAGAATTTTCTTTTTTATCGAATGAGTAACATGTCGATATCGACTTACAACTTTGAACAACACTAAATGATAAACAGTGATACTTCAGACCTCCTTTCATTAAATTATTTTATAATTAAAAAATATTAAACAGTTGTCAAATGTAAATATTTATTTGACGCAGTCAGTTCGGCAATTTTTGATTTTATGAAGTATGATTACGAGTTCAAAAAATATATTGTATTTGACTAAAAACAAGTATTATGTATTAGTAAGAGGCTCGTCGACTGCATTAAGCCAAATTCATAGATGGATGACCCGACAGTGAAATCTTTAAAATATCAGAGGATGGTACCTATATCCTATTTAGCAAACAGTCTCTTTCAGGTATTTTGTGTTTAAATTACAATTTACGTACGTATGCCCGTAGAATTAAGTAAATCTTATTCAAGTTTATTAAAAAGTGAGTGTCGTTCATAATAATTAATAGTGATGTCATCAATCTTATCGATCTTAATCAACGAGTGATTAAGATTAACGTGAAATTTTAGGATGTCTTGGTTTGAAATGATCCGGTACATAGGTACTTACTATAAGGAGTGTGTAATGACCCTAAAATATGACCACACCTTTCTGTAACACGTTGTATATACAAATTATTATGACGTTGATATTATTTTGTGTAAACACCTTTAAAAGGTAAGCACCTAATGTTATATTTATTCGATTTTTATAATATTATGTTAAATATCGTGTATTACCTAATGGTATTTCTAATAAATTAAAAAAAATAAACTTTCTCCGCTTTTGTTGCGTCGGTTAAAAATACGCTACGCTGGAATCGAACCCTCTCGGCTAGATGTTATGTATATATTATAATAAATACACCCAACAGTCACACACATAGTCCTGACCCCACACTAGGTAAACCTGTGTCGTGGGTATCGGGAACTACGAGGGACTTGCCAACCCACAACACCCAGACCCGAGACAAATATTTGTGGTTCACACAAACATTTGTCTCAGTGTGGGAATCGAACCCACGGCCTCTCGCTTCGCAGCCGGCTACTCGCCCGCTGCGCTACGGAGGCTGTCAAATTATATGTAAATAAATATTATATATATGTAAAGTTTAACAAATAGCATCGGCGCATTACTTCATAATGTAGCGAACGGTCGGGCCCTTAGACCGGTTCTAGGATGGGACGGGTGCAGGCGTCAGAGTGGGGGGCAATTTACTAGCGTCTTATGCTTAGTTGTTGAGACCTTTTATAAAAAATGTATTTTTTATGGCATAGGCCGGCAAACAATTGGGTCACCTGATGGTAAGTGATCGCCACCGCCCATGTACACCACAATACGAAAAGAATCATGGGTGCGTTGCCGACCTTCAAGGAAAGGGATAATTAAGGGATTGGGAAAGGGAGGGGGTTTGGGCCTCCGGATATCTCAGTCACCGTACGAAACGCAGCAGCAAGCTGCTACTTTACGCCGGTTTTCTTTGAGATAGTGGTAATGACCCGGACGAGCCAGCCCATACATGCTGTAGACAAGTGTCTACATCTTACAGACAAAGTGCACTACACTGGTCACTACATATACATACACTAACATACTTATGTATGGACAGTAGGCAAGTTTTATAGTTTTCCTAAACGATGAAAGTTTCCGTTTTTTCTCTATACATCGAGTAGCAGTAGCCAGCAGTGTGAATTATGATGAATTAAAATTGATAATATGGTTATTTTTATATCATAAAAGTAGAATACGAAATTAGTTTTCGGCCTTTCCTTGTTTTCAGTTTAGACACTTTGACACTCTGTCAATAGTAATTTTATACGAATTCGAAATTTGTGAACGTATTTGTAACTCTATCTAGACCTACATTGCAATCCAATTATAATGCCAACCGTCAAGAGACATTACGTCCCTCGACGTTCGACAAAATTATGTTAGTCTGAAGTTACTGGATATACACTGGTTGATCCCGGAATGCAACTTGCGTGAACGTACCATGTATATACTGTACGATGTGTACGCTATCCAGCAGAGTGCAAACATGTATCAGGTCCCATCAGTATAATACAAATTAAATTTTTACAGAATAAAAAACTTTAAACATAACTTAATAACGGAGTTCCAAACTAACTATTATAAGTCACAAATGCCTACCCCATCGAGTTGGTCTATGTTACTGTAGACAAAACTATTTACAGCATGGCAGTTTATTCCCAGTTGTGAAATGGGGGAAGGAGTCTCGATAGAACAATATTCCCTTACCTTAAAATAGTAGTAGTCAGTCAAGATATATATGAGTGGTCAGTTAATAATGGCATAGGCTGGCTACTAGTGATAATCAATGAATGGACGGTCACATTTAGGTCAAACGGAGCGTCTGGCAAAACACTGATAGTGTCTCAAGTCAAAGATCAGCCACAGTAGTGTACTTGTCTGTGGTCATTATCATTTTTTTTATGATATAGGCCGGCAAACGAGCAAGTGGGACACCTGATGGTAAGTGATTTCCACCGCCCATGTACGCCCACAATACCAAAAGAATCATGGGTGCGTTGCCGACCTTGAAGGAAAGGGATTGGGAAGGGGAGGGGGTTTGGGATACCTCACTCACCGTACGAAACGCAGCAGCAAGATGCTACTTTACGCCGGTTTTGTGTGAGACAGTGGTAATGACCTGGACGAGCCGGCCCATACATGCTGTAGACAAGTGTCTACAGCGTGGCTCTACCACTCATAAAAATACTATTGTAATTATTAGTATACTTTATTAACTGTTTAAAACGTTATAAAAATAATCAACAAAACGTGCTATTGGTTGATTGTGTGATAATGTAAAATAATTTGAATATGTAAGCCCGCTTAGCATAAGCCCACGAGATATATGGCCTGCGAGAGTAAATACGAAGTTGATATTGAATAGTTTTTTTTCGTATTAACACGGGATATAGAGACAGTGATAGTGATATAAAGATAGTACGAGAAAATAAAACAACATTTCCTCGTAGCATGAATACCGGGCTTGTATATTAGTTTCGATAGAAATTTAGAGATATCGGATTAGATTTCTCGAGGTGTTACATTAAGCGTGCTGACAGTCAAAACAGCTATATATTTTAATAGAAATATTTATATAGTGTCGCGTAATCATAGTTTACCTACATTAATATTATTAACTAGCTTTTGCTCGCGGCTCCGCCCACATGAAGACTTTTTCAAAATAAAACGTAGCCTATAACCGTCTCCAGGGTCCCATCTATCTCTACATCAAAATTCATCAAAATCGGTTCAGTGATTTAGACGTGAAAGCGTAACAAACAAATAGATATTTTTTTTTCATAAAAAGTATCCTATGTTACTTCTTATACCTCCAAGAATATGTGTACAAAGTTTCATGATGATCGGTTAAGTAGTTTTCGCGTGAAAGCGTAACAAACAAACTTACATTCACATTTATAATATTAGGTAGTATGATTACTGTACACATCTATTGATTACATAAAATCTACGTCAGTTAGAAAAACATCTGTAAATTTTAAATGACTTTACAGATTGTCGTCGAACATATTTTATACAAATTGACGAAAATCACCTACAGCGATAGCGATTTTCGTGTGTGTCACCTTCATATATACTCGATATGATATCAGCAAAGTGTCACGGTGCCAATTTACCTATAATTGGGGTCAAGGCCTTGCAAATCGTTGATAACCGAACTCTTTGTCTCAGATTAGATTGTACGGGGGGAGGTGAAAGTTTTTTGCGTCGTTTATTGAAACAAAAGAAATGTCTGCATATATGTATTTTTATTTCCACTTAAAGGAGACATACCTTATATATTGTTTAAGTATTAAGTACAATATGTCTATATTGTCGAATCACTTCACATGCATTTTTTTTTTTATTGATTGATTTGTTATTAATAACCATATGGTGAAAAATCCCACGTATTCGTGGGGGGTCACAACCTAAAATGACGTAATAATATTGGGGGTCTTAGGCCGTGCTCCCTTCCGAGTCTGCTATCCTAGAACGGCCGGATGCGATAAGTGAATGCATCTTACTATACCTCATCAGTAAAGGATCGATCCACGTACGATATGCGTATTATATAACTAAGACTTGAAATACTGTACGCACTCACGCCTGTAATCCCCGTTCCATGATGTGATAGGGGGCGAGCCTATACCGGACACATTTCCAGAATCCGGGCTGATACTGAGCATTTCGTAATAGAAAATCCCAATATCGCTTTTACCCGACCCGGGGATCCTGAGACCTCAGCGTCAGCCTCAGTCGTAACGTGTACGCATTACAGCTGCGCCACCGAGGCAGTCGGTTAGGTCCGTCGTTTAGGATACGTTAAAATACTGTCTAAAGCTAATAAAGCGTTAGAAAATAATCCAGTAATCAATACTGCATAATAAAACCAATCAATATTCCATTATGAACAGCGTAATATTGGGGGGTCACGATACACAAATAGTGATTTCTATTGAAATAAAACTAGTTTATACGGATTTTAATGCGGTGAATTTTTTATTTTAGTCCCCATGTTTCGAAAGCTTTTCAGCCTTCGTGGTCACGGGAGAGACTGACCACGAAGACACGTACACAAATATCCAATAATTACTGGGGGGTCACGGCTCCGCACTCCTGTTCAAGTCCGCTATATTATCCTAGAGCGGCAGAACGCGATAAGCGACTGTATATAAACCCCACTAGAAAAGGACCGACCAATAGCGACCGAGCGCGGCGCATTCCGAATTTGATTTATTTTTGACAGACAACGGTTTTGGAGGGAAAAGGGACGTTTTGTTTTTTTTATTGTCTACGTTGCGTTCCGTTTTACGTGATTAATACATGTCTATGTCGGGATTGGTCTGGGTGGATGAATGTTTTTTTTTATGTTCGTATTTCAGGTAGTTATTTTGTTTATTTTTTTTAGTACCCCAGTAGAGCCGGCCCATTTATGCTGCAGAAAAAACTGTCTATAATGTGGCTCTTTTTTTTATTAAATTAAATAATAATATAACTTAAAACATAATTCCAACAAAAATTTGCTTCATTATGCTAGTTTATATAGTTTTTGTGATATTCCCATATTCTCGGTTACATTCAAACACTTTAATGTATACTACTAGACAAGCTGCGCGGTACATAGAAATTGTACCACTAAGTTGCGGTCAATTGACGGTAACTCAATATTACCATCTCGCTTACTCTCAACTAGAACCCCTATCGCGCTTTCTGTTTCTGAGCTGTCAAACTCCCGCGTTATGTGACGCAATTTTACTTCTAAACAGCCCGTCTAGTAGTATACATTAAAGTGTTTGGTGCCCTTCACTGTGCGTGGTCCGACACGCGCTTGGCTGGTTTTTGAAGTGAAAACTTATTTAGCATCGTTGTGATTTGAAAGTCGATGAAACGAAAAAGCGACAGTAAAAAGAGACGACACAAATGAATAAGATTTAACGTGGGAGAAATTGAGATAGGAAGCATTATACATTTATGCGCGCATGCGTAGTATAAAGCTTGAGAAAAGGCATCACAACAACCGTGGTGTTTTGTATACGTGTACGTATTATACGTTTGTAGAGTTTTTCCATCATTTTTATAATAAAATTCTATATTGTATCATTTATCGAAAATGTAAGCTCTGAGTCTGAATAAATCTATGTAATATATAGGAATAAAATGTAAAATAATTATCAAACTTTGTATCACTATGATCATTACTAAAACCTACAATTATTCTCTTCCCGAAAGTTTACATTCGTCTCATTATGTTGAAGCCAAAATTTTTGAAGATTTAACTTCTACCACGTGTGAATTGCACACATGTTTTTTTATGTTGGTTGACAAAAGAAAGTATGAAATATATAATCTCAGGGCTAGCTCCCAGTCGGCCCCAGATATTGATACGTTATCAGAATCATATCGTTTGGTGTATCACTATATCTACAATGGAACAAGGGCGAACATTTGCATAATAACCTATTCACACGGCTCTATTTATAACAGACACAAAAAAAATTAGTACAATTCACACGTGGTAGAAGTGTAACCTTCAAAAATGTTGGCTTCAAGATATTTCGGGAAGAGGATAAGTGTAGGTTTTAGTAATGATCATAGTGCTACAAAGTTTGATAATTATTTTACATTTTATTCGTATATATTACATGGATTTATTCAGACTCAGAGCTTACATTTTCGATAAACGATAAATGAAGAATTTTATTATAAAAATGATGAAAAAACTCTACAAACGTATAATACGTACACCTATACAATACACCACGGTTGTTGTGATGCCTTTTCTCAAGCTTTTGTACTACGTATGTGCGCACAACTGTATAATGCTTCCTATCTCATTTTCTCCAACGTTAAATCTTATGAATTTATGTGTCCGTCTCTTTTTCGCGCATCGATTTTCAAATCACAACGATGCTAAAAAGTTTTCACTTCAATAAAAGACGAGGCAAATTATCTGTTTATATAAATAAATAATTAAATACACTCAACAGTCACACACATAGTCCTGACCCCACACTAGGTAAACCTGTATCGTGGGTATCAGGAACTACGAGGGACTTGACAACCAACAAGACACTGACTCGAAACAAATATTTGTGGATCATTTGTCTCGGTGCGGGAATCGAACCCACGGCCTCTCGCTTCGAAGCCGGCTACTCGCCCGCTACGCCACGGAGGCTGAATATTTTTTGTGTATTTTGACTACCTCGGTGCAGTGGCGCAGTTTTAATGCGTACGCGTTATGACTGAGGTCGACACTGAGGTTTCAGGTTCGATCCCCGGGTCGGGTAAAACTGATATTGGGTCTATTACGATATGCTCAGTATCATCCCGGAGTCTGGAATTGTACCCGGTATGACGATAGGCTCGCCCCCAATAACATCATGGGACGGAGATACGCTCGGCGAAATATGGGTGTACTGGTTACACCTCTGCCTACTCCTTTGGGGATTACAGGTTTCAGTGCGTATGTATGTATGTATGTACACGCTTAAATCCGCCAAATGTGGACCGATTTTGATGAATCTTTTTGTATTCGATAGGGTTTTATGTAATGCTGGTCTAATTTTAATTAAAAAAAAACCACTCCCATGGGCGTGAAATCGGGGATGAAAGGCTGAACATCTTTATGCAATGATTTACCGATTTTGATGATTCTTTCACAAAAAAATAGTAACATAAAAATATTTAAAAAAAAACTAAAAGCTGAAACTAAAACAAGGGACGGTGGTAACAACCTAGACGAGCTGGCCCATTTATGCCGAAGATAAAACTGTGGCTCTACCAGTTTGCAAGATTCAAAAATTGCTCTATCTCCAGCTGTTATATACTAGGCGTTCATAAATCATAGTGTATACTTGGCAGCTACACAAGAATGCCCACTCGGCATTAACGGTTCATTTTATCATCATACTTGTGTCAATCATTTCTCTGACTAACGAGGTTAGGATCCCTTGGGATGGGAGTTTTTATTTAAAGCAAACAATAATGGGTCAACTAGCTACCTCAGAAATCAAGCATAAGTACGTTATCAAACCCTAATGTTAATGAATATATTTTTCCTTGTAAAATCTATTTTTAGAGTGTATTTTTTTTTTAATATATTGAATATTTTAATGTTTTGAGTGGTAGAGCCACGCTGTAGACACTTGTGTCTACAGCACGAATGAGCCGGCACGTCCGGGTCGTTACTACTGTCCCACAGAAAATCGGCGTTTCGTACGGTTAGTGAGAAATTCGGAGGACCAAACTCCCTCCCCTTCCCAATCCCTTAATTATCCCTTTCCTATAAGGTCGGCAACGCGCCCATAATTCTTTTAGTATTGTGAGCATACATGGGCGGTGGAGATCACTTACCATCAGGTGACCCACTTGCTCGTTTGCCGGGCTATGCTATAAATAAAACAATGTATCTGTTTCACTTCCATTTTATTTAAATTCCTATTTTCCGTCTCACTCATTCATACGTAGGTGTCATTCATACAAATTACTTATTATTCAAATTTGGAACAAATGTAGAGTTACTGGAGATTTTATATCTAGTCACTTATGAAGACCTAGTACTTGCATTTTTGTTTCAGTTTGTTTCAGTCCTTCTATCCCTTGGGCAAGGCTTCCCCTTTTTAATAATGGGACTGGAGGGTAAACTGTGACCACACCAGACTGATCCAATTTGGCTTGGTGGGTCACAATTGCCTCGTCTGTTGGTCGAGTACCACAGTGAAGCGCGGTCTGTCTGAAGTCTGAATTATGCCAGACGGACTCCGCAAGCGTCAATGTGCCAGCTCGACTGGGTTTTTACCACGGTCTCACAGAACAGGGACGAGAAGTAATACATTAAAATAAAATAAAAAAAAAAAAAAAAAAAATTACTGTTGCGTTTTGTACGGTGAGTAAGATATGCTGTTGGGAGAGTGCCTGATCATTTTTGTATCCGCCTGGACAGTGGTTGAGCGCGGAAAACGAATAAGTGGGTCACCTGATGTTTCCACTGCCCAGGAACATCAACTTGAAGAATCATGGGCGCTTTGCCGACTTTAAAGAAAAGGCAAAATCACATATACAAACATCATTCGCACACGCACTCACGCCTGTAATCCCCGAAGGGGTAGGCAGAGGTGTAACCAATACACCCACATTTCGCCGAGCGTATCTCCGTCCTACGATATGATAGGGGGCGAGCCTATCGCCATTCCGGGTACAAATTCCAGACTCCGGACTGATACTGAGCATTTCGTAATACAAAAACCCAATACCACTTTACCCGACCCGGGGATCGAACGCGAGACCTCAGCGTTAGTTTAATCGTAACGCGTACGCATTACAACTGCGCCACCGAGGTAATCCATACGCCAGTAAAGACCATACGGACGAAGAAGCAACTAAGCAGGCCGGCATAATTCTGCCGATCTGTGATAGATTCAGTGTCTATCATTGGTCGACAGTATTCATGGATTGCGCTACACTTACCATCAGGTGTAGATGATGACGTAATGATAGGCGTAATCACTTTGCAGAGCCAGGATTTAAAAAAAAACGCGTCTAATGAATACCCCCTTTTGTCGTCGGTTAACACGTTCCGCTTCGTTGCCTCTAAATAAACTCAGTGTAATGGCTCCCATATAATCTAGTTTCAGTCTAAGCTCGTCTAAAATCCATTCAACTTTAGTCTAAACAATGATAGATAATGAACGGGCGTTAATGGACCGCGGTAGTGTGGGTGTCGGTTCCAATACGTGTTGGGAATTAATTGTGACTTCCGTGATAATTATTGAGTGGTGGAGATCACTTACCATCAGGTGACCCAGCTGATCGTGGTCCGACTATGCTATTAAAATAAAAAATCTCTACCACTGTAAAACTTTGGCATCTACACTGATATTATAAAGAGGAAAGATTTGTATGTATCGAATAAACTTGAACACTACTGGACCGATTTCAAAAATTCTTTTGCCGTTAGAAAGCTACATTATCACTGAGTAACATAGGCTACTTTTTATCCCGGAAAAGGACTTTCACGCGGGCGGAGCCGCGAGCAAAGGCTAGTAATATATAATATACTAGCTTTTGCCTCGGTGGCGCAGTTGTAATGCGTACGCGTTACGACTGAAGCTGACGGTGAGGTCTCAGGTTCGATCCCCGGGTCGGGTAAAAGTGATACTGGGCTTTTCTATCATGAAACGCTTAGTATCAACCCAGAGTCTGGAATTGTGAATTGTGTATTTTTTTATTAGCTTGAATGACGCGACGAGCAGGTCGCTCGCCTGATGGTAAGCGCTCGCCTGCTCATAAACAGAAGCAACACCGCACAGAACTTTAAATAACAAAGCACTACATGACACTGGACTGCGCTCGTCACCCCGAGACATAGGGTGTTAACTTCATAATGCCCAGTAATTTCACTGGCTTCAATGTCCTTCAAACCGGAACACAACAATGCTTACACACTGTTGCTTGGTGGCAGAAATAGACAAAGTGGTGGTACCAACCCAGACGGCCTCTCCCAAACGAGAGACCTACCACCTTGTAAAAGGTACCAATATGAACTTTGAATCTTTTTACTTGTCAGTAAATGTCGATTTCGCCAAAAAGCCGTTAAAATTTTAACCAAGTTAACTGAAACATTAATAAATCTGTACTTTAGGAGACATGTTTTAAAAATTGCATTTTTCAGGGCGTGTGTAAATTTCAAATCCGTTTTCGTATGGTGGATTCACAACGTGCGCGAGAGCGACGGGTATATGGGTCGGTGTGTGCGCGAGCGGGATGGACTGATCTTTCGATGTACGTAACTGTCTGTGGAAGGTACGGTGTCAGTTGCAGCGTGTTTAGAAGTTTAATTATCTGCTTGGTTTTGTATGCGCTCCTGAAGGTCAATTCTCGTAATTTTAAATGTTGAAAATATCATTCCGATCTAGTCTCAGCGTCAAGAAAGTTAAAAATGGCATTCTCTTAAACTAATAATCAACGTCAAATGCACCTAGCCTTAGCAGTAGCATTATACCGTTTTGGCTTCAGTCAACTTTTATTCTACATTCAATCTTATTACGATCTATGTTCACATTTGACGTTGATTATTGGTTTAAGAGAATGCCATTTGCAACTTTCTTAACGCTGAGACTAGATCGTAATGATATTTTGAACATTTAAAATTACGAGAATTGGCCTCCTGCTATGTATTAGAGATTTATGAATACATTTTTGGTACGACAAAATATTTAATGTCAGTTCAGAAACAACGATTTTATAAGTGGTAGAGCCACGCTGTAGACAGTTTGTCTATATCATGAATGGCTCGGCTCGTCCGGCTTCTTACCACTGTCTCACAGTAAACTAACGTAAAGTAGCATATTGCTGCTGCGTTTCGTACGGTGAGTGTGATATCTGGAGGCCCAAATTCCCCTCCCCTTCCCAATTCCTTAATTGTTCCTATCCTTTAAGGTCAGCGACGCGCCCATGAATCTTTTGGTATTGTGGGTGTACATGGGCGGTGGAGATCACTTACCATCAGGTGACCCACTTGCTCGTTTGCATAGGCTGATGCCATAATTTTTTTTTGTAAAAAATACGTTTTTGTTTCAGGTAAAATATACTTTGTATGCATAAGTCGACTGAATGGTAAGTAATACAAGTTTGTTTTTCTAAATTCGAATCCTACTCTCTGCTAATATTATAAATGTGAAAAGTAATGTATGAGTGTTGTATACATTGTGCTGAGGATATACCTTAAATAAATAAATAAATAAATAAATGTGAATGTTTCTTAATCAATTAAGCCGTAACGGCTAAACAGATTGTAATGTGATTTGGCATACATGTAGACCATGACCTGTGTTAGGGCATAGGGTACTCTCAGATACGATATTTACGCAGGCAGAGCCGCGAGCAAAAGTTAGTTCAATGTAAAAATTTGCATAGACATGTCATTCACAAATATTTGTTTCTAGTGTGGGTGTTATTAGGACGCCAATCCCTCATAGTTACCGATACCCACAATACAATTCAGTATAGTTAGTTCACTAGGTAGGTTCTTCGTATGCGAGAGGCCGTCTGCGTTAGTACTACCGCTTCCTCTATTTCTGTCGCCAAGTGTAAGCACTGTTGTTTTTTGGTTTGAAGGACATTGAAGCTAGTGAAGTTACTGGGCATCATGAGACTTACGCCCGGAAATAAATAAATATCATTTAACTAACAGAACTTTGATTTGATATCGCTGTCAAATCGAGTTGCTGAAATGCTGTTTAGTGAAAAAAATAATAATATTTGATCTCTCTTTGGTACCGTTCGACATACGATTTTTCATATTAATTTGAAAGTTATGTTAGCTAACATGTGTGTCAAATGAAAGGTGTTGATCACGCTTCTAACCACTCAATTTCAACTTGAGACATGAGATTTGACATTTCATTAGTTAATTTAACATTGATCAGCCTTTCAGAAACCGGGCGTTAATATCTTATGTCTCGGGGTAACAAGCGCAGTTACTTGCCAATGCCAGTTACTTTGTAATTCAAAGTTCTGTATGTTGTTGCTTCTGTGTATGTATGGCCAGGCGTGGCGTTTACCATCAGGCGAGGGAGCTCATGATATCAGTCGGTTAAGACGCCAGTTGAGCCGCTATCAGTGCGACCGCATCGCTAAGTCGTCGCGGGCCGGGCCGGTTCGATGACCCGCCGCGCCGCACCGCACCGCTCGCTTCCGCGGCCCGCGCCTAAGGGTGTCTGGGTTCTAGTCAACTTGCAGCTCGGAACGCTCGTACCGTTCGCTCGATACTAACTTGTACAATGTGCGGGCTGAATTTAGGCTCTTCCCGTGTCGTATACGCTCGCCCCCCCCTGGTCACCCGGCACTCTGAAAACAATAGTGAAAACGCCGCTAGCGACCAATTTTAGCCTGGTTTAGTTATACATACGCCATCACGCATGTATTCCTCGAAGAGGTAGACAGAAGTGTTTTTTTTAAATTATTAGCTTGAGTGACGAAACGAGCAAGTGGTTCGTCTGATGGTAAGCGCCACGCCTGCCCATAAACAGAAGCAACACCACACAGAACTTTGATTAACAAAGCACTGTATGGCATTGTACTGCGCTCGTCACCCCGAGACATAAGATGTTAAGTCTCTTAATGCTCAGTAATTTCACTGGATTCAATGTCGTTCGAACCGGAACACAACAGTGCTTCAACACTGTTGCTAGGCGGCAGAAATAGACAAAGCGGTCGTACCAACCCAGACGGCCTCACGCATACGAAGGACCTACCACCTAGTAACCAGTACACCCACATTTCGCCGAGCGTATCTCCGTCCTATGATGTGATAGGGGGCGAGCCTATCGGGCACGCTTCCAGACTCGGGGATGATACTGAACATTTTCTTAATAGATAAACCCAATATCACTTTTACCCGACCATTACAACTGCGCCACCGAGGCAGTTAACCTTTTACACTTTTTTTTTTTACTGGCTCGGCAAAGTGACTACGCTACACCTGATGTTAAGTGCAGCGCAATCCAAGAATACTGTCGACCAACGACAGACGATGTGTCTATCGTAGGTCGGTAAAATTACACCCAACAGTCACACACATAGTCCTGACCCCACACTAGGTAAACCTGTATCGTGGGTATCAGCAACTACGAGGGACTTGCCAACCCACAACACACAGACCCGAGACAAATATTTGTGAATCAGACAAACATTTGTCTAGGTGCGGGAATCGAACCCACGGCCTCGCGCTTCGCAACCGACTACTCGCCCGCTGCGCCACGGAGGCTGTCAAAGTAAAAGAAACACAATTTCTCATTGCCAAAGTTGCCCTGTAATGGGCAAACCTTATAATGACGGTATTAACGTCACACGGATGATCATCACTGATAAAATCTTAGAACAATTTTGGCACACATCCAACTGGAGCGGATGTTTAAATTGACGGTTTTAACTAGGAATTCAGATACTACATTTTACTAGTTAGGTATACGGTCTGTTTTTTAATTGCGGAAACGAATTTGACAGACGAGAACGTTTTTACGAAGCATGGGTGACATTATAAATTATATATTTCAGTGGTAGAGCCACCCTGTAGACACTTCTGTCTACAGCATGAATGGGCCGGCTCGCCCGGGTCGTTACCGCTGTCTCACAAAAAACCGGTGTAAAGTAACAGCTTGCTGCTGCGTTTCGTACGGTGAGTGAGATATTCGGAGGATAAAACCCCTCTCCCCTTACCAATCCGTCAATTACCCCTTTCCTTTAAGGTTGGCAACGCGCCCATGACTCTTTTGGTATTATGGGCGTACATGGGCGGCGGAGATCACTTACCGTCAGGTAATACACTTGCTCGTTTAAAAAAACACCTAGTCACATGGGTCATGGTTATCATGGGCCATAAAAGGGTGACTTTGACCAAGTTAATGTTTTTTTGTAAAAGAAGACAGACAAGCGAATAAGTAGGTCACCTATTGCTGAGTG
Source organism: Mimas tiliae (assembly GCA_905332985.1). Taxonomy (NCBI): domain Eukaryota; kingdom Metazoa; phylum Arthropoda; class Insecta; order Lepidoptera; family Sphingidae; genus Mimas; species Mimas tiliae. The sequence continues at coordinate 381,715 of HG995265.1, read as the reverse complement.
ATATCTACCGTCCATGAATACCCATATTGCCAGAAGAACCATGATTGCGTTGCCAACCTTAAAGGACGTATACGGAAGGGTTGAGAAGAGGAAGGAGTATGTTTTGGGCCTCCGGATATCAGACTCACCGTATAAAACGCAGCAGCAAGCTGCTACTTTACGTCGGTTTTCTGTGAGACAGTGGTAACGACCCGGTCGAGCCGGCACATTCATGCTGTAGACAAAGTTGTCTACAGCGTAGCTCTACCTTTTATAACACATTATTCTCACAACATCTGCCAAAGATTTAGAAAAAATCTTCCCGGGAATCGAAACCACGACCTTCTTAAGTGGGTCACATGAAATTTAAAACTCTTTTATTTATCACTAGCTTTTTTCCACCTACGCTACACCTGATGGTAAGTGCAGCGCAATCCAAGAATACTATCGACCAACGACAGACGATGTGTCTATCGTAGGTCGGCAGAATTGCTTCTTCACACTCCGTTTAGAGGACCCCATATTATAGGAAGGAGGGAACACGTGTGCCGCCAAACTATTCCACAGCTTGATGGATATGTATATACACTATGAACTATGGATATTACAGCTTTGAAATGGTTACCGTTAGCAAATATACTGAAAAAAGCCCCGGTAATCGAACCCGCTACTTAAATACATACGCACTCACGCCTGCAATCCCCGAAGGGGTAGGCAGAGGTGTAACCAGTACACCCACATTTCGCCGAGCGTATTTCCGTCCCTTATGTGATAGGGGGCGAGCCTATCGCCATACCGGGCACAAACTCCAGACTCCGGGCTAATACTAAGCATTTCGTAATAGAAAAACCCAATACCACTTTACCCGACCCGGGGATCGAACCCGAGACCTCAGCGTTGGCCTCAATCGTAACCGCCTACGCATTACAACTGCGCTACCGGGGTAAGTAACTAACTTAAATAATCCTCCTAATATGTCAAGTGACACAAAGGTCAAACTAAAAACTTATCAAACAGTATATTTGTTGTCACAACCCTACCGCGAAGGACACCGTTCGAGTCCTTGCGAGGTAAAACAAACGAGTTTTGTATTTTATCAAATATTCCAAAACTCAATATGAAAAATCAACCTTATCTTCGCTGTATAAAGCTTAATTTCCTCCAAAACATTTTATTTAGACTATTCGATACCAGTATGAAGAAATCAACCCATTTTAATTTCAACCTTTCTTTTAGCATGTAGAGTTTATTTTAGCTTGAATAGTAAATACTACTGTGCCCCTGTTACTACGTGCTCTCATAATAAAGCGCTTTAATCGTCAGCACTTTGTGTGTATTAAACTGTAATGCGCTTTAAAGCTTTTTAATTGCTGGTTACTTATACAACAGTCTGTTATATATGATTGCCTCGGTGGCGCATTTGTAATGCGTACGCGTTACGATTGAGGCTAACGCTCAGGTCTCGGGTTCGATCCCCGGGTCGGGTAAAGTGGTATTGGGGTTTTCTATTACGAAATGCTCAGTATTAGCCCGGAGTCTGAAATTGTGCCCGGTATGGCGATAGGCTCGTTCCGTATCACATCGTGGGACGGTGAAATGTGGGTATACTGGTTTACACCTCTGCCTACCCCTTCGAGGAGTACAGGCGTGAGTGCGTATGTATTATACAATGATTAGACTGTAGAAAGTATTTTTGATAACATTAATTAAGCTCGGACGCCTGTATCTCTAAAGGGGTAGATAGAGTTCGTACTAGTTCGTCGCCGAGTGCGTCCGTCCCATGATGTGATAGGGAGCGAGGCTGTCACCTGACCGAGCACAAATTCGTTTTTTTTTTTGGTTTGAATGACGAGACGAGCAGGTCGCTCGTCTGATGTTAAGCGTCACGCCTGCTCATACACAGAAGCAACGCCACACAGAACTTTAAACAACAAAGCACTGCATGACGCTGGACTGCGCTCGTCACCCCGAGACATAAGGTGTTAAGTCTCATAATACCCAGTAATTTCACTGGCTTCAATGTCCTTCAAACGGGAACACAACAGTGCTTACACACTGCTGTTTGGTGGTAGTAATAGACGGCGCTGTGGTACCAACTCAGCCGGCCTCGCGCAAACGAGGGACCTACCACCTTGTGGATCTAGGGAAATGTTATGAATGGTAGAGCCACGCTGTAGATAGTTTTGTTGACAGCCTCCGTGGCGCAGCGGGCGAGTAGCCGGTTGCGAAGCGTGAGGCCGTGGGTTCGATTCCCGCACCTTGACAAATGTTTGTCAAAGCCCCTCGTAGTGCTTGATACCCACGACACAGGTTAACCTAGTGTGGGGTCAGGACTATGTGTGTGACTGTTGGGTGTATTATTTATTTATTTAGTTTTATAATTTGCATCAATATTATTTCTAGCCAACGCAGATAGTATATAAAATAATTAGTAATCGTCCGTCATAAGACGATTTTCTAAGAAATATATTAATACTCGATCTTCAAAGGGCAGACAGCGTGGGTAGAGTTTAGTGACGAGCTATTTAATTGGGTTGTTCCCATAAAATTTATTGGGCTTTATTTTAATTAATCGATGCCTTAATATTGTACTAAATAAGTTTTAACAAAACTTAGAAACCGACTTCAAAATAAAAACACTTTTCTGTGTTTTTATTGTGTTTAGTTGTAGTTACAGCAATAGCATGTAAATTCCAATACAATAACACAATCGCGACGAGTGTACTGTTGTCCGTTGAGGAGTTTTATTTCTTTACTCCGTACTCCGTCATCAAATCCTAACCAAATTTATATAGGACCACATCGCAGCTAAATTCTATCGAATGAAAATTATTCCAACAACAGTCCACAGTTGGCGGAGAAATCGATGTACCTACATACCTAAAAAAACCAAAATGACGCGAATTGAGAACATCCTCCTTTTTTGAAGTCGGTTAATAAGAGTCTTCCTTCAACGGTAGTCAGCGGCCTGGCTGTGCTCTGGCATTGCTGAGGTCCATGGGCGGCGGTAACCACTTACCTTCAGGTGGGCCGCCTGCTCGTCTGTCTATCTATCTCTGTCTATAAAATAAAAAAATCAGAGACATCAATTAAGTAAAGTACACATATACAACGTGTTACAGGTAAGTGTGGTCACATTTAAGGGTCAATCTTCAATAAGGGTCATTCTTGTCAACTTCTTTTTATAGAATAAGCCGGCAAACGAGCAAGTGGGTCACCTGATCTCCACCGCCCATTGACACCCACAATACTAAAATAATCATTTATTTGATTTGATTTGGGCCTCAGGATATCTCACTCACCGTACGAAACGCAGCAGCAAGCTGTTACTTGATGCCGGTTTTTCGTAAGACAGTGGTAACGATCCGGACGAGCCGGCCCATTCATGCTGTAGACAAAAATGTCTACAACGTGGCTCTACCACTCAACATTCTAACATTCTATAGACATATTGAAGTCCAACTTATAGATATTCTTAAGTTTATCGCTAATTTTAATCACTAATTTATTACAATATATAACATTAATAACAAAAAATAAGAATTTCATGTTGAGTAGATATCTAATTTTAATTTAATTTATATTTTAATTTAATGTAACTTTTAATTTAATTACACATATTATTTACAAATGCCATGCATGCCTATGATCTGTATGATTACATTGTACCTCATTTTCATAATGTCAATATGTAATTTTAATTATTATGTAATTATTCTGTTGGTATGCTAAATAAAATAAAATGAAATAATATCTATAAATTAAGTAAAGTGCGTGAGCGAGAATAATAACGCTGGAATGAGACTAAAGCTCAGCTGTTTATCATTAAATGAGACTAAAGCTCAGCTGTTTATCATTAAATGAGACTAAAGCTCAGCTGTTTATCATTAAATGAGACTAAAGCTCAGCTGTTTATCATTAAATGAGACTAAAGCTCAGCTGTTTATCATTAAATGAGACTAAAGCTCAGCTGTTTATCATTAAATGAGACTAAAGCTCAGCTGTTTATCATTAAATGAGACTAAAGCTCAGCTGTTTATCATTAAATGAGACTAAAGCTCAGCTGTTTATCATTAAATGAGACTAAAGCTCAGCTGTTTATCATTAAATGAGACTAAAGCTCAGCTGTTTATCATTAAATGTTGTCCAAAGTTGCAACACAACACAGAACTTTGAATTACCAAGCGCTAGATGGCTCTGGATACTGGCTCTTCACCCCGAGACATAAGCTGTTAAGTCTCATAATGTCCATTAATGTCACTGGCTTGAATGGCCTTCAAACCGAAATACAACAGTGCTTACACACCGCTACTTGGCGGCTGTAATAGACAAAGCGGTGGTACACAACCCAGACGGTCTCTCGCATACGCGGGACCTACCACCTAATAATGTGTAAGGTCGGCAACGCGCCCATGATTATTCTGGTATTGTGGGCGGTGGGTATCGCTTACCATCAGGTGACCCACTTGTATGCCAGCCTATGCTATAAGAAGTGTCGTGATGCCCAGTAATTTCAGCTTCATTGTCCTTCAAACAACGTTACTTGCTGCTTGGCAACAGAAATAGACTAAGCCATGGTATCTACCCTATTACATTAGACACGAAGTTAGCTCAATCGATCAGACCCCAGGAAGTTGTTCGTAGGGTTGCGAGGGGTCTGTGAGGGGGACGGGGGAGGGGCGGTTACACACACACACATAGATGTAATAAAGTTAAAAATGGGTGTTACGGCGGAAATACTGATAGTGTGGTTGATCTCTTATTTTAATTAATAATAATAATATAAATACACGTCCAACAGTCACACACATAGTCCTGACCCCACACTAGGTTAACCTGTATCGTGGGTATCAGGAACTACGAGGGACTTGCGGTTTTTTTATGGTATAGGCAAGCCAACGAGCAAGTGGGTCACCTGATGGTAAGTGATCTTCACCGCCCATGTACGCCCACAATACCAAAAGAATCATGGGTGCGTTGCCGACCTTAAAGGAAAGGGATAATTAAGGAATTGGGAAGGGGAGGGGTTGGGCTTCCGGATATCTCACTCACCGTACGAAACGCAGCAGAAAGCTGCTACTTTACGCCGGTTTTCTGTGAGACAGTGGTAATGACCCGGACGAGCCGGCCCATACATGCTGTAGACAAGTGTCTACAGCGTGGCTCTACCACTCATAAAACCGGGTCCCACAACACCCAGACCAGAAACAAATATTTGTGAATCACACAAAAATTTGTCTCGGTGTAGGAATCGAACCCACGTCCTCTCGCTTCGCAGCCGGCTACTCGCCCAATGTGCCACGGAGGCTGTCAAATTATTTCCTAAACTAGTTTAGAGTTGTATTTGCTGTATAAAAGTGGTGTGGATTTCTGCAATGAACATTGACTGTGATGAACAGTGTATGGAAACATTGAAATTGGTGAATTTAGGTGATTTTTTACCAAGTGTATTGATTGACCTTGGTCGTTTGATCCGCTTAAAGAAAATTGTCTATGAAGCATCGTACTGGAAGGAATTGACACCAAAACCCAAACAAGACTTTGAAATCAGCCACACCGGTGTTTCATGGTTTATGCACTGATAATTCACCGATTTTAATGACTCTTTCACTAAATATAGGTAATAAAATAAATATATATTTATTAAATAAATAAAACGACAAAAAACTTAAAACTTACCTACATAGAAATTGTTTAGTTTTTAACCGACTTGAAAAATGGTTCTCAATACGGCGGTTTTTTTAAATGTATTTTTGCATTTTTTATCTATGTAAGTACATCGATTTCTCCGCCAATTGTGAACCGATATTGTTGAAAAAAAATAATTCGATAGAGTTTAGCTGCGATGTGGTCCCATATAAATTTAGTTAAGATCTGATGACGGAGTAAGGAGTAAAAAAATTAACTCCTCAACGTATACAGCATGTACTACACACCACTAAAATTTAAAAATTAAATATGTTTTGACAAAACTTAAAAATATAAACGGTTAAGCGGATCTAATAATAGTTAATCTTTATTTTCTCATAAGGTTTTATCTATAAATAAAAAATAAATAATTAAATATAATTCTGCCTCGGTGGCGCAATTGTAATGTGTACGCGTTACGATTGAGGCCAACACTGAGGCTCTCGGGCTCGATCCCCTGGTCGGGTAAAATGTTATTGGGTTTTTCTATTACGAAATGCTCAATATCGGCCCGGAGTCTGGAATTTGTGCCCGGTATGGCGATAGGCTCGCCCCCTATCACATCGTGGGACTGAGATACGCTCGGCGAAATGTGGGTGTACTGGTTACACCTCTGCCTAACCCTTCGGGGATTACAGGCGTCAGTGCGTATATACGTATGTAAAATATAATACTGAAAAGTCAAAAATAACAATTTCCATAGGTCTCTTTGGAGTCGGTGCAATTTCATTTGACCAGCAAGCACCCTGGAAGCTGTGGTTGCACTCTTGCCTACCCCCTCGGGAATATAGGCGTAAGCATATGTTTTTATATTTGTTTGAATAGCCGAGCTGGGCAGGACGATCGTCTGATGGTAATCGTCACGCCTGCCCATAAAAAGAAGCAACACCACACAGAACTTTGAATGAAAAAGCACTGCATGGCATTGGACTGCGCTCGTCACTCCGAGACATAAGATGTTAAGTCTCTTAATGCCCAGTAATTTCAATGTCCCTCAAACTGAAACACAACCGTCGTTAAACACTGCTGCTTGGCGGCAGAAATAAAGCTGTCGTGCCAACCCAGACAACCTCACGCATACGAGGGACCTGCCGCCTTGTAAAAACAACAACAATTTTATCACAATTGAAGTCGGTACAATTTCATTTGACCAGCACCCTGGAAGCTGTGGTTGCACACATGCCTACCCCCTCGGAAATATAGGCGTAAGTTTATATATATATACCTTAATACATGTAAAGGATACCATGTACTCTATTGGGTCTCTACCATAGTTTATTTAAAGATACATGAATAATTACGTACAATAACGTTCTTAGGCAATTACTGTAAATTTTATAGTACAGTTTTAAGCTAATTTGTACCCCTTACCTAAGGGTAGTTTACGTTCTATACAGACGAGATGCAAACTTGTAGGACTGTGTACATGACTGAGGATTTAAATTAAAAAATTAAGGAACTTGTGAATTGTATCGTCGAGCTATTAGATTATTATTTTTTATTTTATTATTATTTTTGAATTGGTTTGTAAATAAGTGTTAGTGACTAACTTAATATACATTTAGAGATGTATACTCTTTGTATATATAATGTATACTAATAACGCACGGAGTTATATCTATGTACATATATACACAGTATACATATAGCTCATTGGAAGCGTGCGGTGACGATGACGCGAGTTCCATGATTTTTGTTCACCCAAAAAGTGCTCAACGCGCCTAAAGAAGTTTTCATTTCAAAATATATATTTTTCGACTGCCTCAGTGCCGCAGTTATAATGTGGTATGATTGCTGGGTAGAGATCTCGGGTTCGATCCCCGGGTTGGGTAAATGTGATATTGGGTTTTTCTATTACGAAATACAGTAGTATCAGCCTGGGGTCTGCAATTGTGCCCTAGGGGGCATAGGGAGTGATAGGTCACATGAGAAGAAAATAAGCTCGGCGAAATGTGGGTGTCTAGTTACAGCTCTGCCTACCCCTTTGGGGATAACAGGCGTGAGTGCGTATGCGTAATTTCATTCTGTCACGGCGAATACTACATCTGTTGTTGAGTGATCTCCACCGCCCATGACGCCCACAATACCTGAAGAATCATGCGTTGCTGACTTTAAAGGGAAGGAAAGAAAGTGATTTGGAAGAGGGGAGGGATCTTCCGGTTATGTTACTCACCGTAGAAAAGGCAACAGCAAGGTTATCACGTCGGTTTCTGTGAGACAGCTGTAAAGACCCGGTCGAGCCGGTTCATTCATGATGTAGACAAAAGTGTCTATAGCGTAGCTCTACCACTCTAAATTATTATATTTATGGAAAATAATTTTATAGTCATTTCTTATGTTTACGCGAATATTACACATTGAAATAAAACTAGTTTATACGGATTTTATCGCGGTTTAATATTTTATTTCAGTCCCGACGTTTCGAAAGCTTTTCAGCCTTCGTGGTCACGGGAGAGATTGAGGTGTAGGTCGTCTCCAAAAATAATTTAAATAAAATTAAACCGCGATAAAATCCGTATAAACTAGTTTTATTTCAATAAATTATTTTATTATATTTATGGAAAGTAGTTTTAGTAGAGAGCCACGCCTCGATGATGATTATATTGTATTGATGCCTGAGCCAGGAGGCCAATTCTCGTAATTTTAAATGTTCAAAATATCATTCCGATTTAGTCGCAGCGTCAAGAAAGTTGCAAATGGCATTCTCTTAAACCAATAATCAACGTCAAATGCACCCAGCATTAGCAGTAGCATTATACCGTTTTGGCTTCAGTCAACTTTTATTCTACATTCAATCTCATTACGATCTATGTTCACATTTGACGTTGATTATTGGTTTAAGAGAATGCCATTTGCAACTTTCTTGACGCTGAGACTAGATCGGAATGATATTTTGAACATTTAAAATTACGAGAATTGGCCTTCTGATCGTTCCAAGATTACGAACTCGGGGTCGGCCCAAAAAGCGTTGGCTTGACGTATTGGAGGGAGACATGAGAGTCAATGATCTCAATATGCAGGATGCTCAAGACCGCGCGAAGTGGAAGCATTTAAGAAGGAAGGCGGACCCTGCCAATAAGCCAGGATAATGCCAGGCAGAAAGAATTGTAGTAGAGCCACGTTATAGACACTTTACTATAATTTTCAGCGTGAATGGGCCTGGTCGATCGGTTGAACCACTGTACCGACTATGTAGGAAAAAAATATTTAATAGAGTTTAGTTTCGATTAGCTTTTGCTCGCGGCTCCGTCCGCGTGAATGGCATTTTCCGGGATAAAAAGTACCTAAGTAGCCTAAGTTACACCTTATTACATCAGCTATCTGCCAGTGAAAGTCCCGTCAAAATCGGTCCAACCGTTCCAGAGATTAGCCGTAACAAATAGACAGACAGACAAAAAAAAATAAAAAATGTTATTTTGTTATATGTACCGTATATACATGTAGTAAAAAGCGGTTTTTTTAATATTAGGTACAAAAAGACACTTCAATTTTATTTATTTGTATAGATGTGGTCCCATATAAATTTGGTTATGATCTGATGACGGAGTACGAAGTAAAAAATGAAACTCCTCAACGGACAACAGTACACTCGTCGCGATTGTGTTATTGTATTGGAATTTACATGCTATAACTGTAACTAACACTAAAAATTTAAAAATAAAGTTAACAAGTTTTGTTATGTTGAACCAGAATAAAAAATTATTAATTTACAGAATGCGTAAGCGTTATTATAATCAAACCGTGCAATGAATCAGGTTTTGGTATTAAAGTATCCAGTTACTATGCAAGCATAATCATAGCGGATGATATCATGGTTAGATACGCAGTACATACATACAAACGCACTTACGCCTGTAATCCCCAGGGTAGGTAGAGGTGTAACCAGTACATCCACATTTCGCCGAGCGTATCTCCATCCCGTGATGTGATAAGGGACGAGCCCATCGCCATACCGGGCACAATTCCAGACTCCGGGCTGTAATTTGCATTTGTTGTATAAAACCCAATATCACTTTCACCCGAACCGGTGATCGAACCTGAGACCTTAGTCGTAACTCGTACGCATTGCAACTGCGCCACCGAGGCATTCGCAGGGAACGCAGTAGAGTTACTTTATAGACAGTTTTTAACGGACGAAAAATCGGAGGAAGTTCTCAATTTGACACTTTTTTTTGGATGTATGACCACGCATAACTCCGCCAAATGTGGACTGATGATGAGTCTTTTTTCAAAGTTGGTCGCATTTTAATTTCTTTATGTACTTCCACCCCCAAGGGGTTGAAATTGGGGATGAAAGATTCAATCTTCGTCAATTATGCACCGTTATTGATAATTCTTTCACTAAAAATAGATATATTTTTTTTTAATAAAAATAAAACCAACTCGAAAAACTAAAAACCTAAAAATAAATTATACAATTTTAAGTCGGTGCTTTCTACCTATAATTACATGACAGCCTCCGTGGCGCAGTGGGTGAGTAGCCTGCTGTGAATCGTGAGGCCGTGGGTTCGATTCCCGCACGAGACAAATGTTTGTGTGACCCACAAATATTTCTTTCGGTTCTGGGTGTTTTCTCCCCAGAGGGGTTGTCGTCAGGCAGGCGACCGGTCGTAATAACTACAAGCCAAATCTATCTACAATTGACCATTGTATGCAAAACAGCACGGACTCTAAATTATTTTGTAAAATTTACAGCAAAAGGTGGCAATGGTCTGGCGGAACTGTTAACCGAAGTCGCAGGTTCAAAATCAGCCCCAAGGCACACCTTTGATTTTTCTAAGTTACGTGTGTGTTTAATTATCACTATCTTTAACGGTGAAGAAAACATCGTGAGGAAACCTGCATACCTGTGAAGTTCTCCATATGAATTTCGAAGGTGTGTGAAGTCTGCCAACCCGCATTAGGCCAGCGTGGTGGACTAAGGTCTTACTCCTTGCATTAATGAAGACACACCCAGCAGTGGGACGTGTATAATACATAGCTGGTATTATTGCGTGGCGCAATAACAACCTCAAGCGACAGCCTCCGTGGCGCAATGGGCGAGTAGCTGGCTGTGAAGCGTGAGGCCGTGGGTTTGATTCCCGCACGAGACCAATGTTTGTGTGACCCACAAATATCTGTGTCGTGTCTGGGTGTTGTGGGTTGGCAAGTCCCTCGTAGTTGCTGATACCCACGATACAGGTTAACCTAGTGTGCGGTCAGGACTATGTGTGTGACTGTTGGGTGTATTTAGTGTCAGGGACTCGGCCCAGCGGTCGCCTGGATGTTTACCATCTCTCCCGGGCGGCTTAACGTTGGGTCGTAAGGCCGGTGAACCCAACATAACCGTTCCGCTTCCCCCCGGGGCGGGCGGTAGCAATAAGTCGCTTTTCCCCGCGACAAAAAAAAAAAAAAAAAAAAAAGTGTGCGGTCAGGACTATGTGTGTGACTGTTGGGTGTGTATTTTATTATTATATTGAATGAGCCAATGTTGCCAATAAGGAAAATTAATCACATATAGTCTGAAACCAACTGTTATTGTGGCAGGTTATGATGACCTACAGCAATATTTCAATATATGAGCTTGAATATTTCAGGAGGTGTTTTCGCCGCTTAGTGTGAAGAAGCAATTAGACAGGCCGGCATAATTTTGCCGACCTACGATAGACACATCGTCTGTCGTTGGTCGACAGTATTCTTGGATTGCACTGCACTTAACATCAGGTGTAGCGTAGTCACTTTGCCGAGCCAGGATAAAAAAACTGCGTGGCTCTACCAGTCTAAAAGAAATAAATATATTACAAGAAAACGATAGTAGAGTAATAGTTTTGTTGAAACCATTTATGACAGCAGCAGTGATAGTTCAGCGGGGAGTGGTATGGACTGTCGAGATGAAAGTAGCGGGTTCAAAACCAGCCCCAAGTGCATACACCTCTGACTTTTCTAAGTTACGTGTGTATTAATTGTTAATTATCACTTGCTTTAACGGTGAAGGAAATATCGTGAGGAAACCTGCATACCTGAGAAGTTCTTCATAAGAATTTCGAAGGTATGTGAAGTCTGCCAAACCGTATTAGGCCAGCGTGGTGGACTAAGGCCTGACCCCTCTCATTCAGTAGAGGAGGCCCGTGCCCAGCAGTGGGACGTGTATAATACAGGGCTAGTTTTATTATATTATTATTATATTTATGAGTGGTAGAGCCATGCTGTAGACAGTTTTGTCTACAGCATGGATGCACTCACCCGGGTTGTTACTACTGTCACAGAAAACTGACGTAAGGTCACTTGTTGCTGCTTTTCATATGATGGGTGAGATATCCGGAGGCCGAAATTCTCCTGCCCTCAATCCCTTAATTTATCCCTTTCCTTTAAGTTCGGCAACGCGTTCATAATTCTGGTATTGTGGGCGTACATGGGCGGTGGAGATCACTTATCATCAAGTGACCCAATTACTCGTTTTCCGGGCTGTGCTATAAAACACGATGTACTTTTAACCGACTTCAAAACTGATGTTCTCAATTGTTCTGTATACATATTGTTTTTTATGTACGATGACGCGTAACTGCCAAATGTGGACCGATTTTCTTTCTTTCTATAACAGCAAATGCACCGCGATTAAACTTTTCAATATACATACATACGCACTCAGGCCTGTAATCCCCGAAGGGGTAGGCAGAGGTGTAAATAGTACACCCACATTTCGCCGAGCGTATCTCCGTCCCACGATGTGATAGGGGGCGAGCCTATCGCCATACCGGGCACAAATTCCAGAATCCGGGCTGATACTGAGCATTTCGTAATAGAAAAACCCAATACCACTTTACCCGACCCGGGGATCGAACACGAGGGCTCAGCGTTAGCTTAATCGTAACGCGTACGCATTACAACTGCGCCACCGACGCTATAAACTCAGTTGTAAAAAGTACATAGGGATATGACGAAGTCAGTTGCCTGGTTTTAGCTTTCTCGTGTCGCGCTGAGCGGGGTGTATGTAGCGGGGAGGTGGAGATGAGTGCGCGGGGTGGTGGGGGGTGGCGGGTGTGCAGCCGGGGCGGGAGGGGGCGAGGTGCATCGCGCCTGTGTGCGTGCGTCCGCGGCCCTGCGGTGCAGCAGTCGCCCTCAGTACACGTCGGTGCATCCATACGAATGCATTAACGCGTCCCGCATCACAAATCACAACAAAATCATCACAATAATCATCATCGCAGTGATTATATTAACAAAAACCCATCCCGTTACAATGAAATGTAATATAGGATTTCAGTTGTGAACGTTTTCCTTTGTCGTCGGCCATGTTGGATTCGACGCGATTATCAAGATGCAACCGTGCGGTGAGTGTCGCTTTCTTATTTTACCATTTTCGAATTTCGAACGTTTTGCGATGACATTATGTTTTTTTAAATTCACTTTTTAACACTTATGATTTGGGCGAAGGTGTGTAGAATGTACAGTCTTGCCATTAATACTGAAGGAAATTCACGATATATTTTATCACGAATTCGTATGTGATGAAAGATTTCATGTATTAGAATGAAAGATTTCATGTATTAGAATCAGAAATAAATGAATATGCTACCATATGCGTGTCAAAGCGTCCCAGCGATTAGTTACATCACGTGATAAAAATATCGTACATACATACATACATACATACATACATACATACGTGGTCCTGCATGGGCCGTACTGGGAAATTTCCCATTTCGGCCTTATACAAGGAGATCGATGTGAAATCGGACATTACGTCAGAGGTGCGCCATTTTGAAAATACCTCCCCCCCTTTCAAAATAGGTGCGCTGCTTCGGTTTTCTTACGGCGAAGGCATACGGCGCAAGGGGCGGGTCCACGGGGCCTCTGACGCTCGGTTCTATGCTCCCTCTAGACCTTAGGCGGGTAGGCCTTAGTAACAGTCGGTTGGCTGTACGGTCTTGTTATGTTTGTGTAGAGATATTAAAAGAAAAACGACTATAATTTTAGTAACAAGTAAATGAAGATTAAGGTAAGTAATGATTTTGACATGTTTTTTTATGTAGACTCTGAAAGAAAATGGCGTCTGACGTTTGACATTTTGGACTATCGATTTTCATATTTAAAATAGGAGATTCTTTTTTCAAAGGCGCTACAAATTTATTCGATTTTCGAATTTCATTGAACGCGTTAATTTTTTTATATTGATAGTCTTTTTTTGTCTTAATTCATAGCAAAGGCTTTTTAAAAACGCAGTACTAAATAAATAAGACATTATTATTTCATCAGAATAATTGTGGAAAGAATGAAATTGAATTGTAATATGAAATAAATCTTACAACTGCATAATTATTGCTTCAACAATTTATTTCGTAAGTACGAAATTCAATTGGCCATGACCCGAAATGAAATTTTATAATAAAAGTCATTTTTCATGCAAAAGTTGCAAAAGGCGAAACTTATAAATACTTATTGAAGTCAGTTAATGAGCTGCCATACCATGCCGAACTGCCTCGGTGGCGCAGTTATAATGCGTATGCGTTACGACTGAGGCTGACGCTGAGGTCTCGGGTTCGATCCCCGGGTCGGGTAAAGTGATATTGGGTTTTTCTATTAAGAAATGCTCACCCCGGAGTCTGGAATTGTGTCCGATATGGCGATAGGCTCGCCCCCTATCACATCACGAGACGGAGATACGCTCGGCGAAATGTGGGTGTACTGGTTATACCTCTGCCTAACCCTTTGGGAACTACAGGCGTGAGTGCGTATGTATGTGTTTAATGACCTGCCAAATGTTGATGATATAGTCTCATAATGCCAAGTAATTTAACTGGAATCAATGTCCTTCAAACCGAAACACAACGGTGCATACACATTTCTGCTTGGCGGCAGAAATAGATAAAGCGGTGGTACAACCCAACCCCCTCTCGCATACGAGGTACTTACCACGTAGTAAAAAAAACTAACGATTGTATATAACAGCCTTGTGTTACATACACTGTCCCACTGCTGGGCACTGGCCTCGTCTATTAATAAATACACCCAACAGTCACACACATAGTCCTGACCCCACACTAGGTTAAACCTGTATCGTGGGTATCAGCAACTACGAGGGACTTGCCAACCCACAACACACAGACCCGAGACAAATATTAGTGGATCACACAAACATTTGTCTCGGTGCGGGAATCGAACCCACGGCCTCTCGCTTCGCAGCCGGCTACTCGCCCGCTGCGCCACGTACCTTGAAAGTACCTTGTATATATAACAAAGTAAATGTACGATTTTTAAATAAAGCCCTTGCAATATTATTTTAAAAGTGGTAGAGTCATGCTGTAGACAGTATCTACAGCATGAATAGGCCGGCTCTAGCGGATTAATAACACTGTCTCACAGAAAACAGACACTAAATATAATTGCCGTTCATAGGAGACCACTTACCAGCAAGTTAACCATTTGCAAAGAAAACACTTTGTATAACCGACTTTTTTATAGCATAGGCCGGCAAAAGAGCGAATGGGTAAGTGATTTCCGGCGCTTATGTACGCCCTACAACACAAAACAAATTATGGGCCTGTTGTCGACCTTAAAGGAAAGGGATAATTAAGGAAATGCGAAGTGGAGGGAATTTGGGCCTCCGGATATCACCCTCAATGTACAAAACGCAGCAACAAGCTGCCACTTTACGTAGGTTTTCTGTGAGACAGTGGTAACGACCCGGACGAGCCGACGCATCCATGCTGTAGACAAAAGTGTCTACAGCGTGGCTCTACCAGTCGAATCACTCGACTTCAAAATAAAAACATTGAAAAGTAAAAAATAACTATAATACTAAAATACTATAAAGAGACGTATAGAAATTGTTATTATTGAATTTTCAGTGTTTTTATTTTTAAGTCAGTTTCTAAGTTTTGTTAAAACTTATTTTGTTTTTCAATATTTAGTGGTAGTTACAGCAATATCATGTAAATTCCAATACAATAACACAATCGCGACGAGTGTACTGTTGTCCGTTGAGGAGTTTCATTTTTTTACTCTGTACTACGTCATCAGATCTTAACCAAATTTATATGGGACTACATTGAAACTCTATCGTATGAAATTTTCGGAGAAAAATCGGCGGAGTAATCGGGCTATATACATAAAAAATGCAAATAAATGAATTATACGCGCCGAATCGAGGACCTCCTTTATTAAGTCAGTTAAAATGATCATTGGATGACTCCTCGTTCATTAAAATTCAGTTCAAACATGGGTCTTGCTTATAAATGTTATTCAAGCACTGATTACTTAAACATTGTTTTGTCTCTTTCTAACAACTTTATAAATGGTGTTTAAAAAGAAAGACAAACGCCCGGTTACTGAAAGGCTGATCAAATCAACATTCAACTAACAGAACTTTGATTTAAACATCGTTGTCAAATCAATTTGAATCGCTGAAACGTTATTTAGTAATAAAATTAATAATATTTGATCTCTCTTTAGTACCGTTTGACATACGATTGTTCATATTAAATTGAAAGTTTTGTTAGCTAACCTGTGTGTCAAATCAAAGGTGTCGATCACGCTTCTAGCACCTCGATTTCGACTTGACATGAGATTTGACATTTGATTAGTTAATTTAACATTGATCAGCCTTTCAGGAACCGGGCGTTAGTAAGGTTATAATCTGAAGGCCAATTCTCGTAATTTTAAATGTTCAAAATATCATTCCGATCTAGTCTCAGCGTCAAGAAAGTTGCAAATGGCATTCTCATAAACCAATAATCAACGTGAACCCAAATTTAACATTAAATTAAACCAAAATTACGAGAATTGGCCTCCTGGGGAAAGACATTAGGTAATTTTTGTCCCGGAAAAAGATATAGACGCGGGCGGAGCCGCGTGCAAAAGGTAGTTTAATATGAAATAATCGAACAGCTTACTTTACAGTTGACTAGCCTTTGCTCGCGGATCCGCCCGCGTGAACGGCCTTTTCCGGGATAAAAAGTAGCCTATGTTACTTAGTGATAATGTAGCTTTCTAACAACAAAATAATTTTTGAAATCAGTCCAGTAGTTTTTAAGTTTATTCGTTACATAGAAAAATACAAATCTTTCCTCTTTATAATATTAGTGTAGACTAGAAACTATATTTTTTATTTACACAAATGACGAGACGAGCAGCCTGCTCGCTCGATGGTAAGCTCTATATCTGTTCTTACACAGTAGCATAACTCCCCAAAACGTTGAACTGCAAACTACATTGAGTGCAGTCCAGTGTCATGCAGTACTTTATTTGAAGTTCTGTCATGAAACTCATGATGCTTCTGTTTATGGGTATGTGTGATGCTTAGCATATAGCATAAGGATACTTAACATAGTGGTATAAGTGGTAGAGCCACGCTGTAGACAACTTTGTCTACAGCATGAATGGGCCGGCTCGTCCGGATCGTTACCAGTGTCTCACAGAAAACCGATGTAAAGTATCAGCTTGGTGCTGCGTTTCGTACGGTGAGTGAGATATCCGGAGGCCCAAATCCCCTCCCTTTCCTTTAAGGTTGGCAACGCGCCCATGACTCTTTTGGTATTGTGGGCGTACATGTGCGGTGGTGATCACTTACCATCAGGTGACCCATTTGTTCATTTGCCAGCCTATGCTATAAAAAAAATATAGCGATGTATGTATATGTTTGACAGCCTCCATGGCGCAGCGGGCGAGTAGCCGGTTGCGAAGCGTGAGGCCGTGGGTTCGATTCCCGCACCTTGACAAATGAATGTCTGATCCACAAATATTTGTCTCGGGTCTGGGTGTTGTGGGTTGGCAAGCCCCTCGTAGTTGCTGATACCCACGATACTGGTTTACCTAGTGTGGGGTCAGGACTATGTGTGTGACTGTTGGACGTGTATTTATGTATACCTACATACACCACACTAGACATTCTTAGTTGTTAATTAATTTTATTAATAAATTAATACATTTACTCGTAGCAGATTTATCATGACTCATAGCGGTAATTCCATTTTTGGAAACCTGTAATTTATATTATTTCGTATTGAAATTTCCTCGATCCAGACTTGCCTGGTAATGGAATTAATAGAAACGTTTTGAATGACAGGATACTTTTCCCAGAAAATATTTATAAATTGTTTTCCTTGCAATGTTCAACCTGTTTTGTGATTTGTTTTCTTTTACTGTAATATTTTTTTTTTTATATTATAGGCCGGCATAATGGCAAGCAAGTGGGTTGGTAGGTGATCTCCACCGCTCATTTACGCCCACAGGACTTAAATAATCATGGGTGCGTTGCCGACCTTAAAGGAAAGGGATAATTAAGGTATTGGGAAGGGGAGGGGATTTGAGCCTCCGGATATCTCACTCACCGTAAGAAACGCAGCAGCAAGTTATTTTACGTCGGTTTTCTGTGAGACAGTGGTAACGACACGGACGAGCCGGCCCATTCATACTGTAGACAACAAGTGTCTAAAGCGTGGCTCTACCACTCAGAACTCAGAACACTTGAATTATTTTCAATTTCAATAACATCAAACGAGCGCCCAGCAGAAATGCATGGTATAGCTAAATATATATTGCATAATACATACGTGCAAAAAGCGTGATAGCTCAGCGGGGACTGGTATGGACTGTCGAGACGAAAGTCGCAGGTTCAAAACCAGCCCCAAGAGCATACACCTCTGAGTTTTCTAAGTTATGTGTGTATTCATTGTTAATTATCACTTGCTTTAACGGTGAAGGAAACATCGTGAGGAAACCTGCATATCTGAGAAGTTCTTCATAAGAATTTCAAAGGTATGTGAAGTGTGCCAACCCGCATTAGGCCAGCGTGGTGGACTGAGGCCTAACCGCTCTCATTCAGTAGAGGAGGCACGTGCCCAGCAGTGGGACGTATATAATACAGGGCTGGTATTATTATACGTGCTTACGTCTGTAATCCCCGAAGGGGTAGGCAGAGGTGTAACCAGTACACCCATATGACCCGCACAATCCGCAACGGGAACCAATGCGTCGTCTGTTAATCATCAGAGTGTACCACGTGCAAGTGAGGTTGGCTTTGGGCCGTAGATGTTGGCGACGCACTTACACTCCAAAAAAATAAGTTAGAGTTGAGTGTATTTTTTATTTGCTTGAATAACGAGACGAGCATGCCGCTCGCCCGATGTTACGACACAGAACTCTGGATTACAGAACATTGCATGCCACTGAACTGCGCTTGTCACCAGGAGACATAAGATGTTTAGTCTATATTGTCCAGTAATGTCACTGACTTCAATGTCCTTCAAACCGAAACACAATAGTGCTTACACACTGTTGTTTGGCGGTAGAGATAGACACCTCAGTGGTACCAACCCAGGCGGCCTCTCGCATACGAGGGACCTACCACCTTTTTAATTATTTTGAAGTGAAATCTTCTTTAGCCGCGTTGTCCACTTTTTGGTAGGGATACTCTTATGGTTCGCGGGGTTCGCATCACCGACATGCTCATGACGCGCAGCGACCATGTGCTGTGCGCGTTAGACACTTTATTGGATGGGTGAAATCTCGTGCGTTCGCGTCACGGACATGCTTATAGCAGTATATCTGTAGCTATACAGCTGACGTATTGTGCAACATTAGTGCTGTGTATATCTTATAAGTGAAATTGAATGGATTTAGTGGAAAGTTAAATGTGTATATACTGTGCATTGTTGAAATAGTCTTTTTGTTTGATTATTATTTGAATCGTTTAATTGTAGAATCATTGTGCAGTACAATACTGAGTACTAAAAAACCATATAAACATGCATGTAATTGTTGCTCGGAGTGTCAATACTCGTAGATGTTAAAACCAGATTAATGTTGATAATTTTAATTCATACATTATGAAATTTCAAACTTAAATACAAAAGTTCTAAGTTTTCACTTCTATCGGCAGTCTCTACAACTGCCAATATTTTTTAAACAGTTTCTTTTTAAGCAGTGATAGCTCAACGGGAAGTGGTATGGACTGTCGAAACGAAAGTCGCAGGTTCGAAACCAGCCCCAAGTGCATACACCTCTGAGTTTTCTAAGTTATGTGTGTATTCATTGTTAATTATCACTTGCTTTAACGGTGAAGGAAACATCGTTAGGAAACCTGCATACTTGAGAAGTTCTTCATAAGAATTTCTAAGGCGTGTGAAGTCTGCCAACCCGCATTAGTCCAGCGTGGTGGACTAAGGTCTAACCCCTCTCATTCAGTAGAGGAGGCCCGTGCCCAGCAGTGGCATTAGTTTCTTTTTACTTACCTTGTATTTATTTTGACAGCCTCCGTGGCGCAGCGGGCGAGTAGCTGGCTGCGAAGCGAGAGGCCGTAGGTTCGATTCCCGCACTGAGACAAATGTTTGTGTGATCCACAAAAATTTGTTTCGGGTCTGGGTGTTGTGGGACCGCAAGTCCCTCGTAGTTCCTGATGATACCCACGACACAGGTTTACCTAGTGTGGGGTCAGGACTATGTGTGTGACTGTTGGGTGTATTATTATTGGGTGTATTATTATTTACTAAGCTTTAATCACGTATCCTTCGGGATAATATGTGAGACAAACATACGCGGCAGGTCATCGCCCCGGCTCGTTATCACAGTGTTTATTCGCAATTAGTGATAACGAGCCACTGGCCTCGCACGCCCACTGGTGGAGGCCATTGGAGTGGCGAGGGGGGGGACTGTCACGCTATAATAACCAAACGGTTAAAGACCAGATTAGAAAAACTTTTTAAGGTAAAATTAAACTGTAAAAAATAATTAAAAAGGTGGTAGGTGACTCGTATGCGAGAGGCAAACTGGGTTGGTAACACCGCATTGTCTATTTCTGTCACCAAGCATTTGAAGGACATTGAAGCCAGTGAAATTACTGGGCATTATAAGACTTAACATCATATGTCTCGGCGTGACGAGCGCAGTTCAATGCCATGCAGTGATTTGTAATTCAAAGTTTTATGTAGCGTTGCTTCTGTTTATGGGCAGGCGCTTACCATCAGGCGAGCGACCTACTCGTCTCTTCATTCAAGTGAATAAAAAAAAGCTTAAATATAACCTGTTACAAAAAGAAAAAACAGTGGCACTCCGGGAGTGCCGACAGAAGTGAAAACTTGAATTATATTATACATAGTTATATTATACATGTATTTCAACCCAAACTCAACTCTCGTGTAAACGGGGCCAGTATATATAGATACTTATATACAGAGGTGTCGGTAACAGTGTCGGATACTTCAATTGTTTTTACACATACATACGCACTCACGCTTGTAATCCCCGAAGGGATAGGCAGAGGTGTAACCAGTACACCCACATTTCACCGAGCGTATCTCCGTCCCACGATGGGATGGGCGCGAGCCTACCGCCATACCGGGCACAAATTCCAGACTCCGGGCTGATACTGAGCATTCCGTAATAGATAAACCCAATACCACTTTTTTCTGAAGTTATGTGTGAATTAATTGTTAATTATCACTAGCTTTAGCCGTGAAAGAAACATCGTGCGGTAACCTGCATACCTGAGAAGTTCTTCATAAGAATTTCGAAGGTATGTGAAGTCTGCCAACCCGCATTAGGCCAGCGTAGTGGACTAAGGCCTAACCCCTCTCATTGAGTAGAGGAGGCCCGTGCCCAGCAGTGGGACGTGTATAATACAAGGCTAGTATTATTATTACGAGCGTTTAGATCACTTACCATCAGGTGACTCATTTGCCCGTTTGCTGATCTCTGCTATAATACCGGCCTCCAGTCAAGGGTGATCAGACTGAAGAATTTACAAATTTCCAAAATTCAATGTTTTTGTAAAAGGCTTTTTTACAGGGATTTGCCATGTGCCCAAGGACTCTTACATATCCTAAAATAGGTCTAATACACTGCCTTTAATAAACCTTTACCCGACCCGGGGATCGAACCCGAGACCTCAGCGTTGGCCTCAATCGTAACGCGTACGCATTACAACCGCGCCACCGAGACAATGAATACACACGTAACTTAGAAAAGTTAGAGGTGTGTGCCCTTGGGGCTGGTTTCGAACCAGCGACTTTCATCTCGACAGTCCGTACTACTCTCCACTAAGCTATAGCTGCTGTGCTGCTTATGAATTCTACACATGATGAAAAACCCGCCATAGTGAGTGGTAGAGCCACGCTGTAGACACTTGTCTACAGTATGTATGGGCCGGCTCGTCCGGGGTCGTACCACTGTCTCACAGAAAACCGGCGTAAAGTAGAAGCTTGCTGCTGTGCTTCATACGGTGAGTGAGATATCCAGAGGCCCAAACCACACTCCCCTTCCCAATCCCTTAATTTTTCCGTTCCTTTAAGGGCGGCAACGCACCCATAATTCTCTTGGTATTGTAGGCGTACATGGGCGGTGGAGACCACTTACCATTAGGTGACCCACTTGCTCGTTTGCCGGCCTATGCCATAAAAAAAATAGTAGCTCGTTCAGGCAACCAGTGTATCGTGTGTCTCGTTCCGAGATCAACCAGTGTATACCCAGTAGCTTCAGGCATAATTCTGCCAACAGTCGAGGGAAGCAATATCTCTCAAAACGAAATTATAAAATAAATAACACCCAACAGTCACACACATCACCCTGACCCCACAGTAAGATACGAGTCTTGCGTCGTGGGTATCAGGAACTACGAGAGACTTACGGTCTCACAACACCCAGACCCGAAACTAATATTCGTGTAGTGATTTCTTAGGTTTACGCGAATATTACACATTGAAATAAAACTAGTTTATACGGATTTTATACGGAGACTCTCCCGTAACCACGAAGGCTGAAAAGCTTACGAAACGTCGGGACTAAAATAAAAATTAAACCGCGATAAAATCCGTATAAACTAGTTTTATTTTAATATTTGTGTATGAGACATATTTGTCTCGGTGCGGGGATCGAACCCGCGGCCTCACGTTTCCCAGTCGGCTACGGAGGCTTACAATATAATTTATTTTTATTTGAAATTCACTGTACTTATCATCAAATCCAGTTAAAGGCCGAATTATGTCAGGTAAGGATAAAAAAAAAACCAGTAAAACTCTTCCTTCCTCCACTTCCCTTATCCCATTCTCAGTGGGGTCGCAACATGTTTTTTAACACATGTTACAGAAAGATTTGGCTTGTAGTTTTAATGCTCGGCCGCCTGCCTGACGTTAACCCCTCTGGGGAGAAAACACCCAGACCCGAAACGTATATTTGAGGGAACACAAACATTTGTCTCGGTTCGGGAATCGAACCCGCGGCCTTTCGCTTCACAGCCGGCTACTCGCCCACTGCGCCACGTCAGTAAAAACTCTTCGAAATCATTATATAATTTTATTGGTGTAGTATAAAACCATGACCTATAAACTAAAAGAATCCACGTCTGTTCCATATAATGACATCATCATTACGTCATCATTCTACACACAACGCCCTACTATAGGGCCAAAGGGCGGGAAGCGTCCGCGCCCGATTGGACCATTCAAATTTCGAAACGCATCCGTTGCACCGGCTCATAGACCCGACACTATTGGTCTATTCGAAATTCGAACAACGATTGGTTGTTGCCAAGTCAACGTTTCGAGTTTGGAAGGAGCGAATGATTTTGACCGTTATTGCAAGTTTTTTTAACTAGTTCGACATTGTTTATGGATAGTGGGGATATGGGACGGGCGTTATTTATGGTTGGGTGTTCTAGGATTTTTTTTCTATGTCGATATTTTTACCGTGCGGTCTTTGGGGTGTTATTTTTATTGTTTCTTTAGTAAATAGTTTGGAAAAAAGGTTGGTAGTTTTTTTCTGTTTATATGGGAATCAGTCGACGTGATTCGATGACGGGACTTGGGTTCTTGGGTGGTTTTATACAACGTGTTACAGAAAGGTGTGGTCATATTTAAGGGTCGTTACATACACCTGACAGTGAGAGTTTATGTACAGGATCATATCAAGATATTCTAAAATTGCACGCTAATTTTTATCACTCGTTTATTATGATCGATCACAGACCTATAAATCAAGTGAAATACGGGATCAAGAATATCAATCTTCTTCTTCTTATCGAATGGTTGGCCAACCTAGTGTCAGAGTTTTCAAGCCACCCGAAGGCCTCTGACTTAGCTTAACGACTGCTATCAGTTGATAACAGCCGGGACCGACATTTTACGTGCCCTCCGAAGCACGGAGACGCTCAGTTGAAATACCACTAAGCGGTCACCCATCCATAGACTGACCGCAACCAAGGGTTGCTTAACTCGCTTATCGTTTACAGATTAGTGCAACTAGCTATGAGCGTCTCATATCAATAATAAGAATATCAATGCTGGAGTAAGACAAAAGCTCAGTTGTTTATCATTTAGTGTTGTCCAAAGCTACAAGTTGAATATCGACATGTTATTTATTCGATAATAAAGAAAATACTTTATATATGTGAGCAATACAATCAGATTTAGTAAGTACTACTGGTGATATATTTATATAGTGCGCTATGCGTTCCTTAAATTTGACCACACCTTTCTGTAACACGTTGTATAATACTTATATCGTACACTATGCGTTCCTTAACTTTGACCACACCTTTCTGTAACACGTTGTATAATACATACATACGCAATCACGCCTGTAATGTTTGAAGGGGTAGGCAGAAGTGTAGCTAGTACACCCACATTTCGCCGAGCGTATCACCGTCCCATGATGTGATAGAGGTCGAGCCTATCGCCATACCGGCCACAATTCCAGGACTACGCGCTGATACTGAGCATTTTGTAATAGAAAAACCTAGTATCACTTTTACCCGACCCGGGGATCGAACCCGAGACCTCAGCACAGCAATCGTATTGCAGACGCATTACAACTGCGCCACCGAGACAGTCCATAGTCTTGTGGGACCGCAAGTCCCTCGTAGTTCTTGATACCTACGATACAGGTTAACCTAGTGTGGGATCAGGACTATGTGTGTGACTGTTGGACGTGTATTTATCTTTTACTAGCTGTTGCTCGCGGCTCCGCCCGCGTGAATAGACTTTTCCGAAATAAAACGTAGTCTATAACCGTCTCCAAGGTCCCATTTATCTCTACATCAAAATTCATCAAAATCGGTTCAGTGATTTAGGTGTGAAAGCGTAACAAACAAATAGATAGTTTTTTTTTCATAAAAAGTATCCTATGTTATTTCTTATACCTCCAAGAATATGTCTACAAAGTTTCATGATTATCGGTTAAGTAGTTTTCGCGTGAAAGCGTAACAAACAAATTTATAATATTAGTATGATGGTTATACAGAGGTATATATGACATTAAAATTTAAAAATTTAATGAATTACGATCGATTTTCGAGCACTAGTATTACATAATATGGCGTGACCTGCCGTGGCGCCTCATCGACGACGCAACGGCGATGCGGTACCTGTCACACGGTTAGCTAACAGAAAGCCAATACTCGTAAGAAAAATGTTCAAAATATCATTCCGATCTAACTTCAGTGCCAACAAAGTTACCAATTTTTGTTTTTATGGCATAGGCCGGCAAACGAGCAAGTGGGTCACCCGATGGCAAGTGATCTCCACCGCCCATGTATGCCCAAAATACCAAAAGAATCATGGGCGCGTTGCCGACCTTAAAGGAAAGGGATAATTAAGGAATTGGGAAGGGGAGGGGGTTTGGGTCTCCGGATATCTCACTCACCGTACGAAACGCAGCAGCAATCTGCTACTTTACGCCGGTTTTCTGTGAGACAGTTGTAATGACCCGGGCGAGCCGGCCCATTCATGCTGTAGACAAAAGTGTCTACAGTGTGGCTTTACCACTCAATAACTGATGAAATGATATTATGATAAACCAATAATTAACGTCAAATGTAAACATAGATCGAAATTAGATTAAATCTAATATATAAAATTCTCATGTCCAATGTTCGTTCCCATACTCCTCCGAAACGGATTTGTATGAAATTTTGTGTGCATATTGGGTAGGTCTGAGTATCGGCCAACATCTATTTTTCATCCCCCTAAATGTTAAGGGTGGTCCACCACTAAATATTTATTTTTATTTTTTAGACAACATTTTTTGTTTTATTTTTTTTATGTTACAGCATTAAAAAATACATACAACCCTAAATTTTCACCTTTCTACCATCAACCCTTAGTTTTTAATAGTCATTTTAGTATTTTTGTCAAGCGCGTTTCTCACCCAGGGCGCCCACTAGGCTACTTTAATCCTGGAAATAGGCATTCACGCGGGTGGAGTCGGGGGCAACAGCTAGTAATATATAAAAGTTTACTATAACCAAAACGGCATTCTGCTAACATTTAGAGATGACACACACCTTGTATAAACGTCAAAATTGTGACTGAATTGAGTTAGCAATGACATCGAGATGACGTCATATTGAAACCGTACTGAAATAATATAACGTTTAACAAAACTTAGAACCGACTTCAATGTATAGCAATTGCATGTAAATTCCAATACAATAACACAATCGCGACGAGTGTACTGTTGTCCGTTGAGGAGTTTTATTTTTTCCTCCGTACTCCGTCATCAAATCTTAACCAAATTGATATGAGACCACATCGCAGCTAAACTTAACGATTGATTTTTTTTCCTACAAAATCGGTCCACAATTGGCGGAGAAATCGATGTACATACATAAAAAAGCAATAAAATAAATAAAAAATAAACGCGCTTCATTGGGAACCTCCTCATTTTTTGAAGTCGGTTAATTAATAAAGAGGAGCAAAGTACAATTTTTAATTAAATCACAATCTAATCTCAGTTCGGTAAAAATTCAGTCGCAGTATCAGTTAAATGCAAGAATTGGCTTTCTGATAAAACGCTAAGCGGTTTGGTAGAACCACGCTGTAGACTGTTTTGTCTTCAGCATGAATGGACGGCTCGATCAGGCCGTTACCACTGTCTCACAGAAAACCGATGTGAGGTATCAGCTTGCTGCTGGGCTTCATATGGTGAGTGAGATATCCGAAGGCCTAAATCCCTCTACCCCTTCCCAATCCCTTAATTATCCCTTTCGTTTAAGATCGGCAAAGCGTCCATGATTCTTAGGTCCATTATTCCCACTGCGAGTGGGATATGGGCAGGTGAAAGTAGTTTTAAGGTATTCGTTTTTTATTTGTAAATTGAGGGTGTCGTAAGAAAATAGATAAATTTTAATAATAATGGCGCGATACAATACAAGGGTGGATTCTTCTTCTTGTAGTGCCTCTCCAACTAGTGAAGGTTGGCAGTCAGCTCATCATACTGTCTTTTATCCTTTGCGAGACGAAATAGTTCAGCAGCGCTCGCTATCCCTGTCCACTCTCTGATGTTCCGCAGCCATGACTTTTTTCTTCGACCAACTTTTCTCTTACCCCATTTTTTCCCATCATTATGAGTTGAAGGAGCTCGTATCTATCATGTCTTAGTACATGTCCTAAATATGCAACTTTTCTTTTTTTGATGGTGTCCAAAAGTTTGCGGTTTTGACCTACCCGTCGAAGGACTTCCTCATTAGTGATTTTCTGAGTCCAGGATATTGCCATTACACGTGTATAAGTCCACATCTCGAATGCTTCTATACGTTTCCTGAGATGTTGTTTGATGGTCCAGGCCTCACATCCGTATAGAAGTATCGGCCAGATGTAACAGTGAAGCAGGCGGATACGCAGTGGGATCTTAAGACTGCGATTGCAGAGGACCTTTTTCATCTTACCGAAGGCACTGCGAGCAACTTCGATGCGAGTTTTTATTTCAAAGTCGCTATACCACTCTTCAGTAAGCCAGGTACCAAGGTATTTGTACTTTTTAACTCTTTCGAGTCTTTGACCAGATACTGTTACATGTGGCCGGAGACCACATTCACCTGAAATTACCATTACTTTGGTTTTATGAACGTTCATTTTGAGACCGGCCCTTTCACTACATTCATTTACTCGATCGACGATTTTCTGTAGTTCCCTTTCCGAAGAAGCTATGAGAACTGTATCATCGGCGTATCTCAAGTTGTTAATGAGACGACCGTTAACCTTGACGCCGCAGTCCAGATTATCCAGAGCTTCTGCCATAATCGCTTCCGAGTATATATTAAAAAGCACAAGGGTGGATAAATCGTATAAAAAAGGTCGTCACCATAGTGGGAGCCCTCAGTCTCCCAGACGCTCATACGCTTAGTTGATCAGTTTACAATAGATAGTCCCAGTGTTTATTGCGCGGTAGCTCTGCTTGTTTGCCATTCAATTCTTCGTTCAGTCTTAGTTGTAACTAATTAGAGGGCGGTCTCTAGAGTATAATCCTGACATGTGGCTGTGCTCTGTAAAGCAGTAACATTGTTAAAGTGACTGATAAAATATGACTGCCTCGGTGGCACAGTTGTAATGCGTATGCGTTACGGCTGAGGCTGACGCTGAGGTCTCGGGTTCGATTCCCGGGTCGGGTAAAGTGATATTGGGTTTTTCTATCATGAAATGCTTAGTATCAACCCGGAGTCTGGAATTGTGCCCGATATGGCGATAGGTTCGCCCCCTATCACATCATGGGACGGACATACGCTCGGCGAAATGTGGGTGTACTGGTTACACCTCTGCCTACCCCTTCGGGGATTACAGGCGTGAGTGGGTATGTATGTATAAAATATGAGTCAAAGTGAATACCATCGTTTTGATTTATTTAATAATACTCGTGTCACGTAACTTCTAACAGTAGTATAAAGAAATCAACCACCAACTGCCAGACCTCAAGACACCGTGAGCTCTTTCTGCGTAGAACAGACTAGTGTCAACTAACTTTTTAAATAATTAAAAAATAAATGTATAATTTTAAAATGAAGGTAGGCAATGTAACATTGACTTTTGGAGACGACCTACAGCTCAGTCTCTCCCGTGACCACGAAGGCTGAAAAGCTTCCGAAACGTCGGGAATAAAAGAAAAATTTAACCGCGATAAAATCAGAATCAGATTTATTTCAGTATAAAGAAACTCCAAAGCTATATAATCAGCATAGCTCATAGCTCTACATAGGAGAGTCGCAGACGCCGGCGCCACTCTACTCTCAAGCTATCGATCAACACCAACTTTCTACATATTACATGTGAAGCGTGACTGGGAGCTTAGTGGCTGTCCATTCACTGGTTAATAACGGGTTCTGGTTAACCGATGAAAAAAGCGACGGAGATTTCCAATTTTTCATACGCACCCAAACCCGTTATCCCCGAAGGGGTAGGCAGAGGTGTAACCAGTACACCCACATTCCGCCGAGCGTATCTCCGTCCCACGATGTGATGGGGGCGAGCCTATCGCCATACCGGGCACAAATTTCAGACTCCGGGCTGATACTGAACATTTCGTAATAGAAAATCTCAAAACCACTTTACCCGACCCGGGGATCGAACCCGAGACCGTAACATCTTATATCTCGGCTTGACGAGCGCAGTCCAGTGTCATGCAGTGTATTCCAAATCAATGTTCTGTGTGGTGTTGCTTCTGTTTATGAGCAGGTTTCTGTGACGCTTACCATCAGACGAGCGACCTGCTCGTTTCGTCATTTACATAAACTAATAAAAAAATAAATTCATAAAATACGTATAAGTAGATTTTAATAAAATTACGTTTGTACCGACACGTTTTGCACCGCGGCCTTGCGTCGCCCCTTGTTACATGTTATTTAAGGGTGCTGGAGGTCCGTGTGGTTTAGGGGAACACCATGGAAAACTATGGCACTCATAAAATATCCTATCATAGAGCGCGTTGTCGACATCAAAGGAAAGAGATAATTAATAGATTGGGAAGAGGAGGGGGGATTTGGGCCTCCGGATATGTCACTCACCGTACGAAACGCAGCAGGACGCCGCTACTTTACGTCGGTTTTAGAAAATGAGTAAGACAAAAAGATTTAAACGGTGTAGACTTATTATTAGGGTTCTGTTAGCACCCTTTAAATATGTGCTAGAAGTTACGTGGACGAGTATTATTCTATTAATACCAAACGACAGTAATCACTTTGACTCATAGTTTATTGGATACATTTACAATATCATTGCTTTACAGACCACAACCCCATGTCAGGATTCTCTATAGACCGTTCTCTAATTATAACTTAAACAACTAGAACCGAATAGTAAACCAGCATAGCTACCGCGTAATGAACACTTGGACTGTCGACTGAGCACTGATCTTACTGAACTTCCTATAACTTGGGATCCTTTAAACGGAGTGTGAAGAAGCAACTAAGCAGGCCGGCATAATTCTGCCGATCTGCGATAGATTCAGTTTCTATCGTTGGTCGAAAGTATTCATGGATTGCGCTATACTTACCTTCAGGTGTAGCGTAGTCACTTTGCCGAGCCAGGATGAAAAAAAAAAAAACTAACTGACCGCGGGCAAAAAACCTCCAGTTATGGCGACAACCTCTTTTATACCATTTAACTACCCTTCCACAACTATATCGCACCATTATTATTACAGTGTACCCAACGTTGCTTTCTCAGACACCCACAATATACCAATATTAACAGAATACGCTAACATATGGAACTCTAAAATGCCAAAAAAACACTATCATCCAGAACCCCATGCATTTTTTTATTCGTGTTAGGGGTGAATACGACACATTGTACATAAGGGTATGAAGTTCGATGCGACGGATTTTTTTCTCGTATTTCGTCTGGCGAGGGTGGGGTGTAATGGTGTCGGTTGTGTGCGGGTTCAGTTCTCTGATAGGAACTATGTTAAAATATTGTAAGGTTATTAAATACCCCTACAAGCATTCATAGTCGAAACGAAAGTCGCAGGTTCGAATACAGTAAGCCTAGTATGAGTTACAAATACGTTCACAGTTTTCGAATTCGTATAAAATGACTACCGTCGAAGTTTCAAACTAATAATTCATACGGTAATAAAGAAAAGAATCGCTTGAAAACTAATTTCATATTCTATTATTATGAAATAAAATAAACCATGTAATTAATTTTAATTCATCATAGTTCCCACTAGTGGCTACTAATATTTGACGTATTGAGAGAAAACGAAAACTTTCATCGTTTTACAAAACTATTAAAACTTGTACTAGGCCTACTGACCCAACAGCCTACTCCTCTGGCTTTCTAAGTTAAATTTCTATTAATTGTTAATTATCACATGCTTTAACTGTGAAGGAATCACCGTGAGGAAACCTGCATACCTGAGAAGTTCTTCACAAGAATTTCGAAGGTACGTGAAGTCTGCCAACTCGCATTAGGCCATTTGGACTAAGGCCTAACCCCTCTCATTCAGTAGAGGAGGCCCGTGCCCAGCAGTGGGACGTGTATAATACTGGGCTAATAAAAAAAATAAAAATATCGAGTACGGGGTACGATCCCGTGGAAGGCCCAAAACGCGTTGGCTTGACGTATTACACAGGTCTTACTATGGAGGAAGCTCAAGATCGGGTGAACTGGAAGCATTTAAGTAAGATGACGTTGATGATGCATTTGAATGGTAGAGTCACGCTGTAGACACATGTCTACATCATGGTTGGGCCGGCTCGTCCGGGTCGTTACCACTGTCTCACAAAAAATCGACTTAAAGTAGCAGCGTGCTGCTGCGTTTCGTACGGTGAGTGAGATATCCGGAGGCCCAGACCCGCTCCCTTTCCCAATCCCTTAATTATCCCTTTCCTTTAAGGTCGGCAACGCACCCATGATTCTTTTGTTATTGTGAGCGCACATGGGCGGTGGAGATCACTTACCATCAGGTGACCCACTTGCTTGTTTACCGGCTTATACCATAAAAAAAATGATATACCCTGACAGTGAG
Organism: Mimas tiliae; assembly: GCA_905332985.1. NCBI lineage: Eukaryota > Metazoa > Arthropoda > Insecta > Lepidoptera > Sphingidae > Mimas > Mimas tiliae. The sequence goes on along the minus strand of HG995265.1, from coordinate 350,338 downwards.
CCTGGATAACACCAGCCACAAAAAGAAAAAAGATTCCTGAATGCCCCCTCCCCTTCTTAATCCCTTAATTATACCTTTCCTTATCGGTCGGCAACGGGTCCATGATTCTTCTGGTATTTGGTATTCATGACGTAGTGATGCGTACGCGTTACGACTGAGGTCGTAGCTGAGGTCTCGTGTCCGATTCCTGGGTCCGGTAAAAGTGATATTGGGTTTTTCTAATACGAAATGCTTAGTAAATAAATAAATACACCCAACCGTCACACACATAGTCCTGACCCGACACTAGGTTAATCTGTATCGTGGGTATCAGGAACTACGAGGGACTTGCCAACCCACAACACCCAGACCGAGACCAATATTTATGGATCACACAAACATTTGTCTCGGTGTGGGAATCGAACCCACGGCCTCTCGCTTTGCAGCTGGCAACTCGCCCGCTGAGCCACGGAGACTGTCAGTAACTGAGCGTCTTTTATTTATATCTATCGTTAATGTAATGTCGCCACTAAATTATACTTTTTCTTTTCAGATGCCGACAAAAAGCACAGATATTTCTAAAAATGGTGAGTGTATTTGTTATATTTTTTAGAAATACGGTTCAAAGTTCAAAAGCCGGTTTTATGAGGTCTCGGGTTCGCGGACCGGATTGTGACAGTTGTCATGAAGGCCTCCGACTTTGCTTAACGACTGCAGTCACATGATCACAGCCGGGAGCGTGTTTTTTTTTTATCCTATCTCGGCAAAGTGACTACGCTACACCTGATGTTAAGTGAAGTGCAATCCAAGAATACTGTCGATCAACGACAGACGATGTGTCTATCGTAGGTCGGCAGAATTGCTTCTTCACACTCCGTTTAAAGGACCCCACATTATAGGAAGAGGGAACACGTGTGCCGCCAAACTATTCCACAGCTTGATGGTCCGGCAGAAGTCAGATTTTGCGAACTTTTTAGTTCTAGCCGAGATGGAGGAGACCACGAAGCTGTGGTTCCGTAAGCCAGCACGCGTGGTTCTGTTAAAGAAAGGTGAGGATGGGATAAGGTTAAACAACTCTTCACCGTGATACAAACGAAAAAAAATGCTAAGTGAGGCAATGTCCCTACGCAATCGCGGCGCATGTACATGCACTCCGAAGCACGGAGATACTCAGTTGAAATACCACTAAGCGGTCAAATCTAATCATTTATTCAGTAATTAGGCCGCCAAGGGCACTTTTACACGTCAAATGAAGAATCTAACGGTGCTTCGCAAATGACCACTGGTCTGAGAAGAAGCACCAAGAAACTGAGCCGTAGGTCTTTAGAATGGTTGTCATTTTTTAATTAATTTATATTTGTTATTACAAAACTTAAATAATTTACGTTATAACTAATACGTTCATAGAAAATGTGTTAATTTGGGATTGATACAGGTGCCCATTTAGGGGTACTAACAGGAATAAATAAATACACGTTCAACAGTCACACACATAGTCCTGACCGCACACTAGGTTAACCTGTATCGTGGGTATCAGGAACTACGAGGGACTTGCCAACCCACAACACACAGACACGAAACAAATATTTGTGGATCACACAAACATTTATCTCGGAGTGGGAATCGAACCCACGGCCTCTCGCTTCGCAGCCGGCTACTCGCCCACTGCGCCACGGAGGCTGTCAGAGTCACAGTAATCCGAATCTAAGCAGACCAATTGATTGTTACCATACAATTATTAATAATTAATAATAATAAGGTCACCCATCCACATACTGACCGCGACAAGGGTTGCTTAACTCGCTTGTTTACAGATTAAAATAAAACTAGTTTTTTTTTTTTTTTTTTTTATTTGATTGAATGACAAGACGAGCATGTCGCTCGCCTGATGGTAAGCGCCACGCCTACCCATAAACAGAAGCAACGCCACACAGAACTTTAAATAAAGCACTGCATGACACTGGACTGCGCTCGTCACCCTGAGACATAAGGTGTTAAGTCTCATAATGCCCAGTAATTACACTGGCTTCAATGTCCTTCACACCGGGACACAACAGTGGTTACACATTGTTGCTTGGCGGCAGAAATAGACAAAGCGGTGGTACCAACCCAGCCGGTCTCTCGCAAACGAGGGACCTACCACCTTGTATGGATTTTATCGCGGTTTAATTTTTATTTTAGACCTCAAGACACCGTGAGCTCTTTCTGCGTCGATCGGACTAGTGTCAACTAACTGTTTAAATATTTAAAAAATAAATGTATAATTTTAAAATGAAGGTAGCCAATGTAACATTAACTTTTCGAGACGACCTACACCTCAGTCTCTCCCGTGACCACGAAGACTGAAAAGCTTTCGAAACGTCGGGACTAAAATAAAAATTAAACCGCGATAAAATCCGTATAAACTAGTTTTATTTCAATGTGTAATATTCGCATAAACCTAAGAAATCACCGTTTATAGATTAGTGAGTGCAATGGGCTTTAAGAGTCTTTAGAACGCGTGTAAGATATTGAAGCAAATCCATTGTCTCTACCTGCCAACTACCTGCCAAGGTGGTAGGCCCCTCGTATGCGAGAGACCGTCTGGGTTGATACCACTGCTTTGTCTATTTCTAGCGCCAAGCGGCAGTGTGCAAGCACTGTTGTGTTCCGGTTTGAAGGGCATTGAAGCCAGTGAAATTACTGGGCATTATGAGACTTAACACCTTATAATAATTATAATAAGTCATTTATTTCAACCAACCAAGGATCATAGTTACACATAATTTTTACACACCAAATATTATTGAAGATAAAATATTACATACATACATACGCACTCACGCCTGTAATCCCCAAAGGGGTAGGCAGAGGTGTTTACCAGTACACCCACATTTCGCCGAGCGTATCTTCGTCCCACGATGTAATAGGAGGCGAGCCTATCGCTATACCGGGCACAAATTCCAGACTCCGGGCTGATACTGAGCATTTCGTAATAGAAAATCCCAACATCATAATATTATAATATTATAATTTAAATATTATTTTATTACCTTATGTCTCGGGGTGACGAGCGCAGTCCAATGTCATGCAGTGCTTTGTTATTTAAAGTTCTGTGTGGCGTTGCTTCTGTTTATGAGCAGGCGTGGCGCTTACCATCAGGCGAGTGACCTGCTCGTCTCGTCATTCAAGCTAATAAAAAAAATACTGGGTATTATGAGATATAACAAGTTATGTCTCGGGGTGACGAGCGCAGTCTATTAACATGCAGTGCTGTTTAGCGTTGCTTCTGTTTATGGGCAGGCGTGGCGTTCACCATCAAGCGAGTGACCTGCTCGTTTCTTCGCTCAAGCTAATAAAAAAAAAACTACAAATATATAACCCTTGCCTCTGTGGTGCGGTTGCTATGCGTACGCTTTACGATTGAGGTCGACGCTGAGGTCTCGGGTTCGATCCCCGAGTCGGGTAAACTGGTATTGGGTTTTTCTATTACGAAATGCTCAGTATCAGCCCGGAGTCTGGAATTTGTGCCCGGTATGGCGATAGGCTCGCCCCCTATCACATTATGGGACGGAGATACGCTCGGTGAAATGTGGGTGTACTAGTTACACCTCTGCCTACTTCTTCGGGGATTACAGGCGTGAGTGCGTATGTACAAATATATAAACGTTCCCATATTATAGTTAACATAAGCCTATATAATTTTACAGGCGTGTGACGTCATCCGGCCTTGAGATTATGCAAGTGGAATAAAAAAATAAAAAAGCGTGCTAATAGCGGGACCGCACGAGATCGAATTGTTAACGGGAATTCATGTCGAAATTCTGAGAACACGTCCCGAGGTCGAGGGTACAATCAGTCTAGACTTTAAGGTCTTACATCAACGCTAGCTCGCGAAATTCAATCGTTTATGGCTTTTTGAAAATTACAAATTCAAAATCAAAATATTTATTGAATCCATAAAATGTTCTACATCATTTAGATTCAGTCAAATTTTAACTCTACCGCCAGTTCGGAATGCTGTTCCACTAAAGAAGAACGGACAAGAAACTCTAACGTTGCTCTTTTCAAATACTTTTCAATACTACATTAATACAAGCTCTTTTCTAAACTGATTTACAATATTGATACTACATTTATACAATTTAATTAGAGTTAAAGCAGCCCAGTTTACCCAAGAGGAACATTATAACACCTTGACCCTTCGACATGTGTCCACTTAGAATAACTACTTACAGAAACTAAGTACGATACGATCTTAGATTCTAGCACTCACTCACGCCTGTAATCCCCGAAGGGGTAGGCAGAGGTGTAACCAGTACATCCACATTTCGCCAAGCGTGTCTCCATCCCTTATGTGATAGGGGGCGAGCCTATCGCCATACCGGGCACAAATTTCAGACTCCGGGTTGATACTGAGCATTTCGTAATAGAAAAACCCAATACGACTTTTACCCGACCCGGAGATAGAACCCGAGACCTTAGCGTTGACCTCAATCGTAACGCGTACGCATTACAACTGCGCCACCGAGGCAGTCTGATGACTCCAATTGAACGGCTTAAATTTCGTGCGTGTAACTAGTTTCTGTAAGTAGTTATTCTGTCTAAATTCTGGCCCATGCCGGCCCATTCATGTAGACAAATTGTCTACAGCGTGGATCTACCACTTAAAAGACACTCAAGTGGCGTTAGGCAGGATATATGACAAGATACGACGATGTCAGATGGAGTAAATTATTGAAAGAATGGTGACCACGCGATGGTCAACGTAGACGTGGTAGATGCTATCTATACGGGTCGATGACTTAGAAAAGTTTGTAGGTGTCACTTGGCATAGATTGGCTCAACACTGGAATGGCGTAAAATTATGCCTTGTATTGGGCGAATGAATGAGTATAACTTAAATGCTACTTCCCAAGACTTTAATGTATACTACTAGACAAGCGCCGCAGTACATAAAAATCGTACCACTAAGTTGCGGTCAATTGGCCGTAACTCAATATTACCATCTCGCTCACCCCCAACTAGAACCCCTATCGCGCACCCTGTTTGTGAGCTGTCAAACTCCCGCGTTATGTGACTCAATTTTACTTCTAAACAGCCCGTCTAGTGGTATACATTAAAGTTTTTGGGTACTTCCAACGAAATTTGGTGTCAATAAGCTAAGTTGTTATAGTTTTTGGGATCGGTTACTCAATATTTTAGTACAATAACCGCCAAAATAACTTTGCTTTTCATAATGCCTTTGAGAAATACTAACTTATTTTTGCTGTTGATAAAATGAAAACTGCACTTAGAATGTAAATATTTGATTTTAATACGCACTCACTAGTATACCCACATTTCTGCCAGCGTATCTCCGTCCCGTGATGTGATAGGGAGCGAGCCTGTCGCCATACCGGGCACAACTCCGGGCAGACTCTGGGCTGCTACTGAGCAATTCGTAATAGAAAAACCCAATATCACTTTTACCCGACCCGGGGATCGAACCCGAGACCTCAGCGTTAGCCTCAGTCGTAACGCGTACGCATTACAACCGCACCACTGAGGCAGTCGAGAGAAATAAAAAATACCTTTTTAATAAAAAATAATACCGACAAAAAGAACTAAAAAATTCAATCAAACAAGTTTTGGTCGATTTTATTTTGTGTTAAAAATATAATTTCCATTATTTTTTTTGTCTATTCATTTTTCTTAAAAATAAGCAGAGGCCCGTAAATTGTCAAGTAGATCACGTGATGGTAAGTGATCACCACCACTCATGTACAAAAATAAAAAAAAAACAAAAATAATAAACAACAAAATTAATCGGAAGCATTGTCAAACTTAAAGTAGAGTATTTAAAGTAGAGTTATGGATCCGGTGGTAGTTTTAAAACACGTGCCGTTTCGGTAATGCCTATGGTCCATATCGAGTCATATAAAAGAAGAAATAATCAAATCATAATAAGACTAAAGGGGACAAAACCTTTTGAGTTAGTGTAGTGAATGGTTAGTGTAATATAGTGCAGTGAGTGCTATTCGTAAAGAACACGTGAACATTGTGTCTTCCCCTGAATAGAGACAATAAGAAAAGTGTTCATGGACGTATTCTTAGTCAGAGTCTCATTAGAAATTTACGTTTTAAATTTAACCTAACTTGATGATGAGGGTGGCCTCCACGACGTGTCCGTCGACAGCGAACCTTGTAGTTCCAGACTAAGTTTTTCGCTGATGTGAGCGAATATGGCTAGCTAGCCCCAATTTGGACTTGACAGTCCTGTCGCAGGACGCACAGAAAAGTTGCCCTGAAGAGTTGTAAGTGTAAGTGTACACAGTTTTAGGCCTTGCTTTGCTTTGCTTACCTAACTTACTTATTGGCCATAAGGCTAGATTGTAATTTTAATGATATACTGTAGAAGGTATCATTCACAAATAATAATAATAATAATAGGTACTTAAGAAAATAATAATACTTAACAATTCTGGACTATTCCATAATAAAAATATTGTAAAATTTATAGTTGCCCAGTGTTGATGATGCTATGTATGTTATGTATACATTAGTTGATATGATTTCTATACATAAGTTTCTTTATTTTGTACTGACTTGTCATAAGCGCTATTTTAATTGCCTACATGATGAATAAAAATATTTCATTTCATTATTTATTTCCGAGGATGGGGTTTGGAGAGAGGAGAGGGTTTTGGGCCTCCGGATATCTCATTCACCGCACGTAACATAACAGCAAGCTGCTACTTACCGTCGGTTTTCTATACGTAAGTGGTAACAACCTAGTCGAGCCCATTCATGCTGTAGACAAATCTGTCTACAGCATGACTCTATCACTTGTAGAAATGTGCAATGTTGCATAAGTTGTTGATTTGCTAACATTCCATTTTTTATAACATAGGCAAGTAAACGACCAAGTGGGTCACCTGATGGTAAGTGATCCCCACCGCCCATGTATGCCTACAATACCAAAAGAATCATGGGCGCGTTGCTGAACTTAAAGGAAAGGGATAATTAAGGTATTGGGAAATGGAGGGGGATTTGGGCCTCCAGTTATCTACCTGACCATATGAATCGCAGCAACAAGCCTCCATTTTACGTCGGTCAGTGTCAGCCGGCACATTTCTGCTGTAGACAAAACAGTCTACAGCGTGGCTCTACCACTCAAACAACACACTTTTTTTCTAACACTGCATTTTAAATATAATATCGAGAAGCTTTACATGCTTTATCCAGAATGCCGGCATGTCTGTATATAAATAATAATAATAATACCAGCCCTGTATCATACACGTCCCACTGCTGGGCACGGGCCTCCTCTACTGAATGAGAGGGGTTAGACCTTAGTCCACCACGCTGGACTAATGCGGGTTGGCAGACTTCACGTACCTTCGAAATTCTAATGAAGAACTTCTCAGGTATGCAGGATTCCTCACAATGTTTCCTTCACCGTTAAAGCAAGTGATAATTAACAATTAATACACACGTAACTTAGAAAAGTCAGAGGTGTATGCACTTGGGTCTGGTTTCGAACCTGCGACTTTCGTCTCGACAGTCCGTACCACTCGCCTCTGAGCTATCACTGCACTGACTGTATATACACTGGCTAATTCCAGAACGAGCCATTATGGTTTTATTAATACGGTATAAAGAATGGGTAACACCAACAACGTGTTTGTTATTAGTCTGGGTGATGGGACGAGAATGTCGCTCGTCTTATACCATCAGACGTGCGACATGCCTGCCCATAAACAGAAGCAATATCAATCATAACTTGGAATTACAAACTGCATGGCACTGTACTGGCCCCGTCACCCCAAGATCGTGAAGTCTCATAAATCCCAGTAATTTCGCTGGCTAATCGCAAACCAGAACACAAAAGTACTCATACACTGCTTGGCGGCAGAAATAGACAAAGCGATGGTGCCTACCCAAAAGTGCCCTTGCATCTGATGTTATATCACGTATGATTATATTTTGCACATCCGAGCATCGAATCCCAGTCTGAACGTGAAAACGTCACGATCGGCGGGTGTCTGCGCGCGCGCTCACCGTTATGTTCAGTATGGTGTTGAGTGACTATCGCTGTCTCTGTCGCACGACCCGCCTACCGGCTGACATACACGCCCAAATACATATAAAACGTCTTGATACTTTGCTATTTTTTTTGACTGAATTTTTTGATACTAGCCTTTGCTCGCGGCTCCGCCCGCGTGAACGGCCTTTTCCGGGATAAAAAGTACCCTATGTTACTCAGTAATAATGTAGCTTTCTAACGGAAAAAGAATTTTTGAAATCGGTCCAGTAGTTTTTAAGTTTATTCGTTACATACAAAAAAAATACAACATTTTCCTCTTTATAATATTAGTGTAGATATATTTAATTAGGTATCTTTTTGTAATACTCATTAACCGCTAAAAATCGTGTTTTAGAGGCTTATGCAATGATAAGTTATTAATGTGCACTTGAATATTATTGATTTAAAATACAGTATTCATGTTGCAATAGTTTGAAAGTATATATTTTTAATTTATTTAATTAACCAAGAATGTATATTATTTCATTAATTATATACACAGTAATATTGTTTTGCTCAAAAGTATTATGCATATATTTAATACGACTTAATTAAATTAAGTCTATAAAATAATCTTCTTTCACCTGCCCTTATCTCACTTGCAGTGGGGTCGGCGCAACATGCTTTTTACCACATATTATAGAATGATTTGGCTTGTAGTTTTTATGACCAACTGCCTACCTGACGTAAACCCCTCTGGGGAGACAATCAATAAGATATTGTCATATCTCGTACAATATTGGCACAAATTACTTATCTTTATAAAATAAACATTTCACGTAACGCACTGAAAATGCACTTAAAATACTCGGTATTTTCATTACTAACTTACTTATATTTTATACTAGCTTTTACTCGCGGCTCCGCCCGCGTAAACCGCCTTTTCCGCGATAAAAAGTAGCCTATGTCCTAATCCAGGGCATGATCTACCTGTGTGCCAAATTTCATCCAAAACTGTTCAGCCGTTAAGGCGTGAATGACTAACAAACATCCAAACTTTCACATAGAGATAAAGAAACTGGATATTCGTGAGCTTTTGAATTTGGATGCTTATTAATCAATCAGAACTTAACGGCTAAGCGGATTTAGATGAAATTTGATGATACAAATAGTCTATGGGCCGAAGTAGGACGTAGGCTGATTTTTATCTCAGAAAACGATAACCATGCGGGTGCAACCACGAGCAAAACTTAGTAACACACTAATGCCTTATTTTAAAGAATAATACATTTAGTAGAAAGAATATTAGTTTAAATAGCATGCTGTAAATAGCACAACAAAAAGCATGCGTGCGCGATCTTGTCATGCGCACATGACAACTCGCGCGATACTTGTCCTGAAATCGAATGCCATTGTCGAACAATATAATTAAAATAAAGTCTAATGTGGTCATATCGTTTTAGCTTATATTAATTATTTTTAAATTTATTTTTCTTTGTATTTGTTATACTCGTATTGACCACATCGTAGAAAATTCAATTTTTAAAATTCTGATTGTTTTAAAATTATAATGGATAATTCGTATCAAAATAGATTGTTTAATACTTGAAATATAGCTTGACTATAAACAAGTATAAACAAGTCCCTCGTAGTTCCTGATACCCACGATACAGGTTTACCTAGTGTGGTGTCTGGACTATGTGTGTGATTGTTGGGTGTATTTATATTTTACTTATTTAAATTGACATTTAAATTTAGAAAACAAACAAATCAACTACATTAAGGTTCTACTACAGTAGTAATGCAATTAGAGCGTAGTGGTTTAAAAATTTCTTCAATGTAAAATGTCAGTAAAAATGATATAGTTATATTCTAATAGATACACTTTGAAATATATTGTTTTTTATAAAATAATGATACATATGCAATTAAGTATAAAGAGAGCGAAGAGAGAGGCTTTTTCATTGTAATAAAAGGTAGTTTTTAGTGAGAAAATCACCATATTAAGCCTTAAAAAAATTAAGAAATAGATATACAATATTTTCACACGGACAGAATAGTCAGCAAACCTAGTATACTATAAAAGCTCACGGTCAAATATTATGTAAAAATATAATAAATAAAAAAATCTAACCAGGGCCTTCTAACCAGAAGAATTCTAACCTTCCAAATTCATACCAAGTTTACTAGTAAAGTATTCCACAGAAACAAACCCGTAACCCGTCGGTGCAAAAATAATTTTCCATTGCAGACAACTGCAGCACAATGACGCAGACAACCTTGACCGTTTATAAACCAGTTTTAAAGACATAGGCAGTGCATTGCGTTTTTTCTTTTACTTTTTCACGCTCGGTGCGTCCTCGGCCGCGCAAAGTATGCGCCTCACTACACTACGGACACTTTCTTAGATTGTTTTAATTGATTTAATTAGCTGTTTTGTGGAAAAATATTTGATGGTGGCAGATGTAGTGTTATATTATCTATCACTAAATTATTCACAACATACTCTCTATAAACTAAAATAGTTTATCTGTATCCGTGTGGTATTAAAGTACTTTATAGTTTATGATACGATTTTTACCACCATATAAAAATCTGGAAAAAAGTTTCCGGTATGTAGGTATTCATAGGAGAATGTTATAAGAATTATGTGACTCAATATGTTTATATAAGTTTCGTTCAGATTGGTTTAGTATTTTTCTGAAGAAATAAAGATTAATAGAATATTCAAATAGAATGCCATTATTTGTACTGTACATTTTTATGTGTTAATATATTGTATTTTCCAATTCCGAACCGATTTTACAAAAAAGATATTTTGATTATATTGCTGAATTACTAGGGTGTTTAATTAGCTAGCTAATAGGAGAGATATTGAGGAGAGCTTGACTTCCTTTAATTAAATGCAATTAATCAACTATCACATAGCAATAAACTAAATCTCTGTATAAGCGAGTATAAACATCATGTTTCTTAATCATTAATCCATTCATAAACTGTTGCCATAGAAGCAATATTTCATCAACTTACCATCCTAAAATAGCATTATAATATTACCACTCGACTTTGAATCGAGTTGATAATTTGATAAAACGCTTTGCACTAAATTGACTCTTAAATCAATGTATTAAAGTTTAAAATTGTCAATGTTTCGCATATCGAACTTGTCATTTGTCAATGTACGTTATCATGCTTTATGTGTGTTGTACATTAATTATATTATGTTAGGATTGATATACCTATTTGGTATTTGATTTGAATCAGAATTAGTGCATATTGTTAGTCACTAGTCGCTTAGGCACATAACCTATCTAGGTCTTACGTTTAATAGCTATAACTTGGTTTTTACAAATTGGTGGGCAAGCGATATGGCATGTCCATTGTCCATCTTCAATCGAGGTTTAAAAAAGGATTCTGTGGTTATATAGCCTTGCCTGTACTACTGGCATTGAAGATAGGCATCAGCTCGTCTTTCATAGCTTATAAAAAGTAGTGAAATCAAAATAAAGGTCAAAATGATATTGTTATACATATTTATCAACAATTGAATTGAATTGAAATACAGAATATGGTATTATGATAGCATTATAAACTTTACCTACATCATACCATGATATAGGTAATAATCTACATATCGGACGTAAAATGTATGCAGCAAGTCCCTTATTAAGGAGTACAAACTGCAATATATTGTTTTTTACAAAAGTGGTTTAAAATTTTAAAATAACGAAGTAATTTTTTAAAATAATAAGTTATGGTTGCAGTCGTCACACTGTCCAATCTCCAATTGATAAATGAGCAAATTCCAGCAATTTCATTATAAACTAATAATCGGTGGAAGCAAAAAGCTTATCCGTCAACAAACGCAATATTTATCCAATTGGCGTGCAGTTTTTCAACGCAAGTCTAGACCTCTAATTGGCTAATTTAACATCTATAAATAAGTGTCCGTAAATAGAAACCACTGTTGCCAGGCAGTCGCATGACAGCGGATTGCAGTAAGGTTGCTCGCAAGCGTACGGACTGTGCTGAGATTTTTCTTACAGACTTTTAGTAAACTATATCGTTTATTGGCAACATTATTTGCGAATATGTATGTGATAGTTTAAATCCTTTGTTTTTATTGGTCAATTAAAAGGTGCATTACGTGATGTTAATTAAAGATTAATTTAAAAATATATCATTATTTTATGAGTAGACACTAAATTAGTTTGGAGCATATTATTCAAATAAAATAAAAATCTTTTATTATAAATCCTATTGATTTCAAATTAAGTTGTATCTTATAAGAAAAAAATATACAATATAATAATATAGTATATGACAAGCGTAGACTGGGAGTCCTAAATTAAAATGTTTATTTTCATCTACAACAAACTCTTTTACGCGTTAAGTTCTAAGTTACTAAATTATTTTAAAAGCTCTAATGGTGGGTTCAAAATTACTGAAAAGAACACCGTAGGTAAATGTAAAGGCACCGCAGGTTATGAGGCTCTTAATTAAGAAAAGAATCCCTAGAACGTAAAGTCTTATACCAATCGACTGCGTGTAGTCTGCCAGTCGTCCATAATTGTGCCGCCATTACACCATTGACAGCGCATTGTTCCGTCGAGCGACTCGGTGAAAGTAATGAATGCTTATATCTATTGAACGCTTGTGATCGCGACCTTGGGGGAAAAAATGTGCAACTGCATGCATAGTAACTGTGTGTGGAGAAATGATGAATTGTTTTGTAATTAATGTAAATTGATTGACTTTTTATATATAATTTGATTAGTGAGGTCACAGTGTGGTAACAGCATTTTTAGGTTACACATAAAAGGCTTATTTAACCATAAAGTTAATATGTATTTTTAAGATACATTTATTTCCCTTTTGGATAATAAATAAGGTCTTGGTACCATTCAATTTAACACATTTATAATTTACATTGTTCTTATTAAAATAAGGGACACAATTATTATTCAAGGTGATTGCGGTCGACAATATATGAATATATTAATAATATCAAGGTTTTAATCGGACAAAATATGTTATAAATGAGCGAATAAATAAAATCCAGAGATTAATTTACGCCTAGAAACAACATAATTAGAAAGTAAAAAATACTGGCCGTAAAAAAACATAAGTACCAAGATGGTTCGCGTCGCGCTATATCGATCGAAATTCATGTTTGGAACAAAAAGTGGACCGCGGCGCGCTGTCTTTATTGCACCCACGGAGCTGTCTCGAGTGCGAGCGAGAAAGGAAACCACGTCGCCCGCGCCCACGTCAGGAGGCTGGTACATTGAACCCTGAAAGTTCGAGGCTGAGCTCCGCGAATACGTCGCTCTCTTTCACTCAGAACCGAAACGTCGTAACGCCTCTGTGACCCACAAACCGGGCAGCTCTTTTTAAGATTGCATCGAATAGTCCTGTCCTTGTCAGACGCCTGTGACATTTGTGCGGCGGGTGTTTTTTAATAATCGAACGCTTTTAATTTTTGTATTTTTTTTTGTATTCGTAAAAAGGAATAGTGCGGCCAGTGCGTGGTGCTTACGGTTTTTTTTACAATCACCGGTACTTTTTTACGGTTTTCACTAAGGTGTGTTTAGGCCTAAAGTGTGTGGAGAAAAGTCCCAGTTTGCTAAGATTTTAATTTACTATGGATCAAGAATGTCGAGTGGTAAGTTTGATTCCCGGTTGATAAACTCAGGTATGTAATTCATTGCGTAATATTTTCAAGATCATTGCCCAACAGTGGGATTCGTTCGTCTACATTTTATTTTCATTAAAAAGCGTCTAAAATCACTCGCAGGTCAATATAAATTTCTAGACAGAAACTCGGTTAAATCTAGGCTGAATTAAAAATCGCGTGGTAAGGAGTATTGATCCAATTTTATATTCTATAAATTGCCTAAAGACAAAAAAAACACATTTATTGAAAATATATAAAATTACCCATAAAATTCCATATTTAAAAACATAAAATGTCTAAAAAAAATTGTGCCACGTGTTTATAAGATTGTTGGATGTATAATTTGAATTCTTCATATCGTTGAGAATTAAAAATAAAACTTAAAAATATATTTACATCGATAATATGTATCGGCATAAAGCATAGAAAATAGATATGATAAAAAAAAAACAAATTGTCAGCCATTTTAAGTCGACAAAATTGTAGGTTAATGAAGAAAAATAATTTATTTTCATCTTAAATAAAAAACAAACGTTTTCATCCCCTATTTAATCAATATTTTAAAACCCACGTGGAGAGTTAACCTCGAATTATAGGTTTTAAATAGAATTTAAACCAAATACTATGTATGCTATTTAAAGCTCACATCTTACTTAAGTATTTTAAGACCTATAGAAATATATGGAAATAAAAAATTGAATAAAATAAGCACGTGTTTAATGTGACCATCATCTAAAAATTCAAAAAAGTCCCTGCTGGGTCACACAATAAAAAAAATAGTTAGCACAATTTTAGGACTCAATATTACTAATTCAAAATTCAAAATCTAATTGGTAAGTACCTACAGATTACCTACGAAGGGTACAAAATAAAAAAATAATAATTTAGTCACATATTTATAACTCTCTTACTGTTAAAGTTATATATGAAATTGGTCATATACTAACTTAATATGGATTGTGAACTGACAGAAAAAAAAAATTAATAATATAAAAAAATGTCTTTCGTAAAAAAGAAACTTTGTCAGATCATTACCATACAATATTATTTTGAATTCTATTTAAATTATATACAATACAATACAAATAAAATGTCTAAGTGTCAAAATATTAAATATGTGTGCAATATAAAATCATGCCCAGCAACTTAAAACATTTTTTTAAAACAATTGTTATATACAAAAAGTACTATAATTTTACTAAAACACTACTAAACTATAAATTAAATCAAAATGAACGGTTTTTCAATGTCGGAATAAATTTTCTCTGCCACTCAAAGCAATGAACGACCAATTTAAAAAGTACCAATTTGATATACGCTTTCTCTGTAGCGTGGTCATTTTGTACTCTGCCGTGTTATTCTTTCTTTTTGCTAGCTTGAATGACGAAACGAGCAGGTCGCTCGCCTGATAGTAATCGCCCATAAATAGACACAAAACACACAACACTTTGAATTACAAAGCACTGCATGACACTGGACTGCGTTCGTCATCCCGCGACTATGTTGTTAAGTCTCATAATGCCCATTAATTTCAATGTCCTTCAAACCGTAACACAACAGTGCTGACACACTGTTCTTAGGTGACAGAAATAAACAAAGCAATGGTACCAACCCAGACGGCCTCTCGCATACGAGGGACCTACCACTTTGTAAAATCTATCTGATAAATAAAGTTTACCTGGAGAATCAAAATTAGCCCTTATTGAAATGATACAAAGTTTATATTCGACACCCAAAAGTCACACATAGTCCTGACCCCACACTAGGTTAACCTGTATCGTGGTTGTCAGGAACTACGACGGACTTACGGTCCCATAACATACCCGAAACAAATATTAATAAATCACACGTTAATTTGTCTCGGAGCGGGAATTGAACCCGTAATATCTTGTTTCATAGTCAGCTACTCGCCCACTGCGCCACTAAGGCTGTGAATGATATAATAACTAGCTTTTACTCGCGGTCCTGCTCCCCGAATGACTAATTCATAAAAAAGTTTATAACAGAGTTCAAGCCCTATTTTCACCCTTAAAAAAATCCAATAATCCTTTCTTATCAGGCCTCCTACACAAGCTATTATAATAATAATAATACTAGCCCTCTATTATACACTTCCCACTGCTGGGCACGGGCCTCCTCTACTGAATGAGAGGGGTTAGGCCTTAGTCCACCACGCTGGACTAATGCGGGTTGGCAGACTTCACGTACCTTCGAAATTCTAATGAAGAACTTCTCAGGTATGCAGGTTTCCTCACGATGTTTCCTTCACCGTTAAAGCAAGCGATAATTAACAATTAATACACACATAACTTCAGAAAAGTCAGAGGTGTATGCTCTTGAGGCTGGTTTCGAACCTGCGACTTTAGTCTCGACAGTTCGTACCAGTCGCCACTGAGCTATCACTGCTTCTTTTACACAAACTATTATCTGACAAAATTTCATGATCCCAGCTTCATTAGTTTTGAGATATCGTGGCTAGTCTGTGAGTGAGAGCGGTATATAATTGTTATTTATATAGAAGCCTAGTTTTTGCTTGCAGCTCTGCCTGCGTTACATTTTTTTCCAGTACAAGAAAACCCGTACCCTTCCCCAGGATATAATTTATCTCATTACCAAATCCATTCACCCATTTATCCGTGAGAACTTTACAGACAGACAGTTAGTTATTTACGAGTGGTAGAGCCACGCTCTAGACAGTTTTGTCTACAGCATGAATGGGCCGGCTCGTCCGGGTCGTTACCACTGTCTCACAGAAAACCGGCGTAAAGTAGCAGATTGCTGCTGCGTTTCGTACAGTGAATGAGATATCCGGAGGCCCAAATCACATCTCCCCTTTGCAATCCTTTTACTTTAAGGTCGGCAACGTGCCCATGGCTATTTTGGTATTGTGGGCGTGCATGGGCGGTGGAGATCACTTACCATCAGGTCACCCACTTGCTCGACTGCAACCAGTCCTGAGTTCCATATTTAACCACCGTGGCGCAGCGGGCGAGTAGCTGGCTGCGAAGCGAGAGGCCGTGAGTTCGATTCCCGCACCGAGACAAATGTTTGTGTGATCCATAAAAACTTGTTTCAGGTCTGTGTGTTGTGGGTTGGTAAGTCCCTCGTAGTTGCTGATACCCACGATACAGGTTAACCTAGTGTGGGGTCAGGACTATGTGTGTGACTGTTGGGTGTGTATTTATTATATTTGCTCTATAGGTACGTGGGTCACATACCCAGTTCTCGAGTCTAATAATAATACTAGCCCTGTATTATACATGTCCCACTGCTGGGCACGGGCCTCCTCTACTGAATGAGAGGGGTTAGACCGTAGTCCACCACGCTGGCCTAATGCGGGTTGGCAGACTTCACATACCTTCGAAATTCTTATGGAGAACTTCTCAGGTATGTAGGTTTCCTCACGATGTTTCCTTCACCGTTAAAGCAAGTGATAACTAACAATTAATATACACGTAACTTAGAAAAGTCAGAGGTGTATGCTGCTGGGGCTGGTTTCGAACCTGCGACTTTCGTCTCGACAGTCCATACCACTCCCATCTGAGCTATCACTGCACTGAGTCTAATGGAGGTCCCTATATGCTAAAACCCAATGCCTATAAACAAGTCTTTAAAAGGGCGCGCAAGGTCAGACGTTTTATGTAGCAGAACCACGCTGTAGACACTTGTCTACAGTGTGGATGGACTTGACTGCTTTATTAAAATTCAAATTCAAATCATTTATTCTGTAAATTTGATCATAAATATCACTTTTACATGTCAATCATTTACATTTACGACGGCATTTCGGGGCTAGCCATGAGAAGAATTGCCGAAACAAACTCATGGGTTATGGCGTCTTTTAATGTCCAGACATTGTTTTACAGAATTATGCGAGTGTACACAATATAGAGAAATTCCTGGATTGGCCTTTTTAAGAAATAGCCAAGAGTATACCAGACACACTTGGCACTCGCACTCACATAAAAAAAAACACATTTTTTTTTTATATAGATTATTACCACTGTCTCACAGAATACCGATGTAGAGTTGATGCTTGCTGCTGCGTTTAGTACGAAGGATTACCGGAGGCCCAAATCACATCTCCCCTTCGCAATCCTTTTACTTTAAGGTTGGCATTACATTCATATTTCTATAGTATTATACATGTTTTTGGGCGGTAGATAAATAAATAAATACACCCAACAGTCACACACTTAGTCCTGACCCCACACTAGGTAAACCTGTGTCGTAGGTATCAGGAACTACGAGGGACTTGCGGTCGCACAACACCCAGACCCGAAACAAATAAGTGTGGGATCACACAACCATTTGTCTCGGTGCGGGAATCGAACCCACGGCCTCTCGCTTCGCAGCCGACTACTCGCCCGCTGCGCCACAGAGGCTGTCGATCACTTACCATCAGGGGACCTACTTGACCGTGTGCTGATCTCTACTATAAAAACGGCCTCCAGCCCAAAGTGATCAGACTGAAGGAATTGCAAATTTCCAAAATTCAATGTTTTTGTAAAAGGGACCTTTTTTTTACAGGGATTTGCAATGTGCCCAGGGGCTCTAACATAGCCCAAAATAGGTCTTATACACTGCCCTTAACACGAACCTTGTACTCCGCCCTAGACAGTGTAATATTTTTTTCCTGGCACAATAAAATGTCTACACTGAACTGATATTGAGTACAGTGTAGTACAAGTATAATATAATGTCGAACGACAAAGAGATTGCGTCCCTCGACGATCGGCAGAATAATGTCTGTACGCACTACATACATACGCACTCACGCCTGTAATCTCCGACGGGGTAGGCAGAGGTGTAACCAGTACACCCACATTTCGCCGAGCGTATCTCCGTCCCTTATGTGATAGGGGGCGAGCCTATCGCCATACCGGGCACAAATTCCAGATTCCGGGCTGATACTGAGCTTTTCGTAATAGAAAAATCCAATACCATTTTACCCGACCCGGTGATCGAACCCGAGACCTCAGCGTTGGACTCAATCGTAACGCGTACGCATTACAACTGCGCCACCGAGGCGCAATGTCTGTAGTTACTGGATATATACAGGCGGACCCAGACCTCAACGAGTAGCTGTGTTAAACTATTCAAAGAAACATGCCACTATATTTTGGCCTATAAGTTGCCCTCAGTGACTATTAAATAAAATAGCAGAGGTCCTTATTAAGGGCTAGGTCAGACGATCGACCTCCCTCGTATGCAAGATTATGTGTGCTAAATTTCCCCCAAAACCGTTCAGTTGTTAAGGCGTGATTGACTAACAAATATCCAATCTTACAAACTCACAAACATCCAAACTTTCACATTTATAACAGGTCAGGTAGTAGGATATTTTCAAGTACTAGGGGCGTTGCCCATGTTTTTCCACAAAACATAAAATTAAAAAAAAACATAAAGTCCGACGAATATGAGACATATGTTACTTTGTTCCCCACATTATTCTGCATCGATTGGTATCGGTCTCGACCCCACACCCCCAGCGGTTTTGGAGGAGATAGCGTGACAAGCTTTTGGCAGCGGCGGCGGCGGTAGCGGCGCCAGTTACTTTTTTTAGAATAGAGAGATTTGTAATAAGCGCTATTTTAAAGTCTTGTTTGAGTTTTGGTGTCAATTCCTTCTAGTACGATGCTTCATAGACGATTTTCTCCAAACGGATCAAACGACCAAGGTCGATCAATACACTTGGTCAAAAATCACCTAAATTCACTTATTTAATGTTTCCACACACTGTTCATCACCGTCGTCAATGTTTATTGCACAAATCCACAACATTTTTATACAACAAACACAACTTCAAACTAGTTTAGGATATAATTAAAATAAGAGATCAACCGCACTGTCAGAATTCCCGCCAAAACTTCTAAAAGCTAATTATTATATGAATATTCTACTATTTAAGTGTGGTAGAGCCACGGTGTAGACACTTTTGTCTACAGCATAAATGGGCCGGCTCGCCCGGATCATTACCACTGTCTCACATAAAACCGACGTAAAGTAGCAGTTTGCTGCTGCGTTTCGTACGGTGAGTGAGATATCCGGAGTTCCAAACCCCCTCCCTTTCCCAATTCCTTAATTATCCCAAAAGCATTTATTTTATAATTTTATAATTTGATTAGTAAAAGAATCATCAATATCAGTGCATAAATTGCAAAGTTGTTTCATCCCCGATTTCACCGCGTTAGGGGCGGAATATATTCTTTAAATTTAAATGGGACCAACTTTAAGCTATACCCTATTGAAAACAAAAAGAATCCTAATAATCTGACCACTCTGTGAAAATTTATACTTACAAAAAGAAATGTATCGAATCGTGAAACTCCTCCATTTTTAACCGACTTCAAAAAAGGAGGAGGCTCTCATTCGGCGCTTTTTTTTTGCTTTTTTTATATATCTACATCGATTTTTCCGCCAATTGTGGATCGATTTCGTAGGAAAAATATTCTCTCGATAGAGTTTAGCTGCGATGTGGTCTCATATAAATTTGGTTAAGATCTGATGACGGAATACGGAGAAAAATAATAAAACTCCTCAACGGACAACAGTACACTCGTCGCGATTGTGTTATTGTATTGGAATTTACATGATATTGCTGTACATTGAAGTCGGTTTTAAAGTATTTTTAAACGTTATAATTATGTCGTCAGTTATACACCACGTCACTTCATCCCTCATTTGAGCCTAAAAAATTGTCTGTTGTAGAGACTGCCGATAGAAATGAAAACTTAGAACTTTTATTACTAGAATTTATTACTTTTATTTTTAGAACTATTATTAAAATTTGAAATTTTCTAATGTTTGGATTAAAATTATCAACATCAATCTGGTTTTCACATCTATTGACATATCCGAGCAACAATTATATGCATGTTTATATGGTTTTTAGTACTCAGTATTGTACTGCACAATGATTCTACAATTAAACGATTTAAATAATAATCAAACAAAAACACTATTTCAACAATGCACAGTATATACACATTGCACTTTTCACTAAATCCATTCAATTTCACTTATAAGATATCCACAGCACTAATGTTACACAATACGTCAGCTGTATAGCTACAGATATACTGCTATAAGCATGTCGGTGACGCGAACGCACGAGATTTCATCCATCCAATACAGTGTCTAACGCGCACAACACACGGTCGCTGCGTGTCATGAGCATGTCGGTGACGCGAACCCATAAGATTTTCCCCTACCAAAAAGTGCCCAACGCGGCTAAAGAAGTTATCACTTCAAAAAACTTTTCATATTACCCTACATTTCATCTGTGCCAAGGTCGTCACACTATCACTTGCAACGGATAAAATAAGATAAAATATTTGGCAATACAGTAAGGTCAATGACATTGACTACATTATGTATTATGTAAACCGAATACTTAGGCGTTACGTGGTGTGTCTAAATTCTAGATTTTACAATTTATACTAACTATTGCTAACTGCTCCACTCGTGTGTTTATTTTTCGGGATAAAAATGGTTAATGGCCTTCCTCGGAGTTCAGGCTTTATCTATCCTAAATTTCACCGAAGCTGGTTCAGCATTTTAGCAGCAATATTTTTTTTTTAACAAAAATAAAATGGCCTCAAAAATAAAAATAAAAAGCTAAAAATAAGTAATTTTGTGTCGGCGCTTTGACCATTAGACAATTATATTGCAATGGCACCGGCTCATAATTGTTTATTTTAACTTATTGGTCGTTTTTTGAGTCGGTTTATTCTTTATTTTACTATTTTTAGTGAAAGAATTATCAAAATCGGTACATAAATGGCGAAGTCTGAATCTTTCATTCCCTTAGACATTTAATGGTGAAATTTCCTCTTGAAATTAAAATGGGACCAACTTTGAGCTATACTCTTTTGGATGAAGGGGAGGGTGGAGGTCCAAATCTCCCTCCTCTTCCCAATTCCTTAATTATTCTTTTCCTTTATGGTCGGCAACGCGCCCATGATTCTTTTTTTATTTTATTTTTTATTAGCTTGAGTGACGAAACGAGCAGGCGCTCGTCTGATGTTAAGCGTCACGCCTGTCCATAAAAAGAAGCAACACCACACGTTTGAATTGAAAACACTGAAAACACTGCATGACATTGGACTGCGCTCGTCACCCAGAGACATAAGATGTTAAGCCTCATAATGCGACATGCTTGTCTCATCAATCAAGTTTAAATAAAAATAAAAACTTTGCAGTCCGTACCACTCGCGGGGGGTCCTGCCCCCCATACCGTAATCTGTCTCTGTAAACATTCAAGTTTATCTTTTATTAAATATCTGTCGGTGTATCAAAGGAAAAAGATTTAAATATTATTATAGATACAATCACGCCTATCCTTATATGGTAGACAGAGACAAATTAATTTATGACCATAAATAGTCACAAAGTTAAACGATCTAGTGTTTTATATAAATTTACAGAGAACAGTGTAGACCTTGGTAGTGTGCTGAGGTCACGGGTTCGATTCCCAAGTCGGGTAAAAGTGATATTGGATATATAGTGAAATGTTCAGTATCAGCCCGGAATCTGGAATTGTGCCCGGTATGGCGGGAGGCTCAACGAAATGTGGGTGTACTGGTTACACCTCTGCCTGCCCCTTTGGGGATTACAGGCGTTAGTGTGTTTGTATGTATGTAACAGTGTATATACACATGTATATGACGATAGGCTCGCCCCCTATCGCAAAATGAGGAGGAAAAAACCACGGCGAAAATTAAGTGCAGCGCTAGTTGCACCTCTGCCTACCTTTTTGGGTATACAGTTTGCAGCTTATGTCCTACATAAGGTTTCATTCCTAAAGAGTGTCAACGGAACTATGTTAATAAGTAACCCACAGTCAGTCCGTTTCCCCTTCCTTTAAAGGACTCTATCTTCTGAACCATGACACGTGGTCGGCTGAAATAGTGACAGCCTCCGTGGTGCAGCGGGCGAGTAGCCGGTTGCGAAGCGTGAGGCCGTGGGTTCGATTCCCGCACCTAGACAAATGTATGTCTGATTCACAAATATTTGTCTCGGGTCTGGGTGTTGTGGGATCGCAAGTCCCTCGTAGTTCTTGATACCCACGATACAGGTTAACCTAGTGTGGGGTCAGGACTATGTGTGTGACTGTTGGGTGTATTTATTTTAAATACACGTAAGCATATCTAAGTAAGTATAAGTAAACGGTAGTCAGCGGCCTGGCATTGCTGAGGTCCATGGGCGGCGGTAACCACTTACCATCAGGTGGGCCGCACGCTCGTCTTTTGTTTTTTTGTATAGTATAGGCCGGCAAACGAGCAAGTGGGTCACCTGATGGTAAGTGATCTCCACCGCCCATGAACGCCCACTATACCAAAAGAATCATGGGTGCGTTGCCGACCTTAAAGGAAAGGGATAATTAAGGAATTGGGAAGGGGAGGGGGTTTGGGCCTCCGGATATCTCACTCCCCGTACGAAACGCAGCAGCAAGCTGCTACTTTACGCCGGTTTTCTGTGAGACAGTGGTAATGACCCGGATGAGCCGCCCCATACATGCTGTAGACAAAAGTGTCTACAGCGTGGCTCTACCACTCAAAAATTCAAATTTAAAAAGAACTCATCTATATTAGATCGTCACGCGATATTATTGATAAGACGAAGATGACCGAAGCGCGTATTTTTTATAGCAATGCTGTATTTAATTTTCTCGGTATTAATACATGTGCTCAAATTTTCCAAAATATTCATTAAACAAACAATACTTAGTAACTGTTACACGTTGCGGTTGAAGTGATGAGTCAGGTGTTTTAGTGATATTTCTAGTATGTATCTCTTTCTAACCAATTTATAAATCGCGTTGTCAGAGAAAGACAAAAGAGTGTTTAACTTATCAATGTTTGAGCAACGTTTATAAGTAGGGCCCTTTATGTACAGTGCAGTCAAAATATAATTTCGACTATTAGCGGTCAGAGCGTCCCACGTCGGTCGGCAGGGTTATACTGGTCTAAAGATACTGGATATATACTAGCTGACTCCGCAATGCTACTCGCCGGCACCAGCCAATATGAAAAAAATGAAAGAAGAACGGGTACAATATCAGGTACCCTCCCGGGTTTCCTCATGATGTTTTGTTTAATTAAATTTCCACGATTATCTTAAATAAAAAAATACTTCTATTTATTTTGAATGAATATTAAATTTGAGTTAACAGTTTGGTCGATACCTGTGTTATCACACTATTTCTACTACTATTATTTAAATGTGAAAGTTTGAATGTTTGTGAATTTGGATGTTTGTTATTCAATCACGCTTTAATGGCTGAATGGTTTTGAATGAAACTTGCCACACAGGTAGACCACGACCGAGATTAGTAGGACATAGGCTACTTTTTATCCCGGAAAAGGCAATTCTCGCGGGCGGAGCCGCGAGCAATTTCAATATAAGTGTCATCTCAATTCTCCCCATCATACCTTTTCACCATATTTGACTATAGTTACATTACGGAAAAAACATTCGAGTTTTATAAATATCCAGACGTTTTACAAAATATCTGATCTCACAACATGAATACAACATATAACCTTATATGTGTAACGATCTGTATAAAGATAACGTTTTATGGTTCCTATAATTATGTTAGTCTAATCCTTTGTAATTTGCCGACATTGTAATAGAGTTAACTGTTCCCTATAAATTAATAGTTCATGTACTAGGAATTTAACTTTAAAGATTATTTATTAATTTATTAATAACTAGAAAGAAGTGTACCTATAATAAAAGGCCGGCAAACGAGCAAGTGGGTCATCTGATGGTAAGAGATCTCCACCGCCCATGTACGCCCACAATATCAAAGAATTATGGGCGCGTTGCCGACCTTAAAGGGAATATAGGAAAGGGATAATTAAGGGATTGGGAAGGGGATGGGACAAATGCCTCCGGATATCCCACTCACCGTACGAAACGCAACAGCAAACTGCTACTTTACGTCGGTTTTCTATGAGACAGTGGTAACGACCCGGTCGAGCCGGCCCTTTGATGCTGTAGACAATAGTGTCTACAGCGTGGCTCTACCACTCAAAGACTCTTCTTCCCTATTCCCTTTCTTTTCCAGGTTGATAATGCACCAATGATTCTTCAAGTTTTGTGTTTATTACTGGTAGAGATCACTTACCATCAGATGACCCACTTGTTCGTTTGCCGCCCTCTAATAAAACACTCTACAAGTGTTATTATAATTATCGTTCAACCCCTAGAACTTAAGCTCACGCTTGTATCACCTAGGGGGTAGGCAGAGGTGCAACGACGGACTTTAAAATAAAAACACTGAAAAGTCAAAAATAACAATTCCTATATGTCTCGAAATCTCTAAGATTTTTCGAAACGAAAACTCAATTACAAATTGTGATTTCCCGACCTGAATTTGAACCAAAGACCTCTTGGTTTATCACCACTAGACCAGTGGGAATATATTATAGCATAGGCCGGCAAACGTGCAAGTGGGTCATCTGATGGTAAGTGATCTCCACCGCCAATATACGCCTTCTAAACCAGAAGAATCATGGGCGCGTTGCCGACCTTAAAGGAAAAGAATAATTAAGGGGACGTGATTTGGGCCTCCGGATATCCCACTCACCGTACGAAACGCAGCAGCAAGCTGCAACTTTACGTCGGTTTTCTGTGAGCCAGTGGTAATGACCCGGACGAGCCGACGCATTCATAGACACTTTTGTCTACAGCGTGGCTCTACCATTCAAAATGTATATCAACCTAGTGTATATCAAGTAACTTCAGGCTGACTGCCTCGGTGGCGCAGTTGTAATGCGTACGCTGAGGTTTCGGGTTCGATCCCCGGGTCGGGTAAAAGTGGTATTGGGTTTTTTTATTACGAAATGTTCAGTATCAGCTGGGAGTCTGGAATTGTGCCCGGTATTGCGATAAGCTCGCCCCCTATCACATGATGAATATAAAATATATAATATTATATAAATAAATAAATACACCCAACAGTCACACACATAGTCCTGACCCCACACTAGGTTAACCTGTGTCGTAGGTATCAGGAACTACGAGGGACTTGCGACCAGACCCGAAACAAATATTTGTGGATCGCATAAACATTTGTCTCGGTGCGGGAATCCAACCCATCGAACCCCCATAACCCACCTATTATATATATTTAAACCGCTTAAAACAAATCGCATATTCACATTCGGGTAAGACAGTCCCGCGCCTGATCGTATAGATGGTACTGCGAGACCCAGACTTGGTGTCAATGCCTTATGAACTGTGGTACGATTCCATTGTTACTCGCGTCACGACATTATATACGCAGAGTTTGGAAGTTATTGAAAAATGGTAGACATACAAATAACACGGTGAGTGAGATATCCGGAGGCCCAAATCACGACGATTTACTGACCTTAAACGTAATTAAGGGATTAAGAAGGGGAATGGACCTCCAAATATCTTACTCGCTGTAAGCTGTTCGAAGCAAGGTGTAAATTTACATCAGGAGGCCAATTCTCGTAATTTTAAATGTTCAAAATATCATTCCGATCTAGTCTCAGCGTCAAGAAAGTTGCAAATGGCATTCTCTTAAACCAATAATCAACGTCAAATGCACCTAGCATTAGCAGTAGCATTATACCGTTTTGGCTTCAGTCAACTTTTATTCTACATACAATCTGATTACGATCTATGTTCACATTTGACGTTGATTATTGGTTTAAGAGAATGCCATTTGCAAACTTTCTTGACCCTAAGACTAGATCGGAATGATATGTTGAACATTTAAAATTACGAGAATTATCTATGCGTCTGAGCTGTATGTGTACAGCTAGGCTCTACCACGTGTCATTCCGGTGCACGTAGATTTAATAAGTCCCGTTAACACGCTGAATATTACACTCAGTTGTGTCACATGAAATGAGTGCGCATACGAAGTTTATATTATTCGTAGTACTTGTACTAGTACCTTAATCGTGACTACGGTCTAAAGATATGTTACTTCAAAAAATGTTTTTTTACTAATGAATTTCATTATTTCTTAATTTTTATCACAAAAGCCGGCTAGCGATAGTGGATGGTTGACGTGTTTCGAGCGTGGCGATTTACCTTAAAGTACTTAGGGCTTATTGGCTCTGAAAGAAACAATTACTCCTATTGTCATTGTACCTAACCTGATTGTTAATGATCTCCATAGACCATGAAACCTACAATACTATAGGTAAAATAATGATTTTGGATTTTTGTGAATTTGAATGTTTGTTAATCAATCACGCCTTAACGGCTGAATGGATTTGGATTAAATTTGGGACACATATAGTCCATAACATGGATTAGGACAAAGGTTATTGAAATAAAACTAGCTTATACGGATTTTATAGCGGTTTAATTATTATTTTAGCCCCGACGTTACGAAAGCTTTTCAGCCTTCTTGGTCACGGGAGAGACTGGTGTAGGTCGTCTCGAAAAGTTAATGTTACATTGCCCACCTTCATTTTAGAATTATACATTTATTTTTTAATTATTGACAAAGTTATTTGATACTAGTCTGATCTACACAGAGGAGCTCACGGTGTCTTGAAGACTGGCAGTTGGTCTTTTGGGTTCCGATTCTATCCATATTCCTTATTGAAATGTGTGTGTTTTTTAATTTCAATAGCCTCGCGAAACATCCTAGGTAGAAATCGGTGGTCTTTGACAAGGATTTGTGGTTTATAAATCTAAGGTAATATTTGGAGCCTTCGTCTGAATGTTCAACAACTGCAGACTTCGTAGAGCGCCGGTGTATAACATCAGCTATGTGTTCTTTTACGCGAGTCCCTATGCTTCCTTTAGTTCGCCCGATATGATATGATAGAGCCCACAGTCATAATCTATTTTATATACATCCTTATATAAATTAGTTGGATAAAATCCGTACAAACTAGTTTTATTTCAATGTTTAATATTCGCGTAAACATAAGAAATCACTAAGGCATAGGTTACTTTATTTTGCAAGCAACAGCTAAAACAACATATGTCGGCCATTTAATCCAGTAAATAAGACGACCTTTAAAGCCCAATATATATGTATTATATGTTATATATAAAACAAACAATATAATAAAATATATCTCATTTAACTGCCAATAAATTGACCGACCGTAGCACATTGTTTCAACTCTTTGACAACATAAACAAGTGATTTAGAAATTCCCTGAGTTTGTTCCAAATTATTTAAAGAAGAAAGAATGTCGAACCGTGTGTCATTGCTATCGACCCCTGTAAGTTGGCTGAGATACGAAAGGACGCTTTCGATTCCCGAAATAGGACTAATATTTTACCCAGGTATATTGTATGTTGTACGTACGGGCAAGCGCAACAGAGGACGTCCACCTACAAGATAGACCGACGACCTGACAAGGGTTGCAGGAAGCCGATGGATGCAGGCCGCTTCCAACAGCTCGGTCTGGAAGGCATTAGGGGAAGCCTATGTTCAGCAGTGGACGTCTTGTGGCTGATGATTATGATGATAATGTTGTGGAATCCAAAGCCAAGGATTCAGAAATTCAGGATGTACTGTCGTCATACGTGGTGAATAGAAATGGAGGGATGAATCGGGATGAAACTTCTATTGATATTCAAGCTTATCTTTTTTTCAAACATATTTTTTTTGTTACTTAACTAGAGGCTTTGCCCATGTTTTTCCACAAAACATAAAATAAAAAAAAACACTTAAAAGTCCGACGAATATGAGACATATCTTACTTTCTTCCCCACATTATTCTGCATCGATTGGTATCGGTCTCGACCCCATACCCCCAGCGGTTTCGGAGGAGATAGCGTGACAAGCTTTTGGCAGCGGCGGCGGCGGCTCCAGTTACATTTTTTTTAGAATAGAGAGATTATAGTTTATTGCATTTTATACTAGCTGTCCCGCGCGATTTCACCCGCTTGCATATTACTGCTCCGCTTCCATGTTTCATACAAAGATGAACCCATCGAAATAAGATAACTAGAACGATAACTCTCATATGCAACAAAAATTACTTAACGTTCAAAAACAACTTTATTTCATAAAAGTTAATGAAATATTAAATTTCTATATACGACGTTCTGCACTGCGCAAAGAATTAGATGTATCAAGTGTTAACTAGAGATTATTATGCACAGCCTTTTATAGTTCCGCCCCCTTGCACAAAGTGTTGATGGGGTCATTTTTTTTCTTGAGTTCCGTTTCTTGTCATCTTATTTCGATGGTTCAACCCCAAAAACTACAGAAATACAACAAGTTCAAAAAATACATTGCCTGGGATTGGTTTTTGTACCTGGCATTGCAATAGGCTTGCCCTCTATCTCATCATGGGACGGAAACAAGCTCCGGAATCATGAGTGCACTAGCTATGTCTCTGCATATCCCTTCGAACGTATAAGCGTTAGTTATGGACTTATTTATATAAAAACTGTTGTAATGTGAACATAAACCCCGTATAATGGAACGCCAAAACGTATAAATCTCAGCAAAAAACTCGTGCCGCGACGTTCAACGGATCTGCGCACGCGCACGCTTGCACACATACACAATTCACGTACACTTCTACACGTGCATGCACACTGCGTAGCGCGGTAGTCGTTCGACCGGCCCATCGGGGCCAGTCTATTGCTCCTTGCTGATTCATTTTTGGGGAGCCACGGCGAAAAAACATGCGCGCGAGTGGTTTGTGGTGTTGTGTGTTCCGTAGTCACGCCATTGGATTTTTAAAAGGAATTAAATTGTTTTATTACATTTATTTCAGAAGATTAATAAAGGATTTATTGTAAAATATAAATATTAGTCAAATATTAGTAGATATAGTAGAGGCCGGCGAATTAGCAAGTGGGTCACCTGTAAGTGCTCTCCACCGCTCATGATCATCCACAATACCTGAAAAATCATGGGCGCGTTGCCGGCCTTAAAGGAAAGGAATTATTAATTTCTTTCTTTCTTTTCTTCTTTCACGATGGTCGAAAAAAGTTCTATTAAAGATATTTACAACCCACTTCAAAAAAGGAGGTTCTCAATTCGGCGCGTTTTTTTTGCTTTTTTTATGTATGTACATCGATTTCGTAGTAAAAAAAAACACTTGATAGAGTTTAGCTGCGATGTGGTCCCATATAAATTTGATTAAGATCTGATGACGGAGTACGGTGTAAAAAAAATAAACTCCTCAACGGACAACAGTACACTCGTCGCGATTGTGTTATTGTATTGGAATTTACTGCTATTGCTGTACATTGAAGTCGGTTTCTTAGTTTTGTTAAACGTTATATTACAATCTGTAAGGTTTTTTTATTCAGTGAACCGGCTACAGAACCCTATTTTAATGTGCGTGTGTGAACACCTGTGGTCCAGACGTAACACACACGTCTCGTACACGAATCGATTCGGTTTGGGACATTTTTTCAATGTAATTATAAAGGAATAGAACCCGGATATGAGCTGATGAAGACTTGCGAATACAAACATACGCTCACGCCTGTACACCCAAGGGGTAAGCAGAAGTGCACTATTGCTCCCACGGTTTTATGAACTAATTTCCGTCCTAATAAATGATAAGCGGCGAGCTTGTCGCCATACCGCATATAAATTTTTATTATTCTGTTACGGCAGTGACTGCACTGGACTTGATGTTAAGAACAGTGCAGTGCAGTACAAATATTATATAATGTCTACCGTCAAGAGATATTAGACAGACATATGTAGACAGAATTATGCCTGAAGTTTTGTTTATTAGTTTGAGTGACGAAGCGAGCCGTTCGCTCGCCTAATGGTAAGCGTCACGCATGCCCATAAACATAAGCAACACCAATCAGAACTTTGAATTATGATCTTCATGCCACTGGACTGCGCTCGTCACCCCGAGACATAAGATGTTAACTCTCATAATACTCAGTAATTTCACTCGCTTCAATGACCTTCAAACCTGAATACACACTGCTACTTGGCGGCAGAAATGGACAAAGCGTTGGTACCTACCCAGACGGCCTCTCGCATACGAGGGACATACCACCAGTTACTGGATACACTTGCTGTTCCCGGAACGCGACTCGACTGAATGAGCCACTATAGCAGGTTATTTACCACATATACTGTACTTGTGCTATCTTGTGGGTTACAAGTTGTATCAGACACCCTCCCACCATTAAATATATTTTTTTATATAGCACAGGCCGGTAAACGAGCAAGTGGGTCACCTGATGGTAAGTGATCTCCACCGCCCATGTACGTCCACAATACCAAAAGAGTCATGGGCGCGTTGCCGACCTTAAAGGAATGGGATAATTAAGAAATTGGGAGGGGGAAGGGACTTGGGCCTCCGGATATCTCACTCACCGTACGAAACGCAGCAGCAAGCTGCTACTTTACGTCGGTTTTCTGTGAGACAATGGCAACGACCCTGACGAGCCGGCCCATACATGCTGTAGACAAAATACATACGCACTCACGCCTGTAATCCCCGAAGGGGTAAGCAGAGGTGTAACCACTACACCCACATTTCGCCGAGCGTATATCCGTCCCACAATGTGATAGGGGGCGAGCCTATCGCCATACCGGGCACAAATTCCAGACTCCGGGCTGATACTGAGCATTTCGTAATAGAAAAACCCAATACCCCTTTACCCGACCCGGGGATCGAACCCGAGACCTCAGCGTTAGCCTCAATCGTAACGCGTACGCATTACAACTGCGCCGCCGAGCCAGTCAAAAGACAAAAGTGACAAAAGATATTTAATAAAGAATTAAGAAACCAATTTGTTTGATCAAATGGACATTGGATTAAGATAATTTTTTAATAGTTTACCACTGTTAAATAATGTAATTGAGTTTATAGTATAAGTCAGTCTAAAGTTTACACTTAGATTGAAATTAAACATAAAGAAATCTATTTTAATTTAATATAAATTTTACAATTTTTTTTGGAATCTCGTTGATGTCTTTTGTTCTAACTTTGGATCATTTAAATATTTTTAACTTATAACTAGGGGTTTTGCCCATGTTTTTCCACAAAACATAAAATAAAAAAAACCTTAGCGTCCGACGAATATGAGACATATCTTACTTTGTTCCCCACATTATTCTGCTACGATTGGTATCGGTCTCGACCCCATACCCCCAGCGGTTTCGTAGGAGATAGCGTAGCTAGATTTTTTTTTTTGAATAGAGAGATAATACCGTGAAAATGACAAGTAGAAAAAATATGAATATTAGTGTCTACTTGTTTTATATATCCTTTGTCACTTACAATTGTGCTTAACATATTTTTAGAGTGGTAGAGCCACGCTGTAGACACTTTTGTCTACAACATGAATGGGCCGGCTCGTCCGGGTCGTTACCACTGTCTCACAGAAAACCGACGTAAATTAGCAGCTTACTGCTGCGTTTCGTCCGGTGAGTGAGATAACCGGAGGCCCAAATCCCACTCCCCTTCCCAATCCCTTAATTATTTCCCTTACGCGTCCATGATTCTTTTGGTATTGTGGGACTACATATTGGGTGGTGGAGATCACTAACTATCAGGTGACCTACTTGCTCGTTTCTGACCTATGCCATTAAAAAAACGGGTCTTACTTATAAACGATAAGTTTAACACTGTTTCGTCTCTCTCTAGCAACTTTATAAATGGCTTTGATAGAAAAAGACAAAAGTGTGGTTAACGAATCAGTGTTTCATAAACTTTAGAAATAAGGCCTTTGACAGCCTCCGTGGCGCAGCGGGCGAGTAGCCTGTTGCGAAGCGTGAGGCCGTGGGTTCGATTCCCGTACCTAGACAAATGTTTGTCTGATACACAAATATTTGTCGCGGGTCTGGGTGTTGTGGGACCGCAAGTCCCTCGTAGTTCTTGATACCCACGATACAGGTTTACCTAGTGTGGGGTCAGGACTATGTGTGTGACTGTTGGGTGTATTTATTATTATTATTATTAATATGTCAAACTGGTAGTCACGGTGTAGACACTTTTGTCTACGGCATAAAATATGGGGTCATAGTTATAAATAATAAAAAAAAACAATATTCAAATCATAGATTCTGTAAATTAGATCATAAATTTAAATGTCAATCATTTTATGCTACATTACATTTACGACGGCATTTCGGGGCCAGCCATGAGAAGAAATGCCGAAACAAACTCATGGGTTATGGCCTCTTTTAATGTCCAGACATTGTATTACAGAATAGAAATTAATAGTAAATTATTATTAGTCCCACTGTCTCAGAGAAAATTGATCCACGTGGCCGCTCACTGTTGCGTTTTGTACGGTGAATAACTTTACCGGAAACCCTAACCACCCCCTTCCTTTCTCAATACCTTTTCCTGTATGGTCGACATCGCATTCAATATTCTTTTCTTTTTTTGTGCGGTGGAGATTCACTTACAATCTGAAGGCCAATTCTCGTAATTTTAATGCACCTAGCATTAGCAGTAACATTATACCGTTTTGGCTTTAGTCAACATCTATTCTACATTCAATCTCATTACGATTTATGTTCACATTTGACGTTGATTATTGGTTTAAGAGAATGCCATTTGCAACTTTCTTGACGCTGAGACTAGATCGGAATGATATTTTGAACGTTTAAAATTACGAGAATAGGCCTGCTGGTGACTCGCAGCTCTTTGCCAACCTATATAATAAAAATACAAATACTTTAATGCACACTACTAGACAAGCTGCGCGGTACATAGAAATTGTACCACTAAGACGCGGTCAATTGACCGTAACTCAATATTACCATCTCGCTTACTCTCAACTAGAACCCCTATCGCGCTCTCTTTTTGTGAGCTGTCAAACTCCCGCGTTGAAAAGAAATAAAAATAAATAAAATTAATAAAAAGTAAAGTGGTAATATTTGTATGTTTGTTTGTGGAATTTAATCCTTGGAACTACTTAATCGATTCTACAAATTCTTTCATCGAAAGAATGCTACATCATTGAGTGATATAGGCCATGTTTAATTGTGATAACAGAGAATTTTCAGTAAAAAAAATTGGACCAACTTGGAGCACTTTTCGAATGAAAACAAAATAATCAAAATCGGATTACTGTGAAAAGTATGTGTGGTTATACATATAAAAATATATATGCGTCGACCACACGTTTCTGTAACACTTTGTATAATACTTATATCGTACACTATAAGTTACTCAAATTTGACCACACCTTTCTGTAACACGTTGTATATACTAAAAAGTATTATAAGTTGATTTGCTTATAAAAATCAACAGTCGAAACAATAATCCGGATCAGAAATTAGTCACGCTGCGGGAATCTAACTCACGACCTCACGTTTCAAAGTGGAGCACTATTATACTACGGTATCATGGCCACAGATGTACAGACAAATTGATGTAATAAATACTATGGTTTTTCGCATAGTGATAAACTACTAAGAGAATTCATTATACACGTGTTATAGAAAGGGGCGGGCAAATTAAAGCAATGTATAGTGTAGGGTAAAAGTATTTTATCCCCCATAGTACCAAAGCCGATTGCATTGCTAAGACATAATTATAGAATTTTCTTTTTTATCGAATGAGTAACATGTCGATATCGACTTTCAACTTTGAACAACACTAAATGATAAACAGTGATACTTCAGACCTCCTTTCATTGAATTATTGTATAATTAAAAAACATTAAACAGTTGTCAAATGTCAATATTTATTTGACGCAGTCAGTTCGGCAATTTCTGATTTTATGAATTATAATTACGAGTTCAAAAAATATGTTGTATTTGACTAAAAACAAGTATGTATTAGTATTTTGTGTTGGTGCAACTGATAATAGCTTATAAGAGGCTCGTCGACTGTATTAAGCCAAATTCATAGATGGATGACCCGACAATGAAATCTTTAAAATACTTCAGAGGATGGTATTCGTCTTCAGCAAACAGTTTCTTTCAGGTGTTTTTATTATAAATTACAAGTTACGTACGTGAGTCCGTACGTACGTAGAATTACGTAAAAAAAGTGAGTGTCATTCGTAATAATTAATAGTGATGTCATGAATCTTATCGATCTTAATAAACGAGTGATTAAAATTACCGTGAAATTTTAGGATGTCTTGGTTTGAAATGATCCGGTACATAGGTACTTACTATAAGGAGTGTGTAATGACCCTAAAATATGACCACACCTTTCTGTAACACGTTGTATATACATAGATACGCACTCACGCCTGTAATCCCCGAAGGGGTAGGCAGAGGTGTAACCAGTACACCCACATATCGCCGAGCGTATCTCCGTCCCATGATGTGATAGGGGGCGAGCCTATCGCCATACCGGGCACAAATATCAGACTCCGGCTGATACTGAGCATTTCATAATAGATAAACCCAATATCACTTTACCCGACCCGGGGATCGAACCCGAGGCCTCAGCGTTAGCCTCAATCGTAACGCGTACGCATTACAACTGCGCCACCGCGGCAGTCTCAGTACAGAATTCATTATGTACTTCAAAATCCTTTTACATTTTATAAATGCGAAAATATGTTTGTTTTTCTTTCACGTATTAACGGAGTAACGAATTGACACGGATAGATATAATATATCCACCGGAGAATAACATCAGCTACTTTTGTCATAAACAGAAGCAACGCCACACATAACTTTAAATAACAAAGCACTGCATGACATTGGACTGCGCTCGTCACCCCGAGACATAAGGTTTTATGTCTCACAATGCTCAGTAAATTTCACTGTCTTCAATGTCCTTCAAAACGGAACACAACAGTGCTGACACACTATTGCTTGGCGGCAGAAATAGAAAACAAATTTGACGAGAAAGACTTCCACACGGGCAATACTTTGAGCAAAAACCAGTAGCAGTAGTATATAATTTGTTAGCTGTTGCCTGCGACGTCATCCATTTTTATTTCTAATACAATATGGCGGTTTTTTTTTTACAATAAATCGATACGGATGTATTTTCCGAGGTTTCTTTGGGTGCTGATTACGAAAACGGCATCCATTTTGAAATACAACATGGCGGGCATTTTTCAAAATCAAATCGATATGGGTGTAATTTCGAGGTTTCCGAAAACCGACGTGCTCTTACGTTTTGTACGTTGAATAAGATTTCCTTAGGCTGAAATCCCCATTCTAACCTACCCCCTCCATTAGACCCCAAGTACTTACCATTCGACCCCAAGTACTTACCGTCGGACATCAAGTACTTACCATCGGACCCCAAGTACATACCCTTCGACCCCAAGTACTTAACATCCGACCCCAAGTACTTACCATCGGACCCCAAGTACTTACACTTCGACCCCAAGTACTTACCCTTCGACCCCAAGTACTTACCATCGGACCCCAAGTACTAACCATCGGACCCCAAGTACTTACCATTCGACCCCAAGTACTTACCATTAGACCTCAAATACTTACCATCGGACATCAAGTACTTAACATCGGACCCCAAGTACTTACCAGCGGTCCCCAAGTACTTACCATCAGACCCAAGTACTTACCCTTCGAACCCAAGTACTTACCATTCGACCCCAAGTACTTACCATCGGACCCCAAGTACTTACCCTTCGACCCCAAGTACTTACCATTCGACCCCAAGTACTAACCATTCGACCCCTAATACTTACCATTCGACCCCAAGTACTTACCATTAGACCCCAAATACTTACCATCGGACATCAAGTACTTACCATCGGACCCCAACTACTAACCTCACAGACATGACTTACTTGATATTACAGCTATGGAATTACTGCAAAAACGCAAAGTACGAGCACTGCTCGCAAAATGTCCAACTTTTTAACAAACCTTTCTTTGTTGATTTTACCTCTAAGGGTGTTTTCCCGTAATACGCGAAAGGTTGTGGAAAATCGTGAAACCTAGTTTAAGGTCTGTTTTTTTTATTAGCTTGAATGACGAGACGAGCAGGATGCTCGCCTGATGGTAGGCGCTTCGCCTGCGCATAAACAGAAGCAACACCACACGACATTTTTTCGTCACCCCGAGAGCAAAGATGTTAAGTCTCATAATGCATTCATGCTATAGACAAAACAGTCTACAGCGCGGGTCTATTATTTATTCTTAAGTTTAGAAGTAAAACTTACATATGCAATTTATTACAAAGCAATTAATAATAACCAAAATTATTTGTTACAGGTTGACTACAACTTCATAAATATGTAAGTAGAAATCAAAAATAATACGTACGCACTCACGTCTGTACTCCGCGAAGGGGTAGGCAGAAGTGTAACTAATACACCCACATTTCGCCGAGCTTATCTCCGTCCCATCATGTGATAAGGGGCGAGCCTATCGCCATATCGGGCACAATTCCAGACTCCAATGTGGTACTCTAGTCTATCTATTCTAAAAAAAAGTAACTGGCGCCGCCGCCGCCGCTGCCAAAAGCTTGTCACGCTATCTCCTCCGAAACCCCTGGGGGTATGGGGTCGAGACCGATACCAATCGATGCAGAATAATGTGGAGAAGAAAGTAAGATATGTCTCATATTCGTCGGACTTTAAGTTTTTTTTTATTATATGTTTTGTGGAAAAACATGGGCATAGCTCCTAGTGGTATATAAGAAGGTGCGTTATTAATTGAGGGAACTCAGTCGAGCCTAGAACTTTTATGTCTGAATAGCTTTTGCTCGTGGATCCGCCCGCGCGTGATGTTATATAGCCTTCCTCAATAAATGGGCGATCTAATACTGAAAGAATTTTTTTCATATCGGACCAGTCGTTCCTGAGATTAGCGCGTTCAACCAAATAAACTGAAGCTATCTAAGAAACTACAGCTGAATTTATAATATTAGTATAGATAGATAGAATATTATTTATTGCACACCAAATAAAGTAGGTAGCTTATATACAAGGATCATACAGTAAGGGTGATACTATGGGCGGTCTTATTGCAAACGGCGATTTCTTTCAGACAGCCTAAGGACGTTGTTTAAGTACAAGGTGGTAGGTCCCTCGTATGCGAGAGGCCGCCGCTTACCTCCTTCCTATAATGTGGGGTCCTTTAAACGGAGTGTGAAGAAGCAATTCAACAGGCCGGCACAATAGGGTAGTTTCCTATATTGAATTTTATAAATTATTTTATAAGCAACAGAAAATGATACGTAAAAGAAACCCTTTTATTAAAACACAATCAAAATTGGTTCAGAAATGTGCCCGCAGTTATGACTTTAAATGTTGGTATGAGGAAAAGTGGGTGCGTAGTAGGGATATCTCACTATCTCGCTTGCACGCGTGCACCATAATGAACATTTACACAGTGACGTCAAAGGTTGCATCGTCTGTCATTTGACAATTACCCCTTCTACAGGATTTCAATGGCTTCTATCTTATTTATTTTTGGTCCGATTTATAAAATTCTTTCTGCAATAGATTTTGAGTAACGTAACTTATTGATTTAAATAATTAAAAAAATCTAGTCAACTACCCTATTCTGCCGACCTACGATAATAAACACATCGTCTGTCGTTGGTCGACAGTATTCTTGGATTGCGCTGCACTTACCATCAGGTGTAGCGTAGTCACTTTGTCGAGATAGGATACAAAAAATATTGTCGATTAGCACAAATCATTCGCTATTTTAGTCTATCGTGTATGATTAATACTCATAAACTTTTAAGGCTCACTACGAATGGTCAAGCCATGCGTCAAAAGGTGGTAGGTTTTACAAGGTGGTAGGTCCGTTTTGTCTATTGCTGCCGCCAAGTATCAGTGTGCAAGCACTGTTGTGTTCCGGTTTGAAGGACATTGAAGCCAGTGAAATTACTGGGCATTATGAGACTTAACATCTTATGCCTCGGAGTGATGAGCGCAGTACAATGCCATGCAGTTTTTTGTAATTCAAAGTTGTATGTGGTGTTGCTTCTGTTTATGGGCAAGCGTGGCGTTTACCATCAGGTGAGGCGACCAGCTAGTTTCTTCACTCATGTTAATAAAAAAAAACGCTACCATAATGCCACAGAATAATAAAAATAATCACAATGGGGTGTAAATCAATACACTTTCTACAAGGGGTGAAAGTGAAGGGGTGGCTTTGACGCTTCATTGGTCCATTGGACCGAGTGGGGTCATAGGGTGGGGTCCGTGTAAACAAACGATAAAGTGTGGGGCTTTATAATGGTTTTGAGAAAGTTTTATTATGTAACTGCCTCGGTGGCGCAGTTGTAATGCGTTCGCGTTTCGACTGAGACTGATGCTGAAGTCTTGGGTTCGATTCCCGGGTCGGGTAAAGTGATATTGGGTTTTTCTATCATGAATTGTTTAGTATCAACCCGGAGTCTGGAATTGTGCCCGATATGGCGATAGGCTCGTCCCCTATCACATCATGGGACGGAGATAACCCCGCGACATGTGGGTGTACTGGTTACACCCCTGCCTACCCCTTCGGGGATTACAGGCGTGAGTGCGTATGTATGTAATTATTTATTTATATACATTGCGTAGCATGCTTGATTCTTCTCGTATTGTGGCCGATCATAGGCGGTGGAGATCCTTTACCACCAGGTGACCCACTTGTTGGTTTGTGGGCCTATGCTATAAAAAAATATTTAATTAAGATGCGATCCCGATATTAAAGTTTTACTAAAACGGTTACTCAGGTCATTATAATCTGGACATTGCACAATCCGTTCCTATTACTCAACTCATCCAGTGACATTAGTCTGTACAATTCGCAATTTGAATTTCGTTCGAAATTTGAAATCTCGGTACGTTGCAAAAACCGCCGCTCGTGTTCGGTCGACGAACTCGTTCCGTGTCTGTGTGCGCCGTCGCGGCCGCTTCACTTACACTAGTCGCTTGCGTCTGTGTGCTTTGTAGGGTGACTAGCACGTTTGGCGGACTGTATAATATCTTCAGTCTATTTTATTGACACTATTATTTTTTTCTTGTGTAGAATGTTATAAATAAAATAAGTTAATTATGATTTTAATATTAATAAGTATATAAAAGTTATGGATGATACTTTTCTTATGTTTAATTATATAATGTAATATTATGTATATATCCAGTTTTGTAGGCAAAATGGAAAAAATATAGTTTTTATTATATGTCGCCTTAGTGGCTGCCTATTTAGGCTGAAAAGCCGTGAGACCAAGATCAGGCAATCATAGTTTGTTATTGAATTTTCAACACCAAACCACGCATGAGTTTCCTGAGATATTTGTGGCCGGTATGGTAATAGGCTCACCTCTATCATGTCATGGGACGAAAATAACCTGGGTGAAACGTGGGTGTAGCGCTATTTGTATCTCTACCTACCCGATCGGGGAATCCGGCGTGAGCTTATATGTAAGTTTTTTTCGGTGATTTATTATATTATATTTGTTGTTTATTTATTAATTTAATATTTATTTTATGACTGCCTCGGTGGCGCAGTTGTAATGCGTACGCGTTACAATTGAGGCTAACTCTGAGGTCTCGGGTTCGATCCCCAGGTCGGGTAAAGTGGTATTGGGTTTTTCTATTTCGAAATTCTCAGTATCAGCCCGGAGTCTGGAATTTGTGCCCGGTATGGCGATAGGCTCGCCCCCTATCACATCGTGGGACGGAGATACGCTCGGCGAAATGTGGGTGTACTAGTTACACCTCTGCCTACCCCTTCGGGGATTACAGGCGTGAGTGCGTATGTAGTGCGTATGTATTTTATAACAATGATTTTAAAACAAATTTTAATTATGTTTGAAAACTACCTTAAAATTGAAGGCTTAGTGCCGGTACTTATCTATAAACAAATCTATATGTGCATTTGTCTAATCTCTGAACAACGTAATCTATAATTATTTAATTTTAAATTAAATTCAACGTGTCCTAAAAAATAGATATAAAAATGATGTCACGTTCGACCATTAGTATATCACAAAATGTATCCCAAATTTTCCATCACAAAACATGGTGTCATCTTTGCGAATTGCGTCTGTGTGCGGCTAAGACGTGTATGTAGCTACGTCTGTATGCGCGCGCTCTTACGTCACTTATTAGTGTGAGTGCGTCAGACGTGTACGGACACAGCACGGCGCGTGCTAGTGTGCACGCCGGCATACAGCGTGGTGGAATTTTAGCTTTATACTCTCCAATATGATGTTCGAAATTCAAATTCGAATTGCGATTCTAATTTGATTATGATGAAGAGGCTAGCTTAGGGATTGAGGTTGAAGGTTTGTTTCCTGGAAACAGGGTAAATTTTTTATTTGATTATATTTACATATTTGCAATTCTAGTATGTCAGTAGTTTTTTTCAATATAGGTATTGAAGAATGCGCCTCATTGGTCTAGTCGCAGCGTAGTAAAAACTGTAAAGTCCTAGATTCAATTCCCTGGTTGGGCAATCATAGTTTTTGTGTTTATATTATAGGTGAGTAAACGAGGAAGTGGATCGTCTGACGGTAAGTGATCTCCACCGCCCATGTACGCCCACAATACCAAAAGGATCATGGTCTCATAGTGCCCAGTAATTTCACTGGCTTCAATGTCCTTCACACCGGAACATAATATAATCGTAATATAAAATAAAATATACCCAACAGTCACACACCTAATCCTGACACCTGTCTCAAGGGTATCAGGAACTACGAGGGACTTGCCAACCCACAACATCCAGACAAGAAACAAAATTTGTGAATCTGACAAACATTTGTCTAGGTGCGGAAAACGAACCCATGACCTCACGCTTCGCAACCGGCTACTCGCCCGCTGCGCCACGGAGGCTGTCAATATATAATATAATATGCCTCTGTGGCGCAGTTGTAATGCTTACGCAGTACCACTGCTGTGCTGAGGTCTCGGGTACCTTACCCGGGTCGGGTAAAAGTGGCATTGTGTTTTTCTGTCACGGAATGCTTAATATCAGCTCGGAGTATGGAAATCTGTCCGGTATGGCGAACACATCTGCCAACGTATCTGGGGATTACACGCGTGAGTACGTATGATCTTGTAAGGTCTCTAATGTTTATTCAGCCAAACAACCGTCACTGTAACACCTGTGCACCAGGATCGACGGTAGCATTCTATTCTGACAGCCTCCGTGGCGCAGCGGCCGAGTAGCCGGTTGCGAAGCGTGAGGCCGTGGGTTCGATTCCCGCACCAAGACAAATGTTTGTGTGATCCACAAATATTTGTTTCGGATCTGGGTGTTGTGGGATCGCATGTCCTGCGTAGTTCCTGATACCCACGATGCAGGTTAACCTAGTGTGGGGTCAGGACTATGTGTGTGACTGTTGCGTGTATTATTAATATTATTATCATTCTGAGCTATGAACCTCAGCGAGTCTTTGCGAAGAGTTGGAAATATTAATTGTGGTATAAGGTCAGTGAGATGACGATACGAGTGGAAGGGTGGTAGGGAGGGGGGCGGGGCAGGGGAGGGAGAGGACATGACGATAGTGATACGTCAAACAATATCTAATTGATTCGCCACAGTTCTCGCCTCGCCACCGACATAGGGTTGTCACAACATAGATAGTTTATGACGTCACATATACAATAGTAATACCATAGATACATAATGGTATTGGTAATTACGAGTGGTAGAGCCACGCCGTAGACAATTTTGTCTACAGCATGAATGGGCCGGCTCGTCCAGGCCGTTATCACTGTCTCACAGAAAACCGACGTAAAGTAGCAGCTTGCTGCTGCGTTTCATAAGGTGAGTGAGATATCCGGAGGCCCAAATCCCCCTCCCCTTCCCAATCCCTTAATTATCCCTTTCCTTTAAGATCGGCAACGCGCCCATGACTCTTTTGGTATTGTGGGCGTATATGGGCGGTGGAGATCACTTACCACCAGGTCACCTACTTGCTCGTTTGCCGGCCTATGCAATAATTTTATTTAATTAAATAATGACAATACTTATGGCCGTTTCCTATACATTATTTCAAGATGGACTGGCATAGGTAACAAAAAAAGAAAAGTTAAAGACTCAGATAGAGCTATGAATAAATGCTAGTAATAGAAAAGTTTAG
Organism: Mimas tiliae; assembly: GCA_905332985.1. Taxonomy (NCBI): domain Eukaryota; kingdom Metazoa; phylum Arthropoda; class Insecta; order Lepidoptera; family Sphingidae; genus Mimas; species Mimas tiliae. Next base: position 307,755 of record HG995265.1, on the reverse strand, counting down.
AGGTCACTTTAACAACAAAAACGCATTTTGAGTCTGACCTGAAGAAAATCAAATAGGGACATTGTAAAACATCCTTTTTTTGAACTATTAAATATGACAAAATATGCGTCTTGCAGAGTATTTATAACGTTAAGTCAAATAAAAAAGGTATCATCGTAAGGTAAGGTCCCTTTAGTTTCATGCATTCGATATTCAAAACTCTTCTAGAATTATGCCACTTATTTTCTCTGCACATTATTTACCTTAACACAAAAATAAACATGTGCCAACCCTAGCCCGCACCTCTAATAGTTTTCAAATTAATCTCAATAAAAAATTGCGCTTGTAAAATGTTTAATCACATCATTACGTGTGCGTGCGTATGTGCGTGTGTGTGTGTGCAGGATACAGTCAGGGTTACCACGTGGTTGGACACCATCCGGGACATAGCGACATTAGTCGAAAATTGTAGACGTGTAAATAGTAATATTAACCGACTTCAAAAAAGGAGGAGGTACTCAATTTGTTTGTATATATAAATAAAAATACACCCAACAGTCACACACATAGTCCTGACCCCACACTAGGTTAAACCTGTATCGTGGGTATCAAGAACTACGAGGGACTTGCGGTCCCACAACACCCAGACCCGAGACAAATATTTGTGGATCAGACAAACATTTGTCAGGTGCGGGAATCGAACCCACGGCCTCACGCTTCGCAACCGGCTACTCGCCCGCTGCGCCACGGAGATATGATTTTTGTATTCAATATATACACACATACGCACTCACCGAGTGGTGTAACTAGTACATCCACATTTCGCCCACCTTATCTCCATCCCACGGTGTGATAGGGGGCGGCCCTAATCGCCATACCGGGGACAATTCCAGACACAACAGTGCTTACATACTAGTCTGCTTGGCGGCAGAAACAGACAAAACGGTGGTACCAACCCAGACGGCCTCACGCATGCGAGGGACCTACCACCTTGTAAAATAGCATATCTAGCATAGCATAATTATCTTTTCATCATTATAGCGATAATTAACAATTAATACACACAAAACTTAGAAAAGTCAGAGGTGCGTGCTCTTGGGGCTGGTTTTGAACTTACGACTCTCGTTTCAACAATCCATATCATCCCCACTGCACTGTTGCTGCTATTTGCACTTTGCCGAGTCGGGATTAACAAAATAGAGTTTTGAAGTAGGTCATTGAAATAACATACATAATACGCACTCACGCCTGTAATCCCCGAAGGGGTAGGCTGAGGTGTAACCAGTACACCCACATTTCGCCGAGCATATCTCCGTCCCTTATGTGATAGGGGGCGAGCCTATCGCCATACCGGGCACAAATTCCAGACTCCGGGCTGATACTGAGCATTACGTATTAGAAAACCCAATACCCCTTTACCCGACCCGGAGATCGAACCCGAGATCTCAGCGTTGGCCTCAATCGTAACGCGTACGTATTACAACTGCGCCACCGAGGCAGGCAGTCTTTTTGAACTTTTTAACTTATTATTTCAATACGGTTTCCCTCCGCCGTCACTAAGGCAATTACCCTGCTTTCCATATGGCGTGCGATATTATCAGGTTTTGTACTTTTTGTACTATTACTGTAACCGTGAGAATTACTATATTGTTATAAAAACTGAATATGTTTTTGTGCAATAAATCCTAATTTGTTCAACTTATTTTACTGTTAATATTTCTAGCGTCAATCAGCAGAGTGTAAGCACTGAAGGCCAATTCTCGTAGTTTTAAACGTTCAAAATATCATTCGGCTCTAGACTCAGCGTCAAGAGAGAGTTGCAAATGGTATTCTCTTAAACCAATAATCAACGTCAAATGTGAACAAAGATCGTAATGAGATTGAATGTAGAATAAAAGTTGATTGAAGCCAAAACGGTATAATGCTACTGCTAATGCTAGGTGCATTTGACGATTATTGGTTTAAGAGAATACCATTTGAAACTTTCTTGACGCTGAGACTAGATCGGAATGATATTTTGAACGTTTAAAATTACGAGAACTGGCCTTCTGGTTTCTGAAACTACGAGTGGTAGAGCCACGCTGTAGACAGTTTTTTCTACAGCATGAATGGGCCGGCTCGTCTGGGTTGTTACCACTGCCTCACAGAAAACCGACGTAAAGTAGCAGCATGCTGCTGCGTTTCGTACGGTGAGTGAGATATCCGGAGGCCCAAATCCCCCTCCCCTTCCCAATCCCTTAATTATCTCTTTCCTTTAAGGTTGGCAACGCGCCCATGACTTTTGGTATTGTGGGCGTACATGGGTAGTGGAGATCACTTACCATCAGGTGACCCACTTGCTCGTTTGCCGTCCTATACAATAAAAAAAAAAATGAAAGGCTGATCAATGTAAAAATGAACTACACATCTGTCAAATCTCATGTCAAGTTAAAATATAGTTGCCAGAAGCATGTTCAAAGCTTTTGCTGTCTGAAAGGCTGATCAAATAAATATTCATCTAACAGAACTTTGATTATGACATCGCTGTCAAATCAATTCGATTTGCTGAAACGTTATTTAGTGAAAAGTGTTATAATACTCGATGTCTCTTTAGTGGCTTTTGACATAAGGTTTTTGATAACTAACATGTGTGTCAAATCAAAAGTGTTGATCACGCTTCTAGCAACTAAATTTTGACTTGACATGAGATTAGACGTTTGATTAGTTAATTTTACATTGATCAACTTTTCTGAAATCAGACGTTAATATCTTACGTTTGGGTCGACGAGCGCAATTCAGTGCCATGCAGAGCTTTGTAATATAAAGTTCTGTGTGGTGTTTTTTTTTCTGTTTATGGGCAAACGTTACGCTTACTATGAAACGAGCGATCTGTCCGTTTAGTCATTCAGGCGCATGTCCTTCAAACCGAAGAACAAGAGAGCTTGGACACTGCTGCTTGGCATCTGTAATAGATGGCACGATGGTACTAACCCATACGACCTCTCGCATACGAGGGACCTACCACCTAATGAATCTACTGTTACTACACTTACATCTGCCGATTTTAACATATTGATAGTACTGATAACAAATGCCGGCGCAGTTATAATGGGTACGTGTTACGACTTAGGCTGACGCTGATGTCTCGGGTTCGATCCCCGGGTAGGGTAAAAGTGATATTGGGTTTTTCTATTACGAATTGCTCAATATCAGCCCGGAGTCTGGAATTGTGCCCGGTATGACGGTAGGTTTGCCCCCTATCACATCTTGGGACGGAGATACGCTCGTCGAAATGTGGGTATACTGGTTACACCTCTGCCTACCCCTTCGGGGATAACAGGCGTGAGTGCGAATGTATGATAACAAATTATACAGCTTTTAGATAACGTTAACCATTGGTTGCTAAATTAACTGTCAGTTGGTGCAATCCACACTTTGAGAATAAAATCACAAATTACAATCACCATGTATAACAGCTGTGCTAGTGTGAGAACCGTCTGGCTGTGTCTGTGTGAGTGGAGCTAGGGTTGGCAAAAACTTGCTAGCTATGTTTAAATATTTTATATTAAACTAGCTTTTGCGTGCGGCTATATCGCGTGAATTGCCTTTTCCGGGATGAAAAATAGTCTATAACCGTCTCCAGCGTTCCATCTATCTCTCTATCAAAGTTCATTAAAATCGGTTCAGCGATTTAGGGGATAGGGGGCGAGACTATCGTCATATCGGGCACAATTCCAGACTCCAGACTGATACTGAGCATTTCGTAATATAAAAATCCAATATCACTTTTACCAGACCTGGGGAACCAGAAACCTCAGTCGTTTTTTTTCGAATGGATTTGTGATGTTAGCTTATATTGCTTTTACAGCTTCAACTGACAATAAAGCCGGCGCTTATGGCGCTCTAGACAGAAATATGTATAATGTATTAAGTAGCGATTAAGCACAGAGGCGCCTTTTATAAGGCTCAGACCTCAGCTTGAGCAATCGCTGGGGAGTATAGTATAGGGCCGTCTCTGCACATCATTGTGCCGAGGGCCAGTTGTGGGAGTTCTTCGGACTCGCAGGCGTGTCCTATGTCGGGGTCGCGTATTATTATTGCAATTCGGATTGGGCAAGGAAAGTGTTGCTTCGATAGCGACTGTGATGGAGTCGTTGGAATCTGCCAAAACCTTTTTGGGACGACGACGGAGGATAACCTCAGTCGTAACGCGTACGCATTACAACTGCGCCACCGTGGCAGTCTCTCTGTGTCTCCTTTTTTTCGGGTGTTAAAATTTCGTGAAAGCCCTGAATTCCCTCAGTAGGGGTGTAGATCAAGAGTGCTTGCTTACTGACCTCCTTAACTACAACCACTTGTAACTTCAACAGAGTTTTGTATATAGCTGCGATAGCTCAGCGGGCAGTGGTACGGACTGTCGAGACGAAAGTCACAGGTTCGAAACCAGCCCCAACAGCATACACTTACAACTTTTCTAAGTACCATGTCTTTAATTGTTAATTGGCGCATGTTTTTTTTTATTAGCTTGAGTGACCAATCGAGCATGTCGCTCGCCTGATGGTAAGCGCCACGCCTGCCCATAAACAGAAGCAACGCCACACAGAACTTTGAATTAAAAAGCATTGCATGTCATTGGACTGCGCTCGTCACTACGTGACATAATATGTTAAGTCTCATAATGCCCAGTAATTTGGCTGGTTTCAATGTCCTTCAAACCGGAACACAACAGTGCTTCAACACTGTGTTGCACTACCTAGTAACCTACTTGTAATTTCAACAGAGTTTTGTATATACTAAGCAGCGATAGCTCAGCGGGAGTGGTACGGACTGACGAGACGAAGTCGCAGGTTCGAAACCAGCCCCAAGTGCATACATCTCTGACTTTTCTAAGTTACGTGTGTATCCATTAATTGTCGCTTGCTTTGATCATAGATGCGTTGCCGACCTTAAAAGAAAAGGTTTATTAAGAGATTGGGAAGGGGAGGAGGGCGGCAAGCAAGCAGTAGGTCGCTACATAAAGCTCCATAAAGTTATGGAATAGTTTGCCGGCGCACGTGTTTCCTCCTTCCTATAACATGGGATCCTTTAAACGGAGTGTGAAGAAGCATCTAAGCAGGCCGGCATAATTCTGCCGATCTGCGATAGATTCGGTGTCTATCGTTGGTCGACAGTATTCTTGGATTGCGCTACACTTACCATCAGGTGTAGCGTAGTCAATTTGCCGAGCCAGGATAAAAAAAAAGTTAAAGTCGAGTTTTCGTAAGACAGTGGTAACAAACCGGTCGAGCCGGCTCATTTATTGTAAACGAAACATTGTGAAACAATCGCTAAGTGTTCGTTTTTGAATCCTAGTAAAAACTTATTTATAACCGACTTCAAAAAAGAAGAAGGTTCTCAGTTCGGCGAGTTTTTTTCAACTCACGAAAGATAAGGAGGATGATCATAATTCGGTGCATTTTTTTATTTATATTGACGCATAACTCCGCCAAATGTGGATTGTTATGGATGATTCTTTATTCATTCGAAAGATTATAGCTCTAAGTTGGTCCGATTTTAATTCAAAGAAGAGTGTTTTGAGTTGAGTAGAGAGTGTCTACAGCACGAATGGGCCGTCTAGTCAGGGTCGTTATCACTGTCTCACAGAAAATCGACGTAAAGTAGCAGCTTGCTGTTGCGTTTCGTTCGTCGTGAGATATCCAGAGGCCCAAACCCCCTCCCCCATCCCAATCCCTTAATTATACCTTTTCTTTAAGGTTGGCAACGCACCCATAATTCTTTTGGTATTGTGGGCGTACATATGCGGTGGAGATCACTTGTCATCATTTGCCGGCCTATGCAATAAAAAAAGAAGACTTTTCACCATTAAGGGAGTGAAATTGGGGATGAAAGATTCAAACTTCGTCATTTAAGCACCGTTTGTGACAATTCTTTCACAAGAAATAGTAGAATCGAAACAAAAATAAAATTGACTCGTAAAAAATAAAAAGTTAAAAATACCTAATAATAAATAATTTTGAGTCGGTGCTTTTTCTACTTATAATTACAATAGTTACATTGAAATATATTTACTATTATTATTATTGACTCAATATTGTTTATGTTTATTTTAGCTTTTTAGTTTTTTTGAGTCGTTTTTTTATGTTGTTGATTATTTGATTTTTTTTAAGTTTTGTTAGAATGTTATTGGGGGCGAGTTTATGAGAATTATATATACTTATAAAAAGTTCAAACGTTTAATATTTTTAAGGAATCAAACCTGTGACATTTAACATATTTGATAATGTGTTTAACCGCTAGACTCTATTACATGACGTTACTGTAAGGTTTCGGTTTACCCGAATTACACACACGGACACACTCAGAATTATGTGATGGGGGTGTAGCCCCCCATGTTAATGAAATAAATATTTATTGCGTTCCAAATTTAACTGCAAATGTTCCATAGTAGCTCATTCCGATGACTCGCATTTTATATTTTATCCAATGGTTATTAGCCAACGCAGTGTCAAAGTGCCGCTGTAAGGCCTCTGATTAAAAATATTACTATTTAACCGACTTCAAAAAAGGACGAGGTTCTCAATTCAGCGCGTTTTTTTATGTATGTACATCGATTTCTCCGCCAATTATGGACAGATTTTGTTGGATTAAATTTACTCGCTAGAGTTTAGCTGCGGTGTGGTCCCATATAAATTTGGTTAAGATCTGATGACGGTGTACGGAGTAAAAAAAATAAAACTCCTCAACGGACAACAGTACACTCGTCGCGATTGTGTTATTGTATTGGAATTGACATACTATTGCTGTAACTACCACTAAATATTGAAGTCGGTTTGTAAGTTTTGTTAAACGTTATGTTATTACTATTCACTATCGAATTGGATACAACGATGTATCTGTTTACGACCAAAACTAGATCAATGTAAGCCATGTCGATAAAAGTGCACTTTTGTTTTAATAGATGGCGTTACAACAAGAGTGCATCGCGATATGGTTTGGTGACATTGATTTGGTTAGGGTCTCGCATCTTTTTCAAGTTATTAGAATTCAGTTCGGACAATTATAGAACCAGTCTAGTTCAGCACGCAATAGTGGTTTTATTTCAATAATTAGTGTAATAGTTCAACAGTCCACCACCGATACTAAAGGAGCGCGATAGTGCACGTTCACAAGTATTTCGGTAGTTAACAGTATCAGATATTTCTATCCTAGATCCCCTCCCTTCGGCAACATAGCCAAGTTTCTTCTGGTAGTTTCATGGGCGGTGAAGATAACACTAAAATCACTGAAATTACTAGGCATTATGAGGCTTAACAACTAATATCTTGGGGGGGAAGAGCGCAATCCAATCCATGCATTGTTTTATAATTCAAAGTTCTGTGTGGCATTGCCTCTTATTGGCAGGCGTGACGCTTTTCACTAGACCAGCGTCCTGCTCGTCTGGTCATTCAAGCATAACAAAAAAAATAACATTATACATACATACATTCATACGCACTCACGCCTGTAATCCCCGAAGGGATAGGCTGAGGTGTAACCAGTACACCCACATTTCGCCGAGCGTATCTCCGGCCCTTATGTGATAGGGGGCGAGCCTATCGCCACACCGGGCACAAATTCCAGACTCCGGGCTGATACTGAACATTTTCTTAATAGATAAACCCAATATCACTTTTACCCGACCCCGAGAGCTCAGCGTCAGGCTCAGTCGTAACGCGTACGCATTACAACTGCGCCACCGAGGCAGACATAACATTATATGACCCATTTAATATAAAATATAGCTTAATGAGTCCGTGTGGCAGTGTCTCTTGTTATGGGCAGGCGTGACGCTTATCATCAGGCGAACGACCTGCTCGTCTTGTCATTCAAGCGAAACAATAACATCACATGACCCAATTAATGGCCTACTGAGTCCGGCCCACCACTGAATAAGAATAGCATAATACTGAAAGGGTATTGTATTCGATTCCCATTGAAATAACACACACTGTAGAGGACATTCAACTTTATATTAGTTGTACCTACAGGATTGGTTTCACGTGTAAAAAAAAATAACCCGACGAAAAGACCGAGGAGATTCAAAATTTTGAAATTACCGGGCATTATAAGACTTAACAACTTATGTGTCGGGGTGACTAGCGCAGTCCAATGCCATGCAGTGCTTTGTAATACAAAGTTCTGTGTGGCGTTGCTTCTGTTTATGGGCAGTTGTGGCGCTTACCAACAGGCGAGCGACCTGCTCGTCTCGTCATTAAGACTAATAAAATAATAACAATATTTTATTTTCTTTCAGGTACATGTCACCTGTTGAACTACTAACTAACTACTGCTGGCTCCTGTAGTGGATGGATTGATGATAACAATCATAACTTCAACAGAATATGCTCCTTGTACGGTAAGTTTGATTGTACATTGGCCGAGTGGCAAAATAATAAACTAATAGCTCGACAATACAATTCACAGGCTACTTAGTTTTCACTTCTATCGGCAGTCCCCAAAGACAATTTCGAGTTTTCTTTGAGTGCTCCTACGACGACGAAAACCGACGTGCTCGTCTTACCAAGTACTTCCCATTCGACCCCAAGTACTTACCATTCGACCCCAAGTACTTACCATCGGACCCCAAGTACTTACCATTCGACCCCAAGTACTTCCCATTCGATCCCAAGTACTTCCCATTCGACCCCAAGTACTTACCATTCGACCCCAAGTACTTACCATCGGACCCCAAGTACTTACCATTCGACCCCAAGTACTTACCATCGGACCCCAAGTACTTACCATTCGACCCCAAGTACTTACCATCGGACCCCAAGTACTTACCATTCGACCCCAAGTACTTACCATCGGACCCCAAGTACTTACCATTCGACCCCAAGTACTTACCATTCGACCCCAAGTACTTACCATTCGACCCCAAGTACTTACCATCGGACCCCAAGTACTTACCATTCGACCCCAAGTTTTTACAATATGGCGGACATTTTTTTGAAGTGAAAACTTCTTTAGGCGCGTTGAGTACTTTTTGGATGAACAAAAATCATGGAACTCGCGTCATCGTCACCGCACGCTTCCCATGAGCTATATGTATACTGTGTATATATGTACATAGATATACTTCCGTGCGTTGTTAGTATACATCTCTCTATTCAAAAAAAAGTAACTGGTGCCGCCGCTGCCAAAAGCTTGTCACGCTATCTCCTCCGAAACCGCTGGGGGTATGGGGTCGAGACCGATACCAATCGATGCAGAATAATGTGGGGAAGAAAGTAAGATATGTCTCATATTCGTCGGACTTTAAGTTTTTTTTAAATTTAATGTTTTGTAGAAAAACATGGGCAAAGCCCCTAGTTATATATAAAAAAGAGTATATCTAAATACCTATATATAATTAAAAATTTAAAACTTGATCATAAACACTTTTTTACAAACCAAAAATAATAATCTAATAGCTCGATGATACAATTCACAGGTTACTTAGTTTTCACTTCTATCGGCAGTCCCCAAAGACTGCCCCGCATGTTTTTTTTTGTGAACTCGAGCCTCGATCTATTTGCCCTTAGCTAAGGGTGTACGAAGGCGAGGTGTGTCAGTGCAACATCTAATAGCGAGTACTTAGTACTTACAGACTGCAACCCCCGTCCTGCAGGCTAGACGTTTAGGGGGTAACGACCTCGCCGTCTGATAGCGATTTATTTAGGAAACATCCCATGTTTGCAAGGCTTTACTTAAGTGGTCTAGAGTTGTGATATTTAATTTTTTTTAATATTTGAGAGATGTTTTGAGTGGAAGAGCCACGCTATAGACAGGTTTTTTTTATGGCAGTTTTATCTACAGCACGAATAGGCCGGCACGTCCGGATCGTTACCACCAGCTTGCTGCTGCGTTTCGTACGGTGAATGAGATATCCAGAGGCCCAAATTCCATCACAATAACTATTGCGAAATAAAAAGCGTACGACCCTGTATCATATGGGACAATGCGTACAGAACCACCGGCAATTAGGGTTCCGGGACATCTGGCAAGCCTTACGCACCTTATGTTGTTTCCACGTTTGGTTTCTTAGGCCGGCAAACTGTATGCTGTAGACAATTTTGTCTACAGCATGAATGGGCCGGCTCGTCCGGGTCGTTACAACTGTCTCACAGAAAACCGGCGTAAAGTAGCAGCTTGCTGCTGCATTTAGTACGGTGAGTGAGATATCCGGAGGCCCAAATTCCCTCCCCTTTCCAATCCCTTATATCCCTTTCCTTTAAGGTCGGCAACGCGCCTATAATTCTTTTGGTATTGTGGGCGTGCATGGGCGGTGGAAATCACTTACCATCAGGTGACTCACTTGCTCATTTGTTGGTCGATGCTATAAAAAAAAGCTAAATAATTTAATGTGAAAAATTATTCTAAATTTTTAAGTAATAAAGTGTGACCGGCTATTGTCTAGCGTCGGGGGAATGGACTGTCGAGACAGAGGTCGTTGGTTCGATCTCAACCCCCAGGACATGCACCTTTGGATGTTAAGTCTCATAATGCCCAGTAATTTCACTGGATTGGATGTAGTTCAAACCGAAACAAAACAGTGCTTACACACTTCTGCTTGGCGGTAGAAATAGATACATTGCATACTCGCACCTAATATATGACAATGGAATCGTCATCTATCCCATGGTGTCATGGGACGGAAATAAGAGAATAATGGAGGCACAAAGCTTCTCTGCGTTTCCTACCTAGCTTATGTTATGGAGATCAAATAATCAATACATTAAGCCAAAGATATAATATATGTTCTGTTTATGGGCAAGCGTGGTGTTTACCATCAGGCGAGCGACCAGCTCGTTTCGTCACTCAATCTAATAACAAAATAAAAAATACAATCGCTCTATAATCTATGGGAAGTTAGTCACAGACTGGGTTGCCAGTGGTGGGAAAAAGTCTGAAAGTTATAATTTCTAAATAGACTATTTTTGATTACAAATAAATACGCGGCAATATTAACTTTGTGTAAAGGTTTCATAGAGTAATTCAATGGAACTAGCAGATAATGTTTTAAATATTTTTTGTAATAGCTAATAATGAACTTTCATAGAACATCAAGACTGGTTTAATTCTATGTGGGATTGATTTCCCTTTAGCCTGAACTGATTTTATCTTATAACATACATACGCGCTCATGCCTGCAATCCCCGAAGAGGTAGGTAGAGGTGTAACCTACCAATGCACCCACATTTCGCAGAGCGTATCTCCGTCCCACTATGTGATAAGGGGCAAGCCTATCGCCATACCGGGCACAAATTTCAGACGCCGAGAATATACTGAGCATTTCGTAATAGAAAAACCCAATACCACTTTACCCAACCCGGGGATCTACCCCGAGATCTAATAAGCGTTAGCCTCGATCATAACGCGTACGCATTTATATTGAAACTAGTAGAGTCAATTAAGTTATTATCGAATGCAAAGCTATATAAATCATTATAGGAGGATAAACAATTGGTGATTAATTTACTAAACACCATTCTATATCGCTCTGTAGGGTGATTTTACTATGAAATAAATTGCTCAATAGAACTATAATAATAACTATAATAATTTTATTAAACCTCGGTTATTAATAACCACCGCTGGCAACACTATCCCGTATGTTTTGATCCGCTCAAGTTGGCAGCGCTGATTCAGTCTCTCACGCGATGTCGGGGCGGTTTTACGTCTATACGGTAGAATTAGCGCGCGCAAATACATAACCTCAAAATTATTTCATCGTAACTTTTTAAGAAAGTGAAGTTAAACTACTGGATAATATTAAAATGTGAATTTGTGTTATATTGTTAGAAGTTGACGTTGATTGTGTGTTTTGAGTGATTTAATAGGTTATGCCATGATTTTAAAATCAACAAAGTTAATGTTTTTTATGAAATGTTTATTAAAATATTATTCTAGTTCCATGAGTTGTCTATTAAAAATATTTTTATATTAATTAACGTAAAATATAAGTTTATGTTAAAATTAGTGAAAATAAAATTTATAAAAGAATACTAAATTAATTAAACATCATAAATGGATATTTAATTTATTAAACAGCAATTCGTTTGTGAAGTGCTTTCTCATATAATTTTTGGTAGGTAAGTTTTGATATATCAATACGTAATTATTTTTTTTCTAAAATTGAAAATAGTTTCTGACTATTATATATTATATATTAGACTGCCTCGGTGGCGCAGTTGTAATGCGTACGCGTTACGATTGAGGCCAACGTTGAGGTCTCGGGTTCGATCCCCGGGTCGGGTAAAGTGATATTGGGTTTTTCTATTATGAAATGCTCAATATCAGCTCGGAGTCTGGAATTTGTGCCCGGTATAGCGATAGGCTCGCCCCTTATCACATCATGGGACGGAGATACGCTCGGCGAAATGTGGGTGTACTGGTTACACCCATGCCTACCCCTTCGGGGATTACAAGCTCGAGTGCGTATGTATAGGGCGACCCGCCGTCTGACCCCCACAACCCACAACGGGAACCAAGTTTCACCATCGCCTCGTCCGTTAATCAGCAGAGTTTACCACGTGCAGGTGAGGTTGACTTTGGACCTAAGATGGTGTCAGCCCACTTACACAAAAGCTAGTCTAAAATAATAATAATAACACCCAACAGAGTCACACACATAGTCCTGACCCCACACTAGGTTAACCTGTATCGTGGGTATCAGCAACTACAAGGGGCTTGCCAACCCACAACACCCAGCAACAAATATTGGATCACACAAATATTTGTCTCGGTGCGGGTATCGAACCCGCGTCTTCCCGTTTCGCAGCTGGCTACTCGCCCGCTGCGCCACGGATGCTGTCAAAATACAGTTTCAATTTCAAAATTCACGTCAAAAACACGCATGTCTTGAATAAAAATATAATACAAATGGAATGTTATCAAATAAGGATTCGAACCCCATTGTTCACGGTCTGTGAACCTGACCAATGCCGAGTCCTTGTAACGCAACACTATAGTATTTTTTAACGGACCGACCAACCAAAAAATGGAGGAGGCTCTCAACTCGTATGTATATTTACTAGGTGGTATGTTCCTTGCATGCAAGAGGCCGTCTAGGTTGGAACCACCACTTTGTCTATTTCTTCCGCCAAGCAGCAGTTGGGTTTCGGTCTGAAGGATACTAAAGCCAGTGAAATTACTAGGCATTATGAAACTTAACAACTTATGTCTCGGGCTGACGAGCGCAGTCCAATGCCATGCAGTGCTTTGTAATTCAAATTTCTGTATAATGTTGCTTCTGTCTATGGGCAGGCGTGGCGCTTACCATCAGGCGAGCGCTCTGCTCGTCTCGTCATTCAAACAAAAAAATTAAAGTAACAATGTCATATACTTTATCGAATAAGAAAATAATTATCAAAGTCTGTTAAGAAATGCCCCACCGGCACATCTACTGACAGATCATTGGGAAATCATTTTCTATACATTTATGCATATAACTTACTACATAAGAATGCCTCGGTGGCGCAGTTGTAATCCGTACGCGGTACGACAGCAGTGCTGATGTCTCGGGTTCGATCGCCGGGTCGGGTAAAGGTGATATCGGGTTTTTCTATTTTCGAAATGCTTAGTATCAGCCCGGAGGCTGGAATTGTGCCCGGCATGGCGATAGGCTCGCCTCCTGTCACATCATGGGACGGGGGATCCGCTCGGCGAAATGTGGGTGTACTGGTTACACGTATTTTTGAGCAAATGTCGAACAAAACACACGAAATCCTTTTTTTATATCGTTTAAAAAGACCATGATATTTGAAAAATCTTAAGCTTTACTTTGATTCTTATCTATTCATTTTATTTAATATATTTTCAGAGTATTATTGTTCATAGAAATCTTGTATGGGGGTGTAGGTACGCCTACATAATTCTATGTCTAGACAGAAATTGTAAAGCTTAAATATAACCTTACTGTATCTTAGAAGGGCACACAGAGGTGCAACGGCGACGTGCACCCACGGTGTTTTCGTATCATTTAGTGGGCAAGTGGAATTATTTGAATCTTCTTTTGTAGACGGTACAAAAGTTAGCGTATTCTCTTAATATTGGTATATTGAGGGTGTCTGAGAAAGCAACGTTGGGTATACTGAAATAATAATGGTGCGATATAGTTGTGGAAGGGCAGTTAAATGGTATTAATGAGATTGCCCCCATAACTGCGAGGTCTTTTGCCCTCAGTCATTCAGACAGTCTCCAGTTCAGTAAGATCAGTGGTCAGTCGATAGTCCAAGTGTTCATTACGCGGTAGCTATACCGTCTCTAGGGTCCCATCTATCTCTACATCAAAATTCATCAAAATAGGTTCAGTGATTTAGGTGTGAAAGCGTAACAAACATTTTTTTCATAAAAGGGTTCTTTGTTACTTCTTATACCTCCGATAATATGAGTACAAAGTTTCATGATGATCGGTTAAGTAGTTTTCCCGTGAAACTTACATTTGTAATATCAGTATGATATCGGGATCCTTGGAACGTTAGACGTTACTAAGAACTTAGAGCCGCTGCAATTGCGTAGAGACATTGCCTCACCGGAAACCGGAACACAACACACTGCTGCTTGGTGCTGGATATAGACAAAGCGGTGGTACCAACCTAGACGTACTCTCGCGTACGACTTAGTATTTTATATTTTATTTTTTTATAGTATAGGCCGGCAAACGAGCAAGTGGGTCACCTGATGGTAAGCGATCTCCAGCGCCCATGTATGCCCACAATACAAAAGCATTATGGGCGCGTTGCCGACCTTAAAGGAAAGAGATAATAAGGGATTGGGAAGGGGAGGGTTATTTGGGCCTCCGGATATCTCACTCACCGTACGAAACGCAGCAGCAAGCTGCTACTTTACGCCGGTCTTCTGTGAGACAGTGGTAACGACCCGGACGAGCCGGCCCATTCATGCTGTAGACAAAATTGTCTACAGCGTGGCTCTACCACTCGTATTTTAGCATTGTTTATGGGCGATGGAGATCATTTACCATCAGGTGACCCGCTTGCCCGTTTGCCGGCCTAAGAAACCAAACGTGGAGACAACATAAGGTGCGTAAGGCTTGCCAGATGTCCCGGAACCCTAATTGCCGGTGGTTCTGTACGCATTGTCCCATATGATACAGGGTCGTACGCTTTTTATTTCGCAATAGTTATTGTGGATATGACCGGAGTTCGTATCCATGTAGTATTTTTTAGCCAAAATTTTTACATACATATACATGCATACGCATTCACATCTGTAATCATCGAAGTGGTAGGCAGAGGTGTAACCAGTACACCCATATTTCGCCGAGATTTTAGAACTTTGAATTACAAAACACTACATGGCATTGGACGGCGTTCGTCACCCCGAGACATAAGATGTAAAGTCTCATAATGCCCAGTAATTTCACTGTCAACAATGTCCTTCAAACTGAAACACAACAGTGCTTACACACTGTAACTAGGTGGCAGAACTAAGCGGTGGTACCAACCTAGACGACCTCTTACATACGAGGGATTTATTACCTAGTATTTTTTTTTGGCAAATGTGATTTTCTGTGAGACAGTCGTAATAACCCAGTAGGTTGTTTTTTTTATATCATAGTTCGACAAACGTGCGACTGGGTCATTTGATGGTAAGTGATCTCCACCGCCTATGTACGCCCACAATACCAAAAGAATTATGGGCGCGCTCCAGACCTTAAAGGAAAGGGATAATTAAGGGATTGGGAAGGGGAGGGGGATATGGGCCTCCGGATATATCACTCACCGTACGAAACGCAGCAGCAAGGTGCTACTTTACGCCGGTTTTCTGTAAGACAGTGGTAACGACCCGGGCGAGCCGGCCTATTCATGCTGTAGACAAGTGTCTACAGTGTGGCTTTAATACTCGTATGTACATGACCTCTTCACAACACTACTAATGCAGTTGCGAGGTCTTAAATATCCCTTTAAAAGAAATTGCAAATAAAAATAACAAAAAGCAGTGTAACATTCACACATCCATCCGAATCGTACGTTAACTGAATTCGCGAAAAACAAAAAAAACGCATTGTACAACATCCCTTTAGTTTAAAAAAAAACCTCGTGCATTGTGAGCCGCGACAGCTGACGTGTACCCGGCTGTCGACCCAGTGCGAACCTAATTATTTTTTGGACTTTTTTGTAAAAAAAATATATATTTTTTATAAAAATTGTATATTTTTTATAAAAAAGGGTGATTTTTTGGAGATCCTTTTTTGTTTATACGCTGACATCGCGATTAGAGAGCAGCGATAGCTCAGTGGGGAGTGGTAAGCACTGCTGAGACGAATGTCGCAGGTTCGAAACCAGCCCCAAAAGCATGCGACTATGACTTTTTGAAGTCACAACATCCCTTTAGTTTAAAAAAAACTCGCGCTTTGTGTGCCGCGACAGCTGATGTGTTGATTTTTTGGACTTTTTTGTAAAAATATATATATTTTTTATAAAAAGGTGATTTTTTTAAGATCCTTTTGTAAAGGAGATGTAAGGTTTATACGATGGCATTGCAATTACTGACTTTTCTAGGTTATGTGTGTATTAATTGTTATATATCACTTGCTTTAACGGTGAAGGAAACATCGTGAGGAAACCTGCATACCTGAGAAGTTCTTCATAAGAATTTCGAAGGTATGTGAAGTCTGCCAACCCGCATAAGGCCAGCGTAGTGGACTAAGGCCTAACCCCTCTCATTCAGTAGAGGAGGCCCGTGCCCAGCAGTGGGACGTGTATAATACAGGGCTTGTATTATTATTTAATTATTGCAATTAGAGAGCAGCGATAGCTCACTGGGGAGTGGTAAGCACTGCTGAGACGGATGTTCCAGGTTCGAAACCAGCCCTAAAAGCATGTGATTATGACTTTTCGAAGTTACGTCGAGTATGTAGCTAACTTCATTTCATGACTCCGCTGGTGTGATAGTTTAAAAAATTACAATTTCAGGACTAATTCTTATGTGAAATAATTAAAAAGATGTAGTGAAAAATTCCTGTGGCACAGTTGTAATGCGTACTCGTTACGACTGCTGTGCTGAGGTCTCGGGTTCGATCCCCGGGTCGTGTAAAAGTGATATTGGATTTTTCTGTTACAAAATGCTCAGTATCAGCCCGGAGTCTGGAATTGTGCCCGGTATGACGATAGGCGGCATGTGGGTGTACTCGTTATATCTCTGCCTACTCTTTCGGGGATTACAGGCGTCAGTGCGTACGTATGTTTTAAAAAACAAAAACTTAGTCCGAAAAATTATCTTCAATCGTAAAAAACCGTCATCCGGAACCTTTACTTACAAATATTTCTCGACCTTTTTTTTTAAATTAGGCGTAGCACACACGGCTTTGTCATCCGTACTATTGATATTATATCGATTTTTTTGCACTATTGTGTAAGTAATAATAGGGTTTAAACTTATAGATTAGGGTTATTGCAAAGGGGTTCGAAAAAAAGTATTTTTTATCACAAAAAAAAAAATACAATTCGATATCTACATTGTTGTAAAAAACGTGCGATTTATAAAATGCGTGTAAACTTTTGTATTGATGTTTTTTTAAACATTTGGTGCTTTTAGAATATAAAATATAAATCTCTATAATAATAATAATAATTAATACACCCAACAGTCACACACATAGTCCTGACCCCACACTAGGTAAACCCGTATCGTGGGTATCAGGAACTGCGGTCCCACAACACCCAGATCCGAGACAAATATTTGTGTATCAGACAAACATTTGTCTAAGTGCGGGAATCCAACCCACGGCCTTACGCTTCGCGACCGGCTACTCGCCCGTTGCGCCACGGAGGCTGGCAATAAATTAAAACAAAATGTATCATACATATTATAGTGAGAATCCGGTACTGGTGGTACCAACCCAGACGGCCTCTCGCATACGAGGGACCTACCACCTTGTGACTGGTGTTGTGGATGTCGGTGGTCAGTGGAGATTATACTATCAGGTGACTCACTTGCCCGTGTGTGTGCAATGGAACAAAGAGATAAGTAGGGCTGATTCTGTCACCTTTAACATCGGCGTCAAAGGCCCTTTCATAAAATCCACCGAAATTGATAATATTCCACGAAAATGTAAAGTACATTATTATAACTATATTATAATACGCGTTACAACTGAGGCTGACGCTGAGGTCTCTGGTTCGATCCCCGGCTCTGGTAAAAGTGATAATGGGTATTTCTATTATATTATTTCTATGTACAATACTCTTTATTTTAAAAGTTTTGTTTTACATTTTTAAATATTAAATAACTTAAAAAATATAAAACATTTAAAAATATAAAAAGTATCACCCTCCAATGGCGAGTCCTAGGACCCAAGCCACCGGTAGTTAGAGCCCCAGAGTGAGGAACCTCCTCACAATGCGTGCCGTGTCCAATAACACTGCTTTCTGAATCTGGCTCTTGACCCAACGACCAATTGAGAGCCTCTGGAGGTGTTGATCGAGGCTCTTTGATCTTTCTTTTTTATTTCTATTATTATTAGTCTGAGCCCGGAGTCTGGAATTGTACCCGGAATGGCGATAGGCTCGCCTCCTATCACATGTCGGGACGGAGACACGCTCGGTGAAATGTAGTTGTACTGATTACATTTCTGCCCACCCCTTCGGGGATTACAGGCGCCTTAGGGCCGAATTGAGTTTAGTGCCGTCTCTGCACATCATTGTGTCGTGGGCTAGTTGTGTCGCAGTCCTGTGTGTCCTATGTTGGGATCGCGTATTATTGTGAATTCGGATTGGGCAAGGAAAGTGTTGCTTCGATACCGACTGTCTCATTTGTCTCGGTGCGGGACTCGAACCCACGCCCTATCCGCTTCGCAGCCGGCTACTCGCCCTCTACACCACTATTACTAGTGTATGTCGAGGAGCAGTAGAGAGTTTGCGAGATTGCACTGATCTTGTTTGAGTCGTCAGCGAGCTTAGAAAGTACGGTGTGGTGTACTGCGTAAGAAATGGCATTTGGAAATGAAATATTTTTATTAATCATGTAGGTAATTAAAATATCGCTTATAACAAGTCAGTACAAAATAAAGAAACTTATGTATAGAAATAATATCAACTAATGTATACATAACATACATAGATAGCATCGTCAAAATACACTGTGCAACTGTAAATTTTACAATATTTTTATTATGGAATAGTCCAGAATTATTATTGTAATTGTATTTTTTCTTCATTTTTTATGGGTATGAACCATGGGCATAACCGAAAAGGCACGTGTTTTAAAACTACCACCGGATCCAAAACGACCCAGCCGTCCGGGTAAAGTAGGAGCTTGCTGCTGCGTTTCGTACGTTGAGTGAGATATCCGGAGGCCCAAATCCCCGTCCTCTTCCCAGTGCCTTAATTATACATTTCCTTTAAGGTCGGCGTCGCGCCCATAATTATTTTGATATTGTGGGCGTACATGGGCGGTGGAAATCACTTACCGTCAGGTGACCCACTTGCTCGTTTGCCAGCCTATGCTATAAAAAATTGCTTAGTATCAGCCCGGATTCTGGATTTGTGCCCGATATGGCGATAGGCTCGCCCCCTATCACATCATGGGACGGAAATAAGCTCGGCGAAATGTGGGTATACTAGTTTCACCTCTGCCTACCCCTTCGAGGATTACAGGCGTGACTGCGTATGTATGTATCAATATTACAAAGTATCTGTAAATTTTTACTCTATAAGTGGCCGCTACTTTACGTCTGTTTTCTGTGAGACAGTGGTAACGACCCCGTCGAGCCGACCCATTCGTGTTGTAGACAAAACTGTCTACACTGTAGACAGACTCTACAGTATGGCTCTATTCAAAAACACACAATATAATTATTTTCATCCAAAATCCTCAAATTATATATATATACGTTAAACCGCTACCGCCGGTCCCACCGGCCGGCGTCCTCGATCCGGTTATTGAAGTTGTATAGTCGGGGAAAAATGTCTGCCGCCGGTCTGCCAGCCCTATAGGACCAGACTAGTCTAGGTCAATGAACTGGACGTTTCTAATGGCTTGGTGTGGGTTTGAGTATCGGGCTTGTCAAGGAGGAGTGTCAAGCTTCGATTACATAAAAATGAATGAAATGAAAAAATGAAAAATTAAGAATGATTATTATTTCCATAACTCATTACACATAATTAACTGAATTTGAAGTCTCCTTTTAAGTATATACTAAAGAATTTAATGAATACTACTAGACCGGCTGTCTAGTACATAGAAAGTGCGCACTTAGTTACGGTCAATTGACCGCAACTCATACGCCACGCATACGTACGGATACACCAAAGTGGGAATGGGTACTTACTTATTTAAAGTGAATTTTAGTAGGTGAAAGGTAAGTGTGATGTTTGTGTTTCAGATATTTGATGGTAATAGTACATTTGCGAAAATGCTGAATTGCATACTAGGATATTGTAAAATAAAAAATGTAAAATATTCTCAAAGAACGAAGTAGTCTTCTGAGGGCATAAAAATAAAATAAAAAAATATTTTTTATTTATTTCTCGTTTCCTTACATAAATTCAACACACAAGTTAAACATACTGTATAGGTAATTATTGAAATTCACTTACAAAAAAAACATCTTATAGTTACTCTCAGAGACAAACCGGGCAAAAATCATTTTAATGTCAGTTGGTAAACAGAATATAAAACATGCTATTTTTTTTTGTAAAAATTCTTATAAATTCCTCTTAACTCTAAAATTCTTCTAAATTCTAAACTTCTTCTAAATTCTAAACTTCTTCCAAATTCTAAACTTCTACATTCTAAACTTCTTCTAAATTCTAAAATTCTTCTGAATTCTAAACTTCTTCTAAATTCTAAACTTCTTCTAAATTTCTTCTAAATTCTAAAATTCGTCTAAATTCTAAAATTCATCTAAATTCTCAAATTCTTCTTCTGCGTTACACTATGGAACTCTTTACCGTGCGTGTTCCGATACGCACTTGACCGGCTTTTTTTTTGCAATTACGTCGTTCTTCCGTCGGACAAGCGACACGTCCTTGATCAAACTTGACACACACTAAATTGTTTTTATATCATAAAACCAAGTGAGTAATTATTTCCGTTGTCAAAATGTGTTAAAACGCTATCTATGAGTATTACTTAATTTTTATTACACTATTGATTTTAACGACGTGTTATTCTAATTTTATTTCTTGCGATATTAACTTTTATAGATGTCCCTCACGGTTTCAACGCAGGCATATTACTGCCCTGCTCCCATGGGTCATAGCGGGATGTATAAACCTTCCGGAATAAATGATCTAAATGATAGTGAAAACGGCATCTAAATCAGTTCCATAGTTTAGGAGAAATAAGCGGACAAAATATCCGTGTCTCTCTGTTTTATACTATGTTTTGATGGTAATATTAGCATACGCACTCACGCCTGTAACTCCTGAAGGAGTAGGCTGAGGTGTAACCATTACACCCACATTTCGCCGAGAGTATCACCGTCCCATGATGTGATAGGAGGCGAGCCTATCGCCATACCGGGCACAAATTCTAGACTCCGGGCTGATACTGAGCATTTCGTAATGAATAAACCCAATACCACTTTGCCCGACCCGGGGATCGAACCCGAGATCTCAGCGTCAGCCTCAGTCGTAACGCGTACGCATTACAACAACGCCACCGACGCAGTCTCAGTAATATTAGCCCTGTATTATATATACTATTCCACGGGCCTTTTCTAGTAAAGAAAGGGGCTAGGCCTTAGTTTTTTTTTTGCATAAGCCGGCAATCGATCAATTGAGTCACCTGATGGTAAGTGATCTCCACCGCCTTTGTACACCAACAATTCCATAAGAATCATGGGCGCGTTGCTATGTTAGCTGTAGCAATGCTAACCTTAAAGGAAAGGGATAATTAAGGGATTGGGAATGGAAGGGGGATTTGAGCCGCCAGATATCTCACCGTATGAAACGGTTTTCTGTGTTACAGTGGTAACGACCCGGACGAGTCGGCCTCAAAGTTTTATTTTTTTATGGCATAGGCCGGCAAACGAGCAAGTGGGTCACCTGATGGTAAGTGATCTCCACCGCCCATGTACGCCAACAATTCCATAAGAATCATGGGCGCGTTGCCGACCTTAAAGGAAAGGGATAATTACGGAATTGGGAAAGGGAGGGGGCTTGGGCCTCCGGATATCTCACTCACCGTACGAAACGCAGCAGCATGCTGCTACTTTACGCCGGTCTTCTGTGAGATAGTGGTAATGACCCGGAAGAATCGGCCCATATATGCTGTAGACAATAGTGTCTACAGCGTGGCTCTACCACACTCTACTCTGCCTCAAAGTCGACGTAATAAATACTCAGAATAAAAAGACAGGCAGTCAAACTGAGAACCTCCCCGTTTTAGTCGTCGTCGGTTGATTACGAAAGCCCTTATAAATTCCTTATCAATTAACTTAAGCACATTCTTAGATAGGGTTATCTTTTCTATTTAAACATAGATTACATGGTGCTCTCCTATTGGTCAGTGCAGTCGTCTATAAGTGTGGGGTTCGAACCTGTGACCAATGACGTTCATACATAAGTCATTGAGTGTCAGCGCAATGGTTTCACTAGTCGTAGTTATGTCTCGGATTGCCTCGCTGGCGTAGTTGTAATATACGCGGTAGGACTGCCGTGCTGAGGTCTCGGGTTCGATACTCAGGTCGGGTGAAATAATATTAGGTTTTTCTATCACTCACGCGAGTAATCCCCGAAGGGTTAGGCAGAGGTGTAACCAGTACACCCACATTTCGCCGAGCGTATCTCCGTCCCACGATGTGATAGGGGGCGAGCCTATCGCCATACCGGGCACAAATTCCAGACTCCGGGCTGATACTGAGCATTTCGTAATAGAAAATCCCAATACCACTCTACCCGACCCGGGGATCGAACCCGAGACCTCAGCGTTGGCCTCAATCGTAACGCGTACGCATTACAACTGCGCCACCGACGCAGTCTAAGAAGTAACGACGGGAAGTAATGCAAAATACTTAAATCTGCTCAATATAGTAATACAAAAAGTAGCCGCGCCTGCGCGTGCGCACCGGAAACACCGCAGACACGCCAGATAACGCACCGACGGACAATTCTTACTAGTTTATCTATATCATCTACTATGTTGCGTATTATAATAGGGTAGTTTCCTATATTGAATTTTATACATTATTTTATAAGCAACATAAAATGATACGCAAAAGAAACCCTTTTATTAAAACACAATCAATATTGGTTCATAAATGTGCCCGCAGTTATGACTTTTAATGTTGGTATGAGGAAAAGTGGGTGCGTAGTAGGGATATCTCACTATCTCGCTTGTACGAGTGCACCATAATGAACATTTTACACAGTGACGTCAAAGGTTGCGTCGTCTGTCATTTGACAATAACCCCTTCTACAGGATTTGATGGCTTCTAACTTATTTATTTTTGGTCCGATTTATAAAAAACTTTCTGCAATAGATTTTGAGTAACGTAACTTATTGATTTAAATAGAAAAAAAATCTAGTCAACTACCGTATTGTTGATGTATATTTAAATACTGGATAGTCTTTTTTTTAAATACCTCGAGTGACGAAACGGGTCGGTTACTCGCCTGATGGTAAGCGCCACGCTTGCCCATAAACAGAAGCAACGCCACACAGAGCTTTGAATTACAAAGCACTGCATGGCATTGGACTGCGCTCGTCACCCCGAGACATAAGTTAAGTCTCATAATGCCGAGTAATTTCACTGGCTTTAATGTCCTTCGAACCGGTACAGACACACTGTTGCTTGGCAGCAGAAGTAGACAAAGCGGTGGTACCTACCCAGAAGGCCTCTCGCATACGAGGGACCTACCAACTTGTAAATCTTTTTATCCTGGCACAGCAGTGACTACACTGAACAGTATACTGGTACAGTGCAGTACAAATATAATTTTTACTGTCAAGAGACATTGAAACTAGAAAGTTTTCTCTTAATGTCCCTTCACGTCCTCCGCGCAAGCCCCCCCCTACATTACATGTCCGCCGCTGTCGCACTAACGTCGGAAGACACTCCCCCGTACCTCGGATGTCAGCTTTGTATAATCAGCTTTCCAGAATAATTAATAAACTTGACATATTCCATGATTCGCTCCCTACATTTAGGAAAACTCTTCTAGAAGAGTCTGAAATTTCTACGTATCCCTAACATTCTGATAAATCATACTGACCATCTTATTTTGCAAATTATTTTAATATTAATGTTAATTCTCTAATTTTCTAATTTTAATTTAATTGAACTAAGTACTTATATAAGATTGTATTTATTTATACATGCTGTGTTTGCCTGTAATTTGAGTTGCAATAGGTTCAATTGTTATTAGTGTTAATATTTAATGTACGTATGTATTATTGTAAACTTTGTTGGCAATCCTTAAATAATAAAATAAAATAAAATAAATAAAACTCAGCAGCAAGCCGCTACTTTACGTCCGCTTCGGTTTTCTGTATGACAGTGGCAATAAACCGGTCGAGCCGGCCCATTCATGCTATAGACAACTGTCTACAGCGTGGCTGTACCACTGTTAACCTACCATTTGTCTCGGTGTAGGGTTCAAATCCGTGGTCTTTTAACTCGCCTGTACTTGCGCCGCCTAGGATATTACTCATGAATTAAGCAATATTAGTGTTTAAGGCAATACTCACATATTGAATTTTTTATTTTTTTATCATTAATTATTTCATTTGGTTTTTTTTTTAAATGTGAGTGCGAGTGCCAAGTATGTCTGGTATACTCTTGGCTATTTCTTCAAAAGGTCAATCCAGGAATTTCTGTACATTACACTCGCATAATTCTGTAAAACAATGTCTGGACATTAAAAGATAACCCATGAGTTTGTTTCGGCATTTCTTCTCATGGCTGGCCCCGAAATGCCGTCGTAAATGTAATGTAGCATAAAAAATAATTGACATGTTAAAGTGATATCATTTATGATCCAATTTACAGAATAAATGATTAGAAATTTGAATTGGAATTGTATTCGTTATTAAATGATATTTTTATAAATTTCAGGTATAAATTGTTCCCGCCAAACAACTAAACTTCTAGAGGAAGAAAATACACCAGATACAAGAAATATGAAGTAAGTTTTATATTTAATTTTAATTCAATAACAAAATTATAGAAGTGTGGAGTGGTGCGGACTGTCGCGACGAGAGTCGCAGGTTCGAAACCAACCCTAAGAGCATGCACCGACGACTTTTCTTTGGGACGGTTCCGCAAAATACTCACTCGATGCCTTGAATGATTGCGACGGGCTGTTCGCATTGTGAATGATGCAGATGTTTCTAAGAACTTAGAGCCGCTGCAATTGCGTAGGGACATTGCGTCACTTAGCATTTTTTATCGTCTGTATCACGGTGAAGAGTTGTTTAACCTTATCCCATCCTCACCTTTCCTTAACAGAACCACGCGTGCTGGCATACGGAACCACAGCTTCGTGGTCTCCTCCATCTCGGCTAGAACTAAAAAGTTCGCAAAATCTGACTTCTGCCGGACCATCAAGCTGTGGAATAGTTTGCCGGCACACGTGTTCCTTCCTATAATATGGGGTCCTCTAAACGGAGTGTGAACAAGCAATTTTGCCGACCTACGATAGACACATCGTCTGTCGTTGGTCGATAGTATTCTTGGATTGCGCTGCACTTACCATCAGGTGTAGCTTATACACCTTGCCGAGCTAGGATAAAAAAAAAGTTAGTTAAAATTGTGGTTTTAAAATTACTAACGCCTCAGTTTAAATAAACATTTTACTCCCTTTAAGATTTTTATAATCCACCAATAAAGACTTGTGTACGTACTACTTACTAAACGGGCTGTTTAGAAGAAAAATTGCGCCACATAACGCGAGAGTTTGCCAGCTGACAAACAAAGAGCACAAAAGGGGTTCTAGTTCAGAGTAAGCGAGATGGTAATATTGAGTTACGGTCAATTGACCGCAACTTAGTGATACTTTTTCTTTTTACCGCGCAGCTTATCTAGTAGTATACATTAAAGTCTTCCACCAACAATATTTTTCCTCCATGTGTGTTTTATTTCCATTAATTAATTAGTCATAGAATTAAAATTATAATGCCTTTATAAGTTTATTCATTATAACGAAAATATTATTAAACAGTACATTTAAGTACCAACCCCAAAAATTACCAGACTTCTTTTAAAAACATCAAATAACCCCCCTTTTAATTAATTGTACAAAAATACTTTGTATGGCTCTTCACTCCTTTCCCTAAGTACTAGGCTTGCATAAACTTGAAGAGCAAACTTCGTGCGTGGCAACAACGAGCGCGTCGATCAGCTGCGTCTAGACACGACCCCCTCCCGTCACTGTTGCCCGCGTACCCCTCGCTGTCTAGACGGCCTGCAGACATCCCCCCCTCCCCCCGCGCCCCTCGCACCTGAATCTATTTTCGGTGGGCAATTTTTGGAATGTACAGTCAGCCGGTAAAGTACAGTTGATTAGGCGCAGGCTTTGCGCTTCAGCCAGGTGTATTTGGTGATATTTTATACGTATACATCTAGGCTGGCGTAGTTTTTATATTTGTGTAAAGTGTGTACGGTCATTTTAATAGTTTAAAAATGGTCTAATAGTAAAAAAAACATATCAATATACTCTACATTTTGAGCAAATTCCTTTGAGAGGATTTTAGTAAGTAGCTCGAGTCTAATATTATGAGTTACAAATATTTTCGAAGTGTCGATCTAGTAATCCGTTAGATATGTAAAAAAATTACATACATACATACATTCGTATATACGAGTTAAATACAGAACCTCTTTTTTTAAGTCAGTTAAAAAGGAAACACTTAAATTTATACAGGTATATATAAAAGTGAAATATCTCAAAAACTACTAAAGTGAGGGTCATGAAATTTGGTCAGATGATAGTTTGTGTAATATACAGGCTCGCTATGTAAATATTTTTGTATATTTACACTTTAAGGTGGTAAAACGGGGGTTGAATTTTGTATGAAACTTTTTATCGAACGGAATTCGACTGTAGAATTGAGTTTTTAATATTGCTTATTAAAAATAATATTAAACATAACCTATAGAACCTATAGAATTTGTTATTTTTGACTTTCAGTGTTTTTATTTTGAAGTCGGTTTCTAAGTTTTGTTAAACGTTATTTTATTTTTCAATATTTTATTCCGTACTCCGTCATCATATCTTAAGCAAAGAATCCTCAAAATCGGTCCACCCAGTCGAAAGTTCTGAGGTAACAAACATAAAAAAACAGTATAGTTGAGAACCACCTCCTTTTTTGAAGTCGTTTAAAAACCTATCAAAGCATGTAACAGATCTATATAATTTCAAAACGTTAACCGACTGATAAGATTTTTTTTTTCCCAAAAAATAAGTTCACTGCCCTTGCCCTTGGTAACAATAATAAACCTAAATGATATCTGTCTCCTAATCTTATCAATTCACAAAAACCTTATCAAACCAACAGCTGCAATGTTGGTAATGTATTTTGCATTCACTAAATAATTACGACTGTAATCATGATTCTTATACACAAAAATCTATGTGACTATTGACTGCCTCGGTGGCGCAGTTGTAATGCGTACGCGTCACTGAGGCTGACGCTGAGGTCTCGGGTTCCTCGGGTCAGGTTTTTTATTGCCTAGATAGGCAGACGAGCAGACGGCCCACCTGATGGTAAGTGGTTACCGCCGCCCATGGGCCTCAGCAATGCCAGGCCACTGCCTACCGTTAAAAAGGTAAAGTTTACCGGTAAAGGTGATATTGGGATTTTCTATTACGAAATGCTCAGTATCAGCCCGGAGTCTGGAATTGTGCCCGGTATGGTGATAGGCTCGCCTCCTATAACATCATGAGACGGAAAGAAAGCGGTAGTGCAAGGGAGACCTACTACCTTGTCTACAGCGTGGCTCTACCTACTCATGGATAAAAATCGTGCCCGGTATGGCGATAGGCTCCGTACCGTGTTTTGAGTGGTAGAGCCGCGCTGCAGACAGTTTTGTCTACAGCATGAATGGGTCGGCTCGTCCGAGTCGTTACCACTGTCTCACAGAATAGCGGCGTAAAGTAGCATCTTGCAGCTGTGTTTCGTACGGTAAGTGAGATATCCGGAGGCCCAAATCCCCTTCCCTTCCCAATTTCTTAATTATCCCTTTCCTTTAAGGTCGGCAACACGCCCATGATTCTTTTGGTATTGTGGTCGTACATGGGCGTTGGAGATCACTTACCATCAGGTGACCCACTTGCTCGTTTGCCGGCATATACTCTAAAAAAACCCTACCACATCGGACTAAAAGCTTAAATGAACTTGATGAACCGTGGACGGCAACTGGCAGCACTAGTTGTACTCTACCTACCCCTTCGAGAATATAGGCGTGAGCTTATGTTATGAAAAAGCTCAA
The DNA here is from genome assembly GCA_905332985.1 of Mimas tiliae. Classification (NCBI taxonomy): domain Eukaryota; kingdom Metazoa; phylum Arthropoda; class Insecta; order Lepidoptera; family Sphingidae; genus Mimas; species Mimas tiliae. The sequence goes on along the minus strand of HG995265.1, from coordinate 279,377 downwards.
ACTTAATTGAGTGATTTAACCAATGTATTTTTTTTTTAAATAACTGAATGATTGGACGAGCATATGCTGTTTTCACTATCATTTAGAGAATGTATTCCGGAAGGTTTATATGGTATATCACGCTGTGACTCATGGGAGCAGGGCAGTAACATGCCTGCGATGAAGACGCGACGGACAGCTAGTTGTTTATAATTTACTAAAGTTTTACAATAAAACTGCCTGCCTCGGTGGCGCAGTTGTAAAGCGTACGCGTTACGATTGAGGCCAACGTTGAGGTCTCGGGTTCGATCCCCGGGTCGGGTAAAATAGTATTAGGTTTTTCTATAACGAAATGCTCAGTATCAGCCCGGAGTCCGGAATTTGTGCCCCGTATGGCGATAGGTTCGCCCCCAATCACATAAGGGACGGAGATACGCTCGGCGAAATGTGGGTGTACTGGTTACACCTCTGCCTACCCCTTCGGGGATTACAGGCGTGAGTGCGTATGTATTTATATATTTACAATAAAACTGCTTTTTATAATTCAACAGTGTTATAAAGCAACCGTTTAATATTTTCACCGTCGCAAAACAAATTGATTTCCTGCCGGAATCGATCCCCGACATCTTAAAACACGAGGGGTAAAAAAAAACGTAAGAAAAAAACCTCCAAAACAGTTAGCTAACGTGAGAAATTCGACAGATGGGGGATGGTAAAAGGCCATTGTGCCGAAGATTACGGTTTTTTTGCCAAAAAATACTGTCCTTTTGTAAAAATCATTATATTAATATATCACACGTTTTTGCAAAAAAACATTAATAAAATAGCATTTGAGACGCTAGACGTATCTTGTTTTTAACCTCCGACAAAAAAGGCGGGGTGTTAAAGTTTTTTTATTGGCCTGAATGACGAAACGAGTTGTGCATGAGCAGGCTCCACGCTTACCATTAGGCGAGCGACCTCTTTTTGGGCTGTTAGCTTATACGAGTATTACTTTTACAGCTTCTAGCCAGAAATATGTATAGTTTATTTAGTAGCGATTAAGCACAGAGGCGCCTTATAGAAGGCTCAGACCTCAGCTTGAGCAATCGCTGGGGAGTATAGTTTAGGGCCGTCTCTGCACATCATTGTGCCGTAGGTCAGTTGTGAGATTTCTTCGGACTCGCAGGCGTGTCCTATGTCGGGTTCGCGTATCGTTATTGCGATTCGGATTGGGCAAGGAAAGTGTTGCTTCGATAGCGACTGAGATGGAGTCGTTGGGATCTGCCAAAACATGTTTGGGATGACGACTGAGGAGGGCGAGCGACCTTTTAGTCTCGTCATCTAAAGTTATTACAAAAGAATATGTCTTGGGATGACGAGCGCAGTCCAATGCCATGCAATGCAAGGTTCTGGGTGGCGTTGCTTTTGTCTATGGGCAGGCGTTTCGTCAATAAGGCCCGAATTCACACACTTAAGTAAGCTCTTTGCCAAGTGTCTAATTCTGTGTACATGATTGGTCTGATTTGATTCAGTGCCAAAAACTAACCAATGACGTTTAGAGAAGTCGTCACTATCCGATCGCGATCACTATGCGGTCTCATAGTAACGTTTATGAATACGGGGGTTAGAATCTTGAGAAAAAAGGAACGTGTGTAAAATAGATGAATGCTTTATCTGGTGGTTAGAATTTAATCTCACTTTGTGAAATATTCTCTAAATATAAAAATTGTGATTAACGTAGTAAGCTTTTGACAGCTTCCGTGGTGCAGCGGGCGAGTAGCGAGTTGCGAAGCGTGACGTCGTGGGTTCGATTTCCGCACCTAGACAAATGTATGTCTGATTCACAAATATTTGTCCCGGGTCTGGGTGTTGTGGGACCGCAAGTCCCTCGTAGTTGCTGATACCCACGATACAGGTTTACCTAGTGTGGGGTCAGGACTATGTGTGTGACTGTTTGGTGTATTTATTTATTATACTTTAATACATAACTAATGTCTTCACTGCCTCGGTTTCGTACGCGTTACGTGAGGCTGACGCTGGCCTCGGGTTCGATCCCCGGGTCGGGTAAAAGTGATATTGGGTTTTTCTACTACGAATTGCTCAGTATCAGCCCGGAGTCTGGAATTGTGTCCGGTATGGCGATAGGCTCGCCCCCTATCGCATCATGGGACGGAGATACGCTCGGCGAAATATGGGTGTACTGGTAACACCTCTGCCTACCCCTTCAGCGATATTGTGCGTGTTTTAACTAATATTTATTTTCTCATTTTTCAGGAACTGGAAATCTCGAAGAATAAGAAACAGAAGACTTTTTACAAGACACAAAAATGGCTGTTCGTTTGGAATAGATGAGTATATATTAACAGATGGAAGAACGCGCCGTCTGTCTGTCTGTCTTTACTACATACCTTCAAAGGGCTCTATATTTTTAACCATAATAGGTAGGAAAAAGCAGTGATAGCTCAGCGGGGAGTGGTATGGACTGTCGAGACGAAAGTCGCAGGTTCGAAACCAGCCCCAAGTGCATACACCTCTGACTTTTCTAAGTTACGTGTGTATTAATTGTTAATTATTACTTGCTTTAACGGTGAAGGAAACATCGTGAGGAAACCTGCATACCTGAGAAGTTCTTCATAATAATTTGGAAGGTATGTGAAGTCTGCCAAGCCGCATTAGGCCAGCGTGGTGAACTAAGGCCTAACCTCTCTCATTCAGTAGAAGAGGTCCGTGCCCAGCAGTGGGACGTATATAATACAGGGCTAGTATTATTAATAAATTAATAACACCCAACAGTCACACACATAGTCCTGTCCCCACAGTAAGAGTCTTGCATCGTGGGTATCAGGAACTACGAGAGACTTATGGTCTCACAACACCCAGACCCGAAACAAATATTTGTGTATCAGACAAATATTTGCCTCGGTGCGGGGATCGAACCCGCGGCCTCACGTTTCACAGTCGGCTACTCACTCACTGCGCCACGGAGGCTGTCATCAACTAATATAATTATGAGTTGGTGTGACTGTTTGTGATCGTGGAACTTTTGAACGCCTCGTGTTTACACCATATATTTGTTAAATCATGATGTTGGTTCATATTTATACGCCTCACAAGGTGGTAGTTCCCTCGTTTGCGAGAGGCCGGCTGGGCTGGTACCACCGCTTTGTCTACTTCTGCCGCCAAGCAACAGTGTGTAAGCACTGTTGTGTTCCGGATTGAAGGACATTGCAGCAGTGAAATTACTGGGCATTATGAGACTTAACACCTTATGTCCTGGGGTGATGAGCGCAGTCCAGTGTCATGCAGTGCTTTGTTATTTAAAGTTCTGTGTGGCGTTGCTTCTGTTTATGAGCAGGCGTGGTGCTTACCATCAGGCGAGCGACCTGCTCGTCTCGTCATTCAAGCTAATAATAATTTAAAAAAAGACTCACGGGAGCAGAGCAGTAATATGCACGCGTGTGAAACCGCCAGGTTTTAAATTTCTTTGTAGTTTTTTTTTTTATTCTAGTTTTATCTAATACTGTATTTGCTTATATTTCTGTTTTTTTTTCAGTTTTTTTCTTTTTATGATTTCTTTTTCGGTTGTTGGCGATAGAATAGTTATTTTTAGGGTTCCGTAGTAAAAAATAACTTTTATTTCAAGTTACATAGTTCGGTGTCTTATTTTTAACAAGTAACTAACTATTATTGCAATTACCTGGTAACTATTATTAAATAAAATAGGGTTGCCAACTTTTTATATAAGAAATAATCGTCGTTACCTTTGCACTTACCTTATACATAATATGTACATATGTACATCACTTAAAGATTGACTTAGAGAGAATGCTTTTAGCATTAGGTCCGCCGTTATACTCCATGTATGTTTATAAAATGTAAATAAATAAAGCATATTAGCGTCAGAGGAGGAATATAAACAGTATTTTGAAAAAAGAACAGTATTGTAACACACCAAACTAATATATTGATCGTGTCGTGTCTTGATGTCAAGAGATGGCGCCACTACTATAGCGCGATGCATTTAGTATGGCACGCCTACATCGCGATGTCAATATTCTCCTATAAAACATGAAGTCCGAATATAAGTATGTTTGTGCTACTTTTTTTATTATTTAGTACATATTTGTTAGTGCTCCGCGTCCGGGCCTCGGTGAAGCACCATGAAGATAAATGTTTATTTATTAACAAGCAAACTTACATTTACATTTATAATATTAGTATGATGTATATTTATTATAAATTATAGCTTTTTGAGATCATATGTTATATGTTATTATGTGGACATCGAAAATTGTAAGTTCCCTTTATTATAATACTGGGTGTAAGGAAAATTCTTCCGATGACGAAGGCAGCTGATAGTGCTGATGATTACAGACACGATATCGCTTAAAATAATCTCGAATTAAGTCTACAATTTTTTCCATACACTGTCTTGTTTGGACAGTTAAATAACAATGAGTTATTATTTAGATAATAATTAAAATCTTATTTTCTAAATAACGTAATATAAAGCTAATAAAAATCTGCTGACACTTGGCGACAACGGCCGCGCTTTATATTTACTACTTACTAAGTATTGCCAAGGGTGCGTGCGCTCATTTACCCCGAGTTTAGTACGCTTTAGATTCCGGGGAAACAGTAAATGAATAATATAATTATTTTAAGTTATAGTTTATGTTAATATAATGTTTTATTACCCTTTCGGCTTTGGAAATGTTCGCGTTACACCTAGTATACAAAATGAAGGGAATAAAGCTTATCCATACATTCGTAAACCCTACTATGCAGTCTCATAGTGCACGCGAACGCATAGTGGCGATTTCTGTGTACGTGATTGGGCGGTTTTGGCGCCAAATAAAAACAGACCAATCACGTATACAGAAATCAACACTGCAATATCACTCAAGGGTTAATCTTGAATACGGACGATTTATCATTCGTAACCTGTTTTGAAAAGATAATTATCATTGTTATTATCATGATTATCCGATAATTGTGACAAGGTGGTAGGTCCCTCGTTTGCGAGAGACCGGCTGGGTTGGTACCACCGCTTTGTCTATTTCTGCCGCCAAGCAACAGTGTGTAAGCACTGTTGTGTTCCGATGTGAAGGACATTGAAGCCAGTGTAATTACTGGACATTATGAGACTTAACACCTTATGTCTCGGGGTGACGAGCGCAGTCCAGTGTCATGCAGTGCTTTATTTAAAGTTCTGTGTGGCGTTGCTTCTGTTTATGAGCAGGCGTGGCGCTTACCATCAGGCGAGCGACCTGCTCGTCTCGTCATTCAATGTAATAAAAAAAAAAAATAAAAAAAAAATTGTCTTGATAAACCATAGTTTGATAATTATCTTGGTGAATATAAAATTAAATTATGAATTCATAATCATCAGATTTATAATAGGGTAGTAGATATTGTATTTTATAAGCAACAGCAAATTATACGCAATAGAAACCCTTTTATTAAAACACAATCAAAATTGGTTCAGAAATGTGCCCGCAGTTATGACTTTAAATGTTGGTATGAGGAAAAGTGGGTGCGTAGTAGGGATATCTCACTATCTCGCTTGCACGCGTGCACCATAATGAACATTTACACAGTGAGGTCAAAGTTTGCGTCGTCTGTCATTTGACAACTACCCCTTCTACAGGATTTAAATGGCTTCTAATTTATTTAATTTTGGTCCGATTTATAAAATTCTTTCTGCAATAGATTTTGAGTAACGTAACTTAGTGATTTAAATAATAAAAAAAATCTAGTCAACTACTCTATTCTCAAACAGTTAGTGCCTGCTTTAATTCGAAATTGTAGCCAAATAAATTAATAATAAATATCTTTGACTATTATATTATTTATTTGCCCCAATATACAATATGTAACAAAAAACCCTGTTGGCCATTTTAACTGTAATATCAGAATCGATATTCAAACGCAATGAAAAAACGTGCATACGAAAATCTCTCTATACTAAAAAAAGTAACTGGCGCCGCCGCCGCCGCTGCCAAAAGCTTGTCACGGTATCTCCTCCGAAACCGCTGGGGGTCGAGACCGATACCAATCGATGCAGAATAATGAGGGGAAGAAAATAAGATATTTCTCATATTCGTCGGACTTTAAGTTTATTTTATTTTATGTTTTGTGGAAAATCATGGACAAAGCCCCTAGTTGTACTATAAAAATAATCATATTTAATTTTTAATCTTGAATTAATTTATTGTTTGTTACGGTATTCCGATTGATTACCTCTCCAAGAGCGCGCGCCGGAGAGCTTCGTAAATCCACACAAATTCAGATGCAAATAACATTTTTAAAATATGTTCATTTTTTAAGTTATCTGTGTAAGGATAATATCTCGCTTCTGTTTTTTTTTTAATTTAACTATTTTCTATTTAGCTGTCTATATGACTATCTTCACGACCCAAAAAGGGCCGACAGGGTTTTTGTTACATACTGTATATGGTTTGCTTGATAGATTGACAGCCTCTGTGGCACAGCGGGTGAGTGGCCAGTTAAGAAACAAGAGGCCGCGGGTTCGATCCCCTCACTACTACCGGGGAAAATGTTTGTGTGATCCACAAATTTGTCTCGGGTATGAGTGTCATATGACCGTCTAATATAATAAGTCTCGTCCTTTAGGTCAGGACTATGTGTGTGACTGTTGGGTGTATGAATTTATTTATTTATTTTTATATTTACATGATAATTATCACGTCAGATATTATTTATCTTGGTTATTTCAAACCCTGTTCGTAAGGTGTTATCGTATGTCAAAATTAAAACGTGTACAAAAAAGTCATGTAAATACGTTAAGCATATAGAGTAAATATGACATGTAGTAAATGCTTTTTTCGATACAAAACTTTCTGATGAAAGCATTTTGATCACGTTTATGGCTGTATGAGCCAAGAACCCTTAGCCTACTCTGTACGGAGAAATATTTACAAAAAAGTTATCCAACAAATAATGGCTTTGTCAATTTTAAATTCGGCCACAGATGATTTACTCTAAAAAGCGACAGGTCATCGAACTGTTTAACATTCAAAATAACTTTATACCGCCAACAGCCGACTTCCAAATTTTGTGTTCCCCCGCACCCTGGCCCCTTTAACTGGAACCCGTAGATCCGAACTTGTGCGCGTTTTGTCGTTGGGCGCGCGTGGCCGGCAGTCCCAGTCGCATGCGACTTTTTTTTGTCGCAAGTGTGTTGCAACTGATGAGATTTCCGTAACATGGAATGGTTGCAAAAAATAAAACAATGCTATGAGATGATGCTGCTACATTTTATAAGTGATGGTCGCATTATAATTACAACTGGCTTTAGTCTTGGGACTATGTATAGTCTTTGCCAGGTTGATATCTTTGAGCATTGTACATTTTTACTATAAGATCACAGACTTGCGACAAATAGTCGCAGCGCTGTCGCCGGTCGCAAATGCGCGCCCTCACAAGTTTGGTGATACGCGGGCACAGTTCTAGAGGGAATTCGTCGACACTACGTTATCCTTTCTTTTCTTTTGTTATCTTTTCTATTGTTGTTTTTAGTTTTAGTTATATTCGTTCACGATAGACTAAAATGTTGAGTTCTGCTGGTTTTCACCATTATTTCTTTAATATATGAAGATAACATTTACTTCTTCACTTAGGACTTCAAGTAACGTTAATCTTCAGTAAGCCGTTTCTTAGAATTTGCTCAGCATAGAGTCTGAAAAGCCATGAGGTTCTGAATTCAAATCAAAGGTCGGTCAAACACAATTAGTGCTTGGAGTTTGTGACTCAAAAAACCTCGTTAGATTTTTTTTTTTTTATACGGGCACGGCAAAGTGACTACGCTACACCTGATGTTAAGTGCAGCGCAATCCAAGAATACTGTCGACCAACGACAGACGATGTGTCTATCGTAGGTCGGCAAAATTATGCCGGCCTGCCTAATTACTTTTTCACACTCCGTTTAAAGGACCCCATATTATAGGAAGGAGGGAACACGTGTGCCGGCAAACTATTCCACAGCTTGATGGTCCGGCAGAAGTAAGATTGATTGAATTGCTCGGAATTGGAATTCGTGCCCGGTATAGAGATAGGCTCGCCCCCATCACATTATGGGACGGATATAAACTCGGCAAATCATGGGTGCACTAGCCATTCGGAAATACAGGCGTTAATCATGTTTTCAATAATATATATTTAGTAGAACGTAACTTATTGATTAAATTAAAAGACTTCTTCTAGCAGACCATCAAGCTGTGGAATAGTTTGGCGGCACACGTGTTCCCTTCTTCCTATAATGTGGGGTCCTTTAAACGGAGTGTGAAGAAGCAATTCAACAGGCCGGCACAATTCTGCTGACCTACGATAAACACATCGTCTGTCGTTGGTCGACAGTATTCTTGGATTGCGCTGCACTTACCATCAGGTGTAGCGTAGTCACTTTGTCGAGATAGGATAAAAAAAAAATTGTCGATTAGCACAAATCATTCGCTATTTTAGTCTATCGTGTATGATTAATACTCATAAACTTTTAAGGCTCACTACGAATGGTCAAGCCATGCGTCAAAAGGTGGTAGGTCCGTTTTGTCTATTGCTGCCGCCAAGTATCAGTGTGCAAGCACTGTTGTGTTCCGGTTTGAAGGGCATTGAAGCCAGTGAAATTACTGGGCATTATGAGACTTAACACCTCACGTCTCTGGGTGACGAGTGCAGTCCAGTGCCATGCAGAGCTTTGTAATTCAAAGTTCTGTGTTGTGTTGCTTCTGTTTATATTATATTTCATATTATAACTGCCTCGGTGGCGCAGTTGTAACGCGTACGCTGAGGAGGCTCAGGTCTCGGGTTCGATTCCCGGTTCGGGTAACAGTGGGTTTTTCTATTACGAAATGCTCAGTATCAGCCCGGAGTCGGGAATTGTGCCCGGTATGGTGATAGGCTCGCCCCCTATCACATAAGGGACGGAGATACGCTCGGCGAAATGTGGGTGTACTGGTTACACGTCTGCCTACCCCTTCGGGCATTATAGGCGTGAGTGAGTGCGTATGTATAAATTTGGTTAAGATCTGATGAAGGAGTACGAAGGAATAATGGAAACTCTACATAACAGCAAATGCACCGCGATTACACTATTGCTGTTTTTAATTTAACTCTAAACATTGTTCTGTCTCCTTCTTTTTTTTTTTTCTTTTACTGCCTGGATAGGCAGACGAGCAAACGGGCCACCTGATGGTAAGTAGTCACCGCCGCCCATAGACTTCTGCAATGCCAGGGCACAGCAAAGCCGCTACCTACCGTAAATCTTATAACGTACGTTTTATGTGTGAAAGAAACAAAATACTTCAAGCACTTAAAAGTTTATGGGTAAATATTGTAGTGCTTTTGTGTTTAAAATATGATTTTGTTTGTAGTTTTAAAAATAATCGTCATATAATTCTGGAGTTCTATAGAAGCTAAATCTAGTATTAGATACGTTCCTCGTGTGCGAGAGGCCGTCTGGGTTGGTACCACCGCTGTGTCTACTTCTGCCACCAAGCAGCAATGTATATGCACTGTTGTGTTATAAGCAGTCGGTTTGAAGGACATTGAAGCCAGTGAAATTACTGGGCATTATGAGACATAACAACTTATGTCTCGGGGTGACGAGCGATCACCATGTACTCATTTGCCGACATCTGTTACAAAAAAAATAACTACACTAGAATTATATCATGTTTATTTTGTATTAATTTACGTTTTATGTTTTTTTTAAGTTATATTATTTTTCGTATTGGTTTTCTATTTTCAATGAGCTTTTAGTTTTTATATGAAAAGTGAAACTTTGTATCAAAATTATGATGAAAAAGTTAGCTAGTAGTATTATGCCCGTTTTCACCAACGTACCCTCAAACAACTCCTAACTAAGGGTCCCTTAACCTAAGAAATTCCTCAAATCTATCCCTTACATAAGTTTTTTTCACGTAGTTAAGGGCCACCTTAGAAATGGTGGTCCATAAGTGATGGTGAAAAAGAAAATTAACACTTAAAATTATTGAAATAAGATGACTAAAATGTCTTAGGGACTCACCTAAACTTAGGGAGTGATGGTAAACACGGCCATTCGATTACTAAATTAATTAAGATTACGTGTGTAATAAAAATCGTTAGGTTAGATATATTAACCAGAAGTTAATATCCACTTCGGAAGCATAAGAGAAGATAAGAGAAGAAAGAGTGCCGTCGGTGCGGTGAGGTAGTAGGTTGTATAGTACTGCATTACAACATTTGGGAGGGACTGTATAGCCTGCTAACTTTCCGGACCGCCGGCCACGCAACGTACTTCTAGAAGAGAACAAGAAAAGAAGTTGTGAAGAAGAATTACGTTTATGTATAAAAGTCTTGTCAGTTTATAAGTTTTGTGTAAAACTATAATGGTTAGTAGAAGGTACACTATTTTAGTTTTCCGTCAATTAATTTTAATTGCCAATTAGTTATATGTTACAAATCTATTTAATGTAAATTAAGACTTCAGTCACGGACTGTAACACATTTTCTATACTCAGTAACGGAGCGGAAAGCATTAAATATTTCTGAGTGTGCAAATAATCGAGTTCTAAGAAACTGATGACAGAATACGAGAAAAATAGGAAACTCCACAAATGTTTTTAATGTTGGACATTTAAACTATAACTAAATATATGCTTATAGTTAAGATTCCAATAGTAAAATAATCGAACATAAAGAAGTTTGAACTGACACTGGGACTTTCGGCTTCGGAATCTAAAACAGAATTTGAAATTCGGCGCCAGTTGTTGAAACTAAACTCCATTTAAATTTAATTTGATAGCGATTACCAACTTTATTTGCGAGTTGAAACACGTTACTCATAGATAGCAAAAGCAACGCGACAGCAAAAACGGCTTCGTAAGTCGCAAAGTTTCATATTGGATTGGTCGCGTCATGCTTAAAATATGTGATATTACTGTGTGAAAGCACAAATTACTTTGTTATATGTGTTAAATCATTTTATATATAACTATACTTAGTAATACACAAAACTGCACATAATTGATTTCAGAACCGTTATTGGATGTAGTCTTCCAGTCATCCAGTTGCTGTCTTCAAGTCTTCGCTCCATACCAGAGCATCGTCATCTTGCCCGAATACACCCATACATGTAGAACCAACATGGATTAAAATAATATCCTTTTCATTTGTGATATTGATTCATTTCATAATATAATAATAATAATAATACTAGCCCTGTATTATACACGTCCCGCTGCTGGGCACGGGCCTCCTCTACTGAATGAGAGGGTTTAGGCCTTAGTCCACCACGATGGCCTAATGCGGCTTGGTAGACTTCACATACCTTCGAAATTCTTTTGGAGAACTTTTCAGGTATGCAGGTTTCCTCACGATGTTTCCTTCACCGTTAAAACAATTAACAATTAATACACACATAACTTAGAAAAGTCAGAGGTGTATGTACTTGGGGCTGGTTTCGAACCTTTCTTCAGGTGGTCAATATTTAAACAACACGTTTTTTTCAGAATAGTCACTGGGCAGAATGTTTAAGTCTTCAAGGTTTCGCTCCAGGCAACCAGGATATAATCATCCTACACTTAGCACACTCATACGCGAGGAAGCAGCATAGATTAAAATATCCATCTGTAATATTGATCTATTAATTAGTGGAATTTAATATTACGGGAACTTTCGGCTTCGGAACCTAAGATAAAATCAGAAATTCGGCGTCAGCTGTTAAAACTACTTTTGATTACACATACATTATTAGTTTAATTTCGTTAAGGCAATCAACCATTAAACTGGTCATAATTGTTTTCAGGATCAATATTGGGCGGAGTGTTTCAGTCTTGCAGTCACTGACTACAAGTCTTCGCTTCAAAACACCAGGGCATCGATGATTAAGGCAATCCTGCATTAATCGCACTTATACATGGGGAAACATTACAAGGTGGAAGGTCCCTCGTTTGCGAGAGACCGGCTGGGTTGGTACCACCGCTTTGTCTATTTCTGCCGCAAGCAACAGTGTGTAAGCACTGTTGTGTTCCGGTGTGAAGGACATTGAAGCCAGTGTAATTACTGGGCATTACGAGACTTAACACTTTATGGCTCGGGGTGAAGAGCGCAGTCCAGTGTCATGCAGTGCTTTATTTAAAGTTCTGTGTGGCCTTGCTTCTGTTTATGAGCAGGCGTGGCGCTTACCATCAGGCGAGCGACCTGCTCGTCTCGTCATACAATCTAATAAAAAAAAAAAAAAACAGCATGGATAAAAAAAAAAAAAAAAAATTTGATATCGATAAATTAATGTGTATTTATGTTACGTTTATGTTATTACTACATGGAAACTTTCGGTATCAAAACCTAAGATTTAAATAGTGATTTCTTAGGTTTACGCGAATATTACACATTGAAATGAAACTAGTTTATACGGAAAAATAATTTATAAAATAAATGTATAATTTTAAAATGAAGGTAGCTAATGTAACGATAACTTTTGGAGACGACCTACACCTCAGTTTCTCCCGTGACCACGAAGGCTGAAAAGCTTTCGAAACGTCGGGACTAAAATAAAATTAAACCGCGATAAAATCCGTATAAACTAGTTTTATTTCAACAGAATTTAAAATTAGCGTCATTGGTTAAAACAATTTTCTTCAGGGAATCTGTTTGTAAAAAACACATTAAGAATTGTCTTCAGGATTGGGCAGAGTCTGTAAATCAGCTTGTCGCTGCCCCCGAATCTTCGCTCCAAGATATCAGGATATCTTCATTGTGTCTATTTCACTTCTATGCAGGGAAGCGACATGGATAAAAGTACCTTTTTTATTTGTGATAATGATAAATTAATGTACCTATATCTTTACTACCTTTAACTTTTTACTACGTGGGAACTTTCCGTTTCAAAATCTAAGAAGCAATTTGAAATTCGGCGTCAGTTGTTAAAAGTCACAAGTACGCTCAACCGACGAAAATGTATGAAATGAATGTGGAAGAGATGTGCCTGGATTGTAGCTTGTGGCACTCAATAGTCTTTGCCTACCCCCATGGGAAATAGGTGTGAGTGAGTATGTATGTATATATAAAGAAAGAAATTAATAATTGAATTAGTAATTGGATTGGAAAATTGCCTCATTGGTCTAATGATAGCTGAGAACCATAAGGTCCTGGGTTCAATTCCCTGGTCGGGCGATCAGAATTTGTGTTTATGTTTTCATTTCGAAAAATCACACATGAGTTATCCAGCACTGGCTTTTAAAAAAAAAACTAGCTGGCAAAGTGACTACGCTACACCTGATGGTAAATGAAGTGCAATCCAAGAATACTGTCGACCAACGACAGATGATGTGTCTATCGTAGGTCGGCAAAATTATGCCGGCCTGCCTAATTGCTTCTTCACACTCCGTTTAAAGGACCCCATATTATAGGAAGGAGGGACCACGTGTCCCGGAAAACTATTCCACAGCTTGATGATCCGGCAGAAGTAAGATTTTTTAGTGATAAGTTCGGCCCCTAACACACCATGGGACCATGAGAAGCGAAACGTTGTACTAGTTGCACCTGTGTCCTTTCGGGGATACAGGCGTAACCGTATATGTAAAAAAACAGTACATTATGTATTTTATTTTGATTTAAAAATTATGAAAATAAACATATTTTCACAAAATGTTTTTTATTATATTATAATTTATTGTTATATACTATTCTACACAACCATCAGGTGACCCGCCAGCTCGGTTGCCCCCTCTTTCATATAAAAAAAAATAGCGACGCAGAAAATAGACTTTTTTTATTAGCTTTAGTGACGAAACGAGCAAGACGCTCGCCTGATAGAAATTGCCACGCCTGTGCACAGACGCAACACCACACAGAACTTTGCATTACAAAGCACTGCATGTCCTAAGTCTCATAATACCTAGTAATTTCACTGGCTTCAATGTCCTTCTAATCGGAACACAACAGTGCTTACACACTGCTGCTTGGCGGCAGAAATAGACGAAGCGGTGGTGCCAATCCAGACGGTTTCTTGCCTACCACCTAGTTAAGTTGACAGCTTACTGTGGGGTTTCCTATGGTAAATGATATTTCCGGAGATCCATAAGATATTCCTGACGCAGTCGTAATTAGTCTGGTATAATGGATGTTCATGGGCGGTGGAGATCACTTACCATCCAGGTGACAGACTTGCTCGTTTGTCGGGCTTGACAAAAAAACTTGCCGAAATCAGAACCTCCTCCTTTTTTGAAGTCAGTTAAATACAGGACTATCTTTGCTAATGATTAATAATAAGAAATACACCCAACAGTCACACACATAGTCCTGACCCCACACTAGGTAAACCCGTATCGTGGGTATCAAGAACTACGTGGGACTTTCCAACCCACAACACCCAGACCCGAGACAAATATTTGTGGATCAGACAAACATTTGTCTAGGTGCGGGAATCGAACCCACGGCCTCGCGCTTCGCAACCTGCTACTCGTCCGCTGCGCCACGGAGGCTGATTGAAAATGAATTGGGAAATTCACAAGAAAACTATGTAGGTAGTGTAGTTATTTAAAGATAATGTAATTTAATTAAAGAAGCTGCAATCACAAAATGACAACACTATAGATCAATCACTTAAATGTGACTGAATCCAGTCTGATGGTAATTTTGTAATTTACTATTTATTTAGTCTAGAAATGGTTACATCGATTAAGAATATTACCCTCCTGGGACAGTCGAGGAAAAATCCGTCATAATTTGTCACAGGCAAGTTTCACATACTCAATTCGAATGACAAACTTGATTAACCTTGCAGGAATTCACTATTTTTCCTGGCACGGTAAAGTAACTACACCGTGGCGGGCTCTTCGCCATGTGTACGGTCGATACCCATTCAGGTGCTAATTTCTATTTCAAATGCAACTGTATTTATGTAAGTTCTTTTCTACATAAATTAAATCGTAAACAAGAGGTAATCCCACTATTTATAATTATAACATAGTTTTTTTTTTTTTTTTTTTATTATTATTATTATTATTATTTTTATTGTAGGTATAGGCCGGCAAACCAGCAAGGGGGTCACCTGATGGTAAGCGATCTCCACCGCCCATGTACGCCCACAATACAAAAGAATTATGGGCGCGTTGCCGACCTTAAAGGAAAGGGATAATAAGGGATTGGGAAGGGGAGGGGGATTTGGGCCTCCGGATATCTCACTCACTGTACGAAACGCAGCAGCAAGCCGGTTTTCTGTGAGACAGTGGTAATGACCCGGACGAGCCGGCCCATTCATGCTGTAGACAAAATTGTCTACAGCGTGGCTCTACCACTCGTGAAAGTACAGCCTAATTAGGAATAATCTCTACACACGATTTAACGTCGTATCGCCACCTGTTGGAAAATAACTAGAACAAACCTGTGCTATTGTCCGCTGGATGTCGCTACATTTGCTTACTGCGTAGTTTTACTATGCCCCACTAGATAGCACTGCTAAGCGCACCAATAAATGCATAAAAATAGTGATAATTATATTAATTTAAATTATAATAATTCATATAAATTAGTATTTTTAAAATGCAATATATACATATTTTGCAGTTATTCATATAATTATGAACTGAAACTAACTTCACAATGCATATTGACGAAGCAACTTCAGATCATTACAACGATTACAAAGCTGTTTTGACTTTTGTCAAATTCACGGCAAAAATGGCTTCTGTAAAGTTTGCAGTCGTTGATGTGAACGATTTTCTAACAAAAAAACAATCAACTGAGCCTGATTTGGCGGCTGATTGGGCGAAATTAGAGGAGCTTTATAATAAAAAGTAATTATTTTCAGTATAACGTAAGTGATTCGACATAAAATTGAGTAAACAATCATAACCTCTGTACCTTTTTTTCAGATTATGGCATCAATTGACGCTAAAACTGCAGGAGTTTGTGAAACATCCATCTCTACAGTCAGGCGACAATCTTATTCAGCTGTACAGCAACTTTTTGAGCACATTTGAAAACAAGTAAGTTTTCGAAAAGAAATTTCTCTTCTATCGCACTTTACCGCACATTGCTTGTACTTTTTCGTTGTTTGCATACTTAACAAAGTGTTATGGATATTATGATGATTGTAAACGCAAGGCGGGAGTTGTGTTTCGTACGGTCAGTGATGTCGCCAGACCTAAGAAATCTTAATCCGAAAATCGCATTGTATAAAGCATAATGGCCAACTGTCCTTACACATCAGTTTTTTGTTAGACACTGGAACTATCGAGTGCACTTTTAAGGATTGTGGTTAAATAGAAATTGTTTAAAGACTTCTTAGATTACGCTCGGGACACATTCGATCAAACAAGTTTCCATTTTTAATAAAGAAAGTTTTGTCGCCCAATTGATTGTGGCGTGATTGAAGATGTACAACATGTTTTGATGGAGTTGAAATGATACTTGTAGGACTTCGCATTTTATAAATAGGACTATGTGCACCAATTCTACTGAATAGTAGTTACCGAGTGGTAGAGCCACGCTGTAGACAATTTTGTCTACAGCATGAATGGGCCGGCTTGTCTGGATCGTTACCACTGTCTCACAGAAAACTGGCGTAAAGTAGCAGCTTGCTAGTGCGTTTCGTACGGTGAGTGAGATATCCGGAGGCCCAAATACCCCTCCCCTTCCCAATCCCTTACTTATCCCTATCATTTAAGGTCGGCAACGCACCCATGATTATTTTAGTATTGTGGGCGTACATGGGTGGTGGAGCTCTCTTACCATCAGGTGACCCACTTGATCGTTTGCCAGCCTATAATATAAAAAAAAAAGTATTTTACCTGCCCAATGTTAGAAAAAGCCAAAGTGTTGAAATTGTTAATTCTTTTCAGAATAAACCCACTCTCGTTGGTAGAAATCATAGCCAATGTGGTGGAACAGTATCCTAACAAGAAGGATGCCGTCGCATTCCTGGAGAAGGTGGAGCCGAAGGTCAAGATGAATGATGAAGCACTTGCCTTGTGCAAGGTGAAATTTACATTGATCTTTATAGGAGATAGGTACCTCGTATGCGAGGTGCCACCTGGCTTGGAACCATCGCTTTGTCTATATCTGCCGGCAAACAGCAGTGTGTAAGCACTTGTGTTTCGGTTTGAAGGACATTGAAGCCAGTGCAATTACTGGGCAATTACGACTCAGGGTGACGAGCACAGTCCAGTGCCAGTCAGATCTGTGTAACTCAAAGTTCTGTGTGATGTAGCTCCTGTTTTTGGACAGGCTTGGTGCTTACCATCAAGCTAACTACCGGCTGGTCTCAACATTCATGCTAATAAAAAAAAATACAGTAATAACACACATTCACTCTAAATCACGAGGTTCCCAAACTTTTTTTCTCATATTCCACTTTCAAAATTTAGCTGGTTCCAGTGGATCCCCTGCAGCTACATTTCTACCATATTCCCAAAACACGATAAAAAATGTGAAGATTAGATGTAACTATGAACCCCCATCGAGTTTTCTGTGTACCCCTGGGGGGCACCTGGACCACTTTGGGAACTAATGCCAAATAAATCCTGTAATCCCCTAAGGCTTAGGCAAAGGTGAAACCAGTACACCCACTTTAACTTTGCACATCCACAACAGTATTTTCTTAGCCTCCATTCATTAATTTATTTAATTGGCACTTTTTTATTTGCTTTAGATATAACACTGACTGCCTCGGTGGCGCAGTTGTAATGCGTACGCGTTACGATTGAGGTCAACGCTGAGGTCTTGGGTTCGATCCCCGGGTCGGGTAAAGTGGTATTGGGTTTTTCTATTACAAAATACTCAGTATCAGCCTGGAGTCTAGAATATGTGACCGGTTTGCCCCCGATCACATAAGGGACGGAAATACGCTCGGCGAAATGTGGGTGTACTGGTTACACCTCTGCCTACCTCTTCGGGAATTACAGGCGTGAGTGCGTATGTATGTATGTAGATATAACAAATTACGCTCGAGCAATTAATTAATGTATAATTTTAACATTAGTCCGAATTATTTGAATTATTTTTAGGTATTGCAAGGTCAGATATATCTGGAACAGCTGAACGACCTAGATTCAACTGAGAAGATCATTGAACAACTGGAGGGTACTCTCGAGGATGCAGATGGCGTTACACCGGTCCACGGAAGGTTCTACAAACTTGCATCCGAATACTACAGGTAAATCAAACTTTTTATAGCATAGGCTGGCAAACGAGCGAGTGGGTCACCTGATGGTAAGCGATCTCCACCGCCCATGTACGCCAACAATACCAAAAGAGTCATGGGCGCGTTGCCGACGTTAAAGGAAAGGGATAATTAAGGGATTGGGAATGGGAGGGGATTTTGGCCTCCGGATATCTCACTCACGGTACGAAACGCAGCAGCAAGCTGCAACTTTACGTTGGTTTTCTGTGAGACCGTGGTAACGACCCGGACGAGCCGACCCATTCATGCTGTAGACAGAACTGTCTACAGCGTGGCTCTACCACTCAAAAGCTTCTAACTTACTTATTATTGACTTGAATATTTGAATTATAATAATTTATAATACTTTTAATAATTTTAATACCTGACTTATAATTCTTCCGATAATAGAATTTGGGGAATGTAACTTAGTGATTAAAATAGTAAAAATAATCAAGTCAAGTACCCAATTATCCCATAGTTCTTGATACCCACAATACAGGTTTACACCTAGTGTCAGGTCGGGCCTATGTGTGTGACTGTTGGCCATGTATACATTGAAATAAGATGACAAGAAACGTAACTCGAGCTATAAAATCTCTAATTGACACTTGATAACTTGATGACGTCATTCAAGCTAATAAAAAAAAATGAACTATATTTCTACGGCTACGCGCTCGTTACATACCAACTCAGGGGTCAAATTCGTTTTTTTAAACAAAGCTTTAAATTTTATTAATTATCAAAAAAACAACATGATTACATTCATAACGGCTTAGGCTAGACAATGATGAGTCCACCAAGACTTTGCCTTTTATATACTAGGGGCTTTGCCCATGTTTTACCACAAAACAATAAAATAAAAAAAAAAACTTAAAGTCCGACGAATATGAGACATATGTTACTTTGTTCCCCACATTATTCTGCATCGATTGGTATCGGTCTCGACCCCATACCCCCAGCGGTTTCGGAGGACATAGCGTGACAAGCTTTTGGCAGCGGCGGCGGCGGCGCCAGTTACTTTTTTTTTGAATAGACAGATACAGGCAGATAATATTTTATTTT
This sequence comes from Mimas tiliae, assembly GCA_905332985.1. NCBI lineage: Eukaryota > Metazoa > Arthropoda > Insecta > Lepidoptera > Sphingidae > Mimas > Mimas tiliae. The sequence continues at coordinate 260,185 of HG995265.1, read as the reverse complement.
CCTGATGACGTGTGCAGAGTCCGCGGTCCGATGTCCCGGTACTACCGCGCGACACTACGTCACGTGGGGTGTGCACGCGGCGGTGAGTCTCTGCCTGCCCCGGAGCGTCGAGTCACGGCGTTAAGATTGGCCGTGGCTGCTGTCGCTGCACCTGATGTCTATGATCTTGGTGAATTGGTATGTAAATATGTTAATAATAGAGTAAAGACTTTAATATATACTCCTTCTCCTTTTTTGAAGTCGGTTAAAAAGGGTTGTTTAGAAGTAAAATTGCGCCACGTCGTAACGCAGGAGTTTGTAGACAGAGGCGGGGGTGGGGGTGGCGGAGAAGGGAGTTACTGCAGCAACTACCCTTATTCTAGTCAAGAGTAAGTGATATGGTAATACGGAGTTGCGGTGAAATTACCGTGAATGGGCCGGCTCGTCCGGGTCGTTACCACTGTCTCACAGAAAACCGACGTAAAGTAACAGCTTGCTGCTGCGTTTCGTACGGTGACTGAGATAGCCGGAGGCCCAAATCCCCTTCCCTTCCCAATTCCATTTTTGTAATTATCCCTTTCTTCTAAGGTCGGCATCGCGCCTATTACTCTTTTGGTATTGTGAGCGTACATGGGCGGTGGAGATCACTTACCATCAGGTGACCCACTTGCTCGTTTGCCGGCCTATACTATAAAAACAAACAATGAATTTATTTAGTTTTAGATATATGCTTTTTATATTAGTGTTGTGTTGCGATCTGGTGGCTCTAAAATAAATAAATACCAACGGTAGGCAGCGGCCTGATTGTGCTCTGGCATTGCTAAGGTCCATGGGCGGTGGTAACCACTTACCATCAGGTGAGCGGCATGCTCGTCTGTCTATCTAGGGCAATAAAAAATAAAAATAAAACTATAAAATGTCAATTCTCACTGCACATATTTTTTTATATAACACTTATTGAGTACGTCAAACCAGTACGATGGTACACCAATGGAATGGCTCATTGTGTGAAACACAGATCGCCATGTTGCAGAAAAGTAAAAAGAAAAAAAATATATATTGAGGATCGCTAACTTTTTCTCGTTCCAGCTAGCCCACCCAATCCTGGAGTGTCTGTCTGGTACTCGTGACGAGTGGGCGAGGGAGTTGCTCCGCGCCGTCGCTATCGGAGACTCGCAGGCCTTCGACAGAGTGCGGGTGCAGTCCGGTGTGCCTGAACTCATGAACCCGGACAATAAGCTCAGGCAGAAGATTGCACTGCTGTGTCTCATGGAGGTGATAACTATATGTAAATTCTTTTGATTACCAAATCTTCGCGATCTATGAGAGTGCTGCATAGGGGGGGGGGGGGGGGTACACGGTAGTTTTGTTGGTTTGGGTTTGGGTGGTGGTGTATGTCTATATGTGGGTGTGTAACAACCACTATCGAAAATAATAACGCACGAAGGAACTGTGTAATAGACAGTATACATATAGCCCATGGGAAGCGTTCGGTAACGATGACGCAACTTCCATGATTATTGTTCACCCAAAAAAATCCTAAAGAATTTTTCACTTCTAAAAACGTCTTACGACGGTCGGCATTATATTTCAATTGTATCAGGTGTCATATATTTAAAAAAAAAAAATGTGTGAACTATCAATTCCAGATGGCATTCAACCGCACATCGTCCCAGCGCAAGTTGACATTCGCCGAGATAGCCAGAGAGGCTCGCATACCCATAGACGAGGTGGAGTTGCTCGTCATGAAGGCGCTCGCTGAGAAACTCATCAGAGGACATATTGATCAGGTATGTTAATATTAGACCTTTATTGTACTCCTTGACAGCCTCTGGCCTCCATTCGACAAGTTTTCTGCCCCATTGGTTATCAGTTCTGCGAGCTATGTGGCCCGCCTACTGCCACTTCAACATGCTAATTTGCTGGGCTATGTCCCTTTTTACTATGGGCCGTATACATAGACTCACTGTCACTCAATGGGCTATGGAGAGGGCTATGCTTGGTGTCTCTCTACGTGATCGAATTAGAAATGAGATTTGTAGACGAATGAAGGTAACCGATATACATTGATATGCATGTAGTAAAAAGTGGTTATTTGAATATTATAAACAGACTGTCTCAATGGCGCAGTTGTAATGCGTACGCGTTGATATTGAGGCTATATCGTTGAGGTCTCGGGTTCGATCCCCGGGTCGGGTAAAGTGGTATTGGGTTTTTCTATTACGAAATGCTCAGTATCAGCCTGGAGTCTGGAATTTGTGCTCTGTATGGCGATAGGCTCGCCCGCTATCACATCGTGGGACGGAGATACGCTCGGCGAAATGTGGGTGCACTGGTTACACCTCTGCCTACCCCTTCGGGGATTACAGGCGTGAGTGCGTACGAAATCTCTTCTGGTGAGAAAACGCAATATATATGTCGGTGCGGGAGTCGAAGCAGCCGGCTACTAGCCTGTAGTAGGATGTATTTGTTTATTGATGTGTGAGTATGTGAGTGTGTGTGTATTGTGTGCAGGTGACGGCGACGGTGCGGGTGTCGTGGGTGCGAGCGCGCGCGCTGTGCGCGGCGGGCGCGGCGGCGCTGGCGGAGCGGCTGGCGCGCTGGGCCGCCGCCGCGCGCGCCGCCGCCGCGCTGCTCAACGACACCGCGCCAGACCTGCTCACCGCGTAACCACACGTACCCACATCACTACATCACTCAGTGAGTCCTGAACACACCACACGCCATGCAAAATATCATATATCATTCATTATCAATAAACATATCATTTAATACTAATACATGTTGGTGTAAGCTCATGAAAAACAACATTAATTTTGCACGCCACCTGGCAGAATGTAACGGAACTAAATGTTATGTAACCACCTTAATATTGTACCTACATTCTAGGAAAATAAATTTCTGATTCTGATTCTGATCATATAACTTAAACTTAAATTAAAATAAAGTGTAATTAAACTAAAATCAAATTAAAATACAATTAAATTAAATTCAATATTAAAATAACATTAAAACTCAAATACAATTTTTTATGAGTAATACAGTTCAGATAATGAAATGAATTAGTTTTATTCATCATGTAGGCAATTAAAATAGCGCTTATGACAAGTCAGTACAAAATAAAGAAACTTATGTAATTACAGAAATCATATCAGCTAATGTATACATAAGATACATAGCATCGTCACAATACACTGGGAAACTGGATACAAACAATTAAGACCCTACAGAACTTAAAATAGATTTATTGAAGATTTTTTTAGCACAGAACTTATTATTGTAAACCCATAATAACATACCACGAACCACATAACTTATTGTTGAGTGTTATTGATGTGATGAATGACTGTTACTAGATAGTGATGAGTGATAATGACTGTTGTAATTATGGTAGGGACGTCTGCAAGTAGCACAGACAGGTGGTCACCTAACAAAAGTTGAACCATTTCACCCTATATAATGAGTATTATTGAAGTGATTAATGAGTATCACCGGGCATAATGAACAGTGATATTGAGTGTTTTGAAGTGTTTAATGACTGTTACTGGGTAATGTTGAGTGATATTGAAAGAAAGAAAGAAAGAAAGCATTTATTGGCAGGCGTTAAGTGGTACATATATACATCTGATGCAGAAAAAAAAACATTTTTTATAAGTAGTAGGTGGGGGGGGTACCTAGATACCCACCCACTGTGGACTGGTGGTATTGAATGTTATTGGAATGATGAGTGGTAGAGCCACGCTGTAGACAGTTCTGTCTACAGCATGAATGGGCCGGCTCGTCCGGGTCATTACCACTGTCACAGAAAACCGGCGTAAAGTAGCAGCTTGCTGCTGCGTTTCGTACAGTGAGTGAGATATCCGGAGGCCCAAACTCGTTATCGTTTGCCGGTCTGTGCTATACAAAAAATGTATCCTTTATTTATTATTTTTATAATATAATTTCTTTGGAAAGTAGGTACCTAATATATAATAGTATTTTTTTTTTACAGCATGGAGCATTTCCAGTGATGAATGAAGCTTTTCTGCTGGAGCCGTGTGGGATGGAGTTTGGATTCATCAAATACCTTTAAATATTATATCTTACTGTAATTACAATAATACCCTTAATTAAATATTGTTTTATTAATCCAATTTTAAGTTAAGGACCCAGAAATAACTGGATGGTAGTACTACACAAAAATAAGTAAATAATTTTATTCACTCAATCTCTACACAAAAATAAGTGTATTAATTCAATCATTCAAAATCTCTACACAAAAATATTTTTCATTCCGCCTGGCGCTATCGCGGCCTAATGCCAGGGTCGGGTAAAAGTGATTTTGGGTTTTTCTATTACGAAATGCTCAGTATCAGCCTGGAGTCTGGAATTTGTGCCCGGTATGGCGATAGGCTCGCCCCCTACCACATAAGGGACGGAGATACGCTCGGCGAAATGTGGGTGTACTGGTTCCACCTCTCTCTCTCTCTTCTTCGGGGAATACAGGCTAGAATGCGTATGTATGTATGTATTTTAAATGTGAAAGTTTGGATGTTTGTTAGTCCATCACGCCGTAACGGCTAAACGGTTTTAGATGAAATTTGACACATTGGCAGACCATGATCTGGATTACGATATAGGCTACTTTTTATTCCGGAAAAGGCAACGGGCGGAGTTGCGACCAAAAGGTAATAAGTAACCAAATAAATGCTTTCACTCAACTTCTACACAAAACTAATTAAATAAATTAAATCACTCAATACAATAACAAGTGAATAAGTATAATCACTTAAAATACTCCGGAATTGTCACCTTACGAAATGCAACATCAAGCAGCAACTTCACGCTAAATTTTAGTGGGAACAATACCGCTCAGGTCGAGCCGGCTAATACGCTGTAGACAAAACTATCAAAAGCGGGACTCGCACCACTTATAATTCCTTCATTCCGTAAATCTTTATTTTATATCTTTTATATAAAAATCAATTGCTGTTCGTTAATCTCGCTAAAACTTAAAAACGGTTGGATCGATTTTGATGAAACTTTTTGTGGGTATTTCAGTAGGTCCCTGGATGGTTTATATTTACAATTAGACATGGTAGGTGGCGCTGCAAGCGGTAGATGTTGCGGGTGAAACCGCGGGGGACAACTAGTCTGTTATAAAACTTTGTTCGCCGTTGCTGATTGTGGGGGCCAGGCGGCGGGTCGCCCTACTTAAAACTAAATGCACCTTCAAATGATGGAAAGACGGACCTTGGTATGAAGCCGGGACAGCGCTATGAAGAAATATAGAATCTATTATCAAAATATAATACACATTACTTTCCAATTGAAATCTTATTAAATGTGGATTACTGTAATCAGATAGGATAATGCCTTATTTGGTGGAACCAAATAAGGCATTCCACATTGAATTTTTAGAATCGGATATTACGAGTCGTTTTTCTCCGTATCTATTAAAATACGCTTTGGAGTCGTCTCTGTCTATTTTTATTTATTCAGCGCTCGTATACTACTACACACTACATATTACACAACTAATATCGATTTTATAAATTATTATTACAAATATAAATATTCATTCATAGACCGACATCGTTAATTTATTATTTGATTATTAAAACACCAAGGAAGTAATGCATTACGAAATAAGTTCGTATTCCCGCCATTTTACACCAAACCTCATAATGTTGCCACAGCACAAAATAGTTTAAGCAAGGCTCATTATCGTTCGATAAAAAATGCAGTTCTGTCAAGCACTAATATTTTTTTCAGCATACTATATTTTCACAATGGCAACTGAAAACCATGAAACATCCAACGAGTTGCGGAGTTTTAGCTCACGCTTTTGCAAATGGCGGCGGCGTGACGGCTGTTGACTTCTTATAAAATGCATTCAAAACGTTCAAAATACGTGTAATACGCTGTAAAGTGTTTGTTTAACGTTAACGTATATTGTCGTTTAGTAAGACGTCCATAACAACAGTTTCAATAAGTGTTAATTACGTTATGCAATGTTTTGCCGTAATTTTTGGGTGAGTAGCGCTATCTCACTCTATTGTTATGATTGCCCTGTGCTTTTATTTACTAACGTCTCTGTATATCCGTCTCTATCGCACGGTTTCCTTGCAATAGATTTTTCATTTTTAAGTGCCCGTGTGAGTGAGGTGGAAAACGGGGCCCCGCGGAAAAATATGGGCAAAAAATTGTGCTCTCAAAATTTATTGATTTTTCGTGGCGTTAAAAAATGCGGGGACATTCACAGTAGTTATGAGTGCGTGTCGACGGGAGTACGTAAGTTTTTCCATAATTTGGTGATGTTTTTCTAAGGCCGTAACTACGTTTTTGACTACGTCTAAACATAGAATTTAGTGATTAAAATATTGATTTTTTTATTTGTACGCGTGTGAGTCAGTGTGTGTCGTAGGATGGGGCCTGTTATACTATTTTGGGCACGGGCAAGTGTTACTCAAGTTAGTTCGTGGCCATACCAATGTAAGGACACCGCGGCACTTGAACGGCGCTAATCGAGTTTAGATGCAGAATTTAAATGCATCCATCCGTGAAACGCGAATCTTACCTACGTAGTTTTTTTTGCCAAAAATTTGTGAGTTTTTTTTATTGTGTTTTTAATGGTGTAAACATAAAGCGAGACTAAAGTTTTATCGGTCAGCCCTTGGCGTTTGTTAAAATTCTGATAAGATAGCTTGAGTCATTTGGTGTGCCTATTTTTTCATAGATTTTGTTTGTTTCCGCTATCCTCTAATGTACTGTACCTACTCAGTGTTTTTATTTTGTCTGTGGTTAGTTACATATATCAAATGATAATTCGATTGTGTGTAGGTAAATATATTTTTTGTAAATTAATTGCCCCATAACAGATTTTAACAGAAATAAACAATGTATCTAAGTAGGTTTATGATAATCTTATAAGATTTATTTATGTACTCATACGAAATATTTTGTATGAAGGTCTCTACAAAAATAATATTTGTCCGGCCATGTACCATTTGGACCACGGGGGGTCAAACAAGGTCAAAAATAGAAGAGGCTAAGATATAAATAGGTTGTGCCAACTTCCTTGTACGCTGTATGAGACTCTATATTTATGATTAGCTCTACATTACATAGAGTACTACGATTTAAGTTATGTGCTGCGGCGATCTTCGTTTTAGTGGTTCCGTAGTCCGTACCCAAAGGAACCCTGTTACAGGGTCTACGCCTTCGCTGTCTGTCTGTTTGTCCTACCTTTAAAGTGCTTTATCTTTTGGATTGTAAAAGGTATCTGAATTTTCACATGACATGTTATAATGGCTGATCTGTTATGGCCGTTCCCAATATTCTATCTATCGACAGATTTGATTACTGGCAGTAAAATTTTGTCATTTTTTGTATGGAAGATCTGTCAAAACAATACTGATAGTAAGCAAATGTGCCCACAGACAGAATATAGGGAACGGCCATTAACAAATATTATACGAGTGGTAGAGCCACGCTGTAGGCAATTTTGTCTACAGCATGAATGGGCCGGCTCGTCCGGGTCGTTACCACTGTCTCACAAATAACCGACGTAAAGTAGCAGCATGCTGCTGCGTTTCGTACGGTGAGTGAGATATCCGGAGGGCCAAATCCGCTCCCCTTCCCAATCCCTTAATTATCCCTTTCCTTTAAGGTCGGCAACGCGCCCATGCCTCTTTTTGTATTGTGGGCGTACATGGGCGGTAGTGATTACTTACCATGAGGTGACCCACTAGCTCGTTTGTCAGCCAGTGCAATAAAAAAAAAGAACAATAAGTAATAATCATAGGTGCGCGAGTCTAGTCGTGTTTAAATGGATGTTTTATAGCAAATACTGGCAAACGATTAAGCGTGTCACCTGATGGTTAATGATCTCAACCGCCCAATGATTATCCATAATAGCAGAACAGTTATGGGAGTGTTGCCGACCTTGAACGAATGAGGATTGGTAAGAGAGAGGGATGGTTTATTTTTACCCGAAAGGATAGGCAGAGGTGTATCTAGTACAGACTATCAGACTCCGGGTTGATACTAAGCATTTCAAGAAAGAAAAACCCAATATCACTTTAGCCGACCCGGGGATCGAACCCGAGACCTCAGCACAGCAGTCGTGCCGCGTACGCATTACAACTGCGCCACCGAGGCAGCCTCTATGATGAGATATTAAATCTAAATGATGTATAACATTATATGGATTCAATAACAACTGGTAACAACTCTGTAGAGTCAGCCCATTCGTGCTGTAGACAAAATTGTCTACAGCGTGGCTCTTCCATTTGCAAAAGTTGGCACATACATTATGTATTTTTCATGGAAAAGGGTTTTTTTCTTGTTTTATTAGCTTGGAATTTGGAAATTGTGCCCGGTATGGCGATAGGCTCGCCCCCTATCACATAAGGGACGGAGATACGCTCGGCGAAATGTGAGTGTACTGGTTACACCTCTGCCTACCTCTTCGGGGATTGCAGGCGTGATTGCGTATGTATTTATTAGTTGAGTGACTTAAATTTTTATGTCTCGGGGTGAAGAGCGTAGTCCAGTGCCATGCAGTGCTTTGTTATTCAAAGTTTTGTGTGGTGTTGCTTCTGTTTATTATGAGCAAACGTTGCGCTTACCATCAGGCGAGCGATCTGCTCGTTAAATTTAAAAAATCTTCTCTAAATGGTATAACACGAATAATGGACCAAAGAAAATAAGTTGACTGACTGACTGACTTGACTGCCTCGGTGGCGCAGTTGTAATGCGTACGCGTTACGATTTGAGGCCAATGCTGAGGTCTCGGGTTCGATCCCCGGGTCGGATAAAGTGGTATTGGGTTTTTCTATTACGAAATGCTCAGTATCAGTCCGGAGTCTGGAATTTGTGCCCGGTATGGCGATAGGCTCGCCCCCTATCACATCGTGGGACGGAGATACGCTCGGCGAAATGTGGGTGTGGTGGTACTGGTTACACCTCTGCCAACCCCTTCGGGGATTGCAGGCGTGAGTGCGTATGTAAAATAAGTCGATAATTCGTGGTTCAAAAGTTATTTCTATCTTTTTAATTTCTCTCCCCAGAGGGGTTGACGTCAGGCAGGCGGCCAGTCGTAAAAACTACAAACCAAATCTTACTGTGTTAATAAGCATGTTGCGCTGACCCCACTGTGAGTGGGATAAGGGCAGGTGGAAGAGGTGAAATTTTAATGACGATCTTTTGCACTAAACTTCGCAACCGCAGCTAAACTTTTATTTCTAATGAAATGAAATAGTTTTATTAATCATGTAGGCAATTAAAATATCGCTTATAACAAGTCAGTCCAAAATAAAGAAACTTATGTATAGAAATCATATCAACTAATGTATACATAGCATACATAGCATCGTCAACACTGGGCAACTATAAATTTTACAATATTTTTATTATGGAATAGTCCAGAATTGTTAAGTATTATTATTATTTAATTTATGTTCTATTTTATGGGTCGATATGGACCATAGGCATTACCGAAACGGCACGTGTTTTACAACTACCACCGGATCCAAAACGACCCAGTCTGAGAAGACCAGGCGAAACAAACTCAGTGGGCTTGTTTATGGTCCGGTTTTTTTCAGATCAGAATATAATGCCTGATTTTTTCTTAAACAATAGGTTTTTCGAACCACCGTACCATTTAATGTTCTTCTACCTGCTTCCTTATCCCACTCGCAGTGGGGTCAGCGCAACATGTTTTTAACACATGTTATAGAAAGATGTTGTAATTTTACGACCGGCCGCCTGCCTGACGTCAAACCCTCTGGGAAAAAACATCCAGATCCGAAAGAAATATTATTGAATCAGTTTGATTAGGTTCTGTTGGTACCTTTTGTGTATGGAGCCTTAAAAAGTAAAAAATATGCGCGCCGATTTGATAACCTCCTTTTTAAAGGCGATTAGAAGTAGACATTTTGCAAATATGACTATTATGTTTAGATAATAATGTAGTAGATAGTAATGCATGGCAGTTGTATTTTCCGGACATTGTAGGAATTCGGTTTTTTGTTATAAATAAATAATAGGGTCTCCCCGTGACCACGAAGGCTGAAAAGCTTTCCAATCGTCGGGACTAAAATAAAAATTAAACCGCGATAAAATACGTATAAACAATTTTTTTTCAATAAATCATAAGTTTTATTAAATTTATACATAAGGTGTAACTAGTACACCACATTTTGCCGAGCCTATCTCCCTCCTTTATGTGATAGGGGACGAGCCGATCGACATACAAATTCCAGACTCCGGGCTGATACTGCGCATTTCATAACAGAAAAACCACATTACCCGACCCGGGGATCAAACCCGAGACCTCAGCGTTGGCCTCAATCGTAACGCGTACAGCGCCACCGAGGCAGTCAATTACAATTAATTTATAATGTATCTCTGAAAATTCCAAGTTTAAATTGGCACGAACCAACATTCAAACAGTAATATAATCTAAAAGAATTCACAAATAATTGCTAATTAAAATTTAACAAATCCAAATAACATTTACAATTAATTTATAAATGGAACTAAGTAACCTCTGAAGATTCTAAATTTAAATGGCACGAATGAAATGGCAAAGGAATCGTCTCGGCTCGTTCTAAGAACCGCGCGCGGCCCCAAAAGCAACGAATTTAAACCGTATGCCAGGTGGTCGCGCAGACCCCCGCGCGGGTTATTTCGGGAGCGCCCCTGAGGTCGACGGCCGACTCCCTCACGCAGGGACCCTGTCGCTGTTTATATGTATCGTTTTTAGTTCATTGATTTTGGTTGGATTAATTGTTAAAGAGAACGTTGGATAATGGATTATTTAGAGGTCTCTGATACTGGATTGTTAATAGGGTAGTTTCTTATATTGAATTTTATACATTATTTTATAAGCAACAGAAAATGATACGCAAAAGAAACCCTTTTATTAAAACACAATCAAAATTGGTTCAGAAATGTGCCTGCAGTTATGGCTTTAAATTTTGATATGAAGAAAAGTGGGTGCGTAGTAGGGATATCTCACTATCTCGCTTGCACGCGTGCACCATAATGAACATTTTACACAGTGACGTCAAAGTTTGCGTCGTCTGTCATTTGACAACTACCCCTTCTACAGGATTTGAATGGCTTCTAACTTATTTATTTTTGGTCCGATTTATAAAATTCTTTCTGCAATAGATTTTGAGTAACGTAAATTATTGATTTAAATAATAAAAATAATCTAGTCAACTACCCTATTCAGAGGAAACTCTCAGCGTGTAAGTTTTAATATAAAGTTGCAAGATCTGTAAGTTTGTGAGTATGTTTGTAGGGTGTAGGTTATCTCTGGAAATACTGATTCGATTCTGAAATTTATTTTACATATACGAAACCCGTAATTACGGGTCTGTGTGTTGTGGGTTGGCAAGTCCCTCGTAGTTGCTGATACCCACGATACAGGTTAACTTAGTGTGGGGTCAGGACTATGTGTGTGACCGACGACTGTTTGATGTTGTTATTTAAACCAATTTTGGTTTGCAGTACCTTAGTAGTAAGTTATTCTAAATAAATAAATACACCCAACAGTCACATACATAGTCCTGACTAGGTTAACCTGTATGATGGGTATCAGGAACTACGAGGGACTTGCGGTCCCACAACACCCAGACCCGAAACAAATATTTGTGGGTCACACACAAATTTTTCTCGGTGCGGGAATCAAACCCACGGTCTCACGCTTCGCAGCCGGCTACTCGCCCACTGCACCACGGAGACTGTTCTACCTTGAATTATTCCAGATTTTTCATGACTTTGGACAAGCAAATCTCACAAAGTAATGACTATAAAATATACATTTAACAATCTAAACAACTTTTAAAGACCTATGCAATGATACCACCCACATGCCTAAGGGAAATAGAAAAAAAAACACCCCTCAGTTAAACATATGGAGAGACGCACCAAATCTTTTAGTTATTTTTTTTTATTTATTGTATAAGCCGGCAAACGTACAAGTGGGTCACCCGATGGTAAGTGATCTCCACCGCCCATGTACACAATACCAAAAGACCCATGGGCGCATTGCTGACCTTAAAGGAAAGGGATAATTAAGTTTTTTTTTATTAGATTTAATGATGAGACGAGCAGGTCGCTCGCCTGATGGTAAGCGCCACGCCTGCTCATAAACAGAAGCAACGCCACACAGAACTTTGAATAAAGCACTGCATAAAACTGGACTGCGCTCGTCACCCCGAGACATAAGGTGTTAAGTCTCATAATGCCCAGTAATTACACTGGCTTCAATGTCCTTCACACCGGAACACAACAGTGCTTACACACTGTTGCTTGGCGGCAGAAATAGACAAAGCGGTGGTACCAACCCAGCCGGTCTCTCGCAAACGAGGGACCTACCACCTTGTGAATTGAGAAAGGGAGGGAGTTTGGGCCTCCGAATATCTCACTCACCGTACGAAACGCAGGAGCAAGCTGCTACTTTACGTCGGTTTTCTGTGAGACAGTGCTAACAACCCGCACGAGCCGAGCCATTCATGCTGTAGACAAAACTGTCTACAGCGTGGCTCTACCACTCAAAAAAAATACTAAATCTTTGTGTAGCGGTTCATAGAATACACCTACCATCCAAATTCCATCCACATAGTGCTATTTTAAAATGGCTAATATACGGATGGACAGACGAACATGACGATATTAGAAGGGTTCCGATTTTTCCGTCATGCAATGCGTCATACTCGTGAACGGGTGCTGCTTGTGTGGACTGGTCTGCTCAGCCTGTTTTGCTAGTTATATAACACATTAGATATCTCTTATTTCATAGTCATCTACGCAGTATTAATTTATTCATCGTACTGATGATGATCATGCGCAATAATCATTATAATTTCATTATTTTACTTTATAATGTTCCTCATTGGCCTAAGTTGAGCTGCTCTAACTCTATTCAAAATTAATTGTATTATCATACGCACTACATACGCACTCACGCCTGTAATCCCCGAAGGGGTAGGCAGAGATGTAACCAGTACACCCACATTTCGCCGAGCGTATCTCCGTCCCACGATGTGATAGGGGGCGAGCCTATCGCCATACCGGGCACAAATTCCAGACTCCGGGTTGATACTGAGCATTTCGTAATAGAAAAACCCAATACCACTTTACCCGACCCGGGGATCGAACCCGAGACCTCAGCGTTGGCCTCAATCGTAACGCGTACGCATTACAACTGCGACACCGAGGCAGTCTAATTGTATTATCGTAGTGCAAATATTGTAAATGAATTTTGAAAAGACCAACGTTAGAGTTTCTCGTCCGTTCTTCTTTAACGAAACAGCATTCCGAACTGGCGGTAGATTTTAAATTTGACTGAATCTAAATGAGTATAACATTTTATGGATTAAATAAATATTTTCATTTCATTTCCATTTGCCTACGGAAGCCTAAAAATCCACATCAAACACGCACTTGCGTGTCAGGTATCCAGTTCATATATCGGAATCGAACGCCGACCATTCTGATCGATTGTCGTGATATCTTATCGGAAGCTCTTATCATTGATAAGCAGATGTAATCGTGTCTGTCTAGGAAATGCTCGAATATGTTTGAAATCATTGTAAATTACATTGTTACTGGGTGGTAGACACGCTGTAGACAGTTTTGTCTACAGAATGGGCCGGCTCGACCGGGTCGTTACCACTCGCAGAAGGCCGAGGTAAAGTAGAGCGGCTTGCTGCTGCGTTTCGTACGGTGAGAGATATCCAGATGCCCAAATCCCCTTCCCAATTCCTAAATTATCCCTTTCCTTTAAGGTCGACAACGCGCCCAAAATTCTTTTGCTATTATTACTACATGGGCGGTGGAGATCACTTACCATCAGGTGACCCACTTGCTCGTTTGCCGGCCTATAAAAATAAAACATACAAATTTACAAACACACAAACCATCAAATTTTTATAGTAGGATTTATAGACCGAGTTACCAGGCATCCAGATATTCAAAGAGATTTCATTGAAATAATACATAATATCTTATCGAGTATAAGTACGTAGTAATACTGACTCATTGCTTAGTCATTTTTATCCTTCAGTATATTATGTGTACTCGAATATTATTACATATTTCCTTGCCTTATATGCTATTGCTTTATGATCTTAGAACAACTACTTATAGATACTAAGTATACGCACAAAATTTAAGCCGCTCAATTAATAAATACACCCAACAGTCACACACATAGTCCTGACCCCACACTAGGCTAGCCTGTATCGTGGGTGTCAGGAACTACGAGGGACTTGCGGTCCCACAATACTCAGACTCGAGACAATTATTTGTGGATTACACAAACGTTTGCTTCGGTGCGGGACTCGAACCCACGGCCTCACGATTCGCAGCCGGCTACTCTCCCACTGCGCCACGTAGGCTGGTTATACATACAAAACAATATATGTAATTATGTATGCCAAATTGAGAACCCATTCTATTTTTTATTATTTTATTCTTTGCCATAGGCCTGCAAACGAGCAAGTGGGTCACCTGATGGTAAGTGATCTCCACCGCCCATGTACGCCGATAATAACAAATGAATCATGGGCGCGTTGCAGACTTTAAAGAAAAGGGATAATTAAGGTATTGGGAAGGGGAGAGGGATTTGGGCCTCTGGATATCTCACTCACCGTTCGAAACGCAGCAGCAAGCTGCTACTTTACATCGGTTTTCTGTGAGACAGTGGTAATGACCCGGGCGAGCCGACGCATCCATGCTGTAGACAAAAGTATCTACAGCGTGACTCTACCACCCGTAACTACTAACGCTATTTTTTTCGTTACAGGCAATTTTAGTATACAAACATAATTTATCCATAAGTATTAGGTCGTAAGGAAGCCGTAGTAATGTCGGTAGCGTCGCTCTAACTTGTGGCTCAGTCAGGAACTCATAAATGTCAGTATAGTGGGTTTGAGTTCCGGGCGCGGATAGTAATTTGATGGCCAAAGATTTTGCGATTGTACTAAATTGTGGGTTCATAAATGTTTATTTATTATTTTATTGTTATACGAATTATAATAAGTCCTGTTTCTTTATTCGTGTAAATTTTTTTTCTATTCGTTTGAATGACGAGACGAGCACTTCGCCTGATGGTGAGCGTCACACTTGCTCATAAACAGAAACTACAATTGGGGGAAGGGAGGGGAGGTTCTTGAGCCCCTTAGCCCCCTCTGGATCCACTAGTAGACCTTAGTGCACCACACTACTAATACGGGTTGCCACATTTCACATACCTTCGAAATTCTTATGTAGAACTCAGGTTTCCTCACGATATTTTCATCCAGATTTAAAACGAGCGATAATTATATATTATGTATTAAGTTCTATATCTCTCTTAGCATTTTCTTCTTGTTTACACCTGCCTTGTTTATTCTCTGCACCACTCAAATGTGGAGTGGTAGAGAATGCCTCAGGCATTAAGTACGCCTATACATACTTTGTGTATAAAGTGTAAATAAATAAATAATTAACAATAAATACACACGTAACTTGCACAGTCAGGTTTGTAGCTTTGTATCTGGGATCAAAATGTTCCACTACCCAATAAGCTATTACGGATTATACTAAATATTTTCTATACTTATTTTTTATTTAGTATCTTCTATCTATAAGTGAAGTGTAAGTGAGCCAGCAACATGTTAGGCCATAAGCCAACCTCACCTGCACGTGGTACTATTATATGGTATTACCCATATCATAGGCCGATAAACGGACGAGTGGGTCATCTGATGGTAAGTGATCTCCACAGCCCATATACAATACCAAAAATAATGAATGGTGCGTTGCCGACCTTAAAGGAAAGGGATAATTAAGGGATTGGGAATGGGAGGGGGATTTGGGCTTCGGATATATTACTCACGGTACGAAACACAGCAGCAAGCTGCTATTTTACGCTGGTTTTCTGTGAGACAGTGAACCAAGACGAGCCGGCCAATTCATGCTGTAGACAAAACTGTCTACAGCGTGGCTCTACCACTCAAAAATATATACAGTATGTAACAAAAACCCTCTTGGCCCTTTCTAGGTCGTGAAGATAGACATATTGACAGCTTAATGAAATGAATTAAATTCAAAATATAAACTGAAGCGAGATATTATCCTTACACAGGTAGCTTAGAAAAATGAACATATTTAAAACATGTTATTTTCATCTGAAAAGTGATGAACAGCTGACGTGCTTCTTGCACGGGCACGCGGCGCGGCACGTTTCATGCACGTAGACACCACAACTTACTATCTCGCTCTGGCTCCGAGTCATCGCTCTTGCAGAGGTAATCAATCGATATATGGTTTACAAACAATAAAATAATTAAAGAATAAAAAACAAACATGATTATTGTTATAGTCCCATTTTCGTATGCGAGTTATTTCATTACGTTTGAATATCGATTCTGATATCACAGTTAAAGTGTCCGACAGGGTTTTTGTTACATATTCTATATTCCCAGCAACAAGGTGGTAGGTCCCTCGTATGCGAGAGGTCGGCTGGGTTGGTACCACCGCTTTGTCTATTTCTGCCGCCAAGCAACAGTGTGTAAGCACTGTTGTGTTCCGGTGTGAAGGACATTGAAGCCAGTGTAATTACTGGGCATTATGAGACTTAACACCTTATGTCTCGGGGTGACGAGCGCAGTCCAGTGTCATGCAGTGCTTTGTTATTTAAAGTTCTGTGTGGCGTTGCTTCTATTTATGAGCAGGCGTGGCGCTTACCATCAGACGAGCCACCTGCTCGTCTCGTCATTCAAGCTAATAAAAAAACACCACATTTCAAGAGCATCTATTTTTTCTCTGCAATCTTCTTGAAGCGTCCACGTAGCGTATACGTATACTGACATAAGATTTGAAACAATACAAAAAGATAATCACTCACTTTTTTTTCTTTCATCGACTAAGTTAATTCAAACTTAGGGTCAGACTTGCCCCTCGCTTGTTATTGATTTTTATGTTCCGAATGGCTTTTTGTAACTTTTGGGGGGAGGGGGGGTTATTAGCTCCCCCTCCGCCCGCTAGGGTGGATGACACCCCCTAATAGGGCTCCACTGATATTTGAGGGTTCGTTAATTGGATATGTCGCGTGTAATTATTTTTATGCTGTGATATTCAAAAATGAGTAATGTAGTATTGAAATAAAACTAGTTTATACGGATTTTATCGCGGTTTAATTTTTATTTTGATTCCCGACGTTTCGAAAGCTTTTCAGCCTTCGTGCTCACGGGAGAGACTCTAAAAATTAAACCGCGATAAAATCCGTATAAACTAGTTTTATTTCAATGTGTAATATTCGCGTAATCACTGAGTAATGTAGTAGATATTTTTTGACAAAACTTAATAGATACACACTCACGCCTGTAATCCCCGAAGAAATAGGTAGAGGTGTAACCAGTACACCCACATTTCGCCAACTTAATTTACATCCCATGATGTGATAGGGGGCTAGCCTATCGCCGTGCCGGGCACAATCCCGTTGCGGTCGGATATTGAGCATTTCGTAATAGAAAAACCAAATATCACTATTACCCGATCCGGGGATCGAACCCGAGGCCTCAGCACAGCAGTCGTAGCGTGTACGCATTAACTACGCCACAGAAGCTGTCAATAGATACCTAATAATATAAATCGGCACATATCCAAGTAATTTTAAGTGAGATGGTTTCTAGTGTCTCTCTTCTGTCTATTCTAAAAAAAAGTAATTGGCGCCGCCGCCGCTGCCAAAAGCTTGTCACGCTATCTCCTCCGAAACCGCTGGGGGTATGGGGTCGAGACCGATACCAATCGATGCAGAATAATGTGGGGAAGAAAGTAAGATATGTCTCATATTCGTCGGACTTTAAGTTTTTTTTTTTATGTTTTGTGGAAAAACATGGGCAACGCCCCTAGTTGAATTATAAGATTTTTAGCTCAATAATTATGTGATCAGTAGCTATTATCTGTAGTATTATATTTATAAACTTTTTTATAAAAAGGTTTTATTTTACAACTTTTAATCATCATTGTGATGTGATTTTTATACGTAATAGGCTCTCGTTGGGCCACTATCACGCCTGATGGTAAGCGATGATGTGGCCTAAGATGAAGCACGCTTGTCTAGCAAAAAACGATTCACTCGCGACTTGAAGACACCCCGGTATATGTGATAGAGTCGGCAGTATGTTTGTACACCCAATTTCTATTGATAAAAATAACCTAAAATGTAATTCATAATAATGTAGTTGATTTATTAAAATCGATTACACTCATTCGTCGATAGTCAATAACTCACAGTCAAATTATAATAGATAGAATAGATAAGATGATAAAATGTTAAAAGTTATTTTTTCTGTTCCAGGCATATGAAAACTGTTCCAGTATTTAAAGAAGAAATATTATATATAAAAAATAACTTCTAGTCTGAAAGTTTCTACTTAAACTATATATCATATTGTACTTAATATTTTTTACATTAATTTAGAATTAGGAAAGAACTGTGATAAAAAAATTCAAAGTGTAACTGTTCGAGGACTGTGCAATTCTATTAACGTGCAATCGATTCATATATCGGCCAAAGATTTCTATAAGTATTACGATGTATAATTTTTGAGTGAAGAGTTTCCCGGAGACGTATAAGAGATGGCGCTGCAACCGCAACAGTTTTGCGTGCGATGGAACTCCTACCATACCAACTTGCAGGTGAGACTTTTTCTTTTTTTTATTTCTTTTTATCCCCGAAGGAAGCAATTTTTTCCAAAATCACTTTAACCACGATTTGTGGATATTTTTCTTATGGTTTATTTTTCTAATGGACATGCAACAAAGACTTTAAAGTAATAGACGGGCTGTTTAGATATTGCATCACAAAACGCGGGAGTTTGACAGCTCACAAACAGAGAGCGCGATAGGGGTTTTAGTTGAGAGTGAGCGAGATGGTAATATTGAGTTACGGTCAATTGACCGCAACTTAGTGGTATAATTTCTATGTACAACACAGCTTGTGTATGCACATGCAACTGAATCTAATACTAATACCGGTGGTAGGTTTCTTGTATGCTCTAGTCCGCTTAGATAGATATAATCACCGGCACGAGTCGTGACCACAGGTTATCAGTAGTGAAGGCACTTAACAGTCCAATAAGCGACAAGCATCAACTGACACGAACCAATCGCGTGAAGCCATGGCGCCCCGCACTCTTTCGTTCCGCCAATCAAACTTATAAATGAACTATTGCACAGGTGAAGTTTGTGGTCACAACACGTGCCGATACGTGTAACACCACCTTATGTTTTTCTTCCGCCAAACAGCAGTATATAAGTACATACATACATACATAGACTCACGCCTGTTTCCCATAGGGGTAGGCAGAGACAACGGATTTTCACTTGCTACGATCCTTGCATACCTCTTTGGCCTCATTCACTCTTATTTAATTTTTCATACATGCACGTCGGTTTAGGGTACTCCTGACCTGGAATTTCTCGAGAATATCTCCAACTTGATCTATGAAAGTTCGCCGAGGCCTTCCCCTCCCATGTCCCAACTGTACCATTCACACTCGCTATATAAGTACTGTTGCTTTAAAAGACATTGAAGCCCGTGAATAGGATTTATGAGATTCATTTGTATCAGGGTGACCAGCTCAATGCAGTACTTTGAAATTCAACGTTCTGGGTGTTGTTACCGTTAATGGGTAGGCGTGATAATTACAAGCAGGCAATCGACTTGATAATCTCTTTATTTAGTGAAAAAAACTGCCTCGGTGGCGCAGTTGTGATGCGTAGGCGTTACGACCGAGGTCTCGGGATCTATCCCCGGATCGGGTAAAAGTAATATTGAGTTTTTCTATTACGAAATGCTCAGAATCAGCCCGAAGTCGGAAGAAGCCGAAAGAATTGAAACTTTATTCAATATGTACATGATTTCAGGCGGTATTCCCTCGCCTGCTGCTCACAGAGCAGTTCGCGGACGTGACTCTCGCGTGTGAGTCACGGCAGCTGCGGTGCCACAAGCTGGTGCTGTCTGCATGCTCCGCGTACCTCGAGCGACTGTTACTACAGAACCCGTGCGACCATCCCATCGTGCTCATGAGGGATATGAGGTGAGGACACATGACGTGACTCTCGCGTGTGAGTCACGGCAGCTGCGGTGCCACAAGCTGGTGCTGTCTGCATGCTCCGCGTACCTCGAGCGACTGTTACTGCAGAACCCGTGCGACCATCCCATCGTGCTCATGAGGGATATGAGGTGAGGACACATGACGTGACTCGCGTGTGAGTCACGGCAGCTGCGGTGCCACAAGCTGGTGCTGTCTGCATACTCCGCGTACCTCGAGCGACTTTTACTACAGAACCCGTGTGACCATCCCATCGTGCTGCTCATGAGGGATATGAGGTGAGGACACATGACCGTGACTCTCGCGTGTGAGTCACGGCAGCTGCGGTGCCACAAGCTGGTGCTGTATGCATGCTCCGCGTACCTCGAGCGACTGTTACTACAGAACCCGTGCGACCATCCCATCGTGCTCATGAGGGATATGAGGTGAGGACACATGACGTGACTCTCGCGTGTGATTCCCGGCAGCTGCGGTGCCACAAGCTGGTGCTGTCTGCATGCTCCGCGTACCTCGAGCGACTGTTACTACAGAACCCGTGCGACCATCCCATCGTGCTCATGAGGGATATGAGGTGAGGACACATGACGTGACTCTCGCGTGTGATTCACGGCAGCTGCGGTGCCACAAGCTGGTGCTGTCTGCATGCTCCGCGTACCTCGAGCGACTGTTACTACAGAACCCGTGCGACCATCCCATCGTGCTCATGAGGGATATGAGGTGAGGACACATGACGTGACTCTCGCGTGTGATTCCCGGCAGCTGCGGTGCCACAAGCTGGTGCTGTCTGCATGCTCCGCGTACCTCGAGCGACTGTTACTACAGAACCCGTGCGACCATCCCATCGTGCTCATGAGGGATATGAGGTGAGGACACATGACGTGACTCTCGCGTGTGAGTCACGGCAGCTGCGGTGCCACAAGCTGGTGCTGTCTGCATGCTCCGCGTACCTCGAGCGACTGTTACTACAGAACCCGTGCGACCATCCCATCGTGCTCATGAGGGATATGAGGTGAGGACACATGACGTGACTCTCGCGTGTGATTCACGGCAGCTGCGGTGCCACAAGCTGGTGCTGTCTGCATGCTCCGCGTACCTCGAGCGACTGTTACTACAGAACCCGTGCGACCATCCCATCGTGCTCATGAGGTATATGAGGTGAGGACACATGACGTGACTCTCGCGTGTGAGTCACGGCAGCTGCGGTGCCACAAGCTGGTGCTATGTGCATTCATGGCAAAGCGACTAAACTTTAGCCGATGGTAAATATAATGCAGTCCAGGCGTGAGTATATGTATGTATGTATTTAATGTTGACCGCTAAGAGACTGCATCGTTCAGTGGTTGGCAGAATTATGTCTGCTTTACACCAGTCGACTCTGGAACACTTGTCGCCGTAACGAGCCACTATATTTGAGTTTTTCCTGGTATGATAATGGTAGCTATACAGTCGCGTACAAATATACAATATGTTACAGAAAGGTGTGGTCAAATTTAAGCAACGTATAGGTACGATATAAGTATTATACAACGTGTTACAGAAAGGTGTGGTCAAATTTAAGCAACGTATAGTGTACGATATAAGTATTATACAACGTGTTACAGAAAGGTGTGGTCAAATTTAAGCAACGTATAGTGTACGATATAAGTATTATACAACGTGTTACAGAAAGGTGTGGTCAGACTTAACCAACGTATAGTGTACGATATAAGTATTATACAACGTGTTACAGAAAGGTGTGGTCAAATTTAAGCAACGTATAGTGTACGATATAAGTATTATGCAACGTGTTACAGAAAGGTGTGGTCAAACTTAACCAACGTATAGTGTACGATATAAGTATTATACAACGTGTTACAGAAAGGTGTGGTCAAATTTAAGCAACGTTATAGGGTACGATATAAGTATTATACAACGTGTTACAGAAAGGTGTGGTTAAATTTAAGCAACGTATAGGGTACGATATAAGTATTATACAACGTGTTACAGAAAGGTGTGGTCAAATTTAAGCAACGTATAGTTTACGATATAAGTATTATACAACGTGTTACAGAAAGGTGTGGTCAAATTTAAGCAACGTATAGTTTACGATATAAGTATTATACAACGTGTTACAGAAAGGTGTGGTCAAATTTAAGCAACGTATAGGGTACGATATAAGTATTATACAACGTGTTACAGAAAGGTGTGGTCAAATTTAAGCAACGTATAGGGTACGATATAAGTATTATACAACGTGTTACAGAAAGGTGTGGTCAAATTTAAGCAACGTATAGTTTACGATATAAGTATTATACAACGTGTTACAGAAAGGTGTGGTCAAATTTAAGCAACGTATAGTTTACGATATAAGTATTATACAACGTGTTACAGAAAGGTGTGGTCAAATTTAAGCAACGTATAGGGTACGATATAAGTATTATACAACGTGTTACAGAAAGGTGTGGTCAAATTTAAGCAACGTATAGGGTACGATATAAGTATTATACAACGTGTTACAGAAAGGTGTGGTCAAATTTAAGCAACGTATAGTTTACGATATAAGTATTATACAACGTGTTACAGAAAGGTGTGGTCAAGTTTATGCAACGTGTAGTGTACGATATAAGTATTATACAACGTGTTACAGAAAGGTGTGGTCAAGTTTATGCAACGTGTAGTGTATGATATTGATATTTCATCCCCCGTAGTAACATATTTGTTCGCCTTACTAGGACATAAGTAAAGCATTTGATTTTTTATCGAATGAGTAATGGCGACATTCGACTTGCAACTTTGAACAACACAAAATGATGATGCTGAGTTTTTGTCTCATTCTAACATTGTTATTTTTGCTCACGCACTTCATTTAATTTATGGAGATGGGATCGATTTTATCGATAGTAATAAACAAGTGATTTAAATTACAAAATAATAGGTTATCTAGATTTTGATAAGATTAAATTTAATTTGTAAAGTGGTAGAGCCACGCTGTAGACAGTCTTGTCTATAGCATGAACAGACCGGGTCGTTACCACTGTGTTACAGAAAACCGACTTAAAGTAGCAGCTTGCTGCTGCGTTTCGTATAGCGAGATATATCTGGGGGCCGAAATCTCCACCGCACATTTCTGTAACATATTGTGTATCAGATTCTCTCCCACCATTTAAACTACAATAGTTTATTTATTATATCCAGGTTCAGCGAGATGCAGGCGCTGGTGGACTTCATGTACAAAGGCGAGGTTAATGTCACTCAGGACGAGCTGCCCAGCCTGCTGAAGAGTGCTGAAGCGCTGCAGATCAGAGGTGACCCACGAATGTATTCTATAACTGATATATGTATGTTCCACGGGGAATGCTCTGAGGAACTATTTAAGTACCAACGTCGCTTTTTACCATCGCACCACCCGACATCTCAGTTGAGTATGAGTGGTAGAGCCACACTGTAGACACTTTTGTCTACAGCATGTATAGGCCGGCTCGTCCGGGTCAATACCACTGTCTCACAAAAAACCGGCGTAAAGTAGCAGCTTGCTGCTGCGTTTCGTACGGTGAGTGAGATATCTGGAGGCCCAAACCCCCTCCCCTTCCCAATCCCTTAATTATTTCCCTTTCGTTTAAGGTCGGCAACGCGTCCATGATTCTTTTGGTATTGTGGGCGTACATGGGTGGTAGAGATCACTTACCATCAGGTGACCCACTTGCTCGTTTGCCGGCCTATGCTATAAAATTATTACTATTCTCCTCAGGATGGGTCGTTTTGGATCCGGTGGTAGTTTTAAAACACGTGCCGTTTTGGTAATGCCTATGGTCCATATCGACCCATATATAAAAAAGATCATAATACTTAACAATTCTGGACTATTCCATAATAAAAATATTGTAAAATTTATAGTTGCCCAGTGTTGACGATGCTATGTACCCGTATGTTATGTATACATTAGTTGATATGATTTCTATACATAAGTTTTCTTTATCTTGTACTGACTTGTCATAAGCGTTATATTAATTGCCTACATGATTAATGCTGAAACCAGCCTCAAGTGCATACACCTCTGACTTTTCTAAGTGATGTGTGTATTAATAGTTAATTATCACCTGCTTTAACGGTGAAGGAAACATCGTGAGGAAACGGAAATACCTGAGATTTTCTTATTCTCAATTATTTTTTTTTATTTTGGATCGCCAATGGGTGTACATATAAAACTTATTAAGTAACAAACAAATATAACATACTGCCCAGTTACAGGCAAACACAACTAACACAAGTAATGCACCGGATATTCATTAATAAACTAAAATAATAAAATATAATTAAAACACAAACAATACTTTATAAGAAATTACAAATTAATAAAAATTGAGTGGTAAATATTGTGTATCCAACATAGTGACTTAACACAGTCTGGATTCCCAATAATTAGTAATGTTCTTCTTAAAACACAATAAATTATCACAGAATATATCTACGTTTAAAGATCAATTCTGGGGTATTACGCCAAAGTTGCGGGCTTTTGGCCAAACAACAGCTATTATTATTACATGATTAAAAATTTCCCTTCGAATGAGACTGGTAAGGTGTTATGTATTTTCTGTACTCCTATATGGCGTTGAAGCATGGACGTTAACACAAGCCATAAGTAAAAAGTTAGAAGCATTCGAGATGTGGGTGTACAGACGCATGCTTAAAATATCCTGGGTAGACCATATTTCAAACACCACAGTACTGGAGCGAATGGGAAAGTCGACGGAGATACTTAAGTCAATTCAAACAAGGAAATGGAGTATTTTGGCCACATAATGAGAAATAACAAGTACGAACTCCTCCAACTAATCATTCAAGGGAAAATAAAGGGCAGGAGGAGGCCCGGTCGTAGGAGGATATCGTGGCTTAAAAATCTTCGCCAATGGTTCAACATGACCACAAGATCATTGTTCCGAGCAGCAGTTTCCAAAATTAAGATAGCCTGTATGATCGCCAACCTCCGATAGGAGATGGCACTTGAAGAAGAAGAAGATTAATAAAACTATTTAATTTATTTCATAATTTTTTTAAATCGTACATACATACATACGCACTCACGCCTGTAATCCCCGAAAGGGTAGGCAGAGGTGTAACCAGTACACCCACATTTCGCCGAGCGTATCTCCGTCCCATGATGTGATAGGGGGCGAGCCTATCGCCATACCGGGCACAAATTCCAGACTCCGGGCTGATACTGAGCTTTTCGTAATAGAAAAACCCAATATCACTTTTACCCGACCCGGGGATCGAACCCGAGACCTCAGCGTCAGCCACAGTCGTAACGCGTACGCATTCCAACTGCGCCACAGAGGCAGTCTTTTTTTAAATCGTGTTTGCCAAATATTATTTTATCTTTGTTCTTACAACGCTGTAATATTATCGTCAGGTCTCTGCTCTAGCGACACTTCAGGGCTCACGTCTGAAGGCAAGTCGGAGAGCAAAGACTTCACCGTCGCCAGTGAAGCTCTTGTAGCCAACGCGCAGCGAGACACGCCCGCTGTTAACGGTATGTATATATGGGCGCATCTTCAGACCGCCCTCTATTGATGACAAATAAAAATAAAACAATCATAGCCGGAAGTATTGACATTGATGTAGTTTTGTAATTAAATAAATTCCAATAATCATTTCAAATTACATACGCACTCACGCCTGTAATCCCCGAAGGGGTAGGCAGAGGTGTAATCAGTACACCCACATTTCGCCGAGCGCATCTCCGTCCCATAATGTGATAGGGGGCGACCCTATCGCCATACCGGGTACAAATTCCAGACTCCGGGCTGATACTGGGGTATTTCGTAATAGAAAACCCCAAACACCACTACCCGACCCGGGGATCGAACCCGAGACCTCAGCGTTGGCCTCAATCGTAACGCGTACACATTACAACTGCGCCACCGAGGCAGTCATTTCAAATTATTTGGCAATTTATCTACATGCTTTCATAATTTCTTTTACTTGTTTATACTGCTATGTTATAAAGTTAATTTCAACTACCGGAAATGTGTTCAAATCACGAATTATTTAATTAATGAACTATCTTTAAATCTACGCTAAATTACTTTGGATGTGATTTACATATTTGTTTGATTTTAATTTATCGCGCAGACTGTAAAAGCAACGCTTTAATGCTACCACCTATTTATTGTAAAGTAGTGTTTTGCTAACATCCGCTTCTATTGAATTAATGTTATAAAACAGTTTATAATTGATTTGTGAATTATAACAATTTTCCAATTAAATGTTTAAAGAACTCTTAATTTTTATAATATTTATTTGTTTTGTTTAAATTAGTTTCAAATGAAATTCAGATATATGATTGTCATTATACATGGAAGGGATTTCTATTGTAAGAATTGCTATTTAAACCATTGCTGTCCAGCAGCAAGGTACAGCAATTTTCTATAACTCGTGTGGTAACGAATAAAATATTATAAAAGGACAGTGTTTTGCATTATATCATGGATCTGGGAGGAACCTCTGATACGGCGCCGATATATACTAGTGTACAGTAGTATTGAATTAATTAGCATTCGAAGTGTCATTTAGCATTTAGCAAATTAAATACAGTTGCTAAATTATGTGAAGTATGAATTCATTCGTCGCGTATTAATTTGTGTATTAGCGCTTCGCTAGTATTGCATTGATTAGCATTCGCATTAATACTTAGCATGCGAGTGTCATTTAGCATTTAGCAAATTAAATACAGTTGCTAAATTATGTAAAGTATGAATTCATTCGTCGCGTATTAATTCGTGTATAAGCGCTTCGCTAGTATTGTATTGATTAGCATTCGCATTAGTACTTAGCATGCGAAGTCTTATTTAGCATTTAGCAAATTAAATACAGTTGCTAAATTATGTAAAGTATGAATTCATTCGTCGCGTATTAATTCGTGTATAAGCGCTTCGCTAGTATTGTATTGATTAGCATTCGCATTAGTACTTAGCATGCGAAGTCTTATTTAGCATTTCGCAAATTACCTAAATACAGTAAGTCACTGGACTACGCTCGTCACCCCGAAAAATAAGATGTTAAGTATTATAATGCCCAGTAGTTTCACTGGCTTAATGTCTTTGCAACTGGATTACAACAGTGCTAACACACTGTTACTTGACGGCAGAAATAGACAAAGCGGTGGTACACATTCAGATACCATAGATATTTTTTTCTACCCTCAGGCCCAACAGCACCCCAACCAAAACCAACGACAAACCCACCATCGACAAACGGCGCCAAGAAGAGGAAGTCTGAGGAACGAGCTTCGGAAGTTAAAGAAGAGACCGTCGAAGAAGACGGTCTTTACTATGGCGAGCTGGATAATGACAATTTGGAGTACAACGAGGTGAGGAGTTGTGAAACATACGCACTCACGCCTGTAATCCCCGAAGGGGTAGGCAGAGGTGTAACCAGTACACCCACATTTCGCCGAGCGTATCTCCGTCCCTTATGTGATAGGGGGCGAGCCTATCGCCATACCGGGCACAAATTCCAGACTCCGGGCTGATACTGAGCATTTCGTAATAGAAAAACCCAATACCACTTTACCCGACCCGGGATCGAACCCGAGACCTCAGCGTTAGCTTACTCGTAACGCGTTCGCATTACAACTGCGCCACCGAGGCAGTCATAATTCAGAATTGTGAAAGTTGGAGGATTTTTCATAGCAGAGGGCGGCATATGAGCAATTGGGTCACCTGATATTAAGTAAGAGTGTTCGACTGGTAGAGCCACGCTGTAGACAGTTTTGTCTACAGCATGATTGGGCCGGCTCGTCCGGGTCGTTACCACTGTCGCACAGAAAACCGGCGTAAAGTAGCAGCTTGCTTCTGTGTTTCGTACGGTGAGTGAGATATTGGAGGCCCAAATCCCTTAATTATCCCTTTCCTTTAAGGTTGGCAACCCATAATTCTTCTGGTATTGTGGGTGTAAACTCCTACTAAAACTCTTTTTTTTATTTTCAGGATGAGGAAACTGGCAAGCCAGGAAGCAGTCTTGGACAACCTTCCGGTGAGTTTCACAATATTACACTTTTTTCTTTTTTCTTCTTTACTCCAATGTTTATTTGCAATGTGACTTCCCTATCGTCACTTGCTTATTTTTTGCATTTTTTTTCAATTTTTCACATATTTTCTACGTCACGATCGTGTATACTTCTCCTTAAATTTAATTAAAAATGGGCGTTAGTTAATTTTATTTAATTGAAAATGTATTTTCTTTATTTATTTTAACACATTCGAGTTGAATGGTACTTGTTCAAAATGGTAAAATGATTTGGCCGATTTTTTCAATTTGGTAGGAACAAAATGTCGATTCAAAAACTATGCTTTATACTGTTTCTGCTTTTTTACTAAAAGGGGGTTGAAATTACTAATTTGAGGCTTAACTGATTCCAAAATTTCTCTGATTCCAAAATTTCTTGCAGCAACTGCTGACCTTATATTATACTTTTCTGACCAAAACATACTTATCGTCTCGAATGGGTTAAACCAAAAGGCGCGCAGAAATCTACAGGTAAAATAAATGGCAAAAAATACTCCATACAAAAAAAAATAAGTGTGTGATAGAGAGAAGAGCATATTGTGAATGGATATTGTTGAGAAAAATATATAAAATGTCTGTAAGGTAGGCCGATTTTCATATTAATTCAAATTGGTAGAAATTTAATTTTTTTAACTTTTATTTTGAACCATGAATGTCAAAATAGTAGTTTTTGAACAAGTCCTGTAATGTATTTAGTATGTACAGGATTATCTTACAGACATTTTAGTATTAGAATATATTTTTCAAAATAACAATTTACATTCATGGTTCAAAGTGGTAGTTTTATTTTTCTTTTTTTTTTGATTGGCAACATTTTTTTGCAGGGCGTCGCCCGCCGTACATACGAGTGAAGCCCGAGAGCGAACTTTTTTTCCAAACTAAACTGCAAAATCTCGCTAAAGCCAATTCGGAATACATAAGCAGACTTTCTAAAATGAACTCTGCGGAAATAAAACACGAATTCTCTAAATACGGCTTAAGCACACACACCGAAGAATATTTACAGCAAAAAAACATCGAAAAAGCTGAAAACGACTACTATAAGTCATGGTTAGAGCAAAACGGGGAGCTGGAAGTCTCTCTACTAAAAGCTGGACAAGTAAAAAAGGCTAGAAACGACGCGAAATCGCAAAAATCCGAAGTAGAGTTGATACCTAAAAGTGTTGCCAATAAGGAAAGTTTCCCTAAAATTGGGGAGAAACCACAAATTCGTCGACGTGGCCGACCTCCGATTTTTAAAGACAAGAATGTTGATATAGGTGATACGGTGCTTAAATCGGATTTGGACCAGTTTTTGGAGGGGAAGGAGGTCAGTTCTTCAGGGTTGTCGCGCAAGGATTTGGAGAGGGTGATGATGGGCAAGTTCAACCCTAATCGTCGATACTCGAATGAGGCAATGTGGGCGGCTCTTATGGATGTTAAGAAAGGAGGCAGTATTTATAGGTGAGTGTATTTTTTGAATTGCCTTTTTTGTCTATTGGCTATTTATTTAGGATGAGAAACCGTGAGGTCCCCTTGGTAAGTGATGGATGTGTTCACCTAAATGCAAAATAATAAGAATTTAAATTTTGATTCCGTAATCTGTACAATACATACATACATACATACATACATACGCACTCACGCCTGTAATCCCCGAAGGGGTAGGTAGAGGTGTAACCAGAACACCCACATTTCGCCGAACGTATCTCCGTCCCTTATGTGATAGGGGGCGAGGCTATCGCCATACCGGGCCCAAATTCCAGACTCCGGGCTGATACTGAGCATTTCGTAATAGAAAAACCCTATATCACTTTTACCCGACCCGGGTATCGAAGCCGTGACCTCAGCGTCTGCCTCAATCGTAACGTGTACGCATTACAACTGCGCCACCGAGGCAGTAAGCTGTACAAAATACAACAAAAAAAATGCAACAGTAAGCTGTTACTTTATCTACCCCACTCAATTACCCTAGCTGACTAAGAGTTTACCCCTCTCATTAGAAGTGGCTCGTGCCCAGCATGTCAGTAGGTCATATAAGCTAAGACTGTTATAACTTTATAAGAAGCATTTTAACGCCATATATCCTTTATTATTGCTCTAAACTAACATTTCTTCCATTCCAGAGCCGCTCAGACACACAAAGTGCCGCGAAAATCCCTCCGCAACTGGATGAAGCGATGCCACATAAAGTCCTCCTTCCCAATGCCGCAGCAACTCAAACAATTCGTCGAGAACAGTAAAAAACAAAAAGAATATAAAAACTTTGAATATCAGAACGCTGAACCTCAGAACTGTGAGCGGAGTGGGCCCGAAACCGAAAGCTATGACGCCGAATTGGATTTCGGCAAACATTTTCTATCCTTCGCGAATAATATCTCTAGTGAGGATGAAGCGAAACATGAGGAGAAATCCTCCGATAATAGGGAGAATGCGGAGGATGGCAACTCCGCTCTAAATATGTCAATTCATGAATGAGTTGACAGCTGTTAATGTTTGACAGCACTTTTTTTTTGTTGAAAAATGCTTTGTTTTCAAGATAAGTGTTGCCAATAATTGAACGGGAAGTTCTACATTTTTATTCAATGGAAAATTTCCATATGAAATTAAAATAAATGTCGTATAATTTAATATGGAGTTGTCTAAATATACAAACTTATATGAATATTTTTAAAGTCGGCAATGCAATTCTATCAATGGCTATTTTGTAATTTACGTTTACCAAAATTATTTTATGAAGTGAAATTTGTGAAAAGTCTAAAGAAAATGTTAGAGCTGCGTTGTATAGAGTCTTGTACCACCAAAGCTCTCGTGGGTAGCCACCGTGTACCAAATTGTTTTCTACTTTGATATGTGAAGTGGTAGCTTTGATATCGCATTTCGTATCGTTGGCGATAAGAAAATGATCTCCCTTAAGCCCCGTTTCGATGGAGAGGATTTTTATTACGAAACAAGCGAGAATATCACAGAAAACTCATTAACGAGGACGCATCATAAGAGTTTTTTTTCAAATTGCATTACGCTGCTTCCCGAGTTCTAGTTTTCTGTTAAATTCTTGCCTCGGTTGTCCGAAAATCTCGAGAGTAGATGGATCTGAAAGGTGCTTTAGACTCGTTTACGTCAACCATAAAAAAACCCCGAAGAATCATCGACTTAGTTTGGTGCAAATATACTTTAATAATACAAGACTAGATTCATTCGTAGATCATTACTTTGTGTGCGTGATGCTCTGTACGTGATTTGTTTGTATAAATAGATAAATCCTCCGGATATCTCACTCACCGTGCGAAACGCAGCAGCAAGCTGCTACTTTTCGCCGGTTTTCTGTGGGACAGTGGTAACGACCCGGACGAGCCGGCCCATTCATGCTGTAGACAGAACTGTCTACAGCGTGGCTCTACCACTCAAATATATCTTCGCTATTTTTAATAGGCTTCACAAATTCCACTTCTAAATTCGAGCCGTATACGAAATATCATACTATTGTCCTGCCAAAGATGAACGCAAAGAATAATTGAAGAAAGTATATTTAAAAAGAAAGATAATTTTAAGTTGAGAAAAAAATATTTAGAAACATTATTTAAACGTTAGCTTGTCCAAAGATTTTGGATTTTTAAGCAGATATTTACTTTTTTTTGCAATGTATTCATCCAAAGAGTATTTTATTTAAGAAATTGCACGCCTCGTTTAAATTTGTCAAATAAAATGTTGCCAACGATAAAAACTTACCCCATAATTGGGGCAATTTGAGGTGTTTGTCATTTTTAATATTTCTTATATTTATGTATGTAAGTTGTAATGATAAAAAACGATTGGCCTTTTAATAACAAAAATGAGTGCTTGTACGGACTTCGTCCAGTTATTATAAATGAAAAGACTTGAAAAATGAAATTTTTTAGCTTTTAAAAACTTTTTAAATGTAAGATGTGATGTTTATTATTTTTAGGGAAAACAATTATAACAGATCCCTTACTTAATGTCCCCGACATCAAATAATAAAAAAAAAACTTAACAGTTTTTTTAACACATTGGTTAATTTAGTTTATTGGGCGAATGCAATGTTATTTTAAGATACTTGAATATTTTTCCCTTTTTAACTTTACTTTAAATGTTTTTCAACCAATTTTCCCTAAAAATAATGTAAACCTCGACAATTATAAAAATATTTGAACGGCTTGAAAACTTAAAGATCATATTAATTTATTATAATTATGTTTAAACTTGATGTACTTAACACTATTCTGTTGTCACCATCGAATTGTTAATTAGATTATTTCCTAATAATAAATGTATTTCCAGAATAAAAATTAGAAATGGGGTAATTTTAATGTTCCGGTAACCATGGCCATGATCGTTATAAAATTATACCAATAATGTTATTGAACATTATAATTAAACGATTAACTGCCGCACTTAAGCGTGAATTAATCGGTAATTAGCAATTTCTTAGCATAAGATATTTCTTAGAGATTATTTCTATGCTCAGTGGCAGGGTATAAAACATTTTCTGTACTCAGTAACAGACTATTAAGCATTCACTGGTTCTGAGTTTGGAATTAATCAAATTCTAAGAAATGCCTAATTGTCAAATAAAATTAATTAACATTTCTGAGTTTAGCAGGAAATTGAATTCTATATTTTATGGTACTTGTCTTTTGGTTCAAAATTACCCCATTTTATGACCATTTATAGACGGGTTTTTCGTAAACTGATACAAGAGATCATAACATGACCAAACAGCTAAAAGCCCCGACATCAATTAGAAAAATATCTGTAATTTCTAAATGGTTGACCAGGTTTTTATCAAATATAGCTAAAACCTATCTCCATTGACAGCCTCCGTGGCGCAGCGGGCGAGTAGCCGGCTGCGAAGCGTGAGGCCGTGGGTTCGATTCCCGCACCGAGACAAATGTTTGTGTGATCCACAAATAATTGTTTCTGGTCTGTGTGTTGTGGGTTGGCAAGTCCCTCGTAGTTCCTGAGACCCACGATACAGGTGTACCTAGTGTGGGGTCAGGACTATGTGTGCGATTGTTGGACGTGTATTTATTTATTATTAAACCAACTTAACAACCAACAAATAAAAAACGCATTTAAAAGAGCTCAAACTTACGTCACTTCTCTTTTTTGGCAGGGTTAAAAAATCATTTCA
The DNA here is from genome assembly GCA_905332985.1 of Mimas tiliae. Taxonomy (NCBI): domain Eukaryota; kingdom Metazoa; phylum Arthropoda; class Insecta; order Lepidoptera; family Sphingidae; genus Mimas; species Mimas tiliae. Next base: position 226,927 of record HG995265.1, on the reverse strand, counting down.
AACATCAATCTTATCAGTTTACTTAGAGCTCGTCTTTTGGCGAAATAATTCTGGAATTGAGACCAACGGTCGATTTTAATAAACGAGCTTAGATTGAATCTCCGGATCGATCCCACAAATGAGCCGATAAGAATACAATTTGAAGGTCACGCTTACATTATTATGTTTTAACCTGACAATGAAATTACTGGGCATTATGAGACTTAACACCTTATGTCTCGGGGTGACGAGCGCAGTCCAGTGTCATGCAGTGCTTTGTTATTTAAAGTTCTGTGTGGCGTTGCTTCTGTTTATGAGCAGGCGTGCCGCTTACCATCAGGCGAACGACCTGCTCGCCACGTCATTCAAGCTAATAATAAAAAAACGACAAAGCGACTCCCCTGCATCTGATGGTAATCTCAGTGCAGTAGAAATGTACGACGATTGCGAGAATTATGCCGGCCTGTTGTTACTGGATATACACTGACTGATCCTCGAATGCACTCGCTAGAATAAAAAACAAATACACCAACAGTCACACCATGATTATTGGCTTAAGAGAATGCCATTTGCAACTTTCTTGACGCTGAGACTAGATCGGAATGATATTTTGAACATTTAAAATTACGAGAATTGGCCTACTGGGATCGATACGAAAATGAGAATTGAGATCGGTTATTAATCTCGGTCGTAAATAAGGCCTAGTTATTATTTCTAAGTTCCTAAGCGTATAGCTATTAACTGGTTTATTATTATTAATGGGTTTCTTAGTTCTTGTCTCGTATTTTTGTAGCGTTCTGTGTATTTGGCAAATCCTATTTTGTTTTATGGGTTGTTGTTCGTACTAATATTGTTCTTTTAAACTCGAATATCAAATAGAACAATACCCCTTACTAGGGGTAAGGGGTAAACGTTATGAATCAGCGTTTTAACTGACTTCAAAAAAGGAGGAGGTTCTCAATTTTTTGTTGGTAAAAATTCACTCGATAGAGTTTAGCTGCGATGTGGTCCTATATAAATTTGGTTAAGATCTGATGACGGAGTACGGAGTAAAAAAATAAAACTCCTCAACGGACAACAGTACACTCGTCGCGATTGTGTTATTGTATTGGAATTGACATACTATTGCTGTAACTACCACTAAAAATTGAAGTCTGTTTCTAAGTTTTGTTAAACGTTATGTTATTAACCACCGGTGTTTCTCTTTCTTGCTTAAGTTTAATAATTTGAGTCGAAAAAAATGGAGGTAAAAAGCCATGTATAGGCAGTTTTGACTACAGCATGGTGAGCCTCGACCAGGGCGATACTGCTCACAGAAAACGAAATGGCAGCTTATTGTTGCATTTTGTACGTTGAGTGAGATTTCCGAAGGCCCTAATCCTCATTCCTTTAACGCATCCACGATTATTCTGGCGTTATGGGTGGTGGAGATCACTTAACATCAGGTGACCCACTTGAACGTTTGCCGGCCTATGCCATAAAAAAACAAAATTTTACCCAATTTTAAATGTACCCCATTGGGTGCCAGAATACATAGAACGCTTCTCTCGCATCCGTCAAGTGCCTACTAGAATTTAAATAAATATATATAATATAATGTTACCTGTAAAATGTTTCAAAATTACCCCAACTCTTTACTATTTGTTCAAGAAAAAAATTCTTGTAAATAGTTCTCCTAAATATATCTTGACACTGAGATTATTTTGAGCTTTTAAAATAATATATGATGACCACTTATCGCTTAATTAAAAAAACTGTTCTATGAAGACCAAAAGTACTGTTAATAGTCCAACTGTGGGGTAAAATACAATAAACTATATAGTAGCGTAAAGAGTAAAACTAAACGCCTGTATGTCTAGTACGAGTTACAAATACGTTCACAGTTTTCGAATTCGTATAAAATTACTGCCGTCGAAGTGTCAAACTAGTAATTCATGCGATAATAAAGGAAAGAATCGCTTGAAAACAAATTCCATATTCGACTAATATGAAATAAAGTTAACCATATTATTAATTTTAATTCATCATAGTTCCCACTAGTGGCTACTGATACTCGATGTATGGAGAGAAAACGAAAACTTTCATCGTTTAGGAAAACTATTAAAACTTGTACTAGGCCTACTCCATAAAGTCGATCAGATCAATTGTTATTACTTATTAACTACCCCATTATATATTATTACATAATATGTCATAGAACTCTACAGCTCTTATGTTTTTACAAATACGTATGTATTTGTATTAATTTTGAAACATTTTGCATGTGTCTTTTGTACTATCCACCGTCTGGCGGTGTCGTGTGAATTGATTTGGACAGAGGTGTAGTTTTATTAACGTAAGAAAGTTGCGACCAACTTGGGTGCCTTTACCCCAAATTTGGGGTAAAATTGTAAGTTTTATACGACTGGCTATTATTAGGCTATTTAAAGAGGTTAAGTGTAGAATCGTCTCATTGGTTTAGCGGCAGCGTGATTAGGCTGAGAAACGATACGTTTCTGGGTTCAAATTTAGGGAGTTTTCGTAAAAAGGAAATATGCTCGACGAACCGTTGGTGCACTAGCTGCACCTAAGCCTACAATAATAAAAAAAACTACATGCAATCTGACACACATAGTAAGACGTGCAAAACTGAATTTATCTGACCTTTGACCTCCATTCTAAATATGTTAGGATCAAGGTCATAATTGCGAGTTAAGGACTTAATTAAGTCGCTGGTTGGTAATAATTTCGCTCGCTAAGTGTGAATTATAGACCGACAAAATATTATTTTATTTTCCAAGATATTTGGATGTGTAAATGCTTTGTTAATACTTGTGCCAAAGAAGTGTTATTATTTTACAACGAACGGCTATGCAAGCCAAAGATATTTTGTTTTGTTTGTTATTAGTTTCTTATATTAACTACTTACCTGTTTATTAAATATAGAATTTTGTGTCCGTTGCCCTTTATAATTTCGTATTTAGGTAAAATTCAGAGGGTCTCGATTGGTCGTTCAGAAAGCTGTGTTATTGGACACGCCACGCATTGTGAGGAGGTTACTCACTCTGGGTTCCTAACCTATGGCTTGGGTCCTAGGCCTCGCCATTGGAGGGTGATACTTTTATATTTTGAAATATTTTATCATTTAGAAATGTAATATTTAAAAATGTAAAAAAATCCTTTTGAAATAAACTAGTACTGTGCATCCTTAAAGGTAGGTAACAGCCATGATACTTCTGGCATTGTGGGTGTTCCTGTGTGGTGGAGGTCACTTACCATTAGGTGACCCACTTACTCGTTAACCAGCCATTTGCTATAAAATGTTATCTATGTGTATAAATCATATTTTCTCATCACTCACCCCGTACTATGAAGAATTATCTAAAAAAAAATTAGAATTTGAGATGCCTTTCCTAAAAATAAATACTGTTAGGCATAGATCACATTTGTATTTTTCGCTCATGTCAGTTGATTACGTAAGTAGACTTACGAATAAATTACTTATGTAAACTTTGTAAGTTGCTTACTTTAAATTTCATTAAATTACGTAAGCTGTAACACGATGTCACATCTAGAAGTTTGTTCAGGTGTAAGCATATATGTGAGTCACTACGTAAGCTCGTAAGTAAAACTTACAAATGTAATTTATGCTTTAATGATGTAGAGCCCCAGGAGGCTCGTGAAGTGTCCTTATAAATACCCTTCCTAAGGGCATTGCTAGAGTCCTTATTAATCCATCGTTTAAGGTCGTTTGGATAGTGTAAGTTCCATTCGAGAATGTTCTGTCAATCAATTCACACGTTTTACTTCAATGATGTTTGTATGTGGCTAATGTAGATATATTATTATATTATAAAATTAAATGTTGTACCGCAGTATTACGTTATTGGGTGTTTTTTTATTTTTCCTTTTGATTCTGAATTGAATAAAGATGTATTTGAAAATAAAGAACTTCTGTACTATATTGATTATGCTTTTTACAATGAGGGTATCCAGTATTGCCTTTGAGGTGACGTGTTGGAATGGAATTTGGTTGAAAATTGGCACACAGGACTATGGCCTGGCTTAGCACATAGTCTTTTTTTGTACTGAGCCAGTACAAGGTCTCACCTCAAATGAGGCGAAAGACAAAGAAATAAGGCGTCTTGAACATTGAAATAAGATGACAAGAAACGTAACTCAAGCAAAAAAATACCCCTGTTCTGTTCTCTCAAGGGGAAACTCTGTTCAAGGGGGCGGGGCTATAAAAGTCTGTGCCGCTCGTTCATTCATCAATTCATATTAAATCGAGATACGACGTTCTGAACCGCGCAAAAAATAAGACGTATTAAGTGTCAACTACACTTAATACGTCTTATTTTTTGCGCGGTTCAAAATGTCGTATCTCGATTTAAAAAATCGTTCTGTTGCGTGTATGAGTGTTACGTGTACTTTTTCCTGTGTAAGTAAGCCTTATTTTTGGCAGATTCATATGAGAGTTATCTTATTCGATTCGATTCGATTATCGATGGTCTTGAAGCTCTGTTCATTCTCTCTCTCATTTGAAGTATAAGTATTTGTACTGCCCTATCTTACAAGTATCATAATCATCATCAGCCACAAGACGTCCACTGCTGAACATAATCCGCCAATCAGAACTGTATAAGAACTACTATGCTGGTGGAGTTTGTGCTCACTACTAGTGCCGGTACATGTACGGTGTACCGACAGCTTTTTTTCACGTTGATAAAATTTCATAGCAAGACTACTGGTGTTTTGGAAATACTTACAGATTTTAAAATACGCATATTATGTAGTAATTAATGTACATACCTTAATTTTTACAGAATATTTAATTTATGAGTATAAAAGGTTAGTCAGAATGGGTGTATTATAGCCTGGCAATCCTTGATAAGGATTTCAACCATGAATACCTCATTTCATAAAAAAATAATTTCATACGAAGACAGATAATTTCTTTTAATTTCAAATACGCACAACCCTGTCGCGCGAAGCTTAAATTTACGATTTACGATTTGAAAACATTACAAGTACAAAAGTTTTTTTGAATAACAAGTACTTTTATGTTCTTTCGGCTTAGTATACCTTTTCTAACTAACCTTGTATATTTATTTTATAGCATATAAAATATTGAGATCAATTATATCCAAAATTTAGAATATGACTATCGTTAATCCGTGTTATTGGTATTATAAAATTATACCCAATAAAACCGAAATGATTGTTACTCCAAATGAAAGTAAAAATAGAGGAAAGCTAATTATTAGTATAAGTAATTCTTTGTCATCTAATTTAAGGTAGATAAAAAACGCTTAACTTTGGAGATGCAATTATTTTGATTGCTATATTAGTAGCTATTATTAGATTGAGGGACAATGAACATTGCATAAAATAAAAAAAAAACATCGACGAAAACATCTAACGTGGTGAAAACATACACCTATTCCATTTTTGATTATAATTACAATTTCTCGATAAAATTAAAATAAATTCTGCAATAATTAATTAGGTTTCTATTTTTTTACTAATAGTAACAGCAGCGTACGATGTCAATATGGATAACTTACAATAATGTTGTAACACACTAGTTCCAGAATATTATAGCTCCAGCAGTACGTCTCTATTGCAGTTCGTACATTAATGACGTAATGCTGTTGTTCTTTTACACGTAGTTGTAAAATATTTAAGAACGTGCATACATCTCAAGTAACATCTTACGCCGTCGCTACTGTTTTTCTTTCAATATACATCTGTGAGTACTGTAGATTTTATTCAATATTCGTTGGCCCACGCTGCAATGTTAAAAAAGTGCGACTTTTCCTCGCTTTTTACAATATCGCTCATCCCCCACCTGTAGGAAGCAAGGAAAAGAAACGCCCCAATTTTGCAAAATTACCCCAAACTACCCCATTCACCGACTAACGGGCGGTTCTATTCCTTGCTTGTTGCAGGTTTGAGGACTTCCACGGAGATAGTGACGCGACATTTCATCGACATGGACCATGGGATACCTTTAAACATCCACGCGAGACCTCGTGTAGTCGGACGACGCCCCAACGCCATCGTAAACATCGAAACTGACGTTTTTCAAGAGAAATCATACAAACAATACTCTTCACAGCATTTAAGAGACGCATTGATAGCTGTCAAGAAGGGTTACAGCGTGTACGCGGCGTCGAATAAATATGGTGTGCCACGGAAAACTTTAAGGAATTGGATGGAGAAATATGATATTAAGAGTCAGTTTTCTAAAGGTCGGAGAGGAGCTCGTACTACGCAGATTTTGGATCCGTTGGATTTGATGGTGGAAACTCGGTCTGAACGGTATGAGGATACGTTGTAAGCAGTATGTGTCATTACGTCACGATTTCCAGTACGCGGTAAATGCGATGTCGTTTTTGTAATTCGTCAGTTTCTATATTCGACTTGCAGCAGTATATGGCATTTGTATAAACATGTCACATTTCAAACTACGCCTTAATATTTGTTATTGTATTACATTTGAATGTGTTACAGTGTAGGCAATATGTCATATTTGCAGCAATATATGTCGTTTTTTGTACAGTAGTCTGGCAATTTCCAGAAGTATGTGACAGTTACAGAAATACACCATATAATCAAAATTTAAATGTGCACAGCAAAAACTACGTTGCTGCGTTTATATAAATGCGTCAGGTGTATAATAGTACGTAACACTTTGAATTTTATATCATAATGCGAAGACTTCAATGTATACTACTAGACGGGCTGTATAGAAGTAAAATTGCGTCACATAACGCGGGAGTTTGATAGCTGACAGACAGAGAGCGCGATAGGGCTTCTAGTTGAAAGTAAACGAGATGGTAATATTGAGTTACGGTCAATTGACCGCAACTTAGTGGTACAATTTCTAAGTACGGCGCAGTTTGTCTAGTAGTATACTTTAAAATCTTTGTCATAATGGCAGCAATATGTGTCATTTTCATGTATGCCACAGTAAATTAATGACAACGCAATGGAAAAAGTGCTAATACTTAGTAACTTCCCCTTTACCCCTTTTATACGGTATTAATCATTATTTAAAGTTATTCACTGTATTGCCCTCTCTTTCTTACGTCAAATGATTTGAGAGTGAAAGAAACAACAATTTAATCACTGATTAATTTTTCTTGATGCTTTTGTAGTATTTATATAGAAAAATACGTTTTGTAACGTAAGGCCTATCGATATCATAACTGTAATAAAATAAATATACGATAATTTTAGTATTACAATACGCGCGGGATAACTTGTCCGGGCTGAAAGTCACTTGGTCCGCCCTCCACGCCCCCCTCACCCACCTCACCCACCTCACCCACCACTCTCAAAACGATAGCTGTGACACCGCTCGCGACTAACTTTAATCCGGCCAAGTTATTTTGTGCCTTTTGTATCGAAAACAAAATCACCAATTGTCCAAAATAAAAATAAAATTTGGTGTTCCTGGAGATAACATTATCCGTCATATACCTATAATTGTTAAGTCCAGGGCAGTCTATAAAGGACATTTTAGCCATAAAAAGCCCTTTAAGACTCAAGGACTCAAACCTATGTCAAAGATGTGAAAGAAACTCTTGCCAAATAGAGCATTTCCTATAATTCGGATAAGCTGTGAGGTTTAAGTCAGTTTAAGTTAAGACAACGGTGGTTTCTTGAGTGTTGTGATATGTAGTAATTAGGCCAAATTAGTAATTGCGACTGGGTTTTATTAGCTTGAATGACGAGACTAGCAGGTCGCACGACTGATGGTAAGCGCCACGCCTGCCCATAAACAGAAGCAACGCCACACAGAACTTTAAATTACAAATCACTGCATGACACTGGACGTTCGTCACCCTGAGAAGTAAGTTGTTCAGTCTCATAATGCCCAGTAAGTTCACTGGCTTCAATGTCTTTCAAACCGGAACACAACAGTGCTTACACACAGTTGCTTGGCGGCAGAAATAGACAAACCAGTGGTATCAACCCAGACTGCCTCTTGCATACGACGGGCCTACCACCTTGGTGTGGCGTTATGGCAGCAATGTGTGGTAACACCCTTATTTTAGTAATGTTACCATATTTTGCTGGTGTTGTCTAAAATTGACGAGCAATATGACAATAATGCTAGACATCCTTTTACAAATCTGGTGTTAAAATTACATTCCGGCACTCAACTATAACCTCTATTGTTTACAATATAAGCCATTAGTAAGTTATTGTAATATAGTATTTACAGGGAAAACAAAAGGTTACTAAGAGCCAAAGATGTAAAAATAAATAAATATAAGAATCTAAGATATGCTCATTTCATTATTTAAGCCGATTTTCACCAATATTCTCTTCAGTTATATGTTTTGAGGTCACATTTAAACGGTAAAGGAAGACTTCCAATGGTTGCTTCAGACGCTAGCGTCAGTAACGCTCTCGTTTATCAACATGCTACTAAACAGCATGTGCATTAGTGACTACAGTCGAATGATCTCTCATAGATTTACATAGTACGTAGTACTGTCGCGCTAAACGGCATCACTGACGATCGTAACGCGACCATTAGAAGTCTACCTTAAAATGTTTGGAGGATACTTAACGCCGGTTCCCTTGTGACCGTAATTTGTAAGATTTCCTAACTTATTTTTGTAACAAAAAATGGCTTATATGATTTGTTATTATGGTTAGTAGAAACGATTAGTTCGTTTTAAAGATGCTGTAAATTATTAGGATATCTGCCGCAAGCACTGTTGAATATGTTTTCTCCTTGTAACAACTCATAAACTGGGATCGTTTTGATCCAAACTATAAGGTCAAAGGGCATATCTTTCCATTTATGTGTTTATGTTTAAATAAATTTGTATCATAGAGATTTAGTTTTTAAACATTACATACCTTTGTCGGATGATAGTAAAAAGCCGACCAAGTACGAGTTGTAGTCGAGCACCAAGGGTTCCGTACCATCCCCTTATATTTTAACTTTTTGTTTTCTTTATTATTTGTAAGGATATCCGCAATAGTTACACATATTTTGTGAATATTTCACCAGGTTAAGTGATATGCTTCAGTATACAATGTTAGTCAGAAAGGGTGTACTAAATCTTAGTCGACTTAGGTATCGCTAATAAGGATTTCTACCATGTACCTACAGCTAAACTCAATAAAATAACATTTGTTATTTTTAAATTCGTAAATACAACCCAGTCGCACGATTTTTAAGCTCACTACTTGGCGGCAAAATACAAAAATGAAAATAGAGCAGATCATAGGGTTTAATTATTTATATAGGAAAAACATACAAAAATGTTGCGTTGTGCCTAATTTACAAAGCTGAATATATATCTCGGCCAATAGGTATATCAAATATATATCTCGGCCTGTTGCCGTCCACTGTTGGACGTAAGCCTCCCCAAGTGAGCGCCAACCATCCCGGTCTATAAAGGTGAATATACATCTTTTTTATTAAATATAATATACGATATCACGAGTGGTAGAGCCACGCTGTAGACAATTTTGTCTATAGCACGAATAGGCCGGCTCGTCCGGGTCGTTACCACTGTCTCACAGAAAACCGGCGTAAAGTAGCAGCTTGCTGCTGCGTTTCGTACGGTGAGTGAGATCTCCGGAGGTCCAAATCCCCCTCCCCTTCCCAATCCCTTATTATCCCTTTCCTTTAAGGTCGGCAACGCGCCCATAATTCTTTTGTATTGTGGGCGTACATGGGCGGTGGAGCTCGCTTACCATCAGGTGACCCACTTGCTGGTTTGCCGGCCTATACTATAAAAAAAAATATATACACCTAATATTGTTATTATAAAATTTGAACAGAAATATGTCTGAAACGATTGGGTTTATTGAAAAGGTTGCAAATACAAAAGTTTTTTTTAGAATTACGGGTACTTTTATGTTCTTGTGGCTTAGTACACCTTTTCCGACGTTGTATAAAGTTTTATTGGCGTAGACTTAGTATCAGGGTTCATTTAGGACTCTTTGGGTAAGGAACCCTAAAAATTGGATTATCATTATTATATGGGACTTAAAAATCTCCGGGGTACAGATTATGTGAAAACTATTTTATAAGATTGAAATAATAGTTATAACGCCATGTCGAAATGAATTTATTTTCATAACTAAATACGGCAAATTGTTACACACTTTCCGATACGAGTCTTGTATCGCTGTCAAGTGTGAGAGACTTTCGGTCTCACCAAAGCCCAACCCCCGGGATAAATATTTGCGGACAAAAACTTTAATGTATACTACTAGACGGGCTGTATAGAAGTAAAATTGTGTCACAAACAGAGACCGCGATAGGTGTTCTAGTTGAGAGTAAGTGAGATGGTAATATTGAGTTACGGTCAATTAACCGTAACTTAGTGGCACCATTTCTATGTACCGCGCAGCTTGTCTAATAGTATACATTAAGTTTTTGTTTGCGGATAGCAAATATTTGTCTCGGGAATCCTGCGGCTCTTTTTAATTTTAAACACGACTGTTTCAAAATGGCGTATTTAATATTAGGAAATGTATAATTACGTCAAAACACGTGTGGTTTGGTAACTATGTACTTAAATGTCTAGTCTAACGTTATTTTTAAGTATATTCATATGGAAATTTTGGAAGTTATTTAGTATAATGTCATCTGTTGGCGAAGTTGGCACTACTTTTAAATGGAGATCTACAGGAGACAGAAAAGTCAATCGACTAATGGCCGTTCCCTATATTCTATCTATCGACAGATATGCTTACTGTCAATAGTCTTTTGACATATCTTCCATACAAAATGTGTCAAAATTTTACTGCCAGTAAGCAAATTTGTCGATAGACAGAATATTGGGAACGGCCATAAAAGTCTGCAGACACGAATGTAGCTTGACAGTGTGTCGATGACGAGTTGATATAATAGGGGAGTTTCCTATATTAAATTTTAAACATTATTTTATAAGCAATGGAAATGATACGCAAAAGGAACCCTTTTATTAAAACAATCAAAATAGGTTCAGAAATGTGCCCGCAGTTATGACTTTAAAAGAGGAAAAGTGGGTGCGTGGTAGGGATATCTCACTATCTCGCTTGCACGCGTGCAGCATAATGAACATTTTACACAGTGACGTCAAAGTTTGCGTCGTCTGTCATTTGACAATTATCCCTTCTACAGGATTTGAATGGCTTCTAACTTATTTATTTTTGGTCCGATTTATAAAATTCTTTCTGCAATACATTTTGAGTAACGTAACTTATTGATTTAAATAATTAAAAAAATCTAGTCAACTACCCTATTGTCTCTCCACACCACGACGCGACAATAATAAGGCCCGTATTCACAAACAACATTCATGTGAGCTCTTTGCTAAATGTAGATTTCTGTGTACATGATTGGTCTGTTTTGATTTAGCGCCAAAACCTAACCAATGACGTTTTAATGAAATCGCCACTATGCGTTCGCGCTCACTCAAAGACTTTGATACCATAGACGGGCTGTTCAGAAGTAAAATTGTGTTGTATACGCGGCCGGCGAGCCGGGAATGACTTCTAAGGTGTCGGAGCGAGACTAGTTGAGAGTAAGCGAGATGGCAATATTGAGACGGCTGTTTTGTTTGGTATTAGTATTCATTCACAATAAATGAATTTTTCGATCAAAACCAAGTAATATAGTTACTTCCGTAAAATAACTTCAAATTGAATGAATAATATATGCACGTAAATAATGACAATGTTTTATGGGTCACAATAAACAATTTCGTGTTAGTTTATCGAATTTAACGTTCGCAGCTATTCAAACAACAACTGCTCTTGTCGCTCTCTCGCGGGCGACTAAATAAGTTGCGGTCAATTGACCGTTACTAAGTGCGCAATTTCTTTATACCGCACAGCTTGTCTAGTAGTATACATTAAAGACTTTGGTTCGCGCTCACTATGACCTCTCATAGTAACGTTTATGAATACGAGGGTACAGTGGTACCAACTTTTCTGTGAATTGAAAGGTGTCGTATCGCAATAAAACACGGAGCATTCGAAAGCAGTAGACGCTGACAATCAAATGACATTTCAACATGGCGGCCGTAGTTCCTATTTTCGCCACTTCACAGAAAAGTTGCAAGGACTATAAGCGTTTTTGACACATATAAGTTACAAGAATTTAATTTCATTTATGCATTCGAAATTGGTAACATGTAACATGTGTTCGGTCAGATTTGAACAGTAGGCCTAGTACAAGTTTTAATAATTTTCCTAAACGATGAAAGTTTTCGTTTTCTCTCCATACGTCAAGTATTAGTAGCCAATAGTGAGAACTATGATGAATTTAAATTAATAATATGGTTAATTTTATTTCATAGTAGTCGAATATGAAATTTGTTTTCAATCTATTCTTACCTTTATTACCGTATGAATTACTAGTTTGACACTTCGACGGTAGTAAATTTATACGAATTCGAAAACTGTGAACGTATTTGTAACTCGTACTAGGCCTACAGAATGACGTTTTTTATGGGTTTGTGCGATTAAACGAATAGTGGCGGCGCTAAAAACGCGCAGTTCCGTTGTGGTGGAAATATCTGATCATTTTATTTTAAAACATATATGTATATTGAAATAATGTCTTATTTTTCTTTTTAAAGGCAAAGCATTCTTTTATTTCTGATTTTGATGCCAAGAAGATGCTTAAATCAAATTAGTTTAAGGGTACTTAAATAATTTAAATTGATTTCAAATTACCATAAATTCCAAAGGTAATATATTTTGCGGGTAAAATAATCAAATCGGAGTTTCACGGAATTAATAATGATTGTAAATCTACTACGAATAGAATGATAATCATCACCATCAGCCACAAGACGTCCACTGCTGAACATAGGCCTCCCCTAATGCCTTCCAGGCCGACCCGTTGGAAGCGGCCTGCATCCATCGGCTTCCTGCAACCATTAGTAATATACGGCTTAAATAAAAAAATGACAATTGAAACTCGACTGTATCCCTTCTGCATAAGTCTAATATTGATAAAACATAACAAATAGGCTCGTTTAGAAACGACACACCGTCCTACAATGCACCGTGTTTAAAAGTATATAAGGTTGAGTTACCTGTTTAATTCCTGTCAACACTTTGGTCCCTGAGTATCCTCCGTCGTCGTCCCAAACCTGTTTTGGCAGATCCCAACGACTCCATCACAGTCGCTATCGAAGCAGCACTTCCCTCGCCCAACCCGAATCGCAATAATAATACGCGACTCGACATAGGACACGCCTGCGAGTCCAAAGAGCTCCCACAACTGGCCCTCGGCATAATGATGTGCAGAGACGGCCCTATACTATACTCCCCAGCGATTGTTCAAGCTGAGGTCAGAGCCTTCTAAAAGGCGCCTCTGTGCTTAATCGCTACTAAGTACATTATACATATTTCTGGCTAGAGTGCCATAAACGCCGGCTTTATTGTCAGGTGAAGCTGTAAAAGCAATATAAGCTAACAGCACAAATCCATTCGAAAAAAAAGAGCTGTACCTTACTTGCCACAACACACGGACACATTTACCGTGCGACAGGAGCGATGATGTAATCGCAGGACTAAACTAAAACATGGTAGGTCCCATGCGAGAGGCCGTCTGGGTTGGTACCACCGCTTTGTCTATTTCTACCGACAAACAGCAGTGTGTAAGCACTGTTGTGTTTCGGTTTGAAGGACATTGAAGCCAGTGAAATTACTGGACATTATGACACTTAAAATCTTATGTCTCGGGATGACGAGCGCAGTACAGTGTTCTGTAATCTAGAGTTATGTGTGACGTTGCTTCTGTTGTTGGGCAGGCGTGACGTTTAACACCAGGAGAGCGACCTGTTGGTTTCATCAAAAAATTTAAAAAAACTGATTCAATTTAAAGATTCTGCTTCATTTGATATAAATATGCAACTTTATTGGGCAGTGTCATGGGAAAGGGAGGCGTGGAACACTAAACATATCACTGTCATTACTGCATCGTGACTGTAAAGGTGCTGCATCGCGGTTGTACAGTGATTGCGGGCGAAAACACTCATATCCTGCGACATTTTTTCCCGTGTGCTTAAGCCATAATTTAAAAAAAAACATATTATATTCACACAGGTATTATTTTATAGCAATATGGAGTCAATATTTGTTTTTATAATTGAATAGTATTGTGTTAAGTTCCTAACGAAGCCAAATTAGCATATAAGTATACTTTTGTTTTTATTTATGTTATATTTTGTTAACTCTCTTCGGCGGTGAATTATTTTCTAAATAAATGTTTTAGTATATTGTAACATTATTTTTATTTACTAAACGACTCGTCCCGGCTTCACATCGGTTAAATATATATGAAATATATTATTGAACGCTTACTATGAGGTCTCATAGTAACGTTTATGAATTTTACAAGGTGCTAGGTCCCTCGTATGCGAGAGGTTGGCTGGGTTGGTACCACCGCAGTTAAATTACTGGGCATTATGAGATTTAACACCTTATGTCACGCGGTGATGAGCGCAGTCCAGTGTCATGCAGCGCTCTGTTTTTTAAAGTTCTGTGTGGCGTTTCTTCTGTTTATGAGCAGGCGAGCGACCTGCTCGTCTCATTATTCAAGCTAATATATAAAAAAAATACGGGGTAAGTCTGCAGTCGGTGATACCGTTGTAAGAAGGCAGATGAAAAGACCAAAAAATCTTTTTCGACCGTATAGTATTGTAAAAACTCCTCAAATTCTTTCAAAGGTCTCTCATCACTAAATTGCTCTTGTGACATTACAGCATGTACTTATAATGAGATATGCTTAGTTTCATACAGATTAAAGTACTTGCGACGTCTTCTTTATATCTTTGGTTTGTTATATTTAGAGTTAAGTGATAACGCTAGTCTTTCGTTGGGCTATCTGTATAAATCTTGTGGCCATACTATTGAACAACAATCGATAGATAGTTGGCTGATTTTATAATTGTTAACTTTTATATCAGCAATTATACATCCTTCATATGATTCCATATTGATATGATTCCGAACTCGGCGGCAGACCGCAGACCATAGCGATAGTGTCGCTCAACCGCGGCGGCTCTACTGGTTTCTATGTTTCGGCAGGCAACACTGTCGCCACATTCGGAAGTAATTAAAATAATATAATAAATAAATACACCCAACAGTCACACACATAGTTCTGACCCCACACTAGGTTAAACCTGTATCGTGGGTATCAGGAACTACGAGGGACTTGACAATCCACAACACCCAGACCCGAAAGAAATATTTGTGGATTAGACAAACATTTGTCTCGGTGTGGGAATCGAACCCATTGAAATACAACCCAGTAGAGATTTACGCGAAGTTTTCTTCCCCGTACGGCATCCTTATGGAATCAGCTATCACCTGCGGTATTTCCAGACCGATACGACTTAGGAACCTTCAAGAAAAGAGCCTACTCTTTCCTCAAAGGCCGGCAACGCACTGACAAATCCTCTGGTATTGACGGTGTCCATGGGCGGCGGTGATCAGTCACCATCAGGTGACCCGCTTGCTCCGTGGCCCCCTCTTTCATAAACAAAAGAGTCGCTGCGGTTGGTCAAGGTTGTCGCTGTAGTTTAGGGTCTGCAGCTGAGCTCGAACACTGGTTTTAAAATTATATTCAACCACTCTCGAATTAGAGAACACTGATCAGTAGTAGCTAGCTACTCAAAACAACGACTTCTAATAGTATGGTTCTTGTAGCATGCCATCAGGATGGCGATTTGAAAAGTTAATTGCTTTTCATTTGATAATCTTTAAAACTGGTCATAAGACAATAGTGCCAAGATTTCACCATGTTTTGATTAAAATAACCGGATGTTCCACCCGGATGAATTTATTTTTCCGGGATAAAGTAGATATCCTATGTTTTAATCCAGATCATAGTCTACCTGTGTGCCAAATTTTATCCAAATTCGTTGAGCCGTTATAGCGTAATTGATTTACAAAAATCTATATCACAAAGTAACAAACATCCAAACTTTCACATTTATAATATTAATAGGAGTAAGATATTCAAGAATATCAAGAGTTGTATTAGAAAATAAAGAATATCTGAGTATATCAGGTTAAATTTTCGCCAGCACTAAAGGTGTATGCAACATTTCAGCACAATCGATCGGGTGGAACTGGTTTAATATCCAGTTGCAACGTTGTTGTTTAACAGGTGAAGTTAAATAAAATCTTGGATTATGATGAAATCATATGATCTGTCTCTAATGAAATGTACAAAAATATAATTATTCAAAGACTAGCTGTCCCGCGCAGTTTTCCCGCAACATCTATCGATTGCAGCGCCACCTACCAGGTCCAATTGTGAATACAAACCATCCAGGGACCCACTCAAATACACATCAAAATTGGTTTCACCAATCACACACATCGTTTTTAAATTTTAGCAAGACTAACGAACAGCAATTGATTTTTATATATAAGATTTGAATTTGTAACAGATTTCGCGATAGCCAACGTGCAATGCCAGTATGACAGCCTCTCAGACACAGAGCAGGACCGGCGAGAGTTGATAGAGACGCAAGAGCGGGAGAGACGCGTTTCCGTCATAGACGATCATACTTACGGCACGAGAGACGAGCCGCCCGCCTTTATCATACAACATGTTACTTCGGTGAGTACAATACTTTTTTATAATACAGTGAACCCCCGGTAATCCAACAAACGTTTTGCAGGGTAGTGTCGGATTATAGAGTACTGCCTAAGACCCCCTATAGTCCGGTTTTTTTTACAAAAGAGTAATACCTACGCGTTGAGTACAATAGTAGTGGCGCGTACAAGTTGTAACCTCATTGTTCAATCATGCATTATCTACATTAGCGAAGACTTTCAAAAAAATATTCAATAGTAATAGACATGTCGCATTATAAGGGGCGCCGGATTAGACAGGGGCCGGATTAGCGGGGGTCCACTGTATGCCAACAGATGGCGTTTTTATTAGCCTTCGAAGGCAGATGAGCTGACGGCCCACCTGATGGTAAGTTGTTACCGTCGCCCATAGACATTAGCAACGCCAGAGGCACACCCAAGCCGTTGCCTACCGTGGAAATACTTTTATAAGCCTTGTATGAAGAAGGACATGTCATAACGCTGAGTAAACACCGCGGAGTCATTCCAGAGTTTGAGAGTGCGTAGGAGAAATGACGTCTGGTAACGCTCTGTACTGGAGGTAGGTGGTTCCAGGTAGAATGGATGAAATTTCTTGCGTCTTCCTTCGTTATGTCTTACACTCTCAGAATGACGAGCGCATGACAGTGCCATGTAATAATGTGTAATTCAAAGTTATGGCTGGTAATGCTAATGTTTATGGGCAGGCGTATGAATTCTAATAGGGTAGTTTCCTATATTGAATTTTATACATTATTTTATAAGCAACAGAAAATGATACGCAAAAGAAACGATTTTATTAAAACACAATCAAAATTGGTTCAGAAATGTGCCCGCAGTTATGATTTTAAATGTTGGTATGAGGAAAAGTGGGTGCGTATATCTCACTATGCCGCTTGCACGCGTGCACTATAATGAACATTTTACACAGTGACGTCAAAGGTTGCATCGTCTGTCATTTGACAATTACCCCTTCTACAGGATTTGAATGGCTTCTATCTTATTTATTTTTGGTCCGATTTATAAAATTCTTTCTCCAATAGATTTTGAGTAACATAACTTATTGATTTAAATAATAAAAAAATCTAGTCAACTACCCTATTGCCATACTTGTTCCACAAATGTAATAGATATTATTTGCAGTAGTGTTAACAAGGGATGTGTGGTTCGGGCTGGCTGTAAGGGGTCGTTGAAGCCAAACATCAAAAACTATGGTATTTATGTCATTATAAGTTATAGTGGAATACTCTATTTTCAGACAGCGCAAACGCAACCGGTCCTGCCCTACCCGGACATCAGGCCGAAGATCATGACAATAGGTCCGGGATATGCGCAGTCCGTGAACGTAATACATGTTGGAGATCGGCCACAGGTGACTATATATGGTCTTATTCATAATAAGTTATCGGAGCTTTATAAGGCCGTTATTAGATGATTAATAAAAATTGTTATTCATAATCGTTCAATAACGCTAAAAGGCCCATTAACTCTCCTATAAAGTGTCACTATTTTATAGAAGCTATAACCCTTCTATAAACCTATTATAAGCGTTCGATAGTGAAAAACATGGCCGACATCGGTCAGCTGTTTCATATTTGACGTTTATTTTTACGTCTACTGACATTTTTTTTTTATTTATTACTTATTCTTTATTTATAACGGCTTCGCCCTATTATACATTTCGCCAATGACAAGTACTATATTATATATTTTCAACTCTTCCCAAGAACGACGAAATATCAGCGCAGCGGCGCGGCGCGGCGTGGTCAATTTCAAGGTCTTGTGGAATTTTATAACTCCTGTTTGTTTACCTTTCTTGACATTTGACATTGATGAGATGCCAATTTTCTTTTTTTTTGTTTGTTTGTTCCGGTTTGTTCCTTAAGGAACCGGCTAAGGTCAGAGACCATGCTGCCAAGTCATTAGTTATATTCTTTTCTTATATTCCAAGAACGATGAAACGGGGGTGTGGCCCATTTCAAGGTCTTGTTGGAGTTTTGGTGTTAATTCCTTTCAGTTCAATACTTCTTAGACGACTTTCTTCAAGCGGATCGAAAGCACAAGGTCGGTCAATACCCTTGATCAAAAATCACCTAAATTCCCTATTTTTAATGTTTCCATACGCTATTCATTATCGTAAATGATTATTGCACAAAACCACACCACTTTTATACAACAGACACAACTTTAAACTAGTTTAGGAAATAATTAAATCAAGAGAGCCACCGCACTGTCAGAATTCCCGCCAAAACTCCGTCGATTTTCTTTTTATTTACTTTGTTTCCAGTCTTTCCAGAGACAAACCATATTAAAATCATTCAATCAATCAATCATTTTCTGTAAACTAGCAACTTTGTGTATGATAAACCTATTTTAGTTATCGGAGCTTTATCAAACGATTATGAATAAAGAATTTTATTGAACGTTTGATAGGCTTAAAATACGTTTTAACTAATGAAGGTTTATACCTTCGATAAGCGTTTTATTATGAATAAGAATTTACTTTGCTAAAAAGAGACCCTCCACTAGATACGATGTCGAAATTGCCAAAAACTACTAATCAATATGTTTAAAAAGTATCGATATACATTTTAGATATACCTATCGAGATAAAAACGTCATGACAAAGAGAAAACAGAAATATCGATTTAGAATTCGATACCTTTTTTTTTATTAGATTGAATGACGAGACGAGCAGGTCGCTCGCCTGATGGTAAGCGCCACGCCTACTCATAAACAGAAGCAACGCCACACAGAACTTTAAATAAAGCACTGCATGACACTGGACTGCGCTCGTCACCGGAGACATAAGGTGTTAAGTCTCATAATGCCCAGTAATTACACTGGCTTCAATGTCCTTCACACCGGAACACAACAGTGCTTACACACTGTTGCTTGGCGGCTGTAATAGACAAAGCGGTGGT
The DNA here is from genome assembly GCA_905332985.1 of Mimas tiliae. Classification (NCBI taxonomy): domain Eukaryota; kingdom Metazoa; phylum Arthropoda; class Insecta; order Lepidoptera; family Sphingidae; genus Mimas; species Mimas tiliae. The sequence goes on along the minus strand of HG995265.1, from coordinate 207,437 downwards.
ACCAACCCAGCCGGTCTCTCGCAAACGAGGGACCTACCACCTTGTAAATACCTGATAAAACATATCGCTCGTTGCTGACGGTGATGCGCCATCCACGGACCATGGATCATATATTTATAGAATTCGTGCCAACGCATACTATAAAATGTATGGGCACCGCGATTAGTAAAAATTGGCACGCCTGTTTTCTCTACAGATCGACTTGCATGTCCCATCTACTGTATTATACGTGATCTGAAATGAAATGAAATAGTTTATTAATCATGCAGCCTAAAACAGCGCTTATGACAAGTCAGTACAAAATAAAGAAACTTATGTATAGAAATCATATCAACTAATGTATACATAACATACATAGCATCGTCAAAATACACTAGCCAATTACACTAAATTATTTATTTGTCTTTTCATTTTACATTAGTAACAATATTGGTTCTATGGAAACGTCCTAAATTATTAAATATTATAAGTCGATATGGACTACAGGCATCTGTAGTACCATCACTGTTTTCACCATGCATTTTTTACTATTTTTTATATCTAATTTAAATTCCTGGTACCCAAGACACAAAACTCGTATCTATAAGGTCAGGACTGTTTGACTGTTTTTATTTATTGGGTTTCGGTAGGTTACACAGTCATCCCAACCAGCTGAGTTCGGCATGAACAAGCGCATCCGCCGCAGCGAGCAAGTGTTACGGCAGGCGGCCGACTGCGTGTCACGCGGACTTACCTTCCAGACAGTCTCAGAGCAGTTTAACATACCTATATCTACTATACGGTGAGTTTGACATATCTATTTATTTATTTATTTATATTAAATGGCACACCAACAGTTAATAGACTATATCTAACTGTAAAATAATATATTCCTCTTAATATGTTGACTAATAAGAATACGGTAGTTTCCTATATTAAATTTTATAAAAAGAAACCCTTTTATTAAAACACAATCAAAATTGCTTCAGAAATGTGCCCGCAGTTATGACTTTAAAAGAGGAAAAGTGGGTGCGTGGTAGGGATATCTCACTATCTCGCTTGCACGCGTGCACCATAATGAACATTTTACACAGTGACGTCAAAGTTTGCGTCGTCTGTCATTTGACAATTACCCCCCTTCTACAGGATTTGAGTGGCTTTAAACTTATTTATTTTTGGTCCGATTTATAAAATTCTTTCTGCAATAGATTTTGAGTAACGTAACTTATTGATTATTTAGTCAACTACCATATTGTCTCATTATTCAACATATTAAGACACAATGGTCTCTCCCGTGACCACGAAGGCTGAAAAGCTTTCTTATACCTAACTAAATACTAATAACTATAATAAAAATTAAACCGCGATAAAATCCGTATAAACTAGTTTTATTTTAATGAGAATTTATAGAAGTGGCCCGTTTTGACCGAAAAATATGCTTTGATCAAAGTTATTCACTTTACAAATCTCGTATCACAAATCCATTTTACGTTACCCGCTATAACTATAGTTTCGGGCAGCGTTGGTTACATGATGGATGGCTGGCGTTCCTCAACGGTGCGATTTACGCGAAGTTTTCTTCCCGCACGGCATCCTTATGGAATCAGCTATCTCCTGCGGTATTTCCAGACCGATACGACTTAGGAACCTTCAAGAAAAGAGCCTACTCTTTCCTCAAAGGCCGGCAACACACCGACAAATCCCCTGGTATGGACGGTGTCCATGAGCGGCGGTGATCAATCACCATCAGGTGCGCCGCTTGCTCCGTTGCCCCCTGTTTCATAAAAAAATAATAATAATAATAATAATAATCGTTTATTATCTTTAACAATTTAGTTTTTCACAATGCTTTATGGCTGGAGCCTTCTTTTAAGCATAAAGTGCCTGTATTAGAAGACTCCGCTCTTCCATTTCTATGTATACAATCAATTCTTCGAGATAAAGATAACAACAGATACACTATAATATAGTAATAATGTTTAGATTAAGTAATATATTAAAAATAGGGCAGAAAAAAACATTTCTTAAGTTTGTTTCCCACGTCGTGCACACCAAGAGTACCGCGGAAGTACTCGTTACGTCAGTCTATCTACTATCCACTCGTGTTACGTTGCACATCCACTAAAGCATGTTCGGTTTCCGCGACGTGGATCTCCTTGATATGGAATGGACGCTTAAGGTGTCATATATAATAATACTATCATATATATATACATATATACATACACACTCACGCCTATGTCCCATAGGGGTAGGCAGAGACTATTGAGTACCACAAGCTACGATCCTGACACACCTCTTTCGCCTCTTCCACATTCATACATCTTCTCATACATTTTCGTCGGTTGTGGGTACTCGTGACGTGCCATATGCGGATCAAATAATATATATAGTATATTATTTATTTATTTTATTTTATTTTATTTTATTTTATTTTATTTTATTTTATTTTATTTTATTTTATTTTATTTTATTTTATTTTATTTTATTTTATTTTATTTTATTTTATTTTATTTTATTTTATTTTATTTTATTTTATTTTATTTTATTTTATTTTATTTTATTTTATTTTATTTTATTTTATTTTATTTTATTTTATTTTATTTTATTTTATTTTATTTTATTTTATTTTATTTTATTTTATTTTATTTTATTTTATTTTATTTTATTTTATTTTATTTTATTTTATTTTATTTTATTTTATTTTATTTTATTTTATTTTATTTTATTTTATTTTATTTTATTTTATTTTATTTTATTTTATTTTATTTTATTTTATTTTATTTTATTTTATTTTATTTTATTTTATTTTATTTTATTTTATTTTATTTTATTTTATTTTATTTTATTTTATTTTATTTTATTTTATTTTATTTTATTTTATTTTATTTTATTTTATTTTATTTTATTTTATTTTATTTTATTTTATTTTATTTTATTTTATTTTATTTTATTTTATTTTATTTTATTTTATTTTATTTTATTTTATTTTATTTTATTTTATTTTATTTTATTTTATTTTATTTTATTTTATTTTATTTTATTTTATTTTATTTTATTTTATTTTATTTTATTTTATTTTATTTTATTTTATTTTATTTTATTTTATTTTATTTTATTTTATTTTATTTTATTTTATTTTATTTTATTTTATTTTATTTTATTTTATTTTATTTTATTTATTTATTTATTTTTTTTAGGAAAACCAACAGCTAACACAATGTAAATATGTACGTCCCTATATTATACACGTCCCACTGCTGGGCACGGGCCTCCTCTACTGAATGAGAGCGGTTAGGCCTTAGTCCACCACGCTGGCCTAATGCGGGTTGGCAGACTTCAAATACTCGTACCTTCGAAATTCTTATGAAGAACTTCTCAGGTATGCAGGTTTCCTCACGATGTTTCCTACACCGTTAAAGCAAGTGATAATTCATAATTAATACACACATAACTTAGAAAAGTCAGAGGTGTATGCACTTAGGGCTGTTTTTGAACCTGCGACTTTCGTCTCGACAGTCCATACCACTCCCCGCTGAACTATCACTGCCTAAGGTATAAGGTCTCATAACCATATCAGCCGAATAATGTTGGAATTAATATCACCTTATTTTCAATGGATATGAGGTCATTTTGTAAATTTAAAAAACTATGTTTTCAGATTTTTCATGGCACGTAAAGGGATCTTGCCGCAGAGGCGACGCGGCCGCACTACTCATGTTGGTAATTTCTTTAAAATTGTTTAATAATAACATAAACTCTCGCCTTTATCCCCGGAGGGATAGGCAGAATTGCAACTAGTACTGCACAGCCTGTAGCCACGTTTGGTCGAGCTTATTGCCGTCCCATGATGTGATAAAGGGTGAACCTATCACCATACTAGACACATTCCAACCCGAGGCAATTTATGTGTAATTATTCAAGTCGAGTCGTTACCCGATCTGGGAATTGAACCCAGGACCTTACCGTTCTTAGCCTTGTTACGCTGCCACTAGACCAATGAGGCGACCAATGCTACATAAGTCAATAAACATGCAAAATATTTTTCCGCACTGAAATTGGTCACTTTAACCGCCATTGGCGTCTCCCGTTACATTGTAATAGCTGGGACGCTATAAGTGGCTAACTTCAGCCTTGACATGTTATTTTGTGCTCACACATACATATGTGTGCACAACTGAGTCAAATTATCTACAATTTGTCGGCAGGTGACACGGGCGTGCAGTAGCCCCGAGCCTCCGTTTCATATGCAACACTTCAAATTGCCTGATATGGTAGCTCTAAGGACGGACGACGACGATCCCGCGAACTAATCGCTAATTATCGTTAATAGATGGCGCTGTATGACGGATGAATGATAAAATAAACGTGACCACCGTTTATAGATGGCGCTGTATGATGGACAAATTAAAAATCAAGTAAGAGTCTCTCCAATCAGTGACATCTAGCGGCGAGCGGACTAAACTGTTGTGTATAAAAAAATGGCGGAATTCGTGCGCTTTTTGTATTACTTGTAAATATTAGAATCTCAATGTATAAAATATGCGTAAGTATAGACTGCATCAGTGTTTAGACACGAATTATTTAGATTGTATTACAGCAATACTTATAAGTAGTTTTAGTTGGCAAACATGATAATAGCCGTGGCCTTGTGTGGACAATTTAAAGAATATTTTTACATGATACAATATTATTTTTATTTGTCAATATAGGCACTCTGTAAGCGGTATTAGTAATGCATTTTTATTACAAAACTAATGCCATCTGTTATCAAATAGTTAAACTAATTAATATGGATTAGTAACAAGAGATGGCGTTGTAACTAGTTTTATACATGGCAGCTGTTTTTGCTTGCGAACAGTATTATTTGAACAAAATATTAGTTTTTAATCGTTTAAAAATCATGTTTGGGATATTTTTGATGAATTTCCTATATAGTGCCATGTGATGAGCAGTATTAGTGCAATAAACATCGGGTTTGAAATTCTTTTTTTCTTACCTCACACGTACTACGATTAATGTAATGCGTTTCTACAAACTTCGTCGCGTTTCATACATACAAACATAATGATTATGTACTGATTTTTCGGACATTGATTGGATATTTGTATTAATTTGTACAAAACGATGATTTCTGAACCGCATAACTTTAATCTTAGTATGGTAGTTATGGTATAGCACCTAGTTAAAATAAGACAATATAAATAGAAAGGTGTAAACAAATGAATTGAACATAAGTTGAGTTTCGATTGTATAATTTATACATACAATATATTTAAGACGTCGCAAGTGTACCCACACCGCGTGGTGAATATTGTTCGTTATGTTTAACATGCTTATACTGTGCGAAATGAAACGTAAGCCGACCGTGTGTTTGACGTGAAGTTGTCAAGAGACAAGTATTTGACACGATTTTACACGTAAGACTAGGGCAGTATCGGGTCGCCTGTCCTTTGGACGAACTATATAAAAAAAATATTGAAGTGAAGTTGTCAAGAGACAAGTAGTTGCTTTTCGCGCCTCGCTACCACCTCGTCGGATCCCCAGGCCTGGGGAAGAACCTTCCAGATAGCAGCCACGTCATTCCTCACCTTATTCCTATAATCTGAGTTTTGCAAACAGTAACAAGTGTTAAACCAGCAGGTACTTACATGGAACAAAAATAGAGTCCACTTATTTTCAAAATTAGGGAATTATGGGGTTTTTAACCACCACCGCGTATTGATGAAGTATGAGAACTTCACACGCAAGGTGGTACTAGGTGGTAGGTCCCTCGTATGCGAGAGGCTGGCTGGGTTGGTACCACCGCTTTGTTTATTTCTGCCGCCAAGCACAGTGTGTAAGCAGTTGTGTTCAGGTTTGAAGGACATTGAAGCCAGTGAATTTACTGGGCATTGTGAGACTTAACACCTTATGTCTCGGGTTGACGACCGCAGTCCAGTGTCATGCAGTGCTTTATTCAAAGTTCTGTGTGGCGTTGCTTATGTTTATGAGCAGGCGTGGGGCTTACCTTTAGGCGAGCGACCTGCCCACCTCATCATTCGAGCTAATAAAAAAATATTAAAACACGCGTTCTCTTCATATAAGTACGATTCATATCTACAAACACACCGGCATAGACAACATTCATGTCGAAATTTGGCATCTGGCGCCAGACCGTGTCTACGCTATTTAATATATTAAAGAATAATAATTTTATATCTGCTGGTTTATGGTCGATGTCGCTATATATTAATGTGGCTTATCTGTCGTACTAAGAAACGTCAATTCATTTTAATTGTTATTAGATTAGTGATTTATTATGTTTACGCGAATATTACACATTAAAATAAAACTAGTTTATACAGATTTTATATTACGGCTATTGAAATTAAAAAACACCGTAATTTCAATAGAGAAGATGTTTAGAAGCTTGCATAACCTTGGGATTCAATTATACATCTAATTAAATCGTAACCCAAAAGACCAACGGCCAGGCCTCAAGACCCCGTGAGCTCTTTCTGCGTAGAACGGACTAGTGTCAACTACCTTTTTTTGAAAAAATAAAAAATAAATGTATAATTTTAAAATGAAGGTCGGCAATGTAACATTAACTTTTCGAGACGACCTACACCTCAGTCTCTCTCGTGACCACAAAGGCTGAAAAGCTTTCGAAACGTCGGGACTGAAATAAAATTAAACCGCGATAAAATCCGTATAAACTAGTTTTATTTCAATGTGTTATTAGATTATTTCTGAACTCAGTATCGAAGTATAAAGTATTTACGTATTCAGTAGCAGAACAGAAAACTGGCTCTGGATATATAAATAATAAATAAATAAATACACCCAACAGTCACACACACAGTTCTGACCCCACACTAGGTAAACCTGTATCGTAGGTATCAAGAACTACGAGGAACTTGCGGTCCACAACACCCAGACCCGAGACAAATATTTGTGGATCAGACAAACATTTGTCAAGGTGCGGGAATCGAACCCACGGGCTCACGCTTCTCGCCCACTGCGCCACGGAGGCTGTCCTGAATGTAGAAATAAATGCATTCCAAGAACTTCTTACCGATAATCAAAGTGAATTGACATGTCTGAGAACGGCAGTAAATCTGTACTGGACGTTTCCGCAGTAATACGTCAATCGAACACACGAAATATGGCTTGTCGTGCCGTGAAGTATTGTAAACACTTCTCTTGTTTTGTATTTGGCTCGTGCTGACAGCCTTACAACACAGCTGTTTTCAGTTCTACCAGTCTTTCGGGTGAGCGCTTTAGGCGCCCTCAAATCTTAAGTAAAACTTCTCAAGTGTTCAAAAGGTGTTTCTCATCGGGTATTAGCGATAGCTCAACGGCGAGTGGTACGGACTGCCAAGACAGAAGTCGCAGGTTCGAAACCAGATCCAAGAACATGCACCGACTTTTCTAAGTTACGTGTGCATTAATTGTTAATCATCGCTCGCTGTAACGGTGAAGATACTTGAGAATATCTCCAAAAGGATTTCAAAGGTATGTGAAGTCTGCCAATCCGCATTAGGCCAGCGTGGTGGACTAAGGCCTGACCCCTCTCATTCGTGGACGAGCCCAGCATTGGGCCAAAATAACACAGGGCTGATATATTTCTCACTAACAAATTGCTGTGACGTCAGATACTGAAAATAAGACGTTTCGTCTTATACAAGTTTCTTTTTGTTACCTATTATTGGCCTTCAAATGCAGACGAGCTAACTGCCGACCTGATGGTAAATGATTGCCGCCGCACATAGGGTTTTTCAGGGAACAGCCAAGTCACTGTACCCTGAAAATACTTTTCTAAACCTCGTTTGAAAGACAGTTAGCCTCATGGCCTCTTTATGAAAACACCACGCAGGGAAGTTATTCCAGTCTGCAAGTGCGTGGGATAAATTACCTTTGGAAATGAATTATACTGAAAGTACGTACAGGTATAGTTTTTGTTAATGTTTATGGCCGCTCTCAAGTTATCTATGAGCAGATAGCAAATATTTTTTTCAAGAAACTAAAGGCCTAGTACAAGTCACAAATACGTTCACAGTTTTCGTATTCGTATAAATTTACTACCGTCGAAGTGTCAAACTAGTAATTCATACGGTAATAATGTGAAGTCTGCCAATCCGCATTAGGCCAGCGTGGTGGACTAAGGCCTGACCCCTCTCATTCGTGGACGAGCCCAGCATTGGGCCAAAATAACACAGGGCTGATATATTTCTCACTAACAAATTGCTGTGACGTCAGATACTGAAAATAAGACGTTTCGTCTTATACAAGTTTCTTTTTGTTACCTATTATTGGCCTTCAAATGCAGACGAGCTAACTGCCGACCTGATGGTAAATGATTGCCGCCGCACATAGGGTTTTTCAGGGAACAGCCAAGTCACTGTACCCTGAAAATACTTTTCTAAACCTCGTTTGAAAGACAGTTAGCCTCATGGCCTCTTTATGAAAACACCACGCAGGGAAGTTATTCCAGTCTGCAAGTGCGTGGGATAAATTACCTTTGGAAATGAATTATACTGAAAGTACGTACAGGTATAGTTTTTGTTAATGTTTATGGCCGCTCTCAAGTTATCTATGAGCAGATAGCAAATATTTTTTTCAAGAAACTAAAGGCCTAGTACAAGTCACAAATACGTTCACAGTTTTCGTATTCGTATAAATTTACTACCGTCGAAGTGTCAAACTAGTAATTCATACGGTAATAATGTGAAGTCTGCCAATCCGCATTAGGCCAGCGTGGTGGACTAAGGCCTGACCCCTCTCATTCGTGGACGAGCCCAGCATTGGGCCAAAATAACACAGGGCTGATATATTTCTCACTAACAAATTGCTGTGACGTCAGATACTGAAAATAAGACGTTTCGTCTTATACAAGTTTCTTTTTGTTACCTATTATTGGCCTTCAAATGCAGACGAGCTAACTGCCGACCTGATGGTAAATGATTGCCGCCGCACATAGGGTTTTTCAGGGAACAGCCAAGTCACTGTACCCTGAAAATACTTTTCTAAACCTCGTTTGAAAGACAGTTAGCCTCATGGCCTCTTTATGAAAACACCACGCAGGGAAGTTATTCCAGTCTGCAAGTGCGTGGGATAAATTACCTTTGGAAATGAATTATACTGAAAGTACGTACAGGTATAGTTTTTGTTAATGTTTATGGCCGCTCTCAAGTTATCTATGAGCAGATAGCAAATATTTTTTTCAAGAAACTAAAGGCCTAGTACAAGTCACAAATACGTTCACAGTTTTCGTATTCGTATAAATTTACTACCGTCGAAGTGTCAAACTAGTAATTCATACGGTAATAAAGGAAAGATTTGCTTGAAAATTATTTTGTTAGTCGACTAATATGAAATAAAATTAACCATATTATAAATTTTAATTCATTATAGTTCCCACTAGTGGCTACTGATACTTGACGTATGGAGAGAACACGAAAACTTTCATCGTTTAAGAAAACTATTACAACTTGTACTAGGCCTACTGAGGTGTAGAGGGCGGATCATCGAAATAAGATGACAAGAAACGTAACTCAATCAAAAATATTACCCCACCAAAACTTTGTGCAGGGCGTGGCTATAAAAGTCTGCGCATAATCATCTCTAGTTGACACTTGATACGTGTAATTTTTTTGCGCGGTGCAGGATGTCGTATCTCGCTTTAGAAATTTAATATTTAAACATTTAAACATTAATATTTTTAAATGTTTAAATGTAATGTAAAGTAAGTAAATGTAATGTAATTTAAATGTAAAGAATTTATGTATCTGGGTAGCAAGATAACGAGAGATGGGAAGTGCGAGGGGGATATTGCAAGGAGAGTGATGGCAGGTAACAAAGTGAATGGTGCCTTGCACGCAGTAATGAGCAGCCAGTCGGTGTCACAAAAGGCACGAATGGCTGTTCACAATGGTGTGCTGGTACCGACACTTATGTATGGCAGTGAAAGTTGGGTTTGGCAGAAGAAGCATGAAAGTAGAATAAATGCGGTGGAAATGCGTTCCCTACGTAGTATGTGTGGAGTCACCCTTGCTGACCGGATGAGGAATAGTGTGATAAGGGATCGCTGTAAGTTGAAGAATGATGTAGTGACTAGGATCGAAAAGGGTATGCTGAAATGGTTTGGGCATATGGAGAGGATGGATGAAAGACGACTTACGAAAGGTATTTATCGTGCGAATGTGAATGGTAGGGTTGGAAGAGGGCGCCCGAGGAGAACATATGCGGATCAAATAAATGACATTCTCCGAAAAGGGCACGTCACGAGTACCCTCAACCGACGAAAATGTATGAGAAGATGTATGAATGTGGAAGAGGCGAAAGAGGTGTGTCAGGATCGTAGCTTGTGGTACTCAATAGTCTCTGCCTACCCCTATGGGACATAGGCGTGAGTGTGTATGTATGTATATGTATTTAAACATAACTTTTATGAAATAAAGTAGATTTTGAACGTTCATAATTTTTGTTGCGTGTATGAGTGTTACGTGTGATTTTACCTTTGCATGTGTAAGTAAGTGGAGCCGTATTTTTGGCAGATTCCTATGAGAGTTATCGTATAGTTATCTTATTTCGATGGGGCGGATGACGTAGTAGGTTCAGACGGGCGATAAACTATAGAATTGATGAACTTTCCTCCGGTAAAATTGAGATGTCTATTTGGTTCTATGTTTTTCAAAGTGAAACTCTAGGACAGGTAATAAACGAATTGTACAGTTGTTATAGACAAATAGAATATAGTTTTGCGAATGTATACAGTAGTTGTGTGTGTAGAACTTTACAGGTGTAATAAAAATATTTTTATGTAATTGTTTTTTAACTTGGATTTTCGTTTTGCCGTCACCTACTAATGCAAAAAGATATTGACTATGAAATACTCCAGTAAGTTTGTAAGAAATAAAGGAGTTATTAAATAGCGAAGCGGACGTACACGCACAGTTTTATATCTGCCGTTCCCAATATTCTGTCTACCGACAGATTTGCTAACTGGCAGTAATATTTTGACACATTTTGTATGGAAGAGCTGTCAAAAAACTATTGATAGTAAGTAAATCTGTCCATAGATAGAATATATGGAACGGCCATAAAAGGCACAGACACAGACAATATATGTATCCTTTTTTGATGTGCACCATAGATAAATGTGTGCAGTATTACTGCGTTCATATTACCTACTAATAGGACATTGAGAAATCTGTTACTATACTAATATTATAATTTAATGCGAGTGTGTTTGTTAACTTTTCTTTTTCGCACAACGAAAGATTAATGACATTTCTCAGACATAAAAGAAATTCTTTTGTTTTTGAATATTATGTTCTTTTGAGAACTTTTGTGGCGCAGCGGGCGAGTAGCTACAATATAGACGGCTTTAAAGCAAGAGGCCGCGGGTTGGATTTCCGCACCGAGATAAATGTTTGTGTGATACACGAATATTAGTTTCGTGTCTGTGTGTTGTGGGTTGGCAAGTCCCTCGTAGTTGCTGATACCCACGATACAGGTTAACCTAGTGTGGGGTCAGGACTATGTGTGTGACTGTTGGGTGTATTTATTTATTTATTTATTTATATATAGTTTATGGGCCGCAGTGTCATATGCTTCATTATATCACGGGAATATGACAGCAAAAACATGGAAAGAGCTGCGAGCACAAGCTAGTTAAATACAAAAGTTTGAAACTGGGCTACTATACTAGATATTTCTCGCGGTTTCACCTGCTTGATGTCATTTTCTAGGCCTATACCAAGCCAAGGTCTACGTAAGTGCCAAATTTCATTCATATTTCGGATTTTTGCAAAATCCGTTCAGCAGTGAATGTCTAATGGATTAACAAATCAAAATCCATCCAACATGAGCACAGTATTTAAAGTAAGGGTTAATAAAACAACAATAAATAAATAATCATCTATTACTAATATTTACAAAAATAAATTTTACACAAATCAATGTAAGAGGAAAATCATACACTATAACTATTCTAATAAGTTAAACAAAATATGTTTAGTTTAAGATATTTTATATTTGTCCTGTAATATAGTGTCCCACTGCTGGGCACGGGGTTATTCTACTAATGTGGTTATTTAAAGCGGCAAAAAACTTAGGGAGTGGAACCTACTAACAAGGACCAACAGATGTCGCCGATTCGAACCCGGGAACATATATAAATTCAAACTAATGTTTCATTGTTAACTATCGCTAAAGATGAAAGAAACTATGTGAGGAGTACATACCTGAGAAATCTCCCGAATTTCGAATGTAATATCTACCAACCCGCCCTAGTCCAGCGTGGTGGTCAATATCTAACCCCTTAGAGTACGAGGTGATTGGTCCCTCGTATGCGAGAGGACGTTTGGGTTGGTACCACCATTTTTGAATGATAGAGTCACGCTGTAGACGCTTTTGTCTACAGCATGAATGGGCCGGCTCGTCCGGGTCGTTACCACTGTCTCCCAGAAAACCGACGTAAAGTAGCAGCTTTCGTACTGCTACGTTTCGTACGGTGAGTGAGATATCCGGACGCCCAAATCCCCCTCCCCTCCCAATCCCTTAATTATCCCTTTCCTTTATGGTCGGCAACGCACCCATAATTCTTTTGGTATTGTGGACGTACATGGGCGGTGGAGATCAGTTACCATCAGGTGACCCACTTGCTCGTTTGCCGGCCTATACTATAAAAATGCCGGTCTATGACATAAAAAAACTAAACTAAAAATGTATACGTATTTCTTCTACCATGCACTGTCGTTTCGGTTTGAAGAACATTGAAACCAGTGAAATTACTGGGCATTATGAGACTTAGCATTTTGTCTCTGGGTGACCTGACGAGCGCACAGGGCCATGCATTTTGTAATTCAAAGTTCTGTGTAATGTTATTTCTGTTTATGGGCAGGCGTGGCGTTTATCATAAGGAGTTCGATCTGCTCATTTCACAATACAATTAATTTTAAAAAAATGTTTATAAAAACTAAAAAAACACGCTTTTATAGAAAATCCAACTAAAATATTAAAAATAAATAATATTTTATTGTATAAAAAGCGTGGGGTGCGTGGTGTCAATAGTTAGAAATATTTTATTGACAGATATGAGTAGAAGCATTATCATTTTGATAATATATTAAAAAGCAACCCAAGCGTGGGTTTGTATATTTGTATACATACAAATATTTAATTTAGTAGTAATAGTTTTTTTTAGTTGGATTTTCTATAAAAGCGTGTTTTTTAGTTTTTTAAACTATTAATCATTTGAATTTTTTAGTTGGATTGCTATAATAGCGTGTTTTTTAAACTATTATTTATGTCCAATGATTTTCAAAAAAAATTAAATTAATTAATTAAAATTATATTAATTTAATTTTTTGAATTGTCATCGGTCCTTGATAAGTATGCCATATTTCGAGTTAATCCGACGTTTTCAAGGGGATCAAAAACATGTTCAAATTTCCGTTACATAGATACGTATGAAACTAATAAAAACGTGTTAAAAACCCCCTGGCCAGTGGGACAGTATAAAACAGGGTTTATAATGATCGCTGTGAAGTGTGCATCTATCTCCTGTCCAATACACTGAAGGAACTATCGAATCTATCGCCGTAATGTAGTTTAGTCGCGAGCATGTCGTCTTCGCTCATAGTTACACGCAGCGGAGGAACTAAAGCGGCCGCGATGGACCTGTTACATACATCATTATAATAAATTGTACATCTTGTTGTGTCACAAATGTTTGTGTGACCCACATATATTTGTTTCGGGTCTGGGTGTAGTGGGTTGGCAAGTCCCTCGTAGTTCCTTATACCCACGATACTGGTTTACCTAGTGTGGGGTCAGGACTATGTGTGTGACTGTTGGCCGTGTTTTTTTTTTATTCCCAGAGGTGTTGACGTCAGGCAGGCGGCTGGTCGTGAAAACTACAAGCCAAATCTTTCTGTAAAATATGTTAAAAAGCATGTTGGGCCGACCCCGCTGTGAGTGGGATAAGGGCAGGTGGAAGTAAGGAAGGAAGGAAGGTAGAACTTGGTTGTCAATGCGGGTTATGGAGGTCAGACGGCGGATCGCCCAAAATAACAAATACCATCATACATACATACGCACTCACGCCTGTCAACCCCGAAGGGGTAGGCAGAGGTGTAACCAGTACACCCACATTTCGCCGACCGTATCTCCGTCCCTTATGTGATAGGGGGCGAGCCTATCGCCATACCGGGCACAAATCCCAGACTCCGGGCTGATACTGAGCATTTCGTAATAGAAAAACCCAATACCACTTTACCCGACCCGGGGATCGAACCCGAGACCTCAGCGTTAGCGTAATCGTAACGCGTACGCATTACAACTGCGCCACCGAGGCAGTCACAAAATAAAAGAATACCCACAATACTAGAAGAGTCGTTGATTGGGAAGGGGATAGGGATTTGGGTCTCTGGGTACGAAACGCAACAGCATGCTTCGGGTTCCCTGTCAGACAGTGGTAACAACCCCAGCCCCGGATCTACGAGTGTTTCGAACTGGGATAGTGGCGCCCCTCTCTCCAGCGTTCGAGATAAATTACTTTAAAAAAAAACTAAAAAATAAATAAAAGAATGATACACACAGGGCCTGTGTGGTGCCTTTTTGTTACAAGTCGACGGTGAGCCAACCAGGCTTCCGTATGCGGCGCTTTGTGGAGCAAGTTTTTTATTTTTAATCATATATCATGATTTTAGCGTCCCCATGAAACTGCCGCCCGGGCGGGTGTCCCGGTTTGCCCCCGAAGGACATTGAAGCCAGTGAAATTACTGGACATTATGAGACTCAACATCTTATGTCTCGGGGTGGCGAGCGCAGTTCAATGCCATACAGTGTTCTGTAATCCATTGCTTGTATTTATGGGCAGGCGTGACGTTTAACATCAGGCCTGCGACCTGCTCGTCTTGTATTTAATCAAATAGCAAAAAAAAAACATGAGTGGGCCACTACCGTCCGACTTACAGATTTTTTTTTTTATAGTATAGGCCGGCAAACGAGCAAGTGGGTCGCCTGATGGTAAGTGATCTCCACCACCCATGTAAGTCCACAATACTAAAATAATCATGGGCGCGTTGCCGACCTTAAAGGAAAGGGATAAGTAAGGGATTGGGAAGGGGAGGGGTAATTGGGCCTCCGGATATCTCACTCACCGTACGAAACGCAGCAGCAAGCTGCTACTTTACGCCGGTTTTCTGTGAGACAGTGGTAACGACCCTGACGAGCCGGCCCATTCATGTTGTAGACAAAATTGTCTACAGCGTGGCTCTACCACTCAGAAACCGGGTGACCTGCTTCCCCGTTTGCACCGTTACAAAAAGCGTCCTCACCTGCCCTCAGCGTTAAGGAAGTTGAACGTGGAGCAAGCGTGTTCACTCGGCAGGATCTCCACGTTGATTTTGTTGGCCCTGGCGGCTCGGAACACCTTGTCTACTGTCTCACGCTCGTTCGATTCCAGGCCCATTACCTGTTGATACCAATTACATTAAACTGCACCATGGTTGGTGTATCAAGTTTTTTTTAACCGACTTCAAAAAAGGAGATTCTCAATTCGGGTGTTTTTTTGCTTTTTTTTTATGTGTGTGCATCGATTTCTCCGCCAACTGTGGACCGAATTTGAAAAAAAATTCACTCGAGTTTAGTTGCGATGTCATCCCATATACATTTGGTAAAGATCTGATGACGGAGTACGGAGAAAAAAAAATAAAACTCCTCAACGGACAACAGTACACTCGTCGCGATTGTGTTATTGTATTGGAATTTACATGATATTGCTTGAAGTCGGTTTCTAAATTTTGTTAAACATTATATTATTTACTAGCTTTTGCTCGCGGCTCCGCCCGCGTGCACGGCCTATTCCGGGAAAAAGTCTTATATAGCCTATAGGCTTCCTCAATAAATGGGCTATCCTATATCTAACACTGAAAGAAAATTGAAATAAAACTAGTTTATACGGATTTTATCGCGGTTTAATTTTTATTTTAGTCCCGACGTTTCGAAAGCTTTTCAGCCTTCGTGGTCACGAAGGCTGAACCGCCAACTGCCAGACCTCAAGATACCGTGAGCTCTTTCTGCGTAGATCGGACTAGTGTCAACTAACTTTTTAAATAATTAAAAATAATTGTATAATTTTAAATTGAAGGTAGCCATTGTAACATTAACTTTTCGAGACGACCTACACCTCAGTCTCTCCCGTGACCACGAAGGCTGAAAAGCTTTCGAAACGTCGGGACTAAAATAAAAATTAAACCGCGATAAAATCCGTATAAACTAGTTTTATTTCAATGTGTAATATTCGCGTAAACCTAAGAAATCACTACTGAAAGAAAATTTCAAATCGCACCAGTAGTTCGATATTAGCGCGTTCAACCAAACAAACAAAAAAACTCTTCAGATTTATAATATTAGTAAGTATAGATTACCCGAAATGACGAAATAGCAGGTCGCTCGCCTGATGGTAAGCGCCATGCATTTCCATAATGCCACAACACCACACATAACTTCGAAT
The DNA here is from genome assembly GCA_905332985.1 of Mimas tiliae. Classification (NCBI taxonomy): domain Eukaryota; kingdom Metazoa; phylum Arthropoda; class Insecta; order Lepidoptera; family Sphingidae; genus Mimas; species Mimas tiliae. The sequence continues at coordinate 190,948 of HG995265.1, read as the reverse complement.
TACAAAGCACTGCGTTCATCACCCCAAACATTAGTTGTTAAGTCTCATAATGCCCTATAATAAACCGAAACACAACAGTGTTTGCACATTGCTGCCTAGCGTCATTGCCGTTCGCCGTTCGGGTACAAATAAAAGAAATAAATACAGCCAACTATAGTCCTGACCCCACACTAGGTATCAGTACATCTGTATCGTGGGCATCAGGAACTACGAGGGAATTGCAAGCGTAGAGATAATATAATTTAAATAAATAACTAATTTACAATTAAATGTTAATTTACGAATCTGAGTGCAGCAGTTAGCTTGGTTTCCACTCACCAGCAGATCTATCTTCGGCTCCAATATCTTGAAGAACCTCAACGAGTCCTCGGTGATCTCGTTGGAATCTCTCACTTGCCATGATAGTACCGTTCTGGAAGTGTTTACATAAGTTCACGGCTGTATCCCCCAAGGACAAATGTAAAATTCTGTTTTTTTTTTATTAACTTGAATGACGAGACGAGCAGGTCGCTCGCCTGTGCAACGCCACACAGAACTTTAAATAACAAAGCGCTGCATGACACTGAACTGCGCTCGTCACCCCGAAACATAAGGTGTTAAGTCTCATAATGCCCAGTAATTGCACTGGCTTCAATGTCCTTCAAACCGGAACACAACAGTGCTTACACACTGTTGCTTAGCGGCAGAAATAGACAAAGCGGTGGTACCAACCCAGCCGGCCTCTGGCATACTAGGGACCTAACATCTTGTCTACAGCATGAATGGGCCGGCTCGTCCGGGTCGTTACCACTGTCTCACAGAAAACCGGCGTAAAGTAGCAGCTTGCTGCTGCGTTTCGTACCGTGAGTGAGATATCCGGAGGCCACATGAGGAGTTTGGCCAAAGTATGGTTTTGTGGCTGTGCATGAGCAGTGGATCACCTATGAGGTGACCCACTTGATCGCTTGCTGACATCTTATCTTTCTGGCGTTATCCCACCTTTGTGCCAGGATCCACCTGAGGCGTCGCCTCTACTTTGTCTTATCTTGAGAATCCTCTGTAGTGAAACCATTGGTTCTCATGTCTCCCTTTAAGAAGTCCAGCCAGAGCTTTTTGGGCCGTCTGTGGGTTCGTACTTCGGTACAATCTGGCACAGGCATTTGCACCGAAATAAGATGACAAGAAACATAACTCAAGCAAAATAATTACCTCACCAAAACTCTGTGCAAGGGGGGAGGGGCTATAAAAGTCTGTGCTGCTCGTTCATTCATCAATTCATTAATGATTCATGATCTCTAGTTGACACTTAATACGTCAAATTTTTACGCGGTGCTGTACGTCGTATCTCAATTTAGAAATTTAATATTTAGACATAACTTTTATAAAATAAAGTTGATTTTACCCTGGCATGTGTACATGGTATATTTTTGGCAGATTCATATGAGAGTTATCGTTCTAGTTATCTTATTTCGATGGGCATTTGCAACCAACATATTCATCAGAGCTTTGCTATAAAAAAAGAACATGCAAACATCTTGGAGCTCGGAATTCGGGAAATACTCACAACAAGGTGGTACTACAAGGTGGTAGGTCCCTCGTTTGCGAGAGACCGGCTGGGTTGGTACCACCGCTTTGTCTATTTCTGCCGCCAAGCAACAGTGTGTAAGCACTGTTGTGTTCCGGTGTGAAGGGCATTGAAGCCAGTGTAATTACTGGGCATTATGAGACTTAACACCTTATGTCTCGGGGTGACGAGCGCAGTCCAGTGTCATGCAGTGCTTTATTTAAAGTTCTGTGTGGCGTTGCTTCTGTTTATGAGCAGGCGTGGCGCTTACCATCAGGCGAGCGACCTGCTCGTCTCGTCATTCAATGTAATAATAAAAAAAAAAAAAACTCGTCCAAGAAGTGACTTGAAGAATGTAACACTTACCTTGGAAATATGGCCATAGGGCCCAAAACTGTCAGTCCATTGTTCAGTTTGAAACCATACTGGAAAAAGGAAAGATGAAAAATTCTATTATTCGTATTTATTAGTACTCCTATAGCATTTTCTTATAACAAAAAAAAATATTTCAAGTTTTATAATATTATTCTAACAATATTTACTAGTCTTACGCCTGGTTTCTGAAAGGCTGATCAAACCAACTTTCTACTAACAGAACTTTGATTTGACATCGCTGTTGTAATAAATAAAAAAATGTAAAATAGTCTAAAATAGTTATAATTTATGTTACAAGAAAAGTTGTAGTTTTATTTATTTTTAAACAAAATGTATTGAGTTAATATTCGGGCGCCAGGCAGACAAGCCACCATGAAACAATGCTCTCGGATAGAATAGCTAGAGGCTGGGAAATTTAATCTTTAGGGGGGTAGAATTAGACCAACATTGATAAAAGAATTTGGTTTATTCCCTGGTTACAAATTTACAGAAAATACACTGTCACTGTTGCACTTTTTATGCTGATAAATTGAGATAGATGTTCTTCAGCTGAAGGCTGTTAAAATAGATAAAATTAACTTACAGTTCTCATTCCCAATGATACACTTAAATTAAAATCCGACCTCCAAGATGAGTCCACATGTTCTGCAGCACAAGGTAGCCAAAACACGCATCCAAATTTAAGAAGAATTATCACTGCAGCCAAACCGAAGCAAACCGAAGCAAACGTAGGAAAATTCATTCAAAAGTAGTAAAATTGGTAAAAAGGTTGAAAACAGGATTAAACGGAAGAAAACGGGGTTAACGGTAGAAAACGGTAGAAACGGGATTAACGGTAGAAAACGGGAGCAAACGGCCGCGATTGCGGCAACAAAATGTGGAAATATCCTCTCCAAAAATAAGGCCATGGAAAGTCCTAATTAGATTTTCCATCAAAAATAAATAATTATGGCTATATTAAGCCATAAAGCTGTTTTACAACAAAACATGCTTTTAATGTCCTAGTAATCAAGGATTATTAAAAATTTTGTGGATTTACATTTCCACGACTTGTCTATCGAAACGAAGGGAAGAAAGTGAGATCCGCTTAGGGTTGTGCCACGCTCAGCGCGCGCGCAGCTCTAGGGATGTCAAAACGTTAATTTAAAAATTCAAACAATCGACTAAATTGATTTTTAACCTGTGACATAATTAATATGTTACATCACATACTTTCCCAAAAAATAAAAGAACGAAGTTCTTTTATGAACTTTGAAATTGAGCCAAAATATTCTAAGACTGAAGTCTGAAACGAAATTTTTAACATAAATGAAAACATCAAACAGATAATTCTAAAGGAACAACCAGTTGAATAATATTCAAGAGAAAAACTATTAAGTTATCTACAAGAGAAGATACTCAAGGAAAAAGACAAAGTTAGAACTTTAACCGAAGAGATAAACCAATTCTCCCAAAGAACGCCAAAAGAATCTTCAAAACAATTCCAAAGGAACACCAAGAGGTTTAAAAAGGAAATCCCAAACATCATCGAAAAATTTCTAAAAGAATACCAAAAGGAAAAGCAACACATCTTCAAAGGAAGAACAAAACCTCTTCAAAAGAAGAACAAAACATCTTCAAGGGAAAATCAAACAAATCATCTTCGAAAGAAGATTAAACAAAATAAAACCCACCGAACATCTCAATCTTTAATTAGCTAAGCACTATTAGCCGCTAAATTAAACCATTACAAGCTAACCAACTTCTCCCATCTAACAACTCATTCCAAGAAATAGCTAGGTCAATATAACCGCTAAATCAAACTAACCACACACCAACTTCAACAACTCTCACCATGAAATAGCTAGGTCAAAATAACCGCTAACTCAAACTACTACTAACTCGAACTTCAACAACTCCTAAATCAAACTATTACCAACCATGAACGCCATCGAGATCAGCTGGACAACTGTCGCTTACTCTTAGCTGTAACCAACTTTTCTAACACCACGCGAGATTAGCTAGACAAATTGTCGCTAACTCGTAACTACCTCAAACCCTTCAAACACCAACACCTTCATTGTAAGAGAACAGTAAAGCTAATTAGCTGCTGTCTCCCACAATAACGCTACATCAAGAATAAATTTCCTGAAACAAAAAGTTATGACATTTCGCGGTCAGCACAACTCAACTCAGACTTTCTGAACGCGAAAGCATAGAAAATTATCGTATTACGATCGGCACAACTCTACTCCGACTTTCCGAGCGTAATAGACAAAAGAAAACTTGGCGAAAGCACAAGTCCAAAAGCAAAAGGTCTGGAGAAATCTCTCAGAAATAAGTATCATATTACGATCGGCACAACTCTACTCCGACTTTCCGGGCGTAACAGATAAAGACAACTAACGCGAAAGCGAAAGCTAAAAGGGTCTGTCGCAAAGGCGAGCATAACAGAAAAGTGCTTGACGCAAAAGCGTGCAGAACAAAAGGTGTCTGACGCAGAAGCGTACAGAGCTAAACAAAAGTGACTGACGCAAAGGCGTGTAAGTCGGTCAAATCCGAGATTTGTCTAACAAAAGTGCTACCTACACTAGCTAAAGAAGCTTGTGGGTGCAAGTTGTATGTTAGCAAACAAGAGAAAAGGGTTTTCTAACAAAATACAATTTAAAGTTAAATTGTAATGTAGAAGTTACACATAATTAAAATAATTCTAACCTGAAACATTTCTAACAAAATGTCAGATAGAAGTAGAACAATGCTAACAATACAAAATGAGGAGTAAAAGTTCCTACAACAAACATATGTGTACAAATGACATGAAAAAATCCTTGTACAAAAACAGTATATAAAAAAATAAGATCTATTTCAGTTGGATCTGAATTAGCAAAGTTTCGCTGGAGCGTAGCATACTATTTGTTCCAAAAAATCTCCTAAATAGCTTTAGCAAGAAATAAGAATTGAATTATATATAGCGATAAGAAGTTTCATAACATACATCTCTTCCATAGTATAATAACCAATCATTCTTTCATCTAATTCATCCACAAACAGATATACGTCTTCTATCAGAATATAAAAGCCAAGAACTTAAATTCAAGTTTTCAGAACAAGAAATTTAATATTTAACTATATCTTTTACATGGTAACGACCAGTATAACCTTTAGCCAAGTCTTTCAAAACATAAACGTTATCTGAGATTTTTTCTACTACTTCACATTTTATAAATCTAGGAGCAAGCTTAGCCGAAAAATATGCAGGTGCATTAGATTGTACAAAACTACGTTTCCAACAAATATCACCAACCGAAAGAGAAATGACTCTTCTTCCCTTATTATAATAAATAGCATTACGCTTATAAGCTTTAAGTAAGTTATCTTGAACTTTAACAAAAACTTCACTAAGTGAATTTAAAGAGTACGCAAAAGAATTACGACTACCTAACTCAAGGTGAGATAAATCTTCAACGGATTTACTAAAACGATGGAGTGACGCATCAAAAATAAGTTCACGTCCGAACATAAGAAAGTTTGGTGTAAAATCAGTGGCTAAATTAACACTATTATTAAGAGACAATTGAACATGAGGAAGAAAATTGGACCAAGACCTATGATCGTTCTGAACAAAACAAGAGATACAAAACTCGATTACTTTATTATACCGTTCAACAGGATTATTCTGTGGAGTATAAAGAGTGTTATAGAATATTTTAGTAATATTATAGCTTTTTAAGAAATCTTTAAATAATTTATTAGTAAATTGAGAAGCATTATCCAGAATGAATAAGTTTGGAGTACCGAATTTAAGAAATATTTCTTTCTCAAGAATCTTACAAATAATTTTAGAAGTAGCATTTACCATTGGAAAAATCCAGCAATATTTAGTGAAAACATCTACAATTGATAAAATATAACGATGACCAGAATAAGTTTTAGGAAGAATTCCTATAATATCCATTGACAATAAAACCATTGGAGAGTCTACTTTTTTAGGATTAATCATGAAACCATGTGGAGGAGCATTAGAAGATTTATATGCTTTACAAATATCACAATTATTAATATATTTCTGAACATCTGCAAACATTCCTTTCCAAAAATAATGTTGTTTCAATTTAAATAAAGTTTTATGAATGCCTAAGTGGCCAGAATTAATATTATCATGATTATCACGAATTGTATTGATAATATGTTCTTTAGGTATAACAATTTTCCAATTTAAACGACTATTAGGATTAAATTTGTTTTTACAAAATCTATATAAAGTTTTATCTTCTACTCTAAAGTTTTTATATCTACTAGGAAATTTCTGACAAGTAATAAATATTTTCTTATACCATGGGTCATGAATATCTTCATCAGGACAAATAAAAGTTACAGGAGCAAGGTCAATAGTGGATACTTCTATACGAGATAAAAAATCAGGAACTACATGTTGAGATCCTTTTTTATGAATTATATCAAAGGTATATTGAGAAATTCTAGCAGCCCAACGAGCAAGTCTACCGGAAGGGTTATTAAGTTTTAAAAGCCATTTTAAACAAGCGTGATCTGTTATCACAGTGAATTTCATTCCTTCTACATAAGGTCGAAAATGTTCAATAGAATCTAAAATAGACAAAAGTTCTCTTTCTGTAGTACTATAATTCCTTTCACATTTATTTAAAGATCGAGAATAATAAGCTACAGGATGTTGATCTCCTTTATCATCTTCTTGAGTCAAAACACTACCAGTTCCTACAGAACTAGCATCACAATGCAAGAAAAAAGGTTTTTCAAAATCTGGACAGTTTAAAACTGGAGCAGATATTAAAGCTAATTTTAAGTTAGAAAAAGCATTTTCAGCATCAATATTCCAAACAACAGGTTTTTTAGAATTCTTGCTTCCCTCAGTAAGTTTAGTTAAAGGTGAAGCAATATCAGCAAACTTAGAAATGAATCTACGATAATAAGAACATAGTCCTAAGAAACTTCTTAGTTCTTTTACAATAACTGGACGAGGAAAGTCCCTAATAGCATCTAACTTAGAAGGATCCGTATGTAATCCATCCTTGTCTACAACATAACCAAGATAACGAAGTCTGTCTTTACAAAAATTACATTTTTTAAGATTAACCGTAAGACCAGCGTCTTTTAAAATATGATAAACTTTGTTTAAATATTCAATATGAGTTTTAAATTCAGAGTTAACAATTATTAAATCATCTAAGTAACAAAATACTACACTATCAAATTCTGGACCAAAAAGTTTGTCAACTAAACGTTGCAATTCGCTTGGAGCATTGGTAAGTCCGAAACACATCCGCACAAACTCGAATAAACCACGACCAGGAATAACAAAAGCAGTCTTCTCTCGAGAAGTCTTCTCTAAAGGTATTTGCAAAAAAGCTTTGGAAAGATCAATGGTACTTATATATTTAGCACCTTTAAGATTATCTAAAATTCTAGAAGGATAAGGCAATGGATAAGAATCTTTAATAGTCATAGAATTTAAACGACGTGAATCTAAACACAATCTGGTTCCACCATCTCGCTTTTCAACGGCAAGAACAGGAGAGCACCAAGGCGATTTAGAAGGTTGTATAATATTTTCTTTTAAAAGTACATCAACTTCATCATAAAGTTCTTTTTGTTTAGCAGGACTCAAAGGCCAATAACGTTGCTTAAAAGGTTCACCAGTTGTATTAATTTTATGTTCAACTAGGTGAGTAAGACCTAAGCCTTTCTTTTCATAAGAAATATCTTCAAAAAGAGAAATAATACTAGATAAGTTCAGTTTCTCTGAAGGAGAAAGAGATTCAGCAGCAGTTACAGAACAAATTGTATTGTTGTCTACTGGAACAAGTATAATATTCTTTAACAAATCATTCGCTAAACCGAATTTAAGCCAAAAGTCAAAACCCAAAATAATTGAAGGTCTAAATGAAGGTATAATTAAAAATTGTATGATTTCAATATTATCATCACATTTAACAGGCAAATCTAAAGTTCCCAACACTTTCCGTGGAGTACCATCTACAGTTGAAGCTAAACTTGAATCAGGTTTAATTGTGTAACTTTTTATGATTCAAGTTCTTTCCCGAATTGAATAAAGGATTCAATTGAAGTAATATTCTTTCCTATAAAATAAGGCAAATAAATTTGTAACATATTATGTTTAATTATAGTAATTAAAGTTATATCCGAAATAGTATTATTCAAACGACAAGCCATATCAACAATATCTGTAATAAAGTCAGGTAATGATTCACTAAATTTTTGTTTCTTTGTACGAAGTTCATATTCCAAAGAATAGTCAAAATCAAATTTATCAAAACGTTGTAACAACGCAACCTTTAAATCAGTCCAAGAAGAAATCTGTGCATGTATACCTCTATACCATTTAGTAGCTGTACCAGATAAAATATCAGTAAGTGAAGCCAAAAATAAATGTTCATCAAAATTTCTAAGCAAAAAATATTCCTCTATTTGAGTTATAAATTCTCTAACACACGTCTTGCCATCAAAACATAATCTGCTTTTCTTAAGATCAGGTAATTTTGTAACACGAGGTAAATTCCTCCTAACATTTTCATTTAACAAAGCTGAAGTATCAATTTGAGAATAATGTGGAATTGAAGATAAAAAAGGTTCCTGAATATTTGATAAAGTTATTAAGTTATCCGGATCAGGTAAAATATTTGAAACACCAGGTGCAGCAGCATGTACTACATCCTCCCTATCATCAGGCATAGAAAAAGTTTGAGTCTCCACATCCATGATCAAAAACTTCAAAATAACCAAGCAAAACCGAACTCAAAACGAGTATAGTTACCAAATCCAAAAGTTGAGTAAATAAATTATGATTAACTAAGTTTCACTAAACAATAATCCCCTATAAAGTGAGAGTGTAAATTGTTTTCAATTAATTTGACAGAAGTCAAAAGTTTTCAAAAGTAATATTTCCAAAGTATAATGTTTTTAAAAGTTTTCAAAATTTAAATCTATTATTATTTTGTTTAGAAAGTGCAATAGTGACTCACAAAACCACTTATGTTTATAATTAACATTGTTATATTAACATTAACAAATAGAAACAAGTTCTATATGAAACTTAATTGTTTACCGCAGAAGTAAAAGTGAAATTTGTATATAAATACAACATAAGATGACTGAACTCTGTCCTAATCATAACACAGTTAAGGTGAGCTAAATATTATTCTAATATAAAGTTAAATCGCAATTCAAAGTAACACTTAGTGAACACAATGTGTGAACATAAATTAAAGTTTGTGAACATTTGAGGTTATGAAATCTTTGTAACATTTTTTATATAATATAAACTATTATTAAGTACATACATGATCTGCAGAGTTGACAACAGCAATCCCGAAGTGGTAGTTTTTATTTAAAGGCTATGATTCTATACAATAAAATGGAAAGCACACATTTATACATCCCTAAATTGTGAACGCTAAAGCAATATGAAATAATGCAAACTGTCAAGTAAAAGTGATACTATTTTATGGCCTAAACCTCATGAACAACATTCATAAAAGTTGCAAAAGCTTATAGAAAGCATAATATCAAATAGCAAAATAGTAATTGAAGTAAACAAAGCCTGCACAGAGTGTCAGTCAAAAGTGAAAGCTAAATGCTTATCGTAACAAAATGCATCAACAAAAATTGTGCGTTAGCCACTTAAAATTAGTACATAATATGATCAAAAGTGCATCAATGACTGAGTTAAACAATACAGTAACCATTCTAGTCCCTGTTCGCAGAGCGACAAATGTAATAAATAAAAAAATAAAAAAAAATTTAAAATAGTTATAATTTATGTTACAAGAAAAGTTGTAGTTTTATTTATTTTTAAACAAAATGTATTGAGTTAATATTCGGGCGCCAGGCAGACAAGCCACCATGAAACAATGCTCTCGGATAGAATAGCTAGAGGCTGGGAAATTTAATCTTTAGGGGGGTAGAATTAGACCAACATTGATAAAAGAATTTGGTTTATTCCCTGGTTACAAATTTACAGAAAATACACTGTCACTGTTGCACTTTTTATGCTGATAAATTGAGATAGATGTTCTTCAGCTGAAGGCTGTTAAAATAGATAAAATTAACTTACAGTTCTCATTCCCAATGATACACTTAAATTAAAATCCGACCTCCAAGATGAGTCCACATGTTCTGCAGCACAAGGTAGCCAAAACACGCATCCAAATTTAAGAAGAATTATCACTGCAGCCAAACCGAAGCAAACCGAAGCAAACGTAGGAAAATTCATTCAAAAGTAGTAAAATTGGTAAAAAGGTTGAAAACAGGATTAAACGGAAGAAAACGGGGTTAACGGTAGAAAACGGTAGAAACGGGATTAACGGTAGAAAACGGGAGCAAACGGCCGCGATTGCGGCAACAAAATGTGGAAATATCCTCTCCAAAAATAAGGCCATGGAAAGTCCTAATTAGATTTTCCATCAAAAATAAATAATTATGGCTATATTAAGCCATAAAGCTGTTTTACAACAAAACATGCTTTTAATGTCCTAGTAATCAAGGATTATTAAAAATTTTGTGGATTTACATTTCCACGACTTGTCTATCGAAACGAAGGGAAGAAAGTGAGATCCGCTTAGGGTTGTGCCACGCTCAGCGCGCGCGCAGCTCTAGGGATGTCAAAACGTTAATTTAAAAATTCAAACAATCGACTAAATTGATTTTTAACCTGTGACATAATTAATATGTTACACTGTCAAAACAATTCGAGTTGCCGAAACGTTATTTAGTGAACAAATCAATAATATTTGATCTCTCTTTAGTACTGTTTGACATAAGATTTTTCATATCAATTTGAAAGTTATGTAAACTAACATGTGTGTCAAATCAAAGGTGTTGATCACGCTTCTAGCAACTCAGCTGCGACTTGACATGAGATTTGACATTTGATTAGTTAATTTAACATTGATCAGCCTTTCAGAAACCGGGCGTTAGTTCATTTCCGCACTGATACTCTATTAGGACAATATGTCCTAATATTTAGACATAACTTTTATAAAATAAATAAAAATAAATAATGTTCTAGATCATCTTTCTAAACATAATTTAGATCATCTTTCTAAATTGAACCCACGCCCTCTCGCTTCGTAGCCGGCTACTCATCCACTGCGACATGAAGAAATAAATAAATAATATATACACGGCCAAGAGTCACACACATAGTCCCGACCCCACACTAGGTTAACCTGTATCGTGGGTATCAGGAACTACGAGGGGCTTGCCAACCCACAACATACAAACCCGAAACAAATATTTGTGGATTAGACAAACATTTGTCTTGGTGTAGGAATCGAACCCACGACATCTCGTTTTGCAGCTGGCTACTCGCCCACTGCACCATGGAGGCTGTCAAAGTCAAGTAGAAAAATGACTTACAGTGGCATATGCATCTATCATGAGCCCAAGTTCCTGATCTTGGTTCAGAACACGTATTGTAGTCTTACCCTCCCCTTCATAGGCAGCTTTGTTGCGAATGAAACTGGAAAACATCAAAATGTTAAAAAATTAACAAGGTGGTAGGTCCCTCGTATGCGAGAAGCCGGCTGGGTTGGTACCACCGCGCCGTCTACCTCTGCCGCCAAGCAACAGTGTGTAAGCACTGTTGTGTTCCGGTTTGAAGGACATTGCAGCCAGTGTAATTACTGGGCATTATGAGACTTAAACACCTTATGTCTCGGGGGGACGAGCGCAGTTCAGTGTCATGCAGCGCTTTGTTATTTAAAGTTCTGTGTGGCGTTGCTTCTGTTTATGAGCAGGCGTGGCGCTTACCATCAGGCGAGTGACCTGCATGTCTCGGCATTCAAGCTAATAAAAAAAAAAAAAAAAACTCTAAAAATGTCACCACAAGTTATTATGTGTACAAGGAAGGTACTAGAAGTAAATACATATTTTTTACACACAAAAAAAAAACATTATCTTTATTTATATAATTCGACTGTACTGACTGAACTCCTCCTAAACAGCTGGACCGATTTGAATGAATTCTTTTGTATGCGTTTGGGTGGCACCTTGGATGGTTTAGATTCACAATTGGAGCCGGTAGGTGGCGCTGCTGTAGTTGCGGGTGAAACCAAGCGGGACAGCTAGTTTTCTTATATATTTTCATTCATAATTTTCTTCCATCTGTCATTATCTCAGTCACAGTTGGGTCAGCGCAACATGCTTTATAACACATGTTACAGAAATATTTAGCTTGTATTTACTACCGGCCGCCTTCATGAAGTCAACCCCTCTGGGGAGAAAACACCCAGACCCGAAAGAACTATTGTTAAATAATATTTTTCTCGGTGCAGGAATCGAACCCACGGCTTCTGACTTCACAGCGGGCTACTTGCTAATTTCGTGACTAAATTCATAATTTAGTATTTAAAGCTGTTTTTACAAAACTAACCTCAAAATCGGTATATTTCTTTTTGCTACATTATTAATTTGCCGTATTGTACTCGGCAACATTTTGTTAAATTTGATTTTATTCTTGAGTTACTAAATAAAATAAATTAAATAACATTTACAACACAGTTCTATTTTCGGTTTACCCGTATCATTCAGTGTCAATCAGAGAGTATAATATTCTTTGGTGTCAATTATGACAGATATGACAACTGCTGTCAAAATTAAAATGTTTATGGACCATGGTATAGAAAACATTATGCCTATGAAAGAGTAAAGTGAATTAAAAACTTTCTCTAGAAAATATCATAATATGTAGGAAACTTAGTCACCCCCTTCGACCCCCTTAGACTGGAACCTATAATGTGCAAATCAGTTTATTTTATGTAATATACTCTATGGTGCAAAGTCCAAAGCAAAATAGGACGCGAAATTTACGCTCCATTTGGTTTCGTACCTTAAGTATATGTTGTACTAGCTGTCCCGCGCGGCTTCACCCGCGTTCATATTACTGCTCAGCTCCCGTCTTACATACAAAGTTCAACCCAAGTTCAAGTTCCCCATTTACCCTCTTGTAATGTAAATTTCCAAAAATCCTTTCTTGGCGGGGCCCCTACATTTTATTTCATATTTAGCACACCCTGTGCCCGCCGACCGCTGCTAACCGGGACAGATGTTTGGCCCACCAGCCGCTCTGCCTCCGCTTTTGATTTGATTTGATTTGATTGTGGGCTCCTTTCCTCCGCACTTAGCCCGTTGAATGTCGGGCCATTGTGCGTGAAGTTTGTGCTGGCTAGAAATCTAGCCAGCCTAACTCCGACCAGAAGCGCAGGATCCTCCTGGTGTCTCCACAGGCTTCTCGGAGTGACCTCAGTGTGTTGAGGATTTCCGCCCGTTGTGTAGCTACACCTTCACATTCCAGAATGACGTGTGAAGCTGTTTCATCTCTGCCCCCGCTTTTTAAATCTCTGATATCTTCTAAGATATTCATTTTAATGATATGCTGTGAAGGACAATTTTGATCAACATGAAATGCACAACGTATCTCATGCATTTAATTGGATAAGCAATAATACTGTATTGTAATAACTTGGTAAATAACCCTTTTTTTTGTAATTTGGGCTTCTCATCGAAAACCAGCGCTGCAGTATTGCTTATGTTGTACTGCAGCATGTAGCTGAATGAGAGGCCCATTGTTAGCGCAATAATTGCGTAGTATTTTTAAGTTTTTGTATATATATTTTGTTTGTTTTTTTTTAACTCTGTAATTATTGCTCTGATAATAAACTGCCTTCTTTCTTTTTCTTAATAAGAATGTAAAAGATAAAAATGTGTGTTATCCTTAGGAGATGAACATATGCCATCGCTGACCTTTAATCGATCTTTTTAAGATATACAATTCCGTAATACATTAATTTGATCTATCTCGTAAGGTATAGCCAGCGCTTGCAATATCCGCTGATATACAAAAATATGTTTGTTACATCAAATTACAAATCTTTGAATTTCTGGCTTTTCTCTACTTTAATATGCATGTAAACTAGATATAAATCTTTCTCTTGAATCACTCTATCTATTGCTGAAAACTACATTATAATCCGTTGCGTAGTTTAAAAGATCTAAGCGTACAAACAGCGGGAGTGACTTTGTTTTAAACTATGTAAAGAAGTATTTGTTCATTGAATTGAAGCATTGAAAATTTGAAACATTATGATGACTAAGATAATTATTTAAACAACGTTATAATTTTCATAAAATATTATATTCAATGATAAAAGTCACATATTCTTTTCCATAATAAGTTTATGTTGTAATAAAAATCTTAAAGGAATAATTTAACACCATAGAGTTCAATTAGTAGTTGATAAAATAAGAAAAGCGATAGATTACTAATAATAATTATTGGTATCACCTTAACACATGACGATAATCTTTAAATTACGAAATTTCCAAGTACTTAGATTTGACTACTGATTTGAGTTTTATAAAAAAAAACAATCAAGATTGACATCAGTCAAGTATAATAAATGACTTCGTTTCATGAGGCTGTATTGCCTCGACTTCCTCTGCATTTTATTAAAACGAATATCAGTGCGTGTGGATAGACGTTGGCGATGGGCGAATGTTGACAAATCAATAATGGCGAACGCAAACATTGTCTGTGTTGGGGAAAAAATGATTATCACTGTGTTTTTCGTTGAATAGTGGTGTTGTTTTGGACAATAACATAGAATGTTGATGAACAGGTTAAAGAAACATTGAAATTAGTGCTATTTTGGTGGTGTAACGATATTTATGGACTCTAATAGTTTGCTAAATGGCTGAAACAATAGGGATTTAAAGAATATTAAGCGTATAGACACAAATGCCTTATCATTCCAAACATTTAATATTTAGTAGATAAACCTAATTCTAACGTGCATAAATTGTTCTTGATTATGGTGGGTTTTGTAATGCAAATATGCTTAGATTCAAGGTGGTGCGTTGGCATGATTATCGATTCCTTTCCCATTCCGTTTTTAGTAGGATGAATTTTTTTTGGCGGAAATTTTATATTTCGATATTCTTCTAAATGCTACTAATTTACTATTATTTACCCCTATAAACTTTGAAACAAGTGAATTATAAATATTTTATACTTGTTTTGATTAGAGATTAAAGCGGGAATAGAAAAAATATACTAAACGTAATTTGTTAGCCCGATCAAAAAATGGAATTTATCCAAATGAAAATTATTGAATGAAACTTACATATATTGATTATCTTCACCTCACAAAGATTATCTACATTAGTATAATTTATTTATATATATGACTCTCGCTAGAGAGTATTATATTCCTTGTATACGACCGACAAGGCTGTACGGTCTACCACTCCTTAGCTCAACAGAAAATCTTAAAAGTCACAATTACGTCACGCTCTGCGGCACGCGTCTGCAGATGCGCGGTTTTTCAAAACAAATGTTGATTCGGCTTGACACTTGTACGTCGAAAAGTTTATTTCTGTTGTGGAATACATATTACATATATTAATATTGGAGTTATTTTCTTTAACATTGGTCAGTGGCGAGTTGCGACACGGCAAATAATCTGCATTTGCTGTAATTTACTCAGTAAATACGGAGAATTAGGGGAAAAATACAAGATTATATTGAGTCAAATCAAGATGGCGACGTGTAACGGACTTTGACGATTTGAAGTATTTGCTTCGGAGAGGTTTGGTTTGGACACGAGTGTTTGCTTATCTTTGTATTTTGATTGAGTACTTATATAATTTTGTATATTTGTCCTGTGGTGTATGGTGTAGGATTATAGTATTTAAAAATTAAAAAATGAATTCTGAGGAGCCCCCTGATGGGGGCGGTGGAATTCCTCCTGATATCGAAGTTTATTTAGAGTGTTCACAAAATGTGTCAGTTTCGAACCCTGCTAGGTCTAATTTAAAGCGTCCTGCCGTTCCTGAGTCAGATATTGATGCAAAAAAAAATAGATCCCCTGCGGACTCCATTCAGTCTGTTTTTACAAAATCGGGCTTTGATGTTAATTCCAAAATTAATTATAGTTCCAGTGACAAAGCTCCTTTTTCTGTTTTTGTTTCAAGGTTAGAGACGGATCCTTCAGCAGGGCTTATTTTAAAAACGTTGAAATTTGCCCAATTTCTTCACAAAAATGGTATTAAAGGTATTGTAGAGGGGGGTATCAAGAATATGGGTAGGAATAGAATATCTGTACAATTTAAAACAGCTAATGAGGCTAATCACTTCGCTGGAAGTGATATTCTTACTAATAATAATTATAAGGCGGTTATCCCGCGTTTTCATGTAACCCGTATGGGTGTAGTTCGAGATGTCCCCACTGATTGGTCTTTGGAGGAGTTTGTCTCGGGAATAGAATCCCCTCCAAACTGTGGAGAGGTGATTAAAGCCAGAAGGCTGAATTTTAAAAATAAAAAGGATAATACTGTCTCGTGGTCACCTTCTTCCACTGTGGTTCTGACATTCTCGGGACAAATTCTTCCAGAGAAGGTCTACTGTTTCCATGCTTCTCTTCCGGTTTCATGTTACCAACTTCCGACGATCCAGTGTCGTCATTGTTTACGATTTGGTCATATTCGCTCTCAGTGTAGATCTCAACCTCGTTGTTATCGGTGCTCTCAGCCCCATAGTGGTGATAACTGTAATGTTTCAGATGAGGACGTCTCCTGTCTCTTATGTAGAGGTGGCAAACACATGGCTACGGATCAAAGATGTCCTGAACATGCAAGACAAAAATGTATCAAATTGGTGATGTCTCAAGAAAATATAAGTTATCGTGAGGCTTCTTTCAGATTTCCTCAGTCTAAATTATCTTACTCGGATGCTGCATCAAGTTTTTCTCACTCTCAAGCTAGCCAAAAGTTATCTTTTCAATCCCCACATCCATCCTCCACTCCACTTTCAGCTCCTCCTCTTTCATCCCCTGTTAAATCTTACACAAAAACTTTTTATCGTTCTCCTCGGCCTAAGGCTGAGCTGGGAAAATCATACGACGTGCAATCCCATAGATTAATTGTGAATTCTCCTGTTTCTTCTCAAACTAATGGATGCGCGCTTGATAATTCTTGCATTGAGTCTACTCCCTTTGTCACTCCTAATGATAATCTTGTAGAATTACTGACATGCTCTTTAATTAATATTTTATCAAAATTCAGTGATAACATACCGCCCAATGTCGTCGTTCTGGTAGAACAGCTATTGAGTTCATGGGCAAAGCATGGGTTACACGCTACTCCAATGGAATAGTAGAAGTATCAGGAATAAAAAACATGAAGTTATTCATCTACTGAATCGATTCAAGCCGGCTTTCTTTGCCGTTGCAGAGACTTGGCTTAGCCCAGGAGTTGTATTTAGGATTCCTGGGTTTTCCTGTTTACGTGATGACAGAGTAGACGGTCGCGCAGGTTGCGCCCTATTGGTTAGCAGTTCCATCACCTTTTATCAAATTCAAATTCGACAGCATGATCCAGGTTTGCATATTATAGCCATTAGATCCTTCAATGTTTCCTTTATTTCTATTTATATCCCTCGCCCTAATCATCTTATAATTTCTGAATTAAATTCAATCCTTTCTTCTATTCCTGGTCCTCTAATCGTGTTAGGTGATTTTAATTGCCGCAACACTTTATGGGGCTCTCATTGTAATGACCCCTCTTCAACTTTTTTGTTAGATCTCTTGGATGATATTAATCTCTGTGTGCTTAATGATGGGTCTGCTACCCGTAGAGTCTCTCCTTCTCAAAATATAAGTATCCCAGATCTTTCTTTTGCTTCTCCTTCATTGGTGCCAACCCTATCCTGGTCAGTCCTTCCGTATTCGTATGGCAGTGATCATTTTCCAATTTTAATTTCTGCTGTCAATTCTTATTCTCTTGTACCCCCTGCTCCTCCTCTTCAGAAATATCGCCTTCTTCAAGCTGACTGGGATAAATTTTCTACTGTATTAGATTTAGGAGTTCAAGTGCTTCCCCAAGTTAATCCTTTAAATGCCTTATTCTTATACAATGATTTTATCTCTTGTTTATTACGTGCAGCTGATTCCAGTATTCCATTAAAGAATTCTGCCCGTAATTTTATTCCTTCCCCTCCTTGGTGGGATTCAGAGTGCACCGAGTCCATTCGAGTTCGTAAGGAATCTGAATTAACTTTTGCAGCTTCTCCTACTATGTCAAATTTTTTGGAGTTTAAGAGAGTCTCAGCTTGTACCTGTCGTTTATTAGCCAAAAAAAAGAGATATGGTTGGTTAAATTTTTGTGAGTCTCTTAGTCCTCGTTCTCCTGCCTCTCTAGTCTGGAGGAAAATTAAAGCTTTCCGCAGGGGTTGTGACATCCAGTCTTCTATTATTTCTTCAAATGACATGAGTACCTGGTTAGGTGATTTCATTAATAAATTAGCTCCCTCATTCGTTGCTGGTTATGATTGTTTTCCTCCTTTAATTCCTCCTTCATCTCGTTTGTGTGATAAATTTGATGATCTGTTTTCCTTCTCTGAACTTTCCTGTGCATTAGATCATCTCCGAGATTCTGCGCCAGGTGTAGATGGTATCCCATACTCGTTTATTTGTAAATCTTCTCCTAATAGTAAAGTATTTTTTCTTAATCTTATTAATTCATTTTTTGTTTCCGGTATTATTCCAGATTCTTGGAAAACCCAAATTATTGTCCCCATTTTAAAGCCTGGCAAGGACCCCAATGATTCGGCTTCTTATAGACCAATTGCTCTGTCTTCTGTTCTAGCTAAAATCATGGAAAATCTCATAAAAAATAGGCTTGAATGGATCATAGAAAGTAAAGGGATTTTATCAAATACACAATTTGGCTTTCGTAAGGGAATGGGTACATTGGACAGTATTAGTGTCTTGATGTCTGATGTCCGAATAGCATTCTCAAAAGGTGAAAGTGTCATAGGTGTTTTTTTGGATGTGGCTTCTGCTTATGACAGTGTTCAGCTTCCTCTGCTTAGGCTTAAAATGCTTCATTTGAGTATCCCGGGGAGGTTGGTTAATTTTATTTGTAACCTGCTTATGGCTCGCTTGGTGTGCGTTCGTGTCCAAAACTCCATCTCTTCTCCTCGGCTTGTGTGGAAGGGTCTCCCTCAAGGATCGGTGTTGAGCCCTATTCTGTACAACTTATACACGTATGATTTGGACTCTTCTGTAAATTGTTTTTCTAAAATATTGCAATACGCGGATGATATTGCCCTTTATTGCAGTGCTCCATCTGTTGTGGATGCTTCGGTACAGATGAATTCCGCTTTACGTTACCTGCACCAGTGGTTGTCTGATCATGGCTTATGTTTATCTATTCCTAAATGTAATGCTGTAATATTTTCCCGGAAGCGCATCATCCCTCCTATTAATCTCTGTGTAGGCGAAGATCCGATTTCCATTCTTGAAAAGGTGAAATTTCTGGGTATTATTCTCGATTCAAAATTATCTGGTCTTTTTCATCTTGAATATATTTTCAAAAAATGTGAAAGGGGTGTTAATGTTCTCCGTGCCCTCTCTGGTGTTCGTTGGGGATCTCATCCTTCCAGTCAAAGGCTTTTGTATAATGCTATTGTTAGGAGTCATTTTGACTATGGTGGTTTCCTCTTGGAGCCATGTAACAAAATTGCTATTTCTAAATTAGACCGAATTCAGGCTAAGTGCCTGCGAATTATCACTGGTGCGATGAAATGCTCCCCAATAAATGCCATGCAGGTTGAATGTTTGGAGCCTCCTTTATATCTTCGCCGACAGTTTCTTTCTGATAGATTCTTTTTTAATGTTCTTCAATTTAAATTGCATCCTCTTCTTCCTATTTTGCACACTCTTTCAGAGCTAATCTCTTCTTCCCATTATTGGGTTCATAAAGAGCCTCCCCTTCTAATTAATAGTCTTAATAATTTTCTTAATATGCATATTCTTATCGTTCAGTCCAGTTCTTATCCTATATTTGAAGTCTCCTATGAATCTTTAATCTTCCAACCGAATATTCGCCTTAGTTTGAATATTAACAAACATGACCCTGGTGCTAATTCTAAGCTTAATAATGTGTTAGCTAAGGATTGGCATGGCTGGCTTTCTATTTATACGGATGCCTCTAAGCTGTCAGAGGATGGCAATGTTGGAGCTGCAGTATGGATTCCAAAATATAAAATAATTTTAAACTTTCGTTGCTCTCCTTACTGTTCTATTTTTACTGGTGAAGCAATAGCCCTTTTTGAGGCAATTTCATATGTATTGTCACACGGTTTAAACAAAGCCATCATCCTTTCGGACTCCTTAAGCTGCCTAAAAGATTTGCTAAAATATAATTTTCGTTCCCGTCAGAACTTTTCTCTTACCCTGCAAACTAAAGAACTTTTATATAGATGTCAATGTATGGGCATTGATGTGGCTTTAGCTTGGATTCCTAGCCACTCTGGCATTGTGGGTAATGAAAATGCGGATTCATTTGCCAAGGCTGCCACGCATTGTGGTACAGATACTCATAAAGCTTGTTTTCCTCGGGATCTACGTTGCCAAGCTAAATCGATGATGGAGAAAAGATGGAATATTCTTTGGCAAATATCCTGTCAGTCTAAGGGTAAATATTTTGGGTCTATTCAACCATCTATTCCCTCTAAGTGTTGGTTTAGTAACAAATATTATGACAAATTGACAACTTCTGTTATCATCCGTCTGCGGCTTGGGTTTGTATGTTCTCCAGTATTTTTAGCAAAAATCCGAGTGAGGGATCATTCTCTGTGTGAGTGTGGTCTGGATGAAGGTTCTTTGGATCATATATTTTTTTTTTGTCCTAGGCTTTTAGTTCCCCTCTATGATCTTCTTCCGAATGATATCCCACGTCCTGTTAATATTCCGTTCTTATTAACTTTGGTTAACTCTCCCTTCATTAAGGTTCTCTTTTCTTTTATCAGGATCAATGGTATAAGGTTATAATTTTTGGGTATGGATATTTTATGTTCCTTCCTATTTTTAATTATTTGCTTTGGTTAAATAATATTATGTTGCTATCTTATTCTTGCATAGTGGTTTTTTATTTTTATATGAAATTTGTTGAGGTTAAGTGTTTCAATTGTTATGTCTTATTTCATTGTTTTGAAAGTTTTCAAGCTCTGCCTACACCACGTGACATGTATATTTGTACTGATTACTTCTGATTAGTGGTCTCGTATCATTAAAGTGTTTATTTACTGTCACCGTGTCTTTTCCTACCTCGACACTGGCAAAATCATCGTACGCCGATGGAGCCACAATATAAAATTGGATTGGATTGGAAAACAAATGTTACAACAAACATTGATTTTCATCGGCTAACATTTACAAGTTGCAAAAAAATACCTCCTACTACCGTCCAATAGACTCAGGACTAGATAGTCCATAGTTTACAAGCTCAAAGCATAATTTATTAATAAATCAAGTGTACAAAATGGACTGTGATAGCCAAGCTTCAACCGAGTTAATTTATGTTGAAAATAAGCCTGTTATTGTAAGAAATAGTGATTATATGTTTGATTTGTGGCAAGAACTCTCCAAACGTTGGATGGTGGTCGGTGTTCTGTTGGTGATGACGCTAGCTGTACTCGCGCCGAAAGTGGGCGCTCCCGGAGGCAACTAGCATGTTCAATTAATCATTCTAGAACGCATTGCACCCTTTGCCATGTAATTAAAATTCTATTTAAAACATTCTCTATTTCATTATTCACAAATTGACTTAAATCACTATTTTGTAGAACATTCACAGCTTTTATAATTACCTATTGAAATTATCATGCTTTGTATTTGAATTATAAATGATAAAAGTCATCAAGAAAGCAAAAAACACGTAATTTGAATTTTAATACTTATGGTCTTTACATGCGCTCTATTATAATAAATTAGCTAGAGACAGCTGTTCTAGGTATAATAAACTATTAATTTCTGCCTGTATCATTTTTTTAAATTCGAATTTTACTATTTAACTGAACCATTAAAAAATCATAACAACTTAAAAAGATTACCATTTCTTTATGAATTTTTGCATGCACTATTTTTGAAAATGGAATATTTTTTTTTATTGCAAATAGCCATAGTACTAATAACAAACAACTTAGACACAGTACCAAATATTCCTATTTCTGAATCTTTATTTGTCTTGGCAAAACTTAAAGGGCAATGACAATTATCTAATATACTATTCAATTGAATCACAAGTGCAACACATGATTCAGAAAGCCACACATTGTTCCATATTAGGTACCCTTATGAATATTTTTTTTATTAAGATTGTCGAAGCCTATAACTTTTCATCATAGTCCTGAATGTAGATCTAGTGTCATCACAAAATAATTACATTTACATTTAGTTTTTCATTTAGTTCTTTATTAAACTTTTTTTAGCTGAGCATTTTATATGTTTATGATTGATATATTTTTATAGAGATAAGCAGAGGTCTATTTTTTAAAGTTCTTACAGTATGTTTAATGAGATGTCTTAAGTGAGTTAGCACTGTAAGACTCTAGAATGAGATGTCAAAGAGTTTTATTGCAAAACTGAAATAATAGTTACAATGACAAGGATGATAGTCTAACACATTTAAAAACGGATGAGTTTCTCAATTTGTCAATATTTTTTTAGAGTTTGTGGAATGCTAAGGCACCGGTAGACAATTTTTTAAATAAGTGCAAAGCCACATTTTATAATAAATAATTGAGTACCAATTATATTTTAATTTTTGTTTTATACTATTATTCTATTGAGAACCCGAGGGGTTTCGTAAATATAAAATAGTTAATAACAATCTCCACAACTTTTTTGTTTTTTTACCAAAGGTTTTTGTGTCTTTAAGCATATTTGTATGTAAGTATGGTAGAATTAACCAGAAATATAAAATATAATTCTCAAAAGTATTAAGTACCAGTCTTAGAAAAAATATTAACAGTATTTATTTGTGTAATCACACAAGTGCTTTATTGGAAGTTAGCATAAGGTTTATTTTTATTAGCTATCGAAAAAACTCTCACTACGGCTACAGGATCGCAAAGTATTAGTTCGCACCAAAGACTTTAATGTATACTACTAGACAAGCTGCGCGGTACATAGAAATTGTAACACCAAGTTGTGGTCAATTGACCGTAACTCAATACTCGCTTACTCTCAACTAGAACCCATATCGCGCTCTGAGTTTGTGAGTTGTCAAACTCCCGCGTTTTGTGACGCAATTTTACTTCTGAACAGCCCGTCTAGTAGTATACAAGAAAGTCTTTGATATTAGGTGACCCGTGCAAATACTTCGCAGTTCGCTCTGATAGTAGTCAGTTACGTAATATAACAAAGTAGAAATAAGTAAATTCAAAAATTAGTTGATTATACTGTCAACAGATGGCACTGTTAAATTTCTTCGCTTAACTAACACCGCGCAAATTAAATTGGCTTAGTTTTTAGGAGAGACATAAAACTGAATATTTTTTATGAACATACGAGTATTATGTGATGTAACCAATGCATTGCGCGGTGACAGAATTATTTGAATATAGTGTTTAAATTTATTGGACACGCGGCATAAACAATTTATCCAATGACAATATCACATGGCCAATATTCGAGTTACACGGTATTGTTAGCTAAGCGACGATTTACATATTTTTTGACCGTTTTTGGCATTTGCTGACATCTTAATAATTTCGAACATGGTTTGAACTTGAAGATCATTCATTAAACATAGTCGCCGAGCTCACAAAAATGACTGCGCCTATTTAAATCTTCGTCTACCCATACACTGATTATTGTCCGTTGAAAGTGATCCACAATGAACTTAAACCGCGCACACGTAATAAGAATCAACGAGAACGATCCCCGACGTGCGGTAAGCGTGTATTCATACCCGGTGTGGTCTGAAGGGAACAATCACGACGGCAGTGATGACAGGGCGGGTAGGCAGGAATTCTACGACCGAGAAGCTAGGCCACATTGGGCTGTAGAAACCATCATTCAACCTAGGACTCACCGCGTAAGATTAATGGACTATGTATATGACACTGAAAATCAACGTCAAAATCCCCAAGTGCCAGCGCAACTTCCAGTGTCGGATAATCAAGAGGCAGGGACAAGTCGGGCAGGTGAGGCGGGTCAGCAGGATGATATGGGCGAGCCAGGTGAACGTCGCCAGTTGGGTCAAATAGTTGAAAACGGCCAGCCGAGTGAGACGCGACAGACTGGGGAAAACAGCCAGTCTAATGAAATGCGAATTGCTGGTGAAAATATCCAGTTAAGTGGAACGAGACAGCACGGCCCAATCAGTTTCTTGAGTGTATTAACTCAGCTAGCTGACAGAATACGGCTAGCTGACAACATTCGGGCAAACGAAACGCGACAGTCTGCTGAAAACCGCCAGTCGGGTGATATCCGTCAGCAAAATGAAAGCCGCCACCCAGAAGAAAGTCGACAACAACGTGAAAACCGTGAACCAGATGAAACTCGTCAGCAAAATGATACAGATCAACTAGTTGACAACCGCCAACTATGTGCGAGTCGCTACCAAAGTGAAAACCGTCAACATGGTGATAATAGTCAACCAGTAGAAAATCGCGAACAAGGTGAAAATCGTCAATCCAGCGATAACCATCAACCTGGTGAAAACCACGAACAAGATGAAAACTTACAGCATGGTGAAAATCGTAACCAAGGTGAAAATGGTCAACCTGGTGAAAACCGTCAACCAGGTGCATATCGTCCTGCATTTGGAATGCACAATCTATTCGACAGGCGCCGCCCGTTCGATCCACGTCAGCTGTTTCACAGATTTCGACCAACTGTGATGCGCCGCGTTGACTTGCGTCACCCGGCAGACATGCGTCTGTTAAACAGACGTCCACCATTTCATAGACGTCATCCGGGTGACAGGCCTTCGGACAACCAGCCTATAGAGATAAGACATGTAGAGTTTCACCCACCGCTTGAAATGCAACCACCATACGAAGTACACCCAGTACCATTTGAGATTCATCCAGCTGTGGATCCCGAACCAGATCTTCTTAGTGTATCGCCGCAGCCTCAGACAGAAGAGGAGGTTATGACAGAGTCGTCGCGATCGAGTCCGGAGTACGATCTGGAGGCGGATCGCTGGAGCGTGTCTTCGGAGCCGACTGATGAAGATTTTACATAGATTGCTGTTTTTAGTTTTATAGGTAATTATTGGTAAATTGTTTTTAAAAAGCCTGATTGAGGACAGCGTATTTAGACTATAACCGGTGAGGTTCTGGGTCTACTGCGCTTGTCACCCAGTCAGTCCAGTGTTTTGTAATTCAAAGTTCAGTCGGCGTTGCTTCTGTTTATGGGCAGGCGTCGCGCTTAACATCAGGCGAGCTACCTGCTCGTCTCTTCATTCAAACTTATTGGAAATAGATAAGAAATCATTCAAGAATAATCAAACAGTATGACAACTATAAGTTGGCGAGATGCGTGGTGCCGCGTTGCCATCAAACGCACATTGGAAAAAATCAAAAATTAAAATAAATAAATAAGCCATAGCCACAACCACAATAGCCACACACATAGACCTGACCCCACACTAGGTTAACCTGTATCAGCAACTACGAGGGACTTGCCAACCCACAACACACAGACCCGAAACAAACATTCGTGGATCACACCTCAAGCTTCGCAGCCACTCGTTTGCCGCCGCCAAATTATAGTTTCACTATATTCAATAAGTAGTAAAATTATAGATGTCACTTCGATGGCCGCCGCAGTTTTCTAATTGCTATTTTCAATTCATCTTAGTGTAATTGCCCTAATAAATCTCACAAATCAATCAAAAGATAATCAAGACAATCAAAGATCTCGCACGCAATAAACTAACTTATAATTTGACACAAAAAATGATGTGACTTTCTGAGTGAATATCGAAATCTTTCTTACAGAATTCGAATTTACGTCAAATAATTTAGATTTCACTTAAGAATGTTCACTTCACCTACGTTCTCACCGTATATCGCTAGTGTAGAGTTCACTTAAGTTACAAAATGCCAAATAGAGTTTTCACTGCGAATTTAGAAGTGAGCTTGCTCGTGAGATCTTACAGATTAGCACTATAGGAGCCATTCAGATAACTCAAGATATTTTAATTGAAAATAAAGTAAGCCGTAAGTAAGTAAGCGATTTTACTAGCTCTTAGTTCTGAATTATATTTGTAAGTTTTACTCATGTAAGCTAACGTGAGGACAGTAGTGAGGGTCATTGGCGTCCAAGGCGAGACACTGTTTTTACACCCTTTCATGGTCGAAAAGGATCTAATGGAATACGAATCACGTGGCTGGTTTCAGTGCTGATAACGTAAGTGAACTTACGAAGAAATCAAAACAGCTTTATAAGTTACTGACCATAAATATCATTTTTTATGAAAGAGGGGGCTACGGAGCAAGCGGGTCACCTGATGGTGAGTGATCACCGCCGCCCATTAAATTACGTAAGCTGTAACATATGCCAGATTTAAAGTTATTGTAACATGTTAACGTATATGCGAGCTACTTACGTAAGTCTTATGTAAGTTCGTAAGTAAAACTTACAAATGTAACTGGCATACAAGTACTTTACAATCTATTCTTGTCTATTTTGGTCGTTGATATTCACTAATCACGGTCACTGCTTGATCCATAAAAAAGGCTTTAATCTATGGTACCAGACAAGCTGAGCGTTACATTGAAATTGTACAACTAAGTTGCGGTCAATTGAACATAACTCAACATTACCATCTCGCTTACTCTCAACTAGAACCGCTTTCGCGCTCCGTTTGTGAGCTGTCTAACTCCTGCGTAATATTTAGTTTAATTTTTAAACAGCCCGTCTAGTAGTATACATTAAAGTAGTATAAAATAGACTTTCTTAATTAAAATATTTCATAGTCAATATGACACACGGGTGTCCGCGACGTGGCTGATAAACTTCAGGAAAGTCGCTTAAGGTGGTTTGGTCACGTTTTGAGGAAACCACAGGAGTACGTCGGTCGCAAGTGCTTGTGCCAGAACGTACCAGGAGTACGATCCCGCGGTGGCCTTAAACACGCTGACTCGACGTATTAGAGGGAGATAAATAAATAAATACACCCAACAGTCACACACATAGTTCTGACCCCACACTAGGTTAAACCTGTATCGTGGGTATCAGGAACTACGACGGACTTGCGGTCCCACAACACCCAGACCCGAAAGAAATATTTGTGGATTAGACAAACATTTGTCTCGGTGTGGGAATAGAACCCACGGCCTCACGCTTCGCAGCCGGCTACTCGCCCGCTGCGCCACGGAGGCTGTCAGCCATGAGAGCCAACGGTCTTACTACAGAGGATGCTCAAGATCGGGCGAAGTGGAAACGTCTTAGTGGGAAGGCGGACCCTGGCAATGGCCAGGATAACGCCAGGTAGTAAGAAAGAAGTCAATATTTCACATGGATGTCTTTACCAGGCACTCGTAGGCTGTGGACCTTTAAGTAATGGGGCTTTGGGTAGGATTATTTCTCGATCTGTGGGACTGTGAGGCCTTAAATTTAAAATCAGACGGCTTAGCATACACGCTCGAGATATACCGCGCGCGACGGAAAAAACTTTGTCTTAATCAACTAGTTTCGTGTTCGTACCATTGACACACATTTTTTGAGTAGAGCCACACTGTAGACACTTGTCGACAGCATGTATGGGCCGGCTTGTCCGGGTCATTATCACTGTCACACAGAAAACCGGCGTAAAGTAGTAGCTTGCTGCTGCGTTTCGTACGGTGAGTGAAATATCCGGAGGCACAAAACCCCTCTCTCTTAAATTTTCTTAAACCAATATTCAACATCAAATGCACCTAGCATTAGCAGTAGCATTATACCGTTTTGGCTTCAGTCAACTTTTATTCTACATTCAATCTCATTACGATCTATGTTCACATTTGACGTTGATTATTGGTTTAAGAGAATGCCATTTGCAACTTTCTTGACGCTGAGACTAGATCGGAATGATATTTTGAACATTTAAAATTACGAGAATTGGCCTGCAGATTAATTTGGCCAATGACGTAATCAAAAAACATTCTGCCTTTATTCCAGGCCCTCTACACACTGACTACGTGACGTATCTCCCACTCTTGTACATATACTACGCGTGCGGGTCCCGTTCACCCCCCCGCGCCGTCCCCGGCCGCCTACACGCGCTAGTGTGCGTGCATGCGCATGTAGTGACGCCGGCGGTCGCCGTCATTATTGTCTCTGCTTTGAGAGATATCAGTGACTACCGAATTATCAAAGGGTGAGTTGTTTTATAGCAGAAGGCAGCGAACACGCGCAAGTGGGTCACCTGATGTTATTTTCACTAACTTAACTCAACCTCAAAACGAGTCGTATTATTTGTTTAGTATTTTAGAAATGCAGATACCTTGTTCATTCATATCGAAAACCTTTTTAATTACAATAACAGGCGGTAAATAATGCAAATTGAGCGAAAGAATGGTATTGAGGGGTTGAGCCACGCTGTAGACACTTGTGTCTACAGCACGAATGGTCCGGTCTTTACCACTGTCTCACAGTAAAACCGGCGTAAAGTAGCAGCTCGCTGCTGCGTTTCGTACGGTTAGTAAGATATCCGGAGGACCAAACCCCCCCCCCCTCAATTTCTTAATTATCCCTTTCCTTTAAGGTTGCCAAAGCACCCATAATTATTTTGGTATTGTGTGCGTACATGAGCGGTGTAGATCACTTACCATCAGGTAAACCACTTGCTCGTTTAATCGTACGGTACGACTGCTGTGCTGAGGTCTCGGGTTCGATCCCCGGGTCGGGAAAGTGATATTGGGTTTTTCTATCATGAAATGCTTAGTATCAACCCGGAGTCAGGAATTGTGCCCGGTATGGCGATAGGCTCACCCAACTGCACAGCGAAATACACCTCTGCCTACCCCTTAGTGCCTGCCCCCCTTACCCCCTGCCTTAGTGCGTATGTATGTGTATGTGGGTGTAACCAGTACACCCACATTTCGCCGAGCGTATCTCCGTCCCACGATGTGATAGGGGGCGAGCCTATCGCCATACCGGGCACAAATTCCAGATTCCGGACTGATACTGAGCATTTCGCAATAGAAAAAACCTATACCACTTTACCCGACCCGGGGATCGAACACGAGACCTTAGCACAGTAGTAGTTCGGGTAAAGTGATATTGAGATTTTCTATCATGAAATGCTTAGTATCAACCCGGAGTCAGGAATTGTGCCCAATATATATGCGAAATACGGGGAGTACAGGTAAGTGCGTATGTATGTATGTATGTTTTATTTTATTTATTATATATTGCAGAGCACTTTTCGCGTCTATCGGCAGTCCGTGTCTATGGTTGTCGGCTGCTGTGTCGCCGCACACGTTAACAGCTCCGTTGTTGTTCGGCTCTTGGCTCGGCTCGTGGTTCGTTGTGCCGCTCTCGATTACAGTTCTGGTAAGCGTTTTGTAGTACTTTTACCTAGTGTTTACAAGGTGTAGAGGAACGGGTGATAAATATTGTTCCTTTAGCGAATGGGAGATCTTCTGTCAGGCGGATGTTGTACCTGACCGGCCGCGGCCCCTCCGATGGTTGATGTTCGGAACTTGTATATATACTAACCGTCACGCAAACTTTGCTAGCGCGATTCAGGATCGGTTAATAGGGTAGTTTCCTATATTGAATTTTATACATTATTTTATAAGTAACAGAAAATGATACACAAAAGAAACCCTTTTATTAAAACACAATCAAAATTGGTTCAGAAATGTGCCCGCAGTTATGACTTTAAATGTTGGTATGAGGAGAAGTGGGGATGTAGTAGGGATATCTCACTATCTCGCTTGCACTCGTGCACCATTATGAACATTTTCACGTTGACGTCAAAGGTTGCATCGTCTGTCATTTGACAATTACCCCCTCTACAGGATTTGAATGGCTTCTAACTTATTTATTTTTGGTCCGATTTATAAAATTCTTTCTGCAATATATTTTGAGTAACGTAACTTATTGATGTAAATAATAAAAAAAATCTAGTCAACTACCCTATTGTGTTGTATTGTGCGGGGCGCGCTGTGTACCGCCACAAAGGTATGCGAGAGGCCGGCTGGGTTGGTACCACCGCTTTGTCTATTTCTGCCGCCAAGCAACAGTGTGTAAGCACTGTTGTGTTCCGGTGTGAAGGACATTGAAGCCAGTGTAATTTGGGCATTTGAGACTTAACACCTTATGTCTCGGGGTGACGAGCGCAGTCCAGTGTCATGCAGTGCTTTGTTATTTAAAGTTCTGTGTGGCGTGGCTTCTGTTTATGAGCAGGCGTGGCGCTTACCATCAGGCGAGCGACCTGCTCGTCTCGTCATTCAAGCTAATAAAAAAAACCTAGGGAGCGTAAGGCGGGGCTTCTGGACTTTGGTAGAAGGCTCGCATCATAGTTGTAATAGACGCTGATGAAGCTCTAATTCAAAAATTTCTTTAATAACATTACGTTTAACAAAACTTAGAAACCGACTTCAATTTTTAGTGGTAGTTACAGCTATAGCATTTAAATTCCAATACAATAACACAATCGCGACGAGTGTACTGTTGTCCGTTGAAGAGTTTTATTTTTTTCCTCCGTACTCCGTCATCAGATCTTAACCAAATTTATATGAGACCACATCGCAGCTAAACTCTATCGAGTGAATTTTTTTCCAACAAAATCGGTCCACAATTGGCGGAGAAATCGATGTACATACATTAAAACAAAATTGTAATCCTGATTTGAATTTTAATTTTGGTTTTAATTTAATTTTGATTTTAAGAATAAGGATTTGTTACTTGTTTTTCTTTGTTTCACTGTTGTCTTAGTTGTCTTATTTCTAATTAATTCTATTATATGTTATTTTATAATTGTATGCTGTTGTAAGTTAAGCTAAGTAAGAATGTGTGGTCATCTATAATTTGTAACGACATTTAGCATTGGAATTATGAAAACCTTAACATTACATTCAAATAATGTACGTTACGTTGATGAACCTATCAAATAAATAAGTAAATAAATAATAATTGAAAACCTCCTCCTTTTTAGAAGTCGTTTAAAAATATCGGCGTATGGCGCGACAGTGTTAATATTTTAAATAATGGTAGTTCCTGCGCATGCGTAGGACCATCTGGGTTGTACCGCCGCTTTGTCAATTTCTGATGCCAAGCAAATACAGACTAAGCTTTATTCTTCATCAAAAAAAATTACATACATACATACGCACTCACGCCTGTAATCCCCGAAGATGTAGGCAGAGGTGTAACTAGTACACCCACATTTCGCCGACCGTATCTCCGTCCCTCGATGTGATAGGGGGTGAGCCTATCGTCTTACGGGGCACAAATTCCGGACTCCGGGCTGATACTGAGCATTTCCCAATACCAATTTACCCGACCCGGGGATCGAACCCGAGACCTCAGCGTTGGCCTCAATCGCAACGTGTATGCATTACAACTGCGTCACCGAGGCAGTTTTTTTTTATTTATTAAATATGATTTTTCCATTCCAGTGCGGCCGCGTAATCCTCCCCCCTCTTACCACCACACTAACCACAATCCTGTCGACCCTCATCCCTTACTCCCTGGGGGTTCTATATCCCACCCACCAAGACCCCAACACAAGCAAGTTATGCGCATTGCTCCTTCTATACGTGGAATCTTGTGAGACGCTGAGACATGCTGAAGGGATGTTGTATACGAGCGATGTGCTCGTCGTCTTGGTTTTGGGTGAGTGTTTTTAAATTTATTTCATAGTATAGGCCGGCTAACGAGCAAGTGGGTTACCTGATGGTAAATGATCTCCACCGCCCATGTACGCCCACAATACCAAAAGAATAGGGTAGTTTCCTATATTGCATTTTATACATTATTTTTAACCCTTTTATTAAAACACAATCAAAATTGGTTTAGAAATGTGCCCGCAGTTATGACATTAAATGTTGGTATGAGGAAAAATGGGTGCGTAGTAGGGATATTTCACTATCTCGCTTGCACGCGTGCACCATAATGAACATTTTACATAGTGACGTCAAAGTTTGCATCGTCTGTCATTTGACAATTACCTCTTCCACAAGATTTGAATGGCTTCTAACTTATTTATTTTTGGACCGATTTATAAAATTCTTTATGCAATAGATTTTGAGTAACGTAACTTATTGATATAAATAATAAATAAAAAATAGTCAACTACCCTATTATGGGCACGTTGCCGACCTTAAAGGAAAGGGATAATTAAGGGATTGGGAAGGGAATGGTGATTTGGGCCTCCGGATATCTCACTCACCGTACGAAACGCAGCAGCAAGCTGCTACTTTACGCCAGTTTTCTTTGAGACAGTGGTAATGACCCGGACGAGCCGGCCCATTCATGCTGTAGACAATAGTGTCGACAGCGTGGCTCTACCACTCGACCGTTTTTGACGTGTATCAACTAGTTTTGGCATATTATGTAGACCAGTGTTTATGTATGAATAGACAAGGTAGGTACCTCGTTTGCGAGAGGCCGTCTGGGTTGGTACCACCGCTTTGTTTATTTCTGCCGCCAAGTAGCAGTGTGTTAGCACTGTTCTGTTCCGGTTTGAAGGACATTGAAGCCAGCGATATTACTGGGCATTATGAGACTTAGCATCTTATGTCTCTGGTTGACGAGCGCAGTCCAATGCCATGCAGTGCTTTGTAATTAAAAAATCAGTATGGTGTTGCATATGTTTCCCATCAGGCGAGCGATCTGCTTGTTTCACCCAAACGCATACAAAAAAATCATTCAAATCAGTCCAGCCGTTTAGGAGTTCAGTGACATACACACGTACAGTAGAATTATAATAAAGATATAGATATAGTTGGACTGTTGAATTGTCACTCAAGCTAATAAAATTATGTTACAGAGGTGACCCACCTAATAACGTGTGCGGTGACATGTTGGGTGTACGCACGCTGCGAACTGATTCCCGAACATCATTGGAGACTGGTCGCAGCGTGCAGCGTGCCTAAGAGTTACATGGGTAAGTGTGTAAGTGTGTCCGTGTATTGTTTACTTACTGTATATTTATAATCCTCCAGCCTAATTAGACAGCCTCTGGCGCAGCGGGCGAGTAGCCGGTTGCGAAGCGTGAGGCCGTGGGCGTATGGCGATAGACTCGCCCCCTATCACATCATGGGACAGAGATACGCCTGGTGAAATGTAGGTGTACTGGTTACATCTCTGCCTACCCCTTCGGAGGTTACAGGCCTGAGTGCGTATGTATGTATTTGCACTGTCCGCAATTGGAAGAAATCAATGGCATGAAAATTAGGAAAAAAACTAGCTAAGCATCTCCTCTTTTTAAGTCGATTAAAAGTAGTTTATTCATTCCAGGAGGTGTGTTCGGTAGTGCATGTGACATATGGGGACTATCATCGGTACCTACCGCCGTCATGGTACCACTTCGAGCGGCACTACTAGCATCTCTACCACTCGATGACGAACACTAGCTGAAGAAACTGTGCGGTATAACATAACTTAGAAACCGACTTCAATGTACAGCAATAGCATGTACATTCCAATACAATAACACAATCGCGACGAGTGTACTGTTGTCCGTTGAGGAGTTTCATTTTTTACACCGTACTCCGTCATCAGATCTTAACCAAATTTATATGGGACCACATCGCAGTTAAACTCTATCGAGTGTTTTTTTTTCCTAGGAAATCGGTCCACAATTGGCGGAGAAATCGATGTACATACATACAAAAAAAAACATTTTTTAGTGGTAGAGCCACGCTGTAGACACTTGTCTACAGCATGTATGGGCCGGCTCGTCCGGGTCATTACCACTGTCTCACAGAAAACTGGCGTAAAGTAGTAGCTTGCTGCTGCTTTTCGTACGGTGAGTGAGATATCCGGAGGGCCAAACCCCCTCCCCTTCCCAATCCCTTAATTATCCCTTTCCTTTAAGGTCGGCAACGCACCCATGATTCTTTTGGTATTGTGGGCGTACATGGGCGGTGGAGATCACTTACCATCAGGTGACCCACATGCTCGTTTGCTCGCCTATACCATAAAGCAAAAAATAAATAAAAAAACGCGCCGAATTGAGAACCTCCATTTTTGAAGTCGGTTTAAAATTAAACTCAAACTGGTCCTGAAAGTCATGTTTGTAACAGTATTAAGGTATTCTAGACCAAATGAGCGTATGCTTGCTCGTTCTCCTTAATGGCTAAGTTTTGTCTACAGTATGAATAGGCTCGACCGGGTCATTACCACTGTCTCACAGAAAACCGATTTGAAATTGCAGCTTGCTGTTGCGTTTCGTACGGTGAGTGAGATATCCGGAGGCTCAAATCCCCCTCCCCTTCCCAATCCCTTTTTTATCCCTTTCCTTTAAGGTCGGCAATTTGACCATGACTCTTTTAAGTTGTAAGCGTATATGGGCCGTGGAGATCACTTACCATCAGGTGAACCACTTGGTCATTACCGACCTATGCCATAAAAAAACACTCTCCTTTAATGGTTGGTTAAACGCGTTGCTTCGTCCATTATTCTGGAATTGTGGGTGTTAATGGGTGGTTGAGATCACTCACAATCAAGTGACTCACTTGCTCGTATGCCAGCCTCTCTAAAAGCCTTAAAGACCTTCTGACAGTTTTAAAGATCCTTAATGTCCTTTTGGCAAATTCTCAAAAGTATTTTCGTGTAACTTAGTGTGTAAAGGGCCTATGATAAGATTTTTAATTAATTAATACTTTTAATTAATTAATTAAAACGATGTTTTACACCGTGTGTAAGGGAAATACTTCCGAAAACTAAGACAAATGGTGGTCCAGGAGTAATTAATGTATTTATCTATGCAAACATAAATTTTACAGCCCCCGTGACGTAGTGGGCGAGTAGCTAACTGTGAAACGTGAGGCCGCGGGTTCGATCCCCGCACTGAGACAAATATTTGTCTAATCCACAAATATTAGTTTCAGGTCTGGGTGTTGTGAGACCAAGTTTCTCGTAGTTCCTGATACTCACGACGCAAGACTCGTATCTTACTGTGAGGTCAGGACTATGTGTGTGACTTGTTGGGTGTTATTTCTTTATGATGGTGCGTGAAAATATAGGCAGTTTTATGTCTGTAATCATCAGTACTACCACTTAGTTCTCGGAAACGATTCTTTTATACCCTTTATACATAAATATAAAATAAAAAAAAGTCATATAAATAAATCTTAAGTCCCTCTGACGGTTAAAGAAACACAAAAGTACTCTAAGTACATTTTAGTGAGCTTTGAAAGTTTTTAAGGTTTATTTAAAGATACAAATGTAGGATCAATAAAATAATTTTAGGGTGTTTCTGACCAATTATATTTTTAATTTTACTGATACGAGTTCAGAGGTACTCAAGGTGTCTTAATAATTAAAGACTTATGGATTTATTCATAATAAGTTATCGGAGCTTTATAAGGCCGTTATTAGATGATTGATAAAAATTGTTATTCATAATCGTTCCATAACGCTAAAACGCTCATTAACTCTCCTATAAAGTGTCACTATTTTATATAAGCTTTAACCCTTCTATAAACCTATTTTAAGCGTTCCATAGTGAAAAACATGGCCGACATCGGTCAGCTGTTTCATATTTGACGTTTATTTTACGTCTACTGCCATTTTTTTTTTAATTTATGTATTTTTATTTATTTAAAACGGCTTCGCCCTGTTATACATTTCGCCAATGACAAGTACTATATCATATATTTTCAACTCTTCCCAAGAACGACGAAATATCAGCGCAGCGGCGCGGCGCGGCGTGGTCAATTTCAAGGTCTTGTGGAATTTTATAACTCCTGTTTGTTTACTTTTCTTGAAATTTGACATTGATGAGATGTCAATTTTTTTTTGTTTGTTTGTTCCTTAAGGAACCGGCTAAGGTCAGAGACCATGCTGCCAAGTCATTAGTTATATTCTTTTCTTATATTCCAAGAACGATGAAACGGGGGTGTGGCCCATTTCAAGGTCTTGTTGGAGTGTTGGTGTTAATTCCTTTCAGTTCAATGCTTCTTAGAAGACTTTCTTCAAGCGGAACGAAAGCACAAGGTCGATCAATACCCTTGATCAAAAATCACCTAAATTCCCTATTTTTAATGTTTCTATACGCTATTCATCATCGTAAATGATTATTGCACAAAACCACACCACGTTTATAACAAACACAACTTTAAACTAGTTTAGGAAATAATTAAATTAAGAGAGCCACCGCACTATCAGAATTCCCGCCAAAACTCCGTCAATTTTCTTTTTTAGTTTGTTTCCAGTCTTTCCAGAGACAAACCATATTAAAATCATTCAATCAATCAATCATTTTCTGTAAACTGGCAACTTTGTGTATGATAAACCTATTTTAGTTATCGGAGCTTTATCAAACGATTATGTATAAAGAATTTTATTGAACGTTCGATAGGCTTAAAATACGTTTTAACTAATGAAGTTTTATACCTTCGATAAGCGTTTTATTATGAATAAGACCCTTAGTCTTATCCGAGTTTTAAAATATTTTAATAGACTCAAACGGTCTCATAAGGCCAGTAGTAATAATCTAGTAATGTAATAATCTAGTCATTTTAATGTCAATAATTGTGATCTCATTTTGTTTTATTTTTTTAAATATTTTATACGTGTCGTGAAGTTATATGTAATACGAATACATACTAGATTTAGGGCCTATTTCACAATATCCATTTGAATGAGGCCAAATAACGTATTAACCATCGGATTTAGGAAGTACCTATTAGTTTGAAGTACGCCTGCAGAATGTTGTATTAAATAGTATGTAAAAAAAGCCCTGTTGGCCCTTTCTAGGTCGTGAAGATAGGACATATAGACAGATTAATAAAAATAGTTAAATTAAAATATAATAAACAGAAGCGAGATATTATCCTTACACAGGTAGCTTAGAAAAATGAACGTATTTAAAACATGTTATTTTCATCTGATAAGTGATGAACAGCTGACTGATGTGACGTATGACGAAACCCGGCGCGCAAGTGAAGCCGCAACTTGCTATCTCGCTCTGGCTCCGAGTCATCGCTTTGTCAGAGGTAATCAATCAAAATACGGTTTACAGACAATATAATAATTAAAGTATAAAAAATAATATGGTTATTTTTATAGTGCCTGACTGCCTCGGAGGCGCAGTTGTAATCCGTACGCGTTACAATTGAGGCTAACGCTGAGGTCTCGGGTTCGATCCCCGGGTCGGGTAAAGTGGTATTGGGTTTTTCTATAACGAAATTCTCACTATCAACCCGGAGTCTGGAATTTGTGCCCGGTATGGCAATAGGCTCGCCCCCTATCACATCGTGGGACGGAGATACGCTCGGCGAAATGTGGGTGTACTAGTTACACCTCTGCCTACCTCTTCGGGGATTACAGGCGTGAGTGCGTATGTATGTATGTATGTATGTTATTGTTATAGTCCCATTTTCGTATGCGAGTTATTTCATTACGTTTGAATATCGATTCTGATATCACAGTTAAAGTGTCCGACAGGGTTTTTGTTACATATTGTAGCTGTAGTATAGCTTGTAATGTTTATTTGGATATTGTGAATCAGGCGCTTAGCCTATAAGCTATTAGATTAACAAGTTCCAAGGTTCTAGTATCAGCAAGGGATATCTAGACAGCCTCCGTGGCGCAGCGGGCGAGTAGCAGGTTGCGAAGCGTGAGGCCGCGGGTTCAATTCCCGCACCTTGACAAATGTTTGTCTGATCCACAAATATTTGTCTCGGGTCTGGGTGTTGTGGGTTGGCAAGTCCCTCGTAGTTCTTGATACCCACGATACAGGTTTACCTAGTGTGGGGCCAGGACTATGTGTGTGACTGTCGGGTGTATTTATTATTATTATTATTATTATATCTGAAGAAATTTAACAATTTTTTTTTAATCAGTGTTTTAATGCTATTTTAATAATATTTGTCATTTGAACCAAATACTTTAATGTATACTACTAGACGGGCTGTTTAGAAGTAAAATTGCGCCACATAACGCGGGAGTTTGACAGCTCACAAACAGGGAGCGCGATAGGGGTTCTTGTTGAGAGTAAGAGAGATGGTAATATTGAGTTATGGTCAATTGACCGCAACTTAGTGGTACAATTTATATGTACCGCGCAGCTTGCCTAGTAGTATACATTAAAATATTTGATTTCAACGAGTAAAAGAAACAAAATATTGATTAGAATTATGAGTTTTTTTTTAGTGTAACTGCGAATTTACATAATATTATTATTTAAAAAATAAATAAAAAAAATAACATAATATATTGGCAGATGGTATATATTCTATTGTCAGTCGACTAAACTAAAATTAAATTAGGTGGATAGCGTAACTGAAGCCGCTTCTAGTTCAAACTCAACCTATATATACGACAGACTTAACTGAAATTAGTTTCTGTCACAAATAAACGGTACTTACCTAAATAAATGTTGACATTTGACATTGTTTTACAATAATTATAATTACATACATACATAGACTCACGCCTGTTTCCCATAGGGGTAGGCAGAGACAACGGATTTAATTATAATTGTTTTCCAAAATTATATATGTAATGCAACAAAGTCTGAAGTGTCACTGTTTATCATTTAGTGTTGTCCAGAGTTGCAAGTCGAATATAGAAATGTTACTCATTCGATAAAATAATGCTTTATTTATATTCTAACAATGCAATCGGCTTTGGTACTACGGAGGGTGAAATACTTATATCGATAAATATATACACTATACGTTGCATAAATTTGACCACACCTTTCTGTAACACGTTGTATAATACTTATATCGTACACTATACGTTGCTTAAATGTGACCACACCTTTCTGTAACACGTTGTATAATACTTATATCGTACACTATACGTTGCTTAAATTTGACCACACCTTTCTGTAACACGTTGTATAATACTTATATCGTACACTATACGTTGCTTAAATTTGACCACACCTTTCTGTAACACGTTGTATAATACTTATATCGTACACTATACGTTGCTTAAATTTGACCACACCTTTCTGTAACACGTTGTATAATACTTATATCGTACACTATACGTTGCTTAAATTTGACCACACCTTTCTGTAACACGTTGTATAATACTTATATCGTACACTATACGTTGCTTAAATTTGACCACACCTTTCTGTAACACGTTGTATAATACTTATATCGTACACTATACGTTGCTTAAATTTGACCACACCTTTCTGTAACACGTTGTATAATACTTATATCGTACACTATACGTTGGTTAAGTTTGACCACACCTTTCTGTAACACGTTGTATAATACTTATATCGTACACTATACGTTGCTTAAATGTGACCACACCTTTCTGTAACACGTTGTATAATACTTATATCGTACACTATACGTTGGTTAAGTTTGACCACACCTTTCTGTAACACGTTGTATAATACTTATATCGTACACTATACGTTGCTTAAAATTGACCACACCTTTCTGTAACACGTTGTATAATACTTATATCGTACACTATACGTTGCTTAAAATTGACCAAACCTTTTTGTAACAAGTTGTATAAAGTGCTCCATTAATTACCTATGAATAAGTAACCTAACTAAATTTAGCCCTGTCCAACCAAAATTAGTTTTCACGCAACAATTTAATTTTTATTTTCGTTTAGTAGGAGATAAAAAAGTGACACAAATAAGTATGCGGTTTTTTTTTGATTATGCTTCCCAATTTTAATAATAGTTTTAAATATTTATAGATGCAATTAATGCCCGTACAAAAACTCAATTCGCACAAACTTGTTGTCATAATGTACCTATTAGATAAGTAGTGATTTTATTAAATATTTTTAGAGGTTGTAGATTTTTATTTAATTTTATAGGTCGTTAAATCTCTAAATAACAATTGCATTTAACATTTTTTTAATACAATATATTATGCATGTATATTTTTTCCAAAAAAATACTATATATTACTTTTTACACATTTTTTTTACTTTTTATAAAGTCATATTAAGGTTTTCAAAATACACGCCATTTTTCCTACACTCCAGTAATATATTTAGAATAGATTTTTAGGTCTTCTGAAAAAATACCGTTAGTTGATGTATTCAAAGTAAGTTTTAAATAAATGTGATCTCTTTTAGTGATTTAGAATCTGTTCGACCACTTGCTGATAAAGTACATCGTACTAATATTATAAATGTGAATGTAAGTTTGTTTGTTACGCTTTCACGCGAAAACTACTTAACCGATCATCATGAAACTTTGTACACATATTCTTGGAGGTATAAGAAGTAACATAGGATACTTTTTATGAAAAACAAAAAAAAACTATTTGTTTGTTACATTTTCACGCCTAAGTCACTAAACCGATTTTG
Organism: Mimas tiliae; assembly: GCA_905332985.1. Classification (NCBI taxonomy): domain Eukaryota; kingdom Metazoa; phylum Arthropoda; class Insecta; order Lepidoptera; family Sphingidae; genus Mimas; species Mimas tiliae. Next base: position 150,736 of record HG995265.1, on the reverse strand, counting down.
ATGAATTTTGATGTAGAGATAGATGGGACCCTGGAGACGGTTATAGGCTACGTTTTGTCTATTCCCGCGGGTGGAGCCGCGAGCAAAAGCTAGTATTATAATAATAATAATAATAATAATACACCCAACAGTCACACACATAGTCCTGACCCCACACTAGGTAAACCTGTGTCGTGGGTATCACGAACTACGAAAGACTTGCGGTCCCACAACACCCAGACCTGAGACCAATATTTGTGGATCACACAAACATTTGTCTCGGTGTGGGAATCGAACCCACGGGCTCTCGCTTCGCAGCTGACTACTCGCCCGCTGCGCCACGGAGCTGTCAAGCTATATATACCAAGTGTAATGGGATTGCTTCCGAATCCGAGATGCTAATAAAACACTACCTTAACATAACCGAAAACACTATTCTTCACCCGCCCGCAATGTACAGCGTACTAAATATGCTCAAGTCGGGTCAATGACCAGCACGCATTACCGCGCTTCAATACTCAGCCGGAAAATCGCATCGTGCGCAGTTGATCAGGAGCGGATACGTTTTCTATTGGTTTTACATTACGTTGTTATGAAAAATACGATTTTAATTATTATTTCAATAAAATATTTTTGCATTTATTGGTCCAATCAAGACTGTGCGTGAACAGGACACTGTGTCCTGTTTTCGCGATTTTTTTAGTGGTATTGTGTCTGTAATCATCAGCACTACCACCTCTCTTCGTTTTCGGAAGCGTTTCCCTTACACACAGTATACAAAGACCGTGGTCCGTGTGCTGTTAGATTGATAACTTTGACCGTTTCTGATGACGCTTGTAAAACATATATCGCTATAGTAGCCAGCTGCGAAGCGTCAGGCCGTGGGTTAGATTCCCACACCGAGACAAATGTTTGTGTGATCCACAAATATTCGTATCGGGTCTGGGTGTTGTGGATCCGCAAGACTGTTCCTGATACTCATGATACAAGTTAATTTAGTGTGGGGTCAGGACTATGTGTGTAACTGTTGGGTGTATTTATTTATATATGACGCTATTTCTCAGATAAGCCGAGAATAGATTATTATGCACTTCATCAGCAAGTGGACAAATATGCCATGTTACCCATTAAGAAAAAAGGTAAAATAAAATAAACAATAAAACTAGAAATTTTGTTTTATTACATATATCACATGGTTTCTTATTTTAATACAATTAACGTACAAAATAATTTCACTGTTTTCTTTTTCTAGAAAGCTCGTCGTGGAACTAAATATAAACGTCCAGCCGTAATGTCAAAGTTGTAATAGGGTAGTTTCCTATGTTGAATTTTATACATTATTTTATAAACAATAAAAAATGATACGCAAAAGAAACCCTTTTATTAAAACGCAATCAAAATTGGTTCAGAAATGTGCGCACAGTTATGTTTTTAAATGTTGATATGAGGAAAAGTGGGTGCGTAGTATGGATATCTCACTATCTCGCTTGCACGCGTGCACCATAATGAACATTTTACACAGTGACGTCAAAGTTTGCGTCGTCTGTCATTTGACAATTACCCCTTCTACAGGATTTGAATGGCTTCTAACTTATTTATTTATGGTCCGATTTATAAAATTCTTTCTGCAATAGATGTTGAGAAAAATTAGTCAACTACCCTATTGTAACGTAATTAGGTGAAATTTGACTAAAGTATCACCCTTGATAGAGGAGCCTAGTACCCAGCAGTGGCCAGTGGGACAGCTTATATTCTGGGTGTTCTTATCAAAGACTTTAATACCATAGACGGGCTGTTTAGAAGTAAAATTGTGTTGCTTGAGTGACGTCTAAGGCGTGGGAGCGAGAGGAGTTGAGAGTAAGCGAGATGGCAATATTGAGACGGCTGTTTTGTTTGGTATTAGTTTTCATTCACAATGAATGATTGTTTCGATCAAAACCAAGAAATAATATAGTTACTTCCGTAAAATAGTTTATCAAATTTAACGTTCGCAGCTATTCAAACAACAACAACTGCTCTCGTCGCTCTCTCGCGGGTGACTAAATGAGTTGCGGTCAATTGACCGTAACTAAGTGCGCAATTTCTTTGTACCGCACAGCTTGTCTAGTAGTATACATTAAAGTCTTTGGTTTATAAAGCAGAAGGTCTGGTAAACGAATTAATTTGTAGATGAGAATGGCCGTCATTTGGCACACTTGCTCTGTTGCCAGACTATCCTATAAAAATGCGTAGATAGAGAAACCTAGATATGAAGTCACGTTTTCCATCTCTTTTACTTCACAGCGAAAGACTTATTAAAATACATTAAGTGTGAAAGAGACAAAATTACTTATTTGTTGGCCTTATCGCTGTTACTATTTGACACCAAGTTTGTGGAGTCAAACATTGGTGTCCGAAACTATATTTTATAAAATTACTAACTGTCCCGCGCAGATTTACCCGCAACATATAACTGATAGTTAGAACCCGATTGCAGCGTCATCTACCGGGTCTAATTGTGAATATAACCCATCCAGGGACCCACTTCAACACACAGGAAAAAAACATCAAAATCGGGCCAGCCGTTGTCGAATTTTGCCCTTAGCAACAAATTTAGCCATTCATTTTTGTTTATATAGAAAGTGTCTGAAAGTGCGTGCGGCGTATTATAAAACAATAAAAATGGTTTAGTGCTGCATTTTAGAATGCCTCCCTATAAAAACCCTCATATGGTCTACGATCTCATACGGTCCCTTTATCTATAGGTTCCTCCATCTACGTAAGAATGCTGTTTTTTAATTTTTGACAATTTGGTCATAGACTAACGCCCGACTTCTGAAAGGCTGATCAATGTAAAATTAACTAATCAAATGTCAAATCTCATGTCAAGTCGAAATTGTGTTGCTAGAATCGTGATCAACACCTTTGATTTGACATACGTGTTAGCTAACATAACTTTCAAATTAATATGAAAAATCGTATGTCGAACGGTACTAAAGAGAGATCAAATATTATTAATTTGTTCACTAAATAACGTTTCAGCAACTCGAATTGATTTGACAGCGATGTCAAATCAAAGTTCTGTTGAATCTTGATTCGATCAGCCTTTCAGAAACCGTAAATATTGAATCTATGATTTGGTATATTGGACGTCTTAAACTAAGCTTAAATATAAAAATAATTTAACAATCACAGTCAAAAAGCCCCGAGCGAACCCCGGAGGCAACATGTGCATGTACTTACAGTAATAATCAAATAGCACTTTTTGGCTTTAACCTATTTATACACATAATAATATTTTACAAATCCAAAATGTTCCAAAATTAACTTAAAATATTTTTGGATCGATATTTTATTTATTTACAATTTTGCCTCGACAATTTAAACGATCAAATATTAAAATCGATTAATGTATCGTAAAATCGATTTGGCAAGAGTTACGAGCTCGGCCTCTTATTCTATCATAATACTTAATGTACTTGTATATTCCTATATTATATTTTACAAGGCACTATTAAGACATTTATTTGCCTTTATTTGTACTGGAAGCACGAGACTGTTCTTTTTTTACAATTTGTAAGTATTAAATACAATATGGCAATAAAATATTATAATACCGAGATAAAATAACAATTTTTACTATTTTCATTTTGAAGTAGTCTGAATCTACTTTATAAGAAAACGATTTAAAAAGACACCTTTTGAAAAATAATCTATTTTAAAATCGATCCAAAGCGTCGATTCATTTGTATTTATATCATGACCAATAGCTATTTATAAAGCGACATAGGAAATCTGTCGAGCAAATGTTAAATCGATTCATATAGATCGATCATTGCTCTACAACACGGATGATCGATTTTAATACTGAGAATTTTTAAAAAAAGAACAGCCTTTTCATAAAGAATTTAAAGCAACTAGTGTAATTAAGTTCTATCATAGGAATCAGTGTTCGGCTGGTGCTTGTTGCTGTAACAGTTCCCAGTACAGTCCGCGGCGACGAACCAACTCATCGTGAGATCCGCTCTCAGATACTACTCCTAGAAGATAAATTTCTGTTACATTTGGTTCTTGGATATCGTAAAACTGAATAAACTGGGCTCATTGAGTATTGTTCTATAATATGGACCTTAAAGAAGATACTATAAGTTAATATTTTTTTTTATACAACTAAACATTAACGGATCCAGGATTTTGGTTACTTTGGTTTTGGAGAATTAGAATAAAAAAATTGAGAATACTATACCCAGTTAAAATGGAATAAGTAACAATAAGCGATACAAATTATGTAGGTTAAGTATGTAGTACTAAGAAAAAAGAATAATACTAAGATTAATTTGAGATTTGCAGTGGACCCAACTGCTTTGGCTTGAGCTCCTTAGCCACCCACTGGATCCGCTAGTGCAACTGAACGAGTCGAGTTAATTGAGGTACGACTACATGCCGAGGACTGGCTCGTTGGCGCAGTTGTAATGCGTACGCGTTACGATTGAGGCTAACGCTTAGGTCTCGGGTCAGATAAAGTGGTATTGGGTTTTTCTATTACGAAATACTCAGTATCAGCCCGGAATCTGGAATTGTGCCCGGTATGGCGATAGGCTCGCCCCCATCACATCATGGGACGGAGATACGCACGGTGAAATGTGGGTGTACTGGTTACACCTCTGCCTACCCCTTCGGGGATTACGGGCGTAATGCGTATGAGTACATACCCTTGTCGACCACGCAGATGGTATCCGCATGTCTTACGGTGGCGAGTCTGTGAGCGATGATGATGGTGGTGCGGCCTTTAGACGCCTCCTCCAATGCAGCTTGTACCACCTGAACAATAAAAAAAATATTTTATTTTATTTTGAAGCAGTGATAGCTCAGCGGAGAGTGGTATGGACTGTCGAGACGAAAGTCGCAGGTTCGAAACCAGCCTCAAGAGCCTACTTATGACTTTTTTAAGTTATGTGTGTATTAATTGTTAATTATCACTAGCTTTAACGGTGAAGGAAACATCGTGAGGAAACCTACATACCTGAGAAGTTCTACATAAGAATTTTGATGGTATGTGAAGTCTGCCAACCCGCATTAGTCCAGCGTGGTGGACTAAGGCCTAACCCCTCTCATTCAGTAGAGGAGGCCCGTGCCCAGCAGTGGGACGTGTATAATACAGGGCTAGTATTATTTTATTTTATTTGGGAAGCTTACGGCTAATTTTATAAATTAGTTTCAAATATAATTATGTAAAATCATTGATTGCCTCCGTGGCGCAGTTGTAATGCATACGCGTTACGACTGGGGTCGACGCTGAGGTCTCGGGTTCGATCCCCGGTACGGGTAAAGTGGTATTGGGTTTTTCTATTACGAAATGCTCAGTATCAGCCCGGAGTCTGGCATTTGTGCCCGGTATGGCGATAGGCTCGCCCCCTATCACATAAGGGACGGAGATACGGTCGGCGAAATGTGGGTGTACTGGTTACACCTCTGCCTACCCCTTCGGGGATTACAGGCGGGAGTGCGTATGTATGTAGTTTGAAATATAATTAGATATATGCCAATTACAAGCTACCTCATATGGGACTACCATAAATATATAAATACACTGCAGACAGGCGCAGTGCAGTGTGAAACACAAGGGGGGAAGTTGCGCATGCTCCATACAACGCGATTCCTTTATAAACCTCCGGCTTTCTGTGACACGGTAGAGCCACGCTGTAGACAGTTTTGTCTACAGCGTGGATGGGCCGGCTCGACCGGGTCGTTACCACTGTCTCACAAAAAACCGGCGTAAAGTAGCAGCTTGCCTCTGCGTTTGGTGGTGAGTGAGATATCCTGTGGCCCAAATCCCCTTTCCCTTCCCAATCCCTTTCTTATCCCTTTCCGTCCCTTCGGCGTCCGTTTATCCCTTGGGCGTACATGGGCGGTGAAGATCGCTTACCATCAGGTGACCCACTTGCTTGTTCGCCGGCCTATATTATAAAAAGAAGTATATGTATTTGGGCTTAAGACACATTTATGCACCGATTTAGATTATTCATTTACTAAAAAATAGATTAATAAGGTAATAACAAAATATAAAATCTATACAGAAACTATTTAGCTAAAAGTTAAACTAAACAAATTTTGAGTCGGTGGTACTGTAGCTTAGGTCAATGAGTGATATCATCGACTCAAAATTGTTTAGTTTTGATCTAGTTGTCCTACATTACCTTCTCACTGTTAGCGTCTAGCGCTGACGTCGCCTCGTCGAGCAGCAACACGCGCGGCTCCCTCACTAGCGCACGCGCTATAGCGATGCGCTGTTTTTGACCTCCCGAGAGAGATGCACCTCCTTGACCTAGCCGGGTCTCGTAGCCCTGTAAGAAAAATAAATAAATAAATACACACATAGTCCTGACCCCACACTAGGTTAACCTGTATCGTGGGTATCAGGAACTACGAGGGACTTGCCAACCCACAACACCCAGACCCGAAACAAATATTTGTTGATCACACAAACATTTGTCTCGGTGCGGGAATCGAACCCACGGCCTCTTGCTTCGCAGCCGGCTACTCGCCCGCTGCGCCACGGAGGCTGTCTAAATCTAGGCTAATAATGCCTTGTATATAGTAAATAAAATAAAATAATGACCCTCAACAGTCACACACATAGTCCTGACACCACAGTAAGATACGGGTCTTGTGTTGTGTGTATCAGGAACTACGAGAGACTAGGTCTCACAACACCTGTGTTTCGCCTCTATCTTAAGTGCTGAGTCACTGTAGAGTGTGATGGTGTAAAATATGCGAAGCGGCAATGGAGCAAGATTTCGATATTTTGTATGCATAGGTTTGAAATTGTAAATATATCGAGATTTGGGGACCCCTAAGACCTAAGGAGCAGACCAACCTACTTATGGCCATTCCCAATATACTATCTATCAACAGATTTGCTTACCGGCAGTAAAATTTTGACACATTTTGTTTGGAAGATCTGTCAAAACACTATCGCTAATTCGCTAGTACCCAAATCTGTCGATAGACCTAATATAGGGAATGGCCATCAGTCCTTTACTGCATGTAGGCCATTAAAATAGCGCTTATGACAAGTTTATTTATATAGAAAGAGCCTGCAAATGTGCTAGTGGGTCACTTGATGGTAAGTGGTCTACACCGCTAATGATCGCCACAATACAGGAAGAATCATAGACACGTTGCAGACCTTAAAGGAAAGGAATCATTAAAGGATTGGGCAGGGGTGGGGGATTAAGGCCTCTGAATATTTCACTCACCGTACGAAACGCAATTTTAGGTTTTCTGTGTGACAGTGGTAAAGACTCGGACGAGCCGACCCATTCATGCTGTAGACAATACTTTTTACTTTTACTTTTTACATGTGGCTCTACCACATGTTAAAGATTGAAAAGTTAAAAAGAAAAGGAATTTTTTTTAGTATAAAATATTTTTTTATTTATAGCATAGGACGGCAAACGAGCAAATGGGTCACCTGCCCATGTACGCCCACAATACCAAAATAATCATGAGTTCGTTGCCGACCTTAAAGGAAAGGGATTGGGAAGGGAAGGGGATTGTAGGCATCAGAAAAATAGAAAAAATGTTTTATTTTTAATTCGTCCAAAGGACAGGCTTTAGTCTTTCGACCATACTGCCTCGTCCTATAGTATGTTCTATTAACGTGGCATAGACTCACCAGCGGTAGACCAGAGACAAATCCGTGCACGTTGGCCTGTTTGGCGGCGCTGATCACCTCGTCCATAGACACGGCACGCGATGTATCTCCGTACTCTATGTTCTCTCTGATAGTACGTTCGAATAACGCGGGCTCTTGTTGCACGAGACCGAGTTGGGCGCGAAGTGTTGGAAGGGTCAGAGACTTTTTTATGTCGCGACCGTCTAAAACCTGTGGGACAAGGTAAACGATATTTCGGGGTTATTTAACTGACCAAAAATTAAGACGACCTTTATTTGATGATTTTTTAACAACGCTTTTATTAGCTTCATACGTATGTATGTATGTAACGGAAACTTTGAACATGATTTTGACCCCCTTCAATACCGCGGATTAACTGGAAATTTGGCATACTTATCAAGGACCGATGACAATTCAAAAAAATAAATTAATTTCATTTTAATTTCAATTTTATTGAAATTCATTAACAATAAATAATAGTTTAAAAAATCTAAAAATAACACGCTTTTATAGAAAATCCAATAAAAAAATTAAAAATAAATAATAGTTTAAAATATGTATTGTAAAAAAGCGTGGATTTTCTATAAAAGCGTGTTTTTTAACTATTATTTACTTGGGTAATTTTTTTGATTGCATACACCGGCAAAGAGCAGGTACGTCACCTGATGGTAAGTGATCTCCACCGCCCTTGTACGCCCACAATACCAAAAGAGTCATGGGTGCGTTACCGAACTTAAAGGAAAAAGATAATTAAGGGATTGGGAAGAGAAGGGGATGTAACTCCTATGTCACCCCGGGACATAGGAGTTAAATCTCATAATGCCCATTAATTTAATGGTTTCAATGTCCTTCACACCAGAACACAACAGTGCTTACACACTGTTGCTTGGTGGCAGAATTAGACAAATCGGTGGTCTCTCAACCCAGACGGCTTGTCGCATACGAGGGACCTATCACCTTGTATTACAACCTGCCTTCGTTTTCGGTAGCATTTTCCTTACATCTGGTATATTTTGTCTTATATCCTATATTAATTGCTAGAAGTTACGTGAGACTAGTATTATTTTATTAATACCAAACGACAATAATCGCTTCAACTCATAGTTTATTGGTTACATTTACAATATCACTGCTTTACAGACCACAACCCCATGTCAGGATTCTCTAGAGACCGCTCTCTAATTACAACTAAAACAACTAGGGGCGAATAAAAACCAGCATAGCTACCGCGTAATGAACACTTGAACTATCGACTGACCACTGATCTTACTGAACTGGAGACTGTCTGACTGACTGCGGGCAAAAGACCTCCAGTTATGGCGACAACCTCTTTTATACCATTTAACTACCCTTCCACAGCTATATCGCACCATTATTATTACAGTGTACCCAACGTTGCTTTCTCAGACACCCTCAATATACCAATATTAAAAGAATACGCTAACATAGTACATACATACATACTACATATACTCACACCTGTTTCCCATTGGGGTAGGCAGAGACAACGGCTTTCCACTTGCTACCATCCTTGCATACCTCTTTGGCCTCATTCACTCTCATTAAATTTTTCATACATGCACGTCGGTTTAGAGTACTCCTGACCTGGCCTTTCTCGAGAATATCTCCAACTTGATAAAATAATATTGATAACATAATATTGTATACATACCAGTTTTCCTCTCTGCGGTTCATAGTTCCTCATGAGGAGATGCATGAGTGTGGACTTGCCGCAGCCGCTGGACCCGACCAGCGCCACAGTCTTCCCAGCTTCAAGACTGAGGTTCAATCCACGTAGGACTGGGACTCCGGGCTGGGTTGGATAGCTGAACTCTATGTTTGAGAACTGGACGGAGCCCGTAGCTGACTGTAGAGGGATGGTATGCAGTCAGTATTCATAATAAGTGAATATTTTTAGGATACATGTATGGATATCGTGAGTCAAAGACTTCGATCAAAAATACGTCAAAGGGGTTAATTTGTGATGAATTTAAACGTGGCCAAATTACTTTATTAAATCTAAAGTTACTCAATAATACAAATTGCCAAGCACAAATTTACTAAGTAAAGTAGAAGGTTTCCCAATAAAGTACAAAGTGATGCAAACATCTACTTAATTCAACGGCAAATTACGTTGTTCAGTAAACTATAAAGTTATCCCGTAAAGTGCAAAGTTACTTAGGAAAGTACAAAATTGCTTAAGAAAGTATAAGCTACATGGTAAATTATTAAGTTACCCTCTGTTACCATAGTCACCTTTTGTGACCAAAGTTACCCTCTGTGGCTCAATTTACCCTTATGTGACCCATGTTTACCTCAGTGACCAAAGTTACCCTCTGCTCATTACCTCAGTGATCAACGTTAACCTCAGCGACCAAATTAACCCTCTGTGGCCCAAGTTAACCTCAGTGACCAAAGTTACCCTCTGTGGCCCAAGTTAACCTCAGTGACCAAAGTTATCCTCTGTGACCAAAGTTACCCGGAAAATGCCAAAACACGTTACACGTAATAATAACATTTCTCAAATATAAGTCCTTACCCATCCCGGTTCATCGATAGCAGTAGTTTCTGTGACGATCAGCGGTTGTCGCGCCAAAGCGTTGATGATGCGAGCTCCGGACCGTCTCGCCGCCGCGAAGTTTGGCGCAAACGATAATGCCTCCGCCAACATCCACGCGCCGTAGATCAGGGCTTCTGATACTCTGAGGGGAGATGGATGTTTGTTTATAGCAGCTGGCGAACTATTAATGAACTCTCACATTCCCATGTATTATCACAGTACCTACTAACTGTTTAAAAAGAAGCTTTTGAAATGATTATGACATTTGAGAAACAAACATCGATTTATCAAACTGATACTCATCAAAATATCGCAATATCGATTCGTTATCGTAGTTCTAGTATTCTGAAAGCATCATCTTGTATCTCGGGATGGCGAGCGCAGTCCAGTGCCATGCAGTGCTTTATAATTCAAGGTTATTGTGTGGTTTTGTGTGTTTATAGGTAGGCGTGACGCTTACCATCAGGCGAGCGATCTGCTCGTTTCGTAATTCAGAAAAAAGTGTCAATGAAACAATGCTTTTCCATTTCCAGCATCCCTGCCAATCGATCGAAAGAATCGATATTTTTTCGATTTATTTAAATATAAAGTTTGACTCACAATATAGCATATTCATACTCCAGTCCATCTCTTGCGATGAGATATCCTCCGTACGCGAGCGAGACAGCGTACCCGAGCGTCGGCGCACACAGACACACTCCGTACACAGCACCACGCACACGACGCGATGACGCGCCGCTACTGACCGCTGACTCTAATGCGCACGAGTACCGAGACAGTATCGTGTGCTCTACACCTAAAGGAGAAATTAATAAATAAATACACACCCAACAGTCACACACATAGTCCTGACCGCACACTAGGTTAACCTGTATCGTGGGTATCAGGAACTACGAGGGACTTGCCAACCCACAACACCCAGACACGGAAAAATATTTGTGGATCACACAAACATTTGTCTCGGTGCGGGAATCGAACCCACGGACTCTCGCTTTGTAGCCGGCTACTCGCCCACTGTACCACGAAGCTGTTGATTATTAACAGTAATTTAGTAATTTTGGAGTTATGGAATTATACATTGTGTTACAGAAAGGTGTGGTCATATTTAAGGGTCGTTATACACCTGACAGTGTTATGTACCGGCCATTATCAAAATATAGACACAAATTTTAGTCACTCGTTTATTACATCACATCCTAATAAATTAAGTGAAGTGTGTGATCGAGAATAACAATGCTGGAGTGAGACAAAAGCTGTTTATCATTTAGTATTGTCCAAAGTTGTAAGTTGAATATCAACATGTTATTCATTCGATACAAAAGTAAAATATGCTTTATTTATTTTGAAATAAATTGTAGTCTATGCCCCAATCTAGGCCATGAGATCATGACACATCCAAAATCGTTTAGCCCTTAAGGCATGACTGACTACAAGACATCTTAATTTACAAACTCACAAACTTATTTTTTTTTAACAGCTGTATGATTGTTTGCTGATTTAGAATTGGCGCCATGACGCGACATCGACATCAGTTGCAAATGGTATTCTCATAAACTAATAATCAACGTTAAATGTGACATAGATTGAAATGAGAACGAAAATATATTAAGTTGACTGAAGCGAAAATGGCGTTTTGATAACATATGTAAATGACCTTATATAAACATCGAAATTGCGACTGAATTGACATTGCAATGAGATCGTGATGAGATCATTTTGAAACCGGACTGAACTAAAAGAGAAGAATACCATTTTTTAGTTAAATCACAATCTAATTTCAATTCGGTACAAATTCAGTCGCAATGTCAATTAAATACGAGAATTGGCTTTATGATCTCTTGGTGCCACGTCACTTGACACCTGTCAACTGTCGCCTGTCAGTATAGACTCACCGAGACTCTGCACGGTGCGTATGTTGATGACGGCCTCCGTGGCGATCCGGGCGGCGCTCTCGAGCGCGCGCCGCTCGCGACTCTCCGTGCGCTTGTTGATGTACCCTTCTAGATATATACCACCTATCACCTGCGATACAAACGATATAAATATAGTACGTCTGATAGTGATAGAGCCACGCTGTAGAAAGTTTTGTGTACAGCGTTAATGGGCCGGCTCGTCACATACCACTTTCTCACAGAAAACACTGTCTGTGAGACAGTGTTTGCGGACGGAAGAAGGTAACATTGGTCAAGCTGTTTTATTTAATCGGCCTGGAATATTCTTATACTAAGCACTGAGAGTTGAGATACACCGTTAAAATAACACTAAGCGGTCACTGATCTATAGACTGACCGCACCAGGGTCCATCCCTAAAAGTATTGTTAGGGTATTCCCTTTTTAATGGAGAATTGAGGGTGTTTGAGAAAACAATGTTGGGTATATTGGAATAATAACTGTGCGTTACAGTGGTAGAAGGGTGGACAAATCTTATAAAACAGGTTGCCGCTATAACTGGAGCCGATTTGCCAGTTGTCAGTGCCTAGGGCTTAGTCGTAATCTCTAGTTCTTAGTGATTAGTGTCAGTCGATAGTCCAAGAGTTTATTACGCGATAGCTCTGCCGGTTTACTTTTCAATCGTAGTTGTCTCGGTTATAATTAATTAGAGAACGGTCTCTAGAGAATCCTGACATGTGGTTGTGGTCTGTAAAGCAGTAACATTGTAAAAGTAAATCCTAATAAAATATAGTAGAATTTATAGTTTCCCAGTGTATTTTGATGCTATGTATGTTATGTATAAGTACATTAGTTGGTATGATTTCTATACATAAGTTTCTTTATTTTGTACTAACTTGTCATAAGCGCTATTTTAATTGCCTAAATGATTAATAAAACTATTTCATTTCATTTCATTTCAAAGTGACCAATAAGCTATGAGTGAAAGGTAATATCATTGTTTTCATTTATTTAATAATTATAGTCACACGTAACATCTAAAAGAATTATAAATAAAATAAATAAATAATAAATAAATACACGTCCAACAGTCACACACATAGTCCTGACCCCACACTAGGTTAACCTGTATCGTGGGTATCAGGGACTACGAGGGACTTGCGGTCCCACAACACCCAGACCCGAGACAAATATTAGTGGATCACACAAACATTTGTCTCGGTGCGGGAATCGAGCCCACGGCCTCTCGCTTCGCAGCCGAATATATAAAAGAATGATATACTTACACAAGGCACGCTCAGGAGACTCACAAGCGTCATCTTCCAAGAGTACGCCATCGCGAGGCTGACGCCGATCACCATTGTACTGACGCCCTGAAGAACTGTTCCGAGACGTGTACCTGAACGATATCACATATATTATAAGGATATAGTGCCTTTTTTATAGCATACGACGGCAAACGAGCAATTGGGCCCATGTACACCCTCAATACCAAATTAGTAGTGCGCTTATACCGACCTTAAAAGAAAGGGATAATTAAGGGATTGGGAAGGGGAGGGGTTTGGGTCTCCGGATATCTCACTCACCATACGAAACGCAGCAGCAAGCTGCTACTTTACGCAGGTTTTGAGTGTAAGACAGTGGTAACGACCCGGACGATTCGTGCTGTAGACAAAAGTATCTACAGCGTGACTCTACCACTCATATATATCTCTCTATTCTAAAAAAAGTAACTGGCGCCGCCGCCGCCGCCGCCACCGCCGCTGCCAAAAGCTTGTCACGCTATCTCCTCCGAAACCGCTGGGGGTGTGGGGTCGAGACCGATACCAATCGATGCAGAATAATGTGGGGAAGAAAGTAACATATGTCTCATATTCGTCGGACTTTAAGTTTTTTTTTATTTTATGTTTTGTGGAAAAACATGGGCAAAGCCCCTAGTATAATATATATATACTCCAATATTTATGGGCCAGTGCTTAATATAATATAGTAATAAATATGAATGTTACTAACCGGTAGCTCCTTGTACCGCGGCGCAGTCTGTAGCGAGTCGGGCACATAACGCTCCCACTGAGTTATTCGGCAAATCGAACCAACCTTGCTCCTGTCGAATAATATCGATTATCATAATTGCGCAGTTGTAATGTGTACGCGTTACCACTGAGGTCTCGGGTTCGATCTCCGGGTCGGGTAGTGGTATTGGGTTTTTCTATTACGAAATCCTCAGTATCAGCCCGGAGTCTGGAATTTGTGCCCGGTATGGCGATAGGCCCGTCCTCTATCACATCGTGGGACGGAGATACGCTAGGTGAAATATGGGTGTACTGGTTACACCTCTACCTACCCCTTCGGGGATTACAGGCGTGAGTGCGTATTTTGTTTTTTTTACGACATTTTGTCCCTCGGCGGTCGACAGAATTCTGCTAAAGTTACTGGATATACACTGGTTGACTCCGGAACGCGACTCACCCAAACGAGCCACTGTGGCGATGGCAGTTACCATCCGACTTAAACAGGTTGTTATGTACATGTACCTGTCTCAGGAAGTTCCCGAAGGTATGTATCCTCAGTCTATCCGTGAGTTTTGCTCCGGCCAGGTTGAACAGTCTCGTCTGCAGGAATGTGACGAAGGCGCAAGCTGCTGCGGCTCCTAAGAATGCTCCTGCATATATTCGGGACTGCCGGATGATCACCTCGCCGTCGGGGATGGCGAACATCTGCAACAAAATCATTGTCAAATATGGTTTGTTTATAGAGGTTTAAGTGTATTGAATCGCGGCTGAATGATCATCTACCCTTTGCCATTACGATAAAATGATGCTAAATTATAAATTACTAGCATTTACCCGCGGCTCCGCCCGTGTGGATGGGCTTTTCCGAAATAAAACGTAGCCTATAACCGTCTCCAGGGTCTCATCTATCTCTACATAAAAATTATCAAAATCGGTTCAGTGATATAGGCGTGAAAGCGTGACAAACAAACTTACATTTACATTTATAATATTAGTATGATAAAGGTGATGCTAAATTATTTTATTGGTATATAATGGTCTGTACAGAGGTCGGTCGACGTTTCACTTCTATCGACACCTTTTTTTTTATTAGTGTGAGTGACTAAACAAGCAGGTCGCTCGCCTGATGGTAAGCACCACGCCTGCCCATAAACGGAAGCAACATCACACGGAACTTCAAATTACAATGCATTGCATGGAATTGGATTGCGCTCGTCACCCAGAGACATTAGATGTTAAGTCTCATAACTCCCAGTAATTTGACTGGCTTCAATGTCCTTTAAACCGAAACACAAGTGTTTTCACACTGCTGCTTGGCGGCAGAAATACACAAAGCGGTGGTACCAACCCAGACGACCTTAGTCTTCACATACATAGACCTGACCCCACACTAGCTAAACCTGTATCGTGGGTATCAGGGACTATGAGGGACTTGCGATCCCACAACACCCAGACCCGAAATTAATTTTTGTAGATAATTTTATGAGTGGTAGAGCCACGCTGTAGATACTTTTGTCTACAGCATGTATGGGCCGGCTCGTCCGGGTCGTTATAACTGTCTCACAGAAAACCGGCGTAAAGTAGCAGCTTGCTGATGCGTTTCGTACGGTGAGTGAGATATCCGAAAGCACAAACCCCCTCCTTTTCCCAATCCCTTGATTATCCCTTTCCTTTAAGGTCGGCAACGCATCCATGATTATTTTGGTAATATGTGCGTACATGGACGGTGGAGATCACTTACCATTAGGTAACCCACTGGCTCGTTTGCCAGCCTATGCTTTTTTTTTTAAACAAACATTTGTCCCGGTGCGGGAATCGAACCCACGCCGTCTCGCTGCGCAGCCGGCTACTCACCCACTACGCCACGGAAGCTGTCAAATATTAATATTCTCACCCCATATAGTTTAGAGAAGAGTAACGCGAACACGGGCATGGTGGCCCCCTCCATGAAGGATGCCATCCCTCCCCCTAATAATAGAGGCCACTCCGGCTGGTTCAGTTTGAGGAGCGCGAGACTTGACACTTCAGGTTCAGCTTGTTCTTCTGGAGTTTCTTCTGGTTCCTAGAAATAAAAATTGACATGTTTATTGAACGACGAATCAGTAGACAGTTCTGTCTACAGCATGAATGGCCCGGCTCGTCCGGGTCGTTACCACTGTCTCACAGAAAACCGGCGTAAAGTAGCAGCTTGCTGCTGCGTGAGATATCCGGAGACCCAAATTCCCCTCGCCTTCCCAATCCCTTACTTATCCCTTTCCTTTAAGGTCGGCAACGCGCCCATGATTGTGGGTGTCCATAGGTGGTGGATATCACTTAATATCAGGGGATCCACTAGCTTGTTTGCCGGTCTGTGCTATAAAACATAACTAATATCATGTAATTTTTTTAATAGTATACGTCGGCAATCCAGAAAATGGGTCACCTGATGGTAAGTGATCTCCACTGCCCATGAACGCCCATAATACCAGAAGAATCCGGATAATCAAGAGATTGCGAAGGGGTGGGGGATTGGGACCTCCGGATCAATCACTCACCGTAGGAAACGCAGCAGCTAGCTGCTACTTTATGTCAGTTTTCTGTGAGACAAGGGTAACACCTCGGCCATTCATGCTATAGACAAGATTGTTTACGGCGAGGCTCTGCCACTTTGTAATACAAGTATACATATACTGTCTACATACACTTACAGCGTAGTTGAGTAGATCAGGTGGCGCGACGCTCGCGATGTGAGCAGACGAAACTGAACCAAGACGAATACTTGAACGAATAAACGATTCTGAAAATAAGATTAACCTCATTAATAATATGATTTTTCGCTTGGCCCAAAAGCCCGCAAATAATTTAACTTTACCCCATTCGCATGGGAGAAAAATATTATCAATAATATAATACTAGCCCTGTATTATACACGTCCCACTGCTGGGCACGGGCCTCCTCTACTGAAGGAGAGGGGTTAGACCTTAGTCCACCACGCTGGCATAATGCGGGTTGGCAGACTTCACATAACTTCGAAATTCTTATGAAGAACTTCTCAAGTATACAGGTTTCATCACGATGTTTCCTTTACCGTTAAAGCAAGTGATAATTAACAATTAATACAATTAATAAACATGTCGATATTAGACTTAAAAGTTTGGACAACACAATGATAAATAGCTGAGTGCTTTTCTCACTCTCTTATCACTTGCTGATCTAACTTAAGCATTGTTATTTTCGCTCACGCACTTCACTGAATGTATAGTGATGTGATCAATATTATCTTAACTAATATTCGAAAGAGGAAAGATTTGATTGTTTGCATTGAATAGGCTCCGAAACTACTGAACCGATTTGAAAAATTCTTTAATTGTTGGGAAGCTACACTATCCCCGGGTGACATAGGCTACTTTTTATCTCGGAAAAGGCTGTTCACGCGGGCGCAGCCGCGAGCAAAGGCAAAAATAATAAATGAGTGTTAAAATAAAGTGAAATTTTAGGACCTATCGGTTTTGAAAGGATCCGGTACATAAATAAATACTCATTATAAGGTGTGTAGACGACGCTTTTTACATATTGTGTACGACACGCTGTGTTTGGCACTAGGTTCAAAACTATAGATAAATAAATACACCCATATTTTAAGATTTGTGACTATTTTTAATGAATAATTCTACTTTTAAATACGTGTGCTGCCATATCTTATAAATGCAATAAAGACTGCGGCGAGCGATCGTGTAACGGCATTTATTCCTTTTTTAATATTCTTTTTTCTGTTTGAAGAATGACAATATAAAAACATTTGATTAAAAAAATCTCTCTAGGCCGAACACGTATCTCCTGCCGTTGCAAAGCGAAAATTGGGGTTAATTTGTCCATCCACAGCAATGTGTATTTAATGACTCTAAAATAATGAATGAAAAATAAAAAAATATAATGACCACACCTTTGTGTAACACGTTGTATATCAAGTACCCTTCTATCATCAAGTTATGTAGTGACTCACCTCTAGGTCTGGTAGACTCTCTGCTATAAGATCTTCTGAAGCTACACACTGGTAAGTCTTCTGTCTCGATCACTTCATCATCGTCTTTACCTTCAGTCGATAGTGTTCTGGCTATACTCCTGTAAAAAAACAGAGATACTTATAAACTAAAGGCCGGCAACGCACCGACAAATCCCCTGGTATTGACGGTGTCCATGGGCATCGGTGATCACTCACCATCAGGCCAGGCATCAGACTCGCTAGCTCCGTTGCCCCCTCTATCATAAAAAAAAACTTTATTTGAAATTCTTCTGATTGGGACAGCAATTGTATTTTTTTTATTGGCTTGAATGACGAAACGAGCAGGTCGCTCGCTTAAGGGTAAGCGCCACGCCTGCCCATAAACAGAAGCAACACATCACAGAACTTTGAATTACAAAGCACTGCATGGAATTGGACTGCGCTCACACCAAGGCACATGAGGATGATAAGTCTCATAATGCCCAGTCTTTTTACTGGCTTCATTGTCCTTCAAAACAGAACACAACAGTGTTTACACACCGCTGTTTGGTAGCAGAAATAGACAAAGCGGTGATACCAACCCAGACGGATTCTTGCATACAAAGAACGACCCACCTAGTTAGGTAGTTCCATATATCATCACGCCTGTGAGTGTAGGTGGACAGTGATGCCATAAGAGTACCCAAATTTTACTAACGTTCTTTCCGTTCCACAAAGGATTAAGCTAAGTTTCCGGGATCGATTCCTGAGACAGCAATCATTTGAACATCATTTATATGATTTTATCTAATATAATATGCTATTTCAACGTGATGGAAAAGTAGAAAAAAATCGATAGAAAAACCTTTAAATTTAAAGATGTTACTCTACCTATAAGGGGTTGAAATCACCCCCGATTGTAGAACTAAATGTAAGACTATTAAAACTTCGAAACTTATGCGCCGATTTTGATGACTCTTTCACAAAAAAATACAAAATAAAAACTTTTAACCATCGAAATGATAACTAGAACGATAACTCTCATATGAATCTGCCAAAAATACGGCTCCAGTTACTTGCACATGCAAAGGTAAAATTACACGTAACACTCATACACGCAACAAAAATTAATGAACGTTCAACATTAACTTTATGTCATAAAATTTAATGTCTAAATATAAAAAATTCTAAATCGAGATACGACTTTCTGCACCGTGGAAAAAATTAGACGTATTAAGTGTCAACTAGAGATTATTATGCACAGACTTTTATAGGCCCGCCCCCTTTGCACAGAGTTTTGGTGAGGTAATTTTTTGCTTGAGTTACGGTTCTTGTTATCTTATTTCGATGTATTTAACAAATTGTTTCGTTTTTTTCGCTTATATTTCGTGTTTTTTAAACAGTTTTTTTATTATAACGTTACATACTTGGTAGTAAGATCGTCGTTGTGCAGTTTCCAGTAGAGTCCCTTCTTGTCGAGTAACTCCGCGTGCGTTCCTTGTTCAAGTACTGCGCCTTGTTCCATATATACTATACGTGTTGCGTTAATTATTGTCGATAACCTATAAAAATAATAAAAGGGTTTTTTATTCTGGCACAATGACATCAATGTTACTAAGGCCGCTATTCCACTATCATATTTGCATCATAGATATATGACGTCATATATGATCCTATGTCACAGCATGCTGTGAAATAGGACCATAGAAATAAGATTATAGAAATGAATGAATATATAAGCTATAGAATGAATATAAAAGCTTGTCACGCTATCTCCTCCGAAACCGCTGGGGGTATGGGTTCGAGACCGATACCAATCGATGCAGAATAATGTGGGGAAGAAAGTAACATATGTCTCATATTCGTCGGACTTTAAGCTTTATTTTTATTTTATGTTTTGTGGAAAAACATGGGCAAACATTAGGCTCCAAAACTTTTTTTTCTCATAGATCACTTTCATAATTTAGCTGGTTTCGATGGACTCCTGCAGCTACATTTCTACCATATTCCCAAAACTCGACAAAAAATGTGAAGATTAGATCTAACTATGGACCCCCGTCGAGTCTCCCGTGGACCCCTGGGAGTCCTGGACCACTTTGGGAACTAATACTGTACACAGTTGTTACTACAGTGTTAGTGGGCCGGCTCGACCGGGTCGTTACCACTGTTACGTAAAATAGCACTTAGTACGGTGAGTGAGATATCCGGACGCCCAAATCCCCGCCCCTTCCGAATCCCATGATTATTCCCTTTCCTTTAAGGTCGGTAACGCGCCCATGATTATATTGGTGTGGTGTGGGCGAACATGACTGGTAGAGATTATTTATCATCAGGTGACCCACTTGCTCATTTACCGGGCTGTGCTATAAAAAACTGATTGATCAATGAATACGAACCTGTGTGAAACGACTAGTGTAGTGCGACCGACACTCGCGGCGTCAAGAGCTGCTTGTACCTGAGATAAATTAATTTAGTTGTTAATTTTAATGATTGTCTCTTTTTACATAGACAGCCTCCGGCGCAGTGGGCGTGTAGCCGGTTTCGAAGCGAGAGGCCGCGGGTTCGATTCCCGCATCGAGACAAATGTTTGTGTGTAAAAAACATTAGCAGCGTCATCTATAAACTATATCCATTGATTTCAATATAAAATTGTTCGCAGCGCCATCTTTTAATTGATAGCTTAGCAATACCATCTGTCAATCGTGAAATTAAAGTCTTACATAAATCTTAAAAGGAAGTGAATAGAGTTCTGAGTGGTAAAGCCACGCTGTAGACACTTTTGTCTACAGCCTGTATGGGTCGGCTCGTCCGGGTCATTACCACTGTCTCACAGAAAACCGGCGTAAAGTAGCAGTTTGCTACGTTTTGTGAGGTGAGTGAGATATCCAGAGGCCCAAACCCCCTCCCCTTCCCAATCCCTTAATTATCCCTTTCCTTTAAGGTCGGCAACGCACCCGTGATTATTTTGGTATTGTGGGCATACATGGGTGGTGGAGATCACTTACCATCAGGTGACTCACATGCTCGTTTGCCGGCCTATGCCATAAAAAAAGTAACACTGTGTATAGAGATACACAGTCGGGTAACCATTACCTGTCTCTCAGCAGTAGGGTCGAGTGCAGAAGTAGGTTCATCCAGTAGCAGTATAGCAGGTTTGCGTATGACAGCTCGAGCGATGGCAATGCGTTGTTTCTGACCACCGGACAGTGAAGCTCCACGCTCACCGAGCATCGTGTCGTAGCCCTGGTGATAAATGATGGGTTATAACATGGAAATCATTCAGGAGAAAGAAAGAATAATAGAAACAAGAAGGAAAGTATGATGGAAAGTAATAGAATAATAAAAGTGTGATAGATAAGATAGAAAGAAATAATGATAGAAAGAGAGGGAAGAAAAAAAGTATTATAGTAATAAAGAATAAAAAAGAAAAAAATTTATGAAATAAAGAAAAAATACTTTAGCTTAGATTTCAATACAAAATATAAAAAAGGGAGTGACAGCCACTTGAAATCACTATTAATGTTTTTAAGTAAGCGGTTTAAATTCGACACAACAAAGCAGTGCCGAATATAAATACAGAACCGGCGAGTGACCTGCTCGTCTCGCCAATTCAGGCTAATTTAAATAAACTTACATTGGAAAGTTTTGTGATGAATTGGTGCGCATGCGCTGTCTTGGCAGCTTGTATGACGTCATCCTCGGTGACGTCATCCATTCCGAACGTAATGTTCTCCCGGATGGTACCAGCGAACAACACCGGTTCTTGACCAACGACTCCTGGCAACACATTGTTTTATAATTACATTACATACTACTGTAGGTCTAGTATGAGTTACAAATACATACGCACTCACGCCTGTAATCCCCGAAGGGGTAGACAGAGGTGTAACCAGTACACCCACAATTCGCCGAGCGTATCTCCGTCCCATGATGTGATAGGGGGCGAGCCTATCGCCATACCAGGCACAAATTCCAGACTCCGGGCTGATACTGAGCATATCGTAATAGAAAAACCCATTACCACTTTACCCGACCCGGGGATCGAACCCGAGACCTCAGCGTCAGCCTCAGTCGTAACGCGTACGCATTACAACTGCGCCACCGAGGCAGTCGAAAATACGTTATCAGTTTTCGTATTCCTATAAAATCACTATTGACAAAGTGTCAAACTAGTATTAAACTGTAAACAAGGAAATAATTGGCCAAAAACTAATTTCGTATTCGAATTTTATGATATAAAAATAATCATATTATCAATTTTAATTCATCATAGTTCCCAGTAGTGGCTAGTCCATGTATACTCTATGTATGGAGAGAAAATTATTATAACTTGTACTAGGCTTACTGTTTTATAAAGTTTCATTGAAAACCGACGTAAAGTAACTTGCTACTGCGGGAAGGGTTTTCCTCACATCTGCCTACCCCTTCCAGGAGTACAGGTGTGAGTGCATATATATAGATCATCTCGTAACTTACCTATACTCCTCCTATAATGATGAAGGTGTAGAGACTCCAGCGGTCTTCCATCGACTAGCACTCGCCCACTGTCGGGACAGTACAGTCGCTGTGCTAGTTGTAGGAGAGTGGACTTGCCACATCCTGATCCACCCACTAGCGCCACTGTCTCTCCTGCTGACACTTGAAGTGTAAGACCCCGCAGGACCTGCAGACAAAAATATGGAAATTGAAATTTGGAAAAATTACGAATATGTTATTTCTTATTAGTTTGAATCGCGAGACGAGCAGGTCGCTCGCCTGATGGTAAGCGCCACGCCTGCTCATAAACAGAAGCAACGCCACACAGAACTTTAATTTACTCGTACAAAGCACTGGACTGCGCTCGTCACCCCGAGACTTAAGGTATTAAAAGAAAAGCTGTCTGGTTGGTACTATTGTTTAGTCTATTTTTGCCACCAAGCAGCCGTGTGTAAGCACTGTTGCGATCCGGTTTGGAGGAAATGGAAGCCAGAGAAATTACTGGGCATTATGAGACTTAACATCTTATGTCTCAGGGTGTCGAGCGCAGTCCAATGCCATGTAATGCTTTGTAATTCAAATTTCTGTGTGGTGTTGCTTCTGTTTAAGGGCAGGCGTGGCCATCAGGCAAGCGACCTGCTGGTTTCGTCATTCAAGCTATAAAAAAATTACGCATAAAAACTACAAGGTACAAGGTTTCTTAATATCAATCTAATCCGGGAAACCAAGAACTTTACCTTAACATCAGCTCTACTTGGATAGTTGAAGTACACGTTGTCGAACAACAGATCTCCCTTGAACTGAGGAGTGTCTCCCACACTCTTCAGAGCGTCGATGTTTGATCTCCTCCTCAAGAGTTTGAACAAGGCACGAGCCGCTCCACGAGCTGATGAGAATACTTCCAGATGCGGGTGACACATCGTGATGTTCTGCGCTGACATGAATGTGCAGAACAGGACCTGGGAAGGAAATTACAATAAACAATAACATAAGTACTCACGCCTGTAATCCCCGAAGGGGTAGGCAAAGGTGTAACCTCACATTCCGCACATTCATGCTGTAGACAGTTTTGTCTACAGCATGAATGTGCCGGTTCGTCCGGGTCGTTACCACTGTCTCACAGAAAACCGACGTAAAGTAGTATCTTGCTGCTACGTTTCGTACGGTGAGTGTGATATCCGGAGGCACAAATCCCCCTCCCCTTCCCAATCCCTTAATTACCTATCCCTTTCCTTTAAGGTTGCCAACGCGCCCATTACTTTTGGTATTGTGGGCGTACATGGGCGGTGGCGATCACTTACCATCAGGTGACCCACTTGCTCGTTTGCCGGCCTATGAAATAAAAAATAAAACCAGTACACCCACATTTCGCCGAGCATATCTTCGTCCCGCGATATGATAGGGAGCGAGTCTATCGCCATACCGGGCACAATTCCAGACTCCGGGCTGATACTGAGCATTTCGTAATAGAAAAACCCAATACCACTTTACCCGACCCGGGGATCGAACCCGAGACCTCAATCGTAACGCGTACGCATTACAACTGCGCCACCGAGGCAGTCAATAATAAATACACCCAAAAGCCACAGATAGTCCTGCCTTCTCAGAGATTCTCTCTTAGACAGGTTGACGTCAGGCAGGCGGCCGGTCGTAAAAACTACAACAGCATGAATGGGCCGTCAAAAGTAGTTAGTATTGAACAGTTTACTGAGTAGAGTAATAAAAATCACGGCCAACAGTCACACACATAGTCCTGACCCCACACAAGGTTAACCTGTATCGTGGGAATCAGAAACTACGAGGGACTTGCCAACCCACAACACCCAGACCCGAAACCAATATTTGTTGATCACGCAAACATTTATCTCGGTGCGGGAATCGAACCCACGGCATCTCGCCCGCTACGCCACGGAGGCTGTCCGTAATTGTGATGTACTCACAGTGACCATGACTCCGGGATGGTATCGCTGCTCCTCTGGCGGCAGGTTCATGTCTCGGACGCAGAGCGCGGCTCCGTACGCGAACACTATCGCATTCAGTGAGTACGTGAGCAACCACCCGAGACCGGCGCCTGCTCCCGCCCACAACCCACGGAGGCGAGCCATGGCTGCTGCTGGCACCAGAGCTTCAGAGTACCTGCGAATAAACTTAACTAGTTAAAAAATGTTCCAGTGACCTAATTAATAAAACCCCGACGTCAGTCAGAAATTAGAACAGTAGGCCTAGTACAGGTTTTAATAGTTTTCCTAAACGATGAAAGTTTTCGTGTTCTCTCCATACGTCAAATAATAGTAGCCAATAGTGGGAAGTCTAGAGGTGGGCGTTATAACGAAAAGCTATTATTAAGCTCTGCTTATTATAACAAGCATATAAGTACGTTTGTAAGTTTAAGCTGTTGACGTTATAACGGAACATAGTTGCGTTATGCGTGGTTGCATCACCGGCCGCCGCTTAGCGTTGATCGTTGCCTGTTGGCGCTGTCGTGAAAGCGATCGAAAATACACTTTATACAAAAAGACATAAAGTCGAAAGTAAAACGATGTTATCATAACGATTATGCTACTAAATTGAATTTCGTTTGATTGCATAATATTTATTATTGTTTATAAGTAAATTATTTTTGGTCGCTTATATTTTGTTGTGTTAATTTTTAACTGTTGACCGTTTCGTTATTTGTTAATGTTTATGTTTAAAATTACTACTTAGTATGCGTTTCGCTGTCGGGAACGAAGCATGTTTGATACATCACGAGTTCGTTCGTAAGCGAGTTCGGTGTTTTTAATTAAGTAAATGAGATTGTTCATTTACTTAACTTATTGTAAATAGTTCAGAGGATTATAGTGTCTTTAGTGTAAGTAACATCTATATATTTACACATAACATACCTATCTACACTATTGTAGATAGGTATGTTATGTGTAAATATAGAATAGTGGATGTACATTTAATAATAAAATTTGACAATGTCGAGAGGGGGCAATGCGTTGATTTGGAACTATTGTACAAAAATTATGATGGCGATAAAAAAATTTGAAGTTTTTTTTGTAGTATGTAAAAAGCGTTTTAAGTGATAAGCTTTTTTATAAGCTAGCTTAAAAAAATAAGCACAACGTTTAATTTCGTTGTGAAAATCAAGCCGTTTGTCCCACTACCAGTGGGAACTATGATGAATTAAAATTAATAATATGGTTAATTTTATTTTATATTAATCGACTAAGAAAATTATTTTCAAGCGATTCTTTCATTTATTACCGTATGAATTATTAGTTTGACACTTCGACGGTAGTAAATTTATACGAATTCGAAAACTGTGAACGTATTTGTGACTTGTACTAGGCGTACAGAAAATTAAACGTATTAAATGTCAACTAGACATCATAAATAATTTTTTATGAATTGATGAAAGAACGAGCTGCACACACTTTTATAGTCCCGCCCCTTGCACGGAGTTTTGGTGGGGTAATTTTTTTGCTTGAGTTACGTTTCTTGTCATATTATTTCGATGCGCAAAGACAGACAAAAGGATCAAAATTTTAACACCTCTCTTTTTCGTCGAGAGTTAAAAATAATCGACGTGAAGTGGTAGTTTGCTATTGCCTTTTATACAATGATTAAGATTTACCCACATTCCCTCCCACTTCCCAATCCATTGCGTTCCTATAAAGTAGGCAACGCAACGCATCGATAGTTCTTTTGGTATTGTGCCTCGGTGGCGCAGTTCTAATGCGTACGCGTTACGACTGAGGTTGACACTGAGGTCTCGGGTTCGATCCCCGTGTCGAGTAAAAGTCGTATTGGGTTTTTTAATTACGAATTGCTCAGTATCAGACCAGAGTCTGGAATTGAGCCCGATATGGCGATAGACTTACCTACTGTCATATCATGGGACGGAGATATGCTCGGCGAAATGTGGGTATACTGATTACATCTCTGTTTACCCCTTCGGGGATAACAGGCGTCTCAGTATCAAAGCATAAGCTCCTCTTTGTAATCCGTACTTAAACACACGATATGTGATGTAATTTACAACAATTTTAATATATACAAATATTTAAAATGTACACAATAATGAGCAGCCAGTCGGTGTCACAAAAGGCACGAATAGCTTTTCACAATGGTGTGCTGGTACCGACACCTAGTGTACGGCAGTGAAAGTTGGGTTTGCCAGAAGAAGCATGAAAGTAGAATAAATGCGGTGGAAATGCGTTCCCTACGTAGTATGTGTGGAGTCACCCTTGCTGACCTGATGAGGAATAGTGTAATAAAGGATCGCTGTAAGTTGAAGAATGATGTGCTGACTAGGATAGAAAAGGGTATGCTGAAATGGTTTGGGCATATGGAGAGGATGGATGAAAGACGACTTACGAAAGGTATTTATCGTGCGAATGTGAATGGGAGGGTTGGAAGAGGGCGCCCGAGGAGAACATATGCGGATCAAATAAATAATATTCTGCGAAAAGGTCACGTCACGAGTACCCTCAACTGACGAAAATGTATGAATGTGGAAGAGGCGAAGGAGGTGTGTCAGGATTGTAGCTTGTGGCACTCAATAGTATGTGCCTACCCCCATGAGACATAGGATCGAGTGTGTATGTATGTATACATATATACGCACTCACGCCTGTAATCCCCGAAGGGGTAGGCAGAGGTGTAACCAGTACACCCACATTTCGCCGAGCGTATCTCCGTCCCTTATGTGATAGGGGGCAAGCCTATCGCCATACCGGGCACAAATTCCAGACTCCGGGCCAATACCACTTTACCCGACCCAGGGATCGAACCCGAGACCACAGCGTCGGCCTCAATCGTAACGCGTACGCATTACAACTGCGCCACCGAGGCAGTCGGGGTGTATGTATGTATGTATTAAAATGTATCTGTTCAGTAAAGCTCACCGTTTCACCTCCAACTCTTCACCAGCATACGCCCTGACAGTCCTGATGGCGGAGAGCACTTCCTCCACCACACGACCAGCTGCACTGTACGCGACCACTTCACGAGCTGAACACCTCGTTTGGTACTGAAAGGAAATTTGCACTTTTTAAAGTAAAATTAACTAATGAAATGTCAAATCTCATGTCAAGTCGAAATTGAGTTGCTAAAAGCGTGGTCAACACATTTGATTTGACATACATGTTAGTTAACATAACATTCAAATTAAGATGAAAAATCGTATGTCAAACGGTACTAAAGAGACATCAAATATTGTAGATTTTTCACTAAATAACGTTTCAGCAACTCCAATTGATTTGACAGCGGTGTCAAAATCAAAGTTCTGTTAGTTGAATGTTGATTTGATCAGCCTTTCAGTGATCGAGTGTTAGTGTGGATTTCGTGGTTCATCCTAAGAATGAGAATGGGATAATTCTAAACAGTTCTTCATTTAAGAAGACAACAGATGACTACTGGTGGTGATTATCTGCCATCTGGCGACCTTTAAGAATACACAAACTGCTACCATGGCAACCAACACCGACAAGTATATACAAGGGCACTATGCTTAATCCAGGCAATTAATTCTCATCCATATGCAAAAGCTAGTCTAGCACAGATGCCAGATGCTGCCAGATATGACGCCATCACTATGACAACAGTTACCTTGGCAACTACAGCAGCGATTGCTATAGACACTGGCACGACGCTCAGGCCAACCAGAGTTAACTCCCATCCATATGCAAGAGCTAGTCCTCCACCACAAACAACAGAGCCAGCTAAGTATGAGGTCATCACGACGTGTTCCCCTACTCCTTGCTTCAACTTCTCTACATCCCTGTGGGAAGAAGGAGGATTGGTGAAAAAAGGTATAGATACTTCAAATTACAAATACACCTATCAGTCACACACATAGTCCTGGCCCCACACTAGGTAAACCTGTATCGTGGGGACTACAACACCCAGAACCGAAACAAATATTTGTGAATCATAAAAACATTTGTCTCGGTGCGGGAATCGAACCCACGACCTCTCGCTTCGCAGCCGGCTACTCGCCCACTGCGCCACGGAGGCTGTCTAATAGTTTTTGCATGTAGCATGTGTGTTTTTCCGCCCGGTTTCTGAAAGGCTGATCAATGTTAAATTAACTAATCAAATGTCAAATCTAATGTCAAGTCAAAATTTAGTTTCTAGAAGCGAGATCCTTTTATTTGACACACATGTTAGTTAACATAACAATCAAATTAATATGAAAAACGGTACTAAAGAGAGATCAAATAATATTATTTTTTTCACTAAGTAACCTTTCAGCATCTCGAATTGATTTGACAGCGATGTCAACTCAAAGTTCTGTTAGTTGAATGTTGATTTGATCAGCCTTTCAGAAACCGGGTGATAGTGTTGCATAAATGATTTCAACTGTTTATATAACATCGAGTATATATTGAGACCACTCAACCAGAGCCGCGATGTAGATAGCTTGTCTACAGCATGAATGTGCCGGCTAGTCCTTTTCAACCACTGTGTCACAGAAAACCGACGTAAACTAACAACTTGCTGCTGCGTTTCGTATGGTGAGTGAGATATCCGGACGCCCAATTCCCCCTCTCCTTCTCAATCCTTCAATTATCCATTTCCTTTAACGCATCGCGCCCATGATTCTTTTGATATTGTCGGCGTACATGGGCAGTGGAGATCACTTACCATCAGGTGACCCACTTGCTCGTTTAAGATAATTACAGAAATATTGCTGAAAATATATGATGGAAGTTACTTACTCAGTGAGCGTGGACGCAAAGTTCATTGTCGTGTTTGTGTCGAAGAACGCCATCTCCTGACTGATCACCGAACGCAGCAGGCGCATGCGCACGCGAGCCACCTGCGCATACGATGAAATAAAGAACGACTAAATTTATAGTTTAAAAAAATAAAACTGATTAAAAAAACATAACAGAAATAATCATAAGAATTTTAAGTCGATGTTATTGTAATTTAATAGATTGAACCATTGAAATGGTTGACACCACCGACTCAAAAATTTGCAAATTTATTTTTAGCCTTTTTTGAGTTAGTTTAATCATTTGCCAAAGTTTTTTTAGTGAAAGAATCATCAACATCTGTGCATAAATGGGACAAAAAGTGGCCAAATTTCGCAAATCTCCATAATTCCACATTTATAGTATTAGTAGCATGAATGATAGTAGAATTTAAGTTATTTATTTCAGGTCAAATGTAAAGGTCCTGCCTTAAATACTCCAGAAGATTAAGTATAGTCACTTACCATTCTAGAAGCGGCCCAGTTAGCGAGCGTCACTGCAGCAGCAGCGCTGATGAGTTGAGCCGCCATGATGGCCACACTCGCCAGACCAAACGCTACAGAGTCCTCCACTAGAGCGTCCATGTGGAGTGACCGGTTACCTTCGGGTCTGGGGAGTCAAATATCCATCGAAAGGGGCTGAAGAAGGACTATAGTAAAATAATTTCTAGGGCGATACTGGCTAATTCGCTGAACTTCATCAACTCTGCCGGCGTTGTAGTCCATTCAGATTAATCGTCCGCGGGCGGTATTCATTGATTCAAATAAATTGATTTTATTGAAGTTCACGTGACGTCATAAATCGTTTTGTCCATTCGACGGTCGTTCGGCGGTACGACAGAATCATTGGTTCTCTAATAGAACATCGATTTGCATAAATCCGAAGTTCGACGAATTAGCCGGTACCGCCCCTGGAATGGACTTCCCTCCGCAGTGTTTCCTCAGCGTTATGACATGTCCTTCTTCAAACAAGGCTTAAAAAGGTATTACCACGGTAGGCAGCGGTTTGGCTGTGCCCCTAGCGTTGCTAATGTCTATGGGCGACGGAAACCACTTACCATCACGTGGGCTGTCAGCTCGACTGTCTTTGCCAGCCAATAAAAAAAATACTACCTGCCTCGGTGGCGCAGTTGTAATGCGTACGCGTTACGATTGAGGCTAAGGCTGAGGTCTCGGGTTCGATCCCCGGGTCGGGTAAAGAGGTATTGGGTTTTTCTATTACGAAATGCTCCGTATCATCCCGGAGTCTGGAATTTGTGCCCGGTATGGCGATAGGTTCGCCCCCTATTACATCGTGGGAAGGAGATACGCTCGGCGAAATATGGGTGTACTGGTTACACCTCTGCCTACCCCTTCGGGGATTACAGGCGTGAGTGCGTATGTATGTATGTAAAAAAAATACACCCAACACACACATAGTCCTGCCCCACACATAGACTTTAATGTATACTACTAGACAAGTCATTAGCGTAGCTGTTTAGTACGCTGTTCTCTTTGGTACGCTACTGGCAGATGAGAGCGTCACTCAGTCTCAGTCTGCCGCGACTGCCGCAAGTGGGTTTTTAGGTGGTCTAAATCAGTCAAACGAGCAAGTGGGTCATCTGATGGTAAGTGATCTCCACTGCCAATGTATGTCGATAATACCAGAAGAATCATGGGTGCCTTACCGACCTTAAGGAAAGGGATAATAATTAAGTCATTGGGAAGGGGAGGGGGATTTGAGCCTGTGAATATCTCATTCACCGTACGAAACGCAGCAGCAAGCCGCTATTTTACGTCGATGTTCTGTGAGACAGTGGTAACGACCCGGACGAGCCGGCCCATTCATGCTGTAGACAAAGCTGTCTAAACAGCTAATATCACTCAATACTATTTTCCTCCTCCACCGTCGTCCCAAACATGTTTTGGTAGATCCCAACACTTTCACAGCAGCACTTTCTCTGCCCAATTCGAATCGCAATAATAATACGCGACCCCGACATAGGACACGCCTGCGAGTCCGAAGAACTCCCACAACTGACCGTCAGCACAATGATGTGCAGAGTCGGCCCTAAACTATACTCCCCAGCGATTGCTCAAGTTGAGGTCTGAGCCTTCTAAAAGGCGCCTCTGTCCTTAATCGCTACTAAGTACTTTATACTTACAGAAGCCTGCCTCCGCCAAATACGTGCAGTAAGTGTGCATGGGGCGTGGTTGCCGCGGCGCGGTGTCGCAGCACGAACAGTGACGTCAGTTCCCCGTACAGAAGCACCGCCGCCACGAGTGCACATGAACTCATCCATGACAGCAGCACGCCTACAGCTGTTACCAGACGCTCGGTGACTGTCGAGTATCGCCACTGTGGACAATAGAGAAGATTGAAAAATACGTGCTCACGTCTGTAATCCCCGAAGGGGTAGGCAGAGGTGTAACCAGTACACCCACATTTCGCCGAGCGTATTTCCGTCCCTTATGTGACAGGGGGCGAGCCTATCGCCATACCGGGCACAAATACCAGACTCCGGACTGATACTAAGCATTTCGTAATAGAAAAACCCAATACCACTTTACCCGACCCGGGGATCGAACCCGAGACCTCAGCGTTGACCTCAATCGTAACGCGTACGCATTACAACTGCGCCACCGAGGCAGTCGAAAAATTGATTGAAAAATGAAAATGAAAAAATCTTTATTAATTAAAGAATGATACAAAAACATTTGCCAGGGGTTCTCAAATTAGGCGGAGCCTGTGTCTTGAGAAATCAATTAAAATAATGAAAAAAATAGTTGAGCGTGAGTCAAGTCAATTAGCGTGTGTGTGTTTATGTTTGTGTGTGTGTGTTTATGCAACGTGTGTGGGGTTAATTAGATGTGTTTTTTAGCAAACGTAATGCTTTATGAGTGGTAGAGCCACGCTATAGACACTTTTGTCTACAGCATGAATGGACCGGCTCGTACGAGTCATTACCACTGTCTCACATAATACCGGCGTAAAGTAGCAGCTTACTGCTGCGTTTCGTACGGTGAGTGAGATATCCGGAGGCCCAAATCCCTCTCCCCTTCCCAATTCCTTCATTATCCCGTTCCTTTCAGGTCGGCAACGCACCCAAGATTCTTTTAGTATTGTGGGCGTAGTTGGGCGGTGGAGATCACTTTCCACTAGGTGACTCACTTGCTCGTTTGCCGGCCTATGCCATAAAAAAACCTTTATTTAGTTAGCCTTAGTGCTTCCCTGTCCCTTTTATACAGAGTGGGCAGCAGTACCCTAGGGCAGTGGTCGGCAACCTTGTCATCCAAAAGAGCCAAATATAGACAATTGAAATATGCAAAGAGCCATTTTGAACTGACTGCAACAAAGAGGAGGTTCTCTGTTCGTCGGAATCTTTTTTTATGTATGTTCCCAGATTACTCGTAGACGCCTACACCGATTCGAGAATTTACTTTTTTTTTTTTAAAAGGGTTTACTTCCCGAATGATCCCATTGGAACTCAGGATCTGATGATGGGATTCCAGAAAAATCGTGGCGGAGCCGTAGCCGAGGAGTCAAAGAGTCGCCTGCGGCTCGCGGGCTGAAGGTTACCGACCACTGCCCTAGTGTATTTATGGGAGGCTGCCCTGGAGTTAGCTAGTCCGCGAGCCGCGTTCCAGGGTCAGCTATTTTTAACCGACTTCAAAAAAGGAGGAGCTTCTTAATTCGGCGCGTTTTTTTTTATTTATTTTTTTGCTTTTTTATGTATGTACATCGATTTCTTCGCCAATTGTGGACCAATTTTGTAGGAAAAAATTTCACTCGATAGAGTTTAGTTGTGATGTGGCCCATATAAATTTGGTTAAGATCTGATGGTAGAGATTTGAAAAAAATTAAACTCCTCAACGGACGACAGTACACTCGTCGCGATTGTGTTATTGTATTGGAATTTACATGATATTGCTGTACATTGAAGTCGGTTTCTAAGTTTTGATAAACGTTATAGTTATTGTTAGCTTGAATGACGAGACGAGCAGGTCACTTACCTGGTGGTAAGCGCCACACATGCCCATAAACAGAAGCAACACAACACAGAAATTTTAATTACAAAACACGGCATGGCATTGGACTGCAATCGTCACCCCGAGACATAAGTTGTTAAGTCTCTTAATGCCCAGTAATTTTAAAAGTTTCAATATATTCAAACTGGAACACAACAGTGCTTACACACTGTTGCTTGGCGGTAGGTTTCTCGTATGCGAGAGGCCGTCTGGATTGGTACCACCGCTTTCTCTATTTCTACCGCTAAGCAACAATGTGGAAGCACCGTATTGAAAATTAACTATAGTAAATAGAAACCCAGATTATTAATTATTACAGAGGTTGTTAATAATACAATACTTTTATATGAGACACTTTAGTGACAACCGAGCAGAAAAAGAACAAATATATTCACAAAGAGGATTCATACAATGACGTTTAGTTTATAATTATGTATATTTATCATACCGGTTTGAAGGACATTAAAGCCAGTGAAATTACTGGGCATTATAAGACTTAAGATCATATGTTTCTAGGTGACGAGCGCAGTCCAATGCAATACAGTGCTTTGTAATTCAATTTTTTGTGTGGTGTTGCTTCTGTTTATTTTATTTTATTTATTTAAACTTTATATACGTAACATGTATAAAGGCGGACTACCCGACTCCTAGGCGAGCGACCTGCTCGTTTCGTCGCTCAAGCTAATTTAAAAAACAAGTATTTTCTGCTAGGTACATAACGCCCATGCCATGCTCACTTAATACTCTCTCCTTCTAATTGCAGTATAATTCATCCACGCAAAGTCACCATCGCGATTTAACCTCCAAGTATCGCACGACATTGTCGAAGGCCAATGCCGCGCCATTTTGTTCTCCCACGACCGGCACATTATTATATAATTAAAGACAAATATTTTGTAAGCATTGTTTGAATGTGACATGTAGGTACAGTGTCATTCTTTGTAGGCTGTGTGAAATACTTCCTTTATATAAAAAGCGTTTGTAGTCTATTGTTTTTAATCCTTGACAAAAACTAGGATGTTTTAAGTTTGACCTCAGGAATTTCGGCGGGAATTCTGACAGTGCGGATGATCTTAATTTAATAAAATAACGTTTAAAATAACTTAGAAAAGGTTTTCATAATAGAAACACTGAAAAGTCAACAATAACAAATTCTATAACTTTCTTTGGAGTCGGTGCAATTTTATTTGACCGGCAGCGACACACAGCACAGCGGCAAGTGTCGCTTCGGTTTCTAAGTTTTGTTAAACGATATTTTATTTTTACATTTTTAGTGGTAGTTACAGCAATAGCATGTAAATATCAATACAATAACACAATCGCGACGAGTGTACTGGGGGCCGAGCACGAACAACTTACGAAAGTATTCGAATCAAGAACGCTAGGAGGAACTTTAGGAGGATCCATTTGTATGAAGTTTCAAACAATTTTTTGACATTTCAATACGAATACGTTCTCACAAGTTTTTGTTGACCGTTGAGGAGTTTTTAGTTATTTTTTACTCCGTACTCCGTCATCAGATCTTAACCAAATTAATAACGTCTTATCTCGATCTAGAAATTTAATATTAACTTTTATGAAATAAAGTTGATTTTGAACGTTCATTAATTTTTGTTGCGTGTATTAGTATATTACCTTCGCATTAAGTAAGTGGAGCCGTATTTTTGGGCAGATTCATATGAGAGTTATCGTTCTAATTATCTTATTTCGATGATTTTAAGAGCGTAAGTATTGATATTCGTCTGTGTGGATTTATTAATTGAGAACGTTATAAACTTAGATTTTTACATTTAGAGTTAAGAGATTGTTGTATAGCTAAGTAGAAGTTTGGAAGGAGACCTTCTTCAGCATGAAAACACGCTGTATGTATTTAGCGATACATTTTTGTATGGTGATAGGCTCACCTCATTATTTATTCATGTAATAATCTGGTGTTGTTGATTAAGCAGTAATCACGTGTGAAGCGTACTCTTTATAGGTAATTAGTCGGTCGGTTTATGAACGTTTTAAACTATTGTAATTATATTATTCGATAACAACGTAGTTTTATTTTATTTTATTTATAAGGGTCAGCAACAATCTTTTTTATAGCAGACGTCGACAAATGGGCAAGTGGGTCATCTGATGGTAAGTGATCTCCACCGCCCATGTACGCCCACAATACCAGAAGAATCATGGGCGCGTTGCCGTCCTTAAAGGAAAAGGATAATTAAGGAATGGGAAAGGTGAAGGCGAGGGAGAGTTGGGCGTCCGGATACCTCACTCACAGTACGAACCGCAAGCAAGCTGCTACTTTACGCTAGTTTTCTGTGAGACAATGTTACCGGACGCGCCGGCCCATTCACGCTATAGACAAAACTGTCTACATGTAACTACTGTAACTTCCATAAAAAATTGAATTTAAAATAATGGTTAACACAACTTAAAGACCGACTTCAAAATAAAAACACCGTAAAGTCAAAAATAACAATTTCTATGGGTCTGTTTAGAGTCGGTGCCTGTGTCGCTGCTGGTCGAACAAAGTTTTAAAACTTATTTTATTACAAAGATCTTTTTGAGCGTTTCTACAATTACAATCAGCAATGATTCAAACGTCACTACAGTTACTGCAAAGATCGTTTCTGAGTATTACAATCATTTGTACAAGTTAATGGCGCTGACTTTATAAATTATTGTTTAATCTGCTTCGAGCATTTTATTTTTAGTTTCAATGACTTTGACTAACGGTTGTTTTAATTGTGCCTTTATAATTGATTGTACTTTTAGCTTTTAGTTTGGACTTATTTTGATACCAGTCCTAACGTGCATTTATGCCAGTGATGGACTGCCTCGGTGGCGCAGTTGTAATGCGTACGCGGTACGAATGCTGTGCTAAAGTTTTTTTTTATAGCATAGGCCGGCAAACGAGCAAGTAGGTCACCTGATAGTAAGCGATCTCCACCGCCCATGTACGCCCACAATACAAAAAAAATATGGGCGCGTTGCCGACCTTAAAGGAAAGGGATAATAAGGGATTGGGAAGGGGAGGGGGATTTGGGCTTCCGGATATCTCACTCACCGTACGAAACGCAGCAGCAAGCTGGTACTTTACGCCGGTTTTCTGTGAGACAGTGGTAACGACCCGGACGAGCCGGCCCATTCATGCTGTAGACATAATTATCTACAGCGTGGCGCTTCCACGTAGTTTCGACTTCAATCCCTTGGTAAAAGTGATATTGGGTTTTTCTATTTAATAATGCTCAGTATCAGGCCGGAGTCTGGAATTGTGTATACCTACCCAGACGGCCTCTCGCATACGAGGGACCTATTTAACCGCTAGTAGTCGGCAGTCGTCGGGGATATCCGCTACTGTTCGCATATTACACATACTTGCGAAGAGACATTGCCAGTATACCATATACGGGCTTGATTACTAATGACATACCTATTGTTAAAGATTTTCCTTCTTATAATCTTAACATTTAATTCTATATCCATGTGCGAAAGAGTTGATGACTCGCCTGAGAGCCGTACGGACAACTTGCGAAAATTAATAAAAAAGAAATATTGAGAGGGGTTAGGCCATAGTTTTCCACGCTCGCCTAATGCGGATTGGCAGACTTCTCATCCCTTTTTTTATTAGCTTGAATGACGAGACGAGCAGGACGCTCGCCTGATGGTAAGCGCCACGCCTGCTCATAAACAGAAGCAACGCCATACAGAATTTTAAATAACATAGCACTGCATGACACTGGACAGCGCTCGTCACCCCGAGACATAAGGTGTTAAGTAACATAGTGCCCAGTAATATCACTGTCTTCAATGTCCTTCAAACTAGAACACAACAGTGCTTACACACTGTTGTTTGGCGGCAGAAATAGACAAAGCGGTGGTACCAACCCAGCCGGCCTCTCGCATACGAGGGGCTTACCACCTTGTAAATTCTTATGAAGACTTTCTCAGGTATGCAGGTTGCCTCACGATGTTTCCTTCACTGTTAAAGCAATCACTAAGAAATCACTAGTTGATAACTAGTGATTTCTTAGGTTTAAACGAATATTACACATTGAAATAAAATTAGTTTATACGGATTTTATCGCGCTTTAATTTTTATTTAGTCCCGACGTTATTATACATTTAATTAAATCGGAACCCAAAAGACCAACTGCCAGACCTCAAGACACCGTGAGCTCTTTCTGCGTAGATCGGACTAAAGACTATCCCGCCCACACACCCGCCACTGTAACTCCTGTAAACCAGGATCGACAGTGGCACGCATATTTCGACACCGAGCAATGAAGCTCGGCGAGTCTCTTGGAATGCAAATCGTGTCTTTATCCCGCAAAGAAATTAATCAAATAGAAAATTAGGGAGGAGTTGGAAATAATAATTGTCCACTTCCCTCCATAGCAAAGCGGTAGACAAAATAATGAACTAAGGAGGTCTTAACCTCAGGCACAAGGACATTTACACCTGTATAAGCCAGATGTAAAGCACCACGGATATCATTAAGTGGGTCCTATAACGTGAGCTGTTAAACTTGATTCCAATAATAGGTATGGCAAAAACGCCGGAATGCACGGTAATTCCTCCTAGTCTCCACAAGATCCATATAGTATACAACTCCAGATGTTATTTGCATACTATCAAGCATAATAGTTGCCCAGTGTATTTTGACGATGCTATGTATGTTATGTATATATTAGCTGATATGATTTCTGTAATTACATAAGTTTCTTTATTTTGTACTGACTTGTCATAAGCGCTATTTTAATTGCCTACATGATGAATAAAACTATTTCGTTTCGTTTCGTTTCGTTTCGTTTCGTTTCGTTTCGTTTCGTTTCGTTTCGTTTCGTTTCGTTTCGTTTCGTTTCGTTTCGTTTCGTTTCGTTTCGTTTCGTTTCGTTTCGTTTCGTTTCGTTTCGTTTCGTTTCGTTTCGTTTCGTTTCGTTTCGTTTCGTTTCGTTTCGTTTCGTTTCGTTTCGTTTCGTTTCGTTTCGTTTCGTTTCGTTTCGTTTCGTTTCGTTTCGTTTCGTTTCGTTTCGTTTCGTTTCATTTCATTTCATTTCATTTCATGTTGCGCTCATCATGCCAGAGACTACACTCCCAAAAGGATATGATGTGCGGACTGCTCGTACTCCCTGCCAGGTGTAGAGCATGGGCACGCAGGTGAATCAACCAACTTAAATGAGAACAGTTTACACTTAAAATTGCCATGACCCGTGAGAAATTGTGAAACACAGTGGTCAATTTCTAGCCAAGTTTTTGTTAGGCGATCGCGAACCGAAGGGAAATACTGATATAGATGTCGCCCCTTAGTAGAATTATCCCATCGACATTGCCATTCATTTAATAGTTCGTTGCGCACATCGGAATGTGGTTTAAAAAGTCTACCGATTCTTAAGAACTCACGCGACGTAAGAATGCTTTTATCCATATTCTCTCTCGTTGAGTAATACATAGCAGCGCGACGTTGCACCTCCAGATCAACTGGAAATACACCCGCAAGGACAGGTAAAGCTTCCGTGCTAGCAGTTCTATACGCTTTACACAAGAATATCAACGCCAGACGCTGACTTAGGAGCAATTTTCTGCGTACGGCGCCAATAGTAGCTCTATCGGCCCATACAGGTGATCCATAACAAATACAGCCTAAGTAAGTTGCTCCATAGATGACTTTTAGTGTGTTAAATGATAGCCCCACGTCGAAGTCGATATCCTCGTCAAAGCGTAGAAATTCCTTTTAGATTTTTCCCCAACGTTTTTAATATGCTCGATGAATGAAAATTTCGTTCTAAAACTAGCCCAAGGTAGCAAACCGATTCTTTTCTTTTAATTGTGATGTTATTAAATTTAACTCGCGGCGGTGTTTTTAAAATGCCTTTTAAAAGTAGTTGATAGGTTTTTAGATCGGACTAGTGTAAACTAACTTTTTTTTAATAATTAAAAAATAAATGTATAATTTTATAATGAAGGTAGCCAATGTAACATTAACTTTTCGAGACGAGGTAAAATGTTTGTTATCATTTTCTGCAAGTTCTTGTTAAATTTATAAGGATATCTAGTGCAAACAGGGTGATTATCGGAACGCAATCCGCCTTCGTGAATGCATTCGTCATGTACTTGAACCTCATTCATTACAAACTAAAGACTAGCGTTCGTGATTATTGTAATGTTAATTTAATGTATATTTTATTAATTGCTTCATTAGTGATAAGGATTTATTGTTTGGATATCCCCAGAGGGGTTGAAGTCATGGGTGGCCGTGAAAACTACAAGACAAATCTTAATGTTTAAAAAGCATGTTGCGCCGACCCCACCGCGAGTGGGATAAGGGCAGGTGGAAAGAAAAGAATTGATAATGATTTGTCAGCCTCAGACTGCCTCGGTGGCGTAGTTTTAATGCGTTTCGACTGAGACTGACGCTGAGGTCTCGGGTTCCCCGGGCCGGGGAAATGCTCAGTATCAGCCCGGAGTCTGGAATTGTGCCCGGTATGGCGATAGACTCTCCCTCTATCACATCATGGGACAGAGATATGCTCGGCGAAATGTGGGTGTACTGGTTACACCTCTGCCTACCCCTTCGGGGATTACAGGCGTGAGTGCGTATGTATGTGCGGAATTATTATTATCGCAATATTATTTTTAACACAAAGCGATGTAGATAATTATTATTGTTATAAATGAAGACACAGTTGTACTGTGGTTGTACTTGTAGGTTATAGCAATGAATGTCAAGGTTGACTGATGGTACACGACTGGCGCGGGTACAAGCGGTAGCGGGAGCGATAAGCGAGCATTTTATTTACGGGCTTTAAGTAGGCTTTAAATACCAAAAGGAACATGGGCGCGTTGCCGACCTTAAAGGAAAGGAATAATTAAGGCATTGGGAAGGGGAGTGGGGTTTGGGCCTTCGGATATCTTACTCACCGTACGAAACGGTTTTCTGTGAGACAGTGGTAACGACCCGGACGAGCCGGCCCATTCATGCTGTAGACAAAACTGTCTACACCGTGGCTCTACCACTCAAATTCTACCTAGCGTTATCCCGGCTAGTGCCAGGGCCTACTGTGTGAATTGTGCAAATAAATTGATTTTCTTTCTTTAATAGCTATTTAATTCAATTGATAGGCAGTGATAGCTCAGCGGGGAGTGATATGGGCTGTCGAGAGGAAAGTAGCAGGTTCGAAACCAGCCCCAAGTGCATACACCTCTGACTTTGTGTGTATTAATTGTTAATATTAATGCTTTAACGGTGAAGGAAACATCGTGAGGAATTTCGAAGGTATGTGAAGTCTGCCAACCCGCATTAGGCTAGTGTGGTGGACTAAGGCCTAACCCCTCTCATTCAGTAGAGGAGGCCCGTGCCCAGCAGTGGGACGTATATAATACAGGGCTGGTATTATTTATTTATTTATAATTCAATTGCATATGTCCCCGCTTCCGCCTCAACACTTGATCGCTTCAACTTCACAGAATTAATTTATGGCGGCATTCATTGAAAAGCGTCTTATAATTACAGTCACTGACCTACTGGCTCCCTCAATATTAGGTTAAATTGTTTAATTGCGAGTCAACTGATTTATATCAGTGTGAGTTAACAATTAATTTGTGATTCATACACTTAATAATAATAAATAATAAATACACCCAACAGTCACACACATAGTCCTGACCCCACACTAAGTTAACCTGTATCGTGGGTATCGGGAACTACGAGGGGCATGCCAACCCACAACACCCAGACCCGAAACAAATATTTGTGAATCAGACAAACATTTGTCTCGGTGTGGGAATCGAACCAACGGCTTCACGCTTCGCGGCCGGCTACTAGCCCACTGCGCCACGGAGGCTGTGAGGCTTTATTTTTACGTTTTTACTAATTAAATTCATTTTTCTATTGTGTCCACCAAGGCTTGGCGCTGGCTCCTCTTCTGTTCAGTGTTGTGCCTGATGTTACGATGATATTCGCATATACAAGAGAAACCACCGTGGGTTATCATGTATGCCGATGACATAGCACTTGTTGATGAGGATAAACAGCGCCTAGAGCAAAGGGCGAAACTGTGGTGAGGGCCACTTGAAAACTGCGGTCTGAAACTGAATGTAGCGAAGACCGAGTAAAGACTAAAGATCCGTTTTTTTTATAGCATATGCCGGCATACGAGCAAGAGGGTCACCTGATGATAATTGATCTCCACCGCCCATATATGCCCACTATACCAAAAAAATATGGGTGCGTTGCAGACCTTACAGACCGGCCAAACCATCAGATCTTATCTAAATTTATATGGGGCACACATAGCAGCTAAACTCTATCGAATGTTTTTTTTTAATAAAACTGGTACAAAATCGGCGGGGAATTCGATGTGTGTGTATAAAAAAGCGATAAAAATATAGGCGCCGAATTGAAGTGCTCCTTTTTTAAAGTCGGTTAAAAATGTACCCTCTACATGCACATAATAAGCTCTCATATGTGTGCACTGTGCAATGTATGAAGGGTCGTCGTCCTAACCGGTCCCTTCGAGCGAGCTAATGCATACAACCCGTTCCATATAACTGGCTAGTGCAGTTTTAGAGCTTCGTTCTTGCGAGTCCAATCCTATTTACACAGTTTATCGCAGGACAGGTAAGATAACAAAGACTGTCATTAAAGCCATGAAGATGTTTTTATCCGACTTCAAAAAAGGAGGAGGTTTCAATTCAGCTCGTTTTTTATGTATATACATCGATTACTGGACTGATTTTGTTGGAAAAAAATCATTCGATAGTTTAGCTGCGATATGGTCCCATATAAATTTGGTTAGTCTCTGATGACGGAGTACGGAGGAAAAAAATGAAAGTCCTCAACGGACAACAGTACACTCGTCGCGATTGTGTTATTGTATTGCTATAGCTGTAACTACCTCGATAAATTGAAAAATAAAATAACAAAACTTAGAAAACGATTTCAATTAAAACACTGAAAAGTCAAAAATAACAATTTCTTTACGTCTCTTTAGAGTCGGTGCTGCCAAAACCCAATATCACTGTTACCCGATCCGGGGATCGAATTCGAGACCTCAGCGTGAGGCTTAGTCGTAACGCGTACGCATTACAACTGCGCCACCGAGGCAGACATTTTATTCTCGCTAGTAATGAATATATATGGGCCATAGTAGCCTGAAATAAAGGATTTTATTATTATTATAATGAAGTATTATGGTAATAATAATTAACCCAGTAGTACCGACTC
Source organism: Mimas tiliae (assembly GCA_905332985.1). Classification (NCBI taxonomy): domain Eukaryota; kingdom Metazoa; phylum Arthropoda; class Insecta; order Lepidoptera; family Sphingidae; genus Mimas; species Mimas tiliae. The sequence continues at coordinate 108,228 of HG995265.1, read as the reverse complement.
TGAATTGTTTTATTTTAGTTTTAGCTTTTTAATGTTTTTGAGTCAAGTCTATTTCCCAGAGGTGTTGACGTCAGGCAGGCGGCCGGTCGTAAAAACTACAAGCCAAATCTTTCTGTAACATGTGTTGAATAGCATGTGGCGCTGACCCCACTGCGAGTGGGATAGGGGCAGGTGGAAGACGAAGAAGAAGAGTGTTTTTGAGTCAAGTATTTTTTTTTATTCTTATTGCACATATTTTTATATTCTGGTTTTATTTTTGGAACATCGCCGCAAATAAATCGATGATTAACCGGTCAAAGCCCAGAGGTACAGGGTTCGGCACCCACATGATTGTTAAATGACTTGACTTATTTTCCGACACTTCCTCATTAAAGCGTTTACCAGGAAACTCATTACAGATATCGTAAAAACATTTATTAGTTTTGGAAATTTTTGCTTTACATTATTATTCTTAAGCAACTTAAAAAAGAGGTGTTCTTAGTTCACCTGTATATATGTATTTATTTATTTATTTTGTTGTATTATGTTATGTTCACACGTAACTCCGATAAATATGGACCGATTTGGAAGATTCATTTTACAAGGTGGTAGGTCCCTTGTATACGAGAGGCCGTCTGGGTTGGTACCACCGCTTTGTCTATAAGAGCCGCCAAGCAGCATTGTGTAAACATTGTTGTGTTCCGGTTTGAAGGACATTGAAGCCGTGAAATTACTGGGCACTATGAGACTTAACACCTTATGTCTCAGGGTGACGAGCGCAGAGGGGCTAGCACGGAAACTTGCGAAAAGTTATTCGAGCTGTCATCAACAACAATTTCTATGAGATTTTAGTACAGCGCCTTTATCGTACGTAAAAGAAACTAATATATATGGAATATAGACCAATGATATTTAAGGAATTATCTATCGAGCCCTCGATACCTTTACATTACGAATTCGATAGTTTTCCGTGCTAGCCCCTCTGTTCAGTGTGTAGGTACTTCATAATTTGAAGTTTTGGTTGTGTTGATTCTGTTTATGGGCAGGCGTGTCGCTTACCATCGGGCGAGCGACCTGCTCGTCTCGTCATTTAAAGCTAATAAATAAAAAAAAACAGAGTTTCCTACTATCTTATTGTATTTTATATTGACGTTATTCAAATAAATTAAATAATTTTTAGACCAAATGACACAGGTGGCAGAAAAATATACAGCAATAGAAAATGTAACACAATGAAGCTAAATACACATAGTACTATGATTGTATGTAATTGCTGTAGTTTGTAACTGTAACTATATTATCTGACTGTAAATAATTAATTATGAGTCAATATAATTAATAAAGCATTGTGGATAAATGTTTCCTCAAACGTTAGTCATGAATCACTCGGTATGTGCATTGTGCAGTACACTTGAATGCTTTGCAAACAAGGGTTTAAACGAGCGCGTTGAGGCAAAGGAAATGTTATTATTATGCCTTCTTATTATGATTAATACCGTTTTATTTTTTAAGGTTGATTTTTACGTAAATGGTTTTTACATTAAACTAAATTTTTTGTATATTTTTTATTAGTAGCCTTGTATAATATTGTCCTATTGCAGGGCCTTCTTTTTTTATTAGTTTGAGTGACGAAACGAGCAGGTGTCTCGCCTGATAGTAAGTGCAACGCCTGCCCATTAACAAAAGCAAAACCACAGCCCTTTCAATTACAAAGCACTGGACTGCGCTCGTCACCCCGAGACATAGATGTTAAGTCTCATAATGCCCAGTAATTTAATTTGCTTCAATATCCTTCAAACCGAAACAACAGTTCTTACATACTGCTGCTTGGCGGCAAAAATAGACCAATACCACATATAAACACATATTGCCGTGCTTATTTCCGTCCTATAATATGATAGCGGGCGAGCCTATCGCCTTACAGAGATTGCAGACTCCAAGCTAATACTAAGCAATTTGTGATAGAAAAACCTAATATCACTTTTACCCGACTCGAGGATCGCACCCAAGACCTCAGCGCAATATTCGTAACGTACGCATTACAATTGCGTCACCGAGGCAATAAATGTATCATAAGCAAAACCCATATTATAACAGGGGCAGGTAGATGTGCCCAATTTATATTTTCCTCACCAAATCATGGTCAGAGGGGAGAGGTTCAAGCGTGCAATAAAAAAAAATTTAGCCAAATTAAAGTTCAACGAATCTTGCACAAATGAGGCGACTGACCGACCATCGTTCTTAAAATAAAATAAAATAAAACAAAATAAAATAATTGCACACATTCTACAAGGTGTGTGTCAATATGACCAGCCAACTCTGTGTTTTTTTTAATTAGCTTGAATGACGAGACGAGCAGGTCGCTCGTCTGATGGTAAGCGCCATGCCTGCTCATAAACAGAAGCAACACCACACAGAACTTTAAATAACAAAGCACTGCATGACACTGGACTGCACTCGTCACCCCGAGACATAAGGTGTTAAGTCTCATAATGCACAGTAATTTCACTGGCTTCAATGTCCTTCAAACCAGAACACAACAGTGCTTACACACTGTTGCTTGGCGGCAGAAATAGACATCGCGGTGGTACTAACCCAGCCGACCTCTCGCAAACGAGGGACCTACCACCTTGTATGTGAGTGCATGCCTGTGTGTATGTGTTCTACGCAGATAAATATCGCAAAACAAACAGGATAATCTTTGTTTTGTTTTATATGTACATACATACGCACTCACGCTTGTAATCCTCGAAGGGGTAGGCAAAGGTGTAACTAGTATACCTACATTAAACCGAGCGTATCTCTATCCCATGTTGTGATAGGGGGCGAGCCTATCGCCACAACGGGCACAAATTCCAGACTCCGGGCTGATATTGAGCATTTCGTAATAGTAAAACCCAATACCACTGTACCCGACCCGGGGATCGAACCCGAGACCTCAGCGTTAGCTTAATCGTAACGCGTACGCATTACAACTGCGCCACCGAGGCGAGTTTTATATGCATGTCACAATAATGGTAGGGCCACGCTGTAGACAGTTGTGTCTACAGCAAGGATGGCGCAACCGGTTAGTATAACTGTCTCACAGAAAAGCAACGTGACGTAGCAACTTGATGTTGCAAATCATGATCGAGAACATCGAATTCCGAAGGCATGACAATTAATATTTCCAACTCCTTCTTAACTTCCTATTTGATTAATTTCGTTGCGGGACAAAGACAATTTTTCATTCCCAGAGACTCGCCGAGCTTCACTGCTCGGTGTCAACAAAAATACGTGCCACTGTCGATCCTGGTGCACAGGAGTTCCAGTGGCAGGTGTGTGGGCGGGATAGTCTCGACAATTCCGAAGGCATGTAAGCTCCGCTTCCGCTAAGCCATCGGGTGTATGAACTATCAGAGGGGCTAGCAGGAATAAGTTGCGAGAACGTATTCGTATCGAAATGTCAAAAGATGTTCGAACCTTATTTTTATGGCATAGGCCGGCAAACGAGCAAGTGGGTTACCTGATGGTAAGTGCACTCCACCACCCATGTACGCCCACAATACCAAAATCATGGGTGCGTTGCCGACCTAAAAGAAAGGGATAATTAAGGAATTGAGAAGGGGAGGGGGTTTGGACCTCCGGATATCTCACTCAACAAGCTGCTACTTTACATCGGTTTTCTGTGAGACAGTGGTAACGACCCGGACGAGCCGGCCCATTCCTTTATTTATTTAAAAGTAATACCATTAGGTAATACACACTACTAACGTAATATAAAAATCAAATAAGTAACAAATCATGTGCTTACCTTTCAAAGGTATTTACAGCTTACACAAAAAAAAATACAATGTCATAATTTAACCTAATAAGGGCTCTACCACTCATTCATACAAATACTAGAGTTCTCGATTCGAATACTGATTCGTAAGTTGTACGTACTCGTCCCCTGTTTTAAGCACATATAGAAACGTGAAATATAGCATTCATCCGATGATATAGCTTTGATGAGATGTCGTGTACGTCAGTAAGGGGTGTATCTACTACTTCTCTGCTGGCCCTTTTTAATCAATTCCATTACAATAAGGTTGTCCGGTGGAGATCGTTGTACCGATAAGACCGCCTCTTATTTTCATTATTATAGTTATACAAGGTTAGTCGGAAAAGGTGTACTAAGCTGAAAGGACATAAAGGTGCCTGTAATTCTTTGAACTTATTAAGCGCTGTTTTAATTGCCTACATGATTAATAAACGATTTTATTCTTTTATAGGCATCGGTAAATACAATATTACACATGTTGTTTATACGAGTTAAAAAGGTGCTACATATTCCTATGAAAAGGTGTACAAAAAAATAAAGGTGCCTGTAACTCTTTGAACTTTTTCAATAGTTTCCGAGTTTAAAGATTGTATAAAAACTATGCACATAACCCTACGATCAGCTGTATTTTCAATTATATCCGGTGCAGTGGTGTGGTTTCTTTATATTTTCCCGCCAAATCGTGAGCTATATAAATATATAAATCCCGCTCAGTTTTTGTAATAATTTAAATAGTTTTTTTTGTGTGAACCTATATTTTTTTTTTGATATATATGGCAAGTACCCTTATCAGTGATACTTTAAGTTATCCACCACTTAGTACACCCTTTCTGACTAACCTTGTATAAGGTTCTTTTGATTGATTGAGGTTGATGTTCAATAAACAGTTACCTATCTATCTACTTACAAAGAAAAAGAAACATAGCATACCAGTACAATAAAAAATCTCCTATAAATATGTGTGTCACGCGCCACTCGGGACTTTACTGAACCTTTACTATTCATGCGGTTTTACCGGGCTATTAATTGCTTGGTACGCAGTTGTGTTTGAATTACAGCTGTTCTTGTATCAGGAAGCTCAGTGAATATAAATATTGATAGATAAACATACATACGCACTCGCGCCTGTAATCTTCAAAGGAGGTAGGCAGAGGTGTAACCAGTACACCCACATTTCGCCGAGCGTATCGCCGTCCCATGATGTGAGCTGATACTGAGCATTTTCGTAATAGAATAACACAATATCACTTTTACCCGCCACGGCGGTCAAATCCAAGACCTCAGCGTCAACCTCAGTCGTTACTCGTACGCATTACAACTGCGCCACCGAGCCAGTCTCAATATCTGCTTACTAATACAGGTGTGACATAATTTATTCTGTGTAACAATGTTTAAGGAAACAATATAATTTTATAAGTGGTAGACCCACGCTGTAGACACATGTGACTCACAGCAAAACCGACGTAAAGTAGCAGCTTGCTGCTGCGTTTCGTACAGTGATTGAGATATCTGGAGACCCAAATCCCCTCTCCTTCTCAATACCTTAATTATCCCTTTCCTTTAAGGTCGGCAACGCGCCCATTACTCTTTTGGTAAGATTGTCTTATAGACAGCTTAATAAAAATAGTTAAATTAAAAAAAATATAAACAGAAGCGAGATATTATCCTTACACAGGTAGCTTAGAAAAATGAACGTATTTAAAACATGTTATTTTCATCTGAAAAGTGATGAACAGATGACTGATGTTACGTATTGACGAAACCGGGTGCACACGCGGCGCGGCGCGTTTGATGCACGTAGACGCCGCAACTTGCTATCTCGCTCTGGCTCCGAGACATTGTGCTTGCAGAGGTAATCAATCGAAATACGGTATCGATTTTGATATCGGTTAAAACGCCCGACAGGGTTTTTGTTACATATTGTATAAGTACATCGCTGTAACACGTGCAAGTTGAGAGTAGATCGTTAAATATTTACTGATCGATGTGTACGTGAGGAGTAATTAATGTTATTACATGATCTGACCTCTGGCGGACAATATGACGTTATTATTGACAATAAAATAATAAAGATATAAGTAACACACTCCTGCCTCGGTGGCGCAGTTGTAATGCGTACGCGTTACGATTGAGGCCGACGTAGTGGTCTCGGGTTCGATCCCCGGGTCGGATAAAGTGGTATTGTGTTTTTCTCTTACGAAATGCTCAGTATCAGCCCGGAGTCTGGAATTTGTGCCCGGTATGGCGATAGGCTCGCTCCCTATCACACGTTGGGACGGAGATACGCTCGGCGAAATGTGGGTGTACTGGTCACACCTCTGCCTACCCCTTCGGGAATTACAGGCGTGAGTGCGTATAAAAATAATAAAGTTATAAGTAACACATATAAGTAAGAAGCAGCGATAGCTCAATGGGGAGTAGTACGGACTGTCGAGACGAAAGTCGCAGGTTCGAAACCAGTCCCAAGATCACACTCTGACTTTTATAAATTATGTGTGTATTAATTGTTAATTATCACTTGCGTTAACGGTGAAGGTAGCATCGTGAGGGAACCTGCATACCTGAGAAGTTTTCCATATGAATTTCAAAGGTAGGTATGTGAAGTCTGCCAACCCGCATTAGTCCAGCATGGTGGACTAAGGCCTAACCCCTTTCATTCAGTACAGGATGCCCGTGTACAGCAGTGGGACGTGTATAATACTGGGCTAGTAAAAAAATGGTACATACAGTCCAGTCAAACACGTACGCCCGGTTTCTGAAAGGCTGATCAAATCAACATTCAACTAACAGAACTTTGATTTGACATCGCTGTCAAATCAATTCGAGTTGCTGAAACGTTATTCAGTGAAAAGAAATATAATATTTGATGTCTCTTTAGTAGCGTTTGACATACGATTTTTCAGATTAATTTGAAAGTTATGTTAACTAACATGTGTGTCAAATCAAAGGTGTTGATCACGCTTCTAGCAACTCAATTTCGACTTGACATTTGATTAGTTAATTTAACATTGATCAGCCTTTCACAAATCGGGCGGTAGTCTTGAACCCACACTAAGATATGAACTTGTGTCAACTACGAGACATTTTATCAGAACGAACGACACGAAATAAATATTAATAGGTAAATTGACAACATCCGTGGTACAGTGGGCGAGTCACCGGCTGCGAAGTGAGAGGCCATTATCTCACTCACCGTACGAAACGCAGCAGCAAGCTGCTACTTTACGACGGTTTTCTGTGAGACAGTGGTGGACCCTGCCCATTCATGCTGTAGACAAGTGTCACTCATATCTACATATGTCAAGATAATATGGTTTCTGATGCTTAAATATATTTCTTTTATTTGTGTACTGACTTGTCATAAGCGCTGTTTTAATTGTTTATATGATCATTAATCGATTTTATTATAATAATAATAATAAATACACGTCCAACAGTCACACACATAGGCCTGATCCCACACTAGGTTAATCTGTATCGTAGGTATCAGGAACTACGACGGACTTGCGGTCCCACAACACCCAGACCCGAATTAATATTTGTGGATCAGACAAACATTTGTCTCTGTGTGGGAATCGAACCCACGTCCTCTCGCTTCGCAGCCGGCTACTCGCCCACTGCGCCACGCAGGCTGTCAAAATTATTCTTTTATTCTTATAGGTATCTGTAAATACAATATAACACGTGTTGTTTATACTTGTACAAGTAAAACAAGTGCTACATATTCCTATAATTTGTCACAATAACTCGTTTATAATTACAGTTCCCCATACAATACAGAATCATTCCGAGAATTCATTGATTTATGGCGTTGTTTTATTTTGATTTATTCTTTTTATACCTTAATATTAATAATCTTGCCCGTACAAGACGTACCTACTGTGTCACTGCTATGGACGGGACTCCTCTACATCAAAATAAGATGACAAGAAACGTAACTCAAGCAAAAAAATGACCCCACCAAAACTCTGCAAGGGGGCGGGGCTATAAAAGTCTGTGAAGCTCGTGCATTCATTAATTCATATATGATTCATGATTTCTATTTGACACTAAATACGTCTAATTTTTTTCGCGGTGCAGAAAGTCGTATCTCGATTTAGAAAACATTAATATGGAATAAAGTTGATTTTGAATGTTCATTAATTTTTGCGTGTATGAATGTTACGTGTGTACCTTTGCATGTGTAAGTAAATGGAGCCGTATTAATGGCTGATTCATATGAGAGTTATCGTTCTAGTTATCTTATTTTGATGCTTATAAGTGGATAAGAGGGATTAAGCCTTAGTTCACCACACTGGACAGGACTAATGTCAGTCGGTACACTTCTTCAAAATTATTATGTAGAACTATCAGGTATGCAGGTCTGCTCACGATGTTTTCTTACACCGTTAGCGAGTGATTTACATGTCGGAGGTACATACCGTGGAGGCTGGGATCGAACCTGCGACATTCGACTCAGTAATCCATTCCACTCGCCACTAGAGGTAATTATAACATAACGCTTAACAAAACTTAGAAACCGACTTCAATTTTTAGTGGTAGTCACAACAATAGCATGTAAATTCCAATACAATCGCGACGAGTGTACTGTTGTCCGTTGAGTTGAGTTTTTCTCCGTACTCTGTCATCAGATCTTAACCAAATTTATATGGGACCACATCGCAGCTAAACTCTATCGAGTGAAATTATTTCCAACAAAATCGGTCCACAATTGGCGGAGAAATCGATGACAAAAAAAATGCGCCAAATTAAGAACTTCCTCTTTTTTAGAAGCCGGTTAAAAATAAGTAGTATTATTGGCACACAGTACCAACTTTTTTTTTTTTGAATTTAATTTCTTAATTGTTTCTTGTTTTAACGGTGAAGGAAAAATCGCGAGGGAACCTTCATACCTGAGAAGTTCTTTATGAGAATTTTCAATGTGAAGCGCACTAACCCGTATTATTCCAGCGTTATGGCCGACCTAATCACACTCAGTAGAGGCACAGAGTTGGACAGAGTAATGCAGAATTAATAATAATTAAATTATTGGTAATACTTAATGTGAATGATCTCCAGAGAGATTGACGTCAGGCAGGCGGCCGGTCGTAAAAACTACAAGGCAAATATTTCTGCAACATATGTTAAAGCATGTTGCGTCGACCCCACTGCGAGTGGGATAAGGGCAGGTGGTAGAAGAAGATTTACGCCCGTTTTCTAAAAGGCTGATCAAAGTAAAATTAACTAATCAAATGTCAAATCTTATGACAAGTCGAAATTGAGTTGCTAGAAGCGTGATCAACACCGTTGATTTGACACACATGTTAGTTAAAACATAACTTTCAAATTAATATGACAAATCGTATGTCAAATGGTACTAAAGAGACATCAAATAGGTATTATTAATTTTTACATTAATTGATTTCAGCAACTCGAGTTGATTTGACAACAATGTCAAATCAAAGTTCTGTTAGTTGAATGTTGAATTGATCAGCCCTTTCAGAAACCAGGCGTACGGCGTAGATGTGTCTACGTGCTGCGTGCAGTCATGCCAATGTCGCAAGCTTGCGTTTTGCAATGAAGGACCTTTCGAGAAATGCTTTCGTGTTTATTTGTTATGCATAATAATCTCTAATTAATTTAATCATGCTCTTCCTATTCTGATACTATTGTTTATTCTAAATACATATTAAGGTATTCGCGACACGCACAGTTTAATCATTTGCAAATTATAGTGGGTTCAAAGCCGTTGAAAGAATAATTAGTTCGTCATTTGCGCTTTTGTTCAGAGGTTAGAAAACGTGGAAATGGGTAACGTTATGATGAGTGATCTCCACCGCCCATGTACGCCCATAAAACTAAAAGAATCATGGGCGTGCCGCTGACCTTAAAGGAGAGGGATAATTAAGGGATTGGGAAGGGGGATTTGGGCCTCCGGATATCTCACTCACCGTACGAAACGCAGCAGCAAGCTACTATTTTACGCCAGTTTTCTGTGAGACAGTGGTAACGACGTCCCGCTCGTCTCGTCATTCAAGCTAATAAAAAAAAACATGTGGGGCAGTCTATGGGGACTGCCGATAGAAGTGAAAACTAAGTAACTTGTGAATTGTATCATCGAGCTATTAGATTATTATTTTTGGTTTGTAAAGAAGTGTTAATGACTAATTTAATTGTATACATATACATATATAATGTATACTAATAACGCACACAGGTATATCTATGTACATATATACACAGTATACATATAGCTCATGGAAAGCGTGCGGTGACGATGACGCGAGTTCCATGATTTTTGTTCACCCAAAAAGTGCTCGACGCGCCTAAAGAAGTTTTCACTTAAAACATGTTAAATGTAATAAGTTACATTACATAGTCACTTATAGTATTTCTTTTTTCATTTAATGCAATTAATCAGACGAGGCGGCGTCTACTATCCATAAACTGAATGATCTATGTGCACATAATATTGCTGTTTGTCACTGTCACATGATTTCATATATCTATACTCAGTTGACTAGAAAGTGCGTCTGTTTACATTTTAACTTCGCAGTTAAACATTATTACTAGCTTGTGTTCCGCCCGCGTGAATGTCTTTATCGGTAATAAAGTAGCCTATATGTACGAGCCTCCTACTTGAGACATGGGATCCTTTAAACGGAGTATTTATTTATTTATTTATTTAAGGTATATCCACAGCACAATGTATACAACACTCATACATTACCACTACAAAAGCCAAATTCCAATACATGCACCAATTACGGATAAACACAACATTTCAATTAAACTTTGCTAGCAACACATAGCAGCAACATTCAATAACCCTTCCTTGGCAGTCGGGTAAAACATATTAGAAAATACTTAAAATAAAATAAAAAGAGGTTATACCTGGTTAATTAGTCACATTTTTATGTCCAAGAGTATGAAGAAGCAATAGACAGGCCGGCATAATTCTGCCGACCTACGATAGATACAGAGTCTGTCGTTGGTCGACAGTATTCTTGAATTACGCTGCACTTACCATCAGGTGTAGAGTACTCACATTTTATTCTCCTGGCTCGGTAAAGTGACTACTAATCTAGGTCATGATCTACCTGTAGGCTAAATGTCATACAAAGACACTTAGAGTGGTAGAGCCATGCTGTAGACTGTACTGTAGGTTTGTCTACAGCATGAATGGGTCAGCTCGTCCGGGTCGTTACCACTGTCTCACAGAAAACCGGCGTAAAGTAGAAGCTTGCTGCTGCGTTTCGTACGGTGAGTGAGATATCCGGAGGCCCAAATCCGGCTCCCCTTCCCAATCCCTTAATTATCCATTTCCTGTAAGGTCGGCAACGCGCCCATGATCCTTTTGGTATTGTGGGCGTAAGGACGGTGGAGATCACTTACCATCAAGTGACCTACTTCCTCATTTCCCTGCCTATGATAAAAAAAAAACTTGTATTCATAAATATCCTTGAAGATACAGATAGCTCCTGTTTGAAAGTGACACTGATTCCCCCACTCTAGTGTCTAGTGAGTGCGTGGATAATCGTTAACAATATCGATGCAGTGACCAGTACTGCAGGCGGTCGTGCGAGCATAATGCTTGTAGCTTCCGGAGGTGTACGTGTCGCACTAGAAGATTGCTGAGCGATGCTAAATAATGCACATTTTATTTAGGTACGCCAACAGCATACATACTTTACAATTTTAATACTAGATAATACATAAAGTCTTATGACCGATATACAATATTGAATATGTAACAAAAACTCTGTCCAGCGTGGTGGACTCAGGCCTCCTCTCATTCAGTAGAGGAGGCCCATGCCCAGCAATGGGACATGTTTAATACAGTGCTAGTAGTATTTTTTACTAATCATACACATAGTCCTGACCCCACACTAGGTTACTTTTATCATGGGTATCAGGAACTACGAGGGACTTACGATCCCACAATACCCAGATCTGAAACCATTATATTTGTAGGACACACAAACATTTGCCTCGGTGCGGAGATCCAACCCGCGGCCTCTCATTTCACAGTCGGCTACTAGCTCGCTGTAAGGCTGTTGATATAGGTATCTTATTGTATAGGATTGGATGTTCCGGGAATTTTTCCTCGTAGCCCTGTAGGCCATAAGAGGCTGGTAGAGTGAAACAAAAATATTTCCTCATTTTTTAAATAATCAATTATGTATTTTGTAGACTGCCTCGGTGGCGCAGTTGTAATGCGTACGCGTTATGACTGAGGCTGACGCTGAGGCTTCGATCCCCGGGTCGAGTAAAAGTGGTATTGGGTTTTTCTATTATGAAATGCTCAGTACCAGCCCGGAGTCTGGAATCGTGCCTGGTATTGCAAGAGGCCGGCCCCAAAAACATCATGGGATGGAAATGCGCTCAGTGAAATGTGGGTGTACTGGTTACACCTCTGAGTACGCCTTCGGGGATTACAGGCGTGAGTGCGTATGTTTGCGTATGTATTTATGGTAGTATAAGGATTCAATATTACTAGATAATACTACTTCTAAATACTAGATTGTAATCATATTCTAATCGATGTACCGTTCATAAATATCCCTTTACCAAATAACATTTTGATAGACATATTATTGTATGGTGGTCATGGTATTACATTCATGGTGGTCATGGGAGTCATGCTCAATAATCATTATTTTCTGTTATCAAATCAATCATTATAATGTGTTGTTTGTGCTTTAACTCAAATTAAATTGTATTAATGTGGTATCAATATTGTAAATCAGTTTTGAAAAGAGCAACGTTAGAGTTTCTTGTCCGTTCTTCTCTAGCGAAACACCATTCCGAACTGGTGGTAGAATTAAAATTTGACTGAATCCAAATGATGTAGATATAACATTTTATAGATTCAATAAATAATTTGAATTAGAATTTGAATATAATGGAACGATATATAATGATAAAAACATTGATGCAATTTAGTGGCAGACTATTTAAACCAAGGAATAATTAAATCATCATAGACTTTCAGGCCAGACAAGTTTCCGATGCTCAAAAGCCGGTAATGCGCCCTTTGTTCTAGATCTTACGTGTTTATAGACATAGGTTATCACGATCAATTGACACTCGTTCTTCCCCTCTACTAAAAAAATATGAATATCTTACAATAGCATATCTCCCTTCTTGTAAGACATGACTCAGTTTAAAGTCACGTCCTAACGAACTGCACAGAGATTTTTTTTATTTTTTTTATTATAGAAAAAAATGTCTACGCCAGTTTATAATTTGCAAGTTTATTCTCTAAATATCGCACTTCTAGATGTGGTTTTTGCGTTACATTGTGATTGTTGACGCTGAACAAAGTGGTCAACCCAGCCTCCTTTTTTACAGCATATTAGCTTTGCACGCGGCATCGCCCGCGTAAACCGCCTTTTCCGGGATAAAAAGTAGCCTATGTTACTCAGTGATAATGAAGCTTTCTAACGGCAAAAGATTTTTTGAAATCGGTCCAGTAGTTTTAAGTTTATTCGTTACATACAAAATTACAAATCTTTCCTCTTTATAATATTAGTGTAGACTACTACTACTAGTACTAGACAGCCTTCGTGGCGCAGTAGGCGAGTAGCCGGCTGTGAAGCGAGAGGCCGTGGGTTCGATTCCCGGACCGAGACAAATGTTTGTGTGATCCATAAACACCATGTTTTAGGTCTGGGTGTTTTCTCCCCAGAGGGGTTGACGCCAGGCAGGCGGCCGGTCGTAAAAACTACAAGCCAAGTCTTTTGCAACATGTGTTACAATCATGTCGCTCCGACCCCACTGCGAGTGGGATTTGGGCAGGTGGAATAAGAGAGACTACTACCAGAAGTGTTTTTTATAGCATGCTATTACTGCTACACGTAGTAGTAGTGTTTTTATAGCATAGGCAGGCAAACGGGCAAGTGGGTCACCTGATGTTAAATGATCTCCACCGCCCATGTACGCCCATAATACCAGAAGAATCAGGAGCGCGTTGCCCACCTTACGGAAAACGGATAAATTAAGTGATTGAGAAGGGAATTTGAGCTCCCGGATATCCCGCTCACCTTACGAAACGCAGCAGCAAGCCGCTACTTTACGCCGGTTTTTGTGAGACAGTGGTAACGGCCCGGTCGAACCGACCCATTCGTGCTGTAGACAAAACTGTCTACAGCTTCACTCTACCACTCACCTGTAGCCACTTTGGTCCGTATACTGTATGCTCGACCGGGTTGTTATCACTGTCTCATAGGCAACCGACGTGAAGTGGTAACTTGTTGTTGCCTCCCCTCCTTTTTATGTCGGTTAAAAAGACCAAGATGGGAATCCCATATAATCTGTCTTTATGAATGTAATATAATATTTATCCTTATATTGCACATTGTTAGGTATTAATTTCCGTGTTTTATTGCCAATTAATAATGCTACGGTCGCAGGTTCGATTCCGAGAATGTTTAGTAATGTTGATTTCTTCCGTTGTATCGTTTTGTATTTATTTGTCATTTATTCTGCCTCGGTGGCGCAGTTGTAATGCGTACGCGTTACAACTGAGCCTGACGCTGAGGTCTCGGGTTCGATCCCCAGGTCGGGTATAAAGTGATATTGGGTTTTTCTAATACCAAAATGCTCAATATCAGCCCGGAGTCTGGAATTTTTGACCGGTATGGTGATAGGCTCGCCCCCTATCACATCAAGGGACGGAGATAAACTGGGCGAAAAGTGGATGTACTGGTTACACCTCTGCCTATCCCTTCCGGAATTCTGGGATTACAGTAGTGTGTATGTTTATTGTCTTTTATTATTTTTTGTCGCGATTGTGTTTTTTTGTATAGCATAGGCCGGCAAACGAGCAACTGGATGGTAAGTGATCTCCACCGCCCATGCACGCCCACAATACCAAAATAATCGTAAGCGCGTTGCCGACCTTAGAGGAAATGGATAATTATGGGATTGGGAAGGGGAGGGGGATTTGTTCGTCCGGATATCACACTGTACGAAACGCAGCAGCAAGCTGCTACTTTACGTCGGTTTCGTGTGAGACAGTGGTAACGACCCGGACGAGCCGGCCCATTCATGCTGTAGACAAAACTGTCTGTCTGTCAGCGTGACTCCCTGTTTACGTGAAAGCGGAACAAATTATGATTACAATAAGTACACACGCTTTATCACTTTAGTTAATAAATCTAACGTTTTATTACCTTATTGTTTTCCTCGTATAAGGCATCATAACAAAAACAAGTTGAATATCAAGTTGTGTCTAACGATGGCGAGCCTGTTCACTTATTGATACATTTATTGTTTTATATTAGCTTGAATGACAGAACGAGCAGGTCGCTCGCCTGATGGTAAGCGCCACGCCTGCCCATAAACAGAAGCAACGCCACACAGAACAAAACACTGTATGGCATTGGACTGCGCTCGTCACCCCGAGACATAAGATGTTAGGTCTCATATTGCCCAATAATTTCACTGGTTTCAATGTCCTTCAAACCGGACCACGATTATGCTTAAACACTGCTGCTTGGCGGCAGAAATGGACAATGCGTCCCATATACATTTGGTTAAGATCTAATGACGGAGTACGGAGTAAAAACAATAATCTTCTACACGGATAACAAACAGTGCACTCGTCTCGATTGTGTTGTATTAGAATTTACATTTAATAGTTGTACTGACCACTAATAAAATAAGTTTTAATAAAACCGTAGAAACCGACAGAATAACCGTCAAAATAAAAACACTGAAAAGTCAAAAATACCAATCGGTAGAGTGGGCGCCTGTGTCGCTGCTGGTCGAATAAAACGGACCACTAAATATATAAATAATAAATAAATAATAAATACACCCAACAGTCACACACATAGTCCTGACTCCACACTAGGTAAACCTGTATCGTGGGTATCAAGAACTACGAGGGACTTGCGGTCCCACAACACCCAGACCCGAGACAAATATTTGGTGATCAGACAAACATTTGTCAAGGTGCGGGAATCGAACCCACGGCCTCACGCTTCGCAACCGGCTACTCGCCCGCTGCGCCACGGAGGCTGTCCTATATATTTCGTAGAATTAGTCGACATGACATCAGCGTGGTTTGTGGCGTGTGGCGTGCCTATTCCACATTATATTATAATTTCCAACTACAATGAAACCATGAATATTTGGTTTTATTTAATTTATCTATTATATTATATGGATTATTTTTGCTTATATGTATAAATTAAAATTAAAATTATCAATAATAAATATACTTAATATGTTAAAATTGTGTATTTATATATTTTTATTTTGTTTGCTTATGTACATCATTTCTACCTATCATCTGTTTGTGACGATCGCCCGCTCTTTCTTCTTCTATATCGTTTTCCATCCTAAGGTTGTCTGGAAGAAATCGCAGTTAGCGATAAGACCGCCATTTGTACTTCGCTATAATTTTTAAGGTTATTTTGTTTTTTTAATTTTCTTTTGTTTTTGAAGATGTACAATAAAGAGTTTATAAATAAAATAAATAAATAAATGAAATCAAAGGTTTTATTAATATTTATTGATTTCTTGTAATATAATGTAATTTGAGAGTTCCCGGAGTGTACTAATATTTTTAACAATACTGCTATCATCTGAGACATCAGTTAACTTTAATTTGCAATCAATAATTTCTGAGAATTTGTTTATTTTTTATTAGATTGAGTGACGAAACGAGCGGGTCGCTCACCTGATGGTAAGCGCCACGCCTGCCCATAAACAGAAGCAGCACCACACACAACTTTGAATTACAAAGCATTGCATGGCATTGGACTACGCTCGTCACTTCGAGACATAATATGTTAAGTCTCATAATGCTCAGTAATTTCACTCGCTTCAATGACCTTTAAACCGGAAGACAACAGTGCTTATGCACTGCTGCTTGACGCTAGAAATAGAAAAAGCGTTGCTACCTACCCAGACGGCCACTCGCGTACGAGTGACCTACCACACATCTCTGGCTACCCCTATGAACAAGCATAATTAATGTTACGTTGAAAATACCAGCTCCGTAGCCGGATTTTAAGTTTTCTCTTTGCCTAAATCTATCAAGATAGATTCAGTATGTTTCCTATAATGACGTCATATTCTTATATTATAATAATAATAATACCTTTAAATGTCTTTTTTTTATGTAATTTAATATTTAATAATGTAAAAAAAAACTTTTAAAATAAAGAGTACTGTACTAGCCTGTATTATATACGTCCCACTGCTGGGCACGGGCCTCCTCTACTGAATGAGAGGGTTTAGGCATTAGTCCACCACGCTGGACTAATGCGGATTGACAGACTTCACGTACCTTCGAAATTCTTATGAAGAACTTCTCAGGTACGCAGGTTGTCTCACGATGTTTCCTTCACCATTAAAGCAAGCAAAGCAAGTGATAATTAACAATTAATACACACATAACTTAGAAAAGTCAGAGGTGTATGCACTTGGGGCTGGTTTCGAACCTGTTACTTTCGTCTCGACAGTCCATACCACTCCCCGCTGAGCTATCACTGCTTATATTACTATCGTTTAAATTAGAATTAAAATTCAACGACCACCTAAATCGACCATATACCTGAACATATTATTTTACGAAAAACATAAAAAAATTGTCACCAAATTAGCTTATGGGTTTTTAGTTTATGAATATTGACAGTTGTGTTAACTTCCTCGTACTTAATGCAAATTTGTCAACTAGTTCGTGTGTGCGTCACTATTATGTACACAGAACAATTCCTCGCACTCAGAGACGTCCGATGAGTGACGTCATCATGAGGATATCGATGACAGATGAGGTAACTATCTATGACCCTATATACTGACGTTGATTATTGGTTTAAGAGAATGCCATTTACAACTTTCCTGACGCTGAGACTAGATCGGAATGATATTTTGAACATTTAAAATTACGAGAATTGGCCTACAAGAATAAAGGTCGAACGAATCCATTTTTATAAGCGTGACAGCCGTCCTGTAAACAAATATGTGTACAAATTCAATGACCCGGCTTAATGGGGTTTTTTATGGCATAGGTTGGAAACGTGGAAGTGGGTCACCTGATAGTAAGTGATCTCCACCGCCCATGTACGCCCACCTGGGCTGGTTTCGAACCTGCGACTTTCGTCTCGACAGTCCATACCACTCCCCTATGAGCTATCACTGCTTTTCCTTAAATTTAATAATATTGTGCTGCACTAAACTTTTCGATTTTTTGGAATTATTTATGAAGAGCTAAAAACACATTATACAGTAACGGGTTTATTGGTATCCAATATCAATACAGGTGTATGAGAGAGACAACTATACTCTTTTGTATAAAATTGCCTCAGTGCGTCTCTTTCTATTGCAATTTAGTTTAAGGCAAATAACTCAAAATTAAGTGTTATGTATCGTCAGTTATCATAAAAGTTTTTATCATAATAAAATCTCTTTGCCTCCAGCTTCACCTTACGGACTGATGGAAGTCAATATGTGGAACAAGTTGCCGGCGTCTTTGTTTCCCGATAAATATTTGTGTGTAATATAATACGCTCGGCGAAATGAGGGTGAACTGGTTACACCGCCTACCCCTTCGGGGATTACAGGCGTGAGTGCGTATGTATGTATGTATGTATTTGGCTGTCTTCAAGTCGCGAATCAATTGATTTTTGCCACGGAAGCGTGCTTCATCTTAAGCCGACCTCTTTAGGTGAGATGGTGGCCAAACGCAAGCTTATAGGTAGCTTTTTTATATACGAATATAAAAAAAAATATGTGTGGAATTCACACGTGAACCTTCAAAAATTTTGGTACACGTATACAAAACACCACGGTTGTTGTGATGCCTTTTCTCAAGCTTTGTACTACACATGCGCGCACAACTGCATAATGCTTCCTATCTCATTTTCTCCCACGTCAAATCTTATGAATTTATGTCTCTCTTTTTCGTTTCACTTTTTCGTTTCATTGATTTCAAATCACAACGACGCTAAAGAAGTTTTCATTTCAATACATTCTTTATTTTGAGTCAGTGATCAATCAATCAGTGAAACAAGAGGCCTCGGGTTCGGTTATACGCAAATCTATTTATCTCGTCATTTAGTTGTATAAACAAAACCTATTTCTAATAATTATCAAAGTAAATATAACACGAATACAAAATCCGCTATACCGAACGATATTTAAACAACCATTACGTAATACTTAATGATATACACTCACGCCTGTAATCCCCGAAGCGGTATGCAGAGGTGCAACCAGTACACCCATATTTCGCCGAACGTATCTCCGTCCCTTATGTGACAGGGGGCGAGCCTATCGCCATATCGGGCACAAATTCCTGGCTCCGGGCTGGTACTGAGCTTTTCGTAATTAACCCAATACCACTTTACCCGACCTGGGGATTGGACCCGAGATGACCGAGACAGCGCCACCAAGGCAGTCCGTAATGAATGAATAATTTATAAGCAATCTTATAAAATTCTATGTACGTATATGAAACTGGTTAGTATTAGACGACTTTGTTTGACATGGAGGGAGGATCGACCACGAATGTTGAAAAATTTCCGCACATCAATATAAGCAAGCTGATTTCACATTATATCTGTTTTTTGTTCGGATTGTTATATTGTAAATGTGAAAGCTATAATTTTCGTTTTTTTTTATAGCATAGGCCGGTAAACGAGCAAGTGGGTCACCCGATGGTAAGTGATCTCCAACGCCCATGTACGCCTACAACACCAAAAGAATTATGGGTGCGTTGCCGACCTTAAAGGAAAGGAATAAATAAGAGAATGTGAAGGAGAGGGGATTTGGGCCTCCGGATATCTCACTCACCGAACGAAACGCACAACAAGCTGCTACTTTACGCCGGTTTTCTGTGAGACAGTGGTAACGACCCGGACGAGCCGGCCCATTCATGCTGTAGACAAAAGTGTACAGCGTGGCCACGGCAACTTTAAGTTTAAACTGTTCTTATTTAGGTTGGTTGATTCGCCCACGTGCCCATGTTCTACACCTAACTGCCGGTTCGAACAATCCGCGCATCATATTCTTTACGAGTGTAGTCTCTGGCAACAAGAGCGCAACATTATGTTAGACAGTATGCAAATAACATTTGGAGTTGTATACTATATGGATCTTGTGGAAACTAGGAAGAATTTCCGTGCTTTCCTGCGTTTTGTCATACCTATTATTGGAATCAAGTTTAATAGCTCACGTGATAGGACCCACTTAATGACATCCGTGGTGCTTTACATCTGGCTTCTCCAGTTGTAAATGTCCTTGTGCCTGAGGTTAATGCCTCCTTAGTTCATTATTTTGTCTACCGCTTTGCTATGGAGGGAAGTGGATAATTAATATTTCCCACTCCTCCTTAACTTCCTATTTGATTAATTTCGTTGCGGGACAAAGACAATTTAGCATTTCCAGAGATTCGCCGAGCTTCACTGCTCGGTGTCAACAATTGCGTGCCAAATGCAATGCAAATCAAATGCGTGCCACTGCCGATCCTGGTGCACAGGAGTTATAGTGGCGGGTGTGCATATGTATGTATTTCATAATTCTATTTCTATTTCGTGTTTGTCTGTTACGCACTTTTTCTTATGATGACAGACTTTATTCAAACTATGGTACAAGGTGGCTTGTATTAAACTTGTCATCGTCGGAGTCCGCGTCAGTGCGACCGCACCGAGCCCTCCTGCCCCCCCCCCCCCGCACCGAGCCCCCCGCGCCTGTTCGCCTTGAACTTGACTCAGCGATGGACAACGCGGGCGCACCACAAGAGGACACGACCGCGAAATATCTCCGTTTTAACGCACTGTACACTACACAGGGTACCAAGCGATAGGATATTAAGGATTATGGAGGATAAAATGACAGGATATGTGAATAATTTTATTTATTTAACACTTTATTTCAGATTATAATCCATAGTTGATGTACACAATTTTTATTTTTAAATTATTTTTCTAATTTTCTAATTACTTATTAATTTAAATA
The DNA here is from genome assembly GCA_905332985.1 of Mimas tiliae. Lineage (NCBI taxonomy): Eukaryota > Metazoa > Arthropoda > Insecta > Lepidoptera > Sphingidae > Mimas > Mimas tiliae. Next base: position 87,494 of record HG995265.1, on the reverse strand, counting down.
TTTTATAAATTGACAACATACAGTCCATCCTATTAGATAATTATATTCTTATTATGTTACTAAAAGGTCAAATTGTTATACCGAATAAATAATGAACATTTGTTTCTCCTATCTTCCTGACGTTATCTCGGCTTAGTGCCAGAGTCCGCTTTTTACTCGTAACTAAGACACCTCCACTTCTTAAGTTAAGCATCTTCCATAGTGAGACCATCTCTGATGTCTCGAAAAATCACCCTGATTTTCCTGGGATTGGAATTTGTGCCCGGTATGGCGGCAGGTTCGCCCCCTATCACATGAGACAGAAATAAGCTTGGCGAACCGTGGGTTTACTAGTTGCACCTCAGCTTACCCCTTCGCGGATACAATAATGAACTTATAAATGAAGTATGACTTTATATGTAGGATATTTTAGTAGAGCCACACTGTAGACACTTTTGTCCACAGCATGAATGGGCCGGCTCGTCCGGGTCGTTACCACTGTCTCACAGAAAACCGACGTAAAGTAGCAGCTTGCTGCTGCATTTCGTACGGTGAGTGAGATATCCGGAGGCTTAAATCCCCCTCTCCTTGCCAATTCCTTAATTATCCCTTTCCTTTAAGGTCGGCAACGCGCCCATAATTCTTTTGGTATTGTTGGCATACACGGGTAGTGGAGATCACTTACCATCAGGTGACCCACTTGCTCGTATGACATAAAAAAAATCTACTTCGATAATAATTTCAACTAGATATTTACAAATACGAGTCCTTATTTTTTCTAGGGTCCTTAGGCGACTGCCCCGTTTGCCCCACGCTAAATCCGGCCCCAACTAGGAATGATGTTAACATTGCTTAGACATCTAATGATAGTACATACGCACTCACGCCTGTAGTCCCCAAAGGGGTAGGCAGAGGTGTAACCAGTACACCCACATTTCGCCTAAGGTATCTCCGTCCCATGATGAGTTAGGGGGCGAGCCATACCGGGCACAATTCCAGACTCCGGGCCAATACCCGACCCGGGGATCGAACCCGAGACCTCAGCGTCAGCCTCAGTCGTAACGCGTACGCATTACAACTGCGCCACCGAGCCAGTCATCTAATGATAGATGGAGGAAAATTACTAATGACGCACATTGAGTACTTTCTCCACACCGTTTATTTTGTTATAACCGAGTGCTGGTTGGTGAAGGAAAAACCCAAGTCAATATTAGCCATTATTATATATATTACAGTTTGACAGCTCTGTGGCGCAGTGAGCGAGAGGCCGTGGGTTCGATTCCCATACCGAGATAACTGTTTGTGTGATCCACAAATATTGGTTTCGGGTCTGGGTTTTGTTGGACTGCAAGTCCCTCGTAGTTCCTGCTATCCACGATACAGGTTAACCTAGTGTGGGGTCAGGACTATGTGTGACTTTTGGGTGTATTTATTTATTTATTTATAGTGGGTAACGACTTAAACCCCGATAAAACCCCGATAATAAGTGTATTTTGTTATATCATAGGCAGGCAAACGAGTAACCTGATGGTAAGTGATCTCCTCCGCCCATGTACGCTTCAATATCAGAAAAACCATGGGCGCATTGCCTTAAAGGAAAGGATAAGGGATTGGGAAGGGGTATTTGCGCCTCCGGATATCTCATCGTACGAAACGCAGCAGCAAGCCGCTTATTTACGTCGAGTTATCTTGAGATAGTGGGAACGACTTGACAGCCTCCGTGGCGCAGTGGCCCAGTAGCCGGCTGTGAAGGGAGAGGCCGCGGGTTCGATTCCCGCACCCAGACAACTGTTTGTGTGATCCACAAATATATGTTTCGGGTCTGGGTGTTTTCTCCCCAGAGGAGTTGACGTCAGGCAGGCGGCTGGTCGTAAAAACTACAAACCAAACATTTCTGTAACATGTGTTAAAAAGCATGTTGCGCCGACCCCACTGCGAGTGGGATAAGGGCAAGTGGAAGGAAGGAGTGGGAACGACCCGGTCGAGTCGGCCCATTCCCCGGGTCGGGTAAAGTGATATTAAATTGGGTTTTTTACGAAATGCTCAGTAACAGCCCGGAGTCTGGAATTATGTCCAGTATGGCGATAAGCTCGCCCCCTATCACATAATGGGACGGAGATAAGCTCGTCGAAATGTAGGTGTACTAGTTACACCTCTGCCTATCCCATCGGGGATTACAGACGTGAGTATGTATGTATGTTTGGTATTAGAGGACATTATGATCTTATGTTTGCCGAATAATAAACAGTTGGCGGTATTTCGACCGTTACGAACCTGTTTACACACCAGGGGTCAGCGGCCCTGCTGCCTAACATGGTAGAATATGGTATATGACTCCTTTTTGTAGGTTCTGTAGACAAATGGCAAAACGGAACCCTCATTTTGTCAAGTCCGTCCGTCCGTGTGTCTTTTTGTCCGTCTGTATGTAATAGTCATATTTTATGAGTGGTAGAGCCACGCTGTAGACAATTGTCTACAGTATGTATGGGCCAGCTCGACCGGGTCATTACCACTGTCTCACAGAAAACCGGCGTAAAGTAACAGCTTGCTGCTGCGTTTCGTACGGTGAGTGAGTTATCCGGAGGCCCAAACCCCCTCCCCTTCCCAATCCCTTAATTATCCCTTTCCTTTAAGGTTGGCAACGCACCCATGATTATTTTAGTATTGTAAATTGTACATCGTATTATATTTTACATGGGCGGTGGAGATCACTTACCATCAGGGACCCACTTGCTCGATTGTCGGCCTATGCCATAAAGAAAGCATCGGAAACACTCCAACCTATTATAGGTACAGTCTAATTCGCGGCAGTGGGTAAGACCACGCGCGATCCCATACAAAATGTACGAGATTTACATATCGCGGCCAAACATCGCTAAACATCGCATCTGGCTAAGGTTTAATTCTTCGGGTATTGTAGGTGTTCTTGCTCGGTTAACATGTGACTCACTTGATCATTTACCTGTTATAAAAACGCATTAATTGCTCGAAAGGTTTTTCTGAAGACGTCAGTATTAAATGTCACGAGAGTTTTGCGGTTAGTACATTATTATTGGGAGCATACAATTATAGTTAATTAGTGCAATTAACGCGTTTGATATAAACGAATCTTAAAAAACCCCCGACATCGATTAGAAAACATATACATACATACATACGCACTCAAGCCTGTAATCCCCGAAGGGATAGGCAAAGGTGTAACCAGTACACCCACATTTCGCCGAGCGTATTTCCGTCCCTTATGTGATAGGCGGCGAGCGTATCGCTATACTGAGCACAAATTCCAGACTCCCGGCTAATACTAAGCATTTTGTAATAGAAAAACCCAATATCACAATTACCCGACCCGGTGATCGAACCCGAGACCTCAGCGTCAGCCGTAACGCGTACGCATTACAACTGCGCCACCGAGGCAGTCTTTAGAACAATTAAATAAAGGCAATTAGAAAACCATTTGTTATTTATAAATGGATTATATCGAGCGACTCATCGTCTGACCTCCACAGCTTGCAACGGGAACTCAGTTTCGACATTGCCTCGTGCGTTAATCAGCAGAGTGTACCACGTGCAGGTGAAGTTGGCTTTAGGTCTAAAATATTTGTGGCCTATTCCACTGATGAATAAATATCCAATTCACAAACATCTGTAGGCCAATTCTCGTATTTTTAAATGTTCAAAATATCATTTCGATCTAGTCTCAGCGTCAAGAAAGTTGCAAATGGCATTCTCTTAAACCAATAATGAACGTCAAATGTGAACATAGATCGTAATTAGATTGAATGTAAAATAAAAGTTAACTGAAGCCAAAACGGTATAATGCTACTGCTAATGCTAGGTGCATTTGACGATTATTGGTTTAAGATAATTATAATTACATATATTATATAATTACACATTTAATACCAATAATAATGCCCCTCTACGTGATGACTATGGCTCCACACGGACGCCGTCCAAAAGTACGACATTTTGTAGGCTCGAGATTGTGGTATGAGAAATATGGTAAAAATAAACTTTATTGGAATATATAAAGAGTACCCGGGACGGGTAAAAGTGATATTGTGTTTTTTATTACGAAATGCTCAGTATCATCCCGGAGTCTGGAATTTGTGCCCGGTATGGCGATAGGCTCGCCCCCTATCACATCATGGGACGAGATAAGCTCGGCGAAATGTGGGTGTACTGGTTACACCTCTGCCTACCCCTTCGGGGATTGCGGATGTATGTATAAAGAGTACGTTTTAATCTCACAGAAAACCGGCGTAAAGTAGCAGCTTGCTGCTGCGTTTCGTACGGTGAGTGAGATATCCGGAGGCCCAAATCCCTATCCCTTTCCCAATCCCTTAATTATCCTCTTCCTTTAAGTTCGGCAACGCGCCTATGATTCTTTTGGTTTAGAAGGCGTATATGGGCGGTGGAGATCACTAGCACGTTTGCCGGCCTATGCTTAAAAAAAATAACCTAAATCTAATCTTACATTACCTAACAATATTTGCCTTGGTATGTAATTGTAATACAATTGGAACTATGACACTACATTTATAATTTATAATAGATAGTACAATTTTCAAGCAAACAGAACTGCGATGAAAAGTTAGTATTACATAGCTGTTACTCACGATTTCCTCTGCCGTCGTCCCAAACATGTTTTGGCAGATCCCAACGACTCCATCACAGTCGCTATCGAAGCAACACTTTCCTTGCCCATTCCGAATCGCAATAATAATACGTGACTACGACATAGGACACGTCCGCGAGTCCGAAGAACTCCCACAATTGGCCCTCGGCACAATGATGTGCATTGACGGCCCAAAACTATACTCCCTAGCGATTGCTCAAGCTGAGGTCCGAACCTTCTAAAAGGCAGCTGTGCTTAATTGCTACTAAATACAATATACATATTTCTGGTTAGAGCGCCATAAGCGCCGGCTTTATTGTCAGGTGAAGCTGTGGAAGCAATATAGGCTAACAGCACAAAAAAACGATGCGAACGTTGTATATGGCTCTTATAATATACTATGCAATATTTTTATACAGTTTTTGCGATATTTTTTGTTGGTATAGTAACATTAAAATATCGGATCGTTGTTTTTTGAATTCTGTGACGTGTAGACAGTAGTCTTTATACGGTTAGAATTGGTACGTAACTGGTGGGCAGATACTGACGCATTGTACTCGACTAGTTCTATTGAGTAGGACACGATTTTTATATTAAGATCCACGCTGTAGACACTTTTGTCTACAGCATGTATGGGCCGGCTCGTCCGGGTCGTTACTACTGTCTCACAGAAAACCGACGTAAAGTAGCAGCTTGCTGCTGCGTTTCGTACGGTGAGTTAGATATCCGGAGGCCCAAACCCCCTCCCCTTCGCAATCCCTTAATTTTTTATCCCTTTCCCTTAGGGTCGGGAAAGCACCCATAATTCTTTTGGTATTATGGGTGTACATGGGCGGTGGAGATCACTTACCATCAGGCCATCAGGTGACCCACTTGCTCGTTTGCCGGCTTACGATATAAAAAAACAAAAAACAGTAAGAAAATGTATTACCGACAATCGTTCGGCTTTAAACACATTATTCTCTTATATATAATAAAATCCATTATCTACCACAAATAGGAAATCTTTTATCTTTTTTTATTCATTGTGTGACTATTTACGTAACAGTTGGAGGGGGAATATGAGGGGGGGGGGGGGGAGAACTTCGTCACGTTTATATGGAATGAGTGAAAGGTGACAAGGTTTACTGCGAAAATAAACTATTGAATACATAGAAAAATACTAATACAGGAAATAATATAACTGATTTCCTGTTTAAGGTGATGGTAAACGAACAAGTGGGTCATCTGTTGGTAAGTGACATTATAAGTCTATTACTGGGAATTATGAGACTTAACAACTTATGTCTCGGGCGGTGACGAGCGCAGTCCAGTGTCATGGTGCTTTGTAATTCAAACTTCTGTGTGGCGTTGCTTCTGTTTATGGGCAGGCGTGGCGCTTATCATCAGGCGAGCGAACTGCTCGTCTTGTCATTGAAGCTAATAAAAAAAAGTAATCACCATCGTCCACGAACACACACAATGCAAGTAATTGTGGATGCGTTGCCAACATTTAATAAAAAAGAATGAGCCATAGAGCCACGTGTATACTGTCTTGTCTACAGTAGGTCTAGTACCAGTTACAAATACGTTCACAGTTTTCGAATTCGTATAAAATTACTACCGTCGAAGTGTCAAACTAGTAATTCATGTAGGATTACTAGTTTGACTACTTTGAATGGCAGAATAACTGATAGGATAGTAATGATTGAGTGAATATAGTGAATGAGTACGAATGAACGAGGGAATGAGCGGAAGTGTGGAAGGGAAGAAGATGGCGGTTGAACTTGTGAGTGAAGACGTGTCGGATAAGATATTAAGATTTTATTTGCTAATTGTGCTGATTTTGTAGTAAAGACTTGTTGAAAAACCTGTATTTTTATCCTCGAACCCTACATTCATACGGTAATAAAGAAAAGAAACGCTTGAAAACTAATTTCATATTCTATTATTAAGAAATAAAATAAACCATATAATTAATTTTAATTCATCATAGTTCCCACTAGTGGCTACTAATATTTGACGTATTGAGAGAAAACGAAACCTTTCATCGTTTTACAAAACTATTAAAACTTGTACTAGGCCTACAGAATGAATTTACCACTAATAGTACAGTGTGCACAGTTAATCTTCAAATTGCTAATAATATAAAGTATTTTTAATATTTCCATGAACATAAAACGTGTCACATCGTTAATAAAAACGTTTCAGAGGCGTGACGGATCGATTTATATTATTATAGCTTGAAGAGATAAGCATCTTACACTACAGACCTACAGAGACGAGTTTATGTGGTTCACATTTAATTTTTAATAGTTTATTAAACGCAAACAACGAGCGTTTTCTGTGAGATAACGCTGTCATTCGGCCTCCTTGTTTAAATTAATGCTGAGAGGTACAGGCGATCATATTCAGGCAAGCGTCATTCAAGTTAATAAAAAAAAACATCAATTACAAGAGAAATTATAAGTTAGACATACATACATACATACGCACTCACGGCTGTAAACTCCGAAGGGGTAGGCAGAGGTGTAACCAGTACACCCACATTTCGCCGAGCGTATCTCCGTCCCTTATGTGATAGGGGGCGAGCTTATCACCATATCGGGCACAATTCCAGACGCCGGGTTGATACGGAGCATTTCATAATAGAAATATTTATCTCGGGTCTGGGTGTTGTGGGACCGAAAGTCCCTCGTACAGGTTTACCTAGTGTGGGGTCAGGACTATGTGTGTGACTGTTGGGTGAACTTATTCATGCAAACAAAACTGGTCACAGTACTGCTCTACAATAGAGTTTCTTAGAAGTTGTTAACAGCATTAATTCAGTATAATAATTGAGTTAGTGTTCATTAACAATGAATCATTAATAACATTGAATTGCCGATAGTAAGTAGAAACGCGATGATAATCCTGTTTTAATGAACGTTTCGGGGTCACTTTGTGTAATAATTCATTTGACATTTAACCACGTTGCTACAGCGTGGATGTACTCCTGCGAGCCTAGGATATACAGCACGACATATCTCGCACGCGAGAGAGATAAATATCGACCACAAATATACATACATACAAACATACGCACTCACGGCTGTAATCCCCGAAGGGGTAGGCAGACGTGTAACCAGTACACCCACATTTCGCCGCGCGTATCTCCGTCCCTTATGTGATAGGGGGCGAGCCTATCGCCATACCGGGCACAAATTCCAGACTCCGGGCTGATACTGAGTATTTCGTAATAGAAAAACCCAAAACCACTTTATCCGACCCGGGGATCGAACCCGAGACCTCAGCGTTGGCCTCAATCGTAACGCGTACGCATTACAACCGCGCCACCGACGACAAATATCTCGTGTAAGTGTCAACATTCGATAAAATGACGTCGTCATTTAGGGCTCGTAGACAAAATACTACAGAGAAGTTTAAAGTAATATTTTCTCTACTTTTGACATAATGAGTCGAGTATTATATATTATATATATGCAAACATGTTAGTTGCGATAGACATATAGAGTTAATAATAATAATGTCTGCCTCGGTGGCGCAGTTGTAATGCGTACTCGTTACGACTGAGGCTGACGCTGAGGTCTCGGGTTCGATCCATGTCGGGTAAAAATGATATTGGGTTTTCACATATATTGTCCATAACCGTATAAACTCGTAACGTGGTCGCGTTACACCAACTTCGCGAAATCACCATAGAATGGCATTCTTTAAACCAATGTCAAATGTTCATAACAAGCACGTAAAGCAGGGTGCGTTATTATAATGCGATTAAAAAAATTGACATTGACTTAGAATACATCACTCAATGCCAATTTCACGAAGTCAACGCAACACGGGCATAGAGAATAAGGCGCCTGTGCGAACATTTTAAGTCGATTGTTGTATAGCGCGAAAACCTCTGTGGCGTAGTGGGCGAGTAGCCGACTGTGAAACGTGAGGACGCGGGTTCGATCCCCGTACCGAGACAAATATTTGTCTGATACATAAATATTTGTTTCGGGCCTGGGTGTTGTGAGACTGTAAGTCTCTCGTAGTTCCTGATACCCACCACACAAGACTCGTATCTTACTGTGGGGTCAGGGCATTATTCCAATTTTCAATTAGCTCTATCATTTATCACCGGAAATGTATTTCTGTAACATGTGATAAAAAGCATGTTGTACCGACCCCACTGCGAGTGGTTAAGAACCATTTCGATTAAACCAGATTTTAAACAAAAAAACCCCATCAGAATAGGTCCGTTCGTTAACGCTACTAACACAACACACAGAGGGTCAAACTGAAAACTTAGGTATAACCTCCATTTTTTTTGCAATTAATAAAAGCAGTAAATCAATGATAATAAAACCAAGACTGGGACGTTAAAAAACAAAACTGAAACATAAATCCTTGAACAAAAACCTACGACGAGTTCCGACGCGTCACGCGATACACCGGCGCGGCGCGGGGTGGCACAGTGGTGTCAACTGTCAACTTAACCAACGTATAGCCCACTTTAAAAGACAGACTAAAGTCAAAATGATGTAGTTTCCGTAAACATACTCGTAAAATATGTAACAATTCTTAAACAATACAAGTGTGTAATTGTAGGAAGAGGCTAAGTGAGGTTGAGACTCCACGCTTAACAACTCATTCGTTATTACAACTGTCAAAAACGCGAGTTACATTTCCGACGTGTCAACAATTACACCATTGTGTGAGTAATAAAAGTTTTTTTTTACATATTGCTATTATAATACTTGACATTGGCGAAATCATCGAAAATCGATGGAGCCATAATCTAAAAATAGTTTTTTTTTTAATAGAAACCACATTAATTTAGTAACGGGTTAACCTAATGTGGGGTCAGGATTATGTGTGTGACTGATGTAAAAGTGATATTGGGTTTTTCTATTACGTAATGCTCAGTATCAGCTTGGAGTCTAGAATTTGTGCCCGGTATGGCGATAAACTCGCCCCCTATCACTTCAAGGGACAGAAATATACTCTGGTAAATGTGGGTGTACTGATTACACCTCTGCCTACCCCTTTGGGGATTACAGGCGTGAGTGCGTATCTTTGTATATATTACCGTTGGTATATTTTCCCAAAGACCCCGATTATCGCGTCACAATGATCTGATTACGCGATGTTACTGAATAATCTTGTAATTTCACGAAACATTGGCATCTAATCTAGTGTTAGTCAGAGGAAAGTCAGAGGTGTATGTTGTTGAGGCTGGTTTCGAACCTGCAACTTTCGCCTCGATAATCCGTACCACTCCTCACTGAGCGATTGGAAAATATTAATGTCGACTGAAAGACATTTGACATGTATATTAAATTGTATATAGTTGTTACTTCCAGTGATGATGGGCGTAATTACCTCCCACTGGGCAGAGACCACATGCCTTAAAACAACTATAAAAAGAAGACAAATGATACCAGTTTTTAGGAGAGTCGCATATTTTATGATCGCAAAATATAAATCGGGTGCTATGACTCGGTTAAATGTCTACAAACCTGTTAGTTCACTGTCACATCATACTACTCCTACAACTATTATAAATGTCAAAGTTTGTGAGTTTGTGAATTTGAATATTTGTTAGTCAATCACGCCTTTCAACTGAACAGTTTTGAATGAAATTTGGCACACTGGTAGACCATGATCTGGATTAGGTTATATGTATTTTTATAATGTTCTGTTTCTAGTATGTATCCTTTCCACCTACCTCATTAATCTCTGTATCACCCCTAAAGGTCGGCAGGTAGAGAATGTCTCAGGCATTATGTCCACCTTTAAACGAATTTGTATAGAAGTATAAATAAATAAATAAATAAGAATATATAGGCTACTTTTTATCCCGGAAAGGGCCGAGGGCAAAAGCTAGTTTCATATAAAACTTATTTATATAAATGTTCGACTGACGCATCATTCCTTTCGATGCAACAAGCTTGGTCTTTTGATAGTAGATGCCGACATACGAGCATGTTGGTCACCCAGTGGTACGTGATTACCAAATTCTATGAACAATCGTCATATTTGGTTATAGGTCTCTCATATGCGAAAGACCGTCTGGGTTGGTACCATCTCTATTTCTGCCGCAAAGCAATTGTTTTGATTGTTTCTATTTGAAGGACATTAAAGCCAAAGAAATGACTGGGCATTCTGAGACTAATGCGTTATTTGGTGGATAAAATACGGGCATTGTGACATTGGCCTTTAATACAATAGTTTAAGGAAATGTAAACTTGTGTTGAGTGTTTCCCCAGACGTGCTAGATCTGACATGTAGAGATGCCACGGAGTGTAGTCGTGTAAGAACGTGCGCGTTGAACTCTAATGTACGAACAACACATCAACTCCTGCGCATTGACATATAAACCAGTTTTGGAGTAAACATGTTTAAAATAGCCCTTATTGTAGTATGTAATAGTTTGTATTATTGCATAATATGTGTTAATGCAATTGTAATGTTTAATACTGTTTTCCTGATGATTAATCATTGCGGTACAAATTAGTAGGAAATTGTTAAACTTTTTATACCATTTAAACTATTTACAATACATAAAAAACATTAACACATTTTTTATAGCGTAGGCCGAAAAACGAGCAAGTGGGTCACTTGATGGTAAATGATCTCTACTGCCCATGTACGCCACCAATATTAAAAGAATCATGGGCGCGTTGCTGACCTTATAGGAAAGGGATAATTAGGGGCATTTAACATAATATAGTACGCACTCACTCACGCCTGTAATCCCCGCAGAGGTAGGCAGAGGTGTAACCAGTACACCCACATTTCGCCGGGCGTATCTCCGTCCCACAATGTGATAGGGGGCGAGCCTATCGCCATACCGGGCACAAATTCCAGGCACCGGGCTGATACTGAGCATTTCGTAATAGAAAAACCCAATAGCACTTTACCCGATCAGGGGATCGAACCTGAGACCTCACCGTCAGCCTCAGTCGTAACGCGTACGCACTACAAGTGCGCCACCGAGGCAGTCATAATATAATAGGTAACTAGATCATGAACCATTCGTTTTTACTTTAATAAATACTATATTAGCTTAATGAGTCCTGAAAATGTTTACGAGCGATTGCATGTCAGCAGCGGAACAGCTTATTCCTTTAAATAATGCCGTGCCGCCACATGATGCCGTGGCGCCACATGGTGGTGACTCTAAGTGGTAAGGCCTTCTTATGCAAGAGGCCATCTAGATTGGCCCTACCGCATTGTCTTTTTCTACCGCCAAGCAACAATGTGTAAGCACTGCTGTCTTCTGGATTGAAGGACATTGAAGCATGTCATATTCCTTGGCATTATGAGACTTAACATCTTATGTCTCGAGGTGACGAGCGCAGTCCAGTGGCATGCAGTGCTTTGTAATTCAAACTTGTGTCTGGTGTTGCTTCTGTTTATGGGCAGGCGTGGCGTTTACCATCAGGCGAGTGACCTGCTCGCCTCGTCATATATGCTAATAAAAAAACTACTTATAACATTAATTAATCCGATATAAACTCTACATTTCTACGGTTAATTATATAGTTAGTAGATTGGAATGTTTTTATCGAACAATCGGTTTTATTTATAATACGTATAGACCGTGTCTAAACTCTACCTCAACTATAATCATTACTGCGTCACTGTTCCTAGAGTTAAATGAGTTGAAATAGTTTGTGTCTTTCTTTGTTATAATTGCCTCATTGTGGTATTTAAGTTGTGAAATCAAGTGCTGAGTTCAAATCCTGGGTTATATCAATAACCTCCGTGGCACAGTGGGCGAATAGCGGGTTGCGACGCGTAAGGCCGTGGGTTCGATTCCCGCACTTAGACAAATGTTTGTTTGATCCACAAATATTTGTTTCGTGTTTGAGTGTGGTGTAGGTTGGCAAGTCCCTCTTAGTTCCTGATACCTACGACACAGGTTAACCTAGTGTGGGGTCAGGACTATGTGTGTGACTGTTGGGTGTATTAATTTATTGCAAAATCAAACATAAGTTACTGCCTGCAACTTTTTCTAATCACATCATAGGAAATAAGTTCAATGAGTCAAAAATTAATTACTTATACCTCTATTTACCTCTGCCTTCGGGAATTCAAGCGTAAGCTTTTTTTCTTTTTTTGTTGTCGCGGGGAAAAGGGAATTATTGCTACCGCCCCGCCGCGCCGCGGGGGGAAGCGGAACGGTTATGTTGGGTTCACCGGCCTTACGATCCAGCCAGCAGACGGCCTGTCGCATACGAGGGACCTACTATTTTGTAAAACATATGGTAAAAAATCCGCCATAATAGCTCGTTCAGGCGATTTCCGTTCTAATCTCAGCCAGTGTATATCCAGTAACATCTGACCGACCTAATGCTGCTCACTGCCGAGGGGCGTAATGTCTCTTGACGGTCGAAATTCTATTTGGATTACATTAAAAATACAATATTATAAATAAATTATACATTAATAACTTCAGAAACCAGCTTCCAATCTACCTCTAGAATAAAATGCCTCTTATGTAGAATTTTATACATTATTTTATAAGCAACAAAAAATTATAAAAAAGCGTTTGACAATAATACGTCAGCATCAGTCGTAATGTGTACGCGTTACGGATGAGGCTGACGCTGAGGTCTCGGGTTCGATCCCCGGGTCGGGTAAAAGTGATATTGGGATTTTTTTAATACGAATAGCTCAGTATCAGCCCGGAGTCTAGAATTTGTGCCCGGTATTGCGATAGACTCGCTCTCTATCACATCATGGGACGGAGATACTGCCTACCCCTTCGGGGAATACAGACGTGAGTGCGTTAAAATGTATGTATTTAATTGTTTTGTTATAATATATTCAAAAATCCAAAATAATGTTTTAAAATAAAAATCCTACACATACTAAATAAACATTATAATTTATAGTTACTATTGTTGAAAACATGTTCTTTTTTTACATACAATTTTTTATTTACTTTTCGGTTTTTATATTTGTTGTGTGATTTTTAAGGAAAAACCAGTTATTTTTGTCTAAAATTAATACAAATTATTCGTAAAGAGTCAGATAACATTAGATACATGAGATAACTATGTCAGATTAACGTTGCTCGTATTTTTGCAGACTGCCTCGGTGGCGCAGTTGTAATGTGTACGCGTTACGATTGAGGCCAACGCTGAGGTCTCGGGTTCGATCCCCGGGTCGGGTAGTGGTGTTCGGGTTTTCTATTACGAAATACCCCAGTATCAGCCCGGTGTCTGGAATTTGTGCCCAGTATGGCGATAAGCTCGCCCCCTATCACATTATGGGACGGAGATGCGCTCAGCGAAATGTGGGTGTACTGATTACACCTCTGCCTACCCCTTCGGGGATTACAGGCGTGAGTGCGTATGTATGTATGTATATAAAATTCTCGTGTCACAATGTTGGTTACCATACTCCTCCGAAAGGCTGGACCGATTTGTATGAAATTTTGTGTGCATATCGGGTAAGTCTGAGAATCGGCCAACATCTATTTTTCATACCCCTAAATGATAAGGGTGACCCACCCCTAAATATTTTTTTTTACAATATTTTTATTTTTTTATAATGCGGCATTAAAAAATACATACAACCCTAAATTTTCACCCTTCTACCATCAACCCCTATTTTTTAAAAGCGATATTAGTATTTTTGTCAAGCGCGTTTCTCACACCGATCGCGATGACGGGACTATTGTGAGCGTACATGGGCGGTGGTGATCACTTACCATCAGGTGACCCACTTTCTCTATTGTCGGCCTATGAAAAAATAAAATGAACGCACGAAATACCCAAACCTTGTAACAAAATGGAGGGCTCTCCAGAAAACTGTCTTATTTTAAGTATAGGAAATGACCCTGACCGTGGAACTAGAAGCCACATTAAACAAATATCAGCGTACTAACATTATTATATTGGATGTTACACATAATTAATAAGACTGCCTCGGTGGCGCAGTTGTAATGCGTAAGCGTTACGACTGACGCTGACGGTGAGCTCTCGGGTTTGATCCCCGGGTCGGGTAAAAGTAATATTGGGTTTTTCTATTACGTATTGCTCAGTATCAGCCCGGAGTCTGGAATTGTGCCCGGAATGGCGATACGCTCGGTGAAGTGTGGGTGTACTGGTTACACCTCTCCTGGGGATTACAGGCGTTTGTGCGTACATATTTAATATATAAATGAGTGGAAGTTAAATAATCATCTAAAACTGCTTGTAACAATGTAAAACAATGAAGTTTATTATCGCTTCCACAAAACACATAATAACAGAAATGTATACTTAAATGATATCGCAAAGCAAATACTTAAGTCTCTTGATTGATTGTAACCATTTTGAAAACAAATACTTAAAATATACTAAAACTAGTTTCAGAACAAATATTTGTCACAAGAAAGGTACTATCCCGTTCTATTTATAACCGACTTGAAAAAAAGGAGGATGTTCTCAATTCGACGCGTTTTTTTTTACCCGACCGCCAAGGAAGTATTATGTTTTTCGCACGTATATTGCATTTTCATTTGTCTGTTTTGTTTGGCATGCAATCAATCTCTACATTTTGCCCGACTTATATAAGTATACAATGTTTGTTCATATGAGTGTGCTGGGACACTAAAAAGTCTAAAATAAATAAATAATTAAAAAAATCAAAAACCCGACTGCAAAAAAGACAATTTATAATGCACTAAAAAGACCGAAACAAGATTGACAATTAATGAACGTTCAAAATCAACTTTATTTCATAAAAGTTAATGTCTAAATATTAAATATCTAGATCGAGATACGATGTTCTGCACCGCGCAAAAAATTAGACGTACTCGTATCAAGTGTCAACTAGAGATTATTATGCACAGATTTTTATAGCCCCGCTCCCTTGCACAGAATTTTAGTGGGGTCATTTTTTTGCTTGAGTTACGTTTCATGTCATCTTATTTCGATCCTATTTCACCACCACACCTATCTAAGGACACTTGGGTTTTTAAGACGAATATCATACCTTAACTGTCGAAATCCATCCAGCCGTTTGGAAGATACGTACATACATACATATGTATGTTGCATACAAGATACGCGCGAAAAACATAACCCTTCCTTGGCAGTCGGGTAAAATCTTTTAATGATATTAGATTTAGGGAACATTAATTACATACATACATACGCACTCACACCTGCAATCTCCTAAGGGGTAGGCAGAGGTGTAACCAGTACACTCACATTTCGCCGGGTCAATTTCCGTCTCACGATGTGATAGGGGGCGAGCCTATCGCCATACCGTACACAATTCCAGAGTCCGGGCTAATACTGAGCATTTCGTAATAGAAAAACCCAATACCACATTACCCGACTCGGGGATCGAACCTAAGACTTCAGTGTTAGCCTCAATTATTATTGTAACGCGTATGCATTACAACTGCGCCACCGAGGCAGTCAAGTGAACATTAATTAGTAAGTAATATAAGTACCTACTATTATTTTTAACTATACCTATATTTTTGCATGCCGTTAAAACGGTAGATACCTACTATATTTTAACCATTACACCACTGTAACCATGGTTTTAGCAAAATAAATGAATGAATAATAAACAACATCCAACATTCAAACATAGCCCGAACCCCACAAGATACAAGTCTTGTCAGGTGGGTATCACGAACTACGAGAGACTTTCGGTCTCACAACACCCAGACCCGAAACAAATATTTGTGTATCAGACAAATATTTGTCTCGGTGCGGGGATCGAACCCGCGGTCTCAAGCTTCAAAGTCGGTTACTCGCCCACTGCGCCACGGAGGTTGTTTTTTTTTTTTTTTTTTCATTTATTTTGGCAACAAACAGTCATTTTTTACAAATTATATAAATTTACATGAAACAGGATATTTACAAAAGACCTATAGTGCCGAAAAGATAATTGACAAACACATAAAATATTGAAACTTAGCATAGCTAGACACGGTTAAACACCTGTTAGATAATGTATATATGTAGGTAGGATATCGTTTACATTTAACTAAATGGTTACAATAATGCTTGCTTTAATTTTCGTTTTAGACTATCAAGAGGTGTGTTAAAGATATCAATGTTGGGAAAGTCTTTGTTGTATATGCAGGTGGAACGATATATAAAAGTATTACGTGTATATGTTTTATAAAATGGTGGAGGAACAAAAAGTGGCAATGAACGTGAGGAACGCACCGGGAGACGAGCACTAACTGAGAAGTTTATATTGGCTAAAAGTGGTGACGAATCAATTAATGAATTTAAGATTTTAAACAAAAACACAATGTCATACATCTTACGCCTGTTGTGAAGAGATAGTAGATTATGTCTACGCAGAGCTTCAACGTATGATTCAACTACACCGTCGATACGATAATTGAGCGACTGTAAAAACTTTTTTTGGACTTTTTCAATTCTGTTTATATTGTCTTTAGGTTGTCAAAGTTTATGTATTCTAGTGGTCCCGTGGTGGTCGAAACTCAACCTATTTTTTTTAATTCTGTCCTTTTACGTCCGCTGCGAGATTTGACATTCAGACATTGTCAGTGTGAGCGTACAAAATTGCTTCATTTTATTTTATTAAATATATATGACAAATGTTTGTGTGATCCACAAAAACTTGTTTCGGGTCTGTGTGTTGTGGGTTGGCAAGTCCCTCGTAGTTCCTGATACCCACGATACAGGTTAACCTAGTGTGGGGTCAGGACTATGTGTGTTGGATGTATTTATTTATTTAATTTTTGTATTAGATTTTTTTATAGCATAGGCCTGCAAACGAGATTTATTTAATCTCGCAATTGGCACTATTAAGAGATAAAGAAAGAGTAAACAATTTAATTATTGATTTATGTTAATAAAATCAATTGACGATTGTAATAATTATTTGATTTATAATTATCAAATAAATTGACGATTGTAATAATTATTTGGTTTATAATTATCAAATAAATTGACGATTGTAATAATTCTTTGATTTATAATTATCAAATAAATTGACGATTGTAATAATTCTTTGATTTATAATTATCAAATAAATTGACGATTGTAATAATTATTTGATTTATAATTATCAAATAAATCGACGATTGTAATAATTCTTTGATTTATAATTATCAAATAAATTGACGATTGTAATAATTATTTGATTTATAATTATCAAATAAATTGACGATTGTAATAATTCTTTGATTTATAAGTATCAAATAAATCGACGAATGTAATAATTCTTTGATTTTTAATTATCAAATAAATTTACGATTGTAATAATTATTTGATTTATAATTATCAAATAAATTGACGATTGTAATAATTCTTTGATTTATAATTATCAAATAAATTGACGATTGTAATAATTCTAACTTCAAAACCGTAGTTTCGTATGACTTTTAAATAATTTCTCCGCTTTAAGAAAGGATTTACATAAAAACCGTTTGTTAGCGGATGCCTACATTATTTAAATAACCAACCTGTTTATCAAGTCTTTTAGCTTATTATAGTGCCTCAGATTTCTGCCACAGAAAATGAAAACACTGTATCATATAAAAGTTAATTCTTAAAAATTACATTCAAATAATATCTCTTATGACACTATTCATTGCAAAATTAACTATATTTATAACTGAAAATATGTATATATTTTTAAACAACCTGTAATATTTATATTGATATTACTTATTTTATACACTTCATAGTATATTTAGAGTGTTAATTCCCTAGCCATTTGTTTAAAAAGCAGTTGTAATATATTTTCATAACGTCAATGTGAATCAAAACATATAGTATAAAACATACATTATATTTTACAAGTTATATACTTTTCATTATAAAAGTACAAACATTCTCTACGTCTTACAATACACCGCTATCCTGCTTTCGGCATTTTGTGATAATAAAAAACACTTCTAATGTAAACTATAAGTGCTAAACAACGCAGTGTAACATTTCTTATGTCATCAATGAAATTATTATTTACTTATAAATTAATCTATAAAACACAAAATATTCCTTTCTCAAATATTCCAAAATTCTTAAAACATCGACTCACCAGATCAAAGAAACCGATATGATCATCGTCTGTTCTCGTGACGTGCACCTTGTACGCCTTCCCAGCGTGGTCCACAAATCGCTTGCCCTGCGCTTTCATTGTCACAAACACTCACTATACGAATCTATTATAACATTATCAACTAAATATAATTGTGAATCGATATATTGTGCGTATAATGTGAAGTCGCACGCGCGTCGTCGCGTCTCGAACAACACTGAGTGCTCTAACGCAGGTCTTGAGATATAAACGCGGCGAGGGAAACCCCTGCGGTGATGCACATGTAATGGGAAATCGGAACGACACTGCTTACAGAGGAAATCTTTCTTCAATAATCGGCAATGTACGTTTAATTCTGGAGTATGAAGCGTGATCACTTACCACCAAATGCTTTCTTGCCGATTTACTCTTTTTGAAAAATCGGTGGATATAAAAATCATACGCACTCACGCCTGTAATCCCCGAAGGGGTAGGCAGAGGTGTAACCTGTACACCCACATTTCGCCGAGCGTATCACCGTCCCTTATGTGATAGGGGGCGAGCCTATCGCCATACCGGGCACAAATTCCAGACTCCGGGCTGATACTGAGCATTTCGTAATTGAAAAACCCAATACCACTTTACCCGACCCGGGGATCGAACCCGAGACCTCAGAGTCGGCCTCAATCGTAACGCGTACGCATTACAACTGCGCCACCGAGGCAGGCATATAAAAATCAGTATGGCGTTTTAACTTTATGAACAACCGCTTTCGTAGCTCCTTTTGGTTTGTATATGTAGACTTTAGACCGACATAATTCTGTCGACTGTCGAGAGGCGCAATCTCTCTACGGTCGGTGAGTAGAAGGTAGCAGGTTCGATTCCTGTACTCAGACGACGTGTGTGTGTGCTTGTTGCATGATCGTGCCGATTTATAGTAATGTGTAAAACCTACATATATAGAGTAACATTTACCCAATTGCACATGTTTGTAATATTAAAGCACAAGTAAATTTTAATTTAGTTTCCCTCAGGAATTGCCGAGGTCATGTCGCTTGACTGTCGTAAAAGTAATCAGATAAAGTTGAGTTATAAATATATTATAAATATTGTAGAGTATCAAAACAAAATATTGTAAAATGTATAGTTGCCTAGTGTATTGTGACGATGCTATGTATGTTATGTATACATTAGTTGATATGATTTCTATATATATATATATATAAGTTTCTTTATTTTGTACTGACTTGTCATAAGCGCTATTTTAATTGCCTACATGATTACACACCCATACACACCTAACAGTCACACACATAGTCCTGACCCCACACTAGGTTAACCTGTATCGTGGATATCAAGAACTACGAGGGACTTGCGGTCCCACAACACCCAGACCCGAGACAAATATTTGTGGATCAGACAAACATTTGCCAAGGTGCGGGAATCGAACCCACGGCCTCACGCTTCGCAACCGGCTACTCGCCCGCTGCGCCACGGAGGCTGTCTCTAAAACTATTTCATTTCATTTCAAATACGAGGATAAATTGCGATGTTACATACGCACTCACGCCTCTAATCCCCGAAGGGGTAGGCAGAGGTGGCACCAGTACACCCAGATTTCGCCGAGCGTATCTACGTCCCACAATGTGATAGGGGGCGAGCCTATCGCCATACCGGGCACAAATTCCAGACTCCGGGCTGAGCATTTCGTAATAGAAAAACGCAATACCACTTTAACCGACCCGGGGATCGAACCCGAGACCTCAGCATTAGCCTCAATCGTAACGTATACGCATTACAACTGCGCCACCGAGGCAAATTGCGATGTTATTACAAAAAATCAGAAATAATTACAATTGAAATATAAATGAATATAACTGCCTCGGCGGCGTAGTTGCGCGAACGCGGTACGACTGCTATGCGGGAGGTTTCCAGTTCGATTCCCCGGTCGGGTAAAAGTAATACTGGGGTTATCTATCATGAAGTGCTTAGTAGCTCGGAGTCTGGAATTGTGCCCGGTATGGCAATAGGCTTGCCCCCTATCACGGAACCAAGCTCGACGAAATGTGGTTATACAGGCTACACTTCTGCACACCCCTTCGGGGATTACAAGCGTGAGTGCGTGTATATACCTACTTTTTATGAGTACAACCATTTCGTTCTGTAATTTTTAATGTGCCATACCCATCGAAATAAGATGACAAGAAACGTAACTCAAACAAAAAATGGCCCTACCAAAACTCTGTGCAAAGGGGTGGGGCTATAAAAGTCTGTGCAGCTCGTTCATTCATCAATTCATAAACATTGATTCATGATCTCTAGTTGACACTTAATAGGTTCGTCTAATTTTTTGCACGGTGCAGAACGTCGTATCTCGATTTATGAAATAAATCTTTTTTCGACTTTTATGAAATAAAGTTGATTTTGAACGTTCATTAATTTTTCTTGCGTGTATTAGTGTTACCTTTGCATGTCCAAGTAAGTGAAGCCTTATTTTGGCATATTCATATGAGAGTTATCGTTCTAGTTATGTTATTTCGATGGCTGTACCCGTAAGGTGTCAACCCTATTAAATCTACGCCGCGCCGTCTGCCGTCTGTTATCACTTTAAAGGGCTCTCTCTATATCATTGAACCTTGATAAGTAGGTAGTGAAGTAGGTAGTCCGGACACTTGTTTTCTCCATATTTCTTTACGGATCAGAGTCGTGGACGATTCGAGCAACGGAGCGGAAAAGATAGACGCCTTCGAAATGTAGTGTTGTAGACGAATGTTGCGTATCCCATGGACTGCCAAAAAGACGAATAAATTTATCACAATAAATTACTTTTGACAATTTGTTATCAAAAGATCCTCGATTATTTCGGTCATATTGCCCGTCGACAGCCGGACAACCTTGATAAGTTAGTTGTTGTGGGTAAGGTGGAAGGAAAGAGACCCCGCGGCCGATCGCCTAGCCGTTGGTGTGACCCAATAACCACCCTCACTGGTCTCCCTGTGACAACCGCCCTGAAGGAAGCTGAGAACCGGACAAAGTGGAAACAGCTAATACAACGGTCAACGAAGGCCTTTCAAAGCCACGACCTTCAGTAATGAAGAATACGACCAAAAAGAGAAATAGGTAGTTGCACGGAATATATGACTAGTGCGCATGCCTGTATCTCCTAAAGGGTAGGTAGAGTTGCAACCCTGATATGATAGAGGGCTAACAACTAACTGATAAGCTTTCATGAATACATAGAAAGTCAGAGGCGTGTACGCATGCGGCTGGGGTCGAACCCGGGGCATCCACCTCGGTAATCTGTTTCACTCTCCGCTAGTCTACCGCCACTTATTAAATACTAGCTGTCGCACGTGGCCCCGCCCGCGTGAAAATAAAACGTAGCCTATAACCGTCTCCAGGGTCCCATCTATCTCTACATCAAAAATCATCAAAATCGTGATTTAGGCGTGAAAGCATAACAAACAAATAGTTTTTTTTTTTATAAAAAGTATCCTATGTTACTACTTCTTATACCTCCAAGAATATGTGTACAAAATTTCATGATGATCGGTGAAGTAGTTTTCGCCTGAAAGCGTAACAAACAAACTTACATTCACATTAATAATATTAGTAGGATACATACGCATTCACGCCTGTAATCTCCGAAGGGTTAGGCAAAGGTAACCAGTACACCCATATTTCGCCGAGCATATTTCCAATTCATTATGTGATATGTAGCCTATCATCATACCGAGCACAATTCCAGACTCCAGTTTGATACTGAGCATTTCGTAGCAGAAAAACCCAATATCAGTTTTGGAACCCGAGACCTCAGCAGTAGTACCGCGTACGCATTACAACTGCGCAATCGAGGCAGTATTAAATATTTGTTAAATTATTTGTCTAATGCGCAACACAACACCCGCATCGAGGAAAACTAACCGAGCGTGACATTTACTGCACACGGGGACTATAATATCGTAGAATATTAGGAAAATTATTACATTATCATAGATAGATATTAATTTAGTTACAGAAGTAGGTTTTTGAGTGATAGAGCCACGCTGTAGACACTTTTGTCTACAGCAAGTATGAGCCGGCTCGTCATGGTTCACTATCTCACATAAAACTGCCATAAATTGGCAGCTTGCTGCTGCGTTTCGTACAGTGAGTGAGATATCCATCCCTTTCCTTTAAGATCGGCAACGCGCCCATGATTCTTTTGGTGTTGTGGGCGTACATAGACGGTGATCATTTACCATCAGGTGACCCACTAGCTCGTTTGCCGGCTTATGCTGGAAAAAAGGTCGGCAGTCCATCAAGTATGTTATATAATCACAAGTGATCGGTTTCTTGATAATGCCTTGAATACATTTCTTCATATATACAAAATTACTATGAGAAGACGTCTTGTAAAGAGTTATTGATGAACAGAACAATAGTATAAATTTAAATAGCAAAAGCCAAAAAGATTTTAATAACATGACTTTTCGAGAATAATAAATCATGTAGCGATACCCCTACCAACCAATTTAAAGTACTTTTTCAAAACTTTCAAAGCATATACAACAAACAACACATACTGGAAACATTTGTTTATGATGATCCATCGTACAATGCTGTATGTATAACCGAAACTTGGCTTTCGTCAGAAAAATTAAGTATGATAAAAATTGGTGGATATAAAATGGCAGCATCTTTCTGCCGCAAACATCGTGGAGGCGGTGGTGTGTGTATCCTGCTGGAGGAATCCATGGAGTGCATAGAAAGAACCGATATCGCAAAATTATCTATAGAATACATTTTGGAAACATGTTCTGTTGAATTTTCTAAACTAAATATTTTATTAATAGTTATGTATTGGAATAGAAGAGAGGAAGATACATTTTACAGCCAACTAAAAATAATACTAGACTACGTAAATAAGAAATATTGTACATTAAATATAATTATAGGAGGTGATTTTAATATAAACATTTTAAACAATAATTTAAAAACAAACATCTTCTTAGACCTCATGTCAGAATATAAATTTATGCAACACATAAAACATCCTACACATATTACACAAACCACATCGACATGTTTAGACCTCATTTTTACAAACTTCAATACTAGGGACTTGCATACTTCTGTAGAAGAACTAGGTTTTTCAGATCATAGTAGCACAATTTTAACTTACAAATTACCACAAAAAACAGAACAAAAAACTTGGTATATTAGGAAACGACCTTACAATAAAACTAACGCGAACAAATTTAAAACTACTCTTAAATTAATAAATTGGGATGATATTTTAAAAAACCATTATGATATAAATAAAAATTATGAAATATTTAATAACCTTTTGCTAAAAATATTAGATAATACTATACCAAAACGTAAAATTAAACTTAAAACTCAATATAAAAAATATTGGTTAACTAAAGGTATAAAAATCTCATGTAAAAATAAACGATTATTAAAAATCCTTACTATCAAAACAAATAATCCAATAATTAAAAAATATTATAAGTCATATGAAAAAATATTAAAACAATCGGTAATTTGGGCAAAAAAGCTACAATATATTAATAAGATTAAAATGTCTACTAATAAGGTGAAAGCAATGTGGAGTATAATAAATGAACGTACTAATAAAAAAATATCTTCAAATAAACAAAACATCCAATTAAAAATAAATAATGTAACAATTTCGGACCCGCATCAAGTTGTTAACAACTTTAACACATTTTTTGCATCCATAGGTGAAGATGTCAGTCAATCGAGTAAGCCGCGAGGTTTACCTGTTCTCCATCCAACAAAAAATTCTTTTTTTCTCAGTCCCGTAAACTATTATGAAGTACATAAAATTATTAAAAACTTAAAAAATAAAAAAAGTTATGGAGTAGACGAATTACCACCTTCTTTGATTAAAGAATGCGCCGATGAGCTAGCCCTACCGTTTTCCACACTAATAAATCAATCATTTTTGAATGGGGTTTTCCCTGATCTCCTAAAAAAAGCCGTGATAAAACCAATGTTCAAGAAAAATTCAAAATCTGACCCAAACAACTATCGCCCAATCGCCCTCCTGCCCACTGCTTCAAAAATCTTTGAAAGAGCCATGTGTGATCGAGTTTATAAGTTCTGTGAAAAATATAAAATTTTTGACGAATGTCAAAATGGATTTCGTAAAGGACGTTCCACCACACTAGCAGTGTATAAATATAACCAAGAAATTATAAATATAGTCACCAGTAAAAAATATGCCATAGGAATACTCTTAGATATGACGAAGGCATATGACAAAGTACAATTTAACATCTTACTTGATAAGCTTTACGGAATAGGAATACGAGGCATTGCGCATAAATGGTTTTCTTCATATTTAAAAAATAGAGAACAATTTGTAGAAATGGATCATTTAAACTATTGTAAAAAAGAAATTATTAAGATAAGATCAGAAGGATTATTAATAAATTCATCCATTCCTCAAGGTAGCGTGATGGGCTGTCTTCTCTTTCTTATTTACATAAACGATCTACCAAAAATAACAACAGAGCCCTGTGTATTATTTGCAGATGATATCTCATTACTAACATCTTGCCAAAATTCTACAAATTTAAACAAACACCTCCACATAGTATTTAATAATATAATAAAATGGATGAATGCCCATAATCTCGAAATCAATTTCAATAAAACAAAATTAATTACTTTTCACCCTTATCAAAAAAAACCCCTTAAAGTTAATTTCCAAATTAATAACACAAAAATTGAATCCGTTAATAATTTTACATTGCTAGGTTTGACTATAGACACACATACAAACTGGAAAGCACATGTCCAAAATATTCGATCCAAAATATCTAAATTCACCTACGCCTTACGTGAAGTTACAAAAACCACGAACCTGCAAACTGCACTCACTACCTACTATGCCTATGCTTATGCATGGTTTAGCTATGGCATTATTTTATGGGGAAACAGTACAGACGCACCTACCCTTTTTACCCTACAAAAGAAATTAATTCGAATACTTGCTAATGTACAACAGGCTGTCAGCTGCAAACCTTTCTTTAAAAAATACCGTGTACTTACCTTGTCATGTATATACATACTAGAAATATGCAAATTTACTCGAAAACATCCTACCTGTTGAATAACACGTGATGACAAATACCCAGATCGCCCTGTAAGACACAAAAACATGCTAATGCTCCCTACTTCTCGAACATCATTACACTCATCTAGCCCCCTTGTTATGGCCATCAAAATATATAACAATTTACCAAAATCTATACTAAATGAAGGAACAAACAAAGTATTTATAAGCAAATTAAAAACATTCCTCATTGAGAAAGCCTATTATACAATAAACGAATACATGTATGATAAGGATAAAAATAAAATAATAAAAATATAAATAATAATAATAATTTGATATTATGACAATTTTATTATAAATAATGAGTTATCGTCCTCTCTCCTACATTCTTGCTGTGCCCAATTGGGTCCACAATAGTTACAAACTGTTATACCTACCACCTATGTTAATTGTGGATTGCAGAATAAAATAAATTGAAATTGAAATATTTAACAATACTGAATAATACATATGTATTCACGCCTGTAATCCCTGAAGGGGTAAGCAGTGGTGTAACTTACACCCATATTGAGCCGAACGTATCTCCGTCGCATGATGTGATATGGAGCCTATCGCCATACCGAGCATAATTCCAAACTCCGGGCTGATACTGAGCATTTCGTAATAGAAAAACCCACTATCACATTTACCCGACCCGAGGATCGAACCCGAGACCTCAGCGTCAGCCTCAGTCGTAACACGAACTCATTACAACTGCGCCACAGTTAAAAATACTTGAATAATAAAAAGACGCGAGATTACCCGTTTTATAGGAAAGGTTATTTTTTTCTAACCGTGTGTCATCAAAACATCTGTAACCTTTAAATGACTGAACGGGTTTCCTTCAAACATTAAAAATCTGATTTATATAGGTCCACTTGAACATTTTTTATCACTCGTTTTTTACGACGGATACCTATAAATTAAAGATCCTTATAAATTAGGTAAAATACTAGAACGAGAATAACAATGCTGGAGTACGAGAAAATCTCAGCTGTTTTTTTTTTATTGAACGGAAATAAGCTCGACGAACTGAGGTTGCATCTCTGGCTACACCTTCGGGGATACAAGGGCTGAGAATTTTTTTATTTTTTTATTAGACAAGGCGATCAGGTCGCTCGCCTAATGGTAAGCGTCATGCTTACATAAACAGAAGCAATATCAATCAGAACTTCAAATTATGAAGTACTGCATAGTAGTGCATAGCACTGAACTGAGCGCTTCACCCTGAGATATAAGTTGTTAAGTCTCATAATGTCCAGTAATTTCACCGGCTTCAATGTCCTTCAAACCGGAACACAACAGTGTTTACACACTGCTACTTAGCGGCAGAAATAGACAATGTGGTGGTACCTACCCAGACGGCCTCTCGCATATGAGAGACCTACCACCTAGTTAACTTCGTCATGCAACGGATATACATAGCAAATATCGACGCATTATTAACGCCTCTTTCTTTAAGGAGTGAGTCAAATAATATAAAAAATAAACCACGGTAGTTACAACAAATTAAATTCAGTAGGCAGTCAAAAATCCCCCAAGATAACTTCGAGGAAGTGTGTCTGTGAGTGACGTCACTGACGCGTTGAAACGTATGACGCGCGACTAACGGCATCTAATAAATCAATTATGCTACTGCTAACAGATCTATTATGGTATCCCATGATTCTTTTGGTATTGTGGGTGTACATGGGCGGTGGCGATCACTTACTATCAGATGACCCACTTGCTCGTATGCTGGTGTATGGAAGATAGAATTAAAGGATCTAACCCACAAAATAAGGATCAAACTTAAAAAAAAACAGGGGGCACAAAGCTTGAGTTGAATTGGTGGGCGTCAATTATAACAATAAATAATGCACTATACAATTTAAAACCGAAAATTAATGATAACTTAGTTCCAAGAATTGGATTCCAGATAAACGAATAATATTTTTCCTCTTACGGTAAACTAACCTATATAATTTTATGTATTATTTTTATACAGACCAGCTTTCCATCCGACTTTGCTCACATTGAATTGTAGGTCGTCTGTGACGGGATTGAGACGGGACGGTGATGGTAGCATAAATTCAAATACATTTAAAATTTCAAATTTTTGAAATGAAAACTTCTTTAGCCGCGTTGGGCACTTTTTGGTAGGAGAAATTTTTGTGGGTTCGCGTCATGGCGACATGCTCATGACGCTCCGGATAGCTATTTTACGTCGGTTTTCTGTGAGACAGTGGTACCGACCCGGAAGAGCCGGCCTATTCATGCTGTAGAAAAAGTACAGCGTGGCTCTACCACTCAAAATGAGCATTTCGTTATAGAAAAACCTAATACCACTTTACCTGACCCGGGAATCGAACCCGAGACCTCAGCGTTGGCCTCAATCGTAACGGTACGCATTACAACAGTGCCAACGAAGCAGTCAAAAAAAAAAAAAAAAACTATGAAAAATTATCGTTGGTCGACGTGCTACAAATATTAGTAAAAAAAAGTTATTCGTCCTTCGACATACTGTCATAACGTATATTTTGCTGCTGTCAACGAACTTGTTAAGATGTACGATATCATTTATGATTCATTGTTCCTCACGTGCAATACCTGGAAATATAAAACTACTTTTTCCACTATCCATGTTATCATAGTAAGTGCTTAACAAACGACAAACAACCGCAGTCCGCAGGTGCGTGCGTGCGTGCCTTGAATTATATCACAAAGTAAATGTTGTCGAATAACAATAACAACTAGAAAACCCCCTCAAGCCATACTATATTTCCTTACACGATATATGACTGGAGGTTCGGTAGCATGCAATAGAAGAATGACATCTGAGCTTTTATTAAATAATAAAAAATAAATACACCTAAAAGTCACACACATAGTCCTGACCCCATACTAGTTTAACTTGTATCGTGGGTATCAAAAACAACGAGAGACTTGCCAAGCCACAACACATAGATCCGAAAAAGCACTTGTGGATCACACAAACATTTGTCTCGGTGCGAGAATCGAACCCACGGCCTCTCGCTTCCACCCACTGCGCCACGGAGACTGTTATGTCTCGGGGTTATGAGTGTTTTGTAATTCAAAGTTCTGTGTGGTGTTGCTTCTATTTATGGGCAGGCTAGGCGTGGCAGCGAGCGACCTGCTCGTCTCGTCATATAAGGCTAATAAAAAAAAATGCATATCATACATTATAAAAACAGAGGAATCACCAACGTGTATGTTTCAAATTAGACTATTTTTAAACGAACAACCAATTAATGTATTATTTAAATGTCAATATTCCGGAATGAAGAAAAGAACATCGCTCTGGGATTGTTTCTTTTACAAGGTCATACCTAAACAACTCGCGTCAACTTAAATATAATTAGTAATTATATTATAATCCTACTTCCTACTATTATTTATTTATTTATTTTCGTATAATAATATAATATATAATTATAATTGTGATATTTTGATGTTTGTTGTCAATCACGCATTAATAGCTGAACGGGCTGAGCCGCGAGCAAAAGCTAATAATACAATAACAGCTCTGTATTATACCTACTGTCCCACTGCTGGGCACGTGCCTCCTTTACTAATGACCTTACCCAACCACGCTGAACTAATGCGGGTTGATACACTTTACATACCGTCGAAATTCTTATGGAAAACTCTCAAGTCATCACGATGTTTCCTTCACCGTCAGCGAGCAATCATTAACAATGAATAAATAAGTCTTGAGGTGAAAGGTATGTGCGTGTAGGATACGATCAATCCAGCGAACTATATTAACAGTCCGTTCATCTGTGTGTGAGACCATTGTGAGATCGTAAGTCCCTCATAGTTCCCGATATCCAGGATACAGGTCAACCTGAGTTTCTTTTTCTGAGTGGTAGAGCCACGCTGTAGACAATTCTGTACACGAATGGACCGGCTCGTCCGGTTCGTTACCACTGTCTCACAGAAAACCGGCGTAAAATAGCAGCTTGCTGCTGCGTTTCGTACGGTGAGCGAGATATCCGGAGGCCCAAATTCCCCTCCCCTTCCCAATCCCTTTCTGTTAAGGTCGGCAACGCGCCCATGATTATTTTAGTATTGTGGGCGTACATGGGTAGTGGAGATCACTTACCATCAGGTGACCCACTAGCTTTTTGCCGGTCTATACTATACAAAAAATCTAGTGTGGGGTCAGGACTATGTGTGTGACTGTTGGGTATATTTATTTATTATTTATTACTCCTCACCAAGCTGTCGACGCAAGTTAGGTTAGCATTTAAAGAAATCTGCTTTCAATGCCTGAATTATAATTGCAACATTTTACAAAAATGTGTTGTTATATTTCCTTCGTGAAACAAGTGCACCGGAGGTATCGGTATCCGCTGTTCATTATTATATGAATTTTAGCAATATTAGAATAGTAAATGATAGCAACACAGTGTAGTTGTATGTAGAATCGATCGAGCTGGCACCACTGACTGACTGAAAACTATAGCGAAGTGACAAGTTTACTATTGCGTTTCATGTGGTCACTCTTTTAGAACCCAGGACTTGAACAGTTCTAAGGCATGTACTGTGCTACTGCATAGTTTTCCGTGAGACAGCCTAGTGGTCCAGCTATCAAAGCTCTATCACAAGTAAACAAATGATAAATAACACTAAAGAGTTATCACTCTCAGACATGATCCCGAGTCTTGTGTCGTGGGTGTCAACTACGAGACACTCTCGGTCTCACAACACCTAAACGGGAAATAAATATTTGCGAACCACACGTCCATGTGCCTTGTGCGGTCATCGAACCCACGGCCTCTCACTTTACAGTCGGCTACTGAATCATTGAGCTACAGGGAAAATAATTTTCTTTATGTTTTTGCATAAACGTAAAGCATGACTCAATATTTTTAGCCTGTTTTCGTTTCGCATTCGGTTTATCACAACGACTGTTGACTGGTCGATGTCACCTGCGTCACCAAATTATTACATTAAGTTAGTATGGCGTCAAAGCCTCCGTGGCTCAATCTCCGTCAAAGACTCGGTATCCATTAGCCAGTTGTGAAAGGAGAGGCCGCGGGTTAAATATAATATATATAATACACCCAACAGTCACACACATAGCTCTGACCCCATACTAGGTAAACCTGTGTCGTGGGTATCAGGAACTACGAGGGACTTGCGGTCTCACAACACCCAGACCCGAGACCAATATTTGTGGTTCACACAAACATTTGTCTCGGTGTGGGAATCGAACCCACGGCCTCTCGCTTCGCAGCCGACTACTCGCCCGCTGCGCCACGGAGATGTCTCCCCGCACACAGACAAATGTAATGCGTACGCGTTACGACTGAGGTTGACGCTGAGGTCTCGGGTCCGATCCCCGGGTCGGGTAAAGTGGTATTGGGTTTTCTATTAGATCGTTAAACATTTACTGATCGATGTGTACGTGAGAAGTAATTAATGTTATTACATGATCTGACCTCTGGCGGACAATATGACGTTATTATTGACAATAAAATAATAAACATATAGGTAACACACTCCTGCCTCGGCGGCGCAGTTGTAATGCGTACGCGTTACGATTGAGGCCGACGTAGTGGTCTCGGGTTCGATCCCCGGGTCGGATAAAGTGGTATTGTGTTTTTCTATTACGAAATGCTCAGTATCAGCCCGGAGTCTGGAATTTGTGCCCGATATGGCGATAGGCTCGCCCACTATCACATCATGTGACGGAGATTCGCTCAGCGAAATGTGGGTGTACTGGTTACACCTCTGCCTACCCCTTCGGGGATTACAGGTGTGAGTGCGTATGTACACAGACAAATGGACGTGGTATCTACAATATTTGTTTTTAACAAATTAAAACCTGCCCTTAAGACTGGCTCGGTGGTGCAGTTGTAATGCGTACGCGTTACGACTGTAAAATATAACTGTCAGGTGGTCACCGACGAGTTAACAGATGATACGGATATTAAGCGCGAACGGAGATGCTGTCCGCGAAGTCTAACATGATTGCCCGCAGATTTGTGTGTTGCGTTTTTGTCCATAGTCTTTAGTCCTACTTTGTTTTGTTTTATTTAGTAATTGTTTAATAATTATAGATTATAGATAAGGATAATTTGTTTTTAAATAATTTAATTAGATAATGGAATAATGTGTTTATTTTTAGTTTATTTTGTTTTTTTATGTGTTTTATCGTTGTCAATTGTAGTTATTTAATAAAAACAAAAAAAAACCCAATATTATGGACGTTTATAAATACTGCACTGATCTGAAATAAAAAAAATAATATCATAATTATTATTATAAGCAGGTGAAGATAACGTTATTTAGAGCATATTGCACTTCATTGTACACGTGCAGCCTGTGGACTAGACACACGCGCACGCAACAAACAATCAATACCCTTCGTATTCAATATAATAACGCATTCCGGACGCTGTTGCGGTTGCCTCGCTTTTTCAGTGCATCGGGAATGTTCGTAGAAGCGCGAGTGGACTGCTTTTACACCACCATGCGTAAAAGAGCGGCTTCGATGGCGCGGGCCGCGGCGGACGGGAGACAGTGGCAACAGCCTCATGGTTGTTGTGGCGGAGCGGGTGGAGCCCGTTTGTGAGCCACTGGGCATCTTTGCACCGATCAGTTGCCAATTTTTAACATAATTAATAATATATCTTACTAATATAGGCTAGGCATTTAAACTAACATAATGGAATCGATTGGAAATAACTCGTGTGGTTTTTTAATCAAAATCCCGAAATTGTGATTGCCTGGCCGGGAATTTGAACCCAAGATATTATGGTTTTTAAGCCTGCTATTAGACTAATGAGACGATAAAGAAACAACGAACATACATACGTTTTTGTAAACCTTCACTTTACCTGATAAGTTTACAAGCAGTCGCTGTGACGCACGCTTAAGCGTGTAAGCTTTCCGGCTCAGAAATGACACACATAACTTGCGGTTATGTAGCATCTAATAGGGTAGTTGACTAGATTTTTTTTATTATTTAAATCAATAAGTTACGTTACTCAAAATCTATTGCAGAAAGAATTTTATAAATCGGACCAAAAATAAATAAGATAGAAGCCATTGAAATCCTGTAGAAGGGGTAATTGTCAAATGACAGACGATGCAACCTTTGACGTCACTGTGTAAAATGTTCATTATAGTGCACGTGTGCAAGCGAGATAGTGAGATATCCCTACTACGCACCCACTTTTCCTCATACCAACATTTAAAGTCATAACTGCGGGCACATTTCTGAACCAATTATGATTGTGTTTTAATAAAAGGGTTTCTTTTGCGTATCATTTTCTGTTGCTTATAAAATAATGTATAAAATTCAATATAGGAAACTACCCTATTGTAACTACTACCGCAGAAACGTCGCATAACCCTACTTACTGGAACATTCACTACTGAATGAGTCTAGTGAACGGAAAAATGATACAAGGAAAATAATCTCTATAAATTATTTCGCAAAGGTGTTATTGGTCGGTACGTCAGAACTTCCATAATTCTTCATCAAATTTAATGATTCAAACACCATTTTAGAGCTTAATGTTTGCTGTGAATGACTTAAACTAGACAAATGTTTTAAAATTATATATAAACATATATTATAGAAATGTATTGCCAAAAAAGGATGAAAAATTAACAGTGCCATCTGTTAACAATATAATGCGAAGTATTCGCACGGTTATATTTATTGTTAAATAATCAATGTATGACGACATTTTTAAAAGATAGTAGATGTAGGCATGTCTTCCACCAAGTAGTAATAATAATAAATAAAACACACATAGTCCTGACCTCATCCTAGGTTAATCTGTATCGTGGGTATCAGGAACTAAGAGAGACTTGCCAACCCACAACACAGCACCTAGACCCGTAACAAATATTTCTGGATCACATAAATATTGCTCTCGGTGCGGGAATTAAACTCACGGCTTCTAGCTTCGCAGCCGAGCAATGTGTAATAAAGTCAAAAATATTTTTTTTTTAATTAATTTTTCTTAGCGAAATTGTCTCAAATATTTTTATTTGTTTTTATTTATACCGCTATAATATGTTAGTTAAATTTATCTCGATTTGACTAAAATTTTGAATTTTTGAAAATGACCGGTACCAAGTTGATATACCAAATTGAGACTAGGGTGGGTGGGGGGTCAATTTTTTGACGTTTCCCGCTTATTTTGGGCGCGCTTTCGCACGGATCGGGTCGGGGGCCCAGAGGGGGTCACAAATAAATGGTTTTAGGATTTTAGGGACGGTAAATTTTGAAAATATTTACGAAAATATGGTAAAAATTAGTTAAATTAATATAAATTTTGTGTTTTTTATGTTTCAGATGCGGCAAAAACCACACCGAAGCGGCGTGGCCGGCGGGGGCGATGTAACGACGCAGGAAAATCAACAAACCCTCTGATAATTTTGGACAAATCTAACGAAATGTCTCAATTTTATATTAAAAATTACAAAAATGTCTCTAACTTAATAAATAATTATCTAAGCATATATAATATTCGGCACATCCGTACGCGCACCGTCGAGACGAACAGATCGATACCAAAAACTATATGATAATGTCAAAAATGAAAATCAGACTTCAAAAAATTTAAAAAGTTAAGAGGGATCAGTTACGTTTAAGCCTAGTTCCCGTTACTCTGCGTCTAAATGCTGGAAAAATATTCCGTATGCCGATAAGAAGCCTGCAGTGCACTCATGGGCATATAACTTTTGAAAACCTAATTTTCACAAACCTGTCTTTGGTAAACCTAACTTTCACAAACATAAATTTTGTAAACCTAACTTTGGTAAACCTAACTTTGATAAACCTAATTGTCGAAACCCTAATTTTCACAAACCTAACTGTCGCAAACCTAACTTTCGTAAAACATAATTTTCGTAAACCTAACTTTCGTGAACATAAGTTTCACAAATCTAACTTTCAACTCTCTCTCTCTCTCTACTCTGTGACATTGTACAGACACGTTTAGCTCGGTGTATTTTTCACTATATTAAAAGTATCCACTAATTAATAATACGTGTTTCCTTAATAACCCATCAGGTTATGGGCCCAGGCAAGCCCAGAGATAAAGAACAGTGCGAAATCTTATCATAATAAAAACAGTGTTAAAAAGACAAAGTGTGAATATAACAATAGTTGGATATGCCGGTGACTCGTTTTTTATGAACTTTTGCAAAGTATTTACGTATCAGAACTCAGTGAATTCCGCAAAATGGCTGTAATTAATCAATTGACATTTATTGAAAAGCTATCCGGTCGCGAAAATTACGCAACATGGCGATTCGCAATGCAAACTTATTTACAACATGAAGAACTGTGGGACTGTGTTGAATGCGACTCTAAGCAAGTTACAGAATCTAGGTTTGTGAAAGTTACGTTTTCGAAAGTTAGTTTTGTGTAATTTAGGTTTTCGAAGGTTTTTTTTTTTTATTTTATTTTTTTGAAAGAGGTTTACAAAAGTTGGGTTTGTGAAAGTTAGATTTGTGAAACTTATGTTCACGAAAGTTAGGTTTGTGAAAGTTATGTTTTACGAAAGTTAGGTTTGCGACAGTTAGGTTTGTGAAAATTAGGTTTTCGACAGTTAGGTTTGTGAAAGTTGGGTTTACGAAAGTAAGGTTTGTGAAAGTTAGGTTTTCGAAAACTAGGTTTGTGAAAGTTAGGTTTGTGAAATTTAGGTTTTCGAAAGTTAGTTTTTTTTTTGAAAGTTAGGTTTACAAAAGTTGGGTTTACAAAAGTTAGATTTGTGAAACTTATGTTCACGAAAGTTAGGTTTGTGAAAGTTAGGTTTACGAAAATGTGTTTTAAGAAAGTTAGGTTTGTGAAAGTTACGTTTTCGAAAGTTAGGTTTGTAAAAGTTAGGTTTTCGAAATCTAGGTTTGTGAAAGTTAGGTTTGTAAAATTTAGGTTTTTGAAAGTTAGTTTTTTTTGTAGTTAGGTTTACAAAAATTGGGTTTGTGAAAGTTAGATTTGTGAAACTTATGTTCACGAAAGTTAGGTATGTGAAAGCTACGTTTTCGAAAGTTAGGTTTGTAAAAGTTAGGTTTTCGAAAACTAGGTTTGTGAAAGTTAGGTTTGTGAAATTTAGGTTTTCGAAAGTTAGTTTTTTTTTTGAAAGTTAGGTTTACAAAAGTTGGGTTTGTGAAAGTTAGATTTGTGAAACTTATGTTCACGAAAGTTAGGTTTGTGAAAGTTATGTTTTACGAAAGTTAGGTTTGCGACAGTTAGGTTTGTGAAAATTAGGTTTTCGACAGTTAGGTTTGTGAAAGTTGGGTTTACGAAAGTAAGGTTTGTGAAAGTTAGGTTTTCGAAAACTAGGTTTGTGAAAGTTAGGTTTGTGAAATTTAGGTTTTCGAAAGTTAGTTTTTTTTTTGAAAGTTAGGTTTACAAAAGTTGGGTTTACAAAAGTTAGATTTGTGAAACTTATGTTCACGAAAGTTAGGTTTGTGAAAGTTAGGTTTACGAAAATGTGTTTTAAGAAAGTTAGGTTTGTGAAAGTTACGTTTTCGAAAGTTAGGTTTGTAAAAGTTAGGTTTTCGAAATCTAGGTTTGTGAAAGTTAGGTTTGTAAAATTTAGGTTTTTGAAAGTTAGTTTTTTTTGTAGTTAGGTTTACAAAAATTGGGTTTGTGAAAGTTAGATTTGTGAAACTTATGTTCACGAAAGTTAGGTATGTGAAAGCTACGTTTTCGAAAGTTAGGTTTGTAAAAGTTAGGTTTTCGAAAACTAGGTTTGTGAAAGTTAGGTTTGTGAAATTTAGGTTTTCGAAAGTTAGTTTTTTTTTTTTTTTTTGAAAGTTAGGTTTACAAAAGTTGGGTTTGTGAAAGTTAGATTTGTGAAACTTATGTTCACGAAAGTTAGGTTTGTGAAAGTTATGTTTTACGAAAGTTAGGTTTGCGACAGTTAGGTTTGTGAAAAATTAGGTTTTCGACAGTTAGGTTTGTGAAAGTTGGGTTTACGAAAGTAAGGTTTGTGAAAGTTAGGTTAGGTTAGGTTAGGTTAGGTTAGGTTAGGTTAGGTTAGGTTAGGTTAGGTTGGGGTGCGAACCTCTCGTCCGCGTTCTTTTGGCGAGAGGGGGCGTCCCAACGCAGACAGAGATTGGCTCCGAGGGAGATTGCGGCCCGATTTCGCAGAGCCGCCGTGGAGGAGTGGCATGCCAGGCTGGAGAGCCCTAGTGCCGGTGTGAGGACTGTCGCGGCAGTGCGTCCTGTCCTTGTCGAGTGGGTCGACAGGCGCCACGGTGCGCCTACATTCCGGCTGACACAGGTGCTGACGGGCCACGGGTGTTTCGGCTCGTACCTGTGTCGCATAGCCGGAAAAGAGGATTCCGCCGTGTGCCACCATTGTGGCAACTGCCGCGAGGACACGGCACAGCACACTTTGGAGGAGTGTCCAGCCTGGAGTGACGAGCGCAGCGCTCTCAGAGCAGTCGTCGGAGGAGACCTGTCGCTGCCGGCCGTGGTGTCTGCCATGGTCGGCAGCCGGAGGTCTTGGCGGGCGGTAGCCTCCTTTTGCGAGTGCGTCATCTCGCAGAAGGAGAGCGCCGAGCGGGATCGTGAGCAGAACGATCCCGCGCGCCGCCAAAGGAGACGTAGGAGGCGTCGGGTGGACGACTGACCGGCGTCTCCCGCCCTGTGGAATGGGGGCGTTTGGAGAATTCCACCACGGTATCCCCTGCCTGTCGTAAGAGGCGACTAATTGGGGCCATCGGGGGTCGTAGGCACGCAGCCGGGGGCTGTCGTAGCGCCATTATTGTACTGTTGTACATGCGACCCCGGGATGGACGGCAGCACGGGTGGTCGGCCTCGTGTCTGCCGTTGACGCCGAGGGCGTCCTTCGGTGTGCGGGGGCTTCTGAGCCCCCCATAAGGAGACGGGCCGCAAGGCGGCACCGCGCAGGGGCGGTTCCGGTAGCAATCCTTAGATTTAGCTAAGGATACCCCGGGG
The DNA here is from genome assembly GCA_905332985.1 of Mimas tiliae. Taxonomy (NCBI): domain Eukaryota; kingdom Metazoa; phylum Arthropoda; class Insecta; order Lepidoptera; family Sphingidae; genus Mimas; species Mimas tiliae. Next base: position 49,862 of record HG995265.1, on the reverse strand, counting down.
CCGCTCCACATGCGCCGAAGAAGGCCACCGCGGGGTTTTAGTTGGTATGCCGGTGTAGGTTGTATATAGTGTTAGGGACTCGGCCCAGTGGTCGCCCGGATTTAACATCTCTTCCGGGTGGCGTAGTGCTGGGTCGTAAGACCGGTGAACCCAACATAACCGTTCCGCCTTCCCCCGGGGCGGGGCGGTAGCAATAAGTCGCTTTCCCCGCGACAAAAAAAAAAAAAAAAAAAAAAGGTTGGGGTGCGAAGTCAGGAAACCTCCACGTGGTGCACCCTGGGCAACGGCGGTCAAGTTGACCGACGGCTGATATCCTGACAACAGGTGGTTGACGGTCGTTGCATGTTGCGGCGGCCGTCGTCATTTGTGAGGGTTGGTGTTTTTAGGGCCACCCCCGGGTTCTGTCTCGGGGGTGTCGACGGGCTCGGTGTGCGCTCACCCCGCCGCCGAGCAGGACTACTGTCACCGTCGTAACTCGTAATCTGGTCAGAAGGTCTGTGGTTATGTCTCGCGCTCCTGATCGGACCGAGGGTCTTGGCTTAACCGCCTGGGCCGCGAGGTAGAAAACCTCTATAAAAAGTTACCCCGAATCCCAAGCGGCGGCGCACCGCGAGGGGATGCATGGCCGATGGGTAGTTCGGTCGTTAGTGCGAACCCCCGCCGGAGTCCAGCCGAAACTCCGATAGCGGGTTACGCCTAGGCTTACCCAGGTACAGGGGTCTCTGCCTGGGTGGACAGTATATTTCCCCCATACTCGTGGGATTAGTTATGATTTTATCGTCAAATAAAACAAAACTCAATCCAGTGGTGGTGGTAGAGAGGTTGTCTGCCTCGGGGGCCACTTGTGGCCCTGAACAGACACAGGGGGAGGGGCGAAAGCCCAAAGTGGAGGTTGCCGAGGTGGTGGCGCCCGTCCCGGTTCTCGAGTCCGAGGCCGGGCCGAGTGGCGCAGCCTTGGCCACAAAGAGGGGTCGCCGAGATAGAGATCGCAATGCGGTCTCGATCTCGAGTGACAGCGACAGCGAGCCGGCTGAAAAGCTGCTCGCTACTTCCACGAGTCCGACACCGATTCCGGAGTCGGACGTCGCGGAAATGGAGGTAGCTGAGGTAGCGGCCGAGGAGCTAGACTGGCGCCTGCGGCTCTCGGCGACAATCCGGGACGTGTCGCACAGGTCCCGGAACTTGAAGGGAACCGAGCAGCGGAGGCTGAATCTCGCCGCCAACGAGTTGTTGGAGAGGGCGGGAGAGTCAGGCTCCGCTGAGGTAGCCCGCTTGGAGGCGGAGAAGGCGGCCTTGGCGAACGAGGTCGCCAAGCTAAAGGCTGCCCAGGCGGAGCAGGCCAGGGTCCTGGACGAGGTTCTGGCGACGGTCCGGTCGCTTGGTGGGTCGCAACCGGTGGCCCAATCGGAGGGTGCGTCTGGAGAGACGTTCGCTGAATTTCAGCGACGTCTCTTCAACATTCTAGACGCCCGCTTTGAGGCGGTATACATGCGGCTGCCTACTGAGCGCCCAGTTCGGCCTCCTCTGGCCGCTGACAGGGCCAGGCCAGAGACGGCTGAGTGGCCGCCGCTGCCAGTGCCGCGGCCTCGTACCTCCGTTAGGCCGCCGCCAACACCCGCGGCCGTGGCCGGGTCCTCCAGGGATCCGCCCCTTGTTGCCGGTCCGCCAGTCGCTGGCAAGGGGAAGGGGAAGGGGAAAGGGAAGGGCGGGAGCGGAACATCCGCCATACCCGCCCCAACTGAGGCTCCCCGTCCCCGACCTGCACCCGCAGTCGTGGCCCAGTCGGCCGTTGCGGCTACCTCTGCCGTTGCCCCGATTCCCCCCCCGCGATCATCACGCACGGGGGGAAAGAAAAAGAAGAAAGGCCGAGCAGTTCTGCCGGCTCCACCTCCTCGCGAACCGCGCCCGCTGCCTCCGGCCCCCACGTCCATGGACGAAGGATGGACTGTGGTGGCCAAGAAGGGGAAGAAGGCTCCCCGGCCCGCGTCGAGCGCTGCGGCTGCTGCACTGCCACAGCAACGGCCCCAGCCGAAGCAGCCGAGGCCCGAGCCCAAGATACGGCTCCACAGTAAGGCGGCCGTCACCCTAACGGTGACGCCGGAGGGATTGGCACGGGGCGTCACGTACGCCCTAGTCCTCCGGGAGGTGCAGCGGAATGTGCGCCTCGCCGACCTCGGCATAGCCGAAACGCGGGCTCGTCTGATGGCCACCGGCGGGTATCTCTATGAGGTACCCGGGCCGGAATCGGAGGCAAGGGCCGACTCCCTTGCTGAAAAAGTCAGGGAGGTGTTCCGTGGAACGGAGTTGGAGGGGGATGTTCGTGTCTCTCGCCCCTTCAAGTCCGCGGAACTGCGGGTCTCCGGGCTGGATGCGTCTGCCGACCTGGAGACCGTCGCAACGGCCCTTGCAAGGGCTGGCGGTTGCTCGGTCGAAGAGATGAAGGTCGGGGAGATCCGCCCCGACCGTTCTGGCCTTGGCGCGGCATGGGTGCGATGCCCAGCCAAGGCCGCAAGTGTTATCGTTGGGGCGAAGAGGGTCCTGATTGGCTGGGTGGCGGCGCAGATCCGCCTCCTTGAGCTGAGGCCCATGCGGTGCTTCCGGTGCCTATACAACGGGCACGTCCGGAACCGCTGCACCGATGAGTGTGACCGTAGCGGAATCTGCTACCGCTGCGGTCAAGTGGGCCACAAGGCCAAGGGGTGCTCCGCGGAGGCGCACTGCGCAGTCTGCGCAGCTGCGGGAAAACCCGCGGGGCACCAAGTGGGCGCCAAGGCGTGTGTCGCCTCCTCCCGCCCCCGCCGTTCTAAACGCGGTGGGCGCGGTGGGGTTGTGACCCAGCCGGACCCGACCCACAGCGTCGCACCGATGGAGATCGCCCATTAATATGGCGCAACGTTTCCTCCAGGCGAATATTAACCACTGCGCCAGAGCTCAGGATTTGCTCGTTCAGAGTCTGGCGCAGTGGTCGATACAAGTGGCTGTGGTCGCCGAGCCGTATTTTGTTCCTGTCAGGGATGATTGGGCAGGGGACCTTGACGGTTCGGTGGCCGTCATCACTCGGGGCGCTGCCGGCTCCCCACCCTTCGAAAAGGTAGCGAAGGGTTCGGGATGCGTGGCGGTTCTGTTGGGGGGGGTCTGGATTGTGGGAGTGTATTTCTCCCCCAACAGATCCCTGGCCGAGTTCGAGCTCTTTCTCACTCGGTTGGGGGCCCTGGTGGTGCAAGGCAGTCAGCCTCGCCCCGTCCTCGTCGCCGGCGACTTCAACGCCAAGTCTCTGGCTTGGGGTTCGTCGGCGACCGACGTGCGCGGCGAGGCCCTGGAGGAGTGGGCGATCTCGTCCAGCCTGGCCGTCGTGAATCGCGGATCGGTGGACACGTGCGTGCGGCACAATGGCGGTTCGGTGGTGGACATCACGTTCGCCACCCCAGCACTAGCCCGCCGTGTCCGGGATTGGAGGGTCCTGGTGGACGAGGAGACGTTGTCGGATCACCGATACATTCGGTTCGACGTCGCCTCGTCCCCTACTGCCCAGTCTGGTGGTGGACCGACCGCTCCGCGATCGGACGGCCCGCGTTGGGGGTTGAAGCGCCTCAACGTCGAGGCCCTGAAGGAGGCCGCTCTGGCTCAGGCGTGGCTCCCCGTACCGGAGAGGCCGGTACGGGTCGAGGAGGAGGCGGCGTGGTTCGGGGCGGCGATGTCGCATGTCTGCGACGCAGCCATGCCCCGTGTCCGACGCCGGCCTGAGAAGCGCCAGGTGTTCTGGTGGACGGCGGAGCTCACGCGGCTGCGTGTTTCGTGCGTGGCCGCGCGCCGTTGTCTCGCCAGGCACCGTCGTCGCCGGATTCGTCTGCCCGGCGACGAGGACCAGGAGCGGCTGCTTCACGGCCTCTACAAAGAGGCCAAGAGAGCGCTGCATGTGGCAATAGCGGGAGCAAAGTCTGCGGCTCGAAGGGAGTTCCGGAGCACTCTCGATAACGATCCGTGGGGGCGTCCGTACCGCGTGGCGATGAAAAAGTGTCGCCCGTGGGCGCCCCCGCTGACGCAGAGTCTCCGGGGCGACCTAGTCGAGGAGGTCGTCGCGGCTTTGTTCCCGGCCACCGAGGATGTCACTCCTCCACCGATGGCGCCAGGTCCAGCGGCGCCATCGTCGTTGAGTTCGGCAGGGGTTGTTTCCGAGGTTTCGCCCGCAGAGTTGCGGGCGGCAGTGGTTCGGCTGCGGGGCAAGAACACCGCCCCAGGGCTCGATGGTATCCCCGGCAAAGCCTGGGTGCTAGCCCTCGAGTTCCTGGGTGCGAGGCTCCGCGGCCTTTTCTCCGCCTGTATGGAGCAGGGCGTCTTCCCGTCGCGCTGGAAGACCGGGAAGCTCGTCCTGCTCAAGAAGGAGGGCCGACCCGCAGAGTCGCCATCGGCCTACCGGCCCATCGTGTTGCTCGACGAGGTCTGCAAATTATTTGAGAGGGTCATTCATGCTCGCCTCGTCGAGCACCTTGAAGGGGTCGGGCCGGACCTGGCGGATTGTCAATACGGGTTCCGGCATGGCCGATCGACAATCCAAGCGATTTTGCGGGTTAAGGCACAGGCGGAGGATGCAGTAGCCCGGGGCAAGGTGGTCGTGGCGGTGTCTCTCGACATCGCCAACGCGTTTAATACGCTGCCCTGGGCCTGCATAAACGAAGCACTGCGGTACCACGTGGTGCCACCGTATTTACGGCGTCTGGTGCACTCGTACCTATCTGATAGGGACGTGTTGTATCCGGGCGCCGACGGGTGGCACCGAAGAGCAATGGCCTGCGGTGTTCCACAGGGCTCAGTTCTGGGCCCGCTTCTGTGGAACATCGGCTACGATTGGGTGCTCCGTGGTGCCAATCCTCGGGGCGTCGCTGTCGTCTGCTACGCGGACGACACTTTAGTGACAGCGACGGCGAGATCCTTCCAGGATGCCGCCCTGCTCGCCTCTGTGGGTACAGAGCGGGTGGTGGGCAGGATTCGGCGACTGGGCCTCACTGTGGCCCTGAACAAAACCGAGGCCCTCTGTTTCCATGGGCCTCGGAGGGGGCCACCTATGGAGGCCCACATCATTGTGGAGGGGGTGCGGATTTCCATCGGCTCAACCATGAAATACCTAGGATTGGTTCTAGATAGCCGGTGGAATTTCCGCGCCCATTTCGAGAAGTTGTCGCCGAAACTGGTGCGGGCAGCAGGTGCGCTTGGAAGCCTGCTGCCGAACCTGGAAGGTCCCGGCAACCCCTGCCGTAGTTTGTATGCGGGAGTCGTGCGATCCATGGCCCTTTACGGTTGTCCCGTTTGGGCCGGGTCCCTGAACGCCCGCTGTGTCACTCTACTGCGTAAACCGCAGCGCTTAGTGGCACAGCGGATCATCAGGGGCTACCGCACGGTCTCCCATGAGGCGGCCTGCCTGTTGGCGGGTACTCTCCCTTGGGAGTTGGACGCCCAGCACCTCTCGTCTGCGTTCTTTTGGCGAGAGGGGGCGTCCCAACGTACGCAGAGATTGGCTCCGAGGGAGATTGCGGCCCGATTTCGCAGAGCCGCCGTGGAGGAGTGGCATGCCAGGCTGGAGAGCCCTAGTGCCGGTGTGAGGACTGTCGCGGCAGTGCGTCCTGTCCTTATTGAGTGGTTAGACAGGCGCCACGGTGCGCCCACATTCCGGCTGACACAGGTACTCACGGGCCACGGGTGTTTCGGCTCGTACCTGTGTCGCATAGCCGGAAAAGAGGATTCCGCCGTGTGCCACCATTGTGGCAACTGCCGCGAGGATACGGCACAGCACACTTTGGAGGAGTGTCCAGCCTGGAGTGACGAGCGCAGCGCTCTCAGAGCAGTCGTCGGAGGAGACCTGTCGCTGCCGACCGTGGTGTCTGCCATGGTCGGCAGCCGGAGGTCTTGGCGGGCGGTAGCCTCCTTTTGCGAGTGCGTCATCTCGCAGAAGGAGAGCGCCGAGCGGGATCGTGAGCAGAACGATCCCGCACGCCGCCAAAGGAGACGTAGGAGGCGTCGGGTAGACGACTGACCGGCGTCTCCCGCCCTGTGGAATGGGGGCGTTTGGAGAATTCCACCACGGTATCCCCTGCCTGTCGTAAGAGGCGACTAATTGGGGCCATCGGGGGTCGTAGGCGCGCAGCCGGGGGCTGTCGTAGCGCCATTATGGTACTTTTGTACATGCGACCCCGGGATGGACGGCAGCACGGGTGGTCGGCCTCGTGTCTGCCGTTGACGCCGAGGGCGTCCTTCGGTGTGCGGGGGCTTCTGAGCCCCCCATAAGGAGACGGGCCGCAAGGCGGCACCGCGCAGGGGCGGTTCCGGTAGCAATCCTTAGATTTAGCTAAGGATACCCCGGGGCCGCTCCACATGCGCCGAAGAAGGCCACCGCGGGGTTTTAGTTGGTATGCCGGTGTAGGTTGTATATAGTGTCAGGGACTCGGCCCAGTGGTCGCCCGGATTTAACATCTCTTCCGGGTGGCGTAGTGCTGGGTCGTAAGACCGGTGAACCCAACATAACCGTTCCGCCTTCCCCCGGGGCGGGGCGGTAGCAATAAGTCGCTTTCCCCGCGACAAAAAAAAAAAAAAAAAAAAAAAAAAAAAAAAAAAAAAAAGGTTAGGTTGGGGTTCCGCCCTGTGGAATGGGGGCGTTTGGAGAATTCCACCACGGTATCCCCTGCCTGTCGTAAGAGGCGACTAATTGGGGCCATCGGGGGTCGTAGGCGCGCAGCCGGGGGCTGTCGTAGCGCCCTTTTGTACTCTTGTACGTGCGACCCCGGGATGGACGGCAGCACGGGTGGTCGGCCTCGTGTCTGCCGTTGACGCCGAGGGCGTCCTTCGGTGTGCGGGGGCTTCTGAGCCCCCCATAAGGAGACGGGCCGCAAGGCGGCACCGCGCAGGGGCGGTTCCGGTAGCAATCCTTAGATTTAGCTAAGGATACCCCGGGGCCGCTCCACATGCGCCGAAGAAGGCCACCGCGGGGTTTTAGTTGGTATGCCGGTGTAGGTTGTATATAGTGTTAGGGACTCGGCCCAGTGGTCGCCCGGATTTAACATCTTCCGGGTGGCGTAGTGCTGGGTCGTAAGACCGGTGAACCCAACATAACCGTTCCGCCTTCCCCCGGGGCGGGGCGGTAGCAATAAGTCGCTTTCCCCGCGACAAAAAAAAAAAAAAAAAAAAAAAAAAAAAAAAAAAAAAAAAAAAAAAAGGTTAGGTTGGGGTTGGGGGACCGACGTGCGCGGCGAGGCCCTGGAGGAGTGGGCGATCTCGTCCAGCCTGGCCGTCGTGAATCGCGGATCGGTGGACACGTGCGTGCGGCACAATGGCGGTTCGGTGGTGGACATCACGTTCGCCACCCCAGCACTAGCCCGCCGTGTCCGGGATTGGAGGGTCCTGGTGGACGAGGAGACGTTGTCGGATCACCGATACATTCGGTTCGACGTCGCCTCGTCCCCTACTACCCAGTCTGGTGGTGGACCAACCGCTCCGCGATCGGACGGCCCGCGTTGGAGTTTGAAGCGCCTCAACGTCGAGGCCCTGAAGGAGGCCGCTCTGGCCCAGGCGTGGCTCCCCGTACCGGAGAGGCCGGTACGGGTCGAGGAGGAGGCGGCGTGGTTCGGGGCGGCGATGTCGCACGTCTGCGACGCAGCCATGCCCCGTGTCCGACGCCGGCCTGAGAAACGCCAGGTGTTCTGGTGGACGGCGGAGCTCACGCGGCTGCGTGTTTCATGCGTGGCCGCGCGCCGTTGTCTCGCCAGGCACCGTCGTCGCCGGATTCGTCTGCCCGGCGACGAGGACCAGGAGCGGCTGCTTCACGGCCTCTACAAAGAGGCCAAGAGAGCGCTGCATGTGGCAATAGCGGGAGCAAAGTCTGCGGCTCGGAGGGAGTTCCGGAGTACTCTCGATAACGATCCGTGGGGGCGTCCGTACCGCGTGGCGATGAAAAAGTGTCGCCCGTGGGCGCCCCCGCTGACGCAGAGTCTCCGGGGCGACCTAGTCGAGGAGGTCGTCGCGGCTTTGTTCCCGGCCACCGAGGATGTCACTCCTCCACCGATGGCGCCAGGTCCAGCGGCGCCATCGTCGTTGAGTTCGGCAGGGGTTGTTTCCGAGGTTTCGCCCGCAGAGTTGCGGGCGGCAGTGGTTCGGCTGCGGGGCAAGAACACCGCCCCAGGGCTCGATGGTATCCCCGGCAAAGCCTGGGTGCTAGCCCTCGAGTTCCTGGGTGCGAGGCTCCGCGGCCTTTTCTCCGCCTGTATGGAGCAGGGCGTCTTCCCGTCGCGCTGGAAGACCGGGAAGCTCGTCCTGCTCAAGAAGGAGGGCCGACCCGCAGAGTCGCCATCGGCCTACCGGCCCATTGTGTTGCTCGACGAGGTCTGCAAATTGTTTGAGAGGGTTGTTCACGCTCGCCTCGTCGAGCACCTTGAAGGGGTCGGGCCGGACCTGGCAGATTGCCAGTTCGGGTTCCGGCATGGCCGATCGACCATCCACGCGATTTTGCGGGTTAAGGCACAGGCGGAGGATGCAGTAGCCCGGGGCAAGGTGGTCGTGGCGGTGTCTCTCGACATCGCCAACGCGTTTAATACGCTGCCCTGGGCTTGCATAAATGAAGCACTGCGGTACCACGTGGTGCCACCGTATTTACGGCGTCTGGTACACTCGTACCTATTTGATAGGGACGTGTTGTATCCGGGCGCCGACGGGTGGCACCGAAGAGCGATGGCCTGCGGTGTTCCACAGGGCTCAGTTCTGGGCCCGCTTCTGTGGAACATCGGCTACGATTGGGTGCTCCGTGGTGCCAATCCTCGGGGCGTCGCTGTCGTCTGCTACGCGGACGACACTTTAGTGACAGCGACGGCGAGATCCTTCCAGGATGCCGCCCTGCTCGCCTCTGTCGGTACAGAGCGGGTGGTGGGCAGGATTCGGCGACTGGGCCTCACTGTGGCCCTGAACAAAACCGAGGCCCTTTGTTTCCATGGGCCTCGGAGGGGGCCACCTATGGAGGCCCACATCATTGTGGAGGGGGTGCGGATTTCCGTCGGCTCTACCATGAAGTACCTTGGATTGGTACTAGATAGCCGATGGAATTTCCGTGCCCATTTCGAGAAGTTGTCGCCGAAACTGGTGCGGGCAGCAGGTGCGCTTGGAAGCCTGCTGCCGAACCTGGAAGGTCCCGGCAACCCCTGCCGTAGTTTGTATGCGGGAGTCGTGCGATCCATGGCCCTTTACGGTTGTCCCGTTTGGGCCGGGTCCCTGAACGCCCGCTGTGTCACTCTACTGCGTAAACCGCAGCGCTTAGTGGCACAGCGGATCATCAGGGGCTACCGCACGGTCTCCCATGAGGCGGCCTGCCTGTTGGCGGGTACTCTCCCTTGGGAGTTGGACGCCCAGCACCTCTCGTCTGCGTTCTTTTGGCGAGAGGGGGCGTCCCAACGTACGCAGAGATTGGCTCCGAGGGAGATTGCGGCCCGATTTCGCAGAGCCGCCGTGGAGGAGTGGCATGCCAGGCTGGAGAGCCCAAGTGCCGGTGTGAGGACTGTCGCGGCAGTGCGTCCTGTCCTTGACGAGTGGTTAGACAGGCGCCACGGTGCGCCCACATTCCGGCTGACACAGGTACTGACGGGTCACGGTTGTTTCGGCTCGTACCTGTGTCGCATAGCCGGGAAGGAGGATTCCGCCGTGTGCCACCATTGTGGCAACTGCCGTGAGGACACGGCACAACACACCTTGGAGGAGTGTCCAGCCTGGAGTGACGAGCGCAGCGCTCTCAGAGCAGTCGTCGGAGGAGACCTGTCGCTGCCGGCCGTGGTGTCTGCCATGGTCGGCAGCCGGAGGTCTTGGCGGGCGGTAGCCTCCTTTTGCGAGTGCGTCATCTCGCAGAAGGAGAGCGCCGAGCGGGATCGTGAGCAGAACGATCCCGCACGCCGCCAAAGGAGACGTAGGAGGCGTCGGGTGGACGACTGACCGGCGTCTCCCGCTCTGTGGAATGGGGGCGTTTGGAGAATTCCACCACGGTATCCCCTGCCTGTCGTAAGAGGCGACTAATTGGGGCCATCGGGGGTCGTAGGCGCGCAGCCGGGGGCTGTCGTAGCGCCATTATTGTACTGTTGTACATGCGACCCCGGGATGGACGGCAGCACGGGTGGTCGGCCTCGTGTCTGCCGTTGACGCCGAGGGCGTCCTTCGGTGTGCGGGGGCTTCTGAGCCCCCCATAAGGAGACGGGCCGCAAGGCGGCACCGCGCAGGGGCGGTTCCGGTAGCAATCCTTAGATTTAGCTAAGGATACCCCGGGGCCGCTCCACATGCGCCGAAGAAGGCCACCGCGGGGTTTTAGTTGGTATGCCGGTGTAGGGTGTACATATGTGTTAGGGACTCGGCCCAGCGGTCGCCCGGATTTAACATCTCTTCCGGGTGGCGTAGTGCTGAGTCGTAAGACCGGTGAACCCAACATAACCGTTCCGCCTTCCCCCGCGGCGGGGCGGTAGCAATAATTCGCTTTCCCCGCGACAAAAAAAAAAAAAAAAAAAAGGTTGGGGTGCGAAGTCAGGAAACCTCCACGTGGTGCACCCTGGGCAACGGCGGTCAAGTTGACCGACGGCTGATATCCTGACAACAGGTGGTTGACGGTCGTTGCATGTTGCGGCGGCCGTCGTCATTTGTGAGGGGCTGTTTTTTAAGGCTGCCCCCGGGTTCTGTCTCGGGGGTGTCGACGGGCTCGGTGTGCGCTCACCCCGCCGCCGAGCAGGACTGCGGTCACCGTCGGAGATCGTAATCCGGTCAGGAGGTCCGTGGTTATGTCTCGCGCTCCTGATCGGACCGAGGGTCTTGGCTTAACCGCCTGGGCCGCGAGGTAGAAAACCTCTATAAAAAGTTACCCCGAATCCCAAGCGGCGGCGCACCGCGAGGGGATGCATGGCCGATGGGTAGTTCGGTCGTTAGTGCGAACCCCCGCCGGAGTCCAGCCGAAACTCCGAAAGCGGGTTACGCCTAGGCTTACCCAGGTACAGGGGTCTCTGCCTGGGTGGACCGTATATTTCCCCCATACTCGTGGGATTTTTATGATGAAACTACATTTCACCAAAAAACCCGTTGTTGTGGTGGAGAGGCTGTCTGCCTCGGGGGGCCCTCGTGGCCTAGAACAGACACTAGAGGAGGGGCGTAAGCCCAAAGGTGAGGTTGCCGAGGTGGCGCCCGTCCCGGTTCTCGATTCCGAGGCCGGGCCGAGTGGCGCTACCTCGCGCACGAAGAGGGGTCGCCGAGATCGAGATCGCGCTGTGGTCCCGATCTCGAGCGACAGTGAATCCGAGCCAGCGGAAAAGCTGATCGCTGTTTCCACGAGTCCAACACCGGTTCCGGAGTTGGACGTCGTGGAGATGGAAGAGGCTGAGGTGCCAGCCGACGAGCTGGACTGGCGCCTGCGGCTCTCGGCGACAATCCGGGACGTGTCGCACAGGTCCCGGAATTTAAAAGGGACGGAGCAGCGGAGGCTGAACCTCGCCGCCAACGAGTTGTTGGAGAGGGCGGGAGATACAGGCTCCGCTGAGGTAGCCCGCCTGGAGGCCGAGAAAGCAGCGTTGGTGAACGAGGTCGCCAAGCTGAAGGCTGCACAGGCGGAGCAGGCCAAGGTGTTGGAGGAGGTCCTGGCGACTGTTAGGTCGCTTGGACAGCCGCAGCCGGCCAGAGTGGAATCTGCGTCTGGAGAGACGTTTGCTGAATTTCAGCAGCGTCTCTTCAACATTTTGGACGCCCGCTTTGAGGCAGTCTATCTGCGGCTGCCTCCTGAGCGCCCAGTTCGGCCTCCATTGGCCGCTGACCGGGCCAGGCCGGAGACGGCTGAGTGGCCGCCACTGCCCGTGACCTCCAGGGCTCCGCCCCTTGTTGCCGGTCCGCCAGTCACTGGCAAGGGGAAGGGGAAGGGGAAAGGAAAGGGCGGGAGCGGAACCTCCGCCATACCCGCCCCAACAGAGGCTCCCCGACCTGCACCCGCAGTCGTGGCCCCGTCGGCCGTTGCGGCATCCTCCGCCGCTACTCCGATTCCCCCCCAGCGATCATCACGCGCGGGGGGGAAAAAGAAGAAGAAGGGCCGTCCGGCTACCCCGGGTCCGCCTCCCCGCGAGCCCCGCCCGCTGCCTCCAGCTCCGACGTCTATGGACGAGGGGTGGGTGACGGTTGCGCGAAAAGGGAAGCGCCGGAATCCCCAGCTGGCACCGAGTGCTGCGGCAACTGTACAGCCGCAGCAACGGCAACAGCCACAACAGCGCAGGCCCGAGCCGAAATTACGGCTACACAGTAAGGCGGCCGTCACCTTAACGGTGACGCCGGAGGGATTGACGCGGGGCGTTACGTACGCCCAAGTCCTCCGGGAGGTGCAGAGAAATGTGCGCCTCGCCGACCTCGGCATAGCCGAGACACGGGCCCGTCTAATGGCCACAGGCGGGTACCTTTATGAGGTACCCGGGCCGGACTCGGAGGCGAGGGCCGACTCCCTTGCGGAGAAGGTCCGAGAGGTGTTCCGCGGAACGGAATTGGAGGGAGATGTTCGCGTCTCCCGCCCCTTCAAGACCGCGGAACTGCGGGTTTCCGGGTTGGATGCGTCAGCCGACCCGGAAACTATCGCTACGGCCCTCGCAAGGGCTGGGGATTGTGAGGCGGAGGTTTTTAAGGTTGGGGAGATCCGCCCCGACCGTTCAGGTCTTGGCGCGGCATGGGTGCGATGCCCCGCCAAGGCCGCAAGTAAAATTATTGGGAAGCGGGTGCTAATAGGCTGGGTAGCGGCACAGGTCCGCCTCCTTGAGCCGAGGCCCATGCGGTGTTTCCGGTGCCTATATAATGGGCACGTCAGGAACCGCTGCACCGAAGAATGCGACCGTAGCGGAATCTGCTACCGCTGCGGTCAAGAGGGCCACAAGGCCAAGGGGTGCTCCGCGGAGGCGCACTGCGCAGTCTGCGCAGCTGCGGGAAAACCCGCGGGGCACCAAGTGGGCGCCAAGGCGTGTGTCGCCTCCTCCCGCCCCCACCGTTCTAAACGCGGCGGGCGCGGTGGGGTTGTGACCCAGCCGGACCCGTCCCACAGCGTCGCACCAATGGAGATCGCCCATTAATATGGCGCAACGATTCCTCCAGGCGAATATTAACCACTGCGCCAGAGCACAGGACTTGCTCGTTCAAAGCCTGGCGCAGTGGTCGATACAAGTGGCTGTGGTCGCCGAGCCGTATTTTGTCCCTGCTAGGGAAGATTGGGCAGGGGACCTAGACGGTTCGGTGGCCGTCATCACTCGGGGTGCTGCCGGCTCCCCACCCTTTGAAAAAGTAGCGAAGGGTTCGGGATGCGTGGCGGTTCTGTTGGGGGGGGTCTGGATTGTGGGAGTGTATTTCTCCCCCAACAGATCCCTGGCCGAGTTCGAGCTATTTCTCACTCGGCTGGGGGCCCTGGTGGTGCAAGGCAGTCAGCCTCGCCCCGTCCTCGTCGCCGGCGACTTCAACGCCAAGTCTCTGGCTTGGGGTTCGTCGGCGACCGACGTGCGCGGCGAGGCCCTGGAGGAGTGGGCGATCTCGTCCAGCCTGGCCGTCGTGAATCGCGGATCGGTGGACACGTGCGTGCGGCATAATGGCGGTTCGGTGGTGGACATCACGTTCGCCACCCCAGCACTAGCCCGCCGTGTCCGGGATTGGAGGGTCCTGGTGGACGAGGAGACGTTGTCGGATCACCGATACATTCGGTTCGACGTCGCCTCGTCCCCTACTGCCCAGTCTGGTGGTGGACCGACCGCTCCGCGATCGGACGGCCCGCGTTGGGGTGTGAAGCGCCTCGACGTCGAGGCCCTGAAGGAGGCCGCTCTGGCTCAGGCGTGGCTCCCCGTACCGGAGAGGCCGGTACGGGTCGAGGAGGAGGCGGCGTGGTTCGGGGCGGCGATGTCGCATGTCTGCGACGCAGCCATGCCCCGTGTCCGACGCCGGCCTGAGAAACGCCAGGTGTTCTGGTGGACGGCGGAGCTCACGCGGCTGCGTGTTTCGTGCGTGGCCGCGCGCCGTAGTCTCGCCAGGCACCGTCGTCGCCGGATTCGTCTGCCCGGCGACGAGGACCAGGAGCGGCTGCTTCACGGCCTCTACAAAGAGGCCAAGAGAGCGCTGCATGTGGCAATAGCGGGAGCAAAGTCTGCGGCTCGAAGGGAGTTCCGGAGCACTCTCGATAACGATCCGTGGGGGCGTCCGTACCGCGTGGCGATGAAAAAGTGTCGCCCGTGGGCGCCCCCGCTGACGCAGAGTCTCCGGGGCGACCTAGTCGAGGAGGTCGTCGCGGCTTTGTTCCCGGCCACCGAGGATGTCACTCCTCCACCGATGGCGCCAGGTCCAGCGGCGCCATCGTCGTTGAGTTCGGCAGGGGTTGTTTCCGAGGTTTCGCCCGCAGAGTTGCGGGCGGCAGTGGTTCGGCTGCGGGGCAAGAACACCGCCCCAGGGCTCGATGGTATCCCCGGCAAAGCCTGGGTGCTAGCCCTCGAGTTCCTGGGTGCGAGGCTCCGCGGCCTTTTCTCCGCCTGTATGGAGCAGGGCGTCTTCCCGTCGCGCTGGAAGACCGGGAAGCTCGTCCTGCTCAAGAAGGAGGGCCGACCCGCAGAGTCGCCATCGGCCTACCGGCCCATTGTGTTGCTCGACGAGGTCTGCAAATTGTTTGAGAGGGTTGTTCACGCTCGCCTCGTCGAGCACCTTGAAGGGGTCGGGCCGGACCTGGCAGATTGCCAGTTCGGGTTCCGGCATGGCCGATCGACCATCCACGCGATTTTGCGGGTCAAGGCACAGGCGGAGGATGCAGTAGCCCGGGGCAAGGTGGTCGTGGCGGTGTCTCTCGACATCGCCAACGCGTTTAATACGCTGCCCTGGGCCTGCATAAACGAAGCACTGCGGTACCACGTGGTGCCACCGTATTTACGGCGTCTGGTACACTCGTACCTATCTGATAGGGACGTGTTGTATCCGGGCGCCGACGGGTGGCACCGAAGAGCGATGGCCTGCGGTGTTCCACAGGGCTCAGTTCTGGGCCCGCTTCTGTGGAACATCGGCTACGATTGGGTGCTCCGTGGTGCCAATCCTCGGGGCGTCGCTGTCGTCTGCTACGCGGACGACACTTTAGTGACAGCGACGGCGAGATCCTTCCAGGATGCCGCCCTGCTCGCCTCTGTGGGTACAGAGCGGGTGGTGGGCAGGATTCGGCGACTGGGCCTCACTGTGGCCCTGAACAAAACCGAGGCCCTCTGTTTCCATGGGCCTCGGCGGGGGCCACCTATGGAGGCCCACATCACAGTGGAGGGGGTGCGGATTTCCGTCGGCTCTACCATGAAGTATCTGGGATTGGTACTAGATAGCCGATGGAATTTCCGTGCCCATTTCGAGAAGTTGTCGCCGAAACTGGTGCGGGCAGCAGGTGCGCTTGGAAGCCTGCTGCCGAACCTGGAAGGTCCCGGCAACCCCTGCCGAAGTTTGTATGCGGGAGTCGTGCGGTCCATGGCCCTTTACGGTTGTCCCGTTTGGGCCGGGTCCCTGAACGCCCGCTGTGTCACTCTACTGCGTAAACCGCAGCGCTTAGTGGCACAGCGGATCATCAGGGGCTACCGCACGGTCTCCCATGAGGCGGCCTGCCTGTTGGCGGGTACTCTCCCTTGGGAGTTGGACGCCCAGCACCTCTCGTCTGCGTTCTTTTGGCGAGAGGGGGCGTCCCAACGTACGCAGAGATTGGCTCCGAGGGAGATTGCGGCCCGATTTCGCAGAGCCGCCGTGGAGGAGTGGCATGCCAGGCTGGAGAGCCCAAGTGCCGGTGTGAGGACTGTCGCGGCAGTGCGTCCTGTCCTTGACGAGTGGTTAGACAGGCGCCACGGTGCGCCCACATTCCGGCTGACACAGGTACTGACGGGTCACGGTTGTTTCGGCTCGTACCTGTGTCGCATAGCCGGGAAGGAGGATTCCGCCGTGTGCCACCATTGTGGCAACTGCCGCGAGGACACGGCACAACACACCTTGGAGGAGTGTCCAGCCTGGAGTGACGAGCGCAGCGCTCTCAGAGCAGTCGTCGGAGGAGACCTGTCGCTGCCGACCGTGGTGTCTGCCATGGTCGGCGGCCGGAGGTCTTGGCGGGCGGTAGCCTCCTTTTGCGAGTGCGTCATCTCGCAGAAGGAGAGCGCCGAGCGGGATCGTGAGCAGAACGATCCCGCGCGCCGCCAAAGAAGACGTAGGAGGCGTCGGGTGGACGACTGACCGGCGTCTCCCGCCCTGTGGAATGGGGGCGTTTGGAGAATTCCACCACGGTATCCCCTGCCTGTCGTAAGAGGCGACTAATTGGGGCCATCGGGGGTCGTAGGCGCGCAGCCGGGGGCTGTCGTAGCGCCATTATTGTACTGTTGTACATGCGACCCCGGGATGGACGGCAGCACGGGTGGTAGGCCTCGTGTCTGCCGTTGACGCCGAGGGCGTCCTTCGGTGTGCGGGGGCTTCTGAGCCCCCCATAAGGAGACGGGCCGCAAGGCGGCACCGCGCAGGGGCGGTTCCGGTAGCAATCCTTAGATTTAGCTAAGGATACCCCGGGGCCGCTCCACATGCGCCGAAGAAGGCCACCGCGGGGTTTTAGTTGGTATGCCGGTGTAGGGTGTACATATGTGTTAGGGACTCGGCCCAGTGGTCGCCCGGATTTAACATCTCTTCCGGGTGGCGTAGTGCTGGGTCGTAAGACCGGTGAACCCAACATAACCGTTCCGCCTTCCCCCGGGGCGGAGCGGTAGCAATAAGTCGCTTTCCCCGCGACAAAAAAAAAAAAAAAAGGTTGGGGTTGGTTTTTTTTTTTTTTTTTTTTTTTTTTTTTTTTTTTAGTGGGGGGACTCCCCCCCGGCTGCTCCCTCTGATACTTTTAATTCAGAGATTGTCTACCTATTTAATTCACATGCCTTTATTAAAAAATTCATCATCTAAAAAAAAAATATATTTGAAATTTTACATCTTTTAGTATGCCTATAAAAAATCCAACTCTAACATACATATATACAACATTAGACATACTATGATACTGTTCTTTATATATTAAACTTTACATTTATACGGTCTTAGATAATAACGTGTCTTTCTCACAAATCCAGCTTGTCCTAGGCAACTAGGAGTATATAATCTAATATTACAGACTGTAGTTGCCCTTTTCTATTTGTTGCCTTTTATCACGGTACACGTTATTTCTTTACAAATTTTAAAAACTTAGATCTTATTACATCATCTTCCAACATACCGCTCAGATTATCCTTTTTTACAATTTGGTCAACCTCTATTTCAAGGTTTGTTCGTTTATACAGATATATTGGGCATTCAGTCAACACGTGTACCACATCTTCTGTGGCTGCTGGGTCACAGATACATGAGGGGCTCTCCTTGCACTTGAAGCGATTCAAATACTCGGAGAATCCCCCATGGCCCGTGAAGACTTGCGTGAGGACCGGGTCCACCGGCATCTTCTTGATCACTTTATGGGCTACCCTAGCATCAGGGAAAAACAGCTTCGTTACCGATGCTGTTTCTCCAGCCCTATATCGCTCATTCCATTCGTCAATCGACTCCTGACGGATTTGTCGCTTGACGAACGAAATGGGACATCGGTCATAATCGGGCCTCCTTTTTAGGGTGGTAGCCGCCGCCTTCGCGAGCTCGTCCGCACGCTCGTTCCCTGCCAACCCCACGTGCGCCTTAACCCAAAAGAGGTTAAAGATTTTACCGCGCTCTTTGGTCTCATTCAACATTTTTGAAATGTCGAATGCTATGCGGTGGAGGGAGTTGCCGCGCGCGACCGTCTCGAGAGCGGCCCGTGAATCGCAGAAGATGCTGTATTGGTGGTATTTCTCGCTGGAGGCTATTTGCACGGCCTTGCGCAGGGCCAGCAGCTCCGCCTGGTAAACGGTGCAGAACGATTCCAGCTTAATTTTGGTGGCTTTCGTCTCGGCGTCGCCATCCCAAAGGGACACCGAAGCTCCGACTTGGCCACCAATTTTGCTGCCAT
Organism: Mimas tiliae; assembly: GCA_905332985.1. NCBI lineage: Eukaryota > Metazoa > Arthropoda > Insecta > Lepidoptera > Sphingidae > Mimas > Mimas tiliae. The sequence goes on along the minus strand of HG995265.1, from coordinate 31,846 downwards.
CAGTGAACACCCTACGGGTGTTTGCAGCCTCTAGGTCAAGTTCTGCGTCGTTGACCACGCATTTGAACTGCAAAGCTCTGCGCCTGGCTGGATGTTCCAAGTTGGCAAAAGGCACAGGACATTCCACGTCCCGGTCGCCCACTATGTGCCGAGTGTGTCCCTTTTTCACTTCGTATAGAAGCGCCGCTTCTCGGACACGAATGTCTAGCGGAAGGATCCCAGCAAGTAGCAGGGCCGAGTGTAGCGAAACGGTCCTGTAGCCTTTTACCATCTTTTGTGCAAAGCCTCGTTGAACCACTGCAAGTTTTTTACGTATGCCTATCTTGTTACTTGCAGGCGCCCAGGCACTGGCTGCGTATAATATCGTTGGTTCAACAACTGCGGTGTAAAGCATTTTTACCACCTCAGGTCCCAGCCCCCACTGCACCTTTGCAGCAGTTGCTAGTCGTCTGTGGAAGGTTATAGCCTTCCTACAGACTTCGGAGACGTGCGTGTTAAACGTTAGCTTCTCGTCCACAGTCAAGCCCAATATCTTTATTTCTTTTGACAGTCCAATATCTACACCCCCCATTCGCAAGATTGGTGAGTCATATTTTAGTCGTCGTGTTACGACCATAGCCTTCGTCTTTCTTGGGGCGAATTTCAGCTTATTCTTGACTCCCCAATCCCGCACATAGGCCAGTGCTTCGTTGGCCTGTCTCTGTATCTTTAGTGTTTCATCCCCGTGAAACACTAAAACGACATCATCGGCGAAAGCTTGGCAGTAATCGCTCCGACTTTCCCGTCTATCTTGCTTCCGTCGGTGAAGATACTAAGACCCTCACCGACGTGCTGGGCCAGTTCCGCCCCGTCCGCCAGGCATTGGAACGTCCCGTTCCCCCGTTCCGCCGGGTGCTCCAAGTTGACGAAGGCCACAGGAGCCTCCACCTCCCGGTCTCCTACTACCTCGCGAGAGTGCCCCTTCTTGACCTCATAAAGGAGTGCAGTTTCCCGCACCCTTATGTCAAGCGGGAGCACCCCCGCCAGGAGCAGGGCCGAGTTGAGAGAGACAGTCCTGTAGGCCTTCGTCATCTTTTGCGCGAAACTGCGCTGGATGGCTCCGAGCTGCTTCCTTACACCAAGCTTCCGGCTGGCTGGAGCCCACGCGCTTGCAGCATACAAGATCACGGGCTCCACCGCAGCCGTGTAGATCGTCCTGATCACTTCAGGTCCCAACCCCCACTGGACCTTGGCTGACCTCGCGAGCACTTTGAACAGGCTTATGGCCTTTGCGCACGCCTGCGTCACGTGACCGTTAAAGGTCAGTTTTTGGTCTATTGTTAGGCCAAGCAGCTTGATTTCTTTGGAGAGACCAATGCCAACGCCACCCATGCGCAGGATTGGGGTGTCGTACTTTAGCTTGTTCGTAATGAGCATCGCCTGTGTCTTATGCGGTGCGAACTTCAACTTATTTCGGACACCCCAGTCCCCCACATAGGCTAGTGCCGCATTGGCCTGCTTCTGTGCCTCTCCTGTGGAACCCCCATCAAACACCAGGACGACATCGTCAGCAAAAGCTTGACAATAGTCGCCTCGGCGCTCGAGCCCCTGTAAGAGGGGGTCGAGGAGGAGGTTCCACAGGATTGGCCCTCCAATAGATCCTTGAACGCAACCTTTAACGGTCCTGCGCGCTGACTCGGCGCCCGCGTATCGGACCCTGACAATCCGATCATCTAGATAGCTGGCGACCATCCTTCTGATGTTTGATGGGCAGCGTTCTTCCGCCAATCGGACCTTTATAGCCGGCCACCAGGCGCTATCGAAGGCTCCCTCTATGTCCAACGATATCATAATCAGGACTTTCTTCTCCCGAAGTTTAGTCCTGATATGATTCATTAGGTCGTAGAGGGAGTCCTCAGTGCCCCTTTGTGGCACAAAGCCGTATTGGCGGTGGCTCATCCTCGGAAGGATGTGCCACTTTAGCCTACCCACCAGCATCTTTTCCAGGATCTTTCCCATCACTGGCAACAGTCCTATCGGCCGATGTGCCTTGGGAGCTGAGTAGTCATCCTTACCCGGCTTCCGTAGCACAACGACCGTAGCCTCTTTCCAAATCTTTGGAAAGTAGGCCAATTCTAGGCACTTGTTAGCCAGTGCTAGGAAAGACTCCGGATCCTGGGCGATCGCCTGCGAACAGATATCGGAGGTCAGGCCGTCCGACCCGGGCGCCTTCTTAGGATTGAAGGTCACCAGCGCCGCCGTGAGCTCCCCCAACGCGAAAGGTGGGTCATGTACCTCACCATGGACCCAGTCGTTCACGCGTGAGGCAAGCTCTCTGGTGCGCCGGTGATCCTCATTATCCTCCTCGTGAGGGTCGTCCGGGTAGAAGGTCTCAGCAAGAAATCTTGCCGATTCCTCCTGACCCAGTGTTGTTCCGTCCCTGACAAGGGGCTGGTCCTCGTGCCGCTTGGTTAGCCTGCCCAGTACTCGATATATCCCATCCCACACACCTTCTTTATCCTGCTTTCCGCAAAACTCCTTCCAGCTTTTCACCTGCGCTGCTTTAGCTTCGTGTTCATAAATCCCTTTTGCCTCTTTATATTCTCTAATTACTCTTTCTTTTCTTACAGGTGCCGCCCATCGAATCCTGCGCTTCTTTTTCATCATGTCTTTCTTCAGCCTGTCGAGCTCATTGGACCACCAAGGTAATGTATATTTTTTGTTATTTTTCTTTTTAGGTATTGTGTGTTCACTAGTTGTAATTATAAGTTCCGTATATTTTCTAATTTTCTGTTCTAATTCTTCTTTTGTTTCTATTTTCTCTATTTCTATTTTGTTTATTTTATTGACATCAATTAATTTTTTAAATTTTGTTCCAAATTCTGTCCACCTTGCCTTTTTTGTATTGTATATTCGTGTGGTTCTATTTATCTTAATTACTTGGCTTTTCTGAAGTTTTATTGTGAAAGTTATTGTGTTGTGGTCTGAGCTCGTTAGGTCTTCTTCGACGTTCCAGTTGTCAATTTTGTCCAAGAGGTCGACCGAACAGGCGGTGACGTCCACTTGGCTGGAATAGACCCTACCTCCTCTAACGGTGAAGAACGTCGGTGTGTTGCCTTCGTTCAACACGTGGAGCCCGGCTTCGTCCATCCAGTTGGACACCATCTCGCCTCTTTGGTCGATCTCTCGGCTCCACCATAGGCTTTTTGCGTTAGTGTCTCCTCCCATTAGTAGGCCTCTCGGGCCCAGTCTTTGTGCTATTGCCCTCAGCTGGTCGAGGTACCCTTCGATGGCCTGGTCCGGTTCGAAATAGTACGAGACCATCACGATCTCCCAGGCGCTTGTGCGGATTTTCACCACAACGATGTTAGTTGTGGTGAATTCTGGGCAGATCAAGGCATCCATTTCTTCGTCAAAGACTGCTATTGCTGCCTTGACTGGACCCTCTTCCTGTGCGACGCACTGGAAGATCCTGACGGTCCCGTATTCCTTCACGCGTCCTGTTCCTCCCACGTATGGCTCCTGGATTAGGGCGACGGCCAACCTCTTCTCCGTTGCCAACGACATCAGCTCTTGCGTGGCAAGTGATTTTCTTTGGAGGTTGGCCTGCGCCACCAGGTATGGCCTCACGTCGGGGTCGCGTGTAGTTGGGCCCGGGGCAGAGGAGACCACCTTAGCAATAGGCTATGGCAGATCGTGCCAGCGCATCCCACCTCTGCCGCACCGGACAATCCTGACTGAACGCGTTGTGCTTTGTATCAGCGTATTTGGCCTTTTGGCAGTTACAGCACGTCGGTGTCTCAGCCGCCATCCAGTCAGGACACTCCGCTTTTAGATGCGGTCCCCCGCAGTGGCTACATGCGTCCAGAGAGCCCCGGCAGAATCGCCTCCCGTGGCCGTAGCCCAGGCATTTTGAGCACTGGACCAGGGGAGACTGGTCTTCAACCCTGACTCTCTGAACATCTATGTGCAAAGCGCCAGCTTCCGTAAACCTTTCCCATATCTGTGGTGACACCTTTAGGATGATGTGGGCCATCAATGGGTTCCTGGCTTTTCTTCGGTATCGGAGCTCCATCCTGTCCCATTCCTTCCCCATTTTTTCCAGCAGGTGTTTATTCTGCGCCCGGATTGCGCTCACAATTTCCGTGTCTGAGTGGCAGTTGAGAACATCCTTGAGGATGATCAGGGGATCCTTGTTTTTAATGTCCTCTACGTTTAAGTTTTTTCCATCCTTCTTTAACTTCTCTTTAACCTTAGTTAATTCCTGCTTATCTTGGAATCCAATAATGACTTTCCGATCCTTGGCTTTCCTAATCTTGTCTATCCTTACTCCTTCTTCCTTAGCGTTAACTGCCTTTCTAATATTTTCTATTACCTCGTCTCCAGTCTCCTGCTCATCCTGGGATGTAACCACTATGGAGTGTAGCGCCGTAGCTCCCTCGGCAAGCTTGCTCTTGGGTGTACCGGCTGCCACACTCGCATATGTGGCCATTTTTTTCTGTTCCTCCCTCTGTGTCCGTATGTCCTGGCTTAGTCTTTCCATCTCCTCTTTACTTTCCTTAAGCAGCTTTGAGTGTTCCTCGAGTCTTTTAATAAATTCTCTCTCCTCTTTTCTCAGATCTATTCTTTCCTCTGTCTGTTCTATTCCATGTTCCTTCTCATCCTTCCTTTGTGGTATGTCCTTTCCTTTGTAACTTTTACCCTGTTCGGACTCCTTTACCAGACTGTATAGCGTTTGCGTAGCTAGTAAAACCTCTGTCTTTATTTCTGTTTTTAGGTTGCGACTATTCCCAATTTGCAATTTAATTTTCATGAGGCATGCTTTTGCCTCGGCCGTCCTGTTTACATATACAGGTTTAGACCTTGGCGATTGTTCACCCACTGCAGATGTTGTTGCCTGGCTGGATGTTTCTGCCATTTTGGGAATTTGTTTCGCAACCTCAGCGGTCCGATGCACCTCGATACCTTCAAGTCTAGACTCTATGCTCTGTCTAGCTTGTGCTACGCTACCTTGAGTTGTTTGGGCAGGACTCAGCTTTTCGGGTGTTCTGGCGGGTTTAACGGACGGTTTTTTGGCTGGTGTTCTGATTCCGAACATTGTGTCTGAGCGTTTGTCTAAGGTAATTCGATAAGGGGCACTCGTCAAAATGTCTAAGTGGATGCTGTGTGAGTGTAAAAGCTCACAAGGTCACTAGTAGAAGTATATTTGTAAGTGTAAGTGTATAAAGCTTACAACTTAAATGTCAAAAATAAAAATTTATAAATAAATTTCTAAATTAAATTTTTCCTTAGCCAAATAGTCTCTAATATTTTTATTTTTATTTATTTGTAATGCTAAAATCTGTTATACTAGAATTTATATTAATTTGACGATAATTTTGAAATTTGGAATTTGACCGGTACCGAGTCGATATACCAAAATGAGACTAGGGTGGGGGGGGGGCAATTTTTTGACTTTTCCCGCGTATTTTGGGCGCGCTTTCGCACGGATCGGGTCGGGGGCCCAGAGGGGGTCACAAATAAATGGTTTTTGGATTTTAGGGACGGTAAATTTTGAAAATATTTACGAAAATATGGTAAAAATTAGGTAAATTAATATAAAATTTGTGTTTTTTATGTTTCAGATGCGGCAAAAACCACACCGAAGCGGCGGGGCCGGCGGGGGGGATGTAACGACGCAGGAAAATCAACAAAGCCTCTGATAATTTTGAAGAAAACTACTGAAATGTGTCAATTTTATGTGAAGGGTTAGGTTAGGTTTTTTTTTTTTTTTCTTTTTTTTTTGTGGGGCGCTATGCCCCACTCTCGTTCCCCCTATCTAGGACAAGGGATATTGTCCATATTTTCTTTATTTATTACAATTTACATTATAATCTTACAAGCTACTTACATTTATCTATTTCTCTACATTAACAATTACCTATTTTACCCTTAATCTATTCATCTTATTCTAAACAGCTTAATACATACATTTCTACTATATCCTTATCACTAAATTAATATAACTTAAATTATATAATTAGTATAAGTTTACTACCTATTTCTATTATTTACCTTATTTACTATTTGTTTACAAAATTTTATAAATGCATATATTCTAACCTTATCGCTAACAATGTATCTTATATTATTACTACATAGTTTAATGTCCAGCTGCTGTTGCAGGTCATGCCGTTCTTTGGCGTGGATGGGACATTCGAGTAGGAGATGTGGGACCGTCTCCCGAACGTCAGGGTCACATTGGCACGCCGGGCTCCCCTTGCACTTGAAACGGTGCAAGTACTCGGAGAAACCGCCGTGCCCAGTGAACACCTGCGTCAGTATCGGATCCAGGACAACCCGCCTTACGACCCTGTGCGCCTCAACAGCGTCCGGAAAGAACAGCTTCGTCACCGAAGCCGTCTCTCCGTCCGTGTATCTCCGGCTCCACTCGTCAATCGAGTCTTGTCGGATCTGTCGTTTGACGAATGAAACCGGACACTTGTCGTAGTGCGCACGGGTCTTCAGGTGTTGTGCGGCATCTTTAGCGAGCTGGTCCGCTCTCTCGTTTCCCTCCAACCCCACGTGCGCCTTGACCCAGAAAAGTGCAATTTTCTGGGCGCGTTTCTCGGCGATTTTTAGTGCTTTACGTATTTGAAACGCTATGGGGTGGAGAGAATCACCTCTGGTGACGACTTCAAGAGCGGACCTGGCGTCACTAAAGATACCGCACGCAGGAAGCCCGCTACGGAGCACCTCCTCCACGGCTTTCTGGAGGGCGAGAAGTTCCGCCTGGTAGACGGAGCAGTACGGCTCCAGCCGCAATTTCCGGGTACTTGTCTCGGCGGCGCCGTTCCATAGGGACAGCGCCGCTCCGACTTTCCCGTCTATCTTGCTTCCGTCGGTGAAGATACTAAGACCCTCACCGACGTGCTGGGCCAGTTCCGCCCCGTCCGCCAGGCACTGAAACGTCCCGTTCCCCCGTTCCGCCGGGTGCTCCAAGTTGACGAAGGCCACAGGAGCCTCCACCTCCCGGTCTCCGACTACCTCGCGAGAGTGCCCCTTCCTGACCTCATAAAGGAGTGCGGTTTCCCGCACCCTTATGTCAAGGGGGAGCACCCCCGCCAGGAGCAGGGCCGAGTTGAGAGAGACAGTCCTGTAGGCCTTCGTCATCTTTTGCGCGAAACTGCGCTGGATGGCTCCGAGCTGCTTCCTTACACCAAGCTTCCGGCTGGCTGGAGCCCACGCGCTTGCAGCATACAAGATCACGGGCTCCACCGCAGCCGTGTATATCGTCCTGATCACTTCAGGTCCCAACCCCCACTGGAGCTTGGCTGACCTCGCGAGCACTTTATAAAGGCCTATGGCCTTAGCGCACGCCTGCGTCACGTGACCATTAAAGGTCAGTTTTCGGTCTATAGTTAGGCCAAGCAACTTTATCTCGTTAAACAGGCCAACGTCGACTCCGCCCATGTGCAGAATCGGGGTGTCATACTTCAACTTGTTGGTGATAACCATAGCCTTGGTTTTGTTTGGCGCAAATTTTAGCTTGTTTCTGACACCCCAATCCCGCACATAGGCTAGTGCCGCGTTGGCCTGCTTCTGCGCTTCTCCTGTGGAACCCCCATCAAACGCCAGGACGACATCGTCAGCGAAAGCTTGACAATAGTCGCCCCGGCGCTCGAGCCCCTGTAAAAGGGGGTCGAGGAGGAGGTTCCACAGGATTGGCCCTCCAATAGAACCTTGAACACAACCTTTAACGGTCCTGCGCGCTGACTCGGCACCCGCGTATCGGACCCTGACCATCCGATCGTCTAGATAGCTGGCGACCATCCTTCTGATGTTTGGTGGGCAGCGTTCTTCCGCCAATCGGACCTTTATAGCCGGCCACCAGGCGCTATCGAAGGCTCCCTCTATGTCCAACGATATCATAATCAGGACTTTCTTCTCCCGAAGTTTGGTCCTGACATGACTCATTAGATCGTAGAGGGAGTCCTCGGCGCCCTTTTGTGGCATAAAGCCGTATTGGCGGTGGCTCATCCTCGGAAGGATGTGCCATTTTAGCCTACCCACCAGCATCTTTTCCAGAATCTTTCCCAGCACTGGCAACAGTCCTATTGGTCGATGCGCCTTGGGAACCGAGTAATCGTCCTTACCCGGCTTCCGCAGCACAACGACCGTGGCCTCCTTCCAAATCCTTGGAAAGCAGGCCAGCTCTAGGCACTTGTTAGCCAGTGCTAGGTAGGACTCCGGATCTTGGGCGATCGCCTGCGAACAGATATCGGAGGTCAGGCCATCAGACCCGGGCGCCTTCTTCGGATTGAAGGTCACCAGCGCCGCCATGAGCTCCCCCAGCGTGAACGGTGGGTCATGTACCTCACCATGGACCCAATCGTTCACGTGTGAGGCGAGTTCCCTGGTGCGCCGGTGATCTTCATTATCCTCCTCGTGAGGGTCGCCCGGGTAGAAGGTCTCGGCAAGATATCTTGCTGATTCCTCCTGACCCAGGGTTTGTCCGTCCCTCACGAGTGGCGCGTCTTCGTGCCGCTTGGTCAGTCTGCCCATTACTCGATATATCCCATCCCACAGTCCTTCCTTAGTTTGTTTCCCGCAGAACTCTTTCCAGCTCTGAGTCTGGGCGTCCCTCGTCAATTGTTCGTAGGCCTCCTTGGCCTCTTTGTAGGCCCGGATGACGCATGCCTTCCGTACTGGTGCCGCCCATCGGATGCGACGTTTCCGTCGCATCATTTCCCTTTTGGACCTTTCGAGCTCCTTTGACCACCAAGGGATCGCATATTTTGTGTTTGGTTTCTTTTTTGGTATAATTTCGTTGCTAACTTTATTTATAATTTCTGTGTATTTTCCTATTTGTTCTTCTAATTGGTCTACATTGTTTACTTTGTCTATTTCTATTTTGTTTAGTTTTAGTTCCCTAATATAATTTTTTAATTTTGTTCCGAATTGTGTCCAGTTTACCTTCCTTGTATTGTAAATCCTAGTTGTGTTGTTCATTGCGATCCCTTGGCCTTTTTGTACTGTCAATTCAAAGGTAATGGTGTTGTGGTCGGAGCTCGTCAGGTCCTCCTCGACTCTCCAGTTCTGGATTCGGTCCATGAGATCAACCGAACAGGCGGTGACATCAACCTGGCTGGAGTAGGCTCTGTCTCCCCTTACGGTGAAGAACGTCGGCGTGTTGCCTTCGTTCAACACGTGGAGACCCGCTTCGTCCAGCCAACCGGACACCTCCTCTCCCCTTCGGTCGATCTCCTGGCTCCACCATAGGCTCTTTGCGTTGGTGTCCCCTCCGATTATCAGGCGTCTCGTGCCCAAGCTACTTCCGACACCCCTCAGATGGTCGAGATATTCTTCTACCGGCTTATCGGGTTCGAAGTAACACGAGACCGCCACCATCTCCCAGGTGCTGGTATGGATTTTCACCACAACGATGTTCGCTGTGGTGAATTCCGGGCAGACCATTGCGTCCAAGTCTTGGTCGTAGACCACTATGGCTGCCTTGGCTCGCCCCTCTTCCCGTTCCGCGCACTGGAAGATCCTGGCGGCCCCGTAGTTCTTCACCCGGCCGGTAGCCCCAACGTACGGCTCCTGGATTAATGCGAAGGCCAATCTCCTCTTGGATGCTGTTGGCGACGCGACCTCCGACTCCGCGGTTAATGAACTCTAGCGAAGCTCCTATGTGCGCGAGTGACTTGTTATGAGTATTACGTAAATGCGCCCGCGTCGCGCTTGTTTGTAAAATAGAGTACATAACGAAATATATAAGCGCCTTATGCGCAGAGTAAATTATTGTTGTACAGTTTGTGAACTTTGAATGTTTTTTATTGGTTACGTATTATGTGTTTTGTTCATTTACGAATTGGTAGTGTAGTGTTTTATATTAATGTGTAGAGCTAGTTATGAGCTATGTGAAAAGATATGGTATATAATTGTAATGTTGTGTGTTTCTGTATTAAAAGTGTCGTTTATGCCAATCGTCATAGTACAAAATGGGCCGTTATGGGGCTAAATTTGGGTCATTTTTCCGGGGCTCTCCCGGCGGTATAACTTCGGACCACTTAAGGTATTGGGGTCCGTTGGGGAATGTGTCTGCAAGTATTAAGAAAAACTGAAGAAAGAAAACTGATGAAAAGAAGAAGTCAAGTAAGAAGAGGAAGACAACCTGCTTCAAGATAGACATCTCAAGACATCACGGCGGAATAGTGCATAGGTTCGCGGGGTTTAGGTGCGGTTGGCATACGACTTTGTTGTGAGATTGTGGTTTCTCTGGGTCGACCCCCTCTTCCCCCCGTACTATTCTCGCACACATACTGCACACCATCCACACTTTACACATACAAGTACTCACTCACACATACATACATACAAACATACATTATATATATTCACACATTATATACTTTCATACATTACACACAACGGTGCCTAGTTCGCACACACACCGGTGCGCTCACACATTCATTACTCTCACATCGTACATTATATACTTTACAGACGTACAGTCAGCACATACACTCTACATACAAGAAACGCTCTCAGGATACAAGAGCTTCAAGAGTTGTCGGCAGTCCCGGCATAGGTGACGCGAAGAGCCTATTGAGCTGGGTGTGAAACCGGCGGCCGAGGTCAAACTCGGTCTATCGCCATCCAGCCCCGCTAGCGGAGATCGGATCCTGGTCTTACAAACCGGGGGGTTAGTCCTGATCGTCCGCGACAGCTGGTCCTTCGAGAGCCGGATCCTCGACGCGTCATCAAGATGCCGACGACAAGAAGCCAGAAGAGTACCGCGCTGCAAGAATCCACTCCTACGCCGGTGACCACTGCGACGGTCACCACCTCCGAGTCTGCGATGTCGACGGTCACCACGACCTGGTCGCACGGCACCACGACGACGGTAACCGATGCTCCACGAGCACCTGGACAGCTGGAAGTTGCCCGGGCTGCGTCAGTCAAGGCGAAGAGCATGGCACGGTCGGTCAATAAGAGGAAGGAAATGGAAGCAAGAGCAGAGGTCGCGCTCCAGGAAATGAAGGCGGCGCAGGCAGCAGCGGCACATGCGAGAGCACAACTCGAGTTACTCAGGCTCGAGGAGGAAGAAGATTCCGTCATTGAGGAACCTATTGATAATGAAGATGATGTATCCAGATGGGTGCAGGCAACGATGAAATTGCCAGAGGAGCAGCCGGAAGAGATACCTGCACCGGCTCCTCAGAACCCACCCAAGGACGCATCGGGAAGTGACTCCCAGAAGTTGGCGGACGCCATTATAAAGGCCATCGGCGCTACATCCAGACCCGCGGCAATACCAGCGTTCCTGCACGACTTGCCACAGTTTGATGGAAGCAGTAGCGAGTGGTTGGCTTTCAAGACGGTATACAGCGACACCGCTTCTCTCTTTACCGCCGTGCAGAATATGGCACGGCTCAGAAAGGCCATCAAGGGGACGGCAAGAGAGGCGGTGAAGAGTGCGCTATTCTCGGATTGTAGTCCGGAAGAGGTCATGGAGGCATTGAGGCGTCGCTTCGGGAGGCCGGAAGCATTGGTCCTGACAGAATTGGACAGAATAAGGAGTCTGCCGCGAGTGACAGACAATCCGCGAGATGTATGTTTGTTTGCTAGTCAAGTAAACAACTCTGTCGCGGCGATAAGAGGCTTGAAGATGCCGCAGTACCTACAATCGCCTGAGATGTTGAGACACATCGTAGAAAAGATGTCAGCGGTCACGCGAGCTCGATGGTGTGACTATGCGTCAAATAGAGAACCAGAAGGGCCTGACCTGATGATGGTCATGAAATTCCTCAATAGGGAAGCCGACCTGTTCGGACCCTATGCGGTACAAGAGGCCTCGAAAAGGCAAGCTTCCGTGAAGCAGGGTACGCACACCGCGATAGAAGAGGAACAGAAGCAGGTCAAGGTATCGTGTTCACAGTGCAGAGGTGACCACCGGATGTTGGACTGTAGGGACTTCCTTCAGGCTACGGTAAGGGACCGGTGGGAAGCTGCAAAAAAGAGCCGACTATGCTATAAGTGTCTGCAGGGTCGGCACAGAAAAGAAAATTGTATGAAGCCACCGTGCAAGAAGTGCAAAGGTCGGCACCATGTGTTGCTCCACGAAGAGAAATATGAAAAACAAGAGGAGAACAAAGAGGTGGCCAACAATGTGCGTTTCCCAGTGAACACGGCACAGAGCACACGAGCCTATTTAAAGATGGCGCCGGTGGAGATATATGGACCCAAGGGGTCATTGAAGATTTTGGCACTACTGGACGAAGGATCGACGGTGACACTGCTAGACTCTGCAGTAGCGGCAGAGATAGGTTTACGGGGACCCGAAGAAGGACTCACCCTGGAGACTGTCGGCGGTAGGCAGGTCACTAAAAAGGATTCAATGAAGGTCGATCTCCTCATCAGAGGTGTCCACCAGGCCAAGAAGCGAACATTGAAGGGCGCGAGGACTATTGACGATATACGCCTCACGCCTCAGAGAATCAACAAGGAGCGACTACAAGAGTGCGCTCACCTCCGCAAGCTGGCAGAACAATTGTATTACGAGGAAGAATCGCCCAAGCTCCTGATAGGCCAAGATAATTGGGAACTGATAGTGTCGAAGAGCACGCGCAAGGGAACCAAGAACCAACCTGTGGCGTCTTACACGTTATTGGGGTGGGTGTTACATGGTTTCGATGGGGGAAGTGCGAAGCCGATAGTGAATTTTGTCACGTGTGCTCACGTCTCCGCTCAAGACACAGACATGGAACGCCTGATCAGGGAGCATAAAGGCGACGAACAAATGCCGAGGAACTTCAAGTCCGCAGAGAGCAGGCTAAAGGCTATTGAGAAAAAGCTCGATCGAGATGCGGAATTGAAGCAAGAATACAGCCACAGACTCGCCGAGATCGAGGACACGTCGAAACCGCAACAATGGCGCTGGGTGCCTACTAAACAAAACCCGGCGGACGACGCGACGCGAGGTGTGCCTAAAGATTTCAATAAGGCACATCGATGGTTTAATGGTCCTGATTTTTTACAGAAAAGCGAGTGTTCATGGCCGCGTACAAGGTCAACCAAGGCGGAGCTCACTGGCGAGGAGAAGGAGGCGCACATCACCGCAGCGGTGGTCGCGGCCAATAAGTCCGCGATACCTGCGCCCGACCGATTCTCCAGCTGGATGCGCCTAGTGAGGACGACCGCGAGAGTGCTACAGTTCATTGACCTGTGCCGGATCAAAGATAAGTATGCGATTCATGTTGGAAGGAAGGCAGAGTCCCAAGATCCCACCTGGCGGCGGGATCGTAAGAAGGTCGGCGGTAAGGGAAAAATCGTCCGGTCAACTCATCGGGAGAAGTGCTTCATTCCAATCGATTCAGTTCGGATGGTCGAAGCCGAGAGACTATTATTAAAGAATAGTCAGACGGACGATTTTGGGCGCGATATCAGCTCCATCCAGCAACGGAAACCTCTGTCTAAGGACAGTAAACTACGCAAGCTCGCCGTCGTTCAACACGACGGATTATTATGTATGGACGGACGAATCAACGCGGCTACCGCAGTCGACGGGGATTACAAGCGACCCGTGATATTGGATGGCAAACATCGCATAACGAGACTGCTCATTCAATATTATCATGAACAGTTCAATCACGGGAACCACGCGACCGTCATAAACGAGCTGCGACAGAGGTACTGGATATTGGGCTTGCGAACAACAGTAAAAAACATTGTGCGTCAGTGTCAGTGGTGTAAAGTGTATCGTAGTGCGCCACAACAAGTACCGACCGGGGACTTGCCGATAGAAAGGTTACGACACGGAGAGCCGCCGTTCACTCACTCTGCGGTCGATTATTTCGGCCCGATGACCGTGACCGTGGGACGGCGGCATGAGAAGCGTTGGGGAGCCCTGTTCACGTGTATGACCACGAGGGCTGTCCATGTCGAACTCGCCGCCTCACTATCTACGGACTCCATGATATTAGCGCTCCGAAGGATGGCGGCACGAAGAGGTATGCCCAAGTCTCTATTTAGCGACAACGGGACAAACTTCGTCGGGGCCAACAAGGAGCTCAAGGAAGCGGCGGAGACCTTAAAGACGGCCGAGCTAACGACAGAGGCCGACAAGATAGGCGTGCGGTGGAAATTCACCGCACCAGGAGCACCGAACCAAGGCGGGGCGTGGGAACGGCTAGTCCGCTCCATCAAAACGGCCCTGGCGGTGACATTGAGGGAAAAATTTCCCCAAGAAGAGGTTCTGCATACTCTAATCACGGAGGCGGAACACATTGTGAACTCGCGACCGCTCGTGGGAGCGGACGAGAACCCGGAGGAGGAAGCTTTAACCCCTAACCACTTTTTATTAGGCAGGTCATGCGGAGCGAGGCGCATCGGAGCATTTTCCGATGCCGATCTGGCCGGCAGAAAGAGCTGGCGGTCGGCGCAGAGGCTCGCCGATCACTTCTGGAGCCGGTGGGTGAGAGAGTATCTCCCCACCCTGCTCCCGAGAAGGATCGACGGGCGGGCGAGCGCACGAGACCTCCGGTGCGGGGACACTGTCCTCATAGTGGACGCCACGCTGCCACGCTGCGTCTGGCCGAGAGGCCAGATAGTCGGCGTGCATCCAGGACCTGACGGAAGAACAAGAGTCGTCGAAGTGCAGACGACCAACGGAGTGCTGCGGCGGCCGTCCTCCAAGGTGGTGCTGCTAGTGCCAGCGGCGTCGCCAGGACAGGAGGATGGTGCTGCGCACGAGGGGGAGGATGTTGGCGACGCGACCTCCGACTCCGCGGTTAATGAACTCTAGCGAAGCTCCTATGTGCGCGAGTGACTTGTTATGAGTATTACGTAAATGCGCCCGCGTCGCGCTTGTTTGTAAAATAGAGTACATAACGAAATATATAAGCGCCTTATGCGCAGAGTAAATTATTGTTGTACAGTTTGTGAACTTTGAATGTTTTTTATTGGTTACGTATTATGTGTTTTGTTCATTTACGAATTGGTAGTGTAGTGTTTTATATTAATGTGTAGAGCTAGTTATGAGCTATGTGAAAAGATATGGTATATAATTGTAATGTTGTGTGTTTCTGTATTAAAAGTGTCGTTTATGCCAATCGTCATAGTACAAAATGGGCCGTTATGGGGCTAAATTTGGGTCATTTTTCCGGGGCTCTCCCGGCGGTATAACTTCGGACCACTTAAGGTATTGGGGTCCGTTGGGGAATGTGTCTGCAAGTATTAAGAAAAACTGAAGAAAGAAAACTGATGAAAAGAAGAAGTCAAGTAAGAAGAGGAAGACAACCTGCTTCAAGATAGACATCTCAAGACATCACGGCGGAATAGTGCATAGGTTCGCGGGGTTTAGGTGCGGTTGGCATACGACTTTGTTGTGAGATTGTGGTTTCTCTGGGTCGACCCCCTCTTCCCCCCGTACTATTCTCGCACACATACTGCACACCATCCACACTTTACACATACAAGTACTCACTCACACATACATACATACATACATACATTATATATATTCACACATTATATACTTTCATACATTACACACAACGGTGCCTAGTTCGCACACACACCGGTGCGCTCACACATTCATTACTCTCACATCGTACATTATATACTTTACAGACGTACAGTCAGCACATACACTCTACATACAAGAAACGCTCTCAGGATACAAGAGCTTCAAGAGTTGTCGGCAGTCCCGGCATAGGTGACGCGAAGAGCCTATTGAGCTGGGTGTGAAACCGGCGGCCGAGGTCAAACTCGGTCTATCGCCATCCAGCCCCGCTAGCGGAGATCGGATCCTGGTCTTACAAACCGGGGGGTTAGTCCTGATCGTCCGCGACAGATGCCATCAACATAAATTCTTGTATAGCAAGTGCGCTTCGTTGGAGATTGGCCTGCGCCACCAGGTATGGCCGCGCGCCGGGGGCCGTGTCATTCGCTGCCGAGCCCGAGACTGTGGGGACCACCTTAGCAATATGCCATGGCGGATCTGGCCAGCGCGTCCCACCTCCTGCGCACCGGGCAGTCCTGGCTGAAGGCATTGTGCCCGGTCTCAGCGAATTTCGCCTTCAGGCAATTGCAGCACGTCGGTGCTGCAGCTGCCATCCAGTCCGGACACTCCGCCCTCAGGTGCGGTCCGCCGCAGTGGCTGCAGGCATCCAGAGAGCCACGGCAGAACCGCCTCCCGTGGCCGTAGCCCAAACACTTTGAGCATTGGACCAGGGGAGACTGGTCCTCAACCTTGACCCTCTGGATGTCAACGTGGATCGCGCCGGCCTCCGTGAATCTCCTCCAGATCTGTGGCGACACTCGGAGAATGACATGCGCCATCAGCGGGTTCCGGGCTTTCCTCTTATAGCAGATCTCCATCCGATCTGCGTCCTTTCCGATAAGGGCCAGAAGATGTTTATTCTGGGCCCTTATTGCACCCAGAATCTCCTCATCCGTGTGACATTTGAGAAGATCCTTAAGGATGATCAGGGGCTCTTTGTTTCTGATGTCCGTCACGTTTAGGTTCTTCCCTTCTTTTCTTATTCTCTCTTTAACTTTTATCATTTCTGCCTGGTCCTCAAATCCCATTATAACTTTCCTTTCCTTTGCTTTTCTTATCCGATCTATTCTTAATCCTTCCTCTTTGGCATTTACGGCCTGCCTTATCCTGTCCACCACTTGGTCTCCCGTCTCTTCCTCATTCTGTGACGTTATTACTATCGAATGTAGCGCCGTAGTCACCTCTGCAGTTTTATTTTTGGATGGACCGGCAGCTACACTCGCGTATGTCCTAGCCTTTTCCATTTCCTCTCTGTGTCTCTGTACCTCCTCACTCATCCTCTTCATCTCCTCTTTGCTTTCCTGCAACATCTTCCCATGCTCCTCCAGCCTTTTAAGGAGTTCCTTTTCCAGTTTTTCCCTGTCTTTCCCTGGTCCTTTGCCAACTGTGTCCACTGTTTCCGTCTTTGACGCCTCTTCCCTTTCCAGCTCCTTCCCCTTGCCTCCTTCTGCGGTCCGCCCCCTGTAGACCTTGCCCTCTTCGGCGTCCTTCACCAGCCTATACAGTCGCTCCGCGGCCTCGATGACCTCAACCTTAATTTCTGTTTTAAGGTTCCGACTGTTATTGATTTGCAGACGGGCTTTCAGAAGGCACGCCTTAGCCTCGGCCGTCCTGTTCAGGTAGACAGTGCTCCCCTTTTTCGGAGAGTCCTGCCTATCAGAACCTGTCTCCGGCGTGGGTTGACTCTTGGCTGTGCCCTTCCGCTCTGCTGGTGCTGCGGTTGCTGCAGATGTCGTCGGTGCTGCTGAAGTCATCGGTGCTGTGGTGGTCTTCTTCGGCGCGGTGGTAAGTGGAGCGGCCCTGATTTCGGGCGTCGCATCGAGCCGTGACTCGAAGCTGCGTCTCGCTTGGGCCACTGACTGGCTCCGAGAGGGGCCCGCTCCTACAGGGGCTCCTGTATCCGCATCACGTTTGGATGGGGAGAGGGGCTTCTTCACGGGTGTGTGGAAGCTAGGCATGTCAGATCCGGTGTATAGGGGGTACACGTTAATAAATAAAGGACTTCGTGAGTGTAAAGGTTCACGAAGTAGTCTGATATAAGTGGCTAGTTTGATAAGGGGAACTCGTCAGGTCATATAATTAGGTCCTTTGTAAGTGTATAAGCTCACAATGTCAATAGTGGTATACTAGTAAGTGTATAAAGCTTACAAACATAAATGTCGAAAATAAATTTTAATATGGTTTTTTCCTATCTAATTTGTCTCAAAAAAAATTTGATTTATTTTTATTTGTAACGCTACGATCTGTTAGAGCAAAGATTATTTTAATTAGACTATAATTTTGAATTTTGTAAAATAACCGGTACCGAGTTGATATACCAAAATGAGACTAGGGTGGGTGGGGGGGGGGGGCAATTTTTTGACTTTTCCGGCGTTTTTTGGGCGCGCTTTCACACGAATCGGGTCGGGGGCCCAGAGGGGGTCACAAATAAATGGTATTTGGATTTTAGGGACGGTAAATTTTGAAAATATTTGCGAAAATATGGTAAAAATTAGGTAATTTAATATAAAATATGTGTTTTTTATGTTTCAGATGCGGCAAAAACCACACCGAAGCGGCGGGGCCGGCGGGGGGGATGTAACGACGCAGGAAAATCAAGAAAACCTCTGATAATTTTGAAGAAAACTACTGAAATGTGTCAATTTTCTGTGAAAAAATGACAAAAACGTCTTTAATTAAATAATTTATTATATAACTATATATAATATGCGGCACAGCCGTACGCGCACCGTCAAGACAAACAGATCGATACCAAAAATTACGTGATATTGTCAAAAATGAGACCAAAAAATTTTAAAAAGTCAAGAAATTTTCTTAGTATGGCACGAGCTTAGGTGGTTTCAGTACATTAATCAATAAAAATATGCGAATCTCAAAATATGCAATTTTTTGACTTTTCCGGCGTTTTTTGGGCGCGCTTTCGCACGAATCGGGTCGGGGGCCCAGAGGGGGTCACAAATAAATGGTATTTGGATTTTAGGGACGGTAAATTTTGAAAATATTTGCGAAAATATGGTAAAAATTAGGTAATTTAATATAAAATATGTGTTTTTTATGTTTCAGATGCGGCAAAAACCACACCGAAGCGGCGGGGCCGGCGGGGGGGATGTAACGACGCAGGAAAATCAAGAAAACCTCTGATAATTTTGAAGAAAACTACTGAAATGTGTCAATTTTCTGTGAAAAAATGACAAAAACGTCTTTAATTAAATAATTTATTATATAACTATATATAATATGCGGCACAGCCGTACGCGCACCGTCAAGACAAACAGATCGATACCAAAAATTACGTGATATTGTCAAAAATGAGACTTCAAAAAATTTTAAAAAGTCAAGAAGGGGTTAGGTTAGGTTAGGTTAGGTTAGGTTAGGTTAGGTTAGGTTAGGTTAGGTTAGGTTAGGTTAGGTTAGGTTAGGTTAGGTTAGGTTAGGTTAGGTTAGGTTAGGTTAGGTTAGGTTAGGTTAGGTTAGGTTAGGTTAGGTTAGGTTAGGTTAGGTTAGGTTAGGTTAGGTTAGGTTGGGCCAGACCGGCAACGAATGAGTGGCCGCCGCTGCCGTTGCCGCGGCCACGCGCCGTCATTGGACCGCCGTCAACACCTGCAGTGGCTGGGACCTCCAAGGTTCCGCCCGCTATCGCTGGTCCGTCGGGTTCTTCGAAGGGGAAGGGCAAGGGTAAGGGCAAATCTGTCCAGCCCGAGCCTGTTGCAGCCCCTCGAAGCATACTTGGCCCGGTGGCCGCAAAAGCGTCGGTGGCTCCTCTTGTGGTCGCCCCAAATCCCCCCCAGCAATCTTCACGCGCGGGGGGGAAAAAGGGGAAAAAGAAGAAGGGTCGAGCAGTCCTGCCGGCTCCGCCTCCCCGTGAACCGCGCCCACTGCCTCCGGCCCCCACGTCCATGGATGAGGGCTGGACTGTGGTGGCGAGGAAAGGGAAGCGGCCCCAGCCCGCGCCGAGAGCTGTGGCTGCTGCACTGCCGCAGCAACGGCCTCAGCCGAAGCAGCCTAGGCCCGAGCCTAAAATACGGCTTCACCAGAGGGCGGCCGTCACCTTGACGGTGACGCCGGAGGGTCTTGCACGGGGTATCACTTACGCCCAGATCCTCCGGGAGGTGCAAAAGAATGTGCGCCTCGCCGACCTCGGCATAGCCGACACGCGGGCCCGGCTAATGGCCACGGGCGGGTACCTGTATGAGGTACCCGGACCGGATTCGGAGGCGAGGGCCGACTCCCTCGCGAACAAAGTGAGGGAGCTGTTCCGCGGAACGGAATTGGAGGGCGATGTTCGCGTCGCTCGCCCTTTCAAGACCGCGGAGCTGCGGGTATCCGGGTTGGATGCGTCTGCCGACTCGGAGACCATCGCAACGGCCCTCGCAGGGGCTGGGGGTTGTCCGGCGGAGAATTTTAAGGTCGGGGAGATCCGCCCCGACCGTTCAGGCCTTGGTGCGGCATGGGTGCGGTGCCCAGCCAAGGTCGCAAGTGTTATTATTGGGGCTAAAAGGGTCCTGATTGGCTGGGTGGCGGCGCAGATCCGCCTCCTTGAGCCGAGGCCCATGCGGTGCTTCCGGTGCCTATACAACGGGCACGTCCGGAACCGCTGCACCGATGAGTGTGACCGTAGCGGAATCTGCTACCGCTGCGGTCAAGTGGGCCACAAGGCCAAGGGGTGCTCCGCGGAGGCGCACTGCGCAGTCTGCGCAGCTGCGGGAAAACCCGCGGGGCACCAAGTGGGCGCCAAGGCGTGTGTCGCCTCCTCCCGCCCCCGCCGTTCTAAACGCGGTGGGCGTGGTGGGGTTGTGACCCAGCCGGACCCGACCCACAGCGTCGCACCGATGGAGATCGCCCATTAATATGGCGCAACGTTTCCTCCAGGCGAATATTAACCACTGCGCCAGAGCTCAGGATTTGCTCGTTCAGAGTCTGGCGCAGTGGTCGATACAAGTGGCTGTGGTCGCCGAGCCGTATTTTGTCCCTGCTAGGGAGGATTGGGCAGGGGACCTAGACGGTTCGGTGGCCGTCATCACTCGGGGCGCTGCCGGCTCCCCACCCTTCGAAAAGGTAGCGAAGGGTTCGGGATGCGTGGCGGTTCTGTTGGGGGGGGTCTGGATTGTGGGAGTGTATTTCTCCCCCAACAGATCCCTGGCCGAGTTTGAGCTCTTTCTCACTCGGCTGGGGGCCCTGGTGGTGCAAGGCAGTCAGCCTCGCCCCGTCCTCGTCGCCGGCGACTTCAACGCCAAGTCTCTGGCTTGGGGTTCGTCGGCGACCGACGTGCGCGGCGAGGCCCTGGAGGAGTGGGCGATCTCGTCCAGCCTGGCCGTCGTGAATCGCGGATCGGTGGACACGTGCGTGCGGCACAATGGCGGTTCGGTGGTGGACATCACGTTCGCCACCCCAGCACTAGCCCGCCGTGTCCGGGATTGGAGGGTCCTGGTGGACGAGGAGACGTTGTCGGATCACCGATACATTCGGTTCGACGTCGCCTCGTCCCCTACTGCCCAGTCTGGTGGTGGACCGACCGCTCCGCGATCGGACGGCCCGCGTTGGGGGTTGAAGCGCCTCAACGTCGAGGCCCTGAAGGAGGCCGCTCTGGCTCAGGCGTGGCTCCCCGTACCGGAGAGGCCGGTACGGGTCGAGGAGGAGGCGGCGTGGTTCGGGGCGGCGATGTCGCATGTCTGCGACGCAGCCATGCCTCGTGTCCGACGCCGGCCTGAGAAGCGCCAGGTGTTCTGGTGGACGGCGGAGCTCACGCGGCTACGTGTCTCTTGCGTGGCCGCGCGCCGTTGTCTCGCCAGGCACCGTCGTCGCCGGATTCGTCTGCCCGGCGACGAGGACCAGGAGCGGCTGCTTCACGGCCTCTACAAAGAGGCCAAGAGAGCGCTGCATGTGGCAATAGCGGGAGCAAAGTCTGCGGCTCGAAGGGAGTTCCGGAGCACTCTCGATAACGATCCGTGGGGGCGTCCGTACCGCGTGGCGATGAAAAAGTGTCGCCCGTGGGCGCCCCCGCAGACGCAGAGTCTCCGGGGCGACCTAGTCGAGGAGGTCGTCGCGGCTTTGTTCCCGGCCACCGAGGATGTCACTCCTCCACCGATGGCGCCAGGTCCAGCGGCGCCATCGTCGTCGTTGAGTTCGGCAGGGGTTGTTTCCGAGGTTTCGCCCGCAGAGTTGCGGGCGGCAGTGGTTCGGCTGCGGGGCAAGAACACCGCCCCAGGGCTCGATGGTATCCCCAGCAAAGCCTGGGTGCTAGCCCTCGAGTTCCTGGGTGCGAGGCTCCGCGGCCTTTTCTCCGCCTGTATGGAGCAGGGCGTCTTCCCGTCGCGCTGGAAGACCGGGAAGCTCGTCCTGCTCAAGAAGGAGGGCCGACCCGCAGAGTCGCCATCGGCCTACCGGCCCATCGTGTTGCTCGACGAGGTCTGCAAATTGTTTGAGAGGGTTATACACGCTCGCCTCGTCGAGCACCTTGAAGGGGTCGGGCCGGACCTCGCAGATTGTCAGTTTGGGTTCCGGCATGGCCGATCTACCATCCACGCGATTTTGCGGGTCAAGGCACAGGCGGAGGATGCAGTAGCCCGGGGCAAGGTGGTCGTGGCGGTGTCTCTCGACATCGCCAACGCGTTTAATACGCTGCCCTGGGCCTGCATAAACGAAGCACTGCGGTACCACGTGGTGCCACCTTATTTGCGGCGTCTGGTACACTCGTACCTATCTGATAGGGACGTGTTGTATCCGGGCGCCGACGGGTGGCACCGAAGAGCAATGGCCTGCGGTGTTCCACAGGGCTCAGTTCTGGGCCCGCTTCTGTGGAACATCGGCTATGATTGGGTGCTCCGTGGTGCCAATCCTCGGGGCGTCGCTGTCGTCTGCTATGCGGACGACACTTTAGTGACAGCGACGGCGAGATCCTTCCAGGATGCCGCCCTGCTCGCCTCTGTCGGTACAGAGCGGGTGGTGGGCAGGATTCGGCGACTGGGCCTCACTGTGGCCCTGAACAAAACCGAGGCCCTTTGTTTTCATGGGCCTCGGCGGAGGCCACCTGTAGGGGCCCACATCACAGTGGAGGGGGTGCGGATTTCCATCGGCTCCACCATGAAGTATCTAGGATTGGTGCTAGATAGCCGGTGGAATTTCCGTGCCCATTTTGAGAAGATGTCGCCGAAACTGGTGCGGGCAGCAGGTGCGCTTGGAAGCCTGCTGCCGAACCTGGAAGGTCCCGGCAACCCCTGCCGTAGTTTGTATGCGGGAGTCGTGCGATCCATGGCCCTTTACGGTTGTCCCGTTTGGGCCGGGTCCCTGAATGCCCGCTGTGTCACTCTACTGCGTAAACCGCAGCGCTTAGTGGCACAGCGGATCATCAGGGGCTACCGCACGGTCTCCCATGAGGCGGCCTGCCTGTTGGCGGGTACTCTCCCTTGGGAGTTGGACGCCCAGCACCTCTCGTCTGCGTTCTTTTGGCGAGAGGGGGCGTCCCAACGTACGCAGAGATTGGCTCCGAGGGAGATTGCGGCCCGATTTCGCAGAGCCGCCGTGGAGGAGTGGCATGCCAGGCTGGAGAGCCCTAGTGCCGGTGTGAGGACTGTCGCGGCAGTGCGTCCTGTCCTTGTCGAGTGGGTCGACAGGCGCCACGGTGCGCCTACATTCCGGCTGACACAGGTGCTGACGGGCCACGGGTGTTTCGGCTCGTACCTGTGTCGCATAGCCGGAAAAGAGGATTCCGCCGTGTGCCACCATTGTGGCAACTGCCGCGAGGACACGGCACAGCACACTTTGGAGGAGTGTCCAGCCTGGAGTGACGAGCGCAGCGCTCTCAGAGCAGTCGTCGGAGGAGACCTGTCGCTGCCGGCCGTGGTGTCTGCCATGGTCGGCAGCCGGAGGTCTTGGCGGGCGGTAGCCTCCTTTTGCGAGTGCGTCATCTCGCAGAAGGAGAGCGCCGAGCGGGATCGTGAGCAGAACGATCCCGCGCGCCGCCAAAGGAGACGTAGGAGGCGTCGGGTGGACGACTGACCGGCGTCTCCCGCCCTGTGGAATGGGGGCGTTTGGAGAATTCCACCACGGTATCCCCTGCCTGTCGTAAGAGGCGACTAATTGGGGCCATCGGGGGTCGTAGGCGCGCAGCCGGGGGCTGTCGTAGTGCCATTATTGTACTGTTGTACATGCGACCCCGGGATGGACGGCAGCACGGGTGGTCGGCCTCGTGTCTGCCGTTGACGCCGAGGGCGTCCTTCGGTGTGCGGGGGCTTCTGAGCCCCCCATAAGGAGACGGGCCGCAAGGCGGCACCGCGCAGGGGCGGTTCCGGTAGCAATCCTTAGATTTAGCTAAGGATACCCCGGGGCCGCTCCACATGCGCCGAAGAAGGCCACCGCGGGGTTTTAGTTGGTATGCCGGTGTAGGTTGTATATAGTGTTAGGGACTCGGCCCAGTGGTCGCCCGGATTTAACATCTCTTCCGGGTGGCGTAGTGCTGGGTTGTAAGACCGGTGAACCCAACATAACCGTTCCGCCTTCCCCCGGGGCGGGGCGGTAGCAATAAGTCGCTTTCCCCGCGACAAAAAAAAAAAAAAAAAAAAAAAAAAAAAAAAAAAAAAAAAAAAAAAAAAAAAGGTTAGGTTAGGTTAGGTTAGGTTAGGTTAGGTTAGGTTAGGTTAGGTTCCCTGCTCGCCTCTGTGGGTACAGAGCAGGTGGTGGGCAGGATTCGGCGACTGGGCCTCACTGTGGCCCTGAACAAAACCGAGGCCCTTTGTTTCCATGGGCCTCGGAGGGGGCCACCTATGGAGGCCCACATCATTGTGGAGGGGGTGCGGATTTCCGTCGGCTCTACCATGAAGTACCTTGGATTGGTACTAGATAGCCGATGGAATTTCCGCGCCCACTTTGAGAAGTTGTCGCCGAAACTGGTGCGGGCAGCAGGTGCGCTTGGAAGCCTGCTGCCGAACCTGGAAGGTCCCGGCAACCCCTGCCGTAGTTTGTATGCGGGAGTCGTGCGATCCATGGCCCTTTACGGTTGTCCCGTTTGGGCCGGGTCCCTGAACGCCCGCTGTGTCACTCTACTGCGTAAACCGCAGCGCTTAGTGGCACAGCGGATTATCAGGGGCTACCGCACGGTCTCCCATGAGGCGGCCTGCCTGTTGGCGGGTACTCTCCCTTGGGAGTTGGACGCCCAGCACCTCTCGTCCGCGTTCTTTTGGCGGGAGGGGGCGTCCCAACGCAGACAGAGATTGGCTCCGAGGGAGATTGCGGCCCGATTTCGCAGAGCCGCCGTGGAGGAGTGGCATGCCAGGCTGGAGAGCCCTAGTGCCGGTGTGAGGACTGTCGCGGCAGTGCGTCCTGTCCTTGTCGAGTGGGTCGACAGGCGCCACGGTGCGCCTACATTCCGGCTGACACAGGTACTCACGGGCCACGGGTGTTTCGGCTCGTACCTGTGTCGCATAGCCGGAAAAGAGGATTCCGCCGTGTGCCACCATTGTGGCAACTGCCGCGAGGATATGGCACAGCACACTTTGGAGGAGTGTCCAGCCTGGAGTGACGAGCGCAGCGCTCTCAGAGCAGTCGTCGGAGTGGATCTGTCGCTGCCGGCCGTGGTGTCTGCCATGGTCGGCAGCCGGAGGTCTTGGCGGGCGGTAGCCTCCTTTTGCGAGTGCGTCATCTCGCAGAAGGAGAGCGCCGAGCGGGATCGTGAGCAGAACGATCCCGCGCGCCGCCAAAGGAGACGTAGGAGGCGTCGGGTGGACGACTGACCGGCGTCTCCCGCCCTGTGGAATGGGGGCGTTTGGAGAATTCCACCACGGTATGACATAGGTGGTCGGGAAGTGGCCAAGTTCGAGGCACTTGTTTGCCAGTGATAGGTACAATTCTGGGTACTTATCTATAGCTTGCTTACAGATGTCAGCCGTTAGGCCGTCTGCTCCCGGGGCTTTCTTTGGATTGAAGCTGTTTGCAGCCGCACTTAGTTCGTCCAGTGTAAATGGTGGGTCATGGATCTCAGCATCGACTTTGTCATTTACTCGTGCGGCTGCCTCTCTTGTACGCTGATGGTCTGCGTTGTCTTCTTCTTTATTGTCTTCTGGATAGAAGGTTTCTGCCAATAGCTTTGCCGAGTCCTTCAAGCTTAGGGTCTCTCCGTTCTTGGTCAATGGCAGGTCTTCATGCTTTTTGGATACCTTCCCAATCACTCTATATATCCCGTCCCAGATGTTCTCCTTATCCTGTTTTTTACAGAATTCCTTCCAACTATCTACTTGTGCCTTCTTGGCTTCATTCTCATATCTCTCTTTTGATTGCAGGTACTCATCAACGACCTTAGCTCTTCGAATCGGCGCTGCGCATCGGATTCTCCTTTTCCTGGTGGTGACTTCCTTCTTCATTCTGGCGAGTTTCTCGGACCACCACGGTAAGTTGTGTTTGTTTTTTACTTTAATTAGCGGTATTGTCTCGTTGCTAGTTTTTATTATTGTATCTATGTATTTTTCTATTGTATTATCTAGATTTGATTTATTGTTGATGTTATTTATTTCTGATTCTGTTAGTTGGTTGCTGTGCAATAATTGTTCCAGTTTTTCAGCAAAGTGGGTCCAATTAGCCTTATTTGTGTTGTACTTTTTTGTAGATTTAAATTTCTGTATTGTAAATTTACTTTTAATTCTATCAATTTTGAAGGTTATTGCGTTATGGTCCGAGTCCGCCATGGTGTCGTCCACCTTCCAGTCCCTTGTCAGGTCCAGGATATCCTCAGTGCAGGCCGTGATGTCAATGTGGCTGGTGAGGAGTTTTCCTCCTCGCACTGTTTCGAATGTTGGAGCTTTGCCGCTGTTGAGCACCTGCAATCCGTGTTCCTCCAGCATTCCTGCCATTTCCTCTCCTCTCCCGTCAGTGTCCGCGCTGCCCCACCATATGCTTTTGGCATTGGTGTCACCCCCTATGAGGATTCCGCGAGGGCCCAGTTTTTCAACTATCTTCCCCAACTGCTGCAGGTATGGCCCTATGGGTTTATCCGGCTCAAAGTAGAACGAGATAACCACTATCTCACGGGTTCCCGTTTGGATCTTCACCACTGTGATGTTGGTTGTGGTGAGGGACGGACATTGGGCCACCGTCCAGTCGCCGTTGAAAACTGCAACGGCTGACTTGACAACGGCCCCCTGCCCGTTTTCTCCCTGGAAGATCCTCACCCCCCGGTGGTCTCTCACTCTACCTTGGCTTCCCACGTATGGCTCCTGCAGCAGCGCAAAGTCGACCTTCCTCTTTGCTGATTCTAGTAAGAATTCACTTGTCGCTAGTTTTTTCCTTTGTAAATTGGCTTGGGCGACTAAGGTCGACGTTGCGCCTGTTGAGGAGTTTGTCTGATCTGGGTTCCTTGGATCCACCTTAGCAATATGCTACCGTGGACCTCGCCAGGATCTCCCACTTCCTCCTCACAGGGCATTCCGGGCTAAAGGCATCGTGTTCGGTCCCGCCGATCCTGGCCTTGGTGCAGTTGCAACACGTCGGTGGAGCCCTCGCCATCCAGTCGGCGCATTCCGACCTGTGGTGGGCCCCCCCGCAGTGGCTGCACGCATCCTCCTGGTCTCGGCAGAACCGCTTCCCATGCCCATAGCCCAGGCACCGCGAGCACTGGATAAGAGGGGATTGGTCCTCGACCTTGACCCTCTGCACGTCAATATGGACTGACCCCTCTTCTGTGAGCCGCTTCCATATCTTAGGTGGCACCTGTATTGCCACGTGAGATGTGAGTGGGTTCCGCGCCCTTCTCCTAAATTTCACCTTTAGGCACGCGCTGTCTCCACTCACATCTCCCAGAAGATGTTTGTTCTGGTTAAGTAGTGCTCTTACTATTTCGTCGTCCTTGTTATGGCTTAGGACGTCCCTCAGCAAAATCATGGGATTCTTATTCTCCATATCCTCGATATGAAGTCTGGCTCCCGCTGATTTGATCTTTTCCTTAATTCTGCCCAGTTCTTCTTTCGACTTACAGCCAACTATCACTTTCCTATCCTTTGCCTTTCTTATCTTATCAATCCTCATCCCCTCTTCTCTAGCGTTTAGTGTAGTCCTGATTTCCTCGAAGACTGCTTCGCCCGTGACCGTCTGGTCCACGGAGGTGATCACTACGGAGTGCATTGCTGCATTCCCTTGTTCCTTCCTCCCTGTGCCAGACACCACGCTTGCGTAGCTTCTTCCTTCTTTCCAGTCCTCTCTTTGCTTATTTATCTCCTTGCTTAACTTTTCCATTTCCTCCTTGCTCTCTTTCAATAGTTGGGTGTGGGCATCCAGTCTCCTAATTATTTCCTTCTCCTGATTTTCTAGCTTTTTCTCTATTTCCATGTCTCTTCCGATTCTGGGTGGATCTTCTGTTGTCTTTACCTTCTTTCCTTCTTTTAACCTTTCGTCCTCTCCTTCCTTTACTAGCTTGTATAGCTTTTCCGCTGCCTCTATAACGTCCGTTTTTATCTCCGTTTTCAGGTTCCGACTGTTGTTTATTTGGAGCTTCAGTTTCATCAAGCAAGATTTTGCTTTGGCTGTCCTGCTCATTTGTCCGGTATCTTCTCGTGGCACTACTGCCACTATTGAGGCCGGGGCTGTCACTTTTTTAGTCGGGTTTTCTCCGTCCGCAGAGGTTCCCGCGGGTTTTGGCCGCACGGGCTCGGCGGCGCTCGTTCCCCCAGATCTTTCGATCTGGGATTCCAAGCTCCGCCGGGCCTGCGCGACCTTGTTCCCACCGGTATCTCCCGGGCTGATCTTTTCAGGCGTTTTGCTCTTCGGCCTCATTTCCTTGGGTGGCGTGCGGATCCCGAACATTATATGTTTGGTATTGTTAGGGGAATGCGTCTGAAGAATATGTTTCCCACAAGTGTATACGGCTTGTAGGCGTCAAAAAGTCAAAAAGTAAATTTTGTATAATTTGTTTGGGTCAACCGTGGGGCTTAAAGCAGCTCGTGTTGTTTTTCCTATTTAACAGTTAATAATGCAGATGATATGCAACCAGAGCAGCCAATGCAGACTGTCCAGTTAATGCAGGCAATGCAGGCAGTATGCAGATGATGATCCCTGATTGTTGATTAGCCCGCGCACGCAGGCAATGCAGGCAATGCAGGCAATGCAGCCGATGCAGACTATCCAGTCAATGCAGGCAATGCAGGCAGTGTGCAGATGATCCTTGATTAGCCCGCGCACGCAGGCAATGCAGGCAATGCAGGCAATGCAGGCAATGCAGGCAATGCAGCCGATGCAGACTATCCGGATAGTACAGGCAATGCAGACAGTGTGCAGATGGATCTTCAATTGGCCCGCGCAAGCAGGCAATGCAGCCGAAGCAGACTATCCAGATAATACCGGCAATGCAGACAGTGTGCAGATGGATCTTCGATTTTTCACTAGTTTTTCCCAATTTGAGGGAAAACCACCGCACTTTCCACTTCACCACCTACACCAACACACTGCCAGGTCTTTTACGCACCCAATGATATAAATTTCAAAGCGAGATTCAAATTTAAGACGACCGAGCCGATTTATTTTACGCGGAGCGACACATAAACGATGCGTTCACGGTGGCGTTCTTGGAGCAACTGGTTAGGTTAGGTTAGGTTAGGTTAGGTTAGGTTAGGTTAGGTTAGGTTAGGTTAGGTTAGGTTAGGTTAGGTTAGGTTAGGTTAGGTTAGGTTAGGTTAGGTTAGGTTAGGTTAGGTTAGGTTAGGTTAGGTTAGGTTAGGTTAGGTTAGGTTAGGTTAGGTTAGGTTAGGTTAGGTTAGGTTAGGTTAGGTTAGGTTAGGTTAGGTTAGGTTAGGTTAGGTTAGGTTAGGTTAGGTTAGGTTAGGTTAGGTTAGGTTAGGTTAGGTTAGGTTAGGTTAGGTTAGGTTAGGTTAGGTTAGGTTAGGTTAGGTTAGGTTAGGTTAGGTTAGGTTAGGTTAGGTTAGGTTAGGTTAGGTTAGGTTAGGTTAGGTTAGGTTAGGTTAGGTTAGGTTAGGTTAGGTTAGGTTAGGTTAGGTTAGGTTAGGTTAGGTTAGGTTAGGTTAGGTTAGGTTAGGTTAGGTTAGGTTAGGTTAGGTTAGGTTAGGTTAGGTTAGGTTAGGTTAGGTTAGGTTAGGTTAGGTTAGGTTAGGTTAGGTTAGGTTAGGTTAGGTTAGGTTAGGTTAGGTTAGGTTAGGTTAGGTTAGGTTAGGTTAGGTTAGGTTAGGTTTTTTTTTTTTTTTTTTATTATTGTGGGGCGCTATGCCCCACTCTCGTTCCCCTAACCCTAGTTAGAGCTCTTTTTCACCCCCTACCCTTCCCTATTCTATCTTTATTGGTTCATTTCTATGCTCCTAGTCTCAATGGTCCTACTTTTCCTAATCCTAGCTATTTTCTTATTTTATTGGAACGACTTTTTTTTCTTTTCTTTATTTACATACATTTTTTCACTTAATTTAACTTATCTACCTTATAACTATTCCAGTTTATCTTATTTTTTACTTACATTATTTCTTAGTTTCTAGTAATATATAATCTATACATTGTATATCTAGCCTAACTTATTTCTACTTATTTCTATTTGCTACGCTAATTACTACATTTCTACAATACTTAATAAACTTATCTCTACTTTCCTTATTTGCTATTAATTTACATACTGTATTTCTTTTAATGTCTATACCTAACTCTATTTCTAAATCTAGTCTTTTCATCAGATACACTGGGCATTCGGTTATAACGTGCACTAAACTTTGGTCTTCTGCAGGGTCACAGATACATGACGGGCTCTCCTTGCACTTGAAGCGGTACAAGTATTCGGAGAACCCGCCATGCCCCGTGAACACCTGCGTCGTGACGGGATCCGTTTGGATCTTCCCGATGATTTGGCGGGCCTCCACAGCACTCGGGAAGAAGAGCTTTGTGGTTGAGGCCGTCTCGCCCTGTACGTAGCGCTCGTTCCACTCGTCAATCGACTCCAGACGAATCTGTCGTTTGACGAATGAAACGGGACACTTATCGTAGTCAGGTTTAACTTTGAGATTCAGCGCAGCATCCTTTGCGAGCTCGTCTGCGCGCTCGTTTCCCTCCAACCCTGCGTGAGCTTTTATCCAGAATAACGATACTATTCTGCCGCGTTCTTTATTGCTTCTGATCATTTTTTGAATTTGGAACGCTAGGGGGTGGAGGGAAGCTCCGTCAGCGACGGTTTCCAGCGCCGCTCTAGAGTCGCTCAGGATGCTGCACTGAGCCGCCTCCCCAACCACCGCCTCTGCCACCGCCCTGTGGAGGGCCACCATCTCTGCCTGGTAGACGGTGCAGAATGATTCCAGTTTGAGTTTTTTGGTTTTGGTCTCGGCGGCGTTCTGCCAAATGGAGATTGCCGCTCCGACCTTACCATCGATCTTACTGCCGTCTGTGAAGATAGCTCGGCCTTCTCTAGTTATTTGGTTCACTTCTGCACCGTCCACCAGACACCGGTATTTAATAGTGCCACGTTGCGCTGGGTGTTCAAGATTTTCGAAGGCCACAGGCCGTTCCACCTCCCGGTCCCCTATCACCCGCCGGGACCAGCCCCTTTTGATTTCGTACAGGGAGGCATTCTCCCTGGCACGAATATCCAGGGGCAGTATCCCGGCGAGGAGAAGGGCCGAGTTTAATGAGACGGTCCTGTAGGCCTTCGTAATCTTTTGCGCGAAACCTCTTTGGACAACAGCGAGCTGCTTTTT
Source organism: Mimas tiliae (assembly GCA_905332985.1). Taxonomy (NCBI): domain Eukaryota; kingdom Metazoa; phylum Arthropoda; class Insecta; order Lepidoptera; family Sphingidae; genus Mimas; species Mimas tiliae. The sequence continues at coordinate 661 of HG995265.1, read as the reverse complement.
TATCCCTAATTTGTGTGAAGCCGGGGCCCATACACTTGCTCCATATAGTATGGTTGGCTCTACTACAGCCGTATACAGCAGTTTGATGATGTCTGGTCCCAGCCCCCACTGCGTTCTTGCTGCCGTGGACAGTTTTTGGTAAAAACCCACTGCCTTCTTACATACGTTGGTAACGTGGGCGTTAAAGGTCAGCCCGCTGTCGATTGTGACTCCCAGTATCTTCATCTGTTTTTCCAGACCAATGTCCACGCCACCCATGTGGAGGATCGGAGAATCATACTTCAGTTTTCTGGTTATCACCATTGCCTTTGTCTTGTTCGGGGCGAACTTAAGTTTGTTTTTGATTCCCCAATCCCTCACACAGGCCAGCGTTTCATTGGCCTGTTTTTGTATCTTGCTCATCTCATGTCCGTCGAATGCGAGCACTACGTCATCGGCAAAAGCTTGGCAGTAAATACCCCGTCTATCAAGCTCCGATAGTAGTGGGTCGAGGAGCAGATTCCAGAAGGTTGGACCCCCAATGGAGCCCTGCACGCATCCCTTGGAGGTCCACCTCTCATACTCTTCCCCGGAGTACCTCAGTCTGACTTTTCTGCTCTCGAGGTAGCTATCTATTACCCTTCTGATGTTGATTGGACATCCTTCCTCCGACAGTCTGACT